>CM046999.1:42099352-47056852 GCA_025698465.1 Gossypium longicalyx
TTTCATGTTATCTTATATATACATGTCTTTTCTTTTTTCTCTTTTAAACCTATCAATATATATATATATATATATATATATATATATATATATATCTTTCCTTTCAAATCTATTATGTATATAGTTTACTTCTAAAAAGAAATTTTTCTTTATACACTTTTATTATTTAAAACTCTTTCATATATTATCATCCCTTTCATATGTTATTTATATTGAGCTTTTTATTGTATATATTATCAACTTTAAATAGATATATTTCGTTTTTAAAATATTTTGTATATTATTTGATCCAAACTCCCTTTCTCATAACATCTATTTTAATAATCATTCATGTATTATTAGTTTTTATTTTACATATGTATGTTATTTCAAATTTTAGCATGCGTTATTCTTTTTTAATTTCTCATATAGTTTCTAAATTGTTTTATATCATTTTGGTTCCTAGTCCCATGTTGTTTTGTATGTTATATGTTTTCTTGTTTTCATATTATTTCATATATTATTATTTTATAATGTCCATTAGTCTTTTGTGTTGCTATCTTAATTTTATTTATCTATGTTTGACAACCTGTTATAGCTTTATCCTGAGTTGTTTCTTTAATTAGCTATACTTTTAGTTTTCATTATTTTGATTATTATTGTGCTGATGTGAGCTCATTGCTATTGTGTATGTTAATTTGCTTTTTTTATATTATTTTCATTCATTAATGAGTTAGTTATCCGTGTATATATTTTCATGTTCATTCGACTTTCATTCGCAATTGTCGCATTGTAATTTTCAACTTATTGATCTGAAATTCATGATTCCATTTCATTTCTAGTCAAATTAATATATTTTGGGTCGACTTTATAAAACAAAAGCGATGTTTTATGTTTAGAAATTCGAGGAATCGTGCCCTATCGTGCTGGATTACAATTTCTCGTTCGTTCAAAATAATCGAATATTCCTTCGGAATTTCACTCATGTTTTAAATTTTTTTTAAAATGAAGGCAACGTTTGAAGTTTGGAAATTTGGGGAATCGTGCCCTATCGTGCTGGGTTGTAATTTCTCGTTTGTTCAAAATAATCGAATATTCTTTTAGAATTTCACTCATGTTTTCTAAATTCTAAAACAAGGCAATGTTCAACGTTTGGGAATCCGAGAAATCGTGCCCTATGTGCTAGGTTTCGATTTACCGTTTGACCAAACAACCGAATATCCTTTTAAAATTTTCAATGCATGAGTTTTGGAAATCATGAGATGATTTTGGGTATCGAAGGTTTGAAATGTCGTGTCCTACGTGTTGGATGTGATATTTTACTTCTTCGAAATAAGAGAATCTTAATATCCACTTCAAGTTATCCAAACATTCATAAAAAGGGATCGTATTTCAAAATTTATTTTAAATCTTTTCAATTTTCGACATTAAGGCATTAATTAATCAATTAGGTATCAATTTTGGGCGTTACGAGGTTGCTAATCCTTCCTCGTACGTAACTGACTCCCGTACCCATTTTCTCAAATTTCGGAGACCAAAATCATTGTTTTAGTAAACTAAAATGTTTTATTTAAACGACCAAACTTCTTGGTGATCCGATCACACCTAAACAAAAAACGATTGGTTGCGACTCCCAATTGTCGTTTTTGCTTTCAAAACCAAAGTCGATCCCTCTTTTTTCAAAAAAATGGTTTGGATAATTATTTCTACTTTTGTTATTATTATTATTACCATTGTATTACTATTATTATCATCATTATTATATTTTCGTTTCTACATATAAGTCAGCATTATTATATTAAATAATTTAATATTATTTTTAGCACATTTATTTTATTTTTTTTATTTTTTATTTTTTTTACATCGTTACTCTTATTATAACTATTTTATCATTCATTTTATTTATATCTTTTTAAATAATTTCAAACTTTAAAATATTTATTATTATTATAATGCAATCATTTATTTATTTGTTATCCATTCTTTGTATATTTTTATAAATTAAATTATTTAGGTTTTCACTTTTATTATTATTATTATTATTATTATTATTATTATTATTATTATTATTTCTTTTACTATTTAATATATTATTATTACCCTTTTTATTATTACTATTGTATTATTACTATTATTATATTTACACCTATATTTGTTTTCTTATTATTTATCTAGTTTTCATTTATCTATTTATATTTATTGCCTACTTATATTTTTGTTACTATTATATTTTAGATATTATATCTCTATTTATATTTATGTATTAATATTATTATTTTACTATTGCTATAATTTCATATTATTATTATTATTATCATTACTATTACTATCGTTTTTTTAAAATAGATTTACATAATATTTATTTATTCACTACTATTTTTTTTTAATTTCAAATATTTTGTAGCTTACTTATTATTTCTTTTTTTATTTTAGGTTATTCGTTTTATTCAATCATTTTATTTTTGTTCTTATCATTATCTTTCACATTCGCTTCTATGTTTATTCTGTTATACTTGTCAATGCCAAAATTTGTATTTGTTTATGCATTTTTTATCATCTCATTACAAACTTATGTTATATTAGCCTTTACCCAACCCAAAATTGATTCTTTTAATAAAGGCAATATTCAGTATTTGGAAGTTTGAGAGATCGTGCCCTATCTTACTGGGTTTCGTTTTTTTCTCGTTTACCCTAAATAATTGAGTATCCTTTTAAAAAAGCTAAAATACACGAATTTTAAATAAAAGGCAAGCTCATTCTCAAAAGTTCAAGATGTCGTGTCCTAACTTACTGGATGTGACATTTTATTACTTCGAGACGAGAAGGTTTTTTACATTCGAGTGTTTTTTACAAAAAGAGGGATCGTATTTTAAAGTCTTTCAAGTTTTCAAATTTTCGACACTAAGACACTAATTAATCAACTAGGTACCAATTTTTGGGCATTACGAGGGTACTAATCCTTCCTCGTACGTAACCGACTCCCGAACCCATTTTTTTCTAAATTTCACGGACCAAAATCGTTGTTTAAATAAATCAAATCATTTATTAAAAAAACCACTTTTACGAGGTGACTCGATCACACCTCATCAAAAAGGATTGGTGGCGACTCCCGTTTTTTCGTTTTCGTTTCTAAAATCAAGTCGACCCCATTTTTCAAAAAAAAAATGGTTTCGACAGTGTCATTAGCACTAGAGATGAGAAAAGTATTGTTGGATCTAACATCATTCATAGGACTCTCTTGCTTAATTTCAAAGACTTTAGAGATATAAGAGATTTCAGAAGCCATTGATTGGAATTAGAAAAGAATAATGTACTCTTTCGACTTCATTTACTCTCAATTTATAGAGAATTAGGTAGTGCGAGGACATGGTTTTATAGAGAACAATGAGTAGGTAAAAAAGTGGTAATAATAATAATAGGGGTAATTATTTGGTACACAAGTGCTGAAAATTTTTAACTTAATAAGTGAGGCTGAAATTTTGAAACATATCTTATTTATTTATTTTAAAAATTTTTAAATATAACTTAAGGACACGTGATAAAATTTCAAACTCACTTTTGAAATTAAAAATTATCATTATCAATGTACCAAATAATAATAATAATCAAATTTAGTTCAAAATAGAAAATTTCCCATAAAAAGATTTTGAGAATTTTCCGGTAAAAGTGAATAAAAAGAGTTTCGTAAGTAATTTATATTAAATTATAACAGACCGACTTTGGTAAAGGAAAAAATTTAATGAATTTTTTTAAAAGAAATGTGAGAAAACTTGGTAAAAGAACACATGAGAAGTAATAGATATGTACCCAAAGAAATAAACACAATTATAATAAATGGGAAACACACGCGTACAATAATAAGAGTTTAAAATAGCATTACTCACTTAACCATCACTAAGTTTTTTGTTTCAATCATTTAACTAAAAAAATTGACAAATTGGTCATTGAATTATTCAAAAAATTTCATTTAAATCACTATGCTATTAAAATCGATGTCATATAGCTTTATTTATTTACACTATTTGCAATAATTGAAAGCTCATTTTCTCTTCTTTTTTTCTACAATTCAATTTTTTTATATGAAATAGTTTTGGATGTCACGAATTTACAATCATAATTCAAACAAATATTGATCCATCGTATCGATCGTCATATCATCACTTGGAGCCCGTTGGCAGAACTTTTCTTTAAAAAAAATTAACAGTCTAGTGGTTTAAATAAAATTTTTTAAATAGTTCAATGACTTAAATGAAAACCTTCGAATAATTCAATGACTAAATTATATTGTTTTTAGCTAAATGACCGAAAACAAAACTTATCTATAGTTTAGTGGCTAATGGTGCAATTTAACCTAAAATTTAAGATTTTAAAGGTTTAAGGTTTAACTTAAATCATTATAATAATATATATTTCTATATAACAGAGGCTTGAAAATATAGAAAGAGATCTTGAAGGTCGGCTAATCCATTATTTCTTTCTCTTTAACGGCTAACTTAAGCTTGAATAATTTTTTTTTTCCTCTCTACACAATTATATAATTTTTCATATTTGAATTATTTAAAGTTAATGATAATTTTGAATTCAGGTCATTTTAACTACGAATCATTTTGATTTTGGATTTAAGGGTTGGATTTTTCTTATCGTATCATTTTGGATTCATATAGTTTCGAAATATGATTATTTTATGGGGTAAACTATTAAAATAGTCACTTTTATTTACCTCAGATTATATTTTAGTCACTTATATTTGAAATGTTACGTTTTAGTCACTTACGTTATCGTGTTGTAACATTTTAGTAACTGAACTGTTAATTGCCTATAATGGTGTAATGATAAGTTAACGTGGCACATGGAATCATCATTTCAAACAAAAATTGTAGGTTAAATTATACAACTAGTCCCCATATTTTTTTTTTGCTTTGAGCAATTTATTTTTTTCTTTATGTTCTTTAACTTTTCTTTTTTTTTTCTTTTTTTTCATTCTCTTTTGCTTCTCCTTATGTTTTCCTCCATTCTCCAATTCTTTTAACTATCAAACATGATGGCACAAACCCTCTCTCAGCTTATCATCTCTTACACTCTTGATTCTCATCAAATTTAATCTCTCACTCAACATGGCACAAACGCTCACACGTGCCACCACATCCACCCTCACGCGCCACCTTACTCTATCATTTCTCCTCCCCAAATGCCTCCTATCCTCCAAATCGATCACCCATCCCTTCCCTCCGCCCACTTACCCCTCTTTTCCACATCGTCCAATGTCTCTCTTTCCCCCCCCCCATGCGCTTCACCTCCATCCAGTGCCATGTCAACCGCTCTAGGAACTTCGCTTACTCTCTGTTCAACTCTGGTTTGAACTTCAGCGACCGATCGCCGACTAAAATAGCCTGGCTATTTTCAAGTTGTGATTATGAGCATTGACTAATTGTTATGGATAAGCCCGATGAAGAAGAAACTACTAAGCATGAAATGATCGATTGCTATATTAAAACCCTTGCTAAAGTTGTCGACAATTTTTTTTTGTGATTTTTTTTCCGTGGACTCTTTTGGGTGTTTGGATGTTGAGAAAGTCTGGGAAAATGGGAAGGAAAAAAATTGGTTTACTTTTGGAAACGAAGATAATATCTTGAGTTTTTTTTTTTTTATTACCTACTTTTTTTGGTTTACCTTTGTTTTCACAATAGTTGATTCTTTATCAACATTGCTTATGATACATTTCATTTCAGGATTTAGAGAGTTCTTTTCTATTGCTTTTATTAAGGCTTAGTTTGTATTTTAAGATCATCATGTTCGATATTTATTTGTTATTTGATAGGTTAAAAGAAATAGAAAAGGGAGGAAAACAAAGGGAGAAGTAGAAGAAAATGAAAAATAAAATAAAAAAATTGAAAAAACATAAAATAAAAGATTTTAAATTACTCAAAACGAAAAAAAATGGAGACCAATTGTATAATTTAACCTAAAATTTTTGTTTGAAATGATGATTTAATGTGCCATGTTAGCTTACCGTTAACAGCAATTAACGACTCAATGACTAAAATGTTACAACACAATAACATAAGTGACTAAAACGTAACATCTCAAACAAAAGTGGCTAAAATATAATCTGAGCTAAACAAAAATGATTATTTTAATAGTTTACCCTTATTTCATGTCTAGTCCCTTAAGTTTAATTGCAATCCACATGTTTGGTCACTCAATACAAGCTTTGACTTTTCTTCTTCAATAATAAATGAATTTGAATTTATTTAGAATTGACTTGTTTTTGGTCTAACATTCAAAAGTGATTTCTTTTCACCTAAGCCCAACCATTACGGTTAAACAAATAAAATATTCTAGAACTATATACTTCTTTATTATTAAATCCAAATAAAACTTTTTATTATTACATGTTTATTTTTTAAAAATAATATATATATTAAGTAATTTTAATGAGCAGTTATAGACATAAACATGATACTAAACGATCGATTATATTATTCAAAATTAAATATCTTCTATTCAATTAACTAGGTTGTTCATACCATTAATTAATATATTTAGTAGAATACCGGATCAATTCGCTTAGAATAATTGAATTAGATCTTTAACTATGATATTTATGTTAATGTAATGATTCAATTTTTTTTTAAGTTATGATTAAATTCGTTAAGTTTTTTTTTTTTTTTTTGTGTCTTATTAAAGGAAACATTTGAATATTTATACATATTATCACTGTTCATGACTTAACCCCACTATTCATAGAACTGTCACTCTGAGTAGGCCTCGGGCATGTTGGACATGTGTACCGTTCTAGGTCACATGTCGGAGTTCACAGTCCCCTCCATGTGAACTCAATGCGAACTCCTTGGGTGTATGCAAACTAGGTCCGTGAACAGTGGATACCGCAAGCTCCCTTCAACTCTTGCGAGTCAATACTGCAAGCTCCCTTCAACTCTTACGAGTAAATACCGTTAGCTCTCTTAACTGTCCTCTCGCTGTACATCTCGTGTGGTCTGGCCAGGTCGCAGATAGGTGACTCAAAGCTTATCTGGGTCTTAAGTCAATGACTATTACTGTATGACAATCTAGTCCCCTCTAGTAGGCCTAAGGAGGGTTATAAAGTGCCGCTCCTTAAGGCCATCACTTTGCTTTTATTACAGCCTGCAGAATACACAGCGTCTATTGTGATATGATGTCAGCTTCGCCATGTGTATGAATGGACTGTGCTCACATGTATCTGACCGTTGGTGTCCTTCGTTTATTTGAACTATCAAAATATGGAAGGAAGAGACTTCTTTAAAATATGGTTTTTTGAAACCCTAAAACTCACGCTCTTAATATTTTTGCAACCAGAATCAGTTGAAGCTTTTCTTTAAGGTAAATCTCAGTAACTTCTCGTCGTAGGTTTTAAATTTTCTTTATTCTTTTCTTCTTCTTTCTGCGTCGAAAACATGTTGAGAATGAGCGAAGCTCATGGTCAATTAGTTCCACGTTGGCCACCGCAAGAGCATGCTTCCAAAACCCTTGTCAAAGCCAAATTTTCATACTGTAATAGTTACTAACCTGAGACCCAGATAAGCTTCGGGTTGCCTACCCAGGACCCGTCTAGACCACATGAAACGTACAATGAGAGGACAGTTAAGGGAGCTCGCGGTATCGACTTGTAGAAGTTGAAGGGATTTCGTGGTCCTAGTTCACATACATCGAAGGAGTTTGTATGTAGTGGATCGCAAACTCCAGCATGCAACCTAGAACGGTACACATGTCCAACATGCCTGATGCCTACTCAGAGTGTCAGTCCTATGAATAGTGGGGTTAAGTCATGAACAGTGAAGTCAAATCATGAACAGTAATAATATGTATAAATACCCGAATATTTCCTTTAATAAGACACACAAAAAATTACTCAACAAAATTCTTAATTAAGGTTTAAATTAAATTATTATAATAAATTAGGCAAAATATAAAATGTTTGAGATGTAAAAAATTAAAATAAATAAAATACACTACACTCTCAAAAATAACATTAATTTGATATAAACATACAAATTTATTAAAAATGTACATAAAACAAATTGTCGACTAGTCAAAATTTATATAAAATTATAATAGTTTCAACACAAAGAAATAAGGTGAACCCAATAAAAAAATATTTTCTTTTAAATTGAATAACTATGATAAATCATGTTAAATATTAGGGTAAACTATAAAAATAGTCACTTTTGTTTGCCTCAAATTATATTTTAGTCACTTACGTTATTGTTTTGTTACGAAATGGTTACTCAATTGTTACCTCTCTAACGATAGTCCTATGTGGCAGTCCAAATGGGTTTTAAATGTCAACTTGGATATTTAGTTGCTAAAATGAAAATAGGTTTTTAATTAAATAAATTTTATTTGGACTGCCACATAGGATATCCAAGTTGGCATTTAAAACTCATTTAGACTGCTACGTAGGACCACCACTAGGGAGGTAATGGAGCTTAACGGTAGAGTGGTCATTTCGTTACAAAACGATAACGTAAGTGACTAAAATGTAATATTTTAAACATAAGTGACTAAAATGTAATGTAAAACAAACAAAAATAACTATTTTTATAATTTACCCTAAATATTATAATCCAAAAATTGATTAACTTTGTTATTTAATCTCCATAATTAAAACTTTTTTGTAAATATAACAATTCATTTAATTATAATTCACAATTAAATTTATTCAAGAATATAAATAAACTAAACCATATAATGAGATTAATCATGATTTTTTTTTTATTGAAACTTCACAAAGAAAGCATGTAAAAGATTCATTAATATTATGGATCAATTTTGAAAGAAGATTCATTAAGACTTGAAGGAAAATTATTATGATGAAAAGTTGTCCCTACTACATGTCAGTCAAATATTTTATCATAAACCCTAACAAAAATTAAAAACTCAATTTCTCAAAAACATTGTTTACCCTCTATTGGGTTGTGTTTTCTTTTCGGTGGTTTCTCAAAAACATTGTGAACCCTCTATTGGGTTGTGTTTTCTTTTCGGTAATTTAAAAATGGTGCAATCTTGTCGGAGAAAATTATGGGATCTGAGACAAGTCATTGAGTCTTGTTCACTCTTTCAAGTTCAAGCTACCATTTTCGAAGTGGGAAAATCAAATGCTAAATCCGCTATTTTGGGTAGTTGATGTGCTGGAGTAAATGGTGGGTTTTCTTGGAAGGGTTTTATGAATTTCTGAGAATAATCTCGAACTTTGGGTTGAAATACTCAAATTTAATATATATATATATATATAAAAGGAATAATGTTTGGTATTCACTAGACTCTATACGTAGGATTAAAATTAACAAGTATATTACAAAAAAATAATAAAATATTAAAAAATAAGTATTTAAAAATTATGAAATAACAGTGTACCAAATATTATTTATATATTATATATAAAATAAATAATTGAGTTAGTATCACGAGTTAACTCGATACTAACTCAACTGTAAAATTATCAAAATACTCTTATTTTAAAGTATAATTAATATTATTATAAGGTATTTTTATGTTTTCATTCTTTTATATAATTTTCAAAAACAACTAAAAAGTTTTATTTACAAATCAAACACAAAATTAATAAATTATGTAAAAACCCTTATCACTCCGCTAATAATTATTTATTAATTTTATTTCATAAATAATTTTTTTAATATAAGATATTTTCGTGGTGAGTGTAGGCTTCAAATTTTTATTTAAAGTTTTTATTTTGCATTAATTATCATTTCATCGAGAATCATTTCAAACCCAAATTTCTAAAATTTAAGCTTTTATTTAAAGTTTTTAACTTTTATATTTTTAATATAAATTTTAATTTTTATAATTGTTATATTTTCTAAAATTATTGTTTTCAATTTTCAAAGATGACATCCTTACGATGTTATCATCATTATGACAAACTACAATTTTATCATGCTTCGTGTCTCATAATAATAATAATAATAATAATAATAATAATAATAATAATAATAATAATAATAGTCTACATACTTATTTAAACTTCAATTGGTACCACAAATTAATCATTCACTAATTTGATAAACGAAATTATAAAAATACTTTTCGTGTATAAATAAATTATATTATTATAGGGGTATTTTTATCTTTTTCCATTTTAAATAAAAAACAGTAAAAATTTTGCATACAGTGAGATTTGAACCTATGCTACCAACATCTATAAAATATTATCTTTATGAAACTCAAAGCTTTTACTTGATCCAGGATGTGTGATGTATATGTCATTCTGAAGTGATCTATTAATCTGCTAATAAGCCGTTTAATGACAGCTCTATCTATCACTTTATTGTGAAATACCATATTGGCCCGTTCTGCCATAAATGTCCCCTTATTCTGTTGAGTGCACTTTGTCAATGGGTTTGAATCAACAATTGGAAAACTTCCTTTTCTCGATCTTGATTTTGGTAGAAAGTGGGGTCAAGAACTGGGGTCTTAGTTGAACCGGAGAAACTTGAATTCATATTGTTGTCATAGAATTTTTTAGCTTAGATACCATATGATTAGGTATCATATGAGTCGGCCCGAAAAACCCTTGTATAGCTTCTTTGATTTCTCAGTAAAGAGAAATATGACCAACAGTGGTTCGGATGTATATATATAAAGAATTTTTTGACTTCATCCAAAAAAAATTTTGATATTTTTATACGTTCCAATGTTTTACACAAATTGTTTCTCCCACATTAATTGTTTGTATATATTGAGTCACAAGTAAACTCAATACAAATTCAATAAAAATGACTATACCATGATAAACAATTGGAGTGTATTTAATATTATTAATCATATTTATTTACCAATTTAAGTTTACAATTTAAATTAATTTATTTTATTTTAATTTAGTTTATATTGCATACATGTTGTTGTTATTGCTTTTGAGAATTATTTGTAAACGACACTTTTATAAATAACTCATACACATGATATAGTTCTTCGTAATAATCATAAAGATTTTTACTGATGGTAGAAAATAGCTAATTCAATGACAACTTTATTCTTCAATCACAATCCTCAATCTCTGAAGCAATCTTGAACGATCAATTCCATTTATATAACTGATTCCATTTATATAAGTGATTGCAGCCTGTAGAAAAACCAAGAATGACAAGGTTTTAGCATTAATTAAAAGGAACATATATATATATATATATATATATGAACTAAAACATTTATATTAGATGAAAAAAATTGATGAATACGTTGAACACCATTTTATTTTGATGAATATAGTGAATATATATCTCCATGAGTAAAGCTTTGTCGAATCTACTTATTCTTTCAAAATTAAGGTTATTACTTACCAACATTCTAGATATACAAAATGAAGCAAATGCATTATAGTCGGATCTCTGGTTCTAAAAGGTAGAAACCAGTTTACATTTTTTTCATTAATGTATTAACAATTTTATTATTGAATTTATCTATATTTCATGGCACAAAATTTTGATTCAATTTAATATATAGGTAGATGAGTTATTAAAATAATAATAGTATTACGAAATGTGTAAAATTAATGTGAGTGTCTCTCATATATATTCCAAGGAAAATGGAAATATTAGAGATTTACCTCACAATGAAAGGTAAGGATGTTCCTATTGCTTTCATTACTGTACGTAAGGGTTAGAACTTCAGCTCCTTCTTCTTGAATGATTCTGATAATCTCACTCAATGAAAGATTCAACTCGGATTCCGTAATTAGATTTATTTCCATACCAGAAACATGTGAATATTCTGATATATTTATAACTGGGGACATCATCGTCCTCCTTCTACTTGTCCCTCTATTACCCTCTTCAAGTTGCAGCCTCCTTTGGTCAAGTCCCTCTAAACGTGTTCGAATCTGGTTTACATACACGGTGGCTTGCTCCAATCTGTCGGGAATCGCCGACCTCTGCAAATGCAAAAAAAAAAAAAAGCAACGAAACCCATGTTCAAACAAAGAGAAAAAATTGCACTATAAACATGAATCTAGACTTAACTGAACTAAGAAGAAGAAGGAGGAGGAGGAGGAGTTAACAACAACATACTCGAGTGGTGGGAGGAGGAAGGAGAGAAAAAAGCCTGGAAAAGAGATGTCTCATGTTGGATCTCCGCTCCCTTTCGATCAAATTCCGGTTCATTTTCGAAATTGAGGTAGCAAGGGTTTTTTTCCTCTGGTCTCTCCAGGTATTTGATCTTTGAATATATATAATAATTATGATATACCGGTTCCAACCCGAACAACGTGGAACATGAATCTTTTGGAAGCTAATTACAAATAACAGGTGTGGAATTTCCCTTTTAGTACTGTGACCAAACTCTCTTGTCGCTTTATGTTTCCTTCCACGGCAATTTTCTTCCGACTTGGCCCATAGTTTCTTTCTGGGAACCCAACAAACAGCTATTCTTATCATTTAAGTAATTAATTTTTAATTATTATTTTATTATCGTATCGATTCTTAGTATTTTTAGACCCTAAATAAAATAATAAATTAAATCCCTTTAAATACATATATATGTATATAATGTAATATAATAAAACCTTAAAAAATTTTAAAACCCTAAAAGATAAAATATTTATGGTGAAAAATTAAAAATTTTAAACATTTAATTAAAAAAGTTTTCCACATTGAAAATTTAAAAAATATATATATTTTTAGACCTCGTCTAATTTTAAACAGCACTCGGCCTCGCATGATATTAATATGTGTATTAATGTTTGTAATCAAGAGACCATTTATTTTTTTTAAAAATATTTATGTTATTTTAATTTAATATTTAATAATTTTATATATTTTTTATTTATTGAAATTTTTTATATAACTATCTTAGCATTATTTTAATGTTTACATTAGAGTAGTATTATATATTTACTATAAGTTTATTTTTTAAATGTGTTATAAATTACATAAAATATAAATATAACATAATATAAAATATTATAAACTTAAAAATGGGTTAGGCTGGACTCGAGTTTTGAATGTTTAAGCTCAAGCTAAGCCCATATTTTAAATGGGCTTAACTTTTGCTCAAGTTCATTTTTTGAACTTAATATTTTTACCCAAACATTTTCAAATTTCGTGTGAACCATTAAACCTAACAGATAACTCGACCTATAAATAAATCTAATCCTGAAAATCAACCAAGATGAGTGATAGTAAAAGAAATAAAATTTTAAACCACATTTTTTCATGAATTGAATTTTTTTTCCAAGTGCAATGTAAATAGTAGGGCACAAGCAAAGATTGTAGCAAAGTTTCTTTTGGATTGTCATGATCAACCATATGGGTGGGCCTAAATAGGCTTGGGTTAGTATTTTACAAATATGAATAGGTTTGAATAAAATTTTAAGCCCATATTTTAGGTCAAGTCGAGCTTAAGCAAGCATAAAGTATATTAATATCATGCTTAGGCACAACTCAACCCATAAGCTCCTCTATTCAAGATTTGTGGCTATCCCTCCCAACAATGTTGTCTCTAAGGTTCGAACTTCGGTCTCCCCTTCGAAATGTAATGTACTTTACCATTACAGTTGATTTGATAAAAATTAATTGCCAATATTATTAGGTTTGAATTTTTCATGATTTTGTTAATAGAATAAATTTAGTGTTAACAGTGTATTTGTTGAATTCTGCGTTTAATTCATCAAATACAGTTCAATCAATGTGATGTAATTCAAGTTTTAGGGTTGATTGATAATATTATTAACTAATTATAAATTTTCATCAAATTAATTCTAAAACTTGAATTAAACACAAAAATGTTAACATTGTTACCTTCATATGTGCCAACATGTATAACTTTTGTCAAATACATGTACCACCTTTGATATAAAAAATACAAATACTACATTAAAAAGTATCAAATTCAAATACCAATTTATATATTAAATCTAAAAAATTAGAAATGAAACATTGAAATACATAGATTGAACTACTTGTCGATCGGACCAAAAAGACCTGGCTCATACAAGATTAAGTGTGGGATTAGATTGGCGGTGAGTTTATCTATGGTTAGTGTAAAAAAAAGGGGTAATGGTAAGATTAAATATTATAGTGATACTACAACGTGAGACAAAAAATAAACTAAACACACCGTACCATTCATCTAAACTCACATTCATAAATAATGATTTTCTAATACAACTAACACAATCCAACCCAAATTAATATTTATCAATTAAAATTTTATGTTTTATATTCTTCTTTTCAACCATATTAGAATCAATAAATGGAGAAGGAAAAATAGATTAAAAACACAACCATTGAATCTTAAACCTAAACTTAATCATATGAAACCGACACTGTTTTTTCAGACTAATTTGATCGGTAATTTTTATTAATATATTTTAAACTAATGTTTTTATAATTTGATTTGATTGGTGGGTGGATGAATTATGCGACCAATTTTTTATTTGATTGAATTGTATGATTTTATTAAATAAATTATTAAAAATTTATAAAAATATAAAATTATTTAAAATAAAATAATTGGGTTCACCCGGTCTTTACCAATTCATCAATCAACCAATTTTACTTCTTTCTTTTCTTGATGTATTGAACGATTCTCAATCCAACTAATCCAATCTGATTTTAATTACTTTATTCTTAAACAACCATTTGATCTTTCCGATAAACCTAACAGATCCCAACTTAGTAAATAATAGCATAATAAAAGAAGAAAAAAAAACATATTACCATATCCAATAATAGTGTAATAAAATAGAAGATACTTTAAATTAGACTTGTTAATAGGTTGGACTACCTTCCTAAGCTCGAAAGTTTACTTAAAATTTGAGAGGGTTTGGACAAAAAAATTAAGTTCCTTTAAAATATGAGCCGAGTTTAGGTTTGAGCATTCAATGGTTGAACCCGACCCAACCCTGCCTACTTTTAAATTTGTAATATTTTATATTATGTAATTTATAAACATAAAAATTAAATCTATAATAATATATAATAATACTATAATTTAAACATTAAAAAACTTTAACATAATCAAATATAAAATTTTAATAAATAAAAAAATTATTAAATATTAAATTAAAAATCATATAAATATATAATTTTAATTTTTTTTTTAAATAATAAAAGCGAGCCTAGAATAAATTTAAGTTAGTTATTGAGAAATATAAATAAACTTAAATAAAAAAATTTAAACACATATTACAAGGTAAGTAGAAATAGTAAAAACGTTTTATGCCATACAATATATGTACTATGAGCACTGAAGCAGCATATTCAATAGTTTTGATCACGTGCAACGCCGCAACCCAGGAATGATTTTCTTACTTTTAAGTTTTCAAATCTAGTTTCAACTTTGATTTTGTTTTCAACTTTGATTTGTCTACTCATAAATATGTTGGCTATATAATAGAAATTGAGTTTTCGAGGGGTAAAACTATAATTTATTTTTTATTTAAAAAATTGATAAATTAATTTTTATATATTAGATAAAAAAAGTAAATTGGTCTTTTTGTTATATTTATTTCTACTATTAAAAATCAGCCCTTATATATCAATATGAGGTTTATGCTGCACGTCACGTATAATTGTTTGATTATTCCGTTAACCACACCAATTTTTAACAGAAATTATTAGTTTCCTCTTTGAATGTACAAGGACTAATTTGCTTATTTTTTGGGTGAAGTAGACAAAATGTAATCTAACTACTAGTTCAATGACCTCCATAATACTTTTGCTGATATAATAATCTAAAACTTAAATAATTTTACAAATTTTCTTGATGTTTTAGAGGATTAATATTTTTAAAATCCGTTATATTTTGAATAAATAAAAAAATATATTAATAAAAATAGAAATTTTATCACTTGTGTATGCATGTAAAACAATGTATTTAGAAACACAAAAATGTGTTTAAAAATAACATATAATAAATAATAAAACATATGATTTGAAACTAATTAATTATATCACATGAAATATGTACGATATTAAAATGAAAATATTAGATTAAATTGTGAATAAAGTGAAATTTAAATAGACTAAGAATACTAAATGTAGGGGTGAGTATTCGATCAAGTCGAGTTAAAAAATTTCGAGTTAGTCAAGTTGACGAATCCTATTTTAACAACCGAACTCAATTTGAATTTTTTTTTCTAATCGAATCTAATTAAGTCAAAAAATTTTGAATCAAATCAAGTTGAGTTAACGAATCCTATTATTTATACTCAATGTTGCGTTTACATTGACCGATCAACTACTTAATGAGTAAACATTTATCAAAACGACGTAGTTTTGCCTTTTTTTATTCGAATTTTTGGATAACTTGAAAAACTTAATTTTTTATTTGAGTTGATCCGAATAACTTGATTAACTCAAATAACTCGAACTATTTAATTCAAAATTTAAATTTTTTATCGAATTTTTCGAATCGAATCGGATTTTCCTCACCCCTAACTAAATGTATTCGATTGTTTATCATGGTGTTGTTATCAATATTGAGTTGGACTCGATTAATATTATTAATATATAAAATTGATGGATGTAAAAAAGTGAGCATAATAAAATTAAAAACATATAAAGAAATATTCAAATAAATCATTGATTGAGTGGTCAATTTACGACTTTTTAACCCATTTGTCATGGGTTTGAATCCCACCATATCCATATTTTCTATTATTTTTTTAATTTAAATGACTAAAATATCCTCAAATAATATAACTTATTTTAAATATAAAAAGATATTTTAATAATTTTCTTAATTGAGTTGGTGCCTTGTTAACTTCTGACATCAACTCAATCAATGATTTAATTAATAGTAGAAAAAAATTTGAGAATTAATTAATAGTATATATTTATATATAGCACGAGTTTGGATAAACCTTTGAACTAATGAGAATACCCTTTTATTTTTCACCATATTATATAATAAACATTTAAAAATCATTATAATATTTAATTTAGAATTATTAGTTAAAAAGTTGAAATAAAATAGAAGTTGTGATAATTGCGCATTAAAAAATATTAGAATTTAAATTACAATTATTAGTTAAAAAATTACACTACTTTTAAAATAAATTTATTACTCAATAAAACTCTAAGTATAAAATATAATAAAAAGTTTGTTATAGTTATAACTTACAATTATTAGTTTTTTTTTTTTATATTGTGTTAATTTTATTGTTATAAAATAGAATTATTACTTAAATAGAATTCTAAGCATATTAATTATCACTTAATTAATATTAGAATTAATTATGTTAATTAAAATAAAAATATTATTTTATGCTAACTACTACAATTAAAATACGATATTTAAAAAATAATTAAATATTAAATATTAAATATATAAAAGCACATACAATGTATCTACCATTAAAAGCTAATATAATAAAAATATAAAGTAATTTAAAAATCATATAAACAAATATAATTACAAAAATTAATAAAATTTGAAACTTCTCCAAATGAAAAAAAAAAAAAAAAAGGTTAACAAACATGTAAAACTACTTAAAATTATGATAAATAATTTCTCTTTCAAAAAATATATCAGTCTAAAATGGGAAAATTAAAATTTTAAAAAAGAAACTTGGGTCGAAAATAATTTATAAACGAGATTAAAAATCATTTATATACTTTCCTAGATTTTTAATAGTTTAAAAATATTTACCCATGGTCAATTGAGTTTTAGCTCGATTTACATTGGTATTGTTGTTAGTGCAGGAGGACATGGGTTTGAGCGTATTGAAATGTGTTTATCTTCTTATTTAAGGGTTGAGGTGGATTATGAGTAGTTCTAAACAGTCTATCAACTTAGAAAGTTTCAAATGCTTTCACAATTAAATTAGATGTTGAAAAAAATATTTACCTATCAATTTTTCAAGAAAATTAAAATAAACTAATTCATCAAGTTATCAAATTCAATTGCTATTTTTGTTACTAATTTATCATATATAAATTGTTAAATTAATAGTTTTTATCATATAAATTGGGGTTGATTATTTTCAACTCAACAAATTTAATTATAAATTTTAACAATGATAAT
Source organism: Gossypium longicalyx (assembly GCA_025698465.1). Classification (NCBI taxonomy): domain Eukaryota; kingdom Viridiplantae; phylum Streptophyta; class Magnoliopsida; order Malvales; family Malvaceae; genus Gossypium; species Gossypium longicalyx. The sequence goes on from CM046999.1 coordinate 42,117,356, forward strand.
TTGATTAAGTCCCTGTTTGGCAATTGGCTGATAGCTGATTGCAATAGCTAGTTTGACTAATTGATTCTATTAATTGTTTATTTAAAAGTGTTTGATAAAATATAGTTGAGAGTTGATAGCTAAAAGTTGAAAGTTGATGTGTGTAAAACCACAAATAAGAGCATTGTAACAACCCATTTTCAGTGGTGTTGAAAACAATGGTTTCGGTACCACAATGTCGATGATTGAGTCCATAGATATATTTAATTAGTATTTATGAGTTAAATATAGCATAATAAGGAATCATGATTTAATAAATTTTATTTATTTGGTCGGTTAGTTAAGGTACAAGTGGTGTATATCGAAAGTTAAGTAGTTTTAGAAAATAAGGTGTTACAAGCCCAATTTGCCCGCCCCAAATAAATTAAACCCACCTTAAACTAAACCTAAAAAAACCCAAACCCAACTAAGCCCAATTTCAAACCCTAGCCCAATATCTAAAACAAAAAAAAAAAACAAAAAAAAAAAGAAACTCTAGCCTAGCTGGCCGCCGCCCCTATGGTCTGCCACCACCACCTGCCACCATCCTTCTGACACCTCTGACGCCGTCTCAGCACCGCCCCAACTGCTCCTGCAAGAGGAACACGCAAACAACAGTGAAAATAATAGGAAATATATGTAAAATGACTTTAAAAAGTCAAAACAAAAAAAAAATCAGTGGGTGGATTCGGCAAGTTGAAAAATAAAAAGCATTCATTTTTTAAAACACAAAGCAAAACAGTGATTACAACGAAGCAAGAGAATAGCCCCAAATCGGAGAATCGAAAATACCAAAAGCCTAAGGTGATTTTTTATTTTTCATTTTTGTCTTATTTTCAAATCCATTCCCTCACATATATACATATATATTAAAAGCATATAAAAAATTAAAAAAAAAATACTTTTTAAAATTTTTCAGCCACCGTGCGCGGTGGCGGGCGATGGTGGCCGACGGCGACGCCACGGTGGTCCCTTCGCCAGACCCTCAGCCCTTGCAGAGAAAAAAAAAAGGGAGGGTTTTTTTTTTTGAAACAAATGAAAAGTGAAGTTTTAAAAAAAATTTATGTCTTATATAGTAAAATAAAACGACGTCGTTTTGGCTTAAGCTCATAAGCCTCAAAACGACGTCGTTTTGCCTTGGCCGACCCGAATCCGACCTGCTCCAGGCCCAGGATTCGCGTGTTTTTAATGGAAGAACTAATTGCACTTTTAGCCCTTCCGCTCTTTTTTTGTTTTGAAATTAGATTTTTCGTTATTTATAATTTTACCCCGTAATTTATTTTGACCTTCAATTTGGTCCCTCTTGGTGCTGTGCGTTTTGGGAGGAGGGGATATTGCCCATTTGGTCCTCCCTTGTTATTCGCGTGCCCAAATTGGTCCTTCTCTTCTTTATTAATTTTCAAATTGGCCCCGAACTTTTACTTTAGGTTCATTTTTAGTCCTTTTTGTTATATTCAATATTTTAATTGAATTAATTGGTTTAAAATTATTATATTTACTATTATTATTATTCCATTATTATTACCTAATACATTATTATCATCATTATTTTTCCTTTATTATTAATCTAACGTATTGATGTTATTACTTTTATTTTTATTTTAGTATTAAATTAATTAAATTCATATTGTTATTATTATATTATATGTTTTCTTTCGTTTTTATTTATTGTTTTATTATTAGTCAATTTAGTATTGCTAATTATTATTTATTATCGTCCTTATTAACACATCATCATTATTAACATATATATATACATGTGTATTTTTCATGTACATATTAGTATTTTCTATTATTATTACAAATATATTATTTCTTTTATTATATTATTAGAACATTATTTTTTATTATTATTTTTTTATTGTGAATATTATTGTTATTTTTATTCTAATATTATATTTTAATATTTTTTCATTAATTGTATCATCGTTTGCATTATTTATGAATTCCTATTGCAAATGTTAGAATTAAGTGACCCAAATTTTTATTTAAATAAAATACGATGGAAAATAAAATAAAAGTAAAATCCATATAGAACTAGACTTCTTTTATTTTATTTTAGAATAAGGTTTTTTAAACCTTATTAAACTCCATCTATTTTATATTGATTAGGCTAAGGTGTTTCAATCCTACTAGAATATGGCTTTACAAGCCTATAAATAGACATAGTATATTCCTCTTGTATAGATTCAAATTTTCGACATAGTGAATTTTCTTCTCCTCTGCCTGTGGTTTTTTTCCCGAAAGGGTTTCCACGTAAAATTTGTGTGTTCTTTATCTTTATTTTATTATTTTATTTTATTTTATTTTTCACAAATTGGTATCCGAGCTTCCGGGTTATTCATCTCGATCACGGTAATGACGTCTTTGAAGTATGAAATTTCGCTGTTGGATCGCAACACCAGATTTGCGTTGTGGCAGATTAAGATGCAAGCAGTTCTTGCACAGATGGATCTGGAGGATGCACTGCTAGGGATAGATAAGATGCCTTCGACATTAACAGATGAAGAGAAGAAGCGTAAGGATCGAAAGGCATTAACACAATTACATTTGTATTTGTCCAACGAAATTTTGCAGGATGTGATGAAAGAGAAGACCGCCGCTGCATTATGGAAGAGGCTAGAAAAATTATGTATGTCGAAAACTCTAACAAGCAAGTTGCATATGAAGCAATGTCTTTCTGCCCATCGTTTGGAGGAAGGTGCGTCTGTACACGAACACTTAATATCTCAAACTTGGAGGCCATGGAGGTTCAATATGATAAGGAAGATTTAGGGTTGATTCTACTTTATTCGTTGCCCCCGTCTTATTCAACCTTTAGAGACACGATTTTATATAGCCGCGAGTCTCTCACAGTTGATGAGGTTTATGATTCTTTGACTTCGTATGATAAGATGAAGCATCTTGTAGTTAAACCCGACTCTCAATGAGAGGGTCTCATTGTTCGTGGGAGACAAGATCGGAATGCTGATGATGATCGTGGAAGGACAAAGGAACGGAATCCTCGCGGTAAATCTAAGGGTAGATCAAAATCTTCAAACAGAGGCAAAACTTGCAACTTCTGCAAGAAGAAATGGCACATTAAATCTGAGTGCTACAAGTTACAGAATAAGATAAAAGGGAGGCTGCAAATCAAAAGGGAAAACAACCAGAAAATTCTGGTGAAGCTGATGTTGTAGAAGACTACAGCGATGGTGAACTTCTAGTCGCTTCTGTCAATGATTCTAAAGTAAGCGAGGAGTGGATACTTGATTCAGGCTGCACCTTTCACATGAGTCCCAATCGAGATTGATTTACAACTTACGAAACAGTGTTTGAATGTGTTGTTTTGATGGGAAATAATGCTTCGTGTAAAATCGCAGGTGTTGGAACAATTAAAGTTAAGATGTTTGATGGAGTTGTCAGAACACTTAGTGACGTACGACATGTTCCAAAATTGAAAAAAAATTAATTTCGTTGAGTACTCTTGATTCAAAAGGGTACAGATACACAGCTAAAAGTGGGGTTTTAAAGATTTCCAAAAGGTCCCTTGTTGTGATGAAAAGGTAGAGAAAGATTGCCAAGTTATATGTTTTGCAGGGCTCTACTATTACTGGTGATGTAGCTGTCACTTCCTCTTCCTTATCAGATGATGATATTACTAAACTTTGGCATATGCGCCTAGGGCATATGAGTGAGAATGGCATGACAGAATTGAGCAAAAGAGGACTTCTTGATGGGCAAGGAATTTGCAAACTGAATTTCTGTGAGCACTGTGTTTTTGGGAAGCAAAAGAGAGTTCGATTCATTAGAGGAATCCATAACACAAAGGAAACGTTGGAGTATATTCATTCTGATTTGTGGGGGCCATCCAGAGTGCCTTCAAGAGGTGGAGCTAATTATATGCTAACCTTTATTGATGATTTTTCCAAAAAAAGTTTGGGCATTCTTCCTGAAGCAGAAAAGCGATGTGTTTTCCACATTTAAGTCTTGGAAAATCATGATTGAAAAACAGACGGGAAAACAGATAAAATACCTCTGCACAGACAATGGTTTAGAGTTCTATTCTGATGAGTTTAATAGATTGTGCAAGTCAGAAGGGATCATGAGACACTTGACAGTTCGTCATACTCCACAGCAAAACAGCGTTGCAGAACGAATGAACAGAACGATCATCGAGAAGGTTCGATGTATGTTGTCAAATGCCAACTTACCAAAGTCATTTTGGGTAGAAGCAGCCTCTACTGCATGTTTTTTGATCAACCGATCTCTATCCGTTGCCATTGAGAAAAAGACTCCACAAGAGGTATGGTCTGGTAATCCTGTTAATTATTCTGATTTAAAGATTTTTGGGTGTCCTGCGTATGCTCATGTTGATAATGGAAAATTGGAACCGAGATCCATTAAATCCGTTTTTCTTGGTTATAAAGCTGGTGTAAAATGGTATAAGTTATAGTGTCCTGAAAATAGAAAAGTTGTGATTAGCAGAGATGTTTTTGATGAAACTACTATGCTACCTAACTTATCTCTTAAAGACTCTTCCAATAAAGAAAATCAAAAGCAGGTGGAGCATCAAATTAATACAGAGTCAACTACTCAAGCTAGTACAAAAATTGATAATAGAGTTGCTTCTTCACCACAATACTCTATCGCCAAAAACAGAACTAGAAGAGAAATTAAACCTCCAAAGAAGTATGCCGAGGCTGATCTAGTTACTTATGTTTTAAATGTGGCTGAAGATATGGATGCGAATCAAGAGCCATCTAATTATTCTGAGGCGGTTAGCTGTGAAGACTCAGAAAAGTGGATGTTTGCTATGCAAGAAGAGATGGAATCACTCCACAAAAACAGAACATGGGACCTTGTGAAACTTCCTAAAGGTAAAAAGGTTGTTCGTTGTAAATGGGTGTTTAAAAAGAAAGAAGGGACTCCAGGAGTTGAAGAACCCAGATATAAAGCAAGGCTTGTTGCAAAGGGTTACAGTCAAATTCCAGGAATGGACTTCACAGATGTGTTCTCCCCAGTTGTTAAGCATAGTTCGATTCGAGCTTTGCTTGGTATTGTCGCCATGCATGATTTGGAGCTTGAGCAGTTAGATGTAAAAACTACATTTCTGCATGGAGAACTTGAGGAGGATATTTACATGCAACAACCAGAGGGTTTTATAGTCTCAGAAAAAGAGGACTATATTTGCTTGCTGAAAAAGTCCCTTTACGGTTTGAAACAGTCACCAAGACAGTGGTACAAGAGGTTTGATTCCTTTATTACTTCTCATGATTTTAAAAGAAGTAGTTTTGACAGTTGTGTTTACTTTAAGAAAAACAGTGATGGTTCTTTTGTGTATCTACTTCTTTGTGTTGATGACATGTTGATAGCAGCAAAAGATAAAGGAGAGATAAGAAAGGTCAAAACCCAACTAAGTAAAGAATTTGAGATGAAAGATTTAGGACCAGCAAAAGAAGATACTTGGAATGGAGATTCTCGAGAGATAGAAAAACAAGTAAATTGTACCTAAGTCGAGAAGGGTACATTGAGAAAGTTCTTTGTAGGTTCAATATGCAGAGTGCTAAGCTCATAGTACTCCTTTAGCAAAATTATTTCATACTTTCATCGGTTTTGTCTCCACAATCAGATGATGAGATTGAGTACATGTCACATGCTCCATACTCTAGTGCAGTGGGATCTCTCATGTATGCTATGGTTTGTTCACGTCTAGATCTATCATATGCGATCGATGCAGATTAGCGAGATACATGGCGAATCCCGGTAAAGAACACTGGAAAGCAGTTCAGTGGATTCTAAGATACTTACAAGGTACTACTGATGTTTGCTTACAGTTTGGAGGAACTAGAGATGGAGTCATTGGGTATGTTGATGCTGATTTTTCTGGAGACCTTGATAAAAGAAGATCTCTCACAGGTTATGTCTTTACAATTGGAGGTTGTGCAATCAGTTGGAAAGCCACTTTGCAATCTACAGTCGCTTTGTCTACCACAGAAGCTGAGTACATGGCGATTACTGAGGCTTCTAAAGAAGCTATTTGGTTGAAGGGACTCTTTAGTGAACTCAATGAAGACCTTCAAATCAGCACAGTATTTTGTGACAGTCAGAGTGTCATCCTTCTTACAAAAGATCAAATGTTTCATGAGAGAACAAAACACATTGATGTTCGGTATCATTTTGTTCGTGATATTATTGCTCGTGGTGATATTGTTGTGAGCAAAATTAGTACTCATGAAAATCCTGCAGATATGATGACTAACTCACTTCCTATAACCAAGTTTGAGCATTGCTTAGACTTGGTTGGTGTTCATTGTTGAAGTTAAACCCTTAAGGGTTATATGAAAGAGGTGGAGAACTTGTTTATTGAAAGTTTGCGATGAAGAACTTGGTCATTGAGAATTTGTGTCAAGGTGGAGATTGTTAGAATTAAGTGACTCAAATTCTTATTTAAATAAAATACGATGGAAAATAAAATAAAAGTAAAATCCATATAGAACTAGACTTCTTTTATTTTATTTTAGAATAAGGTTTTTTAAACCTTATTAAACTCCATCTATTTTATATTGATTAAGATAAGGTATTTCAATCCTACTAGAATATGGCTTTACAAGCCTATAAATAGACATAGTCTATTCCTCTTGTATAGATTCAAATTTTTGACATAGTGAATTTTCTTCTCCTCTGCCCGTGGTTTTTTTCCCGAAAGGGTTTCCACGTAAAATTTGTGTAGTCCCTGAAAATTTTTACAGTAAGATATTACCCTTGATATAGTAAAATAAGGAAATAAAGTGAGTTATGTCAATATTGAGAAGTATATTATGATATATTAATTCAAGAAAGGACTAAATTGTAAAAGTGAGAAAAGTTTTGTTGCACAAGAATAAATACTCAAAATTTGAGGGGTTAAAGTGTAAATATGAAAAATTTGAAGGACCAATAGTGTAAATATTTTAAGAGTGGAATGATCTAGAAACTAAGGAAAATGGATGGATTAGGACCAAATTCAACAGGTGAAGAACTATGAGGGACTAAATTGTAATTTTATCAAATTAAATGATGACTCAAGAATGGAATTTTAAAAGGTAATAAAGGGCAAAATGATCAATTGGAAGAGAGAGAAATCTAGAAAGTAATGATGATGTTGATGATATTTTATGATTATTTAATTAGATATATATTATTTTAATAAGATATTTTATTATTTTATTATTATTTCATTTTTATTTTATTATTAATTATTTAGTATAAAAGGAAAGAAAAATGAAGAATTTTCATCATCTTTCCATGCATGTAATCAACGTTAGAAGAGAAGGAAAAGAAAGAAATTTTCTTTTCTTTACAATTTGGTCCTTCCACCAAAAATTCACCATTTTCACCTAGAAATCAAAAGAATTTCCATAGCTACTAAGAGAGAAAAATGTTAAGGAGACCATGGGGAGTTAGAATATCAAGTTGGATTCAAGAATAAGAAGCTGGAGGAGAGAGAAAATCAAGTTAAAGATTAGTATCAATAGAACAAGGTAAGTACATCAAGATTTCAATATGTTTTTAAGTTTGTTATTATTGACAAAGCATGGAAATAATGTTATAGTAGAGTTTTCTTACATAAGGTCCTATGTTCTTGATATGTTAGTGAAGAGAAAATAAGAGAAAGTGATGAGAAATGGTGTAGCAAAAGAAAATAAGGGTGTTATAACATGGTAATTAATATCTTGTACCAAAACAGTTTTGGACAGCAGCAGTAGTCTAACTTTGAAAAATCATCAAAAATTTTATAAATTGAATTATAGTATGAATAAAGTATGAAATTAAATCTTATTGAGTCTAGTTTCTTATAGAATAAATTATATAAGCAATGGAATTTTAAATCATGAGATATAATCAATTTTGTGAGACAAGGTCAGAATGATTTCGGGTTCCCCTATTCTGACTTTTGAAAATCATCAAAAATTGGATAAAAATAATTATGGACTTAAATTTATATTTTTAGAATATTGAATGAGTCTATTTTCAAAATAAATAAACGGGAACATCATTCGAATTCTGTACGATGAGATAATTAATTTTTAGTGAAGAAGAGTCAAGACTGTCAGACAGCAGAATAAGGGTAAATTTAAAGAATAAACTGTACTTATTGGCTAAACCAAAAATTCTGAAAATTTTATGGTAAGAAGATATATGAGTCTAGTTTCAGGGAAAATTATCGGATATTAATTTAGAATTCTATAGCTCCATATATAAATAATTTAGTGACTATGACACAGATAGACAGCTTGAATATTCATAAAAGTAAATAATAAAAATTATAGATAATATTACTTACAAGTGTATTATATACATTAAGGATGTGGAATGGAGAGGAGGAGGAGGAAAATATGTATGAATATTCATCTAACATGGCTAATTTGCATGTTTTTGGCTCAGAGACTAAATTGAATAAAAGTAAAACTTTATGGGTAATTTTGTAAAAATGTCAGAAATGACCAAATTGCATGAAATGAACTATTTTATTATTTAAATTACAAAATTGAATGAAATTATTAATTTAGTTCAAGATTGGGGAAAAACATGTTTTTAGGGATTAAATTGAAAAGTGTTGAAATTATGGAAAATTCTGATATTTTATAGAATTCATGGGCTGTTATCAATATGTATGAGAATAATAGCTGGAAATAAGGATTAAATTGCAAGAATTTTATTTTCTTGACCCTAAGGATTAAATCGTCATTAAATAAAAGTTTAGGGGCAAAATGGTAATTTTTCCTAGAGCATTAATTAAATACATTAGAATATGAAATGAATGAAAATGATGATCAAATTTATTTATAAAGATCCGGACGACTCAAATAAGAGATTTGATCGTGGAAAAGAAAAGATATCGGATTAATAAAATTATAAACACAAACAAGCAATGAGGTAAGTTTGTGTAATTTGAATTATATTCTTAAATGCTTGAAATGTATGTTTTTTTATATGAATATGATTTGAATGTTCATTATATGAAAATTTATGAAACACTGACATATTTGATAAAAAGGGGAAGAAATCCCGGTTGAATGAAAGGAAAATTCGATAGATCTTTGAAAAGGAATTGACGATAAAAAGGATCTAGCCCGAACGGGTGATCTTATCCTGATATAGCCCTCCCGAAGAATATGTGGAAAATGGATTTAGCCCGGACGGGTAATCCGAATTAGGGTCTGAATTTAGCCTGGACTGGTAATTCAGATCCAAGCTCATTAGACTAATTATCGTTGCAGGAGATTTAGCCTGGACTGGTAATCCCGACACTACTCTATGAGTTTATATTACAGGGGATTTAGCCTGGACTGGTAATCCCGCTGTAAGGATGAGGTTCGCTGGAGTGTGCTTTCTGATATGAAATGTGTAAGACCATGGTTGAAAGATACCATGGCAACATGATTTGAAATGTGTAAGACCATGGTTAAAAGATACCATGGCAACATGATATGAAATGTGTAAGACCATGGTTGAAAGATACCATGGCAACGTGACATGAAATGTGTAAGACCATGGTTGAAAGATACCATGGCAACGTGACATGAAAAGAATAAGACCATGGTTGAAAGATACCATGGCAACGTGACGGGAATGAATAAGACCATGGTTGAAAGATACCAAGGCAATGTAACATGAAATGAACAAGACCGTGGTTGAAAGATACCATGGCAACCTGACAGAAAATGAGTAAGACTATGGTTGAAAGACACTATGGCATCATGTCGAAGATAAATAAGACCGTAGATGGGAGATGCTATGACATCAGTTGAACAATTGATATTCGTAATATGTATCGATGATGAATGGTTATATGAAATGGTTCTATGAAATGTTTACAAGAATTGGTCATATGGAAATATATGTACAAAATAGATGAATGAAATAATTAAAAAGATAGATAAATGAAATAAGTATAGGTACATAGAATTTAATTTATGTTAATTTTAATATGAATTGTTACCGAGATAAATGTACATGAGATATATGGAAATTATGGTACATGAAATGTTGATATAATGAAATGAATGATATATGTTATTAAAGAAACAGTAAGAGAATGATATGTATCATGACATGTACATATGAGATTATCTTTTATATGTTAATATAAGGAAAATATGTAAGTTAAGACGAGTATTAAATTCAAATATGACATATTGAGAAAATAAGAATTTATATGAAATATGTGTAAGTACACTAACATGTGTTGTTGATGATGATTAGGCAAGTGCCAAACCATTGATTGAATGGTAATATATTTATTTATTTATATGATGCATTGATTCGGTAAGTATTTAATTGAAATTTTTTTAGGTGATTTGTAAATTCTAGTAATGCTCTAAAACCCTGTTTCGACGACGGATACGGGTTAAGGGTGTTACATTTTGTGTGTTCTTTATCTTTATTTTATTTTTTATTTTATTTTATTTTTCACAGCAAATGATATTTTTTAATTAATTTCAATAAATAAGGCAACGTACCGATTTCAACACTAAGTCGCTAACTTCATCGCTATGTTGGGTGAATATCATTGGCTCGTGTTAAAAACGAGACGTCCTTCTAAAAAACCAAAAATTTCAAATTCTCGTATTTCAATCAGATCGTGATTAAATATTAAATTAAACTTGTATTTTTGAGAATTAAGACAACGCGTGTTTAATAAGATACCAATTTTGGGCGTCGCGAGGGTGCTAATACCTTCCTCGTGCGTAACCGACTCCCGAACCCTATTTTTCTCCGGATTTTCGCGTAGACCCAAATTCGGAATTCATTTTTGTTCAAAAATAAATTTTCTTTCAAAAGAAAAAGAGGATTTATTAGGTGTCTGATCACACCTTGAAAAAAGATCGGTGGCAACTCCTTTTCTCTTTAAAACTGAAATTTCGTTTTTAAATTTTCAAATAATCGCCTCAACTAGCAACCAAAACGAAATTTTTACGTCGCTACATAAGGCATCGAAACCTCGTTTCTGTAAATTGAGCCTGTGAATATTTTTATTAAATATTTATAGAGCTGTTATATAGGTGAATTAAAGTTTGGTCATAAAATGTTAGTGATTGGATGGTTAATTAAGGAAAAAAGGACTAAATCATAAAATTAGTAAAAATTAATCAATATTGGTTTTTATTAGTTAAAAAGTTTAATTAATTAACGTTAAAGGTTTTAAGTTACAAAATACCCTTTTAATTGTTAGTGGCCGGTTGTTAAATGTTTTAATTGAATTTTATAATTAATTTTTATTTAATTTTAATGTTAAATTAATATTATAATAGTTAAAACATTAAAAAAAATGAAAGATCACTTTCATTTGTTTTCTTTACCGAATAAGAAATCAAAAACCACCATGGGAGAACCTTCATGTTCGACCTACATATTTCTCTTGCATGGTAATGTTTTTTAAGTCTATTTTTTATAATTTTTATGTTTTTAATATCGTTGCAATTAGGTTCAGCTAATTTGTATTTCCGTTTTTAAAAATTTTAAAGATTTCTAAAGTTTTCATTGACATTAAATGAAGTTTTGATTGTTTATGATAGATTTTGGAGTATAGGAATGAAATAGGATTAATTTGTTAAGCAATTTTTTTTAGTTTTAAGTTAAGGATTAAATTGTGAATATTTTAAAATTGGTATGAATTTTTTTTTTGTAATTTGTGATAATAGGAGGCTGTATATGGTCATAATTGAAGTGGTTTTAAAATTTGGAGTTCAAATTTGGAAAATATAATTAGTTCGGTTTTAGAGACTACATTGAATAAAATGTAAAATTGTAGGGGCAGTCAAATAATGAAATTGAGTTGATACATGTTTATAATTGGATGAAATAAGAGGGTTGGAATTGATAAATTTAATCAAATTATTGAATAAACCGAAAATTGGACCAAATTGAAGTAGTTTTGGAAATGGCAAAATTTGCTGATTAGTTCTTAGAGAGTTATTTGTTTGCTGTCTTGACCAGATAAGTTCATACAGTATTTTTTTTATTAAATGGTTATGCATATAGAATTTTAATTGTAATTATATTTAATTGAAATTTTAATTGTTTACAATTTAATACAAAAAAGGTGAGTGAGAGGACTAAATTGAATACGATGAATTGCAAGTTGAAATCATTATGAAATTGATCTTAAATTGAACTTAAATAGAACATATTATGTGATGATGTGATGAAATGAGCTGAATTTATTTGATTTCGGCAGATTGATAATGATAATGACTAAATTAAATATATGTGAAAGTATAATATAATGTTATAATGAGAAATTGAGCTTATATTGAGATGATTTATTGCTGCCATATGTTGGATAATTGTACTTATGATGATGATAATAATTGTTCGGGTAAAATCAGATATAGTTGGCATGCCATAGGATAGAAAGAGTTTAGGTTTTATTCGGCTATGTGTCGATGAGGCACTGGGTGCCAATTTGCTTCGGTTATACCAATGAGACATTGGGTGTCAAACTTATTGAGAGCTTTGGGGGCAACTATTTGCTTCGAATTTATCCAATGAGGCACTAGTTGTCAAACTGATGTATTGGTTGGATCTGTGTATCCGTCTGAGTCTAATTCGTGTTAATAGGGAAATAAATGACAAAAATGAAATATATGATATTTGAAATGGCAAATGATGTGAAATTGTGGAATGAGTTGGGAACATTGATTGATTATGTTCAATGAATCCATGAATTTGGAAGTTGAGATGAAATGTGATTCATAATTCGTATTATGAAATGAAGTTTATATGATTTAATATGAATTTGATTGAGAATTCAAATTATGAAATGAAAATTATTGTTTGACATTAAATTGAAATGGGATGTATTACGGGTATATAGATTGTATCATATGATTAAGATAGTGAATTGATTAAATGATTGCTTTTTTTAGGAGTGATAATGAAATGTTGAATTAAGTGGATTGAAATGTTAAATGATTGAGTTATTATATAGTATGATAAATGTTGAACTGACCTTTTTTTATATGTGATTTTCCATAATAGGGAAACTTTACCAAGCTAAGTAGCATGTAGTGTATAATTATAACCTGAGGTAAGTTATTTGGTTTTAATACATTTGAACTTGTTGAGCAATTATAATATTTACTCATTTGTTTCATTTTTCCCTATAGTGTCAACTTGCGGAATGTGTCAGGCGGATTGTCGAGAAGCTCACACTATCCCAGTGTTGATTTAATAGTCTTTTTATCACCTAAAACTTAGTTTCGTGGCATGTATATATGCGAATCATTTTTAGTCAATCTTGAATGTTGGTACTTTGGTCCTTGATTGTGGTTTGAGTTTTGAATGAATATATATTTTGTATATAGAATGGTCAAATAATTGTAATCCAATGAATGTTTTTAGGTTTTGGCATTGTTTAGCTTGGATAAATGTGAACATGTGCATATGGTCACCTAAGTAAAGGTTGAATGATATTTGCAAATAAGAATAACAAGCTTAAGTAATGACATATATATGTTTTGGTTTAGGTTGATTTTGTTTATAAACATACATCTCTATGGTAAAGTTTGGAATATGACATACATATGGTCTATTTATATTATGAATTGAATCATGGATTAAGTATGAATTATAATTGCTTGTGTCTAATATGCGTGATGGTGCCTATGAGGGCATATTGGTTGTATGCTTAAAAATGAGTTTATGTTAATAATTGTCATGAATTGGTTAAGTTTTGGGATGTATTTACATTGATTATTGAATGCATTATAGGTCATTATGGGAAGGATGAGTATTGATATGTGCATGGTGAATTATAGTATCGTTGACGAGAATGTTATTTGAATACCAAATATGGCACACTTGAAGTTAAAATTATTGGAATATGACTTGTACGTGGAAGGTATGTGTAAGTGAGTAAGAATAGGTTGTATGGAAATGGATCAATTTGGTGTTTTATATGAGGTTGTTAGTTGTTTATTGAGTATGCTTGGATTGGGATTGTTGAAAATGAATTCGAATTATATTATGAAGATCTTTTGATATTTGAGTTGTTCAATGAATGGTGTCTTGATTTTAAGCATGAAAATGTTTTCAAACTTGTGATTTTGACCATTTGGGTAAAAATTTTGATATTTGAGATCCAAGTACCGATACTTGACCAAATGAACAGTGTTCTGAAAATGGCAGAATGTCAAAACGATAACAATATTGATTTTTGGTATAGATAATGTAACACCATAAATTTAGAGGCTAGAAGTTTTGGGTTTTATGGTTAGGGTCAGAGACAGGGGTGTGTTATTGTGTTTAGTTGCGCATTTGAGTAATAGAATGGGCTTGCTGGTCTGGTGGTTGAGTGAGTGTTAGAGTAACATAAGGTTCTGGGTTTAAGTCCCTGTGTGTGCATTTTGTGAATAATATTTTAAATTTTGTTTTGTTAAATAGTAATTGGTTTTAAGTTAAAATATATAACTAATTATATTTTTTCCTTTTTGCTAATTACTATTATTTTTTTATATTTTAGAAATTCTTTTGCTAGACGTTTTTTTCTTACTTTTTTTTTGTTTTCTTTTCTCTGGCTCTTCATTACCTTATTCTTTTGAACGGGTTGTTTGGGGAAACGGTTTTCACTGCACAGATATTGAAGAACTTCGCTTCTCCATCGTCAAATCAAGTGTGGGTTTCAAATCTTCTTATGTTTTATTTGCGAATTCTTTTTCGACTTTATGAAAAGTAGGCATCGTATGTGTGAGTGTTCGTAAACCGGTTAAATCCAATGTTGTATCATTGTCTAATGCTTAGAATTAGCATGACTTGGCTTATTTTCGAACTATCGAGGGCTGGAGAGTGCTTCGTGACTAAAGCCACATTTTTCGGGGACATTTTGGGAAGGTTTCGTGACCACACGAGTGGCCACATGGGCGTGTGCCTATACACACGGCCATGTTCTTTTGTGAATTAGGGTTTCCGAGCTAATATGAGTGTCACACGGCTTGGCCATACAGCCATATGGTCGATTTGGGAAAAATAGTCAATTTTTACACGGCTGTGTCCCTTAGGCCACGAGCGTGTAAGTTTGGAAATTGGGTTTTGAATGATTTGGTGCCACACGGCCGTGTGACTAATTTAGGGATTTAGGGATCCCACACGGGTATGTGTTTTAGACACACGGCCGTGTCTGGTGGGCACACTGGCATATGAGACCCTCACACGGTCGTGTCTGTCCCTATACTCTATTTTAGCTCAATTGGATAGAGAGTTTCACGGCCTGTTCTCACGGCCATGTCCCTGGTCCACACGTGCGTGTGCCTCAGTCATACGGTCGTGTGCCTCTCTTCACACAGGCGTGTGCCTCAGCCACATGGGTGTGTGCCTCTCCTCATACTATGTTTGACCTCTCATACGGCCTAGGCATTTCCACACGGCCTGAGCACACGGCTGTGTGGTCCTCAGACACTAAATTTTAGCTTGAGTGTTTTTATCTGAAAATGTGTCTGTGTTTTCCGACCCCTGGCTAAGCTTTAGTAAGGTTATTTAAGTTTCTATATCTGTGGCCAAGTGCTCTGTTTATGTGTGTTATAACTGTTTAGTGAAATGCTTGATTCTGAATCTGGACTGTTGGACATGTGTGCTTATTTGTCTCTATCTGATTGTTTGTTGACGTGTCCATTATGTCTATGAGATTGAATGCATTCATGCATTTGCATAAAGTGTTTTGGGTGGGATTGCGAAGAGAAGGGAGACTGATTATGATATGATCTGGCAGTTCTACTGCAACTTATTCATACAGCGATTTATCGTACTGTACCGCATGTGTGTCAGCTTTGCTGCGCACTATTATCTGATATGGCAGTTTAAACTGCAACATGTCTGTACAGCAGATTACCGCATTGCACTGTATAGCTTATACGCCAGCTCTGCAACATATTAATATCTGAGTGGCTTAGTCCACGTATCTGGTGTGTAGGGTTGGATGAGCCTTCGAGGTCCTACATGGTGTGTCTCGGTTGGATGAACTTAAACAGCTCTTATGGGGTGTGATCGGGGAACGGAGAGGTGTGTTGGCTGGATGTGTGGGTTTTATCACTTGACTGCATTTCATCTGGATCTGTCTATAAGTTCTGTCTGTAAGATTAGTTGTCTGTAATCTGTATGTCTGTACAACACTTGTGTAGAGTTTTCTGTGTGAACTTGGTGTGCTCTGGTTGTTACCTTCGATTGGGACGTTAGTTCCAAGTATACTTTCTAACTCTGTGTGTGTTGAAAAATGTGTTATGCTACTGATTTGAATACTGAAATTTTGTCTCTTGTCTTGTTTCGAACTCACACTGAGCTTGTGTAGCTCACCCCCTTTTAGTGTTTCTCCTTTCAGGTACTTTTCTGAATTCTGACGCTGGGCTCGGTATGCGGAGGTCTCAGATAGTCTTGGAGCAAAATAGATTTTCAGTTTGTATTTTCAGTTCTATTTTGTTATTCGGTTTTTGAACTGTAAAGTTTCATAAAGCTGTGGTACAAGCTCCATTTCAAATTTTTATTCGTTCGTTTAATTTCGGATTTATAATAAACTTATCTGTAATTTTACTAACTGAATTTAAATGATTAAATGTTTCGGTTTGGCGTGATCACTTGTTTAGCAAAATTTACCTACGATCACTTCGGTGATTGATGTGACATTCGAGACTCGGTCTAAACTTCTAGGTTGAGTTTAGGGTATTACAGATAATTTTGATAAAACTATCATTACTTGTTCTTTTTGTATCGATACCTAATTTCAAGTTTTAAAAATTTTTAAATTGGTCCTTAATCATGGTTGAATCTATTAAATTATATTAGTATGTTCGATTTAGTCTCTGTTTGGTTCATAACTCCTATTATGCATGTATTTAGAACAACTTGATGATTTAAATTGAATTCAATGTTATGATTTGCATGTGAATGTTTTGATAATTGTAGTAGTATCCTAAAACTCAAGTTTGGTGATCGAACCGGGTAAGGGGTATTAGAGGCATGGCACTTCTTATTGCTAAATATTTATTTGTTTATAATACTTTAGTCTTTTTTTTTGGTAAAATTATTGAAATAAAACACTATTATCAAGGAATTAAAACATTCATTATGGAAATTAATTAGTGAATATTTTTTAAATTTTAAATAAACAATTTTCTTAAGTTCCTTATTTGCAAATATTAACCTTGTGAAAATTGATAAATATAAATAGTGTAACAATATAATTGTAAACTATATTCTTAATGATACTTATGTAACGTTCTTAGTATGTAAATTAATTATAATTATGTCACACTTTGAATAAATTTGCCAAGTAGCATATTTCAATTAATATAAATTTGCATAAGAAATAATTTTATACAAATAAATTAAGAGTACATAAATATTCAAGGATGAATGGGCTTGATTGAAAATTTCTCGTGACAATGTTGATTTTGTAGATTCATGGTGGAGTTATTTTATTTTATTTTTATTTTGAGATTTACTTTAAACTTTGGAGGTGAAAGTGAAAATGAGAGAATGAAAACTGCTAAGATCTTGACATCCTATTAGGTTTTGAGAGCATGTGACAAAGGGAATAATTTTTTAGCAAGCATAGTCAAATATGTCTCATTCCCAGTCAGTTGAAAAAATTTGCTCATCCTAACGTTTTTTCTTTTGGAGGTTTTAGCTCAACAAACTCTTACAAATCTCCATTCATCAAACACTCAAATTAGAGAGTTTCTATGTGTATCCAAATCAACTAAAAAAGTTTAAAACTTTGTTTCCCAAACTCACTTGAATTTTTAAATTTCGTAAAGTAAACTCAATTTCTATAAATTAAATTACAGAAATTAATTTTAACTTTTATAAAATAAAGGCTTTTTTATAAAAATAACCTAAAAATTTTAATTAATATCAAAATGACCCATTTTTTAATTAAACACGAAAATAATCTAAAATCTACAGTAAAAGTTGGTGGAGCCAAATGGTTTGATGCCAGCAACATGCCACGTCGGCAACCAAGATAAAAAAATTTATTTTTTTGGTGGAACCATGTAAAATTGCACCACCTATATAAATACAAGGGAAATACTGTAATTTTTAAAAAATAGGGGACTTTAAAAATAATTTTCTATTTTTTGGTGGAGCTAATTTAATTGGCGCCACCAGATTTTGATGGCTGACACACCCTGATTTTTTTTTTACTTTGTTTGTTTTTTTTTGTTTTTTTTACTTTTGTCCCATTCTTTTTTTTTCTTTTTTTAAGTTTTATATTTTTCCTTATTTATTTATTTTATTTATTATTATTAATTATAAAAAACTTGAAATGTATATTTGAAATGTTTTATAATATATATTTTTAAAATTTTAAATATAAATGTAACACTCCAAACCCGACCTAGACGTTATGGCCGAATCCGGCAATGTCACAAGAGAGTGTTTTGGCAAACCTTTCAACACATAAAAATCGTTCCAAATATTATCTGCTACTCAGTTCGAAAGATACCATAAGTTTATTAATTGGCTTGAAAACATTTCTTAACTCGCGGAAGCTTTAAAATCCAAGTACTTCTTGTTACCGTATTACTTACGAAAACCTTAGTTAAGTTTAAAAACATGATTTGGCGTTGCAATTCATATCCCAAAATCACAGTTCAAAACCCAGATTAAAACCAAAAGTCCAAAATTCCCAGAAATAATGAATAAGCAATAGTCGAAAGTTCATAAACCAAAACATGTGTAATCATGGTCACCGTCGAGTCCTCCACTGCACTGATCCGCCTACTGTTGGGGATTACCTGAACAGATAAACAAATAAAGGGTGAGTTTTCGTAAACTCAGTGTGTACATCCCCACAGTTCGGCCTGCATAATCAAATAGCATAATACAATCATAATTCGGGCCTGAGCCTTTTACAGAATCGGCGGGGCCCTTGGCCCATCCAAAAACAGAATTAGATCCAGACTTAGGGCTTTAGTCCATCACATATATAACATGCATATCAGATCAGAATATCAGAAACATGCCCACCAACCCTGCACACCAACTTCGTCTAACCCAACACACCATGTAGGGATAAAATCGACTCACCTATCCCTTCACACCAAATATGAGGATAAAATCTACCCATCCAACCCTACACACCATAGTGTACCGTAATGTGACACATATCATAAATACACAGCTTAGCTGCCAGATAACGGGCTTATGAAGCCCTTTAGTTCTTCCTTCACTTCACCAAACCCACCCCAATGCAATGCATCATACAAGAATGGCATGTTATAATGCAGATTAACAATCGTATACTCATAATCAGATCAGAACATATACATATACATCCATCACAGTATTATATCACAAAATAGGGGTCTAAGTAATGCTTACCGACCCTACGACAAGTCATAGTCATCTTGGGCGACCCGTGCAACTTTACAGTATATTTCAGAAAATTGGGCTCACACACTCATATGGCCTGCCCATGTGGGCCCACACGCTCGTGTGGCCCACACGGCCCAAATTTGCCTTGGCCGTATGGATCATACGGCCTGGCCTAAATTTCCACACACCCGTATGGTTCACCTGTGTGGCTCACACAGCTCAATTGACCGAGCCCGTGTCTAGCACACAGTCTACCAGCCTTCACACTGTCGTGTCCATCGCGCCCATGTCGCGTGTGCACGGCCTGGTTCATCGACCACACGCCCGTGTACTGACATACAGCCTACCACACAGGCGACCACACGCTCGATTCATGTCGACAGAACGCTTTTCAGCTTTCGTCGAAACTCGTTTTCTGTGCAATCGGAGTACACACCTGTTACGATTCGATGTTTAAACGATCCCTAAGCACTCCAGAACCTATATTAGACCAATATATCACCTAGTTAATTCCCTTACTTCAACATCCAATCAAGACTCCCAACCGTAAACCTGAGCAACTAAGCCAACAACGATTCGAGAAACTTACTGTGACGGAAACGATAACTAGCAGTCACATACAGGAAACCCAATTAAAGCCTTCAAACAGTACCTAACCGAGAGTAAAAACGAAACCTTTCATTATTCGCTTAATCAAAATATAACTAAAACGGCCACAATGTACTTACCGAAAACCCGTCGAACACGATGCGTAGGAAAAAGTTGAAGAAGGATCGAAACAAGAAAATAACAAAAATGACAGCAAGTTGGGGAAGAGGAAACAGCAGAAAAAGGAAAAGAAGAGAAAGCTTTCAGGAAAAGAGAGAAAAACAAGAATAGGATTATATCATATTCCCCCCAACTACCCACTACCTACTCAAACTCAACTTCTTTAGTATTTGAAAATCACTAAAATTCCTTTGCAGAACCGAGCAAAAATATAAACTCCCTTGCCCACATAGGGACTTAAACTCCAAACCTCTAACATATTAACACTCCACTTAACCACTAGACCAACAAGCCCATTCTAATATAATCTCACTTACATTTAAACTTAAGTCTACTGAACCAGAGTAAGGCCTTATTCATAAAAATACTAAAATTTGTCAAATGCAATGCTTGAACTTGGAACCTCTCACACACACCCAAAATACTTAACCACTGAAGTAGATACAAATTTGTGTCATAAACAATCAAAAATAAATATATGGGATTTTGGGGCATTACAATATATTTTTGAAATTATTTTTAAATATTAAATATTATTTTTTAATAATATAAAATATTTAAATATTTTAAAAATATGACCTTTCAAATTTATTATTAGTTTTATAATATTTTAAATATTTTTTAATTTATTTTATAATATTTTAAATTATGTTTTTATAATATTATAAAACAAATAATAAATTTGAAATGTCATATATTTAAAATATTTAAATATTTTATATTATTAAAAAATATTTAATATTTAAAAAATAATATTTAAATTTTAAAAAAAATATTTAAAAAAATATTTAAAATTTTAAAAATATATATTTACAATTTAAAAATATATATATTATAAAACATTTCAAATATACATTTCAATTTTTTAAAATTAATAATAAAATAAAATATATCAATAAGGAAAAAATATAAAACTTAAAAAAAGAAAAAAGAAAGAAAGAATAGGACAAAAATTTAAAAAAAAGTCAAAAAAAAAAAACAGGGTATGTCAACCATCGAAATCTACTGGGGCCAATTAAATCGACTCCACCAGAGAAAATTATTTTTAAAGTCTTCCTATTTTTTTAGAAATTACAATATTTTTCTTATATTTATACAGATGGTGTTATTCTACATGGCTTTATTAAAAAATTAATTTTTTTATTCTAGTTGCTAACTTGGCATGTTAGTGGCGCCAAACCATTTAGCTCCACTAACTTTTATTATAGATTTTAAGTCATTTTCGTGTTTAATTAAAAAATAAATTATTTTAATAATTAATTAAATTTTTTGAGTTATTTTTATAAAAAAAACCTAAAATAAAGGAATAAATTTCAAAACTCAACTTTTGAATTCAAGAAGATGAAAGTAAATAGTCAAAAACCGTTGGTTCATGATTTATTTTTTCCTTATATTTTTGACAAAAGCAGTCTTAGGTCACGTGTAGAGTCCGCAGCAAAATGTGATTCTTATCATTGGAACAGTGAGATTTTTATTTTTTAAAAGAGCCAAAACAGTTATTGTGGGAGAATCATAAAAAAGTGGTTTTTTTTTTTTTAAATTCACTCAAATAAATTAATTATTTATAAAAATTATTTAGGTGTAAAAACTTTTACGAAAATAATTTGTTTTTTTATAGTTCATGTTGGTTCCAGAAATTTTTCGCCCCCACCGCAATCTATCATCCCGTAATAATTGTTTGATCTATAAAAAATTATTTTCTTAATGTTGGCATTGTGTTTGTTAGCATTGATATGTATCTTTTTCAAATATAATTAAAAAAATATGTGTATTTTATGATTATAAAAAAATAAAAATTTAATAGCTGCCAATGAAAATGGCAGCACAAAAAAAAAAATATTTCCTTAACGTCGGTGCCAGCAACAAGAATGTCGGCACAAAAAAGCACAGATGAATTTTTTTAAAAAAATTTTGAATCAGTGTCGGAAACGTTAGTGCCAATACCTATTAAAATATTTTTTTCATTTTTTATAATCGCGGAATACTCGTATTTTTAAAAAAAAAATCATAGTGGTGCTGGTGAACACAATGTCGGCACAAAAAAATATTTTTTATATACTGGACAATCATTGAACAATCATTACAGGATGATGGAAGGTGGTGCCAGCAAACTGTAAAAAAAATGTTATTTTTGTACAATATTTTGTACTTGGATCATTTTCATAGATAATCAATTTATTTAGGTCAGTTTTGAAAACAAAGCCTAAAAAAAGTTTATAATGGGTGTTTTGACTTTGTTATTATAAAATTTGATAGGGTAAATTCTAAAATTAGTGACCTAAATTATTAGCGTATTTTTGTTTTAGTTATTCCATTATAAAAACTTTCAATTTAGTCACTAAAATTTTAGTTCATTTTTATTTTGGTCACTCATATTTTAAATCGTTTCTCTTATAAATAGTTAATGGAAGTGATGATGTGACCTTTCTTTAATTGATATAATAATACATTTAGTTTATTAACTATATTATTAATATATACAATTAATGGATACATATTAAAATAAAAATGTTTAAACTATATCAAAATGAAGTTTTGGTTGAATTGTAAATTTAAAATTTTATTAATCTGATTGACACGAGTTTAAATATTATCATATGCATATTTTTTATTAGTTTTTTTAAAGTGAAAATATTATAATACCCTAAAATAATATTATTTATTTTAACTATGGAAGAGCATTTTCATAATTTTCTAACCGAGTGTATACCGATTTAACTTGTGACATCAACTCAATCAAGAGTTTAAATAATGGTATAGATAACAAGGCACAAATGCATGATATTGCGACAAATGGCACATCTCTATTTTTTTCTATTTAATTTTTATAGTTTTAAAAGATAATTTCTATAATTTTTCATTATCTATAATTTAGATTATAACTGAGAATTTTATGTTTGAAATTTAAGTTGTTTTATATTTAAAATTCATGATGATATATTAAAAATATTATTATCCATTTAATAATTAAAATGGCATTTAGGCTAAAAATACTTTTATCTATAAATGAACTTTAAAATATTTTTTATTTTGCATTTTGAATTTTTAAGAAATAAAACTAAATTGATAAAATGTGTGAAATTGAGGGTTAAATTTGTTTATTTTTTTAAGAATTAAGACTAAATTGATGGAACTTATAAACATTAGAGAGCTAATTTTGTTATTATGTCAATAGAAAATGCCAATATTAGTGATTTAGGAGTGACAAAAAAATAGTAAATTTTGGCAACGTTTGTGCCTAAAATAGAAAATTTTAAACTTCAGTGACCAAAACAAGAATAAGCTAATAGTTGAGTGACTATTTTTACAATTTACCCTATATTTTATTTTTTTATTATATCTTTAATGATACTGTTTATTATTTTTAAGTATAATTAATACAATTTTGAGTTTGTAGCTGTAACGCCCCCTTACCCGAGACCGTCGCCGAAGTCGAGTATGAGACATTACTAAACTTATTTTAGCATTTAAACAAGTTCAAATAATTCTCGTAGTAAACTATCCATCTGCATCACAGTCGCTAAAAAAATCATATCTCGAGTTACAAAACTCGAAATCCAATTCTGTAAATTTTTCCTAAAACTAGACTCATATATCTACTTACTATTTTTTTCTAGGATTTTTGGCTGGGCCAATTAGTACAGTTTATTAGTTAAAGTCTCCCCTGTTTCAGGGTTCAGCTACTCTAACCCCTGTGCACTACTAATCAAATTTCTTCCTGTACAAAAATCCAATGATTATGCCGTTTGTTTCACTTAAAAATAAACTCAATAAGGAATCCATACATATAAAGTGTGGGCTCTAATTATTTTTAGACAATTTATAGTGAATTTCTAAAGTCAGAACAGGGAATTCAGAAATTTCTCTGACCCTGTTTCACCAAATCGTATATATCTCATAAAATATAACTCTTTTACCTATTTTGTTTCCTCCACATGAAAATAGATTCATTAAGCTTCAATTACATATTTTATTCATCATCTAATTCTATTTCTACTATTTTTAGTGAATTTTAAAATTCACGTCACTGTTGCTGTATGACACTGTTTTATAGCCAATTTCACCATTTTATGGTTTTCCACGGATTAGGTAATACATTAAGCATACATAACATTAAATATAAATTTTGATTAGCCATTTCAATAGCTAATCATCAACAAGCATTTCCACATCACTCATTCACCGTATCATAATATTATATACACAAAGGATTATAATGCTATACATGTCATATTCCCAAAATATGCAAGCCACTATACCGAGGTGGTTCGTTGATAGTGTGAACGTGTCTCCGACCGTTCCGATCTCTATCCGGCTTGTCAAAACTACAAGGAAAGGAAGGGAGGGAGTAAGCATAAATGCTTAGTAAGTTCATATGTAAATAGCAAGTAACATAACCATGCAATAATACAAAATCCACATTTGCATAATATCACCAAAACATTCAAATCATATTTCTCGTTCATGATCCTACCATATTATTGTTATATTGAAGTCTCAACCCGAGGGTTAAGTACATACCTGTACAAAGTATCCGTTCCACAACACTTACCAACTAGTCACTTTCATCTCGAGAATTTCTCCATTTCACTAGAACTTTATCCGTTGAACACATCGGAATATAATTCGGATACACGAAATCAAGCTACCATAATTTCACCCATAATGAACTCGGAACGCAACTCAACGAGCTCGGTTGTTCGCATCATAATGAACTCGGAACACAACTCAAAGAGTTTGGATGCTTGCATCCATAAGTGAACTCGGAACGCAACTCAACAAGTTCGGATGCCTCATAATTCTCACGAACTCGGAACGCAATTCAACTAGTTCGGATCTCAATTTCCTAGTGACATGTCACTTGTATCCTAATCTGTTCCTAATGTTCAAACGGGATTTTCCTCGATCATACTCATTTGTCATTTTCCACGAAATGTCGAAATCAATACTTCGATGGTAGTTCATACTTATAAAATAATTCACATAATTATATATTTTTCAACAATAACCACAAAACATAACATTTCATGACAATAAGCATCATATCATATAAACAACATTAAATTGCTTAAAACGACAATTATGTTACCCTATTTACTCATGAACTTACCTCGGTACAAAATGTATAAAGGTTGCAATTTAACTCAAAATCTTTTCTTTTCCCCGATCAAGGTCGATTCCACGTCTTTCTTGATCTAAAATAACACATTTAGCTGATTTAATACTCATATTTATCAAAATAGTCCTTGACTCTAACTTTGGTAAAATTACAATTTTGCCCCTAAACTTTTGCATATTTACACTTTTGCCCCAAAACTCGGAAATTAAACTTCTTCCTATTTTCTTATATTTTATGACATGCTGATCATTTTTCCCTTCTATAGAAACATCAAATTCACACTCTATCATGTATTTATGAACATTAGATATTTTTACCGATTACGTCATTTTAGTCGTTTTTACGTAAAATCACTTAGCAAAAGTTGTTTAACACAATCTCAAGCTTCATATTCTACCATAAAACATCAAAATTCATGCATATCATTCATGGGTAAATTTTTAAATATAAACTCTAGCTCAAAATATTGGTAGAAATAGGTAAACTGAGCTACGAGAATTTCAAAAATGTAAAGAACATTAAAAACGGGGCTAGAATTGACTTACTATTGAGCTTAGAAGTTGAAGAAACCCTAGCTATGGTAGCAAGTAAAATTCGGCAGCAACATGAAGAAGATGAATGGATTTTTGCTTGATTTTTCCCATTTTAATTCATTAAAATCCAAATGACCAAAATGTCCTTCCTTACTAAACTTTCAAAATTTCCATCCATGTCCAATTTTTGTCCAAAAACTTAGAAATTGGTCAAATTGCTATTTAAGTTCTCTTAATTAATATTTCAAAGCAATTTCATACTAAAAACTTCTAGAATGCAAGTTTTGCAACTTATTCAATTTGGTCCCTAATTTCAAATTAAGCACTTTATGCATATAATTTCTTCACGAAACTTTCACACAATTATTCAATCATATCATAGACCTCAAAATAGTTATAAAATAATTATTTTTATCTCGGATTTGTGGTCCCGAAACTACTATTCCGATTAGGCCCTAATTCGGGATATCACAGTAACACATCATCATTTGACCTTTTTTGAAAAAAATAAAACTATAAAAATAAAAAAATTGAATTAATACATCAAACAATTAAAATAATATAAACAAATTTGGAACTATATAAGAAAATAAATACAAAAAAGTTATACTAAATTAACGATCACATTTAATAATCCATAAAACTTTTTCACCTCCACCAAACAAATAATGGATAAACAAAAAAAAAAACATATTTAAAAAATTGTTTGCTTTGCATGATATAAAAAATTTACAACAATTTCAAAAATTAATATCATAATATTGTATTTCATTATAATCAATTAAAATAATATTTTATATCTCTTCGATATCATTATTGTTCAAATACGAATCAATATTGCCTCTTCAAATAACTATTGCTTTAATACTCCATTCTTTTTTATATAACACTAAATTATTATTGCTACCGATCTCCATTTTTTTAATGAAATTTGTTCTTATATATCATTTGATTAAATATTCTTTAACTACCGAATGTTATTTATAAAGCTAAAGTTAAATTTTAATTGGTATATAATTCTATTAATAATTAAAAGATAATTAAGATATTTATAATTCTATTTAATTAATAACCTTATTTTATATTAATGAAATTAACACAACTTTTTAAAATAAAAATAAAAAAAGTCATTTTTATAATAATTTTAAAATTAAATTATAATTAATTTTAACTAATAATTGTTAATTAAATTATCATTATCATAACTTTATCTTATATTTTATGCATAAAGTTTTATTCAAGTAATAATTCTATTTTAGATTTAGCAAAGCTTTATTTACATTAAACTTTCTTAACTAATAACTGTAAATTAAATTATAATTATTTTTAAATGTAATTATCGCAATTTTTATTAAATTATAATTTTTTTAAATATGTAATTATCACAGATTTTATTAAATTATAATTATTTTTAAATGTATAATTATCTCAACTAAACACCAACTCGGTGAGAAAAATTACGGAGATGTCCTTTCGTAATTAGAATAATTTATATTATTTGAGGGTATGGTAGTTTTTTTATTGTAACAAAAATCAATAAAAACATGCTTATGACGGGATTTAAACTCACACCAATTAAATTAGTAAAACTTTAAATTTATTACTTAACTAAAGATTCATTTTGATTTTTTTTTATATCTTTTATTTTAATGTGCAAAATTTACCACCTACATCAGTTGCATATCTATATTATTTATAAAACCCTTTACTGAGTTGGTGTCACAAGTCAATCGGACACCATTTTGGTTAGGAAAATTACGAAAATATCATTCTATAATTAAAATAAGTTATATTATTTGAGAGTAATTTAATTTTTTTATTTTAAGAAAAATAAATAAGAATATGCATATAATGAGATTCAAACCCACACCAATTTTATTATGCACATATTTGTGTTTTAAATACACGGTTATCATTTGTTATTATTTATTGTATATTATTTTTAAATACACATTTATATTCTAAATCTGTAGTTTTTATACGCTTACGCATGTAATAGGATTTCCAACATATTATAAATTATAGATTAACGAGATACCATGTTTAACTACAAATTTAATAATTTAAGTTTACTTAAAATTACATATTAGTCATCAAACTTTTAAAAATTATTATATCATCACTAATATTATTAATTTATTCCGTTATGATCACAAAACCATTAACCGCAGTAACAAATTGATGTGGCACAATAATATCATCATTTCAAACAAAAAAGTTAAAAGTTAAATTATATAATTAGTCCTTATAATTTTTGTTTTTGAATAATTTAATTAGTTTTTTTTTTTTTGTTATCACTCTTAAATTTTCTAATTCTGAAGGGATGCCTTTCACGAATATCTAGAAAACACAGAGACTCGACATTTTCTCTTTATACAGGAAATCAACATATTCCTGGCAAAAGCAAGCGGTGGATTTTCAGGACGAAAAACTTGACTTCCACACATGATTCCATTTCTTGAGCAGAAGAATTAAGGTTACACTCCATTCTAACATCGCCCTATCTAATACGCAATCATTTTTATTTTTATTTTTATTTTTATTTTTATTTTTATTTTTATCAAAATAGAATAATATTTTTATTATTTTTTAATAGTTATTACCTAAGAATAATTATACTAAAATAAATATTTTTTATAATATATTGTAAATTAATATTATGTAAAATGTATTTCGTATTTTGATTTATTTAATACTTCAATTTTATTAAAAAATATTTTATTTTTTTTATTTAGTCTTTAAACTGTTATTTGTCAAATCACATACAAAATGGATAGAAAATTTTAATTTGTTAATTTTGTTGATGTGGCGGATATATATAAATTTCATGTCAGTAATTAATTATATTTAAATTTAAAAGATTCTAAAAATTTATAGAAAAATATTTTAAAGAATTAAAAAGTATTTAAAAAGTATAAAAATTATAAATTTTAAAATTTAAAAAAATTAATTACGTGGAAATTCATATGAATGGGAATTGAGTAAAATGATATTTTTTGTAGAGTAATGCTTTTCTTTTAACATAAGGATTCAGTGTTTTTTGATGGCTAATGTTAATGGAAATTGTTGCAATGAAAAACCAAATCCACCGCTGAAGATTTATTTGCTGGACAAGATGTAAATGTTTTTATGTAATTAAAAAAAAGGAAATTAATTAATGAAAGACCACGAATTAGAAAGAATAAAAAAAGACTCGACTCCTTTTCCGACACAAAGATAACTGAAGTGAAGTAAGAACAAAGCAACCACCGATAACGGCGGTGGCGGCGCTTCTCCAGGTGATCAGATTGAACAACATCAGCAGCAGCAACAACATATTTTCTCTAACCATGCTTTTCCTTTCTTAGGCTGAGGCTCCAGCTTAGACGGTGAAGTTGGCCGTCCAGGCGGTGGGTACCCATCTGGCTTTAGAAGCCCTGTCTCTGGAAGTGGCGGATCCTGCCTAGGATGAAAATTCCTCTTTTCATAAGCAGCTTTTGGCTCTGTTACCTTAGGATTTTTCTGTGAAAGATGATTCCCTCCATGGTTGTCAACTGGGCGAGGGTCAGATGATGTGAGCTTAGGGTTCTTGGAATGATCCATGAGATGACCTTCAACTGATCTCACCGAGGGATAACTCAACGTTGAACTTGAATCTTTGGGAGGATCCTGGATTGAACTTTGATCTTTTTGATGAAACTCTGATGATGATGAAGGAACGACAACCGATGGAACGCTTTGATGATGTTCCAGGTGGGAGTTGTCATGACTGTTTTGCTTGTCAGGCTTATCGTTTTCTGCAAGAACCATCACCGACGGAGGAGATGCATGGGGGGTATTGGCACTTTGAGGAGAATCCTCGCCGGCGCCGGCATGGCTGCCACCAACTGGTTTCCCCGATGGTGGATAAGCATTATTACGTGAAGGCGAGGTTTGAGGAGAATCGCTCATCTCTTTGTGGTGGAAGTCTCCACTGTTTGTCACACTTTCCCGCATTTGATTCGGTTTCATGAGAGATGAAGCTGAATCAAGATTTGTATTAGCTTTAGGTTACCAAGTTTAGTGTCTTATACAAATACATTTCATATACATCCATTCAATAGTTTTATATGATCAAACATCATATATATAATTCAGTAGGATTCTCAGCTTAGGATAAACGCTGCATATTTTAATGCAAATTCAGCGTAAAGTGTCCCTAAACTTGAGTACCTACGTTATTCACATAAATATGTATTACCATATAAGTATGAAATAGAGATATTATTTTTTTTAATAGTTTTATGCTATATTAAAAATTTTATTCTAAATTTTAAGATTTTAAGTTAAATTTTTTTTTAATATGAAAATACTGATATGACATAAGACTATTGAAAAAAATAAAAATAAATATAATAGCGTGAGAATCAGAACAAAAAAAGTTTGATTCTTAATATTTATTCCTAACTTAAGTATAAGGTTACTTGGGTTTTATGATGAGTGATTTATATATTCCATATGTATGATTGTTGGATACTATTATTATTGATTTTTTTTTGGTTTTGAGTAAAATTTATTGAGAAAAAAGGTAGCTCCATCAAATTTGGGATTTTCTCATTCATCAAATCTTAATGATTTCTATACAATATAATAATGGCCTGAAGTTGTCGGTTCTTTGGCCAAATTATGAAATATATCATTAAACTAAAGTTCAAACTTAACTTTGCTTCTGGTTTATCAAGATTCCTTTAAATGGGTCCTTCACTTTTGCAACTAAAAGTGGTAAATGGGAATTATTCCAACATTCCAATGTTTATTTTTAGGTCTAACTCAATCTACGAAGAAAAACCATATTTAAATGTATTTGAATTAAAGTTTTTATGATTGTTGTAATAATAATAATGTGTCAACTAAACTATGACTTAATTAATAATATATAATGATGAATATAGATAGAAGAAATTAAAGATAAATTATATAATTAGTCGCATAACTTCAATAAAATTTCATTTTGAGCAATAAAAAAATTTTAAGAGTCTAAAAGTCCCTTAATAATAAATGGAAAAGAAAAAACAATTGGACTCTTAAAAAATGTGTACCTATTGAGTCCTTAATGACTAAAATAATAATAATTATACCCTTTTGTTAACAAAAATTAGTTGATCGATTTGACCGTTAAAAGTGTTAATATGACTAATGACAAGCCACCGCATGGCATGCTATATCAACAATTTTTTTTAAAAAAAAAAGTATTTTTAAAAAAATTATAAAAAATAATTAATAAAAATACATTTGGAATGAACTTAGATATATAGTTATGTTCATCAGTTTGTCCAAATTCATTCTAAATGAGTTAAAAACTATTAAAAGTTGAGAAGTATAAAAAAATATTAATAATTATTTAAAAAATGAAAAATAAATCAATTCTAATATTTTTAATTTAAAAATACTTAAGATTTAGGTGATTTTTTTAAAGGCTAAATTGATTTTTTTTACGGGTTTTTTCTTTCACTTTTAAACCTAAAAAAAGTCTCAAATTATTTTTTACAATTTAAATATTATTTTTCAGTAAAAAAATTTTCAAGTTTAGGACAAGTGAAGTTTAAAAACTCCACAAATAAGACCAAAAGATGGATATGGGTAAAAAAAATGATAAACAAAATAATTGGTCACTTCATTTTAGTTCTCAATTTTTTTGGTACAATTTAAATATCATTTTTTTAGATTGAGTCTTAGTTTGATTGACATTAACATTGTTTCCGCACCCGTGCGGGAGTACGTGGATTCGAGTTCACTAAAATGCATTATTCTCCTATTTAAGGGTTGTGGATGGGTTATGAATAGGTTTAGGCTTTATATCAAAAAGAACAAATATTGTAAGAACCTATAATGACATTAATGTCCAAAAAAATGTCTTTTTTTGATAAAAAAAAAGTTTCTATTTTAAGATTCCATAAACTCCACAAATAAGATTAGAAGATAAACATGGCTAAACTAACTAATAATAAACTACATAATTGATCGCTTAACTTTAATACATTTTTATTTTGATGACAACAAAAATATTCTCAATATTTTGATACAATGTAAATATTATTTTTTGGTAAAAAAAATTCTCAATTTTACGACATCATAGTTGAGTTTAAAAACTCTACAAATAAGATAAAAAAATGGCCACGGGTAAAACAAATTAAGGATAAACTATACAATTGGTTATTCCACTTTAGTAAATTTTTATTTTGATCAAAGAAAAATATTCTCAATTTGTTTGGGTACAATTTAAATATTATTTAAAAATACCACAAAAAAATATCAAAGAGTTACATAATTAGTCACTTTAACTTTAGTAAATTTTCATGGTGAATAGGAAAAATCTCAATTTTTTTTGTATAATTTAAATATAATTTTTTTGGTAAAAAAAAAATTCTCAAATTTAAGACTCGTTAAACAAACTTCTCATTTTAGTCGAGGTACTATTATCCACTCCACGTGTTTCTGATTTGTCACCTATTTTTTTACTATCCTATATGTAATTAATTTATCTTTTAATATAAATAAACATAAACCGGGAATCAATTTCATTTCCTTATTTCTTTTGTAAGCATGCACGTGATGAAGAAAATGGAAGAACAGTCTTCATCAATGGCTAGAATACAAGTACCCAACGATTTGTTATTGTAAATTACTAGCTTCTTTGATAATCCAAGTTGAAGGGGTTTTGGGTGCCAAATTTATGGGTATGGGTTTCATTGTTCTTGTTGATATTTTAGCTAGTTCGGTCCTCCCATGACTCCTCGGCAAGAATTGTTCTTGTTGGTGAGTTTTGAAAAATTAGACTAACAGAAAGATGGGAAGAAGGAATATTTGCATTGAACATACCCGTATCTGAAATTTTTAAATGAAAAATGAGTACCTTCGTATCAAATAAGATTTGCTTTAATTATGCACAAGGGGCATCAGTCGTTTGCATAATCAGTTGTCCGTGATTCTACTACTAAATATTAATAATAAAAAAATCAAACCGGTCAATCGTACCGTACCAAAAATCGGTGATCGATTTGGTCCGGTATGTATCATTAAACCAAGAATGGTATTGTAGAATTAGAAGCGGTTGTCCTCGTTGCTCTCAACAATTTCTCTGAGGCTCATCCAAGATTTTCTCCTTTTACTTGAAGCTCCAACAGATTTTTCTGCATCAGGTGCCATCAGATTGTTTTCGGGTTCAGCCGGTCTTTTGGACCCGGATTTATTCCTATTTCTCTTCTTCAAATCCAACAAAGTCCTACCTCTAACAGGAGTCACTGAACCATCTGTGCTCGGATTTTCGGCAGCAGCCATTGCAGGTGAACTTGTTACAATTATCTCATTATCTTTGCTTTTTTCTTTATCTGAACTGATAGTAGGCTTCAAAATTCTAGACTTGACAACTTTGGAGATTGAAGACGTTTTTGACTTGGGAGGGTAGATCTCTTTCATGTGGCCTTTCGGAGTGCCTCGTTTTAGATTCTGATGCAAACAGAAGTGGCAGTTGTAGACTACAGTATTCTGTGTCGAAATATGAGGTTTCTTACGTCTATGCCTTGTGTTTGCTCGATTCCTTTCGATACGAACAGTGCAATTAAAGCCAGGCTGAAGAATTGTCTCACATCTGCTGAACATTAAATAGAAATCACACAGAGCGCCATATTTCCTATTGCATATAATGTGAAAGTAGAGTAAAACAGAGTAGATTAAGCAAAATTATCAAACTAGCTATGGAACTAAACAAATAGATTTGGCAATCCAATGTTTGTATTATCTTTTGTTACTTAGCACTAAACAGTAGGTGTCGATCACAAATCACAATCACATCTAAAAGGTCAAAAGAAACAACTGAATAGCACTTATACACGGGCTCTTCGTTTTTCTTTAAAGTACCCATGCCTGAGATAAATGTCAGGCACATATTAGGACATGAAGGTAAGATCCTCAAAATTATGAGAAAGATTGAAAATAATCCATGTTCAAAGCATCCATATCCAACATGAACCTATCAAGTCCGGTAACAGACTGGATAGCATTTCTCTTGCTCATAAGTCATAAATGCTAAGATTGAAAATAATTAAATTTTGTACTATCTACAGTTTTCTCTGAAACACACCCAGTTAGTTGATGAATTGAAACAGATACTGATATGAAAGCTGCTTAAAGCAACATGTTAATTCCTTAGCTTGGAGACAGACATGAGAGAAAACTAAATGTAAGTCATCACGTAGAGAATTTAGTCTCAAACAAACATCTAAAAGCAACAACTACAGCAAGAATCAAGAAGTAAACGAGACAACAAGGCAATACTTTTTAACAGTTTGGATGACATGAACCCTCAAGAGAATCTCCCCACGTTTTATCCATTCTCAATGCCTAACATTGCTAAGAGTGGATTCACTCAAGCTAAACTGGTTAGATTTCAATACATTCAAAGTGCATGATTAATAACAAGTAAACCTACATTAAACAAAGAACTATTTTTTAGTCATTAGCTTCATGCAAAAAACGCATCTAAGCACTAAATATCAGTCTAAAGGCTAAACATCAAGAGAAAGATTTATCCAGTGTTTGGAGTCAATTGTATTCCGTTATAGGACCCACCAACACGATACATGAAATAGGGTTGTAAACAAGACAATTGTACTCACTAGCTACTCTGTCCACAAAAAAAGAAACTCAGTATTCGACTTCGTCATTTTTGAGGGAATTTGAGCTATGGAACGAGCCAAATTCGAGTATTCCAATACTTTATCCAAATAACTCCCCAACCTAACCGAGTTTTTTCTTATTTTTAATATACAATTGTTGAATTAAGATCAATTGTGCTACTCTGCCATGAAAAATTCAAAATCGACTTCATTGTTGAGTTGAGTTAAAGCTATAAAACGAGGCAAAGTATTCTGATACTTTATTCAAATGGCTAGAGAATCTAATTGAGTTTTTTTTTTTTTTTAATTTCTAAAATATTATTGAATTTAGCTAAATATTTAATAAATAAACAAGACAAATCGAGCGACCTCGAGCAGATTGTTATCTTAAAATTTTAAAAGTGAAACTTATATAACTAGAGATGAACTTAGAGCCTCAAACTTCAAATAAAGTTCAAGCTACTTGATTTAGCTCGATTACACTTGTAATTGGGAATATCTTACATGACGTCTATTAAAAATTGCTTAATTTGACGCGCACATAATCCAAAGGCAACCAATAGATCTCAAATTCCCATATCATGTAGTTCAATACCAGAAAATACT
This sequence comes from Gossypium longicalyx, assembly GCA_025698465.1. Lineage (NCBI taxonomy): Eukaryota > Viridiplantae > Streptophyta > Magnoliopsida > Malvales > Malvaceae > Gossypium > Gossypium longicalyx. The sequence continues at coordinate 42,152,365 of CM046999.1, forward strand.
AACCTCTGGCAGGGAAAGAAAGAAGGGTCCGGGGGGATTGCAGAAGCTTCTCCATCAGCAGCCAATCTGTGCCCAAAGAAGGAAGCCAAAGAAGGGATTGAAGATTCGCCGCTAGCCCAGACGGCTAGGTTTTGCAAGTGCTCGTGTTTCAACACAGCTTTGACGTTGGTGGAACCTCCTCCCCTTGTTTGCTTCTTGCCGCTCGCTTCTTCTCTGAGTGACACCGTCTTTTGGAACTTTGATGGCGTATTTGCTGTACTTTTCACGCCTCCGCCGTCTCTGCCGCCGCCTCTTCCTCTCCTTCTCATGTTTTCGCTTCTTTCCTCCTTAAAAGAAAAGTAGAACTATTATTAGTAGTAGTAGTAGCAAAATGATCTCGATTAAAGATTGGGCAATTAACCGGGTAAAATGCTGGTACTTGAACATAGCCATATACCTTATTGCTAAAACTAGATAGGTGTTCGAATTGAAATCACCCATTCATCAGTAGATAGATTAAAAGTCACTAAAATTCATACAATTTTTTTTTAAAAAAGGAAACAAATTATAAAAGAATTAATAAATCATAAATAAATTGAGAAAAAAAAAAAGTACTAATGGCAGAAAGGAAATTATATTTGTTTTGAGCTAAGTAAAATAAACCAACCAAGTGAAAGATACAAACCAAAACAATGTATTTATATTGAATTTCTAAAATTTTAAAGAAACGGCAGGCAGCAAGAGAATACCTGAGCAATGAACACAACCCTCAGATGGCAGCAACAAGGACGGTGAATTAGCAGCAAACCACACTGAGACTGTAAAAGTCAAATATTCTATCGGTCATTCGTACGAACAGGGGGAAAAATGGGATTTGGCAGAAGAAAAAAACTTGATAGAACTAGTAAGAATACTGACCTTTAATATACTCTTCTTGGAGGGGGAAAAACTTGCTCTTTAACTTGGAATTAATTTTCGTTTGATTACACTTATTTTATAATTTGGTTTGAAGGAATTGGATTTAAACCCAAAGTGAATTTAGGCTTAGATGGTTTCTTTTTATTTTAAATAATTTTTTTGGGCTTTAGCCCATTAGCTTTTAGTTTTATAATATTGAATAGATCTATCCATCTATATATGTAGAGGCCGGACGGCGGCGGTGGCACTGGGGTTCTGGACTTGGAAAGAGCTGCACACCGCGGAGGCTAGTGAAGTTGAAGAAAAGGAAAAAAGTCCGGCGATGACTCTGTTGGAGAGCACACAACGACGGCGACGGTGACCATCGCTACGGCTTAGCAGAGCGGCGGCGCTAGGGATTTCAAATAAAAGATGAGAAAGAAGTAGGTGGAAGAGAAGGGAGCCAACGGAGGCCGAGAAGAAGTCGAAGACGTCGGACTGCGGTGGTGCCAACAACAGCGTTGAGACGCAAAAGGCGGGTAGGGGGTTTGGGCAAAAGAAAAAGAAGAGAACAGAAGCGGGAGAGAGAAGAGAAAGAGAAGGAATGAACGGTGGCCTTTGATTGGAGACCAACGAGGAGGCGCCGGCAGTATTGAGGGTGAGGGACGGCTAGGGTTAATTTTTTGGGAGAAAGAAAAAAAGATAGAAGGAAATAAAAAAAAATATATATATCAGAATCGAATGCACATATTTGAAGATTATTAGAGATTTTTTATTTTTTAAATAAAATGTGATTTACTCTTATTTTTCCTACAAAAAAGGGTGACAAGTTTTTCTTTAAATAAATTCTTGTATTTTGGTAAAATAAAAAAAAATCAATTTTCAATAAATATATAGCTGAATTTGGAATTGGATACTTTCATCTTCCTTTTGCCTTCTACTCGGTTAAGATTTTTGAATTTCTGTTTATGAAATTAGATTGAGGAATCAAACTATTACGATTAGGGTCCAAATAAAATAGTTATTTCTTTTTTGTTTTGGATGGTCTGATTCAATTTGAAAAAATTGAAAAAAAAAATTAAAATTTTAAGTTAATTAAATTGAGTTATTCAAATTATTATAGTAAACTTGAATTAGTAATTCGAGTTTCGAGTTCGAATCAAGTTAAATTTTACAATTCGAATAATTAAAATAACAAATTGGTGTAAATACCAAGTCCCTGTCAAGTAGAGGTGTGCATGGGCCGGGCTACCCGGCCTGGCCCGAAAACTCGTCCTAAAAATGAGAAGATTTGGATAAAAAATAGGCCCAAAATATGGGTTTGGGCAAAAAAATGAGGCCCATTTAGAAAACGGGTCGGGCCTCAGGTAAAACCTTTCTGGCCCGGTCCCTGCCCAGCCAGGCTCGAATTATATACTAAATATATATATTTTAATCATATTTACATTTTATTTTCAATTTTAATATAACCACTTTTTATTATATTTTCAATTTGTGTATTGTTTTAAGAATTGTTTTAGTCTCATTTCTTATTTGTTTTTTATTTTAATATTTGTTTTTATGTTTTTAAATGTATTTGATTTATTATATTTTAAAATTTTTTATTTAATGAAATAAGCTAAAAAAAATTAATATGGGTCAGGCCGGGTTGGGCTCGGGCTTAACAATTTTATTTTGGGCCGGGCTTAAATAAATTTTAGGCCAATATTTTAGGTCAGGCCCGGGCCTAGAAAACGGGCCTAAAATTTTATCTTGGGCTTGACCCAAAATTCAAAATTCTAAAAATTAAAATAATAATGTTGGGACCTAAATAAGTTAAGTAATGATTTAAGTTTATCATACTAATATATATTTTTTATTTTGCATTGAAAATGTTTTCAAATATATATAATTTCAAATTTATGAGCTCTAATATAGAATTAGTTATATTGCAACAATATTTTAATTTAACATGTTAATTTTTTAATTTAAATCAAACAATTTCACTCAATTCGACTCGACTCAAATTTTATTTCACTCGTCAACTCGATTAACTCAAAAAATTTTCACTCGATCAAATGCTCATCCCTAGTCCAAACTTCTTATGTGTTACTTTAAGTTAAACTCAAACTTTTACTTTTACTATTTACCTTTAATTATTGTTTTTAAAATTAAATCCTACGTGGAAATATATTTGCATTATTTTTTATAATTCCACATCATTATTTATATAAAAAACAAAATTGCCACATCAGATTTCTTTTAAGGGAGATAACACAAAAAAAAAAGAATAAAAAAATAGAGGACCAAATTAGAACAAATTAGAGTAAAAAGACTAATTTCACAAGTTTCTCATGGTATCGGGACGATTTACTGAATTTGATTAAATATAAAGTCACACTACAAACATAATAATAACGCTAATTGAAATATAAAAAGGCTCAAAAACAAAATTAGCTTTAAATAGTACCTTTTTTTTTGTCAAAAAAAAGGGATAATTAAAATATATATTTTTTATTTATATTTACTATTATTTAAGTTTCGAATTGACTTAGTGTCACAAGTCAACTAAATATTAATTTAGACCAAAAAATTATGAAAATGTCATTTCGTAATTAAAATAAATTACATTATTTGGGGGTAGTTTAATATTTTTACTTTAACAAAAATATAAAAATACATACATATAATTAGATTTGAATTTATGTCAATTGGATTGATAATACTTTAAATTTATCACCCAACTAAAACTTTATTTGAATATATTTCATATTTTAAATTTAATGTATACAAGTTAATCTATTTTTTTATTTTAATATCATATATATTTCATGTGTTATTATGATTAATTAATTTCAAATTATACATTTCATTATTTATTGCGTGTTATTTTAAAATATATTTGTATTCTAAATTTATAGTTTTCATATACATATACGTATATAAGATATCTAATCTAAATAATATCAAGCATTATCTCAATTAAATACTTTCAGAGGTGATTGTAAAATTTTAATTAAATAAAAATTTAATGTTTAATGTTAAATAAAAATATATATCATATTTAGTATTACTCAAGTCTCTCTCGTACGCAACTTTATGTAGGTTAATCCTTTCTTTCCCTTTTTTCTTCTTTGACATTTAAAATAATTATCAAAAGTCACCATGGCAATCCAAACTCTGATGAACTTTTGTCGCCACCGGTTACCAAATGCCGCCATCGACCGCCATCCCTCAATTCTAAATTTCTACTACAAGACTTTTTTATCTAAATAATATAAAAATAATAATTAATTCTTAAAATAATATAAAAAAACAGATTAATTACGAAAATAATCATTTGTTACATAACAACAACGATGTGGTCTATTTTAATTGACAGTTGAAAAAAGCCTTTTAAGGGTGCTGCCATACTACTCTAAATAGGTAAGAGATGTCTATTTTTTATGTTAAAAGAGAATAAAAGAAAACAATAAGAGAGATTTATGAAGAATTTACCTATTTAATGTTTGGTATGCCACGGCAGCCTTAAAAGGTTTTTTTAGTTGCCAATCAAAATAGGATATTTACATATCAAATCTCTAAATATTTTAAGTCGTCATTTAATATATCAAACGACATTATCAAAATATTGTAACAAATATCTATTTTTATAATTAATCTATTTTTTATACATTTTTCATAATTAATTATTTTTTATATTATTTGAATAAAAAAAACCACAAAAACTTTCCTCTAACATTCTCAACAATATTTTTCAATTAAATAAAATTTGCCCCCTTCTATGATTGGAAGTAATACCAACACTTCCCCCTAGCATTCATCGTCATTATGTTAGATAAGGCATTTAGGCTAAGCTCCTACCGTGACACTAGTATATACCAAAGAACGTAGTAAACAGAGCCCATCCCCTAGGCAGATGGAACCCCGGATAAAATGGATGTTTCCCCACCATCCCTACCCACATTTGGCCAACCTCCTTCTAAATATCCAAACCTATTTTTTGAATTTTGCACTTAATATTTTCGACTTCACACGTGGCTATATCGCGAACACCAAGAAAATTACTACAATAACAGAAGCAAGAGATACAAAGAGTATATACTTTGAACATTACTAACTTGTACGATAAAGAAAACTTGTACGAAAGGAACGTGTAAGGCTCTATGACTAGAAGAAGAAGAAGATGCAGATGAAACAACTTCAAAGAAGGAAGATGTTCCTTTTACATTTCAAAAGGGCAGCTACATTTTTACAAACCTAGTTCTTTTATCTTGAATCAACACCACTTATCATTGTATTTTTATTATATTATATCCCTTCAGATTTTGCATGTATGAAGGGTTTATTTGTTTCACTGAAAATGATTTTTGAAAAATAATTTTTGAAAAATAATTTAGTTTCCTAAAAAAGTTAATATTTTTTTGGTATTTGGATGAATCTTAGTAAAATATTTTCTGTTGTTTAGCAAATTTCTTAAAAATATTTCATAAAAGCTGTTTCGAATGAAACAAACATAAATATGAGATTTTTGTTTTATCTTTTTATTATTTAATTGAGTTTATTTTATATTTATAAATTTATATTTTACATTGTTTTTACATATATTAAAAATATTTTTTAAAATTTAGATTCATTACAACGTCATTTTTTAGTTACATGACTACCAAGTGAATATTTTTTATTTAAAAATGTGACATCAACATAATTAACAAAAAAATTTAACAATGTCAACAATTGAATTTTGATTTTCAATATAATAATATTAAGCTTGATTTAAGTTAATTTTTATATAAAAATAAAATTACTTATAGAAAAATTCTTTTCCGGAAAATGGCTTACTGTAAGTTGACCTGTAAATCATTTTTCGTTGGCTAAATTATTTTCCGTGAAACAAATATAAAAAATACAAAAAATATTTTGCATATAACTTTTTTAGATATAAACAAATGGTAAACTTCACTGCACCGCATGTATTTAACCTATTAACTTACATGCTTGATTGCACTAAAAGAAGCACTATCGTATCTCCCTGAACATGCTGTCAATATTAGCCTTAAAAGCTCTGCAGACTTTACTATGATAAAAACAAAATCTCTTACAACCTACATTTTGTCTATATAATAAAAACAAAACTTTACTATGATAAAATTAAAAGGTTGATGACTACCTTGCTATCTTCGCGGAATTAAAAACCCCCCATAAGGTATAACTGACTTATGTAGGCTAATGTTTGGCCATACGTGTCAAAATATCCCTTTAGTAAAGGGAAAAAGCCACATTTTTTCGATGTTTAGTTAGCAACAATTGCACTACGTATGAAGGAGGGGATTGGCAAAAACAGAGAAGCGATAAGCCATTGAAAAAGGACGTTGGTATAATTTATCCACTCTTTGGTGCCTAATTTATTTATAAGTTTTGGTCAAGCCATTGTCGAATTTTGAGAGAGGAACTATTGTTATACCAAGATCATAATTAAAGTCCAAAGCCCATATAAAATACAAGTCCAAAAGAGCTTATCATAAAAGTAAAGGAGGAAAAAAACCACAATTTTCAGTACAACTTGTAATATTTGGTTAGCATCAATCGTGCTACATTTGGACGAAAGGATTGACGAAAATGGAAGAGAGGTGAGTCAACAAAGAAAGGACCTTAGGCCCTAAGTTGATGAAAAAGAAGAAACAAATATTTTAAGGTAAGTGATAAAAAATATATACATTTTTTGGATTATTTTAAACATATTAATCTCTCTTGTTATCATTTTTATCATGATCTATCATAAAAAGATTGATTTAATATTGAGAAGGTTATAGGTTTAAGTGTGTTAAAACGCATTACCCTCCTATTTATGGATTGAAAATAGACTATGAATATTTCTAAACATTATATTAAAAACGATCGAAATACCAACTCTAACCTCTCTTAATTGAATGTCTTTCTTGTAGGACAAGTCTCAGCTTAGCTAACTTGAGAATGTGGTAACAAATAGTTAAAATGGACAATTCAATTTTGATATTTTTAATTTATCAATCAATTGATCCAATTTTATAAATAAATTAAATTAAATTTAGTGGTTTCTAAGATTTAAAATCCAATAACTAACTAAATGTTGAACCTATATTTCTTATAGTTGAAACATAATTTAGATATAAATTTCCCCATTTTTATGCCTTGAATGTGGTGTTTGTGCTAAAAGAACAAAAAAAAATGGCATCAAAGTCAAAAGTCAAACTTATATTAAATCATTTTATGACATAGAATAAGTTGTAATATTGAAGTAAAATTTGTTTATATATCACGCAAATTTTGGAGTTTCATTTATAATTCATTAAAATATATAAAATTTTGCGTGCCCCTCTTTCAAGCCATCAAATTCAAATTTCATAAAATTTTGTATATGGTAAGAATAAAATCATGGCGAATTTATTTTCCAAATTATGTGCAGGTTATCTTTATATTATTTATTTTGATTTAAATTTTATTATGTGTGGATTTTCTGTAAAGTTATTCACGTATTTTAATTTGGTTCTTGATCATTAATTAAAAGTGTTTTTGTAATGAATTATAGTTAATTCAAAAATAATTCATTTGTAATGGTTTTACGACTCTTTTTCAAGCTATAAAATCCATAAAAGTAGATAGTATTTTTTTTTGGATAAACGAGTAATCAAGGTCATTAAACTATTAATAAGTTTGTGTTTTGATCATTTAACTTTAAAAGGTTACAAAATAGTCATTAAATTATTTAAAAAAATTTATTCAAATTACTAGGCTGTTAAGCTTTTTTTTTTTTTAATTCCAGCTAGCGAATAAAAAATGATTCGACGATTACTATGATGGATCAATACCCATTGATAAGTAAAATAACATACATTAAATTCAAGTCAATCTAACGGTCAGTGTTGAGAATCAGGGAAAAAAATTTAGATTTTAGTTTGCAAATTCTTGATGTTCAAAGCTGTCATAAAAAAATGAATTATAAAAGAAAAGAGAAAGAAAAGCTCTAATTGGTACAAATAGTTTAAACAGAGAAATGTATACAACAACGATTTTAACAACCAAAGCACTTAAAAAGAAACTTTCAAATAATTCAAAAATTATTTTATAACTTTTCGAAATTGAATAACCAAAATATACATAGACTAATAATTTAATTATCTTTTAAGTGTAGTTTATATATATATATATATATATATAAAATAATGTATTTAGATTTGCATAATGTAGGGTTTATTTATGTATTTTCGTTTAATAAAAATATGAATGGAGGAGTAAATTTGTGGGTCCAATATGACTTAAACCAAACTTTGGATATATCATATGCAAATTTTAGAAAGAACTATTCACGTGTATGTATACCATTTTTAACCAAAAACAAAAAGGCTGCATAGATTTAGACAGGAACAGATTTGCTTTTCCATTTAATTCCCAATTTAAAACTTTATGCTTATCTCTCTTTTATATTTTCATTTATTTTATGGTTTGCCCTTAATTATGTTCGAGATAATAATTATTTAGGTAAATTTCTTTTAATCATAATTATATTAAAATTTAAACTTTATTTAAATAGTAGAATTTTATGGTCGGATCATATGAAATCTATATATTTTTCGTATATTTGAGATTTAGTTTTTTTATTTATAGAAATTTAGTCTTTTTATTTTTTGTATTTCAAAATTTAAGTCCAATTATTAAAATCATTAAAATGCTTCTGTTAAATTCGTTAATATGACATCTTGAAATAAATAAATATTAATTTAATAGTCATGTGTCTAACAAAAGTTGTTGTAATGAACTAAATTTAACAAAAAAAAAAATTATAACAATGTCAAAATTCGAACTCTCATTTTTAAATTCGAAAAAGTAAAGAAACTAATTTTCTTAAGTAAGATATATTTTAACAAAAAAAATTAGTAGACACAAATAATAATAAAAATGTATTAGATTAATAATTATAAAATAAATTATAATAAAATTTGTACTAACACAAAATCTTTATTTAAGTAGATATGATAATGCAAAATGTAATATTTATTCCAACATCCTACTAGAATAAAAGAAAAAAAAGGCAAAAAGTCCAAACTTTTTTGTACCCATATTAGTACTATTAATAATGATAATGTAATAAACTCACAATTCATAATTAAAATTTTGTTGTATTTATTGTAAATATTTTATTTATATATTAATATATTTGGTCGAAATCACGGTGTGTATTGTAAGTAAGTATAATTAATATAGATATTCTTCAAAGAGGTAAATTAATTATGAAATATTTTCTATTTCAACGATTTGGAATCAAATCCTCAACTCAGGAATTAGGTGAGCAACAGGTAAATTTACTAAATTTTATATAAAATTATATTTTAAAATTTTTATCGTATCTTGGTTGGATAATTAATCATGATGATGGCCTACATGTTTCCAAAAGGCCCTACTCTTTTTTGGCATGCTATTGCTAGTGCAATCAATATGGACATGGTATGGTCATGTTTTAACATTCACTTGATACATATAAATATATATGGATAATAATATTACAATTTCAAGCAAATATTGTTCATTGCCGACACAATATGATAAAAGGTGACAAAGAATTGCTTCTTTTTATATAATCAAAAGACTAAAAGTTTTAACATACATCCCTATCCTTCTAACTTATTTAAAATATATATATATATATAACAACTTATTTACCTCTCAATTTTTTTTAAAAAAAACCATTTAAATTCTTCATTTAATTTTTATCTCTTTTTATTTTTAAATTTATATTATTTGTCAAATTATCTCAAAATAAATGAAAAATTAACATATACTATCATGATATTTATAAAGCAGTCTATATATATCACGTCAACAAAATTAATTGACGTTTAATTTTTTATCTATTTTAGAATAATTTAATAAATAATATAAATTTAAAAAAAAAGATAAAAAAATATTAAACGAAGGATTAAAATTGGAGGATCATAAAATCTTAATTTTCTCATAATCACAACTAAATTTGATCATGCATATTTTACTATTTAAAAATATATAAAAATATATTAATACTTATATATTTTACTTGTTTCGTCTTGTGGACTTAACCTTATTCAATGTAGGACTTGATACTTTAAGTGGGAGTGTAATTGAGTTGAGCATATTTTGAGGTTCGTCTTGTAAAGAAATGAATACAAATACAATAAAGTGTGAATTACACTTGTCGAAATCATTTTTATTTTGAAAAACGGAAGTCGACTTTAAAATGAAAATGGAGTCGCCACCAATTCTTTTTGTTTTAGTGTGATCGGGTCACCTTGTGATCGATCATTTTAATAAAGCATTTCGGTTTATTAAAACAACGTTTTTGTTCTACGAAAAACTAAAAAATAGATTCGAGAGTCAATTACGCGCGAGGAAGAATTAGCACTCTCGCAACGCCCAAAATTGGTATCGTATTGATCAATTAACGTCCTAATGTTGAAAATTTGAAAAAGATTTTAAAATACAATTCCTTTAAAACATTTGGATAACTTGAATTGGATATTGAGATTCTCTTGCTTAGAAGGAATAAAATATCATATCCAGCACGATAGGATACAACATTTCAAACCCTCGATACAAGATCATCTTAGAATTTCCAAAACTCATGCATCTAAAATTTCAAAAGGATATTTGGTTATCTGGTCAAACGGTAAGTCGAAACCTAGCACGATTGGGCACGATTTCTCGAATTTCCAAATACAAAATATTGCCTCATTTTAATTTAAGAAAATATGGACGAAATTTCAAAAGGATATTCAGTTATTCGGTTGAATGAAAAATCGAAACCCAGCACAGTAGGACACGATTTCTCGAATTTCTAAATACGAAATATTTTCTTATTTTGAGAGGCTTTTTAAAACGGGGATGATTATAAAAGCGATCTAAAGTATATAAAATAATTTTAAAAGAAAATTAGTATCCATTCAAGATAGAATAATAAAAGATAATATATAAACAATTCAAAATATATAATGTGTAAAAAAAGTTTGAAATATATAATATATGAAAATATTAAAGTAAATCATGTATAAAAAATTGAAATGAATATTATATAAAAAGTTAAAATAGATAATAACAAAAATATAAAAAATAAAAATAAATAGGATGTTAATAATAAGAGTAAAAAATATATATAAGAAAAATAATAATGAAAATAATATTAGTATATAAATATAAATAGAAATATAATAATAGTTGAAATATAAATAGATAAATAAAAATTAAATAAATAATAATAATATTAGAATAAAAAAGTAAACATAAATAGGGACATAATAATAGTAATAATATATTAAATTAGTTAATTTGATAATAAAATAACGAAAATAAAAAAGATTAAATCGAACCTTAAAGTAAAATTTTGGGGCGAATAAAAAATAAATAAAAGAAAATGGACCAATTTGAACGTGCGAATAACAAGGATGGACCAAAAGGGAAATAATCCCCACCCTCCAAAACACACAACTTCAAAGAAGACCAACATGTAGTCAAAACAAATTTTAGGGTCAAAATTAAGAATAATAAAAACTTAATTGCAAAACAAATAAAAAAACAGAAGGGCTAAAAGCAATCGGACGAATTTAGAAAAACAAAGAAATTGAAATGAAATGGACAAAATTCTCACGTAATTGAAAGAGAAAAGAAAATAATTCAATTCCAATAGAAATAGAAAAAGAGAGAATAATCTAATTCCAAATTGAAGTAAGAATACCAAAAGTCCTCCCAAAAGTAATTGGTCCCCTTTCAAAAGAACAAAATACCCCTATTTATATACATGTGATTTACTAAAAATAACCTAAATAATCTAATAATAAAATAAAACAAAATCAAATAAAAATCATATCTTCCTATTTTTTAGCCTTTTACCAGTCAACAAATTTTGATAACTCATTGGCTTTCTCCATCTTTTTGATTTGGCCACAATTTATTGATTGTCTTTCAATTTGGCCCTTTTTAACTTGTTTCCGATCGATTGCATTATTTGGCTTCGGTTATTATTTTTTTGGGGCCCAGGCCAAAATTTGCCTATTACAACACTTAAGTTCATTAAATTATTAATAAGTTAATATTTTGGATATTCAACTTTAAAAAAATTACAAAATAGTTATTGAACTATTCAAAAAAATTTATTTAAGTTATCGAGTTGTTAAAGTCGCTGTTGTATAGCCTTTTCTATTTACACAACATGCACTAATTGGAAGCTTGCATTTCCCTTCTCTTTTACAGTTCATTTTTTTAAACAACTTTAAACATTATGAATTTATGATCCAAAATCTAAACAATTTTTAATCTCCAATTTCCGACATTGACTATCAAATCGGCTTGAATCTAAAGTATGTTCTTCTACTCATTGATAAGTATTGATCCATCATACTAATCACCGAATCATTACTTGAATCTCACTTACCGAACTTTAAAAAATTACTTAACAACCTAGTGACTTTAAAAAAAACTTTTGAATGAAAATTTTCGAATAATTTAGTTACGATTTTATAATTTTTTAAAATTAAATGACTAAAATGTACATTTATTAATAATTTAATTACATTGTATGAAATTTACCTATTATAAATTTAAGGATTATGGTCTAGATTCTAACTCTTTATATTATTGAGATTTCTCATATTCAAAGCGTTGCCTTTTTCCGACATCGATTTCCGTGCTAAGAAATCCGTCCACATGGTAATAATGTGACGTTAATCTCGCCATTTTGCATGTGCCTCACTTTCCTCCCTCTCACTTCTCCCCACACTTCCCTTCTGCCCAAACAGAGAACTCCACCCTCCTTCCAATTTCATCTCTCTTTATTATATATCTCCTTTCTTTTCTCTTCCATTGTTTTTTTCCGTTGCAGAATACAGGAGATCCTCTCGTCACCGTCACCGACATCCTCAGTATCTCACAGTCCAATAAAATCTTTCCATTTCAGCAGGAACTAAATGAGATCCTCCGCCGCCACCACCAATGCGGTGAACCCCCTTGTAACCTTCGACCACAAGAGGTACTCTCTTCTCGCCACGTGTCCCTTCTATCTCTGTGTCTGATCCTTCAACATTTTGATCAGATCTTTTTATTTTCAGTAACTTTTTTCTCACTGTTTTGACTTCGATTTGGACTTGATAATGTGAAATGTGATTTAATTCTTGGAACTAATTTGAGTATAGAATATGAGCATATGTTGCTTCCTAGTGTAACTTGGCAATCTTTGGATGCCGATTGCAGGTAAATTCAAGTTCGATTTTGATTGATTCTTTTTTAGTTAGATTTTTTCATGATCAAGACCTTATTGACTACGATCAGAGTTTAGTTTAGTAATTGAGGAATGCGGTGGCTTGTTGCTAGTGATTTAAGTTAGTTTCACTGAGAACGTCGCTGAAATCCGTGATCTTTTATTGACCTTTTTATTTCAATGGAACTTAGTTTGATTTTTTGAGCAAATTGACTGGAAGTTGAGTGATAATGGAAAGTAGACTAGTTTAGATTTGACTAGGATATGTTGTTTCCTAGTAAAACTGTGAAAGTAGGCAGAGCTTGAATGTCGATTGCAGGTTGTATTCGGATAACTTTACTTGCTATTTCACCTTAAGTTTGATGTTTCTGCTTATTCGTTGCTCTAGATTTTATTTCGCAATGAGTTGTCTTGACTTGAATTTGATAAGCTTAGGTTAATATTGTTACTTTGTTTATTAGAATGTTGCGGTAATGCAAGTAATTTAAGTTAATTTTTACATAGAATATCGTGGAAATTTGCAAACTTCGTTTGAGATTTTTTTCATAGAATGATCAAGGTGTCATTGAACTTTTTTGCAAATATAAAGCTATTTGCTATTGACAGGGATGCCTATGGATTTGCGGTGAGACCTCAACATGTGCAAACATACCGAGAATATGCTAATATTTACAAGGTGCTTCTCTTGTTTCTATCCTGCTTTTCTTTCAGTTGCTAAAGAAAAGGATACTTAAATGCTAACTCATATATCATGGTAATACTGATAATGTGTCGTATTCTGTGAAACTATAGAATAACTTGAGCATATAAGTAATGTTAAGACTTAAATTAGCATATTTTCTTTTATCATTTTTCTTGCCAATTATGGGCCCTGAATGATATCAAGCTCAATGATTCAGAACTTTAATAGTTTCTTTGACTAATCCTTGGGTGACTGAATGGTAATCAAAAGAAATAATTTCAACTAGGATTAATAACAAGTTCATATTGTATCTATACATGTGACTTTAGGAAGAAGAGGAGGAAAGATCAGATAGGTGGAGTGATTTTTTGGAACGCCAGTCAGAGTGTCCTCAATTGCCTCTCGAAGGGATATCCTCAGAGGAAGGCAAGGAGGTCTCACACACTGAAGCTGCAGAGGATGGAAACAGTGAAGTGCGGAAGGGAGCTGAAGGAAATGATTTATGTGAAAAGAAGTCTGGTTTGGATAGTGTGTCTGAGAATGATACAGAAAAAGAGAAGGTACAATCTGAACCGGAGAAAAGAGTTCATCGGATCCAAATATGGACTGAAATTAGACCATCCCTTCGAGCCATTGAAGATTTAATGAGTATCCGTGTAAAGAAGAAAGACAATTTTTCTAAAGATGAGCGAGAAACAGGTCAAGGGAAACCATTAGCTCCTACTGAAGGTACTAGAGTCCCAAAGGGAGCATCAGAGGAGGATTCTGAGGATGAATTTTATGATGCAGAGAGATCTGACCCAGTTCAGGATTCCCCTACAAGTGACAGCGGAAGTACAACTACAGGTGCTGCTGCTGCGGATGCAGCACCTATAGAATCTTTATTTCCCTGGAAAGAGGAGTTGGAAGTTCTTGTTCGTGGTGGAGTACCGATGGCTCTTAGGGGAGAGGTATTTTATTTGATGTCCTTTCTCTCTCTTGATTTTCCACTCTTTCTCTCTTTCTTTCATGAACTTGGTCATCACAGCTTTGGCAAGCCTTTGTTGGTGTGAGGACCCGCCGACTGGAGAATTATTACAAGGGTCTGCTTGCTAATGAAACTAACTCTGGCAACAACACCGAACAACTGAGCTTCCTGTCAGAGTGTAAGGGTTCAACCACAGAGTCAATATGTGAGCCTGAGAAATGGAAGGGGCAAATTGAGAAGGTTGTTTCACGTGCAGTTTTCTGAAATCTGTATTTTGTTTCTTCAGCAGCTGGTGCTGCCTTGTTTGGTGTTATTGTTATTAGTTTGAGTTTCATAACTGATTAATGGTTCTAAAAACAGGATTTGCCCAGAACATTCCCAGGTCACCCTGCTCTGGATGATGATGGTAGAAATGCTCTTAGACGGTTGCTTACAGCGTATGCTCGACATAACCCCTCTGTTGGGTACTGTCAGGTACTAGGTTCAGAAATATGTTTCCTATGGCCATGTGTGGAGTGTTTTAGAGCTTTTTGGGATATGTGTTTTTCTCATGCAGGCCATGAATTTCTTTGCTGCCTTGTTACTCCTCTTGATGCCTGAAGAAAATGCCTTCTGGTAGGTTGAGACTCAGTTAAGAAAATTCCTTGTATATCCCATATTCCTTGTTCTATTCCTGAATTTCGTTTTTAAAAGTTACAGATCAGGGCATATTTTGTTACTGGAATGTATTTACTTTCTTCATGCACATGATTTGCATGTTCCTATCTTTCTTATTTGTTGGGATTCTCTATTTTTAGCGGCAAGAAAGGCATTTAGTTTTTAAAAATAAGTGCATCATTGGCTTGCATTCTTCTAAGTCGTGGTATACATTCCAGGACTTTGGTGGGCATTATTGATGACTATTTTGACGGTTATTACTCAGAGGAAATGATTGAGTCTCAGGTAATAATTTGGTTAACACTTTCTTCTTGCCAGTTGATTTCTACTATCTGCTTTCTCCTAATTGAGAACGTTAAATTGATTGATGGTTCTGCTTTAGATAATTATCCTGGTAACTTGTGGCCTTTTGTTAGGTTGACCAACTTGTTTTTGAGGAGTTGATGCGCGAAAGATTTCCCAAACTGGGTTTGTTTTTCTTTTTCAATATTCTTCTTTTTGTGCTTGAACTTTCCACGTCTCTTTCTATTTTGTATTTTGGGCAAGCAGTTTATGATAGACATTTTTATGTTCTTTGCAGTCAATCACCTAGATTATCTGGGAGTGCAAGTGGCATGGGTTACTGGACCATGGTTCCTTTCCATTTTTATGAACATGCTTCCATGGGAAAGTGGTCAGGTTTCATGCTGAGTCTTGTAGCTATATTTAACTAGTTGCACAATTTATCACACTATTCAAAAAGTTCCTTCTGCAGTTGCTGCTTTTGTTGCTAGTTTACTAGTGTTGCACTCTCTTTTAGTAATTGGAATCACCTGTGCTTACTCACAAGCTTCCTGATGGTTTCTCCTCACTACAGTGCTTCGAGTCTGGGATGTGCTCCTGTATGAAGGAAATCGTGTCATGCTTTTTAGGACTGCACTTGCTTTAATGGAGTTATATGGTATGGGGTAAAAGACACATGAGCATTCTGAAATTTTTTATATTATTAGGGAAGAGGAAGTGTGGAAGTAGTGACAAATGAGCTGTTTTAATCTACAAAATGTAACTTAATTTTCTTATAGGCCCTGCACTAGTTACAAGCAAGGATGCGGGAGATGCAGTTACTTTACTACAGTCATTGGCTGGTTCAACATTCGACAGCAGTCAACTTGTATTGACAGCATGTATGGGTTACCAAAATGTCAATGAAAAAAGATTAAAGGAGTTGAGAGAGAAGCACCGCTCAGCTGTAATAACTGCAGTTGAGGAAAGATCAAAGGGGCTTCAAGATTGGAAGGATTGTCAGGGCCTGGCAACTAAGCTATATAATTTTAAGCATGACCCTAAATCAGTGCTTACTGAAACAAATAAGACAGTGCAGCTTGTTGATTCACAAAAAAATGTGGATCGCTCTTGTTCCGAGTCTGGGTCTGGGAATGAGGACAAAGTTCTTATCAGTCTAAATGGGGATGCCGAGCTAGATGCAGTTCCAGATCTTCAAGAGCAGGTGTCAATTTGCATTTCACTTTTCATGAACAATTCATTATTCAATGTTGCATTTTGTCTGTGTGTGGATGATCTTGGTACCTTATCCAGTAGAATATACCCACTTGCAGGACCACTTACATATTTTCATAGTAAATCAGAAATATGTTTATATTTTGAATAGTCTGATGTATTCTGATTTTAGGAGAGTTTTTTCTAATTCCATATATTATGGCCTACAATACATATAATGGTACAGGATTTAACACGATATTGCCTAAAAAGGAGCTTCAGAAGGATTTATGTCACCAATCACATTTGGTTGAAATGTGTGTTTTGTTAGTTGAATAATTCTTTATTGACAAGACTTCATGCATATGTTAGATTGTGGCATGAGCTCTCTTTTTAGCATCTAATTTTTAGTCTTATAGGACCTAATTTCAAATTGATCTTGAAGTTCATACCAGAACTATTATTTTGTCATGTTTCATAAACTTTCAATAACAAAAATCTATTTATCTACCCGTGTGGATTTGACTGAAACATTCCACCTTGGTTAATATAAGCTATGCTAATATCTTGTGGATTTACAGGCACTGGCAAGTTGAAATTTGGAAGATCATACTCAAACGTATTCTTTTCATGTCTTGTGTTCATGCATGGGATTTTGTTAGCTTGTTTTATGTTGTTCCCATAATCCTAATGTCTTGTAAACAATCATGTGCAGGTTGTATGGCTAAAGGTTGAGTTATGCAGGTTGCTGGAAGAGAAAAGATCAGCTGTCCTCAGGTTAATAATTTATATCATCTCGATGGTTGTCAAGTTTTGCAACCCTCACCTTGCTATAGACTGTTTAATAGTGGCAGTGCAATTTATTTTGTTGGTTGCAAATCTGTTTACTCACTTGTTCTTCACCTGTTTTATGCATGGACATATCCTAGCCACATTTCAATGGTTTACAAATTGGATATATCTAACAACGTAATATTTGCAATTTATTCTGGAAATCATTGGTTAATAGTTTTAAAGTAATCCTTTTTTCTTAGGCCAAAATAATCCTCTTATGAATGTTACAGTGACAATCTTGATTCTTCCTCGTTTGTATCAGATCTGAAGAGCTGGAGACTGCTTTGATGGAAATGGTTAAGCATGATAACCGACGGCAATTAAGTGCTAGGGTAAACTGGAATATCTTTACCAGTGGCAGCTCCTTTGACATGAATATTTATCATTGTTGTTCCTGCATTTTTTTTCCATTTTTCCTTGCCCAGTTTTTGCATTCGATTTTCTAGCTTTTTCTTAGGACTATTGTGAAACTACAAGTCATCTCCATGCAACTTATTTGCTTGCTTTTACCTGGCACTTTGTGTTCCTTAATTGAGCTGTATGCTGGGATTCTTGATGTGTACTAAGAATCTGCTTCTGATGTTTAGGTGGAGCAATTAGAGCAAGAAGTTGCTGAGCTTCGTAAAGCACTTTCTGAGAAGCAAGAACAAGAAAATGCAATGCTTCAGGTTTGATTTGTTTTCCTCATGTTCAGTTAGTGGAAGATTGTCTTATCTTATTATACATTTTGATAATTAGAAGATGCATTACATATTTCACAGGTCCTAATGCGAGTGGAGCAAGAACAAAGGGTAACTGAAGATGCTCGCAGATATGCTGAACAAGATGCCGCTGCACAAAGACATACTGCTCAAGTTCTTCAGGTACTCATCGTGCTCAAAGCTCTTGTTTTGCCGTGAAACTTTCGTCAGGAAATATTTCCTTTGGTTCTTGAGTGGAAATCATTCAATTAATGATAATGGTTTAAAAACTATAGGTCTAATCACTTATTGCTGTAAGCCTTTGTTACTTTTGACTTGGGTGTGAGTGTTGGATAAGGGTACTTATTTGACACAAGTATTCCTATTTTTTCTAAGTATTTGGAGGGTCCTTACAGGATCATATCTCCATATCCATGTCCAAAAATGCATTGAACATGGATGTCTGATACAAGTACTTAAAAAAAATGAAGAGTCAGACCAACTATGCAATATAGTTGCAAACTAGGAAAAGAAATTTAGGCACCTTTCAAGCTGTCACTAACCAAGCACTGGGACACGTTCATAACAATGTTTATTGATGTACTCTAACAAGAAAATTAGTTAAGAAAATGCTCTTTTCCATTTCTGCATAAAATTCTGCCCCTCAAAATACCTTTCTGGGGTTGTGGGGCCCGGGGGGGGGGGATTTTGAATTCTTATATCTTTTCATTGCCATTCATGGGTTTAACTTTTATGTTAATGCAGGAAAAGTATGAAGAGGCCATTGTTTCACTTGCTGAAATGGAGAAAAGAGTGGTTATGGCAGAATCGATGTTGGAGGCTACCTTACAGTACCAGTCTGGACAAATTAAAGCCCTATCTTCTCCACGGTGTGTAATCGATCTTTCGCCAATTTCAAGTCTTTTATGCTTGCATGAGAAATTTTTGGTCAGTGTGTCAGATGTCTATGTATGTCAAGAGGCAAAGATTTGGTGACAAAGCAATACATTGTTTTTCTCTGATTTTATTCTTTCTATTTCTTGCAATACCATTCTAAAGCTACGCTCAATGCAACAATGTTATGAGCTTCTATTTTCGTTTTGGACTCATCATGCTTCTGGATTGGTTTCTCCTTTCTAATAAAAATAAGATTGCAGATCGCCACATCCAGATTCACCAGCACGCAGCAATCAAGAGCCTCAACAAGAAATCCCTGCCCGTAAGATTAGCTTACTTGCCCGACCATTTGGACTTGGCTGGCGTGACAGAAACAAGGTTTGTTTTCATAGATTTACTTTCTTATAAGTTGTGGGATGATCAGATGACTGCTTTGCTTGTTTAAAATGTTGGGATGACTTAACAATATCAAACAAAACAGGGACAGGCGAGTCCAGAGTCGTCACAGGACGGAAAGCCCCCAAACGCAGATCAGAATACCGAAATCCAGCAAAAAGACACAATCGCTAAGGAAACAAATGGCAAGGAAACGAATAGTGTCGAAGACCATGGCAGGGAAACGAATAGTATCGAAGTTCAAGATAAGGAATGAGAGAAATACCGGTATGTCTTGTTTCGATTCCTGCACACATTGCCACATCCATCATTTGCGGCCTGCAGTTAATCCATTCATAAGCCAGGGTAGATAATATATTCAAATTTAGTATCGGCAATTCAGGAGAGTTGGTAACTTTATAGTCTGTTGTAATAATTTTTGATCCGAAAACCAATATAATACTCATAAATTATTTTATCATTTGTTTATTATTTAGTAACTAATAATGCTTGTTTGTAGAAATAAAGAAAATGTAATAAGGAGATATAAGAATAGGAGATCAACTGTAAGTATATGTTTTTCCACTTCTTTATTTCTTTTTTTTAATTTTAGTTAATAATTTTCATTTATATATTTCGGATTAATTTAGTATTGTTTTTAGTTAGAAAAAGATTGGGTGGAAAAAATGTGTTTTGAGTGTTTCTTGACCCTTTTAAGTTGGTTGTCAACTGGTACAAATTTTTTTTCGTAAATCAATTATTTTTTGGCAATTACATTTTCGTAAATCAACTATGTTTTTATTGCACTCAAATAACTTTTTAACTTCTAATAACTAAGTATTTGATCATTAATTTATATTTAAATAATATGCCAATAATTTATGCCATCTAAAATTGGTTGATAAAATAAATAATTAAACATCGAAGGCTTCAATTGTAAAGGTTAAAGCTTGATTTGCATCATCACACATACATATAGATTACGAACAATTGTAAATGCTAAATTTCGATCTTCAAATTTGGTAAAAATTATCTCAACATTAAATATTTTTAAGGACTAAAATGAATGAATACAAATGTTTGAGGGTTCAATTGATTTGAATAAAAGGATAATATGGTGATTGATTAGTGAACTTTAGTTCGAGGTTCTTTTTTTGTAATTAAACCAAATAATATTGACAAGCAGATATGAAACATCTTTAAGGGAACAGCAGTTTGTATATCGAAGACATTTTAGATACAAAGCTCAATTGTACATAAGAACAAATTTTTGGACAGAAAAAAAAAAAAAAAAAAAGAGTAAATGAGAGGCCAAAAGGGTTTCAAGCAAAAACAAACGATGGGAAAACTGTTACATTGAACAAGGTAAGATCGGGCATTGGACCGGCCATCCGGACTCACAAATTTCCACGTCCGGGGACAGATTGGCAAGGGACTCCGGGCCCGAGAATTGTAAATCTCAAACATATAAAAACCTGTTGCTTCTTAATCTCAATCATCAGCTGCCAAGAGATTCAATTCTTCTCATAGGAGTAAATGGTTACTTTCCCTTACCTGAAACTATTCCCGTCTCATTCTCGGAGTGGAAGAACCGGTACGAGATCCTTGAACCGTCTGAGTTCCTGGATCATATTTTTGAGAAGCAAGATAGGTGAGGGCAGTGACTACATCGGCTATCAGTGGTCGCATATTCGGCTGTTCTTGAACACACATTGCAGCCACAGCTAGAGCCTGGTACAAACCTCTTACCGGATATTGTCCCTGAAGTAATGGGTCGGCCATTTGCGCGAATTTCCTTCTATCTTTAAACAAAGGACGAGCCTGTTAAACAAAAAAAAACAAAAAAAAAAAACGAACCTGTTAAATAAAAACAAACAATTATGCAATTAGAGAATATATGGGGAAAAAAAAAACTAAAAAGATTTGCAAAAATTATTATGCTTCTTTCTAGTTTTACTTTCTTCATCAGAAGGATTCTGCCTCAGTGACCAAATAATTCTCTTCTACGATGCTCTGGCTCTTGATTTTCTTGATGTCTCGGTATCCAACACTCATGTCTGATGCATATTCAGGCTATGGGGAAACAACCGTCCAAATACATGAAAAAACTTACAAAAAAAATGAATATAACCGTATCCAATACTCATATCCTAGCCCAAGTAATGTAGACCCTCGAACATTTCAGATTTCAGAACAATAATGCAAAAAATATAAGCCACAGAAACAAAATGTGTCTTTGAATTCTCATCAATACGGTAAAACAGAGAAGCCAAAGCAAGCTTACCCAGGCAACTAGATTTTGCTCACCACCAGCTCTCGAATTGTCGATAGCTTTCCTTCCAGTAATGATTTCCAGCAAAACAACACCAAAACTATAAACGTCCGATTTCAATGTAAGCTGACCGGTCATTGCATATTCTGGTGCGCAATATCCATATGTGCCCATCACTCTCGTAGATACATGAGTCTTATCCCCAACAGGACCCAGTTTGGCCAAGCCAAAATCCGATAGCTTGGGATGATAGCCCTCACCAAGCAATATATTTGAGCATTTTAAATCACGATATATAACAGGCGGACTAGCTTTGTCGTGCAAATACTCCAAACCTTTTGCAGCACCTGCAGCTATTTTCATTCTTGTATTCCAATCTAGTTGCCTTTTATCAGGAGGTAAGTCTAGAATATAAAAGCACACAAGAAAAATAAGATAAGGTATGTAAAACAATTGCAAGAACAAACTAAAAAATAGGCACCAACCGAACACCAGAAATTCAGAACAGGAAAAATTATCATTAACCATGACAACTGAAGTATGACATTCAATGTTGTGAAAGAAACCATGATACAGAACACGAGTTTAGAATTTGATAATTGCTATACATACATACCGTGTAGATGATCTTCCAAAGATCCTAACGGCATGTATTCATACACCAAAAGCCTTTGATCTCCATCAGCACAATATCCAATTAAGTTGACAAGGTTAGGATGGTGAAGCAGGCTCAACATCAATACTTCGACAAGGAATTCCCGGTTCCCTTGCAGTCCATTACGATCAAGCTGCTTGATTGCCACAACCTATGCAATACAGCTGACAAACTTAATGTCGACTAGAAGTTATGTATGATTAAGGGACATAAATTTCCGAAACTAAAAATATTCATGAAGAATGAAATTTCACAAGCCAACCTAATCATATTTTTAGCAGAACAAAACAATGAAATTTATGACTTCTATGATCCTATTATCGACTAAAGGTGTATGAGATCATTTGAGAGGAGTACCATGTCATTTTGATCTCACGTATTTGTATTTCCTACAAAATTTACAATCTTATTAATACACATACTTGATTAGTGCTCTCCAATCGCCCTTTATACACTCGGCCAAAACCTCCTTCACCCAAAAGGTAATCTGCCCGGAAATTCTTCGTTGCAGCTGCCAATTCACGGAAAGTAAATGTGTGTGCTGCAATGTGATCCGACCCTCCATCCTTGTTAGCCTCCTTCTTAGCATCCGGCACAGAATTCACCTTCAGCTTTTCTACAACGACGTGAAAAACAAACTTAATATAATACTTCCAGAAATTGATCTGGCAACACACAACTATGATACTATCACAGCAACAGAAGCCAAAGACGGGTTTTATTATCAATCTCATAATAACAATCAATAGACTGAAAACCACGCAAACAAAATTCAAGATTCCATACCCTTTTATCATAAAAAAAATTGTTACTTCGATTCTTCATTTTTCTTTAAATATCCATATCCGATGCATATCCAAACATAGGTAAAGATTGAACATGCTCGAATTCAACACTCACACTCAAATCCAAGTAACATAGATAGAGAATAAAGAGAATATGTTTCATTTCAAGTATTCTTTTTCTCCATACAAATAATAATATGCTTGAACTAGCAATAATTCTTTAGGCTTTCAAAGAAAATCTAATCTATACACTATAATCACATTAAGAACAAAAAATATAACATAGTTTAAACTCTAGAAGTTCAATAATGATTACAATTTAACCCCAAATTCCTCCAAAAGAATTAACTTAGCATCAAATTAGTTGAATTGCACAGTCAAGCTAACAACTGAGATTCCAAATCAGTACATACATATATATATATATTATGAATCCCAGAATCAATAGAATTTAGAATTACAAAATCCCATCAAATTCTCATCTTTATATTTTCAAAACAAACCCAAGGTGGTATTTCAAACAAATAATCAAACAAAATTAAAAAGAAAATTACTAACCTTTTAAAAAAATCCTACATCAGATCAAACTAAAGCATTGAAAACCCAGCAAACTAGAAATTCAAACAACTAAATAGATGGGTCTTACACTAAACAATTTGCACCTAAGATAAATGGGAATTCACTTTAAAAAAGAAAAAAAAACACAAATCTTCAGTGAGGGGCACAAAAAGAAGAACAAAAATTTGAAGTGGTATTCGAAATCATAAGAATATAAAAGCAATAAGAACCTGAAGTAGATGGGATCTGATCATCAGATGAATTGATGGTGGTTGTATTATTATGATTGGGCAGCTTTTTCTTTCCTTTTTTGTTTGGTTTTCCACCACAAGGGAACCAACCCATATGAAATACACCTTTTTTTTAACTTTCTTTCTCCACTTTCTTACCTCAGATTCCAACGGCTAAGACAACTAGAGATAGAGATAAACACAGACATATAGAGAGAGAAAAAAAAAAAAAAAAAAAAATCAGACCCAAACACACACTTTAGGGAAGAAAGTGAGAGAGAAAGGTTAAAATTCACAAGAAGGTTTTTTTTTTTTTTTTTTTTTTTTTTTTTTTTTTTTTTTTTAATTCTCTCTTTTTGCAATTGTACCCTTTGGGTTTTAGAAAAGTTCTACTCATGCCAAAACATTTTTCATTCTTTTACCAAATCTTGAAAATACATTAAAAATGTGCTTTTCATTCATTAAGATGGGGAAAATGCATATGATTGGATATACATATACCTAAAATGATAAATTTGTAATAGTACACTTACATTTTTCTTTTCCCTTTCTTTTATCATTTGTTAACAAATTCAAAATTACTTAATAATTACATATTTTACCCCCTTTTTTTTCCTTTAAATAGGGTTTGATTTTCTTGTTTTTTAAAATATATTTTCAACGGTTCAATAATTCAATTTGTTATTATCTAACCCAAATTAAAATAATAATATAAAATATTAGTGTAAAAAATAATTTTGTAAACATCTTAATATGTTTTTTTAAGATATAAATAAAATTAATATATTTGTATAATCACAATCAAAATATATCATTATAGTACATAAGCGAAACTCCAATTATCATCAATAAATTTATATTATTATGATTAGAATCAAATTATTACAATGCACAAATAAGAGGATTGATAATCGAAATATATCTAAATTTATACCAAAAAAAAAAATCTAGACAACATACATACATTGTGGAGCTTAATCTAAGGTACTATTTGATAAATTGTAAAAAAAAAATTAAATAAATGAAAATTAATATTTTCAAATGATTTAATTTTTTTACATATGTTTGATAATAACAATCAATAAAATTTTTCAATAAAAAAATGTGATAAATGATAAATAGATAAGAGCTATTTATTACTTAATGTAAAATATTTTTAATTAATTTAAATTAATTTTTTTATTTTAATATTATATTATTCTATAAAAATTTTACATTTAAAATTTAATTTTTGACCAGAATGAAGTAAAAGTTTATAAATTAAGGATAAATTGTAGAAAATAATTTTTTTCATAATTTATATTTATCAAACAATCTAATTATATTTCACAATTAATTTTAAATAATGTATGGAAAAAATTTTATACTTTAAATTCAATATTTAAAGTTTAAATACTTAACATTTACTTTTAAAATAAATAGAATTTAAACTAAAATTTTAATATTTACTTTTTTAACTCAATATAAACACTAAGATTTCGAGCCGTCAAACTTTATTAAGAGTATAAAAAATTAATCGACTTATTTTAATATATTTTAAACTGTAATGAGATCCAACAATTTTAAAGTCTAAATGTATAATATTAAGGGTAAAGTGTAAAAATAGTCACTTTTGTTTGTTTCAGGTTGCATTTTAGTCATTTATGTTTGAAATGTTACGTTTTAGTTACTTATGTTATCGTTTTATTACGAAGTAACCACTCTACTGCTAAGCTCCGTTACCTCTCTAATAACGGTCCTACGTGGCAGTCCAAATGGGTTTTAAATGCCAACTTGGATGTCCTACATGATAGTCCAAATTAAATTTATTAATTAAAAACCTATTTTCATCCTAGCAATTGGACATTCGAGTTGGCATTTAAAACCTATTTGGACTGCCGTTAGGGAGGTAACGGAGTTTAACTGTACAAAACAAGAACGTAAGCAAGTAACACATAACATTTCAAACATAAGTGACTAAAATATAATTTAAGGCAAACAAAAGTGACAATTTTTTGAATTTACCCTAATATTAATTTTTTGGGTTAGATATTAACTATACATAGTTTTGGACGGTAAAATCCATGTTTCGAAAGTGCAATCTTTGTCGACCCACATTTTATTTATGGGATTTTAGTGAGTATTTTAATTCAGTAATTTTCAATGATATATATATTTATATATAATTTGTTTGTAAGTCGGCTAGATTTAGTGAGAGAGAATTTAGGGCAAATCTTTTTCATACTGGATTTTTGCATAATATTCAATTATAAAAGGACACCATTTTTATCCCTAAACCTTAAAAAACTAAAAGTAAATTAGTGTTAATATTAATTACTGAAAAACATTGTTGGTGATTCATTCATTGATATATGTAAGTTGCTTAGTCAGCTTTTAATACAATTTATGTTATTCAAGCTTAAATGTGAGTCAGATTTAAGTATATATTCAATGAAACAGTACTCAATTTTTTTGATAAATATTTAAAACATATCTTAGAAAAATGCACTTCTTATATGAACTCCAATGGAAATAAACAATGCTAATTGAAGACAAGTGGAATATAGTGATTCCATCATCACCTTTTGTCATCAAAAAGTGCACCTCTTTCATTTACAACTAAAAGCCTCTATCATGGTTGAAATAATTAAGTTAAAATCAACCTTGAGACTTTAAATGCTTTAATTCGAGTCTATCATAAAGATAATTTTATTTAATTATTTAATTCCATACTTATAATCATTGATAGAAATCATTCAAGGACCATCAAGCTTCATAGAGCTAGTTTAGATTTCAAGTCCTTTGTGAACTTCCCCTTAAAAACTATCGAGCCAATGAAGAATAACAAAGTATATCATGCTAGGAATATGAGTAAGTATTTGATCAAGTCGAGTCGAATCAAGTTAAAATTTTTTAAGTTACTCAAGTTGACGAATCCTATTTTAGTAACTAAACTCAATTTAAATATTTTTCGAATAGAGTCAAATTGGTTTAAAAATTTTCAAGTCAAATTGAGTCAAGTTAACAATCATATTATTTATACTTAATGTTACTTTTACATAGATTGATTATTTAACTAGTAGACGAAATACAAAATTATTTAACTATATAAGAAAGACGGATGGGTAAACATTTATCAAAAAGATATAATTTTGTCTTTTCTTAATCAAATTTTCAAGTAACTCGAATTATGTAATTCATATTCGAGTTGATCCGAATAAGTAACTACAAATTTAAGCAGTTACCATTCAAAGATCAGTTCAAACTAAATGCAAGATTTTAAGCAGAAGAAAAACTCACTAAGAATATACAAAAGAGCCCGAGTTGTTCCCACTCTTAACTCTATGTTGCTCGAACTCCTCAATCTCGAGCTATACTAACATAAAGTAGTGACTCCAGTCACATCATTCGGATAAAGGTACAAAAACATGATCCCCCATATATATAATTCCCTTGTATTGCCTAAATCTCACACCATTCCTTTTAAGTTCTCCATATTCAGATGCTACATTAGTGTCAAGGCATCTATGCTAACCTCATTCTTCATTTTTCTTTCAAGTACTAACATATACTTACAAGCATTAACAATGAGAGCTCGAACTAAACAGAACTATTACACACTAGAAGATTACGAAAAATATCAAAAGAATCACTTAAAAAATCAACTTGCAATCTGATTCTAATATCAGCAATTCAAATTCCAGTATTACATGATTCTACAAGATTAAAACAACATATTAGCACAATGCACATAATGCTGTGTTTAAATACAACAAAAAAAAGTGGTGGGGGAGGGGGGGTGGAGGTTCTTAAATTACACTTACAGCGAGCAATCTTCAAAAAAGAAGCCATTAATTTCCGCTACTTTCCTCTTCAAGCTTCTTCACATAAGCCTTCAAAACCATAACAACATCTCTTGCGGGAGCTTGAAGTGTGGAAACAAGTCCAATAGCAGGACTCTGTAAACTTCCCAAAAGCTTAGCATAAACCTCAGCTCTCGTAGGCATGTTTTCCAACTGCTTAAAATCTCCAGGCCCGTAGAATTTGCCTTCGAAAACAGCCCCCGTGAAGTCATTTTCAACTTTCTTTTCCCTCTGGAAAGTCCTGTAAGGCTTAATGGCATCCGGGATTTCTTCGGTGTGAACGAAAAGCCAAGCGTTCATCCCTTTCATGCAGGGTTTCAAGGCCTCCCATTTAGTCCCTTCGATGGCTTTCAGGACCAGAGTGTTCTTAGCGACGAGCAGTTTCGACGTTTCGGGAAGCGATCGGCGCAAGTCCTGGAATTGCTTGACGGTGAAGCCCTTGTATTCGACGGCTGCCAAGAGGTAACAGTTCTCCAACTGGGTTTTGACAGTTTCGACGGTTTCTTCCTTCTTGGTTCGGGAAATGGCGGCTCTGATGGAAGGGAATGGGGACGGTCTGAGAGAAGGGAGGTTGGGTTTGGCAGGTCGGAGGAATGGGGCGGTGGGTTTTAGAGTTAGGATTTGGGAAAGCGGGGGTTTGGAGGAAGGGAAGGAAAGGAGAGCTATTTCCATGGCGGAAATAAGAGAAGAAGATTGAAAGGAAGGGGAAAAGTGAAAGAGTTTTGGGGTTGAAAGGGGCTTATCTAGTTGTTTTTGAAGAACTCAGAATTGAAAAGAAAAGAATTGTTCTTGGATAAGGGGGTTGAGGTAAAATTACGACCAACCCCTTCTCATTTTTTCTTTCTTTTTTAGGTAAATAAAGAGCTCCAATTTCTACTCCAATCGACCACATTTTATGATTAATCACACTTGCCACAACTTTAATATGCTTGTAGAATTTAAATATGAAGGATTTGTGGATTGTTGTAAATATTATATAAGAAAAACATATCTAATTAAAATTTATAATGAAATTATTTAAAAAAATATTTTTATAAAAAATTTAAATAAAATACTAACTTTTTAACTAATGATTTCAGCCTAATCCTTAGCTCTAGTTCTAAGTTTCATACATTATTGTTCAAGTTCTAAAATTTTACAAAAACTAATATACAAATAACATTAAAAATGGATAAACATTTTTCTTTCATAAATGAAATTTGTTTTGTTAATACTAGAATTACCGACCATATATTAATCTTATTTAAACATCCATGTCATCTAGAATTATCAGATCCCAAAAAGTGGGGAAGCCACATTCAATAGAAAAGTGGAGCACACTGGTGGAATCCATTATTTGACATTCAAAAGAACCTCTTAGATTTTCCATTTATGTAGAAAAAAAAATGTGAATATGAATACCATTTCCAAAATAATCCATATATTTGACATGTTTGATGTCAACTCCTTGATAAATATTTGTATTAACCAATTGAGTTAAGCTCTGAGTTCAATGCACTCTCTTTTAAGAATGTAGTCCACAGCCTCCTCGACCGAATCCACAACCTGCACAACCAACGGCGAAATCTGATCAGGTAAAGCAAAAGTACGGCAGATCTTTTTGGGACAATTTGCACAATCTGGTAGAATCATAGTTGAATTCTCAAGTATTGAGATTAGATTTAATCAACTTGCCAGATCTGCTGGGAATTCAGCATGATTATCTTTTCCTTGGAAAACTCCCGTCCTTGTCAAAATAGAAAACCAAGGATGCCCTGCCTGGAAATCGAATGATGTAAAGATGTTCTAAACTTTGTAAAACTGGGTGTACAGGATCTATGAACACAATTGAGGAAAACGCCAAGGAGTATGTAGACAAACCTGTTGTGCACCTTTGACATCAACCGAAGGATTATCACCAATCATGTAAAGCGTTTCAAAAGGATGTGACCCAGGGACTCCATTATTCTTAGAATGATCTTGACAAGAAGATGATTGAAGTTGGCTCAATATTGCTTCAGCATTCTTGAAGACAAATGGATTTGGTTTCCCATATGTTACATACTCCAGCCTTTTTGGGTTGATTCTGCAAGAACAGATGTACCATTATAGTAATATAAGACAACTGTCCTAAAGACGTAACTACATAGAATTCTACAAGTCTTAAGCCATATGATTCTTTTAAGTATCCTGCAGGACAGATTAAGCTTCAGATACTAAACTCTACTTACTATGTTACCATGTTACTCGGACTTGGTTGTTAGAGTAGGATATAGGTACATGTCCAAAGAATGTATATCTATTTTTTTTTTTCAATATTGCAATGTATTTGGAGGATTATATCTCCTTTATTTAGATTTTAGAAGGATTAGTTTTTCAAAAGATAAAAAATGCTAATAAACGATCTCTTAGTTTGTTAAAATGAAAAGGATTTATGCATCGATTGCTATCTCATGCTGTCGGTAGTAAATGAATAAAGGACATTCAAAGAAAAATAAAACTCTTTCAGTATAATGAAGAAACATTTCCATTTTCATTTTTCAATAAAAGCATTTTAATATTTTAATTATATGCAACTTGGAAAGGTAGCTTAATCTGAATTCTCCATTCGATGAGAACTATCAAATGCAATGAGACACTAACCTTACCTGTTGAAAACGCTCTCCAGTGCAATTCTAAAAGCACCCATTCCAAGACGCTTAGATGGAAAGGCAGCCTGAATTGCATAATTAGCAGATCAGGTTATTAGCAAGTTTAGTGCCAAATTCACGTAAGGGAAAGCAAGAAGCATTAGAAGGATCAAACCCTATCTCCACAACTCAAAATGGAAGCTTTCTTATGGTCAAGTCCACAGAAGTGAAGTTTCTAGTAACTACAGCAAAATAGTCAACATTATATTTATCAAGATGCTTGATGCCAAGAACACAACATAGCCAGATGATTTCCAACCAATGAAGTTCCAAATTGCTAGCTAAGCCTATAACTATGCTTCTAAATGTAATCTAGTGAACTGAGTCTCAAACTCTCAGGTAACAGATATATATAGGCAAAAAGAAGAAAAAAGGGTCCTGATAAGAGCTCCCTGAATTCAAGATTGCTATGTTACTTGGACTTGCATGCAAGTGTCAGACACGAATGCATCCGAGATAGGTCAGTCCAATTTCTTTCAAGATTTCTATGTATTTGGAAAGTCCTTGGAGGATCATATCCCATAACCATCGGACATGCAGTGGAAAAAGATGTTGGACATAGGTACTTCAAGAAAAATGGGGAGCCAGAGCAACATAGCAGGACTGCTCTTTTTATCTGCATAATGTGGTTCAGTGCAGAGTCCCCGTGAAATGTATGCAATGAATTCCATGAAACTCCATTAGGCATAAATAAGCACAATAACGGACCTGATATTCAAGATCATCAGCGGCAAAATATAATGGTGGTTGGTTATTATTTGCACCTCCAGGAAGGCCTCCAGATCTTAAAACATCACATAGCACCTGACACAATTCATTAATCAATTTTTGAGATGTGGTATGGCAAGATCATTTCTATTAAGATCATTCAGAGATTTTTCAATGAGATTCAAACACATATAGAATTACGATTTAATTCAAAAGTAGAATACAAACCTGAATGTCCCTGCCCCAGTCTACAGGATCACTGACAACAAATGCTGCCTTAATCCTCTCTGAGAGAACATTATATCTTGGCACTGCTGGTTCCTTCCTATCTGACTGTGGCATAGTTGTCCATCTCTTATATGGAGATACGGGATCAATGCTGTCAAAGTAAGACGCAAACTCTTCCAATGACAGAACTTTTCTAGCACCAATTCAGATATATAGCATTCCAAATAATATAAGATATATGCTACAAAAAAGAACAGCAGGTCTTTTCCAGACTTAAACATTTGAATTTGATCCCTTACTTGAAACCATACTCAGACATCACCGAAGCGGGGTCACCTTTTCCGGTGGCAATAATAAGCTCGTTCTCAAATCTGACTTAGAGATGAAGACGTAATCAAATATCAGCTAACAAGATCATGATAACATCTAGAGTTGATAACAGCTGCAGAAAGAATGGAGTAATGCATAGGATAGTTTGTTAACAATGTCAATATTCA
Source organism: Gossypium longicalyx (assembly GCA_025698465.1). NCBI lineage: Eukaryota > Viridiplantae > Streptophyta > Magnoliopsida > Malvales > Malvaceae > Gossypium > Gossypium longicalyx. The sequence continues at coordinate 42,184,488 of CM046999.1, forward strand.
AGAGAAAAGAAATTTAGAAGCCAAAGAAAAGGATTCCACATCCTAGACATAGAAATTGAACAAATCAATTCCTTTCAATCAGACAGATCATGCTAAAGAAATATTTCATAAAACAGGATGATGTTGGATTCACCCAATTAAATCAACAACAACCTATATCGTCTGGTACAACTATGAAATCTATAGAATGGAAACTTAGCTCTACTTTACCGCCAGTCATTATCATAGAAGAGAAACAAAGTCATTCTCATTGAAGCTACCAGCAAAAGGCAAGCACTGATGCAACCAGAAACAGCACAAATGTTCAGTTTTTTTAACCAATCAAACTCCAAAGTAAACTTGCATAAATCCAAATTCGCACTTCATGAAACAAAGATCTCATTTATTGACTACCAAGTTACAGCATCTGGTTAATCCATTCAAATACCTCTCCTTAAAATCTTTGGTGAGTAGCAATCATCCAAATCAAAATCTAAAAGAGATGGTGATCCAAGTAAAAAACTGGTATGCTAGAGTAAAATATGCTGCAAGGCTTGATAATACTTTAAAATCAGAGATGTTAAAATCGAAACACAGTGAAGACCTGTATCCACTCACTTCTTCAATAAGTTTCTAAAAGGTGAGTGACCTTGTACAACCTGCACCACAAGAAAGTGACAACAATTTATCTATCAACTACATGAACATCAAAGATGAAAAACTCTGCATTCATATGGAAATGCCAAACCATTACCTGAGAAGCCATAATATTTACTCCCAAAAGTTCACTTAACTCTTTGGCTCTCTTAGTTTCTGGGATGCCACCTCCTATTCAAATCAAACGACCATCTTACTTTACCAATGACATACAATAACACTCCTCATACTACTCTCACACAAAATGTTTTGTAGGTTAATTTTGGCTTCAGCAGTTGGATCCCAAACAATACCAACGAAGTTCATACTTTCCGACGCCAATTTCTACCGTAATTATATTAAAGTTACACATAATCACTTCAAATAACAGCTAAAAAAAATACTGCTATCAATGGAAATAGTTACGTTCCCATCAATGAAACAAAGTAGGCTCACTTCAGAGTGACTCACCATTAGTCAAGAACAAGTACGGGACAATCAATTCACCTGTGGAAGTAATAAAAAAAAAAAAAACACTGATTAACAATATCATTTTCAAAATGCCCTTGCATTTGAGTGCAACCAAACAAGATTCATGATATTGAAAAGTAAATCAATAGAAAATATATATAACAGTACCAGAATCTCCATACAATCTTCTCAAAGCTTGTGGAGAACCTCCAACGGGAACACGGCCTCGAAGAATAACGCCATCGATATCAAATGCTATTCCAAAATTACACCTGAAAAAGAATAACAACCTCAAGTTTCATACATTTTCTAGGGAACCAAACAAGAAATTGAAGCAAATTTCAGATTCTTTAAGGGAAAAAAAAAAGAAAAAAGGAAATTAAAATGACCGTTTTTTATGGTTTGAGTTAAGCTTAGAAGAGGAGTGAAAGGAGAAGGGAGCTTTATTTCTGAATTGAGAAACCCTGGAAATGGTTGATGCGTGAAATTTCATCTCTGATTTTCAGTCTTAGCTTTCCTCTTCCTCTGAAAATCACTCGTTTGTCATAGGGATTTCCTGGCCGCTTCTTTTTGAGTATTTAAGCGACACCGTTTATGTGTTTAAATTAACAGTATGTTGAATAAAATGACAAAAGTTCAAATTCTGTTTTTCTTAGGGATAGTATAAAATTTCCCCATTCAACATCTCCATTTATGTCTAGTTGGTTCTTAATTTTATTTTATTTTATTTATCTAGTTAATCATTGAATTTGTATTGTATTCTTCATCTACACTAACACCCCAATCTGGTGGTAAATATATTTTTATAATTTATGTTTGTTATGTGGTATAATGAGAACCTACAGATTGGTTAACAATATCACATCAACACAGCTAATGGTATTAATGTAGGAGTATCACTTTGGTTGACCAAATATAAGTTCAGAAACTAATAGATCCTAAAAAATATTTAGGGACCAAATAAGTACAAATAGATAAGTTTAGGACCAAATTATATATTAACTCTTTTCTTAATAAACTATTCAAATAGGCACCTACCATTAGCTTATTTCTGTTTTTGCCCTTGTTTAGGTTTAAAATCTTATTTTAGTCTCTAACATGATTGAGATTTAATATTTTGGTCATAGTTAAATCAATAATTGAATATTCATGTGTCTTTTTTTTATTAGTATAATAATAAATTTAGCATCCAATGCTTACATATCAATTTGGTCTTAATTCTAAAGAATTCAATAAATTTAGCTCTCAACTTTATACATTTTTATCAATTTAGTCATGGTTCTTAAAAATTAAAAAAAAACTTCTAAAAGATAAAAAAAAATTTAAAAGTTTATTTTTTTTTATAAAAGTACATATAAAATTATAAATTATAAAACTTCAAAAATTTATTTAAAATTTCTTTTTTTATAAAAATGCATATAAAATTATAAATAAATGAATACTCATTTTTCTCCTTTTCTAACATGAAATTAATTTCTTAAAATAATAAATTTATAAATAAAATAATTTTTAAAAACACCCACGAACAAGACTTAAATAATATTTGAATTTATTTTATTTTATTTTATAAATAATAATTTATTTATTATACATCTGGCATTGTTCCTTAATCATTGCTAAACTTTTCGAGTGTTGAGCATTACTTTCGACAACAACCAATGGCACCAATAACCCTTACTTCGAACTTCTCGATTTTCACACCCTTCATTGTTGCATCATCGAATTAAGAATCGATTGTGGAGCTACTAACATGACTTTCTACACTGGGCCTTCAAGACCTCATCTTTACCTATATATCTTCAATCATGCTCACTCTCAAGCACAACCCCAAACACAACAAACTTGATATGTGCAACAACTTAAAAGACATCAATCTTTACCCTTTTTTTTACCTCAGGATATAATTTTTGACCCAAACTACATATAATAGTCATTACTGTTGAAAAAAAAAAGAAAAAAAGTTCAACATGCTTAAGTTTTCTTCCCAATTTCTTCCTTAAATTGTTTTTTTTTTATGAAATTATTACCTTAGTAGATAAATAAATATCATTTTAAAGAATAAGAAAAATAGATATTATTTTTTTTAAATATTGTTAAGCAATACACAACACTTATCATAAGCTCTTATTCTATCATAAAACAATGAAAACTTATTTTGCAAAATAAATCTTTTTTTTTGGGGGGGTAAAGCACATAGTTTTCGATTAAACAGAAAATTAACCTTTTTTATTGAAAGTCAATAAAGTTTTTCACTCTTTGCGACTGGTTTGATAAACTTTGAATCACATTCAAGCAATTCGTGGTTCGAGAATAGTGGAGAAGGTTGTTTGATAGAAAGTTGAGATCGACTTTAGGCAATTCGTGGTTCGAGAATAGTAGATAAGGTTGTTTAGTAGAAAGTTGAGATCGACTTTAGTCTGCCTCCTACAAAGCACATGTATAATTTTGAGTAAATTTATTGCAATAAATAACACAACAGGGCCGATTTTAGAATATTATAGAACTTCCATTGTACCTAAAATAACTATTCTATAAATTGATTTTTCCAACAATTAGTATCAAAATTAGGTTGTGCTATGTTATAGTATAAACTGATATTGAATTTTTATTTATTTCTCTCATTATTTGATTAAATTGAAATAAGATATAACATTCTTTAAAAATTTTATGCATGTTTTGGATTATGAATTTATTTTATTTGTATAATAAAGTAATTTTGTCAAAATTTGTAATTTCCTAAAAATTAGATTGGGTGTAATTTAGGTTTTGCATAAATTTTATGTTATATAATTAGATCATAAATTATCATCCCCACGTAGGTTTTATTTTAATTTTAATTTTTAAAAATTAGAAAAAAAATGGTGTGAGTAAAAAATGGACAATAAATATATGGAACCTAAGTTTTTTGATGAACACTGGAGAAACAAGACGACTAGCGATGTAACCAAAATTGAACAAGACAAGACGAACTTGAAAGAACTAATTGGAAATGGCCTGTGATGGGGCCGACAACTCCGGTGGCTGGTAGCAGTGACGATATTAGTGTTGGTGGCGAAGGAAGTGGCCTATGGTAGATCCCTTTTGGCCACGTGTTCGAGTTTTCAAGTTTTGGCATCTTTTTAGCGCATTTGAGTATTTTTTTAGAAACCAAAAAGATATTTGAATTTCACCAAAATACCCAAATAATGCTTTAGAAGAAATATTGTAATTTTATTATTTATTTTTTCTTTAAGATGGAATTATGGAAACATTTGACTAGTCAGAGTCAATTTATTTTCTACAAATATTATAGCATGTTATATATAAATGTGTTGAGACTAAATTGAAAAAAGTATGTTCATACATATATGATATAAGCATGCATACAGATTAGGGAAAGAATGTCGTATGTACTTGTCATTGCATATTTAATCATTCATTATTGAAAATAAAAACTTTGCATGTCTTTTAAAATATTAAATAGGAGAAGGTTTCTAAACAAGACCTATGACATCCATCAACGGTCTCTGTGTAATGGCATGATATCACTTGGAGTCAATTTTACCCCGACCGAACTCTACAATAAGTATTATCATTTGGATTTTACTGAGAAGGTTTCCTTTAAGAGGACAACTATTTCATATATATTACTTCTTGATATTGCCCCATGATAACTTATTAGTACATATTATGATAGGTGTTGAGTTGATAGTTATACACTCAAGATTATTCTAGTTAAGTAACTTCCTATGAAGCTTTATTTAAGTTAGAATAATTACTAAATATGAAATGATTATTAATATGTATGAATGCTTAATGAATTATGTTTATGTATTAGTTAGATGAAATTTCATATTCTTAATATGTGTGAGTGCTTTCAAATGTGTTCAAAGTTTAATGCAAGGCGTATGCAGCATTTATATGCATATCGTATATTGCAAAACAAATTTAGGAATATTATTTATTACAAAGATAATTAATGGATGAAAGTTTTATTTTTTGGTCAAAAAATGACACAAACTCCCTTAATTAATATCTTAACTGAGAACAAAATGAACGAAAACAACTGTGAGACATAAAAGAAGAATCTTAACATTGTTTTAAGCTATGAGAAACGTAAGTTGGCCCTTGATAATAAATGTCTTCTGGCTAACAAAGTTGAGGCAATAGCTCATTGGAAGGAATCTGATAGATAGCTCTTTAATACATAATAGAAATCATAACTAGTACCTTACTAAAGCAACTAGAGAGTTGTGATTCTGCCAAAGTGGCGTTAGATAAACTGGTAGACATGCTCGAAGGCCAAGCTACTTTGGCTCGACAGTCAGCAATAACTAGTTTGATGAATGCCTAGCAAAAACCCGACACTCTGGTCAAAGATAATATGATTTCTCTTATGAGATACTTTTTGAGGCTAGGGACAATGATGGCTGAGCTAGACCAGAACATACAGAATGAGATTGTTTTCAAAAGCTTGTTGAAAGATTTTGTTGGCTTTAAGGTCGCATATAACCTCATGAACAAGCAGTTGACACTTACATAGCTTATGAAGGAACTACAATCTTATAAGTTGATGTTGAATGGCGATCAAGCTATCCAAAAAGCATATGTTGTAATACCCCCTACCCGTATTCGTTGCTGGAATAGGGTACGAGGCATTACCGGAGTTTACGAATTAATTTTTTTTACTCAATATGGCCCATTTATAGATATCTAACCTTCCCTTCAAATTTTAAACCGAGACCAATCCACATCAACCAATCCAATTCAACATATTTTCAAGATAGATTCAAGCATATTTATAAGATAGCCTCATCACATACCAAAACCAAGATTTGTTAGCCATACCAATGGCTGACCTTACATTCATTTCATATTAACATTTACTTTATTAGCTTATACATGCCATTGATTTCTAAAATAAAGTTTCTTTATATACCGAAGTCTTGAGGTTGATAGTGTGATGTATCTCCAACCGAATCTGACCTCCGAACTCTCTACACTACAAAACAGGGGAAAAGGAAACAGGGTAAGCACTTTGTGCTTAGTAAGCCCATGTAATAAGAATTATACTTACCTAATATTTCAATACAATGCAATAAACATTCATATATCCATTCAATACATTATTACCCTAACATGCACAACTCAACATTCAAGTTAGTCCAATAATTTTCATGTGTCAATACTATATACCATGATTGATGAACTCATCAATACCATGATTTCCATTCCCTTATTATTTTTCCATATTTATTCCGTTAAATTTTTCGGAATTTTTGATGGATTTTCAGAGGTACACTTTTAGTGTACAATTTCCGGGTCCGTCAATTCATATTCATGTGTGCACATTTCCATTTCAGAGAGCACACTCCCGCGAACCTCATTCTTACAGCAGGATTACCAGTCTAGGCTAAATCCCCTGTAATATAAACTCATAGAGTATTGTCGGGATTACCAGTCCAAGCTAAATCCTCAATGATGACAATTACTCTAATGAGCTTGGATCTGAATTACCAGTCCAGGCTAAATTCAGACCCTAATTCGGATTACCCGTCTAGGCTAAATCCATTTTCCACATATTCTTCGGGAGGGCTATATCAAGATAGGATCACCTGTGCGGGTTAGATCCTTTTTACCGTCAATTCCTTTTCAGAGATCCATCAAATTTTTCCTTTCATTCAATCAGGATTTCTTCCCTTTTTTATCAAATATATCAATGTTTCATCAATTTTCATACAATGAACATTCAAATTATTCACATCAATAACATACTTATACATTTCAAGCATTTAAGAATATAATTCAAGTTACACGAACTCACCTCGATACTTGTTCGTATACAAAAATCTACTAATCCCAAACTTTTTCCTTTCCTCGATCTAGCTTCGTATTTGAATCTTCTGGATCTAAATAAATAAATTTAATTATCAATTTAATACATTTCATGTTCATATGCAATATTCTCTATAATTTCATTATTATTTATAGTTTATTCAAAGCTGTCTACTTGAGTCATAATCACTTAATTATTTTTATCTTAAGCTACAGAACTCCAAATTAAGATCTACTAATTTTACCTGAAACTAGACTCATATATCTTTTTACCATAAAATTTTCAGGATTTTTGGTTTAGCCAATAAGTACAGTTTATTCTTTAAATTCACCCCTGTTCTGCTGTCTAACAGTTCTGACCCTTCTTCACTAAAAATTAATTATCTCTTCATACAAGATTCAGATGATGTTCTCGTTTGTTTTTATTGAAAATAGACTCATTGAGAATTCTAAAAATATAAATTTAAGCCCCTAATTATTTTTTTTCATTTTTTTATAATTTTTCAAAGTCAGAACATGGGAACCCAAATTCATTCTGACCTTATCTCACAAAATTCATTATATCTCATGATTTACAAATCCATTGCTTACACCGTTTCTTCTATAAGAAACTAGACTCAATAAGCTTTAATTTTATTTTTTTTCATCTTCTAATTCGTTTTCTAAATTTTATGATGATTTTTCAAAGTTAGTCTACTGCTGCTGTCTAAAACTGTTTTAGTGCAAGCTGTTTATTACCATTTTCCCCTAAGCTTTTAATAAATAATAATTTCGTCCCTACTCAATTAGCCTCTCAATTGAGCTGATTTTTCTTAATTAACACTTTATTATATCACTTTAAACTAATTTATAACCTTTAGGAATCAGAATTTCAGCAATAGACTTTAATTCCAAACATTTTCACAATTAGGTCCTAAAAATCAATTTCTATTAAAATTACCTAATAAAATCATCTCATAAACAAATTAAAGCTTCAATTTCATTCTATTTCATCATAAACTTACAGCACTCAACCATGGTGACTTTCAATTTCATCCACGAAATCAAAAACTAATGAATTTAATAGTAAGACCTAGTTGTAAAAGTCTTAGAAACACAAAACTTACAAGAAATAGGTAAGGATTAACTCACTTGGTGCAAAAATTATGAAATACCAGCTTAGAAAACCCTCCTATGGCGTTTTTGGCTGATGAGAATGAAGAAAAATGAAGAGATTTATAGATATTCCAAATTAGTCCTACTTTTATTTAGTAAATTTTGTTATTTTCCCATTTTACCATTATTTTAATAATTCTCCTGATTTTTCTCAGCTTATGCCACCCAAAATATCTCTTTTGGGCTTATTTTCTCTTTAGGTTCCTCCTTATTTGACAATTGAGCTATTTAATCCTTCTAGTAACTTTTACACCCTTTTCAATTTAGTTCTTTTTATTTAATTACCTACCCAAACGTTAAAATATTCTAACGAAATTTTAATACCACATTACTAACATTTTATAAATATTTATAAAAATATTTTTCCTACTCAGTTCTACGAGATCAATGTCTCGATACCTTGTTTTTACCCAATTATTTATTCAATAATTCTTTTTCTAATTAACCACTAAATCGGTAAAATTTTTCTATTGATATTTTAATGCGCTTTTCCTATCATATAAATATTCATGCAAAAATATTAAAATAAATTTATCTTTAAATCGGATTTGTGGTTACGAAACCACTATTTCGATAACCTTGAATTTAGGCCATTACATATGCTAACTTAGTTATTTTTTCTTCCTCTAAAGGAAAGAGAAAGCAAGTTAAGAGAAACAAAGCAAGTCCTCTTGCCACTTAAAGTGGAAAGGAAGAGAACTAGAAAGCCTAAAGACTTATCTAAGTCTAAATTTTTCTTTTACAATATGAGAGGACACTTCAAGGTTAGCTGTAAAGAGTGGAAAGACTACCTAGGCACAAAAGGCAAAGGTATAAAACTTTTAATGATTGAATAGACCACTACGTCATTGATTTTAGAGTCACTAACCATGTTTTTGTTTCTTTAAATGGGTTCAAAGAAATGAAAGATCTTAGAAATAAAGGCCTCTTGTTGTGGATTGGAGATGGGACAAATGTTACGACTAAAGTAGTGGGAGATGTACATCTTTATTTTAATAATTTTAGAAAGATTATTTTAAAAGACGTTTTCTATGTACCTAGTTTTAAAAGAAGCTTAATTTTAGTTGCATATTTATTTAAAAATGGTCACTCTCTTCTTTGTAATGGATAGGTGATAAATAATCTCTACTTTATCAAACCAAAGATGTACATACTGCTTAAAATTGAAATCATGAATAAGAAGCTTAAAACCTCTCACTCTAAAGAGACGTATCTTTGGCATTTGAGACATGGTCATATTAACTAAAAAAGAATCATAAAACTTGTGAAAGAAGACACATTAAGTACACTTAAGAAAGTTGATCTTTCACAATGTGAATCTTGCTAGAAGATATAATGGCTACGCGATTTTTTTAATGCAAAAGAGACGAAGGTTGTTCATTCATTAGAACTTGATGTATGTTGCCCCATGAACATTAGTGCATGAGGTGATTACAATTATTATGTAACCTTTATAAATGATTATTTCAGATATGGGTATATATATCTAATGCATTGCAAGAGTGAAACCTTTGATAAAATTTAAGAGTTTTGTGTAAAAGCGTAGAAACAATTACGTTTACCCATAAAAACACTTTGATTGGATCAAAATGGAGAATACTTATCAAATGAATTCTTAGATTAACTCATAAAAATGAGATATTATGTTATTCCTTAATTCTTTGAAAATAAAAATTAAATTATAAGACTAAAATTATATTGACATAACTTTACATTTTTAAATTCAACCAAATATATATATTTATTTATTTTCATATCTAAGACTATAAAAAGAAAGCGAACCATATATTATTAACAAAATTTTCAAATAATTTAAGATCATTTAACTATATGAATATGCTTATATTAAACTATTTTAACTATTAATTACATTTAAATAAAATATTTTAAATTAATCTCATATAAGAAACATTGAATATAATGTAGTTTTTTTTTCTTTTCTATTTCCTTTCAAAATAATAAAGATAAAAGTAAATGAAAAAACATGTTTTAAAAATTAAAGTAACTTTAACTTAATAAAAATTATTTTAACTCTAAATATAGATAAACAATAATTTTTTGATGTTAGAGTATAGTCTACAGGTAAATATATATATTAAATTAAAATTTTGAAATATTGATATTAACTGCTTTTTTATATTTGTAGATAAATATTTCAATAATTCTATAACAACTCGATTTTTATCGGTATCGAAAAATTCAATTTTATACTAAACTTTTTAAGTTAAGTCATTTTAAAAAGTCACACATAAGATATTTAAGAATAATTACAGAAATGGATTAGAGATTCATTAGTTAGTAATTAGATATTAATTAGGTGACCATTATGTCTTTTAATGTTCAACTTTGGTATTTTGATATGTGGGTATATGTGTTGATACCATATTGGAGACCAATATGGTAGGATAATTTTATATGGTTTAAGCATAGTTTATTTGTTTCACAATACTTGCTTGTTGAAATCTTTATCTATTGTGTTATATTTCTGCATGTTACGGAATTGTTTTGGCGTATCCAATGTGTTGTTTTTGGTTTGATTGTATGTTAAACATGTTTAGGTGTATTTAGGGACACAATTGCATGATTTGTAGTGTTTTTTTTCTTTTCTTCAAGACATCAATAACATGCCTTGAGATTTCAAGAATCATACGAACATATAAAATTTGTAAAACAACCTCTTGAATCTTGATAGAAACATTAGAGTAAAAAAGAGCAAGAAGTTATCAAAATTAATGAACTACTTAAAGCAAGCTCTATATTCACGCAAAATATCCGGAATGTGAATCACACATTGAACTGAAATCTCCCTAAAAATTTTATTGTCATCCATAAGGAAAAGGTAGGTAATAGATGGATCACCTCGACTAACCTTAATACCGATAAACGTATCCAAAACATGAGCCCTATGAAGCAATGAAGAAAGACTGGCTACAAAGGAGGAACAAGTAAAGAGACAATGAATACCTCTATCGAATTCCACACGTACGAACATATTATCATACGAGTTACCATTAACAACCATTGAGTAGGAGACAATCTCCACACGATATATAACAAGATCAACCCAAGCAGAATCAAACCCCAATAGAAACATCATCCCACGCAGTACAACTAAAAAAGTGTCCCAACAATTTTATTATAAGAAAGAAAAAAAAGAAAGGCATGATCAAGTAATAAGAAAATAAAGTAAAACATGTAAATAATTTAATTTTTATTTTATATTCTTCATGTCCATTTTAGGGTCTATATTTAGAATTTGTGTCTGTTCCTTTTAATAATGTTATTTTCAAAGTTGAAATTTGGATTCTTCGCTTGTGAGTACAATGTGCCTTACTATTATATCTAACCATTTGTTGATGATAATCTAATTATTTCTAATTGAACTACATAATTTGATTTTTAAAATAAATTTTAATATACATTTAATTATGTCATTACTGGATGATAAAGTTAGATAATGAAGTTAGATTTTAGATTTTAAAATTTAATTTTTTTAAAATATTTAATTATCAGATAACAAATATTTATAATAACCATTCAATTTTTTTATAATATATTATTTTTTAGATATTGTTATTTATTTAAGATTATTTAAGTATATAATAATTATTTTAAAGTGATCTGAAATTACATTAAAAATTAATAAATAGATAAATGATTAAATCTACAAGATAATTCTTTTTAAAAGATGTAATATTTAATTTTTTTTAAAAAGCTCACTACCAAACTAAAATTAAAAAGTTAAAATGATAAGATAATTTAAAATTTCTATAAAATTGGTAAATCACTGTAAATTTTTTATATTTTATTTTTAAAATTAATTAAAAAGAACATTCATTTATTATTAAATGAAACAATATATGCGTATTAGAGATGCTTTAGAATACAGATGCCGTAAAAAAAAAAAAAAAAAACTTTGCTTCAACGACAAAGAGAAAAAATCTCTCTCAAATTTTCATTTTTTTTTTCTATCATTCCTTTCTTCTCCATCGTCAGATCTGTCTTTCATTCCTTGCACCAAATAAAACAAATAATTTAACCAATCAAATCCTCTCGCGCCAAATAAGAGAGAAATCCCATTTTTTTTTCTTCTCTATTTCCTTTCCCTTCAGGTTTTCCCTCTCTACTGTTTCTTCAAAACCCCTAAATGTTTGTTGTATGTATGTATGTATGTATGTATGTATGTATATATCTCTTAGGCATCCGCGTCTGGATTTATTTTTGAAAATAATGAAAAATCAGTAACTGGCATGCTTTTTATGCATGTATGTATGTATGTATACGAGCATCTATGCTTTTTTTTTTTAATTTTTTATTTTGTGGTTGACATATATGCATCTTGGCGCCTCATTGTTTGTTAAATACTGATGAACCATTTAATAATTGAAGTTCGCTTTTTTTTTTTTTAGTTGGAAGTTTTTTTTTTTTTTTTTTTTTTTTATGTATGGCATGATTGTATTTCTATGTATGAATGGATCTACTTAGGTGGTTATGTGTGCTTAAGTATATTTGCAGTTGGGTATCTCTTTATTTGCTAAAATACTGATAAATATTTTATGTTTTTGTTTTTTTGGTTGAATTTGAGATTTTTGTATGTATGGCTTGACATGTTCGTATTTGTATGGATGGATTGATGTTTCTTTAAGCATATATGCGTCTGGGTATCTCTTTATTTGTAAAAAGATTGAGAAACCATTAATGGGTTTTTGTTTTTCTGGTGAATTTTAGTTGTGATTTAGGTTTTCTGGGGACATGGCGGATGGTATGGGAGGAGGGCCAACGAGTCCGGCAGGAGGGAGCCATGAGAGTGGAGGGGATTACAGCAGTCCTCAGTCAACTGTGAGGGAACAAGATCGTTACCTCCCAATTGCTAATATAAGTAGAATCATGAAGAAAGCATTGCCTTCTAATGGGAAAATTGCTAAGGATGCTAAAGATACTGTTCAAGAATGTGTTTCCGAGTTCATCAGCTTCATCACTAGCGAGTATGTTAAGTTCTAATCTTGGTTTTATTGATTTCTTTTGGGAATTTTTTTATGTTTCTTCAAATTGTTTAACTGAGAATTTGATGACTTTGAAATTATGGGGATGTCATTTTGAGACTCAGAGTTCTGTTTCAAATGTGATGTTTAGCATATATGTTACTCGCACATGGGGTTAGTGTTGGACTCCGTTATTTGTATGTTTAATTTCTATTTCCCAAGGTTTTCATGTATTTGGAGGGCCTTGAAAGATCGTATTTCTATGTCCATGTTTGGGTATACTTTGGACATGATACTTCAAGAAAAACGAAGAGTCGGAGCAACATAGTTTAGCATGTATGAGAAAGTAGATTATGTGTTTTAGATTGCAACATTTGGTGACCTTTTAGGAAATTACTAAAGTTGGGAGTGACTTAGAGTTTATTTTACTTGGATGCGATTTTGGTGTTTATAAAGTAGGGTCATAGGATTTTGGATTATAACATTATATTATGTCCAGAAACATGAATTTATAATTTGGATTTGGATTTCGTTTGTTATATATATAAATTGTGACAATGAAATGCCTACATTATGTGTAGATTAGTTATGATTCAATATGCTTATATATTTGGAAGGTATAAAACATGAATTTCAGATTTGCAAATATCCATATGTATTTCAAATTCATCACTAAATAAACATTCAACAAATCAATGAATTTGAAAAATAATCATGAATGTAAAATTTGAATTCTAAATTCTCAAACACAACCTTATGATGTATTCTGAGCCCTTTTTCTACGAGCTAGAGATTCTTTGACAAACGGTGGTTTATATTGGTGCTTATTTCATTTTTACTGTTTCTCAGTAATTTGTGAAACTTGGTTATGTTTTATATGGATTGTATATTGTGAATTTGGTGTTTCATGACGTGGTTGATGTGACTGAGACGTTGCCTTTTGTTTCTGACATACTAATTTTCTGGTGTTTTTGAAAGCTGGATGCTTATTGCTGTTCTTTAGTTTTGTTTTCAAGGGAATTTTTAGTTTATGTGAGAAAGTAGGATCCTTGTTCTTAATTCCATCTTTTGTTGATTTCTGGGTCGGACAAGGCTTTTGTTTAGAATGATGGGATTTTGCCTTTTAATGAGCCTTTTTTTTCCTTCTCTCCTGTGAACAAGAAATTCGTTGTGCCTGGTGTGAAAGCTCATTGGTTTGCTTGTTGATGTTTTTTATGTTAATGACTATTCTGTTTGGTGTTCAATTTTGGTGTTAATGGAAATTTAGGTTTCTGTATGTTAATATTCTTTTTGTCAGAATTCAGGTTAAGTTTTCTGAACATGGTTCTGGCTGTTTGTTTTGTAGGGCTAGTGATAAATGTCAAAAAGAGAAAAGGAAGACAATTAATGGAGATGACTTGTTGTGGGCAATGGCAACATTAGGATTCGAAGACTATATCGAGCCACTTAAAATATACCTTGCCAGATACAGGGAGGTAAGCGGGCCTTAACTTTTGACCTATTTGTTTATTTACTTCACTTTCTGCTTGATTTTCTTAGCTTGTAGCTCTAACTTTTGACGTACTTTTTAATTGATCCAATTTGTCAATTTATCATAATTAGGAGTTAAAATTTTATGTTTATCATCATTGTCTTGCTAACCATTTAGGCCCAGTTTACCTTAAATACTGCATTTCACCGCAAACACAATGCTAAACGAGTAAAAATATTTGGCTTCTGTGGTTCAAATCATTATTTGATAACTCAAATAAAAAAGCCAAGAAAATGGAGTTTTTGTGGTCTGGAAGCTGACTTTTGGACAAAATAAGTTTATTATCCTCACATTTTCAACTTTTGATTATTTTAAACATTTTTTATTTTTCACTGCACTTTTCAATACAATGTCAAACCCTTTTAAATTTCTAAACCACATTTTTTAAGCCCAAACTTTCTTAAAACAAGTATTTTTAACAACAATATTAAACTAGCCTCAATTGACATGATTTAGAGCTCCAAAACTTGATGTTCGATTCCTGACATTTTCACAGTCTTTATTTATTTGATCTGACTATTTCTTTCGTTTTTGCCTTTCTCCCGGGACTGCTATATTCGGAATGAACATGATGCACAGTTGGAGGTAATTATGCTCTTTTGTTCACCACTAATATACTTTCTTGTAGTTTACTTGGATAGTGTCTCCAATGCCAAAGTTAAACATTAACCGCAAACTTTCTAATTGACAGGGTGACACCAAGGGATCAGCCCGTGGTGGTGATGGATCTTTTAAAAGAGACGCAGCCGGAGCTCTTCCTGCCCAAAATTCACAGGTGAAACAAAGATTTTGTTTAGATTCTTGTCTTTGTTACTAAGACTCAGCTATGAATGTCGGGTATGGGTATGAGTCTGAAATGGGTATATTAAAATTTTTCAAAGTTTTTTCCCATGTATTTGAGGCCCCTGGACAGTCAGATACCTATAACCGTGTCTGGATATGTGTTTGATGTGTGTTGTACATCAGTACTTCTAGAAAAATGAAGAGTCGGAACAGTACATATTATTATTTCTGCACTAAAATTTTTATATACCTGGCATTTCTTTTTTCATTTTGTGAACTCCTCAACTGACATTACGATATTCTTTTGCATTGGCGGCGGATAAATTCTGCAGTTTTCAATCCAGGGGTCATTGAACTATATTAATTCCCAAGTAATTCTCTCTTTTTTCCCGTCTATCTTATTTTTCATTTTTCTACAAGGTTGTTCATTTGTTGTTTATGTATATACATATGTATGTATCTTTCCTTTAAGAATGCATTGTTGAATGTTTCACTGCTCATTAATTTCGTTGTAAACATTTTCACTTATCAGGCTTTGATTAGCACTAGATTGTACTGGTAGAGTTGAATATTTTCGTTGTCTGTGCCTCAAGTCCTCCATTTTATTTTGGTTACCTTAGCACCATGCATTTTATTTTTTTCCAACAATTTCACTAGTTTGAGTAAAGTATCTTTGGGGTTCAAGGTTATCTCTCATTTTACAAATTGAATTTTCTCTTGTGGGTCTTCGCTCCTAGTCACCTGGTTACCTATTCTAAAAAGTGTGAAATTGATTCGATTTCAATAACCACACCGAGTTCTCTTTTTACCTAAAGCTTTGCCACTTCAGGGTTTTTAACAAAAATGCATCAATCCTACATTTATCTTTGATGAATGAATAAAGGGTTGGATTAGTTAAAGCATTGCACACCAGTATCTTGATTATTTTAGGAAACTTTCTTCTCCATTGTGGATTGAGTACTTGTACATTAAATGATTAATGTATGAATGATTGGATTACAATATTATAGTTTTTATTAAAATCAACTGATTGGATAACTATTTCCATGCTTTGCGCATATGATTACTTCAATTTTACTGTCATTTAATCAAACATTGTAGATCACAGTTAATGCCAATACTCAATTTGACTAACCCTTTGATTCTACAGTGTTCCATCTTTAATCACTCAAGAATTAACAGCTTGTATTGTTTCCGACTTTTCATGTTTTTTTAAGTACATTTCTCCAGAGCATTTCCAGACTTGGGTATGGGATGTAACCCTATTAGAGCCTTCCAAATATATGAAATTTTCTAGAAAAATTAGAAGTGCCTATGATAAACACATACTCGTGTAGGACACTTACATCTAGTTCTAAGTAAATTAGATAGTTGGATTGGGAAGCCTTTTGCAAAGCTATCAACCCCATTTGTCTTCCCTTTTGCCCTTCATTTTTACTGCTCTCTTGATCGCAATACGGGACAGCAAAAGTTCATCCAGCAGCTAATACTCCTTTTACACGCTTTCAAGGGCATGTGAGGCTATTACTTCCCACTGCTCTGTGTGACACCCTGTCTAGCCAAATTGAGAGCTAATATAATGACTGTCTTGTAAGAAAAGAGCAATCAAATTTGATAAATCTGGTATAAAAAAGACTTGAGGAAAATATACTCGTAGCAAATATTATGTAAAAGAGTTTTAGATATTACGTCCATATGTTGCATTTGCATGTACAGTGCATGTTTCTATGTTTAGGTATTATGTATATACAAAAGCTAGCTACATCCAAGCCAAGCCCATCCTAAACCCATGCTAGTTGCAACAATTAATAGCATTACAGGGTGATAAGAGAGATCATCGTACTTTGCCATATCCAATTTCATTAGTGTTTCTGTCTAGTTGCTGGCCTATGTATTAACACCGTGTTGTCAATTTTATAGCTTTGAAAAGAAATGCTTATTTGCAATGGCAGGATATTATGCAGATTCCAGAGTACACCTATTTTTAGCTGTGCTGATTAATATAGGATCTTTCTATAGCTATTTTGCTCTGAGTCTTCGTTTTTCTTGAAGTACTCATATATGACATTTGGTGTCCGTCACTCTGAGGATATGGTCTTGTAAAAACTCCCCAAATAAAAGGAAATAACTTGGGAAAGAAATGAAAAAGAATATACCTGTGTCAGAAATAAGCCCATATCCAATTCTTACACCCAAGTTTAAGTACCATAGCTCTATAGCCTATAGATTATCAGCATATCTCTTAAAGGAAAACGATTTATGGTATCTTTTGCGTATGTAATAGGGAAAATGTTGCATGTTGCCTGAGTTGGATGAAAGGGCTGTTTCAAAATTAAAAAACACGATGGTAGTCAAGAGCTCAAACTTATGCTATGCTCAATATGTTATCTAGTTAGTAAAATAATAGATGTACATATTAGCATTTGCAACAAGATATGTCTCTGAGAGTCCGAGATTCAGGATCGTGTATTTAACATGAGTATACTCAATTTTTTTTTTGTTCTTTCATATGTTTGGATAACATAGGGCAAAAGTTTTTTCATTGTAATGGCAACGAAGTAGTTTGTAGTCTACATGATATATATCCTCCGTGTAAAAAGATCAGGGTTTTTACCAAAAATTGTTGAAAATTTTAGTTGTGAAAGGACTATTTCTCCTTGTTCTTTCTTGAAACCTGTCTGGTCTATTTTTGCTAATCTATCTCTAAATGCCGGAAAAGAAAGAAAAAACTGTCTTGGTTTTTTGTTTTTGGTAGCAGGTTGATCTGTTGCAACCTATCGTATTTCAATGATTCAGTTTTCTATTAATAATGCAGGCACAAGGACAGCATATGATCATTCCCTCCATGCAAGGCAACGAGTAAGTAGCTGTTGCCCGATCCTAGCATTCGCTAACAAGTTTACAAGGGCTGGTTAAATTGTGGGATTCATCTTATTTATGAAAAGCTACATAGTTCTAAGGAGATTTGGGAGTTATAAAAGAGTCTTTTTTAAGTGCTGTCCATTGGGCACCTCTGTGGCATGGTATCCGAGCAGCATAGGTACCTGCCGGTCTTAATGCTCGAGCACCACCAGAGACCTCATGCCTTGGTGTGGTAGCATTATATGACAGATAACTAGTTGCATTGTGCATTTGAGAAAGATATTGGTTTCAGATATTTGAATGCTTTATGCTTCATTTCTCCATCTTTCGCCATTAATGAATCATTTTAAGCTCTTACAATTATTGTTGGGATGAACAAAATGTGGGTTTACCGAATAAGCTTGATAGAAACCAATCAAATTTGGTTCATTCAATTTGGTTTTATGTTTTTGTTAATCCTTTTTACCGTTATTGGACTCAACCCAACATGAGTAAGAAACCGAAATGACCAATCAAATTGAACTGAGTAGTTTTGGTTGGGTTTCAATTGGATTGGTCAGTTTTTGGAGAATGGATAGAATTGTCATGATCTTATGTGATCATTACTCCTTTATCCTTTGTGGATTTGTGATGCTAACCACAGTTTAGCAGCAAGATTTTTGGGTTGAAAGGGCGACAGGTTTGCAATCTCATAAGGCAAGCACGATCAATTTTTGTAAGTGTAGCACTATTTTCGCACAAAACAAGGTAAAAATACCACGAAATTTTTTTAGTAAGAGTAAATTTATTTTGTTCATTTAATTAAAAATTTATCTAATTTTTATATTTTAGATAAAAGAATAAGTTATCTTTTATTAAAAATTGTATTTATTTATATTGTTAAGATTTGATGTGGTTGATGAAATAATCATATTACAATATCATATATACCTAATACTATCAAACAAGACCAATTTTTAAAATAATAAAAATATATGAAATTTTTAATAAATAATAAAATTCAACGAAACTTTTAACTATAAGTTTTATTTTATTTTAAATTTGTCTCAATGTCAATAGTAAACGTTCTGTCTCCTTCTGTTTTAAAATCAACTTAAAGGGCAAAAATTTTATAATGTGCTAAAATATTTGATTTACTAAAAATATAAAAATTTACTGCATTTGCTAAAGTTGCTCTGTTTTATATATAGTATCACTTGCTGTTAAAAGTTGATTATAACTATATCTCTAAAAAAATGTGAGGATTTGAGTAAAAATATATGTTCAAAAAATGCGTTTGAGCAAAAAATAAGGTTCATTTTCTAAACGGTCTGGATCTCGGTTAAGTTTGTTTCGGCTTGGTTCGAATTTGTAAAAAAAAAAATAATGCTTTTATTGTCACTGTTTTGTTGTCATTTTGCTATTATATTGTTACTATTTTATTGTTATTGTTTGGTTATTATATAACTCTTATTTTATTGTTAATTTTGCTTGTTAAATTACATCTATTTTAGTGTTATTTAAGTTTAAATATTTTTTAAATTTATTAAGAAATATTTATTTTAATATTTTTAGTGTATTTGATGTATTATATTTTTTAAATTTGTTTTTATATAAAAATAATAATATAAAAAAAGTTTAATATGTGCAGTCCGAGTTAAGTTTGGGTTTTAACATTTTTATTTAAGTCATCTTAAGCAAAATTTTAATTTCATTTTTCAGGCCGGATTTAAATCTAGAAAATAGACTTAAAAATTTTATTGAGACTCAGCCCGACCATGATGACCTCTAATATAGATATTGGTGTATTTCTTGGCTACTAGTGTTGCTCTTGTTCCTGCACCTCTAGTCAAGTTCAGATACTATACAATACCATTCTACATTTTCCTGCTTCATTCTAGAGTTAATGATAGTCGAAGTTGGCTTCTGATGGGTATTCTATATACAGTCCTTAATGTCTTTACGATGAGAGTGTTCTTGTTTCGGCATAGGAACATGAACTTGGGCTCAAAAGGTTGATGAGGTAGATAGGAAATATCAAAACTTTAAATTGGAGTTGCTTTAGCGATTCACATTGTGTAAATAAAATATATATATATATATATTAGATTAATTGTAAAAAAGTCATAACTTTAGTTGAAAGTAAAATAAATGTCATCTGAACAATACGTTAATGGATTAATAGAATTTTTAATAATAATGATGAATTCAAATAATTATTTTAATTAAAATTAATGTTACATTAAAATGACCTATGATGTAATTTATATCTCACTAACATATAAATAACATGTAGGACTATATATTAAAAGAAAAAAGAAGAAGAAGAAGAAGCTTTGTACTATTGATTATATCATGAATATTTATATAAATTTTGAGAGTTTTTTTTCATTATTGCAAGTTTCAAGCAATTTCATTTTTCTATTAATTAACCCATAAAAACAAAGTCCACAATGGAGTGGAGGCAAAAGGCCTACAACTACCACCTTTCTTTTTCTTAATTTAAAGTGAAGTGGGTTCTGTTTTTTTCCTTTTACTTTCTTGACTTGATTAGCAAATTCGTTCCTCTTTTTTTTTTTTTTCAATTAATTTATGAAATGAATAATGAATCAACATATAAAAACAAAGTCCACTATGAAGGCTATCATCTATGGAGGCATGAAATAAATGATAGCTTTACCACCGAAAGCAAATAAAACACAATGGCCTACCACTACCACCTTTCTTTTTCTTAATTTAAAGTTAATAACTTGGTCTTGCCGGCAGCCACACCAACCTCCGGCTAGTTACCAATCACCGCTATTTCAACAATTTTGTTTAGTTTTTAGTTTTACTCCATTATTTAAAAAAAAAAAAAAAAACTGTTATGATTCTAGCTCAATATGTTTTCAATTTTCACTGAATGTGGTGATGGTTTTAGTTTTGTCTCTTGTCATATATATATATATATATATATATATATGAAAGTTACCAAGCAAAGGCGCTATCACATTTATTGGGAGCTCAAAGAACCTCATCGTGAGAGAATTAATAAAATTAGACTTTAAGATTGAAAAAAAGATAAACTATTTGAGACTTAATTTTTTCTACATATGATATAATAGTTT
The DNA here is from genome assembly GCA_025698465.1 of Gossypium longicalyx. NCBI lineage: Eukaryota > Viridiplantae > Streptophyta > Magnoliopsida > Malvales > Malvaceae > Gossypium > Gossypium longicalyx. The sequence goes on from CM046999.1 coordinate 42,205,787, forward strand.
TCTTAAAGCTTTTGATGATGGTAAGATGTAAATATTAACAAATTGATTAAGGTAATGCATCTCTAGATTGTTTTGATTTTTTTCAATGTTGTGGTTATTGTCGATTTAATTTTCGTATTTATTGGAGAATTTTCTACATACGGTGACATTTATGCATAAGCTTATAGTGTTTTTTATGTATTGTATGTACCATATATTACATTTATGCACGGATTGTTTGTAGTTACTTCTAATGATATTTACTTAACTATTCTTTTTCTTAAATAAAACTTTTTTACAAAAAAAAAAAATCAATATAAGCAATGAAAACATAGCTAAAAAATAACATTGTAAAATATAATAATGTAAACTTCACAAGTAGTCACTCAATTGTTAATGTGCTTCTATTTTGGTTATCCAAGTTTAAAAGATTTGTTTTAGTCACTTATGTTATTGACATTTGATATTTTGGTCACTCATTTGTTAAATTATTAACAGAACGCTGACATGATTTTTTTATTGGCATAATAATAAATTTAGCCCCCAATATTTACAAATTTTATCAGTTTGGTCTTAATTATAAAAAAAATTCAAGAAATTCCCTTAACTTTACACCTTTTATCAATTTAGTCTTGATTCTTAAAAATTAAAAGTTCCTTTTTTGATAAAAATAAAAAAAAGTGAAATTAAAAAAATTTAGATACCAAAATGAAAAAAAATAAAACCAAAATTGGAACAAAAATTAAATTAACCCAAAATTTTACACGATTTCTTTAACCTAGTAATATAGGACCACAATTTTCAATCCTAGAATTATTTGCATGAAAGTTTTCAATGCTTCAAAGGTTTTGCATCAAGCTTTGAATTTTTGGCTTTGAAGTTGGATTTCGAAAATGTTATATATGCTATACGACATGAATTTGAATACAACAATATTTAATACACATGGTTTGCATTTTTAGGCATTTGATGAAATGCTCTCACTTTGTGAACGTGTATTGTGTTCAATCCTCAACACAAAGAATAAGGATTTGAAGTTTATCGATTTTGCAATATGAAATTAGTAGCTTGATCTGTCGTAATTCGGTGTAACAAATTAAACTAGTTTTCACACTTAAAGAGCTTGAATACAAGCATTTCTGTTACAGTTTAGTTAAGTTTCTTTAGTTTTACGTTTAGGTAATAAAATGTGTGAAATGAGTCTTTTGTTGACCTTAAGGGCTGAATGAGGCCTAAGGGAGAGCTAACATACTTCGTAAGTGTGCATGAGACCATTAGAAGGCATTCAGGACCGATACTGGATGCTATGTCGCAACACGAAAGAGTCGATGTCGCAACATAGATAGTAGAATGGAGAGAGTACGAAACCACCTTCGATGTCGTGACATACCCCTGAAGACACCCCATGGAGGAGTATACTGACTTCAATGTCGTGACACAAGTCTTGGTGTGTTGCGACATCGACCTTGGGATGAAAATTAAATATAAGCAGGGCGTTTTGGTCTGCACAATCAAACTTAAAGCTTGAGAACATCAGCTAACCTAAGGTTAAGGACGACGACCACCTGAAAGCTATAAATAGGCTATTTTGGCACATGTTATAGACATCATTCCATTAGCTTAGATTCTCTCTTTAGATTTAGTTTTGTTTTCTTTTTTTTTTTTTTAGGTTTTTTAGAGTTTTGTTTATTTGTATTTATTTTATTTGAAGAGATCTGATTTGTAAAGGAGATAAACTCTTGTGGATTCGAACCTTATCAATATCAATAAGACTTTTCTTAAACTCTCTACTTTAATTCATTCATTATGATTAATTCTTCCATCTATTCCAAGTTGTTTATGAACCATGAGGAACTAATCCTTTTAATTCTTTTATGGTGGATTAGTGAGTGGAGTGATGATCTCTTAACTATTTTGTAGGGTTACTTAACGGATCAACTGTTTGGGAAAGGAATAACGTGAAACAAATCCTAGGTTTGACAACCTTGAGAAGTCATCGAGGTGGAATTAACGCAAAATTGGTATTTCCCATTTGTGAACACATTGACCCCAAGCCAGTCTGGATTATGAGGTCGGAAGATAAGTAATTATTGCTGACTCATTATATTAGTGAAAGATTAGAAGATCTCGCTAGGGTAGCTACTAGTTGATTGAAGAATCACCCAAGCCAATAGTTGGTTGGGATTGTTGAAGCGAGCTAATCACACATCTTCAGATTTGATTCACTTTATTTCTCTCTATCTTCTATAATTTTACTTCTTTATATTATTTTATTTCATTAACTTAAAAGCCCTAAAAATATCTTTTATTTTACTTTCGTACTATAACTGATTTAAAAGTATTAATTAGATCTTTAAGTGTTTAGGTTAAGATTGATTTAGTACTCGCCTCCCTTGGGTACAATCTTCGGAGTATTCACCTACTTCGTTGTAAAATATATATTACAACTTGACCCATATATTTGCAAATACCGCCTCATAATTTTCCATTTTATTACAGTATTCGCACTCTAGACGTTAGTACGTCCGGAGGTGGTCATAGCTCCGGTGTTCTTGAGTTCATGCAACAACAATGTTTTCTTATTGTGATATTGATGATTCATTTAATTTTAATGATCGTTTCTTTTAAAAGAGTTTTCAACGTGAAGGTCTTCTATGATAATTATGGAACTTGATTCTGTTGGAAATATTGAGTGGAGACAATAGATCCAGAGGCGATATGGAATTAAACAATAAACTTTGGGTTGCGAGTGGGGATTTTCAATTAGAACTATTTGCCCCCACACAAAGTTGCTAGAGGGTTAAGACAAAGGTCCTCTTGGGATGTAACTAAACTATTGAATTTCCTTTGATTAACAGAATCGAGGAATTTCTTAACTCTTACTCTAATTTTTGAAATTGAATTGATTGTAATATACATTGTGAACACCATAGTCCCTCTATTTTTATGCATTCAATTGATACTATTATGAATATCCACAACCCTTCATGTTGGACATATTTCTTAGAAGAAACATTTCCAATGAAAATGTATCCATTGGATGATAAATCATCACTTTTTAATTTAAATAGTGCTCATGAATAATTAATTTGCAGTCTACAATTTCCAACAATCCCCCACTAGATTGTTAATTTTAAAAAATAAGTACACAACGATTATGCATAAAGAATGGTGTTTGCAGATTAAATCTTCCTTTATTGCAAACTCTCAAAAGTATCAACAAAGTGAATGGTGGCTAGTCGCTTGAACCATCACTCTTAAAGTTAATACCAAAAAAAGTTCACACATAATCGTAAAGTATTAGAGTAAGAGTTTATTTGCTTTAGCACCGTTATGACAATGTGCTTATCCCATTTCATGAACATGTACAAGAGAAAATCATAAAGAAAATCTCGTTGAAGCGGCACCACTTCATGTCCATATAGGTGGATTTCATAACAACTAATGTCCATCCATTAAGAGTAAAACTCATCTTCCTAAAACATAAACACTAAATCCTAACTCTTAGTGCTTGTTGTTATTCGATAACTTGTTATTACCCTTTGAACCTTGAAACTAACTTTTGGCTAGAACAAGGTACCATTATCAATGATGCGATTAGAATGGTTTTAATCCCATCTTAGTGGTGGTACTCTTAACCAAATCCCTTGACAAACCTTTTGTCAATGGATCTTCTAGATTTTCAATTGACTTAACATAGGTAACAATTATCACAACGTCTCTAATCAATTGTCTTACATACCCATGTCTCAAACTTATATGTCTAGACTTTCCATTGTACACCCGAGACATGGTGGATTCACTATTACAATATATAGAAATGGCGAACCTACGTTGTGGCCACAACTTTATACCTAGCAAGATATGTCTTAGTCATTTCGCTTCCTTGACAGTAGTCGTTAAAGCTATAAATTTAACCTCCATAGTTGAATGTGAGATGCAAGTTTGTTTCTTGGAGGCCCAACTAATGGTTCCATCTCTGATCATAAAAAGCCATCCCGATGTGGACTTATTGTCACTTAGACTTGTAATCCAACATGCATTTGAGTAACCTTATTGTACCATGGGATAATCACTATAGAATAATCCTAAATTTTTTTTCTTAAGATAGCCAAAAATCTTACAAACTCCTTTCTAATAATTAGTACTAGGACAATTTGTAAATCTCACCAATTTGCATACAATAAATACGATATCGGGTCTAGTACAATGCATTGCAGACATTAGACTTCCAATTGTGCTGGCATACTCAAGTTAAGCTATAGCCCTGCCATTATTCTCACTTAACTTGAAGTTTGAATCGTATGAAGTGTTAGAATCCTTGATATTCAAGTATTTGAACTTTTCTAATACTTTCTCGATGCAGTGAGATTGGCTTAGTGCAAGGCCCTTTACATACTTTTGCACCTTTATACCTAGAACTGTATCTACCTCGTTGAGATCCTTCATTTTAAAATTTGAGGCTAGATACTCTTTGGTCTCGCGAACACCTTTCATGTTCATCCTAAAAATCAACATATTGTCTACATAGAGACAAACAATTAAATTAATTATTGAATTAATTTAATTTGACCGTTAAATATTAAACGAATTAAATGCACAAGCTTATTGTACACAAATAAAGAACATAGTTAAAATTAATATATGAATTTGATTCATATAAAATTTTAACAGAATATAGTTTATCGAAATTATTATAATTATGATTTCAGTCAAACATTGAAATATGATAGTTATAATTTTTTTGGAGAGAATATAACGTTTTTAATGCTTTCTATATGTTCTTTATATGATTATTCAATTTTCAATATATAGATACCAAAAATCTCGAATTAGGATAAGAGTATTTTAAAAAAGAAAATAAGAAAAAGGTCTAGCAGTCATCTTGGGAGATTTACTTTGGAAAAGTTTCAGAGTTTTTGTCGTTCATTTTAATACTGAGTGGACTACGTAAAAGCCGGGATGTTTTCGTTATGAATTGGAATCAATATCAAATCAACATCTTTTTATCGTTTTTTAGTTAAGAAGGTATATCTTCAACATTATTTCAACTCGTTTCGTTAGTCATACATGTGTCCATGGTTAAGGATTGTTGAAATATTTTTCTGTTACGCCACGAGGCATACTAATGGTCCCAACAGAAACAGGGTGCTACAGTGGTGCATAGTGTGGTGTTTGTGAAAAAAACATGGCATTAGTGAAATAAACAAGAATAAGTGGAATAAATTGACTAGGATGTGGCGTAAACGTCATGGGGCTTGTTGGGTTGGAGTCGGTGACAAACCCATTACTCGAATACATCATGACGTACACTACTAGGGCACTCGTTGTAGCCTTTTCTGATGAAGTTGTCCACTTCTTGCCTCTACCTATAGCAGATATAGCTTGTCGACGGTTCTAAACCACGACATGTACTCCAAACAAGCTACCGTGTTTGATGAGAAGAAGGTTGATGGATGGTAAGAATTCCATATTATGATCCCAAACGCTAATAAACTCCTTATGGTAATCCCGTCAATCTTCATTGACCTTTCCTCGCATATTCAACTTGTGTAGTGCTTTCATGTCTCGTGGTGGCAACAAAATTTTTTGCCTTCATTTGAACTGCCGCACCACATGATTTGTTTTCTGCATCTTCACCATCGCATACATTATCAACGACATCTTTACATCCCATATACTCCAACTGGTCAAAATTTTCGGTGATACGCATTCTATGATATCCAGCTCGAAGTATGACATCTATTCAAACTGTAGTGCACAATTATAAACTTTGTTATGTACGAAATTTTGTTTTTCAAATAATTACGTAATTATTATATGTTTTAAAGAATAAGTAACTAACCTTGGCTTCCAAGAATTGATCCAACAAAAGCAGAATTTCTTCGAGTTGCTCCGGTAGTCCCACGTAACTTGGCCATTGGTTCCACTTATTTAACTGATATGTTGATTCAAACATGTAATAAATAAACAACATTTACTGTACAAACTATATATTTAATATCAAATTATTTTGTAACTTGTCACCAATGGGAATGTATATGGATCGGTCACTCGAGGATGTAGAAATGGTAGTCGCCATCAGGCCTATGACTACAACAAGAGTTGACAACCACCAATTGACATATTATGCTATTTTGTCGTCTGACATAACTCCCGGTACAACGAGGCCAACACGGCTGATCCCTAACTCAATCATTCACGTTCTTTGAAGTCGACTAAGTGTAGTTGTCACCTTATGTGTACCAAATTTTGAGATTTATCGGGTATTAAAATGCCCCCGATTGACTTAAGGATGAATGCTCGGGTGTATTGTTCTTTGACGACGTCGGGTGCGTCTTTAGGAAGATTTTTGAAATTGGTTTCCAACCATTTCATTTATACCTGACTACCATGAAACCTATTTGAAAACTTCCCCAAAAATGCCCCCATAAAGGTCCTCTTTATTGGGAATGACTGCTAACTCTGTGAAAACTGGCCAATCCATCAATAAACCAAGTTGTAAAGCTACGTCCTCAAGTTTAATTGTACACTTGCTGTTGGAAAAATTGCATTTTATGGGAACTTTGAGGCATATTATCAAAAGGTAAAGGTGGAGAGTTGAATCATAAAATTATGGTTTCATATTCTACTACATGAGACCTTTAAAACGATATATCATATGTTCAAAATGATTAGTGGTGAATGAGAAATTGATGCTCAAAGTAAGCTACTTGGAAATATTGTTGAAGAAAAGTAAAAGGCTTAGATGCCACATTGGTTAAATACCAAGTGTGAGATGTGTTTATATATGTGAACTCTCTTGAAAGGTAATTGAATGACTAGGCTTGTAATCTTGTCTCCCGCGCAGGGGGTGCAGGTCCAAACCTGATAGGGTTACGGCGTACCTACATTACGTGGGCGACGCGAGATGACCAGACCGGTCGAGCCCAGCCTACGGATATTTTATCTCAATACAAATTTATTTTCCTCAGCAAACAAAATCTACTTATATATGGAAACTTATCTTACTGCTTTGATTCCAATAAATCTGATTTAAATTTTAAATCAAATTGATTTAATGACAGATTTTATGGATTTTTTTTCCAAAATTCTAACACTCTCCATGCCTATAAAAAGCTATAATTTATCTTGCCAAAACTCTATTGTTCTCAAAACTCTTCCTTTTCCTCTTTTGTGTTTTTCAAACATTCCAGTGATAGAAAAATGCATTGTTCGTTCGTTGATCGTGGTAGAGGTGCTACTACTTTGATCACTATTGTTGTTGTATCCCGGGAGACATTCGAACGACGTTACTCCAAGTACCACAGGAGCGACCGAATCTGTCTTAAAGAAACTGTATTTCACAGGCCTAAACGTTTTGTAAAATCCTTTTCTTCTTTATTTCAACTTTTTATTATGATTTATTTGATTTTCGTATTTGATAAATTAATTATAAATCATTCTATTTATATTTTATTTCATATGTGTTTATTTATATTTAATTTGTTTTGTTCGCTAACGTGTTTTGTCCAACAATCTTAAGGCAAATCTATTTATTTGCAATTCATTAATCCGACACAACACTAAGGCAAAGAAGAAATTTTTTTTTGAAAAATCAATTTAAAAAAAATAAATCTGTTTCGGGATTTTCCTACCGTTCAACAGACTTCTTTTTCCTCTATTTTGTTCTTTATTTCCAAATGAATATTAAAACTAATCTAATCTATTTCAAGATTTTTCCCGTCGTTTAATAGATTTTATTCGATTTTGTTTCCAAATTAAAAGTAGGTAAGATCTGTTTCGGGATTGATTCTTGCCGTTCAATGGATTTTATTCCATTAATTTTGATTCTATTTCCAAACAGGAAATTAAAGGTAAATAAAATCCATTTCAGGATTGATTCCCACCATTTAACGATTTTATTCCAAATTATGTTTTATTTCCAAAAATGAGTAATATAAAATCCGTTTCGTGATTGATTCCCACCGTTTAACGGATTTACTACATTTTGATTTTGTTGCAAAAAAAAACAAGAAATAAAATAAAATAAAATATGTTTCTAGATTTATTCCCATCATTTAACAAGATTTTATTTGATTTTATTTTGTTTTCAAATTCGAATTAAATCAAATAAAATCTGTTTCGGGATTTATTCCCGCCGTTTAACAAGATTTTATTTGATATTGTCTTGTTTCCAAACAAAGTCGTAATCAAATAATTTTGTTTCAGGATTTATTCCTGCTGTTTAATAGATTTTATTTTGATTTAATGATATAATTTTATTTCAGGATTTAATCCTGTCGTTTAACAAAATTATTTTTTGATTTTGTTTCAGAATTTTTATTTTGCCGTTTAACAAATTAAAGGGAAAATTTTCTATTTATGGTAGCCTTAATTGTGGCTTTTAATTTAATTAAAAAAAATTTATTGACGGTGAATTAAAAAGATAATATGAGAATGCATGTCTAGGATTGGTTCTTTGAAAGACTTGGTATTTAAGCGTGCCGGGTGCACCACCTCTCTTTTAGGGTTACCTACCTGGTGCATTATTTTATTATATTTTTTATTAGACCGTATAAACTTTTGTTTCAGGTTTTATTAGATTCCCGCCGTCAAACAAAAGCTGATAAGTTTTTTAATTCTGGTTTTGTTTCTTAAAAGAAAAATGGAGACTCCCACCAATGCAATTAATTCGCAATTTGAAGTTTTGGTTCAAACGCAATCTTCGATCCAAAACTCAGTATTGTCTGTGGCAGTTGCTGTAAGCCACAACGAGAAACCTGCAAAATTTTCAAGATAGAATTTCAAGACTTGGTAACAGAAAATGCTGTTTTATTTGACCATGTTGAACTTGGACAAAATTTTGAAAGATGACCCTTCTACTATTAAAGAGGGCGAGGTAGATAAAGTTACCGCTTTCACCACTATTGAAGCTTGGAAACATTCAGATTTCCTATGCCGAAACTACATCCTGAATGAATTGTTGGATGCACTATACGAAGTATATAATGTTAAGAAAACAACTAAGGAATTATGGACATTGTTGTACCATAAATACAAAGCCGAAGATGCTGGAACTAAAAAGTTCTTAGTTGCTAAATTCTTGAATTTTGTAATGGTTGATTCTAAATTAGTTGTGAATCAAGTGCAGGAAATTCAACTGATCATTCAAGGAATTCTTGCTGAAGGGATGATAATAAGTGAATCCTTCTAAGTGGCAACCATTATTGAGAAGTTGCCTCCTGCTTGGAATGACTTCAAGAATTACCTAAAGCATAAAAGAAAGGAAATGTTAGTGGAAAACCTAATTGTCAGGCTTCGGATTGAAGAAGACAATAGAGGCTCAACAAAGCAAAAAATGATAATGTTGCTAGGGCAAACATCGTAAAAGTTAAGAAAGACTTCAAGAAGGGAAAACAACAGCAGAATGGGTCTAAATTGGGACCAAAAGGTGGTGTTTCCATGAAGCAAAAATTTTAAGCAAAATGCTTCAATTGCAACAAGATGGGGCACAAATCATCCGATTGTAGGATCCTAAAGAAAGTTAGAGCTAACGAGGCTAATGCTGTGGAAGAAATTTCTAAGGAAGTGTCCGATATAGAATTATGTGCCTAACTATGAATAAGAATGTTCTTTGTAAAGTGGGAATGTTTGTGGGTAGAGGATATGTATTAAACTAAATGTTATCCCTGTAAAAGCAAAACTATGAATAAGAGTGTTGTTCTTTTTCTGTTTATATGCTTAAGTCATTTAATTTATGGCATAGTAGACTCAGATATGTTAATTATGATACTTTACATATAATAATTAAATTAGAGCACATTCCTTCGTTTCACAATAAGTATAATTATAAATGTGAAACATTTGTTGAGGTAAAGTAATAAAGGTAAAAATCACTTGATCTAATACACAACAATGCTTGTAAAGCTTGTTTAAATAAGAGGAATGAATAAAAATGTTTATTACCTTCGTTGCTGCGAGCTAAGACAAAGAGAATTTATTCTCTATAAGCAAGAAGTTGAAAACCAACTTAATGAAAGGATTAAGTAATCGCGGTGGTGGATATATTGAATCATTTCAATAACACCAGCATACTTTTCTCAAATAGAGTAACCGAGCAGAAAATCAAATTTTAAAGGAAAAGATGAACACACTGCTAAAAAGCTCTGGGTTATCACATGAAATGTGATGGGAGAGTTTCTATGAGTAAATTACCTTTTAAATAAGGTACCCCACAAGAAAAGGGACAAGACACCACATGAGTTATGAAAAGGTAGAAAACCATCCTACAACCACTTGAAAGTGTAGAGGGTATTGTTAGCGTAGCGTATAATGGTAAGTTGAGACATATGCATCGTTGATATAATACCGTTAAACAAATAATCTCAAACGGAGTTATTTATATTGATTTTGAAAAATTAAAAGATAACATTGTGGATCCGCTAACTAAAGGCTTAAATCGAGATCATGTTGTTAAAACTTCGAAAGACTAAAGCCCATGAAAATAGAAGGCGCTGTGTGAAGGAAAACCGTACCTAGTTGACTGGAAATCCCAAGATCTAGGTTCAAAGGGACAACCTAATTGCATAGACCTTGTGAGGTCATTGTGGGGGTACTTATCCCAAGTCCGCTCCTATGATGTAAACAATGACTAAAAATGGGATAGGTTAAGCAATCTTTTAATGTCCATTGAGTGTTTCGGTGAGCTGAACAACATAAGTCACCTATGTGAGAGTGAAGTGGGGTCGTTTCGAGAAGACTATTGGGGTATAGTTCTCTCAAACTCTTGCAGAACCAAGAGATGTTCATGGCTATATGAATATATCCATGAGAACAAAAACCTTGCCAGAGAGGTAGTTGTGTGAGGTATATCATCGTTTACATAAAAGGCAGAACAATTAAAGGACATCATGTCTACTGGTCAGCTAGGAAAGTAAATATAATTTCGCAAGGAGAGGTTCAAGGGTGGATACCTACCTATCCTATGCAACTATTGATCGTAGATTATATCACCACATCGATTCAATATTTTTCAATAAAACTATCAACATTCATTCATGTGGGGGATTATTGAAAAAATTGTATTTTATAGGAACTTGCAGGCATATTCTCAATAGGTAAAGGTGGAGAGTTGAATCATAAAATTATGGTTTCATATTCTACTCCATGAGACCTTTACAACGGTATATCATATGTTCAAAATAGTTGAGTGGTGAATGAGAAATTGATATTCAAAGTAAGCTACTTGGAAATATTGTTGAAGAAAAGTAAAAGGCTTAGATCCCACATTGGTTAAATACCAAGTGTGGGATGTGTTTATATATGTGAACTTTCTTGAAAGGTAATTGAATGACTAAACTTATAACATTGCCTCACGCATAGGGGGAGTGCTGGTCCAAACCCGATGGGGTTGGGGCGTACCTGCACACGTGGGTGATGTGAAATGACCGGACCGATCGGGCCCAAATGGTCTTGTGGATATTTTATCCCAACATGAATTTATTTTCCTCAGCAAACAAAATCTGGATATTTCTTTTCAAAATTCTAACATTCTCTATGCCTATAAAAGACCATGATTTCTAAAGGGTTTGTCATGATTTCTAAGCGGTTTACACACAATCATACTCTCTGATAATTTCTCTTGTCGAAACTCTATTGTTCTCAAAACTCTTCCTTTTCCTTTTTCGTGTTTTTCAAACATTCCGATGATAGAAAAAGGCATTGTTTGTTCGTTGATCGTGATAGAGGTGCTACTACTTCGATCACTGTTGTTGTTGTATCCTGGGAGACATTTAACCGATATTACTCCAAGATTTGTAGGAGCGGCCGAATCTGTCTTAAGGAAACTGTATTTCACAGGCCTCAACATTTCGTAAAATCCCTTTCTTCTTTATTTCAACTTTTTATTATGGTTTATTTGATTTTCGTATTTGATAAATTAATTATAAATAATTCTATTTATATTTTATTTCATATGTTTTTATTTATATTTAATTTATTTTATTCGCTAATGTGTTTTGTCCAACAATTTTAAGGCAGATCCGTTTATTTGCAAGTTATTAATCCGACACAACACCAAGGCAAAAAAGAAAAAAAAATATTTTTTTAAAAATCAAATTTTTTTAAGATCTGTTTCGGGATTTTTCCGCCGTTCAACAAATTTCTTTTTCCTCTATTTTGTTCTTTATTTCCAAATGAATATTAAAACTAATAAAATTTGTTTCGGGATTTTTTCCGCCGTTTAATAGATTTTATTCGATTTTGTTTCTAAATTAAAAGTAGGTAAGATCCATTTTGGGATTGATTCCCGCCGTTCAACAGATTTTATTCCATTAATTTTGATTCTATTTCCAAACAGGAAATTTAAGGTAAATAAAATCAGTTTCGGGATTGATTCTTGCCGTTTAACTATTTTATTCCAAATTATGTTTTATTTCCAAAAACGAGTAACATAAAATCTGTTTCGGGATTGATTTCCACCGTTCAACGGATTTATTACATTTTAAATTTTGTCCTACCATTATCTCTTGAGCGGCAGAAATGTACTTATCGTTGAAACGAATTAAAGATGTTGTCATTCGTGAAAATTTAATCAAAATGAATAATAAATGAAATAATTCAAAGAAAAACTCTAATATTTTTAAATAAGCATATTTGAAAATTTAGAACAAAACCTAAGAAATTTGAGAGAAGTGAGGGAGTTGGATTTGAGTGAAAAAAATAAAAAATGACCAGGTATTTGTTGGAATAAAATTACCGTTGGGCCCTTAATTTTTTTCTTTTTATTGTTGCCAACCAATATTCAAAAAACTGTTGAGAAATGACTGTTGGTGAAAAGCGCATCCAGTTGAGTGTGTTTTTTTGTCCTGTTGGCAAGAAAACGCATCTAGCTACGCTCTTTCTTGCCACATGTGAAGAAAGTACACCTAATTGGACACGCTTTTACACATTTCTCCAAAAACGACTTATTTTCCTAATTTTCAGAAAATCGACTTAAAAGGCCAAATAAAATAACTGACATATTTTCTTAATTTATCCTTAAAAATAGTATTTAAGGTGATTTTTTACGTTGGTAAACATTAAATAATTTTGTGAGTGCTGTAAAGGGGACTAAAACATTGAGTAGTGTTTGAAAATTAGAATTGGAATTGGAATGAGATTTTGACTTTTAGATTTTTAGCTTTGATTATTTGGGAATTAAAATATATGAAATTTAAGATTTTGAATTAATTTAAATTTATTGGTTAATAATTTAAATTTAGATTTGGATTTGGACTAATTTTAAATTTTAAAAATATTTTTTTAAAATTTAATTATTTAGGAGAATTTTGAATATTGTTGTTTGAATTGAATTAAATTGACCGGTCAGATTGGGAATCGGCTAGAGGACTAGTTTAGAGAAAAACATTGACTGGTTGACGCAGTAATCAGTAAGGACCGATTGATTGGATAGCTGAACCGGTTAAATAAAAAAAATAGTTTTTTTATATTTTTATTTTATGAGTTTTTTTAATAATTTATCTAATAGAATTGGATAGACCGATCAAACTGATCAAACTGAATGGACTAACAAATTTAGTGGCCTAATTAGTTCAATCATATAATTTGTTTTGTGCTTAAATAAGTAGACCTACTTAGGTATAAATTAAAATTGTAGATATTATGGTATAAATGAAATTTTTGCATATTTATAATGTATTAAATTAAATGCATGAAGCTTTGTTACTGTTTTCAAACCTAGACCATATCAGTTGGTTAAATTGATTGGACTAAAAATCATTCGGGGTACTAGTCCGAAAAAAGGGGTCAAACTGGTTGACTAGTGAATCAGTTGAACTAGTAGAATCGCTCGAATCGACGATCAAATCGATTTTTATTTATTTTTAAATAATTTTATTTTTAGTAATTAATCAATCGAACTGATTTGATCGATCAAATTAACAATAGAATATGAGTTTTACAATATCCAAACAATAACAACAAAATAATAATAACATAATAGTGGAATAGTAGTAAAATAATGAATAATAATAATAAAATAGTAACAAAACAATAAAAAATAACAATAAAACAGAAAAAATGGTTTTTTTTTTGCATATTCGGGCTGGGCTAGGCCAGACTCGAACTAAAAAAGTCTTACCCGAGGCTCGGCCTGATTTCTAAACAGATATTATTTTTTTGCTCAACTTCATTTTTCAAGCTTATATTTTTACTCAAACCTTCCCCTTTTTTAGGCAGACCTTTAGATCGAGCCAAATAGATGAACAAATCTAAATAAAATGTAATTTAATTTTTATTATAGGAATTTTTATAATATTTTTACCGATAAAACGATAATTTTTATTTTAAATTTATCTCAATGTCAATAGTAAACGTTTTGTCTCTATTTTAAACATTGCCTTGGAAGGTAAAAATTTTATAATGCTCTAAAATATTTGATTTACTGATAATATAAAGATTTATTGCATTTGCTAAAGTTGGTTTGTATATAGTATCACTTGGTCTTAGATTTGATCATGGATCAAATTATTTGGTTCGATCTAAAAATTTGTTTAAAAAGTGGGAGGATTTAATTAAGAGTATAGGTTCAAAAAATGAGGTTTGTTTTTTAAATGGATAGGTCTCGAACTTTTTTGGCCCAACTCGAATTTGTAAAAAAAAAATTGTTTCTATTTGTTCACTGTTTTATTGCTATTTCTCTATTATATTGTTATTATTTTATTATTATTTAGATATTGTATAAATTTTATTTTATTATTAATTTTAATATTATTTTTAGAGGTATTTGCTTGTTAAATTACATCTATTTTAATGTTATTTAAGTATAGATATATTTTTTAATTTATTTTTAATTTATTGAGAATATTTATTTTAATATTTTTGATGTATTTGATGTATTATATTTTTTAAATTTATTTTTATATAAAAATAATAATATAAGAAATTAATACGAGTGAACCGAATTGAATTTAAATTTTAACATTTTAATTCAAATTAACTTAAATAAAATTTTAAATCTATTTTTCGTACTAAACCTAAGTATAAAAACTGAATCTAAAATTTTATTAAGGCGTGGCGAACTATGATCAGCTCTAGTCAGGCATTGATGTATTGCTTGACTATTAGTGCTGCCCTTGTTGCTGCACCTCTAATCAAGAATAGATACCATACAATACCATTCTACTTTTTCATGCTTCATTCCTGGACTAATAACAGTCAAAGTTGGCTTTTGATGGGTATTCTATATCCAATCTTTAATGTCTTTCAACGATGAGAGTGTTCTTGATTCGGCTTAAGAGCATAACCTGGGGTCCAAAGGTTAATTTGGTAGATAGGAAATATGGAAACTTTAATTTGGAGATGCTCTAGCGGTTCACAAATAAATAAATCAGCCTGGCAATTGAATGTGGCATTAAATAATTTAGAGAGACACATCACATCAATATGGTACAACAATTTAATGACCTCTTGTAAAAATATAATAATTTTTTTGACCTACCAAAAAGTACAAGTACGACCTTTCTTTTTCTTAATTTAAAGTTAATAGTTACTGGTCACCGCTCAGTTCTAATTTTAGTGAACTTTACTTTTTTCTAAAAGTTGGGGTTATTTTATTCTACTACATCCTCGATTTTCAATTTTCATCCAAAAGGCTGATGATTTTAGTTTTTGTCCTTAATTGTATTTTCACGTGTATATTAGATTTATCAAGTAAGGAGGTCACCAAATTTATTGAGAACTCGGAGAACATTGTTAGGAGAATGTTGGCATAAATAGGACTCTAAAATGTAAAGAAATAAGAGTGAGTGTTCCATCGAATCAAATCGAATGAAAATATTTTAAGTTAATCGAATTGACGAATTCTATTTTATCATCCTAACTTGATTTGAAATTTTCTCGACTCAAGTCGAGTGAAATGAAATTTAAATTGAATCGAATCGAATATATTTGTTTAAGTTAAATTAAAAAAAAATAATTTTGTGTCCTTATCATCATTGTCATCCATCGTAATCAAATTTGTTATGAACTTTTTATTAATTTTTTATATACGCTTCTTTGCTTGTTTAGTAACTTCAATTGTCTTCTGATTCTTGTCACTATGTATTTTGAAATTAAAAAATATATTAAATGTAAAAGATGCGATTTTTTTTAATAAAAGTTGTTTTAAAGATAAAATGTGAAATTGATACTAACATAAAATTTTTAGCACGAATATTTTATAGCATCATTAATAATTCAAATTTAACAAAAATTTATAAAAGTTCAATATGATTAAACAATTCAATAATATAAATAATACAAAATGTGAAATTTAATTTAATAATATAAATAGTAGATATAAATAAAATTATTACTATTTAGGTTTAGAAAATTTTTTTTGAATGATTTTAATGTTTAATTTTAGGTTAAAGTGTGAGAAGTAAATGTTTAAGGAGAAAATAAAAAGTTTTGAGAGTTGATAGAGTAAAATTTTTTGGGGGAATAAATGGGGGAGTAAAATTTTGGGAGGGAAATATTTTTAAAAAAATAGAGGAGAAATATGTTTGGGGTAGAAGGGGATGGAATAGGAAGACAATAAAAGTTTTTTTTTTGGGGGGGTGGGGGGGAGTGGGGAAGTAAAGAGGTTTGTGAGTTAAAAGGTAAAAATATAAAATATTATAATTTGATATTTAGTTTATTTGAATTATTCAAATTTAAAAATTAAACTTGATTCGAACTCGAAATTAAAAAAATTAAATTAACTCGAATAACTCAATTCGTTTAACTCAAAATTTGAATTTATTTTTCGATTTTTAAAGTCAAATTAAATTTTATTTACCCCTATAAAAAAAATAAGCCGACAATTTAGCTCTTAATACATAAAACTTTTTATAAATATAAACTTCGGACATATTTATGTATTATTGTGTTGTTATTATTTCATCAAGTCAGAGATACCTTTTCATATTATTTCGTCATTTGTGTAATACATTAATTTTTGTTTTGGTTTAGTCATCATGTCATTTTGTAGTAATGTCAAAAGATAGATGTTGCATGATCATCTGTAAAGCATCAAGTCCCCACTAGTTATTTGGAGAGACATAGGACCATGTATTCGGAAAGGAGAGACATAGGACCGCGTATTCGAAAAGGAAAAGGTACAATGTTTTATTTACTATAATTAGAAATAAGTTATTTTTAATATTTCATTCAAATAAGTTTTTTAGTAAAATAAAATATTAATTATTTTTTATACAGATTGCTTAGAATTTGTAACATCTCAAAAATTAGTTTAGAAGAAATCGTGTTTTGGAACTAAAAGAGGTCATCCATCGATTTGAGTTTAGACTTCAGAAATTTTTTATAAGTAAATTAGTTTGATTTAGTGGTTAAGTGTTTTGAGTATGTGTGCGATGTTTTGGGTTTGAATCTTGTTTTTGAAAATTTTGTCATTTTGTTTAAACCCTTACCTTTGAATGTTGGTTTATAAGTTAAACTCAGCCAATTGATATTAAGAATGAGTTTGCTGGTTCACTGATTAAATTTTTACATTTAGTTTGGTCTTGTGTTCAAATCCCAACCTGTACATTAGGGAATGTTTTATTTTTGCATTTCGGCGAGTGGTAGTTAGTTGGTTGGTTATTTAAAACCTTTCAGAAACTTCTGATGAAGTTTCTACATCTTTTTGCTCTTTTCTTTTCCTAGCATATTTCTTCTGTCATTCATTCCAGATACTTAGTCCTTCGTTTTGGTTTCTTCCTTTCAAGGTGACCGTTCATTTTATTATGTTACGTTGCGTTGATTTTATACGAGATCTGACTTATCTTTCTAGTTCAATTCATTAGTCGGTAAGTTTGATTTAAAGTTTTGGTGTCAAAAGTTCTTTGACATAATTGTGATTTTGGAATGTTAGTTTTTAGCGATTTGACTACGAATTAATCGTTTTTTTGGGCAATTTCTTGTTGTTTAGGGACGGGAATTCATCCTTGTTTGCTCTTGCATCAAGTCCATATCAGGTGGGTGCTGAAACCCCTCTTTTTCTACGTTTTCAATCGTCAAAAAATAGGACTGTAGACGCCACACGACTAGGGACATGGGCGTGTGCCCAGACCATGTGAGCCATACGGGTAAAGACATAGGCGTGTGTCCAGGCTGTGTAACTCACTATTTATTATTTAGAACCATACAAGCAGACGATATAGGCGTGTGCCCAGGTCGTGTGAGCCACATGGGCAAGGACATAGGCGTGTGTCCAGGTCGTGTGGCATATGAATAGGATCCGAATCTTATTTTCGAGGCCGTGAGTGTTGCCTAACACTAGCACTAACCTCCACAATGTATTTATGATTTGAATTTGATTGTAAGATGACTATCTGATGCTCTAAGACTGATTTATGGATGATATATCAATATCTAAACATGTTAGACTGATGATGAACAACTTGTGATTTGTACGTATATCTATTATGTTTGAACCTAAGTAAGTAGGATCCGTCAGAATGTAATGTGCTATTGTCTATGTGTGCGAATTATCAGGTACGAGTTGTATTCTGTTAAGTTTGTTGGTAAGCCTCTGCGTTGCTCTGTTGATGAAGAATATACGATATCTGAACATGTTAGCCTGATTGTTACTAATTCTTATTTATAACCGTGCATGTGACTTCATGGCAATCTGATATGGTCTGTTGAGGTTTGATAAGTCTGTTTTACAAAACAAGAACTTCCATATTTACTAATTCTGTTATTGAGAGATAGCATGATTTACATGCTCATTACTCTGATTATGTAAAAGCATGCCATGACGCACTGCATGGGACTTGGGTTGATGTAAAAAGAGGAAGTTCTGGCAGTTTGATGATCTACATTATCTGGAGGTTTGTCCACACTTCTGTTCCGGCAGTTCGACTGTACTATTGTGGCTTGACCACATGTATTCGATCTGATAGTTTTAACTGTAAAATACTATTGGCACTGTCCACATTTATCTATTGGTATGATCTGGCTAGACGAGTTCTAGGGAACTGTATTTCGGTGTGTAGCGGAGTTGGGTAGGATATTTTTTTTATAAATCTGCATTCTGATCTGGTTGAAAAATGTTGCATCTGCATAAACATACATGCTCTATTCTGCTCTGCTCTTTCTGTTCTGCTCTGCTCCATTTTGTTCTGTTCTGCTCTGCTCTATACCATTTGGTTTTGTTCTGCTCTATTCTGTTTTGCTTTATTCTATTGTACTACTTTTGATTAAATCTCTGTGAGACTCTAGATTTGTCCGTATTGGTTATACAATTGTTCTTAAGTTCTTTGTGTTACTACGATTTATGTAGTATGCTCTGCTTATTTGTATTGAGTCTGGTTATACGCGGTGGTTGGTAACTCACCCTTTGTCTTGCCTTTATCTATTCAGAAAAACATCGGATTTAGGATTGGATGGCGTAAGGGAGCTCGGATTGTCTTGCACTGTAATAACTGTAATTTGATCTTTTGGGTTTGTAAATGGTATTTGGGCTTGCCATGCTTTCTTTTGATAATCTCGTCTGTATCAGTCAATTTCTAAAATGAAACTATAAAATCACCTAAACCGTCAAAAACAATTTCTAGTTTTCAAAGTTAAAATTCCGAAAAGAAATAAGTTTTTAATGCGTTGGTGTAGCTCGTCCAAGTTCGGCTTAAACTTCCAGGCCGAATTTGGGGTATTATAGCATTACCCATAGTCTCTCTTCAACCCTTCAATAGAAGGATAAATGTGTTTACACACATTCGAACTCACATCTTTTTATGTGGCAACAACACCGATGCCAACTAATACAAAATGCATCCTTTTAAAATTGAAGTGAAAACCAATAAATAAAATATTATATATTTATCTTTTTTTTTCATGGAATATCTTTATCTTTTATTAAGTAAATTATTTCTAGTTTTTATTTAGTATTATTACCATTAACATTAAGGTGTGTATTAAAGTAAAATTATTTAATTGATTTATTTTTATTCTTTAATTTTTTTTATTTTTATTTAAAGATATATAAATCAATTGTAATACAATTAAATAAAATAAATTTATAACTTTGCTAATAAAAAAATATTATTTTAAACTTCAACTTACACCAATTAGTTATTCAAATTATAAAATTCAATTTTTTTTTTTGGAATTGAATTGAATTTTGCTCATTCCCAGTGGATGATATTGTTTAATAAATAAATAAGCGATCTTCCACGAAATTTTTTTGTAACAACTATTTAAAAAAAAAAAGATTAATACAATATCTATATTATTAATAAAAATTTTGCTTGAGTTGATGTAACGGATTAACTATGTATTAATTTAGGTAGAAAATTATGAAAATATCTTTCCGTAATTAAAATAAATAATAATATTCGAGAGTATTTTAATTTTTTTCATTTTAACAAAAAACAATATATATATATATATATATATATATATAGTGAGATTTGAATCCACGCCAATTTGATTGCTAAAACCTTAAGTTTACCACTAAACTAAAGTTTTTTTTTTCTTTTTTGTGAGAAGAAAATGCAAACAATTAAGCTAAATCAAAATGATTGTCTATAAACAATTGCAACCCATCCTCCTTATTAAAAGCTATTTTGGCCAATCTATTAGCTCTTTTGTTTTCTTCCCTAGTGATGTACTCGATTACCTAGTCCTCTACATTCTTCAGGAAATGATGGATCCGCCTGATAAGCATCGACCTAGAAGGCGTTGAAACCGAATCTTGGATAGCTTTAATAGATTCCAAACTATCTATTTGAATCAACACTTTATTACCTTGCTTCTCTTGCACAAGTGTCAAACCATCCAAGATACCCCATAATTCAACTTCAATGATAAAGCATTTCCCAATTGATGATTAAAGCCAATGATCCAACCTCCATAGTTATCCCTCAAAATTCCTCCTGCAGTAGCATAACCTGAATCTAATTTAACTGAATCATCAGTTCGTAATGCATCCACTTGTCTGCCTAGTTAGGCTACATTCGCCCTTTGCTTCAGGAAAGAATTAGCCTTAGGTAAGGATGCATACTGTTTTGCCCAACTATATGACCCTTTAATAATCTCTTCTACATTCTATGGAACTCCTTGAAAAATGAGAAATTTTATAACACCCCTATCCCGTCTCCGTTACTGGATTAGGGTTACGAAGTATTACATAGCAAATAGAACAATTAACTTCACAATAGAAATAATTATACAAATTAAATTCTAACATATAACAATTGAATTTAATCTTGGCAAAAATACACTTATAATCCTTAAATTTAGTTTACGGGGCCTTAAAAACAGTTTGGGACAATCTGGGATCAAATCGAAGCAAAATAGAAAGTTTTAGGAAAACACGAAATTTTGGAAAATAGGAGTCACACGGTTGTGTGGTCAGGCCGTGTGACATAGCCCAGATCGTGTGAACATAGCCCAGACTATGTCCCAGTCCGTGTGTCTACTTGAGTGTATATTCGAAATAGGGTCACACAGCCGTGTCACAGGTCGTATGCCAAAATATGTGTGTATTTGAAGTTGGGCCACACGACTGTGTCGCAAGTCGTGTCTCAGGCCGTGTGGAACTTACACCTTAAACAATAAATACATATGAGGATACCATTTTGAGACTCAGAGTCCTGTTTTGAATGTGATGTTTAGCATATATGTACTTGTACATAGGGTTAGTGTCGATCAAGGGTATGTGGATGTTTAATTTCTATTTTCCATTTTCATGTATTTGGAGGGCATCAAGTTTTACCACTTCCTCCTCATTTGCATCCTCCAAAGATAAATCCGCCATATTCCCTTCTACGTCCGACATTATTACACTACACGCCCTAGGAAAGAAGACCAAAACAAAAACAAAAAGAAACCACAAGCTAAGAAAAACATGCTAACAAACAGAGTAAAAATATAAGCATCTGAAATTTATTTGAAATCTTAATTGATTCAAATTTAAACCTTTGTAATAATTTAATCAATTCAATATGATGATTTAAACTTTTGAAACATTTTAATACAAATTCTTACACTTATGTAAACTTAAAAAATTTATCTCTAATCATGTATTTAACTCTTAATCTATTAGATTCACTTTTTTAACATACCGTAAAATAGGGATTTACTTATGTTAGAAGCTGAGTTATAGGGAACTTTTGAAGGAGTTAAGCTAGTGTAGGAGAAAGAAGTTAAGAAGTTTGTCTTGGAGGTGGACTGAATAGAGGCAGTTAACTTATTGAGTAATAATACTCAAGATCAAAACTTGTTAGAGGGGGGAGTAAAGGATATATTGGAATGGATAGAGAAATTCTGAATGGCACATGTATCAAGATAGAAGAACAAAATAGCAATGGTATGACCAACCTTGTCATGAGAATGAATGTTGAATAGAAAGTCTTTTACAAACCTTGCTAGGCGGTGTATGATATTGTGATGGCCGGGACTCCCAACTCCATGATAAGACAAATCTGATAAATTTTTGTTTTACTTTGATGTTTTCTTTTTTTAACAAAAAAAAAACACATATTTTAAAATCCTAAACATATTAAATATTTATTTTCTCATTTTTCAATAAAAGTGTATTGTTAATTAATAAAATATTATTTTAACAACATAGGAACTAAACAATTAGGTGGCTTCTATAATTAATTAAGAAAATTATCATCAATAACTTATACAAGACCCTTGATTTATACCGTCTAATCATATTTAAAAAAAAATTAATTTCCATGCATAATTAAAAAAAGACTAGCTATATTTTATATAAAAATATTTAAATTATTTTATTTTATTTTCTAATAAGATTTAAGAAATGCCGATACAGAAGGAAATAAGTTCGAGTGTGTTGAAGCGCATTATCCTCCCATTTATGGATCTAAACATTGTGTCAAAAATATCATATATAATCGGAACCTATAATGAATGAATATTTATTGTAGATTTAAGTCAAACAAAAACACAATTAATATAATCAATATATTTCTAAAATTTTAGTAAAATTAAAAAATACACAAAAGTTTTCCAGATAAACATCTGCTTCCCTCTTTTCTTACATCTCTCTCCGTCCTTGGTTTTGGAGTATAAGGGGTTTCAACACCTCACCTCTCTTTGCAATTTGTTGATATGGGGTTGTCCCAAGCTCCAATCCATGCATCCAAACATGCTGCCTCCCTCTCTTTCTCGTTTGTACATTATACAATGTCCTTTGCTGGAGGAACATTATGAAAAGGAGAAAGGCAAAGATTGGGCCAACATTTCCCACATCCTTGTCATTGAAATTGGCGAAGTCATCATATAGAAGTGGCAGTGAGTGAGAAAAGAAGAAGTCCAGACGCTGGTATTGCATTCATATTCGGATTGAGATGAAACAAAAAGTGTGATTTGTAAGTTTGGTAGAAGTAGAAGAGGAAGTTATGTTTAATTTGGAATTACAGCATTCCACCACCCTGCTTTTCTATATGTTTATTTGATTGCAAGTTGTAGTTGATGCATGCATGATTGGCATCCAAATGAATTATGATTGTGAAAAAATTATGGTTGTAACTTAATGTTGGGGTATTTATTGACAATTGCCAGTTGGGTTTTACTGATTTTGACTCTTTCTTTTTCAATTTTATGAAGATTAATTAACATTCTGTCCTTTCATTTCATTAATACCAATTTGACACATTTGTAGAGTAGAAATTCAAAAAATACTGAAAGCATCATATTTTACAGGTGGACCGAAGCAAAAAATCGATAATTAAGGGAGAATATTTTCATCTAGTTGGATCCGAGGATTTTTTATTTAATTTTTGTCTCAAATTTTGACAATTATATGTTATTGTTAAAAGTTAACCGTGTTGTGTTCTCAGATAAAAAATGACCCCGCTCTCGGTGTCACGCATTTCACCGTCATAATAAACAATAACATTAATTTGTTTATTCATTTTTAACGAAATAATCTATTCCACATGTTCAAAACAAAAGATCATGAAGAGAAATAGTGTCGTAATTAAATATGAACAACAAAAAACAATCCTTACTTTATGCAAATTGCGTTATAGTTTCAAATTATGTTTTATGTGCGAACTTCTCTTCTTCTGATCTTCTTTCAATTTTCTTTGCTCCTAAATGCCTTATGTCATTCAATGCTGAAATAGATTGCTTTTATAGTTCCGGGGGTGAGTGCCAATTGCTTCAAAAAAAATTTCCCGAGCTAGTGGGAGTTGAAATTCCTAGAGAGAGAGCGCTCCACGCAGGACACTTTTATAGTGCATGTTAAAAAAAAAAACACTGAAAGTGCCTCTAGCAAGACACGTTTTCTTGCCACATCAACTGAAAATATGTCCAGTTGGAGGGGCTTTTAGTGCTTTTATCTGACATGCACTAAAAAAGCGTCCTACGTAGAGCGCTTTCTCTCTAAGAATTTCACCTCCAAACTTTTTGTCACTTAACTATCAGATATCTCGAGATTCTCGGTATATATTTTCTAAACCTATCTCAATGTTTGAAAATAATACACTAAAATATTTAATCAAATTGAGTAGTTCAAGTTTCAATTATGATGTGAATTTAGTTTTACAATTCAAATAATTAGAGTATACAATTAATGTAAATACGATTCTTCTAAATATTGAATTAAATAATTATTAATTTTACATCTAAAAAATTATAAAAATATAGTATATAAAAATTTAAAATTTTTTTAAAAATGATATAAAAAACAATCCCCAAATGCTAAGATCCAAAAAAACCCTAACTCTACTTTAAAAACTTTAAATCCTAACCCTAATTTTTTAAAAACAAAACCCTACCCCTAAAAATGTAACACAATGAATCGCTTTTAGTTAGAAGTGTTTTCAGCTGATATGCAGAAAAGCGCTTCCAAAAGCGTTTTCGTAAAATCGACCTAGTTTTGTAATTTTTTTAAAAAAATAACTTAAATTGGTAAATTTTTTCGACATTTTTCGGAAATTCAAGATGGTATGGTTATATCAAAATTATTATATTCTAAAGAAATATTATGATAAAAATCGTGACAACTTAATACATCAGTCAAATTTTTTTCCTTTTACCTTTTACTTTCTTGACTTTGATGTAAAATTCAAGTTTATTTTTTGTTAGAAAATGATAGCATAAAGCGATTATATCAAACCCTCAAATTTAATTTGCATAGCAGCATTGCAATCAATCAACAATAAATTATCCACAAAGGATGGTGGCTCCTCAAACTACAGTAAAAGTGCGAGCCCACTTACAGTACCTTTTTGTTATATAATCAACCACTTCGTTCAAAAATTTCTGAATATGATAAATCTTTACTTTCTAATTCCTACTTAGAAGTTGATATGCTAAAGGTAACTTCACCAATCTAATATTGACATGCCATCCAACTAAAAGCAACTCGACTAAAAGTGTATTATCACATTCCAATTCAGTTTGCCTGACTCCTTCATCCCACGCAATGTACAGACTTTCCAACATTACCCGAGCTTCAATCCTAAAATTATAAAAGCAATTTCTTATTTTCTTTCATTAATTTATGAAATGAATAATCAATCAACATATAAAAACTAGCTCCAACCTTTCTTTTTCATAATTTAAAGTAAAGTGGGGGCATCATAAAATGGAAATTTTATAAAAATTCTTTTTAACTTTAATTTAATCATATGTAATAAGATTTTAACTCTATATTTGAGTTTTGAGACACAACTTTTTGGTATAAAAATTTCTCAGCACTTCAAACCCATTTCTCTTATTTCCTATGAAATAACTTTCATTAAAAGAGATAATGTTCTGTTGATTTACGAATAATCAACGCATAGAAACAAAATCCACCATCGAGATATGGAAATATAGGGAAAAATGTCCAAAATATTTCACATTTAAGTTTAATCGAGTTTTACATTTTAAAGTTAGAATTTGGTTTTAGATAAAAATTAAATTACTTTAATTTATTCAATTATATTCGTTTAATTGAATTAAATTAAAAATTTTAAATCAATTTGTAATCACAAATAACTAATCTATTTCACACATGAAAGTATAACTTTAGCACCTACAACTAATTATATTTAATCTAATCCAATATATAGTAAAGCAATGTTAGCATCTTACTTGTATGATTAAAAGTGGTACTAAATTGGCAACGTATTTAATCTTAAATAAAACATGCCATCTCAATGTATTGATCATGGATCGAACTATTCATTTAAGCTTGAACGCTCGTTTGAAAATTAGAAAGTTTTTGGATAAAAATACAGGCTCGAAAATAGGTTTAGACAAAAAATAAGATTCATTTTCTAAACGAGTCTGGCCTCCAATAGGATTTTTTGGTCTGGATCAAGCCTGACCCAAATATATTTTTTTATTGTTATTTCGTTATTATATTGCTACTATTTTGTTGTTATTGTTTGGATATTGTATAACTCTTTTTTTTTTGTTAGTTTTGTTATTATTTTATAGACATTTATTTGCTAAGTTGCAACTATCTTAGTGTTATTTAAGTAGACTTTTTTTTAAATGTATTTTCAATTTGTTAGGAAATATTTATTTTAGTGTTTTTAATGTATTTGATGTATTATATATTTAAAAGCTATTTTTATATAAAAATCTAAAAAAATTAATACGGGGAAGTTAGGTTGAGTTTAGATTTAACATTTTTAATTTGAGTCGGGCTTGAATAAAATTTTAAACTCATTTTTTTAGCTAGACTCAAACTTAAAATTTTGCATTAACTCAACATATGATCAAGTCAAAGACACACTACATAATAAGTTATGTATATTTTAAAATAAAAACTTGGTTTAAATAATTTGAATTTTGATAACTAAATTATAAAGTCAAATTAAAAATTCTTTGAATTTATTATTTTCTTAAATTATTTTAAAAAATTAATCAATTTTTGTAAAAAAAAAATATGATTTAGTTTAATTCTAAATAAATACAAATTAAACTTTAAATGAAAATAAATAAATAAATAAATAAATAAATAAAGCTAATGCTACTTACCAACTATTTTGTAAATGAGTTGAATGATAAAACAAGAATAATCATCCAGGAGCAAATGTAGTAATGAAAATTTTATATATGTAATAAAAGTATTTGTATTATAATTATGTTATTTTTTTAATAATATATTTGGAATTTTAATTGATTCCTTTGTAATAATTAAATCAATGCAATATTATCCTCTGAAACATTTTAATTAAATTCTTAAACTTATGCAAACTTTTAATATAAAAAAAATCTCAAGCTAGCTTTTTGAGGAATTACTTTAAAAATTATTTTTAATCATATATTTAACTCTGGATTCACTTTTTAATCAAAATCAGATTTCAGTTCTCCTGAACAAACACATATTTTAATATCCTAAAAGTATTAAATATTTATTTTTTTTTAAAAAAAAGCTTATTTAATTAATAATATTATTCTAACAAAATAGGGGAACTAAACAATTAAGTCCCTTCTATAATTAATCAAAAAATTTATTATTCTCTTAAAAAGAATTTTTCTACGTTGAAATTTACGTCTGATTTTAAATTAAATTATACAATTGGTCCCTATTTTTTATTTTAAGTAATTTAATTTTTTTTCATTCTCTTCTACTTCTCCATTTGTTTTTCTTTTTCTCCATTTCTTTTACCATAATTTTTCTATGTTTTTCATTTGTTAAAATTAGTATATAAATTTGCCTCACTCAAAAAACTTAAATTGTTAAAAAAATAAAAATATAAAAACTAATTTTAACAAATACAAAATATAGAAAAACTACATTAAATACAAAATAATATTGGAATTTTAATTTAGAGGGTTTGAAACTTTGAATAAACTGATAAGTGATAGGTTTGATTTAGGGATTTTAAAAATTCATTTGGGGAAAATAGTGGGGTGGGGCAGTAGAGGTGTGCATGGCCGAGCTGGGCCCATAAAAAAATTTTGGCTCGTTTTCAAGGCCCAGGCTCAGCCCGGCCCGAAATATGGGCCTAGAAATTTGTCTAAGCCCGGCCCGGGAAAAAAATGGTAGGCACGAGCCTGGCCCGGTCATATTAATTTTTTTCTTTTTTATTAAATAAAAAACTTTAAAATATAATAAATCAAATACATTTAAAAACATAAAAACAAATATTAAAACAAAAAATAAATAAAAAATGAGACTAAAATAATACATAAATTAAAAATATAATAAAAAGTAGTTATATTAAAATTGAAAAATTGAAACAAATTAGAACTAAATTAAGAACCAAATTGTATTAATAACAAAAGTTTTACAATATCAAAATAACATTAAAAACAACAAAAAGAGTAAAGTAAAAGTACTAAAGTTACTTAAAATTAAAAATAATTTTTTTAAAATAATTTAATATTAAAATCAGGCCGGGCCGGGCCAGGCTCGGGACAAAAAAATCTTACCCGAGGCCAGCCTGTTTTCTAAACGGGCCTCTTTTTTGTCCAAGCCTATTTTTCGAGCCTATATTTTTACTCAAATCCTTCTATTTTTCGAACGGGCCTTCGGGCTGGGCGGGCCGCTTGGCCCATGCACACCTCTATGGGGCAGGGGCAATAAAATAAAATAGATTTAGGAGAAAGGTAAAATAATAAAAAATTAAAACAATAAATAATTAAAATTTTTTAAAATATATTAAAGTTATTTAAATTATTCAAGTAATTAAAATTAACTCAAATTATTTTAATTCAAAAATCAAAATTTTTTTTCAATACAAATCGAGTTTTGCTACCAGCTAGTTTCATCTCTATTGAAACCAAAGTATTTGCAAACCCCTTTCATCCAATCGTTCTACTGTTCCTTGTTTACTATTTGCTTTGCAATTTCTTTCTCTGTTTCAAATCCAAATCCTTCATCTTTGCAACCTTCTTCTCTTTAGTTGAGCCACTCTTCTTTTCCTTTCTTTGCTATTGCTTCCCTTTTCATCTTCCTTTAAACCTTTCCTTCCTCCCCCCCCCCCAAAAAAATATGGCTATGGTGGGTGAAGCTTTTCTCTCTGCTTCCATTGAGGTGCTGCTTGATAGGATTGTTTCTGGGGATGTTCTGAGGCTTATCAAAGGAAAGAAACTTGAAGCTGTGCTGCTGAACAAACTCAAGCCAACCTTGATGTCGGTGAAAGCAGTGCTGGATGATGCTGAAAATAAGCAGATTACCAACCCAAATGTCAAAAGTTGGACTGATGAGCTCAAAGATGCTGTTTATGATACCGAGGACCTCCTGGACGAGATCTCTACTGAAGCTCTTCGGAACAAGATCGAATCTGAGTATCAAACTGCTGCTATGAAGCAGGTTAGGAGCTTTTTCTCTTCTTTCAATCCTTTCAATGATGGGATGCAGTCAAAGCTGGAGGACATCCTTGGGAGACTAGACAATCTACTCAACCAAAAACAGATTCTGGGTCTGAAAGAAAACTTTAAAGGAGAAAACGCATTTCAAAGAACGCCTGCAACTTGTTTGGTGGAGGAGTCTGATGTTTGTGGCAGAGATGATGAAAAAGAAGAAATCATGAAGTTGTTGGATCCTCAAAATCTGTCTGAAAATCAGATAGATGTGATTCCCATTGTGGGTATGGGCGGGCTTGGCAAAACCACCCTTGCCCAATTGATCTACAATGACCCCAGAGTGGATAAGTGGTTTCACCCCAAAGCATGGGTGTGCGTTTCAGAGGAATTTGATGCTTTCAAGGTAACCAAAACCATTCTTGAAGAGATCAAATGTAGCTGTGATGGAAACCAGAACTTAAATCAGCTCCAACTTAAACTCAAAGAGCAGCTGTCGGGAAAGAAATATCTAATCATTTTGGATGATGTTTGGATCAAGAATTATGTTCATTGGAAAGAGCTTGCAAGTCCCTTCACTTCTGGGGCCAAGAATAGCAAGATTGTTGTAACAACACGTGATGAAAACGTTGCAGCAATCATGAGGAACGTTCCAACTTATCATTTAGATGTGTTATCTGCTGATGATTGTTGGAAGTTATTTGCAAAGCATGCATTTGATGGTTCAAGTCCCACCAAGCATCCAGATCTGATGGAAATCGGTGAAGCAATTGTTAAAAGATGTGGCGGTCTCCCTTTGGCTGCAAAAACTCTTGGAGGTCTTCTGCGTTGCAAACCAGATGCTGATGAGTGGAACAAAATATTACATAGCAATTTTTGGGACATTCCAAATGATGCTAGTAATATTCTTCCGGTGTTAACATTAAGTTATCATTATCTCCCTTCACATTTAAAGAGATGTTTTGCTTATTGTTCAATTTTCCCTAAAGATTACGAATTCAAAAAAAAAGAACTTATTCAATTATGGATGGCTGAAGGACTTTTAAAGCTTTCGAAAGATAATGGAGATCCGGAAGAACTGGGTAACGAGTACTTCAAAGATTTGAGATTGAGGTCCTTTTTTCAACAATCAAAAGGAAAGAAATCTTGTTTTGTCATGCATGATCTAATTAGTGACTTGGCTAAATCTGTCACCGGAGAATTCATCTGCAGATTGGAAGGGAGTGGTGGTTCTTGTGTAATAACCGAAAAGACCCGTCATTTGTCCAATGTCCAAGAAACATATGATGTGCGGCAAAAATTCCAAAGTTTACCTAAAGCAAAAGGTCTGCGTACTTTCATAAACGTGAAGTCTTCTTTTTATTGGTCATTTGTTAGCAATGTGCTAATGCATGATTTGTCAATGAAATCAAGCTTACAAGCGCTTTCTTTGGCTGGGTATAAAAATATCAAAGAATTACCAAAAGAAATTAGTAACTTGAAGCATCTACGAAATTTGAATCTCTCAGAAACTTCAATCAGAAGGTTGCCAAATTCTGTGTGTACATTGTATAATTTGCAGGCATTGACATTGCATGGATGCAGTTACCTTGTTGAGTTGCCGAGAGACATGGGGAGATTGATCAACATGCTTTATCTTGATATTGGGAAAACAGAGTTAACTAGGATGCCGGAAGGAATGGGTAAGTTGAAAGATATTCGAATCTTAACAGATTTTGTTTTAGGTGATCAAACTGGTTCAAGCATTAATGAATTGGGAAAGCTCAAGCATTTATGTGGAAGACTTGCCATTTCAAGACTGAAAAATGTTATAAATGCCAGGGATGCCAAAGATGCCAATTTGAAGGATAAGGTTAATCTTAAGGAGTTGAAGTTGACATGGGATGAATATGATGATATTGATGGTGACTCAAAGCATGATAGAGAAGTATTGGAACAATTGGAGGCTAATACAAACTTGAAGCATCTAGTTATTGAAAGTTACAAAGGCAGGAGATTTCCAGAATGGGTGGGGCATTTTTCCTTCTCAAATATGGTATCTTTGAAGTTGCAAGACTGTAAATTTTGCCTATCTTTTCCGTCGCTTGGCCAATTATCATCTTTGAAATCTCTCTCCATTTCTGGGTTCAGCGGAGTTGTAATGGTTGGTGAGGAGTTCTACAGTAATGGACAAGCTTCGACTAAACCATTTGGATCTCTTGAAATCCTAGTATTTGAGAAAATGGCTGGGTGGGAAGAATGGTTGTGTAGGAGTGATGAAGCTTTCTCCCTTCTGCAAGAGCTACGCATCAGGGATTGTCCGAAGCTAATCAAGTCTCTGCCCAAACACCTCCCCTCTTTAAAGAAACTGGCGATTGAAAACTGTGAGAAGCTTGAATGTTTTCTCCCAAGGACACCAAGCATTTGTGAACTTAAGTTACAGAAGTGCGATGCATTGCAGTTGGAGCCTTTGCCTTGTTCGCTTCGGGAGTTGCAAATTGAATATTTGAATTTGAATGATTCTATATTGGAACAGATGTTGCAACGCTGCACTCATCTCGACAAGTTAACTATCTCAAATTGTTCTGATATCAGATCCCTTCCTGAAGGTACTGTGTCTATTACACTGAAAAAACTGAGGATCGACCAGTGCAAAGCTTTTGATCATTCCAAAATCTTCTTGTATACATCCCTTGAATCTTTGGATATAATGGATACGAAGGATGGTCAACTGGAATCTTTCCCATTAGGATCGTTTCCTATGGTAAAGCGAGTTCATTTTTCGAGATGCGAAGACTTGAAGTTTATTAGTGCTGCTTTAGAGGGCTCTCACCACCAGCATCTAACATGTCTCGATTCTTTGGATATATGGTTCTGCCAAAATTTGATATCTTTTCAAATTGAAGATGGATTATCTGTCACCAATTTGACCCGACTTTTGCTTTTGAATTGCGAAAGTCTAAAGTCATTGCCAGAGCAAATGCACTCTGTCTTTCCATCCCTCGAGTATTTGAAAATAATTGGATGTCCAGAAATAGAGAGGGTCCAAAAGAGGGTTTGCCCTCCAAATTAAAAGAAATTGCAATCCCAGGAGTGATAAACTAATTGAGAGCTTGATTAGGAAAAGGGAATGGAGTTTGCAAACACTCCCTTCTCTTAAAGTTTTTGGAATCGGGAGTTCAAAAGTAGAGATGGAGTGTTTTCCAGATGAACATCTGCTTCCCTCTTCTCTTACATGTCTCTGTATCAATAATCTTCCAAATCTAAAGAGTTTGGAGTATAAGGGTTTCAACACCTCACCTCTCTTTGCAATTTGTATATCGACGGATGTCCCAAGCTCCAATCCATGCCCCCAAACATGCTCCCTCCCTCTCTTTCTGGCTTGTACATTTCTGAATGTCCTTTGCTGGAGAAACGTTGTAAAAAAGAAGAAAGGCAAAGATTGGGCCAACATTTCCCATCCCTATCATTGAAATTGGTGATCAATTAATCATATAGAAGGGGCGGTGAGTGAGAAAAGAAAGAAGTCCAGACAGGGTATTGCATTCATATTAGGATAGAGATGAAACAAAAAGTGAGATTTGTAAGTTTGGTAGAAGAAGAAGAGGAAGTAATGTTGAATTTGGAATTACAGAATTCCACCACCATGCTGATTGGCATCCAAATGATTTACTAAGTGAATTATTTTTTATCATTTTTCATGGAATATCTTTATCTTTTATTAAGTGAATTATTTATTGTATTATTACCATTAACATTAAGGTGTGTATTAAAGTAAATTTATTTAATTGATTTATTTTTATTTTTATTTTTATTTTTATTTAAAGATATATAAATAAATTGTAATACAATGAAATAAAATAAATTTATAACTTTTGCTAATAAAAAATATTATTTCAAACTTCACCAATGACTTAAACCAATCAATTATTCAAATTGTTCAAATCATAAAATTCTTCCTTTTTATTTTTTTCGAATCGAATCAAGTTTTGCTCATCATTAATAAATGATATTGTTTAATAAATAAATAAGCGATCTTCCATAAATTTTTTTTTGTAACAACTATTTAAGAAAAAAAATTAATACAATATCTATATTATTAATAAAATTTTTGCTTGAGTTGATGTAACGAGTTAACTAGGTATCAATTTAGGTACGAAATTATGGAAATGTCTTTCCGTAATTAAAATAAGCCATATTATTTGAGAGTATTTTAATCTTTTCATTTTAACAAAAACCAATATATATAGAGAGAGAGATTTGGATCCACACCAATTGGATTGCTAAAACCTTAAGTTTACCGCTCACTAAGGTTTTTTCTTTTAGGAGTGAGAAGAGAATGCAAACAATTAAGCTAAATCAAAAAGATGTTCTCTAAACAATTGCAACCCATGCTCCTTATTAAAAGCTATTTTGCCAATCTATAAGCTCTTTTGTTTTCTTCCTTAGTGATGTACTCGATTACCAAGTCCTCTACATTCTTTAGGAAATGATGGATCTGCTTGATAAGCATCCACCTAGAAGGCGTTGAAACCGAATCTTGGATAGCTTTAATAGCTTCCAAACTATCTGTTTGAATCAACACTGTATTACCTTGCTTCTCTTGCACATGTGTCAGACCATCCAAGATACCTCATAATTTAACCTCAAGGATAGAGCATTTTCCCAATTGATGATTAAAGCCAATGATCCAACCTCCATAGTTATCCCTAAAAATTCCTCCTGTAGTAGCATAATCTGAATCTACTTTAACTGAATCGTCAGTTCATAATTACATCCACCTGTCTACCTAGTTAGGTTCTACATTCGCTCTTTGCTTCACGAAAGAATTAGCCTTGGGTAAGGACACATTGTTTTGCCCAACTATATGACCCTTTGATAGTCTCTTCTACACTCTATGGAACTCACTGAAAATTGAGAAACTTTATAACACCCCTATCTTGTCTCCATTGCCGGATTAAGGTTATAGAGTATTACAAAGCAAAACATAACAATTAACTTCACAACAGAAATAGTTATACAAATTAATTTATAACATATAATAATTAATCTAATCTTGGAAAAAATACACTTATAGGGCCTAAATCGACTCTACAGAACCCTAAAAATAGTTTGAGAACAAATTGGGATCAAATCAAAGCAAAATAGAAAGTTCTAAAAAAAATGAAAATTTGGAAAATAGGAGTCACAAGGCGGTGTGGTCAGCCGTATGACATAGCCCAGACCACAAATTTGTGTTTTTAATTCCAATTTTTGATGTTTTCTGGGTCAGACAAGGCTTTTGTTTAGAATGATAGGATTTTGCCTTTTAATGAGCATTTTTTCTTTCTCTCTTATGAACAAGAAATTCGTTATGCCTGGAGTGAAAGATCATTGGTATGCTTGTTTATGTTTTTGAATTCTTGGAATAACTTAACGAGGTCTCGCCTTGTCTCTGTAGTGATATAAGTTCCCATTTTCACTTTTTTTTTTATCCATCCCCTAAGCTCAAAATTTCCACTGACTCTTTGTGAGGTAGGATCTGTTTCTCATCTTACTTTACCATCCTTAACAAATCGAGAGACAAGTTACAATCTCGATCATCTTCAAAGTTCTAAGGTTCCTTTAGACACATATCCTGCTCGAAAGGATACTTTGAGTTAACAGCAACGTCGGTCATATCATTGATATCCGGAGACCTATTATATCAATAAAAGGAGACCCAAGGAACAAATGAATTTAAGAATGATTAAATGTGTGGTATCAGTATGAGGAAAAAAAGAAGAAAAAAAGTAGAATATTTGCCAAGTGGGACATAAAAATACATTGTTTTCATTGAAATAAAGATAATGGACATGCGTCTTTTCACAAAAAGATCCCTATTACTCCTAGGCTTAGAGCAACATGTGTGTTCTGAACATTACTCTAAAATAGTCTTAAATACTACAGGGATCTCCTCCACAGTCTAGTTGTTCAGAACACTTCCGGGGATGTAAGGACAAATTTTTGATAGGTTCTCTTCCTCCGTTCCCTCTTCAGAGGCACAAACATCTT
Source organism: Gossypium longicalyx (assembly GCA_025698465.1). Taxonomy (NCBI): domain Eukaryota; kingdom Viridiplantae; phylum Streptophyta; class Magnoliopsida; order Malvales; family Malvaceae; genus Gossypium; species Gossypium longicalyx. The sequence goes on from CM046999.1 coordinate 42,241,007, forward strand.
TCCCTTTCAAACTCTCGATATCTTTGTCCATTAAACTCTGTACTAGAGTTCTGAACTCTATGCACTTTTGGATTTCATGAAATTTATTGCATGTAATAAAATGTAATATTAATGAATGAAAAAGATGTATGCAAAAAGGCATTGATTCCAGTTCAATTCCATTAGAACAAATTTACTAGAAAACAAGTTTCTTTACATAAGACGGATATATATAAGGCCTCGCCTTAACACTCAAAACCTTAACTTTCCCAAGAAACCAATCTAATTCTCGGTCTCGATATGAGTTCGATTCATATTTCAGGCTTTGAATGACTGGGGTCTACAAGTGGTCAGCCACTTCTCGTACTCAGGCCAAAACTTTGCTCATAACGTGGTCAATATCTTTGACTTGCCCCTCTCACAGGATGTCACCTTTCTCTTGTTGCCTTTTCTCGGACTATATTCGCACGGTCGCGTTGTCTTCCACTTTATCAAGAAACCCCTTTTCCATGACAAGCTTTCTATTTAACAATTGAACATGAATCAACACGATTTTTCTAAGATGAAAATGCAATGTAATCACAGCCAAAACAAAATGAAACAAGTCAGTACATTTTATATAAAACTAGAATACAAAGCAAAAAATAATAAATAGAGCATCTAGTCGGGTGACCGCTAAAGGTTTGACAAGTTCCTTCCTCGGGTTGGCTCTTAGGGTTCACTACATGCAGTTTGGTTCTAAAGTAAAGGTACCCGAACCGGTAGATTCTTCAATCCTAACCCATTATAGACTCATACGGACTGAGTTCAATTCAGGGGAATACATTTCCCTATGCCCGTGCGGAGGTGAAAACCTCATGAAGATATAGGTACAAATGTATCCCGAAAGTGATCCATTATCCTATGCGGAGGTGAAGACCTCACAAAGGAATAGCTTCCCACTCCCACTTAAGAAGGGTAAAATAGAATGATTATACCATGCAATATATGTGAAAATATACTAAGAGAAACTCGAACCAATAAAGCATACATATTAAATTATTATGTAACCTAAGATAACAAAGACATTATTTACCACTAAACTAAAACATGAAGGATGAAATACAAGGAGGGGATCGTCAATTTAAACTTAATTATCAATTTTCGACAAAAATAAAAAAAAAGTAATCAACTCGCCAGTTGACTATCTTATTTGCTCCTTAGTGGAGTCGCCAAGCTGTCGAAACCCCTTTTTTGAAATCGACTTTTTATTTTAAAACGAAAATGGAGTCGCGACCAATCCTTTTTAATTAGGTGCGATTAGATCACCTCAAAACTTAGTCATTTTAATAAAATGTTAGGTTTACTAAAACGATGATTTTCGGTCTACAAAATCCAGGAAATAGATTTGGGAGTTGGTTACATATAAGGAAGGATTATCACCTTCATAACGCCCAAAATTTGTACCTAGTTGATTACTTAATGTCTTGATTTTGAATATTGAGAATCCGAAGAGAATTTAAAATGCGATCCATTTTTACATGATGTTATTTAATTAAAATATCGCTAACTAAATTAAAACTTATGTACAAGGCCTTTTTATTTCGAGGTAGCCAAATCGAAAAGGTCATGTCCCGTAAGTTAGGGCACGAAATCTCGAATCCTCAAAAATAAAATTGCTCATTATTTAATTATTACTTAAATCTTATGTGTTTTTATTTTAAAAGGATGTTTGGTTATCTCGGTTCAAGGAAAAAGTTGTACCCCGTAAGTTAGGGCACTATTTCTCGAATTTCCTAATTAAAGAACATCGTCTTGGTTCTAATTATTTCCTATGCCTTGAGTAAAAACGAATATAATATTTAATGTGATGTACAATTAATTTATTTGGGGATTGTATGATTATGTGCAAGCGTAATAGAATACTTAGCAAAAATGGAATTGCTACATAAGCACAAATAAAATAATATTATAAATAAATAAAAAAGGAGTAAAAAAATAGTAGCAATGGTAATGATAGTGCAGTATTAATAATATAACTATAATGATAATAATAATAACAATAATAATAATTATAATACCATATTTAATAATAAAATAAACATGATAATTCAAAATAAAAATAAAAGATGCATAATTAAAAGGGATAAATGTGAATGACATAAAAGTGTCAGAAATAATAAAATAACGATAATAAAAATAAAAAAAATAAGTAGACAAAGGACTAAATTGAAACTTAAATGAAATTCAAAGTACAAATTAAAAAAAACAAATAAAACAAATAAAGGGTTAAATCAAAACATGCAAAAGATGCAAGGGTCGAATAGGTAATTATCCCAATCCCATATCATTCCCTTAGGTCAACAGTGGATCAAAGGACCAAAATGTAAGAAAATAAAATAAAAGGATAAAAATGAAATAAATAAAAAGGAATATAGGATGAAATTTAAAAAAAGAAAAAAAGCGGAAGGGTCTAAGAAGAAATTTTCCTAACCCTTTAAAAAAACGAGGATCGTAGAACTATTTGGGTCGGATCTTTGAGTCGGCGTCAAAATAACGTTATTTTGGGGCTTCTGAAACCAGACCAAAACAATGTAGTTTCATTAAACCTATATAAATTAAAAAATATTTTAAAAAACAATGTAGTGTCAGCATATTTGTTAGCAACTAATTAAGTTTAAATTAAATTCGTTGAATATACGTTGCAGGCTATTCGTCATTCTCATATTTTCCATTCCATAGTAATTTGGGATCACGTTAGCATAGTTTTAAGTCATTTTTAGATGTAGTTTTGATCAGTTGCAAATTCAATTACTTTAATAATCATGAGACTACTTTGTTGGTAATTCAAGAATTGTAAATAAGCAAGTAATTTTAAATTATTGTATTTTTAAATATATTTCAAAAAAGTTATATTAAGTTTATTTTACTTTTTTAAGTTATTTTTCGTTAAAATTTATTGTATTTGATGTGCTTTAAATTTTTAACTCATATTTACATCAGTGACAAATATTTAGTATATTGTTAATAGAATATTTAAGCTCTACTAATAAGATTAAGGGTCGACAAATATTTTATAATAATATATTAAAATATTAAAAAAAAAGGACACATGACGATTTTTTAAAATTACTTATGAAATAAAATATGTATACAACCAGAGTATCAAATACTCACTTTTATATTAAAGAGTATTTTAGTAGTGGTTGAATAAAAAGACCATTTTGATAGGCTTATATTAAGGTAAATGCTTTTTTTATTTCTACTTAGTAGACTTATATCAATATTTTTAGGTTTAATCTGTAGTTTCCTATGAAATTTGTGTTACAAAATGTGATAAATTAATCAATAAATTCTGTTTTCTTTTACTTTCTTGACTTTGCTACAAAATTGAAGTAAATTCATTCCTTTTTCTTCCATGAATTTATGAATTGAATAATGAATCAACATCCCTTATGAAGGCATGTAATGAATTGATAGCTTTACCACCGAAAGCAAATAAAAAACTATGGCCAACAACTACTACCTTTCCCTTTTTTAGCCACGACATCGACTTCCGGGTTAGTTGTTTCATTAATTTTGTTAATTTTTTATTTAATTTTTAATTTCACTCCATTATTTTTTCTAAAAACCCTGATGGTTTTAGTTTCAGTACATTCTACTTTCTTTGGAGATTGTGATAATTCTAGTTTATTATGTTTTTAATTTTCATTGAAAGTGGTGATGATTTTAGTTTTTCTATATTTTAGTGTATATATGAGATTTATTAAACAATGATGCTATTAAATTTATTGGGAACTCAGAGAATCTCATTAAGAGAGTGTTCGTAAAATTGGACTCTAAAATATAGAGACATATAGGTAATTTGAGACTTGACTTTTTGTGCATGTGATGCAACAAGTCTCTTAGAGCTTTTGATGATGGAAAAGTAAGGATGTAGATATTTACAATTTAATTAAGGTGATTCATCTCTGAATTGTTTTTGATTTTTTCTAATGTTGTGGTTATTGTAAATTTATTTTTATATTTTATTTGGGCTCTTTTTCTATATGGAGTGATATTTATGCATAAGTTTATAGTGTTTTATGTATTGTATGCATTATGTGTCATTTTTATACATTGATTGTTTATAGCCTCCTTTTAATGAGAAGTACGCAAGTTCTTTTTCTTCAAAAAAAACTTATTTCAAAAAAAAAAAAACAATCAATATAAGCAATAAAAACATAGCTCAACAATAATATTGTAAAATATAAAAAGGTAGATTTTACAAGTAGTTATCCAATTGTTAACGTGCTTCTGTTTTGATCATCCAAGTTTAAAGGATTGTTTTAGTCACTTACATTATCAACATTTGATATTTTGGCCACTTCTCCATTAAATCATTAACGGAATGCTAATGTGACTTTTTTATTGGCATAATAATAAATTTAGTCCTCCAGTGTTTACAAATTCTATCAATTTGGTTCTAATTATAAAAAATTCAATAAATTCCCTCAACTTTACACCTTTTATCAATTTAGCCTTGATTCTTAAAGATTAAAAACAAAAAATAAAAGTTTATTTTTTGATAAAAAATAAAAAAAAAAACGAATTTATAAAATTTAGATACTGAAATAAAAAAAACGAATATAATTAAAAAGTCAAATTGAAGCCAAAAGTTTACAAGATTTCTTTAACATGGTAATACAATGCCTCAATTTTCAATCCCAGAATTATTTGCATGACAATGCTTCTAAGGTTTTGCTTGAGCAAGAAAGTTTGCAATGCTTCTAAGGTTTTGCATCAAGCTTTGCATTTTTTGGTTTTGAAGTTGGATTTTGAAATGTTACATATACAAGTGTGAGTTTGCATATAAAAATACTTAACATACATGGTTTACATTCATCTTGTGGGCGACAGCATCGACTTTCGGGTTAGTTGTCGGTCATCGTTGTTTCAATAATTTTGTTTATTTTTTATTTAGTTTTTAATTTCACTCCACTATTTTTTTCTAAAATATGTGATGGTTTTAGTTTCTGTACACTCTACTTTCTCTTAAAATTGTGGTGATTCTTGTCCATTATGTTTTCAATTTTCACTGAAAGCAGCGGTGGTTTTAGTTTTTGTAGCACGCCAAACCCGACGACATTATGGTCAGATCTAGAGGTGTTATCTTAAAATGGTTGAAAATCTAGACTTCGTATATTTTGAAAATGTCGTAAACCTTTATTAAACGAAAACCCGGTTTATGAAAAACATATATTACTTAGTTTTTCTATTGAAAACATTGTTTGTTTACGTTCTGAAACCGTATATCTTTGTAGAAAAGTGAATTTTGTTGATAAAACATTTAAATAGTATTATGCGAAATACGAAAATAAAGTCCAAAAACCCAAAACAGTACAAAATGTTTAGACAATCCAAAATTCCAAAACTCTCAACTCAAATCAAATAAATCAAATATATAAAAGTGTGGTTATAACCGAGCTCCCATCGCACCAACCCTCCTAAGTTTGAGAGTTACTTGAAAGTGATAGACAGATAGAAAATGAGTTTTCATAACTCTGTGTGTAAATTTAAACCAAATAGAATTACTGATTTAATTTTAGATTTATAACATAGTAGAGCAGATACAAAACGTATATCATACACAAAATCAGAATCAGATGTAATTTTACAATCCTACCCCCATTTGCTACACACCATCTCTGACCACACCAAATAGGGTATTAAATATCCATCTAGCCCCACACACCACTTAGTGTCAGTATGAAACTTTTCAAAATATTTGCAGCAGAGCTACCAGTACATTAGGCGATTTATCGCCGATTACAAAATCAGATATATGTGGCTAAGCCACCAAATACGACAAGTTATTACACTACCCACATTTCCTCCAATATCAATTCTTAACCCATATGCAAATGTAGTACTAACAGATATAAGCTATATTTACAATGTACAAGCTCAGCATAATAGATATAGAATATATATAACATTTTTCAGATTATACATAGCATGTTACAATTTTTACTTATTTTATAACATTACAAACATGCATATTTATGTCAAATTTCACACAAACGAATGACCAAAATTCATGTTTTATAGCTTAATTATAACAGATTGACCCTACAGTAGGCTAACGTTTGATCCAAACGATACTTACGGCCCTAGGAAAAATTTAAATATTGGGCCCATATGATCCAAATAGCCCAGGCCGTGTGTCTCACACAGTCTAGCACACAGTCCAACACACGACTTGTCACACAACCGTGTGTCATAGACGGCCTACCACACGATTATGTGGTGTCGACTGTGTAGTTTTTTGGCTTTCACCGTTCTCTGTTTTCATCTTTTTCATTACACACCTGATCTGATTTCGATGTAAAAGCCACCACGAAACTTTCAGAACTTAAATTTGTAATTTAACATTAATAAACCATAAAAGTAACACATTTTAATCCCATGCTTAGCATGTTTTTGGATGATTTATTATTTAATTTAGTGAATTTGATGCTCTTAATCCTTTAATTTCATGTTTTATACTTAGGAGAGCATAGGGGAACAAAATGAGCAGAAAACGGGCCAAAAACGGACAAAACGGGCTGATTTAACGATCCACACAACTAAGACCATTTCCACACAGGCTGAGCACACACCTGTGTGAGCCACACGAGCTAGCCACACGCCCATGTGGCAGCCGTGTCGATATCACTCCCTGTTTCCCAAACACGCAAAAAAAGCCAATTTTTAGGGTTTCTGAGCATTCTAAAACACACTAGAATAAGACTTAAGGGGGACACATAGAGTAGAAAGCATAAATTACTCGAAGAAAGCCGTTGAATCATCTCAGAAGCTGATCCACTTCAAGATCGAAGAAAGCCTTTTACATTATGAACTAAACTCCTTAAATACCTAGGGAGGATGAAACCTACGATGGATTTTATTATTTAATTATCTGAATTACATGATAAATACTTATTCTTATTTTTAATTATGTGTTCTTAATCCTTGCCTTAATATTTTTAGGATATTAATCCATGTTTGATGTGCTTATTCAGTGGAGCAAAAGTCCCTGTTTAAGAGTAAATCTAATAGGGGAATCCATAGATTGAGTTAATGCGACGATAGGGGTTTTAATTAGAAAGAGATTTCAATTAATCAACCTAGCATTAGTTGTTCTTAGTCTCGAAAGAGATATTAACATGATTTAGGGATTTCTACGGATCAAGACAAGTGAATAAATTGTTTGATTCAGAGTTAGAATAATAAATGAAGTCTAGGTGGATTCTTTCCTGTGTATTGTCTCTCTTATTGGTTTTCTTAAGTATTTTCCCAACTCGATCTCTGTCGCGTTCATAGTTAATTAGTTTAATTTAAGATTAAAACACCTCCTTTAATTATTAGGCTAAATAATAGAAATATAGTTATTACTAGAACTTTTAGTCCTTGTGGATACGATATTCCGAACTCACCATAGCTATACTACTATTCGATAGGTATGCTTGCCTTCGTCGAAATATTAGTTAGTTTTGTAGCCCATCAAACACGCTCAAATCGGTAATGATTATACGAAAACTAAATCGAATATTTGACAAAAATACCCACATTCGACTTCCAAAAACTCTAAAATACTTACACAATAATGAACGACAATAACTTGTCGTTTAAGTGGCTGAAGGGACACAAATTTCCTCTCAATCCTCTCCTGGAAAAACAAAAATAACCAATTAGAATTTCAACTTCACAACATAAATCCTAAAATACACTAATCTTGACTTTACGAGTAATCACTATATTACCTGATAATATAATTGTGACAAACACAACCCTGAATAAAAGTGGCCGTGTGAACTTGGGAAATTAAGGAACAACGTGAGAATTGGGAAAGAAACTTTTTTTTAATTAAAAGATAAAGCAAAATAAAAATAAAATCCCCAACCTATCTTAACTACCCCTAACCTTATTATTATCTAACAGATTTTCCTTTGTTTTTCTTTTTAGAGTTAAACTTTAACTCGACCATTACTAGCAAAATGACTCATAAAAAAATAGCAAAAATACTTCCACAAGAATTCAAACCTAAGACCCACATCTCATTTCAAACCTTCAACCACTGTAACATACATTTATTTACTAAACAACTTAACAAATCAAATATTTACACTTTCGGGCGTTACAATTTTGCTCTAGTCATGTTCTAGCGTATATATGAGATTTACCAAGCAATGGCACTACTAGATCTATTGGGAACTCAAAGAACCTCATTAGCGGAGTGATCGCCAAATTGGACTCTAAGATGTAGAGAAAGATAGTCCATTTGAGTCTTGGCTTTTTGTGTATACGAAGCAGTGTGTCTCTTAGGGCTTTTGATGATGGCAAAATTAGGATGTAAATATTTGCATTTTGATCAAGGTGATTCATATCTGGATTACTTTTTATTTTTCCAATGTTGTGGTTACTGGCAATTTGTTTTTCTCTTTTATTTGGGCTTTTTCTAAGGACAGTGACATTTGTACATAAACCTATAGTGTTTTATGTATTGTATGCACAAAGTATCATATTTATGCATTGATTGTTTATAGCTTCTTTTAAAGATAAGTACTTAAGTTTTTTTTCTTCAAAAAATCTTCTTTACAAAAACAAAAACAAAAACAATCAATATAAGCAATGAAAACATAGCTCAACAATAACATTGTAAAATATAAAAAAAGGTAAATTTCACAAGCAGTCACCCAACTGTTAGTTTGCTTTTGTTTTGATCATTCATGTTTAAAGAATTGTTTTAATCACTTATATTATCGACATTTGATATTTTGGTCGCTTCTCCATTAAATCATTAAGGAAATGCTGACCTGATTTTTTATTGGCATAATAACATATTTAGTCCATCAATATTTACATATTCTATCAATTTGGTTCTAATTATAAAAAATTCAACAAATTCCCTCAACTTTACACCTTTTGTCAATTTAGTCTTGATTCTTAAAAATTAAAAGTAAATTTTTTTATAAAAATGAAAAAAATGAATTTATAAAATTTAGATAACAAAATAGAAAAACAAAGTATAATTAGGAAGTAAAATTAAAGCCAAAATTTTACAAGATTTATTTAACCTAGTACTGCAATACCTCAATTTTCAATCCCAGAATTATTTGCATGAAAGTTTTCAATGCTTGTAGAGTTATGCCTTACATTTTTCGATTTTCCTTCTCCCAGTTAAACTCTACATTTAATTTCTCACTTAAACTCTAATTAGTGTAGGTTATTTTAATTTTATTTGACCTACGAATTTAGCCTATAAATAGACCATTTTTCCACCCTAGAAATATAACCCATTACACATTTAGGTATTAGCTTTTACAAGCTTTCAAAGAATTTTGGTTGATACATCACGGATGGGGAGAAAATTATTAAATTCCAATCACCAAAGCTGTCAATTTTCAAGCTTGAGAAATCAACATACTTGTGATGACTTTTTGGATGGGATCCTGGCATTTCTGGTTGAGACGTTTCCATGGCGTTTAAAGATGTATCTGTTAGCTTCGAAACATACTTTGAATCACTCAATTTTGAGTTCGGGAGTTCAAGTTCTGACCATTTTAGTGAAGACTATGTGAGCAGAATTTTTGAACGAGATTATGATGGGAATTACAAATTTCTGGCTTTTAATTCGAGTCATATTGGGTTCGGCTGTAACACTCCAGACCCGGTCTAGACGTTATGGCCGAATTAAGCGATGTCACATGATAGTTGTTTGAAAACCGTAACTTTGCCTAAAAATAATTTTCGTTTTAGAAGCTTTGTATTATTACCTATTACTTATAATCTCGAGTTATTTAGTCAACCGAGTGTTTTCAAAATGTTTATTCAATGTGGAAGCTTTTAAAACAGGTTGCGTATTTGTGGTATTTTTTATAAAACATCTATCTTTTTGAAAACCCGTGTCCTTTCCTACTGCTAGCAGTAATAAACCAAAAATACAAATCCCAAGTTAAGTAAAAATCCAAAGAGGCCATATTACAGCAAAATAATCCCAATTAAAAGTAAAATCATAAATAGTTAATAAACAACGTAATAGAAAACGTGTGCCCACCATTGAGTCCTCCGCCACACCGACCCACCTATGTCTGGGGATTACCTGTACAGATTAAACAGAAGGGGTGATTTATGTAAACTCAGTGTGTAATCCCTATATAAACAAGCAGTCAGAATACAATCATAGTCTAGGCCTAAGCCCATTCACAAAGATATCAATATTCAAGACATGCTGATTATGCGAGATCAAATCCTACCTAGCCAGCCTCTACACTCCAACTCCGTCCAACCCTACACTCCATGTGGGGATATAATCAACCCACCCATCCCTACACTCCAAAAAATACCGGATACGGCACTAGATAGTAGTTTGCAGCTAAGCTGCTAGTAAATTAGGCTCGAGGCCTTTCAGTACACTTCTTCCGAACATTGTATTTCCCCCAACCCAATGTAATGCAATATATAAATATGACATGCTATCACATAATATCATGCATGTAAACAGGGCATACAGCATCAATCAGTAGGACATCATCATGCTTAGTCATGTAACAGCCTGAAATAGGGCCTACCCGGAACAGTGGTTACGAGACCACAAATTCGAAGTAGAAATATTTATTTTATGACTATTTTAGAGTCCATGATATGTTTGAGTGATTGTGTGTAAATTTTGTTAAGTAAATTTTATTGATAAAGTGCCCAATTTTATTATTGGGATTAAATAGCATTAATTGCAAAATATGAGTTCTAGAATATAAGTACTTGTTTGAAATGGGGGTTTAAACTAGAGTTCTTTAAATGGCAAATAGACCATCATATTTTAGTATGGACAAAACTAGACATGGAAGGGTAAAAATTGAAAGGTTAGTAAAAAGGGCATTTTGGTCATTTGGGTGTTTTAAGGCATAAAAGACAAAATAAAACCCCAAAAAAATCTGCTCATCTTCTTAATATGGCTGCCGAAATTTACATGACTTCATGGCTAGGGTTTCAAGCTTTTCAAAGCTCAATTGTAAGTGCATTTGAGCCTCGTTTTTAATGTTCTTCGTATTTTTTAGATCCTAAAAGCTTAACCTTTCTATTTCTACCATTTATTTGCATGAAAAATGAAGTTTAAAAAAATGATCCATGCTAGATAATTGTGAATTTTGATGTTTAATGATAGAATAAGGATGCTTGAGGTTAGGAGAACAGTTTTTGTTAAGTGATTTTCGTTGAAAATGGTTAAAATGGGTTGATTAGTAAAGGTTGTTAATGTTCATAAAAGCATGAAATAGTGAGAATTTGAGGTTGTCATAGAATAGAAAAATGTTCAGCATGTCTTAAATCATATAGAAATCTAATAAATTTCAATTTCCGAGCCTTGGGGTAAATTCATAATTATACAAAAGTTTAAGGGCAAAAATGTGAATTTTGCCAAAATATGTTTTAGGTCTAAAATGATTAGTACATTAATTAAATGAGTGAACTTTATCATGATACATCAAGGAAATCGAGATTCGAGCTTAATTCGAGAAAATACAAGGTTATGGACTAATGGTAAAATTATCGTTTTCGTATTCGAGGTAAGTCCGTGTGATTAAATAAGCATGTTATTAATGTTATTATTGTTAGACTCTAAATTATTCTTACTATTACTGTATTGAATTATGTGTTAGTGCTAGGGTGTATGAAAAATGTTATACCCCTATGAAATAATCGAAAACTTAATATGTCGATGAAATATGACATCTTGTTGAGATGAGTAAATTATAGGATGATGTAATGAAATGAAAGTTCTTATGATGACGAATCTTGTGAATTGTATGATCAATTCTTCGAACGAGCTTGGCTACGACGTGACCCTTGAGAAATCTCAGTTGGACCTTTGGAAATACCTAGGATACGGGCATCGAGACACTACTGTTATGTAAGCCAGTATAAGACCATGTCTAGGACATGGCATCGACTTGATATGTGTCAGTGTAAGACCATGTCAGGGACATGGCATCGGCACCGACAGATGAGAGTAAGTGTAAGACCATGTCTGGGATATGGCATCGGCTTGATATGTGTCAGTGTAAGACCATATCTGGAACATGGCATCGGTACCGATAGATGAGAGTAAGTGTAATACCATGTCTAGAATATGGCATCGGCTTGATATGTGTCAGTGTAAGACCATGTCTAGAACATGGCATCAGCATCGACAGATGAGAGCTAGTGTAAGATCATGTTTGGGACATGGCATCAGCTTGATATGTGTCACTGTAAGACGATGTCTGGGATATGGCATCGACACCGATGGATGAAAGCCAGTGTAAGACCATGTCTGGGACATGGCATCGACCTCGATATATGAGAGCCAGTGTATGACCATATCTGGAATATGGTATCGGCATCGATATGTGTAAGATTTTCGATTATCCTTTGGTATTCCAAGTGGTTCTGTGGATATTTCAAAGCTTGTGGTGAAAGCGAGAAGGTAAATATGTGAGCATGTTGAAAAGGTACAGGTATGTATTTGAAGTTCAAATGCTATTACGAACATGAAACAATGCACCTTTGGTAAATATACAAATAAGTAAGAACAACTCATTTTATAGGACATAAACTTGTATCTTTTTTTAAGTTTTAGAACTTCTATTAGTTTATTTAAATGTGATTGCTTTCATGATTTTTAAACCATGGGTTAGTGCCTTAGTGGCTACTCTGATAGTTAAATCTATAATGATGAAGTATGCTACTTAATTATTAGTTAATATTTGAATGTTAATTCTTCTTTTTAAAATTCGATTGAGTTTTTGAAATGGTTATCAAAAGACAGAAAAATATGTAAAATGGTATATGTTAATCTTGAAGTCTAAGTGTTGGCCACACGAGCTAAGACACAGCCGTGTGTCTCAACCATGTGAGAGACACGGCCTAGAGACACGGGCGTGAGGCTCGACCGTGTGGTTCAATATGCATGCTGACGTCATTAATAGAGAGTTACACGGCCTGAGGACACGAGCGTGTCCCTATGTCCACACGAACGTGTGACCCTGTTTCATGGGAAAATTTTTTAAGTTTTCCTGAAACTTTTTAAAGTTCTCGGTTTAGTCCCGAATCAATTTCGATGAATGTTTTGGGCTTCGTAGACCCAAATAAGGGACGAAATGCATGTGTTTGAAAGGTTTTGAATTAAAAGAGTTTTATGGCCCAGTTTTTGCATGAATGTGTATGTTTAAGTCATGTAATGCCTCGTACCCTATTCCAGCGTCGGACATGGGTAAGGGGTGTTACAAGTCATATCAGGCATAAAATCATTTTAGTCAATTAGGGATCTAAATAAGCTTACTGATCCTATAATAGGTCCACAGTCGACTCGGGCGACCCGTGCAACCTTAGCAATAAAATAGTGAAAATGGGACTACAAGCCCATGATGTTCTCCCATGTAGGCCCACATGGCTGTGTGGCCCATATGGCCTAAATTGGCCTTAGTCAAGTGGATCACACAGCTTGGCCCAAAAATCACATACACCCGTGTGTTCACCCGTGTGGCCCACACGGTCCAATTCAGTCCTGTTTGTGTATCGCACATGGCCAGCTTCGTCGATCACACGCCCGTGTTTGATCAAAGGGCCTACCACACGGACGGCCACACGCCCGTATGGCGTTGGCAGCCTCACTGTTCGGCTTTTCGCTGATTTTTGTTTACAGTGTTATAGTTACACACCTGTAGTGTTTTCCATACTTAAGCCCTCCTGAGCACTTCAATACCTACAATTGATCAATCCCACACCATAATCAATCTTTCTTTACGATTAAACAACTAATCCCGAAACCAACGGTGTCATCTATAAAGCAATGAACACTCACTGTAAGGTTTCCAATTGACTTGCTAAGAAACAATACGAAAGAGGCCTCAATCTATATGATATGCTGCTGCCAGAACCCCATAGTTAGTTTATCGAAAATTACTCAATCAAAACAATGTTAACAATTTACCACTTACCGCACGAGTGGCTAACGTTTGCACAAAAGAGAAGAACGAAACGCACTTAGGAGTAAAGAAAGAGAAAACAACAGCAAGTGGGGAATTTCGACTGCAAATAAAAAAAGAAGAAGAAAAGAAAAAGAGGGGAAAACAATCAGCAAAAAGTCTAATAGCAAAAATCAGCACCAAAGAACTAAGAATAGTCGACCGAAAGTTGAGAGAAACAAAAGCCAAAACTGAAATTGGACTTACCACGTGCGCAATACTCAATGTCGCATCAAAGAACTATATGAATAGAGAGAACGAAAGGGAGAGTGGTGCAAGAAGAACCCAAATTCGACAGCAATGTGGGGAAGAAAGCAAATAAAGATCAAAAAGAAAGAAAATCACAACATTTCGGCAAGGAGAAGGTAGAATAGCTGTCAGAAGAAAGAAGAACCCTTTGGGGATTTTTGAAATAGAAAAAAGAAATGAAATAAGATTTGGATAATCCTCAACCTCCCCTAATTCGTTCTTAAAAACTCTCCTACTATCCCTCCACAAACCGTCCACTTTCCACTATACCTCAAATTCCTTATTTTCCTCCACTAATCCCACAACTACTGAAGAACCCCCTCATTATCCTCCTAAAAATCGGCCACAACATCCCCACACTCCTCAAATAATAAGAATTTCGATCAAACTACAACACTCATACGGCTCAAGCAGTAAAAATAAATCCCCTTGATCGCGCAGAGATTTGAACCTCAAACCTCCAGCCACTTAACACTTCTCCTAACCACTAGACCAGTAAGCCCATTCTGACATATTTTACCAACATTTATTTATAAGTCTACTGATTAGAGATAGGGGTTTATTCATTTAAAAACAACAATCTGCCCAAGCTAAGGCTTGAGCTTGGGACCTCTCACACACACCCAAAACACTTAACCACTAAAACAGATACATAATTATGTCACAAAAATACGAAAATAAATACATAATAGATTTTTAGGGCGTTACATCGGCTTTTAGGCTTAATTTTTATTATATATGAGCCCAATATTAGATTTATCAACTCTTATTAATTTTTTATTATTTTATTCTAAATTTTTTATAATTATTAAGTTATTTTAAGTTATTTAAGAGATTTATGTTAATAAGAAAATTTAGTTTAAAACTACTTCTTGTTTATATTAAATTAGAGTTCTAGTATACTTAAGAGTTTTATTTAGATTTATTTAGCTAGCCTATATATAGACCTTTACATTGTACGCAATTCATTCAATTCATTATTATTCAACTTCTTTTTTGAGTTTATAAATGCTTTTTTTAGTTTTCTTTTTTTAAGAATTTCTCTTGAGTTTATTTTATAAGAGTTTTAACAAATTTTTTGGATTGTGGGAATCATCTTCAAACTTTTTATTGCCAATGTTTTTATCTTAGAGGGGAAATTAGAGCCGCTTGAAGAGGGCTGTAGATTCTTCGTGTTTCCAAGGTTTCTTAGGACTTCTACACGCCATGTTCTATCTTTCCATTTATCTTCTTTATTTGCTTCCTTATTATTCTAATATTTGATTTATTATTTTATTTTAGTTATTTATTTTAATTATTTTATCTGACTGGATTGATTTCGTTTCAGGTTGTGTTAAAATCCAAGTTTATTTTCGAACATCTAGAGCCCTTAGTCAAATCCACGACTTTAACAAATTTTACGATCCACTTTCGCATTTATCCGTCTCTTTCTTTATCATTTGTATTTATGTTTTAAGGGTTCTTATTTTGGGTTTCAGGGTTTAGTTTTATCTCCATCTTTTGTACTTTTTGTGTTTTTCCATTATAGTGAAATTATCTTTGTCCATGATTTTTTATCATTTTCAAATAGGCTTTTCAACGTAAAATATTTGTGTTCGATCTTTTTAAGTTCTTTGCTATTTTACTTATTCGTTGTTTAATCGGGTTTATTCGTAACAAATTGTTATCAGAGCTAATTCGATTTTTTATTCAACTCTTTCAGAGATGACAACAACAAGGTTTAATATTGATAAATTCGATGGCATCAAAAATCTTAATTTGTGGCAAGTTCGAATGATGACAATCTGATTTAAGGCGATCTTGAGAAGGTCTTTACATAGAAGAAGCCTACAGACATGGATAAATCAGAATGGGATAGGTTAGATAAAAGACTCTATCTATAATTCAATTATGTCTGACAAATAATGTGTCGCATGAGGTTTTGATGGAGAAAATAACATTCACCTTATGGAAAATTTTGGAAACTCTTTACGCGAAAAAGTCTTTGGCTAATTAATTACTGCTGGAACAATAGTTGTACACGTTTCGCATGAATGGTGAGTACCTTAGAGATCACATCAGTCTATTTATTACTATTTTGAATGATTTAAAGAATTTTGAGGTTTAGATTGATGATGAAGATCATGCTATACTATTTACCCCCTTCATACAAGTCTTTCAGGTAAATCCTGATTTATGGTAGAGATAATCTCTCTTCCGAGAATGTGAAGGGTGATCTGTTGAGCAAAGCTCGAGTTTGGTTCAAATAGCAAGTCAGATAGGAAAGCCTTGGTTTTGGTAGCATCAAAGAAGCGAGACAAAAGATGTCGTTATTGCAAGAAGTTATGCCACGTCAAGGCAGATTGTTACAAACTACGAAATAAAAAGGTTGTTGAAAGCAATGAGGAAGATTTAGCTGGTGCTAATTTGGCCAATGAAAAGGGTGATGATTTCTTGTTGGTGTCAAGAAGTGAAGGCCCTGAGCTTATGTCCAAGTGGATTATGGATTCGGGGTGTTCTTTTCACATATGTCCCAATAAAGACTGGTTTTCCATATATAGTTTAGCTGAAGGCGGAGTTGTGCACATGGGGAATGGTTCATCAGGTAAGGTAACTAGTATTGGTATTGTTCAGATCAGGATGCACAATGGGACAATTAGGACACTATCAGATGTTAGACATGTGCCTACATGTTCATCTCCTTAGGAATTTTAGACTCGAAGGGTTATAGAATTAACATCGAGTCAAGCGACATTAAGGTATCCTGTGGGGCTATCATTTTGATGAAAAGTAAAAATATTTACAGTATTTATGTTCTGGAAGGATCAATGGTGACCGATGAAATAGGACGTCCCTCGTTTGTTAAGGAGTTAAAGTCGACTCGTTTGAAGCGGAGACAACTTAATCATACGAGGGAAAAAGGCATGATCATTTTGTATAAGAGAAGTTCTCTTTTAGATGCAGACTCTGAAAAAATAGGGCACTGCATTCGTGAAAATTAGGCTCGGGTTAGTTTTGATTTGGTTATGCATAAGTCGAAGACTAGAAGACTTTCAGCTTCTAAGCATAACTTCGACTTAGTTAAATATCCTACATAGTTCAGATAAGCCTATGGTGCTTTGGAAAAGAAGGCGTGTGAAAATTCAAGTCAATGTGGAGATTTGTAGAGTTATGTCTCGTATTTTTCGGCTTTTCTTCCCCTAGTTAAACTTTGCTTTTAGTTTTACACTTAAAACTTTGATTAATGTAAGTTATTTTAACATTAGTTCCTACTTAAAATCTGATTAGTGTAGGTTATTTTAATATTATTTAACCTACGAATTTAGCCTATAAATAAACTCTTTTTTTCACCCTAGAAAGATAACCTATTACACATTTAGGTATGAGCTTTTACAAGCTTTTAGAGAATTTTGTGTTTACGTTTTGGGGGTTCTTATTTCGGGTTCCGGGGTTTAATTTTATCTCCATCTTTTATAGTCTTTGTTTTTTTTCCATTATAGGTGAAATTATCTTTGCCCGTGGTTTTTTTATCCTCTTCGGAAAGGTTTTTCTACATAAAATATTTGTGTTCGATCTTTTCAATTTCTTTATTTTTTTACTTGTTTGTTGTTTAATCGAGTTTATCCCCAACAATACTTCTAAGGTTTTGCATCAAGCTTTGCATTTTTGGTTTTGAAGTTGGATTTCAAAAATGTTATATATACTATAGGGTATGAGTTTGAATACAACAATACTTAACACACATGGTTTACATTTTTAGATACCTAATTAAATGCTCTCCCTTTGTGAACATGTTGGGTATTCGGTCCTCAACACAAAGAATAAGAATTTGAAGTTTGTCTATTTTGGAATATGAAATCAGTGGCTCCGGTATTCTTGAGTTCATGCAACAACAAAGTTTCTTTATTGTGATATTGATGATTCATCCAATTCTAAGAATCGTTTCTTTTGAAAGAACTTTCAACGTGAAGTTCTTCTATGATTAGTGTGGAACTTGACTCCCATGTGAGTATATTTGTTTCACTACAAGAAAATAGACTTTTAGCGGCGCTTTTTTTAGTCTTTAGCGGCGCTTTTAAGTGCCACTCAAACTTTTAGCGGCGCTTTTTAAAACGCCGCAATAAACGCCGCTATAGGTAACGCCACAAAAATTTGTGGCGTTTATTAAAAAAAACGCCGCTAAAAGTCACAACTTTTAGCGGCGTTTGTGTGAAAAGCGCCGCTAAAAGTCACAGCTTTTAGCGGCGTTTGTGTGAAAAACGCCGCTAAAAGTCACGTCTTTTAACGGCGTTTGTGGGAAGAGCGCCGCTAAAAGTCACTTCCTTTAGCGGCGTTTGTGGGAAAAGCGCCACTAAAAGTCACGTCCTTTAGCGGCGTTTGTGGGAAAAGCGCCGCTAAAAGTCATGGCTTTTAGGGGCGCTTTTCCCACGAACGCCGCTAATTTTGGCAGATTTGTAATATTTTATTTCACCAATATCCAGCCCTTCCTGCATTAAAATCTAACCAAATACAACAAATATAGTATAAAATGCAACCAAAAACAGCAAATTTAGCATAAAAAATACAACCAAAAACATTAATTCTAAATGATACTTCAAATTTAACTAAAGATATATGATATAATTAATAAATAAAGTATAATTTAAAATATTCTTACAATAATGTTAAACGTGACAAAACTTAAAAACATTCTTACAATAAGAAAACTAATGTCTAAGATGGCGACTTTTGCGATTGCTGAAACATATGCATCATCTGCTGAAGCTGTAGCTGGAGGTCATCGTACTTTTTGCTCTGCTCTGCTACCATTGCTCGTGCCTCTGCCTCTCTCGCTGCAGCCGCTGCCTCCCTCTCTGCTGCCTCTGCTCTAAGTTGTTGCTGGAGTTCTTTATATTTTCGTTAAACCTCGATAATTTGCTCAACCGTGTTCGCTTGCATCTGAACTATCTGGTCTATTAACCTCTGAACTTCAGCTTGAGCTTGACTTCCGGAAGGCATGTATTGCTGGGAGCCAGATCCAAAATATTGGGTCGAGGTAACACCAGATCCTTGAAATCGAACCCGACCATACCTTTCAGGACCCAAAACTTCAGTGATAATTCTGTTATCAATGTTCTCAAGATTAACAGAACTATCACTCAAAGCAATCGCTTCATATTCCGCCTTCTTCTCCTTTAGTTTCTCCTAAAAAATCAATTAAAAAGTTAGAAACGAAATATATAATAAAAAGGAATGCAACATAACTTAACATTATTTAAAACTACTAATGATGAATTGAATTAAACAATTATAATTAAAGATTATAAATATTTAGAATAAATCAAATATTATTAAGTAAATATACCATAATTTCTCCAGCTTCGGATGTCATAGGAGATCTATCTTTCTTCCTATGCGTAATCTCAAAAAGCTGAAGGCGTCCAACTTTTTGTCCGGATTTGACTTCCTACAATATAGTAGTAAAAATATTATTTAATAATAGAAAGTTATTAATATTTGAAAGAATTAATAAATTCATAATACATCGGTCTCAGCTACAGAAGCAAAACTTCTCGACCCTGCCGTGTGCGTGAATTTTTGTTTTTACCTGCTGCTTGTTCCAACTCGCTCATGGTCCTACATAATAAAATTATTATTACGTATATAGTAAACACTATATATAAGAGTTTGGAAATACGCAATACCTCTCCTTTCTTTGAATTCCAAAATCTAACCGCATCTTCCCATTGATACCTCAAAGATTCCCATGGACATTTCTCAATTTTTCCTCGAGGCTTATGTCTTGCTTAAAATATTGTTTCTTTAAAGTGCTTTTATTGTCTCTCCATCTTTTACCTAATGCCTTCTTGATATAATCATCGGAGACTTCTAAAGCAAATCTCTCCTAAAAAAACATAAGTTTAGAATGTAAATATAAATGAAACTTAAACCAAAGTATTATAAATTACATTCACATTTTGTTACCTTAATATTAGCGAGAGCTCTGATTTTTGTTGCTATCGTGCATGTGATGCCATGATTCGTAGTTGATGGGCAACATATTTGCATTTCGTGCTAAAATGCCCAAATAGCCTGCTAAAAGTCGAGCTTCAGATCCAACAGTGACCATGAGTATTTCTACTTACTTTAACACGCCGACAGATCTAAGTCGTATAAATCTCTAAGCAAAGATACGTCCTCGAACTCTGGCCCCACCACCACTTTCAGTGAAAAATGATATACTATTATTATATTAAAATTGACAAATAATTCAATAATAAAAGTCAACACATGTAAAATGAACATAACATTACTTTGAAATTCTTCAGGCTCATCAAGTGTCTCTGGCACATTCGAAGATCCAACAACTGTCTGCTGTTCACTATTTCCTTCTTCCGAATTTGGAGTATTCTGGACAATACTTAAATCTCGTAATCTTCTTCTACGCATTTTTCCTGCAATACACATAAAATAGTTAAAGTTTTAGTAACAAATTACAACAATAGTAGTACATATAAAATAGTTAAATTATATAACATGACAAAGATTAAAATTATAATATTACATATAATTAAAAAATTGTAAAATCTTACTACATCATTATTCGTAAATATCTTCATCCACATCATGTCGAACCCATTGATGTTGTGTACTAGTATTAGGGATATTTTCATCTAAGTTTTGTTCTGGAAAAGGTAATGTTTCTGATCTTTCGACGATGTCATCTCTACTTCCATTACCCATGTCAAACAAGTCTCTAGGGGTGTTTTGGAGTACAACATACCAGCCCTCATCAGTTGGATCTTTCGAATAAAAAACTTGTTTCACTTGAGAGGAAAATACAGATGGCTCGTCCATCAATTGTTGTCCAATGTGAATCAAGCGAGAGAAATTCAACATTGTAAAACCAAATTGATCTTCTTTAATTCCTCGAGCAGTATTAACATCAGCCCAATCACACTGAAATAAGACAACTTTCCATCTGCCATAGTAATCCAACTCAATAATGTCGGTAAAAATTCGCAGGATGTCTTAATAATCCATCATCGGTCCGTTGATCATTATGGCACCTCATAGATTCGGCCGTCTTTGACGATATGAAAAGCCTTTGAAGTCTTGGTATTAAGGGAAAGTATCGCAAAACCTTGACTGGCTTCTTTCTTAACTGTGCCCCACCTTCATTCGCATTCACATCTTCTTTATTCCCATTGATCAAACGAGACTTGCTGCAAACATTACAACACTGTTGGTTCTTCTGATCACCCCAATACAACATGCAGTCATTTGGACAACTATGAATTTTATCGTACCCAAGGCCCAAATCTTTTATTAGTCTCTTCATATCTTGAAAAGATTAGGGGATTTTTGCAAAAGGAAACATCTCTCTCAGAAGCTCTAACAGCATTGTAAAAGAATTTCCAGTCCACCCTCCCAAACATTTTAAGTGAAATAAACGAATGCAGAAGGACAATTTCGAATATTTTGATCCCTCGTAAAGTTCTTCGTTCATTTCATTAAGTAAATTGTAGAACTTCGCCGCTTCTTCATTTGGCTCCTCATAAGGTGCACTTGTTCCCGTTTCGCCAAAAACATTTCCACCAATATTACAATCATCGGATGCAATAAAGTCAGGTGGAAACGATTGCTCACCATGACTGTGCATATTAAATGCATCCCACAACATACCTTCCATGTCATCTTGTCTAACATACTGATGGTAATCAGTATCAGGATAAGTCGGATTAATCGTTGAAGAAGTTCCACTAGATGTACACTCTCCATGGAAAATCTATTTTTTATACCCCCGAATAAAGCCATCAACAATTAGATGTTCGTAGACAACTTCACGAGTATGCCAATTGATGTTGCCACACTTCTTACACGGGCAAAGAATCATATTCTCTTGGCTTGCATTTTGAAATGCAAAATTCAGAAAAGTTTGCACTCCATTTCGATAGGCGTTGCTTACCCTTGACAATTTCATCCAACTCCTATCCATTTCGTAGTTCTTGAATTCTAAAGTTGACAATAAATTACACAGGTAAGTTGTTTATTATGTAAGTCTTGATATGATATATTTTTATGTTTTATGTAAGTTATGTAGATTATGTAAGTTATGAAATTTGAACTTTAAACTATATGCTTTTAAGTAAATTATTAGATTACACTACATGTATTAGTTAAGTTCCGTAAGTTGTTATGTACGTTATGTGAGTTATGTAAATTATGTAAGTTATGTGAGTTATGTAAGTTGTTTTTTAAGATTCATCATACGTGGCATTGTTACACCTAGGGAGGATCCATTATATCTTACAGCTCGATATAAGGCAACTCGTCAGGTTTCCAGCCTATATACTATGAATTTTTAAAATATTTAAAAAAAGGTTGGAGAGAAGGTCAGCTATTGTTGAAATTTTAATGGACAAGCAAGCTACATGGTAATAAATATTCAATAGTAAATGAGCTCGATAGAACTTTTTTCAAGTCTTTTTGAATTTTTTAAGATTCATCATATGTGGCGTTGTTACACCTAAGGAGGATCCATTATATCTTACAGCTCGATATAAGGCAACCCACAGTTTTCTAGCCTATATACTTTGAATCTTTAAAATATTTAAAAAAGGTTGGAGAGAAGGTCACTATTGTTGAAATTTTAATGGACAAGCAAGCTACATGGTAATAAATATTCAATAGTAAATGAGCTCGATAGAACTTTTTCAAGTCTTTTGAATTTTTAAGATTCATCATACGTGGCGTTGTTACACCTAGGAAGATCCATTATATCTTACACTCGATATAAGGCAACCCGTCAGGTTTCCAGCCTATATACTTTGAATCTTTAAAATATTTAAAAAAAGGTTGGAGAGAAGGTCAGCTATTGTTGTAATTTTATTGGACAAGCAAGCTACATGGTAATAAATATTCAATAGTAAATGAGCTCGATAGAAATTTTTTCAAGTCTTTTTGAATTTTTTAAGATTCATCATACGTGGCGTTGTTACACCTAGGGAGGATCCATTATATCTTACAGCTCGATATAAGGCAACCCGTCAGGTTTCTAGCCTATATACTTTGAATTTTTAAAATATTTAAAAAAAGGTTGGAGAGAAGGTCAGCTATTGTTGTAATTTTATTGGACAAGCAAGCTACATGGTAATAAATATTCAATAGTAAATGAGCTCGATAGAACTTAAAAAGGTATGATTTATTTTGAATAAAAAGTTTAACTTAAATGATAAAATGGACGATAATATTTGTGATAAAACGGACAATAATATTTGTGATAAAACAGAAGAGAATATTTCAATAATAATTTAATTTTATTATTAATTTTAAAACTTGCATGTTTTGATGGTTAATTATTTAAGTTACTCTAACATTTGGCATTTAAATTTATTGTTTGGATAAGATGTGGAGTGTCACAAAATGATTCCTTCCCACACCCAGACTTAACTTGTACTTAAAAACATGGATAATGAGAAAATAACAAGGTATTGCTATCAACCTTGAAAAGGATATAAATAAGGTAAATTGCTCAAAATTTAAAAAGAAGTAACATAGTAAAATTTATTAAACTAATAAAATATCTATTCTTTATAATGCTTACTATAGTTCATTGCAAATCTGGGGGAAGACCAACAAAATCATCAAATTTGGTCCCTATCAATATTGGAATTGTTGCCTGCAAAATGAAGATAAAGAAACAGTAAGTAAAAACATTTTAAATGAAAATCTAAGGTTTACTGTAATTTAGTTCATGTAACTGTCCTTATCTGGATTTGGTCATTACTCCCCACATACAGGTTCAAATCAAAGGAGATGTGCTTTCAAATGACAATGCCTTAAAAGGGTCGATGGGCGTCTAAAGAGGACAACGAAATTGACAATGACATGCTACTTAACGTGCATTACTTAAGTCAATATTTATACATAAATATAACTAAAATGTTTAAAATGTTTTAATGGAAATATATTAAATGATAATTAAATCCTTAATCTCTTATTATCGTTAAAGATACAAATTAAAGATAGTCATATCTGGACAGGAAGAGTATTACATATTCCAAGGACAGATCTATCTCATTCAAGGATTTACAAGCACGCACTTCGAGACCGATCGTTTAAACTAATTATTGTAGAGTTTCCTGTGAAATTATTTAATTAAAGTCATTCATGTCCGCTATTTCCGATGGTTGACTTAGCAATTGGGATACTGGTTTCACAAGACTTAAAATCCAGCCAATTAGAGATTTTTCTTATGCAGACATCGGACTAGAAAGCAATTTTTTATACACGAGACCAAGAGGCTATGTGGATGATCATATTAGAATGAAAGCCAGCCAAAAAAGTTTAAAGCATTATCTTAAGTGAGATAAAAGGGAGAGGAAAGAAGAGACTGACTTTACTTTGGTCAGACTAAAGACTGCAAACCTGAACCAATAACATCCCAAACCCACACAGCTAAACACACCACACTCCAAACCAGAGATGAAAAAAGCAAAAAGCCAAAAGACAAATATCGAAGCAAAGATTCATACCTGAAATCAGTCTCGGATGAAGAAGGGGTTACAAAAATCGCAACAAAGAAACGGCAGAGAAATGAACCCACTGAAATAGAAGTAAAAAAAAAAACATTGATCTGAAACCAAAATAGAAATCAAAAGGCAAAGACAGACAAAGACAAAGTTAAAGATTCATACCTCAAAATCAGTCCCCGATGAAGCAGTGGATTTCAAAAACCACAAAAACCAATTTCTTGCTTGATGACTATAGCATCCAACAACACTAAAAAATCAAAGAAAAAGTATTGTAAGCATAACGAGTAAAGAATAATGAGGAAAACAAATTTGTACCTAACTTACACGATGAGTGTAGCAGAATCAGATGAACCACTTCCAAAGTCGATATCGGACAGACGCAATGGTTTCGGGGAATAACAGCAAGCGAGACGAGAGGAAAGGGAAAATAGTTAAGGATTTCGGGGATGGGAAAACATATTTAGGGAAAAAATGGGATTTGGGGAAAATGTTAGGGATTTCGGGTATGGGGAATTAGGGGATGATTTGGGGAAAAAGAAAGTGGTGTTTTTTGTTTTAGGGATTTAAGGAAGGAAGAACAAAAATGGGGAAAAAAGACTTAGCAAAAAACTGAATTGATTTTGGGTAAAGGGCATAAACCTCAAGGGAGAAAAAACGACGCCGTTTCAAATAAGGAAACTTTGTGGCGTTTTCATTAAAGCGCCGCTAATGAGACATTTTGTGGCGTTTTAGGCAAAGCGCCACTAACGCCTCTTTTATCCACTACAAAACGACGACGTTCTAATACAATTTGTGGCGTTTATTATAGAAACGCCGCTAAAGCCCCTAATATTCAGAGGAAACGCTACCGTTTTACTCTAATGTATAATTAAATTTTGTGGCATTTTTTGGAAAACGCCACTATTGCCTATCATTTGCGGCGTTTTATGTATAAACGCTGCTAATACCTGAATATTTTTTAAAAATTGGTTAAAATTTAAAACTATATATTTAGAATTTCTTTTATATTATATCCAAGTAATGTTAGTGTAGTACAAAATATATTTTTCATATATTTATATTACGTGTAGTCCAAAATGACAAGAATCTCATAAAATTCCAAATATTGGTTCAGTCTTCAACAATATACCTTTAAATTTAAACCTCAAACCATAAACTTACAGCACTCTAAACCCTAACTATAGTTAAAACTTCAATTTTGATTTAATACACATTTTAAAATACATCAATATATTTTTATATTGAATAAATATAAATATTACGTATGCATATAAATTAATTAAATAAAAACATATGACGCTATTTATATTAATAATTGTGTTAATAGGTGGAAAGATCTAGATCAAATTACAGTTCATGTACACAATTGCACACTAAACCACTTTTCATCCATTTTGATATATATTAATTTAAAATAATAATTTATATATATATATCTTATTTATATTTATCTTCTAAATTAAATCTAAAATTATACTCTAAACTTGAAACCCTAAACCTAAGACCTTAAACCCTAAACCCTAAACACTAAACCTTAAACCCTAAACTACAAACACAAAACCTATAACCCCAAACTTTAAACCCAAAAACCATTCACAGTAACCCCTAAACCAACCATAAATCCTAGACTATAAAGCCCCCAAACTATAAACTCTAAAAATCATTAACCTTAAACCATAATCGTAGACATATTTTTGGGAATTCGTGTGGCCAATGTTAGTATAGTACAAATTAAAACACATATATACGTTTATATTCTTATATTAAATAATATGGGTATATACAAATTAAATGGCATGAATCTCAGTAAAATCCAAATGTTCTTCAGTTTTTAGCTAATAGTATCATTTCCTTAAACCCTAAATTAATCTAAACTTACACCCTAAATATATAGAATCTTAATATATATAACAAGGGACAAAAGTAATTAAAATAGAATCTTAATTAATGCTTACCAAAACCCTAAAATAAATTATTTTTTATCATTAATCATAACCTCTAATCCCTAATAACATAACCCCTAAAACCATAAACATTAAAATTAATTCGACCCTAATACCTAAAACACAGTAAACCCTAAACTTACATTCTAAAACATAAATCCATAACCCAAAATAATAAACATTATATCATAAACCCTAAAACTCTAAATTAACCTAAAATTCATAACCTTAAACCTTAAAATAACATAATTTATTTGCGGCGTTTTCTAAAAAAACGCCACTAATGATTCACATTTTGCGGCGTTTTTTAAAAAATGCCGCTAATTCATCTATAGCTAACTAAGGGACGGCGCCGTTTTGCTCAAAACTTCTGCGGCGTTTTCAGACAACCGCCGCTAATACGTCACCTATTGCGGCGTTTTCAAAAAACGCCGCTATTGCTTGAATTTTTTGTGGCGTTTTTGGTAAAACGCTGCTAATGCCTCAACAGCTCACCATCAAAACGGCGCCGTTTTGGTCAACACATTTGGGGCATTTTTCGACAACCGTCGCTAATGCGTCACCTATTGCGGCGTTTTTAAGAAAATGCCGCTAATTCTCACTTTTTTGTGGCCTTTTTTTATAAGCGCCGCTAATATTGATATTTTGCGGCGTTTTTTTGGCAAGCGCCACTATAACCTTGACCTATAGCGGCGTTTTTATACAAACGCCACTAATGTGTAAATGTTGCGGCGTTTTTCGTCCAAACGCCGCTAAAAGTCTATTCTGCTGTAGTGTTTGAGCAACTAAGCCATATTGATTCCTTAAAATTTTTAGATTATCATTTGAAAAGATGAAATTAGATTTCCAAATGTATAAATAAATAGTGATGCTCATTCATGACTTTAGAAGTTGAACACCACCTTCTCAAATATGAAAAAAAAAAAAAAACTCTTTATATTTATATGATTTTAGATGATCATGTCTGGATTTTTGTTAGTGTTGTCGTGCACTAGTTTTTATTATTATTCAAGAAATGGCTGACGGACTTGTGCTACTGCTCTGCTAGTTCTGTTCGCTAACATAAAATAAAGTCCTCCAGAACTAAAGCATACATTTTTCAGACTCATAATGATCCCAGCTTACTTTCATTTTATTTTCCAGGTATTTGTAGATGCCACTGGTATCTTAGATATACATTAACATGTTAATCATTGATTATTATTATTAGATATGCATAAATCATTTGGAAACACAACAATTTACTTAAAATGAAAAAGAAAACATAGAAATTTATGTATTGAGAGTTAAATTATATTTTATCTTTTTTACTTAAAAAATGTGCAAATTAGTTCTTATATATTAGATCAAAGAGCAAATTAGTCTTTTTTGTTAAAAACTTATCCATTTGTACTATTATAAATTGATGTGACTAACAAAATAATTAGATAGTGAGTGATATGTGGCATGCCATATGTATCTTATGCT
Source organism: Gossypium longicalyx (assembly GCA_025698465.1). NCBI lineage: Eukaryota > Viridiplantae > Streptophyta > Magnoliopsida > Malvales > Malvaceae > Gossypium > Gossypium longicalyx. Next base: position 42,269,144 of record CM046999.1, read on the forward strand.
GACATATTGGGATTAGTTTTTAATAGTAGAAATTGATGAAATTTTTAACAGAATGATCATTTTCCTCTTTAATCTAATATACAGAGAGAGACTAATTTATCTATTTTTTAAATAATGAGAACAAAATGCCATCCAAGTTCTAATACATGGAACTATGACTAGTTCTAGGAATTGTGTAAAAAAGACCAGATATGATCATATCCGATAATGAGATTGTTCAAAACAAATTAGCTAATTGTTTATATGGCATACACAAGGATGTCAGGTCAACAAAATTAACTGATAATTTTTTCATTCATTTTTTAGATGATTTGATCAACAATGCAAGCTGAAAGACTAAAAATGTGAAAAATTAAATGAAGAGTTAAAATTTTTTTTTTCGTAAAGTGAAAAACTAAATAAGTTATTATACCAAAAAATGTTTAAAATTATGATTTTTGTTTAAATAATTTTCTTCTAAAATATTTAATATTAATATTTTAATAATAAATATTTATTATAATTATAAATGTATTAATAATAAATGTTTTGTAGTATAAATGTTAAAATATGTCATAAGTCTATGTACTCTTCACAAATTTGGAATTTAGTCTCTGTACTTTTATTTTCGAGAATTTAGTCCCTCTACTTTTCAAATTTGAAAATCAAGTCCTATTGTTAACATTTTTATTTTTTTTTTGTCAATTTTGTTGATGTCACGTTTTTAAATACAAAAAATATTCGATAGTCATGTAACCAAAAAACCACGTTGTAATGAACCTTAATTTAACAAAATATTTTTAATGGTGATAACAACTGAACTTTAATTTTGATATCTAAAAAATAGGACTAAATTCCCAAAAATAAAAGTACATGAATATGGAAAGTATAAGAACTTATGACATATTTTAACCTATTATAAAATATGAATATTTTAATTATATAAATATGAGTACTTGTTTAAATAATATTTAACTTTGTTAATCATTTATAACTCTAATGTATCAATAGGTACCCTCATATATGTAATATAAATTAAGTTTTAAGCAAACATTATTTACTATTAAATTTACATATAACATTGATTATCACAATATATTATCTTAACAGCTTTTATGAAATATTTTCAGAAAATCTATTAAATATTATACACAAATTCATCCAAACAACAGAAAAATAAGTGATTTTCCAAAAACTTTTTTCAATAAAATAAATAGAGTCTACAAATTAATTTGAGATAAAAATCAGATTATTTTAATTCACTCCGATTATAATCGTTTAATTGAAATAAATTAAAAAAATTAAACTGAATTTGAATAATTTACAATCACAAAAAACTAATTTACTTGGGACATGAAATTATAACTTTAACACCCATGGCTAATTTAATCTAATTTAGTATATATATATATACTAAAGCAGTGTTAGGTTAGAATTTAGGAAATAATGCATTGGTGGTATGCCATTTGACATCTTAAATGTAGGATTACAAGGTATTGATGTAATAAAATATGGCATGCATTGAAGCTTCAAATATTTGGTGAATCTCAAAATTAAAATCCCACTAATTTCTTATTATTCTTTAATTCATATAAAATAAACACACAATTAGTCTCTTTTATTAAAGTAAATAGATTTAAAAAAAAAAATTGTCTCTTGCCTCTTAATTTTACCAAATTACAATAGAAAGCTAATATATAGAGAGAGATACAACAAGGTACAGAAGCAATTTTGGTAATAACCCAATGTGGATGCTTTACTTTTATGTACTTGTGTTTTAAAATAGAAATTTAATATAAATAATTTGAATTTTCACAACTAAATTATAAAACCTAAGTCACTGGTGAAGTAAATCCAAAATAACATATTCACCGCTTAGGGTGGGTATGAATATTTGGTGGGGTATGGTGCAGTGTGGTATGGTATGGTGGGTTAATTTACTTTTGTTTTAAGTTATAATATTATTAGAATATTTAATTTTATTATTATTGCTATTTTTACACTAATCGTAAGTAAATTCACCTTCCATCTAAATTTATCTTTTATTCATGATAAAGTAATTACTAGGGAGAATTAAAGTTTTCAAAGTTTTAATACACACTATAAAAAAATAATTAGGGTAAACTATCAAAATAGTAATTTTTATTTATCTCAAGTTACATTTTAATCACTTATATTGACGTGTTGTAACATATTAACCATTGAGCTATTAATTATCGTTAACAGTATAACAATAAATTGACATGACACGTTAAATCCTCATTTCAAACAAAAAAAAACTTAAATTAAATTATATAATTGATCCCATATTTTTTTATTTTAAATAATTTAATTTTTTTTCTTTCATATTATTTTTGAACTTTACTTTTTCCATTCCCTAATCATATATTTAACTCTTGGATTCACTTTTTAGACATATCCTACAAATCCAAATCCAGTTTCAGTTCTCATCGACAATTAATTAAAGGAGCACAAAATATTAAATACATATTTTCCCATTTTGAAAAAAAGCTAATTATTAAATTAATATAATATTATTCTAACAAAAATAGGGGAACTAACCATTTTACTAATGTCTCCTTTGCATCGTAAAAAGTACAGTCCCGTTTGCAAGGATAAGGTTGTTTCATCTTTATTGAAACTAAACTATAGTATTTGCAAGTTAAAGCCTTCCCCTTTCATCCTTCATCCATTCCTTTTACTGTTCCTTGTTTGCAATTTGCTTTGCACTTTCTTTCTTCTGTTTCATATCCAAATCCTTCATCTTTGCAACATTCTTCTCTTGTGTTCAAGAACTCTTCTTGTTCATTGTTTGCTTTTACTTCCCTTTTCATCTTCCTTTAAACCTTTCTTTACCAAAAACCCCAAAAGAAAAACATGGCTATGGTGGCTGAAGCTTTTCTCTCTGCTTCCATTGAGGTACTGCTTGATAGGATTGTTTCTGCCGATGTTCTGAGGTTTATCAAAGGAAAGAAACTTGAAGCTATGCTGCTGAAAAAACTGAAGCCAACCTTGATGTCGGTGAAAGCTGTGTTGGATGGTGCTGAATATAAGCAGATTACCAGCCCAAATGTCAAAAGTTGGATTGATGAGCTCAAAGATGCTGTTTATGATTCCGAGGACCTCCTGGACGAGATCTCTACTGAAGCTCTTTAGGAATAAGATCGAATCCGAATATCAAACCACTGCTATGAAGCAGGTTAGTAGCTTTTTCTCTTCTTTCAATCCCTTCAAAGATGGGATGCAGTCAAAGCTGGAGGAGATCCTTGGAAGACTAGAATATATAGTCAGCCAGAAAGATACCCTGAAATTGGAAGGAATTTCTGGAGCAGAAAAGGAGTATCGGAGATCACTTGCAACTTCTTCTTTGGTGGACGAGTCTGGTGTTTATGGCAGAAATGGTGAAAAAGAAGATATAATGGAGTTGCTGCACCGTCAAAATCTGTCCGCGGATGATAAGGTAGATGTGATTCCCATTGTGGGTATGGGCGGGCTTGGCAAAACCACGCTCGCACGATTGATCTATAATGACCAGAAAGTGGCCGAATGGTTTGAGCTCAAAGCATGGGTGTGTGTTTCGGAAGAATCCGATCCTTTCAAAGTAACTAAAGCCATCCTCCAAGAGCTCCCTGGTGTTTATGATGATAGCCAGAGCTTAAATCAACTTCAACTTAAACTCAATCACAAATTGTCGGGAAAGAAATTTCTATTGGTTTTAGACGATGTTTGGAACTTAAGGTCTGCTGATTGGGATGAGCTCAGAATTCCTTTCAGTTTTGGAGCACAAAACAGCAAGATTATTGTAACAACACGTCATGAAAGTGTTGCCTCCATTATGAATACTGTTCCAAGTTATCCTCGACAGACCTTATCAAATGATGACTGTTGGGAGCTATTTGCAAAGCATGCATTCGTTGGTACAATCCCAAGCATGCATCCAGATCTGATGGCAATCGGTAAAGCAATTGTCGAAAGATGTGACGGCCTCCCTCTGGCTGCAAAAACTCTTGGAGGTCTTCTGCGTTGTAATCTAGACGCTGCTAAATGTAACAAAATATTACATAGCAATTTTTGGGACCTACCAAATGATATTCTTCCCGCATTGAAATTGAGTTATTATTATCTTCCTTCCCATTTAAAGCGATGTTTTGTTTATTGTTCAATTTTCCCTAAAGATTATGAATTTGAGAAGGAAAAGCTAATTCAATTATGGATGGCTGAAGGTCTTTTAGAGCTTCCAAATGACAATGGCGATGTGGAAGAACGAGGTGATGACTATTTTGAAGATATGAGATTGAGGTCATTTTTTCAGCAGTCGAATGGAAAGAAATTTAGTTTTGTCATGCATGATTTAATCAGTGATTTGGCTAAATCTATCGCTGGAGGGTTTATTTGCAGATTAGAAGGTAGTGATGGTTCTTGTGAAATAATCGAAAGGACTCGTCTTTTGTCCAATGTCCAAAAATTTTATGATGTGCGACAAAAATTTCAGAACTTACCTAAAGCAAAATGTCTGCGTGCTTTCCTAAATGTGAATTCTTCTTCCTATTGTAATGTTAGCAGTGTGCTAATGCGTGATTTGTTGATGAATTGCCGGAAGATATTGGTAGTTTGAAGCAGCTACGAAATTTGAATCTCTCAGAAACTTCCATCAAAAGGTTGCCAAATTATGTGTGTACATTGTATAATTTGCAAGCATTGACATTGCATGGATGCAGTGACCTTGTTGAGTTGCCGAGAGACATGGGGAGATTGATCAACATACTTTATCTTGATATTAGGGGAACAAAGTTAACTAGGATGCCAGAAGGGATGGGTAAGTTGAAAGATATTCGAATCTTAACAGATTTTGTTTTAGGTGATCAAACTGGTTCAAGCATTAATGAGTTGGGAAAGCTCAAGCATTTACGGGGAAGACTTGCCATTTCAAGACTGAAAAATGTTGTATATGCCAGGGATGCCAAAGATGCCAATTTGAAGGATAAGGTTAATCTTAAGGAGTTGAAGTTGACATGGGATGAATATGATGATATTGATGGTGACTCAAAGCATGATAGAGAAGTATTGGAACAATTAGAGCCTAATACAAACTTGAAGCATCTAGTTATTGAAAGTTACAAAGGCACGAGATTTCCAGATTGGGTGGGGCACTTTTCCTTCTCAAATATCGTATCTTTGAAGTTGCAAGACTGTAAATTTTGCATATCTTGGCCGTCGCTTGGCCAGTTATCATCTTTGAAATCTCTCTCCATTTCTGGGTTTAGCGGAGTTGTAATAGTTGGTGAGGAGTTCTACAGTAATGGACAAGCTTCGACTAAACCATTTGGATCTCTTGAAATCCTAGCGTTTGAGGAAATGGCTGGGTGGGAAGAATGGTCGTGTAGGAGTGATGAAGCTTTCTCCCTTTTGCAAGAGCTACACATCAGGGATTGTCCGAAGCTAATCAAGTCTATGCCCAAACACCTCCCCTCTTTAAAGAAATTGAAGATTGCAAATTGTGAGAAGCTTGAATGTCTTCTCCATGGACACCAAGCATTTCTGAACTTGAGTTAGAAAAATGTGATGCATTGCAATTGGAGCCATTGCCTTGTGGGCTTCGAAAGTTGGGCATCGAAGGTTCGAATATGAATGATTCCATATTGGAACAGATGTTGCAACACTGCACTCATCTCGACAAGTTAACTATCTCAAATTGTTCTGATATCAGATCCCTTCCTGAAGGTACTGTGTCTATTACACTAAAAAAATTGAGGATCGACCAGTGCAAAGCTTTTGATCATTCCAAAATCTTCTTGTATACATCCCTTGAATCTTTGGAGATAGACCGTACGAAGTGTGCTAAACTGGAATCTTTCCCATTAGGATCGTTTCCTATGGTAAAGCGAGTTCATTCTTCGAAATGTGAAGACTTGAAGTTTATTAGTGCTACTTTAGAGGGCTCTCACCACCAGCATCTAACATGTCTCGATTCTTTGGATATATGGTAAAGCCAAAATTTGATATCTTTTCAAATTGAAGATGGATTATCTGTCACCAATTTGACCCGACTTTGGCTTTGGAGTTGCGAAAGTCTAAAGTAATTTTCAGAGCAAATGCACTCTGTCTTTCCATCCATTGAGGTTTTGGAAATAGATGATTGTCCAAAAATAGAGAGGGTTCCAAAAGAGGGTTTGCCCTCCAAATTAAAAGATATTAGAATCTTAGGGAGTGATAAACTAATTGAGAGCTTGATTAGGAAAAGGGAATGGAGTTTGCATACACTCCCTTCTCTTACAGTTCTCCATATCTCATATTCAGAAGTAGAGATTGAGTGTTTTCCAGATGAACATCTGCTTCCCTCTTCTCTTACATATCTCTTCATCTCTAATCTTCCAAATCTAAAGAGTTTGGAGTATAAGGGGTTTCAACACCTCACCTCTCTTTGCTGTTTGTATATCAACAACTGTCCCAACCTCCAATCCATGCCCCCAAACATGCTCCCTCTCTCTCTTTCTCGTTTGTACATTTCTCAATGTCCTTTGCTGGAGGAACGTTGTGAAAAGGAGAAAGGCAATGATTGGGCCAACATTTCCCACATCCCTGTCATTGAAATTGGCAATGAAGTCATCATTTAGAAGGGACGGTGTGTGAGAAAAGAAGTCCAAACGCTGGTATTGCATTCATATTTTGATCGACATGAAACAAAAATTGATTTGTAAGTTTGGTAGAAGTAGAAGAGGAAGTTATGTTTAATTTTGAATTATAGCATTCCACAACCCTACTGATTGGCATCCAAATCAATGATTGCTTAGTTTTTAAGTGTTTATGTTTGAACTACGATACATATAATATAGGAGCGGAGATATAATTCTTCAGGAAAAAAAATAGTAATTTGAAACATTTGTGGAGTAGAATTTCAAAAAATACATTTACTAAGATTTATTTTTCTATAATTTTTAAATTCAATTTCAAAATAAATGTTTAAAAAATATAAAAAATTTTGATTTTCTTAAATTTATGAAATTTCATTTTTATAATATATATAAAGAAATAATATTTGGAACACTATCAATGAAAATTTTAGGCCTCATAAAGAAATAATATATACATGTATTTAACACAGCTATATTCAAATTTTTTTCTTAGTTCTTTTATATATCTAAATAACAGAGGCAAAAAAATTCTTCATTGTATTGGCTACGAAATAGTTTGCGGTCAACATGAAATCACATACTCTAATTGTATATCCTCTGTCTTGCCTATTTTTACTAATATGTCTCTAAATGTAGGTGAAGAGAAAAAAGCACATGCTCTGAAAATAACTTGTACACCAATATTTACTCATTCATAGAAACCTATTTGCCTTGATTAAAAATGTTTATAAGTCATTTAAAATCATTTAGAACATTTTAAAACGAGTTCTAGGTGACCGAGGTTGTTCAGAATCAAGTCCGAGTGTCCGAGGATCAAAATGACTCAAAACAAGGGAGGAGACCTTGATTGACCTAGTTGTATCGCTACAAGTTCCTGTTGTCGTTCAATTTTGGAGATTGACTTACTTGTACTGATACATCTGGTCTCTTATATCGAAATAAGTTTGTCGGAACAAAAAAAATATCTCCCCTAAAGTCACCTGTTTTGATAATATATACCAATTCATTTTCAAGACTTATAGGACTTAAAATTCATGTTCCAAATACCATTTATGCTTGTCAAAACACATCCAACAATATAACCACCAACATAATCATAGTCTTTACAAATTCAGTCATCATAATAAGTTTACTTGGCATGCAAGAAACACGTGAACTTATAATAAACATTGTATAAAGATTAGTGCATACCATCTTAACCTTATATAAGTACCATTACATACATATATATATATATACATACTTAGACTACAATTTATCAACATTATAGGTACCACATCATCAAATGACTACAACATCTATGTTAAATCTATGTACATGCCAAATTCATCTAATTATTCACAATGAATAATTAACTTAAATGAAGTTGAGCTGTAACCTTTGGATGCCTTCAAGCTGAACGATTCTAATCTATCTCCACTTGTTACATGTGTACAGAACAAACATGTTTGCACATTGAGCATTAGATGCTCAATGGTGCTAATATAATTTGAAATTAAAAGCATAAATCATTAAATAAATAGGCATACGAAAATGAAATTATAACTCATCTTAAAATTTTTGTTACAAATGCATTTTGTTATCACAGTCCACCCTCATGCACTATATTTCCTTTATTATCATTTATAAGAACCCTTAGTGTATCTACATTAATTAACCGTGTTTCAAACAAGCAACTATGATCTTTATACCTTAACCCTTATTAATTGATTTCATGTTCAGAAATGTGTATTACCACACCAATATACTCTCCTGACCCAACAGAGAATTGGAGCTAATGATATGTTCTTGACCCAAGAGGGAATTAGAGATAAAATTGTGTTCTTGACCCAACAGGGAATTAGAGGTAACACTATGTTCTTAACTCAATAGGGTGTTAGAAAATTATTCTTGACTTAATAGGGAATTAGAGATAATAATGCATTCTTGACCCACCAAGGAATTAGAGAACTCTCCTTAAGTTAACAAGGAATTATGGGTGTCAAATGGAGTGCACAAGCATTAATTTACTTTAATATACACTTACGACCCTTCTGAAAATTGGAGCTAATGATTCATACTCAACCTTTTAGAGAATTAAAATACTCTATACAATATCGTTTTTAGCACATTCTCAAAATTATTAATATGAATGCATATATCATTCATTCCTTTCATTACGTTTTCAGAGTATATATGACACATGTAAGACTTTCTTTTTAATTTATTTGCATCATAAAAACCACCTATGATTATCTTCTTATTGCATAATGTGGTTAGTGGATCATTGCAACATTGCTTATCCTTCTTACTTACGATCGACAATATCTTCTATCTTTGGTGGAAGATCATCAAATTTCATTGGTAAGTGAAGTATCTTCTAGTGCCCTTTCATGTGTATTCATGGTTCTTGATCTTCCATTTATTGGGTTAGTACATATCACTTCTGTATCTTATTGTATTTGATTTTCTTGAAATTTTGTGAGGCTGAAACAGTCTTGCATTGGCAAATAAAAGTCAAAAGAGAATCTGGGTGTTGGTGTATATCTTGGCCACTAGTGCTACTCTTGTCCTTGTACCTCTAATTGAGTTTTGTTAGTTTACAATACAATTCTAATTTAGAGACATATCACATCAACATAATATACATTAGGTGGAGGATTTTGATTTTGAGACTCACCTTGTAAAAGAATAACCAATTTCCTGAGCTATGAATAGTATAAATGGTTGCTAATCTGGAAAAACTAGATTCCACGAAAAATTATGTTACTTTTGAATTTTGATTTTATATATATATAGATATATATATATATATATATATCATAAAATAAAATCTAAAATTTAGGAAATAATGTAAATGGGTTGGTTGATAAAAATAAAATAAAACTTTTAATATCAAGTTTATTTTTATTTTTTGAATTTGTAATCTCATATTTATAATAAAGATTATATTGTTTGGAAGACTTACATCTAAAGAAATAATAATCATAAAAATGGTGATAAGTTGATATATCAATATTCTTTTTCTTTTACTTTCTTCACTTTATTGCAAGTTTCAAGTAATTTCGTTTCTCCATTAATTTATGAATGGAATCATCAGTCAACACATAAAAAAACAAAGTCCATATGGAGTGGAGGTAGAAAGGCCTACAACTACCACCTTTCTTTTTCTTAATTTAAAGTGAAGTGGGGCTAACCATCCTAGTCTCTTTTTCCTTTTACTTTCTTGACTTTGGTGCAAAATTCAAGCAAATTTGTTCCCCTTTTTTCAATTAATTTATGAATTGAATAATCATAGCTTTACCACAGAAAGCAAATAAAACTCTAGGGCCTACAATTACCACCTTACTTTTTCTTAATTTAAAGTTAATAACTTGGTCTTGCCGGCAGCCACACCCACCTGTGGTACTTACTGGTCACCACTGTTTCAACAATTTTGTTTAGTTTTTAGTTTTACTCCATTGTTTAAATAAAAAAAAAACTGTTATGGTTGTAGTTTCAGTACACTTTTTTTTTTTTAATTTACTATGTTTTCAGTTTTCAATTAAAGTGGTGGTGATTTTTGTTTGATCTCTTATCATGTTTTGACATATAAATGAGATTTATCAAGTAAATGTGCTATCAAATTTACTGGGAACTCAAAGAACCTCGTCAAAAGAGTATTCACAAAATTGTACATGAACTATCATTTAATCCCCATCAAAGTCTACATTAAATCCCTTATAGACTAATGGATGTAAACAAATATTGCATCCTTCCACTAAAATAGGTTGGAATGCATGTATACCTAATCTATGCAGAGTAGGCACTCTATTCAATAATACAGGGTGTCCCTACATAACTTCTTGCAGTATTTTCCATACAATCGACCCTTTTTCTCAAATTTTACTCTTAGCAACTCTTATGTTCGAAACAAGATGTTGTCTACTTAGACCGCGAATTACAAGTATCTGGAAAAGCTCTATTTCTATTTCGCGAGGCAATCCATAGCGATGTAATGAAAGTGAGGGGTCAACAACAATGACAAAACATCCCGAATAATCAACTCGTTTGCCAAGCAAAGTCTCATGAAATCTTCCCTCTTTACCTTAATATATTTGGGGCTATTAAAGTAGGATCCACTTTTTGGGGAGTATGAGTCGAAGCAATAACAAGAATATCTGTAGCGGAACATCTTTCACAATCCTTAGAGAGATAGTTCACTAATAGACTAAAGGATAAGTAATTCACCTCATTCACATCAAGATTATGAATGTTTGGAATCCATATTATGCAAGGAGACATTGCTTTTGGTAGTTCGAATTGAAAGGTGATATAAAATCAATCTATTTCTGACATCATATCCATAGTTAACGTATTCATCATAGTTAAAAGCTCCAACTTCGTATCAAGGTCACGATCAATAACATCACTAGCATCAATATCGATATCATTAATAAGAAAAACCTTTAAGCTTGTTATCCAGGAACTTATTTAGAAATATTGTAGTGAAAGGAACATAAGAGTTTGTTGCTAGGTATTTGACCAAATAGGATCATCTGGTTCCTATAGAACCAATCACTAAAATACCCCTAAAGGGAGATAAGGCTAAGCGAAGCGAAAAGGGTTTTCCACAAGATGAGAAATGAAAACTATTAGCCCCACGTTTTTGAATAAGTGATTGTCTGATAATGAGCAAGGAATATCCGCCTTTCTGCTAAACATGATGTATTGAACTCATAATTCATTAGATACTTTTTATGAATGTCAACTAAGCATCGTAAGTAAATTGGTCCCAGTTGTTCAATCATTTGATAACCAGAGTCATTCTTTGATAAATGATAACTATGAGTTAGACTCAATAGAATTTGATCAATCTTTTTTTTTTCTGTCATTAAGGTGGAGAACTGAACCAATAATTCTCTTTTTTTATCATCAATTGAATCACTGTTCACGACTCAAGATTCTATTTTCTCATCAATCTAATCACCGCTCACTTTTTTTTCTTTTTCTTATCAATGAATAGATCTCTTTACTTGTATGACGTAGATGTCCCGTATTTCTTAAAAAAAATGATTCGATTGATGGGATTTGGTATGATACTTATGAGATTGATCAGATTTATATTAAAATATTTATTCTTAGAACGTATTGGTTTGACCTCATAAACGGGACTACAAATCCTGCCGCTATCATTTGAGAATACAAATTATTGTTGTGCCCAAACACTGGATTTTGGTTGGAATCATTAGCAGAACTAATCAAACGATTTTGTTGATCCATTCGAAGAATTAAGCGTTTCACAATTAGTGAACTGAATTTATTATTGATTTTAGATGATCATGTCTGGATTTTTGTTAATGTTGTCATGCGCTAGTTTTTATTATTATTCAAGAAACGGCTGACGGACTTGTACTACTGCTCTGTTAGTTCTGTTCGCTAACATAAAAGAAAGTCCTTCAGAAGTCAGAACTAAGGCATACATTGTTCATACTCATATTGATCCCAGCTTGCTTTCATTTTCTTTTTCAAGTATTTGCAGATGCCACTGGTATCTTAGATATACATTAACATGTTAATCATTGATTATTATTATTATTAGATATGCATAAATCATTTGGAAACACATCAATTTACTTAAAATGGAAAAGAAATAATGGAGGTTTATGTATTGGGAGTTAAATTATATTTTATCTTTTTTACTTAAAAAATAGATAAATTAGTTCTTATATATTAGATCAAAGAGCAAATTGGTCTTTTTTATTAAAAATTTTATTCATTTATACTGTTATAAATTAGTGTGACTAACAAAATAACTAGATAATGAGCAACATGTGGCATGTCATATGTATCTTATGCTGACATATTGAGATTAGTTTTTAACAGTGAAATAGATGAAATTTTTAACAGAATGGTTATTTTGCTCTTTGATCTAATATACAGAGACTAATTTATCTATTTTTTTAAATAATGAGAACAAAATGCCATCCAAGATCTAATACTATTACTTAATTTGTAGGTATAAAATTCAAAATATTTGTGTATTATTGTGTTGTTATTATTTGATCAAGTCGTATATTATAGTTACTTTTCCTTATTATTTCTTCATTTGTGTATTCTTTTATTTTTGGTTTAATTATCGTGTCATTAAAGATAGATGTTGCATGTTCATCTGTAAAGCATAAAGTTCCCACTAATAATTTTGAGACATGTCCCACAAACAGTTAAATAACGCATACGTTTATATATATTTTAAAAAATATAGTAATTCATTCTCTAATTTTTTTTAAAAAAATATTTAATTTTCTATTTAAAATTTTGTCTTTTTCAGTTCATAAATTTGTGTTGTTTGTTAAATCACACTAAAATAGATGGAAAAATAATGTTTGTTAACTTTGCTAACATGATATATACGTTGATTGTCACGTGTAAGGGTGAGCAAAATCAGATTCGATTCGAAAAACTCGATAAAAATTTAAATTTTGAATTAAATAGTTCGAGTTATTTGAGTTAATCAAGTTATTCGGATCAACTCGAATAAAAAATTAAGTTTTTCGGTTTAAACCGAATATGAATTACACAATTCGAGTTATCCGAAAATCCGAATAAGAAAAGACAAAACTACGTTGTTTTGATAAATGTTTACTTTTTTAAAAGTTAAAATTCAAAATAAATAAGTTAAAAGGCAAAACTACGTTGTTTTGATAAATGCTTACCCATTAAGTTAAAAGACTAAATCATTATATTATTCATGTAGTTAAATAATCTTGTACTTCGTCTACTAGTATTAGTCCATCTAAACGCAACATTAAGTATAAATAATAGGATTCGTTAACTCGACTCGATTTGACTCAATTCGATTCGAAAAAAATTCAAATTGGGTTCGGCCGCTAAAATAGGATTTGTCAACTCGACTAAAATTTTGTATTCAATTCAACTCGACTCGATCGAATACACACGCTTAGTCACATGGATGCCACTTTAGCAAATAATTCATTTTTCAAATTTTAAAAGATTCAAAAATTTTATAAAAAATATTTAAAAATAAAAAAATTTATAAAATATAAAATATAAAAGATATATTTTTTAATATCTTTAATTTAAAAAATTAATTAATTGCACTTATTGAATATTAACTCAATTGGCATGGATGCAAGAGAACATGGGTTCAAGTGCGCTGAAGCGCATTATATTTCTATTTATGGGTTGAGGAGGGGCTATGAGTTGTTTTAATAATTGTGTAAAAAAGAGCAGATATGACCAGATCTTATAATAAGATTGTTCAAAAAGAAATTAATTAATTGCTTATATGGCATACACATGGATGTCACGTGAACAAAATTAACCGATAATTTTTTCATTCATTTTTTAGATATTCAACACTTAGGGTGGGTTTGGATGTTTGGTGAGATATGGTATAGTGCGGTGTAGTTAGTTTACTTTTGTCTCAAGTTACAGTATCTAATTTTACTGGCAATACTGTTTTTACACTAATCGTAGGTAAACTCACCTCCCATCCAAATTCACCCTTTATTCATGGTAAAGTAATTAATAGGGAAATTAAAGTTTTCAAAGTTTTAATACACACTATCAAAAATAATTAGGGTAAACTATCAAAATAGTCATTTTTGTTTATCCCATGTTACATTTTAGTCACTTATATTTCAAATGTTACGTTTTAGTTACTTACATTGATATGTTGTAACAAGTTAGTCATTGAGCCATTAATTATCGTTAACAATATAACAGTAAGCTGTCATGGCACATTAAATTATCATTTCAAACAAAAAACTTAAGTTAAATTATACAATTGATCCTTATATTTTTTTCATTTTGAGTAATTTAATTTTTTTGTTTTATGTTATTTTTAACTTTACTTTTTTTTTTCATTCTCTAATCATATATTTAACTCTTGGATTCACTTTTTAAACATATTCTACAAATACAAATCCGTTTTCAAGTTAATATAATATTATTCTAACAAAATAGGGGAACTAACCAGTTTACTAATGTCTCCTTTGCATCGTAAAAAGTACAGTCCCGTTTGCAAGGATAAGGTTGTTTCATCTTTATTGAAACTAAACTATAGTATTTGCAAGTTAAAGCCTTCCCCTTTCATCCTTCATCCATTCCTTTTACTGTTCCTTGTTTGCAATTTGCTTTGCACTTTCTTTCTTCTGTTTCATATCCAAATCCTTCATCTTTGCAACATTCTTCTCTTGTGTTCAAGAACTCTTCTTGTTCATTGTTTGCTTTTACTTCCCTTTTCATCTTCCTTTAAACCTTTCTTTACCAAAAACCCCAAAAGAAAAACATGGCTATGGTGGCTGAAGCTTTTCTCTCTGCTTCCATTGAGGTACTGCTTGATAGGATTGTTTCTGCCGATGTTCTGAGGTTTATCAAAGGAAAGAAACTTGAAGCTATGCTGCTGAAAAAACTGAAGCCAACCTTGATGTCGGTGAAAGCTGTGTTGGATGGTGCTGAATATAAGCAGATTACCAGCCCAAATGTCAAAAGTTGGATTGATGAGCTCAAAGATGCTGTTTATGATTCCGAGGACCTCCTGGACGAGATCTCTACTGAAGCTCTTTAGGAATAAGATCGAATCCGAATATCAAACCACTGCTATGAAGCAGGTTAGTAGCTTTTTCTCTTCTTTCAATCCCTTCAAAGATGGGATGCAGTCAAAGCTGGAGGAGATCCTTGGAAGACTAGAATATATAGTCAGCCAGAAAGATACCCTGAAATTGGAAGGAATTTCTGGAGCAGAAAAGGAGTATCGGAGATCACTTGCAACTTCTTCTTTGGTGGACGAGTCTGGTGTTTATGGCAGAAATGGTGAAAAAGAAGATATAATGGAGTTGCTGCACCGTCAAAATCTGTCCGCGGATGATAAGGTAGATGTGATTCCCATTGTGGGTATGGGCGGGCTTGGCAAAACCACGCTCGCACGATTGATCTATAATGACCAGAAAGTGGCCGAATGGTTTGAGCTCAAAGCATGGGTGTGTGTTTCGGAAGAATCCGATCCTTTCAAAGTAACTAAAGCCATCCTCCAAGAGCTCCCTGGTGTTTATGATGATAGCCAGAGCTTAAATCAACTTCAACTTAAACTCAATCACAAATTGTCGGGAAAGAAATTTCTATTGGTTTTAGACGATGTTTGGAACTTAAGGTCTGCTGATTGGGATGAGCTCAGAATTCCTTTCAGTTTTGGAGCACAAAACAGCAAGATTATTGTAACAACACGTCATGAAAGTGTTGCCTCCATTATGAATACTGTTCCAAGTTATCCTCGACAGACCTTATCAAATGATGACTGTTGGGAGCTATTTGCAAAGCATGCATTCGTTGGTACAATCCCAAGCATGCATCCAGATCTGATGGCAATCGGTAAAGCAATTGTCGAAAGATGTGACGGCCTCCCTCTGGCTGCAAAAACTCTTGGAGGTCTTCTGCGTTGTAATCTAGACGCTGCTAAATGTAACAAAATATTACATAGCAATTTTTGGGACCTACCAAATGATATTCTTCCCGCATTGAAATTGAGTTATTATTATCTTCCTTCCCATTTAAAGCGATGTTTTGTTTATTGTTCAATTTTCCCTAAAGATTATGAATTTGAGAAGGAAAAGCTAATTCAATTATGGATGGCTGAAGGTCTTTTAGAGCTTCCAAATGACAATGGCGATGTGGAAGAACGAGGTGATGACTATTTTGAAGATATAAGATTGAGGTCATTTTTTCAGCAATCGAATGGAAAGAAATCTAGTTTTGTCATGCATGATCTAATCAGTGACTTGGCTAAATCTGTCACCGGAGAATTCATCTGCAGATTGGAAGGGAGTGGTGGTTCTTGTGTAATAACCGAAAAGACCCGTCATTTGTCCAATGTCCAAGAACCAGATGATGTGCGGCAAAAATTTCATAGTCTACCTAAAGCAAAAGGTCTGCGTACTTTCATAAACGTGAAGTCTTCTTTCGTTTGGGTAAATGTTAGCAATGTGCTAATGCACGATTTGCTGATGAAATCAAGCTTACGAATGCTTTCTTTGGCTAAGTATAAAAATATCAAAGAATTACCAAAAGAAATTAGTAACTTGAAGCATCTACGAAATTTGAATCTCTCAGAAACTTCAATCAGAAGGTTGCCAAATTCTGTGTGTACATTGTATAATTTGCAGGCATTGACATTGCATGGATGCAGTGACCTTGTTGAGTTGCCGAGAGACATGGGGAGATTGATCAACATGCTTTATCTTGATATTAGGGAAACAAAGTTAACTAGGATGCCGGAAGGAATGGGTAAGTTGAAAGATATACGAATCTTAACAGATTTTGTTGTAGGTGATCAAACTGTTTCAAGCATTAAAGAGTTGGGAAAGCTCAAGCATTTACGGGGAAGACTTGCCATTTCAAGACTGAAAAATGTTATAAATGCCAGGGATGCCAAAGATGCCAATTTGAAGGATAAGGTTAATCTTAAGGAGTTGAAGTTGACATGGGATAAATATGATGATATTGATGTTGACTCAAAGCATGATAGAGAAGTATTGGAACAATTGGAGGCTAATACAAACTTGAAGCATCTAGTTATTGAAAGTTACAAAGGCAGGAGATTTCCAGAATGGGTGGGGCATTTTTCATTCTCAAATATGGTATCTTTGGAGTTGCAAGATTGTAAATTTTGCATATCTTTGCCGCCGCTTGGCCAATTATCATCTTTGAAATCTCTCTCCATTTCTGGGTTCAGCGGAGTTGAAATTGTTGATGAGGAGTTCTACAGTAATGGAGAAGCTTTGACTAAACCATTTGGATCTCTTGAAATCCTAGTATTTGAGAAAATGGCTGGGTGGGAAGAATGGTTGTGTAGGAGTGATGAAGCTTTCTCCCTTCTGCAAGAGCTACGCATCAGGGATTGTCCGAAGCTAATCAAGTCTCTGCCCAAACACCTCCCCTCTTTAAAGAAACTGGCGATTGAAAACTGTGAGAAGCTTGAATGTTTTCTCCCAAGGACACCAAGCATTTGTGAACTTAAGTTACAGAAGTGCGATGCATTGCAGTTGGAGCCTTTGCCTTGTTCGCTTCGGGAGTTGCAAATTGAATATTTGAATTTGAATGATTCTATATTGGAACAGATGTTGCAACGCTGCACTCATCTCGACAAGTTAACTATCTCAAATTGTTCTGATATCAGATCCCTTCCTGAAGGTACTGTGTCTATTACACTGAAAAAACTGAGGATCGACCAGTGCAAAGCTTTTGATCATTCCAAAATCTTCTTGTATACATCCCTTGAATCTTTGGATATAATGGATACGAAGGATGGTCAACTGGAATCTTTCCCATTAGGATCGTTTCCTATGGTAAAGCGAGTTCATTTTTCGAGATGCGAAGACTTGAAGTTTATTAGTGCTGCTTTAGAGGGCTCTCACCACCAGCATCTAACATGTCTCGATTCTTTGGATATATGGTTCTGCCAAAATTTGATATCTTTTCAAATTGAAGATGGATTATCTGTCACCAATTTGACCCGACTTTTGCTTTTGAATTGCGAAAGTCTAAAGTCATTGCCAGAGCAAATGCACTCTGTCTTTCCATCCCTCGAGTATTTGAAAATAATTGGATGTCCAGAAATAGAGAGGGTTCCAAAAGAGGGTTTGCCCTCCAAATTAAAAGAAATTGCAATCCCAGGGAGTGATAAACTAATTGAGAGCTTGATTAGGAAAAGGGAATGGAGTTTGCAAACACTCCCTTCTCTTAAAGTTTTTGGAATCGGGAGTTCAAAAGTAGAGATGGAGTGTTTTCCAGATGAACATCTGCTTCCCTCTTCTCTTACATGTCTCTGTATCAATAATCTTCCAAATCTAAAGAGTTTGGAGTATAAGGGGTTTCAACACCTCACCTCTCTTTGCAATTTGTATATCGACGGATGTCCCAAGCTCCAATCCATGCCCCCAAACATGCTCCCTCCCTCTCTTTCTGGCTTGTACATTTCTGAATGTCCTTTGCTGGAGAAACGTTGTAAAAAGAAGAAAGGCAAAGATTGGGCCAACATTTCCCACATCCCTATCATTGAAATTGGTGATCAAGTAATGATATAGAAGGGGCGGTGAGTGAGAAAAGAAGAAGTCCAGACGCGGGTATTGCATTCATATTAGGATAGAGATGAAACAAAAAGTGAGATTTGTAAGTTTGGTAGAAGAAGAAGAGGAAGTAATGTTGAATTTGGAATTACAGAATTCCACCACCATGCTGATTGGCATCCAAATGATTTACTAAGTGAATTATTTTTTTATCATTTTTTCATGGAATATCTTTATCTTTTATTAAGTGAATTATTTATTGTATTATTACCATTAACATTAAGGTGTGTATTAAAGTAAATTTATTTAATTGATTTATTTTTATTTTTATTTTTATTTTTATTTAAAGATATATAAATAAATTGTAATACAATGAAATAAAATAAATTTATAACTTTTGCTAATAAAAAATATTATTTCAAACTTCACCAATGACTTAAACCAATCAATTATTCAAATTGTTCAAATTATAAAATTCTTCCTTTTTATTTTTTTCGAATCGAATCAAGTTTTGCTCATCATTAATAAATGATATTGTTTAATAAATAAATAAGCGATCTTCCATAGGTGTCTTTCTGAATAATAATGTATTTAAAATAAACACATAATTATTCATTTAATTTTAACTATTCAAATAATATTATTTAAATAATTATAATTATTTTTTAAAAAACCAAATAATATAATCTTTTGATTAATTACACCCATTCATTTATAGTTATTGGAACACTATAAATATTTGAAAATGTTCCAACAGTTATTGGAACACTATAAATATTTGAAAATGTTCCAACACCTCAGAGTATAGATGCCAATAACATAAGTTCCTTATGTACTATATTTCCTTTATTATCATTTATAAGCACCCTCAATGTATCAAAGTTAACTAACCGTGTTTTAAACAAGCAACTACGATCTTTATAACTTAACCTTTATTAACTGATTTCATATTCGACAATGAAAATTTATATTACTACACCAATATACTGTCATGACCCAATAGAGAATTGGAGCTAATGATATGTTATTGACCCAAAAGGGAATTAGAGATAACATTGTGTTATTGACCCAACTGGGAATTAGAGGTAACACTTTTTTCTTGACCCAATAGGGTGTTAGAGAACTATTCTTAATCTAATAGGGAATTAGAGATAATAATGTGTTCTCGACCTAATAGGGAATTAGAGAACTCTCATTAATCTAATAGGGAATTATGGGAGTTAGATAGAATGCAGAAGCACTAATTTATTTTAATATACGCTTACAACCTTTCTGAGAATTGGAGCTAATGATTTGAACTCGACCTTATCGACAATTAGAGTACTTTATATAATATTGTTTTTAGGACATTCTTAATATTATTAACATGAATGCATATATCAATCATTCCTTTCATTACATTCTCACAGTCACATCATATTAATTAAGCACTTAGTGCTCTCAACAAGGTTTTGCCATCCAAATTAAAAGACATTACAATCTCAGGGAGTGATAAACTAATTGAAAGCTTCATTAGGAAAAGGGAATAGAGTTTGCATACACTCCCTTTTCTTACATCCTTTTTGTTTTCATATTCAGGAGTAGAGATAGAGTGTTTTCCAGATGAACATCTACTTCCCTCTTCTCTTAGATCTCTCTCCATATTAAATCTCCCAAATTTAAAGAGTTCAGAGTGTAAGGGGTTTCAACATCTCACCTCTTTTTGCAATTTGTGGATCAACAGGTGTCCCAAGCTCCAATCCATGCCCCCAAACATGCTCCTTCCCTCTCTTTGTTGTTTGTACATTAGGAACTATCCTTTGCTGGAGGAACATTGTGAAAAGGAGAAAGGCAAAGATTGGGCTAACATTTCCCACATCCCTGTCATTCAAATTGGCGGTGAAGTGGTCATATAGAAGGGGCAGTGAGTGAGAAAAGAAAATTCCCTAACGCTGGTATTCCATTCATTTTGATTTTGATTTATTTTTTTCATTTTCATTAAATAGAAAGTGTGATTTGTAAGTTTGGTAGAAGTAGGTGAGGAAGTTATGTTTAAATTTGGTTTATAGCATTCCACCACCCTGCTTTTTTGTATATATGATTGCAAGTTAGAGTTGATGCATGATTGGAATCCAGATGAATGATTATTGGTTACATGAATTATTCCATGAAAAAATGATGGCTGTAACTTAATTTTGGAGGTATTTATTGCCATTTGCCAAAAGGAAACTCTAAAGCAAATATAAACAATGGAAAAGCCCAATCTTCACTTTGATGGGTTTTCTTTGAAAGGGATTTTACTGATTTTGACTTTTTATTTTTTAATTTTATGAAGATTAATTAACACTGTCCTTGATTTCAAATCAAGTGCAAGGAAATCCTTACCTTATTTTTTAAGTGTTTATGTTTGAACTACGATACACATAATATAGGAGTGGAGATATAATTCTTCAGAAAAAAAATAGTAATTTGAAACATTTGTGGAGTAGAAATTCAAAAAATGCATTTACTAATTTTCTATAATATGTTAATTATATAGAATTTAAAATATATATTAAAAATTTAAATTCATATTCAAAATAAATGTTTAAAAATTATATAAAATTTTGATTTTCTTAAATTTATGAAATTTCATTTTTATAATATATATATAAAGAAATAATATTCGGTACAAATGAAGTTTTTAAACTCCATAAGTAGGGACATGAGTTGACAAATATTCTATAGTCGTATCGTAAAATATTAAAAAATAAATTTTAAAAAAAGAGACACATAACAATTTTTTAAAATTATTTGTGAAATAAAAAAATACACTACATGTGTACAAAATATTAACCCATATATAATTTATATAAAATATAAATAATTTAAACATATCTACTTAAAAAGACACTCAAATTAAAAGTTGGTAAGGATTGACCGGTTATGGTATGTTTTGTTTATGTAATAGGGAAAATTTGTTCTGCATGTTGCTTGAGTTGGATGAAAGGGTCGTTTCAAAATTAAAAAACATGATGGTAATCAAGAGCTCAGACTTTTATATATTTTGCAACAAGCTATGTTTATGAGACTTAATTTTTTCTAAGTTGTTTTATATATCTGGATAACAAAGGCAAATTTTTTTTTATTGGAATGATTATGAAGTAGTTTGTAGTCGACATGATATATATTCTTTGTCTTGTTTGTTTTTGTTAATATGTCTCTAAATGTAGGTAAAGAGAGAAAAAAAAAAACATGTACTCTGAAATCAATTTGTACACCACACATTTACTCATTCATAGAAAAACATTTGCCTTGATTAAAAATGTTTATAAGTCATTTAAAAATATTTAGAACATTTTAAAACGAGTTCTAGGTGACCAGGGTTGTTTGGGACCAAGTATAGGTGTCCGAGAATCAAAATGACTCAAAACAAGAGAGGAGACCCTGACTGGCCTAGTTGTATCACTACAAGTTCCTGTTGTCGTTCAATTTTGGATATTAACTTGTACCGATACATCTAGCCTCTTATATCGAAATAAGTTTGCCGGAACAAAAAAAAAATTCTCCCCTAAAGTCACCGATTTTGACAATACCAATTCATTTTCAAGACTTATGGAACTCAAAATTCATGTTCCTCAAAGCACATCCAGCAATATAACCACCAACATGATCACAACCTTTCCAAATTCAATCATCATAATAAGTTTACTTGGCATGCAAGAAACACATGAAACGTATAATAAAAATTATATAAAGGTCATAACATACCATAAATACCATTACATACATATAAACATACTTAGACTACAGTTTATTAGCATTATAGATATCACATCATCAAATGACTCCAACATCTATTTTAAATTTAGGTACTTGAGAAACTCATCTCATTATTCACAATGGATAAATAACTTAAAAGGATAAAGGTAAAGATTGGCCCAACATTTCCCACATCCCTATCATTCAAATTGACGGTGAAGTCATCATATAGAAGGGGCAGTAAGTGAGAAAAGAAAATGTCCTGAAGCTGGTATTTGGGTGTCAGTACAGGTATGTCTCTCACCCGAATATATTTTTTTTTTAAGAAATCCATACATTTACATAATCCTTTAAAAAGATCATATTCTTGTACTAATTTCCAGATATGCGTTAGATGTTAAACACAGATATTTGGAGAAAAATAAGAATTGAAGCAATATGGAGCTAACATAGGTCTACCTCATTGATAAACCGTAATTTATACATATTTTTACCTCATGCTTAGCATATTTATGAATGATTTCTCCTTGGCTTAAGTGAATTTGATGCTCCTAATCCTTTAAATTCAAGTTTTACACTCAGGTGAGCATAGGAAGGCACAAAGAGAAATAAACGGGCCAAAAATGGACAAGACCTAATTTAGTGTTTCACACGGCCCAAGCACTTCCACACGGGTAAACCACACGCTTGTGTGCCTCACACGGGCAGGCCACACGTCCGTGTGGACTGGCCATGTTGACTAAAAACCAACTCAGAATTTCACACGGCTTGAGCACCTTCACACGGGCGTGGCACATGGCCGTGTCCCTCTTAAACCTAGGTCTAATGCTATTTGAAAAAGGCTAATTTTGGGCTATTTTGGGCATTCCAAAGTCTATATAAATACCCTAGAAGAGGATTAAAGGGGGACGCAGAGTAGAAGGCAGAAAATACCTAAGGAAGGCCATCGGAATCACCTCGGAGGCAGGATCTACATTAAGACTGAAGACTTCCACTCAATCTCCTAGGAGTTCTTTGGGTTTCTTTATGTTTTGTTATTTTCCAGACTTTGAGATGTTTTCCATTATTATTATGAACTAAACTCCCTAAATACCTAAGGAAGATGAAACCTAAGACGGATCTTATTATTATTTGAGTTATACGATAAATACTTGTTCTTATTCTTAATTGTGAGTTCTAAATTCTTGTTTTAATATTCCAGGGTATTAATTCAGGTTTTTGATGTGCTTATTCAGTGGAGCAAAAGTCCTTGTTTAAGAGTAGATCATTCATAATTAAGCAGAGTTGCATGCAATCCTAGAGATAGGATGACATAAATTTGTCGGATTAAAGTCAAATCTAATAAGGGAATCCATAGATCGAGTTAATGCGACAATAGGGGTTTTAATTAGAAAGAGATTTCAATTAATCAACCTAGAGTCAATTGTTTTTAGTCTCGAAAGAGATATTAACATAAATAAGGATTTCTACGGATTAAGTCAAGTGAATAAATCGTCTAATTCAAAGATAATAAGTGAAGTCTAGGTGGATTCTTCCTTGGGTATTGTCTTCTCCATCGGTTTTTCCTAAAGTATTTTCCAACTTTCATCTTTATCGTAATCTTAGTTAATTAGATAATTAGTTTTAGTTTAAAAACCTCCCTTAATTCTTAGGCTAGATAATAAAAAGAAAATAATTACTAGTACTTTTAGTCCTCGTGGATACGATATTTTCGGTCTCACCACAACTATACTACTGTTCGATAGGTGCGCTTGCCTTAGTCGAATTTTTAGTTAGTTTTATGACCATCACTCATCACTTGCATTCTGTTACTTATATAATTGCTGGTTATTCATGTTCTTAATCGGAGCTAACATAAAGCTTGAACAGCCCTTCTACTGCCTTCAGCAAGAGATTGAATGTCTGATTAAAATCTTGGATTATGAAAGCAACATGGAGCATGTTCCTTTTTATTGTAAATATCAGCCACTAAAGAGTGAAGACCTTGCAAGCCCTTTTTATGGAAGACTTTGTTATGTTATTCAGACTGGATATAATCATAAAATACAAAATGTCATTTCAAACACATTGCTGAATTTCTGGGTTATTATTCTTCCATACAATTCGGTTTCATCTTTCTTTCCCTTTATTATAGTTAATCTCTTATAAACTCTTGTTTAAATCATTGTTGTAATGTTTATTGCCATTTGTCATATGAGAGTTGTAAAAAAGAAACTCTCTAAAGCAAATATCAACAATGGAAAAGCCCAATCCAACAGCATCAATATCTGCCCAATCATCATTTTTGAAGCTTTGATGAGTTTTCTTTGAAAGGGAAAAAAATACTCAAATTAAAAGTTGATCGGGATTGATCGGCTTACACTTGATCAAAGGTAGTGCTTATGTGGCTTTCATGCCACATGTTATATGATTCAGTCACATTATTATTGACCAATGGTTGATTGACGACGGTTTTAATATGATCATAAAATAGTATAGATACCACATCTAATAAAAAAAAAAATAGATATCAAGAAGGAAAACTATGTACAGTTTAGGTGAAAATTTATCATTTAAGCTTCTTTAAAATATTATGATATATTTTATAAAATAATAATAGTACTTGAATTTGATATGTCCAAGGGTTAGGCTATTTGTTTAATCTCGTTATCTTATTAGATATGTAAAAAAGTTTAGACTAAAATATTAAGTTAAAAAATGTGCTTGAAGAAAAAATATATAAGCTAGGTTTGGATCCAAATATTTGAACTCTGAACTAAATCCAACTCCTTTTTTTTCTATTGTAATATATTATTTAATTTTATTTGTACATAATTTCTAGTTTATATCAAATAAAAATTAAATATATAATAATATATAATAGGGAAAAAGGCCTCTCTAGTCCTTTTCAATTTTGACATTAAGCAAATTAGTGCCTCTAAAAATGAAGTAATTTAATCCTGCAAATTTTAAAAGTAAGCAATTAAGGATAATAAATCATAATTTTTACTCTTTTCATCAATTTATCCTACTTTTGATTGGTATAATAATACATTACACTTTTTGTCAATTTGGTCTTAGCTTAAAAAAATAGACAAACTTAACCCTAACATTTGTAGATTCTATAATTCAATTCTGATTTTAAAATTATTTGAAAATAAAAATATATAAATTAAATTTTAAAAAATCTAAAAATATATAAATTAAAATCTAAAAGTTTTCAAAATTAATATAAATTTAATATTTATATCATTTGTTTTCTTTTAATTTTTAAAAGGAGTACAAATATCGAAACCAAACTTAAAAATTATCAATAATTTCATTGAGTTCATGGATATCAAACAAACCAACGATCTAAACCAAAAAGAAAGAGCGGGTTTCTTTTTCCTTCCGATATCATAGTTAAAAAGGAAATCAACAAAATAGCATGATTTCTAATAGATATTAAAATCATACGACTACTTTGATTGGATATGTAATTTGATATATAAATTTTAATTTGATGTAATTATACATATGAAATTTTGATTGTGATTAGTGGCGGAGCCAGGGGATGGCAGGAGCCTGACTCCTCTAAAATGGAAATTTTTTCATTTAGGTGTTCTATACTTTATAAAATTTTAAATTAGTAATAGTAAAATTACACTTTGACCCCCTAAAATGATAAAATTTTAATTTAATCCTTTAAAATTTATAAAGATATAGACTATTAAAATTGTGAAATTGTATTTTACTATCGTAAAAATAAATAATTTAGTTTCAGCCCCCCCGAAATTTTTTTTTTAGCTTCGTCACTAATTTTGGTTCAAATATATATATAAAACTTTCCTTTTGATTCAAGTATACACATTTAAAGAAAAAAAATTACATCAATTTATTTTTATATTAGATTAATATAATTATTTGTGTGTGTGCTTTATAAACATAAAAGGATGCTATATCAATAACTGTGTTAATAATTTGTAAGAATTGGATCAAATTAATAATTTGTAAGAATTGGATCAAATCAAAATTTTATATATAAAATTGCACAAAATCAAAGTTCATATATAAAATTACACATTAGACTAAAATTCATATATAGATTTCAGATTTATCCCATTAAACCATGTTGATATTGTGATACAACAAGGGAGGAGTATGGAGGAGGATGTGGTGGTGTCGATGGAAGCCTAATCAAGGCGAAGAGTTGGAGGTTATAAAAAGTGAAGGTGGAGAAAGTCTGAAGGTCAAGTGTTGAGAGTAAGTTGCCAGAGTGTAGGCTAGTATGCTCGAGAGTTGATCCTTTCTTCATCGTCTTTAAGGGTATTTATAGGCGAGGTCTCGTGTAGGATGACATTAACGTGTTGGCCTTACAATCAAGTCATCATTGCAAAAAGTGTGGCGCAGATGCTTTCAATGAGACGAGGATATCTGTGATGGGATACATTCTATCATTCATTTTGATTTGACGGTATGGAGTAGTTAAACCCATGTAAGGTTTGATGACCAAATGGATCACATTCTTAATAGAAAATTGGGTGCCATAAGAGATGGGGTGAATAGTTTTCTTGAATGGTTACCTCCTGTCTTAGTCCCCGCTTGCCCAAGTGGCTAAGACGGGATATGGAGCTTTTGGAGACCTTTTAATTGGTAACATGTACTCATTCATGGGATATAACAAATTGATATAGATAAGTTTATGTTCTAATATTTGTCTTTAGCTTAGCTGGCGATGTGTGTATCATCATATTTAGAGGTTAGTAATTCAAACATCGTGGAAGCTTTTCTTTTCTTTTTGCAATTTACAGTTTTTTTTTTTTCTTTTACTTTTGTAATTTAGTTTTTTTTTCAATAAAATTGTTCGATAATAAAACTATCCAAGAATTAAGTTATTCATCATCCAAACTCGAATATCCACCCAAATTATGAGAGACTTTAAACAAATATACAAATAATACTATTAATTCATGAATTATAGGGAAAAAAAATTGGTTTGAGAGAGTTGTTCTGAAATGATTATTTTTCCTTCTTTTTATTTTACAAGGAAATTGCAAAATTTATAAGAGAAGAGAAAAGGGTAAACCAACTTAAGTTTGCTTGAAGTTTACACTAGTAAGTTTCGACTTCTGGAATGATCTATCGGAGTGAATCTAGTAACTAATTATTTGCATTTTGTAGGTCCATTAAAGAGATAGATATTGGCTACGAGTTTTAAAGCTACTCCATATTCAATGCGAGGATCGAACCTTCAACTATTAGTTAATGTAAGAGAAACCCTTACCATCCTGCCTAACTTTCATGGTTACAAAATGCCTGAATTTATCACATATGGAAGTCAAGTTCCTAGTTCATGACGTCAAATATCTACTCGTAGAAGCAAAGTACAAGATTCTAAAAGAAATGTTGAAAAGTGATTATTAAAAATCTCAACATATGTGAATGTCGAGTTCATAATAATATCATTTCATTACCACAAAATGATTAATTAATAAATTGTGCACATGCTATTCAATATAAACAATTAAACTCGACTCAATATAGTCCTAAAAATGCATTTTAAAAAATAAACTTTACAAAAACCTATCATAATAAATGCATATAATTGTATTGTGTC
Organism: Gossypium longicalyx; assembly: GCA_025698465.1. NCBI lineage: Eukaryota > Viridiplantae > Streptophyta > Magnoliopsida > Malvales > Malvaceae > Gossypium > Gossypium longicalyx. The sequence continues at coordinate 42,297,094 of CM046999.1, forward strand.
CATATATATTCATTTATCTTATTTGTGCTTCTGTTATTGTATACTAATATAAATTTTGATAGGTTAATTCATCTTATATTATTTTAACACATACGTATATCATTTTGTGTTTATATTAATTTTTATAAAATATATTATTTTGATTACGCTTTCGAGTACTGTTCATATAGTGTTCATCAATTAGAGCCATAAAAGTGGTGTATATATATATATATATATGAGATATTTATTCACAAAATTATTTGAGTTTAATTTGAAAAAAACTCAAATTTAAGTTGGCCATTATCAAGTTGAGTTTGAGTAGATCAAGTGTATTTTATTATTTGAGTTTTATTTGAAAAATTTTCACAAGCGATTCTAAAAAACATTTGAGTTTTGTTTTTTATTACATTCTAAAATCGATATTTTCATAATCGAACTGGTGGTTAAACTGTTCATGTCATAAGTTCGCCAATCCAATCGGTTAATCTAATTTAATTAAACAAATCATTAAAAATTAAAAATTTTGGCTCAACTGTCAAGTTCAACTGGCTCACACTAATTCTCAGTTCAACCAATCTAATACCTCTTTCTGAATTGATACTTTCTCGATTTCCTATTTGATTGATCGATCCAATCTGATATAAACAACTATGCTAAAAACATATGGTATAATCTTAGATTCATTTATAGTTTCTTTTTTACGGTAGATATAGGATGATAATCTTCAGGTTAAATTCTACTATTAGTCATTATACTTTACAAAAGTTGAGGATTTAATTCATATATTTCAATTTGATTATTTTTAGTTCCTGTGCTTTTCAAATTTTAAAATTTTAATCCTCGTGAAACAATAACTATTAAATTTAGTAAGTTAACTTTTGTTATTTCCAAAATTTGATGTGGCAAACATATTATAATATATATAATGACATGTCAACTTATTATTTCCACATATTACTCACTAAAAAATCTTAATGGATTAATGACTGTGATAACATTAGATTGAAATTTCAAATTTTGAAATGTATAAGGCTTAGAATGATACAATTTGAGAATATAGACTAAATCTATTATTGTACGTATTGTACAAGCCTAGTAATTGAATTTAACTAAATGAATTTAATTGCGACTATTTGGCCAAGATTAGAATTTCAAAATTCAAAATGTATAAAGACTAAAATTGATAAATTGAAAAAGTATATGAACTAAATGTGTGTTTGATAAACTAAAAATTTAAGTGTTGAAAAATTAAATACTGATTTTTTACTGCTAAATTTTATAAGTGCTAAATTTATATTAGAAAATTGTTTGGAAAATTTGTAAATATAAGTATAAAATATAATTATGTTGATTGATAAAAGTAAATATTATTTTTTAAAACAATATTTATTTTTAATTATAGTCTTATTAATAATTTTTTAATATTATTTTAGATAGTTTTGGATGAAAGATAAATATGATAATTTAAATATCTCATCTAAAAAATATATATTTTATTTTATTTTTTAACAAAAAGATCGACTTAATATTTTTTACATTAAATGATAAGTAGCTACCTACCTACTTATCTTATTCAATATTTTTTACTGAAAATTTTATATTAAGTAAAAATTAAAATGATTATCAAATACATTTAAAATATTAAATGTTAAAAATTTTCATTTTTAATGGTTTATCAAACACTTTAAAATTGATCAAATTAAAATACATATATTAAATCCACAACTTTTACAAAAGTACAAGGACTAATAGCACAATTCAACCAAACATTAAACGTTTTTAGAGCTATATTAGGACATACGTGATTTTGTCTCTCACAACTGCAATTTCAGGACTTTGACAAATTGACAGCTAAGATTTAATTGGGAGGGAATTTTGCCATTTTGGAAAGGAGTGGGTCCCCACGTGATTTTCTGCATTGATGTCGTTTATAGTTTTTCTTTTTTTAATTCAAATAAAATATATTTTATTTATTATTCGTAAAATAAAATACTATTATTACATATATATGACGTATAATTTTTATGACTTAGGAATGAATCTAACTTACCTTATTCATCGTATAAAAATAATTGCGAATAAAGATATTTACAAATATTTATCTAGAAGACAAGTTACCGTTGTGAGAGGGGTCAGAATAAAATTTTAAAAATTTTGAGGGGTAAAGTGAAAAAATATATATATAATAAAATAGCTTCAATCGAATTATTAATTTTTTAAAATGGATAAAATTGAAATATTTTTATTTAATAAAAATATTAAAAGAAAATGAATTAAATTATTACACAAATATATTTGTAATCTTAAGGTGAATTAGTGCATGAATGTGTGTGATGCTGATAACGTAGTATGACCTTGCCTTTTGCTTCACTGTCTTCATGTGTTTCGCATTATTTTGTTATTTCATTCCTATTTTAACTCTTTTCAAAATTGGATTATTTGCATTATTCAATGATTCAATCTTTACCGATTAGATCTAAGATAAAACTTTGAATTTCACATATATATTGTCTTCTATTTTCGCATAATTTTATTTTAAAAAATTCTAATAATTTCAACCGCCATTAAAGACTGAATTTTTAAAATTTATTAAGTATAAATATTAAAATTGCATAATGATAAAATTAGCCCTTAATGTTTATTTTTTTTGTTAATTTGATCCTTATTCTTTTTTTGAGCTAAATTTGGCGCTCAATATTTTAAAAAGAATCAAATTTGACCATCAACCTTTTAAAAAGAGTTGATTTTTTTAACAGAAATACTGACTTAAATGTTAAATTTTTAAATATGGTAGCCTGTATAGCAATTGACGTGTAGTTCATGCTTTTTTTTTTTAATTTTTATGAACTATTTAATATTTTAGTCAACATTTTTGTTTGAAAAAAAGTAATTTGACTCTTTCAAAAAAGGTTAAAGGTCAAGTTTAGCTAAAAAAAAAAAAAAGAATAATGGCCAAATTGACAAAAGATGTAAATATTGAGGGCTAAATTCATCATTACACCTATTAAAAATATCAATTAAAGAACATGTACTAAATCAACATCTTACGTACAGTACATGGACTAATAGTAAATTTTAACCTTTTATTTTTTTTTTAATAATAAATGGAACCTTACGGCCTGGACATGAACAGGCTATCTTCTTCCTCTTTATATTCTCCCCTTTCCCACCCTACTCTGTTCTTATTTCTTTTCCCTTCATTTTTACGCTGCAAAAACCTCATATATTTTCGCTGTTTTTTTTGTTCATTTAAGATAGTTTTTTTTTTTTTAAGTTGAGGGGAAAGCGGCGATGAAAATGAGCAATAATGTAGGGCAATTCGGTGATACAACATTAACCAAAGTTTTCGTGGGAGGTTTAGCGTGGGAAACTCCTCAAGAAGCCATGAGAGAGCATTTTGAGAAATATGGTGAGATCCTTGAAGCTGTCATTATTTCTGATAAAATCACTGGCAGATCCAAAGGTTATGGATTCGTAAGTTCCTCTTTTTCGTTCAATCGCAATGCACATGTTACTCTTGATTTCTACCGATTCCTCTCCTTTTAATTTTGTTTTCCGTTTTTGTTCTTAAAAGGTTACTTTTAAGGATGCTGAAGCTGCAAAGAAGGCTTGCGAGGACGCTGCTCCTATCATTAACGGCCGTCGTGCCAACTGTAACATCGCCTCCCTCGGTGCTCGCCGCCCGAGGTCCGCCTCCTCTGCTCCTCCGCCGCAACAAGGTATTTTTTTGAACAAACCGGATCATTATTTATTAAATAACAATATATTGTAATAAATATTTTTTACACATATTTTATAATTATATCTATATATATATATATATATATATGTTCATCCAACCACATCTGAAGTGATAAAAAAAACTTGTACTTAAGTCTTAATTATGTTAATTTTGTATTCGGTTTCCAGATAACCTTTTTACCCTTACAAAAAATAATTATTATTATGTTTATATATTTTAAATTAAATTAAATAAAAATTAACTATTTAACAGTAATTATATATTTAAAAAATTAAACATATAGGTATGTGATGTATCAAGAGAACAACAAATGGTATTTGGAAAAATATAGTGATGGCATTTTTTGTAAATATGAGCATCATGGGGTTCTAATCTTTGGGGGTATTGACAATGAAGGGTCAAACGTTGGACCGAGGGCCACGCCAGTTGCACCAGCCAATCGGGTGCAGTGGTATTACCCGGCTGGGGCATCAGCACCGCCGTTTCACCATCAGCACCATCAGGCCGTTCCTTTTTACGGGTATGCTATTGATACATTGACTTAATTGAAGCTGCATGGTAAGAAAGGTTGATTTTTCCTTACCTTTTATTTTCCCTTTTTTAACGCTTTTCAGGTACTCTCCTACCTACGTTGCCACAAACATCAGTTACAACCATGTAAGTGCTCATATATCTATTGAAATTGGAAAATTACCTTCATAAATGATGTATTAAATAAATACCTTTTGAAATATATAAAAATATAAAAAATAATTTTCATATTGTTAGATTTAAATATAAAAATATATTTTTATTAACCAAATCGTAATGCAAATAAAATCATATCAATTTTTAATTTTAAAATTTAATTAAATTGGATCTAATATCACTTATTCAAATAGTATAAACATGTTAACATGTCTAATTCTCACCATCTATCACTACTTCTTAGTGTATTATTATTATTTCTCATAATATCCACAGAATTAAGTCGACCAATAAAGGTACAAAAAAATACCATCCTTCCAAAATGAATAGTTTTTAAAAAAAAAACCATAATTGATATTTGTACCATAACATAAATTTGCCAAAATTTATTGTTTGTTTTTTTTTTTTTTTTTCATAGTCTTAATAAAATGTGGTGTATGATTGGTGCAAACAGAAGCTAAGCTACAATGGAGGATCTTACATGAATGGGCATTTGTCTCAAGTATATCCAGCAGGGCAAGCTATTGTAGGTGCCAACACATTGATGCCAGTGTACCCTTTTTATCACTACCATCAATCACAAACATTGGGATTTCCATCATCACCAGCATCAGCCGCTCACACCTTCCCATCACCAACAGCATGGCCCATCAGCAATTGCTCCTAGTTCAGGTAACACCCAGTGATCCTCCATGATGGTGACTCACATGGTAATATGGCTTACCTTCACCTTTTCATTTTAATTATTTTCTAAATTAAGTGTGAGGCCTTATGGAAATAAATCATTGTGTCATGTGAGAAAACCCCACTGCCCAACTGGCTCTTTGAGGGAACCCATGTGCTAGGGTGTTGGGGTTTAATTTTTTTGAACCAAATTGTTGTTAGATTTGTCTTAATGTTTATTAAATATTATCTGTCCCTAATTTTTAAATTGTATAAATATTAACATTGACATAAATTTCTTTAAACATATCTGAAAGAGTACATGTTGTCGTGTTAATTTCGTTTATGAAATTAATTTTTTTTTCTCAATATAAATTGTATTTCTTTTTTAATGATATTATGGAGACCATTTATATATTAATTTATTTACATGCCAAATAGGTAGAATTGGAGGAGGTGGTGAAAGTTTTAAGAAGGTTGGGTGAAGAAAGATGGAAATCTGGCAGCGACATTATTCTCTGATACTTTTCCCCTTTTTTTCAATATGTATTTAAGTAATATTTATTTTATTAATATTTTTATTCTTAGATGTTTGATAAAATTCTTTCCTTCTCTTTGATTTATTTAACATCTAAGTTTGAGTCCTTTGAACCATTAGAGAAAAAAATGTAATAAAATCATGTAGTTTTTAATTGATTGCCCATATCTTATGGGTTTTTTTTTTAAATTATTACTAGATTACCTCTCTTAAATTATTATTATTATATTATTTTTTATTTTTTATTAACTAGTATGGATGCACTTACTTAATTTTGGATTTTTTTTATGCAATATTGTTTTAAACTCACACAAGCAAATTTCTGGATCAAACCTTAATAATGTGTACGAGTGAACTCTCTTGGGCCTAATTCTCGAGTTCTTTTCTTTCTTTCCTTTTATAATTGATACCTAACCATGGAGGACAGGATAATTTTGGGTTACATTATAAAGTAAAATTTTGAAAATTAAAATTATTTTAAATCCATATAGTCTTAATACATTTGAAGTTTAGTCCATACTTTTTATTTTTAGAAATGTAGTTTTTTTTTTTTTCGTATTTAAAATTAAAATCTAGTTGTTAACACTGTTGAATTTTTCTAAAAAGATTAGACTTGCTCATGGCCAAGCTTAAAGGTTTGTTCAAATTTTAAGAGGGTTTGAGCAAAATATTACGCCCAAAAAATGGGCTTTTGAAAAAATGTCAGTTTAAAATATGAGTCAGGCTTGAGTTTAAACATTCAAGGTCTAAGTCTAGATTATTTTTTAAATTTATAATATTTTATATTGTGTTATTTTTATATATTATATAATTTATAACACATAAAAGATAAATTTATAATAATATATAATAATGCTATAATGTACACTTTAAAAAATGTTAAAGATAATTATAAAAATATTTAATAAATAAAAATGTATAAAATTATTAAATATTAAATTAAAATAATATAAATATAGTTTTACAATTTTTTTTAAATAATATGAACAAACTTAAAATAGACTTGAATTAGCCATTTATAAATATGGATGAACTTGGGCAAAATTATAAGCCCATATTCCAGGTCAAGTCAAGCTTGGGTAAGCACAAAGTTTTAATACTTAATATCATACTTAAATTCAGCCTGACCTATTAACACATTTATATTAGACAGATTATTTTAGGTCAAATTATGATTCTGATCCCACTACTATGTTTAAATTTAAAATTTAATATCTATACTTTAGTTTAACAAAATATAATTCATGTACTTTTATAATATCGTTAATTAATTCAAATAATTAACCCTTCATTATTTCAGTTAAAATACTAAGGTCGAATTTTTTAAAAAAAAATATTCATTCCAAAAATTGTTTTTTTTTTTTGTATGTGCATGCTGAAAAGTTTTTTTTTTTTTTTTTCTTTCTAAATCACATCAGCTGTAACACTCCCAATTACATCCCTCCGCAAAGCCATTTTACTTTAAAATGCATCCCTCCATTTCTCCTCTTTAATGTGGTTCACTAGCACCAAGGAGGGCTTAACAACGAGGACTCTACATTCCCTTTCGAATTTTAAAATCTCAGGGTTTACCATCACAAGAAGATACATTCTTCATTCAATCACACTCACCAACTATTATGTAATTACTCAAAAATGCAACCAAAAAGGGGTTGGCCTAACATAAATCATACACCACACCATCAATTGAAGGTTAATTCATGATAACATTAGTATTGAAAGGTTGCGTTGTGGGCAGCCTAAGAGGACTCGCAACACTTGGCTTAATTGCTGTAACATATCACATTCGGAGGCTGATTCGGACAGCATCAATAATACAATATTTAGACATCATTAACAACGCAATATTCGAACAGCATCAATACCACAATCGGACAGCATAAACAGGGCAGCAATTAACAATACCAACAAGGTAAAATTCCGACAGCAATTTAACAGTTTCAACAATTATCAAACACAAGAAAATAAAAGTTCAGGGAAAACTCACCAAGATTCCCAACACCGATTCTACCAATTTAAATTGCTCCTTCCCTTTTCCGCTACAGCCTTCTCCCACCTTGTTAGCTAAATACAAACAACCCCAAAGTTACAAAAATGGAGTATAACAACACAAGCATTCACTAAAGTCTTTTTAACACAAGTGAGAAACTCTTCATCTACTAGACATGCAACATTTACAACTAGAAAAGAAACTCTTCTCTTCTCCCACACATTCTGTCAAGCTCAATTCAACAATGCAACCAGAATTTGTCAACGAAAAGCTATGGGCAAGGGAGAGCTTAGAAGAGTTACCCTTCTACTTGAAAATTTCAACTTCTAAGCAAACAAATTTCATGGTTTTCCACTACATGCAGCCGGCCTCTCCTCTCTAGCTTCATTTGAAAGAGACAAGGAAGCAAGATAGAAAAATAAAAGTTGAAGTTTTTCTTTCTTACTTTCCGTCCATTTCCCCACCCTTTACCCATCATAAAATGAAATTGAGCCAATCAACAAATCTTAGCCGGCCACCAACCGTGAGACATGCACACACACTTCCATTATCTATTACTATATAATATATATTATTTTATTTCATTACACACAAACATCATGATTCTATCCCCATCTAACTGTCTAGTTAAGTTCTAAAAAAAATTACTTTTAACTAAGTCATTTTACTACAACTAGTTGACCGGCCACCATGCTATTGATTTAGGGTCCATATTCACATTCCATCAAGGATTTATAATATGCGGAATTGGCTATAGAGTTAATTCGAAATTAAAACCGTCCCAACTTCTCGCATAAGAAACGGGTTCAACAAAGTCCTCCCCCATACTATCGGTCACAACTAACTACAACAAATTTATTTCTCGCAACATCTAAATACTTGGGTTCAGCAACACCCAAAATTTAAAGTAGGAAAACATCATCATTTTAATTGGAATAATTAAATATGTTAATAATTTGGACTAACTAATGTCATTACAAAAGTAAACAATTAAATTATTCAAGTTGAAATATAAACACTAAACTCCAACTAAAAGCATAGTAGAGGGATCAAAATTGTACTAACTAATGCCATTGAAAAAGAAAAGGACCAATTTATGTCAAATTAAAATATAAAAACTAAATCCCAAATGCAAGCGTAATAGAGGGATCAGTATTGCAATTACCTTTATCAGAGAGAAACAAGAGTTGTGTCATTAGTTTGCTCAATTAATTAGCACTATGACACCCCACACTTAACCCAATCATGCATGACGTCACATTACATTACTGAAGCAACGCAAACTATCTCAAATCAATTGCAAAATAATTTAAGCATATAATCATGGTATAATTCAAAACATTTCCATTTATGAATATAATCATGCATTATAGATGTTTAACAATCTTATTTAACACATCTTGGGGTTACTCGGGGTCAAATATTGAGTCAAGACTCAAACCCAAACTCAATTATCAAAATTCAACTGAGTGTCTCAAGACATTGAGAGCCATGTCTCGAGACATGATTCCCTTGTTTCAGATACTTAACTTTCATGTTTGATGTCTTGAGACATTGAGGTTCATGTTTCGAGACATTCAGCCTTCCGTAAGCCTCCTCATGCATTTGGAAGTAGGGTTATTATTCTACCTTCCGTAAGTCTCCCCTCATGCGTATGGGAGCAAGGTTATTACTCTATCTTCCATAAGCCTCCCCCATACGTCTAAGAGCAGGGTTATTATTTACTACCTTTCGTAAGTCTCCTCCTATATGTTTAGGAATAAGGTTATTATTTTACCTTTCACAAGCTTCCCCCATATGTCTGAGAGTAGGGTTATCATTCTACCTTCCATAAGCCTCCCCACATGTATCTGAGAACAATGTTATTATTTTACCTTCTGTAATTCTTCCCCCATGCATTTGGGATCAAGGTTATTATTTCCATGAAAGACAATATTCCCACACTTAATACAATCTACAATAAACATTTAGAGAAAACAACATCAACGAATGGTCAATGGCATTTAAAAAAATCAAGACATGGGATATTAGAAATTTGTGAAGAAACAATTAAAACTTATGATTATACAAAGTTATGCTGAATATCACCCATAATGCATGTCAAGAGAAACAAACAACAAAAGCAATACAAACTAAGACATTGAGAAAAAAAATAGAATTTTTTATTAATGTCAGAACAAATTGCAAATATCAACTAATTTACAATGTTTATACCCCCCAACATCCTCAGTAGACTCTTTAACGGAAGGATCCTCAGCATCACCAGAAACATTGGTCTCTTGTTTCACTACACCATCTAGGACCTCTGAGCTCTTTCCTCAAGAACAACACTTATACATAGATGCATAATCCTCCCAGTATATTCTTCTAATTTAGGACTATTAGGGTCAAAGTCATCAAACCTAGGTTTTTTTCCTCATAACTCATGACATCATCGAGAGATTGAGGTCCAAGTTGTAAATATAAAAAGGGCCATAATGTAGTTGCATCCCCAAGATAACTTTCCTCAAGCCCAAGTAGAAGGCATCGGCTATATTTTCCTCAAGTTGGGACTTGGTAAGGATATGATCTTGTTGCTCTACCTACAGCTCCTCCTCATTCCAAGCCATTGATGATTGAGAAGAATCTCGCTCAATCATATACTTTTCAGCCTGGTCCCTCCAAAACTTAACATACTGTGGGTCTTCTTTTCAGTAACCTTAAGTTTTTCCACCGTTGTTTTGGCCTTCTCCTCAACAGCCTTAATCTTTGCATTAGTTTGTTAAATGTTGGCCAGCAATGCAGCAGCAAGAAGTTCTTTTTGGTGCACAACTTTACTGTTGAAGCTTTTGTAACAAGAAAACTAATCTAGTTTCATTTTAATATGTTTTGCTTATGTAAGTAAGCTAATTAATTGATCTAACAAGAGTTTAGGTGATGATTTAACTGATAATTCAGTTTAAATAAGTGCGCAAGTAATGTAATATAATTCCCAATGTTAATGGGAGTTGTTGGAAGTTTGGTATTCTTGATTTGTAATTTAAGTAATTTGTTCTAAATGAAAAATGATGATGAATTAATTTTGTTCTCTATTATTGCTTTTGTTTACTCTTCTTTTTAATATCATTTTTTAACTTTGTTGTTGATAACCTCAACAAATGGTATCGAGAGCCTATCATTTTTTAGAGCCATTGTTCTTTGTTGTTTAGTTCCTTATTGTTTGTTTGAAAAAGAAGAAGCAAAAGTTGTTTTTGTTGTTGTAAAAACATGAGTTTTTCACCACCACCACCATTTTTCCTAGTGAAAACTACCACATATGGGTAGTGAAAATGAAAACTTATTTGTAAGCTCATAATTTGTGGAATATGGTTGAAACTGATACAAAGCCACCTCCATTGAGAGCTAATCCCACCATAGCTCAAATCAGACAACATAATGAGGACTGTGCTAAGAAATACAAGGCAATGTCTTACCTACAAAGTGGAGTCTTGGATGTGATCTTCACTAGAATAATGATTTGTGACTCTCCAAAGCAAGCTTGGGAGAAGCTAAAGGAAGAGTTTTAGGGGTCTAATAAAACAAGGCAACAATAGTTGATCAACTTAAGGAGAGACTTTGAAAATTTGAATATGAAAGAGTCTGAAACTATCAAGTAGTTCTCTGATAGGATAATGGCCATAGTCAATAGCATTAGACTGTAGGGAGATGACTTCAATGACAGAAGAATTGTTAAGAAAGCTACTACAACTCTTCCAGAATAGTATAAGTCAAAGATCTCTTCATCAGAGGACTCGAAAGATTTATCAACTATTTCATTGTCAAAGTTGATAAATGCTCTTTATGCACAAAAGCAAAGAAAGGCTAACAGATTAGAGGAGTATTTTAAATGAGCTTTTCAGGCTAGAAGCAAGGAAGACTCAAGCTCAAGTTACAAAGGAAAGAAATCTTGGTTAGATAAAAAGGAGAAACCAAAGAAGGATGGTGGAAAGAATAAGTTCCCACTATGCACTTACTGCAAAAAGTCCATACACTTGGAAAGATATTACTGGTATAGACCTGACATCCAATACAAAAGTTGCAAACAACTAAGCCATATGGAGAAAGTTTGTAAAAACAAGGCAAAGCCACAACAACAGCAGCAGAATCAAGTTCAAACTCAAGCTGTTGATGACAATCAAGCTCAAGAGGAGCATGTTTTCACTATATCCTATTTTGTAACCTCTAGTAGGGTCAAAAAGGATTCGCTAATTGATAGTGGTTGCATATATCATATGGCATCAGATGAAATGATGTCCAGGGAATTGGACACCAATTTTGTTTCAAAAGTCAGAATTGGGAATGAAAACTTTATCGAAGCCAAAGGTAGATGAAAGGTTGTGATCAATACTCATTCAAGTAACAAGACAATCTCAGATGTCCTTTTTGTACCTGAAATTAACCAAAGTTTGCTTAGTGTTAGCCAGTTGATAGAGAAAGGCTATTCTCTTATTTTTTAAAACAAATCTTGTGTGATTGAGGACTCATTTGGTCAAGAGATAGTGACAATGGCTATGAATGATAGATACTTTATTTTGGATGTAAATGAGTTAGATGTGAAGGCATATGCTAGTCTTGCTGATGAATCATGCTTATGGTACAAAAGATTAGGGCATATTAATTACAAATCACTTAGTTTGCTGCATAAGTTGGATCTGGTTGAAGACATGTCTAAGGTTAATGTTAAGGATGAAGTTTGTGACGTCTGTCAGTTTGGGAAGAAGGTCAGGTTGCCATTTCTAGTTAACAAAGTATTGAAAGATCATGACAAGCTTCAATTGGTCCATATTGATATTTGTGGACCTATGAATACCTCTTCTTCAAGTGACAACGAGTACTTTATACTGTTTATAGATGACTGCACAAGGTTTTGTTAGGTGAATTTCTTGAAGCAAAAATCAGAGGTAGCTAATTTCTTTTGCAAATTTAAACCTTAGTTGAAAATCAAGCAAACTGCAAGCTTAAGGCCTTGAGATCAGACAATGGCACTGAGTACTTGTCAGAAAAGTTTCAAATCTTTATGAAGAAGCTGGAATTCAACATCAACTAACCATAATTTATACACCTCAACAAAATGGTGTTTGTGAAAGGAATAATCAAATAGTGCTTGATATGACTAGATGTCTGTTGTTTGAAAGCAAATTGCCAAGCAACTTTTGAGCTGAGGTAGTGAATATCTTAATGTATCTACTCAACAAACTGCCAACAAATATAATAAAAGGAAAAACACCTTTTGAAGCTTGGTTTAGACACAATCCATCTATTTCACATTTGAGAGTGTTTGGCTGCATTTTCTATGCACTTGTCCCAATTGAGAATAGAAGCAAGTTAGAGAGAAAGTCAATGCTTGAAATTTTTGTTGGCTACAGCAACACAAAGAAATGGTACATGGTTTTGACCCTTCCACCAAGAAGATTACTGTGAGTATAGATGTAAAGTTCAATGAAGGTAGTGGATGGAAATGGGATGGTACTGATGCAAGCTTGCTTGAACAAGATCAGCAAGGAAATGATCTACAACCAGTTGAAGATAAAGTTCACATTGAGGAAGAGTTTGATGATATACCTTCAGGGGTACAAGATCTATCACTGACATTTATCAAAGGCGTGATTTGGCTATTCTGGAGCCTTCAAGCTTTGATAAAGCTACTAAAGAAAACTGTTGGAAAAAAGCAATGCAAGTAGAAAATAGAAATGATACACAAGAATGACACATGGGAACTCGTTGATAGGTCAGTCTAAAAAAGAGTTATTGGTGTAAAATGGGTATTCAGGACCAAATACAATACAGATGGGTCACTGAATAAGCACAAAGCAAGACTTGTTGTGAAGGGATACAACTAACAACAAGGTGTTGATTTTTCAGAAACCTTTGCACCTATTGCAAGGTTAGACACTATAAGACTCCTATTTGCTCTAACAATACAAAAGCAATAGAACTACATCAGTTGGATGTAAAATATGCTTTTTTGAATGGTTTTCTCAATAAGGAATTTTTTATTGAACAACTAGAAGAGTTCAAAGTGAATAGTGAAGAATCCAAAGTTTATAAGCTTAAGAATGCCTTGTATGGCCTAAAACAGGCTCCAAGGGCCTGGTATGACAGAATTGATGCCTATCTATCAAATTTTGGGTTTGAAAAGAGTACCAGTTAGCTTATTCTTTATGTAAAAAAATTTAAAAATGAGACCTTGCTGATTATGTCATTGTATGTGGATGATTTGCTAGTAACTGGTAGCAGAAAGAAGATGATTGAAGAGTTCAAGAAGCAGATGCAAGATGTGTTTGAGATGACTGACTTAGGAGAGATGATTTACTTTCTTGGCATAAAGATAAACCAGACTCAACATGCCATTGTTATAAGTCAGCAAGCATTTGCTTTGAGGATTTTGAGTAAATTCTGCATGGTAAACTACAAACCTACTAGCACTCCATTGGCAAAAGGTGAGAAGCTCTCTAGCGAATGTGACTATGAAAAGGTAGATGAGAAAGGGTATAGAAGCCTTATAGGTTGTCCGGTTTATTTGACAGCATCAATGCCTGACATTATGTTTGCCTTCTATCTAGGTTCATGCACTGCTGTAATGTTACTCATTTCAAGGTAGCTAAGAGGGTCCTAAGATATGTCAAAGTAACTCTTAACTTTAGGGTAAAATTTGTGAAAACTGAAGAGTTCAAGCTAATTGGATGCTCATATAGTGACTGGGTAGGCTTTGTTGATGATATGAAGAACACATCGGGTTATTTTTTCACTTTAGGCTCAGGAGTTTTTTGTTAGAGCTCAAAGAAGCAACAAATCGTGGTACAATCAACAGTAAAAGCAGAGTACATTGTAGTTGCTACAACTGTTAATCAGACCATTTGGCTTATGTTTTGTTCTTCATTATATTGCTACAAATGATGATGAATTCATTTTGTTCTTCATTATATTGCTAATGTTTTATCTTCTTTTCACTAATATTTTTTTAACTTTGTTGCTGATAACCTCAACACGGTTGCACTAGATGAGCCATGCAAATCTATTGTAGTCCGCATAGACATATTAACAGTAGCCTTTATTCCTTTGAAGAGATCTTCAAAATCTGGGCACAAACATCACATTTTATGACTATTCAAAAATATTCACATAACAATAAAAGATCATTTACCTAGTGGAGCTTCAAAAGAATCTTGTTGGCCAACAGACACCATTTGCATAGAAATAGCAGCAGGAAAAGCAACGAGATTAACAACATTTTTCTCTTGACTTCCCACAGCAAGGCTAATGGACCCTTCACCTCTAAAAGGGGTTTTGGTTGAACTGTCCCCACCCTACCTTTGGAGGAGGCTTTCCTCGTTTTGGCTTTTGGCCTTTTTGGGTGAACTGACCTCTATTGTACCATTGTGATTTTCTCTTTGCTCCTCTATGCCCTCTTCTTTTTTTTGTACATTGTACCAACAAAATTTATATAATGAATAGTGAAATGTAAAAAAAAAAAAGAAAAAATCATTTGTAGAAGTGGAGACTTACAATAATATTTTGAATATAGAGATAAGACTATCACTGCAACAATAAGATGGAGTTCACAAATCAAGAAGAGATAATAATAAACAATATTGTTTTTTTTTTTAATTTTGTTACAAAATCTATTTGAAACAAATATTGTTATTACTTTGCACAAACTTTTTTGTACCTAAACATTAGATTTAAAAGAAAATCAAAAAATTTATTTATAAATAAATCTATACAAAATTATAAAATAAATTTAATATATTTTAATTGATATATACAACTAAACTCGTGCATTGTCAGGTAAAAAGTTATACATATATTTTTGAATATTTTTAAAAAGATTATATATTTAAAATTTTCATATTCTAATTATTTTTCTTAATTTAACTATATTTTTTAATTTTTATATATCTTTTTTTAAAATGTTTTTTAATTATTGCAATTTTCTAGAATTTATATATACATATATATATATTAAATTTTTACATTTTCTTGGAAATTTATAAAGTTTAACTAAAAATTGTCAAATCTTTATATATTTTTCTATTTTTTTATTTTTAAAATTTTCTAAACATTTAACGAAATTTTAGTTTAACTACAATTTTATTATATATATATTTATTTTTTAGAAATGATATTGATATACTTTACAATTTTCTATTTTTTAAAAAACTTTCATTTTTTAAAGCAAAAAAGATAACTTTCATTTTTTCTTTTTATCTAGATTTTTTTTGGATTTTCTTGAAAATTTGAAGAATGCAAGGAAGCAACATATTGCGTAGTAATTGGATGATCACAAGTAAGCTAGGTTTTTAACACCGTTAATCATTTAATTAGTTAACAAAATGTAGCTTTAAGAGCCAATCTAAGTAAAAAAAAAAAAAAAGAGTTTGGTACTTAAGTGGAAAAGAAATATACTTTGGGTCAATTTATGCTTTTAAACTTTTCAAACAGTAATTATATTCGGTATTTAATTTTAAGTAACATATCAAACATAATTTATAATTTCAATTTAGTACTTAATTTTGAATATTTAATTTATTATTTTTTATTTAATGCCTAGAATTACACATAGTCTCTCTCAACCCTTAAATAGGCCTTAAATAGGAAGATAACGCTATTCAACGCCCTTAAACTCACGTCTTCCCGTAATAATAATATCGATCCCAACCAAACTAAGAGTACCTAAACCTACTTAGAATATCGACAAACTATGGAGTTTGACTTACTGTTATTATATTTTCCTTAAACCATAACCAAAATATGATAATAAGTCAAACTCCCTAATTTGTCAATATTATAAGGAAACTAGATTAAAGATGCAATGTCATCGAAAATTGGGAGCAACTTTGTCATGTTACTCATATTATTGTAAGTTTACCTAAAACATAAGTGGTATTGATGTTAAGTGTTGTTTTTTCCTATTCTTTAGAGACTCTGGTGCATTTTCTTTGTTTTTTTTATCTCATGTTTGTAAAACAGTTGTCGAGAGTTTAATGAAGATTGGTCAAGCCTTTATTATGGAGAACTATAACGCTGAGTCGGACCGATCTACCGAACAACTTGCAAAGGTTGAAGATGCAAGTAGAAAAAGGAAATGTTGTTTGCAGCATTTGGGGGTTGTTGGATCGTCAGTGGAGTTGTTGCATCAGCCATGTATTTAGAGAAGGAAGTGTTGTGGCAGATTCGCTGGCGCATATGGGGACTGAAAGCTCTAATGCCCTTTGTTTCCTTCGTGAAGCTCCTGTTACAATTAGAGCGTTGCTGCTGGATGAAAGCGTTATAATAGCTAACGAGTTTAGGCTAAGGTGTTAGCCTCCTTTCCATATAAAAAAAAAATTCTCTCATTAGAAAGGTAATCTTTGAAAATTTCTAAGACTTGGTTCCATTAAAGCTATTCTCCTTAAAGCTTGGCCTTCAAAATACTTGGTGGACATTTTCAAACTGGAGAGAAATATTTCTCTTTATGTTTAGTGAAGAAGATGACAAAAAAGAGTGGAAATCCAATGCCCCTGGTTCATTATGGATAAGCATTTGTGCCTCAAGGAATGGCCATAGAGTGAGCGGTTATGGAGTAACTCAACTTTGAAAAATTAGAATTCTGGATCGAAGTTTCCAACCTATCGTTCAGGTACCCTAAAATATAAAATTATTATTTAGGCTCTTAAAATTTTTTAAACATTTTAAATTAATAAAGATAAAATTGCACTTTAGTCTCCCTAAAATTATAAAAATTCAATTTAATCCTTTACAAATTATAAAAATATAAACTATAAAAAATTAAAATTTCATCCGGCCCCCCTAAAAAATTGTTCTGGCTTCACCCCTGCTACCGTTACACTTTTTGTCTAGGGAGAATGGTATTAGAATAGGAAATTTGTGTCCCAAATTGGTTGAAACTGATGTCAAATGGAATAAGGTACTTCGTCCAAAAGTTGTGTTTTATGATGATAATGTTGGAAGTGGTTGGTGGGAAGGCCTCGCACGTTCCCACATTTCCTGAGGTTACTCCCGTATGCTCACATTTTGTTACTCATCATTTTCATACATTTGTATGTGTGATAGTGGGATGTGTAGTTGGTGGGTTTTTTATGAGGAACCACCATTATAAATATCAACTAGCATAAGCTTCCTAAGCACCGAAAAATCAAAAAGAAAAGCACCTTCTAGTAATGTTTTTAAGTGCTTAGAAAAGTTAAGTGATTTTTAGTTTTTTGTACAGCAAAATTTAATGTGCTCGTCAGTGATTTGATGTGTTCGACAGTGGTATTACAACAATTTAAATTTTGACATTTGATTCAGGCAATGACAGAAAATATTTATATTCGATTATTTCCGCTGCTCTATATTGTAAATCATTATTCATGCTAACAGATAAATCTCTACTAGAGGAGTTTAAGTTAAAGAGAAATGATAAGGATTTCATTGATGCCAAATTTCCCTATGAACATATATCCAACGTTTCTTACCAGCTTGGTAGGCTAAGCCATGGAAGCAAAGAATGTCTCTTTCGAGAGATTGGAAGCAAACAAAGGGTATGTTAAACCTTTTAACAAGAAGTTCTCTTCCAAAGCCCAAGGAAAGATGGAAGTGAGACCAAAATTTTTTATCGCTTGTGATTCGGTCTAAAGGAGTTTATATCCAACACTTTTGGTAGCCATTAAAAAGCCCAAAATCACTATTCTAGCCTAGACAAGATTAAGTGGTGGAAGCCTTCCCTGGCAACTAGACGGAAGAGACCATTGTGATGTTGTCACTAAGCCATGCTCAGATCAATCTCTCTTCACTCTTTGGGAAGAAAGGACGATTAACAAGAACCGAGATAAGACTAGCCTTCTCAAGTTAAAGCAAGTGGATAGGTTTAAAGCTCAAAAGAAGAAAGCGAGATTAGAGAGGGTCAAACATGCCATTCAATTGGATAAATTGGCTTCGAAAGATCAATGTCATGAACCTCTAAGCTCTTGCTGGTCTTTGTACGTGGGCTTGTTTTAGTGGCTTTTGACCCACATTTTTTGTTTGTGCTTAAATTTTTTTTTGGTAAAAAGAAAAAACAGACAATAATAGACAGGTTGGTTGTTAATATTTTTTTTGGGTAATAAGTGAAATAATAAATTGGGATTTTTTTTAAAAAAAATTATAAATTATAATAAAATAAATTAAAAAACATATACTAGTAATAAAATAAAAAAATTGAGGCCTTTTTTTTTCTTCCTTCCTACAATGAAGCGTTCATCAAAAAACTTAAAAGGTTGAAGACTTTTTATTCACATTAAAAGCTGAATAAATTTTTTTGGGGCCCTTACCAGCTTTGGACGACCGCACTCCCAAACTATCCCTAGGGCTGAGCCTAATAACAAATTAGATTACAACAGAAATTCCATAAGCAAGATTACCACCTGTTAAAACAACAGGAGATATTGCTAATACTTCCTTAGGGATCTCCCTGAGAATTGCTAATACTTGTTAAAACCTTAAAATTGTGTCTTGTATCAAAAGCCAATTTGGCAATACAATCCACAACATTATTAAACTCCCTAAGAATGTGTTGAATAGCCCAAGGTCCTATGTCCTCCAAAAGATTGTGAATACGTCTAATTAAGGCAGAGTTCGAAATCAATGAGGAAGTTTCCTGTATAGCTTTGACTACCTCTAGACTATCCGTTTGCATCATAACCCCGGCAATGCTGCTATCATGGATAAGAGACAACCCATCAAAAATTCCCCATATTTTCGCATCAAAGATTGAGTATTCTCTCAAAAAAATGTTAAAATCCATTATCCATTCCTTATTCTCATTCCTGAAAAATCCCCCAACTGCAGCAGAACCCAAATCAGTCTTAATTGCACCATCAGTACATAGCTACAACCATTTATCCGGCACTGAGGTTATTAACCTTGATACTTGTTGCCTGAACTAGTCACTTTGATGGAAAGTGGCAAATTGTTTGGCCAAGATATATAAAACCTTAACAATCTCAGTTGCACTCCATAAAGCTCCCCAAAAAAGGAAGAGTTTCTAAGGTCTCCATATAAGCAAACCAAATAAACTTGTTCAACTCACCTCACCAAAAGTTGAAGAAGAAGTGTGTAAATTAGACTCTAACCATTCATGAAGATTTCCTGCAAAAAAAACTCAAATGGTTCTCAACTAGAATGACTTGCAACTAAACTTCTCTAGTTCCTGAGCAGTCTCTGATAACGTGCAGAATATCTTCAGAATGATATCCGCATATGCCACAAGAAATATCATGTCCTATACCTCGTTTAGCTCGCATATTGATGAGAAGGCACTGCTTCAATACAAGCCAGATAAAAATCTAAATCTATATTTTTAATCTCTATTTTTATGTTCAAAATCTCGTTAACTAATTGAAATGGAGCACTTTTGTATAAAAGGGGTAATGTGTATTTACTCAACTATTTAAAACTTGGTTTGGAATCTCAATTTTTTCTTTTGAAGAAATGAATCCTTTACTTCTAATTTGACAAAAAAATGACATTGATGTTATTCCTCATATTACCAAATTTCTATATTATTGATAAATTTCCATTATTGGTTCAAAAGAAAGTGGTTGAACCAAAAGTAATATGAAAATATCTAAACCAAATGTTCCCTAATTTCTTTTAAAAAAAATATTTATTTATCCCTTTTGAGTCAATAATTATTTTTTATAAATTTAACTTATTTTTTTATATACTCCCAATTTAAAAATAAAATTGCATGAAAATGAAAAGTAAATGCAATATTAGAAACTAAAGCTGCATGAATAAAAAATTAAATATTTTTTTATTATTTGATACTATAAAAAAAGAATTAATTACCTAGAAATCAAAGCTCGGGTTGGGGATAGCCCGACATTGGACAGTCTAGTCACCATATCGGACACGTGTAAGCAACAAGCCCTCCTCAAAGCCTACTTCAAATCTCAACCGTTGATCTAACAAATCCGTAAAAACCATCCAAAACCCTAAAATTTATCTATATAAATGCAATTCAATTGTGGCTGTTAGGGTTTCCAATTTGCAACACTAGCCGGCACTTCCTCTCTTCCGTAATCTCTTACTTTCAGATTTCAGTCTCAGTAAAGCTTTTTTATCGCCAGCCAAAATGGGGTTAGTTTTCCTTTCTAAACTTTTTTTTCTTACAAAACGTTATTATTTGTTCGTTTCCATTTACTACTTGCATTTGAACTAGGATAGCTTTGTGAATCATTTTTGCGATCGCCGTTTGTTTATTCCAGTAAAGTAGTACCTAAGATTCGGTTTATATGATTAGATGATTTGTGGGTCAATGATTTCTTTTCCTATATGCTTCTGGGTGTTTTGGTTGGTGATGGAACTGTGGAATTTGTGGGTGAAACTGTTTTTATGTACCTGTTTGGTTGATGGGAAAACTGTGGAAGAAGGAATGGTATGTGAAAAATTAGGGTCGTGTGTGGGGTTATGGCTGTTGGTCATGATTTTAAACTTTTTAAAAAATGATTGATGACCTTCTACATCAATGGGTATCTTTTAGATTTTATTTCTGTGATACTTCCTTATCTTGAAGATTGCTGTTGTTCTTGGGAAATTGCATTTTCGTTTTGGTGATTTGGGGTTGGTTCTGAGAAAATCTAGAACTTATTCGAACCTTAGTGATTGGTTCTGGTTCTGGTTCATAAGTTGGAAAATTGCAATTATTCTAATCGAACTAAATTTTATACTTTTTTAAATATTTCGTAGTATTTAATTGTCTACAATATAGAAAATAAATATTTTATTTCTAAATTGGTGAAAAAGAACTTCAAAATGCTATAGAGAAAGAAGAGATAATTTAAATTAATAAACCAATGGACCGAAGTGTGGATTTCTGGTTGGATCAGTTCAGTTATATATGGTATTTGGTTTGGTAATCCATCTTAGGGTGGTTTATGTTGTATTTTATGGAAATATGCTGAAAATTTTGAAGTTTTGTGCAGGAAGACTCGTGGAATGGGAGCTGGTCGTAAGCTAAGAACCCACCGTAGAAGGCAGAGGTGGGCCGACAAGTCATATAAGAAGTCAAACCTCGGAAATGAATGGAAGAAACCTTTTGCTGGATCATCACATGCCAAGGGCATAGTTCTTGAGAAAATGTAAGAACTATATTTTGCATCTTTATGATGTTTTTTAAGGGTATTTATGTTAGCAGATTGTGCTTGAATTAGATTCTGAACTCTACCATTTGGTAACTGTCTTTTGCAGTGGCATTGAAGCTAAGCAGCCTAACTCTGCTATCCGAAAATGTGCTCGTGTTCAGTTGATCAAGAATGGAAAGAAAATTGCTGCTTTCGTACCCAATGACGGTTGCTTAAACTACATTGAGGAAAATGTAAGTTAATAGTGTTATATTCACATTTTGAGTTGAATGTCATTGGTTCATGTTTATCGTTTCTTGGTTGTCATCATGTTGTGTTCACCAGCACGATTTCTTTATTAGACAACATTGTGCAAAGCTTGTCCTAGGATAACAGGGTTTTGATTTTCGGTGTTGAGTAATCTAAGTGCGATGCATGGTTTTGATTTGGTGCAGGATGAGGTATTGATTGCTGGATTTGGACGAAAGGGGCATGCTGTGGGAGATATTCCCGGAGTTCGGTTCAAGGTTGTTAAGGTTTCGGGTGTGTCTCTTCTAGCTCTTTTCAAAGAGAAGAAGGAGAAGCCAAGGTCTTAAAAGAATTTAACTTTTAATGGTTCACTTAATCTTTGTTATTTATATAAAAAACCTAGTGTTTGGGATTTTGTAACGAAGGATTTTAGATATTCAACTCAAACTGTGTTCTGTTTTTGGTTTCAAATCTAAAATTTTGTTTGGTCGATTATTATATATGTTGTCTTATGAACCCATTTTGTTTGGTGTTATCATGTATGAACAGAATAGTACTTGCTGATTATGATAATAATGGTTCGATTTTTAAGTCTCACCCAATCGAATTTAATAGAATTCAAGATCATTGATTTCTTGAAATTTCTTAGTTAACCTATAATTTAAATTTTAGATTTCATGTAAAATGAATTATCAAAGGAAATAATTTTCTAAAGAAAAAGATAAAATTAAGATTTTGTAAGCTTTTGTTCACTGTTTTCATTGTCAAAGAAACAGATACGGGAAGTTTAAGCTTTCATAGTAACAAAGGGAAATCTCTCTACATTGTCAAAGAAAACAATTTTTTATATTCTAATTTTATATTTTTTATGATTTAATCCTTGAAGTTAAATTTTATTAGTCCTTGATTTTTGAACAGTTAAATTTTCATGTTTTATTTTTTAAAATTGTAAATTTTTAAGTAATGTTCATTAACTCTAAAATTCAAGTTTTAAAATTTTTACAATTTAATTCCTATAGTTTTAAATTTTACTATTTTATGCTCAACTTTCTAAATTTTCATATTTCATAATTATATAATTTAGTTGGTACATTAATGTTTCAGATTTTACTACTAAAGTTCTTAGAATTCAAAAATTTACAAATTTTATTATTTAGTCCTTACTTCAATTGTTATTAAATTAAATCATTTTTTAACTTACTCATTCAAATAGACCTGATCATGGGTCAAGTCACCTGGCCCGGCCTGATGGCCCGTCGGAAATGTGGGAGGGTTTAGGCAAAAATATAGGCTCGACAAATGGGCTTGTATAAAAAAATAAGACCTGTTTAAAAAACGGGTCGAGCCTTAGGTAAGGCATTTTCAGCTTGAGCCCGACCTAGCCTGGCTTGAATTTATTAAAGGATAAAAAAAAAATCTACTTTTTTTTTTGAATGTTATTTTCCTATTGTTTTCTTCCTATTTTGCTACCATTTTATTATTATGTTGCTACTATTTTGTTGTTATTGTTTGGATCTTATATAAAACTTATTTTATTGTTAATTTTGTTATTATTTTAAAGGCATTTATTAATTTGTTATTATTTTAGAGGCATTTGCTTGTTAAGTTGCATTTATTTTAGTGTTATTTAAGTCTACATATTTTTTAAAATTTATTTTCAATTTGTTGGGAAATATTTATTTTGATGTTTTTAGTATTTTTGATATATTATATATATTTAAAAATTATATAAAAATAATATAAAAATTAATATGGATGGGCCGGGTCGGGCCCGGGTTTTAGTATTTTTATTCGGGTCGAGTTTGGGTAAAATTTTAGGCTTATTTTTCGAGTCGGGCTCGGGCCTAGTAAATGGGCCTAAATTTTTAGTTCGACTCGGCCAGCCCATGAGCACCTCTAGTTGGGAGCTATTATTGATAGGAATTTTGATAATAACCTCATTGACAAGAAATTTGTTCATAATCTTTTAGTTGAATTATTATAATGTTGATTCGATAAGCTTTACCGTTCAATCGACGAACTTACTAAGCTTTATGAAAGCTTGCTTGTATTATTTGTTTTGTTTCTTGTTGATACGTTTTATGGATCGGGAGATCGGATCAACTCGAAGAATCATATTATTCGAGAATTTTTGGTAGACTTAGATTTTGATTTGGTATATGGTATGTAATAAGACTCCTTTTGGATATGATGCATAAGTACTTGGTTTGTGCAAATTATACCTTTAACTTGTGTTTTTGTGTTTGGATAAACCTATGTAGGTATGCATGTTTTACTTAGGTAGAATTTGTTGATTAAGAATGAACTACAATGCCCGTGTGCCCTAAGCGTGTTTAAGTTTAGTATCCACACGGTCTGAGACACAACCGTGTGAGGGTATTTCGATTGTTACACGGGCTAGCACACAGCCTGTGACACGAACATGTAGGTTCATTTCGAATGACACACGGTCTAGGATATGGTTGGCCACACGACCATGTCCGTGCACCACACGGCTTGGGCAGTGCCTCACGGCCGTGTGACCCCTGTTTTGAATTTTTTTAAAAACTTTCCCTGAATATTCTAATTTGTTTTGGTTTGATCCCTAAATGTTTGTAACTTATTTTTAGGGCTTCAAAGGCTCGATTTAAGGCCCGTAAATGTTTTATTTATTTCATGTTGAATCTTATCTGAATTTATGGAATTATTTTTATGATTGGATGCTAATTGAAGTGAAATGTTCCGACTTGTACGGTAACACTTCGTAACAATATTCTGATAACAGAACAGGATATTGGTGTTACATAATATATTTAAAAACATTTAATTATTCATTTAATTTTAAAACTATTCAAGTAATATTGTTTGAGTAGTTATAATTCTTTTTCAAAATCAAATGATATTTTTGACCAATAATAAAAAGATTTATCTTTTAATTAATTACACCCATTAATTTATAGTTATTGAAACACTATAAATATTTGAAAATGTTCCAACAGAAAATTCTTTTAGTTATTGAATTTAGTTTGTGTGTTGTTTTGAAGTGGTTGTTGGACAGGAGCTATAGACTGTGGATGCTGCGAAGTCTATGCATTGGTATTGATTGTGGTATTAATCAGTTATTGCGTGTTCAATTCATAATTATACTTCAGCATGCCAATTGTATGGATAATGCTCTAGCAAAAACAAGTACAAGGAGATCTTCGCTATTTAGAGCCTGATGGTGTTTTTTGAGATTGATTGAGTTATGGTTGATTGCTTCATGTCGGGTTGTTCTTTAAAGTGTAAGAGTACTATGGATGTTTTGTAATCTTGTCGTCTTTGAAAGAGGTTGGATTTCTCCAATTTCCTTCTATTTTTCTTATATTTATATTGACTAAGGAAAAAAAAATCTACATCCATTTCTTTAACTTGTAATCAATGTTCTAAAATAGCTTTATGGGAAATTGTATGTCAAGAAAGGCAAGAACGATGGATGCCAAACAGAAGCAGTTGTCGTCGCTATCGATAGCCACTTTGCAGATAGTAAAAGGTCGGCCTCATCAAAAGAGAAATAGGAAGCTACCATGAGGTACTGTCAGGCACTTTGACAATAACGACCCCCCCTCTATAGTTGTTTACTGGCTGGTTGGTTGATTGAAGAGCATCGTGTGCCGTCAGGCAGGCTCTACAGGTAAAATCTTTGATAGTCTAAACATCTACACATACAAAGATATATGATATAAGCTTCCATATATACATGCATATAGATCTTTTAGTTTTATTTTGTCAAGCAAATGATATTTCTATGTTGTTTGGATTCTTAAAAATATAACATCTCAACTGAAAAATACTTAGAAAATAGGGAAAAACAACTAGTCTTCTATCATTTTTATCCTATTCTATGTGGTTGGACTCAAATTTTAATACTAGATTCTATCAAATTCATATAGATTGATAAAAAATTAAAAACATTACACCATGAATTAGAGATAAAAATAATGATCAGGAAAGTGTTAAAAGAGATGATTAATAAAAAAAATGTTCTTTTTTTAGAAAAAAGTATAATTT
Organism: Gossypium longicalyx; assembly: GCA_025698465.1. Taxonomy (NCBI): domain Eukaryota; kingdom Viridiplantae; phylum Streptophyta; class Magnoliopsida; order Malvales; family Malvaceae; genus Gossypium; species Gossypium longicalyx. Next base: position 42,323,076 of record CM046999.1, read on the forward strand.
ATTTTACCTGAATTAATCAAGGATGAATGAAGATGACGCCCATTTTTTTCCCATGCACACATTACTTCAGATTTTGTGCGGTACTGATGCCCAGCTAAGTCATAATAATACTGCGCCCATCATCGTCATCAACCATTTCTTATCAATGTAAAATTTTCATTATATATTTATTTACTGCAAAACATACACAAGGCTTAGTTAATTATAGATAATTTAAGAAAAAAAAAGAGCAAAGCATCTATCTAAATTCTAGTCCATATACTACCTGTTGTCAAGGAGGCTTTAGTATTATCAGTAAAGTTCAAAGTTATGGGTTGTGTTTTACTATGTATAATTGTTATATGTGAGTTTATAGCTCTATCATACACAATTGTTAGGTGTGGGTTCTATCTAATTTTTTTGTGTTTTTTATTGGTTTGATTTTATTTGTAATTGTTTGTGCATGTATTGTATTATATTTGTACTTATAAACTCTCAAGAAAAAGAAGATACCTCTGATTTGACCGTTGAAATCTTACTACCATTTCATTTGCTTGAAAAAATAAAACTAAAAGATCTATAAAATCTATATGCATGTATATATAGAAGCATATATCATATATCTTTGTATGTATATATGTATAGATTATCAAAGGTTTTACCCTGTAAAGCGTGCTTGACAGCACAAGGTGCTCATCAACCAAGCAAGCAGCGAACAACCAACTATAGCGGGGGGTCGTTGTTGTCAAAGTGCCTAACAGTACCTCCATGTAGCTTCCTATTGCTCTTTTGATGAGGTCGATCTTTTACTATCTCCAAAGTGGCCACCGATAGCGGTGATAACTGCTTCGATTCGGCATCCGCCGTTCTCTCCTTTCTTGATATACAATTTCCCAGAAAGCTATTTTAGAGAATTGATTACAAGTTAAAGAATTGGAAGTGGATGTTAATTAAATAGCACATATTTGGAGGGACTTAATAGAAAAAGAGTTTAAATTATTGGATTTAAATTGAAATTAACAAAGATATAAAAGAAAAAACTTTGTAGCTCTGGTCCAAATACAGACATATTATTACTGCTAATAAATCTAAATGGATTCTCATTGCCATTTGTGTAGAAATCCGAGTCAAATTCGAGTCAGCATGTATTATGTAACTGTTGTTTTGAAATTAATTTTTTAGAAACACTTGTCAAATATTTTTTTAAGGTTAATTACCAAAAAACATTAAGTATTCTTTTTAAAGTTGACAGCATTAACTATTTAAATTAATTTATAACATTATAGAAGTAAAGAGATTAAATTATGTCAAAAATTAAAGTATGTAAATTAAATTTTAAGTTTCAAAATAGTTTAGGAGTTAAATTTGAAATTAATCATTGTTAAAAAGAGTAAGACAAACCTAAAAGAAAGGGGAAACCACTTCTTAATCTATAAAATTATTAGACTATTCAAATTATATATAATTATATAATATTTTAATTAAAAAGTAGATAATATTAATCATTAAGATTAATTAATGACATCTTATAAATTAGGATCAAATTATGTTAGAAATTAAATAATAAATATTGAAATTCAAAATTAAAATATATTAGAGGGAACAAAACTAATATCTAATTATTTATAGTAAAAGAAAAAAGTAAAGTGAACTTCGAATGTGCCATGTGATAAAATTTTCCATTTCGATTTAGTATATAGATTAAATATAAAAGTGTGGTCCATCAAATATATGAAGAAAAAAAATTTCAAAAATACATTTGCATTAAATATAAAATCAGGATTAGATATTATGGTTGAATCTGGAGAAGTTACATCAATATGTTTGAAAAACCAATTTAAAATCCAGCTTAGAAATCGTGTGATAAAAAAATCTTAAATTTTAGCTGACCTCATACGAGTTTTAAAAAATCTCAAGTTTGAAAACACTTATTTCACAACATAATCACTTAATCATTTATTTAGAAAAGCAGCATAAAATTTTGGGGTTAATATTTAAAAATTCAGAGGCATAGAATTTAACATGTTCAGACATCATATGCTCAAACACAACATAACAAAACAGAAACATGCCATCAGAGTTGACAAAACGTGAATCACATATACATAATTCACATACCTTAAACACATCATAACATAAGCATGTTAACATATACCTCATTTTCAAGTCTTATTAAGCAGATCAGACCCTACGAAGAATTTAATTATGAATCACAGATCAAAATGGCCCAAAGTGACAATTTTTCCAGAAAATGGGCCCACACGCCCAACTAGCCTAGCTTGTATAGCCCACATAGCCTAAACACGTTTGTGTGGCCCACACGGCCAAAATAGCCCAGCCCATGTAGGTCACATGGTCCAACACAGCCTATCACATGGTCTACCATATTGTCGTATGACTCCCATAGTAAGTTTGTTGATTTTCTGTTGATCACCATTTTTATAAGTTTGAGTCACACACTTGGTCAAATTTCGATGTAGATTCAAGAATCGAGTATTCTATTACCTAAAAACATCATTCATTTAACGAATTAGCCCACAGAAGAGAATCGATTAAGAGGATATGGTCCTTGATTTTCCTAAAATACTAATCAAACCAAAAAATGATAAACTCAAATAGCCACAACAACCTCAAATTGACATTAAAACACTTACCCTAGAATGAAATCAGCACCCTCACAAGTCTTAATTTTCCGAAGGATTAATCACCTCGCGATCACCACCTAAAAAACCCACACAATCAAAGATACGAAACATAACTATACATAAATCCCTAGTTAGCAAAAGGTAACAGAAATCCTCGGAAGCTAAAAAGATTAAACGATACTTACGTAAAAATCGAGATGTAAACGACAGAATAACAACACCCACTACCGAATTTTGAATAGCTCAGTAAATAACGATGAAGAAGAAAAAAGAAGATTGGAAAATGAAAAGAAAGAACAGAAAAGAAAAATTTGGACAACTTTATTGGACTAACGTGAAACAATAAAAGAAAGAGAGTGTGTGAGGGGAGAGAAGTGGGGTAATGTGAAACAAGTGGGAGAAAAATAGGGAAAATAAATCTTTTAATTAAATTTTAAAAAATTACTCATTAAAATTACCACTACTAAATCTGATTAGTTATCTTATAAAATTTTTCCAAAGCTTAAAAAGCTAAAATAATTTTAACTTTGCACACATAAAGATTCGAACACATAATATTTAAATTAGTTAAAGCCTTACTACTAAACTAATAAACTCATTCTTGTCATTTATTAAGTAAAAATAATATATAAGCCAAATGTTCAAAGATAGTGGTTGGAAGAAAAATAACAAAAATTTAAGGGAAAGATTAGAACCCAAAAATTCTCACACACAAGTACAATACTTAACCATTGAAACAACTCACTTCACTTTACAAAATTTTCACAACCTAAAGGTCCGTTTGGAAGTCAAGAAAACATTTTTCAGAAAATGTTTACAAGTTCAATTACGAGGGCACAAGTGTTTGAGTGATATGATAAGTCGATAACAGAGTCTGCCATTTCGTGAAACATATGCAATATTGCCCAAGGTAGTTGAAAGTTGGCAAGTCTGGTTGTGTGGCCATTATCGATGATGTCAAATCAGCAGGATAGAATAAAAAAGGTCAAGGATGCATTTGGAATAAGTCAAGTATTAACAGGGGTTCTCAGAAAGGGGCACCTCTATGCTCAAAAATCTGCCATTGAATACGACCTAGATGAATAAAATCAGTCCCTTACCCTAAAGGAGAGAGATGACGACAGTCTCAATTTGCTGGAAGAGAGTTCCGCGCCACAAGTGCTGGAGCGAAACACATTAAGAAATTTGACTAACATCCACTACCAAACTCAACAGTTCCCTTACCTTTCAGGCGACAGAAAAAGAATTGAAACAACAAATAACACTACGCAAAAGGAAAACAATCCACTTACCCCGAGAAACACATAAATTACGAACTACGATTACTAACTGCTAATAACAGAATACCAGTGGAGCGATGACTCAAGTCAGAATAATAGCCCAAAGATGGGAGGTCGACAAAGACGAAAAGAAACGAATAAAGAAAGATACAGAAGAAGAATGACAAATTTTGTAAAAATAATATCAGAAAACTTTTCTTTGACACTAAAGAATTAATCGTGAAATACAAACAAAATGAGGAAAAGATGGGTAAGTGGGAGAGAGGAACGTGAGAGTGGGAAGATGGTGGGATACTGAACGGTTGAGACAAATTTTGTTTAGAGAAATTTTAGGATAATTAATTTAAAAAAAAAAACTACCCATTACCTCCACAGTTAAGTACCATATGTAAATTGGTCATCGATAGCGGCAACAACTACTTTGACTTTGCATCCGTCGTTCTCGTCTTTCTTGATATACAGTTTTTAGAGCACTGATTACAAGTTAAAGAAGTGAAAGTGGATGTTAATTAGGGAGTAGCCCATATTTGGATAGATTTAATAAAAAAAGAGTTTAAATTATTGGATTTAAATTGAAAGTAACTAAGATATTAAAAAACTTTATAGTTCTAGTCCAAATACAGGCATTTTATTATTGTTAATATACATCTAATAAATCTAAATGGATTCTTGATGATTGATATCGATTTCCGAATCCACTTCAAGATAGCTTGAGCAATGGATTCATACGACCGAATATTGAATTCAATACCAGTTGTTTATGTTGGTTCCTTGACTCCGTTGAAGTTTCTAGGTCGTCTCTCAAATAAAACACGATATCAGCAGCAATTCTTCTTCTTTCCATAAGCAATGCAAAGGATATTCTCCTCTAATGATTTAACCATTATTCAAATCTTAAATATTGAGAGGAATTTAGATTTGACCCTTAAACAGATTAATTCAAATAATAATAAGCTTCTATCTAAGAGAATTAACAGATATTACTTAACTGTGCAATTTAAAGATAAGTTTATTATAAATTTATTTTCCATAAGTTGATGCAGAACTACAGAAATATAGATGACAACCAAGAAGTTAAACAAAAAAGTATATCATTGTGCTCCCAATTCACATATAGAAGATCAAACTTCTTAAAATTTACAATTGCTTAACTACTGCTTCAAAAAATTTCTTCAACCCTGCAAATTAAAAACATTACACCATGAATTAGAGATAAAAATAACGATCAGAAAAATATTAAAAGAGATGATTAAAAAAATATGTTCATTTCTTAGAAAAAAATGTAATTTATTTTACCTGAATATTAATGAAGGATGAATGAAGATCGCGCCCATTTTTCCCCATGCACACAACACTTTAGTTTTTGTGCGATATTGACGCCCAACTAGGTCATAATAATACTGCACCCATCATTATCATCAACCATTTCTTATTAATGTAAAATTTTCATTATATATTTATTTACTGCAAAACATACAAAAGAGTGTATCTTCAACAGCAATAATCTAGACAAACTCCACACAAGTCATATGCACAAGATAGGGGACAAACCCACACATCACACATGTAGATGGTAGGACTGAAACCCAAGCCTTCAAGGCCTAGGGCCACAACCTTTTACAACAATGCCAAGGCGACCAAGGCCTTATTGATAGTACTAGTGTATCTTAATTTATTATTTTAGATTTATCTGTATTTTCAAGTATTTTTCAAATATATATACTTGTAGTTTAATTTTTTTAATAAAATACGTATCATAGATGCAAATGTATCTCAATTACATAATATAAATACATATACACGCATATAAATTTTAAAATTTTTAAGTTCAATAACTTACTTTAACAAATATATTTTTAATAGAATTATAAAAAAATAATTAAAGAAAAATAAAAAAATTGACATAAAATATCAAAATTTTGCATCAATCTATATGAATTTGATAGAATTTAGTATTAAAATTTGAATCCAACCACATAAAATAAGATAAAAATGATAGAAGACTAATTGTTTTTCCCCATTTTCTATGTATTTTTAAGTTGAGATGTTGTATTTTAACAATCCAAACAACATAGAAATATCATTTGCTTGACAAAATAAAACTAAAAAATCTATAAAATTTATGTGATTATATATATGGAATCATATATGTTTGTATGTATATATGTATGAGTTATCAAAGGTTTTACCCTGTAGAGCCTGCTTGATGGCACACGACACTCTTCAGCCAACCAACCATCCAACAACCAACTATAGCGGGGGTTGTTATTATCAAAATACCTAACAGTGCCTCCTGGTAGCTTCCTGTTGCTCTTTTGATGAGGCCGATATTTTACATTCTGCAAAGTGATTATCGATAATGGTAACAATTGCTTCAGTTCGGCATCCGCCGTTGTTGCATTCCTTCTTGAGCTTGACTCACCACTTGAAGTCATGACCACTAAAATGCTAATGCTAAAATGTTTATGGATGTGTTGTTGCCTAGTGTTTTTTTTTTCACTATTTATAGGCCTTTAGAGGGTTGGTGTGCTTCTCTTTTTTTAGAATTTTGCAGTTTTTGCTCTTAATTTTCCTCTTGTTTATAAATTAGTCCTAGTAGGTTGTTTCATTTCTTTTATTTAAGCTATTATTCAATAATTTGGTTGAGGAAGCATAGTTTTTTTTATTGATATACCCCTATCTCAATTTGGACGTGCAACGTGCATGCATGAATAAAATTGCGTACGTTGCATAAAATTGTGTACCACGTGTTTTTTTTAACTTTAAAATTTGCACACGTTTTTTTTTTAACTTTTGGTTTTTAACTTAAGCATTGGAAAGATAAAAATATTGATTAAACAATTGCATTATGATTTTTCTTTGTGTGTGTCAAAAGACAAGGACAAACTATTACATTGCAATTAATCTAATAGTAGATAAACCGTTAAAATCTTTATGCAATGCATTCAAAGCAATTAGTCTAGTAGTAGATGAATTAATTTTTAAGTAAATGAATCATTATATGTTCCGTGATGTGTTGTCAATATAGAAATCTATACACTTAAATTGTTTAATAGTTGTATTTAATTTTTTTTTTTAAATCTTAATAAAGTTCCTATAAGAATGAGTAGTTCTTGTAGAATTTCCCAAAAAGCTATTTTAGAACATGGGCAACAAGTTAAAAAATGTGGAAGTGGATGTTAATTAAGGAGTAACACATATTTAGAGGGACTTAATAGAAAAAAGAGTTTAAATTATTGGATTTAAACTGAAATTAACCAAGATATTAAAAAACTTTATAGTTCTTGTCCAAATATGGACATATTATTATTGCTTACATACATCTAATAAATCTAAACGGATTCTTATTGCTATTTGTGTAGATATCCAAGTCAGCAAAAGTAAAATTTACAATTTTTAGAAGTGATTAAAAGCTTTTTGTTTAAAATTTAACATGGAGCCATTTATGGTATATGCACACCTTTTTAAGGTAACAATTTAAAAGTTTTTATTGGTAAAAAAAATTTAGCAATTAATTGACTCTGAGCTGGCATTGACCATGGGTGAATCCATCTTTTATTTTTTTATTTTATTTTTTTAATTTGGGTCACTATTTATAAAATGTTACCTTTTCTTACCCATTTCTTTCTTTAATTGTCACTATGGTTTTTTTTCTAAGGTGAATTTTCCCATATATGTCCAAAATTATTTTAAGCTTGATTTAAAAAAAAAATAACGTTCGAATGAGTATAAAATTATACAATTTTTATATGATATTTATTTTATTTGATAATCATATTTTATACTCTATTAATATATATGCATATATTTTTCCATTCTCAATGAGCAAATTTATTTTCCTTTTAGTCATACGTAAAATGTTATCAAATAAGTCATTTTTATCACAAATTAACAATTTGTTCTCAAAATCTTGAATAAGATGACAAACTCAATTGTTCAATATATCAAAATTGTAAGAATTGAACTCAGAACAAAAATAATATTTTATTTAAAAATTTAATAATAATTGAGCTTTCAACACTAATTAAATGATGAGTAATTTTCCAAATCATCAGCAAAATGATGATCAGAAAGCTAGATTTTAGTAATGTAATTGTTCGGAATCGACCCGATTAAGCAACGAACAAGAAAAATAGCAGAAGAAATTGAGAAATTGAACACACCAATTTAACGTGGAAAAACTTCTCCGAAGAGGAAAAAAATCACGGGCAAAAATAATTTTACTATAATGGCAAAAGAATGAAAAGTACAAAAGATGGAAATAAAAACTAAACCCCAAAAACTCGAAAATAAAGAACCCTCAAAACGTAAACACAAAATTCTCTAAATGTGTTATGAGTTCTAATCTTTAATGGGTATATTTTCTAAGGTTGTAAAAGAGCCTATTTATAGGCTAAATTAGCAAGTCAAATAAACTATGCTAATAAATGTTAAATATATTATACTAATAAATACTAAATTTTCTAGAAATAAAATATATTTTTTGTTTAACTTGAATTGCAAACAATCTCTTAGAATTTGGGTCACACAACTCTAATAATCTCCACCTTGACACGAATTCTTTCAACGCCATCTTTGCCAAACCCCGCCACGGGCCTATCTTGAACTATGCAGGGAATTAACTGAGTCGAATCTATACCTAGAAGCTGGAAGAATTCTAGCCTTCGACTTGTGCACTTCCAAATTAAAACTAACCCGGGTCTGATTTTCACGAACACAATGCCTAACTTTTCAAAACCTACATAAAAAAGAGAACCTCTCTTCAACAAAACGGTCATACCTTTTTCCCTCCTATGACCAATTGCCTCCGCTCCAAATGAGTTGACTTTGACTCTGTAACGAACGAGGGATGTCCGATTTCACCGGTCACTGTAGAACCTTCCAGAATATAAAGACTACCAGTTCTTTTACCTTTAAACAAAACGAGAACTCCACGAGATACTTTAATGTCGCTCGACTCGATGTTGATTTTGCATCCTTTCAAGTCTAAAATACTCAAGGAGATGAGATTCTTTCGTAAATCAGGCACATACTTGACATCTGAGAGTGTCCTAATCGTCCCATCGTGTATCCTAATTTTAACAGTACCAATACCAATCACCTTGCTAGATGAATTGTTTCTCATGCGCATAACTCCACCTTCAACCGAACTGTATGTAGAGAACCATTCTCTATTGGGACATATGTGGAAAGAACATCCTGAATCTAGGATCCACTCGGACGTGAGCTTGGAGTTATCGCTCGTTGACATTAACAAGAAATCATCACCGCTTTCATCAGCCAAATTAGCAGCAGCTACATCTTCCTCGCTACTCTCAGCAGCTCTTTTATTTCACAGTTTATAACAATCTACTTTGACGTGACCTAACTTTTTACAATAGCGACACCTTTTGTCTCGTTTCTTTGATGCTACCAAAACAGAAGCTTGCCTATCTGCCTTGCTATCCAAATGAAGCTCATTGTCGAGTTTGTCTCTACTCAACAAATAACCCTTCACATCTTCGAACAAGAGTTTGTCTCTACCATAAATCAGGGTTTCCCTAAAAGACTTATATGAAGGGGGTAAATAGCGCAATAATAGAATAGCTTGATCTTCATTATCAATATGAACCTCAACGTTCTTTAAATCATTTAAAAGAGTAATGAATTGAATGATGTGATCTCTAAGAAGCTCACCTTTGTTCATGCAAAACGTAAATAGACGTTGTTTCAACACTAAACGGTTAGCCAAAGACTTAGTCACATAAAGAGTTTCTAACCTTTTCCACAAGGCAGATGAGGTTTTCTCTATCAATACCTCCTGCAATACCGTATTCACGAGGCACAACTAGATTGCAGATAAAGCCTTTTCATCAAGATCTTCCTATTATGTTTTATTTAGATTCTTAAGCTTTTTCCCGGTAACAACCTTTTTCAAACCAGATTATACTAGAATTGCTATCATCCAAACTTGCCACAGATTGAGATTTGTCTCACCATCGAACTTCTCAATTTCAAACCTTATTGCTGCCATCTCTAAACGGGCTGATCTATAAAAATTGAACTTGCTCTGATATCACTTGTTAGGAATCGACTCGATTAAGTAACGAACAAGAAAAATAGCAGAAGAAATTGAGGAATTGAACACACAAATTTAACGTGGAAAAACTCCTCCGAAGAGGATAAAAAAGCCACGGGCAAAGATAATTTTACTATAATGGCAAAAGAATAAAGAGTACAAAAGATGGAGATAAAAACTAAACCCCGAAAACCCGAAAACAAAGAACCCTCAAAACGTAAACACAAAATTCTCTAAATGTGTTATGAGTTCTAATCTCTAATAGGTGTATTTTCTAAGGTTGTAAAAGAGCCTATTTATAGGCTAAATTAGCAAGTCAAATAAACTATGCTAATAAGTGTTAAATATATTATACTAATAAATATTAAATCTTCTAGAAAGAAAATATATTTTTGTTTAACTTAACTTGCAAGCAATCTCTTAGAATTTGGGTCACACAACTTTAACAGTAATGATGAGAGACAAATTGTCTATTGAAATTTTTAATAACCCGCACAAGTGCTTCAACTGTGTGTGGGTCAATAACATTGCCAATAGGTTGCTTCTTCATTATTATCACTTCAATGTTGTTGTTGTTGATGCTATTGCCACTTGATTCATCTCATTGTTTCAAGAGAAGTTGGGTTAGATAATGCAATGGTTGCTCATATTTTTGCTTCATTGATTCTTCCAGTTTTTCCCATGTGATAAATGATGATGGTTCGAGAGAAACAGACACTGAGATCGACTCCGGTATCGGGAACTTCTTCATGTGTTCTTGATTTTTTTTGCTTCTTTTATCACTTCATTTTCTATCATAAGATAAAGAAAAAAAATATTGATTGGACATGAAAATAATATGAATAACATAAATTTCTAGCATAAGAAAAATAGTTATGATATATACATTCTTGATTTTTTTTTGCTTATTTTTCCTCTTAATTTTCTAGCATAATAGAAAATAAAAGAAAACCTATATACACATAATTCCAACAAAATAATTAATTCATAGCAAAAGGAAAAGAAATTAATAAAAATTGAAGTATTTAAGACCATGGTTGGACCATGACAGTGTATATATGTAAGACCATAGCTGGGCTATGGCATTCTGATGATAAGACCATAACTGGATTATGGCACTATGGGCATATGACCATGGTTGGTCCATGATAGTGTTTATTTGTAAGACTATAGCTGGGCTATGACATTCTTATGATAAAACCATAACTGGGTTATGGCACTATGAACGTAAGACCATGCCAGGGCTGTGGCAATGCATATGTAAGACCATAGTTAGACTATGGTACAATAGGAAACATGTATCAGGGTTTTAATCATCTTTACAGTATTCATAGGATGAAAACAAATAAGGATCTAAATGTGATGTGTGAAACGATAAGCGGTTTGTATAGTATAAATGTGTTAAAATGGTAAATGTTGTATTATTATATGTTAAAAAGATTATGCATTGTGATAGTAAGAAATACGAATGTTATTGAAATGTGGAAATTTGATTTTACTAATGTTTAAGCATTACTCACTTGTTGGGAGTAGACTTGATCATGGTGGCCCGACCCAAATGCCCGCCCGAAATGTGGGAGGGTTTGGGCAAAATTATAGGCCTAAAAAATGGGCTTGGAAAAAAATAAGATCCGTTTAAAAAACAAGTAGGGCCTAGGATAAGGCATTTTCGGCCCGGCCCGGCCCGACCAGAATTCACTAAAAGACAAAAAAATCTACTTTTTTTTTAAAATATTATTTTCTTGTTGTTTTCTCCCTATTTTGCTATCATTTTATTAATATGTTGCTACTATTTTGTTGATATTGTTTGGATATTGTATAAAACTTATTTTATTGTTAATTTTGTTATTATTTTAGAGGTATTTGCTTGTTAAGTTGCATTTATCTTAGTGTTATTTAAGTCTATATTTTTTAAAATTTATTTTCAATTTGTTGGGAAATATTTATTTTGATGTTTTTAGTATTTTTGATGTATTATATATATTTAAAAATAATATAAAAAATTAATACGGGCGGGCGGATCAGGCCCAGGTTTTAGCATTTCTATTCGGGTCGGGCTTGGGCAAAATTTTAGGCCCATTTTTTGGGCTGGGCCCGGGCCCAGGCCCGAGCCTAGTAAATGGGCATGAATTTTTAGTTGAGCCCGGTCTGGCCTGACCCACGAGCACCTCTATATCCAAATAATATCCAAAATAAATATTTACCACTTTTAACTTAATTAAACATAAATTTATATTCCCTAATGTATGGAATTAACAATTAAGCTTAATTAAGTAAATTAAGATTGATTAAAACTGAACCATGATTAATTAAAATATAAATAAGCTTTATGAAATAAACTCAATTAAATAATGAAAAGATAATAAAATCTCAATTGTACGTATGTTTATTTTATTGAAAACAACTTTTATGAGATATTTTCAGGAAATCTGTCAAACAATAAAAAATATTTTACACAGATTCATTCAAATACCAGAAATTATTATCTTTTTTTCAGAAAAGTAAATCATTTTTTAGAAATCATTTTCCGAAAACTATTTTCAGTGAAACAAACAAAGCATTAATTATAATTTCGGTATCAAAAGATACTTTTCGTTACTTTAGTATCTAAAGTTTTCTAATGTTACAGGCCTCATTGCTTTGCACTCCTGTTATGCCATGTGATTAAAGCTTAGTTTAGCAATACTTCTAAGAAGCATTTCTTTCGAGATAAAATGTTTTTAAGAGAAAAAGTGCTCTTCAGAAATAGAAAATATCCCAAAAGTGCTTGAAAAAAGTGATTTTCGAAAGCTAAAAATTTTAGCTGATAATACATGTGACTTTTGGAAATCAATTTCTTTCATTTGGTGTTGAAAATTGAAATAGGTTAAATTGGTTAATGATCAAGTTGGATTTAAAACTTATTAATTTGTATATTCACTTACGTTACACAAAGTAAATCTTACATGATGTGAATTGGTGTTTAATTTTTTTTTCAATTGTTGAAATCTTTAAGTGATATAAATTGATGTTTATTTTTTATTTTTATTTTTATTTCAATAGTTGATTTAAAAAAATATAATTTTAATGAGATCTTTAAATACATATCATCAACAAAATACATAATATATTTTTAAAATTTTTAAAAGAATTTTACTTCTTTTTAAAACATAAATGAGTAACAAGGTAAACAAAGAAAGTTAAACATATTCTTAAACAACTTCATATTTTTGAAAGTTTTGAGTTTAAAAGTTTGGCATAATAATAAAATCATCTCAATGTTTTTATTATTTTTTTTGTTAATTTAACTTTTTTAGTTAAATTGAATTCTTAATTTTTTAAAAGAAAATAGTTAAATTATTTTTTTAGCTTAATTTTATTGTTATTAGTTTGACAATTTGCATGATAGTCTATATACATGTAATGCTAATATTGTTTTGGTTAAAAAAAAATTATTTTAATTCTTTTTTAAAATGTCGATAATTAAATTTGACTTTTTTTTTAAAAGATTAAGATTTAAATGTAACTTAAACAAAAAAATAAAAATTAAATGTAACTTAAACAAAAAATAAAAATTAAATTTACAAAAAAAATATAAATATTAAAAGATAAATCTTACTTATACTTAAATATTAAAATAAGAGTAAGATTTATGAATATAACAAAATACCATCCATTATATATTGTGTTTAATGTACAAATAATATTTTTTTCAAGAAAAAAAGCTCCAATGGCCGCTCAAATCTCTGTTCGTTTTTATTTACCACTTCACCACCACCGTCGCAGCCACCATTCTATTCAGTCTTCTTTATGTTACAGCTCTTTTCTACCGCTACTACCACTCTCTCCTCCATTCCTCCGTTTCTCATATTTGTGTCTTAAGCAGGGCATTATTATCCTCCATTCGAGCACACAACGGTTTTATATTCTTACCTTACCTGCCGTTGTAGGGAAGGAGAGCCGCTTCTTCGCAATGCCGGCCACTCCCTTCTCCGGTATCCTATCATGCCTCAAAGAACTCGACAACTGGGACGTCCTGACTTGCTTCATCCACGACGGCGCCTTCTCCGCCGAGCTTCCAACGCTCTTATCATCTTTCGCCGATGAAAAACCTCCAATGCTGCTTTGTCGTCTCCGGTCACGATCCGGTGTCGAGCACTCGTCGCCTCCTGCTCGTGTCCCCCTTGGACTTGGCTGTCTAATTTGACTGGAAAGTGATGGAAAGGAAGGTATCTTGGACGGAGGAGGAGGGGTTGGTTTTGAGGGTGTTGGAGATGGCTTATTATCGTTGTTAGAGATGGAAGAGGAGGCCAAAGTGTTGACGGAGGCGTTGTTAGGTGATGAGCATGGGATATCCCACGGTCGAGCTGCCATCCATCTCTCTAACCAACTCCATCCCCAGTGGGGAGTATTTTGATCCATTAATGTTTGATTCGCTGCTTTAGAAGAGACCTTCCATGATCGCTGTTTTTTATTTCCCCAAAAGGCCATTTAAGTTAGTATTTTTAGCACCGAAATAAATATACTAGAAATAATTAGAATTGTACTCCATCATCCTCTCATCGCACTTGAGGCGGCAAATGATGAGTTTTTGTCTTTTTTTTATTAAAAATTACTAAAATTAAAAAGTAAATTAATTTTAAAAAATAGTTGATAAATAATTAGAGAATTATATGTGGCATATAAGAATAGATAAAAAATTTCAACAGAATAATTAATTTATTTGTAATCTAACATACATAAATTAATTAATTTAATTTTTAAGTAGAGGAGCGAAATGTAATTTAAATCTTAATATAAGGGCTCCATAATAATTTTACCCACCTCGGCTTCAAACATTCCAAGTGTGCCAAATTGTTGTGCTTAATTTTTTATATATACATTCAAACAACAATCAAAGTTTCGTGCATATAACTACACAAAATTAAATTCTATGTATTAAATTACACATAGAATCAAAGTTTATGTGTATTTTTTATATTTATCTTAAATATTAATAATTAAATTTAAGGGTTGAATGTGGCAATTCAACTTATTGGAAAAATATTTGTTACATTGTTAGTGCATTAAATACTAATCCTTTATTTTTTATAGTTTAATGAGCTCAAATGTTTTGATTTAGTATAAAGACAAATTTAGTTCTTAATGTTTATTTATTTTTATCATTTTGACCCTTATTCTTTTGGGTAAATTCACACTTGATCACCCAACTTTCATAAGTTTTTATTTTGGGCGCTGAAAATGAAAATATATATATATATATATATATATATATATAAATTGAGCACTGTGGTTAACAACTATTTTCATTTTAGTTACCTAACTTTATTAAGTTTTAATTTTGGCCATCCATAGTTAATTTAATATTATTCTACTTACTTTTCAGTCACCTAACTTTATTAAACCTTTATTTTGGTCACTCATTTTAACTTTTAAAAAGTAATTTTATTTTTTCTATTTTTTAGAATTAATTTTAAGGTTTTTTTTCAAGCAAAAAGAAAACATTAGGGTTTTATAAGAAATTATTTGAGTTTTTATAAAAATATTTAGATTATTAGCAGGAAAAACTAATCATTTTTCTTTATTTTTTCCTTTTCTAAAATTAATTTTAGTTTTTCAAGGAAAAACCTAAGGCTTTTCAACAAAAAGTACTTTGGGGTTTTAAAAGTGAAAAAACATTTTTATCTTTTTAATTTTATTTATTTTTTAGAGTTGATTTTTAGTTTTTTCAGCTTCAAAGGAAAGTTTTAAATTTTTACAAAGATTTAAGTTATAGAAAAAAACTTAAATTTCATCTTCACAGTTAAATAACTCAATTTCCTGTAAAATATAGGTATTTTTTGAAAAAAATTAATTTTGAAAAAAGATAAAATGAGTGACTAAAAAAAACGTTATTAAAGTTGGGTGACTAAAATGAGTGTAAAATAATATTGAATTAAACGGTAATGGCCGAAATGAAAACTTATTAAAATTAGGTGATGAATATGAAAATAGTTGCTAACGACCATGCTCAATATGCATTTTTTTTTCAGGGCCCAAAATAAAAACATATGAAAATTGGATGATCAATTGTACTTTACCCTATTCTTTTTTAGATCACTTTGGTCTTCTATCTTTAAAGTTTAGTCAAATTATTTTTTTACGGAAAAAATTATTAAATTATTAAAATTTTAATGGCATTAACTCGACAGCTCACGTAGCAATCTACATATACTTCACTGCTAACTTGAATAATTTTTCTAAAACTTTTTATGAATTTTTTTTTTTAATTTGTTAAACTTTAAGATATTTTATTAATTTGTTGATTTTTTATAAATTATACATGGATTACCATGCAAGTGGAAATGTCAATAACTTTAAATTTTTTATAGTTTGATTAAATGTTGAAAGTTGAAGACCAAAATGATCTGAAAAAAAAATAATGGTGAAAGTGATAAAATAGGTAAATGATAGAGGCTAGATTTATCATTATTCCTTTTGTATTTTTATCCAAAACTTGTAGCTTTAAAAAGCAGAAAAAAAGGGGGGGGGGGGGAGGGGAGTGGCAAATAATACCTGGCGAGTGAAGGCATAAGCTAAAGCTCTTTCCCTTCGCATAGCAGCTTCTTGCTTGTACTGCTTTATTGCTTCAGATTGCTCCTTCGACTTTCTAGCATCATGCCACTCTCCTCCCATCTGTTTATATCCCCACAATTAGCATGCGGAATAATTCTAAGGAAATAACAATATATCATGTAAACAAGCATAATAATAAAAAAATGTGGGAAGCTTTAGGTAGGCACATACAGAGGCATTAAACTTGTCATGCTCTTTGTGGCGTTTCTGTTGAAGGTGGTGATGAAGAATTTGGTTCTCTTCCAACATTCTAAGCCTCATTCCACGAATCCGGGACTGCACTCCACCCTTTGTTTGCATGCATCTTAATGCAGTTTTCGCTTGCTCTTTCACGGATTGCCCTTCTATCATTGATTTCAATCTCTCCGACCTTCTCAATTCTGGCAATGCCCTCCGAGCCTGACATACCACTCAAATGCAATCACTTCCTTTGCATAAAATACAACTGATGACTCATGATGAATGGGATGTTTCATTGACATTAATATATATCTAATACGAGTATCTTTGATCTTCTAGAAAAGTTCACATTACATTCAAATACTGGTATAGGGATGCCAATAAACAACTTTTGCACTCCAATTGCGTATAATTACAACTCGCTGTTCATGAATGGGAAGTTTCATTGAAATTGTGATGGCAAACTATGTTGTTTGGATGTGAGAGATATGTTCAACACAAGTATCTGTATCTTTCTCAAAGCTTGCAATGCTATGCCATAAATTTCATTTGCATAAATACAACTAATTTGCTCATCAATGGGATGTTCCATTGAATTTATGATTGTAATCTTATATGCAAGTATACCTAAAACTTTAAATCTCGCAATGCACTCTTTGCTTGATAAACTCAAATGGAATTACTTCCTTCTCCCATGATTGAATTTTTCATTAATATTTAACTTCCATCTAATTATTTTAGATAAATATCTTTAAAAAATTACATCATCGTACATATAAATCAAATACGAATACTTAAAAGAAATTAAGAATAACATAAATTAATATTTTTATTTGTTTAATTGATAAAAAAAAAACTTGGAATTTTTAACATTAGAACTTTTTAGATAGTTTCATGAATTTTCAATTGATATCAGGTATGCAAGAAATAATTAAGAGCTTAACATAAAAGGTAAATAAATAAAAAGGAGCGATCTCATACCAAGTATCCGCGAATTGCAGTTTGAATCTTGGTAGCAGCCGTTCTCTCCGACAATATGCGTTGTAAAGAAGCGACGCGAACAGCCTCAGCAGTCGCCTTAGAAGCTACGACCGCGGCGGCAGCAGCCATAGCGGTGGCAATAGCGACGAAGTAGGTGTGTTTTTTAGGCTCATTTTCAGCTTCCGCTGGTTTGGCATCTTCAGGGGGAGGAGGTTCAGGCTCTTCAGTTTTTGTTTCCGTTTCAGTTTCTTGAGGCAAAGGAACTGCAGGCCCCGAATCCTTGGTTTTGCTTTGCCATTTTTTCTTTGATTTTGAACTTTCCTTCTGAACCAAAAATTCACCAAAATTTAAATCACAAATTACAAGCCAAGAAGCAAACCAAGTATATGAACAAAAACATAACTCGGATACGATGCAATGCCCAAAATTTGGTCCCATAATCATTTTCATCAAATTAATCCTATACTTTAATTTATCCTATTTTATCATAAACTTAGTTGAATAACACTGTTAAATCATATCATTAATTGCCCATTAAACTTGAGTTTAAATGTGTTAAAAGAGCATTATTTTCGTATCTAAACTAATGACATAAAAAGTAACCTAATTGTTCAATAATTTATATGTAAAAAATTTATAAAATTAAATAATTGGACAATTTTTAGATAACAAATTATAAAATAAATCAACAATTCAACTTCATATGTGTACCATCAATTAAACTAATAATTTCTCAATTTTAATAAAGCATGAAGATTATATTTTGACAAATTAAAATAGGAAGACTAATTTTTTTTAATTTTTGCAAATTAATTAAACCAAAATTTTCAAATGTCATTAGAACCAAATTGTGTAATTTTGATCCATATTTGGAGAATAATGCAAAATAAGTAGATATTACTTAATGAAATTTAGGAATTAAATTATGCCTTGAGAAAAGTAATTATGAAAATAACATGGAAAATAAATTATTTATGAGAATGGTTGTTTTTAATTTGCCACATAACTTGTCAAATTAATGATTTTATTAATTTTTTATATGAATTTGATGAACTGTTGATTAAGATAAGTAATTTGACGATAGAGTTTAATATTATTAAATAATTTAATTAATTTTCTAAATCTCAAAATATACAAAGATCAAAATATGACAAATTAAAATAAATAAATTAACTTTTAATTTTCGTAAAATAGAGGTATGAAATTCAAAATTATATCACACCCATAACTATAAAATTATAAAACTAAACTATATAAAATTAAAAATAAAAAGTAAAAATTGGGTGAAAAAGGATGTTGCATTGACAGTTTGGCCCTTTTTAAAATAAAATATTAATTTTTATAGGTTATATTGCCCAATAAATCGATGATATTGTATTATATTATTCAAAACAATCTATTCTCATAAATAAATTTTTTTAATTATAAAAAATCTTAAATTGTGCAAACCTTTTACCTGATCTTTCTTGGACTCAGGGGTCAAAGCTTTCTTCACAAACCAAAACCAATCTCTTTTCTTGCCCATCTGTCAACAATTCCTATTCACAACCAGAGAAAAACCATGGAATATCTCAGTTCCCATTGAGTCAAAAGTGGTCCAAACAAATATTGAAAAAAAAATAATGATTTAAATTTTTACAGTTTTAATTTTTCTTCATTGCAATAAATATGATATGATCAAGAATTTATCTACGATTTTAATTTAATTTCATGATGTATTCATACTAAATTTTATACATAAATCTTTTAAGAGAATATTATCACACAAATCAATTGAATCAAACTCAAGTTTAAATAAAATAAAATTTTAAATCTCAATGTTCAATAGAATTTAAAATTCAATCAATCTATCTAAATAATATAGTATAACCAAGAAAAATAATGAAAAATAATTATTAAAAACAGAAAATGAAAAACTCATATTAAAGTTTTCAAATTCAAATCAATCATGAAAAGAAAATCAATGAATGTGTCAAAGAAAAAAAAAGTTGAAACTTTTTCAATACCTGTCCTTGAAAAAAAAATCCCAGATCTCTTTTAAAATATTGGAATTTTCTCTCTCCTTTTATCCATAACAAAAGAAAAGAGAAAAAGGAAAAAGAAAAAAAAATAAAGGGGAGAGAGAGAGAGAGAGAGAGTATTTTTGCCAATGGAAAAAAGCTTGAGAAATAGAGAAAATGGGAAATAAAAAGAAAATAAAGGTTGGTATTGCCATTTTTAGAGCATACGATCAAAAAAGTTTAACCAAAAGTGAACCATTTTAGTATCTAAAAAATACTAATTAAAAAAATAAAAAAAAACTTAATTAGGTTGATTCATGAATTAAGTGGAATTTCATATTAATTTTATTTGAAGTTTTTCACTCAAAATTGGGTTGAATAATTCAGTAGTCAATTTCATCATGTCGATATATTTTTATAATTAATTTTCAATAAAAATAGTTATTTATTGTAAAATATTAATTTGAATTATATCAACTTAATGCAAATAAGAAAAGAATGTTAGACTAGAATAATTTTTGCTTAAATCAATTCCGAAGTTATGTGTTATTTGGTATAGGGTGCGCAAAATTCGATTTGATTTGAATTTTTTTTTTAAATTTTGAGTTAATCGAATTGAGTTATTTGAGTTTCGAGTTCGAGTCGAGTCGAGTTGAATTTTACAATTCAAATAACTCGAATAATTCAAATAACAGATTCATATAAATACCCTTTTAGTCCTTGTCAAGTTTGAAAATAAGCAAATTGGTCTCTTTCTCAACAAAAATTACAAAAAAAAATTTTAAAAATTTAAATTTCAAAATATTTATAGAAATTTCAAAAAAAAATCTAAAAAATATTTTAAAAAATTTAAATTTTTAAAAAGTTAGTGTTAGAATTAAGTGACCCAAATTCTTATAGAATATGATGGAAAATAAAATAAAAGTAAAATCCATATAGAACTAGACTTCTTTTATTTTATTTTAGAATAAGGTTTTTTAAACCTTATTAAACTTCATCTATTTTATATTGATTAGGATAGGGTGTTTCAATCCTACTAGAATATGGCTTTACAAGCCTATAAATAGACATAGTCTATTCCTCTTGTATTGATACAAATTTTTCGACATAGTGAATTTTCTTCTCCTCTCTCTCCAGTGGTTTTTTCCCGAAAGGGTTTCACGTAAAAATTTGTGTGTTCTTTATTTTATTTATTTTATTCTATTTTTTTCACAAATTGGTATCGAGCTTCCGGGTTATTCATCTCGATCACGGTAATGGCGTCTTTGAAATATGAAATTCATTGTTGGATCGCAACACTAGATTTGCGTTGTGGCAAATTAAGATGCAAGCGATTCTTGCACGATGGATCTGGAGGATGCCTGCTAGAGATAGATAAGATGCCTTCGACATTAACAGATGAAGAGAAAAAGCGTAAGGATCGAAAGGCATTAACACAATTACATCTGCATTTGTCCAACGAAATTTTGCAAGATGTGATGAAAGAGAAAACTGCCGCTGCATTATGGAAGAGGCTAGAACAAATATGTATGTCGAAAACTCTAACAAGCAAGTTGCATATGAAGCAGCGTCTTTATGCTCATCGTTTGGAGGAAGGCGCGTCTGTACACGAACACTTAACGGTGTTTAAAGAAATTCTCTCAAACTTGGAAGCCATGGAGGTTCGATGATGATAAGGAAGATCTAGGGTTGATTCTACTTTGTTCGTTGCCCTCTGTCTTATTCAACCTTTAGAGACACGATTTTATATAGCCGTGAGTCTCTAACAGATTGATGAGGTTTATGATTCTTTAACCTCGTATGATAAGATGAAGCATCTTGTGGTTAAACCCGACTCTCGGGAGAGAGTCTCATTGTTCGTGGGAGACAAGATCGGAATGCTCGATGATGATCGTGGTAGGACACAGAACGGAATCCTCGTGGTAAATCTAAGGGTAGATCAAGTCTTCAAACAGAGGTAAAACTTGTAACTTCGCGCAGAAGAAAGGGCACATTAAATCTGAGTGCTATAAGCTACAAAATAAGATTAAAAGGGAGGCTGCGAATCAAAGGGAAAACAACCGTAAAATTCCGGTGAAGTGATGATGTTGTAGAAGACTACAAACGATGGTGAACTTCTAGTCGCTCACAATGATTCTAAAGTAAGCGAGGAGTGGATACTTGATTCAGCCGCACCTTCCATATGAGTCCCAATCGGGATTGGTTTACAACTTACGAAAACAATTATCGAAGGTGTTGTTTTGATGGGAAATAATACTTCGTGTAAAATCGCGGTGTTGGAACAATTAAAGTTAAGATGTTTGATGGAGTTGTCGAACACTTAGTGACGTGCGGCATGTTCCGAATTGAAAAGAAATTTAATTTCGTTGAGTACTCTTGATTCAAAAGGGTGCAGATATACACAATGAAAGTGGGATTTTAAAGATTTCCAAAGGGTCCCTTGTTGTGATGAAAGGACAGAGAAAGATTGCCAAGTTATATGTTTTGCGTGGTTCTCTCATTCATATCGTGATGCAAATTGTATCGCTTCCTCGTCCTTGTCGATGATGATATTACTAAACTTTGGCATATGCGCCTAGGGCATATGAGTGAGAATGGCATGGCGAGAATTGAGCAAAAGAGGACTTCTTAATGGGCAAGGAATTTGCAAGCTGAATTTACGTGAGCACTTTGTGTTTTGGAAAACAAAAGAGAGTTCGATTCACTAGAGGAATCCATAACACGAAGGAACATTGGAGTATATTCATTCTCGACTGTGGGGCCATCTAGAGTGCCTTAGAGAGGTGGAGCTAATTATATGCTAACCTTTATTGATGATTTTTCCGGAAAAGTTTGGGCGTTCTTCCCGGCGAGAAAAAAGTGATGTGTTTTCCGCATTTAAGTCTTGGAAAATTATGATTGAAAAAGCAGACGGAAAATGGATAAAATACCTCCGCATGCACAATGGCTTAGAGTTACGTTACGATGAGTTTAATAGATTGTGCAAGTCGAAAGGAATCATAAGACACCGACGATTCGTCATACTCCACAACAAAACGGCGTTGCGAACGAATGAACAGAACGATCATGGAGAAGGTTCGATGTATGTTGTCAAATGCCAACTTACCGGGTCATTTTGGGCGTAAGCGGCGTCATCGCATGTTTTTTTTGATCAACCGATCTCCATCCGCTGCCATTGAGAAAAAACTCCACAAGAGGTATGGTCCGTAATCCTGCTAATTATTCTCGATTTAAAGATCTTTGGGTGTCCTGCATATGCTCATGTTGATAATGGAAAATTGGAACCGAGATCCATTAAATGTGTTTTTCTTGGTTATAAAGCTCGTGTAAAAGGGTATAAGTTATGGTGTCCTGAAAATAGAAAAGTTGTGATTAGTAGAGATGTTGTTTTTGATGAAACTGCTATGCTACCTAACTTATCTCTTAAAGACTCTTCCAATAAAGAAAATCAAAAACAAGTAGAGCATCAGATTAATACAGAGTCAACTCCTCAAGCCAGTACAAAAATTGAGAATAGAGTTGCTTCTTCACCACAATACTCTATCGCCAAAAACAGAACTAGAAGAGAAATTAAACCTCCAAAGAAATATGCCGAGGCTGATCTAGTTGCTTATGCTTTGAATGTGGCTGAAATATAGATGCGAATCAAGAGCCATCTAATTATTCTGAGGCAGTTACCTGTGAAGGCTCAGAAAAGTGGATGTTTGCTATGCAAGAAGAGATGGAATCACTCCACAAAAACAGAACATGGGACCTTGTGAAACTTCCTAAAGGTAAAAAGGCTGTTCGTTGTAAATGGGTATTTAAAAAGAAAGAAGGGACTCCAGGAGTTGAAGAACCCAGATATAAAGCAAGGCTTGTTGCAAAGGGTTACAGATCAAATTCCGAGAGTGGACTTCACAGATGTGTTCTCCCAGCTTATTAAGCATAGTTCGATTCGAGCTTTGCTTGGTATTGTGGCCATGCATGATTTGGAGCTTGAGCGCTTAGATGTAAAAACGCATTTTTGCATGGAGAACTTGATGAGGATATTTACATGCAACAACGAGAAGGTTTTACAGCTTTGAAAAAGAGAACTATGTTTGCTTGCTTTGAAAAAGTCCCTTTACGGTTTGAAACAATCACCAAGACAAAGTGGTACAAGAGGTTTGATTCCTTTATGACTTCTCATGATTTCAAAAGAAGTAGTTTTGACAAGTTGTGTTTACTTTAAGAAAAATAGTGATGGTTCTTTTGTGTATCTACTTCTTTATGTTGATGACATGTTGATAGCGACAAAAAGATAAAGAAGAGATAAGAAAGGTCAAAGCCCAACTAAGTAAAGAATTTGAGATGAAAGATTTAGGACCAAAGAAAGAAGATACTTGGTATGGAGATTCTCGGAGATAGAAAATCAAGTAAATTGTACCTAAGTCGGAAGGGTACATTGAGAAAGTTCTTTGCGAGTTCAATATGCAGAGTGCTAAGCTCATTAGTAGTACTCCTTTAGCAAAATTTATTTCGGACTTTCATCGATTTTGTCTCCACAATCGGATGATGAGATTGAGTACATGTCACATGTTCCATACTCTAGTGCGATGGGATCTCTCATGTATGCTATGGTTTGTTCACGTCCGTGATTTATCATATGCGATCGGTCACGATTAGCGAGATACATGGCAAATCCCGGTAAAGAACATTGGAAAGCGATTCGATGGATTTTAAGATACTTACGAGGCACTACTGATGTTTGCTTACGATTTGGAAGAACTAAAGATGGAGTCATAGGGTATGTTGATGCTGATTTTGCTTGAGACCTTGATAGAAGAAGATCTCTCACGAGTTACGTCTTTACAATCGGAGGTTGTGCAATTAGTTGGAAAGCCACTTTGCAAACTACGATCGCTTTGTCTACCACTCAAGCCGAGTACATGGCGATTACGAGGCTTGCAAAGAAGCTATTTGGTTGAAGGGACTATTTAGTGAACTCAATGAAGACCTTCGAATCAACCACAGATATTTTGTGACAATCAGTGCTATATTTCTTACAAAAGATCAAATGTTTCATGAGAGAACAAAACACATTGATGTTCGGTATCATTTTGTTCGTGATATTATTGCTCGTGGTGATATTGTTGTGAGCAAAATTAGTACTCATGAAAATCCTGCAGATATGATGACTAAGTCACTTCCTAAAACCAAGTTTGAGCATTGCTTAGACTTGGTTGGTGTTCATTGTTGAGTTAAACCCTTAAGGGGTTTTATGGAAGAGGTGGAGAACTTGTTTATTGAAAGTTCGCAATGAAGAACTTGTTCATTGAGAATTTGTGTCAAGGTGGAGATTGTTAGAATTAAGTGACCCAAATTCTTATAGAATATGATGGAAAATAAAATAAAAGTAAAATCCATATAGAACTAGACTTCTTTTATTTTATTTTAGAATAAGGTTTTTTAAACCTTATTAAACTTCATCTATTTTATATTGATTAGGATAGGGTGTTTCAATCCTACTAGAATATGGCTTTACAAGCCTATAAATAGACATAGTCTATTCCTCTTGTATTGATACAAATTTTTCGACATAGTGAATTTTCTTCTCCTCTGCCCGTGGTTTTTTTCCCGAAAGGGTTTCCACGTAAAATTTGTGTGTTCTTTATTTTATTTATTTTATTCTATTTTTTTTTTCACAGTTAGGATAATAATTCTGGGACCTAAATAAGCTAATTAACGATTCAAGTTTATCATTCTAAAATATCTTCTTCTTCTTTTTTTTTTGCTTTGAAAAAATTTTCAAATATACATGGTTTCAAATATATTTACCCTAACATGGAATTAGTTATACTGTAATAAGACTTCAATTTGACATGTTTAATTTAACTCGAATAATTTACTCGATTCGACTCAATTCAAATTTCATTTCACTCGACTCGGTTCGAAACATTTCAAATCAAATTAAGATGATAAAATAAGATTCGTCAATTCGTTTAACTCAAAATCTTTTCACTCCATTCGATCGAACACTTACATACATTAAGAAAAGTGGCAACAGGACTTTGTGCAGGTTAAAAGTTTGCATCTCATATATGTTGATGTTAAAAAAGACGAAGAAGGCTGGAGAGTAAACTCACTCCATGGGTCAAGAGAGGTTTGTAGTAGAGGTGCTCATGGGTTGGATCAAATCGGGTTTATGTAAGATATTTAGACCAATTTTTTAAGTTCGAGTTCAATTTGAAAATTGGTTTATTTTTTAACCCAAGCTCAACCTAGTTTAAGAAAGGAAAATCTGAACCCGATCCGGCCTACTCATATTTGATATTTTTTAGATTAGTTTTGATTTACAAATAATTTTTTAAAAAATATAATATACTAAATGGACTAAAAATGTTAAAATAAAAGTTTTCTAACACACTAAAAATACATTAAAAAGTATTTATAATTAAAAAACATTACTGTAAGTATAATAAATATTTTGTTATATTAAAAAACATAAATAAATATAATAAATAATTTATTGTATTAAATATAATTTTTAAAATTTTATATTTTGGGTTGAGTTATTTAGTTGGATAAATTTTCTTTTAAGTTTTGGTAATGAATTTAATTGTTATTGGGTTAGTTGTTTAATATAAATATAAATATATAGTTATTATTTAACATATATAATTAATATAATATTTTTATAATATAATATATTTGAGACGGGTCAAAAAAATCTTACCCAAGGTAAAATCCTTATAAAAAAACGGGCATTAATTTTTAAATAATTTCATTTTTTAGACCTCATATTTTATCTAAACCCTCTAATTTTTCAGAGTGTTTTTTATTGAGTTTAAAGAGGTACGAGAGATGTTTGTAGGTTACATGTGCTCCTCTAATTAGTGGGCTATTACAAGAGCCTTACTTTTTTTTGGTTAGGTTGGCAATGTGATGTAATCGAAGAGAGTACGAATGATGGGTATTATTGATTATGTTGAGTTGTTTATTTTTGGTGAAGTGCATTGTTTAATTGGGTATATTTGATAATATATATTAATGAAATCGAATTGAGTTAAGTTTAAACAGTAAGAAAATTGAAACATGATTAAATTTAAGGGTTGAAGTTTGAATACAAAGCTTCATTTGCAAAGCTTGAAATTCCATCGGAGATGTATGCTCCTCATTCATTGAAAAAAGAACTTCAAAAATAATTATTTGCGTTTGAGTTTAAACTAATATTTTTTTAATATTAAATAATAATAAAAAGATCAAATAAACAGAAGATAAATGGGGGCAAAATAGAAACCAATTGCTAGTTGAAAATCAATGTCAAATCTATAAACAAAACAAAGCAGTCACTAATCAAATTAGATTGATAGAATCAAATTAGGCTGCATTCAGGAATGAGTTTGGGGTGCTAAAAGTGCTTATTGGCAGCAAAAGCATATTTAACAGGCAATTGTTGTAATAAAAAAATACTTGCTTTTGAACTTAAATTGAGAAGTTGGAAATATGGTGCCGTGGCTTGTGGCTCCTGGGGTTTGGATGTGAAATTACCATTTAACCCTTATTAAAATTTTTATTATCTACTTAAGTACAAAGTGAAGTTAAATATTTCTTATATACTTAAATTAAATTACATAAATATCATTATGATGTATTATTGTAATATTTAAATTGCATAGATGTCGATTGAGTCTTAATTTGATTAACATTAGTATTGTTGTCAGTGCAGGAAGACGTGGATTCGAGTGCGTTGAAGCATATTATCTTCCTGAAACCTGTTGAAGGGTTGAGGAGTGATATGAGTAGTTCTAAGTATTGTGCCAAAAAGAACAAATATGATAATAATCTATAATGAGATTAATGTTTAAAAAAAAATGTGCATAGTTGCACAGATAGGAATGGAGCATATTTTGTGGTTGGCCTTCTACCTATTCGGAAAGCATCCGCAACAAGAGAATTAGTGTCTTGTATAATGTAAACATTTTTACTTTCAATCGTAATTTTTATAGGAATATCAAACATCTAAAATTAATAAACTTCATTTTTTTCATAATACTTTCATACAGATCACCTTTTCCAAATACTTTTAAAACATTTTCCACATTCAAAAATAATGCCAAAGTGGCCTTAACATGTCATGCAATAACGCAAGCAAACCTTCCTTTCCCCCACCATACTTGGATCCATGAAACTCAGAAGTAAATATATATAGATGTATATAAAAAGTGCCTTAGTTTTCAAGGCTATGAATTAAACAGTAAAACGCAGTGCTTTGCTACCATATATCAAATCATATATTTTAAATAAAGCTTTAAAGTTACTCAAAGGAATCAGCAAGGGCATTTGGTCTAGTGGTATGATTCTCGCTTAGGGTGCGAGAGGTCCCGAGTTCAATTCTCGGAATGCCCCAAAACTTTGTGTTTTTTATTTCATTTCTCTCAAACTTTGGGCTTTTAGCAATGTTTCTTTTATGTTGAGCCCATTGGCTAATGGATTCTACTTTTCAGTTTTGTAGAATAACATGAAAAAGTATTGTATATTTATTTATTTTTCATGAGTTTTTATTTAAAAACATTAATGGAGTTATATTTATTATTTATTTTCTTTAAAGAACTAAAAAAATACTACTCTGCTTCTTTTCATTAAAAAACTATTACATGCAATTACTATTAAATTAAGTTAAGTCATTTGTTAATTTAATTTAAAAAAAAAGAGAGAGAGCCATTTTTTAAGAAAAAAATTAATTACTGTCTCGTAAATTCTCCTTTAAGTTTAATTATTTTAAATTTTCAAGTTAATTAATTAAACAAAATAAACCAATAGTAATAATAAAACAAGATTTAAGGTTTAAGGTTTTTTGTTTAAGATTTAATATTTAGACTTTGATTAAAGATTAAAATTAGAATTAAAGTTTAGGTTTTTTTTTTTTTTTTTTTCAGAAAGACATAAGTCATTAAATGTAAAGACACTTAACATCGTTACAAAACAAACTCACCAGCAAAATGGGAAACTCATCTAAAACTATAGTCTATAAACACAAGAGACTCAAGCATAGCTCATCTCAAGCCTATAAGTTACATGCATAATCAACAATGCGTAGCAGGAAGGCCATCACTTCTTAAAACTTTCACCAGTGAGGATGAGGGTTCACTAACCCTATCATCAAAGCACATCCCCTTCATGGCAAGGTGAGCACACCAGTCTGCCGCCTTATTTGCTTCTTTACCAACTTTCTTGAAATCAAAATCAACAAAATTTCCTTTCTGTTTTAGAAAATATTGTATGTATGGTTGAGTTTTCTAGTATTTACAAGCACTATCCCCTTTAAACTCCCTATACACAATATCTGAATCAGTTTCAACAATAACTCTATTACACCATTGATGCACAACCCATTTCACCCCTGCCATAACTGCCAAAAGCTTCAGCTTCCTCCACAACCTCAACATTATCTTTTTTTAGCTATTCCTGCAACCAAATTCGCATTCTCATTTCTCACAATCACCCCAATAACAACATCTCCCTTGTCAATAAAAGCCCTATCACAATTAACTTCAATCCAACCATTCAGGGGCCTCTCCCATCCTTGCTGAGTTTCTTTTAATACATTTCCGAGGATCACACTCTCGTCCCTTAAAAACTTTTGAACATCTACTTTTCCAAATATGCAAGCATGTAAAAGCTATGGTCATCTCCATCCATTCTTTGTTTTTCTTACCTTTTAAAACCACATCAAACCCCTGCAATAACCATTGATCCAATGTAGTAATTCTATGACAATCAACTTTAAATCCCAAAGCTCCACCATATCATACACACTGAGCCCAATCACATAACAGAAGAGTATGTTCAACTGTCTCATATTCTTTCAAACAAACAGGGCACAACTCGGACATTTTAATTCTCCTTTTCACCAGATTACCATTTGTGGCCACCAGGTTCCCAACAGCCCTCCAAAGGAAATGTTTGATCTTCTGGGGAAGTGAAATGCTCCAAATCCACTTCCAAACTTTTCCATTCACATTATGAGATGGTGAAGCTCTCCTTTCCACTTCCTTCATCACTTTCTCCTTCAATTCATGACATCCTTTTTTTTACAACATAATTCCCATCTTTTAAATTGTCCACACCATTTTGTCTTGGCCTCTACCGTAAGCTGGTAAACTCTGAATAGCTTTTACTTGGTCCTCTGAGATATGTCTTCTAATTTGGTTCAGCTTCCAGCAATTATTTTCCTTGTCCATCAATTCTGCAACTTTCTGAGGCAAATCATGATTGTCATCAGTTAGCTTCTCCAACACAACCCCTGGAATCCACTAGTCTCCCCAGATGTTGATATCAATCCATCAAGAACCTGCCACTGCACCTTTTTTTAAGAAACTCTCTACCTTGCAGTAAGCTTGCCCATACCCAAGAAGCTCTAGACCATTGCTTAGCATTTAAGAAAGCACCTATAGGAAAATATTCCCCCTTCAGCACCCTTGCCCAAAGAGCATTAGAATTCTGCAACAGCTTCCAACATTGCTTAGCCAACAGTGAGATATTAAACAGATTTAGGTCTCTAAAAGTGCTTTTGAGAAGTAATTTTGAAAATTGAGTGTTTAGTATTGATGTGAAAAAGTACTTTTGAGAAATAAAATATCCATTTTAGACATGTTATTATCAAGTAACAAATATACATTTAAATAATATTTAAATTAGTTAATATTATTATATTTTAGTAAGAATATAAAAAAATTATTATAACTTCTTGTTAATATTTTAATATATAAAATATAAATTTTAAATATTTTTAAGCAATAAATATTAATTATTTATAAAATTTAATTAGAATATATAAACTATATTTTAAATATTTAAATATATTATTAAATATTTATTATTAGTATTTTAAAAAATATTTTTTTATTTTTAATTAATGATTTTGACACATTTGTAATTAAGTACCAAGAAAAAAAAAGAGGAAGTACTATATTATTGGAGGGGTGAAAAAGTAATTAAGCAGTAAAAGAACTTTTGGGAGAGAAAAAGCTAAAAATTTTAGCCAAAAGCAGCTTGTTATGCATAGCTTTTCTTCTAAAAGTGCTTTTGGAGTCTGAAGTGCTTTTAAAAAGTAATGCAGAACTGACCCTAAACCCCATCCCTCCCATGCTTTTCACCTTAGTCATGTTCAGTCAACTCAACCAATAAATCATTTTCTCTTCTTTTTGCTCTCCCTACTTGAAACCAGCAACAACAGAATTAATCTCATTTTTATTTTCTCAACCCTTCTCGACATATCATTATAGTAAAACTTTTCTAAATTTAATTTAGAGATTTTTTCTTAATTTAAAATGATTTCTTTTGTTTAAAAAAAAATAAAGTTGAATCAATTATATTATTAAAATTCTTATGTTAAATTTGTTAGTGTAACCTTTTAAAATAAACAAGTACTCATTTAATAGTCATGTAATAAAAAAGTAAATATTGTTGTAAAGTACTTGAATTTAATAAAATAATTTTAATAGCATTAATAATTTAACTTACATTTTTAAATAAATTTGAAAATTAAAAATAGTACTAACTTCAATATATACGAGAGTAAAGGGGCTTGGAGAAGATTTTAACCAAAATTTTACTAAAACTTCCTTCAAATTAAGAAAGAAAAAGACAGCAAAGTGACATTTAAGAAAAAAAAAAAAAACATCGGAAAAAGAAAAAAACAACAACAAAGTGATTTGTTAGATCATTTTGCTGCTTCCAACTTTCAGTTCACACGAAAAATAAAATACATACACTGAAAACTAACGGCAAAGCTTCTTCTTCTCTTCATATCTGGTAATCTTTTTTCTTCTTCATTTTTTGAAGTTCTTTTTGTCCCCCTTGTTGAAAATGTTTGAATAGACTGGGAAATATAAAGATTGAACTTTCACCTATTTATTATGAAAACCCAGATTTTATTTTGATCTGGGGTTTATCTATTTTATGTTTAATGGATATCTGATGTGAACGCTTCTTACTTTTTTACTTTTTTGGGTAGAAAATGGAAAACCCAGAATCAAATCAGCTTCCTGAAGTGGACTCATTGCCAGATGGTTTTGTTGAGAGTCCTTCAGAGAGTTTGGCTCCAAAAACCCCAATTTCTAAAGAAGAAAAGCCTTTGCAACCTGATTGTAAAGAAGATGATTTAGTCTCCAGTGAGTTTGGAGCAGACAAGGGCCAAAAACAAAGAACGTTCCCTGTGCCATTGTCTGAGGCAGATGGTTTTGAGGGCTCAGCAGACTATGTAGAAGGTAAATTAGTCTGTCCCGAGTTGAGCAATTTGGTTCCCGAGGCTGCTGAACGCAGTGAGGTGAAGGAAGTTAAAGGGAAGTGTGAAAGTACAGAAACATGTAATTTTTCTTACTTCTGAATTTGTTTCACAATGTTTTTGTTTTAATTTTCATTTATGAAACTTGGGGTAATTTTTAGGGTTTTAGTACTCATTGGTGGTAGTTTTTTCACAGGCATTGGAGGAGGATCTGAAACGAACTTGACTGCTTTGAAGGAATCGTCTTCATCCGAAAGCATAGATTTGCCAAAGAATAAAAAAACAGTTAGTAGATCTAGTACTTTCTTTCTTTTTACTAAAAGTAGATTACTCGACTAAGTTCACTGGAATTTTTATGCTTGTAGTTCTAGGTAGGGTTCAGTACGAGCATCAGCAATTTATGAGTTTATCAATGATTTTATTTTAATGTTCAAAGAAGTAATAGTTGATATTACTCAAATTCGGGTGTGGTTATCAGATATGGATGTGTTTGACATGTGTATGATTGACCTTTTGAAGTTTTTGCATGTATTTGAAGGGTCATATCCTAGTACTCATGTACAATTATGCATCTTTCTGTAGTTTCACTTTGTCTTGAGTTGAGTAATGATTATTATTTTTTAAGATTTAAAGACGTGGTCATAGTTATTTATTGATGATAAGGAAAGCATATTTTACACTTTTTTCTCTCTTCCATTTCTTTATTTTTTACTTGTCACATACTTTGTCTTGATGACAATCTTTATTGCAACCCATGATGATCAAAGTAATATTCATTTCGGAGAAAAAGAATTTTGTGTTTGTTGATTAAGTGATTTTAAGAATTTCAGAATCTGAATGTTTCACTTTGTTAACCTATTTCTTAAAGTGTTTTAGTATATCTCCATTTTCTTTTCAATTCCTTTGTATGATTGGAAGATCTCTCGAGTTGCAACAGTAATAGTTTGTAGCCATGCTGAGTTGCATTTTCAAGAATATTACAGTCTGTCCGTTGAGTTAGGTTCTGTTTATCCTGAGTTATTTACTTATGCTTTTCTTATATCTGTTCCATCTAAATGAACTCATTTTAGTCTTAATTGAACTATTTATCATCAGGAAACCACTGAAACCAAACGCAAGACTGCAAAACGTACATCCAAATCAGAAAAGGAGTTCCTTGAGTTCTCTTTGAAATATCAACAAGTTCTTGCAGAAAGAGATACCGGTAAGTTGAAATAACATTTTTGATGTCCAAAAGGTCACCATCATGTGATTTAACGAGTGTATTAGTCTAATTTCCTGATTTTCCATCAAATTTTATCATTCCATCATGAATATTTTGGTGTGAAGCTATGTTACTCTGACTCTTCAATTTTCTAGAAGTAAATGTCCCAAACATACCCAAATATATGAACTGTCAAGGACCCTCCAAATACATGGAAAAACTTCGAAAACTTGAACATGCCCGTGTCAGACACATACCTGTATTCAAGTCACATCTGAATTCTAGTGACATAGTCACATAGAAATGAAGCTATTTTTTTTTTTTTTTATAATAGATATGAAGCTACTTTTATGCTGCTAAGAATGGCAGTTATCTGTTAATTTTTAACTCTGATTTTTATTCTGCTAGATGATATAGGTGGGATGCATGTAGTTTCTACTTTCTATTTGTTTGGGGGTTGCAAAGTTAAATTTTATATTACCCTATATTATTTCTTCTTTTACTTAAGACTTGAGTGTCAAAGGTCAAAAATGAAACCAGTTGGTTTAATTGATCACTTTGATGTTCCGTGAATGTAATTGGAGGTAGCTATTTCTAAGATCCCTTTTTTTTTTCTTTTCCTTCTTTTGCAGCTATTGCTGTTCGAGATAAACTTGAATCACTTTGTAGGGAGTTACAACGTCAAAACAAAATGTTAATGGTATGATTTTCTTGGAATACTTTATCATTTCTTTTCTTTTGACTGATTGCATCCAACAGTTAGTATTTGTTCTTGCTGCATTTTGTTTTTAATTTGTTTGACATTTGAATAATGTTATGAGTTGCAGATTGACCTTGAAATTTGTCTCGTTTTAGTGTACTTCATTTTTCTAGAAGTGAATTGTGTTTAGAATAATGCTGTGATGAACTTTCTGTGAACCTTTGGTTTCTTCCAAAATTGCTTGGCATGTACTTGATCTAGATAATGTGGATCTCCATAACTAAGTTAACTAACAGGCAAAGCAACTTCCTTCAGTCTTTACTGTTTGTAATGTAGATTATACAATTTTTATTTTTTATATTAAAGAGATTGTTCGCTTTTTCATGTCTGAACATAATCTCTGCAAAATCTTCAACCTCTGTGACAAAGTGGTCTTTGTTCATCTTTGAGTTATTTGTTGTACTTTCTTTAACGAAGGTGTTGATGGCTTGTTCATGAATTTGCAGGATGAATGTAAACGGGTATCAATGGAAGGGCAAAACTTAAGATTAGATTTATCAGCCAGGTTCCAAGATGCAATCAAGGTTTGATGTCCCTGTTTTGATTTTTGAAGTGTCTGATAGTCCGTGTAGATGGGCTACCTTCCATGCTGGCTAGCCTGGCTATCTCTTGTTATGTTACTTCATAAGAACTTATGTTTCTCAGACTCTTCATTTTTTCTTGAAGTACCCGTGTCTGACATCCATGTGTAGTGCATTTCCGAACATGGGTATAGGCATATGACCCCCCTAGGACACTTGTGGAAAACCTTAGAAAAATTTGAACAGACCCTCACTCTCCCTATATTTGTGTATTTGAACAATGGTAATGTGTCTGCATTTGCTTTGTGACTCCAGTTTTGGCATGTACAAAATGTAAATGTTTCTTCAACTTCCGGATAACTTTCGGAAATTTAATGTTGATATCCATTCTTTAGTTTCTTTTCTTCATTTCTTGTATATTCTACAACTGGTTTCAATCTTTTTTCCCTCTTATAGGATGTGAGCAATAAGCTCGAAGAGCAGAAGGACGATTGCCTATCTCAACTAAAGGAGAATGAGATGTAAGAGACCAGAAATGCATATCTAATTGTTATATTCTTTTCCTCCTTTGGTACCCGTCGAAGGATGGAAAAGCCCGATCGGACTGGCTGGTTTGTTTTAATCAGGAATCAGATGCTTGCACTGTCCGGTGCTTTATTGTTTTAGTGCCAGCCTTTTTTGTTATTCATAATATTTTTCGGAATTCATCATATATAGGTTAAGAAATAAGTTGAAGGAGCTTGCTGAGCAATATGCCCTCTCTGAACAACAATATGCGCAGAAGGTATGGGTTTGACATCCCGGTATATCTAAGGTTTTCAATGTTGAAATCCTAATAAATTCTATTGTTGAAGACTGTGAGCTTTACTCTTATGTTTCGGACATTTTTTGCACAGCTAAAGCAAAAAACACTAGAACTACAGCTTTCGGATTTGAAAATCAAGCAACATGAAGAGAAATTAATCCAGGAACAAGCGCAGATGAAAGTATATGCAGAACAAGTGTCACAGTTATTAGTGACTGAAAAGAATTTACGCATGCAGTTGACAGCTGATGGAGAAAAATTCCAACAGTTTCAGGTCAAATTCTTTCTGCGTCATTTATCATCTTAATTTCATTCCCAACCTCTTGCTTTTACGTTGATGAATAGAATATTAAGTATTTGAATGCATGTATCATTTGTCTCTGAATGGCTGGACCTTGGATCCCTCGACTGAAAGATCTTTTGTCGACAGAAAAGTAGTGAAAGCTTACTCGAAGTGCTATTATTGACAAAATAATAGTGCAATGCCTTTCTAGGCGATTAAGAAGTGATCTCTATGTTACCCGGACCTAGGGATGAGTGTCAAATGTGGGTATCTGTTTGACATGGGTATACTCTATCTTTCTATGTTTTTCGAGAGACTCATATACCCATGTCCTAAGATATGTCGGACATAGGTACTTCATGAAAAATGAAGAGTCGGAGTAACATAGAGTGATATGTCTTTCATGTTTGAGGTGTTTTCCTTTTGAGTATGCTTGGACCTTACCATTGAATGCGCTTCACTCATCCAGCATCCTCTTCATTTTGACTGCTGAGAATCTTAGCCTGAGATGTAGCAATGTTGAAGTCTGGTTTGCATTTCCTTGTCCTTTTGTTGTTCCATCGATGTTTGAATTTATCTCATCATCATCTTCGTGATGTTTGAATTTCTTCTTAATTTTCAGGATGCATTGTCAAAGAGCAATGAGGTGTTTGAAACATTTAAGCAAGAGATTGAGAAGGTACGTGTGCCTTTTCTCTTTGACAGAATCATTTTCCTCAAAGCTCTACTTTTCGGCTTTTCCTATTGACCCATTTTACTATAGCCTGTTGTGATTGTCCTATGTTACTTAGATTTGAAGGTGGAGTGTTGGACGCAACTATGTGTCTGACACTGGTATTCTTAATTTTTTTTCCAAGTTTTCCCATACATTTGAAGGATTGAAGGGTTATATCCCTATATCCATGCCAAATACAGTCAAACACAGGCATTTTAAGAAAATTGAAGAGTTGGAGCGATATAGGCACTATGTTGCTCCAACTTTTCATTGTTTTTGAAGTAATCATGTTCGACACCCGTATGTAACTCATATCTGAACATTGGTATAGGGAGATGACCTTCTAAGGATCCTCCAAATACATTGAGAAACTTGGAAAAACATTGATATGCCCATGTGGGCTGTATATCTGATGCTCACACTTGAGTCTGTGTAGCATAGGCAATTGCACATGGTGTTATGATTTCAAAGTTACCGACATTTTTTTCCCTTTGTATATACATTTAGATGGCAAAATCAATCAAAGAACTCAGGAAAGAAAATGTGTTCTTGAAGAGCAAATGTGACAAATCAGATTTTACTCTCATAGAACTTGTGGAAGAGGTAAATACTTTTGAAGTATCATTTTAAGCTTTCCTTTTTCAGAATTATAATCAGTGTTAAAAAACCAGACCGGATCAATCGGTTGAACCTGGAATCAATGTTCCATCCAAACTGGTTTCATAAACATTGATAATAATCTTGTCTTGAATGCTTACTCTTGTCTTTGCTCGAGTAGCGCGAGCGGATGAAGAAACAACTGGAGAAGACAAAGAATCAGAAAGAAAAGCTTGAATCGTTGTGCCGATCGCTTCAAGCCGAGAGGAAGCAAAGCTCTACTGGGAGCAATGGCTCAAACTCGTTGGCGGATCAAATGTAAGCATGTGTATACGAATTTGTGAAGGATAATCTAAACTATTGCATGTCTTGAAGAATTTGCTGAAAACAGCAAAGTTTCATCGTTTTGGTATGTTTTTGAGTGTCCTAAGCAAATATTGGATTGTATGGAACTACTTCATTAGCTGGTGGATTTCCTTGTAGGGAGATATAACTTTCTACTTTCAGTTATATCAACGTATGAATATATGAGTTTATATAAGTGTATCGGAAGTATGATATTATTTTACGTTATAAAATAACATAGATTATGAATGTGTTAATATTTTAAATATGATTATAATAGGTAAATTTTATGAACACAATACAAATACATGATGTATGATATATATTCATACCTAACCCTAAGGTTCATGTGTGAAAAGAGATGAGCTTTCTGGTGAACTAACAGCAATCAAAACTACCTAATCCTTCCTCAATGAATAATAAAAGTGGAAATCAGTATTTTCCACTTCCTATGGTGCAACTGTTGACCTTTTTTTTTTTTTGGAGTATATAGAAGTTATTTATTAAAAAATACAAAAATTTAAACAGCTGTACTCGGTATTTACAAGTTATTTCATCTCACATGAGTTAATTGGATGTTACATACTATTAAATGAATATAAATAATATAATTTTTTTTAAAAATATATATATTTAATATGAATTGTTGATATATATATATAATAGGTTAGCTTCTAATGTGTGATTTTACGTGTTAATATTTAATTAATTTTTTTAAATATTGTACTTTTTAATTACAGTAATTAACATAAAATAATATTTTTATTTAAATTATTGAATATAATTAAAATATATTAACTTATCAATTCAAACATTATAATAGAAAATTTTCAAATAATAATTAAAATATTTTTAACATATTCAATATATAATATAATTTTATTTTATATAATTAATGTAAAGTAACATTATTCAAAATAATCATTAAGTAATAATTAATATGTTTAGAATTCTATTCAAACAATAACTCTATTTTACATCAATAAAATTAGCATTAACTTTTGTTTATGTCAATTTTTTTAATTAATAATGATAACTTATAATTATCACAATTTTTTCCCTTTATTTTATTCTTAAAGTTCTATTCAAGTAATAACTCTATTTTAAAATTAGTACATTTTTTAATTAATAATTGTAATTGTAATTTTAATTGTAATTATAATTATTTTTAAATATGTAATTATCACAAATAATATTAAATTATAATTATTTTTAAATGTATAATTATCACAATTTTTATTCTATTTTAAATTGATAATTCTAAATTAAATATTATAATTATTTTTAAATATGAATTTAATAATATGAAAAAAATAATGGTATTTTCATTAGTTTAAATATCTTTTCAAACTCGAATTTACATGTATTATAGATTATAAGTAAGTATGCATTGAGGACTAGGGGAAGATAAAAAATATTGACATGCGTCATTTTTCTTTTTTACTTTTTTATATATCAACATCAAACTTCAATTGCGTATTTTTTTTTTCACTTACATATTATTTGATATCAATTCTTTAAAATTTAAGAAACTTTCATTCTTTTATTTTTTTTTTTTAAAAACTCACTTTTTAATTTTATTAAAATATTAAATGTATGCATTATAGGCCATCTGTAAATATCATCATGGAAAACATGAAACATACCACTTCCAATTTTTTAAAGTCAAATATTTACATAAGAGTTCCATTACATAAATTATTAAGTTATTATTTTCCCTCTAGACTTTTAAATTCATTATTTAAAAAAATAGTTTGGATGAATGTGCTTCAAAAATTAATTAACATTTCGTTCAATAATAAGTGAATATATCTGCAAATTGTAATAATTTATCAAAATTTTCTTTTTTTTAGAAATAATTTTTTTATTATTCTGAAATTTTTATTTATATTTCACTTTAAAAAATTATAATCTATTTTTTAATTGTATATGAGATAAAAATAAATAATTTTTTCGGTCTTTTATAAAAATAATATTAATTAATTACAAAAATAAAGTGGGAACAAATTAATTATAAAAATTGACAGCATAAGTGAATTTTTTTAAAAAATTGACAGGAAAATAAAAAAATTCAAAAGTGAAAATAATTTGTGATGCTCTCTGACACATTAACAGCACACATAAATTTACAACAAATTATAATAGCAAAAAAAATTTTAAAAAGTGAAATTTAAAAAAAAAAAACTTATTTGTGATTCTAACACAAGACAATAGCTTTTTTCCTGTATTTAATGACTTTAATGTATTTTTCCTAAATTTAATTTCATTTCTCTACATTTAATTCTTAAAATAACAACTTTTTATTTTAAAAAATAATTTTTTTTTCACTTGTTTTTTCTTTTTCGTGTCAGATTTTTTTAAAAAATTTTTATTAATGCCGTTAATGTATTAGAGACCTAAAATTATTGTAGTAAAGACTTCATTTTCATAATTAATTTGTTCCTACCCTCTTTTTATAACTATTTATTTTTATAAAAGAAAGCCATTTTTTTCCTTTTTTTTTTCTTTTACATTATTATTTATATTAAATTTTAATAATTCATAAATTAATTTCGACTCAAACACTTCAATTATGGCCGCCACACGCTAAGGTTGACTCACTCCCCTTTCCTGCAAAGGCGTGTGCTCAAAACGTTGCCGTTTTCTACTCTTCAGAAATTATTTTTATTTATTTGTTTATTTGTTTATTTTATTGTTATTGTCATTGCAACTAAAATGAACAAAACGTCTTGTTTTATACTGAATTCTCCCCTTTCTCACCTAACTCTTGTTTGATTGCTTTCTTTGTTTCAATTAAATTATCTCCCAAAATCCCTTTTTTTTAGTTTTCTTAATTTTTCCTCTCCTTGATCGTTGCTAGCTGCAAAAAGGTGCGATTTTTATTTAGATTGTTCTTGGTTTTCTTTTTTTTGGATAGATTTTCCTTAATTCTATTGCTTTTAATCCGTTTTTTAGTTCCCTTTTGATTTTAATCGCGTAGTCTTTTCAATTTCTTAGACGGATGTTTAGATTTTTGGTTTTCTTAGCTCTGATGGATTGTTACCCCTTTTTTTCATGTTTTCTACTGTTTTTTGGCGATTAATTTAAATTTATTTATTTATTTACGTTTTATATGTGAAATTCTAATGGCTTAGCTATCGTATGTTAGGGATCTGTAGAGTAATCTAGGATTTTTGGTTTTTTAGTAATTTTTGAGGTTTTTCTAGGCTCAATGAGAGTATTATTTTTCTGAGGAAATTAATGGTTATTATTATTATTTTTACTTAAAAAGTCTCTTTTTAATTGGATTTTTTTTTAAAGATTTCTATTATATATTTACCGATCATATTTCTTTGGTCTTCATGGTAATTATTTTATTGAATTCGAGTCTTTGAACTAGTAATGTTAAATCTGCTGTCTATAAACTTTAGCCTTTATTCTTAACTGCTTTGAGTGGATTAAACATGTTTTGTTTGGTTTAAGATTGATTCATATCGATTTGTTCTGTATTTTTCAAGCTTTGGTATTCATTCATGGATGATTTAATAAATTGAATGTGCTTGATAACATTTTATGTTAGAATTGTGGTAATTTTTTCTGTAATCTGCTGTTTAAAAGCTTCAGCCTTTGTTCTTGACTGCTTTGACATTGATATAACGTATTTTATTTTGGTTTAAGATTTACTTATATCAATTTATTGGGTATTTTTCAAGCTTTGATAGCAATTTGTTGGTAATTTTCGAGCTCTGATATTCGTTCAAGACTGATTTAGCAAAATCCATGCGTTTGATTTGGTAATGTTTTCCATAGTCAGCTGTTTAAAAGCTTCAGCCTTCATTCTTGACTTGCTTTGACTCGATAAAACTTGTTTGATTTTGGTTTAAGATTGGCTTGTATTGATTCGTGGGGCAGTTTTTGAGCTTTGATATTTCATTCACAAGTGATATTGTAAATTCCATATGTATAGGAGAGTTGAGGTTGGAAGTCCTTTTGAATGCTTTCCACCTGCAGGTTGAAAGCTTCTGTTCTTATTTTCATTCTGTTGATCTGATCAACATGTTTGATTTTATTCTATGGTCAATTGATATTGGTTCCTTATATGGCCCTTGTTTTATGATTATTAATATATAACTGTCGATATACATAGAGTTCGATCTTTTTTATCTTGATTGTGAACTTGTTTAACACATGGTGAATCAGATTACCCTTAGCACATTAAGATTTTTTGTAACCGTTTTAAGTTTTTGTGCAGGTTACGTCGGAAATGGATTTTTTCTTCAGAGGCCTAAATGAGGATTTTTCATCTTCCCAAATGGACATCCTTAGATGTCCATTTTTGAGAAACATTAACGAGCCAACTAACTTTTCCTTCTCGTCTGCATTGCCTTTCCCCATGCCGGTAAGGTTTTGTGTCGGTCATGAGCAATATGCTTCGTGGGTTGTGGGTTTTATTTGATAGTTTTTCTCCTTTCCTTTTTTCTTGGCCCAAGGTACGAGGAGCCAAAGGTCCAATATTTGAAGATGGACCCAATTTCGACATGGCATTCAGGCTTTTCCATGGACGTGACGGAGTAGTTCCGCTATCTGGACAATCATCCTTGCGTATTGAGAAAGTTGAGACCGAAACAGCCCCACCGAAGTTCAATCCTTTGGCTGCAAAGGCAGCCACCATTAGTCTCTCGTCCTTTGGACCGGGAGGGCCTTTCAGTTTTGATGCATTTTCTAATAAGTGGAACAATCAGAAAGGAAAAGGGAAAGGAAAATCGTCCAAGAATGAGTCTTCTTCACAGGTAATCTAACATCTGATCATTGACCGGGTCTGTTGATTTGCGGGTAGTAGTTTGGAAAAATGTCTTGACGACTTTGGATTATTATTTTGACATAATTTTATGCTAATTTTCAGGGAGGAAAATCGAATCATGAAGCTATGGGCAATGAATGGCTGCAAAACGGGAACTGTCCGATTGCGAAGTCGTATAGGGCGGTCAGCGGTGTTTTGCCACTAGTTGCGAAGGTTTTGCAGCCGCCACCGGGGATGAAATACAGGTGCCCACCTGCAGTTGTTGCAGCCCGGGCAGCACTAGCACAAACTGCATTTGCCAAGAATCTCCGCCCGCAATCCTTACCCACAAAAGTACTGGTGATCGGGATGTTAGGCATGGCAGCAAATGTTCCGTTAGGGATATGGCGGGAACACACTGAAAAGTTCTCACCATCTTGGTTTGTGGCTATCCATGCAGCTGTTCCATTCATAGCCATGCTCCGGAAATCAGTGTTGATGCCAAAGACAGCTATGGCATTTACCATTGCAGCGTCTGTATTAGGACAGGTTATCGGATCTAGGGCCGAACGATATCGACTGAAAGCAGTAGCAGCGAAGCGATTAGGTATGGAGGAATCATCGGTTTCTGTGGGTGGTGCGAAT
This sequence comes from Gossypium longicalyx, assembly GCA_025698465.1. Taxonomy (NCBI): domain Eukaryota; kingdom Viridiplantae; phylum Streptophyta; class Magnoliopsida; order Malvales; family Malvaceae; genus Gossypium; species Gossypium longicalyx. The sequence goes on from CM046999.1 coordinate 42,365,677, forward strand.
CAGTTGGACATCGTTGCAGTTAAGAACAGTGATTGCAGGAAAGATGTGGTGGAATGGGAGCCAGTTTCCATACAGGTGGCAATGGCAAGGCCTTCTTCATCCACAGATGTGTTTTGCTAATAATATCTTTAAAGAGACTGCCGTTTCTGCATAAGAGAGTAATTCTTAATGTGTTTAAACAGAGAAGTCCAAAGTCGTGGACTGTTTGTTTCTATTTATGTTTTGTAGTGTCCCTTTGTTGAACCCAGACATCAATGTTTTTTGTTTTGGCAAAAAATCATGGACTTAATAAAAGATGCAGAAACCCAAATTACTTCATACTCAATGTAACCTTTCATGTTTAGGCAAAATTTAAATTAGATTTAGTTATTTAATAAAAGACATGCTTGGTTTTAGGATTAACAGAGATCAATAATTCAAGTTCACTGAGTTTTGAATGAGTTTTTCTTCAAATCAATCTTTAGCTCGATAATATAATTAAATTGAATTAATTAAAAGAAAAGAAACAACCATCAAATCCATGTTGGATGTTGTGATAATAAGAAAGACCATTCTTAAGAAAGAGTGATAATAGGAAAATCAATTATGCATGGATTACATTGAAGGAAGGTAAAAAAAAAAAAATCCAAACCCATTCAAATGACTTCCTTTTAACTTTTATGGGTTATTATTATTATTATTATTATTATTATTATTATTTTGTGTGTATTTTCCATCAAATACAACATATACAAGGATGCTGGAAAATTACAAATGACCTAAAACACACACGTACACTACCAAAAGACTGGACTTAATAACTGTACACTGCGCCGTCATCTAGTGTCGTTAAAACGCATACAGTACCAAAATCTATTGTATTGTGTGCAGCAAAGAAAGATTTGCTTTCTACTATCTGCCTATGTCCCCCTTACCTATCCCATGAATCTTCTTCCCTGATGATGCTCTCATTCTGCCCGCCATTTGGCTTCTTAGTTTTCGAGTACTGCATTCTAAGTACTGCTACCGAATCAGAAAGAAGTCCTACCTTACCTACAACAATAGTTCCAACCATCCCCCTTTGCCGCTGCTGTAAATTCGGGATTGCATAGAATCACTTACGCCTTCGCATCTGGGGGAACATTTCATGTTGCTGCTTCATATCGATAGTAAATGGTGCAACCTTCATGCAATGATGGCCCCTGTACATGAGATAATCCACCCCAGTGCTGCTTATTTCCCTAAGGGAATAAACTGGAACACCATTGAAGTTTCGTTCAGTGCTCCGGACAAGAGTCTGCAGTGCTTGCTGGTGAACTTGAGATGAGGATGCAGGATAATTAACAAATGCAGCAGGATATTTAGCCAACAACATAGCTGAGTCAGGCAAAGATGCATCTCCACCATCATTGTCATGGCTTGTGAACTTTGAATTTAATGTTTTTGAGCTTTGTTTTGAAAAATGAGCTACCTTGTCATTGTTTCGGGAACTAGAATTGAATATCAGGCCACACGGCTTCACATTACCATTCCTGGACGGTTTTTCTGTATCTGACAGACTCCGAGAATGGGATTTCTGATGAATACTTGCTTTTTCAAAGTTTTGCAAAGGGTGTGGAAGCTCAGGGCTGATTCTGAACCGCTGCAATTCTGAAGATATCAATGTTGAGCCAAAAATGGACCGGTAGAACCCCTTTCAGATGTCAAAAGGCTTTTAACTTCAGGAAGCTGACTACAGCTGACATTACCTTTCGTTTCTTTCAAAGAAGAAATTTGCAACAAATAACCCCTTAGAACTTGGTAGGAATCAGCAAGATCCGCTAAGGGCTTTCCAGATAAACAGTCAGACTCATCTTGGCTGACCTCGTTTGTTTTCATTCTTCTCATAATCAAGTGTTGATGACAATCTATCTTGGTTGCATGTTTTCTTGCATTGAAACGCATCAGAATCACAAAATGCAGAATTTTTAGAGGAAAACTGTTCCTTTTGCACTAATGTGCCAGAAGACTCTGAAGTTGAATTCAAATCTGGAGGACCCTGATGTGGATCTTTAAAGCTGAAGCTAAAACCTGAAGAAGAATTTCTATCAATGCACTTGTCATTGGCTTTATTTGAATCTAGCCTACAGATACTTCGGCTGCTAGTGTCTGCACTACATTTTGTATGATGTTCATCCAGACCATCTTTGGACAATGAAGTTTCCCTTGCCTCCAAATCATTTCCCAAACCAGCATCAGATTTGGGCTCAAGCACAGTATCTAATCTAGAAACGCAAGGATCAACAGCCTCCCCAAGCGATCCTGATACTGCAATAGAAACACCTGGTCCCTTTTCAGCAACGTGATTTCTTACGGCATTTAGATTGGCCAAAGCAACAGTTCTATGAACATAAACCGACTCAGCCTTGCTGCTATCAACAACAATATCATCACCACCTTCAGAAATTGGCTCAGTCTGGCCCACATCAGAAACCATAGCTTCCACTGCCTCAGACTGATAAGTTCAGGTCAGTTTGCAAACTCACTTCCCAGTTAATATCAGATTCATCAAAGTCCATGCTCACAATAGAGGAAGGCAAGTCCTCCATTTTGGACACCAACTTTTTGCTGCAAACAACTGAGCTCTCCAGGACACAAGCATCTCCCATATCACTGCCATCACCAATTGCATCATCACTTTTGGGTGTTCCAATGCTTCTAGTTCTTGGATGTATCAAGTCCAGTCCAAGGCATTTGTGAGCTTTGCTAAAGAAAACCTTGCATTGATCCCTGGATCTTGTTCCAACAGATTGTGAGATCATTCCAAAATCCTTACCATAAGACAAGATGGCCTGTATAAAGACAGATTTTTTCAGGGTCAGCAGAACCAATGATGCAAGAACTCATTGCCTTGAAAGACAAAGAACCACAGATACCTGCTAAAACATCAGCAGCTACAGCTACTTCATCCTTCCAAATAATATCAGAACTGCTTGACCTTTTAGCAATGCTATCATCAAATTGAGATGCTCTAGAATTGCAGTCGCTTTCAAAAAAGATCCTACCTGAAGATGTTTTCTGATTTTGCATGGCATTTTCTGCATGAGCTGTTATAACTGAAGCTGCACCCAGAACATCAAGGGATGCAGCATTAAATTCACGGCTCCACTTTTTCCTAGATGTCAACAATTTCATAAAAGACTTCCCTTGCTTACTTAGATCAAGCTTCTTTTTTCTCTCAAAACATTCATACTTGAGGTTTTTGTAGTAGAACTCGACACAATCTGCAGTTGTCTTGTGATCAAGAAAAGAGGCAATCTTTCTGAAGTCCTTCCCAAAGGCAGCCAACTTATCTATAAAAATTTCCTTTTCTTCAGATGTCGAAGGATTGATCAAAGCTCTTTCCTTCTCAGCAGCACATGGGTCTTCAACCAGTCCATTACTAGAGATAAACCTAGAAACCTGCTTCTCTTTCTCATCCAAAACTAATGCCGGCATCTTCAAAGCATTCATGTAAAGCCTGCCATTGAAATCTAGAGGCAGTTTGCTTGCAATATTAATCATCACTGTACTAGGTTCCAGGATCAAATTTTATGCTGCAAAACAACCCCAGAAAGTAATTATATGCATCAGTATCTATAAAAGCAAGTCCTTAAATAAACAATCTTCTAGAAAAATAGAACAAAAATAGATAGACATTTAAAGAAAACAAAAAATATATCAGCAACACTGATTAAGGCAAATCCAAGTTGAAAGTGAGCAGCTTAATACATTCACTTGGTACTAAATAGAAATAACACTAAAACAGTAACAAGCATAGAAACAACATTTGTACAGATGAAAGCATTCAAGTGAAAAATATGAAGGAAAATAGAGGTTCCTAAGTGTTTTACAATTTTCAGCAGGAAAACTAAAGCCATAAGCCAAATCCCAGTTAAATTACTCAAAAATCCCAAGTTTTGAGCACTCTCACAAGCAATCCCAAATATTTCCTAGAAATCATGATAGCTTGAATGGTTTTAGAATATACATTGCAGATATGTAACAATCCGACATTTACAGCAGCATAAACTTAAGCCAAATCAAATATTAAAGTACATTCTCCCAACTCCCAAGTAGGATCAAACAGAAAATTTTCTACAGAAATAGTCTTGCAAGTAAGCAATCTGTACTACCAGTCATACTAGTGCACGAGTCATTGAGGAAGATGCACCCCAATGCATCCAACCCTACCCTATATTCATCAAATATCAGCATTAAACGGAATGTAGTATACTAGTGTTAGTAACCTCAAGCCTCTCTCTAGCATCAAAATAAGAAATTTCCAAGAAATCATAAATAGACTTTTACATGCAATGAATTTCACCAGTTGAAAGGCAATAAACCGTTACTTTCTATGTTTTCCACTTAATACCAGATATTCACAGACAAAACCCCAATATATCTAATAATATGAATGACTAACCACAACATATAGAAAAGCACCTTGAAACTAGGAGATAAGATGAACTTCATATCCTCTAAACTGCTGCATCTTCCACCTATAAACAAGTAAAGGTTCAACTAGAACAATCATCTCTTTGCAAGGGCCCTAGCATCCAGCATGTTAATCTATTCAATTCCATGCCAAATCAAATTGTCATGGAAGTATTTGTTTACCATGATATCATTGATTACTATTTGATTTAAAATCAAATAAACCTCAAATCTTAGCTTGAAAGAACTGAACCTAGATTACCCTCTTGTCTATATATATATTTTAAAAAATTCTAGCCTGTAGTTTGTCAGATTACAGTTTCCTAATTAAGGAATATTTGAGTGTATCAAATAGGATTCTGTAGTATACTACATTCCAGCCCCTGTCCAGCAACCAAACACTCACATTCCAGCTCCTGTCCAGCAACCAAACACTCCCACTCAGCTCTTGCCTGCTAACCAACCTGCCCAACTTAAAACAATGGCCCCTATACAACCTGAAATAGAGCCTAATACACCCAAATCACCAAGAGGAATTCAGGACACTACTCGTCCTTTACTGGTTTACTCAAGGAAGAAGGCACCGGTGCAAGTTCAATCATCTCCTTCTCCTATACAACCTGAGGTAATTGCTGAAACTACTTTGAATTCTAATACTGCAAATTTAGATGATTTTCCTATTGCTATTAGAAAGGGGACTAGAACCTGTACAAAACATCCCTTGTACCTATTCATGTCTTACAAAAACTTGTCCCATAACCACAAAGCCTTCTTACTAGCCTAAATTCTATCTCCATTCCCAAAACTGTATCTGAGGCATTAGAAGACGAGAATTGGAAAAATGCCATGAAAGTTGAAATGGAAGCTCTTGGAAAAAATAAGACATGGGACTTAGTGAAATTACCAAGAGGAAAGAAACCAGTGGGATGTCGCTGGGTGTACACAGTGAAATATAAGTCAGATGGTTCTTTGGAGAGGTACAAAGCAAGATTGGTTGCTAAAGGGTACACTCAAATGTATGGAATAGACTACCTTGAGACATTTGCCCCTGTTGCAAAGATGAACACTGTAAGAGTGTCGTTGTCACTAGCTGCCAACCGAGGCTGGAAATTACAGCAATTCGACATCAAAAATGCCTTTTTACACAGTGTTTTTGAGGAGGAAGTTTATATGGATGTTCCTCCAGGATTCGGTCCAAATACAGGACAGGTAGTTTGCAGACTAAAAAAGGCTTTGTACGGACTAAAACAGTCCCCGAGGGCTTGGTTTGGAAGATTTACCAAAGTAATGCTCAAGCTGGGGTATAAACAGAGTCAAGGAGATCACACTCTATTTGTAAAACACTCATCTTCAGGGGGAGTGACTGCTTTATTAGTCTATGTAGATGACATTATAGTGACTGGTGATGATCTAGAAGGAATGGAGAATTTAAAGAAGTGCCTAGTAAAAGAATTTGAAGTCAGAGAGCTCGGTAAGTTAAAATATTTCCTTGGTATTGAAGTGGCACTCTCTCGGGAAGGAATATTCATATCTCAGCAAAAATACATAGTTGATATGTTGACAGAGATGGGCAAGTTGGGCTGTAAACCAGCAGAGACACCCATAGAGGTGAACCACAGACTTGGAGATGCACTAGAAGATGCAGCAGTTGATAAAAGGTCATATCAAAGGCTTGTGGGGAAGCTCATTTACTTGTCTCATACCAGACCAGATATTGCCTATGCAGTAGGTGTTGTAAGTCAGTTTATGCACAATCCCAAAGAATCACATCTTAGAGCTGTTTATCAGATTCTACAGTACTTAAAGGGAACGCCAAGCAAAGGAATCCTATTTAAAAAGGGGGAGAATTTAACCCTTGAAGCCTATACTGATGCAGACTATGCAGGATCTATGGTTGATAGAAGACCAACCTCGGGATATTGCACTTTCCTAGAAGGCAACCTTGTGACTTGGAGGAGTAAAAAACAAAATGTTGTGGCTAGATCTAGTGCAGAAGCTGAATTTAGGGCGATGGCTCTTGGAATTTGTGAGTTGTTATGGCTAAAAATTACTTTGGAAGATTTAAAGATAAAGTGGGAAGGTCCAATGAAGTTGTATTGCGATAATAAGTCTGTTATCAATATTACACATAATCCAGTTCAACATGATCGAACAAAGCACGTTGAGGTTGACAGACATTTTATAAAGGAAAAACTGGATAGTGGCTTAATTTGCACCCATTTGTGTCCACTGATGGTCAACTAGCAAACATACTTACCAAAGGATTGTCTGGAAAGTTGTTTCAGAAATTAGTAAGCAAGCTGAGAATGGATGATATCCACTTCCCAGCTTGAGGGGGAGTGTTAGATTACAGTTTCCTAATTAAGGAATATTTGAGTGTATCAAATAGGATTCTGTAAATATTTTATTCCTAAATTTAAAGCTGTTTTTAGGGACAGCATCCCTAGAATTAGTCTGTTTCCTAGTGTAAAGTTTCCTAAGTTAGGCTCACTATGTGTATAAATATTTATGTAATTTCTTGTGAAAAATTAAAAAAAAATCGAAATAGCCTGTTTTTTAACATAGTTCTACTTTCTTCCAGAGAAAATTCTCCTATTTCACATGGTAATCTTCAGCGACACTTCTATAATAATTCATGTCCATTAAAGTCGATAAGGATGTAAATTGTTAATACGATCCACAGTTTAATTTTATAAGATTTAATCCTTCAACGTTATACCTCACATGCATTCAAGTTTAGAAAAAATGATCACAAGAAAAAAGACAAAAGCCAAGCAGAAACAATGAAGTGTAACATACTTGAAATAAAGGTCATTCAACAATATGCAGAATCACAACAATACTAACAACACATAAAGCTACTCTAAAGCAGGAGGCTCAAACAATTAACAGAAGTGAGTTGAGAAAGAATGGAGGAGCAATGCTTTTGGTAGCCACCATCTGTTGAACATAAACTAAATTCATACTTCTTCTGAGACTTTGCATGGCATTTTCTCACTGACAGTAAACACATATCTTCATTCCATGCATGGTGAAATGCCTTAAACTTAAGCGACAAAATTCTCTCCTTAAATCTTAAGTACTGCTTCTGCATTGCAATCCTTTTCCTGATTGAGGAATCAGTCTGGCAGCTTGCTGCATTGTGAATATCAGAAATCTTAATCCTATACCGGTCTTTTGGCAATAGGTTATTAAATACTTTACAAGCTCCATTTGCCAATTCCTTATAAGGGGTCAGAATTTCAACATATACTATATTTTCTCTACCAGCATCATAGTTTAAAGATCCAGGAACATGTGCATTGTCATCAATCTTTTTGACCATGCTGCCTTCCCCAGAAATGGGTGTACCACTCCCTTCATTACTTGAAGCAGTCACTAAAACCACCTCCTCCATTGTTGTCAATTGACTGGTATCCAAATTATCTGATGCAGAAACTAGTTTCTCCAAAGACAATGGTTCCACAAATTTAGAAACTACTATCAATATCCCCATCTTTTACATCAGCATTAACTTCTTGCAGGACACCATTACAAAGGGGAAGCTTTTCCCTAAGAACATTACCACAATTATCAATTTTCAAGGAAGTAGGTTGATGGACCATAACAGATACAATCTTTTGTTCCTCACAAGTTTTCCCATTTTTCTCATCAGGAAGAGAACTAGATGTTGCTGGCAATTGACATCTGTTTCCAGAGTCACCTTTCAACAACTTAAGTTCATTTTCAAGTGAATTATTTCAGTTTCAATCATCTCCAATGCCCTCAAAACATCACCTTTACATGGTAAAAACTAATTTATTGCAGTAGACCAAACAAAATCACTGTACTAGGATCATCAGACTGAAGTAAATCAATAAGTGAAGAACCCCAATAAATAACTGAATTGGTATCCAATTTCTCAAAACTAAAAGCTGACCCTCCCGGATGATTTTGAGACCTAAGACTTGGAGAACTACATAAGTTACTAATATCATTATCAATATTTGCAGCTTGGAAAAATGATTTATCTTCCACACCTGTAACAACCAGGAATATTTTGGCAACAAATGAGAAAGCATACTCATAAGTCATTAATACAATCAATATAGAAAACAGACAAAGGGAGAAATCGTATCATTTATGATTCTGCAATTTGACATTTCCAATTTAAAAAAAAAAAAAAAAAAGAACTCCTTCAAACATGATCTGGAAGCTACAAGAAACATAAAGAAGAAAACAAATCTTAACTAGGAACAACAAATCTTGAAAATTTTTAGAAGTTTTACCATTTAAAATAGGACACGAATTCTCCAGAGTTTGGCTCTAGCTCTACCCCATAGCGCGATGGCACCTAGGAATTGACAAAAGGAAAAGAGATATCACCTCATAAAGAAGACTACTGATATAGTGTTTGCTTTAAGGGGAAAGGGAGAGTCAATGACAGATATGTAATCAAAAAGTACTTATTTGGGCATTTGAAACAAGCAAATGGTCATGACAGTAACAAGAGTCGCATAACTGTGAAATAAGAGCCAGTTAAAGATCGTAGGGGAAAATAAAGGCATATTGATTTAGAAGAATACCAAGACTAGTCCTAAACATCAATTTAATACAAGACTTACATGTTACTAAGAATGGCCAGGGAGGAGAAGTGGAGAATCAAGAACATATGATCAAACAAAGGTCATGCTGATAATAAGTCACAAAAATGTTATTGCTGGGCATAAAAGGGAATGGTCAGAAAAAGCACATATATTTTATAATTCAAAGACCACTTCTGTACAGCTTTCCAATTAACCAGACAGGACTTCAATAAAATAGCCATTGATATTACACATGTCTTAGATACATTTGCTTAACACTTAATTTATAAGAAAATCTAAGCATTTACCTGGTGAGGAACCAAAATCAACAGATGAGGGAGTTGCAGAAGAAGAACAATCAGAAAATCCAAGAACTCTAGAGCTCTTGTCAGCCAAGCTAGAACTCATAGAATTGCTGGAATCCGTACTACCAGCAGAAGTTGTAGCCTCAACTCTGTTCATGCTTTTATCAGGGCATTCAACTTTCTTTTTTTCATATTTTGCTAGACCCTGACCCCATTCAAGGCATGGCTTCTTTCTTGGTGTTGTCTCACCAGAAGGTGCAGCAGATATGACACAGGCTGCTGCGTCCCCAGAATGTGACTGGATTGGGATCAAAGTTTTTCGTTGTAACTCAGGCTTCCATTCTCCAGAATCTATACCTCCTAATCTCTTTGAGCTACTTGAATAGCTGAACCCTGAACCCCACGAAGACAAGCTTCTAGAGCAGGTCCACTTAAGAGGCTTCCAATAAATAGAACCTACAGAATTCCCTCTCTCACATCTTTGTCCTGTGCCTAACCCATTGACACCACTAGTCTTATTATCATGTAGGTCCTTTTGAAGTTGCTCTGATGTGTTTACAAAGTCAGTAAAAAGTGTATAATAGCATATCATCTACCGAAACCATTCATTATTCACATATACACAAGAAACTGACTGATGGCAGCTCTCATCACCTAAGATCTTGTCACCTTAATGTGATGGCATGAATCCATGACCACCATTTTCCTTGGCAAACAGATGCCAATCACCCTGCTTACCATTACCTGCATAAGATATTTAAACCAAAGGCAAGACAAAAATATTAACTCAAGAAAGGTGTGTACATATATAAGGAAATGAGTTGAATATATATAAGATTGCATTTGGTGAAGTTGTGTCATAGTATCTTTCCACGTTATTGATTGGGTTTTGATTCTCAATATGCACATTGTAACATAATTTTAATATATTGTTTTTTGTCTATCGCTTATGTTATATTTGAGAATGATAGCCTCCATTACATTTTGAAGATCACCTATGTTTAATGTTTTCGTGAAAGGCAATTCTAAGGATCACCTATCTGAGAACGAGCATCTATGTTATATTTTAAAAAACGCCTATGTTTAAATTTTTGGCGAAAGGCAATTCTAAAGATCACATATGAGAGCGACCGCTTATGTTATATTTTGAAAATTGCTTATACGTAATGTTTTGCTGAATGTCAATTCTAAAAATCACCTACAATGAAACCCACAGGGTCACAAAACTAAAAATTACATTTTCACAAGGTCATGAACTTGAGTGTTGTCAATGGCGCAAGACGCCTTCTAGGCACTAGAACTCTTATATTGCCTCAAGCATAAGGTGGAAAAAAGCACTAGCCTAAGTGAAGTAGTGCGCAATATGTAGATGTATGAGTTTTTGCAAGTTTATGTGTATATATAATATATAAAACTTTAGATAGTAGGAAACTCTAAAGTGTGGTCTAGTTTATCTACAAAATATGTAATTTTTTATTGGTCAATATGCATGATTTCCTAATGGTCAATGTTTGTCGTTGAATGCTCAAATATTGAGAAGTATAGAGTTTGATATTATCCTTTCTTACTAGAAAAGGTATATCAAAGGAAAACACTGAAAAATAAAAGAAAGAGAATGGTATAGAAACCCCAAAAACAATCATTCCTTCAAAATGGAAAAGTAGAACACTAAAATACTAAACCCATGTATCAAAAGCGAAGTTAACGTCCTGTATAGAGAAAGAAAAATAGGAAAAAAAACACAACCCAGAAAGCAAATTTTGATTTATTAAGAAAAGCAAAACAAGGGGGAATATAGAAAAGGAAAAACCTCATTAACTAAAATGAAAGAGTGTCTAGAATGAAACAAAAGAAAAGAACAACAGATACTGCCAAAAGATATTAAGTTAAATCTAAAAATCCCCAGAATCTAACCAATCCTTAGTCCCCACAAATAAAATAAATAAATAAATAAACCTACCATGCAAAGCTCATGATGATACAATCCTAACTTTCAAATATCAGTGAAACAAACGGTGTAAAACGAAGGAAAGAACATACCAGGAGGACGACGGAAGTCAGCGGAGCCCCAACGAGTGAATTCTCTAAAGGACCCGTCCGGATAAGACGACATAACTCACTCCTCTCGTGCCTCTTCTCCTTGTAATAGTCCTCGCGATCCCAATGCAACGGTTCTGGTGGCATCAAATCTCATGAGGCAGCAGTTCCCAACAAAATGCCACTGTGTCTTTTTCTCCAGAAAACCCAGAAACAAAAAAGAAAGATATCTAGTGGTTCTAACTATGGCTTCTCACTTCCAGAAATCAAAATGGAACCGTCACGAAGTAAGCATATAGCCATTTTACAAGTGAAAATTACCTCACTGGATTTCGAGTGTCAGTGAACTGGATCCAACTGCGTTCAAACGGTGGTGATCTCTGGCTCCGGAAACAGCTTTTTCTGTTTTAATCGGAAAAGTCGAAGAGTGAATATTCTTGGAAATTCTTAGTGTTTGTTTGGAAAGAAAATCTGTACGGGCCGAGAAAATGAGAGATCGTGAGGCCGATATGGGACAAAGAGCCTTGAGAGAGAAGAATGACAGATGGCCTTAAGTAACTCAACGCCACTATTACACTAACTTTATTCAGTTTAATTGTAATTTTAATCCCTCTACTTTATAATCGCAAGACAAAGCAACCACAAATTTAAGAATATGTCAGTCGATTGGTGGAGTGAATTGAGAAGGTGCGGGGAATTGGAGTAGGGGGAGGGACGGTGGGAAGAGAGAGAGGGATCGGAGAGCGGTGGTAGGGGGAGGGAGATGAGAGGGAGGGAAAATGACAGTTCCCTTATGTCTCTAAGGAAAAATGGTTAGGATGACTAGTTTTTAAGTGACTTAGTTAGAAAAGCTTTTTTATTTAAATAACCTAAATAATTTAATTAAGTACTAAAATCACCTATATTTTTAATTAAACATCAAAATTATTTAAAACCACCCACTTACTATGTTAGCAGGGAGCATTAAAAAAATTAATTTTTTTAATAGAGCCATGTAAATTGGTACTACTTATATAAATATTATGAAAATACTATAAATTTTAAAAAAATAGAGACTTAAAAACAATTTTTAATTTTTTAGTGGAGTTAACTTAAATGGCGCCACCACACTTCAGCTGACACCCATCTTTCACTTTTTTTTTTACTTTTTTATTAACTTTTGTCTTTTTCTTTAATTTTTTTCGTTTTTTTTCGTTTTATATTTTTTTCTTATTTTATTTTGTTTGTTTATTTTATTTATTTTTTGTTATTAATTTTAAAAAAATTAAAATGTATATTGAAATATTTTATAATATATATTTTTTAAAATTTTAAATATTATTTTTAAATTATTTTCTAATTTTTAAATATTATTTTTTAAAATATTAAATATATATTTTTAATAATATAAAATATTTAAATATTTTAAAGATATGAACTTTCAAATTTATTAGTAGTTTTTTAATATTTTAAATATTATTTAATTTGTTTTATAATATTTTAAATTATGATTTTTAAATTATTTTTAAAGATATTAGGCTTTTCAATAAAAATAACCCAAAAATTTAATTAATTATCAAAATTTTTAAAAATATATTTTTAAAATTATTTTATTTTGTTTAAAAATATATTTTTAAAAATATATTTAAAATTTAAAATTTAGAAAAATTAATTTCAAAAATATATTTTTAAAATTTATAAGACATAATTTAAAAAAATAATATTCAAAATTTTAAAAATAATTTAAAAATAATATTTAAAATTTTTAAAAATATATATTATAAAACATTTCAAATATACATTTTAAATTTTTTAAAATTAATAACAAAAATAAATAAACAAAATAAAAGAAAAAATATAAAACTTAAAAAAAGAAAAAAAAAATTTAAAGAAAAAGACAAAAGCTAATAAAAAAAGTAAGTAAAAAAAAGTAAAAGATGAGTGTCAGTTGAAGTCTAGTGGCGCCATTTAAGTTATCATCAGAAAATTAAAAATTGTTTTGAAGTCTCCCATTTTTTCAAAACTTGCAGTATTTTCATGGTATTTATATAGGTGGCGCTATTTTAAATGGCTCCACCAAAAAATTATTTTTTTTGCTCCCTGCTGATGTCGCAAGTGGGTGGCGCTATATAATTTGGCTCTACCAGTTTTTACTGTAGATTTCAGGTCATTTTAGTGTTTAATTAAAAAGGTAGGTCATTTTAGTACTTAATTAAATTATTTGGGTTATCTAAATAAAAAAGTCTAAAAATTTAGTCATTGTTTTATTATTGGAATTAAAATTCAGTGACTATTAATGTAATTTACCCTTAATTTATTTACGGCTGGATCTTTCTGCTAAATTGTTGATTTGAAATTTAATTATTTAATAATTTATATTTTTTAAATTAAAAAAATAGCAGTTCAATTTGTATACAATAAATTAATAAAAAATAGCAATTCAATTTTATGTATTTACTAATTAGATTAATTTTTATAAAATTTTATAAAATATAAATATTAAATTTTGATAAATTAAAATAAATAAATAAATTTTATAAAGTAAATGGACAAAAATCATATTTTAGACTCACTTGGTAAAAGTATTAAGGAGGTTTTTATATTTAGGAGTGGATTATATTTTTACTCCTCTACTGAAAAATAGGTAAATTAACTTTTAGACATTTTGAAATGTATAATTAATCTATCCATTAAATTTTATCTGCTAAATGATAATATTATATATTAATTTAAATAATTAATAATTAATTTGACCCTTAAACTATAGTTAAAATATCATTTTAATTTTAATTTTTTTTCTTAACAATAATGCTTAAAAGTAAAAAAAGGGTTAAATCATAAAAATTTATCAATTAAATGATGATGCGGAAATGGTGGACCAATCAACAAATGTTGATATTATTATGTTTTGACTTTTTTCCTAATCTACAATTTATTTCTTATAATACTCTAAGCCAATTACATTTTTACACATGGTAATAAAAATTTAAAAATACATTTTAATATTTTAAAATCAAAAATTTAATTTTTAGAATCCTCATTCTTCTTCTTAAGTTACTGGCTTTTTTATTTAAATAACCTAAATAATTTAATTAAGTACCAAAATGACTCACCTTTTTAATTAAACACTAAAATAACTTAAAATATATAGTAAAAGTTGGTAGAGTCAAATTATATGGCGCCACCAACTTACCACATCAACATGGAGCATTAAAAATTTATTTTTTTGATAGAGCCATGTAAAATGATGCCACATGTATAAATACCATAGAAATACTGTAAGTTCTAAAAAAATAGAGGACTTCAAAACAATTTTCTATTTTCTGATGGAGACAACTTAAATGGTGCCACCAGACCTGACACCCTTCTTTTACTTTTTTTTTTACTTTAAATTTTTTTAAGTTTAAATTTTTTTCTTTAATTTTTTTTCTTTTTTAAGTTTTATATTTTTCTTATTTTATTTTGTTTATTTATTTTATTTATTTATTGTTCTTAATTTTAAAAATTTTGAAATGTTTTATAATATATATTTTTTAAAATTTTAAATATTATTTTTTAAATTATTTTTTAAATTTTGAATATTATTTTTTTAAATATTAAATATATATTTTTAATAATATAAAATATTTAAATATTTTAAAGATATGACCTTTCAAATTTATTATTATTATTTTAATATTTTAAATATTATTTAATTTGTTTTATAATATTTTAAATTATGATTTTCAAATTATTTTTAAAGATATTCGATTTTTTAATAAAAATAACCCAAAAAATTTAATTAATTATCAAAATGACCCATTTTTTTAATTTGGCTCCACCAACTTTTACTGTAGATTTCAGGTCACTTCCATGTTTAATTAAAAAATGAGTTATTTTGATACTGAATTAAATTTTTTGCGTTATTTTTATAAAAAAGTCAAGATATTCAAACCATTTTTTAAATTCTATTTAAAAGTTAAAAAATGATATTTTATTTAAAAAAGTAAAATTTAAATTAATTAAAAAAATAAAAAATATTTGTTAAAAAATAAATTTATTTAAAAATATATATATTAAAAAGTAAAAATTTAAATTAAAAGTTATAAATATATACATCAAGTCAGTAATGTGACTAAACATAAAATTAAATATTAAATAAAAAAATCAATCTTATATAAGGGGGGTTTGGTCCCCTTTCAGAGGAAAGAAAAGAGAGAAAAAAAAAGGTTAAGTTAGTTAAATTTTTTTATATTTTATATTTATTGTAATATAATAATTATTTATATTGTATTTATGTGTTTTTTATATTATGCAGTTATCAAAATGTGTTCTGGAGATACGGATCACACTTCATCGAGGATCGACGAAACAATAAAATTAATTATGAATTAAATAAAAAAATCGTTTTAGTTTCTCTTTTTTTCTTGCTAAGCATTATTTTGCTCAACGTGTTTTGATTCATGAATGTGATCTCTATTTAGTTATTATCATTCCTTTTTAACTATTTTCTTGCATGAAATTAATCTGTATATGTTGGTTATAATTTTTTAATTTTAGTACACATTTATTAATTTATATATTATTTTTTTAATTTTAGTACACATTCACAAATTTATGTACTTAATATATATTTTTAATAGATAAAGACAAAAAATATTTTCTTAATAGATTTAAAATGTTTAAAAACTTAAAGAAATTAAATATATTAAAAAATGTTATGTATAGCCAATTTTAAAATTTCAATATATTTAATATATTTAAAAAAACTAAATATATTAAAAAATGTTAAGTATAACTAATATTAAAATTATAATATATTCAATATATTTTTAAAAATATATATTTTAAAATGTTAATATATTTAATATATTGTTTAATAGGAAAAGAGAAAAATAATTTTTAATATATTTAAAATTTTAAAAAACGTAAAAAAATTAAATATATTAAATTTTTAAATATTTTAAAAGAAAACGTTGAGTATAACCAATTTTAAATTTTTAATAACTGAATATATTTAAATATATTAAAATTTTAAACATATTAAAAAAATTAAGTCTATATATTATATGTAAGATAAAAGTTCTCGTATGTAAAATAAATTTTCGAGTTTAAATATGCCTAGTTTATATTATATGTAAAACTCTATATATTATTATAGATATCAATTCAACAAAAATAAGTTTTTTTATTTTTATATTTACCCATACAACCTATAATTTTTTAGGATATTCTTATTATTTTTATTTACTTTTTGTTGTTATATAGTTGCCTTTAGTTTTAATGCTTAACTATGATTAATATTTTATGACAAATCTTCATTCTATTATTAATATATATCATTACTTATTTAATTTAACTTAAATAAAAAATACTTAGAATGGCTACGTTGGTATAGTATAAGTGTGATGTTTTTGTTTTCTCAACCTTTCAATTTTAGTCTTCAATATATAATTTTATGTTTAAATTATATAGATAATTGATTTATTATATTTTTATAAAAAATTTACCATACAGGATGGTTATCGGGTTTTGAGGTCGCGGTTTCATTTTCCCAAGTATGATCCGGACAAGCGAATCATGCCATACTTACAGATGGCGGGATTTGGGGACGTCATATTGATCCGAAAGTTTGACCTGAGGGCGAACTTAATATCCACCTTAGTTGAGCGATGGTGTACGGAGACCCACACCTTCATTATGCCGTGCGGGGAGTGCACTATCACATTGGAAAACATCGCTATGCAACTTGGGTTACGAGTTGACGGTGTTGTGGTCACGGGTCGAAGCAATGTGTTGGAACCTTCAGTACTATGCCACAGATTGCTTGGACAGTCCCCTAATGATGGGGAACGGAATTTCACATGCTTGACATTGAAATGGTTGAGAACAAATTTTAAGGAGTTATCGAGCACTGCCACTGAGTACGAGGTGATGTGTGATGCGCGAGCCTCTATTATGAAGTTGATAGGGGGTACTTATGCCAAACAACACGTCTAATAGGGTCCACTTAAAGTACTTGCCTTTATTGGAGGATTTTTCTCGTGCTGGTAGTTACAGTTGGGGATCAATTGTGTTGGCTGCATTGTACTATGAGTTTTGCCGAGCAACAAAACATGGGGTTAGTAACATGGTTGGTTGACTAGTTCTGCTACAGTCTTGAGCTTTATACAGGATACCGTTTCTAGCGGCTGTTAGGCACCAACCACATTCGTGGCCACTTATAAATAGGTAAAAACAAAATTATACTTAACATTTAACGACTCATAAGTGTGGATAATATTTTCCAAAGTTCAACTGCTAACGTGTTTGTTAAGGTTTTAGATAGGCCACGTCTCCGAAAATTGGTGCAAGCCAAACATTAATCATTTACCGCCAAATGATAGAGGCATATGCCGGAGAGAAAGTAATATATATTTATATGGTTTAAGTAACATTGATTTAACTTATCCACTTGCAGTATGTGATGTGACTTGACTCATTATGTTATATTGTGTAGTTCTTGTGGATGCCGATTCTACACTAAACATTGCAACCATTATTCCTCAGTGGGTTCACGCTGAAGCCCATATGTGGTGCATTAACACGCCGGTGCTCAACTTTTCAACCGTTGAGTGGTACAATGGTGATCGAGTTATGCGACAATTTGGGTGTAGACAATTTGTGTCTGTCGAGCCAGAACAATTTGATGAAGCCCACGATAAGACCATGAGGGGGAAATATACAACAGATTGGAGCGTGGAACATCAATCTTTTGTAGCACTATGGAATGCCCGGTACGACAGGCGGCCTGAGATGCACTCGTGCATGTTTGACTTTAGTCCCTCGACTGAATACATGCAGTGGTACATGACTCGATGACGTGTTTAATTATATGGTGGACAACTTATGATAGTACCGGATCATGGCTACAGACGTGGAAATCAACCTATGGGGAGCTAGAGGATCAACATATGGCGGAGCCCAACTTGGAGGATCAACCTTTGAACACATCGGACCAATGGGTTGGCGCTTTTTGTGATGAGTCGCAGAACAATTCATATCACTCGGACATTGCCGGTTCAAGTTCATATCAGCCGAACATAGACGGTTCAAGTTCATATCACCCAGATATAGGCGGTTCGAGTTCATTTCACCCAGAGCAACCACCGATATCATTTGATATGTTTGGTAATAACATGTACTCCACCCCGCCTCAGGCCACGTTCAATCCAGCTGCCGATCTTCCGGATGTGTACAGTACACCCTAACGTCCACCCCGTCAACGAAGGCTCGTGAATCGCTATACCCCAAACGACGATACCACTCCTGGTTCTTTCCAATTTTAAGTTATGTAAATTTCAAGTGTTATGTAATATTTCTTGTATTGGTTTAGGGTTCCACAACTTATATATTAGTCTTTTTTTATATAATTTATAATATCTTTTAAAGTATTTAAAGTTGCAACTGTTAATTTTAAATAAAAACTTAACACTAAATAATACAAACTTTATTTCTAAGAGATCATAAAATGCAAACATCAGGTACAACATTTAATTTCTTTTAGACCATGAAGATTGACCATTGTAGACGTTTCCATGGGAACATTTGCTTCGATTGTGGCCAATTGTTCTACATATGGTGCAACGTTTTGGATCGACTTGTTCTCTTATATCCATGTCGTTCCAAATCCTCATTGTTGTCGGTCTACCTTTGATTCTCCTACGTAGTGACCGATCTGGCAACATCTCGAATGCAGGCGGTTGCACTTCCCATGTTGATACCTCTCTTAATACGGGGAACTCGTTACCCCAAATACGCAACGTACGTTCAAGTGTGTACACATCGTCGATATATTGTTCGGCATTCAAACTGTAGGTAGCACACGCTGCAACCACATGCACACTCGGATAATGTAGTGTTTGGAACATCCCGTACTCACATCACCTGTTTCAAAAATCAATTCCGTAGGACCGTGGCGGGATCCCCGACCGGCGACCGATAATTAATAACGACTTTTAATTATTTTTGCATAACACTTGTTGAATTTTTGTTAGTAGAATTTTTAAAAAAATCTTGACTTAAATGCTAAAGAAAACCCTTTAAAATAATTAAAAATCAATTAAATTCTTAATTAAAAACTTTACTAAATTAAGTTATTGATATATAGTTCTCTATCGAAATTCCTAATAAGTGTTAATTGATGACGTGATAATTAATATAGCAATTGACGTGAAAAAAATAATAATGTAATTGGTGATGTGGTGTTTTACGTGAAAATACTTACTCGAATAGTTTAATTGATTTTTAATTATTTTACAATTGTTTAATTGATTTTTTAGAAATTATAAAAATTTATTAAAAATATAAAATCTATAAAAAAGAAATAATTATAAAATTATAAAAGCAGAAGTAATTTTTAAAATCAATATTTAATACTTTTAATATTCATATACTTTATATAAAAAAACACATTTTCCATATTAATCCCAAAACATTCATATTTTTCAAAAAAAAAAAGAAAGAAATACTACATATAATAATTAGGTTAAAAAATTATTATAAATTTTAGTAAATAGTCATTTTTAAAATTAAAAAGTAGTAAATATAATAGTTAGTATTTGGTTTATGGGAATGTGCCTTTTTTTTTAATTTTACAAGTAAATTAAAAAATTCACATGTGTTTTATATTTTTAATATTTTATATTTTATAAAACATTTGTCATCACCTTAATATTATTTTGGAGTTTAAAAAGTTCACAAATATTAAATATCATAATAAATCTTAATTTCAAATTTTGGAAAATTTTAGGATAAATTTTGCTACTAGTCCATATACTTTGTGAAAGTTGTAAATTTAATAATACTTTAATTGAATCATTTTTAGCCCTTATACTTTACAAAATTTAAAATTTCAATACTGGCCAAATGATACCAAATAATTTCATTCAATTTCATTTAGTTGTTTTTAAAATTTAATGCGGTAGACATATTTACATATGTGTAACATTATGTTAATTTGTTATTTCCACATATTAGTCAATAAAAATTTAATTAATGGATTAATGGCTATAAGCTTTCATCAATATTGAAATTTCAAAATTTGAAAAGTATACAGGCATGGAATATGATCAAATTGGAGCATATGAATTAAATAACTATATGCATAGTAAAGATTAGTAATTGAATTTAACCAAACAAATTTAACTTATTATTTAAGTCATGACTAAAAATTTAAAATTTTAAAAGTACAAAGACTAAAATTAAATATTTTAAAAAATACAAAAATTAAAATTAATGAAATTAAAATACAATTATTAAATTCAAAACTTTTATAAACTACATGCTAATAGCAGAATTTAATTGAAATTTAAATATTGTACGAAATAATTATAATAAATTAATAATTGAATAAAAATAATTTATTTTTAATTATAAATATTAAGAAAAAGAAAACCAACGTCGTGGCAGCATTATACCCATTCGGATAAAAGTAAAATAAAATAGCAGGAAAGCAAAATCTCTGACTGCTAATCTAGAAATTGATTGATTTATTTTATTTTGAAACTCGATCATTGAATTCTGACCGTTGATTTCATTTGTTCTCTTTTCAATCTTTGTTTGATGGAAGTCCGACCCAATCGAACGGTGGACAATTCGTCGACCACGCCGCAACAGTATCAACGCCATGCAGCTGCCGCTTCATCTAAACAACCCGTTTCCACTACCAACGCTGTTGACACCACTTCCGTTACTCAAAGGTACAGAATTTTATTTATTTATTTATTTATTTTTTACATTTTCTGTTTGGTTCCTGCGAAAATATGACGAAGGAAAAAGAAAGAACAAAATGAATCTAAAAAAATAATCTTGGGTTTTCTTTTTGATTATATAGAAAATATTGGAAATGAAATGAAGTCGTTTCTTTCTTGGGTTTTCCTTTTTCTGTTTTCATTTTCGGGGAAAATTTGTTTCTATTTGTTTTCTTGGCTCTAGTTTCTTTCATGTTTAACTCGGTGAAGTAGTGTTCTTAACTCTGTTTTAGCGTAGTAACTGGATGGCCTTTTATTTGCTTTTATTTTTTTAGTTTCAGGCTGTAAACAATAGAAAGTTTGGAATTTAACTTGTAAAGGTTTAAAATTTTTCTTTTACTGGAAAATTTTATTCATTTTTCAGGTAATTGTTTGGTTGCCTAGAAATTTATGGAAAAGTTAAGAATATAAATAATAATATTTTTTTAATGATTCTTTTAATTTTAAAATTTAATTGAATTCATCTTATAAGGGTTTACTGCAATTAATATTTTTGCAGGCTTCAAAAGGAGCTGATGGCTCTCATGGTATGTGAATCTTTTCTACTGCTTTTATGTTCAAAACTATTTTGTTTTTGTATATTATATTATATCATAATCATGTTTAAGATATTTCATTTTTATATATTTTAATAAATGAATAATTCGTATTATATAGATTTGGACATATTAGTGTTCGTATTATATAGGTCTTGGTCTTTGGTATGTTTAAATGATCTATACAAGGATAAAGGCGCCTAATTTTGAAGATTAGTAGCTTAGTTTTCTCTGGATTGGCCATTGGGGGATGGGAAATTTGAACTCGGGAATATCGTTTATGGAGGAAATGTTTGGTTACCGATTAAGCTGGTGGTATAATACAGTGTGTAAACCTTAGCTCTGTCTAAGAGTTTCGTATGTTTCATTGTATATCGTGTATTGTGCCTGCGGCATATTTCTAGAAAATAGACCTGCCTAACTTGAAATGAGTATTATTTTATGTGATCGTATGTGGTTTTGATGTTTTAGGTTACGATGGTTGACTGACTTGAGTGGATGCTGATGTGCACCTGAGCACACATGTACATTTTCGAGTATGCATGTATTCAGAAGCACACAAATGCATTTGATTCTATGTTGCTCTGCCTTTTTATTTTTCTTGAAGTATCTGTGCATGGGTATGAGGATATGATTCTCTAAGGACTCTCACAATACATGTTAATCTTGAAAAGAAATAGATATACCCGTGTCTGACATTCACTTTCCAAGTTCGAGTAAGATAGATTCAATTTAATTAGAGAATAGAGATAGTGTCAAATGACTCACAGACAAAAACCTATCAGACTTCAAGTTACTAGCACACAGTAATCTCCGTGTCCAAGTAACATACGATATTGTCTTTTGCTGCAGATGTGTGGAGGTGATCTTGGAGTGTCGGCATTTCCAGAAGGCGAAAGCATTTTCACATGGATTGGCACAATTGAGGGTGGAAAGGGAACTATGTACGAAGGTTTATCATACAAGCTTTCCTTGCATTTCACGTCAGAATATCCTTTCAAGCCACCTCAAGTAAAGTTTGAGACAATGTGCTTTCATCCCAATGTTGACCAGTTTGGTAATATTTGCCTTGACATTCTTCAGGTATCATTTCGACTTTGTGTATATTGTAAAACTATATGATGTCAATGATTGTATGATGAGATTAAGACAAAAGAATATTTCCAGTTTCCGTCTCTTTTACTTTCATGTTTACCGATGTTTTTGTGATACTCTCAAATTCTTTGTTTATATAATTACAGGATAAGTGGTCTTCAGCTTATGATTGTAGAACCATTCTTTTGTCAATTCAAAGTTTACTAGGAGGTCTGCTAGCTCTTCCCTACTAGTTTGATTCTATGTTACTCGGACTCAGGTATGAATGCCGGATACGGGTATGTATCCAACATGGAAATGCTCACTTCTTTTAGAAGTTTTTCCCATACCTATATACAGATGTGTTGGAACGGATAATGGACACTAGTGCTTCGTGAAAATGAAGAGAGTTAGAGTAACTTAGGTTTGACCTATAAAACTGATGGACTCTTAGTTCCACTAATTGTTTACGAGCTTTCTTATGCGCAGAGCCAAATCCCGAGAGTCCGCTCAACACCTATGCCGCGGCACTGTGGAACAATAAAGAAGGTAAAAAAAGTTAGGTCTTTTTTAAGTCAGTGCTAGGTTTCCTCTTTGAACCGAACTGATCGACTGCACACTTAAAGCAACAAATCAACTTTTGCAATGCTATGAAACTTAACTATATTGCTAACAGATTCACTATGAATTTTCCCTTGTTTTCCAGATTACAAAAAAATGGTCCAAGAACAATATTTTGGTGGAAAAGCGTACGAGAGCTGATATGTAGAGCCCCTTCTTCGGAGGCCAGCATGTTGTTTTTATGGTTGAATTTGTCGATAAAGCTCCGAGGTAAGAGAAATATAATTCGGAGTTTAACAGCAGTGGCCTCAATCAATGTACATTCGGGTTTACTATCCGATTCAATTTTATACATTGTTAGAAAACAAACACAGAAACTTGAATAAATATGTATGGTTTCTTTGCAAAGTGAATAAATATGTATGGTATGTACTGCAATATGGAATTGTTAATTGGATTTTGAGCTTTTAAGCATGATATTGATATGGTAGATATTTATCCAAACCTATTTAGGCCTCAATAGAGCCCAGGATGGTCCAAGCTTGTTTCAATCGATTTATATTATATTTTTAATTTATTTTTAGTAATTTAATAATTTCCTTTTATTAAGTTTAAGTATAATTTATTTAGCATATTTTCTAGGGCAGACTACACTCAAAGGTGATTTACAGGTCACTCATATTTATAATGTTATAAAATGATCATTAAATTATTTGAAAGTTTTTATTTAAGTTATTGGACTATTGAAATCGTTGTTGTATAGTCTTATCCATCTGTACTATTTATATCAATTGAAAGTTTTCTTCTTTTTGTTTTTATTTTATTTAACAATTTTGAATGTCATGAATTTGTGGGAAAAAAAAATCCAATAACTTTCTTCTCTGATCTCCAATAATGATTGTCAGAGGTATGTTCTTTTATTTGTTGATGTGTATTAATTCATCATAGTAATCGTCGAATCGTTGTTTGGAGCTCATTAGTTGGACTTAAAAAGTCCTTTAACAACCCAATTATTTAAATAAAAACTTTCGAATAGTTAATAACTTAAATGAAACTTACTAATAGTTAAATGATTATTTTGTAACTTTTTAAAGTTGAGTTATCAAAATGTAGAATTACTAATAATTTAATGACTTTAAGTGTAGTTTATCTATTTTTAAATATTTATTATATAATATTGTATGAGTAAACATGATGAAAATTTTCACGTCCATTATTCATGCATACGTTGTACTATTAAAAATAATAATAAATTTATCCGAGTGAATAAATGATTTTGATTGAAATAAAAAAATAATTAAATATTAACTATAAGAGAGTTGGAAGTTTGATAAGAGTATTATAGGATGTAATAAAAAAATGACACTTGTTATTCTCTTAATTCGCTGATAAAATTTAAAACATCGATATATCAAATAATTATCTAAAATATAATAATATTTTAATTTGAAATCTTATTGTGTATATTTTTTAAAATTTTACGTGAAATATAAAATAATAAAAACATCTTCATATTATAAAAAAAATAAGTTTTTAATAATTCTGTAGAGTAACATTAACTTTTTTAAATAATGATATAAATATTTTATATTATTGAAAGATAAAACCCAAATTGCGTGGGACAGTCGGAATTTAATAAAAAGCAACTCAAAGCTCGATATTTGCGAACTAGACCTCCCTGAGTAAATGAATCTCATAAGAGTAAGTGAGCCAATGAATGTGCACATGCAGGGGTAATTGGATTATTTTAGTATGAATAAAGAATTAAAAGCAAAAAGGAAATCAACAAGTTGTAACTTATTTTTATCAATCAATACCAAATTATGTGCCTTATGTTTCCATTGACTAAATCTAATATCACATTTTATATATATATATATATATATATATTAAAGCTACATGAAATTACAATTATAGGTTCAAAATTGAGATATTATTCCTTCAATTATTTATATAAATCATTACTTCTAGATTATTCTCTCTCTTTTTTTTTTTTTTTAATTTTGGTTGATTCTTTTACCTTTCCCTATGATGAATTGAGACATAATGGAACAAATTAATAATGACAAAAAGAGCTTTGATTAATCCAATAGCAATCAATGTAAACAAAAAAAAAAAAAAAAAAAAACCCTAGTTTATATAAATTCGAGATTTAAATCTAGAAAAAATGGGTTTCCTGTAAATATGAAATCTTGGGAAGATCTCAAGTTTATTATGTTAAGTGTAAGTTATAATTTTAATTTAATATTTGGATTTTTTGCTTGAATTTGCATGGGATTTGCCCAATGTGAAAGGAAGAGGAAGTTAGGAAACAGCTATGAAACACCCCATGTTCCTTATATAATTTTGTGGTATGTTTCTTATATCTCTATTTATTTACCAAATTATTGATAATAAAATTGGAAGGTTTTAAATTCCTCTTTGATGTTTGTTTAGGGGCCATAAATTTGTGTTGATAAGCTATTTTACATAATTGATTCTTGCTTTTGATAGAGTACAAAATGTACCCATAAAAAAAAGTGTACTATTAAAATAATTACTTTTATTTCCTTCAGATTACATTTTAGTCACTTACATTTGAAATATTACGTTTTAATCATTTATAATAATATGTTGTAACATTTTAATCACTGAGCCATTAATTGTCATTAATGGTGTAACGGTAAGCTGACGTAGCATGTTAAATCATCATTTTAAACAAAAAATTTAGGTTAAATTATACAATTGGTCTCCATATTTTTTCATTTTGAACAAATTCTTTTATGTTTTTTTTCATTCTCTTTTACTTCTCCCTCTATTTTTCTCCCTTCTCCGTCTCTTTTAATGTAAAAGGAAAAAAATTAAATTGCCCAAAATGAAAAAAATATAGGGACCAATTGTATAATTTAACCTAAAATTTTTGTTTGAAATTATGGTTTCAGCTTATCGTTACATAGTTAATAGCAATTAGCACTTAGTGACTAAAATGTAACATTTCAAATATAAATGACTAAAATATAACATGAAAGAAACAAAAGTGGCTATTTTAATAATTTACCCTAAAAAATATATTTGTTTGGAAACATGAATCTAAAATTCGAGTATACCCATATTTAAGTACAATAATTTCCAAATACCATATTAAGAAACTTAATATTTGCTATGATATATACGGAAAGACTTGAATCCATACTGATTAGGTGATTTTTATGAACCAAAATTGTGAGACTTTCGGATTAAAATTGACTATAACCTTATCAATATAATACAAATTTTTCATATGCACATATTCATATCTGACAATTATCGAGATTGTTTTTTTTTTTTTTTTTTTTTAAATGCAACTAGGCTGACGAGACATGGAGACAAAATCATAATCAAATTGGGCCTACATAAGCCTATGTTACCTCCATTACATACAAATACAACCTGTTGTGTTCTCAAGTTTTGTTTGTAATTTCTTTCCTATACTACCAAAGAATCCACCCTTTCTTGTATTATACATTGTTGAATGCCAAAAAAAGTAAAAGCTAAAAACTTCATTATTTTAATACCATATTACCATTTCGATAGAAATAAAAATAATCTTTTCAAGTGTTTATGTTTTTGAACTAAATCTATATTTTACCATGTTCTAAGTGTAAGAATTTAGGAAGTTGAGTGCAGATGTGGTTGTTTTTAAAAAAAAATAAAAATATTAATTCCATTTTGGATTCCAATAAAACTAAATCATGTATATGTGCTCTGAACCTTGGTTTCCTGTTATTTATTGCAACTGTGTCATAACTTCATAAAATAAAAAAGAACCTTTATGAAATTATATTGTTTAATTACTTCTTTTAAGCTAAAACGGACCAGTTTTAGGGCCTTTTTTTAGTTAAAATAAACATAATTCATCTGGTTATTTTCGTGCATTTCAAGATGTCCAATTTCATATATTTATGTATATTTAATTTTTTTCTGTTAATTTTAATATTATAAATTACTCAATATAAAAATGAATATTTCAATTTATATATTTTAATTATTATTTGCAATGAATTTAAAGTGGACGTGATAAGAATTTAAATTTTAATTATTTTAAAGATTGTCAAGAGTGCTCTCTTAGGTTTCCCGAAGAAATAGTGAATACTATGGTTGGGATGAAGACGAGCAGTGACTCTGGAAAGATTGATGATCGGAACGAGATTAATCTCCTTGAAGAAGAGTTAATTCAATTAACAGTGAAAAGTTCTTTAGTTACTCCAAGTGAAAATCCGACGCTGCTTTATACTGTTTGGACGAGGAAATCATACAACCCAGATAGTCTGCGTGCGCAATTACGGAGCATCTGGAAAACAAAAAACAAGTTTGAGATTCCTATAGCAGGGCAGAATTTATTTACAATTTCTTTTGAAGATGAAGAAGACTTAGAATAGATTATGGAGGGACGGCCATGGTTTTTTCGAAAACAATTAATCATCTTCGACAGATTGTCTCAACCCGTGGAGCGTAGCAAGATTCAACTAATTTTTTCCCCTTTCTGGTTAAAAGTTGGTCCATGTCTGCCGGAATGTGACAAGAAAGATTTGATGCATGCTATTGGGCCCACTTTTTGGGGAGTAATCCGGGCCGAGATAAAGGGAGAGTTCTGTCGTATTCGTGTGAACTTGAATATCCAAAAACAGTTGAGAAGAGGTATCTTTGTTTCGCTGTGTGGAAAAAGGAAAACCTGGTTACCTTTCAAATACGAAAATCTCCCAACTTTTTGCTTTGGTTGCGGAAGGATCGAACATGGGGTCAAAGAATGTTTGATAACTCAAAATGGAGAATGTCATACAGCAGAAGGGGACTATCCTTTCTCGTTAGCTCTTAAAGCAGAATCGTCTATAGTCGGGAAAAAAAGTCTAATTTTTGGCTCCATAACGAAAAAGTCAATGCATCAGTGTTTTTACACGGGGGAGGAAGTGGCGAACACAAAGACGAAGTTATCACCGGTAGCGTCAGACTTGAGTCGTCGATCGGAGAAAGTAGATGTCGTGCAACAGGACTCTACGAATCGGGAAGCGGATAATTTGCAGGACTGTTTTAGAGATATAGTTGAGAGGAATTCGCTACAGATATCGTCTAAAAAAGTGGAAATAATTTTAAGGGATAATGATGAGGAAATCTTGCCTAAAAATTTGGCTATAAAAAGGGAGGCACAAACAGACAAAACTTGCCGCAACCTAGAAGCTGGTCAAATAGAAAATTTAGTACAAATGGGGCCCACAAAAGTGTTGGTGAGTAGGAGTACAAGCAGGTTTAGTAATGAGGATGAGTCTATAATTAGACACTTATCAGTAGGAGCAAACAAGCTAATTGAAGCTTCTCAATTGGGCTACAAGAAGATGAGCTGGAGGCATTTACCAAGCAGGGAGGAGGGAGATTCCATTATGGGGGATTATATAAGCGGTAAACAGAAATTTGACCCGGAGACGGTGCGAGTCTCAGACTTGAATGTCGAAGCGTCGTCTAAGAAAGCAAAATTAGATGATGGAAATTCGGGAGGAACATGAGTAATAGATGAGTCTCTGATTATTAAAGAAGGTAGTACTGAAATTTCACAAATTATATCAGCGGCTGGCAAATGGCCAGCTGACCGGGAACAATAAAAATCCTATGTTGGAACGTCCGAGGTTTGGGGAATTCTCAGGTGACTAGAAGGCTTCATCACATGTTGAAGCTTTATAAACCCCAAATGGTCTTCTTGATGGAGACAAAGTTAGACAGCATTAGAATGGAACGGTTACGGAAGCGGTGGGGATTTCAAAATGGAATGGATATTTTAGCAAATAGGTTACGTGGTGGTTTAAGCCTTGCATAGAATGGTAACAATTTAGTTCAAGTTTATAGCTACTAACAAAATCACTTTGATGTGGAGATTAATGAGGAAAATAGCTTGCACAAATGGCGTTTTACTGGGTTTTATGGTAACCCAAATCAATCAAATAGACATGAGTCATGGAATCTACTACGCAGATTGAAGAATAACAGCGATCTACCATGGTGCGTATGTGGTGATTTCAACGAAATTATGCATGCACATGAGAAAATGGGAGGACGAACAAAAGATGAGAAACATATGGAGGCATTTTGGTCAACTCTAGAAGTTTGTGGTTTGGCTGATATGGGTTTCAAAGGAAAAAAAAGTTTACTTGGGAGAGGGGTAATTTTGTAGATACAAATATAAGAAAGTGTTTGGACAGGGGGGTCGCGACTCAAGAGTGGCTGAATTTGTTTCCTGAGTATGAAGTTCAACATTTGCCACATTCTTTCTCTGATCACTGCCCAGTTCTCATTATGACTATGCCGAACGTACAAAGCGTTGGAGGTAGTTGTTTTAGATTTAAATCTTGGTGGGTCACTGAGCCGAGGTGTGAAGAAATCATAAAGGACGCGTGGCAGAGGCAATCTAGTAACATTCTGAAAAAATTTGAAAGTATTCATTTGAGCTTACAAAAATGGGCTAAGACTATCAAAGGGGATCGTGAAAGGAAATTGAAGTTTCTAAGGGAAAGACTGGTTGAACTTGACAAGAAGAATAGAGATGATGATATCATTGCCGAGATCATTAATGTGAAGCTTGAATTAAATTGGGAGATGGAGAAGGAGGAGATGTACTGGGAGCAGAGGGCGAGATCGAATTGGTTATGCCAAGAGGATAATAATACGACTTTTTTCCACAGTCTAGCGTCCCAAAGACGTAGAACAAATAGTATACGGGAGATGGAAGACAATGAAGGTATCCTGCGTACTGAAGAAGAAGATATAGAATTCATAACCAGAAGCTATTTTATGAAGTTATTCGAATCTAAAGGCGTTGGTAATACAAGTCACTTACTCTCAAGTGTTCGTTGCACTATCACCGATAGCATGAATCAATTGTTGACGGCTGGTTTTAAAGAGGAGGAAATTCCTGAAGCAATTAATAGTATGAGACCGATAAAAGCTTTTAGACCTGATGGTTTTCCGGTATTTTTTTTCAAAAATTTTGGCATGTTGTAGAGAGGGAGGTAAGTGATTTTTGTTTGGAAGTTCTTAATCATGGTAAATCTTTCGATCTATTAAACTATACGAATATCGTACTACTTCCCAAGAATCCTCATCCAAAAAACCCATCTGAATTTAGACCTATTAGCCTTTGTTCGGTCTTTTATAAAATAATTTCAAAATCTATAGCAAACAGGCTACAGAAAGTTTTGGATTATTGTATAGATCAGGCTCAGAGTGCTTTTGTACCGAGTAGATTAATTACCGATAATGTTCTTCTGGCATATGAAATTTTACAATCTATGAAGAACAAAAGGATGGGGAAAATGGGTCTTATGGCTCTTAAGATTGATATGAGTAAAGCGTATGATCGGGTGGAGTGGGGTTTCTTACAACAAATGATGGAAAAAATGGGGTTTGATGGGTCTTGGATTCAGCTCATTATGAGATGCATCAGTACGGTTACGTACTCGGTCGTTTTGAATGGAAAGTCGGGGGAGATTTTTATGCCGTGGAGAGGATTACGTCAAGGGGATTCTTTGAGTCCTTTTCTGTTTCTTATATGCAGTGAGGGACTATCTAAATTACTAAGACTTGCAAGCGCAGAAGAATTGTCGAGAGGAATAAAGGCGAGTCGAAGAGGCCCCCAAATTATTTATCTTCTTTTTGCGGATGGCTGTGTGTTGTTTGGAGAAGTAACCGAAGAAGGTACCAGGATTTTTGAAAAAATTTTAAAAGAATATGAAAAATGCTCGGGACAATATGTTAATTACGGAAAGTCCACTGTCTATTTTAGCTCCAACACAATTGAAGTAATTTGTTCAGCTATCTCATGTAGATTGGGGGTGAAATGGACGAATAACGCAGAGAAATATCTTGGCTTGCCAAGTATGGTGGGTAGGAGCAAAAAGTTAGCTTTTCAACACCTAAAAGATCGTCTTAAAGCAAAAATTAATTGTTGGAGCTCTCGCTTATTATCACAGGGGGGCAAAGAGGTTTTCATCAAAGCAGCGTTACAAGCTATTCCTGCTTATACAATGGGTTATTTTTTATTACCGAAGTCTGTATGCGATGATATGGAGAAAATAATAGCCAAATTCTGGTGGCAGAAGGGGTACGGGAAAAGGGGGATTCATTGGTGTTCATGGACCAATTTATGCGAATTGAAGAAATTTGGCGGTCTTGGTTTTCGTGATTTTGCAAAGTTTAATTTGGCCCTTCTGGCTAAGCAAGGTTGGAGATTAGTTGAAAATCCTAATTCTCTTTTAGCACAAATGTTAAAGGCCAAATATTATCCAAATACTGACTTTCTAAACTCAGAGTTAGGACATTTACCTTCATATACTTGGAAAAGTATATGGGCTGCAAAAGGCCTTTTGCAGTCAAGGGTCTGTTGGAAGGTGGGAACGGGCTGGAATATTAGTATCGTGGAAGATGTATGGGCTCTGACTGATGAACATCTACTTATTAAAAAAATAGTGAGTACTCCCAATTTATTGAAAGTAGCGGACCTCATTGATTGCACAAATAGGTCTTGGAGAACTGAATTGATTAAAGGTACCTTCTCCGAAGTAGACGCCCAGCGAATCCTCCAAATCCCGCTTGCTCGTTTGCCACAGGATGACTTTTTGGCTTGGAGTGGCGAACGACAGGCGAATACACAGTAAAAAGTGGGTATAGATTACTTTTACATGGCAATTCCATCAATAATAATGGATACAACCCAAGTGAAAACAGGAAATGCTACAAAAGCTTGTGGAAAAGTGATCTCCCTTCAAAGTTAAAAATTACAGCATGGAAAGCCACTTTAAACTACCTTCCTACACTATCAAATCTACAAACTAAAAGGCTCATTACTGATGATGTTTGTCCGAGGTGTAAATAAAGAGTGGAGAATATGAACCATGTTTTTCGTGAATGCTCTGTTTCAAAAGAAACATGGAATAGCTTAAACTTTGTCTGGTCTGTAAGCCTAGTTGATCTGGATTTTATGGAGTGGTTTACCTGGATTGTTTCAAATAGCCGTATGGATATCTGTTGTTCTTTTCTGTGTACCATCTGGGCTATCTGGTCGGCCAGAAATAAATGGATTCATGAAGGTAAAAAAATGTCAGGAGCAGAGACAGCACGATTTGTTTCAAAATACTTACATGATCTCAATAACGTTAAACGAGGTAAGCTTGCCTTTAGCCCGATAACTGCAGAATGGAGGCCACCGGATCAAGGTATTTGCAAAATCAATTTTGATGCAGCAGTAGATCTCAAAATGTAGAAATCGTGTTCGGGGCTCATAGTCAGAAATTAGAAAGGGGAAACTTTAGTCACTAAAACCACAACCCATGAGAATATACTTACGGGGTTTGCAGCCGAGGCCGTTGCATGTTTACAGGCGGTTGTTTTAGGAAGGGATCTGGGATTACAGGGTGTTGTCATCGAAGGGGATTCATTGACGGTGATTAAAAAAGTCTAGAACAAGAACAAAGATAAGTTGGTACTAAACGCATACATCCAAGACATTCAGGAACTATGCAAGTTTTTCCATGAGATTCGATTCCATTTTGTAAGAAGAGGAGCAAATGGTAAAGCACATGACCTAGCATCGAAAGCTTTAAGAATGGTAGGAAGTACTTACCTTACTCACTATCCAGTGGTTGCGGGAGTCACTGAAGCAGAGGTCGATCGGGGATGGGGGTGAAGCATACCAACAATATCTATGTTACAGGAGAAAATTTCTTGGGTTACCAGTCTTTTGTTCTTCTCCGAGAGCTGTAAATGAAAATGACGATATTATTAGGAAGAATTCTAGGAAATAACGGCTCATCACTGCTGGGTTGTCTCATTCATGTTTTGTTTTATTTTGCATAGTTTAGAGGTTCATTCATTGGGCCGATTGTTTAAGGATTTTATTTGGTTTATTTTATATCAATACAACCCAGTTCCTTTCAAAAAAAAAAAAACTGGACGTGACAATTAGTTTTTGAATCCGAGAAAAATTACCGCTAGAGAAAAATTTACCTTTACTTAAACCATGGATTGATGGGTTCCTTGAGCCATACAAAAACTAAAACTTGCAAATTGATAAGATGGATTTCACCTGAAAATGAATGGTATAAGATAAATACTTACATGCCATCTGCAAGGTATTTGAGAATGCTTCAGTAGGTGTATTAATCCACGACCAATATGGGATGCGGATTGCTAGTTTCTCAAGGAATATTAGTTGTTGTTCAATTTTCAATGATGAACTTTGGGGTGCACTGGAAGGGGTTTTTTTTACTAATATAGTTTAAAAAAATAAAAAAAAATACTGAAATGGTATAGGGCAAAAAATATTGACGAAAATGGTATGGACTAGGGTGGTGCAACCTATGGCAGTGGCATGACCACCTTGGGTCCCACCATTTTCTGTTAAAAAGAAAAAAAATAGTTAAAAACGGAAATAAAAGCTGAAAAAAAGGATTGTGTGGGTCCTAGAGACGACACCGGTTATGCCTCTGGCAAAGGTGGCACCGCCCCATTATAAAATCTAGTTTTGGAAGCAAGAAGAAGCAGCAACTCGGGAAGCAAGAAGCATTAAAATAGTCATTACGATGCCTGCAATTTCAAAATAAATTTCGGTTATTAACAAAATAAATTTTATATATTACTTTTAATTACAAAAAAAATAACAAATAATTTTTTCGAAACATATTTTTTGCTATACTACATTAAAAAAATAAATATATCCAACTCAAATACAAATATTTTTATTATAATTTAAAATATTTGATAAGTAAAATATTTTGGTTTAAAATATAATATATTTAATACATCCGGCATGTAGTTCAATATATTTTAATTTAATTTTGTCCCTTTGTCTGTATTTTTAAAATTTTTGGATCTTATTTTTTAAATAATACTATTTTCCTATTTTATTCTTTTATATTATTTTAGCACATAATGTTTCAAATATATTATTTTAGTGTTTTTTATATTAATTTAGTAAATAACCCTAATTTTGTCCCTTTGTTTGTATTTTTAAAATTTTCGGATCTTATTTTTTAAAATATATTATTTTCCTATTTTATTCTTTTATATTATTTTAGTACATAATGTTTCAAATGTATTATTTTAGTATTTTTTTATATTAATTTAGTAAATAACCCTAATTTTGTCCATTTGTTTGTATTTTTAAAATTTTCAGATCTAGATTTTATAATGGGGCGGTGCCGCTTCTGCCAGAGGCACAACCGGTGCCTCTTTTGGGACCCACACAATCCCTTTTTTTTAGCTTTTTTTTCCGTTTTAAATTTTTTTTCTTTTTAACAGAAAATGGTGGGACCCAGGGTGGTCATGCCACTGCCATAGGCGGCACCACCCTAGTCCATACCATTTTCGTCAATATTTTTTGCCCTATACCATTTCAGTATTTTTTTTATTTTTTTAAACTATATTAGTAAAAAACCCACTGGAAGGTTTCCAAATAGTCTAGAATCTCGGGCTGAAATGAGTAATTCTTGAGATGGATGTACTAAAGCTATTCAAGTAATTCAAGCAAATGTAGATGATTAGCATTTTTAAGTTGTGACGTGAGCCATTAAGAATCTATTACAACTTTCTTGGACGGTTGAGCACAACAAAGTACCTAATTTAGCTATGGTTTAATCCTTGTTTTTGTAAAATAAAAAATTAAAAAAAATTGAATCTAGTTTGCTTTTATAGATAATTGATTATAATATTCAAATCGTTTGTAATCTAAAAAAAAAAATCCATTCAATATTTAAAAAAAATATTAAGAAGTTAAAATTTTATTCTATATTATTATTTATATGGTTTCCTAGTTAAGTTATAAAAAATATAATTGGAGCCATTTAACCTTAAATTCAGCTTTAATATAATGTAAAAAGGGCAGAAAAGTTCCGTACTAAGCATACCTCAGGTCTACATCAGATCTGAATCTTAAATGTCAAGATCAATTACGAATTAACTATTTTCTCATAAGGTCAAATGCTTCCAAGTTTTGACTTTCAACTTAACTGTCTGAAATCCGAATCTTTACATTTTTCAAAGGAAAGAAAAAAACACTGTAAATAAAAATGGGTTCAAAGCCTGAAACCATTCTTGTTCCTTCCAGTTTCAACTCCACCATTTAACACCTCACTTTTCCAAAAGCTTCACTTACAAAAAAGAAAACCCCCCAAAACCATAACACATGCCACTCCAAAAGTGCTATTTTCTGCCACCCATTTCATCTTTCTTCGTTGTCATTTCTTCCTTGCTCTTTGTTACGGCTTTTGGTTATGGATCACCGGGCCCGATCGCGGCGGCTTTTGGAGAAAATGGGTTCTTTTGTGCCATTGATGCTGGTGGGGAACAACAGATCATTTGTTGGGATAAAACCAACAAGACATCTTCGGTTCCCACTTTCGATTTTGTTCCTTCCATGGCTTCTCTCTCTGGTGGTGAAGGATTTCTCTGCGGCATTACTGCGAACAATTCGCAGGCGTTTTGTTGGGATTTATTGGATTTTGGTATAAATCTTGTTCCTAAAGCTTTTAGATATAATTCTTACTCCCAAATTGCTGCTGGGAAATCTCATGTTTGTGCTATCAAAGGGTCTTATTTTTCAAGTTCTAATGATTTCGGTAATGTGGATTGCTGGGAACTTGATCGATCACTTGGTAAAAGTAATTTTACTACGAGTTCTTTTAGTGATCATTATGTTAACAATGTTATTGTTAAGAACATTGTTTCTGGGGATGGTTTTAGTTGTGGGATTGCTAAGGAAACTGGTTTGATCTTTTGTTGGGGTCCAAAATCCGGCAACTTAGGAATCTTTAATGTGTCTAGTGAGTTTGAGGTTTTAGCTTCTGGGAAAAATTCAATTTGTGGGATTTCTGAGATGTCTGGTGAAGTTGAATGTTGGGGTGATTCAAGTGAGTTTGGCCTCCCTCCCCATGGGACTCCATTCGTTAGTTTATCGGCCGGTGGACAGCGTTTTTGCGGCATCCGTGAAGATGATCATGAAATAGAATGCTGGGGAAGGAACATTAATGTTTCTTCAGTTCCAAAGGCTTCTGGTTTCTTGGCTATTGCTTCATCAGATTCCATGACTTGTGGGGTTCGAGAAGTTGACTTGGTTCTTAATTGTTGGGGCGCAAACGAACAGTCTTCACTGGACTATAGTCCGCCTTTGCAGCTATGTAGCCCTGGTGTATGCTCTCCGAGCTCATGTGCCGATGGAAAGTTTGCTTTCAATGCAAGTATCCTTAATGAGCCGGAGTTGACAAGTTTATGTGCTCAGAATGAGTTGAAAATATGCTTGCCTTGTGGAACGAATTGTTCGATGGGGTACTTCCCTTCAAGTACATGCACTGCCAATGCTGATCGAATATGCACTCCTTGCTCTCTTTGCCAGAGCAGCTCTTGCTGGGATGTATGCGGAGTTCTGTCTTCGTCCGAGTCTCAGCAGCAAGACCAGCAAGAGATAAAAAAGTTGGTGGTCATTATTGGATCTTCTGTATTGGGTTGCTTACTAATTTTTGTTGCTTGTTGTGTTTTCCCCCGAATCATCAAAGCGAGAAGTGAAGGAAAAGGAAGAATCCAGTGTGGTTTTTGCATAGGCAAACCAGTTGCGGAGGCTGATCCCAATCCAAATCCACTTCCGCCTTTATCTTTAACAACGTATGTTGGAGAGACCCAAGTTTATCGGCTTTCAGAACTGAAAGATGCTACTCATGGATTTAAAGAATTCAGTGAGCTTGGACGAGGGAGCTTCGGTTTCGTATACAAAGCTGTTCTTCCTGATGGAAGGCAAGTAGCAGTCAAGCGAGCTAATGCTGCTACGATAATTCACACCAACAGCCGGGATTTTGAAGCAGAGTTAGAAATACTATGCAATGTAAAGCATACCAATATTGTGAACTTATTAGGCTATTGTGCTGAAATGGGGGAAAGGTTACTCGTATATGAATATATGCCTCACGGTACACTTCATGACCACCTTCACGGCGACCTCTCCCCGTTAGGTTGGGACCTGCGGTTGAAGATCGCATTTCAGGCTTCAAGAGGACTTGAGTATCTTCATAATGAAGTCAGTCCTCCCATCATTCATAGAGATGTGAAGACTTCAAATATACTTTTGGACTCCGAATGGGGTGCAAGGATAGCCGACTTCCGCATAGTAAGTGCCACTACAGACAACGATTTAAGTGGGAACATGGAGGATGATGTTTACAATTTCGGAATCGTTCTACTGGAGATATTAAGTGGAAGGAAAGCTTATGATAGAGACTGCACACCTCCAGGGATTGTTGAGTGGGCATTACCTCTAATAAGGCGAGGAAAGGCGGCAGCCATTATCGACCGCAACATCGCTCTACCGAGAAATGTGGAACCGTTGCTTAAACTGGCAGATTTGGCTGAGCTTTTGTTGAAGGAAAATCCCAGTGAAAGACCAAGCATGAATAATGTGGTAAGTTCATTGGAGCAAATTGTCAAGTGTGAACTAATCTTGTCATGAAAATTCATATTAATAATGGGGTATGTCTGAAAACTAAGATTATTTGTATTATTCAATGATTCATACTTTTCAATTTTTCTTTTTGGGTTTTATTTTGCTTTGTAATGTGTAGAGTGCAAGAGATTGTAAGTACTGCATATTCCTTCCTTTTTTTCATTTGTTGAGAGTTAAAAGAAGATAAGCTTCCATATGATATTTGTTAACCAGTCAAAATTGGATGTTTGATATGATTCTATTTCTCTTCTCTTCTCTTCTGTAAATTCAAATATTGCATATTCGCTTTTATTTTAATTTATATCCAATTTTCAATTTCATAATTCAAATTAGTATTGTTTATACAAATAATGGATTTGTAAATTCTAATCCCATATTCATTTCATTTATATTTTTATATTTTTTAATGATTGATGTTTATTTCTATATATATATATATATATATATATATATAAAAGTACGAATTTAGTCAAAATAAATAAAGAAAAAAAGTCTGCAATAGTAATAATTTTTTTTACATGAAAAGAAGTTTAAATATAATTTTTTTATAATTAAAAATAATTATAATAACTTTTTACATAAAATATATAACAAAAAGAAGGTTGTGATAATTTTTTTAACATGGGAGAGAATAGAGTTATATCATGAAAAAATTTCTAAATATAAAATTATTGATAATTAAAAAAAATTACGACATTCATACTTTTTTATTGATTTTATTATTTTATGATAAAATTTCGAATCAAAATCCAATGCTTAATTAATCTCATTTTATTTAAAATTTCATACGGTTGATTTTATTACATTTTAAATTTTCCCTTAGATTTCTATTATCCTTTTGAAAATAATCTGGGCTTGTTTTAAACTAAAGGAGGACCAATACATAAGCAAACCAAAGGCTTTTTCACTAGATTATTATAAAAAAAAAATTATGCACTAAGTAGGGTGTTAGTGAAATTAAGTACTAAAATGGTATGTGGTGCTTATTTTATAGGTATCGCGATTATTTTTTTCTTAAAGTTTTTTTCTTTTATTTTTCTAAAATATTATTCTATTGGTGGTGCCTACTTGATAGGTGGCATCACTTTGTATACATATTTCGAGTTTAGTATATGTTCGTGTACATATACGGATATAGTGTATAGGGGTGGTGCTTAGTGGTGACCCCTATCTGATAGGCGATACCAATGTATCAGTTTTATCATCCTATTTAATGGTCTCATTGAAGAATAGAAGTAGGCTAAAAAAAAAAAGATAGCAAAGAAGGAAGAAGAGAGAGAGAAGAAAGAAAGGAGAAGAAAAAAGAAGGATAATGTATTTTTATTTTTTAAATAGAATGGTTTATAATGAGGATAAATTATTTTGTTAGTGTTGTGTAGTTTGTTTATTGTTATTTTTATGCTGTTTTTAATTTATTTTAAAGTTATTTTGTTAGTAAATTTTGTGAGTAGGTTAATTGCTTGTTTAGGGTTTATTGTGATTTATTATGTTATGAATGTAATATTTTAATACTTCCTAATATATTTGAAAGTTATTTTGTTAGTAACTATTATAAATTAATTGTTAGTTAGTGATGACACGAGAAAAATAAATAAGTACTGAAAATCGAAAAAAAAATTTATGTCATAAATATTGGTAGAAATGGTAATAAATCTAATATTGCTTGATGGGAGAATTACAAAATTACAGAATGAAACTAGAAGAAGACATTGTTCAAGACCTTATTATCGTAAATCAAAACATGCAAAAAGTGTTAAGAAGAGTCATGAACTGATTAGAAAGAATAAAATGCAATACTTGACCCTTAGAGGGACATTAATAGAATAGGAGCATCAAATCATTCTAGACTAACTTTGGAAGATATTGGTACCACAAACCTATTGAAATATAGTTATATACTTCGTGAAGTTTATAATCTCTTATGAAGTAAGGAAAATAGCGAGACAAAGTGTAGGTTCGCGAAAGTTGACTGGGAAGCAAAATATGTTTGACATGCCATTGATAGATAAATTAGTTGTTAGGAAATTACCAAGAGAATTTATAAATTTAATACCCGTTATAAAGATTGAAGAGAAAGAAGATCTCGAGGAATTTCTAAATTGGATTGTAGAAGATGAATTTAAAGATAATTCAGAATTTAATATAGAGAATTTCCAAATTGGATTGTAGAAGATCTGGAGCCGAGATATACTGTATGCAACCAAACTATCAGAGTACTCGATCCCTGTTATACCACTTCACTGTCTGAAAATTGATAATTGTTGCGTTAATGCACCACAAGTATGAGTGAATGTGGGCAAACAAAAGAATAACAGCCGCAAATTTCGATCTTGGATAGGCATCCAGATGAATTGCATAATTAATAACATTGTTAAATTCTAAAACATTTCGCATAAGATATACAAAGTAATTACATGTTACGAATATTGAAATAGCTTACCCCTTTCCCGACATGTTGTTTAATAATCAGACGATATATCAGAACAGAGTATGACCTCCCGATATCTGGATTTGTACTCCATCTACAAAAACAAATAACATGTTAGAATAATATCATTAGAAAAAATATGTCAATTAATTATTATAACGGGTAAAATTTTGTCACCTATTCACTAGTGGAAATACATATGCTTGGTGACTAACCGATACCAAGAATGGCATCTGGCAAAGAGCCCAAGACTACAACAATATGAGGCATCCGCCTATGTACACGGCAGAAGGCTTTGTGGTCTGACAAAGTTCACGATACAACATAGCCAGTACTGCGGAACCCCAACTATACGAGCAGACATTCTGCAAATCAGTTAATAGGGATAAATACATCAAATGAACATTGTTGTTGCTTGCAACCGGCATGAGTACACCTCCTATAATGTGCATAATATATGCTCGAGCCACGCACATCACC
The DNA here is from genome assembly GCA_025698465.1 of Gossypium longicalyx. Classification (NCBI taxonomy): domain Eukaryota; kingdom Viridiplantae; phylum Streptophyta; class Magnoliopsida; order Malvales; family Malvaceae; genus Gossypium; species Gossypium longicalyx. The sequence goes on from CM046999.1 coordinate 42,406,331, forward strand.
TCTTGCTCAGTGACATTAATTAATAAATGCTCAAAATTAGCTTTCAGCCATGAAAATCTCAAACCCGTAAATTTCAACGCAGCACCACCGGGCAAGACTCCTAGTAGGTTATAAAAAATAGTGGTTGACTCAGAGATCGTAGTTACACCCGTTACCGCACTTCCGTCAATTGGGAGCCCAAGTTGCAGTGTAACATCCTTTAAAGTGACAGTGTACTCCCCACACGACAAATGAAAAGTGTGGGTCTCCGAGTGCCAACATTCAACCAAAGCGAATATTAAGTTGTATTGCAAATTAAATGTTAGGATCAATGCTGCTGACCCGAATCCGGCTAACTCCAAGTATGACATCAGTTGTTCATCCGAGGGATATCTTAAACCATTCACCCGACCCCTCAATGCACGGTACGGGCCCTGACACTATTAAATTACAAAAAAATAGTTATTATAATATTATTTAATTCCGCAAAAAATGTGTAACTTTTTATAAGGGAACCGTGAATAAAAAATAACAATATATTATCATCTTATTAATTGTGTTTAATATGTGACCATTGTTATTAATTAAAGAATCCATTTCAATACCTACAATTTTAAAATAAATTTCCATAAATAATTTTTAAGTTTGATCTATTTTAAATATTTATCAAAATACCTAAATATAATATGATAAATTTTACAATAAATACAGTACAAAAATTACAGTACAAAAATACCAAACGGTTCTGTCCACATCATATTTTTTGCTATACTATTGCAGTATATAATTAACAAAATAAAAATACATCATAAATTCCAACTCAATGGTCTCATCTTTTACCTACATAAAAATAAAAAAATATATGTTAAAATAATAAAAATAACATGTCAATCAAAAAATATAACAAAAACATAACATAAACTATCTCAACATAATAAATCAAATAAATACGAATATTTTTATTATTATTTTATTTAAAATAAACATAATAAATCTAAAACACACATGATAAATAAATTACATAAAAAGTAAAACATAGAGGAATCTACATAAATACGAATGTTGTTATTTAAATATAATAAAAAAAACACAAAAAAAAAACTTACGAATGAAAATATAAAATAGAAACATACCTTACCAAGATAATACCTTTTTTTAACGAAATAATACCTTACAAAAATAAAAATAAAAATAAAAATAAATTCTGAAATAAATAAATAAAACAACACAAAAAATTAACATTTATAACAAAAAAACTACTAAAATAAAAAAAATACCTTTTATGATTTTTTAAACACCAAATCCTTATAACCCCAAATACAATCTCTTAATTTTTTTCAAACCCTAAACACAACCTTAATTTTTTTTCAAACCCTAAGCACAACCTATTTTCCTTTCCTTCTCATTCTCCATTATTTACCTATTCTGCTTCTCTTTTTTTTTCCTCTCTTTTTTCCTTTCCTTCCCTTCCTGTTCTCTTTTTCTTCTATTCTTCTAAACTGTTTTTTTTTTCATTCAAATCAAAATGACATTGGGGACCATTATAAGGTCCTCAAAACACAAGTCACGAAACTGGTGATGGTTCCATCCCATCGCTGCCACCGCTGTAGGCCACTGCAGTTCGTAGGACTGGTGCCGCCTATAAGTTTGGCTTCACCTGCAATGCTGTCACCTTTATGTTAGAGTCGAGGTTGGGTTGGGTTTTAGTGGTATACGGGTCGTATTTGACACATATTTATTTGGTGTCGTCTATTTACATGCCATTTCTAGTTTTTTTTTTAATTCTGGTGTTAGAAATTTAGGGTGGTGTTGCTTATGTGCCATTCTCCACTTGTAGGAGCATACCTTTTTGGTATATAATTCCAGTGACATACCATTTTGGTACATAAGTTCTTCTATAATAATCAAGTAAAAAAACCCAAACCAAACAAACAGAACCAAAGGAAAAAAAGTAAACAAACACAAGCAAAACCTAAAGAAATAAAGCCCAGGACAAGGCCCACACAGCAAATAAACCCTAGTAACAAAGGTGAGCAGAAACAAAAGCTTAGGCAGCAAAAATAGCTGGAAGGCCTGTAAACCTTCAGGAAGACCAGTAAATAGGCAAGCCAACTGACGTTGAGTACAAAAAGGCCACGGTGAAACAGAAGGCAGAAGGGCGTTGCCTGAAGTAGACGAAACCATCGGAAACCAACACCAAAACCCCCAAGCGCACTTCAAAGAAAAACAAATGTACCTATGGGAAGTGCCATCAATCCCTCACCCACGACTCTAAAATGCCACCCAAACTTGAGCGCCGATCAAATTCCACCGCTGGTTTTGCAAAATTAGGAACACCATTGTACATATAGGAGCCCATTCCCATCGTCAATCCATCATTTTCCAATAAATCAACCACTACATTACCCTCACGAAGGACGTGCCGAAAATCACACCTACGATAGCATGCTGCCCAATGTTTAATGTCGCGAATATACGTACTGAGGACCAATTGGTCAATCCGAGGATATTGGACCTTACGGAGAACTGTGAGGGAACCGTTTTCAATAATAACATTAGCGAAGCCAAGAGATAGGCCCAAACAGACAGCATGAAGACCAACAACGACCTTAACTGCAAATGCCAAAGGTATGTGCCTACAAACCATCACATTCAAACCCAAAATAGTCCAATGTCGATTTCTGATAACTATTCTTGTACAGGAAATCCTAGAGGGGAAATAGAAATTCGCATTAAAGTTAATATTTAGACAACAGCCATTTGGGGGTTTCCATTGTTTGACACCAATATGGCACCTAGGAAGCTTCACCTATACCGCGTCCAGTTCTAACAAGTAAGAATCAACCTACTTAATTAAAATGTGCATCTATGTGATAACAATATCATGTACTTGTCGATTCTTGGCATACCATATAAACCATAAAGTACACACAAACTTCTTAAAAACTACAATTGGGTATACATGAGAAAGGTAAAACAACCAATCTTACAAGCATGTTTCCGAAAGCTCACTAGGCTAGGTTATGTGCAAGTCCTCCTATATACCAGTAAGAGGGAGACAATTGCAAAAAACGTGTTCCAAAGTTTTAGCATCCGTCGAGCACCAAGAGTAGTAAGCGTTGGAGTGTTGTTGATGATTATATAGATTAGATAAACTAAGGATGAAATTACGAAAAATACGCTAAGTTGTAATATTGATTTTAGAGGGTAATCGTACATTCCATAGTCTTGTAAAAAATAGCTTGTAAATTTCATAAACAGAAGATGAACTAGAGCGATGAAGTAGGTGATAGGCACTACGGACTGAATACTCACACGATTTTTTCTCTCCTTAAACCAAAGCATCGTCATAAGCCTCTCGAGCAAGAGGAATGCAAATGACCTTTTTCACAGTATCATTATCCATCAAAGTGGTAAGTAGGCTCTCATTCCATTACCTAGGGTTTCGATTGATAAGAATCGCAACTAGCTTATCGATTGAATAATTCTCATGTAATTGAAATCTGCGACCAGCTAGCCCGATGATCCAAATATCGTCCTAGACACAGATAAGAGAGCCTGTTCCCACACGTTAGCTCAACCTCAAATTCAACAGACCCTTAACGACTCGAATGCTTTTCCAAAGGTAAGAAAGTTAAGTTCTCAACTCAAAATGCAAAAAATCACAATGCATATAGTATTTATGCTTAAGCACACACGCAACCAATGAAGTCAGATTACTAATAAAGCGCCAACCGTACTTAGGCAAAAGAGCAATATTAAACTGAGCTAACTGTCAGAAACTCATCCCACCCAAGTCTTTAGACAAACACAAAGATAGCCAATCACACCAATGGATGCCCCCACGTCTACCATGGTTCTGCCACCAAAACCAATCGATAATCCTCTTTAAATCTGAACAAAATAAAAAGGGTAATAAGAAACATAACATAGTAACAGCGAAAATTGCCTACAAAACACTCTTAATAAAGACCTCCCTCCTACCCTAAGATAAAGGTCAGACACACCAATTCTCAATCCTATTGTGCAAGCGGTCTTTTAAATGCTGAAACGCCCACTTCTTATTTCTCTCAATAATATTAGGCAAACCCAAATACTTCTCCGACTCAATAGAAATATAGACCCCCAAAGAGGTTGCAGTCCGTACCCCGAAGGACACCTCAATATTAGAGATAAAGTAGATGTCTGACTTATCAAAATTCACACATTACCTAGAAGAACCCCCATCTTCTACCAAAATCTATTTTAATACCAAAGCCCCTTTTTAGTCGCCTTCCCAAAGAGGATACAATCATCCGTAAACAAGATATGGAAAATATGAGGACCCCCGCAACTAATAGTGGCCCATTCTACTAGCCAATCTCGAAGTGTTAAGCATATAAGAAAAGATAGCCCCTCGCAACAGAGAAGAAACAAATATGAGATAATAGGGTCTCCCTATTAGAATCCCCTAGTCGGCACAAAAGAATGACCTATATCCTCATTCAAAAGTACCGAATAAAAGATTGAAGTAACACAATGTAAGATAAGATCCACCTAAGCTCGTGAAAACCTCAAATACAACATCATAGCCTCCAAAAATCTCCACTCAACACTGTCATAGGACTTACTCATATCAAGTTTCGGTGCAAAGTGTCCTATCCGACCCTTCTTCTTTCGTCGAAACTTTTCAAGAATCTCGTAAGCCAAAATGTTATCCATAATCAGATGACCAGGAATAAAAGTGCTCTATGCTTTATCTACACACCAATGCAAAATAGACTGAAACCAATTGATCATGACCTTTGAAATAATCTTATAAAGGATGGAACAAAGGCTGATAGGGCAACACTGAGTCATTCGTATAGGATTCGGAGTCTTTGAAATGAGCATAATGTTTGTTTTATTTATATCAGCAAGAGATGCACCACCATGCAAAACAGCCAAACAATATGCACTAATATTCTCACCAACAATATGGCAGCACTTTTGATAAAAATGCGTTGAAAGACCATCTGACCCTGAAGCCTTTATTAGTGCCATGCCCTGCAACGCCCCTAAAATGTCATCAGACATAAAAAAAACTCCCATAAAGAGGCATTCATAACATCTATAACACACGGAATGTAATGGCCTAAATTCAAAATTATCGGAACAGTGGTTTCGTAACCACAAATCCGATTTAAAGAGAAATTTATTTCAATATTTTTGCATGAAAATTGATATGATAGGAAAATCGTATGAAAATATTGATAGAAAAATTTTACCGATTTAGTGGTTAGTTAGAAAAAGAAATTATTGAAGAAATTGGGTAAAAACAAGGTATCGAGACCTTTATCTCGTAAAACCGAGTCGAAAATAATTTTATAAATATTTATGAAATGTTAGTAATGTGGTATTAAAATTTCGTTAGGAAATTTTAATGTTTGGGAAGTCAATTAAATGAAAAGGACTAAATTGTAATAGGTGTAAAAGTTGCTAGAATGATTAAATAGCTTAAGATTCTAATGAGAAAGGGTTTAAAAGGAAATTAGACCCAAAATTTATTTGGGCTGGACGGCAAGGGCATGAAATCAGCAGGGAATTTGATAAATTAAGGGCAAAATTGGAATATTGCAAAATTAACTAAATAAAGCTAAGACTAAATAGGAAATATCTAGATTTCTCTTCATTTCTCTTCAATTCCAGCAGCTAAAAACGCCATAGGAGGGTTATATAAGCTGGTATTTCATGATTTTTGCACCAAGTGAGTTAATCCTTGCCTTTTTCTTGTAATTTTTGTGTTTCTAAGACTTTTACAACTAGGTCCTACTATTAAATTCATTAGTTTTTGATTTCATGGATGAAATTGAAAGTCACCATGATTGATTTCTGTAATTTTATGATGAAATAGAATGAAATTAAAGTTTTAATTTATTTATGAGATGATTTTATTAGGTAATTTCAATGGAAAATTGATTTTTAGGACCTAATTGTGAAAATATTTGGAATTAAAGTCTATTTCTGAAACTCTGATTCCTAAAGGTTGTAAACTAGTTTAAGGTCATATAATAAAGTGTTAATTGAGAAAAATAAGCTCAATTGAGAGACTAATTGAGTAGGGACGAAATTCTCATTTATTAAAAGCTTAGGGGAAAAATGGTAATAAACAGTTTGCACTAAAACAATTTGGACAGCAGCAGTAGACTAACTTTTAAAAATCACCATAAATTTTATAAATCGAATTAGAAGATGAACAATATATGGAATTAAAGCTTATTGAGTCTAATTTCTCATAGAAGAAACAGTGTAAGCAATGGATTTGTAAATTTTGAGATATAATGAATTTTGTGAGACAAGGTCAGAATGAATTCGGGTTCCCCTGTTCTAACTTTGAAAAATAATAAAAAATTAAATAAAAATAATTAGGAGCTTAAATTTATATGTATAGAATCCTTAATGAGTCTATTTTTAATAGAAATAAACTATAATATCATTTCAATCCTATATGAAGAGATAATTAATTTTTAGTGAAGAAGGGTCAGAATTGTTAGACAACAGAACATGGGTGACTTTAAAGAATAAACTGTACTGATTGGCTAAACCAAAAATTTTTAAAATTTTATGGTAAGAATATATATGAGTCTAGTTTCAGGGAAAATTAACAAAACTTAATTTTAAGTTCCGTAGCTCGAGTTATAAATAATTTAGTGGCTATGACTTAAGTAGATAGCTTTGAATGAACTATAATAATAGTTGAATTATAGAGAATGTTGCATATGAACATGAAATGTATTAAATTGATAATTAAATTTATTTATTTAGATCCAGAAGATTCAAATACGAAGCTAGATCGAGGAAAGGAAAAAGTTCAGGATTAGTAGATTTTTGTGCACAAACAAGTATCAAGGTAAGTTCATGTAACTTGAATTATATTCTTAAATGCTTGAAATGCATGTTTTTGATATGAATATGATTTGAATGTTCATTATATGAAATTTTATGAAGCATTGACATATTTGATAAAAGAGGAAGAAATCCCGGTTGAATGAAAGGAAAATTCGATGGATCTCTGAAAAGGAATTGACGGTAAAAAGGATCAAGCCCGGACGGGTGATCCTATCCTGATATTGCCCTCCCGAAGAATATGTGTAAAATGGAATTAACCCGACGGGTAATCCGAATCGTGTCCAATTTAGCTTTGGACTGGTAATTCAGATCCAAGCTCATTAGAGTAATTGTCGTTGCGATTTTGCTTTGGACTGGTAATCCCGACAATACTCTATGAGTTTATATTACAGGGGATTTTGCCTGGACTGGTAATCCCGCTGTAAGGATGAGGTTCACGGGAGTGTGCTCTCTGAAATGGAAATGTGTGCACATGAATATAAATTGACGGACCCAAAATTGTACACTAAAAGTGTACCTCTAAAAATCCATCGGAATTCCGAGAAATTCAACGGGATAAATATAGAAAAATAACAAGGAAATAGAAATCATGGTATTGATGAGCTCATCAATCATGGTATATATTATTGGTACATGCAAATTATTGTACCAACTTGAATGTTGAGTTTGTGCATATTAGGGTAATAATGCATTGAATGGATATATAAATGTTTATTGTATTGTATTGAAAATATTAGGTAAGTATAATTCTTGTTACATGAGCTTACTAAGCACAAAGTGCTTACCCTATTTCATTTTCCCCTGTTTTGTAGTGTTAAGAGCTCGGAGGTCGGATTTGGTCGGAGATACATCACACTATCAACCTCAGGATTTCGGTATATAAAGAAACTTTATTTTGGAAATCAATGGCATGTATAAGCTAATAAAGTAAATGATTTTGTGAAATGAATGTAGAGTTAGCCATTGGTATGGTTAACAAACCTGATTTTAGGTATGTGATGACGTTATCTTATAAATATGCATGAATTTATTTTGAAAATATGTTGAATTGGTTTGGTTGATGTGGATTGGTCTCGGTTTAAAATTTACAGGGAAGGTTAGATATCTATAAAAGGGGATATATTGAGTTAAAATTTTTTTTTAATTTGTAAACTCTGGTAATACTTCTTACCCTATTCCGGCAATGAATACGGATAGAGGTATTACACGGAACAACCCCCTCAAAAATGCATCGTAGATCCCGCAATCCTTGATATATGAACAGTTACTAAAAATAGTTAATGGCAATCGCACAAAACCCATCATCCTCACAGACTAAAGTGCCATCATCCCGAATCAAGCAGTGAACTCTATTAATTCATCGTCATTAAGTAGAAAATCGATGAAAAACCTCGTGTTTCGGTCTCTTATTCTCAATCAATTTGCTCGAGCCCACTATTCCTAAAGTTGCTGACCAATCTCAAATTTAAAGGAAATCTTCCAAAACCCACCACGACTTGAAACGAAAAGGATGCAACTTATGTCAGAAAGTTCCATTCGTATTTATCAGAATAGGACGATGGCCTGATATCAAATGAGGTAAATTCTTTAAAGAAAATGACGAGAACTGATCCCACCAAGCTAAATTAGTAACCCCCCGATCAAGCCTTTCACGAATATTATTCATAGTCAATCTCCCCAATTTCTAACTGAACCACGGACCCTCATAACCCAAGTCCTCTAGAAGACAGTTTGATAAAATAATTCGAAATTCCTCCATACGCCCTTCCGCTCTGACCATCTCGCCTTTCTTCTCATAACAATAAAGAATTTCGTTGAAATCCCCAAAGACCAACCAATGAAGACTCTAATCCTGTCCCAAAGTTCTTAAGAAGTTCCAAGTGTTGATACAAAATCGGGTATCAGAAGAGCCATAGAAACCAGTGAAGCGCCAAAGGTCAGTGCCAGCTGATTCTTGAACTGCAACATTAATATGAAAGAGAGAGAAATTGCATGATTCCAGTTTCACATCCGAACACTAACTTGAACTGAGACATCTTCGTGTCCCATCCATCCCAACCTCAACATCATGCAGAAATCTACTCCTCCTAAGAACACCCTCCATACAAACCGAATCCAGTTTTGTCTCCATCAAGAAGACAATGTAAGGATTATATAGCTTCAGTAGATGTCGAAGTCGTCACACAGCCCATAAACTCCCTAATCCACAGAAATTCCAGTAAAACAGTTTCATGACTGTCGATCGACCTGCCCCTTGGCTGTTACCGATAAAGAAATGGGATAAGTGGGAGCACGTTCATCCAAAACCCCAACAAAATCTGGACTCTCAAAAACCAAACTAGGGCCACCAACCACTCTCTAACCTTTCTTACCCTCAACACTAACCAAAGGCATGGATTCTAAAACATGAGTCATCGACAAACGTTCCGCCACGCCTAAAACTCCACTATGACTAACGGAAGCAATTCCTTTTAAGTTAACACCTAACACAGGACCAATAGAACCCGAAGAAAGTTTAAAAAAAAAAGAAGGTTGAATGGTGTCAGTAAAGGCACCCTCCAAAGAAACACTAGCGGACGATCCCCCAACAACATCCTTGCACAACCAAATACTGTCGACCACAGTAGCTCTCCAACTCACAACCGTTAGAGAAGCATCCCATCTGATATCAGAATCAGTAACATCCCTTTCCAGCCGAATAGGATAGAAACTATCGCTGTGCCCCAAACATCTACACAAGTAGCAAAACAAAGTCAATTTCTCATAACATAATCGTACATACACAAAACTACCCAGTGAAAGCAAAATTTTCTTCCTACGCTTTAAAGGAGCCTAGATATCAAGGCGAACCCACAGACGTAAATAGGAAAGAGTGCTACTATTAATCTATTTAGCATCATATTCCTCAAAAACACTAATAAAATTGCCCAATTGCCTAGAAACAATTTCCGAGAACAAACCTGGTGGTAAACTATGAACCTAAACCCAAAAATAGGAGTAGATCAGTGGCACAAACATCGGGTCTTCACTCGGTTGCAAACGGTGGAACACTAATAGGTAATTATTGACAATCCACATGGCACCATTTACCACTCGATCAATGTCAACGCGATGGAAGAACCGGAAGAGAAACTGTTTATCCCTCAAATAAAAAATTTGAATACCCTCCAAAGGTTGTCAAAGATTAGCCAAAGTTGTGCGCATGGCGGGGAAATGAACCACACTGGCCGTAGCGAAACAACCCAGTAAGCATAAATCATAGAGAGGTCTTGTTGAAGTCGAAGCCCCCACAAATTGAATTTCATCATCCTCAAATTTCGTAAGTTTGAGAGCAACCAGATCTTGTTCCATATTAGCATTGAACGACGAGAACCTCGAAAACCCCCCTAAGTCGTTAGCAAACAAACGAAAAAGCAATGAAATACATGAAAGAAAGACAACAGAAAACTAGAAAAGTGACAGTCAGTATGGAAGAAACACCGTGCCAAGAAGCAGACAAACCCGTGCCAAGTAGCAAACTCAGATTTTTATTATTCTTAAATTAACCTCATTTAATATTATTTAAGTAATTCATATATGGTAATAGCTAATTTTATTTGGTTTTATATTTTTAAAATACATTTTTTATTTTATATATAATAAAGTATAGTTGATTTATATTTATTATTATTTAATTTTATTAGATTTATATATTAATTAAAATAAAATTTAATTCTATAGATAACATTTAATAGTTAAATGTTTTCAATAAGTAGTATTAAAAGAAAATCACTAGAAAAAAAATAAAGATTATTACTATTAAAAAGTTAAAAATATCTAAAAAAGAATGGAAAATTAAAACAGTATAATATAAAAGATCATTTCAAATAAAGATGATGTTAATATAATATTATGATATATATATATATATATTTTTTTGTTTATTTACATGAAAGAAAGTCATATTTCAACCTTTTTTTTCTTAATCATTATTATTAAAAGTATTTATTAATTTAATTAAATATCATTTAGTAATATGTGATTAGATAGTTTAGTTGATTCGATTGATTCAATTTTTATAAAATAATAACTGAATTAACTTATTAGAGGTAAACAAAAATAACTGAATTAATTTAAGTACTAGAACCGAAATAACCCAACTGAATAAGCTCGGTTCGGTTTATCGGTTTTCACCTTTTTTCCCCCTTCCTATTTGAACATATTTTGCAGCAAATAACCGTATAAATAGCAGCAGCTCAAAAACCAGCAAAAAGGTAGAATTTTTTTTTTAGAGTGGACCAAAATCTGGTCGGTTTTCTCCTTGGTTTCCACCGCTTTCCCTTTAGCAGAACCCGCCATCTGTTTTGTCTTGTCGTGGATCGATTCCGCGGCTCCTCTGCTCTTGTCGTTTACGGCTTCAGTTGTCTCCATTGTCTTCTGCTTTGTTCTTCATGCTCTCCTACATTTGCTCACCCTTTTTCTATAATGTATTTGAATTAAAAAAAACATAATATTGAATAAAATTTGATAATGGAAAAGAAATTGGAAGGACGAAAGTGGTAATTTATAATATTATTACTCGAGCTTGGCCTTCAGCTTCACCAGTTCTGCAACTTTCATGAGACACCATTTTTTCTTTTGTTTTTAGATTTATTTTTTTTAGTAATTTAATTTAATTTTATAATTAAATTAATTGTTAAGTTAGGTTGGATTGGGTTGAGTTTATATTTATTTTTTAGGTTGGGTACTTAGGCTGGATTGGATATAAAAATATTTACTAGGTTAAGTAAGATGATATTATTGAATTTTAAAAACAAAATTTGATTTATTCGATAATTTCAGTTTACATCCTAAAATTGAAATCGAATTGATTTAACTATTTAAACCGAAATTGGTAGCGGAAATAACTGAATTAAATGAAAATTTTTTATTTCATCGATTTTTCTATTTAATTTACTTTTTGCACATTCCTATTCACTTTAGTTGCACTTAATAGATTAAGACCTAGTTTAAGGGTGTTTCTCAAAAATACTTTTTGGGAAAAAAAATATTTTTAGAGAAGTTAAACTCAGCTTATGATAGAAGGGGAAATGATTGTATGAAATAGAGACGTCACGTCATTTGTATCATTTTTTCAATAGTTTTATGCCACATTAGTATTTTTATCTTGAATTTCAGCATTTTTATCCTGAATAAAATTAAATCCAAATTAAAATTTTAAAATTGAGGATAATATCCCTATTTCATACAATCCTCACTCATAATAGAAGTGTTTTTGGGCCCTTTTTTTAGTTTAGGAAAAGTATTTTTTTCTTCTAAAAAATAACTTATTTAGAAATATTTTTGTCCTAAAAATACTCCTTAAAAATATACTAAACGCACCCTAAGGAGGCGACATCGGTTGCCCACAGCAGAAGCAATGGAGAGCACATTGTGTTTGGAGGAAAAAATAGTTGTATATAAGTGCTTTTAGACTCAAACCAAAAAGCTGATGTAATCCAGCTTTTAGTTTTTGCTTTTGATATTCGGGTAATAAGATTACCAAAAGAATTCCATTTGATTGTCTTCTTCCCAACGACATGTTAGATTTTAATGCAACTCACTATTCTGAAACAACCAAATCCCCTGTTCTATTATGTTACTTTTTAGAACAAAGAAGCTCCAGACCTAAAGCAAGAAAGGCCAATTTCGAAAATCAGATAGAAAGGTATTTGTTCATTTCTCTTAAACGTAGTGATCTTATTTTCGTAGCTGGGTTTTGGTGTTACTCTTTTTTTTTTTTTTTTTGGGGGGGGGGGGTGATATTATTGACTTGTTTTTGGTCATATATGGTAGATGAAAAATGTTATGCTCGTTGGGATCTCAAAAGGTGAAAAGACAAAAGCAACATAAGATAGGAGGATGACAATGATATTTTGTGATATTTGTATTGTAACTACAATATTTCAAGTACTTATTTCAAAAGAGAAGGATGACTAAGAATAGTGACCAATTTTGAAAAAGAAACGGGAAAGACATGTATTAAAATAGGTGGAATTTATTGATAAAAGAATGGAAGTCATGAAAAAAACTTAAAAGGAAAAGATTCTGGTTTAAGATGGAACCCTATAAAATGAATGGTGGATGCCTCATAAGATTGGTGGGAGAGTAGACTAAAGATACATTATTAATTCATATTGTTATTATTTTTTAATTAATAAGACTCTTAATTTTTGACTAAATTGTTACTTTATGTGCAAATTGTGTGTAAAATTTAGAGATTTAAAACATGTATTAATTTTGAATTAGAAAGAAAGTTGAACAAAATGTCTATGGAAATAGTTGTCACTGATGATAAAATTTGGGCACCTTTTTTAGGTATACTCCCTAACAGTTTATTTGAGGATGACAATAATGCAAAACCTAAAGAAAATGAAGAAGGAAATGCATTAAAAGATGTTCTCATGTTAGGTGATGTAGGACATGACATAGATGGAAATCTTCGAACTTGTGAACTTCAACCTCAACCTTAAGAACACGTGTAGCAACTAAATCAAAAGAGAAAAATCCATGGAAAATGAATTTTCTTATATTAAGACCAGTAAGAAAAAATCCTTTAAGCCAATTGGAGGGACTACAAAATTATCTGGTTAAATTGATAAATTATACAGTGTAACTAATAATATGAATCAAATCACATCTAGTCTACTTATAACAGTTCGTTTTTCAATGGTGTCAGAAATAGTGGTTTCGAGGCCACCAAATTCGACGAGTAAATTAGTAAATATTATTATTTAATATTTACGAATTCACGAATCAAATATGGTTTTAAAAAGGTTTTGATTTGATAATTTATAGTATATAAGTGATTTATTAAGTTCAAGTGGTTTGACCCTAAGGTCAAGTGGTTTTAGAAAATAAGGTATCGGGACCTCATTTCTATAAATCAAGCCGTAAATATTTTTATAAATATTTACGAAATTTCATTAAGCTAGTATTAAAGTTTTATTGAAAAATTTTAACATTTTGTTGGTTAATTAAAGAAAAATGATTAAATTGTAAAAAGGTGCAAAACTTACAAATTAAAGTAATTAGGTGATGAAATGGTTTAATTAATAGTTGAGGAATGACTTAAGTGATAATTAAGCCTTAAATATTGAGTGGTACGGCAATTAAAGTTAAAAATAATAGAAAATTTAATTATAATGGCATGATTGTAAATTAGTTGAAATTAAAGCAAAACAAATTGAAATTAAAGTTTTCCTATTCGTTTTTCTTCTTCAATGGCCGAAAGCCATAACTAGAGTGAGGAGAAGTTTCGGCTAGCATAAGAAGTTTGCATGTAAGTTCGTTTTAATCTTGTTTCTTGTCAGTTTTATATTTTTGAGCTTATTGCAATTAAGTCTAGTTAGCTCGTACTTTCGTTTTTTATTCCGTTAAAAATTTTGGAAGTTTCCGTTGATGAATATTGAATTTTTTTTTTAATGAATATCATGTTTTTGGAGCTTTGATTATGCTATTTGATGAATTTGTAAAGTAATTTTTGTTAGATTTTGATTTTAAGATTAAATTGTGAAAATGTCAAAATTGTAGGGTTTAATAGTGAATTTTCTATTTATTAGGACTTTTTGAGGGCCTAGTATATTTGGATAAAATATTAACTTGAGAAAAATGGTTAATTTGATGAATTTCGAGTTAAGAGACTAAATTGTAAAAATTATAAAAATTTAAGGTAATTGTGTAAATTTAAAAACGTAAAGGGTATTAATTGTAAAATGGATTGGAATATGAAATGTATGCTAGTAAGTGAAGAATTTTACATTTTAGATTAAGATCTCATAGATATTCGTAGAAAAAGAAAAAAATAGCAGAATAATCTCTGAACTTTTATAATTTCTACAATTTAGTCCAGGTAAGTTCGTATGGTTTAGAATTTAATATCAATATGAATTATTGAGTAGATTATCATTGAACAACTTATATATTTATTTTTAATTGTGGATAATGAATAGTAAATTGAGATATATTATTGGTTTTGATACTCGGTTTAGATTAAAAGCGGGATTAGAGTACATTCGTGCTTTGGTATATTACGGGGGTTTGGAGTGGAGATGGTATTGGTGGGAGATATTGGTATATTACCCAAGTAAATCGAGGTTCAGTATTTATTATAAACTCTCATGTTATACTTTTTGTTTGGCGAGATTCGGATGGATCAACTCTTTTGAGCTTCTGTTCAGCTCTTATGAGCTTCTATTGGAGTGTTTGAGAGGACCAGCTCTTATGAACTTCTGTTGACGATGTACTCTTATTCGTAAGTCATTTTTCAAATGAAAAATCTAGGTAAGTTAATTTGTTTAATGAATTTGAAAGAATTTTTTATTTATTGAATATTAATTTGAACATAAATAAATTCATCAATTGAGATTGTGGATGATGCTTAGGTTCGTGCTAAGCTTATGGTTGCATTATGTCATTCCTAATATTAATGATATACATTGAAATGGTAAGTGGCCAAATGGGAATATGCTTATGTTAATGAAAAAGTGGTAAGATTCAAAGGTGTATTTTCTTATAAAATGATTTATCATGTGATTGACCCCAAATGAGTTATATACATAAATGTACTAACTTGTGTATTGATGATGGTGATTGGGCTTATGTCAAGCTTGGGATTATGATTGATGTTTATACTTATATCTGGTATTATACAAATGAGATGAGTAAGAAAAGGTAATGAAATGGTAAGTTCATTATTGAAATGTGATATGATGAAAAAGTTAATGATGGGTATAATGATTTATAAAATCCTATCATGTTATGAATGATAAATATATATGACATTAATGAACTTACTCATTTGTGAGTTGATGATCATATCAATTTATGAATCTTATAGCATTGGCATTGATTTATGTTTATTCTATAAAGTTTATTATTGAAATGGAATATTATGTTTAAAGTTTATATGAGCTTACTAAGCATACATTGCTTACGTAGATATTTTCCTTTATGTTACAAATTATCGGAAGCTCGATCGGGCTGGAAGCTAGTTGGAGATCCATCACAATATCCATCAATTTTATCGGTAGATTTTGATGCTTTTGTCGTGGTTATAATGGCATGTATATGTGGACTATGTCTAATGTTTAGATAATGATATTGGCATGTAATGTTGCTTTGAATTTGTGAAATTTATGTTATTTTGATGTCTTGATAGTTGGTGTATTTTTGGCACTTTGATGTTCAATGGTTGGTGTTTATATGATCAAATTGATACATGGTTCTATTGCCAAAGTAGTAAGTGTTGGCATGTTTGCAAAATGATCATAGAGGGTATGATTTGATACGAAATTTAGTCAAGTATAATTGGTTGAATTATGACCCATTTGGTATGTTTGAATGTGAATTTGGCTTGTGTTCAATTATGGTATAACTTAGTATGGAATTAAGCTAAATAAATATGGATGAAATATGGTCAAATATATATAAGTTAGATATATATATGTATTTGGGATGCATGAAAACAATGGTTCAAATGATAAGTTCTAATGACAAGGTATAAGTTAAGTATGGTATGTTTCAAAATGGTAGCAAGGTAATCAATTATGCATATGTGTTGTTAAGTGTGCTTGCTTTTGAGGTGTCTTCTAGGCATATTGGTTGTATGGATAAATACCATAGTGATCTAGTTTTATTATGCATGTTTTAGGTACATTTTTGAATGCTTGAAATAGGTGCAAATGGCTTGTATGTATGAGCATATTTTGGGTGAAAGAAATGGCTTGAGAATGACCTATTTCTTATCCAGATGGCCAAAGACACGGTCGTGTGTCTTAGCTGTGTGAGTCATATGGCCTGACCACATGACCGTGTGACCTCTGCTGTGTGAATTTTTCCTCCTTATTCCATGAAGTTTTAAATGTTTCCGATTTAGTCTTAAATCATTTCTAAAGTGTTTCTAAGGATTCGAGGGCTCGAAAAATGGATGTTATGCATGTGTTTTATAAATGATTGTAATCGAATGTTTTAAGTTAAAAGTTTTTGGTAATGCTCTGTAACCCTATTCTGGTGACGGATATGGGTTACGAGTGTTACCTCCTAAGATGGATCCATATGGTATTTCAAAAGTTATCAAAGTTCTTGAAAGTTTGTTGAAAGAAGTTCCAAAAGTTAGTCATCTTTACTTTTTTCATATGGAAGTTACTCTTTAATAAAGAGAAGCAAACTATGTTTTTATCAATTGATCTTGATATGAGAGTTTAATGGCTTAAGTTGAAAACAGAAAGAGTTATAAATTTTGATGGCTTAAGATGAAAACGGAAAAGAGTTATAAATTTTTAAAATTTTTTGGACATTAAGATATGCGTTATGGAATTTCTTTAAGTTGCTTTTATTTGTTATAGTTATATTTAGGTTTTAGTTGCCACTTGACACATATAAATGTGCCTTATGTTTTATGATGTTTGACTATTATTTAATTTTTTTACTTTCATACCTCTATTAAATGTTTGACTATTTATTGAACTATTAAAATGTCTTCATTGTTAATTTCAAATTTAATTATTTAAGTTTTAATGTTTTGATCAATTTTTTCTTTTTCTTTTTTTTTTTTTGGATAAATTATAAAAGGATGGCAAAGTCCTAACAATGCGACTTAAATTCAAGTCATATTTAAGGTGGTGAACACTCTTACCATCAGGCCAACATACAAGTTTAAATTTTCCCTTAATTTTAATAGGCTTGATCAACTTTGAATTATGAAATTGGAAGTTTAAATCTTTTGAGCTTGTGATGGTGCAAAGGGACTGACTTACCTAATCGGCTGTGATTTTCACAAAAAAATTACGGACTCCTACGTCCACAAAATTCTCCATGAAAACTTGTTTCCTTTATTAGCGGGTTAAGCTACGTTTACGATTTGGCTAATAATTTAACACCCCTAACTCGTATCCGTCGTAGAAATAGGGTTACGGATCATTTCTGGAGTTTACAAACCAAACAAACAGAATTTTAAACATTTCATATCATATAATATTCAGGTCAAAAACCAATCAACTCATAAATATTGTCCTTTATTCAAGCCCTTGAGGCCCAAAATACACGTTAGAAACAAATCGGGACTAATTCAGAAACTCAGAGAATTTTTTTCGGAATACATTAAAAATTTTCAAAGATGCAGGGTTTACACGGCCATGTGGTTAGGCCGAGTGACTCACAGGGTCAAGAGACACATTCGTATGACTCACACGGCCAAGAGACACGCCCGTGTCTTAGGTCATGTGGCCATTCGAAATAGAGACACGCGGCCGTGTCTCAGCCCATGTCTCTGCTCGTGTAACTCTCTAACTTGGGTCATACAGCGAAGCCACACGCCCGTGTGCCAGGATGTGTACCCTTTTGAAATGGCCTCGAATGCCCGTGTGCTAGCTGTGTGTCTTACACGGCAGAGTCACATGCCCTTGTGGACCTAAAATGTGTCTTTAACAACAATTTTGTCATTTTCTACATGCTTGAACATTAAACAACTCAAAAACCATTCATTTAACCATTTCAAAACGTGCCAAAACAATCATCCTAGCTACCTAACTAATGTACCCTCATTGTTACCACATTTATATCATCAAAGCATAATTCAAATCCAAATTATAAACATACCAAATTCAATCCATTTTGCCTAGTTCATAAGCACTTAAAAATCAACTTAAATTCACATGCATATATCTAAATTTGGTTCAATTCACCATGTCATAATATGGCTTCAAACACAAACACATGTTTACGTATATTCCAAACCAACCTTACACTTATAACCTCATTTACAATCCATCCACAAAATAACTATCATTTAGACATCCTAGGTACATGTTGACACAAAAGATAAACATCACAACATTTGAGTTCATGATCTTTGTTGGATGATGAATCGGCAATCAAAAGTTAAGTACCTAACCTGTGCACGAAAAACAAAACCGTACACTTAGTAAAACTCAGTGGTATTTTTATAATCTGAATCTTTAAAGACAAGATAATATAATATGCACAATTGAATGTTAAGCACATATTAATATCTAATATCATGATTATCATATGCTATCATATTTCATTTGTTGAATAATGTCCCAATTCACACAATTGTTATATCAATAATTATTCACATATCAAACCATATTTATTTGTACAATGACATTAACCATTCAATACTTAATTCATGAATACATCATTTCATATCATACTCAATTTTCATCACTTACTATACAATAGCTTTTCACAATTTGATCCACATATCATTTAAGTAATAGTATTAGCCATTTCATATCCACTTCATGAGTACATAACTCATGTATCTCATTTTGTTGTTTCAAATCACTATCCCAATTTCAATTCACATACAATATCAATCATAATACTGTTTTATTTAATTACCCCTATTAACACGATTCAAACTCAGACGAATACATGGATCCAGTCAACACACCAGTTTGGCACCCAGTGCATCATCGGATAAGTCCGAAGTAATATGCGCCCAACGCTATATACATTAACACCCAGTGTCTCATCAGATAAATAGAAGTAAATTGGCACCCAATGCCTCATCGACTTGAAGTCGAAGAAATCCCTGAACTCTTCCTATCTTATGGCATGCCATTTATATCTGGCCCAGCCCAATACAGTTAAAAGAGTTACATTTTACTTTTCAAATATAACCAATATCCAATATCAAATTTTCATATAATCACATTATCACATATATACATATGAATTCAATTCAATTCATATAAATTCAATAAATTTATCACATACTGAATCAATCCATTTCAATTGTAACACACAATAGTTTTTACCTCCAATACTTACCATATACAAGAAATCAAAATACAATAATTTTACAACTTGGTTCGGATTATAGAAATACAAACCAAGAATTTCGAGCTATTCGACGTTGACTTTATCTTTCCCTTTTTGGTCGAGGATTCTGGTACGACTTTAGTTACGGAATTAAACAATTAAAATTTCATCAATACAACACAATTCAATTTCATATTGAATATTTCAATTTTTTACTCTAAACCGAGACTAATTTTTATTCTTCACATTTAATTCTAAATTTTCATACAAATTCCACTTTAAACTAAATTTAACTCCCTATTTTCATTTAAATCCCTAAATTTTGAAATTTTCAAAATTTAGTTCCTATTACTCAAAATTTACAATTTAATCCTTTTTCATTTCTAGCTTAAAAATCTATCAATTTAATTCCTAATACTAAAATTATTTAACATTAACAACTTTTAAAAACTCAATCAATGTTAAAATTTCGACATGGGTCAGGTAATACATAACATCAAGATTCCAGAAACATAAAAATTACAAGAACAGAGACTAAATTGACTAACCAATTAAACTTTAAACCCTAGAAATCCCTAAGCAATGCTTTGAGCCTTCTTTCTCCCTTTCTTCTTTCTCTTTTTCTTTTTTTCTTTCTGTTTCATATTGCTTTCTTTCTTTTAATACTTTTTTGTTTTATTGTAATTATATAATATATATACTTAATAATTAAGTAAACATATTATAATATATATTTTAACTTTAATATTATAATATATGTAAAATAAATTTTTTATACGTCATTTAATGGAATAAGGTATAATTGCTTATTTAGTCCCTTTAATTATTCCTTAATCTATAATTCAACTTTCACCATATATGTAATTTAGTCCTTATACTTAATTCCTTTTAATTCAAGCAAATTCACTTAACTGAAACCTAATTAACTACACAGCAAGCTTCGTAAATATTTATTAAAAATATCTACAAGTCCGATTTACAGGAACGGAGTCCCGGGAATGCACTTTTCTTTTCAATTTAGTCTTTTTGAATTAATTAACTATCGAAACGTTAAAATTTCTTAACGAAACTTTAATACCACCTTAATGACACTCCGTAAATATTTACGGCTCAGTTTATAAAAATAAGGTCTGGATACCTTATTTTCTAAAACCACTTGAACTTAATAAATCACTTATATAACATAAATTATCAAATAAAAAACCTTTTTAAAAATCACATTTTGACTCGTAAATATTAATTAATAATATTTACGAACTTATTTGTCCGATTTGGTGACCTCGAAACCACTATTTTCGATACTACTAAAAAATGAGTTGTTACAAAGAAACTTAACAAACTTCAACTAAGATTTATTAGTTATTAATTTTAAATATTTTGATCAGATAAATGCAAATTTAAATACAATAGGGTTATATAATTTTGAAAGAAACATAATATAAGATAAAACACAATACAAAAAATTACAAATATATTGTTTTAAATTTAATTATAAAATATTAATATTAATATTAATATTAATATTAATATTAATATTAATATTAATATTAATATTAATATAAAATATATTTTGAATATTTTGTTAAAATTCTGAACAATGAAACAAGCTTTTGGGCCAAATCCGACAAAAAACAAGCTTAGGTTTGAAAAGGTTTTAGAACTAAGTGCCGGCTTTACTTATCGACAGCTCAAATTCTGATTTTTTTTAAATATGAATTTATTATCTATTTTACTTTTTAAAATTTAATTTAATTTTTTATTTACTAAATTTAGATATTTAGCATATTTGAGTATTTTGTTGGACAAAACACAAGTTAGGGGATATATAATTAATTATAAATAAACACATAAAATAAAATATAAATAGAATGGTTTATAATTAATTTATCAAATACGAAAATAAAATAAATCATAATAAAAAGTTGAAATAAAGAAGAATAGGGATTTTACGAAATGTTGAGGCCTGTGAAACATAGTTTTCTTAAGGT
The DNA here is from genome assembly GCA_025698465.1 of Gossypium longicalyx. NCBI lineage: Eukaryota > Viridiplantae > Streptophyta > Magnoliopsida > Malvales > Malvaceae > Gossypium > Gossypium longicalyx. The sequence continues at coordinate 42,427,972 of CM046999.1, forward strand.
AGATTCGGTCGCTCCTACAGTACTTGGAGTAACGTTGGTCGAATGTCTCCCAAGATACAACAACAGCAGTGATCAAAGTAGTAACACATTTACCACGATCAATGAACGAACAATACATTTTTCTATCACTGGAATGTTTGAAAGCACAAAAGAGGAAAAGGAAGAGTTTTGAGAGCAATAGAGTTTCGGCAAGAGAAATTATCAGAGAGTATGAGTGTGTAAAAAGCCTTATCAAATCAATAAAATAAGTTTTCATATATAAGCAAATTTTGTCTGTTGAGGAAAATAAATTCATGTTGGGCTAAAAATACTCGTAGGCCCGACCAATCCAAACATTTCGCATCACTCATGTTGTGCGAGTGCACCCCAACCTTATCGGGTTTGGACCTGCATCCACCTGTGCACGAGACAAGGTTACAAGTTTAGTCATTCAATTACTTTTCAAAAGAGTTCACATATATAGACACATCTCACATTTGGTATTTAACTAACGTGAGATTTAAGTTTTTACTTTTTCCTCAACAATATTTCCAAGTAGCTTATTTTGAGCATCAATTTCTCATTCACCACTTAACCATTTTGAGCATATGATATACCGTTGTAAAGGTCTCTTGGAGTACAATATGAAACCATAATTTTATGATTCAACTCTTCACCTTTACCTATTGAGAATATGCCTCAAAGTTCCCATAAAAACATTTTTTCCAACATATTTTGTAAATAATTATTTAGTTCATCAACTTGAATGAAGGATAATAAAAAAAAACAAAAATATCTATTCAATCCATTCAACTTATTTTCAAAAACGAAAGGAATACGAAAAATAAAAGTTTTTATTTGAATTAATCGCACATAGAGATATTGATAAAATACGTAGAGCTAATGGTATTTCATTACTAAATTAATTGAGCAACAATTGGCAAACCACCTAAAAAAGAATGTTTATTATTTGATTCATATCTTGACATAAGATGTCCAATAGAAATAATACTTAAAATGGCAATCCATAAAAAAAAATAGTAATATTAAGATCGGCTAAAATAAGGTAAAAACTAATTGGACTTAATGAAAAATTTAGTAAAAATGATATGACTACTATAGTCAGTCCAATACTAAATAAATAAGTATTGCCCATATTTGAATAATAATATTGAGCTTTAATACTAATAATATCTTAATACGAATCCAAGTTATATTTGGATATAAAAAATTTTGAAAATTTAAGTGGATAACAACTTGGGGTGTAAATATTAAAATAAGTTATTGGCTAAAGTAAAGTAGATTAGGTTAATATATTAGGAGATGTTTTAAGGACTACTGGCCTACCGATGTGTGGTTGGCTAGTTATAAGAAATGAGATAGTTGTGAATTTAAATGACTTATCTATAGAGTGTTTTGGCACGGATGAGTGCCTAAGCCCAAAAAAAGTGGAATTAGCCTATATTGGCTTCAAAATACTTATAGGCATTGGAATGATCTTGTTCTTGAGGGGGCAAGAACTTAACCGCTATGTTTGGGCGATGGTGTTCTACATTATTGGGTCTATTGTACTCCCTTCTACTGCTCATGTGGTGTCTCCATTTCTTTTCACATTTTTTAGGAATGTTGATGAAATTGGAAGGTATACATGGGGTGCAGCCATGCTAGCAACTCCGCATGGGAGCCTAGAGGACCACAAAAAATACGAACAAAGTTTATATGGCATTTTTCATTTTGTTACGGTAAGGATAGAAGTTATATTTATAGTTTCATTTGTTTAGTAGTTTTTCTCTTTGTTGTAGGTGTTTATATTGAAGCATATACCGTGGACTGCATCTCAATTGCTCCATCCTGCCATTGAAAAATATCTTCAATTGTCATAGTTGAAGATTTGCAAAATCGTCCAAATGACTTCCCTTTGTTAGTTGGATGGCATGAAAGGCTGATTATACCATCCAAGAAAAAAATTGCAGAAAAGTTTTTGAATTTGCTAAGTATTTCAAAAAGTTAAAGCCAGCTAGAGTAAGTGAAGTCATTTTTTTCTTTCTAATGATTTATTTTTTAACTCTTTCAAATGACTTTCTTATTTTTTTAGTCTTTCATATTTCAATATTTCAAATAGGTTGAATGGACCCCATATGCTAGGCTACTGGAAAATTTCTTGCCTTCTCCATATGATGGTCAAGTTGCCCTGGAACGTGCTTTGACATCTCTTATATCTCAAAAGAAGGTAATTCTCTATGATCCTACTGTCCCGGAGCAAAAGCAACTACATGCATTTGATCCTCTTAAATCCAAGGTTCATATCCATTCTATACATGACAGACATGATAAATATGATAAAAACAAACATAGGGGAGGACATAAGAAAGGTTGGACCTTGGTACATGAAAATTTCATTTCAATCTGGAATGATCGTTGGTAGTGTTTGTATACTGCAGGTAATCCCCCACGGTCCCCCTTGTTTTTTCTTGTTTGTTGCTTCCTTTGTATTCTAAATTGTTTGAAATGTCATATTGGTATTTTTTTTATTGACAAGGGCGAAAGATGCAAACAATGAGAGACATGGGGACTCTCATTACAACTTGCTCTCTCTTGGTATTGTTCGTTAGATATTTTCCAAACCAAATTCACTATCTCATATTACTTATTAGATTTAAGTTATTTAAATTTGTGTAGAGAACTTAGAGCAGCAAGATCACCAGTTGGGGCATGATGACCCCACCGGGTAGCAACAATAGTAGATGGATTATGAGGATCCATTGGGGAATGATGATCCCATGAAGAAGCAGCAGCTGATTATTAGCTCCCAAAGCCAGTTGGGACACGATGACCCCGTAGAGCAGGAGTAGTTGATTGCTAGCTCTTAGAGCAATCTACGGTTGTGCCCCAAATATGGGCAGATATCCAACAAATGTACTTCGAGTATTAAGAAACCTAAGTGGCAGATTGGTCTCCATAAAAAAGTAAATTTGGAAAATGTTCTGCCCACTTGCGTAAAAAGATCATTGAAAATTTCACCCTTTCTTTCCAAATCCAAATTCAAAATGGACAATATTATTACTAGGCTTCATCTTGAAAGAGTGGAGGTAACTAATTGACACATTTTTGTTGTTGTTTTAAGAGTGTACATGATAAGTTAATAAATGTTAGAAAATATGAGTGACTTTATTATCTTTATGATAGTAGCAAGGGCGATAATAGAATGAGTTAGGTATGCACTACACCTATGCCCATGTAATTTTTTATTCTCATTTGCATGTCCTATTTACTATGGGGTATCATTTTTATTTCAGACCATAACATTTATTTCATGCAATCTATTACTAATCAAAACACTCTGATTGATAAGTACAAGATTCTTCTCTATTCTATGAGTTCTAGTTGTTGGAGACATGTCTTCCAGACAAGAAGCAAGTGTACAGGTGCTCTAGCTTGTTTCGGTAGCAATATTACCATTTGATTAACTTAATGTTTCGAATTTTCTTTATGTTTGTTCTAACCCTCCTATTTGCTTTCATCGTCTTTTGTTAGGCAACACACGGGAGGAGTAGTTATGTATCTTATTGTGTTGTTATTCCAGTAATCAAAATTTTTCTTTTTCCAAAAAAAAGAAAAAGAAAAAAGAAACAAGAAAACTATACATTATCAGCCAATGACATTACTTTGTGTAAATAAACAAATATAAAGCTTTGAATATTTTTAGGAATAAATATAATTAAATTTACAATATAAAATTTTAATTTCCTTTAAAATAAATAAATAAATAAGTCAGATGATGTGATTTATTGACACTATAAAACGTTATACTGAAATAATATATCAATTACAAAAGTCGTAACCAAATCACATCAGCAAATATAAAATCTTACAAGTCCTTGGAAATAAATATTTATTTATTAAAAAGTGACATAATCTGACTTACCGTCATTCGAACTTTAAAAAGTTATATTTTAGTCAAATATAAACCCTACTTAAATTAGTCTAAAGATAGAAGTTGGGCTTTTGGTTTGAAACGCTTAAAATGCCCAATCTGTTTAAATGGATCAGCTCACTGATTCAACATTTGGACCATATTTTATGTAAATTAAATAAATAGTTTGCGTTTTTATTTTAGTTACTTAATTTTAAAAAATTAATTTAGATATTAATGTTTAAATTTGTTTCTATTTTGATTACTTGTCCTTAAATTGATAATGAAAAATCTTTTTCTAATTAGCACAATAACATATTTAGTTATCAATACTTACATATCCCATCAATTTGATCTTAATTCTACATAATTTGATAAATTTAACCCTTTATATTTACAAATTTTATCAATTTGATCCTTAAACTTCCTAATCAAAGCTTTCAACTTTTAGAAACGTCTATAAATTTGTAAAATCCAAAAAAGGATAAAAAAAAACTTCTCTCAACTAATGAGTCGTTTTTCAATCCATTTCCTATACCAATGAGTTTATCTTGAAATTTTCTTTTCTTTTCTTTTTTTCATTAGTTTTCTTCTAAACATAATATTTTATAACCGTTTGATTAATAAAATTTAGGCTAAAGAAAATGAGAAAACCTTAAAAAAATACTTTAAAGTTACTCTTGTTGTTAACAATATGATATTTCCTTCAAGGTATGTAAAAATAGTCCTCGAAGTTGGAAATTAAATCTAGAGTTTAAAAAATATGGCTTTGAAAAACCCAATTGTTCAATCAATAATTATGTAAGAAAAAAAATTGTGAGCATTTGATTTTTTATAAAAAATAAATGTGAAAAAATAATTGAATTTCCTTTTGCCACATTGATAATGTTTTTTTTTTTAATTTTATAAACTGATTAAGATATTATTATGTGCTCTATTTATTTTTAATTTTTAAATCCATAAGCAATATGTACACTAATAATCTGATTTAGTGTCAAACTATTTACCAAATTAATTAAAAACTAAAAGTATGTTAGTTATAGTGAAAATTTATTTTTTACAAATATCAAATAATTTATATAATTTCATTATATATTATGTTTCTAACATTTGTATTTTCTATTTTTTAATGGTGTTTAGTTAATTTCTAACACGAACTTCTTAAAATAAAAAATAAAAAGGATTATGTACCAAATCGGATAATTTCAACCATAAATAAAATAATTAATAGACGTAAAATACCTAATTTTAAAACCTGAGAGCTTTGGTTAGAAAGTTAGAAGATCAAGTTAATGGAATTTGTAAATGTGAAAAGCTAAATTTATTAGGTTATTTAGAATTAGGATAAAAATGATCGTATATGTAAATAGTGAGGACTAAACGTGTTATTAGATCAGTTAAGAAAAGGCTTCTTGTTATCAATTTAATGTCAGACGTGGATACTTAAATTGAAAATTTTTAGAGTTAAGTGACGAAAACAGTTACAAAGACATAAAACTCAGTAAGACATGAATAAATATTTATTCTATTTCTATTTTTTGTTTTTTTATAATTATAATAAATGTATTATATATTTATAAATATTTTAATATAATTCAGACAATGTAAAAATGGAAAGATGGAAAGGTTTTAAGGATGATGGAGTTAACCATACTGTCCTCTTGAAATCCAACCTAATTTAACCATGCAACTAACTTAACGCATAATCTGAATGATCACACTTTTAACTTTAAAATGACGTGTTACTTGCAACAAAATGTAAGTCTGTACTGTAATAAAAATAAAAAATAAAAAATAAAAAAATGCAGCGCACATGGCTCTCTGCCACACAAGACTTCATCTTCATAATTCTCAAAAACAGATAAATGTGTGTTTCTTTTTGAATTTCCCAAGTTTGAGGCAATAAATAAATTAAAATTAATCGTTAATAATCATTTCCATTTTTTTTTCCAAAAACAATTTTTTTATGCAGCTTTTTGAAAAATAAAAAACAATTAATAATTTTACTTACTATTACATTTTGACTTACTCATACAAGTGGAAGATTTTTTTTAAACTTGTTCTTCAAGAAATAACACAACTTTATTTCAAATATACTATTTCTTAAAAAATATTCAAGATTTTAATTACACTTTTATAATATAAATGTAACCTTTTCCAGAAATAAATGAAAATAAAAATAAAAAAAAGTTTAGAATTAGATGAGATGTGAAAATTAACACTATTATTATTCATATTAGTTTGTGTTGAATCAGATATGTATATTAAATTTATAATATTTTTTTATAAAATTAGTTTTTAATGTAATTTTAAAAATATTTAATATTAATTTATTATAACTTAAATAATATTATTAATTTTTGTAAGTTATAATTTTTATATATCATTAAGTTATTTTACTTTTAATGTTAAAATAGTTAATATTCAAATTTTTTATAATTTTATTTTTTTCTCAACGTTAATCATTGAATTCAATTAACCCTTATTATATTTGAAAAATATAAATTTAATTTGATTAATATTATTAATTTGCGTCTTTTTAATTAATATTTTAGCCTAAACAATTTTGATATTAAGTTATTTTAAAATTATAATCTTAAAATTTACTTTAATTAAGTAAAATTTTAAAATAAAAATATAATTTATTTAAAATCATTTTTATATTTAATATATTAAAAAATTTAAAAAATAAATTTAAAAAAAAAGATATGAAATAACTTAAAAATAAATTGGAAATCAACGAGTAAAAGAGTACTTCATCCAAAAAAAAAAAAAAAACACTTTAAAAGTTATAAAGTCGGAAAATTATAATATGAATATGAATATTTATTTTCTTATTTAGTTATAATATTGTAATATTATTAATTAATTTTATTTTTATTTATAAAGAACATTCATGGGGAAATGACCCCATTTTTCTTCTTTTTTGTGTTGTTTCATCATTGTGTTTTTCCCCCTTACATTAGTAAATGCTATCTTATGCTTAAAGAATAAGATTGTTACTTTGACTGTCAACATGGAAAGAAAAGGTTAATGAGACTTAAATGAGCAATGTTCAATGATCCAAATCATTATAAATGTTCATAGGATTTACACAATCATGTAATTAGGGGACCATTCCTTTTCAGATGTTGGACTCTTGTTGGGAATATTTAGGATTATTAATTCTCTTTTCTTATCCATTTTTAGTTTTTCTTTATTTCACAATACCAATTACCAACTTGAATGGGATCTTTTCAAGGTTGTTGGTTTTATTTCTACTTTTTTTTTTTTTTTGGATTTCTTTAATTTTAAAATTTAAAAAAAAATCAAATATTTCCATGAGATTTATGAAAATATTCAAATATGAACATAAATAATTATTTGGGTTGGGGATGATTCACTTATACCTAGAATTGAGTAAGAAAAGTAAAAAAATTGAGAATTGACTTAAATCCAGGTGGTTAGATGATTTATAGAAAAATTGTGGTTACTCAAAATCAGATTGAGTTCTATTTTTATTTAATTTAAAATTAATTTTATTTTTTATGATATAAAAATAAATATTTTATATTTAATATAAAATATTTAAAAATCATAAAATAATGTTCATTTTGTCAAAATAAGTCTAAAAATTCAAAATAAAAATTAATATAGAAAAATCAAGAATTGAACGTTGTGTAACTAAATTATGATAGACAATTAAAAAAATCCAAAAATAAAATCTGATCGAACCCATACTTACTCTTTTTTGTATAGTGTTGTATGATTAATATTTTAATGGTCTAACCGTTATATTTCATATTTTATTTATATATATCATAAATGACAAATTTGATGGAAATTAAAATTTTATAGCTATTTGCTTTATATAAAAAAAACTTTCAACTGTTATATAAATATTAATATATATATATATATACACTATTTTATATTGATATGATAAAAATATCGGATTGATTTAAAAATTTACATGCATAAAAAATACAAATATATCAATACATTCGATGGTTAAATTATTAAAATATTAATTGTAATATATATATATATATATATAAAAGGTGTAAAACGATTCCTTGTTATATATTTTTACACCTTTTCATATAATTACTATTTCAATGATCTCGGAAAAATTATTTGACAAATTAAGTTAAAAAAAAAACACCTGGCGATATTTAAAATGAAATTAAAATTAAAATTTTTTTACTAACAGAAATGTTAACCCTAAAGAAATAGTATGAATATTATATATACGTTTATATTTTGTGTAAATAAATTTTTTTATGTATTTAATATATTGGTAGCAGTAAAAGACATAGAATGTTAAAACAAATATTGTATATTCATTTTTATATATTTAATTTTATTTTCCAATTTTTTCACTATTTCTTACAGTCACACGTGACTTTTATAACTATAATTCTGAATTTCAGAAACTCCACGAAACATTATACTAAATAATTATTTTTAAATTAATATAATATATTTATATTATATATAATTATGTGATTGAATTTGTCTCATTGGACATCATTTCAATAGAAAATTGATTGAATTTTATTTCCACAAATTAATAAATATTATTTTAAGTATATTCTTATTATTTATATTTTATATAAAATTTATAAAAGTATCGAATGGTGAAATTTGAACACAAATTATTATGATTTTAAAATTTTAACTTTACAAATTCAACTAAACTCCCATTTATTTTTTACATTAATTTTTTAAAAATATATATGTAACATAAATATTTTATTCATAATGTGAGTATATAATAATCTAATATTAATTAATTTTAAAATATTCAGTTTTTTGAGTTAGTATTGGCAAATGAAGCAAGGTAACTTTTGAATTGGTAGTTCAAAAGTTAGTTGAAAAGGCAAAGCAAATATTATATTATATTATATTATATTATTGAATAAAAAAAAAACATCTCCCAAGGCTGTTGTCATTTAGTAACATAAAAAGGCAGATGAAAGAATGGAATAGGAACAATCTTTCTACATGCTTCTTATGTACATAAAACCATGAGGAAAAGTTAAAAATCCATGGGGGATAATAGTAATAATAAAACCCAACTATGCCTTGATCAAGTGAAAAAATGGAAAGGAAATACAAAGTAGAAAAAGAAGAAAGTAAACTGGTAAATAAAACCATGAAAAAGAAAAAGCTGCAAATGAAAGGGAATTTGCTTTCCTTGTATAAAATGCTCATTTTTGTCTATAGTAATTTTTTTTTTTTTTTGGTCAGATTGTCTATAGTAATTTTATTGAAGATTGTATTATTTGTTTGAATGATTTGGATAATATTTTAATATTTTTTTAAATTTTGAATATATGAAATTATAAAAATAATTTTATTTAAAATTTCAATGATAAAATTTGTTGTGATTTGAGAGGAGTGTTGGAAGCAACAAGTATGGGAATCCTTGTGTCAGTTCAGCTTCTTCTTTTTGGAGACATTTCCTTTGTTTGTTTCTCTCTATACATTCTCTGTTCTTCTTTTATTTGTTTCCCAAGTGCACTCATTATATTTTTATTATTTAAAGATAATAATATATATTCATCTATTAACTGTTATCTATCTATAATTTAGAAATAAATTTTTTTTTCTAATCCATTATCTTCATTAAATTCAAAAATGTAATTAATTAAAATTTTTCATTGGTTTTAATAAAAAAATTTCATCGGTTAACATTTATTAGTAGAAGGAAGGAATCAAATAAGATTAAATTATAACTGGATTAATATTTATTATTTAAAAAATGACATGAAAATGATTATTTTTTATTTGTAATTCAACTTCTAACAAAATATTTCATTTATAAAACTGTAAAAAACTCTCAAGATATAACTCTATTAAATAGTAAATGACATTTTTTAAATAGTAAATATTAACTCTGTTAAAATTTAGTTGTATTTGATTTTTTTATATAATATATGGACTAAATTAATATATTTAATAATAGAGAAACTAATTCAATCCAATCCCTATAATAAATGTATCTGCTAGGTACACTCACCAACATATATATATTTACAATGTATCCATCACATATAAAATATATTCCACTTTATTTTGCGGGATCCATCAATTTCCTATTAATGTTTGGTGTTTTTAATCAAGTGTCAAGCTAAAAAAATTCTGTTAGGGGTAATATTTTTTTCTAGTTGAATTAAAAGTTTGGGTGAGATTTATCATTGTACTAATTTATAACATTAAAATTTTTATGAAGGCTAAATTTAAAATTTACTATTATTAGGGCTCAAGGTTTTGCATTTCTTTTCTATTTGCTAGAACTCTGTTTACCATACTTTGGAGACACAAAGTATGTTGTATAACATGTTGTTTATTTCCTATTTACGTCTAAGCTTAAACATTTTTTTCCTAGTTTTTATGTAAGAGAAAGCTAGAATAATTGTGGAGATATGAGAGTTTTTAAATTATGATATTTTCTATTTCCTTTTGTGTTTATCATTTGAATTTGATGAAGAGATAATTTGGGCTTTTATTTGGAAATAAATTATTATCAAATTGTGGAAGGCTATTTGAAGATTTACTAGAGTAAGTTTTGGCTCTCTATAGCTATGCTACAAGCCTCTATAAAGGAAGAGTTGCTTCCTCCGTATGTATGGAATTGAACTAGCACTTTGTGAGCATTGTTTTGTCTATTTTGAGACTTCCTTTATGCCTTTTGTAATAATTTATTGTATACATTTTTTAGCATGTATTACTAGCCTTCTATAAGAAGGTTTGGGTTGAGAGTGAGGCATACAAATTGTATGATTTTCATGGATCCAACTATTTGGGCAGATTGGGTTGTTTAGCAAAGCTTATATTGTTGAAGTTTGTATAGTGAATTTACTCTTTAGGCAAGGCTCCGCAAAGATAGGTTTTTGAACTAAAATACATAAATGAATCCTTAATATCTATTTTTTGAACTAAAATACATAAATGAATCCTTAATATCTATCTTTTAGTTATCTTGTAGTTTTATTCCCTCATTGCAACTACCAAACAAGACTTGTATTTCAACATCAATTTGCATGTGTTAATTAAACCATTTTTTTACCAAACTTATCAACTTTCAATTGGTATTATAGCCACACATCAAATGTATCTAGTGAAATCCTAAAATCTACTAAACTATGAAGAAGAAGAAGAAGAAGAAGTTACCAAATGCCAGGAACTTGAAGGCACATAATGTCATTGTTAATGGTGTTAACATTTGACAATTCAATATAATCTTAATATGTGAATTAGTGAGGGAAGTATGGACTATCTTGGAAAATCAAGTTGAAGGAATAACTTCTGTCAAACTTTCAAAGCTTCAAATACTTAATATTAGATTCAAAAAATTGAAATTGAATGAAGATGAAAATATTTTTGAATTTTATGTTCATATGTGTGAGATTTCTAATGAAGTTTTTTTTTTTCTCTTGGTGAATATTTTCTTAATGTGAAACTGGCGCAAACGATGTTTCGGTTGTTATTGAAAGGGTTTTCCATAAAAGTGATCATGATCAAAGAAGCCAAGGACATTGCAATTAACTAGGTGAGCTTATGGATTCTCTTAGAACCTTTGAAGTGAACTTATAGGATTAAATGAGAAAGGGTGAAAACTATGGAAAATATTGCCTTTATTGTTCAACTTGTTGTAACATTAGTTCTATTTGCTACCACTTTAAAAGATTAGGAAAAAAAAAAGTGGCAACTTTGTTAAAAACACTTTAACTAAGCATTCAGAAGGTCTAAGAAAAAAAGCAATGATGTTGGCAAAAAAAATCTCAAAGAACCAATTGAAGACAATTGTTAAAAGATGAATAACCTTGTGTTAAATAGAAGGGTATTCAGTGATGAATGCGAGGGGTTCGATCATATCCAATCTTAGTGTGGTAACACTTTAAATAAGAAGAAGAAATAATTCAGAATAAATTGAAGTGATGAAGAATTAAGAGGTGAAGACTCCAAGGATGAAGATCACGTTAACAACTATGTGGGCTTTATAGCTACTTTTAGTTATCATGTTACAACATTGTTTGTGTTTGTTGGTAAGGATTATTTTAAAAGTGATTATGATTATTCTTTTGGTAGCATTGAAGAGGCCTATAGGATAATGATGAGCAAATGAGACTTCTGATTCAATTAAATCATGCTTTGAAAAATGGTAATATTATTCTCTAGGAAGAAAACCAAAAGCTTCTTGTTGCTTCAAAATAAAAAGATGGTGAACTTGCCCAAAATGGAGCAAAACTTAACATAGTTTGGAAGGAGCTTGATGCTACAAAAAGGATTCTCAAGAGGCTTGGTACTCAAAATGACATGCTTGACAAAATTTTAGCCACTAGAAGAATCAAATCTAGCCACTGTGGTCTGGGATATACAGGTGAACGATTTAATGCCTCTATTGTTTTTTAAGGCTAAAAATCATGTTGTTTCTTTATAAACAAAAAAAAAAAAAAGAGATTTAAAAAACCCATGTGTTACTATTATAGAAAAATGAGACATATTAAGTCATATTGTTACAAAACGGTGAATGACATAAAAATTAGAAAAATAGGAGCAAGTTAATTATATATTGCAAAATCCAATTTGTCAGTAAATCATCATAAGCAAATTTGAGTAAAGAAAGGTGAAAGTTGTCTACTTGTTGCAAATTTCTTTTTAAAAGTCAGCATGGATAAAATTTGATATTTCAGTAATAGGTGCTCTAAACACAAGATATGTGTGAAGTCCTTTCTAAAAAACTTACAAAGTTATAATGCAAATAATGTTACATTTTTCAATGGTAGGTAAGGAATAATTTTTAGTAAAGACATTTTAAACACTAATGGGATTCCAAAGTTGAAGAACGTCTTGTTAGTTGAAGGGCTGAAAACTAATTTGATAAATATTAGCCAACTTTATGATCAAGGGTTCCATGTGAATTTTTTAAAAAAAGGTTTTAGGTATTAAACTATCACAGCCGGATTTCCTTTTAATCCGAAAAATTAGGAACATTAGAGGATAAACTGAAAAAGTGTAACGACCCGATAATCAGGGGTGTCGGGAAGTGCATTTTTGAGACTCCGTTCTCGTAAATCGAACTCTTGTGTAGTTAATTAGGTTTCAGTTAAGTGAATTTGCATGAATTAAAAGTAATTAGGTATAAAGACTAAATTGCATAAATGGTGAAAGTTGAATTATAGATTAAAGAATAATTAAAGGGACTAAAGAAACAATTTTACTATTGTTTCTTTAGTGGGACAACATTAGGTAAATTAGGTATAAATTTAATTTATATATTATAATAAAATATGTTATCTTAATTATTAAGTAAATATATATTATAATAAAACAAATAAATAAGAGAAATAAAGAAAGATAAAGCCAAACAAAGTAAAAAAGAAAAAAGCAAGAAAGGGAGAAAGGAGAGAATGCACAGCCAAGGGCTTCAAAAGTTTCCAAGTTTAATTGGTTAGTCAATTTAGTTCCATTTTCTTGTAATTTTGATGTTTTTGGAATCCTGGTGTTAAGTATTACCCGACCCATGATGAAATTTTAGCAATTATTAAGTTTTTAAAGGTTGTTAATGTTGAATAATTTTAGTATTAGGGATTAAATTGATAGATTTTTAAGTTAGAAATGGAAAAAGATTTAATTGTAGAACAAATGGTAAAATTTGAGTATTATGGATCAATTGTGAATAATTTGAAATTTAGGGATTTAAGTGAAAATAAGGGGTTAAATTTAGCTTAAAGTGAAATTTGTATAAAAATATAGAATTAATTGTAAAGAATAAAAATTATTCTCGGTTTAGGGGCTAAATTGAAATTTAAGGAAATATTGATTAAAAATTGAAATATTTAATATGAAATTGAATTGTGTTATATTGATGAATTATAGTTGTTTTAATTCCGTAGCTAACATCGTACCGAAATCCTCGACTAAAAAGGGAAAAGATAAAATTGACGTGGAATAGCTCAAAATTCTTGGTTTGTATTTCTATAATCCGATCTTAGTTGTTAATTGTTATAATTCAATTTAATGCATATGGTAAGTGTTAAGGTGAGTAATTGACATTTTGATAATTGATTGAAATGGATTGAATTGGTAGATACATATTGAATGTATTGATTATTATAGATTGAATTTAATTCATGTGTAAATATGTGTTTATATGAAAAATTAGTACTGGATATTGGTTATATCTGAAATGTGAAATTAAACCCTATTAACTGTATCGGGCTGAGCTAGATATAGATGGCATGCCTTAGGATAGGAAGAGTTCAGAGATTTCTTCGGCTTCGAGTCGATGAGGCACTAGGTGCCAATTTACTTCAGTTTAACTGATGAGACACTGGGTGTCAAATTTATATAGTGTCGGGCACAGATATTACTTCGGATTATCCGATGAGGCACTGGGTGCCAAACTGGTGTGTGGTTGGATCTGTGTATCTGTCCAAATCTGAGTCGTGTTAATAGGTGTAATTAAATAAAACGATACTATGATTGATATTGGATGATATTGTATGTGATTTGAAAATGAGATAGTAATTTGACACATGAAAATGAGATACATGAGTTATGTACTCATGAATTGGATATGTAATGGATATGTTATTGTTTAAACGATATGCGGATCAAACTGTGAAAAGCTATTATATAGCAAATGATGAGAATTGAGAATGGTATAAAATAATGTATTCATGAGTTGAGTATTGAATGGCTAATGCTATTAGACAAATAAATGTGATTTCATAGGTGAATAACTATTTATATATATATATATATAGATATATATCAATTATGTGAACTGGGACATTGTTTAACGAATGAAATATGATAGCATATAATAGTCATGATAATAGACATTAATATGTGCTTAAAATTTAATTGTGCATATTATATTACTTGTCTTTAAATATTCGGATTATAGAAATACCACTGAGTTTTACTCAGCGTACAGTTTTTATTTTTTTTCCATGCGCAGATTAAGTGCTTCTCTTTGATCTCCGATTCAACATCTAACAATGATCCCGAACTCAAATGTGGTGATGTATATCTTTTGTGTTGGTATGTACCTAGGGTGTCTAAATAATAGTTATTTTGTGGATTGATTGTAAATGATGTTATAAGTTTAATATTGACTTGGTATATATATAAACATTTTGAAGCCATATTATGGCATGGTAAATTGAACCAAATCTAAGTATGTGCATGTGAATTTAAGTTGATGCTTAAGTGTTTATGAACTAGGAAAAATGGATTGAATTTGGTATGTTTATAATTTGGATTAAAATGATGCTTTGATAATATAATTTGATGATATGAATGAAGTACCAATGATGGTACATTGGTTAGGCACTTAGAATGATTATTTTAACATGATTTGAATGAGTTTGATCGTGTTTTGAACAGGTTAAATGAATGGTTATTAAGTTGTTTAATGCCCAAGCATGTAGAAAATGGTAAAATGGTTGTTGATGGCACCTTTTAGGTCCACACGGTCAAACACACGCCCGTGTGTTTGACCATGTGAGATAAATGGCTAGCACACGGGCGTGCGAGGCCATTTTGTAAGGGTACACGGTCTAGCACACGGGCGTGTAGCTTGGCTGTGTGACCCAAGTCAGAAAGTTACACGTGCACAGACACAAGCTGGGACATGGCCGTGTGTCCCTACTTCGAATGCCCACACGGCTAGACACATGGGCATGTGAACCCTACAGCTTTGAAAATTTTTAATGTATTCCAAAAAAAAAATTCTCTGAGTTTTCAAATTAGTCCCAACTTGTTTCTAACGCGTATTTTCGGCCTTGAGGGCTCGAATAAGGGACAGTATGTATGAGTTTGATTAGTTTCTAACTTGAATATTATATGATATGAAATGTTTAAAATTTTTGTCTGTTTGATCTGTAAATTCCGGTAATGCTCTATAACTTGGTTTCAACAATGTATACGGGTTAGGGGTGTTACAAAAAGACTATAAGTTAGCAATCTCTATTAGGAAAATAAGAAAAAGTTACAAATGATATTGGACAAGGTTGAAATCCAAAATGGTTTGATTGGATTAGAACTAACAAGTCTCTCAGTGGGGAACAAAATTATTGAAAAAAGTGCATTTTACATGGTCGTGCCAGAATGGCTATAAATAATCAGAGAATAACTTCTTGGGAGACTTTTTCTCCAAATCTATTTCAGTTTCTTCATCATCATCTTCCTTGGGTTGCTCTGAGGAAGCAATGGTTCAGAAAAGCTCTGTGTAATAGCCCGGTTTAGACCCTAGTCGGAACTGTGGTTTCGGGACCACAAATTCAAGTTAGAAAAATATTTTAATATTATTTTCTATTCTTATAAAATGTGAATTGATATCTGTGAAAATTTTATATGAAAATTTTATCGTTTGCATGTCCGATTTGCGAAAAAGGACTAAATCACGTAACGCATAAAAGTTGAATTCTATTGAGTGAATGTATTAATTAGTAATGATTTATTAATATGGGAGTACTTGCAGTCAGTTAGTCCTTTAATGACATAGTGGAAGTTGTTGGCTTGGTATTTTTGAAATTATTAAAGTTCATTAAGGTTATTTTGGTAAAATGTCAATTATTGTTAATATTAATAAAATAAAACCAAAAATCATGTTATTTTCATCCACCCTTAGCCGAATATAACAAAGAAGAAGAAGAAAAATAGGGCTTGGATTTTCGACACATATTTGGCTTGATTGAAGTATGAAATTTGTTCGGTTTTTTATGATTTCTACATTTTTGTGAGCGTTGTTAAGAATTCTAGCTAGCCTATGCTTAAATTTATGAAATTGTTGATGATTTGATGAGATTCCATTGATGAATTCATGTGTTTTATGATGTTAGATGATGAGTTATGAAAGCTTAGTGCTTGATATACATGTTTTCTAAAGTGATTTTTGACAAAAATGTCAATTAGAGTTTAATTTGTGAAAATGTGAAAATGTGGGGTTAAATATGTAAATTAATGAAAAATATGGGTTAATAAGGGCACTATGGTAATTCAGCCAAGTATAGGTTGAATTGAATTTGATGAATTTTGTGTATTTGTTAAATAAGGACTAAATTGGATAAATGTGAAATTATAGGGGTTAAAGTGCAAAAATGCCTAAATATGTGATTGTGAATGAATTGAATGTGTTGGTGATTAAATGAGTTAAATTTGAATACATATAGATCAAGAAAAGAGGAATTTAGACCTAGATCAAGGCAAAACAAAGTGCTCGATTGATCGACTAATATCGTCGTTTTTACGTCCGAAGTAAGTTCATGTATAATACATGTTGATTAACCAATGTTTACATGTATTGAAATGAATAGAAATGTGATTGTGAAGTTTGAGTATGTGAGTTGTGTATTGAATATATGAGGCACTAAGTGTGCTAATAGATGAAATATTTTGTAAATGAATGATGAAACGAGTTGGATTGAATAGCATTATGAATTCTTATTATAAACTTAAAGATGTGGTATGAAAGTAAAATATATATAGCCTTGAATAAGTATGAGCAATGTGATGAGTTGTATTAAGTGATAGTTATTAAATGATTGAGATTTATTCAATTGATGAGTTAAATGCATTATATCGTGAACTTACTAAGCTTTAAAGCTTACTGTGTAAAATGTTATCTGTATTACAGTGTTATAAAGCTAGCTCGGATCCGGAGATCATTAGTGACTCAATCACACTATCGGATATCCATTTTGGTACCATTTTGATATTTGTATATGTGGTATATGGCATGTATAGGCTAGTGTCATCTTGGTATGTTTTGATTTGTGAATATAGTCATGAGAATTGACTTGTAAATATTGGTATGTATGACCTTTTAAGTTAGTCTAAATGATGTATTTGGTAAGTAAGTTAAGTGATGTAGTTTAATGCCTATGTGATGGCTTGATCATAAGATGTTAAAATGGTAAACTATGTAGCATGAAATAGAAATTATGATGGTGATAAAATGCATTTAGTTGTTATGCAAACTTGATGTTTATGATGTCTTGAAATGGTATGTTTTGCTTGTGGATTTGAATGGTGTATATTTTAGTTATGAATTGGTTGAAAGTTGGTATGAGATGTTTTGGGTGGAACTCGTAGGGAGGACCCAAAATTTAGGTGGCAAATTGGCTTTACAAATAGCCTATTTTTGTCCACACGGGCAAAGATACGGGCGTGTGTCTCAGCTGTGTACGACACACAATCATGTTATACGGCCATGTGTCTCCTGGGGTACCCTTTTGAATTAGGGCAGTATACCCTACAGTTTTGACACGGTCTAGACACACGGGCGTGTTTATTGGCCGTGTGAGTGGCACACGAGCTGGCACACGGGCGTGTGGTCGGTCGTGTAGCCAAGTTAGTAGTTTCCCTAATTTTCACACGACCTGGCACACGGGCGTGTCTTGTGGCTGTGTGGACAAGTCAGTATGTATGCCATGTTTTGCCACAGTCTAGACACACAGGTGTGTCTAATGTCGTGTGAGGCACACGGCCTATTCACACGAGCGTGTGACTTCTGAAACTTAGAAAAAATTGTTAAGTTTTGAAAAATTTTGTATGTGCTCGGTTTAGTCCCGACCCCTTCTTAAAGCATACTCGTAGTCCTAGATAAGGGACATTTATGAATGATTTTAATATAGTTTGCTTATGAATTACTGAAGTGTATGTGAAAGTTTCGATATGACAGGTAATGCTTCGTAACCCTATTTCGGCGACATATACGGGTTACGGGTATTACACTCTGCATAAAGCGATGATCATAGGATTTTAGTAGGAAATGTGGAGAATTCAATGAGTTGCTGCCAGGAGAAGGAAAGCTTCAACATCTAGAAAAGCTGAGCGGACAAGGCGAAGAAGTATCAAGTGAGTTTCTATACTCAACCTCTGAAATGCTAAGTATGTTGCAAGGTTGCATGGGTCTTTGAGTATTCACCATGATAGTTCAGTAAGCATGAATTAGCTATAATTTCATGGTAATGCATCTATGAAATGCATGTAATGCATGTAAGGGTAACATTGTTGGGTTTAGGCAAAGTTAGGCAGGGAAAATTGGATGATTTTGTTAGATACCGCCATACGGTGTTAAGTGCGCACCCGTGATGTACAATGATCCGGGCCTTGCGGAGGGGACACTACAGTGTTTGAACATTAATGTATAGGATAGAGAATAGAGGAATGGATGGAAGGCAACGTGAAAAGTATATAAAATATCATGGCTAGGCCATGATCCGATCGGAGGCTATGCGCCTAAATATGTAAGACTTTAGTTGAAAGACGCTATGACATCATGATTAAGATGAGTAAGACCATAACTAAAAGATGTTATGGCATTATGATAGAAATAAGTAAGATTATAACTTAAAGACGTTATGACATCGTATGGAAGCACGCTAGAACGACAAATAGGACGAAGACCATGGCTGAAAGACGTTATGGCATCATTTGATAATGCATCGAGATAGTAAATACTAGGTTATATTGTGTAAGACCATGTCTAAAAGACGCTATGACACCATAGTTAGTCCAACAAGACATTAAACATTGGTAGTTTGTCAGGATAGTAAGCACGAGAAATTTAGAGGTGTAAGACTATAGCTGGGCTATGACAACTAGTATAGCCCGACAAGATGTTAAACAAGGGATAGTTTGACGGGACATTAAACATAGGGTGATCCATCGAGACAGTAAATACAGGAATCTCGAGGCATAGGATCATAGTTAAATTATGGCAACCAATGGAGCCGGCTAGGGCATCAAGCATAGGATGTGTTGTGTAAGTCTATAGCTCGACTATGGCGACATAGATAGTCCGTCAGGATAATAAAAATGGGTGAAAAATTAAAATAAAAAGCATGGGACAACCCGCTAACAAAGAAACTGGTTATAAGGAAAAATAGAAGCATGAACATGTAACAATGAATAGCAGGTTGAAGGAATCTTCCCATGAATGAGAACGTAATAGAATTGAGAAATGACTATGGGATTAATAGTTATGTAATCTTATAGGGCATAAGGATGTTAATCTAGCAGGAAGTAGTCATGGTAGTTGACATACTAGTGGTGCTAGTGTACAGACGAATGAACAAAATGGTTTAACCAAGGATCGTAGATAAGGATCCACCAATAAGAACTATCAGAGGGTACTTAAAGAATCCCTGTAGGGTAGTGATGTGAGACAAGGTATGTGAGTTTGGTCTATAAGAAGAAGGGGGTTAGTTAGAAACCATTGACAAAGAAGAATACATCGGGTGACGAATATGTTTGTTAAGAATATCCCTCTTTAAGGGAAAACCATGGAGTAAGTATCAACCAAATGGCTAGTTAGGCGGGGATGTCGAATGAAAGAGAAACCATGAGCTAAATGGGCCACTCAATGATAGCTGCCAGTGTAATGAGGGCCATATTGGGTCATAGTAGAAAGTCGTATTATGCTTATAAGTATGGTGATTCGGCTAAAGCGGATTACGAAGAAGTAATCTTTCCTCTATTTGATTTAAAGATGATTTAGTTCGCCAGGGTAGTGTGGGACCTTGTTAGTCATATCATAGGGTGGAATATGTGTTAGTCACACAAGATTAAGGTAAGGAAAGAGTTCGCTACAAACTAAATAAATTGAGAGTACTCACCAAGGGCATTTAAGAAAGTAAGTCGGAAGGCCACATTGATAGGTTATAATGGTAAGAAGAAGAAATTCACATTGGGAGAAGTAAAAGAAAAAAATTTAAGTAAAAGAAAGGATAGAATCCGCAGAGTTGGTGAGACATTCAGAGGAATTGCCAATGCTAATTGTTGGTAGATAGAATGGTCGAAAGGAAATTGCTCAATGATCTATTCGCTAGTGGATAGGATCAGGGTTAAAATGAAGTTCACTATGACGGTTAATAGAGAAATTCTTAATACGAGTAGGGTGTTTATTGTATTTAATGCTATTATTAATACTATTATTTATCTGAATCCTCGTTAATGTAGGGTGTGTGTTGTGTATTGAAGAAACTCACTAATTTCGTTTGAACTTATGATAGTTGATTTTTTATTTCAAGATTTGCGGGATAAGAAATTCGAGGAGGGACCAAGCCAAATAGTGTGGAATCAAGTATGCACATAGGAAGGGGGTACCTTTAGGATCTTCGCTATGAGGGTGAATATAATGTATTAATGTAGCTTCTTTAAGACCCAGAGTTGAAATAATGAACTTTATTTTTAAAATGTTTGTATTTGTTGCAATTTTTGTAAATAGGCAATACAATCTGATTGTTGATCTTTTATTGAGTGAGATTTTAATATGAATGATAATTCGGTTCTGTTGTGACATAAACTCTAAAATTAACAGTGTAACATAAACTCTAAAATTAACTTATAATGAAATGTGTTAGATCTTTTGATAATTGTTATAGGACTATTGATAAGATTAGTTGGAGCTACAACACAAAAAAGCTTGAGCTTGTCAATTATAGAAGCCTTCAAAGGCTTATTAGATATGGATCCATTTGTGGGTTACCTATATTGAATGAAATCATCTTGAGTCTATATAGTGATTGTGTTTAAAATTAGCAATATTGCTTGTCACATTAGACATTGCAACACCTAGATACATCTAGACCCTTGGAACTCCTATATATGGATCTCATAAGGTTGATGCAAAATGAAAGCTTTGGAGGTAAAAGGTATGTATTTGCATGTGTTAAAGATTTATCATGTTTTACTTGGGTTGATTTTTTAAAGGAAAATTTGGTGAGACAATTGGAGCTTTCAAGATATTATGCACTAAGCTTATGAACGAGAAAAGTTAAAAATAAACAATATCATAAGAATTTGAAGTGACCACGACAAAGAATTTGATAATGATGATTTCTCTAATTTTTTTGATCAAGAAGGCATATTTCTTGAGTTTTCAAGCCTAAAGATTCCTCAACAAAATGGAGTTACTAAAAGAAAGAACCACACACTACAATAAATGGCTTATGTAAAATCTCCTTAATCATTTATAGGCTAAAGTTATAACAAGGTTTGCTACTTTGTAAATAGATCTTTTTTGCGACCTCAATTATAGAATGACTCCATATGAAATTTAGAAAATGAGGAAGCCATCCTTTGGGTACTTTTATATTTTTGGAAGCCCTTCCTACATTCTCGAGATCATAAACAAAAAGGGTAATTTGATCTAATGAGCGATAATGATATTTTTATCAACTACTTTATGAATCTTAGTGCCTATAGAAAGTATAATAGAAGGATAAAAAGCATTAGAATCAGTTAATGTAATGATTGGTGATGCTGTAAGAGAAGAGTTTGCTAAACTAAAAGAAGAAATAGTGGAAAACAAATCTCTTATTAGAAAAAAAAAAAAGATTTGTCTCCAATAGAACAGTCCACCGATGCACTTAAACCTTCAATCAGAATTTAAAAGAATCAATCTATTGATCGTGGTATTGGTGATATTTCTAAAGGAGCGAGAACCTAAGGTAAATCCAAGGTTAATTACCTTGAGATGATTGGGATGGGTTGTAACACTTTAATCATTGGACCGAAAAAACTTGAAGAAGAATTGTAAAACAAACATTGAATTAAGGCAATACAAGTTGAGCTTTGGACATTTATGTGAAATGATGTTTAGACTCTTGTTCAATATACAAATGATTCTATTAGGTGAATTTTCAAAAATGCGATGAACATAGAAAAATCACGAGAAATAAGGTGAAACTTGTCGCTCAAGACATTTACTTTTGTTGCAAGGCTTGAGTCCATTAGATTGCTTCTTACTATGGCTTGTTACCTTGACATAAAACTTTACTAAATAGACATAAAAAGCACATTGCTTAAAGAATTTCTTAACGAAGAAGTGTATGTTGAGCAATCAAAAAGGTTTGTTGATTCACACCATCCAAATCGCCTACAAGCTTTCTAAAGCTTTATATAGACTAAAACAAGCTCTAGGGGCATTGTATGATCATTTGTTAGATTTCTTATGTCAATAAGGTTATGTTCATGGTAGTGTTGATAAGACAATCTTTATTAAGACAACTTCACGACAGTCTAATTTTGTGTGGGCAATATTATTTTTTGTTTCATTTCAATTTTAATAAGGGAAGATTTGGTTCACTTGATGAAATCTAAATTTTAAATTAATATGGTTGGTGAACTTCCATATGTTCTCGATCTAAACATATCAATATAAAACATCATTTTATTCGAGAACATGTTGAATCTAAAGTTGATTTTAAATGTATTTTCACTTAAAATCAACTCTTAAACATATTTACAAATGATCTTGATTTGAATAGACATATTTACAAATAATCTTGATTTGAAGAGATTTGGAGATCTTAGGTTATTTCGTTCTAAGCCAAAACGTGACACTTGTGGAGCACACTAAAATCCTATTAGTGATGTTACTTATGCATAATCAATTATTGTCGATTACTTTGATTTATTTTTGACAATATCACTTTTGGGGATATCTATCACCGCATATTTGACTCAAATAAGGAGTCTAAGTTGTTTAAGAGTCTTATTGCCACATATTTCAAGGAAATATAAAAATTAAAAAAAAAAAACACCTTATTTTTTACAACAATGAGTAAAAGGGAGATTAGGGTTTCCATATCTACTTGTTTCTCTCTTGTGAAAAGCCTCAGTATAAAAAAGAAATTCAATAATTCCATTTCTTTCATTCTTGCAGCAGCAATCGTCAACAAATCCCATAGAAGCAAGTTGTTGAACCAAACAACGTGAACAAATCCCATTCTCCATTTTTATTTATTTTTTTGTTTTATTCTCTCATCGCAACTGTGAAATATATATAACTTTGTTATCACATTAATTTCATAAGTTTACCATAGTTAATATGATAACAAAAATAATTTAAACGTAATTACATAAAAAAACAGAATTAAAGTTAGAATTTGATTAATATATTAGGCACCATATTACATGTTCACATGATTTTCCCAAAACATATACACTCTAAACGAGAAGAAACAAGAGTTTTCTAATAGTAACTTTATATATATATATATATAGCTTACATCACATGTATTGATAGGGATATATTTAGGTGAAGGGACATAATGAAAGAGGAGAATTAGGTAGCAAAATAACATGGAATAATAGTGTTCCGAAAGTATTCTAAAAAGGAAAACACACGGTCAAATGAGAATCTCAGTTCATTATGGACAATTATAACTGTTGTAGGTAGTGTAATCAATTAGCCATATAAAAAAATGATGGCATGAAAATAAAGTTAAAGTTGTAATTATTTTTTTATAAAAAGAAGAAAAAGTTGATAAATTATTTTATATTTTTTTTCATTTTTTAATATGATAAAAAAGAATGGAGAGATAGAGGAATCCAAGTATTTCCAACTACTTTAAGACAAAATGAGGTTCAGAATTGAAAAGCAACCTTTGCTTTAAGACCTTGAAAAAGGGGGTTTCAAAACTTAAAAAGGTTAGCTTAGGAATTTGCTTGCTTCATAACCTAACCCACCCTTCCATTAAAATATATTAAAATTATTTCCATTAAAAAAAGATATGAAAATTAATTAGTATCTTAAACTTGATTATAAATCAACACAATATGGGTACATATATTTTTTTTATTAATATCTTAATTAACTAAATCCTAAGCCATCCCACTTTGCCTATAGTGTCTATATTTAGGGGCCAAAGATTGGGGAGGTTTCAACTTCAACCCTAACTCTTCCTTCTTTCCCACCCTCAAGAAACCCCATAGATTTTAGGTTACCCTCTCCCCCTTTGCCCTAACTCTCAGTCACTTTTTTCATTGTTTTTATGCCAATTCAAAGGGTTTTTCTTCTTCTTTTGAAATGTTTGAAAAAACCCACCGTTTATTTCCCTTTCCCTCTCCTTGTTATTTGATTATGACATTGATCCTTGTTTTTTTGGCTTGAGATTTCCCCATAAATACCTCCCTTTCCCTTTCTCGCCATCCATCCTTATTCACCAAATGCTATATTTCTAACCTTTTAGTAAAAGGGTTTGAAGATGAAGAAGAAGATGATGGTGATGATGATGATCATCATCATCATCCCAAAGCATTGCACTCTCCATCCATTTTTTTTCATTCGAAACATAATACCATGACATGCTACCATGCATATTTGTTACATCATCATCAACATGACATCCATGTATGTATGTGCCTGGCTCCCTGTATGCCATTTGCAGAGCCCATTGAACTTCGATAGCCTCTGTGAATGGCGTATGAGGAGCCATGCATGTATTCTATGTGTTTCATATTTATATATGTATTCCATGTATTTTACACATATATATGATATACATATATGTATGTATATCTATGAATATTCTTCTTTTGCAGGCTTTTCTTTACTCCTTTGCTTGCTTTCCGGCCTGAAGGACACCATTTTTCTGGTCTTCTATTTTTCCCCTACTTCTCTAAGAATCAAAAGGTACATCATCTTCTTCTTTAATCATTACATCTGCTTTTATGTTTTCTTCTCACATTTTCTCGAATTTTTTGCAGAGAATAAAAACATTAAAGACCTTTTGGGAAGATTTTGATTTCTTTTTTTCATTAATTACCAAGTTTCCATGTAAATATTATGAGCTTAATATCAAATTACGCCGCTTTTGTAAGAAAATCTGTAGCTTAATTACAGTGAGAATCTTATTTAATTGTTTTTTTTTTTAAAAAGTAACTGTTCCTGACAATATGGAAGTTACATAAAACATAACATAAGTTGTCTTATCATTTTTACAATTTGTTATTTAGTACTCTACTCTTGTCTGAAGGATCTTTTATTTGACCTCTGGTAATAATATCATTTTATGTAATTAAAATTAAATAAATGTTACCCATTAATATCAGCTAAAAATTAATTTTTATACTTGCTAGATTATTTTTTTATTAAATTAAGAATAAATAATGCTTTTATTATATATACTCACTCCTTAAACCAATAAAAATTTCTTTACTTAACAAAGTTTCTCTACCAGGATCATGCCATTAAGCTTAGCAAAATTTACAAGTAAAAACAGAAAAAATTCTTAGAGATAAAACATGGGTTTATTCATTTCATTCATTTTTTCTTATATTATTTATATTAAATTTAGGTTTGTATGACTGAAAATAAGTTATATAAATAATATATATATTTAGTGACTACCATACTTATACCATATTTTATTTTTCTACAAGAGCTGAAATACTACATTTTTCATACCCCTATAAGAGCATTCTTCAAATATATTAAAGAAGGTATACTGCAAATATAATCAAATTTGAAGTGCTTAACAAAAGTGTTTATGATTTTTTTTTAAAGAAAAATTTTATTAAAATTTCCAATCTTATCAATTATGAAAGTATCCATACTCCCAATGCCTAAAGTTGGAAAAAGCCTAAAAGAAAGAAACAATGTTTTGTGCATCTTTATTATATGAAGAGTGATTTGGGGGGCAAAAAAGAATTTGAATGCAAAATAAGTAAATGTGAAAATCTATTAGTCATCTTTATTCCTTTCTTGTTCCTTTTCAAACAAAGGAAATGATGAAACCTTTCTGAAAAGAAAAAGAAAATGATGAAACCAAAGTATTTCCTTTTTCCTTTTTATCTTTTTTTTTATATAAAAAAAATAAATAGTGTTTAACGTCTGGCCGGGGATTAAAAAAAAAAAAGTGAAAGAATAATAATGGGCACTCTCTTTGTTCTTTTTGGTAAAAAAAAAAAAATGGACATTCTAGGGTTTGGCAAAAGTTAAAAAGCAAAGCATTAGTAGTAAAGGGAATCTAATACATGAAATATACAGACCTTTACGTTTTCTTTTTTTATTTTTTTCCCTTTAAATTTGGTAAATGAAATGAATAATACATTCATGTGGTATAATATAATATATTTAATTACTTTTTGGTGGTATGATTTGTTGTAGTGGAGCCAGTTTCAAAGTGTTTGGTTTGTGATTGGTCAGTAGGGAATAAAGCTATACTGTCAAAGTAAGTCAAAAAGGTGATTTGGGTCAGGCATAATCTTAGGGACCATTTTAAGGAGGTCTCAATTTACTAGATATTTTATTCTTTTCATGATTTCATTCATCTTTTGTTTTTTATAATGATCAGAGGTAGAGAGTAATAATTATATATACATATATATTAAACTCATGATTTAATCGATTATTATATTAGCTTATTATTAATAATTTTGATTTTTTGTCAAATAAGAGAAACATAAAATTATCATTTAAAAAAACAATTTTATATTAATTCAAGAAATGCCGAGAGTTTTACCTTAAAATGCCAGAGATAATTTGAACTTTTGGGTCCAATATGACTTGGGATTCTGAAGTAGCAAAATATATTAATATATTTTATAATCAAATTTAAATAATATTTTTAAAATAATATAAATTAAATCAATTTAACTCTCTTCAAATGAAAAATATTTTTTACTTATCGATCAGATTTTATCAAGGGGTGAATTAATAATAAAATTATTTTTTTGCTAAAAATATTAATGTTTATGTTGTCTATTTTAACCCAATTTAACAAAAAAAAAAAAACCCATTTCACTGTACTTGAATGGTTATTTCAACACTCCCTATCTTCCATGGCTTAGATAGAAACCATTTATTCTAGTTTTACAAAGATATGAAATGAGTTAAGTAAAGAAAACCACTAGGTTTAAACTCGCTAAATGATAAAGTTAAGCTCTCTACTTATATTTTCACTTGTATGTTGAACTCTTACTTATTTGAGTATTTTTTTTTAAAGTGTATTTATACAAAAAAATGTTTTTAATTGTGCATAGTAGTTGGGGATGTAAAACAACCATTAAAAATGTATAACTTTGTATTTTAGAATTGTAGAAAAAAAGAATGAACCTTAAATACAGAGAATCGAATGAGGCTCCGATTTTTGTCGCGAGATGGTCATTCATACAATAGCTCGCACAATTTGCAAACAGGTTAAATGTGAGAAGAATGGCGAACTGCCAAGTTGGTGAACTATTGAGCAGACAGGTCTTGGCGAACTATTTGGCGGACAATCTAAAGTGGCGGACAACCTAAGTACAAGCCAAAGTGGAGGACAGTCCGAGTGGAAGTCAAAGTGGCGGATAGTCTTACCACGAACTGGCGGGAAGGTTTTGATAGGTTAAAACAAGTCATCAACTTGTTTAGATTATTTTATTCATCTTTAATTTGATAGGTTAACTTAAACGGTGTTGATTAGACAGAAATCAACCAATGAGTGATCTCATGTACCTAGAAATGCCAACTTGTCAAGTTGCAATTGGTAAAATTTTCTTATTTAAGTGTATACTTTGTATGTAAACAAATGTATTAGAATGAAAAAAAAAACAGCAAATCAATTTTGATTGTTAAATTTTGATCTATCCATCTTTTCTTTCTTAGAAAAAAGAACCAACAATTGGTATCTAGAGCCAGTCGCCTTTGAAGGCCTTTGAGTTGTTAAGAAAGAAAGAACAACATTTGTTTTCTTGTTATTTTTGCTAAAATGTCTTTAGCTAGCTTTACACCTTCTCCACCACCAGTTTTTAACAGTGAAAATTATCATATTTGGGTAGTTAAAATGAAGACCTACCTACAAGCCTTATGACTTATGAGAGGTTGTGAATGCGGATGTAGAGCCACCACCATTGAGAGCCAATCTGACAATAGCACAGATCAGGCAACATAATAATGATTGTGCTAAAAAATTCAATGCGAAGTCATGTCTTCAGAATGGTGTTTTTTATGTAATTTTCACCAGAATTATGGCATGTGAGACTCCAAAACAAGCTTGGGATAAGCTAAAGGAAGAGTTTCAAGGTACAGATAAGATAAGATAGTAGCAAATTATCAACTTGAAGAGGAATTTTGAGAACTTGAAGATGAAAGAGTCTAAAATTTTTAAACAGTATTCTGACAGAACCATGAATGTCGTAAACAACATAAGATTTCTTGGAGATCAGTTTCCTGATAGCAGGGTAGTCGAAAAGGTGATCATTACACTTCCTAAGAGGTATGAATCAAAAATTTCTCTTGAAGACTCGAGAGACCTGTCTGCGATATCTCTATCAGAGATGATAAATGCTATGTACGCTCAAGAACAGAGGAGAGCTACAAGGCAAGAGGAGCATGTTGAAGGAGCTTTTCAAGTAAAAAAAAAAGAAGGGAAGATTTGAGCTCCTCAAATAACAAAAGAAAAAAACATGGTCAGATAAAATAGAGAAGTCGATAAGAGAGGGTGGAAAAAAGAAATATCCATAATGCTCTCACTATAAAAAGATTATTCATTTGGAGAAGTATTCTTGGTTCAAACCAGACATACAGTGCAAGTCCTCCAAGCAGTTTGGACACATAGAGAAGGTTTACAAAAATAAGGCACAAACTCAATAGCCATAGTCACACTAGAAAATCTAGCCTTAAGTAGCTGAAGGAAATCATGCTCAGGAGGAGCAAGTGTTTGCAGCCTCTTGTTTTGCACCTAAAAGCATAGTCGCAAAAGGTTGGTTAATTGACAATGGATGCACCAACCATATGACCACAGATGAATGCATTTTCAAAAAGGTTGATAGAAGCTGTATTTCAAAAGTGAGGGTTGGAAATGGTGAACTCATACAAGCCGAAGGCAAAGGTGATGTACTGATCAATACGCCATCAGGTACTAAAGTAATTTCAGATGTTCTTTTAGTGTTTGAAATAGATTATAATCTCCTTAGCATTGATCAACTGCTTGAGAAAAATTATAGTGTTGTTTTCAAATATAGTGACTGTACTATATTAGACTTGTTGGGACAAGAATTTATTACAATGTCAATGAAAGATAGGAGCTTTGTATTGGACCAGAGCCTGGCGAACTCAAGAGCTTATACCAGTTCAGTTGATGAAACAAAACTTTGGCATAGAAGATTGGAAGTTTAAATTACAAGTTGAAAATTAGAGTAACAACAAGCTAAAAATGATCAAATTTGATAATGGAACCAAGTACACTTCAGATAAGTTTGAAAGCTACTATGAAGAAGTTGGGATTCATCACCAACTCATTAACATTTACACTTCGCAACAAAATGGAGTATGTAAGAAGAAAAACATGACTGCGATGGACATAGCGAGGTGTCTATTATTTAGAAGTAAGTTGC
The DNA here is from genome assembly GCA_025698465.1 of Gossypium longicalyx. Classification (NCBI taxonomy): domain Eukaryota; kingdom Viridiplantae; phylum Streptophyta; class Magnoliopsida; order Malvales; family Malvaceae; genus Gossypium; species Gossypium longicalyx. Next base: position 42,457,973 of record CM046999.1, read on the forward strand.
TAGAAGATTTTTAGGCTGAGGTAGTAAACACTTCAATCTATTTGTTGAACAGGTTGCCAACCAAGGCTGTGAAGGAGAAGACTCCATTTAAAGCTTGGTACGGGTATAAACCTTTTGTTTCTCATTTGAAAGTATTTGGCTATATTTTGTTCATGTGCCTCAAGTGAAACGAAGCAAACTGGAGAAGAGATTGCAATTTGGGATTTTTCTTGGTTATAATAGTAATAAAAAGGGATATAGAATTTATGATCCATTCTCCAAGAAGATTGTTGTAAGCAAGGATGTCGTGTTCGATGAAGAAAGAACATAGAAATGAGATGTTACTGAAGCTGAAATTTTAAGCAATGAGAGCTTGAGTTGGGGTCGCAACCTGTGGATAATGAAGTTGAAGAAGAATACTTTGATGACATACCGGTTAGGGGTACAAGACTAATTGTTGAAATTTATCAAAAAGCAAAAGTAACAGTTCTTGAACCTGCAAACTTTGAAGAAGATGAAACAACAAAAAGGTTGAAAATAAGCCATGCAAGCTGAGTTGAATATGATTTGCAAGAACCAGACTTGGGAACTTGTTGATAGGCCATCACACAAAAAGGTTATTAGCGTCAAATGGATGTTTAGAACCAAACTCAATGTTGATGGTTCGCTCAATAGACTCAAGCTAAGGCTGATTGTGAAAAAGGTTAATTGTGAAAGGTTTCAATCAACAATATGTAATTAATTACTTGGAGACATTTGCACCAGTGGCAAGGTTGGATATGATTAGACTGCTGATAGTTTTAGCCGCACATAAGGGATGGAAAATCCATCAACTGGATGTTAAGTCAGCATTTTTGGATGGTTACTTGCAAGAAGAAACTAATGTGGATGAGCCTCTTGACTTCATCGTTAAAGAAAAAGAATATAAGGTATATAAGCTTAAAAAAGCTTTATACGGGTTAAAACAGGCTACAAGGGCCTGGTACGCAAGGATTGATAATTACTTGTAGAAGTTGGGATTTGAGAAAAGCCTTAGCAAGCCAACTCTCTATGTAAAGAAGCTTGAAAAAGTCACATCATTGATAGTCTCTTTGTATATTGATGACCTGCTGGTAGTTAGGAGTGTGATGATTTGGTGAAGGAATTCAATCTGCAAATGGAGAAAATGCTTAAGATATCAAACCTCAAAAAAAATGAAATACTTTTTGGGCATAGAAGTGGAACAAATTCAGGAAGTTATATTCATCAGTTAGCGAAGCTTTGCCTCGAAGATCTTGGAAAGGTTTTGCATGGAAATGTGCAAATCAGCAAGCACGCCTGTGGCACTTGGTGAAAAGCTTAGCAACAAAGAAGACTTTGAGGGCTCAATGAGAGGAATTACAAAAGTCTTATTGTTTGCTTATTGAATTTGACAGTAAGTCGACCTGATATTATGCATGTAGTAGGTTTACTGTCAAGGTTCATGTAATGTTGCAATATGACACATTTTAAGGCTATTAAGAAATGCTAAGTTATACCAAAGGAACTGTCAATTGTGAGGTTTGGTTTGCGAAGGTGGACTTATTGAAGCTTGTTGAGTACTCTGATAGTGATTGGGCATGATCAGTAGATGATATCGAAGTACCTCTGGATATTTTTTCTCATTAGGGTTTGGTGTCTTCTCTTAAAGTTCAAATAAGCAACCAATTGTTGTGCAATCAGCAGTTGAGGCAAGAGTATATGGCAACAGCAACAGCAATCAACCAATCAATTTGGTTAAGAAAACTTTTAAGTGACTTGAATCTTGTACAAGTTGAAGCAATACAAATTTTATGCGATAATCAATCTGATGTGGTAATTGCTAAGAATCTTGTCTTCCATGGAAAGACAAAACATTTCAAGATCAAGTACCATTTTGTGAGGAAAATCGAACAGAGCGAAGAAGTCACTCTAGTTCATTGCAGTACAGAAAGCCAGCTGGCAGACATTTCTAACCAAACCTCTTGGAAAAATGAGGTTTGAAAAGTTGAGAAATGAAACTGGTGTTCGCTGCATGAAGGCCAATGAGGAGTGTTGCGAGATGGTCATTTATACAACAGCTCGCACATTTGGCGAACAGGTTAAACGTGAGAAGAACGATGAACTGTTAAGTTGGCGAACTATCGAGCATAGAGATCTTGGCGAACAATTTGGAGAACAACCGAAGTACAAGCCAAAGCGGGGGACAGTTTAAGTACAAGCCAAAGTGGTGGATAAGCTAACTGCGAACTGTCACGAAGCTTTTAATACAAGCTAACAAGTTGTTTAGAAAAGTTGTTTAAACTATTTTATTTATCTTTAATTTGATAGGTTAACTTAAACGGTACTGATTAGACAAAAATTAGTCAATGAGTAATCCTATGTACCTAGACATACCAACTTGTTAAGTTGGAATTGGTAAATTTTTTCTATTTAAATATATACTTTATATGTAAACAAATGTATTGAAATGGAAAAAAAAATAACAAATCAATTTTGATTGCTAAATTTTGATCTATTCATCTTTCTTTCTTAGAAAAAAAAAAACTAACAAATTTTTTCCCTTTTCAAAACCTCATTTAGCTATTGATTTCCATGATTGATATTGTGTTTAAAAAGTCAATCTCTTCAATATGAAAATGTCTAAAATGAATTTAAAACATTCTCAATTTATTTTAACTAGACTCAGAACATTAAATATACATAAAATCATTGTAAGGAAATTTTTTGTGTTTTAATTTTAGACTAAAAATATCTTTTAATAATATTTCTTCAAACTATCTTAGAAATAAATATTTAAAAAAAATATTATATTTTAAAAATTGAAAAATGAAAAGTCAAAACTAACCAAAAGATTAGATTTTGGGCTTCCAACATGATTTCATGTTTTCAAAAAGTAAATTTACATGCATTTTCTGTGAAATATTACCCTTTATTTTTCCTTTTCCTTTTGTTGATTATTATGACTTTTTCTTTTGAGCTATGGCAGGCACACTTATATAATTGTCTGTCATATCAATAATTGGGTAACTCAACATGAATATGTCAAAAAGCATTATTTTAATTTATTTTTAAGCCCCTCTTTCTTCTTTTCATTACTTTCTTCTTTTGATTTCACATGCAGATAATGTTTATCTGATCTTAAACAGGAAAAGCCATGGAATATTACAATGTATTTTCCTCTTCTTTTTTTTTTTCTTAAAAAAAATTAAAGTAATTAAAGAAACTCTAGTATTTATGTTTTTATTACATTTAATTATAACATCTCAAATTTGCATCAAAATAAATTAAAATAATCCTTGACCTTTAATTTATATATATCTAAATAAATTTTTTTAGTTTGAATCAATTTTTTTATATTTAAAATAAAGATTAGTTTGAATACAAATAAAAAATAAGACTTGATTTACATAAATATAAAATATGAAAAGTTGCTTTAAAAGTGAAATAATTCAAAGAATTGTTTTAGTATTTTAGTTTGAAAAGTTGATTATCTCATTAATAAAATAACTAATCACTTTTAAATTTTTTATAATTAAGATAAAGTTGATTGTACTTCACATGCATGCCATTTTTTTTATATAGGAAATATTTATTGAGAATAATTAACATCTTGAAAGATTTGGCCAATAAAATTAATATCTTTAAAGAACGGAACAGGGTAAATTTTATAGATTTTATCAGTGTTAGAAAATGTGGGTTCGAATATTGCATAAAAAAAATCTTTTGATAAATTAAAAGATAATATAATATAAAATTTATAAATATTGAATTTGTTTTTGGAAATTGTTTGAAAAATTAATAAAAATAAAAATTAAATATAACTATGTTATTTAATAAAAATAAATAAGTTTTTTGAAAATTTTATTTTAATAATACGATATTTTATATCATTTTGAGTAAAAAATTAAATACGGCAAATGCGATTTAAATATCTCAAAATTTTTATAGAGAAAAACGATATGTAGACATGGTTAATTGGATTAGGGATTCTGCATTGGGCGTTAGAGCCCAAGTGCATTGTTCTCATGGAGAGTAATACATATTGGGCCTTAGATCATTTAAATGTCACTAGTGTGCTTATTTGTTAAAAGCACATTTCTAGTCTCCATCAATTTTAGTATCGAGTGAATTGGTCTTTCCATAATAATAATAAAAAAATAAAAAATTAATCCTTTTCAAATTTAAATGGATTAAACTGCAATATTATAAAATAAATAAAAAAAAAACTCAAAATGGCTGGTAAAATGGGTAGATTTAAATTCTTGGGAGGGGGTTGACTTTTTTATATATTTATATTTATGTTTCCTAATGTACAAAAAATGCTTTCTTCTAATCCATAATAACTAACAGATTTAATTTCTTCGGAGGCAAGTTGAATTGATTTGATTGAATTTAAGGGCTTTTGAGATTCAACTTGAATGCCACTTTATGTTGTTTTTAAGGACTCCTTCAATTTTTTTTTTAATTTCTTCAATATTTTCTTGGAGAGCTTTTCTTAGATTTTTTAATTTGTGAATGTGTATTGAATGGTATAGAGGTGACCTCTTTTTATAGTTTCAATTAGAGATGCTCATGAGTCGAGTCGAGTCGAGTCGAGTTTAAACATGATATTTTAACATATTTTATACTTGTTTAAGTTTGGCCCGACTCAAAATTTTGGCCTAAAATTTTACTTAAATCTACCCATATTTGTAAAAGATTAACCCAAGCCCATTTTAGGCCCACACATAATATTTTTAAATTTTTTTATATTGTTTTATTTTAATATTTAACAATTTTATACCTTTTTTATTTATTGAAATTTTATATACTCATCTTAACATTTTTTTTAATGTTTACATTAGAGTAGTATTATATATTTAGTATAAGTTTATTTTTTTAATGTATTTACGTAATATATAAAAATAACATACTATAAAATATTATAAGCTTAAAATGAGTCGGGCTCGGGCCTTGAACATATTTTAAATGGGCCTAATTTTTTGCTCAAGCCTATTTTTCAGGCCTAATTTTTTGCTCAAACCTTCTCGAATTTCAGACGGGTCTTTAGATCAGGACTGATAACTCTATTCATGCACATGTCTAGTTCCAATCAATCAAGTAAAAAAAAGTATAACCTTTTTATTTGAGTGATCTATAAGGATTAAACTCTATTAATTATTATTATCTCATATTATTTTAAATTAATTGAGATAAAATAATTTATAAAAAATACAATTATTTTAATAAAAGAGTTCTAAAAAAATTATTTCCTTGATTTATCTCTTAATTAAATTAAATTAATTTAAAGATAAATAATAATGATAAATGATGAATACAGATTGGTACAAACTTCCCCATCTAAAATGACATTCAGATATACTTTTTTCAAAGTGGGAGAAAGAAATCAATGTAGGGTTTCATGTTTTTTCAAATATAGGAGAAAGGAAGGTTTGTTTTCAAAGCTGGAAGAATTTATTTTGGGTATTTCTCTCTTTTTTTTTTCCTTAAATTATGTGATATTTTAAATTTAATTTTAGAAAAATGTTAGGAATAAATGTTAGAAAAATGTTACTGAAATATCATCATCAGTAACCACCTGAGTGACCAAGCTATTTATAGATTATTCATATTTTTAAAAAAAATTATTTTCCAAAAATTTCTATTACAAAATTAAAACTATTTTTTTTATATATGAAACTATTCTTATCATTCAAATTCAATTTAAAATTGTAGTAAGCAAAAAATTTAATTACAATTTTTTAATAATTACAAGGAGTGCAATTCAATTTAAATTCTATCGGTCAAATAAGTCTATGAATTACAATTATATAGACTTTTAGGGTGCGTTTGTTTCATGAAAAATAATTTATAGAAAATGTTTTCTATATTTTCATATGTTTGTTTAATGAAAATAACTTGGCCAACAGAAAATGACTTATAAGTCAATAGATAATAAACTCATTTTCCTACAAATTGACTTATCCTTTCGAAAAGTGCAAGTTATTTTTAGAAAACAAAGCTCATTTAGGAGTAATTTTTATTTTTATATAAAATTTAACTTGAATTAAGCCTAATATTATTATATTAATAATATTTTTTATTTTAATTTTTAAAACATTTAAAATATTAAAATACTAAAACACACATATTTAATTATTTATATTATTAAATATAAATAATTATTAATAAAATTTAAAAAATAATTATTTTAATAATTTATTTAATATTACAATTTTATTTTTATAATAAATGTTAACATTAACAATTTTAAATTTGAAAACAACATTCTTAATATATTATAGAAAATATTTATATTAATTTTTAATAATAAATATATATTACAATTTATAAATATTTAATAATAAATATTTTATAATATGATTATTTTAATTATATAAATATTTAAGTAAATCATTCTTAACTTCATTTATCGTATATGTAATATATGTAATTTAGATTAAGTTTTAATTAGATATTATTTATTATTAAATTTATATATAATATTGATATATTATACAATATTATTCTTATTATAAAATAAATTTCGATTCTCAAAATAAAATTTTAGTATAATATTTTATAACAAATATATTAATATTGTGTTTATTTGACTATTTTTTTTAGAAAATGATTTAAAAATTTATCAAATAACAAAAAAAAATATTTTACATATAATCGTCTAAACATTAGAAAATATTAACTTCTTCAAAAAAATTCAAATCTCTTTTAAAAAATCATTTTCCAATCAATTGCATCCTTAAATTTATTTAAGGAAGATTAGTTAATATTTTTATGGCTTAATGTTAAATTTGACCATTAATGTTTACATATTTTGTTAAAATGACCCTAATTATATTTTTAAACTTTTTTGGTCATCAACTTTGTTTTTTCTTCAAGCTATTTTTTCTAACAAATTTGACGAAAGTACCACTAAAAAATTTAACGGGGATGATGTGGTATTTTTAATAAAATGTAATTTATTACTTAACCCAACAAAATAATTACATGTAAAAATTAAAAAATAAATAAATCATCTATGAAATTAAAAAATAATTTTTAATTTAAAGAAAATAAACGTAAGTATCTAATTTTTTTTCAAAATGAATGCATACGTTTGTTTGTTTACTAAGAGGTAATAATTAATAAATTAAATCGAAAATACTGAATGTGTGTATTCATTTTGAAACATTTTTTAAATAATTATGTTTATTTATTTAAATTAAGAGTTACTTTTTTAACTTCATGAATTATTTATTTATTTTTTACATGTAATTATTTTATTAAGTTATCTAAGTAATAAGTTATATCTCATTAAAAATATTCCACATATGAAATTTTATATCCACAATTAACTTTTTAACGGTATTTTCATCAAATCTGTTAAAAAAAGTAAGGTGAAAAAATGATGGAAAAAAAGCTTAAAACTATAATTAGAACTATTTTGATAAAAATATGTAAAAAATAATAGCGAAATTTATAATTAAACATTTTTATAAAAATTGCTTTTTTTTTCTTCAAATGGAGGGTAGTTGAGAATAAAATCCAACCACCAAAGCCTACCAACCCACTCTTCCCTCCCTTCCCCAAAAGCCTTCTATTTCTATTGAATCTTCCATTTTTATTTGCTCAAATCTCTTCATTTCCTTCCAATTCTACCCTCTTTTTTTTATTTGTTTCTTTTCTTCTCTTAGTTTAATTTTTCAAAGCTGTTATGGCTTCTTCCATTACATCTAAGCCTTTCCTTGGAGCTACTAAACCCAACTCTTCTCTTTCTTCTGATCTTCAAAGACTCTCTTTTGCCTCTCTTCATATCTCAATCAAACCAAGAACCCTCAAAAAGCTTCGTAAGTTTTCTTCTTTTATCTTCAATTTCAATTGGGTTTCTGTATTCTTTTTAAAGATTTGTTTTTGACATTGGGTTTTTTTTTCTTTTGTTTTTAACTTCGTTTCTCTTCGTGGGTATTGCTTTTTTTTTTTTTAGTTGTTTCTGTTGAAATTAGCAGTTTATTGCATTATTTGGTTTGGGAATAGAGAAAATGATTTTTAATGTTGAATTGGAATTCTTAAAAATCATCAACTTCAAGTTTTGTGTGTATTTTGAACTTAGGACTCAAGTTAATTACGGTTTTGAATTTTGAGCAATACTGATAGAGCATTGCCATCAGGTTTATATATTGTTTGCTGTCATTTTATGTTTTGTTACAGAAATTCTGTTGTCATCATGCAAAAAGACAATCATGAATGTCTATACAATTTTACAATGTTATGTAAAGATAAATGGTCACACATGGTCGACTTTATGCGATATTTTTGTGTCAGCATTGATCCATCTATTCGACATTCGGCTGAAGCATGATTTCAGGTTTAGATGACTGTAGTAGCAATAGAAGTTATGTTAATGTGTTTTGACCTGGGAGATTTTTAAGATCAATAAACACTATAGGCTGAGATGCATGTAGGAATCTATACTTTTACATACTAGTGAATTGATTTGACTCGAGAATATTCATCATTGAAATCAACACTAACATGTTGCTATTATGTCAAAACATCTTGGGGTGTCTCTAAACGGTGTAATTCTTCTGTGCTTGCATCAACTTTATGCGAAGTGTAGGAGTTACCAGTTTTCTACCATTGAAAAACCAATATTTTTAGGATGTGGTTCTTTTAAGGTTCTGGTAGAAGCTTAAATTTATTAGACATTGCACATCGTTATTGTGTCTTTCTGATTCCTATAATATTTAGCAATAATCTCTACATAAAGAACATTGAGATTGAGTTGAGCTTTTGAAGCCTGACAAAATGTGTTGCCTAACAGAGATACAGGCAGCTGGGAGCACATTTGGAAATTATTTCCATGTTACAACATTTGGAGAATCTCATGGAGGTGGTGTTGGTTGTATAGTTGATGGATGTCCTCCTAGGATTCCTCTCTCAGAATCTGATTTGCAGGTTGACCTTGACCGAAGGTACTTCATCATGAGAACTTAGCATTATCGCTTTAATCCTATTGCTTACCTTTAGATGAAGATTTGTCCGTCCTTGTAGCATCTTTCTGTTCATTTTCATTGCATGTTGACCTAGTGATAGTTCTTGCGAATCGGGTTTCCCCATAAATGACAGAATGCAGTAGTATAAGTTGTAGTCATATAGCTTTCATCTCAATTGATGCAAATTGCTTCCATCATTGTGGGTTAACTGTCAAGAGTTGTTTGCAGGAGGCCAGGTCAGAGCCGAATTACTACCCCTAGGAAAGAGACTGACACATGCCGAATATATTCTGGAGTTTCAGAAGGTTATATATATTTTTAACCCTGGACATTTGATGTTTCTTATCTCCTTTCTTTGTCTTTAAATGGACATTTGTTGACAATCTGCAGGAGTGACTACTGGAACACCAATCCATGTTTTTGTACCAAATACTGATCAGAGAGGACATGTGAGTATATAGTTATAATATTTTCTTGGGGGGTCTAAAATGGGAAAACTAAAATGAGGTTTAACAACCCTTTGGTTGGTGTTTTAATTCTGGCGTAGAATTTTAAATGATCAAAATCTAGTTTGAATTATCTTTAGAAGTTAATAATGTAATTCGCACCTCTCAAGCCTCATTGAGGAATTCTTGGGCTGATACTGCTTCTGGACAGTGAATGAGACCTCATTAATAAAACCACTGATATAACCATATAAACAGTAGTCATCAATTAAAGTCATGCGTACTAATTTCAAGGCAATTTAGTGAACAGGTTCAGTTTAGGATCACGGTTTTAACCTGTGAGCTAATTTCAAGCATGTCGCATATGTTAGGGACGTTCTCGATTTTGAATTAACTATTTGCTTTTTTGGCTTTAGAAGGATTCTTTATTGATGTCACTCTGCTTTCAGGATTACAAGGAAATGTCGATAGCTTATAGGCCCTCTCATGCTGATGCCACTTATGACATGAAATATGGTGTCCGAGCAGTGCAGGTAATGCCTTTTATTATCATCATTGCAGTACCATGGATTCTGCCATATCTTTAAGAGATGCAGATTTGTTTATACCCAATTTATCTGATTTCAACTTGTAACTGAAGGGTGGTGGTAGATCTTCTGCCAGAGAAACCATTGGAAGAGTTGCCTCCGGAGCTATTGCTAAGAAAATCCTCAAGCAGTTCTCAGGAACTGAGGTATGTTTCACGCTGGAGGATTGATCTCTCTATTGTTTCTTCTTATATGTGATCATAATTCATTGCATTTGTTCTATGAATTTCTAATAATGCCTGTACTTAGTGTAAATCAGTCATAAAGGAAAAGGGGGAAAAAAAGCTAATTCTGACCCCGACCCTCTGTTCCATGCTGCAAACATCTGTCTTGTGTCAAATGTTTAGAATCAGTCTAGCACAGCTTTAACTACATTTTCATGATTCAAATCGTACAAGTGACTCTAGCTTCCATTATTGAGTCATATTTGTCAATTTATCTTTCTGTTTTTTTTGGTTTCTTATTATGGTTCATTTTTTCTTCAGGTTCTCGCTTATGTCTCACAAGTTCACCAGGTTGTGCTTCCAGACGGTTCAGTTGACCATGATACTGTAACTCTTGATCAGGTTTGAACTCAGCTCAATTATTTTAGTCTTGATTTCAAACTAGTTATGGTTGGTTATGAGAGTTTTTGTTCCCCATTTCCTCTGATTTGGTTTCAGAAGTTCTGAAAGGCATTCATTCCAAGATACACTATGCTTTTTGATCTACTTTCACCATTGTACTTAGTCTAGATTGCTACTCCCCTTTCAATACTGATCAATTTATATTATAGCCATTATTTAATCATTTTCAACTAAATGTTGCCAGATAGAAAGTAATATTGTAAGGTGCCCACATCCTGAATATGCTGAGAAAATGATTGCTGCTATTGATGCTGTTCGAACGAGAGGAGATTCTATTGGTGGTGTTGTCACATGCATAGTGAGGAATGCCCCACGTGTATGAACCCTCTCTCTCATATTTGTGTTTCATGTGCATGGCCGGTATTAATTTTCTTGAAGTTTCTGTTTTCTTTTGACCTTAAAATAATGGAAATGCTTTAACTTGTAGCAGCCGGAGTCAAATAGAAGTTTCCTGCAGAACTGAAAATATGTATTTTTGTGTCAGGGGCTTGGTTCACCAGTTTTTGATAAGCTTGAAGCAGAGCTTGCTAAGGCTGTAATGTCATTACCTGCAACCAAGGGATTTGAATTTGGCAGTGGATTTGCAGGTTAAGAGATTTTTATGCTTTTGGTGCTACTGCTGTATTTCATAAAATACTCTTGAATTGAGTTGGCCAATTGGTGAAAATATGCTCTAAAGCTATTACTTGCGAGGTTATTTCTTGGTTACTTCTGTTTCAAGTTTGTTATAACTGCTGGTCTGTAAAATCCTTGCAGGAACTTTTCTAACTGGCAGTGAACATAATGACGAGTTCTTTACTGATGAACATGGAACAATAAGGACTAGAACAAACCGCTCCGGTGGGATACAGGTAGTTATTTTCTCTGTTATTCTCAGTCTCTCTATGTCTGCCTAGTAATGCTTACTTGGAGTCGAGTGTTGGATACGGGTATGTGCTCGACAAGGGTGTTTGCAATTTTTAAAATTTTCTCATATATATGAATATAGTGCTATATCTATGTCCGAATATGTTGGGCACAAGTGTTGGACATGATTACTTTAAGGAAAATGAAGAGTTCAGGTAATATAGCACTTTGTTGGGCTTTCATCACCAATGTACCAAATACTACCTGTTTATTTGTAGCCTTCAAATTTTTAATTGTTGGGTAAACAGTGTTGCTCGGACTCTTCATTATTCTTTAAGCACTCATTTCCGACAAATATTCGGACATGGATATGACCCTCCAAATACATGAAAAAACTTTCAAAAATTGAACCTACTCGTGTAGGACACATATCCAACGTTCATACCTGAATCCAAGTAATATGGGAGCTAAGTCTATGAGTTGGGTGTGAGAATTGTGAGATTGTAATGTTGACTTACAGGGTGGAATATCCAATGGGGAAATTATAAATATGAGAGTTGCTTTCAAGCCAACAGCCACTATCAGTGTAAGTTTGATCTCCTTTTGCCTTCTTATATGCTTTCTGGCTATTATGACTTGTTTTATATATCATTGTACGGTTGAATTGAGTGGAAAAGATTTTGAATTAATCAAGTTGACGAGTATATTTTGTCATTCTAACTCGATTTGAAATTTTTTCGAACTGAGTCGACTAAAATGAATTTCGAGTTGAATAGAATCGAGGGAAATTTTTTGAGTTAGATAAAAAAATTAAATATGTAAAATTAAAATATTGTTAAAGTATAACTAATTCCATGTTAGAACACATAAATTTGAAACGAAATAAGATACTTTAGTATGCTAAACTTAATCATTAATTAACTTATTTAGTTCCCAAAATTATTATTTTAAAAAAAATTAAAATTTTAACTTTAAATATATTTTTTAATTTTTATAATTTTTTTAAAAATGTAAAATTTGGAATTTTTATAAATATTTTGAATTTTAAAAATTATTTTAATTATTTTAATTTTTGTTGAAAGATAAATCAATTTGCACATTTTCAAAATTAACAGAGAGGCCAAAAGTGCATTTACACTAATTTGTTATTAAAATTGTAAAATTTAACTCGATTCAAATTACTTATTTGAGTTTACTCGAATAACTCAAACAACTCGGTTTGATTAACTCGAAATTCGAGTTTTTTTTTTTTGAATCTAATTGAATTTTGCTCATTCTCTCATGAGAATTTTTGGATGCCGTGCAGGGAACAGAATTTTCTTTTTGGGAAAAAAAAGTAGCTTTGTTTAGGAGATAGTAATAAAAAAAACCTCTTAAGTAACAGTTTTGTTGTAAAGAACAAAGTATATTTTGGCTTATTAATGCAGTTAAGATTGGTGTCGTTTTGTGATATTTTCTGCAGAAAAAGCAGCATACAGTGACTCGAGAAAAGAAAGAGATCGAACTGTTAGCTCGCGGTCGTCATGATCCTTGTGTTGTCCCTCGAGGTATTTCTTTGGAAAATGGTTTTCCTTTGGTTTCTTCTCATCTCTGTAAGTTTTAGTTTAGAATCTTCCCATGGTTGCCATTTTCCAAAGACGGCTGGATTCCTTGGAAACTACAATGAATGCCTTTATCGAATTTGAAAGTTGTATTAAGCATATTTCATCTTCGTATCTTTTACATCATTTTCAAACAATGCATCTCATTTCCAGTTTACTTTGTCTTTGGTTTAATTTGGACGATGCAGCTGTGCCGATGGTGGAAGCCATGGTAGCAATGGTTCTGGCGGACCAGTTGATGGCACAACATGGACAGTGTAACTTGTTCCCGATCAACCCCGAATTACAGGAGCCCTTGAGCTTTAGTTTCCCCAACTTTGAGCCGGCATATATCTGAACTTGAATGGTGGCAAAGTCACTGTTGGGTCTCCATTGTTATGGCCTCCAAGTTTTCATAATACCAAGTGTTTTGAATGAGAATGTTGTGGTCCCTCTACCCCAATTGCCGTTTCTTTTGTATTTGTTATGTGGTTTTCTTGATAATTAGATGATAATTTAGTATTATATATTTACTACTATCTGATTTATTTTCCCCTTAGCCTGTAAACAACTTATAACAGTAATAAATGTTTAGATTTTTCGTGATATATTTGAACAAAAGTGTAAGATATGATATTTTAAATATACGAAAAAAAAAATTAATATGTGCTTATGTTACAATAATGTGTACTTGATATTTATTTCAAGTGACATAAAGGTAGTTAAATTCTATAGTCCAAGATTTTGTAATTTGTATGACATGTATTGTACCTTTTTCACGTCAATCATAAAAATATAAAATAATATATATATATATATATAATATGTCAATTTTTAAATACAAATATAATAATCATATCCTGTCTAATTTTTTATTTACTAGTAAGCCTCTCCGTTATACTAGGAATCTTTAAAATGTTAATTGCAATTTTTATATATCTTCTATGTTGTGTTTTCTTTTTAGAAGTGTAATATGTTTTTTTATTGCACGCACAATATTAATTAGTTTTATTTAATTAATATTAAACAATCAAATATTGAAATTATAATATGAGAGAAGTTTTACTTGAATACTATTTAAATTTGAACAAGACTAAACTTAAGCCATAAAATGGGAAAGAATCATGTAGTTTTATAAAAAAAATATTAAACATTTAAAAAACAATCTTAAGTTGAATGTTTTGTTAAATAGTAAATGTTTTTTTTAGTAAAAAATAAAATTAGTATAATTAGTATAATATTGTTTTTAGGGAAAAAATTAAATTAAGATGATCCTAAAAAGTATTATTTTTAGGTACCAATAAAATAATACTACACCATTAAATTTTAAAGATAACCAAGTATTATTATACACTCATCTATATCTAATATCTTCTTCAACTTAATTTAACTTTAAATTAATTACTTAAAATAATTGATTTTTTTCATAGAAAGCTGGTATTCATTAATAAAGATGTGTGGCTCTAAAAAATCTCACAGAAACAGAACGTCAAATCAAAGAAAAAAAACACCACAAAGTAAAAACAGTCTAGAAAACAGACAAAGCATACAGAAAAGAAAAACCAAGAGACAAACACCGCCACAAGCCGAACCCTTAGAAGAAAACCCACAATGAATACCAACCAAAACTTTCTAATAAAAAGAAAAACCCTTCGCAGCTCGAAAAATAGGAAAGAAAAAAAGCTTTGACAACCAACAATGGAGATTCAACAGAACCTTCTCCAATCTTCAAAGTCCAAACAGAAACCTCAACGCCGATGAAGCCACTCTAACCGATTCTCTTCCACCAGCTTTGCAACAGAATCTGGTGCCTCCTCAATCCAGAAACTTGGAGTGTGTCGTCTTCGTCCATCCATCACCAAAGCATGCGCCGCCCTATTAACAGCTCTTGGAACAAAATGGTAAGCAATTTCCTCAAAAAACCTAGCTAACAGCCTAATATTCTGCAAAATTGGTCTAAGAATGGATCTGTCCACTTTGTTCAAATTTAATTTCTTAATGATTGTTAAGGAATATCCTTCCAGTATGAGCTTCCTAAAACCCATGTCCAGCGCAAAACAAAGAGCCCTTTCACACGCTCACGTCCGTAAAGGGTAAGTGCATGCACCTAATATTTGGCCTTCTGCATCCCGAGCTAAGACTGCTGCAATAGAAACATTAGTGTCACCCAGAAAAGAAGCATCAAAGTTCAACTTAATAGTCTTAGGATTAGGTGGTCGCCACAAATCATTCATTAATGCTGTAGAGAAAAAACTAGTAGCTTTACTAATACTGAAATCCTGGGCATAACTCTGAACAAAGCCTAAAATTTCATGCATTGAGAAATTGAGTCCTTCATTTACCAGCTTGTTTCTTTTATACCAAAGATCCCAAAAGGATATAGTTATAAGTTTCCTAGTATTCTCATAGCTGCAAGAAAACTACTTACTAACTATGTTTTTCCATTTGAGATATTCGTGCTAGTGTCGAAAGAGAGGTGCAGTTATAGCCAAAGTTGTCGCAAAACTCCACAAGACCATCATAAATGATGCATATCCTCTGGAGCCTCCTTGCACAAAGGACAGACAATATTAACTCGCAATCTCCTTTTGGCCAAGTTAAGAATGATTTATAGAGCGTTTTGCAATTGTCATTTGTAATCAAATCACATTCTGTATTTTAAGTCTTCCTTGTAAGTAAGGTCCGATACCTACTCTTCACTGAATATTTCCCAGAGGCATCGTGGTGCCAAACCAACATATCTTGATCACTGAAACCAACGAGAGGAATATTGAGGATGCGCCTATCTTGTATGCCATCAACGATTTTGCAAATCACCTCCTTATTCTAGGTACCTGAATCCACATTAATTAATTGATCCATTGTTGACCAACGAGTATCAATAGCCTAGACTAACAGTCTACCATTCCCAAGACTAGGTAGCTAGGGATCATTCCATATATTCACCCTCGCACCATAGCTAATTCGCCAAAAAAACCCGTCATCAAACATATCCCTAGCGCTACAGATACTTCTCCAGGTAAAAGAAGGGTAAGATCTAATTTTAGCCGACAAAATATTTGTGAATGGATAATAACAAGATTTAAGAACTTTAGATAAGAGGCAATCAGGCTGGGTTAAAAGTCACCAGACTTGTTTAGCTAATAGAACTTTATTGAACAAGTATAGGTCTCGAAAACCTAGCCTACCATTAAATTTGGGCAAGCAGAGCGCACTCCAAGTACTCCAATGAATTCCCTTTGTAGTTTTACTGTTAGACCACCAAAACTTATTCAAAATACCTTCAAGCTGATGACATAAGTTTTTTTGGCAAAGCAAAACATTGCATAACATAAACTAGAATTGCCTGTAACACCGCTTTTATGAAAACTTCCTTACCTCCTATCAAAAGGTACCTAAAACTCCACCCCTCGATTCTCCTTCTGAACCTGTCCACAAAGTTTGC
Organism: Gossypium longicalyx; assembly: GCA_025698465.1. Lineage (NCBI taxonomy): Eukaryota > Viridiplantae > Streptophyta > Magnoliopsida > Malvales > Malvaceae > Gossypium > Gossypium longicalyx. The sequence continues at coordinate 42,474,454 of CM046999.1, forward strand.
AAAAACCCATTTTTTTTCTTCCTTCTAATCATCATAGGCAAATCCAAATATTTTTCTGGGTTCATTGCCATCCTAACACCCAAAGTGCTGGTGATCAAAATCTTATCCTCAGCCCTCACACTTGCACCAAAATAAATAAGTGACTTGTCCATATATTTGTTGACCTGATGCCAATTCATATTCTATAAGGATGTTACGGACAGTATGAGCACCCTCAATCGAAGCGTCACAAAAAATGATGCAATCATTAGCAAATAATAAGTGGGTAATCGCTAATCGTCCCCTACCAATCAGTACACACTGCATTGTATTATTAAGTTTTGCCTCATTTAATAAAGTAGAAAGACCTTTCGCACAGAGAAAGAAAAGGTAAGGGCTGAGCGGGTCACCTTGTCGCAATCCTCTTGACGGGGCAAAGTGATCACTAATGTCCTCATTGATTCCCACCGTATAGGTAACCGAGCAAACACACCGCATAATAAGAACGATCCAACCTTGATGAAAACCTAGCTTAGACATCATTCCAGCCAAAAAATCCCATTCCACGCCATTATACGCTTTGCTAAGATCGAGTTTGAGCGTGAAATTCCTTTTTTTACTCTTCTTACTTATCTTAAGAGAATGAAGAACTTCATAGGCAATTAAAGTATTATCCAATATATGCCTCTCTGGAATAAAAGCACCCTGAGTTTTATCGATACAATAGCCTAACATCGGACTCATACGATCCACCAGAACTTTCACAATAATCTTATATAGCACAGTACATAAGCTTATTGGTCTAAATTGAGATAGATTTTTTGGTTTTTTGACTTTAGGAATAAGAACTAGATGGGTTTTATTGATTTCACCCATTTCGATCCTACCATTTAAAACACCCAAACAATAGCTTGAGATCTCGTCACCTACAATTTGCCAATACCATTGATAGAATAGTGCTGGAAAACCATCAATTCCTAGGGCCTTTAGAGGTGCCATCGACTTTACCGCAAGCCAAATTTCATCCTTAGTGAAAAGTTTGAGCAGATATTCATTCATGCTTATTATGATCTTTTGCTCAACAAGACCAAGCACCCTGTTATCATCCTCTGATTCAAAAGCCGTAAAAAGGTCTTCAAAATGTTTCAAAGCGACCTGCAGCATTTCCTCTGGTTTAGAAACCCACTGTCTAGACTCATCACCCAAACCAAGGATCTGACTACAACTATGACGAGACACAACAACTTTGTGGAAGAAACTGGTATTCCGGTCACCATTCTGCAACCAGTTGACATGGGCACGTTGCTCCCAGAATACCTCCTCTTTATCCGCTTCTAGATTCAAAACGATTTGCACCTTCAAAATTTCAGTCAAAACCTCATCAGTTGGATCCTGATTAAAAAGATCAAACAACCTTTTTTCCAACTTCAAACGGTGTCTTTTTTGCTTTTTAGATCTTGAACGACTCCAACTTTGGAAATGTTGACCTACAGATGTCAATTTAACCGGGATACTATCATTTTGAGCAGCTTAAACCTGTCTAACAGTTTCTTTAAAAGATTGATCCATACACCACTTGGCTTCAAAACGAAAATGCATCCAGTAGTATCCAAGAGAATCAGACAATGATCCGAAATCGAATGGTTCAGATGCTCAATCGAATATCCTAAAAAAGATGCATCCATTCCAAATTTCCAACACCCCTGTCAAGTCTTTCCCATATATTGGTAGAAAAAAATCTTCCCCTTTCCCAATTGAACCATCTACCAACATACATTAAATCATAAAGACAACAATTCTCCAAGGTAGTTCGAAACGTAGCCATTTGTCTTTTAGATCGAAGTCGGCTCCCTTTCTTCTCAAAAGAACTTGTAATCTCATTAAAATCCTCAATCACAAGCCAAGGGACTGACTGATCATGCCCCAAATGATGAAACAAATCCCAAGAGCCCCATCGGAAATGTTTATTAGGATTGCCATAAAAACCCGTAACCCTCCAAGTCTTACCATTTTCAAGATCATGAATATCCGCATCCACATGAAATAGTGAATAACTTATGAGCGAAACTAAAGCATTACCTTTCCATCCCAGAGATAATCCTCCCTTCGAACCAATTGCTTCAATATCAATACCATTTGAAAAACCACACTTTAAAAACACCATTTCCATCTTTTTAGACTTTAATTTTGTTTCAATAAGAAACAAAATAAGGGGATTAATGGCCCTTAATTTATTACGGAGCCTATTAATAGTCTGAGGTCTCCTTAAACCATGGATGTTCCAACTAAGTAGCTTTATTACGCTCGGCTGCTCTGCCCAGCAGAGCTAGCCGATATATCATTAACTCCTCTATCAAAATTCTTATCTGAGAGATGAATCAGATCATTAACCATACATTGGCCTTTTTTGCCCTCTGAAACATGTAATGGGTCATTTTCTTCATCTAGTTGCAACTCCATAGGCCCATGTCCAATATCAGCCCCATTTAATGCTTGATTTTTCACATTGGTCCATTTATTCAATCCCTTATTTTGCACCAATTGACCATATCCTAAGGGAATGAAATTAGGATTTGGATAAGATTGAGCCAAATCACTCCCACAGTTATTCCTAGAATCTCTCTCATTCCCTGAATTTCATCCTCGAAATTCTCTTTCCTTGTCCAATAAACTGCATTTCGTTCCATCTGCTTCCCGGAGCCACTTGCTAATTGATGAAATGCACCGTCTCGCCACTGCACGTAGGGAGATATCCTAACCAAAAATAATTTTTGAAGGATCTAGCCTAGTACGAAAAGGGTAGAAACTCTCACCATGTCTAAGTTTTTTGTATATAAAATAAAATAGACTTAGTTTCTCGTACTGAAAATAAGCATAAACGATCCGATCGGTGCCAATTAAAATTTTATTCTTTCTTTTTAAAGGAATTTTACATCTAACCAAACCTAAATACACAAAAAAATTGGAAATTGATCGATCGAAAAGGCGTATCATAATCCATAAATTGGCCTCCAAAATCCCTAAACTATTTAGCCATGGATTCCGTTATTAACCCCGGAGGAAGATCATAGATTTGGACCCAAAATTCCAACGAGATTAACGGAACAAAAGATGGGTTCTCTCCTGGCTGTATCCTATGGAGCAATAATAAGTGATTATTGAAAAACCACGGCATTCCCGCAAGTACTCTTTAAATGTCCACCTTATGAAAAAATTGGAAAAGAATACGTTTCTCCCCTAAATTTGAAATACAAATTCCTCAAATTGGATGCCAAAGATCGACTATAGTGTTTCGTAACAAAGGGAAAATACACAACACTATCAGTCAAATAACGTCCCACGAAACTGAGATGAAAATTCTGGTCAACCACCATTGCATCCTCTTGAAAAGCCTCTTCTTCCTCATCAACCAGATTTAGATTAGCCAAATCATCCTCCATAAAGCACAATCAAGACAGAAGAAATCACTCCAATAAAAGCAAAAACAGCAAGAAAACCCTAAAAAATGAAAGAAATCCCTAGTCAAAAGACAGACTAAACCGTGTTAAAAGACAGACATATAGACAAACATCTTTCTTTTTTTTACAAATTTTAATCATTTTATTTTTTTCCATAAGTTAATATTTTTTTTGCAACCAAATTTTTAAAAAAAATTAGTAATTTTTGTGCAATTTTTCCATGTCATTGACACATAATTTTGGTAATTATTTTACCATGAACCTCGAATCTTGAACCCCAAACTTGAGGTTCAAGGTTTTGGTTCAGGATTTAAGGTTCAAGGTTAATAGTTCAAGATTCAAGTTTAGGGTTCAAGATTACGGGTTTAGGGTTTAAGGTTTGGGTTTAAGGATTTAGGGTTACGTGTTACAAGTTTGGGTTCAGGTTTTAATTTAGGATTCAAGGGTTTAGGGTTACGAGTTTGGTGTTCAAGTTTAGGATTTTGGGTTCAGGGTTCGAGAATCTAGATTTAGTGTTCATGGTTTTAGGTTTGGAGCTCAGGGTAAAAAAATTACCTAATTTATGTGTTAATCACATGGAAAATATTGTTGAAATATTATTAAATAATTCGAAATGGACCATGAATAATGTGGTGGGAAGGGTTCATAAAATAATTTTTCTATGGATGAGTGTATAATAATAACTTTATGTCTTTAAAATTTGATTATGTGACAAAATTTTATTGGTGCCTAAAAACCTTAGTTTTTAGAATCATCCTAGTGTAAGTTATTCCCTTATATATATTTTTTTGAACTTAAATAGAAAGGATGCCATTAATAATAATAAAAATATAGTTTTGCATTTTTGACAAGTATTTGTTCCTATCCTTACCCAGCACATCAGTGCCATAACCTAATAAATGTAATTTAATGCTTTTGTAGTAATAAAAGAAATCTACCCGGCTATAATAAAAACCTAACCTTTACAAAACTAAAACGCCAAGTCTGAAAAATCAAAAGAAATGAAGAAACTTAATATAAAAAAAAAGAAAAACTGTTCAAATCCCTGGCATCCTTCATCAATTTCCTCTACAGCCATCTTCAAATCCATTCAAATTATCTAACCCCTTCTTTGTTTCTCATGGCTTGTGTGTAGAGGCTGAAACCGTCAGAGATATTTCCTTTCTTATTTTCTTCAACCCATTTCATCTTTCTAACAAAGACCTATCTTTTTCAACCGCCGATTCCGTTCTTAGAGGTGCCTCTTCAATCCAGATCCTCGATGTATCCCATCGTTTCCCTTCCTCCGCCAGTGTATGCGCCGTGTGGCTTACTGGTCTCCCCATAAATCGAGAGGTAAAGTTATCAAATCTTCGCGCTCGATCTCTCTCTTTCATAATAGCAGCAATATTTGATTTATCCTCTTCAAATGTTTGGATTTTTTTATGACTATCAGGGAATCCCCTTCGACCATCAGATTTCTGAAACCCAATTCTTCAGCAACTATCACTGTTTATAAGCAAGTTTTCACGTCTGCCGTGGTTGTATCAGTTACAAATGTGTTTAGGTAAGTGCATGTTGCCAATATGTCCTTCAAAATCTCTAAAAATTATTCTTGATATTGAGCTCTTCATATGATTGTTATATGCTACATCAAAATTACCTTTTATCACATTTGTTCTTGGTGGAGTCCATGCACTTTCATTTTGTCGAATACCTGTTCTAGACACTACTTTCATTTGATTATTCTCTATATGAAATGCTTTAATAAAAGATATCAATCTCGTTGTGCATTGTTTTTCTCCTTGATGATAGATTTTGTTTCTGTGATGCCATATTTCCCAGAATGTAATGGCTAACCTTTTACACTGCTCTTCTTGCATACTTAAAAACAAATTTACTAACCATTTATCCCAATTTTGTTCCATGCTAATGGATGAGCCATCAATCCCCACGCCTTGTAGAACACATTTGATGAATGTACATTCCCAGAAGACGTGATTCACAATTTTTTCCATTGAACGGCATAGAGGATAAAGATTCATTACCTATAAATTTCTATTTTTTAAATTGTTGAAAGTAGGGTGGAAGTTATTAATAATTCTCCAAAATGTAAATTTGATCTTTCTTGCAACTTATAGTTGCCATAGTTTGTTGTAAAATTTCTGTAGTAACGTAGCTTGATGTATCCCCTCCACTTACCCTAGTATTATATCCCCTTGTAACAACTATTTGTATTCACTTTTTATGGAATATACTCCTTTTTTGTCACCCCTCCACACCCTTTTATTGTGAATGTCTAATGCAGCGAGTGGGATAGCTTGGATTATGGAAATTTGCTACTCCTTAAAAAGCTGTCGTAACACATTCATTCTTCAGGTAATGTGATCAGGATTAATGAGGTCTGCTACTGATGTAAAATTAATATTAATATGTTAAACTCTAACTTAGCCATTCCCAGGTCCCGGGATCCAAGCATCGTTTCATATGTTGATCGAATTTCCATTCCTCACACTCTATCCCATCCCTTTCTCTAGCAGCTCCCTCCCACTCCATATACTTCTCCAGGTAAACAAAGGGTGAGATCCTAACCTCGCATTCATAAAATCATTATGCGAAAAATATTTTACTTTCATGACATGCAAATAAACAATTTGGATTTGTAATTAATCTCCAACCTTGTTTTACCAGTAAGGTTATATTAAACTTCGTTAAATCCCTAAAACCCAACTATCCTTGATCTTTCAGTTTACACAATTTTTTCCATTCACACTAATGAATTCCCTTCCCTATTTTTGAATTTTTCCACCAAAATTTATTAATGATATTTTCAAGCTGATGACATAGTATAACGGGAAATAAAAAGCATTGCATAGCATAAATTGGAATAACTTGTAATATGGCTTTAATAAAGACTTCTTTTCCTCCAAAAGATAACTGGCGAATACTCCAACTTTCAATGTGTTTTATGAATCTATCTCTAAAACTTGCAAATGCCTCTTTTTTTCACCTTCCAATCATAGTCGGTAGTCCCAAATATCTCTTTGGATTACTCAAAATCCTTACCTCAAGGATTGTTCCATTTTCTTCTTGCCTCTCTATTTGAATATTGCTACTAAAAAAGATCAATGATTTCACAAAATTAATCACCTGCCCTGAAACTCCTTCATAGTTGTTCAGAATTGATTTAATAGCACTTGCTCCCTCGAAGTTTGCTTCCCCAAATAGTATACTGTCATCAACAAAGAAAAGATAAGTTAAAGTAAGTCCTCCTCTCCCCATTCTTATGCCTTTAATGGTTCCATCTCTTTTTTCCAGTTGAATAAGAGACGAAAAACCTTCTGCATAAACAAGAAATAAATATGGGCTCAAAGGGTCCTCTTGTCTTAAACCCCTTGATGGCTTAAATTTCTCTCTTTGAATCCAATTAAATAGAACCAAATATTCTATTGTTCTGATGCATCCCATTACAAGATTCATCCATTCATCACAAAAACCCATTCGTTTCATAAATTGTTCAATGAAATTCCATTCAACCCTATCATATGCCTTGCTCATATATAATTTTAAAGCAAAATAGCCTCGATTTTCTTTTCTTTTTTCTTATAATGTTTGTAGAACCTCATAGGCAATGATCGCATTATCTGTTATTTATCGTCCATGAACAAAAGCTACTTGCGCCTCATCAACGCATTCGTCCAAAATAGTTCAAAATCTATTTACTATCGTTTTGAATATTATTTTAATACCATATTGCATAAGCTTATTGGCCTGAATTGCACCATGCAGTTTGGAGAATCGACTTTAGGGATAAGTACTATACTAGTGTAGTTAATAATGTTGCACTCCTTTTTCCTATTAAGAATTTCTAGACAGAATTTTGTTACCTCCTCCCCCACAGTATGCCAATACTTGTGAAAAAAGAAGGCTAGAAAACCGTCCATGCTTGAAGCTTTCAGTGGTGTAATATCTTTAACTGCCATTAGAATCTCCTCTGGTTTAAATTCCTTGATAAGCTCAGCGTTCATATCTTCTTGAATGCATGTCGAAATTCCTGACAGTACTCTATTAGTGTTACTCATGTTTGATGCTGTGAATAATTCCTTGAAATATGCCATTGCCACCCTTGCCTTCTCCTCTTCTTCTACAATCCATTCGTCGTTTGGCCCTTTTAGTCTTTTTACATTGTTCCTTCTTCTTCATTGATTTGCAAAGTTATGGAAAAAAGATGTATTTCCATCACCAAATCGAAGCCAATTAACCCTTGCTCGTTGTTCCAAAAAAAACTCCTCTTTATCAGCTTCTAAGTTTAAAGCTAACTTAACTTCATCCATTTCAATCAGCGTTTCATTGTCTGGATCTATGAAGCACAACTCCTCCAATCTTGTATTCAATGAAGTTGCTGCCTTTCTTTTATTGCTCGTTATTCATCCCATCTTTTTTTTAAAATGTCCCCTAATTTGCTCAACTTTGTTGGTATCTCCTCCATATTTCTGTCCCAAAATTCTTTAACTATTTTTTCATAGTCGTCCTCAATAACCCAATTCGCATTACATTTGAAGTTCTTTCCCCGATTCAGTTTTTCAAAACTCTTCAATCCCAAATCCACCAATATAGGGCAATGATTTGAAAAAGCATGCGATAAGTGTTTTAATTGATACTATGGAAAAATTCCCCACCAAGCCGAATTTGCCACCCCTCTATCTATTCTCTCTCGAATTGGCCACCAAATGAACCATCTCCCCAAACATAATTTCATTAAAATATCCTACGACCAGCCAAGGTAGATCTTGAAAACAACTCAACTTCTTTAGTAGTTCTCACGACTCATTTCTTTTATTCTCTTCTGGAGCTCCATAGAATCTTGTAAATCTCCAATGAGGCATACCCTCTCTTTCCATAATTTCCATATTAATATGATTAGCCGAATAACTTTTCAATTGTACCACATAATCTCCCTTCCACCCAATCGACAGTCCCCCTTTAGAACCTCTTGCTCCCACGTCAAATCCATTATTAAATCCGCATTTTGTTCTAACTTTTTCCATTCTTTTTTCACTTAATTTTGTTTCAATTAGAAACAAAATCTGGGGCTAAACATGTCTCACCTTATTTTTAAGGTAATTTACTGTTTGTGGTTGCCCCAAACCACGAACATTCCAACTTAATATTTTTATTGCTCCTAGTGGCATGCTAATTAGCGGCCACCGATCTTTCAATAGATTCAATCATTGTGTAATTAGGTACATTCCTCATAATTTCTTCCTTTGTTATCTGTATTTTCTTCCCTTCACAAATTATAATTGCCTTATTCTCCATTAATTTCTCCATTGGGCCACTTGTACGTGCTTCTATATTAACTGCACCTCTTCTTCTACGTTCATTATTCATTTCTTCCATATCCATAGTTGAGATTGTAATAGCTCCTTGAAATTCACTCGTCACCTCCTCTCTCAACCATTTACTTCTAGTTAAACGTTCATTCCTTGATGGCGCTTTTAAAGATAAATCCCACCCAAATTCAACTTCTTGTACCCCAATTATCATTCCTATTAGACAAAATCCTTCCTCATGACCCAAATTTCCACATAAATAGCAGAATAATGTTAGACGTTCATATTGAAAGAAAGCATATCCTTCTCGCCCCTGCCCCAAAATTAATTTTTTCTTGCATTTCAAAGGAAGTTTGACATCAATTTTAACTCTAAATCTCATAAATCTTTGTTCCCCTCTTGTAATCAATACAACATCATATTGTACAAATTGTCCAATAAAATCACCTAATTGTCTTGCCAAACTCTCTGATATACACTAATAAGGGAGATTGTGAACTTGGACCCAGAAATTAGTAAAAACTAATAGAACTCTCAGTAGATCTTTTCCTTTAATTAGGCGATGAAAAACAATAAGATACCTATTAAAAGACCAAAGTATGCCATCTAACACCTTTTTTATATCTACTTCATAAAAGAATCGAAATAAATACCTTTTTCCCCCAAATCTAAAATAATAACTCCTCCCAATGGATGCCATAAATCAGCCAAAGTTCTTTTCAGAGAGGGAAAGTGAACCACACAATTCGTTAGCTCTCTTTCTACCAAGCAGAACTGATAATTATCCTTTATTGCAAATTGATCTTTTTTACACGTTATTAGATCTTCTTCACCATCATCAATGTTTAAATTCGCAGGTTCTTCCTCTATTGTCCAAAACTTTTAGCTAAATCCACTAAAGTAATACAATTTGAAAATCAAGAAAGAAAGTTGTGCCTTTAGCAGACGAAAATAAAACCTAAAGCGTGCTAAAGATAAAACCCTAGCAGACGAAAAAACTATATTATTCCCTTGTATTTAAATTGACTCTCAAGTTAAATTGTTTTTTTTCTTCTAATAGTAGGTTGTACATAGATAGATATATACCAATCTATGTTGAAGTGAATATGTGAACTAACTATTTTAAATACATATTTTTAAATCGACCTACAAACGGGTGTACCAGAAATCCTTTCAAATACATATTTTTAAATGGCATAATATCAAAAATACCCCTTAACGTTTGGTTGTTTGGTCACTTTGGTCCTCTATGATTATTTTTAGAATAGTTAACTCCTAACGGTTTTTTGTCAAATTGGTCTATTTTTAATGGATATACTGACATGGCCATAAGTTAACTAATAGTCAACATTAATCGCACTGACGTGGTAGTCCAAATGTAATTAAATGCTGACGTGACACTATTTTGTCTTGTATGCCACGTCAGCAAACAATTTTAAAATTATTAAATGTAAATAATTTCTAATTTTCACAATTTCTTCTTCCCCCTGATTTCTTTCTATCATTCACCATCATCATCGTTGTCTTCAATCATCTTTCACATTGTTTCTTTGAAAACCTCAAAATCCATCCTTGAGTCTCGACCTTTCTTATCTCTGATAACAACCATCATAAACCAACCTTGTAACACCCCCTACCTGTATTCCGAGCCTAGAATAGGGTACGAGGCATTACCGAACTTAATATGATCAATCATGTAAAAATTAGCCATAAAATTTTTTCTAAATTAAAAACTTTCATACATATATTTAACGTCCCTTATATGGGCCTACGGGGCCCAAAACATACATTCAGGGTGGTTCGGGACCAAACCGTAAACATATGAAACTTTTGTAACACTTAGAAAATTTTCACACTTTAGAGAGTCACACGCCCATGTTTTCAACCCGTGTAACTCTCTATTTATAACTTCATCACCCTTGACAGTCGTACACTTCATATAAATAACAATAAACGTGTATGGACTCAATTCTCAATAAATTTCTCATATATATACACAATTTCACGTTATGTAATCATACAACATATATCAGCCATATCTCTGTAATCTAAATATGTTTTCATAACAACTTATCTTGATTTCATACTATTTCATATTTAAGCTTAAATAACCAAAGTATTTGAAATATCATCTTTATGCAAATAGTACACATGAGGTATATAATTCCATAATTATGAATAAACACATTTATCAAACATTTCCATATTCATATATCAATCTCTCATGTCTCCATATATCAATAACTGTCATTTTCATGAATTTCGAGTTTAATTTCATAATTATTTATCTCGTGTTCAATTTATTCCATGTCGAAATTTATTCATTAAAATTTTTGAATTATCAATACATATGGACAGTACATTCAAGATGAACAATTATATAATCACAAATGAATTCATTTATCAACCAAGTTCTATACTCATATCTTATCAACTCGTACTTCCTTGTATCACATAATTCCATGTAACACTTACCAAACTTTGTCAAATTAGTGAACGTCTTACGGAATTGAGTACTTCGTTTTCTCGATGCCATAGCTCAACTATGGTCTTACACATCTTCACATAATGATGCCATAGCCCAGCTATGGTCTTACACATATTCATATATCGATGCTATAGCCCAACTATGGTCTTACACGAATCACATATCTCACTGACGCCATATCCCATATATGGTCTTATACAGTAGCATATATCATACCGATGCCATATCCCAGACATGGTCTTATTCGGAAATCACTTGTCACTTGTAGTCGATGCTACCACTATTCATCGATCGGTGCCGAGCTACCATTTTTCACCGATCGGTAGCGGAGCTATCACTTTTCATCGATCGGTAGCAAAAGCTACCACTTTTCATCGATCGTGGCCGAGCTACCACTTTTCATCGATCGGTGCGCGAAGCTACCACTTTTCATCGATCGGTGGCCGGCTACCACTTTTCACTTGTCATTTGTCCTTGATCAGATAAGTGTAGCCGAAGCTATCACTTATCACTTTCATTTGTCCTTGATCAGATAAGTGTAGCCGAAGCTATCACTTATCGCTTGTTGCCATGGTCCAACCATGGCCTTTTCCTTCAATTCATCTTGTCACTGAACTGAAATACTCAATTTGATCATTTATTCAATTTTCATGCTTTTACATTATTCACGATTTTATCATCAATACATATGAAATAACACATCATGAAATTCATAAAATTAACAAATAATCACTAAAATTTAGCCATATAAACTCACAAGTTCAATTTTTGTATTATAACAATAATTATAATTTCATAATAAATGTTCCAAATAAAACATTATATCATTTCTAATCCAACACTTATCGATTATAATCGGGCATGTGATCAATTTATACACGAGTCATTCATATATTTTTGTATATTTTCCTCCTCCTCCTCTCCATCCACATCCTTAGTATAAACAACATACTTGTAGGTAACATTATCCATAATTTTCACTATCTACTTAGGTGAATATTCAAGCTGTTCATTTGTGTCATAGACACTAAATTATTTATATCTGAAGCTACGGAACTCCAAATTAAGATCCGCTAATTTTCCCTGAAACTAGACTCACATATCTTATTACCATAAAAATTTCATAATTTTTGGCTGGGCCAATTAATACAGTTTATTCATTGAAATCTCCCCTGTTCTGCTATCTGACAGTTATGACCCTTCTCCACTAAAAATTAATTATCTTCTTGTACAGAATTCGAATGATGTTCTCGTTTGATTATATTGAAAATAGACTCATTCAGGATTCTAAACATATAAGTATAAGCCCCTAATTATTTTTATCCAATTTTTTATGATTTTACAAAGTTAAACAGGGGAACCCGAAATCATTCTGACCTTGTCTCACAAAAGTTATTGTATCTCATGATTTACAAATTTATTGCTTACATAATTTCTTTTATAAGAAACTAGACTCAATAAACTTTAATTTCATATTTTATTAATCCTCTAATTCCATTTATACAATTTTTGGTGATTTTTCAAAGTTAGACTACTGCTGCTGTCCAAAACAATTTTAGTGTAAAATGTTGATTTCCATTTTGCCCCAAATATCACAATTCATACAATTCAGTCCTTGCTCAATTAACCCCTCAATTAAGATAATTTTCTCAATTAATAATTTTTATAGACATTATAAGTTATTTCATAACTATTGAAATTCAGAATTTCCACATAAAACTCTAACTTCAAACTCTTTTACAATTAGGTCCCAAACATTCACTTTCTATTCAATTCTTTCAATAAAATCAGAATATAAACAATTTAAAGCTCTAATTCCATGCCAAATCATCATATATTTCTAAAACTCATCCATAACAACTTCAAAAATTAGCCATGGAATCAAAAACTAATGAAATAATAAGTTGGACCCAATTGTAAAAGTCCAAAAACATAAAAATTTCAAGGAGAAAGCAAGAATTAAACTAACATGAAGCTAGAGTATGAAAACCAGCTTGAACCCTCCTCCATGGTTGTTTTTCAGCTGATAAATATGAAGAGAAATGAAGAGAATTCTAGATATTCCAATTTAGTCCCATTTTTATTTAGCCAATTTTGGCAATTTTCCAATTTTGCCCTTATTTCACCCATTTCCTGATTTTTCTCAGCTATTGCCGCCCAAAATATCTCCTTTGGGCTTATTTGCACTTTAGGTCCTTCCTCATTTGACAATTGAGCTATTCAATCATTTTAGCAACTTTTACACCTTTTTCAATTTAGTCCTTTTTATTTAATTAACCACCCAAACGTCAAAATTTTCTGACTAAATTTTATTATTACCTCACCAACACTCCATAAATATTTCTAAAAATATTTATGGCTCGGTTTATGAAGTTGAGGTCTCGATACCTCATTCTCGACCCATTTTAGCTAATTAATTCTTTTAAATCACCAAATTCACTAATTCAAAAATGCTTTTATATTCATATTTGACTCATAGGTACTAATTTATTAAATTTTCAACTCACCCGTCGGATTTAGTGATCTCAAATCTCTATTCCCGATACCACTGAAAATTAGGCTGTTACAAACCTAAACATAACCCCATTAATACCATTGTGCACCCTTCAAAACCATACCCAAAACTCGTACAACCCAAATCCCTATTACTTAGTAAAAATAAAAAAAAGCCCCAAATCAGAAGTTTAAAAAAAAGTCAAAAAAGAGAAAGAAGAAAAAAACGCAGAGAAAAAACATAAAAAGAAAATAAAACACATAAAAGGAAACACATCTAATAGAATCAGAGCCTCCAGTGGTCTCCTTCTAATTTCGGACAGTGGGTTCGACACCAATACTATGAAGAACACCATACCTCCGAACCGAGGCAATCAAACAGTCTAAGAAGAGATCTAAAGACATTAACTCCTAATTTCAAGGCAAGATTTAAAGAGAGTTTATTTGCACCTTAGTTGTTCTTCTTTCAGGTAACATAGGGATATCTCGATTGTCGACTCCTTTCGCTCTTTTTTTTTTCTTTTCTATTTCATTTCTTTACTCCTCATTTCATGATATTTACCATTCCCATCAACTTCCTCGATCATAGAATCAAAATCTAACACCCATTTAACTACTTATGCAAGTGTGGACCAACTAATTTAAATATATCATTTAAAAGTAAAATAAATTAAAAAAAATATTTTCCTCTAAATTGGATCACCATAACAAATTATTTAAGTAATCTAAATAATTTGATATATTTAAGTAAATAAATGAGATAAAGTGATAAATGAGATAAAAACAACATACATAAAAAAAATTATAATATGAATACAATACAAATATGCAAACATATTAAAAATGTAAAATAAATTATTAATATGTAAAAGTATAAAGATTAAAACAAAAATAAACTTTTTCTAATTTTCTTTTCTGCTCTCTCTCCATATTTTTTCTATTCTTTCCTTTCTCTCTTTCCCTCTCTTCCCAACCAATCCACCCACAAATGGAAATAATAATAATAATAATAATAATAATAATAATAATAATAATAATAATAATAATAATAATAATAATCTATACTATTTGTTAAGTGTTTTACTGAGTTATTGTTATCTTCAACTGGATCATCAACTCAGAAAAATTATAAAATTGCCTTTATGTAATTAAAGTAAGTTATATTATTTAAGGATAATTTAGACTTTTTATTTAAAAAATCAATAAAAATGAATATTATGAAATTTACCACTCAACTAAAGCTTCATTTTAGTATATTTATACATTTCAATTTTTAATCAATTGTATATATTTATATTACTTATTAAGTGTTTTACTGAGTTGGTGTCTCCCTCAATCGGGTCACTAACTCGATTAGAAAAAATACGAAAATACCTTTTTTGTAATTAAAATAAATTATATTATTCAAGGGTAATTTATTTTTTTATTTAAATACCAATAAAAATATGCATATGTTAAGATTTGAACTCAATTGAATTGCTTTAGTAAAACCTTAATTTATTGCTCTACTAAAGTTTTATTTTGATTTTTATACATTTCAATTTTTATTATATATATATATATATATTAATGTATTTGATTGAGATGGCATCACAAATTAACTCAGCACCAACTTAGGATTGATGACAACACTATAATAAATAATTGTATTCATTTAGTATTTTTAATATGATATATTCATGTGTTTAAATTTTGTTTTACTTACAATTTAGTCTTTTTTTTTTATTTTAAGTTGTACATATTTATGTGATATTATTATTAATTATTTTTAAACCATATATTTTATTATTTATTATATATATTTTATATACGTAATTTCTACACACGTACGAATTTGATAAAATTTCTAATAATAATAATAATAATAATAATAATAATAATAATAATCTCTACACCATTTATAAAAGTAGTGTCCAAACCATTCCTCCTTTACACCTGTCCAAACAGCAAAGCTTTCTCTTTTTCTTTGAGATTTTAAAACAATGGTATAATTTTAGTTTTAGTCCTTAGGGTAAGCTCAAAATATAAGTCTATATCTATAAACTAAATATGAAAGGAAGGCCTTAGGGCATTCCAACAAGACACAAGTTCAGCTTTTTACATCATAAAATAATGGTCTAACAGCAATTATGATCCCTTTACCTTTTTAATTTATATAATAATTGTCAAATTTCAATTTTAGTCTCTATACAAAGTTCAAATTCAAAATTTAATCTTTATATTTAATTTTTAACATAATTTTGTATCTCAAGGGACATGTTCTACTGTTCTCTTTCTTTCTCTCCATTATAAGATGATGGTCCAATTTCAAATTTGATCCCTTTACTTTTTTTTTTTATAAAACAATAGTTAAATTTTAGTTTTAATTTTAGTCTTTATACTATGTTGAAATTCAAGATTTTATCTCTATATTTAATTTTTGACATATTTTGGTATTTTTCAAGAATTATTTATATAATTTACATATTAATTGTATACAAATAAATATATTTTATTACTTCATTTATTTTTAATTATATTATGAAGTGATTCATCCCCACATAAAACCACATTTCATGTTTTAATTTTATTACATTATCTCTTTGATCTCAAATTCTCATATTTTGTTAATTTATCTTAATTTAATTTTAAATTTATTTTCATAAAATATTAAAGATATAAAATATTATTTTAATTAAAAAATTAAAAGGTATTTTAATTGACAATTATTCAATATATTAAATTTTTTTAATTAATTATTTAAATCCCCAATGGGGTGTACAATCTTACAATAATAATAATAATAATAATAATAATAATAATAATAATAATAATAATAATAATAATAATAATAATAATAATAATAATAATATAATTTACACATGGGTCACCTCTCTGTTTTCTTTTTCTTTTTTGCATTATAAAGGAAATTGGTAAAATTTTAATTGTGGTCCCTATCCTATATACCTATATATAAAACACGTGGGTAACCTTTCTTTCTTTTCTTTGCATTATATAAAAATTTTAATTTTGATCCCTATGCTACACACAAATTTTAAATTATATAGCAATAGTAAAATTTCAATTTTGATCTTTATACTTCACTTTTTTGACAAATTTTGGTACCTAAACTTTTACAATGTGATTGATTAGCCCAATTCTTTATTTTAATAAAATGCTTATGTTACTTTTACCAGTTGTAAACATTTTTAAATTTATTTGTTAAATTTAAGTCCATTGCGATACCACATTTTATTGGGTAAAATACCAATAAAGGCCCATTTTCAATTTTTTTTATAGAAATGGGCCGATTTCTTAATTATTTACCGGAATAGGCCGAAAACGGGAAAATCGCGTCCACGTAAGGCGAAGTCAGGTTATTTGCCAGCAAAGCGCGTCCCTGAGGAAGCGCCTTGTCCACATCATCAGAAAACGCTTCCCTGAGGACGCGATTTGTGCTGATGTGGACAAAGCGCTTCCTCAGGGACGCGCTTTGCCCGTGTTTTTCATCTGTTGGGATTAGGGTTTTTTAGGGTTAGAGTTAGAGTGGGTTAGGGTTTTTATGGTTTAGGGTTTTTGTAAGGGTTTAGTTAATTAAATTAGGGTGTAAGATTAATTAATTAAATTAAATATTAATTAAAAAATTAATTAAATTCGGGTTTAGGGTTAAGTAATTAAATTTGTGTTTAAGGTTTTGGAAAAAAATATATGCAATATAAATTATGTATTAGTGTATTTAAAATAATTTTTTGGTTTTTTTTTTCTTCAGTAGTATCTTGAAAAAAAATTTTAAGAAGAAGTTTCTGAAGAAATAGTATCCAAAACGCTTCAAGTAGGATGCACTGTCAGCAAAATTACTGAAAAATGCTCCCACGTGGACGCTTTTTTTCTACAGTGGTATCTAAGAAAATAATTTTGAGAAGACGTTTCTAAAAAATAGTGTAAAAACGCTTTAAGCGGGATGCACTATTAGCAAAAGTACTGAAAAAAGCTCTCACGTGGACGCTCTTTTGATACAGTGGTATCTGAAAAAATAATTGTGAGATGACCTTTCTGAACAAATAGTGTCAAAAACACTTCATGCATTATGCACTTTTAGCAAAATTACTGAAAAAAGCTCCCACGTGGACGCTCTTTTTCTACAGTAGTTCCTATTTGGCCTTAGACTATAAATGAGCCAAATTTCATTCTCAGGCTGCATAAGTTATAGCAAGAGAAACTGAGGTTAAAATAGAATAAAAACTGAAGATGAGTGAACGTATTAGTGCTGTTATTTACTATGATGGTGAGGTCCATGACACCGAGAACGGTGTTGTTTTTTTATCAGAGAACACACACATTGGTTTTTTTAACGAACATAGATTTGTGAGAACTTGAAAAGAATTAGGCGTAAAATCTTCGAAATGACGCCAATAAAAGTTTTGTCTATTAAGCATCAATTTTGTGCTTCGGTTGATCCCGTGAGATATGACTCATTTGACATCAAAGGTCCTCGTAGCTTGGAGGCAATGGTGGAGACTCATCTTGTTAGTGGATCACCCTACCTCGAGTTATATGTACAATTTGCATCGCCAAATGATGCATTTGCGACTTCAACATCTACTGCTGTTAAAGAAGAATACACGACCTCTGCCCGAGACTCTGCTAGTGGGTGGCAAAACACGAAAGTGTCCGTATTTTGTAACAATATGAAATACACAACCCTTGGCCAAGACTCCGTTAGTGCATGGGACATGCACCTCGGTGGGTCGACGTTTGATACTGAAAATACATACTGGGGAACGACATCAACTACTAGCGGTTGGCAATCAACATCTGATTGAGGACGTTATGAAACATCTACAAGAAGGAACTATTTACTCCCAACGACGTCCACCGGCGAGGGAACCTCGTTCGTTACAGATGATGGTGGGTCGGATGATGAGTCCGATGTGGATCCACCTCGAGAGCCCAGGCCCGATAGTGCAGAAGTTGTATTATTTTCTGAACCGGAGCCTACTCCAACCATACCTAAAGATGTTGAAGGTGGTTCAGATGATGAAGAAGAAGATCCATGATTCAGGGCGTACTCACCTCTAGCCCACATGCATAATGTCGATCTATCTCAAGATGATGCGTTGGAGTTTCCAGATCTACCACACAGAAGGTGTGACCGTACAAGTTCTTCATTGGATTCGGGTGAACTGGAAGTTGGTAAGGTGTTTTCCAATAAAGATAGTTTTCTTGGTGTATTGAAACAACATAGCATCATAGATGGGGTTAACTACAACGTGGTTAAATCCAAAACCGATAAGTTTGAGGCCAAGTGTGCAGTGAAAGACAACACATGTTCATGGAAAATTATGACCTCGTTGAGGAAAAAGACAGGCTTGTGGGAGATTAAAAAGTACAAAGGTCCACATACATGTGTTGGCGGTACAGTTTCACTAAACTTTTAAGGTTTCTGAATAATATTGTTATTACGTAATGTTGCATTATTTAACGTACTTTGTTTACAGGTGTTTCACAAGATCATCCAAAGATGGATTCAAATATGTTAGCTGACTTAATACTACTGACGGTGAAGGCAGATCCCAGGACTTCAATGCTGGTCTTAATTGCCAATATTCGTAGCCAATTGAGGTACACACCCTCTTACCGCAAGACTTGGATAGCTAAGCAAAAGATATTGAAAAAGGTACACACCCTTTTACCGCAAGGCTTGGATAGCTAAGCAAAAGGCATTGGAAAAGATGCATGGTGGGTAGGATGCTTCATATAATGAAGTGTGGCAGTGGTGTCAGGTGCTGGAGAGATATGTCCCAGGTTGCATAACAGACCTTAAAACGACACCTGCGTACTACAACGACCGATTGCTCCGTGGATGCCAAGTGTTCAAGCGTCTGTTCTGGAGCTTTAAGCAATGTCAAGACGCATTTCTATACTGCAAGGCGTTGGTACAAATTGACGGTACATTTATGTATGGTAGATATACCCATCGACTACTGCTAGCTGTGGCACAAGATAGCAATAGGAGAATCCTTCCAATTGCGTTTGCAATAACACCGGAAGAGTCAGCTGATGATTGGGAATTCTTTCTTTCTAGGCTAAGGAGGCATGTCTGCCCCCAACCTGATATCTGCATTATATCGGATCGGGGCACCAGAATACTAGCCTCAATTGAGCGTCAGGGTAGCCTATGGCATCGCACACACCATCAGTATTACCTAAGGCACGTTGCGTCAAACTATTACGGGCAATTTCGATCTACAAGTGAACGACGACAAGTGACCAACATGGGTATTTAATCTTTACTAATATAATTTCTTTTGTAATATTCAATTTATTCTGAATGGAAGAGTGGTATGTAATTTTTGCTATCATCTTATATTCGTAGGGTATAAGATAAATAAGAACCATTTTCATGAGATGTTGGCGGTTTTGCGTTCAGTTAATAAAGAAGGCCATGACTACCCCTGTAACATACCTTTCGAACAGTAGACACAAGCATACGACGGCGGCCTACGATATGGTCAAATGACTTCGAACTTAGCTGAATGCATAAATTCTGTTCTAAAAGGAACACATCATTTATCGATAACATCGATTGTGCGAGAGACGTATTTTCGTTTAGTAGCACTATTTCCGAAGCGAGTAGCGAGGTATAAAGGCGAAATGCAGGGAGGCCATGTATAGTGCGCGAAGGTATTGCAAGAAATTAACAAGGCGAAGGCTCGGGCCAACACCATGCACACAGTGTGTCATGATCGTGACAACCTATGATTTCGTGTGACGGAGTTTGACAGACCAAACCAAGGTATTGTTGGCGGGCAATATCGTGTACACTTGACAAATAGGACCTGCGACTGTGGGAGGTTTGACGCACTTCGTTATCCATGCGCTCATGTAATTGCAGCTTGTCAGAATCTCCGTCTGGATCCCATGAGCTATGTCGACGAAGTGTACAAAATAGAATATATGTACAACATGTGGAGACACGTATTCCCACTGGTCCCAGATAAACGTAAATGGCCGTCTGTATCGCTTGCTCCGTTTAAGTTGTTACCGGACAGAGATTTACGTCGTAAACCAAAGGGTCGACCTTGCTCGACTAGAATACGTAACAACATGGATATTCGAGAAACAACCAACCAACACAAGTTGTGCGGATAGTGTAGGAATCCAGGCCATATAACTCGATCATGTCCAAATCGAAATAGCTGATAGTTGTTGTAATAAAATTATGTTGCATTATTTACATTTTATTAAAATGATGGAAAACATTAAAAATATTTCCTTATTCAAAACAACTTTTATTCTATTACAAATATAAAAGAGTAAATTATAATTAAAATACTAAAAATAACTATAAAAGAGTAAATTATACTTAAAATATTAAAAACAACTTTTATTTTATTAAATGAAAGAATATAAAAAAGTTTATACAAGTATATTAAAAAAATCAATGTTGGTGCTGGTCGGAATCAGTGCCACATGGGGGTCGTCGATGGTTACGCGCTGGATTCCTCCTTGGTTCAGGTTCCGGAGAAGGTTCTGATTGCTCCGGCGGGGATTGTGGTTCATCCGGCTGGAGATCTAGTTGTGGGTGTTGGGAGGATGAGCTGCCTTGATAGAATAATGACTGCAGAGGTGTTTGTATTACCCATGGTGGAGGCGTTTGAATCCCATAAGGCGATGGAGATTGGTAAAAAGAAGAGCTCCCCGACGGCGTTTCGTACGACGACGGCCTATAGATCGGCGGTTGTTTCAGAGTAATTGGGAACGGAGATGAACTAGGCCATGCATTCCATCCTGCCATAGGACTGGAAAAAGGAAACATATAAGGGTTAGGATATATATAAGGGCTAGGATACGCACTTGACATAATCTGAATAGGCTATGATATGGGTGTCGTCGGTTGAAGTGTTGGGCCCGGTGACTATGTGGGCGCTATTGATGGGCCAACTGATTGTATGGGCATTATTGATGGGCCCGGGTCGTTATCCCTTCTTCTTGGATTTAAAGGGCCTCGTCGTTCCCTTTGGACACGAATTTGCCGTCGCCTCTCTTCTTCGGAAAGTAAATATGGCTTCCTATTGATCCTAAACCATGGCATGTATTCCGGCACGCATGCTAACTCAGAAATGATGATCGGTTCCCGAGTAGGTATATAATCATACCGATTCTCTCACATTTCGATATATGCTGAGTGGAATCTCGGCCAATCTGTATGCAATTACCGTAAGTCCATTTTATGCTCATCATCGAGCACCTCAGGTGCTACGAGAATCGGTTGTCGGAAGCTAAATTGCTGCAATACTCGATTTGACTGGTGCATCTCCACGATAGCATAGTTGACCAATGGGACCTTCACGTGTCAAACGTTCGGATTTTGAAATAATTCATCCGGAATTACTGCCCGAATTACTGGATCCTCGTATGGTGTCCATTGAAACTATATGAATATAATAAAAATATTAGTTGTATACATAATACTAAATACTAAATACTAAATACTGAATACTAAATACTAAATACTAAATACTAAATACTAAATACGAAATGACTATTTTATTATCTATATATATTTTATTTAAAACTTACTTGTGCTTCCGACTGTTGGTCTAATAGAAGCCGTATATCTTCAAGAGATATAGGTATTCCAACATAACTCGTCGAATGGTTCCACCTAATTAAATAAATTTTTAGCATACAATTATATTTTAAATCTACGTAATAATTGTAAAATCTAATTTAAAATTTACCTTGTTATAAGTGGAAATGTATATGGCTGGTCCACTTGAGGACGTAAAAATGGAAAGCGAAACCGTGCCCATAATTGCAGTAGTGATTGGCAACCTCTTATTTTAGCTTTGTTCGGTCGCGTCGCCCCGCACATCTCCCGGTACAATGTTGCTAACACGGCAGACCCCAAAGTAAGTTCACCAGCTGCTTTAAAATCAACGAGTTTTAGCAGCCATCTCAGATGTACACGGTTTCGTGACAAGTCTGGCATTAGATAACCTCCGATCATCTCAAGAATGTATGCCCGAGCATATCGTATTCTTTCTAGTTCAGTCGAATCATTATCTGGCTCCGGAAATGTGTCTCGTAACCAACCCATCTCGATTCGACCTCCGTTGATATTGTCCGGAATAGCACCCAAAAGCTCGTAACATACGACGCCCCAATCAGCAGAATAAGTAGACCTAGTGACCGTGTACCCATCCACCAGCAATCCCAATTGCAACTCCACGTATTCCAAAGTGATAGTACACTCTCCGCATGGAAGATGGAAAGTGTGCGTCTCGGGTCTCCACCTCTCTATCAACGCACGATTAGTTTTGGGTCCAACTTGCACCCCCGGCCTATCGTGGCCACGTGCCAAAAACCCGCGTCCCGCAGGTAACCCTCTATCAACAGTGATGGAGGACCATACATATTACGAATATAGCATTGCAACACTCGATTTACAGACTGTTATAAAAAATTATAAAATTAAAATTAAAATTGCATAAATGAAAAAAAATATTAAATTGTATTAAAAAATTAATTAAAATTGCATAAATTAAAAAAATATTAAATACTATTGAAATATTAAAATTATCACTTACCATTGTCATTTGATCGACAGAGATGTGTTTATTATCGAGACGAATTAATTCCCATTCCATTGCAAAAAATTTAATTTAAAATACAACTAATTCAAAAAAAATTTTAAATAGAGTTTTTTTGAAAAAATTAAAGAGAGCTTTGAGAAAATTTGAGAGAATATGAGAGAATTTTTGGAAGAATTTGAGAGAATTTGAGAGAATTTTTGGAAGAATTTGGATAAGAGGACTTTTTTGTGTAAAAAATCAAGGGGAGGGGGGTTTTATAGTTTTTTTTTTACCGTTGGGGGCCCAACGGTTAAATTTTTGACCGTTTGAAAACACAGGCAAAGCGCGTCCCTAAGGAAGCGCTTTGTCCACATCAGCACAAATCGCGTCCTCAGGGAAGCGTTTTCTAATGATGTGGACAAAGCGCTTCCTCAGGGACACGCTTTGCTGGCAAATACCCTGACTTCGCGCTTACGTGGACGCGATTTTCCCGTTTTCGGCCTGTTTCGGTGAATAATTAAGAAATCGGCCTATTTTCGTAAAAAAAGTTGGAAATGGGCCTTTATTGGTATTTTACCCCATTTTATTACATAGATATTGAATGAATATTTTTTTTTAAAATTTCAAAATATTACACTAATAAATTCAAAAGAGAAATTTAATGGTGTTAACAATTATATTTAAATTTTTGAATTCAAAAAATAAAGATACTAAATTTATAAAACTAAAAATATAAAAACTAAATTTTAAATGTACATATAATACAAATATTTAGAGTATATTTTAATTTTTAAATATTTACTCTATAATTTAATAAAAAATTAACCTAATACGAAATGTAGTAGAAACATACTAGTAACAATAAAGGTACATCCACAATGTCAACGTACCCTCTTTTTTAGTTGTTTAAAGATTTAAATCGTATTTCTGCCATATGTTTAGATAAATCAAGTTTTTATGTTTGTGTTTGCCTACTTATTGACTCTGTTTATTATTTGTGTTGGTAAAAGTTTTTATAATAATTTTCAATTTTGTTTCATTCATGATAGAATGTGATCTAACTCTTTCAATAAACTTTTTTTTTGTATAATTAATTTGTAGCAAGTTCGAATGATGACAACTCTAGTTCAATTTGGTTTGAAAAAGGTCATTATCAGGAAAAATCTCGAGAATATAAATCAAACATGATGAGAAGAGCTTGATGAAAAGATCTTATTTGCAATCTAGTTGTGCCTCGCAAATAGGGTATTACAGGAGGTATTTATGGAGAAAACCTTATTCGTCTTGTGGAAAAGATTAAAACCTCTTTATTTGACTAAGTCTCTGGCTAACCATTTTATAACAACCCGTTTTCAATGAAATTGGAACAGTGGTTTTGGGACCACAAATTTGAGTCCGTAAGAAAAATTATTTTAAATTTAGTTTATGGTCTACCGTATAATAGGAATATTGTATAAAAAAATTTTAAGAAAATTTTACCAATTACATGATTAATTGATAAAAGGACCAAATTGCATAAAATGCAAAAGTTGAATTCTAGTAGCTAAAAGGATTAAATAGCTATGGAATTCAAAATTAGAGGTCCTTATATGGCAAATAAACCAGTAATAGGAGTTAGCAGATAAGTTTGATGATTCATACATGAAAAATTAGAAAAAGAAAAGGTAAAATTGGAAAGATGAAAAAATTAAGATTATAAATAATAAAATAAAGAAAATATCATCATTTTATTATCATCTTTCAAAAATAAAATATGGAAACCCTAGCCATGGAGAATTGAAGAAAGTGAAAACTTATTTGGCCTAATTAGGTTAGTATTCAAGTCCCGCTTTTAATGATTTTTATATTTTCGAGATCGTAATAGCTTAATCTAGTTATCTTGGGGATTAATTTGCAAAGTTATCAAAGTACTAGGGTTTTACCATGGATGAATATGCATGAATTATGAAATTTATGGTAGAAAATAAAAGGTTGTTGATAGATAAACAACTTTTGTAAAGTGAATTTTGATGAAATTGTGATTTAGGGACTAAATTGTAAAGATGTAAAATTCATAGAAAAATTCTGAATTTTATGAATTACATGGGCTGAAAATGTTATATTAAAAATTAGCTAGGCTTGGAATAAGGATTAAATTGCATGAATTTTATTTTTCGAGCCTAGGGACGAAATCTTCATTAATTAAAAGTATAGGGGTAAAATGGTAATTTTGCCTAGGATGTGAATTGAATTGAATTGAATAGGAATTGTATTAAATTGAGCTAAATTTACTCGTATAGATCCGGATAGATCAAATATGGAACTAGATCGAGGTAATGAAAAAACGGATTAGTAGCATACAAGTTCACGAACATTGTCGAGGTAAGTTTGTGTAACTAAATTATGTATATTTATATGTTTGAGTTTAATGTTGTATATGTGCGAATTGTATAAATGTCATATATATGAAATTGATCACATATTTGACAATGCCCAATAAATAATAAGTCCCGTTTAGATAAATGAAATTCGATGGATACAGGATTTTCCGTATTAGTTGTGGTCCTGCATATGTTGCGGACACACCACAGCTCGAAAGAGTGTCCCGATATTAGTCCTCTTGAGCTTCCCGTTATATTGTTCTTGCGAGCTTCCCAATAATAGCTCTTTGGAGCTTCCCAATAATAACTCTTCGGAGTTACTCGTTATTGGCTCGTATGAGCTTCCTGGTTATGGCTCTTATGAGCTTCCAGTTATACAGGCCGGATAAGCTTCCTGTTACATGGCTCATATGAGCTTTCTGTTATATGGCTCGAGAGAGGGCTTCTCGTTGAAGGACCAATAGTGCAAATATTTTAAGAGTGGAATGATCTAGAAACTAAGGAAAATGGATGAATTATGACCAAATTGAATAGGTAAAGAATTATGAGGGATTAAATTGCAATTTTACCAAATTAAGTGATGACTCAAGGATGAAATTTTAAAAGACCATAAAAGGCAAAATGGTCAATTAGAAAGAGAGAGAAATCTAGAAGGCAATGATGATGTTGATGATATTTTATAATTATTTAATTAGATAAATATTATTTTATTAATATTTTAATAAGATATTTTATTATTATTTATTTAGTATATAAGGAAGGAAAGATGAAAAGAATTTTCTTCATCTTTTCCATGCACCCATGTGAGAAAGAAGAGAAAGAAAAGAAATTTCTTTTCTTTACAATTTGGTCATTTACTATTAAATCCCACTTTTTCTCTCAAATTCTTTGGAAATTTTGATAACCACCCAAAAGAAGAAGTGAAGTAGAGACACTAGAGAGTTAAAATATCATCTTGGAAGAGAGAAATTGGAAGTGAAAGTGGAGAAAATGGTAGAAAAAGTGAGGAAATTAAAGAGACAAGGTAAGTACTTCAAGAAATTTACTATATTTAATTTTAATCAAGTATAGAGTATGCTAAATTAGTTGAATTAATTTTAAATGTGCTAATATTATGTATGAAAATTAAAATGGTATATTGAAGTAGTAGAAAAAGAGAATAAATTGTAAAGTAAACGAAATAAGTTATGTGAATTTGAATGTTTAAAAGAGTATACAAATAAAGTATGATGATATAAAAAGTGAATGTGTGGGAAAATTTCAAGTTACATTAAATTTTTTTATAATAAGGACTAAATTGTAAAGTGTACAAAAGTTTATGTGTGAAATAAAGTATTGTGTTAGGAAGTTTAAATGGAATGTTAAGTGTTAGTGAATTAGTTACAAAGTGAAGTTAAAGTGAAATTATAGTAAATAATGAATTTTCAAGATATTAGGAATTAAATTGTAAACTTTTGAAATTTATAATTAAAATAAGAGAAGTTATAATAAAAGTTGATGATAAGTGGGTTTTAAGGATTAAATTGAATAATAATTAAAAGTATAATGATTATATATGTTTAAATGAAAGTTGATACAAAGAACCATGAAAGAGTAAAATTAGCATTAAAATAGTTTCTGGACAACATCAATGATTTAACTTTGAAAAATCATAAAAAACTGTGAAAATCGAATTAGAGGTTGAATAAAATATGGAATTAAATTTTATTGAGTCTAGTTTTTTCATAGAAGAAACGGTGTAAGCAATGGAATTGTAAATTATGAGATATAATATTTTGTGAGATAATGTCAGAATGATTTGGGGTTCCCCTGTTCTGACTTTGGAAAATCATAAAAAATTGTCAAAAAAATACTTAAGGGTTTAAATTTATAATTTTAAATTCTTAAAGAATCTGTTTTTAAGAGAAACAAATGGAAGCATCGTCCAAATCCCGTACTAAGAGATAATTAATTTTTAGTAAAGAAAGGTCGAAGTTGTCAAACAGTAGAATTGAGATAAATTTGAAGATTTTACTGTACTTATTGGATAAATTATAAAATTTGAAATTTTTATGGTAGAAATATATTTGAGTCTAGTTTTTAAAACACCAAGCGGATATTAATTTAGAATTCTATAGCTCAAGATATAAATAATTTAGTGACTATGACTCAAGTGGACAGCTTGATATGAATATATAAGTAAATAGTGGAATTATATATACATTAAGGATGTGGAATGGAGAAGAGGAGGAGGTGGAGGAGGAGGAAAATATATATGAATATTCAGCTAGCATGGGTTTACATTAAAAATGGCTAATTTGTTAAATATCAATGTTAGTATCAAATTGTGAAAATAGTTAAAATATTAGGGTTTGGTATTAAATTTCTATTTGATTGAAGGCTGTATGATAGCCTAGAATATTTGGATAAATTAATAATTGAGTAAAATTGGTCGATTTGATAAATTAACTAGTCAAGGGACTAAATTGTAAAAGTTATAAAAGTTGGGGTAATTGTGTAAATTTGAAAAATTGAAGGGTATAAATTGTGAAGTAAATTGGAACTGAAATATATGCTAACAAATGAGAAATTTTATATTTTAGATCAATATTCCATAGATACTCGTGAAAAAGGAAAAATAGCGAAGTAGTCCGTGAACTCCTGCAATTATTACAATTCAATTAAGGTAAGTTCGTATGGTTAAACTATAATGTTTGTTTATTAAATTGATGAATGGTGTTACGAATTCATTCATACCTATTGCTGAAAATAAAATTATTGTTAAATTATGAAATTGAATTAAATGTTCTATAACATTCTGAAATAGGGTCTAGTCGGAACAGTGGTTTTGGAACCACAAATCTAACATCAAAATATTTATTTTATGATTATTATGAGGTCTAGAATATGGAAATATGCATGTGCTAAAGTTTCATGAAGAAATTCTATGAGTAAGGTGTCCAATTGGAAAATAAGGACTAAGTTGAATAAACTGCAAAACTTGGATTCTAGAAGCAATTTGTATGAAATTGCTTTTGATTATTAATTAGAAGGCCTTAAAGAGAAATTATCCCAATTTCTAAGTTTTTGGACAAAAATGGGCATGTATGGATAAAATTTTAAAGAAAGGGCCTAAGGGCATTTTGGTTATTTGGCTAATTAATGAAATAAAATGGGAAAATAAGCAAAAAATCAGCTCATATTATTCAAGTTGCTACCGAAAATTTGGGGTTCTCCATAGCTAGGGTTTTCAAGCTTTTCAAGCTCAATAGTAAGTGCTCGCTAGCCCCGTTTTTAATGTTCTTCGTATTTTTGAAATCCTGGTAGCTTATTCTTTCCATTTCTACCCATATTTTGAGTTAGGGTTCATGTTTTCAAAGTGACCCATATGTGAAATGTTTATTCTTTGATGTTTTATGGAGGAATATGAAAGTTGGATGTGTGTTAAACATATTTTTCTAGGTGATTTTCATGAAAAACCCCTAAAAGGACCTTTTTGCAAAAGGTGTAAAATATGTGGTAGAAATGTGAAATAATAGAAAAATGTGGGCTTTCATAAGAGGGAAAAACATTCGGCTAGGCTTGGGTAACATTGAAATTGCATGCATTTCATCATACGAGCCTAGGGACTATATTGTAAATAATGTAAAAGGTTAAGGGCAAAATAGTCATTTTGTTCGGGGTGAAATTTAGACTCGAAAAGAATAATGTGGGGTATTAATGATTAATTTTTATTGTTATAGACCCCGATAAACAAATTTCGAAGGTCGATCGAGGAAAATAAAAAGTTTCAAAATAACTAAAACGTGAAACCGAGACGAGTACCAGGTAAGTTTGAATAACTTAAAGTAAATTCATAATATGCCTAATTGCATTTTTTATGAATGTATGATAATTGTATTTGATGATAGCATGAAAATCCATGAAATATGTTATTAATAATAACATGATGATAAATGTCCCGGTTGAGGTTAAAAAGGAAGTCCGATGGGTAAACCATGATTTACATGTGACTTGAGATCCTGCATGTGTTGCAGAAAGGATTTAGCCCGGACGGGTAATCCGTTGATCTCAAATATAGAAGGGATCTAGCCCGAACGGGTGTTCCTTGAGTGATCGAGCCTCCCGAAGAATATGTGTGCATTGTGGATTTAGCCTAGAGGGGTAATCCGATTAGGGTCTAAATTTAGCCTGGACTGGTAATTCAAATCTGAGCTCATTAAGGGTGTTTGTCGCTATAAGGGATTTAGCCTGGACTGGTAATCCCAACATCACCTTATGAGTTTATATTACGGGGGATTTAGCCTGGACTGGTAATCCCACCGTAAGATGTGAGGTTTGCGGGAGTGCGTACATGAGATGATAGCTCTTATGACTTGACGGTAAATGGATAATCTACCGAGGTTTTTGAGAAACTCAGCGGGATTAACATGAGATATATAGATGAAAACGTTGAATGATGAGCTCATCTAAGGCAAGTTACATGGTGCATTGTTATATAACTAACTTGTTGATTAGTGCATGTGATAGAGAAACCATTCCATACTTATTGGTTTTATTATCTAATACGGTTACATGCTAATTAATTGGTAAGTTTACTTTCCAGTTATTCGGGCTTACTAAGCATGTAAATGCTTACCCCTATCTTTTCCCTTTTTTTTTTCAGAGCTCGAGGACTCGTAAAGATTGGAAGACGGTTAGAGAGTCAACACATTATCATCTTATTCAGCTGTGGTAGATAGATACTTTTATTTTGTTCAATGGCATGTATAGGGCTTTTGTTTATTTTGTTATATGCGTCATTTGATTTGCCATTATGAAGGCTTGTAAAGGTTACATGTTCACTTGTATATGGCCATGGGAATTGGCTCATTTTGATGTAGGTTATGACCTACAAATTTGTGTATGTTTATGTTTAAGTGTGTTAGTGAGGATGAAACATGGTATATCACATTTAAACACATGCAATGTGACCAAATTACATGGAATGGCTAAGCCATAATTGGCAATGATTTATAATAATGAGCCAACCTTAGAAGTGTTTTAAGTTATAAAAACCCTTAAAACAAAGGGAATAACCTAGCATGTATAAAATCGATGAGATGAGGTTTACATGCAATGAGGTTTATCAAGGTCATTTGAGATGTATAATTAAGCCTTGTTATGTATTATGGAAACCTATAAGTGAGAGTGGATGTTAGAGGGTGACCAAAGGCTTGGCAAATAGCCTAACAAGGTCCACACGGTTAAGTTTGAATGGACAGAAAAGTGTCACCAGAGTTTTAAGAAGTTGAAGACATTACTGACGGAAGCTCCAGTTTTGGTGTTACCCGAGTCGGGAAAAGAGTTTGTGGTCTACAGCGATGCATCCTTAAATGGACTAGGTTGTGTGCTTATGCAAGATGACAAAGTGATAGCCTATGCTTCACGATAGTTGAAGCCACACGAGAAGAATTATTCGATGCACAACTTAGAGCTTGCCGCCATTGTTTTTGCCTTGAAAATTTGGAGGCATTATTTATATGGTGAGACTTGTCGTATATTCACATATCACAAGAGTTAGAAGCATTTGATGAATCAAAAAGAATTGAATCTGGGATGGCGAAGATAGTTAGAATTAATTAAAGATTACGAGCTGATCATTGAGTATCACCCGGGAAAGGCGAATGTAGTCGTCGATGTGTTAAGTAGATAATCTTTGTTTGCTTTGAAGGCCATGAATGCTCGATTGGCGTTTTTTGATGATGGTTCGGTCTTAACAGAGTTAATGGCTAGGCCGACATTTCTTTAGGAAATTTATGATGCTCAGACTAATGATGGTGACCTACAAGCTAAAAGAACTCAATGTGAGTCGGGTATCGAATCAGATTTTCAGATCGGTTTTGATGGATGTTTGATGTTTAGAGACAGAGTTTGTATACTGAGGAGCGATGAAATTATTCAAAAAATCTTGCAAGAGGCACATGATAGCTGTTTGTCTATTCATCCGGGAAGTACCAATATGTATAATGGTTTGAAGAAAATGTACTAGTGGGACAACATGAAAAGAGACATCTTCAAATTTGTATTGAAATGCTTAATATGTCAGCAAGTCAAAGCTGAATATCTAGTACCTTCAGGTTTGTTACAACCTGTAATGGTGCCCGAATGGAAGTGGGACAGAGTTACTATTTACTTTGTGACATGATTACCATTTACCCCGAAAAAGAAAGATGCTATATGGGTTGTGGTGGATAAGTTGACGAAGTCGACTCATTTTATCCTGGTGAGGACGGACTACTCTCTTGATAGATTGGCCGACTTATACATATCTGAGATTGTGAGATTGCACGGGGTACCGCTATCAATTATTTCAGATAGAGACCCGAGATTCACTTTGAGATTCTGAAAGAAATTACAAGAAGCCTTGGGTACAAAATTGAGCTTTAGTATAGCTTTTCACCCACAAACCGATGGTCAGTCTGGGCGGATAATTTAGATTCTTGAGGATATGTTGCGATGTTATATTCTCGAATTTTAGGGTAGCTGGGAAAAATACCTACCATTGGTAGAATTCACCTACAACAACAGTTTTCAAACAAGTTTGAAAATAGCGCCTTATAAGGCCTTGTATGATAGGAAGTGCCAAATTCTATTGTATTGGACGGAACTCAAGGAGAGTCAGATTCACGGAGTTGATCTGATCAGGGAAATTGAAGAAAAGGTTAAAGTGATACGTGACTATTTAAAAGCGGCATCGGATAGGCAAAAGTCATATGCTAATCTGAAAAGAAAAGAGATTGAGTTCCTAGTTGGAGATAAAGTATTCTTAAAAGTATCTCCATGGAAAAAGGTATTGAGATTTGGTCAGAAAGGCAAACTTAGTCCGCGATTTATCGGGCTATACGAGACCACTGAAAGAATTGGACCATTAGCCTATCGTTTGGCATTGCCACTAGAACTAGAAAAGATTCATGACGTGTTCAATGTATCTATGTTAAGGCAATATCGATCAGACCCCTCTCATGTGATTTCATCGACGGAGATTGAAATTAGACCGGACATGACTTATGGTGAGGAACCGGTCAAGATTTTGGCTCGTGAGGTTAAACAGCTGAGAAATAAAGATGTGGCTTTGGTAAAAGTCTTATGGCATCAACATGGTCTAGAAGAGGCTACATAGGAGTCGAATGAAACCATGAGAAGCCAATATCTGAACCTGTTTACTGGTAAGACTTTTAAGGACGAAAGCCCCTAAGGGGGAGAAATGTAACATCCCGAAATATGGTCTAGTTGGAACAGTGGTTTCGTGACCACAAATCCAACGTCAAAATATTTATTTTATGATTATTATGAGTTTTAGAATATGGAAATATGCTTGTGTTAAAGTTTCATGAAGAAATTCTATGAGTAAGGTGTCCAATTGGAAAATAAGGGCTAAATTGAATAAATTGCAAATCTTGGATTCTAGAAGAAATTTGTATGAAATTACTTTATATTGTTAATTAGAAGGCCTTAAAGAGCAATTTTCCCCATTTTTAAGTTTTTGGACAAAAATGGGCATGTATGGATAGAATTTTAAAGAAAAGGGCATTTTGGTTATTTGGCTAATTAATGAAATAAAATGAGAAAATAAGCCAAAAATTAGCTCATATTCTTCAATTTGCTGTAAAAAATTTTGGGTTCTCCATAGCTAGAGTTTTCAAGCTTTTCAAGCTCAATAGTAAGTGTTCCCTAGCCCTGTTTTTAATGTTCTTCGTATTTTTGAAATCCCGGTAGCTTATTCTTTCCATTTCTACCCATATTTTGTGTTAGGGTTCAAATTTTCAAAGTGACCCATATGTAAAATGTTTATTCTTTGATGTTTTATGGAGGAATATGAAAGTTGGATGTGTGTTAAACATCTTTTTCTAGGTGATTTTCAATAAAAACCCTTAAAAGGACATTTTTGCAAAAGGTGTAAAATATGTGGTAGAAATGTGAAAATGTAGGCTGCCATAAGAGGGAAAAACATTCAGCTAGGCTTAGGTAACATCGAAATTGCATGCATTTCATCATACAAGCCTAGAGACTAAATCGTAAATAATGTGAAAGGTTAAGGACAAAACGATAATTTTTTCCAGGGTAAAATTTAGACTCGAAAAGAATAATGTGGGTTATTAATGATTCATTTTTATTGTTATAGACCCCGAGGAACAAATTCCAGAGGTCGATCGAGGAAAACAAAAAGTTTCGAAATAACTGAAACACAAAACTGAAACGAGTACCAGGTAAGTTCGAATGACTTAAAGTAAATTCATAATATGCCTAATTGCATGTTTTATGGATGTATGATAATTGTATTTGATGATGGCATGAAAATCCATGAAATATGTTATTAATAATAACATGATGATAAATGTCTCGGTTGAGGTTAAAAAGGAAGTTCGATGGGTAAATCATGATTTACATGTGACTTGAGATCCAGCATGTGTTGTAGAAATGATTTAGCCCAGACGGGTAATCCATTGATCTCAAATATAGAAAGGATCTAGCCCGGATATGTGTTCCTTGAGTGATCAAGCCTCCCGAAGAATATGTGTGCATTGTGGATTTAGCCTGAACGGGTAATCCGATTAGGGTCTGAATTTAGCCTGGACTGGTAATTCAGATCTGAGCTTATTAAGGGTGTTTGTCATTATAAGGGATTTAGCCTGGACTGGTAATCCCGACATTACCTTATGAGTTTACATTACGGGGGATATAGCCTGGACTGGTAATCTCGCCATAAGATAAGAGGTTCGTGGAAGTGCGTACATGAGATGATCGCTCTTATGACTTGACGGTAAATGGATAATCCATCGAGGTTTTCGAAAAACTCAGCGGGATTAACATGAGATATATAAATGAAAACGTTAAAGGATGAGCTCATCTAAGACAAGTTACATGGTGCATTGTTATATAACTAACTTGTTGATTGAGTGCATGTGATAGGGAAACCATTCCATACTTATTGGTTTTATTATCTAATACGGTTGCATGCTAATTAATCAGCAAGTTTACTTTCTAGTTATTCGGGCTTACTAAGCATGTAAATGCTTACCCCTATCTTTTCCCTTTTTTTTTCGGAGCTCGAGGACTCATAAAGATTAGAAGACGGTTGGAGAGTCAACACACTATCATCTTATTCAGCTGTGGTAGATAGATACTTTTATTTTGTTCAATGGCATGTATAGGGCTTTTGTTTTTTTTATTATATGTGTCATTTTATTTGCCATTATGAAGGCTTGTAAAGGTTACATGTTCACTTGTATATGGCCATGGGAATTGGCTCATTTTGATGTAGGTTATAACCTACAAATTTGTATATGTTTCTGTTTAAGTGTGCTAGTGAGGATGAAACATGGTATATCACATTTAAACACATGCAATATGACCAAATTACATGGAATGGCTAAGCCATAATTGGCAATGAGTTATAATAATGAGCCAATCTTTGAAGGGTTTTAAGGCATAGAAACCCCTAAAACAAAGGGAATAACTTAGCATGTGTAAAATCGATGAGATGAGGTTTACATGCAATGAGGTTTATCAAGGTCATTTGAGATGTATAATTAGGTCTTGTTATGTATTATGGGAACCTATAAGTGAGAGTGGATGTTAGAGGGTGACAAAAGGCTTGGGAAATAGCCTAACAAGGTCTACACGGGTAGACACACGGACGTGTGTCTAGGCTGTGTGTGACACACGGATCACCCCATGGGCATGTGGTATAGCCGTGTGTCCCCTGCACCTAAGAATTCCAAGTTAAAATGCATGGTAGTAAACACACGGGTAGAGACACGGCTGTGTGTCTCAACTGTATGGAGGGCACGGCCTAGCACACTAGCGTGTCTTGGTCGTGTGCCCCTAAATGCATGCTGATGTCATAAATAGAATGCTCGAGTTTTGGATACGAGCGACCACACGGGTGTGTCTAGGCCGTGTGAAAGACACGGGGTAGGTACACGGGCGTGTGCTCGGCCGTGTGAAAACCCCTATAGGTTCGAAGTAGAAAATAAATTCAATTAATTCCACACGGGTTAGGGACACGGGCGTATGAAATGACTTCACACGGGCGTGTATGACATTAACCTAGAAATTTTCTTAAGATTTTCTTAGGCCCTCGGTTTAGTTCTAGACCGTTCTCAATGTATGTTTAGGGCCTAGTATGCCCATAATAGGGACATTAAGATGTTGTTTGATTGGTTTCAATTTGAAACGAAATTTTATAACCCGTATTTCTCGAAATTGTTCAAGTACATGTCTAGTAACGCCTCGTACCTGGTCCTGGTCTCGGGTACGACTAAGGGGTGTTACATGTTCAAAACCAGTGGAACGGAGGATTAAGTACAATCGTTCTGTGGCAAAGGATGAATTAACGATTAAGACCATGGTTGAACCATGGAAGTGTTTGAATGTAAGACCATAGCTGGGCTATGGCATTTTAATGAAAAGACCATAACTTGGTTATGGCACCTTGAACGTAAGACCATGGTTGGACCATGGCAGTATATATGTATGTGTGTAAGACCATAGCTGGGCTATGGCATTCTGATGAAAAGACCATAACTGGGTTATGACACCTTGAACATAAGACCATGGTTGGACCATGATAGTATATATATATGTGTAAGACCATAGCTGCGCTATGGCATTCTGATGATAAAACCATAATTGGGTTATGGCACTACGAATGTAAGACCATGACAGGGCCATGGCAATGCATGTGTAAGACCATAGTTGGACTATGACACAAAGAAAACGATGTACTTATATCCGTAAGTCGTTTATTGAATGGTAAGTTATCGAGAGTTATTTTGAATGATATATGTATATGACGAAACAGTAAAAGTTGATATGTATCATGAAATGAATATATATATATATATCAATATCTTGATATGTTGAAACATGAAAATTATGTAAGTTGAGACAAGTAATAAATTCAAGTGTGACCTGTTGAGATAATAAGGTTATTGATGTTTAAATTATAAGAAATATGTTCAAGTATGCTAACAAGTGTTGTTGTTTAATACTTAGGCAAGTGTCAAATATTTGGTTGAATGGTAGCATGTTTAATTATATGATGCATTGAAATTATAAGTGTTCGAATGAATATATGATTGTGCTTATGAAAGAGTGGTAAGGTTTAAGTTATGTAATTTCTTATGAAATGATTTATCGTGTGATTAATTCGAAAAAGGTCTTTGTTTAAGTGCACTAGCTTGTAGCCATGATGAAATGATATGCTTATGACTGGTGTATTATGCCTACGGAATGAATGTGGAAAGTAAAGAAACATAAATGAAAATAAAGAAATTTGGAAGAATTAAAGCCGTGTTAAAACCCTACTATGCTAGGAATAATATGTATAAGTGATACTGTAGATTTATTCACTTAGTGAGTTGTTAAATATAACTTCATGAATATTTTGGTATCAATATTGGATAATTTTAGATATGTTTAAATTTCATATTTGAAAAAAAGTATTATGATTAAAGTTTATACGAGCTTACTAAGCATTCATTGTTTATGTATTGGTTTTCCTTTATTTTTCAGATTATTGGAAGCTCGATTGGGTTAGAAGCTTGTCGGAGTTGTATCATACTATTTATCGATTCTATTGGTACTTTTCAATGTTTTGATTTGGTTATAATGGCATGTATAGATTGATATAGAATTGGGTGAGAAATATGACTTGTAAAATGGACTATTTTCGTCTCACAGGCAAAGACATGGGCGTGTGTCTCAACCGTGTGTAACGCACAGCTAGGTGACACATCCGTGTGTTCCTTGTATCTTAAATTTGCACAAAACAAAATACTCACACGGCCTGAGACATGGGCGTGTCTCCAAACCATGTGAGTCACATGGCCTAGCCACACGGTCGTGTGACACCTGTAGTGTTGAAAATTTTAATATTTTCAAAAAAATTTATGAGTCTTTGACTTAGTCCCTATTTGTTTCTAATACGTAATTTGGGCCTCGAGGGCTCGTTTAAGGGACAATATGTATGATTTTGCTTGGTTTCTAATATGAATGCCAGATGAAATGAAATATATGGTAATTAATTTGTAAACTTCGGTAATGCTCCATAACCCTATTCCGGCAACGGATTTGGGTTAGGGATGTTACACATACGGCCTAGCACATGGGCGTGTGTCTTGGCCGTGTGTCCCTTGCATCTTAAAATTTCAAAACAGAATGCTGAAGATTTTTCGCAAGGCCTAGCACACGGGCGTGTGGCTTGGCCTTGTGACCTTTGCACCTACACACGGCCTAGCATACGGACGTGTGACCCAAGTCAGAAAGTTACACGGGTACAGACACGAGCTTGGACATGGCCGTGTACCTTATTTTAAATACCACACGGCTTGGGACACGGCCTGACCACACGAGCGTCTGTCCCCTGCACCTAGAAAATTTTTTAAAATTTTACGAAAATTCTCTGAGTTCTCGATTTAGTCCTAACTTGTTTCTAATGCATTTTTTAGGCCTTGAGGGCCTATACAAAGGACAATATGATTGAAATAATTTTTTTCTAATATGAACAATAAATAATATAAATTAACTATATTAGATCTGTAAACTCCAGTAATGCTCTGTAACCCTATTTCGATGACAGGTATGGGTTAAGGTGTTACATTTATTGGTATTAGAGCTACGGTTTAGTCGATTCTCTAACTAATGTAGCATTTACGAGTCTAGCTATACATGCCATTATATAATCTGTGATAGTGTGACGTCTCCTGAACATTTTAAATATGTTTTTCATATAGCAATGTCTTCCAACCGAGTTGAATCCGAAGAAGATGAGAGCAATGCTCAAGCTTCAGTACAAAGAGCAGCCTTAAGTAATAGAAGGATCGTATTTGAGATCCAAGGAGAAGAGGCTAAAGAAGCCTTCTTCTAAATGATGAATGAGTGGTTTATAGAGTTTGTAAGAACAAAATCGGTTGTACAAAAATCTCCACCCCCTCCTGTTTCTCAACCGGTTCTTAATATGCCACAAGATAAAGAACTTGTTAGAGTCGGTAAGCCTCTTGTTGATAAAATCTATAAATATAAGGCATAAGAATTTAGAGCTACTGCTGAAGATGATCTTGAAAGGGTCGAATTTTGGTTAGAAAATACTATCAGGGTTTTGGATGAATTATCTTGCACACCAGCCAAATGTTTGAAATGTGTTGTATCACTGTTAAAAGATTCAACTTACCAATGGTGGAATACTCTGATTTCTATTGTATCGAAAGAAATGGTCACATGGGAATTTTTCCAAACTGAATTGAAAAAGAAGTATATCAATCAGTGATTCCTGGATCAGAAACGGAAGGAATTTTTAGAGCTTAAATAGGGGAATATTACCGTATTTGAATATGAACGAGAATTTTTCCGACTGAGTAAGTATGCCAAAGAATGTATCCCGACTGAAATCGCAATGTCTAAGCGATTTAAAGAGGGTTTAAATGAAGATATAAAACTGTTAGTTGGGATTCTGGAATTAAAAGAATTTGTGGAACTAGTTGACAGAGCTCAATAAGTCGAAGAGTTGAGTAAAGAAAAAAAGACAAGCTAAAATTGAAGCTCAAACTTCTAGTAAAAGATTTATGGAAAAATTATACCTGTCACCCTCGAAGAAAACAAAGAAAAATCATGACCATTTTACCACTTCTACGGGGTATTCTTGGAAAGACAGAAGTATTGAACAGTCTAATCTGAGATCTCAGGTTACATCTGTAGCAAGTGCAGGCAGTGTCAGAAACGCCAAACCTAGATGAAAACACTGTAACAAATTTTATTTTGGTGAATGCCACGTGAGAAGTGGAGCATGTTTTAGATGTGGTTCTTTTGACCACTATCTCAGAAACTGCCTAGAAAGGCCTGAAAGAGATACTGCACAGACTTCAAAGCTGAGCAACTTCGCTACAAAAGGTAGACCACCTCGTAACCTTGGCAATGTTAGTAGTAGTCGAGGTATGATAAAAGATTCAACTATTAAATCTAAAACACGAGCACTGGCAAAGACGTATGCTATTCGTGCACGTAAGGATGCCTCTGCACCCGATGTTATTATTGGTTCTTTTTCTCTTCTTGATACTAATATAATTGCTTTAATTGATCCTAGTTCAACTCATTCATATATCTGTAAAAATTTAGTGTCTATTAAAAATTTACCTGTCGAGTCCACTAAATTAGTGGTTAAAGTATCAAACCTTCTAGGCTAGTATGAGATGGTGGATAAAATTTGTAAGAACTGTCTGTTAATGATACGGGGTTTCTGTTTTCTGGTTGATTTCTTGTTATTACTGTTTGATTAGTTTGATGTAATTCTGGGTATGGACTTGTTAACTCAACATGATGTCGTAGTAAATTGCAAACAAAAGTATATTGTGTTGAAATGCTAGAATGGTGAAATGATTTGTACTGAATCTGATAGTTTGAATGGGTTGACTAAAGTGATATCAGCCATGTCAGTATAGAAATATGTTTGAAAGGGTTATGATGCTTATCTTTCCTATGTATTGGATACTAAAGTATCTAAATCCAAGATTAAATCAGTGCCAGTAGCCTGTGAGTATCCTAATGTGTTTCCAGAAGAATTATCCAGATTACCACTGGTCAGAGAAGTGAAATTTTCTATAGATCTTATTCCGGGAACAACATTGATATCTATAGCACCATACAGAATGTCTCCTATAGAATTAAAGGAGTTGAAAGCATAGTTGCAAGAATTAACTGATAGGGGTTTTGCTTGACCCAGTTTTTCACCATGGGGTGCACTGGTCTTGTTTGTTAAAAAGAAAGATAAATCTTTGAGATTATGTATTTACTACCGTCAGCTGAACAAAGTTACCATTAAAAATAAGTATTCACTGCCCCGCACTGATTATTTGTTTGATCAGTTGAAAGGTGTCATAGTGTTTTCAAAGATTGATCTCTGTTCTGGTTACTATCAATTACGAGTGAAAGGCTTAGATGTACCAAAAACAGCCTTCAGAACCAGGTATCGGCATTATGAATTTCTTGTGATGTCATTTGGTTTAACAAATGCACCTGCAGTATTTATGGATCTGATGAACAGAGTTTTCAGACCGTATCTAGATAGATTTGTGGTGATATTTATTGATGATATTCTTGTATATTCTCGAGATGAAACTGAGCATGCTGATCATTTGAGAATTGTTCTACAAATATTGCGTGAGATATAGTTGTATGCTAAATTCAGTAAATGTGAATTATGGCTTCGGAAGTTGGTTTTCTTGGACATATAGTATCTACTGAAGGTATCAGGGTGGATCCGAATAAATTTTTAGCAATTGTTAACTGGAAACCACCGAAAAATGTGCTTGAAGTCAAAAATTTTCTGGGATTAGGTGGTTACTATCAGAGATTTGTACAAGGGTTTTCGATGATAGTTTCGTTGATGACACGACTATTGCAAAAAGATGTGAAATTTGAATGGTCTGATAAATGTCAGCAGAGTTTTGACAGATTGAAAGCCTTGTTGACCAAAGCAGCAGTTCTGGTTCAGCCTGAATCGGGTAAGGAATTTTTGATTTATAGTGATGCATTATTGAATGGCTTAGACTATGTTTTAATGCAAGAAGGTAAAGTGATAGCTTATGCTTCCGGACAGCTTAAGCCGCATGAAAAGAATTACTCGATACATGATTTAGAATTAGCAACCATTATTTTTGCACTGAAAATTTGGTGACACTATCTGTTTGGTGAAAAGTGCCATATATTCACTGATCACAAGAGTTTAAAGTATCTGATGTCACAAAAAGACGTGAACTTGAGATAGCGCAAGTGACTTGAATTATTGAAAGATTATGATCTAGTTATCGATTATCATCCGGGAAAAGCAAATGTGGTTGCTGATGCTCTTAGAAGAAAATCTTTGTTTACTTTGAGAGCGACGAATAGTTGATTATAATTGTCTGATGATGGCTTAATCTTAATTGAGTTAAAAGCTAAGCCGACATTTCTACAGCAGATTTGTGAAGCTTAGAAAAGTGATAATGAGTTGCAAGCTAAATGGGTACAGTGTGAATCAACTTCCAATTTAGAATTTCAGATTAGATCTGATGATTGCCTATTGTACAGAGGCAGAGTATGTGTATAAAGAAATTCAAAGCTTATACAGAATATTTTATACGAAGCTCATAATTGTACTATATCTGTTCATCTAGGGAGTAATAAAATGTATAATAATTTGAAGAATTTGTATTGGTAGCCGGGAATGAAACACAACATTTCTGAATTTGTATCTAAATGTTTAATATGTCAACAAGTTAAGGCTGAACATCAGGTACCTTCAGGATTATTATAGCCAATCATGATGCCGGAATGGAAATGGGAAAGAGTTACTATGGATTTTGTATCGGGGTTACCCTTATCTTCAAAAAAGAAAGATGCTATTTGGGTAATCATTGATCGTTTGAAAAAATCTGCAGAATTTATTCCGGTACGTATGGATTTTTCCCTGAATAGATTGGTTGAGTTATATATTTCTAAGATTGTTAGATTACATGGATTGCCGGT
Source organism: Gossypium longicalyx (assembly GCA_025698465.1). NCBI lineage: Eukaryota > Viridiplantae > Streptophyta > Magnoliopsida > Malvales > Malvaceae > Gossypium > Gossypium longicalyx. The sequence goes on from CM046999.1 coordinate 42,516,625, forward strand.
CTCCATTATTTCTGATAAAAATCCTCGGTTCACACTCCGATTCTGGAACAAGTTGCAAGAAGCCTTGGGTACACAATTGCATTTCAGTACTACATTTCACCCACAACCGATGGTTAGTCTAAACGGGTAATTCACTTGAAGATGTGCTTCGGTGCTGTGTACTAAAATTCGAAGGCAATTGGAAGAAATATCTGCCTTTAGTCGAATTCGCATATAATAACAGCTATCAGTCAAGTATAAAAATAGCACCGTAAGAAGCCCTATATGGTCGTAAATGTAGAAATCCATTGTATTAGTCCGAGCTTAGTGAGAAAAAGATACATGGAGTTGATTTGATTCGTGAAACTGAAGAGAAAGTGAAAGTAATCCAAGATAGCCTGAAAGTAGCTTCTGATTGTAAAAAATCCTATGCAAATCTCAAACGGAAAGAAATAGAATTTCAAGTTGGCGATAAGGTATTCTTGAAAGTTTCACCTTGGAAGAAAGTTCTTCGGTTTAGTCGTAAAGGCAAAATGAGTCCGCGATTTACTGGGCCGTATCAGGTTATTTAAAGAATCAGACCTGTTGCGTACCGATTGGCCCTACTGCCAGAGTTTGACAGAATTCACAATATCTTTCACGTGTCTATTTTACGGCAATATTAGTCAGATCCTTCATATGTTATCTCTTCGACAGAGGTTGAGATTCAGCCTGACATGACTTACAGTGAGGAACTGATCAAAATCTTAGCATGTGGACGAAAGAATTAAGAAATAAAAAAGGTAGCTCTAGTAAAAGTTCTTTGGCAATGACACGGATTAGAAGAAGCTACCTGGGAACAGGAGGAAACAATGAGAAAGCAATATCTAAACCTCTTTACTGGTAAGACTTTCGAGGACGAAAATTCTTTAAGGGGGAGAGTTGTAACAACCCATTTTTAGTGAAATTGGAACAATAGTTTTAAGACCACAAATCTGAGTCTGTAAGAAAAATTATTTTAAATTTATTTTATGGTCTACTGTGTAATAGGGATATCGTATAAAAATTTTGTTAAGAAATTTTACCAATTACATGATTAATTGATAAAAGGACAAAATTGCATAAAATGTAAAAGTTGAATTCTAGTAGCTAAAAGGATCAAATAGCTATGAAATTTAAAATTGGAGGTCCTTGTATGGCAAATAGACCATTAAGAGGAGTTAGTAGATAAGTTTAATGATTCATACATGGAAAATTAGAAAAAGAAAAGGATAAAATTGGAATGATGAAAAAAATTAAGATGATACGTAATAAAATAAAGAAAATATCATCATTTTATCATCATCTTTCCTAAATAAAATATGGAAACCCTAGCCATGGAGAATTGAAGAAAGAGAAAACTTATTTAGCCTAATTATGAAATTTGCAAAGTTATCAAAGTACTAGGATTTTACCATGGATGAATATGTATGAATTATGAAATTTATGATAGAAAATGAAAGGTTGTTGATAGATAAACAACTTCTGTAAAGTGAATTTTGATGAAATTGTGATTTAGGGACTAAATTGTAAAGATGTAAAATTCATAGAAAAAGTCTAAATTTTATGAATTACATAGGCTGCAAATGTTATATGTAAAAATTAGCTAGGCTTGGAATAAGGATTAAATTGCATGAATTTCATTTTCCGAGCCTAGGGACGAAATTGTTATTAATTAAAAGTATAGGGATAAAATGGTAATTTTGCTTAGGATGTGAATTGAATTGAATTAAATAGAAATTGTATTAAATTGAGATAAATTTACTCATATAGATTTGGATAGATCAAATACGGAGCTAGATTGAGGTAAAGAAAAAGTAATGGATTAGTAGCATACAAGTTCACAAACATTGTCGAGATAAGTTTGTGCAACTAAATTATGTATATTTATATGTTTGAGTTTAATGTTGTATATGTGTGAATTGTATAAATGTCATATATATGAAATTGATCACATATCCGACACTGCCCAATAAATAATAAGTCCCATTTGGATAAATCAAATTTGATGGATACAGGATTTTCCATATTGGTTGTGGTCCTGCATATGTTACAGACATACGACAGCTCGAAAGAGCATCCAGATATTAGCCATCTCGAGCTTCCCGTTATATGGTTCTTTCGAGCTTCCCGATAATAGCTCTTCAGAGTATCCCGATCGATTGTGATTCTGCATGTTTTGTAGACACATTGCAGCTCTTATGAGCGTCTTGTTATATGGCTCTTCATGAGCTTCCTAATTAAAGGCTCCTTGTGAACTTCCCGATATGACTCATTTGAACTTCTCAATATATAGCTATCTGGAGCTTTCCGTTAATAACTCTTCGGAATTACCCGTTATTGGCTCGTATGAGCTTCCTGATTATGACTCTTATGAGCTTCCCGTTATACAGCCCAGATAAGCTTCCTATTACATAGCTCATATGAGCTTCCCGTTATATGGCTCGAGAGAGGGCTTCCCGTTTATGTGCTTGTATCAGCATTTTTGAATATGAATTGAAGAAGTATAAACTTGTCCACTTTATGTATATTACCCTAGAATTCATCGATATTTTAAATGATTCAACGGATAAGACCTTGATACGATAAAATAAATGAATTAAAAATGAATTGTTACTTGTATATACATAAAATACATGGAAATTTGGTATTGATGAGCTCATACACGATTCTTAAAATCTATGTGAAGTAAATGACTAACATGTTTGATAAAGTTCTGTGTTTTAGGCTATTAGCCAAATTGCTTGGATGCATCTTAGATGTTTATTTAATGAAAATGAATGGTATGTTAATTTCCTATTATAAGAACTTACTAAGTATTAAATGCTTACCTTGTTTATTTCCCCTGTTTTATAGTATTTGGAAGCTTTTAAAGGTTGAACGCGGTTTGGAGCAACATCACACTATCCTTTAGCTTGTTTTGGTATAAATAACAGAATTTCTTTTGAATATAATGACATGTATAGGTTGAATTGGCCAAATGATGGCATATGAATATTTAGTTGAAACTAGCCATTGGTATGGCTTGTGTTTGGTATATTTTGATATGTAAATATATGGCCTAAACATGTTTGATGTGTGTGTTTGAAATGGTTAAATGATGGAAAGTTTATAGACCTATTGATGATTGGTTTGAGATAGCATAATTGGTAAAATATGCCTATATGCACATATGTGTATTTGGTAAGTTTGAACACTTCAACATATGTGATAATTTGTCATGCATAAGACTCAGTTTTGGCCTAATTTTAATGTCTTGAATTGGTTGGTGAATGTATTAAAGTGTTGATGTAGGTGGAATACAAATTGGGTGAGAAATGTGGCCTTGGAAATGACCTATTTTTGTCCACACGGGAAGAGACACAGGCGTGTGTCTCAACCATGTGTGGCGTGTGTCTTGGCCATGTGTCCCCTGCATCTTAAAATTTCAAAACAAAATGCTTAGGATTTTTCACACGGCTTGGCACACGGGCGTGTGGCTTGGCCGCGTGACCCCTGCACTTACACACGGCCTAGCACACAGGCGTGTGACTTGGTCGTGTGACCCAAGTCAGAAAGTTACACGGGTACAGACACGAGATTAGACACGATCGTGTACCATATTTCGAATACCACATAGCCTGGGACACTGGTGTGTGCTCCTTGCACTTAGGAAAAATTTTAAAATTTTGCGAAAAATTCTCTGAGTTCCCAGTTTAGTCTCGACTTTTTTCCATTGCATAGTTTGGGCCTCGAGGGCCTAAGGGACAATATGATTGAATATAATTATTTTCTGATATGAACAGTAAATAATATAAATTAACTGTATTATATCTGTAAACTCCGGTAATACTTTATAACCCTGTTCCGGCGATGAATATGGGTTAAGGGTGTTACACATTTAGTGTTGAAACAACATCTATTTACGTTTCACATAAACGAATATGAGCTTCTTAGAAAGCACATCAGTCAATTCATTACTCTTTTGAATGATTTAAATAACATTGATGTTCAAATTGACGATAAGGATCATACTTTGCTATTGTTGTTCTCTTTACCCCCTTCATACAAGACTTTCAAGGAAACCATGATTTATGACAGAGACAATATCTCGTTCGAGGATGTGAAGGGTAATTTGTTGAGTAAATACAAACTTGACAATGAGTTTGGTTCGGATAGCAAGGCAGATAGGCAAGCTTCCGTTTTGATAGCATAAAGCGAGAAAAAAGATGTTGCTATTGTAAGAAGTTAAGTCATGTCAAGACAGATTGTTATAAACTATGAAATAAAAAGGCTATTAAGAGTAATGAAGAAAATGTAACTGGTGCTAATTTAGCCAACGAAAGGGGTGATGGTTTCTTGTTAGTGTCAACAAGCAAAAGCTTCGAGCTTACGTCCGAGTGGATCCTAGATTTGGGATGTTCTTTCCACATGTCTCTCAACAAAGAATGGTTCTCCATTTAAAGTTTGGTTGAAGGTGGAGTTGTGCGCATGTGAAATGGTTCATCTAGTAAGGTAATCAGTATTGATACTATTAAAATTATGATGTACGATGAGGAGATCTGAATACTGTCAGATGTTAGGTATGTACCTGATTTAAGAAAGAATCTCATCTCCTTGAGTATTTTGGACTTGAAAGGTTGTAAGATCAACATTGAGTTAAATGACATTAAGGTATCTCGTGAGGCTCTCATTTTGATGAAAGGTAAAAGGACTGACAGTTTTTATGTTTTGGAAAGTTCTATGATGACCAGTGAAACCGGGCGTTCCTTGTTTACTATGGAGTCAAAGTAGACTCGTTTGGAGCAAAGGCAATTTGGTCATAGGAGGGGAAAATGTATGACTGTTTCGCTGAAGAAAGGTTCTCTTTTGAATGTAGGTTTTGGAAAATTGGGGCACTGTGTTCGTGAAAATCAAACTCGATTTAGTTTTAATTTGACAATGCACAAGTCGAAGGCTAGAAGTCTTCCAACCTCTAAAAATAGATTTGACTCAATAAATTCCCTAGATAGTTTGATATAGGCTCGTGACGGGCTTTGACAAAGAAAGCTTTGTGGAAATACGAGTCATAGTGGAGATTTGTGGAGTTATGCCTCGTATTTTTTGACTTTTCTTCTCCTAGTTAAACTCTATTCTTAGTTTTCCACTTAAACTCTATTTTTAGTTTTACACTTAAATTATGATTAGAGTATGTTATTTTAATATTATTTGACCTACGAATTCAGCCTATAAATATGCTCTTTTCCACCCTAGAAAAATAACTCTTTACACAATTAGGTATTAGCTTTTACAAGCTTTTAGAGAATTTTGTATTCACATTTTGTGGGTTCTTATTTTCGGATTTTAGAGTTTAGTTTTATTTCCATCTTTTGTACTATTCGTTTTTGCCGTTTTAATAAAATTATCTTTACTTGTAGTTTTTTATCTTCTTCGGAGAAATTTTTCTACATAAAATATTTGTATTCGATCTTTTCAATTCCTTTATTATTTTACTTGTTTGTTGTTTAATCAAATTTAACCGAAAAAAAAATCTTAAATTCTTATTGAAAATCTAAGTTGATAAATAAATTAAGTATGTCAGATATCTAAAAAGTAAAATTTTAAAGTTATAAGAATTGGATCCTTCCGGGCCAATCTTGTTGAGACTACTTCTTCTTCTTGTTTTAAATATCAGTGTCTGACATTTGTGTTGGTAAAACGAAATTTAAAAAAAAAAAAAATCAAATGTACTCGTGTGAAATATAAGTTTACATTCAACATACACTTAAGTTTAAATTAATATAAAAAATTTAAATTAATATAAGTATTCTCAGACACATTTTCAAGCATTCATATTAAATAATGAGCCTCCAATGATGCTCGAAATATAAAGAAAAAAATTACAAATTAAATATATCCATAACAATAAGGGTGAATTCAAGAAATTTTGATTGAAGAACAGAATAACAGTATAAATTATTGGAGAACTTAAAATTTTAATGCTAAAAAGATTAAATTGTATTGCTTAATAAGAAGAGGGTCTAAACTTGGAATATACCCGTTTTATTATGGGGTAAGGGCTCCTCTCTCCCTTTTGGATTTGCCCCCTAAATTTTTATTCTACATTTACACCCGAATCTGAATAATATAAACTCGAGCGTCTTATGAAATGCCATAAGATCAAGTTCATGGAGGTGGTTCACAAGGGGAAAAATTAAAGAGTCTACGATAGTGACAACCTATCGGTGGCATGGGACCCTGCCGAGCTTCAAGAGGCTTCGTCAATATAAACAATAGGGTTGAAATGATGACAACTAGTTTGGCGATACACAACGGAGTTTTCATTGTCGTCGCCTTTTATACAACACTAAAAATGGGGAATTAGCGACGATATATTTGTAGGCTTAAGTTGGGTGATTGAGAAACAAGGCAGCACCGTCTCCCTTATATACAAGTTTCGAAGGAGTTGGATTACGATTATACCACACATTTTCTCATCAATTTTCTTGGTTATTTTTTTCTTTTTGATAATTTTATGTCATGACTTCGATGAATAAACGTATGCATTAGAATAGTCTTATTCATATGGTAAAAGAATAAGACTTTTCTATTGCTAAAATACAAAAAAAAAAAAACCTTAAATTTTATTATTCTATTTTGGTGTTAAAAAAATATAGCACCGACACTCTAAGTTTTGATTTATTGGTCGAGTGTTTATTTTTTTTAAGAGTAATTTGAGTTTGAATCATTTTTATAAAGAAAAAGAAAAGGCTTCTAAATAAACGTGTTAATATAATTGACAACTAGATTTACTTTGTTATTATATTTTTTATTCACTTTTAATATAGAGGTGTTCATGAATTGAGCTAGACAATGACCATGTTTAAATGGATTTAAGCATGATATTAACATATTTTATACTTTTTCAAGCTCGGCCTGACAAAAAATGTGACCTTAAAATTTTACCTAAGCTTGCTTATTTTTGTACATGGTTAATTCAAACCCATTTTAAGTCTTGCTCATATATTACTTTTAAAAAATTTTGAAAAATATTTTTATTATTTTTTAGAAAGAATATTTAGTTTGATATTTTAATATTTAATATTTAATAATTTTTAGTTATTAAATTTATATATATATAAGCATCTTTAACATTTTTTAATGTTTAGATTGTAGTATTATATATTATTATAGATTTGATTTTTATACATTATAAGTTACATAATGTATAAAAACATTACAAATTAGAAAATGAGGCAAACTAAGCTTGAGCCTTGAATGTTCGAATCCGAAACCATACCCATATTTTAAATCGATCTAATTTTTTTGTTCAGACCCATTCTTCAAGTATAATATTTTTGTCCAAATCCTCCTAAAATTAGAATAAGCCTTCGGGCTTGAGTAGATAACCCAACCCATAAGCATGTCTACTTTAGTATTTAAACTTAACAACTAGGTTCACTATGGTATTTGAACTTGGATTTCATGAAAGTGTAATCACACGACACTTTTGTGACTATGCTTTTGAAAAAAATATTTTAAAAATTTTAAATTTTATTTAATTTTCAAGTGGAATCCTAGCTCAATATGTTTTTTTTTAAATATTAGAGAGAGTTTGCTAAACAACCTTTTGATTTAGTGATAAAAAAGCTTAATTTGTTTTTGGCAATAAAACTTAACTTTAATCTTCATTAGTCTTTACCACTAATTTATATATATAAATTCAACTTTAATCTTTTAAAAATAATTTAGCTAAATTTCGTATTTCTAAGAATAAAATTTTAAATTTTTTATAAAGAAGAAGTTGTAATTTGAAAATAATGAAGAGAGCTAATCTATCTAATACCCTTAATTGAATTGATGACACGAGTTATTTGGATATTACTAAAAGAAATTTATATACAAAATAATATCTATTAATACAATGGTTTTTTTTTATAGTTTTTAAATAAAATAATAAAATAATATCATGAAATTATTTAAATTTGGGTACTTGTTCGTATATTAAACTTTTAACTTTATCATTTTAATAAAAAAATTATTTAATTTTTATATAAATTTTTATTAAATACATTTGTTATATAATTTTTTTCACTTACATTATACGTGTACCATAAATCTAATAGATATTTATATTTAAACTTTGACTGAATTAAACTCTATATTCAAAGAATAATTATTAGGTCGTTTTTAAAGAAATAAATATTAGGATTGTAACTCTAAAGTCTAAACTTTGAATTTAATATTTTAAAAGTGATGGCATGTATAAACTTTTCAAAAGGGTTAGGTAAATAGGAGTGACTTATGTCCGAATTTCTGATCAAAGTCTCTTATAATATGGGCTAACTTGGCTCCAAATACAACATAAGACTTGTCTGATTATTGTATTATTTACTACGTCAGCATTACATAATTTATAAATAATTATATGTTTAGTAGAAGTGTAAATTAATACATCAATTTTTTTTATATGCAAGTTAAGTAATATTTATTACTAATGTAGAGATGGTATTTATTTAACGCAGGTGTTTTGTGAGTTGATTCTAATTCTTTTTCCAATTACACCCTTATATAATTAAACAAATTACAACTCTCATCCTTATTCTAAAATTTCTCATATTTATTAAAATCTCTTAAATTATACAACATTTCTAACTTACACCAATACTCAAATTAATCACCAAAGCTTGAGAAATTTTGGTGTGAGCTTTGAATAAATAATAGAAATCCCTACAACTTCTCATCTACTCTTCTCTTCTCTTCTCAACCCAATTCAAGACAAGGTAAGGAATCTGAATCCCATTTCTTTACTTTAATTTTGTTTATTTTCATGAGATTAATTAAATTTTAAAAAAACTTATTTGTATTTTTTGATTTTAACTGTAACACCCCGACCTAGACTTACAAAGAAATTACTTTGAAAATTTCAACCTTTTGTAATTAAAATTCAAATAATCCAAATCATTTGAACAAACATAAGCAAATCGTAGAGAAATTTCATTTAAAAACCAACAATTTGAGAAGCTTGTAAAAATATAATTTTAGAATAAATGATAAAAAGTCTAAACAAAATGACCGAGCTCCTGGTACACTGGCTTGCCTAAGCCTGAGGATTTCCTGAAATTCAAGCAAACAGATAAAATGAGTTTACAACTCAGTGTGTAACCTATCTAATCAATTAAACGGAATAATGACAGACATGTTTTAAATATTATTATTCAGCCAATTTCCCGATTCAGTATCGGAAACAAAAATGGAGTATGTCGAAGGCAGATATAGATACATATTTGGAGCTTATCAAATACAGATGTAGAAGCCTATCCCCAACCGCTACACATCATCTCCATCCATCCCTACATACCAAACAAGGTATCAAGTACCCATCTACCCCTACACACTGCATAGTGACTATATGTCACATTTTAGAATAATTCCAGACTAGTTGCCAGATTAAAGTGCGATAAATCGCCAAAATAAAAAATATATATATATGGCTTAGCCACTAGAATCAGAAAATTATTAAACTGCCACACTTCCTCCTTCATACAAATCCCAACCCAATATAGATAAAGAGCTATCAGATATCAGAAATGCATATACAATTATACTGATTCAAATCATATTCAGATAGTGCAGATCATACTCATTTAGTAGATATCACATCAGATATACATATAGATAACATAATTTTCAACATCAAATCATCAAAGATCAAGTTATATAGCCTAATTTAGATAATATGGACCCTACGAAAGGCCCTTATTTGATTCGAACAATGATTACGACCTTAAACAAAAATTTAGACTTTTAGCCCACAAGCTTGTGTAACACCCCTTACCCGTATTCAATGCCGGAATAGGGTTTCAGAGCATTATCGGACTTATAACACAATATTCATACATTTCACATACATTTCTCAATTTTATAGCAAACATTATTTATTTCAATCACATTGTCCCTAATATGAGTCTACGAGGCTTTAAACATGCTTTATGAGTGGTTCAAGACTAAATCGATAACTTTGGAAACTTTTTAGATACTTAGAAAATTTTTTCAAAAACAGGGGACACACGCCCGTGTGGCCCGACTGTGTGTCTCACACAGCCACAAACACGCTCGTGTCACAAGCCGTGTGGACATTCAAAATGGGAGCACATGGTTGTGTCCCAGCCCGTGTTTAACCCCGTGTAACTCTCTGACTTGGGTCACACGGCCAACACACATGCCCATGTGCCCTACAAATGGCCATACATACCTGTGTGCTAGGCCGTGTCTGTAATAGCCCGTTTCGGGGCCACTAAATCCGACAAGTAGGTTTGTAAATATTATATTTAATATTTACGAGTTAATTGTGATTTTAAAAAATGTTTTTGATATTGTGATTTTCGTTTTATAAGTGATTTATTAAGTTCAAGTGGTATGACCTTAAGGTCAAGTGGGTTTAGAAAATGAGGTATCAGAACCTCGTTTCTATAAATCGAGTCGTAAATATTTTTATAAATATTTACGGAGTGGCAATAAGATAGTATTAAAGTTTCGTTGAAAAATTTTATCATTTCGATAGTAAATTAAGCAAAAAGGACTAAATCCCGTAAAGTTTAAAACTTGTGTGCTATTAATTAAGGTGTCTAATAGCTATGGTTTATTAAAGTGAAAGTCTTTATAAGAATATTAGACCATTTTTGTGTTAATGGATGATAGTGGAAGGGTAGTTGGAGTAGTTTTAAATGTTTTTGAAGGTTAATATTGTAAAATAGCTAATAAGTGTTTTAATAAATAAAACAAAATAAAAATTTGGCTTCATTCTCATCATCTATTGCCGAAAGTTAAAAGAAAAAGAAGCCATTGAAGCTTCAAAATATTCGGCCATTGCATGTTAAATTGGTAAGTCCATTTTGACTCGGTTTTTAGTGATTTTTATGTTTTTGAGATCGTTGCTTCATAATCTAGCTAGCCCGTACCTCTAATTTTAAAATTGTTAAAGTATTTGGATGATGCCATTATTGAATGTTTGAGTATCTTGATGTTTAATGATAGAAAATAAATCTTTGATGTTAGATTTTTGTTAAGTGAATTTTGGTAAAAATGTCAATTTTGGACTAAATTGTGAAATGTGGAAATTTAGTGGTTAAAATGTGAAATTGTGAAATATATGGGTTGTTTGAGTGTCTTTGAAGGTGTTTGATGTTTTTGGTATTAAATGTGATGATAGATGAGTTGAGCTTGATGAATAAGGATAGTTGTGGTTAGATAGATAGATGGTAATCGGCTATTAGAGTATAATGCAAGAATTGTACATGGTAGTTTAAAATAAGGCATGAATGGGAGATATAATTGCCGAATGATCAAATAGTTAATGAATTGAATAAGTGTTTAAAATGTTATTCGGGTATTGGTGTTATGTGCTAGCATGATATTTATGTGTGATTTAGGTGAAAAATGTTTAGATGATAATTCTGTTTGAATAATTACCGAATGACATTTTGGTGAATGAAATGAGTGATTGTTTGCAAAGTGAGGTTATTGAAAGTTGAATTAGATGATTTATAGTAATCGGCTAATGTGTTATTGTGGATATAGATGCCGAATGTGGACTTAAGAAATTAATTGGAAAATTTGTTGTTTATTTAGGAGATAGAAAGTATGAAATGGTCTTATGTGATACGTGTATATAAGTAGATGGAAATGAAGTGTCGTATATTTTTGTGTATGGGATTAATTGCACTTTGATTATAATGTGCATGATTATTACTATGTTTAATATGTGTGAAAGCCGAATATACTCATAATACAATGCTTGATTAGTTGATTAACAATAAGTTAAATTTGTTTAATCCAAGCTCAAGAGCATAAGGAGCCAATTTTGGATAAAGGGAAAGCGAAACTAGTCGATTAGTCAATCCGTAGTTATTCGATAAAATCCAAGGTAAGTTCTTAAGTGTTTGTGTTTGATCATGTTATATGCTTAAGAGTTGAATAATCATAATTAAGAAGATGTTTGATTGTATATATATATACATATGTTCTTTGTGTTGAATGAATATTAAATTAAAGTTATGAGCCGTATGTGACTAGCATATCTAGTCGACTTTGATACTATTAAATGATGTACTAAGATATGTGTTCCAATCTGGAAATTAAACCCTATGTGGTTGAAAGGATGAAAATCTTTGTTCATAGATATGTATTTCAGTTATACGTAATTGAAGTATAAGTTATGAAAGTATGAAAGAACAGGTGAATTGTTTATCGAAATGTGATATTCGGGCTTCGGGCCTAACAGGCTATAATGTCGGTGAGATAATATCGGGCTTCAGGCCTAGCAGGCTATAATACCGGTGAAATGATATCGGGCTTCAAGCCTAGCAGGCGAAATGCCGGTGAATGAGTTCAGACTTAAAGTCTAGCAGGCTTTGTGCCGGTGATGAATTGGGTTTAAAACCTAGCAGGCTAAATGCTAGTGATTTGATAAAAGTCTAAGACTATGAGACCTTGTGTTAAATCGGTAATTGAATTCGTTCAATACATTAAGTTGGCCAGGTATGTGATATATACTTATGCATGTTAGATCGATTGGAATTGAATCATGAATGTGAAATGAGAAGCATAGGTGAAAATGTCATATGTGTAAGTGTGTATTCGGTCATGGTGAAAGGTTATATGAATTATGTGAAATACCATTTAGATATGAATGACAAAAGTAACTGTGGTTATGAAATGTACAATGGTTGAATTCGGTTGAATTAAAGTTGAAACTGAAGTATTTAAATGCCTATGTCATATATGTGAGTAAGGGTAAAACCATTGTAAATTATCGATAAGGGTGAGCTATGTGCGGAACCATCTTATAATTGCTAATTTGAACGGTTGTGTGCGAATCATTGAGCATGATGTATTGTATTGAGATTATGCTTAAGTTAAATTATATATATGTGATGAAATTGATTGGTGATATACATGTTTAAATAATGTGAATGCAAAGAATGTGTGAAAGAGTAAATTTGTAATAAATCTGCTTGGGACAGCAGCAGTAACGTGATTTTGGAAAATCACCATAAATTGTGGAAGTTGAGTTAGAAGCTGAATAAATTATGTAATTAAATTTTAATGAGTCTAGTTTCTTATAAAAGAAACCGTGTAAGAAAAAGAATTTTTGATAATGAGATATTTGAAGTGGCGGGGGACAGAGTCAAATGACTTCGGGGTTCCCTGTTCTGTTTTTTAGAAAATAATTATAATTTGTAAAAAAATGGTTATAAGATAAAATTTATATGCTTAGACTCATTAATGAGTATATTTTTAAATGAAATCAATGAGAACATATTTTGAATTCTGTACAATGAGAAATTTGATTAGTAGAGAAGAGTGGTCAGATTAGTCAAACAGTGAAACAGGAGAAACTTTAAGAAAAATCTGGTATTGATTGGCCAAACCAAAAATTCTGAAAATTTTATGGATGGAAGATATATGAGTCTATTTTTAGGGAAAATTAACAACAATTGATTTGGAGTTTAGTATCTTCAGTTATAAATAATTTAGTGACTGTTGCTTAGGAAGACAACTTGTAGTGAATTTGTGATTATGTTGTAAACATTGATAAAACTTGTTAATGAGTTGCTTATTGTTTTCTTATGAACTTACTAATCGTAAAGCTTACTCCCCTTTTCTTTCCTATATTCCCTAGGGTTGCCAGGTTAGTTCGGGTTGGAGGCCTTTAGAGATATCATCACATTGTCGAGTCTACGCTATCGGCGTAAGTAAATCTTAAGTAAATCTTAGTGTTTCGAGTCTATGGCATGTATAGGGTTGTAAAGTTGAGTATGCAATATTATGATTAAGCCAAAGACTTTGGCTTGTTATTAGGTAGTTTGATTATTCATATGCTTGTATGTTATTATCTCCTGTGATGTAATTTATAGCATGTATATTTAGAATTTGAATTGTGATTTATTGTTGAGTAAGTAAATGATACAAGACTAAAATATTGGTAAATATTTAATAATGCCTCATGAATGTTTTGGGGCCTTGTAAGCCCGATTATAGGATAATATACGCGTGTATGAAAAGTTTAAAATTGATCAAAATTTTTTTTTACGGTCTGGTTTTATATAAATGGTTGAGTTTAAATCTGGTAGCACCTCGAATCCTGTTCCGGCGAGGGATACGGGTGAAGGGTGTTACAGTGTCAAACCTGTAGGGTATACTGACTTATGCCACATAGCCAAGTCATACGCCCGTGTGTGAGGCCGTGTGGAGCATACTGACTTGGTTTCTAATTCAACACCAGGGGACACACACCCGTGTAACATAACCATGTGTCACACACGGCTGAGACACACGCCCGTGTCTCTGCCCGTGTGGACAAAAATAGGATATTTACCAAGCCAATTTGCCACCCAATCTTATGCACACCTGCACCAAACTTAATGGCACCAAAACATAACATCAATAGACATTCTTCTAAACTCATCCAACATAAATCATACCATTTTATTACTAACAACAACAAGGCACACATAAACCACAATATGCTAATCAATTTCATACCAATACCCACAATCTCAAATCATCAATATGGACACATTCAAACATGCATTATTATACCTAATATCACAAACATATCATTCTTCAAACATGGACTATTTCATACTCTAAATACTAATTCAAAAACAACCTATCACCACTAGCATTTATAGGGCAATTACCAAACTCAGAACAAAGGTCATTTGCACACTTATATACATCATCAAATTCATCAATATAAGCCAACTCACATGATTATATATACAAACCAAAACATAAACATTCACAAGGCACCTCAAATGGAAAAACTCACTTCCAAAATACATATCAAAATGACCATAATCTTATATATGCCATATAACCAAAAAAAAAAGCTTAAAAGTACCAAATTGATAGTTGGATAGTGTGACGAAGCCTCCAACGATCCCCGAATATGAGCTAGCTTTGGAATCACTATAAAACATGGTAAAATGCACAAAGTAAGCTCGTATGAAATAAATTCAATTTAATCATAGATACACAATTCAACAAATTTAATATAACAATATATAGATCATTTAACTAACAAAACTTTCACATATTCAATCATAATCTTATATAAGAACTTCACAACTTCTTCGTTTTAAGCTTATACATTTCATGTACATACCTGTACCACCTCGTATCAATCTCATACTCAACCACATCTTTCATTTACCCATTGAACCATTCAGAATACTATCGGATACTCGGGAAACTCGCACTGAAGTGCCACATATATATCCAATGCTATCTCAATCTCATATCACATATATGCTCGCTCTCGAGCTATCAACGGGCCTACTCACACAAGCTGTGGGTCAAGACATAGCTACACGGTGCTACTCACACAAGCTGTTAAGTAACCGTAACATATGCCGGTATACTCAGCCACCGGTAGGACATACAGGACCAGCATTTAGATCACATAATCACAATAAGCCCTAATGACATGTCATTCGTATCCTAATCTATTCCTAAGGTTCAACCGGGATTTCACACTTGCCGAATCGTCGTCGAATCATTTTCGAACATGACCATAGTCTCGTATTCACAGTTTATGCAATATCAAAGCATTAAAAACATAATTATAACAATTCTTAGTACATACGAACTTACCTTGGATGTAAAAATGGCTAAACTAGTCAATTAGTCGAGAACTTTGTTTTTCTCTTGATCTAGATCCGAGTTTTGCTTTTCTTGATCTATATGTAATCAAAATTAACTTATTTAATTATCTCTCTATTCAATTTAGTCCATATCACATTTTAAAGCACTTTTACACATTTTCCCCTAATGTTTCACAACTTTTACAATTTAGTCCTTATTTCATAAAAACACAAATTCATGCAATTCAATCAAAACCCATCTGAGCCGAATTTCATTTAGGTCCCTAGCAGCCCATATTTTTCAATTATTTCACATTTTACCACAAAGTTTCCACATTTCACAATTTAATCCCTAATTTGCATTTTCACTAAAAATGACTTAACAAAACTTGTATGACTATTATCAAACATTCATAATCTATTACACGGTCTGACACATAGCCTGGTACACACCCGTGTAACTCAAGTTAGAGATTTACACAGTTTAGGCACACGAACTTGTCATTCGCCCGTGTGACTCACAATCAAAACAGTCTCTCACACGACTTGGACACACGTCCGTATGGCCCAAGTCAGTGTTTTACATAGCCTACCACATGGATGTGTGGCTCACACGGCCTACCACATGGCTCAACACACAGTTGTGTGGCATCAATAACAATGGATGCTGACTTCGTCATTCGTAAAATTCTCGGGTTTTGTTACAAACCTGATATGGATTTGACGTAGCAACAATAAAGATGATCCTGAAACCTAAAAATGACAACCAATTGACCAAATACACGATTTAATTGAACCCAAAATGCTAAAATTAACATTCAAAACTGACATATTTCGACACAACTCCCTCAAATTAAAATTATTTGCTTGCTGGTAACCGAAATACAATTACTCGAATCCTAAGTCGTTTGAGGAACGTTAAACATCGTTTGATCCTCTCCTAAAATGCATCGAATCAAATAAGTAATACGAAAAATGAATTTCAGCACAACCTTACCGAAAGCTCAAAGTTCCCAAACATCCAACCAACAACAAACACATTAAAAAGAATGATGAGATCTTAGCTTTAAAATTACAACCCACCAGACAGAACGATGGCGTCCGAAACAATTTGAAATCTATAGAAAATTGAAATCAAAACACAAGAATGGAAAAAGAAAAAAGAAAAAAGAGAAAGCGATAGTAGTTTGGGAAAAACAATGTGAACAGAGGGAAATTTGGAAAAAAAGAAAAATTAATTAAATCATTTTAAAATAACTAATTTTATTAAGCAACATAAAAATAGTTTTGTATGGCTTTCACAAAGACTCGAACACAAGACTAAAGAAGATACTAAAACTTAACCATTAAACCAACAAGCTCATTCTTAACATAAATTCACACAGAATCAAAATTAAACAGAAAGTTCAAGGATAAATGTTAAGTTAAAACAAATAGCAAAATTCACAAAAGTGAGAGCTGAACCCCTGATCTCAAACATACATCAAAACACTTAGCCACTAAAACAAATACATATTAATAATAAAATTTAACAAAAAAAAGTCAAATATTTTGAGCGTTACATTAACTCCATAGTTCACATTAGTTTTTTTTTTAAATAAATCGCATGTTCACATTACTTTTCTTGCACTAATATCTTGGGCGTTACATTAACTCCATACTTTTCTTGCACTAATATCGCATGTTCACATTAGTTTTGTTTATTTTGTCAAAGAGTTAACCTTTCTTTGTTGTTTCTAGGTTTATTTTTTTAATCTTATAATTTTATCTCAAACTCAATATAAAATTCTAGGTTTGTTCTAATTAGTGTGAATGATGCTCCATATACTTAAAAGAGGTTAGGGACAGAGAACTTGATCACTCAAAGGTCTTTGCAACTTTGGGATGAGTTGATGAAAATTATAGGATTGCCCCAAGTAGAAAAACTTGTTGCTACAAGGAAGATGTAACGACCCAAATTTTAAGGTCCTCGAAAAATTAAATTTTCGGGTCATAATTTCCATAAAATAAATTCGTAAATATTTATAAGAAATATTTACGAAGCTAGTAGTGTAATTAATTAGACTTTGGTTAAGTGAATTAGCTTGAATTAAGGCTAATTTAGTGAAAGGACTAGATTGAATATAGTGTAAAAGTTTAATTGTAGAATAGAGAAAATTTAATGGATTAAATTAGCAAATAAGCCTTAAGTGACAAGTGTGTGGTAAGTATAAATACATGTGTATTAATTTAATTGGTACAAATGTGTGAGTATATATGTATTTACTTATTACATAAGTAAATAAATAATTATTACTAAATATAATATAATAAAATAAATAATAAATAAAATAAATAATAAAAGAAAATGAAACAAAATAGAAAATGAAACAGAACAGGGAAAGAAAGAAAGAAAAAGGGAAAGAAAAAGAAAGGAAAAATAGGGTTTTAAGGTTCAAACTTTAAGTGGTAAGTTAATTTGATCCCTTTTCTTGAAATTTTAGTGTTTATGGAATTTTAGGAAAAAGTACTACCTGAGTTATGTTGAAATTTAGAAAGTTATTGAATTTTTAGATGTTGATTAAATTGAATAAATGGAAGAATTAAGTGTTAATTTGATGGAAATTCAAGTTAGAAGTGGGAGAAGGATTGAATTGTAAAGAGAAATATAAATTTGGTAGTAGTAGGGATTGAATTAAGAGGACTCTATAATTAATGTTTTATGTTGTAAATTTAAAAGTTTTAGAATGGTTATGGTGGAAGGACTAAATTGGAATTTTTGTAAAAGTTATATGGAAATTAAAGAGTGTGTTATTAAATAACATATATTGATAATTTTAAATGTTAAATTTTATGTAGCCAACGTAGCATCGGAAACGTCATCGAAAAAGGGAAAGGAGAAAGTGAACGAGGATATCGAATAAACCCGAGAATTTCGATTTGTATTTCTATAAACTATGCTTAGTGATTTAATACAATGTAATTGTTATTTTAATAGTTAGAATGTATGATGAATGATATGATGGAAACTGTTATTACTTCTGTATTGAAATGGAACGATTTGAATACCCTATTAATAGTGTCGGGCTAAACGGATACAATTGGCATGCCATAGGATTGGAAGTGTTCAGGGATATTCCGACTGTGTGTTGATGAGACACTATATGTGTGCGACTCATCGTGGATCGCTCGATTCGTTCAAGAGGTACTCCGTACCTAATCGTGACTATTATTATTCTCAAGTATCATTATTCTTTGTTATCCTACGGTGTATTCTGGTTTCGACCGATAAACCACTGTATATTATCCCCAGTGTGTGGGTTGGATCCGTGTATCCGTTGAGGTCCGAGTTATGTTAATAGGGGTAAATAAAAGTACTGAAGACTGTCTGATATAGATTAATTGACTGTGATTGATTTACGAAAGTTTAAGTTATCGAAAGACATGATATATATATATATAAAGAATTGCGTAATTACATTTATGAGCTATAAGATGAAGACAAGAGGTTAAGCTATTAAGATTATGAAAATAAATGTTTTAAGTTACAATACATATGCACGGCTTATTATTGTTCGAAGTATCAGTTTATAGAAATACCACTGAGTGTATACTCAGCGTACGGTATGTTTCCGTGCGCAAGACTAGGTACGAAAGAAAGCTAAGGACTCAGCATCCAAGCCAATCCCGGACTCAAAATGGTGAATACCTTTCTTTTGGTACAATGGCATGTACCTAGGTGGTTAAGGTGTTATTTTGTACATGATAGTAAGTAAACATGAAAGTAGTTGAAGCATAGTATGAAATATGCATATTTTGGAAGTTAAGCTTATATGAATTTGATTAGTATGGTAATGTAGTATAATTTTGAAATGAATTATGGTATATAATCCTTAAGAGATGTTGAAGAGAATGAATAAATATTTGCTAAGTTTAGATGGCATAATGAATGATATTTGATTTAAGAACTATTAGTAAATGTTTGGGCATGTAATGGATGTGTTTAGCTTGTAAAAATAGCTTAAAATGGTCAAAAATCATGTTTTCACACGGCCAAGTCACATGAGCGTGTGCTCAGGCCGTGTGGCTCTCTGTTTATGTCACACGGGCTATTCCCGCGGCCGTGTGTGCAAGTCAGATCTGCCCACGGCCTGGTCCTACGACCATGTGAGCCCCACGAGCAGGCCATACGGGCATGTCCTAGGCCACACTGACGTGTGCCCCTATCTTCAAGGAAAAAGTTCCAAAGTTACCTGTTTAGTCTTGAATCACTTCTAAAGCATGTATTGGATCCCGTAGGCCTATATTAGGGACTATATGATGAAATTTGCAAGAATTTGAATTGGAATGCAAATTTATGACTCAGTTTTTGTATAAATGTTAGTGTATAGGTTTAGTAATGCCTCGTAATCCTATTCCGGTGACAGTTGGGATTAGAAGGTGTTACGTTTAGTGATATCAGAGCTACTCAGGTTTAGTCGATTCTAGGACTAAATTAAGCTTGGAATTGAGTCTAGAGGTACATGTCATTCGTATGTTAACTGTGAGTCGAGATTGGATGCTGATTTATATACTGATAAATTAACTTTGTTTTATAGTGTATAAAAGATGTCTGACGAAAGTATCGAGGGTACCGATTAAGAAATGTACAGTAGAGATGAATCACGTGATGTAAATGAATCTAAATCTGCAATCCCAAGTGTAAACCCAGTAGGTAACCAACCACCGAATACTGGAAGGGATAATATAGAAATATTTAAAATGATTGCTGAAGCTCTTCAAAGAGCAGTAGGAAGTATGCCTGCTACTACTTTTACCCCCGTTACCCGAAGAGCCCTTATTAAGGAATTGTGAAAGTATGGAGCTACAGAATTTCTAGGATCAAAGAGAACTGATTCAACAACAGCTGAAAATTGGTTAGAGACTACCAAGAGAATTTTGAAGAAATTAGAATGTACACCACAAGAAAGTTTAGTATGTGTTGTTTCTCTGTTACAAGAGGAGGCTTACATATGGTGGGAATCAGTGATTCAGAATATACCAGAAGAACAGGTAAACTAGGAATTCTTTCAATGGGAATTTTAGAAGAAGTATTTGGGAGAGACATATATGAAAGTCCGAAAACAGGAGGTTTTGATGTTGAAATAAAGAGATATGTCCGTAGTGGATTATGAATGGGAATTTCTGAGACTGAGCAGATATGCCATTGAATTTGTACCGACTGAAGCTAATAGATGCAAGCAATTTCTAAGAGGACTGCGTGATGAATTTCAACTGCAATTAATGCCTCTACGAATTACAGAGTTTGCAGAAAATGATTGAGCAAGTACTGGGGAAGAGCAAAAACTCTGAAATGGTTCCTTCAGCTGAAAAACGTCCTAGAACTTCTAGTTCACATCTGCAATTCAAACGAACGAGGGAATCTCGTGGTAGTGGAAGATTCAGTTCAAGATCAGAAAGAGGAGACAGAAGTCGAAAGAGACAAACCACTGTATCTACTGGTAGTATTAGAAGTCTGACTCAGAACACTAAAATTTTAGAATGTGAGTATTGTGGAAACAGACATAAAGAAAAATATAGAAAGTTAACTGGGGGTTGTTTCCGATATGGATCCACTGATCATTTTGTTAAAGATTGTCCAAAGATTGGTAAGTCAGCACCAATGGTATCACAAAGATCTGAATCTGCTTCTAGAGGTCGAGGATTAGGCCGAAGTAGTCCAGTTGCTAGAGGAGGTACTCGAAGAACTAGTGAAAATGCTACCCAACAATTTGAAGGAAGAACTCCAGCTTGAGCATATGTAGTAAGAACTCGAGATGAGGGGGATGCTCATGATGTAGTGACAGATATATTCTTATTACATTCAGAACCCGTATATGCTTTAAGAGATCCAGGATCGTCACATTCTTATGTTAATACAAAACTAGTTGAGACGGGAAATTTAAAATCTGAATTGTCTAGAGTAATGATAGAAGTGTCTAGTCCATTGGGGAAAACTGTGTTAGTAAATCAAATATGTTGAAGATATCCGTTGATGATTTAGGATAACATCTTTTTTGTCTGATCTGTTGATTATGCCATTTGACGACTTTGATATTATACTGGGAATGGATTGGCTGTCAGAACATGGAGTAATTTTGGACTATTATAAAAAGAGATTTTCAGTTCAAAATGAAAATGGTGAACGAATTGAAGTAAATGGTATACAAACTAGTGGATCAGCTCGAATTATTTCTGCAGTCAAAGTAAGTAAACTTCTTTATCAATGATGTATAGCTTTCTTACCATATGTTATTAACTCCAATTCAGTTGAGAGTCAATGTAGTAAAATTCAGACTGTATGTGAATTTCCTGATGTGTTTTCTAGAGAATTGCCTAGATTACCTCCTGATCGGGAAGTTGAATTTGCGATTGAAGTATATTCGAGTACAGATCCAGTATCAATACCTCGATATCAAATGTCACCTACTGAGTTGAAGGAGCTGAAGGTACAATTACAAGATTTATTGGATCGAGGTTTTATACGACCTAGTACATCATCGTGGGGAGCCCCAGTGTTATTTGTTAAAAAGAAAGATAGTTCGATGCGATTGTGTATTGATTATCGACAGTTGAATAAGGTAACTGTCAAGAATAAATACCCGTTACCTCACATTGATGATTTATTTGATCAACTAAAGGGAGCTTCTGTATTTTCAAAAATTGATTTAAGATCGGGGTATTATCAGTTAAAGGTAAAGGAGAGTGATGTACTAAAGACAGCATTCCGTACACGGTATGGACACTATGAATTCTTGGTGATGCCATTTGGATTAACAAATACTCCAGCTGCTTTTATGGATCTTATGAATCGAATTTTTCAACCGTACTTGCATTAGTTTGTAGTAGTCTTTATTGACGATATTTTGGTATACTCAAAGTTTGAAACTGAGCATGAACAACATCTTCGAATGGTTTTGCAAATATTGTAAGAGAAGCAATTATATAGGAAATTGAATAAGTGTGAGTTTTGGTTAAAAGAGGTTGTATTCCTTGGTCATGTAGTATCAGCAGATGGGATAAGAGTAGATCCAAAGAAGATTGAAGCCATACTTCAATGGAAAGTTCCCAGAAATGTGTCAGAGGCACATAGTTTCCTCGGGTTAGCCGGATATTATCGAAGGTTTATGAATGGATTTTCAAAAATAGCTTTTCTGATGACAAAGCTATTGCAAAAGAATGTTTGGTTTGTTTGGAATAAGCAGTGTCAAAAAATTTTTGAAATGTTGAAGCAAATGTTGACAGAGGCATCAGTATTGACTTTGCCAGAGTCGGGAAAAGATTTCGTCGTGTACATTGATGCTTCTTTAAATGGTCTCGGCTGTGTACTGATGCAAAATGGAAAGGTAATTGCTTATGCTTCATGATAATTGAAACTGCATGAACGCAATTATCCAACACATGATCTAGAATTAGCAGCAGTGATATTTGCTTTGAAGATTTGAAGACATTACTTATATGGAGAAAAGTGTTATATTTACACTGATCATAAAAGTCTCAAGTACCTTTTGTCATAGAAAAAATTGAATTTGAGACAACGTCAGTGGATAGAACTTCTAAAGGATTATGATTGTGTTATTAACTATCATCCTAGCAAAGCTAATGTGGTAGCTGACGCGTTAAGTAGAAAGGCTGCAATTGAATTGAGGAGCAATGTTTGCACAGCTCAGTATTGTAGATGATGGAAGTATTCTGGCTGAATTGAGAGTTAAACTAGTAATGTTTGATCAAATCAGAACAGCACAATTAGAAGATGAAAAGTTAATGAAGAAGAGGGAGACGATACAAAATGGTACAGCAGAAAACTTTAGAATTGATGAAAATGATTTGCTGAGATTTCAGAATTGACTTTGTATCCCAACTACTTCTGAAATTAAGGAATTGATTTTTCGAGAAGCTCATAATAGTCAGTTTGCATTACATCCTAGAGGAACAAAGATGTACCGTGATTTACGGGAACTGTATTGGTGGCCAGGTATAAAAAGAGATATAATGGAATATGTGGCTAAATGTTTAACATGTCAGCGAGTCAAAGCTGAACATCAGGTTCCGACTGGATTACTTCAGCCTATTAATATTCCTAAATGGAAATGGGATTGCATCACGATGGACTTTGTAACCGGGTTACCGATGTCAACTGGTAACAAAAATGCTATTTGGGTGATTGTTGATCGGCTCACAAAGTCAGCTCATTTTATAGCAGTCAGAACAGATTGGTCACTTCAAAAGTTGGCAGAAACTTATATCCAGGAGCTTGTAAGATTACATGGTATTCCTATATCGATAATTTCTGACCGAGATCCACGGTTTACATCAAGGTTCTGGAAACAATTGCATGAATCTCTCAGTACTCGACTTCATTTTAGTACAGCTTTTCATCCTCAGACTGATGGACAGTCAGAACGAGTCATTCAGATTTTAGAAGACATGCTCCGAGCTTGTATCATTGATTTTGAATCAGGTTGGGAACGTTATTTACCGTTAGCTGAGTTTGTATATAACAATAATTACCAATCAAGTATTCAACTGGCACCGTATGAAGCTTTGTATGGTCGGAGGTGTCAATCACCAGTGTGTTGGACAGAACTGAATGAAAGAAAAGTGGTTGGTCCAGAGTTAATTCAAGAAACAGAAAGTATTGTTAAAAAGATTCGAGAAAGATTGATGGCAGCTTTTGATAGGCAGAAATCATATGCCAATTTGAAACGACGAGACATTAAGTACTCAATTGGAGACAAAGTATTTCTTAAAGTTTCTCATTGGAAGAAAATCTTGAGATTTGGTCGAAAAGGTAAATTGAGTCCGCGATACATTGGACCGTATAAGATTATAGAAAGAATTGGACCAGTGGCATATCGTTTAGCTCTGCCTCCTGAATTACAGAAAATTCATGATGTTTTTCATGTTTCTATGTTAAGAAGATACCAGTCAGATCCATCTTATGTGATTTCAACTGAAGATATAGAGATTTGACTGATTTATCATATGAAGAAGAACCGGTTAAAATACTGGCACGTGAGGTAAAAGAATTACGTAATAAACGAGTTCTTTTAGTAAAGGTATTATGGAGAAGTTATAATATTGAAGAAGCAATGTGGGAACCAGAAGATACAATGAAATCACAGTACCCCCATCTCTTTTTAGGTAAATTTCGAGGACGAAATTTATTAAGGGGGGAGAAATGTAACGACCCAAAATTTAAGGTCATCGAAAAATTAAATTTTCGGGTCATAATTTCCGTAAAATGAATTCGTAGATATTTATAAGAAATATTTACGAAGCTAGTAGTGTAATTAATTAGACTTTGGTTAAGTGAATTAGCTTGAATTAAGACTAATTTAGTGAAAGGACTAGTTTGAATATAGTGTAAAAGTTTAATTGTAGAATAGAGAAAATTCAATGGATTAAATTAGCAAATAAGCCTTAAGTGACAAGTGTGTGGTAAATATAAATACATGTGTATTAATTTAATTGGTACAAATGTGTGAGTATATATGTATTTACTTATTATATAAGTAAATAAATAATTATTACTAAATATAATATAATAAAATAAAGAATAAATAAAAGAAATAATAAAAGAAAATGAAACAAAATAGAAAATGAAACAGAACAGGGAAAGAAAGAAAAAAAAAAGAAACGAAAAGGAAAAATAGGGTTTTAAGGTTCAAGCTTTAAGTGGTAAGTCAATTTGATCCATTTTCTTACAATTTTAGTGTCTATGGAATTCTAGGAAGAAGTACTACTTGAGTTATGTTGAAATTTAGAAAGTTATTGAATTTTTAGATGTTGATTAAATTGAATAAATGGAAGAATTAAGTGTTAATTTGATGGAAATTCAAGTTAGAAGTGGGAGAAGGATTGAATTGTAAAGAGAAATATAAATTTGGTAGTAGTAGGGATTGAATTAAGAGGACTCTATAATTAATGTTTTATGTTGTAAATTTAAGAGTTTTAGAATGGTTATGGTGGAAGGACTAAATTGGAATTTTTCTAAAATTTATATGGAAATTAAAGAATGTGTTATTAAATAACATATATTGATAATTTTAAATGTTAAATTTTATGTAGCCAACGTAGCATCGGAAACGTCATCGAAAAAGGGAAAGGAGAAAGTGAACGAGGATATCGAATAAACCCAAGAATTTCGATTTGTATTTCTATAAACTATGCTTAGTGATTTAATACAATGTAATTGTTATTTTAATAGTTAGAATGTATGATGAATGATATGATGGAAACTGTTATTACTTCTGTATTGAAATGAAACGATTTGAATGCCCTATTAATAGTGTCGGGCTAGTCGGATACAATTGGCATGCCATAGGATTGGAAGTGTTCAGGGATATTCCGACTGTATGTTGATGAGACACTATATGTGTCGACTACTGTGAATGTTCCGGATTCATTCCGAAGAGGTACTCCGTACCTAACTGTGACTGTTACTGTTACCCTACGGTGTATTTCGGTTTCGGCCGATGAAACACTGTATATTATCCCCAGTGTGTTGGTTGGATCCGCGTATTCGTTTAGGTCCGAGTTATGTTAATAGGGGTAAATAAAAGTACTGAAGACTATCTGATATCGATTAAGTGACTGTGATTGATTTACGAAAGTTTAAGTTATCGAAAGACATGATATATATATATAAAGAATTACGTAATTACATTTATGAGCTATAAGATGAAGACAAGAGGTTAAGCTATTAAGATTATGAAAATAAATGTTTTAAGTTACAATACATATGTACAGCTTATTATTGTTCGAAGTATTAGTTTATAGAAATACCACTGAGTGTATACTCAGCATACGGTTTGTTTTCGTGTGCAGGACTAGGTACGAAAGAAAGCTAAGGACTCAGCATCCAAGTCAATCCCGGACTCAAAGTGGTGAATACTTTTCTTTTGGTACAATGGCATGTGCCTAGGTGGTTAAGGTGTTATTTCTACATGATAGTAAGTAAACATGAAAGTTGTTGAAGCATAGTATGAAATATGCATATTTTGGAAGTTAAGTTTATATGAATTTGATTAGTATGGTAATGTAGTATAATTTTGAAATCAATTGTGGTTTATAATCCTTAAGAGGTGTTGAAGAGAATGAATGAATATTTACTAAGTTTAAATGGCATAATGAATGATATTTGATTTAAGAACTATTAGTAAATGTTTGGGCATGTAATAGATGTGTTTAGCTTGTAAAAATAGCTTAAAATGGTCAAAAATGATGTTTTCACACGGTCAAGTCACATGGGCGTGTGCTCAGGCAGTGTGGCTCTCTGTTTATGTCACACAGGTTGTTCCCGCGGCCGTGTGTGCAAGTCA
This sequence comes from Gossypium longicalyx, assembly GCA_025698465.1. Lineage (NCBI taxonomy): Eukaryota > Viridiplantae > Streptophyta > Magnoliopsida > Malvales > Malvaceae > Gossypium > Gossypium longicalyx. The sequence continues at coordinate 42,543,572 of CM046999.1, forward strand.
GATCTACCCACGGCCTGGCCCCACGACCACGTGAGCCCTACGGGCATGTCCCAAGCCACACGGGCGTGTGCCGCTATCTTCAAGGAAAAAGTTCCAAAGTTACCTGTTTAGTCCCGAATCACTTCTAAAGCATGTATTGGATCCCGTAGGCCCATATTAGGGACTATATGATGAAATTTGCAAGAATTTGAATTAGAATGCAAATTTATGACTCGATTTTTGTATAAATGTTAGTGTATAAGTTTAGTAATGCCTCGTAATCCTATTCTAGTGACGGTTGGGATTAGGGGGTGTTACAGAAGATCCCTAGTAATCCAATTAATATGCTCGTTTTCTTCACTATCCTAGATAAACAAAAAGAAATGCGAGCGAGAGAATTGTTATTCGAAGGAAATTAATTATCTAAAATTTCAAGTAAATGAACAAACTTTTGTGTTATCTTTTCATAAGTCTTTTCTTATAGGTGGGTGATATTTAATATGCTTTTGCCAAGCAAATTTGTTAGGAAACTAGCATTAGATATGCAACATAAGTTAAATATTAGAATATTGTGAAGTTAATATTATCTAATTAATTCTTTCATGTATCACCTTTAAGTTACTTTTTCTTAAAAGCAACTTTTAAGTTTCTTAAATTCTATTTTTATATTAAATAATATATTTATTGGATCAATAAATTAAAGCATATGAACATAAGAATTTATTAATTTATTTAATTTTTTATTGGAATGAATATTTATTGATGTTAGATATTTATGTAAAGATGTTACCATTTTTAGGTTGATTATTTGAAAAGTAATGTGGATAATGATTTTATTTTAATTACTGATAGATTTTTAATGTAAATGTAATTTTACTAATAAACATTAGTTGATAACAAGTATAACGATTCTTTTTTTATTAGGACTATTTTGAATTATATATTTTGAATTATGATTTATTGTAAATTATTGTTACTTTGTGCAAAAAAATGATTACATTGGTTAAATACAATTTTAGTTACATTATAATAAAATGTATTATTTTTTAAAATTTATAAATATAATAGTGTTGTTAAGAAAATATAATTATCATAGTGAAAAAAATGAAATAAATATGAAACTAAAATATTTTAATGTTAAGATGGTGCATTTATAAATAACACTTATCTTGTAATCCTTACCAAACACAAGAAAGAAAAGTAATAAATATCACAATTTTATACAACCAAACACCTTGAGTAACACCCCTTACCTGACCCGATTGTTAGATCCGAGATACGGGATGCTACAACCGTTACTTGAACTAAACAAAACATATATTCCATAAATACAATAATTTATTCCAAATATACAATTGTTAAACCATTATACCATATCAAATTATAAATTGAAGTTTATACGAGCTTACAAAAGCTTTATTGTTAACTTAGGATTATCGCAAGACTAAAATGTAACCTTTTAAAAGTTTTCAAATTGATGCCGTGACATCAAGAGATCAATGTCGTGACTTATAAGACAATATACAAGCTTCACAATTCAAGGACCATTTCGCAAAGTTTTACAAACTATACCTGACGAATGTTGCGACCTTTGAGTTCATCGCCATGACTTCAAAAGTTAGCGTCACAACATCCAATGGGTGGTGTCGTGACCTTAAACACAATAAGCAACTTCCCAACCCGAGGACAAAATTATAAAACTTTCAAACATTATAGAGTTGACGATGAAACATTAATCAGAGGACGTCGTGACGAGATAGCCTGGTGTCGCGACATTCACAATAGTCCACTATGTTCCAGTTATATACATTTCCAAGCTAACATAATATATGCAAGGGTTAGTTATAAAACCCCAACTTGACCTCCATATGCCTATGATAGTTCATTATACAAACTCAATTTCATGCATGACTAATACCATTTCCATATATCCACAATCAGAACACCATCATTCCATACTAGTCTATATCAATTCAAGATTATGACATTTATACCTATGTAATTTGAGTATCAAGAACTCACATAACCTTAGCATGGACCAAAGCAAAGCATAAACTAACTATATTTCAAGGACAACATTCAAAAATACCATTCTCAAACCATTCATCCACTTGGTTAACCAAACTACCTCACTTTAGAACCTTTAACATGCCAAATCATACAAAATTAAGATCATCCTTCATGCTAGCATTAGACATAACCAAAAAATCATGCATTAAAAAGTCAGAAGGCAAATTTATTACACAAGATCAACCATAATCATAATAGCCATGATTAAACATCCAAAAATGACCATTTGCACACGAAGATGTCCCCATATACATGCTACAATATTTAGACTCAAAAAAAGTATAACTCTACCATCCAAAAATGACCATTTGCATCATTACCTTTCTAATGGGAACAGTTGAGTGACAAAAATGTAACAATTTGACAAAGTTAGTGACTATTATGTAACTTTTGAAAGTTGGGTGATCGAAATATAATTTTAAAGAAACTGTGATTCCACGTAATCCTTATCCCTTTTTAATAGGATAATGACAAATCAAAATTTTCCTCCTGATTTTCAGCTTTTTTAGTTGGATTTGAATTTTTTTCATGAAGAAAAGTCTAATTTGTCATTCTCCTATTAGAAAGGGATAAGGATGACATGGAATCATAGTTTCATACAATTCCTTCTCAAAAAGAAAATGGTGAGTTAAAGGATAAAAATGATTTAATTATTTTTGAAATTTTTAGAATTAGAATTAAATTGAAAAATTTTGTAAATGTTGAGAGCTAAATTAATTGATGATTTTAGAATTTGAACTAAAATATCAAATTTTGTAAACATTAAGGGCTAAATTTGTTAAATTTTTTATATTTAGAATCAAATTAAAAGAATGTATAAACATTGGAGAATTAAGTTTTTTATTAGACTGTAACACCCTAAACCCGACCTAAATAGTGTGGCCAAATCTGGAGAGTTACATTATTCATTTTAGAAAAATCCAATTTTTAATAAGCAAATATTCAAACGATCCACAAACATTTAAAAGCTTATAAATAGAACATAAAATCCAGTATTTAAAGGCAACAATCCCGAAAAAGTAGTAACAGTTTAAATCCAGATAACATGATAAATTGGTTAAGCGGAATGACAGAGCTCTCGATACGCCAACCCGATCAAGTTTAAGGGTTACCTAAAATTCAAACAGATAGAATAAATGAGCTAACGACTCAATGTGTAACTTATGAACCAATTAAGTAAAAACAATCTCAATCTTACTTTTAGGTCATATTGAGTCAGATATTAGAATAAAAAATGAATACGAAACATATTAAATACAGATACATATACAATTATAGTTGCATAACATATCAGATATAAATGTAGAATCCTACCCCTATCTGCTACACACCATCTCCGACCACCCTTACACCCCTATCAAGTACCCATCCATCCCTACACACCGCATAGTGACTGTATGTCACATTTCAGAATGTCGCAGACAAGTTGCCAGATCAAAGTGAGATATATTGCCAAAATCAAATATGCATGTGGCTTAGCCACCAGAATCGACAGATAGTTAACTACCCACACTTCTTCTTTTATCACAATTCCTACCCCAATGCAGATGCAAAATTAATAGATATCATATATGCATATACAGTGATACAAATTTAGATCATGCTCAGGTAAAACATATCATATTTACTTATCAGATTTCACATCAGATATATGCTTAGATAACAGATAATACAGTAACAAATCATCATATAACGGGTTTTATAGCCTAATTCAAATTATACGAACCCTACGGTAAGCCTACATTCAATTCAAACAACGTTTATGGCCCTAGGGAAAAATTTCCTATTTTTGGCTCACACGCTCGTATAGATTCACATGGCCTAGATGGCTAGCCCGTATGGTCCACACGGCTTGGTACACGCATGTGTGGCCTATCACAATGTCTCACATAGCTTGGCACACGACTTGACACATGGCCGTGTGGCTCAAGTCAGTCCCTCACACATCCTGGACACACGTCTGTGTCCCTAGCCCGTGTGACTTGGAGCAAGTTAGTCTTTCACACGGCTGTGTCACATACCCGTATGACCCAAGCTAGTGCCTTACACGATTTACCACAAGGCTTGACACATGGACATGTGGCTCACACGACCTACCACACGACCATGTAGCATCAACAACCATGGATTCTGGCTTTTTCTGTTCGCCATTTGCCGTTCGTAGAATCTCAGATTTTCGTTACACACCTGGTACGAGTTTTATGTAGAAGCAACAGATATGATCCCTAAACCTAAAAACGACAATCAATTGTCCAATTAAATGACTTAATCGAACTAAAACATTAATTTAACATTCAAACTAAACTGCGTTAAAAAATTTGACCCAAAACCCCAACTTGAAAAACATCCACTCACCATTGTACGAAATAGCAATACATGAAACTAACTCATTGGAGGGATGTAACACCCAAATCTTGGTCTAGAAGTTAGACCGAATTCTGGATGTCACATTAATTACCGAAGTAACCGTAGTTAAAATTTCACAAAACAAGTTCTCAAATTACATCGGAATATTTGACCGTTTAAAACCCAGTATGTAAAGTTACAATTAAGAAAAACATAAAACCCAGTTTAAATAAACGCATAAGAATCAAAACGGAGATTGTACCAAAGCTTTTAAAAATCTTACATTTCAAAAATCGTTTAACCACATATAATTGAAAATATAAACCGATAGTTCTTTATTTCCACTGAGACTGTCTGAGACCTGCGCATGCCGAGTCCAGCGTCAGAATTCAGGAAAGGCACCTAAAAAGGAAACTAAGAGGGGGTGAGCTACTCGAGCTCAGTGTGAGTCCAAACAGGTCTAAAACAGAGATACATAATTCAAAATAGTAGCACTATAGATTTTCAGTTACTCATGGAGTCAGAACGCACATTTGGGACTAGTGTCCCAACATAACATAACAAACAGAGCATATCAAATTCACACAAAAACCCAGTATATGTGTCGTGCAGGCAACAGTATACAAATAACAAATCTGACAGTCAGAACCCACAGACCAATGCAGATGAAATGCAGTCGGATAAATATAACCTACCCATCCAATCGACATACCTCTCTGTCCCCCGATCACACCTCATAAGAGTTGTTAAATCTCATCCAACCAATCACACCAATTAGGACCTCGGGAGGCCCATCCGACCCTACACTTCGTATATATAGACTCAACCACTCAGATAATAATACGCAGTAGGGCTAGCGTATGTCCTGTACTGTGCAATGCGGTAAACCGCAGTACAGGCCAAATTAGATAACGGTACGCGACAAAGCTGATGTACATACAGTATAGTGTAATGTGGTAATTTGTTGTATAGTCATGTTGCAGTTAAACTACCAGATCAGATAATAGTGCGCAGCAAAGCTGACGCACGTACGGTACAGTGCGATAAATTTCTATACGTATAAGTTGTAGTGGAACTACCAAATCAGAACAAATACAGTCTTCCTTCTCTTCACAACCCAACCCAAAATATTTTATGCAAATGCATGAATGCATCCAAGCTAACAGAACAGATACACATTAACAGACAGTCAGTCAGAATAGTTACATAGCACACTCTTCAGACCAGATTCAAAATCATACATCACACACAACCATCACAGATATCGAGTCTTGAACACCCTCACTAAACTTAGCTAAGGTTCGAAACAAACACAAGCACATATTCAGATCAGAAATGCATACAAAACTAATACAAGTGACTTAAGACCACATGCCCGTGTGTTTTGGCTGTGTGGTAATGCCTAGGCCGTGTGGGAGATCAAAAGCCTGTGTGAGGTGGGGCACACGGTCGTGTGATAGAGGAACATGCCCGTGTAAAGAGAGGCACACGACCGTGTGACTAAAACACACGCCCGTGTGGGCCAGGGACATAACCGTGGGACAGGCCGTGTAACTCTTTATCCATTAGCGTTAATATTTGAGTATAGGGCTGACACGGCCGTGTGAGGGTCTCACACGCCCGTGTGCCCACCAGACACTTCCGTGTGTCCCGAAACACATGCCCGTATGGAATCCCTAAATCCCCAAATTAGCCATACAGCCGTGTGACCAGGCCATGTGGCACTAAATCACTTAAACCCTAATCCTCAATCTCAAATGCCTGTGTGCCTAAGGAGCATGGCCGTGTGAGAAACGGTAAAATCCCCAATCGGGCACATGGCCGTGTAGCACCAAAATACGCCTAGAAAGCATAATTCTCAGAGGCATACGGCCATGTGAACTAGCACACGCCCGTGTGGAAACCTTAGTGGCCACGAAACCACTTTGGAATAGGCCAAAAAGTACCCTTTCAGCCATCGTAACAGCCCTAACCATCGCAATGACAGTAGAGGTTGGGATAAATTGTATTTCCCAAACCTTTTTTTGCCACTAACACCCAAATTCAATAGTTTAGAACACAATTGAGAGTTGACAAAACGACAATTCATAAAAGTAAAAGTAGATATTCGAATCCTACACCTGATTGCGATCTACGATGCCCTAAAACTTGCCCCATCGAACATGAAATCAATAGCCCTTCGAAAGCCCCACGCCCACGTTTCCAAAAAAAGAAAAGAAAAGAAAAGAGCTAGAGAAAAAAAAACAATAGTACGTTTTCCAGGAGAAAAGAAAGAAAAAAGAATAATAATAATAATAATAATAATAAAGAAAATAAAATAAAATAAAATAGAACAAAATAAATATAAATTATTAACATAAACAAAATAAATAAAATAAATCGTTCCTTCATGCGCACACACGAGACTCAAACCTAGAACCTTGAGGCTAACTAACACTCCACCAACCAACAAACCAACAAGCTCATTCTGTTACTTAAACACATAGCCAAACACAATAGCATGACCTTCTCACTGACCCTAACCACAAAACCTCAAAACTTCTAGCCCCACAATTTGGGGCATTATAAGGGATGATACCGTCAAGATCTTCACCTAAACGAAAACCAATAGAAACTTAAATAAAGAAATCGAACAACATAGGTAAAAAACCAATTTTGACAAAAACGAACGAAAACGAACATTAACAGAAATTCAACAACAAAACTTACACGATTAACCTTTTAGTTGAAAAACAACGAGATACGCAATCCCCCCCGACAGAACAACAACAAGAATTAACAAAAAGAAATAAAAGAAAAGTAGTCGAAGAATAAATGTAAACGACAGGAACAATACAAAAGAGAAACATAAAAATAAATGTAAACGACAGGAACAATACAAAAGAGAAACATAAAAAGAGAAAGTGGGAGAAAAAAGAAACAATTCAATTAATTTAAAATAAACAAATTTTATGGAGTAGTATAAAAAAATTATTTCCTCTTCGCTTATGTAGAGACTCAAACACAATATCAAAAAATATACAGATACTTAACCATTGAACCAATAAACTCATTCTTAACATAAGTTAGCACAGAATAAGAGTTAAGTCACAAGTTCAAGGATAACTCAAACATATTAGCAGAGCATTTAGCCCCCAAAAAAGAGACTTAATTATGACAAATTTTAACAAACAAACATTCAAATTTTGAGGCGTTACATAAACCAATAAAAAAAAAGTTCACGCCAATTTTTTATTACTCATCTAATGACAGTTAACAGAAGAATGAGTAAAATATTTAAATTTAAAAAATTTAATAACTAAATTGAAAAAATTACTAATTAAAGGATCAAAATAGAGTTAAAAATATAACTGAATGACTATTTTTATTGTTTACTCAAAAATAAAACATATAAATATTTTATTATTTTATAAATAATAATTCCAACCTGAGTATAAAAAACTTAAAATATTTTCAAACCACACACAACTGAAAACATAAAGAACACGCATAGTTTCAAAAAGGTGAAGATCAACATTCAAGACTATAATTTTCAAACTAATTATTTTCAATAACTTAAATTGCACGCTAAGACTTTTTTCTCTTAAATTGGATGAAATATTTTCCTAGTAAGAAACCGTAACTCAAAAAAGGTAGATTTTGTCTTATACCAAAAGGACAGATTTTGTCAAAAAATTGTAGGTTAGGAAGATTTGATGGTTTCATATTGAATTCACGCCAACACAATGTCAATGTGAATACCCAATTTTGTCTCATGGACCAAAGAAATATATTGTATGCGATTCATGTAGGGGAAGTGTAATGGATTTGTATAATCAATATGTTTAATTATTGAATTTATATTTTTTAATTATTTTATAAGTTAATATTAGTTTGCTCTTTAAATTTGTTTAAAAATATTTAATTAATACTTAAATCTGTATTCTATCACTATAATACTTTAAATTCGATTTAGTCGTCAGATCCGAATTACAATAATTTAACCATTTCAGTAAGTTTATAAGTATAAAATAATTTCACTATATGTAATGCATTTTTGCCAAGCAAATTTACTAGAAAACGAGCATTAGATATGCTACATAAGTTAAATATTAATATATTGTGAAGCTAATAGTATTTTATTAATTAGTACATGTATTATTTTTAAGTTAATTTTTTAAAAACTCACTTTTAAGTTACTTAAACTCTATTTTTTTATATTAAATAATTTATTTATTGGATTAATATATTGAAGCATGTGAACATATAAATTTATTTATTTTTCTTGGAATGAATATTTATTTATATTAGATATTTATGCGAAGATATTACCATCTTTAGATGGTTTCATATTGAATTCACGCCAACACAATGTGGATAGTCAATCTTGTCCCATCCACAATATGGACGGAAGAAATATATTGTATGATATTCATGTAGGGAAGGTAATGGATTTATGTATTAATACTAATCAATATATTTAATTATTTGATTTATAATATTTAATTATTTTATAAGCTAATATGTAGTTTATTCTTTGGGTTTGTTTAAAAGTATTTAGTTGATATTTAAATTTGTATTCTGATATCCAGGTTGATATTTCTGCATTAATATTATTTGTTTTATGTTGACATGATATTAATGGCTAATCTGATGATGACATGTGACAGCCTTTCAATATAACACACATGGTATACATAAATGATAAGTTTTTTTAAAAATATAAATTAATTTAAAAAATATAATATTTTTTAATAAGTTTAAGTATCAATTAAATATTTTTAAATAAGTTCAGGGAATAAATTACATATTAATATTTAAAAAATTAATATGGTTAACAAATTAGAATAATGTGTGAGACATATTTCAAATTCAATTATTACTAATTAAGTTTCAAACTTAATTATTTTTTATAGCATAAATTGCAATTTCTCTTAAAATGGATGAAATATTAATTTTCAAAATAAGGGCATGTTTGGGGATTAATAAAACATGTATTTTTAGAGAAGATCGTTATTCAAAAAAGGCAGATTTTGTCTTATACCAGGAAAGGCAAAAGTTGGTCAAAAATTATAGGTAAGGAAGATTAGATGGTTTCATATAGAATTCACGCCAACACAATGTCAATGTGGATACTCAATTTTGTCCCATGGACCAAAGAAATATATTTTATGGCCTTCATGTAGGTGAAGGGGGTGATGAATTTATATCTTAATATTATTGAATAATTGTTTAATTATTGAATTTATAGTTTTTAATTATTTTAAGGGTTAATATGCATTTTATGTTTTGAATTTTTTCAAAAATACTTAATTAGTGCTTAAATTTATATTCTATTATTTAGGTTGGTACTTTCGCACTAATATTATTATTTTGTGTTAATGTGACACTGATGACCAATTTGATAGTGACATGTGATTATCCTCTTAATATGACACGTGATGGATATAAATTAAAAAATTCTTTTAAAAAATATAAGTTAATTTAAAAAATATATAACTTTTTTAAACAAGTTCAAATACAAATAAACTATTTTGGAATAAATTTAGAGAACAAATTACATATTAATCATTAAAAAATTAACTGTGACACATTTCAAATTCAGGTTGTGAGTAAAAAATAGTATGTACCAACTAGGCCACCGCTGTAACAATTCAAAACATAGCCTTTGAAAATGTATCAATGGCTCAACCCCAATTGCTGTCCCTGTCCTAACACTTTAACGATTAATGGAATCAGGTGTTGAATTTCAGTTCCCTGCAATTGCATCTAAATGTTGAGCTCTGACGAAATATCTTACTAATAATTTTCCTTTTAATTATTTTGATGGATTGACTTTTTTTACTTGTTTATAAAGACGGAGCAGGTTAGCTTGATTACGATTCAACTAGAGAGTTTAACTTTCGACTGCACAATCAGTTTCATATGTATTCAATGGAGAAATCACGTATCAAATTCCTACTTTGCATTGTTGCAGCAATCACCTTGGCGTCTATGTCCTTCAAACCTGCAATGGCGGCCATGGGGAACGAAACAGACAGACTAGCATTGCTTGCTTTGAAAGATGAGCTTCTTGGTGGCTCTCATGGTGGTCCGCTACTTTCATGGAATGCTTCACTCCATTTTTGCGAGTGGCAAGGTGTTGGATGCGGTCAGCAGCAGCAAAGGGTCATCAGTTTGAGCCTGCCTGGTCTCAATCTCGGTGGCACCATATCTCCATCAATAGGGAACTTAAGTTTCCTGAGAGAGGCAAACCTTTTCAACAATAGCTTGAAAGGCAATATTCCCAGGGAATTTGGCCATTTGAGACAGCTTCGTTCACTGAATCTAAGTCGCAATAATCTCCAAGGTAACATCCCTGTAGAGCTCAACAATTGCTCCAACCTGCAATTTCTTAATTTAAGTGACAACAGTTTTTCCGGAAAAATTCCATTTCAATTGGGGGATACTATGAAGAATCTGATTAAACTCTCTCTTGCCGGCAACGATTTTATCGGGACAATCCCATCTTCTTTAGGAAACCTTTCATCTTTGGATTATCTCCAACTTGGGAATAATCATTTGGAAGGTAATATACCCATTTCTCTAGGCAGATTATCAAACTTGAAAATACTTGTTCTTAGTCGAAATAACCTCTCTGGAATTATACCTCCTTCGTTTTACAATCTTTCCGCCATGAAAGATATTAGGATGAGTACAAATAAGATACATGGTGGCCTTGAACCTGAACTGGGTTTTGCTTTTCCGGAACTTGAGATACTACATCTCGGAGGCAACCACTTGAGTGGGAGAATTCCAGTATCAGTGACTAATATCTCTAGCTTGAAACAGTTTGATATCCATTCAAATGGTTTCAGTGGATTAGTCCCAGGAGATATGGGAAAGTTTCAGAATCTTGAACTGTTTTCCATTAATTACAACGAGCTTGGGAATGGGGAAGAAGGAGACTTGGATTTCCTTTCTTCTTTAACCAACTGCAGTCGATTGAAGCTTTTGGCCATCCATATGAATAAGCTAAGTGGGGTATTACCAGATTCAATGGCAAATTTATCAACTCAGCTTGAAACTCTTTATATAGGAGGGAATCAGATTTCAGGAAATATTCCTGAAGGAATTGGCAATCTTGTTAAACTCACACAGATTCATGTAGGGGAAAACTTGTTAACAGGCGAAGTTCCGACTTCAATAGGAAAGCTTCGAAATGTTGGACGATTCGACCTCTCTTTGAATCGTTTATCCGGTGAAATCCCATCCTGTATTGGCAATCTGTCTTTATTGTCTCATCTTTATTTAAATGGAAACAGTTTTGAAGGAAGGATTCCGTTGACGCTCGAGAAATGCAAAAGCATGCAGATAATGGATCTTTCGACCAATAAACTCAGTGGTGGCATACCGGATCAACTGGTTGCTGGTTTTGAACGTTTGGTTACATTGAATTTGTCCCACAACTCTTTCAATGGTAGCTTTCCATCAAGCGTTAGTAACTCCAAGAATCTTGTAGAGTTATATGCTGATAACAATGATTTCTCAGGCGAAATTCCAGAGAGATTTGGTGAGATTTCTGAACTAAGAATCTTGCAAATGCAGGGAAACTACTTTCACGGTAGCATTCCTCAATCCCTTGCCTCTCTAAGAGGTCTCGAAAGCTTAGATCTCTCTAGTAACAACTTGTCTGGCACAATACCGCTTGAGCTTCGAAATCTTCCATTTTTGGTGAGTTTAAACCTTTCTTTCAACCTATTAGAAGGTGAAGTTCCAGAAGAAGGGGTTTTCAAAAATATCAGTCAATTCTCTATTGTCGGGAACAAGGATCTTTGTGGGGGAATTCCTGAAATAGAGCTTCCAAAATGCTTGAACCAGGAAGCAAAGGGAAAACGAAATGGTTTATCGACCAAATCCATCATCGTTATCGTTGTTAGCCTTTCTCTCGCCTTGGCTTCGGTTGCGTTCATTGCTATCCTTTGTTGGCGAAAACGCTTTGGAAAAAAGACGATACCTTTGGCTTTGGAGCGAGTTAACTTGATACAAATTTCTTACAAGGAACTTGTTCAAGCCACGAATGGTTTCGCAACCTCGAACATCGTTGGTGAGGGCAGTTTTGGTTCTGTTTATAAAGGATTTCTTGATCAACAAGAAAACCCTGTTGCAATCAAAGTATTGAATCTTCAAAACCTTGGGGCTGTAAAGAGTTTTGCAGTTGAATGCGAGGCTTTAAGAAATGTTCGACACCGGAATCTTGTCAAGTTGATAACTTGTTGCTCAAGCATAGATTACCAAGGCAATGATTTCAAGGCTATAGTTTTGGAATTCATGGCAAACGGAAGTTTAGAGAGCTGGCTTCATCATGAGCATGATCGAGATCACTCATCGCACCATCTCAAATTTGCTCAAATGTTAGACATTGCTATAGATGTGGCCAATGCATTAGCTTACCTTCACCATCGTTGTCAAATACCAATAGTTCATCGGGATCTAAAGCCAACCAATGTTCTACTTGATGACGATATGGTTGCACATGTTGGTGACTTTGGCATGGCTAAATTCCTTTTTGATGTTGCAAGTAATTTGGATAATGAGCAAGCAACTTCCTCAATCATTAAAGGGACAATAGGCTATCTCGCCCCGGGTAATTTTCATATCTTTTGATCTTATTTTGTATTTATGTTGTGAAAACATATATTTACTTCATTTTAATCATTTAACTTGTTTATTAGACGTTTTTTCACGTTTTATTTGTATTGTGCAATTGTATCGTTGTAGAATATGGAATGGGTAGTTTAACGTCCCCTGAAGGCGATATCTATAGCTACGGGATTCTCGTCTTGGAGATGATAACTAGAAAGAGGCCAACAGATGATATGTTTGATGATGAGATGAGCCTCCATAGTTATTGTAAGATGGCATTGCCAGAAAAATTGGAGGAGATTTTAGATTTTCGATTGCTTGAACAAATCAAAGAGAAAAGTCAAAAAATAAGAGGAGATCAGAACATAGATTGTAATATGTTGGATTGTTTGGTTTCATTCACTAATGTGGGTGTTGCATGCTCTGTTGAAGTTCCTGTTGAGAGAATGAAGATTGAAGATGCTGTCAATGAATTGCATGCAATTAAGGCAAGACTCCATGCAAGGAATCGAATTGATCCACAGCAAGAGATTAAAGAACTAGAAGTTTAACCTAGTTTTGTCCAGGGAGCAAGGCGCACTCTACGCACTAAAAAACTTATATTGCATCCAGAACAACAGTCCAAGCAGAGTAAAGCGACAATGTGTATATGTGTAAATCGATGTGTTGAGCATGAGAATGATGAGATTGTAATGTTGAGCTACAGGGTGGAATATCCAATGGGGAAATCATAAAGACCTTGAGTGTAAGTAGGATCTCCTTTTGCCTTATTTGTTTCGTATGCTTCGCAGCTATTATGATTTGTTTCATATAAATCACTATATTCACTCAGAAGACAGAATTCAATAAGTTAGTACTATCTATGACTGGCCAGCAGGCGCTACTAAACGTATAGAAAAAGGACAGGAGAGAACAAGGGCTAAGTTCCAGAAGATGACTCATCTTATGCACAATAAGGCAGCACCGATTATTCCTAGGTAGCTTCTATTGAGTCTCAAGAATAGTAATTCACCAAAACATAAACAATATATGACAATGTAAAGCAATGCAAAGCAATCCAGAACTGCAAAATCTATTGGGGGAAAGACTAGAATTATGAACGTAATAAGATATTCCCACTCTTTTAATCTAAGGCAAAATAGAAATTGTAATATGTTTAGTTGTTATGAGTTGAATAATTAATCTAACTCTTCAATTCAACCTTGAATTTCACATATAAAAAGGATTTAAACCAAGTACTAACATAATTGTCCAATCTAGAATCTAAGTACAATTGCCAGTTAAAGCTTAAGCCGCACTGCCCAAACACAGCCAAAATCTGTCAAGCATTTTAACAAACAGATGAAATGTTTTCAGCTCCTACTTTATATAGTATAATTAGATAAACATAGCAGAAGTCATTCATAGGAAGATATTTTAAAAAGGTTCGAAATACAGATGATGAATTCTGGTTATTTATCCATATCATATCTATAATTGCAAATATTAATGAATTACAATTAAGTATTCAAACCGTAATTATATCATTCATAATTTTTAAATTTTCAAAACTTAATTAATTCTATTTTTATTAAAGTAACATATTAGTTAATCTTATTGATTGTATTTTTTTATTAAAATTCATTTATTTAATTTTTTTAATTATACTTTCCCTTTTGATCGTATATATATGATTTAAATTAGGTTTTTTTTTACTTAAAAAATTATCGACTTAATAATTTTAAATTTATATCAAAATAAATTTTAAAATTAAATATTCAAATGGTAAGTAATTTATTTATTTTTACTAAATTAAGATATTAATGAATTTTATTGTTATTTCATCAAATTTTTTTATTAATGTGAAATTCTACTAATTAATATTTGTAATTGTAGCCAACTGAATCCTAGTTCGGTTGTCATCAAAACTTTTTATTAGCATTGTTTTATTGTTAATTTTGTTATTATTTTATAGGTATTTATTTGTTAAGTTACACCATATCTTAGTGTTATTTAAATATAAAAGCTTTTTTTAATTTATTTTGAATTTGATGGGAAACATTTATTTCAATGTTTTAAGTGTTTTTGATGTATTGCATTTTTCAATTTTTTATATAAAAAGTAAAATAAAAAATTTATATAGGTTGGACTCAAGTTTAGCATATATAATCCAGGCTTGGCTTGGGTAAAAATTTAAGCCCGTTTTTCTAATTGGACTCGAACCTATCAAACGGGCCTAGAATTTTATTAGGGACTAATCTGACCCAGCCCATGGACAAGTCTAGTTAAATTGCATTATCTCCTATTGAAGGGTTAGGAAGGCAATTTGTATAAAAAAAATTTTGTAATTGTACTTTTTTGTCTAAACATTAAAGAAAGGTATAATGACAAATTTGACCCTTAATATTTACGTATTTTGTCAATTTAGCACTTGTTATGATTTTCATTAAATTTGGCCCTCAACATTTTAAAAAGGGTCAAATTTGACTATCAACTTTTTTAAAAGAGTCGAATTGCTATTTTTTAACAAAAATATTGACTAAAGTATTAAATTTTTAAATATGGTAACCGACATGGCCATCCACGTATACTCTACAATAATTTTTTGAATTTTGAGTTATTTTATTTTTGAATATTTTTATAATTATTAAATTATTGTTGACATGGCATACATGACAAACAGTCATGTTAGCATGAAGCACACACAGGTGCCACACCAGCATCATTAACAAATTAATGTTTTAATCAACATTTTCGTTAAAAACGATTTGAAAGATGATAGTTAAATTTAGTTAGAAATGAATAAAAACCAAATTAACAAATAATGTAAATGTTGAGGGCTAAAATTATCATTATACCTTAAAGATGATAGTTTTTTTTAGTCAACCTAAATATTAATGAAAATGAAATTAATAACTTTCTATACTAAAATCACTTAACTCTTTCTATAATTCAACTTAAGAGTTTAAAGAAATAAAATGCAATTTACCAAATCCTAAAGGACTTATCCATCTCTCTCTATATTGTTTCTTGATCGGTTGCATACTTTTAATTTTATGATTCCATGCTTGATCGCATATTTACATTTATTTGCTCAAATTTATATTAGTTACAGAAATCACTCGAAGTATGATCATTGTTATACATATTTCACTTTTTTTTTATATATGCTCATAATTTATTTTCATTATTTGTAGTTAAAGCTTCCCAATCAAAATTATATATATATATATATATTGAGAAAATGCAACAAACTAAAATTGAATTGTTGTATTTATCTCATTTATTTACTACACAATCTATATATATTTGTTAGATATTTAAATCATGCACTATAAATATATTTTCAAAAAATACAAAAAATCATCGTGTAGAACTTACAATTATATTCAAGCAATTCAACCATTAAAATCCAACTACACGAAGAAAACAAAAAAAGAATAAATGGTTTTTTTTTCTGAGTTAATTTTTTTTAAATATCAAAATAATAATAGCTTAAGTGATAAGTTTATAGATGAAAAATTGGAATGTATCATTATAAGGAGAATATTATACATACAATTTCTTCTTAAGTTTCAAGTGGATGTGATTAAAGAAATGTTTCTTAAGAGGGGATTGGATTGGACTAGATATTGAGCTTATTTGAAGAGGCTGAACTATCAATGCATTTGGACTATATGAAACATTGTTGATATATGGGAATAAATAGTATTAATGAAAGAATCACTCATAGAAAGTTATGATTACAATAAAATAATTAGGAAGATTTTAACTAAGAGTAAGTCATATTGAGAGGGGTTCTAATACTAAATTGTTATCGCATTCAATTTCCGATTTTCAAATTAAGAGAAGTATTAGCATTAGTTAAGTGTTTTTTTTTCTAGAAAATTATTCTAACAATTCTTATCTGAAATGTCACTCGATGTTAAATCAAGTGACTTTGTTGATCAAAGAAAGAAAAACTGGGAAAGAAAGGAACATGTTTATGTAAGTGGTACAAATAATAAAAAAGAAGATGTGCACATTTAATGAATTGAGTTTGGGAATTTTTATGTTGAACATAACAATAAAAAACAGGAGCATAATATCAAGCATGATCATGTATGGTAAAGCGTAGATATTGAGTATCCATGTGGAAGCAGTTATCAAGAAACAATATTACGTGAAATGATCAATGGACATGAAGGAAGATTAATACACCTTGGACAATAATAATTCACGGACTTCTTCAATTAATATGGGCACAAATTCCTAGAGTCGATTTAATTAATGTGGTTAAGACTAATTTTTTGGAGAACAAAAATAGATATAATAGTGTTGAGATTAATGGAACATATAGTGATTCTCAAACTCAAAAAAGAATTGAAGAGGATAATGGTCTATAAATAAAAACAAAGAAAGCTAAAGCTCTTGAAGAGATCGAGGATGTACTTCGGTCAAGAGTGACTGTCAAAAACTTGAGAACAAAAGAAAAAAAAGCAAACAAAGGAGAGAGGTGCAATTACTGATTAACAAGTGTGAAATACACATATGAGTCTCTTACTAATTTTGATATTCGAACTATAGGAGAATTTTGTGCAAAAATATAGAGGAGACATAGAAGATTGACAAACTCATTTGATTACGAACAAATTTTCATGATTTGTTAATCATTAATAAACATAATTTTAAAATAATGATTTAAAGTATATACATTTTTTTTCAAAATTAATCTTTTGATGTTGGATTACAAAACCATGAGGATCTCTTATTGAACATTGAGAATGTAAGTAGTAAAATTAACTTGTGAAACATGAAACGATCAATGAAGATGAAGGAAACTAAGTATACCAACATTTGACCATAATAAATCTTGGGCCTCTTCAATTAAGGTGGGCACATATTCCTTGAGCCAATGCAATCAATGTGGTTATGACCAAATTTTTGGAGAAAAAATAAATAAATACAATGGCTTTGGAATGAATGGAACAAATAGTGATTGTTAGACTAAAAAATAATTAAAGATTATAATACATAATTAAAAACAAAAAAAAAAGTGAAAATTCTTGAAGACATTAAAGATGCACTTTGGTTAAGAATGATTGTTTATTTTTTTTCCGGTGAGATATGGTAGGGATTTGAATATTATTAAAAGCGTGACTTCTATTATTAAAAGAATGTGGGTGTAAGAAATTTTTAAAATTTTAATGACTGATATTTTATGCATTGTGTGAAACTGGTAAGTAAAATAAATATCGGATGAGATATTAGAGCTCAAAACCCTAATCAAGAATAATAGTGATGATCAATGTGTATGCATTATGTGAGATTGACGAGTAGAAAATTATATGACAAGATATTAAAGACTTTAATTATTGTTTGATAAAAATGAAAAAAAAAAAAAAAGAAGATGTGGTGGATGCTTTGCAATTGAGCTTAACTTCAATAAATTTATTTATGTAGAGAAGTTTGTGAATTTATTAACAAAAGGGGATATCGTGGTTACATTTGACCATGAAGTCGTGGGTTTTGTCTAATGAAATGGAACTATTGAGAATGAAATTGGTGATATATGTTTCTTCATAGTATTTGATGAGGTGAAAATTATGACAAATTGGAGTGCAGAGATTAAACAAATTCATGGCTGAGTGGTAGAGTTTGGAATAGCCTTTTAATGATTTTTCTTCTCATTTTCTATCAAATAAATCTTTCGATAAATACAAACTAAACCTTAAAAGCTAAGCAAATAGAGATATTACTAGAAAATATACACTCATGAAATGTGATGGGTGTATTGAAGATAATATATTATCAAGAAATTAGTTGTTGATTTTGTCAATGAAGCTATAGATAGATTGTAGAAAATGATTGATTGTCACTACATGAATTTTTTTAAAGTTAGATGTTTGAGAGATAAATTTAAAGTAGAGAAATTGGTAAGCGTAAATACAAGAAAAGTCTCGGACAAGAAATTTCTTCTTGAGTTTCAAGTAGGTTTAGAGGGGTGATTGTTTATTGTGTCGATGTTTCGCCTGACTGCTGACGCTTCAACAAGTTATTGGCCAATGCTTTTCTGACATGTTATTTAGATTTAGTGTATTTTGTTGATCAAGGAGATGAGAGGTGGATGTTTCTTTAATACGTTTTGATGATTTTTTTTATATTTGGTCATGTTACGTCCACGGCTATGTTGAGTTTCAATTGATAAGTTGTCGAGTTGGGTTATAGAGTTATCATTAAGGAGACTTTGGAGATGTTTGAGTATTGGGTTGCCTTCTTTTCGTTTTTTTTTTTTTGATTAATTTCTTGCTTCCAAAGTTTAGGGTTGTATTTCTTTTCTTGATTATTAGTGTGTGGGGATGTTGCTTTGGGTTGTTATAAGTGGATGAATGTTCGTGTTTTGGGGCACTTTTTGACGTGTTTGGGTGTGAGGGTTGTTTTATAAGATTTGTCTTTGTATCTCCTTTTTACCCTTTTGTTAGGGTTTTCTTTTATTAATAAATTACTTTAGGGCCAAAAAACAGATGGGATAAGAGAAATGTTTCTTTAAGTGGGAATGTAATTAAGTATTGACATGGTTTAAAAAAGTAGAACCATGTTCACATTTGAACTATATGAAATTCATGTTTATTGGGTTAGTACATCCTCACACCTGACATATTATAACTTTTCAAAGCATTATTGATCCATTAGGAGAGGTAGTATCATTGAAGGAATCACTTATGAAAATTACAGTTAAGGTAATAAATCTTATATATCATGCATAAATATAAATTAAATTTGTATGTATTGTTATTATATGTCAATTTTTTTTATTTAAAATTATGTTAAATTAATTATTTGAATATATATACTATAATTTAATTCGTCAAATTATGACATTTTATTTTGACATAATAATAAAAATAACCCTTAATATTTACTTCTTCTGTCATTTTGGCCCAAATTCTATTTTGGAATCAGTTTTGCCCTTAATCTTCAATTTTAGTCAAATTACTTTCCTTTAGATGAAAAAGCTAAATTAATTGCTAAAACATAATTACACTAACATCGCAGTCCATATATTCTTCATAAAAAAATTAAATTAATAAAAAAATAAAAAAGTTCAATAAATTTTAAAAAAATTATAAATATATATTCTTTAAATTATCCACTTTAGAAATGATGTACATATAAACTATCATGCAGACTGCAATGTTAAGGTCGTCAAAATTAACTGTTTAGTTAGTTTTTTTGCCCAAAAGAAATAATTTGACTAAACTTTGAAAATTGAGGATTAAAATGATCCAAAAAATAAGGCTAAAGTGACAAAATAAAACATTAGAGGCTAAATGTAAATTTTAAATTATAATCTTATTTTCTAAAATAAAGATAAAATTATTTTAATATAGAATTGATTCATAATTTTATAAATTATATAAATTATTTTATGCTATTCCTTTATCGGAAATTTATTTAATGTTATTAAATATTGTTAATATTAAATTTTTACATATTTATTAAGTTGATATCCTTCACGTGCAGGTGAGTTAAAACTAGTTATAAGAAAAATGATAAAAATACTAGAAAAAATTAAACAAACAAGCATAAGCCAGAATTGATAAAAGCTAAATCCATGGCTACATTTATTGCAGCTTGCAGTTCCTTGAATTCTTTATTATAGGATATAGTGATAAGCAGTTAGTTAGGCAGTTAACAGGATGGTTAAAGAATTGTTAGCAGCAGTTAGGGTTGTTTTCCTCTATATAAGTCATGTATACAGTACTGAAGAAGATCAAGATAATATAGAATAATATACCTCTGTTTTTCTCTGTTAGTTCTTCATTCTCTTGAGAGGTTTTTCTGTTTTTGCTAAGCTTCTATCATGGTATCAGACGCTCCTTGATTCTAGACCTATGGCTCATGTGACCTCTGTTGATTCTGCCTCTACTGATGGTGGTTGTATTGTGTTTCACGGTGACAAAGTCATGAATTCCTTCCCTCGGCATGATGTAGTAAAGCTCGATGACGGTACCTTCATCCAGTGGCAACAACAGGTACGTCTCATAATTGGTGGTTATGGTTTGCTAGGGTTTGTGGATGGTACGTTATCTCAACCATCGATATTTGTTTCTTCACCAAACAGATCTCTTGTCCCTAATCCCTCTGCTCAAGTGTTTGATCAACAAGATCAACTGTTTACCTCATGGCTTCTTTCCACGGTTAGCTCTTCATGTTTGTCTTCTTTCACGGATGCTCGATCTGCCTGTGACGTCTGGACTACGGCGGCGAGTCTATTTGCGGCAGACACTGGTGCTAAACAATCCTGGATTCGGCATGAGCTTCATTCGCTTAAAAAAGGTACACTGTCTATTAAAGATTATGTTGCTAAAATTAAAAATTTGTGTGCTCTGTTGGCGGCCTCTGGCACTCGAATCTCGGAGGTGGAGAAGACGCAGGTCCTACTTGCAGGCTTGCCGTCTGATTTTGATGCATTTGTTTCCTCGGCGTCTTTATCATCGGAACTAGTGTCGTTTCAACGCCTAGTTGATGCTTTGCTCGAGTGTGAGAATTGGCAGTTATGACCTGTTCAAGAGGTTGTAATGCATGCCAATCTGGTTGAGGGTGTTTCGTCACAGGCACCGGAGGCCTCTGTTCGTGGTGGTCGTCCTCCATCGAGTGGCCGTGGGCGTGGTTTTCGACCGAGAATTCAGTGCCAAATCTGCAATAGAATCGGGCATCTTGCTTAAAAGTGTTACTATAGGTTTCAACATGTTTTTGATGGGTCATCGGCGGTGGCTTGAGCGTTAGGTGCTGATCGTTCTCTTGGCACCACTCGATCGTCGCAAGTGCTAGGAGTTTCTTCTGCCCCGATTACTCCTGCTTCACAAAAGGGATTTAGTGATGATGTTTGGGGGCCTTCTGCCCAACGAATGAGATTTACTCATTCTTTTGGTCAAAATCAGCTTGGTCCTGGTCAAAATCAGCCTCCAAATTGGACTCTAGCTGGGTGTTTTGGTGGGCTTATGCATGGAAATTATGCTGGGCCGCATAATGCTTTGGACGGGCATTTACCTAGACCTGGGCCTAGCAGGCCGAATATGGTTGGTCATAATCATGGCCCTCCTAGGCCTTTTACTCATTGTAATGGTTTTGATGATGGACATTTAAATGGGAATTTAAATAATTTTGCACCTATTAGCAATTGTGTGCAGGTTGGTTATCCTATGAGTCGTAACCCAGGAGTTGAAGCTGGGTGTGATCCTTCGGCTCCGCCTATGCATTGGCGAACCAAGCCGCGAGCTCGTGTGTATAGTGGCTCAGATCTGTGTATTGGACTTCCTCGAGTTGGTGATTTACATGCATTTAATTATTCGAATTTTTCTGAATCACATGTCAATACTGCTCAGATTGGAACTAATGGTGATGGTAGTGATTCGTATATACCAATACCTGTTGGGACTGCTTCCTGGTACCCTGATTCGGGAGCTAGCAATCATGTCTGTCGAGATGCGTCAGCTCTTCACGATTCTTCTCCGTATTTCGATAAGTCCTCTCGCTTGATGGGTGACGGCACTCCCGCACCGATCTCCTCTGTTGGTAATTGTGTTTTACCTACGCAGTCTAAATTACTCCGGTTATCGGATGTGTTGTGTATACCAAGAATACGCAAGAATCTGTTGTCTGTGTCTCAGTTTTCTAGAGATAATAATGTGTATTTTGAGTTTCATCCAACGTATTGTGTTGTTAAGGACATTGTGACCCGGGAAACACTGCTAAAGGGCCACATTCGTGATGGGTTATATCAGTTCTCATTACCAGATTTGTCTACTCAGTCCGTTTTGTCTCCAGTTGCTGCTTTCATTGAACTTCAGAATAAAACTGCTAACGGTGATGTGTTTTCCTTATGGCATAAACGTCTTGGTCATCCCTTTGCTTGTGTTGTTAAAAGTGTTCTGAACAAATGTAATGTTGTGTTACAAAAAGATTATGTTGATGGTGTAAGTACGGCATGTCAAAAAGGGAAATCACATAAATTGCCTTTTACTCTTTCTACTACTGAATATAGTACTCCTTTTGAATTGGTTGTTTCTGATCTCTAGGGTCTTGCATCTGTTGCTTGTGGGAATAATTGGTATTATATAGCATTTGTTAATGTTTGTACTCGGTTCACATGGGTGTATTTGCTGCGTCAAAAGTCACAGGCACTACAGGGTTTTGTTCAATTTCAACTTGTTAAGAATCAATTTAGGGTAAGTATTAAACAATTTCAAAGTGACTGGGGAGGAGAGTACCATGCCTTCACTTCGTTTCTTGCTTCTCAAGGAATTGTTCATCGCGTAACATGCCCACATACTTCTGAACAAAATAGGGTGGTTGAGCGAAAACATTGTCACACTGTTGATATGGGAATTACTCTTCTAGCTCAAGATGGACTATCTATGGAATACTGGGGCTATGCATTTTGTTGTGCTGTTCACCTTATCAATCGTCTTCCTACTCCAGTCCTGAAGGGTCAAACTCATTTTCAGGCTCTTTATGGGCGTACTCCTACGTACGATCATCTCAGGGTATTCGGGTGTTGTTGTTTTCCCTATTTACGACCATTTACGTCTCATAAGTTGGATTTTCATTCACAACCTTCCATCTTCTTGGGTTATAGGTCCCATCATAAAGGATATTAGTGTCTCCTACCTTCTGGCAATATTGTAATTTCTCGTCATGTTGTATTTGATGAAAATCGATTTTTGTCCTCTGAGTCTGCTTCGCGTTCCTTGCCCGTGCAAAGTTCGGTCATGTCAACATTCGTTCTGCTTATTCGAACTAGTTTCCCACAGTCAGTTGCTACTACTCGACCAATTGCTCCTTCACTTGCTCAATCATCTCCTCAAGATGTTTTTTTCCTCCGTGCCTGTTACAGCTCAATCTGAGGCTGGGACTGTTCGTGACCCACATGATTGTTCACCTAGTGATCACATTCACTCCAGTACTTCTGGTGGTACTGAGGAAGTGTCTGCTGGTCCTGTAGTGACTACTCAACCTAAGTCTAATATGCATCCCATGGTGACGCAATCTAAGGCTGGTATTTTCAAGCCTAAAGTTATGAATGTTGAAGTTGTTGAACCTTCTACGATTGAGGAAGTTTTGTCCACTCTAGAATGGCGTGCTGCAACTCAAGCTGAATATGATGCTCTCGTTCGCAATTCTACCTGGGAGCTTGTTCCTCTCCCTCTCAATCGTAAGGTTATTGGATGCAAATGGCTCTTCAAGGTTAAGAAGAATCCTGATGGGACTATTGATCGTTGTAAAGCTAGGTTAGTTGCTAAGGGCTGTTCTCAAGTTCCTGGCTGTAACTTCAAGGAAAAGTTCAGTCCAGTGGTCAAGCCAGCTACTGTACGAGCAATTTTGTCCATTGCTGTGACTAGAGGGTGGCCTCTGTGACAGGTTGATGTGAATAATGCATTTTTAAATGGAGATCTAACTGATGAAGTTTTTATGCAGCAACCCCCTGGTTATGTTCAATTAGGCCCAAATGGTGAGCGGCTTGTGTGTCGGCTAACAAAGGCTTTGTATGGCTTACGACAAGCTCCGCATGCCTGGTTTATCAAATTACAGTAGTTTCTTGTTTCTTCTGGATTTGTCTTTTCTAAATCAGATGCTTCGTTATTTGTCCGATCTTCTTCCGAGTGTATGCTTTATGTGCTTGTCTATGTAGATGACATTGTTATCACTGGTAGTTCATCTGACGAAATTAATTGTTTTGTTAAGCAGCTACATAATGAATTTGCCTTAAAGGATATGGGTGAACTCCATTATTTTTTGGGAATTGAAGTAAGTCGATCTTCCTCTGGCAGTCTTCACTTGTCTCAGCACAAATACATTCGAGAGCTTCTTGATCGAAGTTCTATGTCTAACGCCAAAGGTGTTCATACACTAATGGTGAGTTCGTCTATATTGTCTAAAAATGAGGGCAAGCCGCTGGCTGACCCAACTGAATATCGCAGTGTTGTAGGAGCACTGTAGTATGTTGTATTAACTCGACCTGACATAGCTTTTGCTGTTAATCGAGTGTGTCAATTCATGCATGCTCCCACTACTTCTTATATGGTGGCATTAAAACGAATTTTGCACTATTTATGTGGAACTCTTTCTCATAGGCTGGTTTTTTGCTGGTCTGATCATCTATCGTTGGTCGGTTATGCTAATGCAAATTGGGGACTTGATTTTGATGACCGAAGATCTACTACGGGGTACTTTGTGTATTTTTGCCATACCCCTATCTCATGGTGTTCTAAAAAACAGCCTGTTGTTTCTCGCTCTACGGCTGAAGCCGAATATCGTTGTTTAGCAGCAGCCACTAGTGATGTCACTTGGCTGGTCTTACTGTTAGCAGAACTCAAGGTTAATTCAGTTGATCTACCGACCATATGGTGTGATAATTCTAGTGCCGTAGCTGTTGCAGCTAATCCGGTTCTTCACTCCAAGTTTAAACATGTTGAGCTTGACTTATTTTTTGTTCGCGAGAAGGTGGCTAGTGGCGACTTGGTTGTTGGTGAGGTTCCAACCTGTGACCAGGTGGCGGATATTCTCACTAAACCATTGTCTGTGTCTACGTTTAGTCGGTTTCGTAGTCTTCTTCGGGTGTTGCCACTTGAAGAAGCTGGGTGAATGTTATAGGATATAGTGATAAGCAGTTAGTTAGGCAGTTAACATAATGGTTAAAGAATTGTTAGCAGCAGTTAGGGTTGTTTTCCTCTATATAAGTCGTGTATACAGTACTGAAGAAGATCAAGATAATATAGAATAATATACCTTTGTTTTTCTCTATTAGTTCTTCATTCTCTTGAGAGATTTTTTTGTTTTTGCTAAGCTTCTATCACTCTTAGAGTTATATCCTATAATCGACACAACGAAAGAACCAGCTAATGAAAAGTTGATTGATATAGGCATATAAGGCATACGGATGTTTCTCGAAGAGGAGTGGAATTTCATTTTCAACAGGAAGCAAGCCAAGGGTGATGTAGATAAGGGTAGAGAAAATAAAATTACCAATGGCTGGGTAGGGGAACTTGATGGCAGGTTGGTGTATATTGTTTAAGAGATGGATGATGATAACAAATGAGAGGCAAGAAAGAGAGTTGCAGCCAAAATGTCCATTTCTTTAGGGGAAAAAGTTGGAGCGGTAGTTATTGAAAAAAAAAGGGTTACAACGTCCATTTACTCTTGTGGTACGTTATTTTTGTTATAGATCCATGATCTACCAAATGGGTTAATGCTAAAATCGATGGCAGCTCAATTTGAGAATTTGGTCAAGAGTGAATGTCAAAAACTTTACAACAAAAGGAAAAAAAAGCAAACAAAGGAGAGAGGTGTAATTATTGATTAATAAAAGTGTGAAATACACATACGAGTCTCTTACTAATTTTGATATTCGAATCATAAGAGAATTTTATGCAAAAATGTAGAGGAGACATAGAGGATAGACAACTCATCTGATTACGAACAAATTTTAATGATTAGTTAATCATGGTAGTACAAATTTCCGATGAAGAAAATCTCGAATATACGAATAGAACTCGAACAGAAAAAGAAAAAATAGGACAAGGCTCCAAGGCATGTATCAAGTCGCTATCTTTAAAAGTTATCTTTGCCCCCACCTATTTTCGGTGTGCAAATGATTTTCAAGCAAGTTAACATCAAGAATACAATGAAGCCAATGACTATTTGCGTTTTGCACTGACGAGAATAGTCCAATAAGCACTAAGCAATGTATAACAAGAAACTCAATTTCTACCAAGAATTTCTGCAGTAACTCTTTATAGAACAATCTAATAATATTAGAAAATGAGGAAGGATAGAGAGAACTTTTAAAACTTGTTGGTGTGATTTCCAAATAAAATCCCATTCCTATTTATAGGAATTTTCATGTCTCTTCATAGAGATGGTGTTTTTATGAATGAATAAATAATAATTATTCATTTAATTTTATAAATATTCAAGTAATATTATTCGAATAATTATGATTCTTTTTCAAAAATCAAATGATATAACTTTTGACCAATGACCAAAAGATTTATTTTTTGATTAATTACACCCATTCATTTATAGTTATTGGAATACTATAAATATTGAAAATGTTCCGACAATCTCCCCCAATTTTAAAAATATTTTAGATTTTGATATTCTTGTAAATCAATTTGCATAAATGAATGTGTCTTACGATTGAACCTTCATTTAGTAAAAATATGTGACATGCCCTTGAGCTCCTAGAAGCGGCCACACTTCTACTCACATAAGTAGATCCCATCAAGAGTGCTCACGTAATTATAATATTCTAACATATTTATGTTATGGGTCTATTAAGAGTACATTACTCATCCTTCCCTTATCATTACGAGTACCTAACACTTTAATCTTAGGATGGATTTATTTATAGTGCTAACACTCACATACTAATGATGTACTTTGTTTCATTAAACTCAAGATTTGACGTTATACCAAGCGTTAAGTCGAGTTTCGATCATGGGTGACTTTACTTAATGGGCTTGAGTCCCATCCCTTTTGAAGTATTTTTTACTACATCTCTAGCAAAACTTTTTGTCAAAGGATCCGCCAAATTTTCACTTAACCTTACATAATTAATAGTGATCACTTCATCAGAGATTAATTGTCAGACATAGCTATGTCTTAATCCAATATGTCTAGACTTGTAACACCCCAAACCTGGCCTAGACGTTATGGTCGAATCTGGCGATGTCTCATGGAATGGGGTTTGAAATAGAGATTGACAAGTTAAAACCGTTCTAGTTAATTAGCTTTTATTTCATTCAGAGAAACGTGAACTAGTTGATTTTCCTTAAAACATATCTTTTAAGAAAAAGCTTTTGAAACCAATTATTTTACAAAATCGAAAATCTTAGTTTTTAGTAAAATCGTGTTTTGTTGAGTTGCAAAAAAAACCCCATAAAAATAGTATAAAATCCCAAATTTAAACCAAACAGTTCAAAGTCCCAACATTACAATAATAAATACCAAAAAATAATATAAAAACAAAAGCTGTAATAAAGCAGTTCAATATTGGTGGTCACCATCGAGCCTTCCGTTGCGCCGATTCACCTAAGTCTGAGGATTACCTGTACAGATTAAACGAAAAAAGGGATGAGTTTTCGCAAACTCAGTGTGTAATCCCCACAGAAAACATACATACAGATACACATCAGGAAATAATCAATTGTAATTTGGGGCTTGAGCCCATTACAGATTTAGTTTGGGCCTTCGCCCATTTAGATACAGTCTTAGATATAATTTAGGGCCTTGGCTCATCTCAAATACAATATGCAATAGTAGGAAATCAGAATCCTACCCACCAACCTCTACCCACCATCTCCGTCCATCCCTACACACTGTGTGGGGATTAAATCAACTCACCCATCCCTACACACCATACTGTATCGAAATGTGGCACATGATCAGAAATTTACAGCAGAGCTGCCAGATAACAGGCTTAATAGCCTTTCAGACACTTCCTCTAAATAAAAATAACCCACCTCGATGCAATGCAACATACAAAAGATGTCATGCTATTATGTAGTTACAGTACATACATTCAAATATCATTATTCATGCTCGGTACGGAAATTAGACAAACAAATCACTCATATAGAGGTCTAAGTATGGCTTACCGACCCTTCAGTAGGTCCACAGTCGGCTTGGGCGACCCATGCAACCTTTGACAACTTTTTAGAGAAATGGGCTCACACGCCCATGTGGCCTGCCCGTGTGGCCCATTCGGCCCAAATTGCCCTTAGCTACGTGACCCATTTTTAATGTAACTCATGCTAGCAAAATATTCATATATGTTTTCAGTATTTACTAATATGTTCCTTCAAAGCTGTCTACTTGAGTCATTGTCACTAAATTATTTATATCTTGAGCTACAGAATTCCAAATTAAGATAAGTTTGATGTTTTTGAAACTAGACTCAAATACCTTTCTACCATAAAATTTTTAAAATTTATAGTTTATCAAATAAGTACAGTAAAATCTTCAAATTTATCCCAATTCTACTGTTTGACAACTTCAACCTTTCCTTACTAAAAATTATTTATCTCTTAGTACAGAATTTTGATGATGTTTCTGTTTGTTTCTCTTGAAAACAAACTCATTAATAATTTATAAATATAAATTTAAGCCCCTAATTATTTTTTTACAATTTTTGATGACTTTCCAAATTCAGAACAAGGGAACCCGAAACCATTCTAACATTGTCTCACAAAATTCATTATATCTCATAACTTAAAATTCCATTGCTTACAATGTTTCTTCCATGAAAAACTAGACTCAATAAAATTTAATTTCATATTTTTTTCAACCTCTAACTCAATTTTCACTATTTTTTATGATTTTTCAAAGTTAGACTACTACTATTGTCCAAAATTATTTTAGTACAGAATGTTGATTTCCAAGTTTATAATACCCTTATTTCCTTTCTCTACTATTTTTTGCATCATTTTCTCTTAATTCTCTTATTTCTCAACAACAAGTAATTTCGACTTTTCGCCAAATCCCATTTTCTGCATTTCGAGTACACACCTGTATTGTTTTCGCTGCTTCCGCAATCCCGAGATCACCAAAAACCTATAATCGACAATCCCAACTTTAGAATCGGTCTTAAACTAAGATTAAATATTATTCACGTACCAAAAGGTCTAAGCTTGTCTGCTCATCACTTGCCTTCTAACTTCGCACAATTCCACCACTACTCAACACGAGAGTAATAGCAACCGAAACGATTCACTACTGTAAAAATAACCATTCCTCATTAACAAAGAGTTCAACAAAGCTAAGAAAAAATTCAAAGCCAAAACAACTCGCCCAAACAACACAAGAAAATGCATACCTTATACACTTACCAAACGATCACCACTTCCAGTCAAATCGACAAACATTAAATCCAGCCTCACGATTGACTCCTAAACAGTCAACAAAACACCACTTAATCCCTTATCCAGAGTAACATTCGAATTTAATAAAATGGAAACTTATCGTACAACACAATTGCACGCTTATACAAAGGGGAAAAGATGAAGAAAGACAACGAAAATGGAAGGGAAATTCAAAGGAAATTCGGCAGCAAGGATTTATTATTTAGAAAAAAGAGGAAAACCTAAAATTGAGAGTATGGGAGAAGAGAGAAAACGTCAGAAAGGTGGAAAAGAGTCCGAAATTTGAAAAAAAAACTAAACAAAAAGATAATGCCAGATTTAATGTCTAAAAATATGGTAACTCATCTCTTTAATTCTCTCCCTAACCTCCCACAACAACTCTACTACACGAAATTTCAATTTTGACTAGGACTCTACCACGCCACACGGCCAAGCAACAAAAATAATTCCCTTGCTCACGTAGGGACTTGAACTCCGGACCTCTCACACACACCTAGAACACTTAACCACTGAAGCAGATACATATTTGTGTCATATTTTTACAAAAACAAAAATATACATTTTTGGGGTGTTACAAGACTTTCCATTTCCATTATATACTTGGTTATATGTCTTTGCTAGAGTAGCCTCACTATCACAACGGATAGAAATAGGTGAAATTGGCTTAGGCCATAAAGGTACATTATAAAGCAAATTTCTTAACCATTTAGCTTCTTTAGATGCAGCGGCTAATGCAATAAATTCTGCTGCCAGATGGAATCAATAATACATGTTTGTTTCTTGGAACCCCAAGAAATGGCTCCTCCACTAAGAATGAAGACTCATCCACTAGTAGATACATGATCTTCCAAACTTGTAATCCAACTAGTATCCAAATACCCTTCTAAAATTGGAGGATATCCATTATAACACAATCCATAGTTAATAGTTTTCTTTAAGTACCTAAGTACTCTATTCAAAGCTTTCCAATGCAAACTACTTGGATTACTTGTGTACCTATTCAATTTCCCAACAGTATATGCAATATCTGGTATTGTACAAGTCATTATGTACATAAGACAACCAATTAGACTTGCATATTTCAATTGATCAATTTTCCTACCATCATTAGATACTAATTTTATTTGAGGATCCATGGGTGTAGATGTTGGTATACACTTGAAAAGATCAAAATTTTTAAGCATATTTTCAATGTAATGTGATTGTGATAAAGTTATAGGGTTTCATTCTAGGTTATTTTAATTCAAAGAATAACATCTGCTACACCTATATCCTTCATGGCAAAGTTGTTTGACAAGAATTTCTTTGTGTTTTCTATTTGTTCCAAATCTGTGCCAAAAATGAGCAAGTCATCTAAATATAAGCAAATTATGACACTTTTTCCATTTTCAAATTTGCTATATATGCACTTATCAGATTCATTTATTTTATAGCCATTAGCTAAAACAACCTTGTCAAGCTTTTGGTGCCATTGTTTTTGTGCTTGTTTAAGCCCATATAAAGATTTAACAAGCTTACATACCTTATGCTCCTGTCCTGAAACAACAAATCATTCTGGTTGTTCCATGTACACTTCCTCTTCCAATTCATCATTTAAAAATACAGTTTTAACATCTATTTGGTGAACAACCAAATTATATATAGAGGTAAGTGATATTAAAAGTCTAATTGTAGCAACTCTTGCTACTGGAGTATAGGTATTAAAGTAATCAATACCTTGTTTTTGTGTAAAACCTTTGGCTACCAACCTTGCTTTAAATTTATCAATGGTTCCATTGACCTTCATTTTCTTTTTGAAGATCCATTTGCAACCTATTAGTTTGGAACCCGGTGGAAGATCAACTAAGATCCAAGTTTGATTTTCCATTATTGAATTCATCTCATCATTTATTGCTTCTTTCCAAAAAGCAGAGTCTTGAGGTTTCATTGCCTCTTCAAATGTAATAGGATCAGATTTCTTATTATAACAATAAGGTATCTTATTGCATATACTTTCAAATTTTCCGTCTATAAGAAACATAATGAAATCTGGTCCAAAATCTTTGACCTTTTTAATCCTTATACTTCTTCTTAATTCTTGATAGGATTCATCATTATTATCAATTTGTTCCAATGGAATCTCATTCTCATTTGAAGAATGAATCAATTGTTGTTGTTGTAATTGTCTTGAAATAAAATTAAATCTATTTTCATCAAAATAGCATCTCTTGATTCAATAATAGTATTAATTGAAATTAAATCATTTGATTCAATTACCATGAACCTATATGCCTTGCTATTATGTGCATATCCTAAAAATATGCATTCAATTCCTCTTTCACCTAACTTTTTACGTTTAGGTGTTGGAACTTTGACAATAGCTCTACAGCCCCAAACCTTCAAATAATTAAGGTTTGGTTTCCTTTTCTTCCATTGTTCATAGGGAGTTATTTTAGTTTTCTTATTAGGAACTCTATTCAATATATGACAAGCTATTAGAACAGCTTCTCCCTAAAAACCTTGTCCAATACTTGAATATGGTATCATTGAATTTACCATTTCAGTCAAGACTTTATTTTTCCTTTCAGTTACACGGTTTTGTTGTGGTGTGTAAGGGGCTGAAACTTGATGGACAATTCCAGTGGATTCAAAATAACTTGGATTATAGTATTCTCCACATCTATCTGATCTTAAGCACTTAATAAATGATTCACACTGAAAATCAACATCAGATTTATAAACTTTAAATTTATCAAGCAATTTTGTTTTCCTTTTAACCTTAGGGAAAGGGTTTCTTGTAATTTTAGTCAACATATACGTATTGCATTTTTCAATATTATTATTAAAAATAGGAATTAAATCTAACTTATGCAAGAAAAAGAGAAAAATAAATATTCATTTGTTTCTAAATACTTTTATAATTGTGTATTTACTTTTATAAAATCTTTTTTATTTTTATCAAAAAAATAAACTTTTAAATATTTTTATCTTTAAACTTTAATTTTTAATTTTAAGAATCAAGACTAAATTGATAGTTAGTATAAAGTAGAGGTCTAAATTTTTTGAACTTTTTAGAATTAAGAGTAAATTGATAGAATTTATAAACATTGGAGGGCTAAATTTGTTATGATGCCCATCAAAAAATATCATGCCAACATTCCATTAGTGATTTAATGAAGGAGTGACCAAACTATTAAATTTTGAAAATGTCGGTGACTAAGTAGAACTTTTTAAATCTGAGTAATCAAAACAGAAACACGCTAATAGTTGAGCGACTATTAATATGGTTTATCCTACTATTTAATAGAAAATTATTAATTTTTATTTGAATTTAAATAAGAAAAATATATAACTAACGTAATTGTGTCATATTACCATCGATAGATAGAATTTAATGAATTGATTTTTGTTTGTGTTTGTCTGTTTATTTATTTTTCGATATTAAAAGTAGAATGTGGGGTGTGCCCTGTATTCTTCTCCCAGTTAAACCCCACTATTTTTTTCTAGTTAAACTCTGATTAGTCCAGGCATATTTTCAGTATGAATAGAGCTCTAAAAGGGCTCAAAAGTCAGAATACATAGAAAAAGTTGGTTAAAAAAAAGAAAGAAAGAGTTAAATGTACTTGCATCAAACATATATCTATATTAAAGACTCAAATTTAAATAACATAAACTTCAGCATCATACATTGTTTATCATATTTTCGAACATATGGAAATGTCAGCTTCTAAAGAGGCTCAAAATACTGTTGGCAGAAAAACCTAAAAGACATGGAAATGTTTAAAAACTTAAACATATCTTCGTAGAATATATACTCATATTCGATATTATCACCTGAATCTTAATAGTTGAGCATCTTACGAAAACGCACGTATCATGGTGGTGTGCAAGCGCTTGCGAGCCGTAGACTAGGACAGCCCCTTACTGGAGCTGGACCCGCCCGCTCCAGATCTTCAACAGATTTCGTCAGTAAAAAAATGAGGAGTGAAATGATAGCAACTAGTTTGACAAAAGGCAACGAAGCCTTCATTGTGGAATTAGCTACGGTATTTTTGTAGGGTTAAGTTGAGTGTTGAAAAAAGAAGGCAACAGGGTCTCCTTTATATACAAGTTTTGAAGGATTTTACCACACAATTTCTCATGAAATATCTTCTTGTTCTTTCTGTTTTCCCCTCAATTTTCTTTTCATTTGATAATTTTATATCATAAGTTGGATCAAATAAACGTATTCAATAGAATAGTCCGTTGATATGGTAAAAGAATAAGGGAAATATTATTATATGTTTTAACACCGCAAAGTAATGGGATAAGTAAATTTTTGTCTCAAGTGAAATGTTAATTTATGTTAACAGTTTACTCAGGTATAAATTAAGAATTAACAGATTATTTGATGTTCCAAGAATAAAATTTTATTCTAGGGTAATTTTATTTTTTTCTTATAAAAATTAGAAAATTATTTATAATAAGATTTGAACTTAAAATATTGTATTTATTTTATCTTTTTAACTTTATCATTTCAACCGAAACCATTTATTATTATATTTATTTTTTAATTTGTTAGGTACAATTTTCACTAACACCATAAGTGTGACAAAATCTAGTACATATTTAAGTTTTTAACTGAGTTGTATCACACATCAATCAATCTCAACTCAATTATAAAATTATTAAAATATTATTACTTTTATAAAATAAACTATATATTTTTTTCTATACTTTTATATAAACGTTAAAAATCATACATTGTATTTAAATCTCATTAAAACATCGTATATCTTCATTACTTCTTTTTAATATTCCAACCAAAATCACATTTAACTTTTACATATTTTTTCTATAATTTTATTACATGAATTTTTCATTTGTATCATCATAATCTAATTATTATTTAATCAACGTCAATTTAGGCACATGTGGTAGGTTTGGCAAAAAAAACTACCCTAGACAGAATAAATTATTTCACACTGCAATTCAAACTTAATTATTTCTATAACTTAAATTGCAAGCTAAGAGATAATTAACAAAAAAATAAAATAAAATTGGAAGCTAAGATTTTTCTTGGGTTAAAAGGCTATAAATAGTTTCACATTAAAGGCATCTCTTGATTTTTTAGGTAACATTAAAGGCATCTGTAATTTCTACGTTTTAGGAGGAATTAATTACACATCTATTTTAGCGGAGACCGCCATTTAGAAAACGACAGTCAGCTTTGGTTAAGAAAAATTATAGGTTAGATTTCAAGATTAATTACGAAAAATAAATAATATACATATATATTGAATTTTTTAAATAAATATATATTGAAATTTATAGAATGTAAATTAATGCAAGTATATAAATATAGGCTAAATTTGATTAAAAAAAGTCAGTTTTAAAAAATAAATTAAGTTTTTGGGTCGATTTCTAAGATATTTAAGGAAATAGACCAAGAGAGAAATAAAAAATACGTCTTACAACGCATGTTTTCTGACATTTTAATAATTTTCTCTTTTGGTTATGTCAAAGTCTTTTTTTAAAAACTTGACTTCTATTTTAAAATAAAGACGGAGTCGTCATCAATCATTTTTATTAGGTGTGATTGGATCACCTCAAAACTTAATTATTTTAATAAAAGGTTAAGATTAATCAAAGAGAATGTCTACTAAATACATCAGAGCTTCAAAAACAACAAATGGCATTACAACTTAAGAATTTCTTAAAGACAAACTTCTTCATGGTGTAGAGTACTAAGTGTCATACACCTATGGGGCCCTATATATGCATAATATCGCAACTTGAACTGCTACCCTAACGCCTTCCTGGATTGGTCTCTTCAAGCATACCAACTTATAATCAGAACCTACAATCACAAACAGTGGCTCGTAAGTTCAAATAAACTTAGTGAATTTTAACCCAAGTTACCTTTGAACATTTATTGTTGAATTCCTCAACTTGTAGATTCCGAACTTCTTTGAAATCGTTGGCAAATATTTTTCTAATATCCGGCGCATACATATACACTACTTTTGACACTTGATCACCATAACCAGAACTTACTTATTAGACAAATTACAGACTTCACCTTTAAGGTGGATCTCATTCTTTCTTCAGAAAACACACACATTTCTCGGAAAAGTATTCACATAGAGTTTACATTTGACGGATCGTCATTCAGACAGATGTTGAACTGTTCGCACAGGATGATTTACTCACATATATTACTCTTGGCAGATACTTATACTAACTGATTTTTTTAAAATGAGCCTTATACGGATCCTACCTTTGACGGATTCTCATATTTAATTTGGTAGTTATCAAGTTACTAGCCATATCATATTTTAGATTGAACCAAACCAAAGCTTATTCTGATGGATGAAACATTCTAAGTTACCCTAAGGAATCCCAGACAATCATGTTCCATAACATGAGGACGCCCAAATTGGCGGATAGCTTAGATTTCATATAACTTCTATTCATGACATGAAAACACTTAGATTTGGCGGATAACATAGACTTTGAATACCTTGCTTACGTAGCATAGACACTTTCAATTCTGGCGTACACTTAAACCACCTATCACTAGGGATATGCTAAGTTCTCTATATTGGCGTATTATTATGGCGATTTCTCTCTTCAAAAACGTTGTTGATAGCTCTTTTAAAGAATGATCTCCAAGCCTATTCAGTTTTCACCACAAAATTAACCAAACAAAGATATTTCAAACTTACTCGGATCTTTATCATATAGTCAGTTAACGAAGAAGTCACAAATTTTATCCAAATCTCGTTACAAAGGTGGTTAACTAGACTTTGCCACGCCATAGATACTTCATAGAATACGCCACAAAGGCTTCACAGAATACTCCACAAAGGCTTTGCAAAATACGACACAAAGGCTTCATTTGGTTTGTTACTAAGGCACCACATAACTGTCATGTTTGGCGATATGAATTTGCCTAAACTCAGCATCGCTTGAGGTTTGCCCATCATTAACCTTGGGACACACAGAAATCCTAGTAGACAAATGCAGCTCATCCGCCATTTCCAAAATATACCATGGTTGTAGTCTTTTCACACATATATCTTCCATACCAAATTTCGTGTTTACTGTCCCAATGACCCTTACAAGTTAGATGGTTAAATGTTAGTGATTTTATTTTTGAGTCTTGGGTTCAATTCCTCTCTTATTCACATTTTTATTTTTATTTCATGTTGTTTCAAAAGTTAAATTAAATGTATATGCCAAAAATAAAAGTTTATTGACTAAATATGTAACACCCAAAAATTAAGAGGTTATAATTTTAAATTTTATATAAATTAGATGATTAAGAGTTTAGTAAAATCACTTGAAAATCAAGTTTCAAATCCAATTTTTTACTCTCTTTTTTCTTTTTATTTTGCTGCACTTAAGGAAACAAGGTTAAGGTGGGACTTCTTCTAAAAGAAGAAACGGTGTACTATATCTTTTCAACCATCGATATGAGGATATAATTTTCTAAAAGGGCTCAAAAGCCAGAATACATAGAAAAGGTTGGTAAAGAAAATAAAGGTTAAATGTACTTGCATCAAATATATATCTAGAAGAAGTCAAATGTGCTAGGCTCCGCAAAAAGACGACCCTGGACAGTATAAATTATTTCACACTGCAATCTAAGATTTTTCTTGGGTTAAAAAGGCTATAAATAGTTTCACATTGAAGGCATCTCTTGATTTTTTAGGTAACATTAAAGGCATCAGGAGGAATTAATTACACATCTATTTTAGCGGAGACCGCCATTTAGAAAACGACAGTCACCTTTGGTCAAGAAAAATTGTAGGTTAGCTTTCAAGATTAATTACGAAAAATAAATAATATACATATATATTAATTTTTTTTAAAGATAAATTCATTAATTCATTCAATGTATGGAATTATACAATTTAAAAAAAAAACTAAACACCCTTCGTAGATGGGGAAGGACAAACTCCATCAACACAGCAAAGGCTTTAGCCTCAACATCAATAGAACATTCTGACACGTTGACAATAAGTTTTGTCACAACTCAAGTATGGCATATCTGGAGTGATTGTAAGTACTTAACACAATAAGAAAATCAACCTCGGATTGTCTAAAACGGCAAGCAAAAATCAACAAAAGAATCGAGCATTCACCTAACTATAGAGGGCGACAACAAAACCATCACTTGTAAAATTAAGATTACATGCATAAGCAAAACTAAAAACCGTGCTACAAGAACAGACAAAAACTTCTAAAACTAAAGACTTATTAAGCAATGGAATAACAAACAAAAAAAATATATAAAACTTAAGACAACACGAGTTTAAATCAACTCGTGAAATCATTTATTATTTTAAAATATTTTCAAAATAGAAACAAATTAAGAAACTGATGAGGAGTCAAAAAATAGATATACAAACTAAAAAAGAGAGAAGAAATGTGGAGTGAATAAAAAAAAAAAAAGAGAATTGATGAGGGAAATATATATATTAAAATAAATATATATTGAATTTTTTAAATAAATATATATTGAAATTTATAGACTGTAAATTAATGCAAGTACATAAATATATCACAAGCGTGATTATGATGTAAAAAAAAAAAAAAAAACATTACGCTAAAAAATAAAGAATAAATAGTTTCTTATGAGATTTATTGTAGTTGTAATTACGAAATTGGTTAAGTGGAGAAAAACTGATGAGGATGAAAATATTGTATTGCTATTTGCATGAATGATTATTTACATAAA
Source organism: Gossypium longicalyx (assembly GCA_025698465.1). NCBI lineage: Eukaryota > Viridiplantae > Streptophyta > Magnoliopsida > Malvales > Malvaceae > Gossypium > Gossypium longicalyx. Next base: position 42,582,158 of record CM046999.1, read on the forward strand.
AAAAATTTTAATATTCATTATAGGAGGTAGAACATGCACGCCCACGACACCACAAAAATAATATTTTACTATATCTTTTTAACAGTACAAAATAAGAAAATATAGGAAGAGTTTAAATAAATCCAAAGTCCTCCTTCCTTTATTTTGCTACGCAGAACTCATAATTTTTTTAAGTTTTGTATTAAGTGATGTGGGATCAATTCTCTTACTAACAAAATACTTAAGCCAAATTTAGTACCTAAAAATTAAATATTAAAATTAAACTTTGTACAATAATAAAAATTAATAGAACATACTTTCTAACTAGTTGGTGTTAATATTCAACGCTCCCCCTCAACACCAACTTCCACAATGTTGAGATGACAAAGAAAGCTATCGAGCTTGTTGCCATGTAAGCCTTTTGTGAATAGGTCTAAACTTAGTCTTTAGTCTTGACATGTTCCAACTTCATTTCTTCTTGCAAGCCTTTTTCTCTAATAAAATGGTTATGCACCTCGATATGTTTAGTTCTTGCATGAAAGACTAAATTCTTTATCAAGTGTATTGCGGACAAGTTGTCACAATATAAAGGAGTTGGACACTCCACTACTTGATGCAAGTCCTCCTATAGTTGCAAAAGCCAAGAGCTCTATTGAGCTATCATCGCTGCTACATGGTACTTTCTTCTGTGGTTGACAAATACATTGTTGGTTGTCTTTTTCTACACCAAGAAATTGCTCCAAACCCAAACATAAACACATACTCGATAGTTGAACGTCGGGTAGCATGGTCTCCCACATAGTCAACATCACAATAACCAACTAACTTGCAATCTCCACTTTTTTTTGTACATGTAACACCCCAAATCCGGTCTAAACGTTAAGGTTGAGTCCGGAGGATTTACATTAGTTTGTTTTAAAAACTCAGAAGTTTAATCCTAGCTTTTGAAATCGTGAAATCTGAAAATATCATTTTCAGCCAAAACATTGACATGTTATTTTGGAAATTACATTAGTTTGTTTTAAAAACTCAGAAATTTAATCCTAGCTTTTGAAATCGTGAAATCTAAAAATATCATTTTCAGCCAAAACATTGATGTGTTATTTTGGAAATTACACACATAACTTATTCATTCCAAAAAGAAATCCTTAATTTGAACACGTTTAAAAACTTTTGCTTCCAGAGTTTGTTTTGAAAACATAAGTGTGGCAAAACTCTTATGTATTTTGGTCAAATCTTTTGCTCAAAAACACTTAACTTATGGTAAAATCACTTAATAACTTATTTGGTTTCGAAGTGAAAATTTTAGAGATTTAATTGAAAGAAGAAAGACACATGATCTCAATAACTTAAAATGTACAGTTCGCCAATTGGCATATTTTGAAACATCCGTTATAGATTTTCATAAAACCCATTTCGAATTTGCAACAAAAAATTGATAAACCATAAATGTAACATATTTTAATCTCATTCTTAATGCGTTTATGGATGATTAATGATGTAAATTAGTGAATTTGATGCTCTTAGTCCCTTAAATTCATGTTTCTATACTTAGGAGAGCATTTGAGAGCAAAAGGAGCGAAAAAGGGGCAAAAATCGAAGTTTTCAGGATCCACACGGGCAGGCCACATGCCCATGTGCCAGCCCATGTCGATATCGCTCCCTCTTTCCCAAACACGCAGAAAGAGCCAATTTTTAGGTTTTTTGAGCATTTAAAAGTCTATAAATACATACTAGAAGAAGACCTAAAGTTCTGAATTTAATGATAATTACTTGTTCTTGTTCTTAATTATGTGTTCTTAATTCTTGATTTAATATTTTTAGGATATTAATTCAAGTTAATGTGTTTATTCAGTGGAGCAAAAGTCCCTATTTAAGAGTATATCTACCATAATTAAGTGGAGTTGCATGCAACCCTAGAAATAGGGTGACATAAATCTGCCAGATTAGAGTCAAATCTAATAAGGGAATTCATAGATCGAGTTAATGCGACAATAGGGGTTTTAATTAGAAAGAGATTTCAATTAATCAACCTAGAGTCAGTTGTTTTTAGTCTTGAAAGAGATATTAACATAATTTAGGGATTTCTACGGATTAAGACAAGTGAATAAATCGTTTGATTTAGAGTCAGAATAATAAGTGAAGTCTAGGTGGATTCTTTCCTGAGTATTGTCCTCTTTATAGGTTTTCTTCAAGTATTTTTCCCAATTCGCTCTCTATCGCGTTCAGTAGTTAATTAGTTAGTTAATTTTAGATTAAAAAAATCTCTTATATTTTAGGCTAAATAATAGAAAGTTAATACTAGTACTTTTAGTCCTTGTGGATACGATATTCTGGACTCACCATAACTATACTACCAGTCGATAGGTACTCTTGCCTTAGTCGTGATCGTAGTCTAGTTTAGTTAATCATAAAACGATCATCAAGTTTTTTGCGCCGTTGCCAGGGACTAAAATATTAGGAACACTTGATTTTTATTACTTTAGCCATTTTTATTTTTATTGAAATTTATTTTTGTTTTTATTTTAATTTACTAACTTATCTTTATTTACTTCTGGCAGGTTTCTTTAGTTTATGACTAGAAGAAATCAGTCAGGACCATTGCTTTTTAACAGTGAAATTGAAAGCACAACTTGCAAAAATCATAGAGAAATAAGGCGAAGTCTACAGTATATAGAGGAAGAGCACGAGGACGATACCAATAATACCGAGGAGATGGCTGAAAATCAGAATAATCTACTACCTCCTGTGGTTGCCGCTAATCTTATAAATCAGAATCCTGCTCCTCGTACTATGTACGATTATGCTAAGCCCACTCTCACTGGGGCTGAATCGAGTATTGTTAGACCTGCCATTGCTGCAAATAATTTTGAACTGAAACCTAACACTATACAAATGATTCAACAGTTTGTTCAGTTTGATGGTTTGCAGGATGAAGACCCAAATACTCATTTGGCCAATTTCATAGAGTTCTGTGATACTTTCAAGATAAATGATGTTTCTGAAGACGCCATTCACCTACGATTATTCCCCTTCTTATTGAGAAATAAGACTAAGCAATGGTTGAACTCCTTACCACGAGGGTCCATCACTACTTGGGATCAAATGACCGAGAAGTTTTTATTGAAATACTTTCCGCTAGCTAAGACAGCTAAGTTGAGGAACGATATCCCGTCCTTTATGCAAATGGATTTAGAGACTTTATATGATGCATAAGAGAGGAATAAGGACTTATTGAGAAGATGCCCTCACCATGGGTTACCTCTACGGTTACAGGTTCAAACTTTTCATAATGGTTTGAACCCCTCAACGAGGCAGATGATTGATGTAGCCGCCAGTGGTACCATAAATAATAAAACACCTGAGGAGGCTTATGAGTTCATAGAGGAGATGTCACTGAATAACTATCAGTGGCAAGTCATGAGGACAAAGCCTAATAAAGCAGCCGGTGTTTTCAACCTCGAGGCAGTCACCATGTTATCAAACTAGGTTGAGCTCTTAAATAAAAAGATTGATGGTTTATGTGTTTCTACGCAGGTACTGTAATGGCCCAAAATTCACGGGCATCGAAAAAGTATATTATCGGACCTCCGTCTTAGTGAATTAGATTCATAAATAATTATTAGAAATATTTATAAGTCTAGTAATTTAGTTTAATTTGGAGAAAATAAAAAAAGGATTAAATTGAATTAAGGATAAAAGTTGAATTATAGAACAATAGAAAGTAAAAAGGGCTAAAATGGAAATTAAGCCAATTTGCTATAGTTGAGGCGGCATAAGAGAATAAAATCTAAGCTTTTATTAGTTTTAAATTATATAATTAATGATATATAAATATAATTTATATAATATGAAATTATGATAATTAAATTATAATGATATTATATTATTAAATAAATTTATGCCAATTGTGTGGATATGATAAAATACATGTGCAATGCTTGTATTTATACAATTGTAAAATAAATGTATATTTTCTTAAATAATAAGTAAAAGACATTTATTAATTATTAATTTAATTTATTATATTATAAGATTTTTATTTGATAAATTAATTAGATTAAGACAAATGTATGGTATACAATTAATACAATTTATACATGTGTAAAAATTATATTAGTACAATTGTAAAATAAATAATTAAATTAATTATTATTTAAGTTAAAGATATTTATTAAATTAAATAATTAAATTATATGATTTTTTTGTATAATAAACAAATTAAATAATGACAATTGTAATAAGAATATTAGTACATTTGTTATAAAATAATTTGTTTACTTAATATTAAAGTAATAAATTATTAAAATTAAATTATTAAAAAAATTACGAAAATTTTCCGGAGAATTCGAACAAGTTCTATTTCACTTTTAATTTACGTTTTGGCTTTGAGCGTCTATCATTGGGACTTAACTATTAAATTATACTATGAATGTTATTTTATTTGTGAATTATTCATAAGTTGTCTGATATGTCTAGTAATGCTTGTAACCCTATTCTGGCGACGGTTTGGGGTTAAGAGGTGTTACGATTGTTGGTATCAGAGCTGTTAGGTTTAGCTAATTCTCAGACTAAATCGAGCTCAAAAATTGAGTCTAGAAGTACATGTCACTTTTGATCGAAATTGAGTCGGGATTTTTGGATGCTGACCTATTTGTTTGTTTTTGTTTTATAGATTAAAGATGTTAGATGAAAGAATAGAAGATACCGATCAGGAAATGTATACTGGTGATAAAGAGTCGTATGGATTAGATGAAATCGAGTCGGTAATACCTAGCATAAATCCTGTAAGAAATCAACCACCTAGAGTTGATAGAAGAAATGATAAAGATGATTCTGATATATTGAGAAAAATTGTCGATGCACTAGTAGCGGAAACTATTCCTGCTACAACTTCAGTTTCAACTCAAAGACGGGCCCCGATAAAGGAATTGAAAAAGTATGGTGCCACTGAATTTATGGATCTGATAGGAGTTGATCCATCTACAGCAGAGAATTGGATGGAATCAACTAAACGGATTCTGCAGCAATTAGAATGTACCCCTCGGGAATGTTTAATCTGTGCTGTTTCATTACTTCAGGGTGAGGCTTATCTATGGTGGGAATCTATAATCCGACATTTTCCAACAGAACAGGTAACATGGGAATTATTTCAGAAGGAATTTCAGAAGAAGTATGTTGGAGAGCTATATATTGAAGATAAAAAGCAAGAATTTTTAATGTTGAAACAAGATAATTTATCAATAATGGATTATGAAAGAGAATTTTCTAGATTGCACCGGTACGCTACTGAGTTCATCCCAACAGAGGCAGATAGTTGCAGGAGGTTTCTACGGGGCTTGAGAGATAAAATCAGAGTACATTTGGTGTCACAACAAATCACAGAATTTGTAGATTTGGTTGAAAGAGCGAAAATGGTAGAACAAGTTCTGGGATTAGATAAAAAGCCTGAAATGACTAAATCGACTGGAAAACGAGCTGGAACTACTATTTCTAATCCTTTACCAAAAAGATCCAAAGAGTTTAGAGGCGGTTGGAGGTCAAGTTTCAGATCGGATCGAGGTGACAAAAGTCGAGGTAAACAGACTACTATTTCTACCGCTAGTGTAAAATGGCCTTCACGGATTATTGATGTCCCAGATTGTGAACACTGTGGAAAGAAAAAATTAGGTGAATGTTGGAGGATAACTCAACGATGTTTTCGATGTAGGTCTACAGATCATTTCATCCAAGATTGTCCGAAAAGTGAAAGTGCCACACCTGCAGCATCTCAAAGATCAATGCCTACTGTTCGTGGCAGAGGATCTAGTAGGGGTGGTTCTGTGTCCAGAGGTGGAGGTGTCAGAAGAAACAGTGATATAGTTACACAATAGTCAAACGCTAGAGCACCGGCCAGAGCACACGTAGTTCGGACCCATAAGGAGGGTGATGTACATGATGTTGTTACAGGTATATTTCTATTGTATTCTGAACCTATTTATGCTTTAATTGATCTGGGTTTGTCACATTCATATATAAATTCAAAACTAGTCGAATCAAGAAAATTAGAATCTGAAATGTCTAGAATTTCTATAGAAGTGTCTAGCCCTTTGGGACAACTGGTGTCAATAGACAGAGTAAGTCGAAGGTGCCCGTTAATAATACATGATAAAATGTTTCCTGTGGATTTGTTGATTATGCCTTTTGGTGATTTCGATATAATATTGGGTATGGATTGGTTATATGAGCATGGAGTAGTTTTGGATTGCTATAAAAAGAGGTTTAGTATTCAGATAGAAAATGGGGACAAAATTGAAGTGAATGGCATCCATACCAGTGGTTCGACACGTATCATTTCAGCAATGAAGGCTAATAAATTATTGTAGCAGGGTTGTTCAGCATATTTGGCATATGTTATTAATTCTGATTCAATTGGGAGTCAGTGTAGTCAGAGCAAGACCGTATGTGAGTTTCTAGATGTATTCCCAGAAGAACTACCGAGCTTACCACCTGATAGAAAGGTTGAATTTGCTATTGAGGTGTATCCAAGTACAACACCAATTTTTATACCTCCGAATCGAATATCGCCTATTGAAATGAAAGAGTTGAAAGTACAGTTGTAAGATTTACTAGATCGAGGCTTCATCCGACCAAGTATTTCACCCTGGAGTGCTCCAGTGTTGTTTGTTAAAAAAAAGATGGTTCTATATGGTTATGCATTGATTATCGACAGTTGAATAAAGTGACGATCAAGAATCGGTATCCGTTGCCTCATATAGATAATTTGTTTGATCAGCTTAAGGGAGCTTCTATATTTTCTAAAATTGAGTTGATATCTGAGTATTATCATCTGAATGTGAAGGAAAGAAATGTGTCTAAAACTGCCTTCTGTACTCGTTATGGCCATTATGAATTTTCAGTGATGCCGTTTGGGTTGACCAACGCCCTAGCTGCTTTCATGGATCTGATGAATTGCATTTTCCAGTCGTATTTAGATCAGTTAGTGGTGGTTTTTATTGATGACATATTGGTATATTTGAAGACAGAGGTAGAACATGATCAGTATCTTCGAATAGTTCTACAGATTTTGCGAGAAAAATAGTTGTATGGAAAATTGAGTAAATGTGAATTCTGGTTATCAGAGGTGGTATTTTTAAGACATGTAGTATCTGTTGATGGGATTAAAGTTGATTCGAAGAAGATCAAAGCAATTGTTCAGTGAAAGGTACCAAATAATGTATCGGAGGTGCGTAGTTTTCTCGGTTTAGCTGGGTATTACAGGAGGTTTGTAAATGGATTCTCGAAGATAGCACTATCAATGACTAAACTACTACAGAAGAATGTTCCTTTTACCTGGGATGATCAATGCCAGAAGAGTTTTGAGACTTTGAAGCAAATGTTGACAGAAGCACCGGTATTAACATTACCAGAGTCGGGGAAAGATTTTGTTGTGTATAGTGATGCTTCTCTAAGCGGTTTAGGTTGTGTATTGATGCAAGATGGAAAGGTCATTACCTATGCATCTCGACAGTTGAAGTCACATGAACGTAATTACCCGACGCACGACTTGGAGCTAGCTGCAGTAATTTTTGCTTTAAAGATTTGGAGACGTTACTTATATGGTGAAAAATGTTACATTTATATAGATCATAAAAGTCTTAAATATCTTCTGTCGCAGAAAGAGTTCAATTTAAGACAAAGACAGTGGATCGAACTTCTAAAAGATTATGATTGTGTTATAGACTATCATCCAGGAAAAGCAAATGTGGTAGCTGATGCACTGAGCAGAAAAGCTGCGATTGAATTACGGGCAATGTTTGCTCAGCTCAGTATTAATGATGATGGGAGTTTGTTAGCTGAGTTAAGGGTTAAGGCGATGATGGTTGATCAGATTAGAGCAGCTCAGATGAAAGATGATAGATTATTAAAGAAAAGAGAAATGGTTCAGAATGGTACAACCGAGAGTTTTAGTATTGACGAGCATGATTGTTTGAGGTTTCAAAACTGAATTTGTGTTCCAGCTACTTCTAAACTAAAAGAGTCAATTCTTCGAGAATCACACGATGGCACCTTTGCATTGCATCCCGGTGGAACAAAAATGTATTGTGATTTACAGGAGCTTTATTGATGGTCAGGGATGAAGAAAGATATAGTTGAATATATCGGTAAATGTTTGACTTGTCAACGAGTAAAGACAGAACATCAGGTACCGACAGGGTTACTTCAACCTATTAATATTCCCGAATAGAAATGTGACAATATTACTATGGATTTTATTACAGGATTGACATTGTCGATAAGCAAAAAGAATGTCATTTGGGTGATAGTTGATCGACTTACTAAGTCTGCTCATTTCATAGTAGTCAGGACTGATTGGTCTCTACAGAAACTTGCTGAGATTTATATCCGAGAAATTATGAGATTGCATGGTATTCCGGTATCAATAATTTCTGATCGGGATCCATGATTTACATCGAGATTTTGGAGGCAGTTGCATGATTCTCTAGGTACCAGACTTAATTTTAGTATTGCATTTCATCCACAAATCAACAGACAACCAGAACGGGTCATTCAAATTTTAGAAGACATGCTTCGGGCTTGCATTATTGACTTTGAATCAGGTTGGGAACGATATCTACCACTAGCAAAATTTGTTTATAATAATAGTTTCCAATCCAGTATTCAGATGACATCATATGAAGCTTTGTATGGTCGAAGATGTCGATCATTGGTATGTTGGACAGAATTGAATGAGAAAAAGATAGTTGGACCGGAATTAATTCAAGAGACAGAAGAAACGGTTAAAAAGATTAGAGATAGGTTGAAAATAACTTTTAACAGACAAAAATCTTATGCAGATATGAAGGGACGAGATATAGAGTATTCTATGGGTGATAAAGTGTTTCTAAAGGTATCGCCTTGGAAGAAAGTTTTAAGGTTTGGTCACAAAAGAAAATTAAGTCCTCGTTACATTGGACCGTATGAAGTAGTTGAAAGAATCAGACCAGTTGCTTATCGATTAGCTTTACCTCCAGAGCTTTAGAAGATTCACGATGTTTTTCATGTTTCTATGCTTCGGAGATATAGATCAGATCCTTCCCATGTTATTTCTACTGAAGACATTGAGATTCAATCAGATTTGTCCTACGAAGAGGAGTCGATCCAAATATTAGCTCGGGAAATAAAAGAGCTGAGAAATAAACGAATTCCATTAGTGAAAGTGTTATGGAGAAATCATGGGCTGGAAGAAGCAACTTGGGAACCAGAAGAGGTAATGAAAGCTCAGTATCCTCATCTTTGCTCAAGTAAATTTCGAGGATGAAATTTATTTAGGGGGGAGAAATGTAATGACCCAAAATTCACGGGTATCGAAAAAGTAATTATCGGGCCTCCGTCTTAGTGAATTAGATTCATAAATAATTATTAAAAATATTTATAAGTCTAGTAGCGTGTTTAATTACGTTTTAATTAGGTGAATTTAGTTTAATTTGGAGAAAATAGAAAAAAAATGATTAAATTGAATTAAGGATAAAAGTTAAATTATAGAACAATAGAAAGTAAAAAGGGCTAAACTGACAATTAAGCCAATTTGTTATAGTTGAGGCGGCATAAGAGAATAAAATCTAAGCTTTTATTTTTTTTAAATTATATAATTAATGATATATAAATATAATTTATATAAAATGAATTTATGATAATTAAATTATAATGATATTATATTATTAAATAAATTTATACCAATTATGTGGATATGATAAAATACATGTGTAATGCTTGTATTTATACAATTGTAAAATATATGTATATTTTCTTAAATAATAAGTAAAAGATATTTATTAATTATTACTTTAAATTATTATATTATAAGATTTTTATTTGATAAATTAATTAGATTAAGACAAATGTATGGTGTACAATTAATACAATTTATACATGTGTAAAATTTATATTAGTACAATTGTAAATTAATTAATTAAATTACTTATTATTTAAGTAAAAGATATTTATCAAATTAAATAATTAAATTATATGATTTTTTTTGTATAATAAACAAATGAAATAATGACAATTTAATAAGAATATTAGTACATTTGTTATAAAATAATTTGTTTACTTAATATTAAAGTAATAGATAATTAGAATTATATTATTAATATAAAACAAATAAAATAAAATAAATAAAATAAAGTAAATAGAATAAAACGAAAGTAAAGGAAAAAGAAAAAAAAGCCAACAAACACAATAAGAAACAGAGAGCATTCGAAAAACAGGGAAAAAAAAAGGAGAAAATTGGGATTTTAACTCTTCAAGTTTGTTTGGTAAGCTAAATTTAGTCATTTTCTCTTAAATTTGATGTTTTAGAAGTCTTAAAACAAGGTTTTGATGAAATTAATTTGATAGTTTGAAAGTTTATAAGCTTTTAAACAAAGTTCATGTTGAAGAAAAAGATGAATTAGGGATTGAATTGAATAAATTTTAAGTTAGAATTAGTAAAATAATTAAATTGTAAAGTAAGCTATAAGTTTTGTATTAGAGGGATTAAATTAAAAGAAATTTTAAATTAGGGTTATATTATGAATACTTGATAGTTAGGATGAATATGGAGGAAAAATGAATAGAATTGAAGTATGAAATAAATGAAACAAATAAAAGAGTTAATTAGGATTAAATTTAAAATTAGGTATAAATTGAGTAGAAATTTAATTAATTATTTAAATTAATGCTGTAATTAATAATGTAAATTTTTATTATTTTTATTTTTATTTTTGTAGCTAACAAGGAAAATGAGGCATCGGCATTCAAAGGAAAAGAAAAGATCGTTGAGGAGTAAACTCGTATTCCAGGTTTGTATTACTATAACTCAAACTATTTATTAAATGTATATTGAATTTATGGTTATGGAATAATTAAGATAAGGTAAGTATTATATTTGAAATTAAATATGAGTATGAGTGAAAATGAATTTGTATACGAATTATGATAATAGATGTTTGAATTGATTGAGTATTGAAAATTTTTGTGGAAATGAAATTGAAATTGGAAAAGTAAAATAATACCCTATTAACTTGTCGAACTAGATTTGATACAAATGGCATGCCATTGGATTTGTGATGTGATGGCAGAGAAGATGTTTCTGCTATTATATACTTCGGTTTATCCGAAGAGGCATTTAATGCCTTATTGGTGTGTTTGGGAGGCTATATTATATTGGTGTGTTTGGGAGGATTTATATTATTCCGAGTGTGTTTGGGTTGGATATTCTGGTGTGTTTGGGTGGAATCCGCGTATCTGTCAAAGTCCGAGTCTTATTAATAGGGTAAATAATTGAAACAAAATTTTGAAAATGAGATTAATTGTTTCAGCACTATTGAAAAGTATGAGAAAGAATGTATGAGTTAAATTATGAATTGAGTTAGTATGTGAAAAATGAAATATGAATTTAAGATCTATGAAGTAATATAATTATATATAATTAGTTTAAATGATTATAAAGTTTATGGTTGATGTTTGTAATTTATTAATGTTAAATAGTTTTGATTTATAGTAATACCACTGAGTATGAAATACTCAGCGTACGGTTGTTTCTGTGCGCAGGTCATTAGAGTTTCAAATTCGGTCCAGCATCCAAAATAAACCCGACTCCAGCAAGAAGATTTTGGTAATGTATTTCTCCATTTTGTTAAGTGGCATGTACTAGGTAGTTGAATATGAATTATGTATATACATTTAAGTTAAATGATTTTGGTTGTATATAAATGGTTATAATGTTTTGGATTATGAATATGATGTAAAGCTATGAAATGGTAAATTTGGTATCAAATAATTGAAATGAAATAAAAGTTATAAATTATACATATATACTAACATGTTATATTGTTTAAAATAAGGTATTAAATTATTATTTTGACATAAATTGGATGTATTTGAGTATACCTAATTATTGGTTGGAGTATTGATATTGGATTGTTTTGGGTTTGAGGGGGTTTTACGTAAAAATAAGCAGAAATGCTGTCGAAATTTTTAAAAAAAATTACGAAAATTTTTCGAAGAATTCGAACAAGTTCCATTTCACTTTTAATTTACGTTTTGGCTTTGAGCGTCTATTATTGGGACTTAACTATTAAATTATACTATGAATGTTATTTTATTTGTGAATTATTCATAAGTTGTCTGATATGTATGCCTCGTAACTTATTCCGGCGACGGTTTGGGGTTAAGGGGTGTTACAAGTACATCCGGTAATGCAGTGCGATGCGAATGGAGGAGGAATAAACAACATAGAATATCCATCCTACAACCTTAGCACAGAGAACGAACAGACCCACTATATGGGTAATAATTCTAAACCTCAGAATAATCCATATAGTAACACTTATAATACAGGTTGGAGGAACCATCCCAATTTCTTGTGGGGTGGTCAAGGACATCAAAAACCGCAACCCCCTCCAGGATTCCAACAACCACCTTACCAGTAGGAAAAGAAGCTGAACCTTGAGGAGATGCTAATGAAATTCATCTCGATGTCAGAAACTCCCTTCCAAAACACCGAAACCACACTCAAAAATTAGCAAGCATCGATTCAAGGGCTCGAAAATCAAATTGGTCAACTTGCCAAGAACCCAAGGGAGCAACTTCATGTGATTATTGTTTGAGATGAAGAAGGGTTAGTTGAAGATGAACCAAAATCGAGACAAAAAGATGTGGTAGGTATAAGTAAGGTTGAGGTGAGTCACAACGAGCAAAAATCGATCATTAAGGAATATAAACCTCATGTGCCATATCCAAATACGACAAGGAAAGACCACACAAACGAACAATTTGGTAAATTCCTTAAACTGTTGAAAAAATTACATATTAACTTACCGTTTATTGAAGCTCTTTCACAAATGCCAAATTCCAATAAATTTTTAAAGGAGCTTTTAGCAAATAAACAGAAGTTAGATAATTCGTCACACGTGGAGCTAAATACAGTGTGCTCAGCCATTTTGCAGAATAACCTACCCAACAAATTGAAAGATCTAGGGAGTTTTACTATTCCTTGTTTAATTGGTAGTTTAAGTGTTAGTAATGTTTTAGCTAATTTAGGGGCTAGTATTAATGTCATGCCCTACAAAATGCTTAAGCAACTAAGTCTTGGGAAACCCAAACAAACGAGGATGAGCATTCAATTGGCAGATAGAACAATTAGATTTCCTAGGGGTATTGTTGAAGACGTACTCGTCAAAATTGATAAATTCATTTTCCCAGTTGATTTTGTTGTTCTAGACATGGATGAGGATAGTGACGTGCCATTGATCTTAGGACGGCCTTTTTTAGCAACTACTAGAACTATCACAGATGTTGGTACAGGTGAGTTAATACTTCGTATAGGTGATGACACAATTAAACTCCAAGCTCGTAATTCTGTTAGGATATCTAGTGATCGAGATGATATTATGAGCTCTGTTAATGTTAATAACCTTGTGGCTCAACATTCTTTGCAGGAAACACCTCAGAAAAATGTGACAGAGCCACAGTCCAGTTTATATAACAAAAATAGAACAAATCATGAAGAAAGAAGATTACAAATCGATGAACTAGATGAATGGCAGACACACGTCAAGGAGACCCTAGAATACACGATGAACCAAAGCGACTCCATCACTAGCTTAAGGATGAGACGAACCAATTTAAGATTGGCGATCAGGTATTGTTGGATAAAACAGACCCTCGAATCGCCACTTCAGACATAATGCAAACGGAGCAACTCCTTTTACGGTACTAAATATTTTCCTATATGGTACAGTCGAGGTAGATCATTCTAAATTTGGCACTTTTAAGGTAAATATTACTCGGCTAAAACCTTATGTTGATAACAGAATTGATATTGAGAAAGAGGAGTTTCGACTCTGTGAACCACCGTAACCGTGGGAATATGAGGTAAGTCAAGCTTAGACTTTAAATAAGCTCTTCTCGAGAGGAAACTCGAGTGTTAACACTACTAATTTTCTTAACATTATTTCATGATTTTTTAAATTATTTAATTTTCAAAATCTAAAAAAAAGTGTGTTTTTGACCCACATGGCCTGACCACACGGGTGTGTGGAGCACACGGCCTGGCCATATGGGCGTGTGGGATCTCACATGGGCGTGGGAGAAGCGAAAGAAAACACACACAACCTGACGACATGACCATGTGACCCACACGGCCTGGACACACGGGCGTGTCCTAGGTCGTGTGAAACCTAGAGCTAATTTTTTTCAAAGTCGAAGAGCTACACGGCCTGACCACACGGGTGTGTGGAGCACACGGCCTGGCCACACAAGCGTATGGGATTTCACATGGTGTGGGAGAAGCAAAGGAAAACACGCACGGCCTGGCGACATGGCCATGTGACCCACACGGACTAGACAGACTAGCATGTCCATGGCCATGTGAAATCTGGGTTAATCACCCCAATTTTATTTTATTTTATTTATTTTTAATTGTTATATTATTTATTTTTATTTTGCTAATTAATTAATTAATTTAGTATTCTTATACTTATATTTTTAATTTTGTATATTTTTATATTTTTATATACTTTTATTATTTTTATTTTTATTTTTATTTTGCTATTCCTATTCTTTTTCCTTTTTCTTTCGTATTTTTTTTTATTTTTACTATTAACATTACAATTACCTTTTAAGTTTATTGATATTATTAAGTTTATTTTTATTTTTTATTTTTTATCTTTCTTTTTAATTTTGTTTTAGTTGTTTTATTTTTTTTCTCTTCAACTTATTTTCATTATTATTTTTTTTTTGGAAGATTTATGGTTGTTTCTAATCGAGTAATAACCCCTTAATTTTCTTTATTATTTGTGTTTATTTTCTTGTTAGTTTGCTCGGAATCATGAGTTACATTTAAATTTGACTGCATTTCCGCTTTTCACTATTCTGAAGATTTCATCCAATACTCAAGGCAGTTTCAGTTTTCTCCCTCTCTTATGATATTCTGTTTATACTGTGATTATATATGTTTGTACATTGAGAACAATGTACATCTTAAGTGTGGGGAGGTTATCTATAGAATTATTAGAAAATCCCTGAATTATGTCTTGTGTTTAAGTAATTTTCTCACATTACTATTAGAATGAATTCTTATTAATTTATGATTATCATTGATGTGTTTTAGATTAAATTCATAGGTAATTATGCATTGATTGTTTAAACTTTAAGACACTAGAGAATCAAGCATGGCAAGTCTATTTTCAGAATAAAATTTTTTTAGGTTGTTTCCCTAAATTGAAGTATTACCTTGAAGTTTGAGATTTGCAAGATTAACATCAAAAACCATAATTTTTGTGAGATTTTGAGCCTTTAGAACATACACTTTTCTTGCTCACTCTATTATCGGTTATGAGTGTGTCAATACTGATTGGTTATTTTAGAACTTGCTTCGATTATACATGTCGAGACCACACATTTGATTTGATATACTGAGATGATAAAGGCACCTAAGTTTTAACCCACTTATCCCATAAGCCTACCTTCATAATTAACCCTTAGTGAACCTCCTTACGCCTAACAAACCGTTTCTTGATTTACCCTTTAATATTAACCCATAACTTCTTCTTTTTTGATTCATTGAGAATTGCTTCTCGTTTTATTAACTCCCTTTTTTGTCGAGATTTGATTTGGTTAGTTGTTTAACTATGTTCTTTTGTTTCAATTGTTAAATTTTCTCTTATTATCTATTATTCTCAAAAAAAAATGAAAAAAAAGTGAAAAACAAACATTTATGTTGAATTATTACTAGTTTTATGTTTTTGAGTTTAAGTAGTTAATTTCATATTCTGAGAAGAAGCTCGTGTTATTCTTTAATAATTTCGATTGATGTAATTATTCAGTATTAGTTTATTTTTCTAGTTAGGTAATTTATCAATTCGATCTTGATTCTAACCTTCTTTTTTAGCCTTTATCCACACCTTTAATCCAAGCCCCGATACAACCCTTTAAAGACCTTTTGATTTGTGTATCATCTCATTTATAGTGGTGGAGATTTGATTTTCATTCAAGCTTATGGTAATGAATTTTCATAATTGACTTTTGAGTGCTTAATTTTTGAACCTTAAACACTTTGAGTGATTTGAGTGAATCTTTAGTGGTGATGTAAAATCTTGTCGATTTTGAATTAAAGGTAAGTACTTAGATAAGGGGAGATGCTTATGTTTTCATGTCTTAAAAAAATGTGTGACTTGGATTGTTTGAATCTTTAGGGCTCTTTTAGTTGAATTTTTAATGCATGATTATTTGTGAATTATTTCGAAACATTATTGATGAGAATTATAAGTTGAGAAGAATTAATTTTAATTGTGAGTTGAGGATTTTGCTTAAGGATAAGCAAATGCTTAACTGTGGGGATGTTTGATAAACCATAAATATAACATATTTTAATCTCATTCTTACTGCGTTTATGCATGACTAATGATGTAAATTAGTGAATTTGATGCTCTTAATCCCTTAAATTCATGTTTCTATACTTAGGAGAGCATTTGGGAGAAAAAAGAGCGAAAAGGGGGCCAAAATCGGAGTTTTTAGGATCCACACGGACAGGCCACACGCTAATGTGATCCACACTGGTAGGCCACACGCCCATGTGCCAGCCCGTGTCGATATCGCTCCCTATTTCCTAAACACGCGGAAAAAGTCAATTTTTAGGGTTTTTGAGCATTCAAAAGTCTATAAATACATACTAGAAGAAGACCTAAGGAGACACGCAGAGTAGAACACATAAATTACTCGAAGAACGCCAATGGATTCAGCTCGGAAGCAGGATCTCCTTCAAGACTGAAGATCTCCCTCCAATTTCTCTCGAAGTTTTTGGGTTTCTTTATGTTTTATTGTTTTCCTATTTTTGAGATGTTTTCGTATTACATTATGAACTAAACTCCCTAAATACCTAGGGAGGATGAAACCTATGACGAATTTTATTATTTAATGTTCTAAATTTAATGATAAAGATTTGTTCTTGTTCTTAATTATGTGTTCTTAATTTTTGATCTAATATTTTTAGTATATTAATTCAAGTTGATGTGCTTATTCAATGGAGCAAAAGTCTCTGTTTAAAAGTAGATATACCATAATTAAGCGGAGTTGCATGCAACCTTATAAATAGGGCGACATAAATCTGCCGGATTAGAGTCAAATGTAACACCCCTCATCTGTATCCAACGCCGGGACAGGGTTCGAGGCGTTATCGGACTTAAACATTCACAACATGCAAAACTGGGCCACAAAGTTTTTGTCCAAAATTAAAACATCTTAAACACATACATATCGTCCCTTATACAGGCCTTCGAAGCCTATAACATACATTGGGGTGGTTCGGAACTAAACCAAGAACTTTGAAAATCTATAGGCAACTTAACTAATTTTCTTACTTCGGAGAGTCACACGCCCTTGTGGATTGGGCCGTGTGGTTACACACGTCCGTGTATCTATCCGTGTGGACAATTTCAAGGCTATTTTCCAAGCCAATTGTCACCCTTAATTACCTACATACACTTATATATTTTCATAGCAATTAACATGGGATATTTGAGTAATTATATATCCACAATCAAGACACAAGCATGACATTCTCACAACAACACATAACATATTACCAACCATGCATGGCACACAAGCATATTCACATCACCAATATCAGACATAACATGAATAGCAAGATTTATAAGTCAGAATCATTAGCTCACTAAAGACCAATATATTTGGCCAAATTATAATAACACATGTTCTAAAACTAGATCCCTATACATGCCACTCACTTGATAATTCTAGCATATGTGTTTATACTCTCAAGGTGTTGGCTTGATAGTGTGATGCTGCCTCCAACGATCTCCAACCCTGAGCTAACCTGACAACACTAAAAGAAATGGAAAGGAGGGGGTAAGCTTTACGCTTAGTAAGCTCGCATGAAAATAATAAGCAATTTACTAACATGCTTTCCATAGTAAAACTATCCCAATTGTACATTTACACATGTTCTGGTTAAGCTGTTTTTTGGGTCACAGTCACTAAATCATTTATATCTGGAGTTGCGGAACTCCAAATTAATATCCGTAAATTTTTCCAGAAACTAGACTCATATATCTTTCCACCATAAAATTTTCAGAATTTTTGGTTCTTCCAATAAGTACAGTTTATTATTCAAAGTTTCCCCTTTTTTTCTGTTTGACATTGTCTCACAAGAATTCAAATATCTCATAATAAAAAATTATTTTGCTTACATTGTTTCCCTTATGTGAAACTAGACTCATTAAGCTTTAATTTCATATATTATTCAGCCTCTAATTCATCTTCCGCCATTTATGGTGATTTTTCAAAGTCGGGCTACTGCTGCTGTTCAACACTGTTTCAGTGCAAAAATCACAATAGCTATCATAATTCCATTGTCACATTGATCATGGACTCATTATTTCATAAATCTCATATTCAATTACACAATGTAGGTTAACATGATATTGCAACACAATTAATAATCATAAGCATGAGGATGATTCATCTTTCAAATCTTTGCACTTGTTCATTATGTATACACATATATATGCATGAATTCGCTTACTCATCATTTTTCACATTTCAATAAGGCATCACTTATGAGTATAATGTACGTACCTGTACATATCCATAGCATATCAATTAACTTTACCTTTATCATCACGCCCATCTTGAGACTCTCATCGCATTATTCATTATAATACTCGTTGAATTTCTGATGGGACTTTCCTTTTCCAGTTGTACACTCGAGGTGTACGTTTCTTTCCAAGTGGTACACACAAAGTATACCTTTCCTTTTCATATGGTATACACAAAGTATACATTTCCTTTCCAAATTCGATAGCCGAAGCTATCCCTTTTTACATTTGATAGCCGGAGCTATCCCTTTTCACATTCGATAGCGAAAGCTATCCCTTTTCACATTTGATAGTCGAAGCTATCCCTTTTCACATTCAATAGCCGAAGCTACCACTATTCACTGATCAGGTAGCTGGAGCTACCACTTTTCACTAATCAGGTAGCCGAAGCTACTACTTTTCACTGATTAGGTAGTCGAAGCTACCATTTTTCACTGATCAGGTAGCCGAAGCTACCACTTTTCACTGATCAGGTAGCCGAAGCTACCACTTTTCACATTATACACACAAGGCGTACATTTCCTTTTCATAATGAGATCAAAAGATTATCCTTTAGGGACAACCTTTATTGCAACATATGCAAGATCTCATATTCTCGGTAATCACCAATTTCTTTTAAATATCACATCCCATCAAATTTCGATTAACATCAAATTCAATACAATTATAGCAAATTATATTTCATGTATATCAATAATATCATGAATAATAGACTTATTAAGTCACGCGAACTTACCTCGGATCTAGAAATGACAATTTACCATTCTAGTCCATAACCTTGTATTTTCCCGATTTAAGTCCAAATCTCGATTTCCTTGATCTATAATATCACATTTAGCCTACTAATTAGTCACACTATTCATATGGGTCTAAAAATCATTTTTTAAAAATTTGCATTTTGACCCCTAAACTTTTGCATATTTGCACTTTTGCCCCAAGGTTCGGAAATTAAACTTCTTCCTATTTTCTTATGTTTTATGACATGCTGATCATTTTTTCCTTCTATGGAAACATAAAATTCTCACTCTAACATGTACTTATGAACATTAGGTATTTTTACCGATTATGTCGTTTTACTCGTTTTCACGTAAAATCGCTTAGCAAAAGTTGTTTAACACAATTTCAAGCTTCATATTCTACCATTAGACATCAAAATACATGTATATCATTCATGGGTAAATTTTTAAACATAAATCCTAGCTCAAAATAATGGTAGAAATGAGCAGATCATGTTACCGGGATATCAAAAATATATAGAACATTAAAAACGGAGCTCGGAATAACATACTATTAAGCTTGAAAGCTTGGAAAAACCCTAACCATGGCTGCACTTGGTACATTCTGCTGTAGCAAGAAGAAAGGGACACATTTTGGGTTTAAAATTTATCTTTTAATTCATTTTATCCCTAAATGACCAAAATGCCCTTTTTACTATTCTTTCAATTTTTATCCAACCAAGGTCATTTTTGTCCAAAAAGTTATACAATGGTTTAATTATCATTTAATGACCTCCCATTTAAAATTTCATGACAATTAGACACCTCTAACATATAAAACTCAACTTTTGCACTTTTTACAATTTAGTCCTTTTCTAAATTGAGTGCCCAAACGTCGAAATTTTCGAACGAAATTTTCACGAAATCATTCCGTGAAATCGTAGACCATAAAAATACAATAAAAATGAAAATTTTCTCATCGAATTTGTAGTCCCGAAACCACTGTTCCGACTAAGCCCAAAATCGTGATGTTACATCAAATCTAATGAGGGAATCCATAGATCGAGTTAATGTGACAATAGGGGTTTTAATTAGAAAGATATTTCAATTAATCAACCTAGAGTCAGTTGTTTTTAGTCTCGAAAGAGATATTAATATAATTTAGGGATTTCTACGAATTAAGACAAGTGAATAAATCGTTTGATTTAGAGTCAGAATAATAAGTGAAGTCTAGGTGGATTCTTTCCTGGGTATTGTCCTCTTTATAGGTTTTCTTAAGTATTTTTCCCAATTCGCTCTCTGTCGCGTTCAGTAGTTAATTAGTTAGTTAATTTTAGATTAAAACAAATCCCTTATATTTTAGGCTAAATAATAGAAAGATAGTTAATACTAGTACTTTTAGTCCTCGTGGATACGATATTTTGGACTCACCATAACTATACTACCATTCGATAGGTGCGATTGCCTTAGTTGTAATCGTAGTCTAGTTTAGTGAATCATAAAATGATCATAAGAAATCCTTAGCTTATTTTAGTTTTGAAAACCAAAATCAATTTTGTTAACTCGTATGATTTTGTGGTTTTACATTAAAACACCCAAAAACCAACAAACAAAACAAAAACCTAAAAATAAAGTTTAAAAACAAATTACAACCCCAAAAGTCCAGAAAGATTAATAACAAAAAACTATCATACTTAATTAACCGAGAAACCAATCTGAGCTCCCGCATGTCATCTGGTCCTAAGTCAAAAGGGTTACCTAAAACATATTAAACAAACGAGTGAGCTTGATGCTCAGTGTGTGACTTAACCCATAAATAGAATTTTCTTATGAGCTTTGCATATACAATAATCAGATTAAAATTCCGTATCATATTACATGATTTCATAAACATATATCAGAACGAAATTTTTAATATTTCATATTTCATAAGCACATATATCATATCAGAATGTCATGTCAGACTAGAACAAATGTAGACACAGATCCTACCCCCATCCACTACACACCAACTCTGCTCAGCCAATCATAGCAAATAGGACTACAATAGTCCATCCACCCAAACACACCAACATGTGGCGGTCTACCACTTATAAATATGCAGCTGAGCTGCCATATAGAAATTTGTGGTCTACTCGCCATATATTTGCAGTAAAAACTGTCATATAACACCTCATTTATCATACCATAACCCACTCCAATGCACATGCATAATCATAATAACATATGTTCAGATTACATGGTCGAATCGAATAGCTTATCAGGACAAATAATAGAATACGTATAACACACATGGTTTACATAATAGTCATCCTTAACTCAAGTACCTACTTACAGCAAATCATTACACATTATTATACTTATCGAAACTTATTTAACATACCTCTTACACTTATCTATGTTTATTTACTGAAAATTTATACTTTTCTAGGCCTACATAATGCCCCTGGACCCAATTTTTGAGTCCTTTAACTGACTCCTAATTGGGCCTCAAAAGGCCCACACGGCTCAAAAAGTTAACCCATGTGCTCCACATGGCCTACCTATACGAGCTGCAAGAATTCACACAATCGTGTGCCCTACACAGCCTACCTATACGGACTACAATATTTCACACGGCTGTGTGCCTCACACAGCCTACCCATACAAGCTGCAAGCTTTCACATGGTCGTATGCCCCACATGACCTACCTAAACGAGCTATAAAAATCATAGACAGTCGTGTGGCGCACACGGTCTACCACATGGCTTGGCACATGGTGGTGTGGCGCTAGGCAGTTTCGAAAACAACCCTTATTTTACAATTTTCTTGAGTTTCGAGCGAGGTTTTGAGTTAGTTTCACGCACATGATGGCAGATTTGATCAACCACACTACAGGAACGCACAAATCTTATAATCGTTCACCAAACCACACTAATTAATTCTCAAAAACCCATCCAAAATAACACACTCGTACCAAAGTTCCAACCTCTAAATCAAAATTTAAGTTCTTACCACTCAAAAATCAACGTCCAAATCGAGACTTCATTGGAGGTATTTGATTTTCACAACATTCTCCTAAACAAAATCAAGAAAACACTTAATAGAGTATATAATGAAAACTAAAACTAAAACTCAACCTTGAACAATAAACGAGTTAAAGCTAACAATAACAGAAAAATAATCAACGAAACTTACGCCCTTATTGTCTTATGATCAATAACAGAGAGTTAAACGTAATTCCTATGACGAACCACTGGTAACAAGTGTAACACCCCTTACCCGTATCTGATACCGGGACAGGGTTCGAGGCATTACCGGACTTAATCACACACATTCATGCAAACCAGCCATAAAATTTTGTCCAAATTAAAAACCCTTCATTCACATACATATCGTCTCTTACATTGGCCTATGAGGCCCAAAACATAAATTAAATATGGTTTGGAACTAAACCAAGAACTTTCGAAACTTTTACAACACTTTGAAAATTTTCATAATTTGGAGAGTCACAAGCCTGTGTGGGCAAACTGTGTGGTCTTACACGCCCGTGTGGCTTGGGACACGCCTGCATCCTCAGCCCTTGTAACTCTCTGACTATGACTTCATCAACAAAATAAGGTCACACGGTCGAGTCACACGCCCGTTTGCTTAGGCCATGTGGAGAATTAAATTTCAAAAATTAAGTGCAGACTTCACACGGCCTGGGCACACGCCCATTTCCTAAGGCCGTATCCTTCATACGGTTGAGACACGCGGCCGTGTCTCTGTTCGTGTGTTTACTACTAGGCATTCTATTTTACACAATTAAGGTGCAGGGAACACATAGCCGGATCACACGCCCGTTGGGCAGACCGTGTGTCACACACGACCTAGACACATGCCTATGTGTCTATCCGTGTGGACAATTTTGAGGCTATTTTCCAAGCCATTTGCCACCCTTAACTTGTACAAACACATACATGACTTCAAGAACACTTAACATAACATATTTTAACACTTAAGCATCATCAAACAAGTCATGAATTATGGCATTATCATGTTAGCTTATACATGCACATGTCACCTTACTTTATCAACCCATCTTGCCAATTCTCATTTAAGTCATGGTAGTCATCATACTAAACAAGTTCCAATTAAATCATGAAACATTCATAGCCATAACACATCTCATCACATACACACATCCACCAACCACATCACAATTGTATGGGCACATGCATGCTTGAATAAATAGGCTTACAACCCGATAATCATTATAAGCCATAGCACATGGCCATACACAAATGAATCAATTATCATCATAAACCAATACATTTGGTCAAACCAATATGACATATAACAAAAATATCAAGTCCCCTATACATGTCATACTCAAAATATTTGAATTCACTATACCCCAAAAGATTAGTTTGATAGTGTGAGTCAAGCTCCGACTTCCTTCGATCCCCGAGCTAGCTTGGCGATACTATAAGAAAATGGAAAAGAAAGGGGAGTAAGCATAAAGCTTAGTAAGTTTGCATGTAAATAATTAACAACGTTAACCATGCACTATTATACACATAACATAATATAATTTATCACAATGTCATCAAGTATCATAGATACATCTTAAATCATGTCATTTATGTAATGTATAATAAAACTCATGATCATGATTCATTCATTCATTTCTTACCGAGGTCTCATCGATTCATAATCTCAATATTTATGAGCTTCGTGTACATACATGTACCCTTTCAACATGATCATACCTTGCCATTCCTTTGACATAATCTTTGGAATACCTGTTGAACCACTTGGAATACTAAAGGATATTTGAGAATTCTCGTACACATAATAAGATGCCAATGCCATATCCCAGATATGGTCTTACATGGGATCACATGCCGATGCCAATGCCATGTCCCAGACATGGTCTTACATAGGATCACATATCGATGCCAATGTCATGTCCCAGACATGGTCTTACATGGGATCTCACTTATCGATGCCAATGCTATGTCCCAAACATGGTCTTACATGGGATCACATAGCGATGCCAATGACATGTCCCAGGCATGGTCTTACATGAGATCTCACTTAACCTTAATGTCATGACATTTGTATCCTAACTATTCCTAAGGTTCAACCGGGAATTTCGCCACATCAAATTTTCATTGAGTCATCATTAATCAAATCCACAAGACAATTATACAATTCATGTAATATTAAAACATTAGATACATAAAAATGTAATGTTGCATTATTTACACACGATACCCAAAATATGGCTAACTATTCGATTTAGTCCACACCTTGTTCTTTCCTCGGTTTAGGCCCGACTTTGTTTTTCTTAATCTATGATAAAAAATTTCACTTATTTAATTATCACATTGTTCAAAATAGCCCATAAATCATACTTTAAAAAAATTACAATTTTTCTCCTATATTTTCACATATTTACAATATAGTCTCGTAAGATGAAAGGTACTCATTTTCTTTGTCACCCAAGCCCAGCCGACCTTAACACATACTCTAATCAGCCCACATTTCTCCTTAAAACATACATTTTACTTCTCATTTTACATCTTTTACAAATAAATCCTTTTTATGCATTTTCATCAAAAATCACTAAGTAAAATATGTTAAACACACATCAAACTTTCATAATCTATCATGAAACATCAAAATACATGCATGTCACATATAGGTCAAATTCCAAACATCTAGAAATAGGTAAATCAGGTTACGAGGACTTCAAAAATGTAAAGAACATTAAAAATAGGGCTAGGATGCACTTACTATTGAGCTTGAAAGTTTAGCAAAACCCTAGCTATGGCTCCTTGAGATTTTCGGCCAAGGTGGGAGAAGATGGACACCAATTTTGACTTATTTTCCCTTTTTATTCTTTTATTAACCAAATGACAAAAATGCCCTTAAGGCCTTTTTTTCAAATTTTTCCTATACAAGCTCATTTTTATCCAAAATTTTAGAACTTTGTCAAATTTCTATTTAAGGATCTCTAATTAAAAATTCACGGCAATTTCATGCTCAAAGCTTCTAGAATATATATTTTGCAACCTATTCAATTTAGTCCTAATTATCAATTTGGACACTTTATGCATAAAATTTCTTCATGAAATTTTCACACAAGCATGCAATCATATCATAGACCTCATAATAATCATAAAACAATTATTTCTACTTTGGATTCGTGGTTTCAAAACCGCTATTCTAACTAGGCCCAAAATCGGGATATTACAACAAGAATTAACAAAAGGAAAGAAAGAAACCTCAAACAAAGAAAAAGTGAAATAAAGAAAAAAGAGTAAAAAATGGGGAAAAACTGATGTGAATAAAGGGTGAGGAAAACGTGGAAATTTTGGGAAAATAATAATAAATTAAAAATTAAAAATCCCTATTATTATCATTTAAAACTACCCACTTCCCCCCACTCCATCCCACTAATTCTGATTAGTTACCCTTATCAGAATTCTCTCTAGAGTTTAAAACAAAAACAATTCTCGTTTGTGCATACAAGGTTTTGAACGCAAAACCAAAGGGTAAACTAAAGCTCAGAAGCCTTACCACTAAACTAACAAGCTCATTTTTGTTAAGACTTGCGCAAGAACTCAATTTAAGCCAAATATGCAGAGTTAAAGATAGTGTACAATCGTGTATGATTAGTATATTTAGGTTTATTTTCTCTATACTGTATGTAACGCCCCCACGCCCGAGACCATCGCCGGAGTCGAGTATGAGGTGTTACTAAGCTTAATTTAACATTTTTAGAACCTTGGATTATTTGTTTCTACATTCACAGCTTTCAAGCTACTTGCGTCATAGTCACAAGAAAAATCATATCTCAAGTTACGAAACTCGAAATCAAGATCCGTAAATTTTCCCTGAATCTAGACTCATATACCCATCTACTAATTTTTTTCTAGAATTTTTGGTTGGGTCAATTAGTACAGTTTATTAGTTAAAGTTACCCCTGTTACAGGACTTGACTAGACTGACCTCTGTTTACTACGAACCACATTTCTCTCTGTACAAAATTCATATGATTATGAGGTTTGTTTCTCCTGAAACTAGACTCAATAAGGATTCTGAGAATATAAAATACACCACCTAATTATATATGTACAATTTATGGTGAATTTTTAAAATTGGAATAGGGGATCCAAAAATCACTCTAGCCCTGTTTTATTAAAATTCAAATATCTTCTAACATATAATTCCTTTACCTGTTTAGTTTGTTTTATGTGAAACTAGACATAATAAACTTCAATTTGATATTTAATCCATCACGTAATTCAATTTTTGGCAAAATTACAATTTTACCCCTAAACTTTTGCATATTTACACTTTTGTCCCTAGGCTCGGGATTAAACTTTATTCCTTATTCTTATGTTTTATAACATGCTGATCACTTTTCTCTTCTATGGCAACATCGAATTCTCACTCTAACATGTACTTGTGACTATTAGGTATTTTTACCGATTAAGCCCTTTTACTCGTTTTTGCTTAAAATCGAGTAGTACAAGTTGTCTAACATAATTTAAAACCTCATATTCTATCATAAAACATCAAAATACACAAATTTCACCTATGGGTATTTTTCCAAATATAAACCCTAGGTTAAATTATTGCTAACATAAGCTTTATCGAGTTCTACCGGATCTCAAAAACGTAAAAATCATTAAAAACGGGGCTTAGAATCACTTACTATGAAGCTTGAAAGTTGAAGAAACCCTAGCTATGGTGAGAGTGAATTTCGGCAGCAACTAAATGAGGAAGATGACTATTTTGTGTTATTTTCCCCATTTTATTTCATTAAATATCTAAATGACCAAAATGCCCTTAATACCTTTCTTTGAAAATTTTCATGTACAAGCCCATTTTTGTCCAAAATTTTAGAAATTGGTCAAATTGCTATTTAAGACCTCCTAATTAATATTTCAAAGCAATTTCATAATAAAAACTTCTAGAATGCAAGTTTTGCAACTTATTCGATTTAGTCCTTAACTTCAAATTAAGCATTTTATGCATAGAATTTCGTCACAAAATTTTCACACAATCATGCAATAATATCATAAACCTCAAAATAATTATAAAATAATTATTTCTATCTCAGATTTGTGGTCACGAAACCACTATTCTGATTAGGCCCTAATTCGGGATATTACACTGTACTGTCGTTTGTTTACTTATTTAGTGAAAAGTCGAAGCCTCCTTTGTTAGTAGTTTTTCCCTCTTTGAGGGTTTTCTACGTAAAATATTTGTGTTTGTTCTTTTACCTTTTCTCTTTCATTATTTATATGGGTCGATCCCTAACAACTAGTTTCTCCCCCCATGCAGACTGCTCTTTATTTTTATTTTTTTTTACAAAATAAATTGAAAAAGAAGATAGAAGGAAGAAAATTAGTACAAAAATGAGAGAGAACTCCCCGAAGAATGATGTTTATCTTCTATATAATTTTCCCACACTCGTTCACCAAAACCAATTCATTAGAATCCAATATTAATATTCCTCTTCAAAATGTTTCCCACTAAACAGATACCCAGTTCCAATGTAATGAGACTAATGGTTGAAATCTAACCAATCACCAAATCAGTTAGTAAGATTCACGAATTTATACTAAAACCCTCATAAACAAAAAGTTTTATAATTAGATACCCAAAATTACTGTTGTACTTATCCTTTAATATTTCTGAGTGTGACAGTTATGGTAATTGCTTATCCCATCCTAACCCACTCCACTTTTTGAAATTACCATTTTACCCTTATATATATATCATTTAAAAAGTAAAAATGTAATAACACAATATAGAAAATTCCATTTTTATGTTTAAATATTTTCTGAAGAATTATGTTTAAGTATTTACTTGTCCTTAAAAAGATTGAAAATATTAAAGATGTACAGAAAAAATTAAATTGAAGTGGAGTGTGGCAAGTGGGAATGGATGCATCCAACATCCATTGAAGTGGTAATGGTTTTCAAGATTATATATCCATAGTGGAATGGGGTAGGTGGTGGAGCAGAGTGTGTCAGCTATGGAGCGGCGGTGGATTTAGCAATATCCACCCCTTCCCCGCGCCATTTCCATCCTTAAATTCTTTATTTCGCTGCTTGATCATCTATATGTTTGAGTTGCTTCAACAGCCCCACTTTTTTTTTAAAAAAAAAAAAAAGAGAAAAAGAATATTTATAGTAGGAGTCCTTGAATAAATGATTTATAAATAAATAGTAGTATAAGAAATTGTGATCGTTTTTACAGAAAACCATCAAGTATGAAAACACAGAGGATTCTTAGTAGGAGTATGTGGTTAAAGTAAAAATTCAGTATTAAGTTCAGGGATTAAATTGAATAAGTTAAAAAAGTATAAAGACTAAAGTGCAATTATCTTATTTTTATTTCGATAGAGAGGACTTAATTTCAATTTTACCATTACTTAAAAAATCAATGATTCATAATGGCTTTTAAATGATTTTTTATTAAGTAATAATATTTTATTAATTAATATTATAATACATAAAAAAGAGAAAAAGAGAGAAAGATGCTCATTTTTCTTATCTTTCTTTCCTTTTCATGTAAAAAAAGGGGGAATTTGCTTCCATTATTTTTCTTCAAATTCAAGTGTAAGGTAGGATTTTTCTTCAAAAAAAAATTATATTTTGAATCTTTGAAACTTGCTTTACATATATATACCAGTAGGTTTTTTTTATTTTATCAAGTATTTTGAAAGTTGTCATTAAAGGACATTGATAGAAGCTTAGAAAACTTAAGTGAAGTAGATATATTTTTTGATAGGAAATGATTAGAAGATAAATTCTAGCTTGTTAGAAGTGTGAAAAAAATGGATGAAAAGTTTACTTGGTATATTTGACCATGTTAAAAGGGAAGTAGAGAACATTGGTCACTTTGTGTAATATTGGTGCTAAATGATAGCTTGTGAAGTAGTGAGTACTCTGGTGAAGACGGAATTGAAAATGGATAATCGAGTTGAAAGATATGCGAATTTCAGACTAAAAAACTTAAGTTGTCAATAGGAATAATCATGCATATTTAAGTTTGTTTTTATTAGTTTTAGTTTTAGAATGGATAAATGATGTTGTTTTATATTGAACTGCTCCTATTGTAGGTAAAAACGAAGCGAATATCTTAAAGGAAAAAGACAAAAAAATGAGTAAAGCGATTAAAACTTTGATTTGTGCTAATATCTTATTTTCTTACATAAAACTTTAAAATATATAGTTTACTATGACTAGTTGTATTGATTTTATTTTATTTTATTTTATTTTATTTTATTTTATTTTTATGAATTTTGGATGAGTTTGAATGATTTAGTTAACATTTTATAAAAATATGTTTTGAGAAGAATACTATAATTTTCATATGATCAAATTAGCAAATTCATGGTTATGATTTGAATTTGAGTATTATGATTTTAGATGATTGAGCAAGAAAATGATTAATACTTTTTGAATTGGAAGCCTAATTTTACATTAGGCGATATGTGATTTGAACATGAAACGCAATTGAAATGAGAATGATATGAAAATGGAATTGAAATGGATCATGAAATTTGGTTTTTACCCCGTTCACTAAGTTCGATTAAATTAGATATAGTTGACATGCCATAGAGTCTTTATATCAGAGAATTTAGATCTCCCCAATTCCCAGAAGGTCGAGGGAGAAAAAGCCAAGTCAGTCAGTTGTTATTATTGTTAGCCTCAATTCCCAAAGAGTCATAGGCAGTCTCAATTCCCAGAGGATCGTGGATTACTCTGATAACCATCATTGCCGAACAACTTGGGGTGACAGATACGTATTTCTGGTTATGAGTGTAAACTTTAGTATGGGGTCTAAATTAAAAGAAAAGCAAAAACAAAACTTGAATTTATTTTAACTTCCATATTGTGCAAATTAAATTAATTACGCGATTTTGAATTTAATTAAAAAGCTTAATTTCTTTATTCGATTTGTCAATATCAAAATATTAAAGCTTATTAATATTAGAATTTTCTTTTATTGTGATGTTATTAATAATATTTATAATCATTTTTTAGTTTATTTCTATCAATTAATTTGTGTTCAATACTTATGTAATGATTTATATGATATTAGCACAACTTAGCATAAAAATTGCTCAACGTACAATTTGTCTATTTTTTCCATTCACAAGTAGTTAAATTCGCTAGATTGTTCCAGCAGCATCCGAAGAACCAAGTTCAACTTAAACAATGTTGGTGAAGAGTTTATTTTATAGTTGATGTAAATGGCATGTACTTAGGCTTGTATATATATATAATATTTTATCGTAAATTGAATTTAAATATTTTCATTATGTATTCTTAGCTAGTATTTTAAAACTAATGTTTTGATAAAATAGTAAAGCGTAGAAATTTAGTTTATTAATATGTTGTGAGAAATCGTATTGCTGGGAGTTGATTTGGGAGATAATTTGAATGTGAATATTTTGTGAAATCTAAATTTAGTAAGGGATTTTATATAAAATAGGCAGAAATGCTAACAAAATTTTCATAAAATAATTTTACTACTACGTTTCCTTTTCAGAAAAAAATGGAAAAGTGAGTTGCTTCGGCAACGAAATGTAATATTTTATATTCAGATCTAACAACTAAATCGGGTATAAGGTGCCACATAACATCCTGCATTTAAACCCTCTATCCAAATCGGTGTAGGATGTTACAAAAATATAATATTTTTAAAATATATTATAATAAAAATCAGAACTTATCCGAACCCATCATTGTCATAACAAGACCATCAAGATTAATCATCTTCCATTTTCATACACTTCCTCTATACCAGTCGAAAAGTTTGGTGTTTAGGTAGCCATGAACTCTCTTATTTGAAATGCCACATTAAATTTTAGTCGTAGTGTTGTTGGCTACAAGCTCTTGGATCAAAGCGATGAAATAGGGGAGAATGTCACACTTAGATCAAATTTTAATAGAAATTAGATTAAATTTGTTCTATGGAGGCAAGTGATTTTGATGTGGCTATCAAAATGTCAATGGAAATAACCATTATTATATTTATTATTACTTCTTATATTTAAGATGGATAATTTTTGAAATAAAATTTCTGGAGTTTAACGAATATTGATATTATAAAAGTATGTAAGTCCAATTGAAAATTAATCTAATTTAAATAATTTATTTTGAAGATTGGAAACTTTTTAGATTGTGAAAATATGTAAGATAAAGCATCTTTATTATTTTATATATGCAAACTATCCGGTCATAAACATCTTTCAATGGTAAGTCAACTTCTGGTTTAATTTTAGATTGACTTTGGACGTAGATGGAGCCCACTACTCTGACCATTTAAACACACCCTTTGAAAATCTATCAATGGCTTTCACTCTATTATAAATAAACTCAATATAAGAAATTATTTAGATGTCTTCTTTAAAAAAATCATATATATTATAAAATATATGAAAATTTTGAGATTTGGTATAATTTTTTAAGTTTCAAAATCTTTATTTAGTTATATTTAAAGTGAGTTTAGTTTTTAAAATTAAATTTTAAATATGATTTTTTCATTATTAATAATAATAATATTTTAAACAATAAATAACTTTAAACATTATGAATTAAATTATAATTAAAACTTAAAATTAAAATCTCAAACATAAATTACAAAATAATAAAATTGCATGGAAACAATTTATTATAAAAAATTTACTCATGTGGAATTAAAGATGTAGATCCCGTTTGGTGGAATCCGGTGTTGAATTTACATTTCTCTGCAACTGTATCTAGATTTTGAGCTCCGACGAAATTACCCACTGGCCAATTCACAATGTTCACAATGTTCAATAATTCCTTTGTGATCATTTCCTTCTTTTTTTTTTTTTTTTTTATTATTTTGTAGGATTGACTTTTTATATGTTCACAATGGATGAACACGTTGGCTTGGTTACCACTCAACTACTCGACTGTTTAATTTCTGTACATTCTCTTTTTCTGACGCCTCATACCACTCGACTGCACTATCAGTTTTGAACGTGTTCAATGGAGAAATCACGTACTAAATTCCTGCTTTGCATTGTTGCAGTAATCACCTTGGTATCATTGCCCTTCACGCTTGCGATGGCGGCCTTGGGGAACGAAACAGATAGACTAGTATTGCTTGCTTTGAAAGATGAGCTTGTTGGTGGTGGTATACTTTCATGGAATGCTTCACTCCATTTTTGCGAGTGGCAAGGTGTTCGATGTGGTGGGCTGCATCAAAGGGTTATCGGTTTAAGCCTGGCCAGCATGAAACTTGGTGGCTCCATATCTCCATCAATAGGGAACTTAAGTTTCCTGAGAGAGGTTAACTTCTCCAATAATAGCTTGAAAGGTAACATTCCTAGGGAATTTGGCCATTTGAAACGGCTTCGTTCACTGAATCTAAGTTACAACAATCTCCAAGGTAACATCCCTATAGAGCTCAACAATTGCTCCAACCTGCAGTTTCTTATGTTGAGGGACAACAGTTTCTCTGGGACAATTCCCTTTCAATCAGGGGAGAATATGATTAAACTCTCTCTTGCTAGCAATGATTTCGTTGGGGGAATCCCATCTTCATTAGGAAATCTTTCGTCCTTGGATTATCTCCAACTTGGGAATAATCACTTGGAAGGAGATATACCCTTTGATATCGGCAGATTATACAACTTGAAAACACTTGTTCTTAGTCAAAATAATCTGTCTGGAACCATACCTTCTTCCATTTACAACCTTTCCGCCATGAGAGCTCTTGGGATGGGCTTAAACAATTTACATGGTGGTCTTGAATCTCAACTGGGTTTTGCTTTTCCCGAACTTGAAATACTGCATTTCGGAGACAACCAATTCAGCGGAAGAATTCCAGCATCAATAACTAATATCTCTGGCTTGAAAGAGTTTGACATCTATTCAAATGGTTTCAGTGGATTAGTTCCTGAAAATATGGGAAAGCTTCAGAATCTTGAGTTGTTTTATATTGACTATAACCATCTTGGGATTGGGAAAGAAGGAGACTTGGATTTTCTTCCATCTTTAACCAACTGCAGTCTATTGAAAGATTTGGATATCCATCATAACAGGTTAGGCGGGGTGTTACCAAACTCTATAGCTAATTTATCAGCCCAGCTTGAACATCTTTTCATGGGAGAAAATCAGATTTCAGGAAGGATTCCTGAAGGGATTGGCAAACTTGATAAGCTCATAGACCTGCATATAGGGGAAAACTTGTTTACAGGCGAAGTTCCAACTTCCATTGGAAAGCTTCGGAATATAGGGCGATTCGACCTGTCTTTGAATCGTTTATCTGGTGAAATTCCATCCTGCATTGGCAATCTTTCTCGATTGTTGTACCTTTATTTAAATGGTAACAATTTTGAGGGAAGGATTCCATTGACACTCAGGAAGTGCAAAGATATGCAAGTGATGGATCTTTAGCAAAATAAACTCGGTGGCACCATACCGGATCAGCTGATTGCTGCTTTCCAAAGTTTGATTACTCTGAATTTGTCTCACAACTCTTTCAACGGTAGCTTTCCATCAGCTATTAGTAACTCCAAGAATCTTGTCGAGTTATACGTTGATAACAACAATTTCTCAGGTGAACTTTCCGGGGGATTTGTTGAGATTTCTGAATTAAGAATCTTGCACATGCAGGGAAACTACTTTCATGGTAGTATTCCTCAAGCTCTTGGCACTTTAAGAGGTCTTGAAAGCTTAGATCTCTCTGGTAACAATTTGACTGGCACCATACCACTTGAACTTCAAAAGTTGCCATTTTTGGTGAGTTTAAACCTTTCTTTCAACCAGTTAGAGGGTGAAGTTCCAGAAGAAGGGGTTTTCAATAATACCAGTCAATTCTCTCTTATTGGGAACAAGAACCTTTGCGGGGGAATTCCTGAAATAGAGCTTCCCAAATGCTTCAATCAGGCAGCAAAGGCAAAAAGAAATGGTTTATCAACAAAATCCATTATCATTATCGTCATTAGCCTTTTGCTTGCCTCGGTTTCAGTTGCGTTCATTGCTATACTTTATTGGCGAAAACGCTCAGGAAAGGAAATGCTCCCTTTGGCTTTGCAGCAAGTTAATTTTGTGCAAGTTTCGTACAAGGAACTTGTTCAAGCAACTAATGGTTTTGAAGCCTCGAACGTCATTGGGAAGGGCAGTTTCGGGTCTGTTTATAAAGGGTTTCTTGATCAACAAGAAAACCCCGTCGCAATCAAAGTATTGAACCTTCAAAACCTTAGGGCTATAAAGAGTTTCACAGTTGAATGCGAGGCTTTAAGAAATGTTCGGCATCGGAATCTAGTGAAGCTAATAACTTGTTGCTCAAGCATGGACTACCAAGGCAATGATTTCAAGGCTATAGTTTTGGAATTCATGGCAAATGGAACTTTAGAGAGCTGGCTTCATCATGATTATGATGAAGATCACTCGCCACGCCATCTCAACTTTGCTCAAATGTTGGACATTGCTATAGACGTGGCCAACGCGTTAGATTACCTTCACCACCATTGTCGAACACCGATCGTTCATCGAGATCTAAAACCGACAAATGTTCTTCTCGATGATAACATGGTTGCACATGTTGGTGACTTCGGCATTGCTAAGCTCCTTTCCGATGCAACAAGTAAATTGGATAACGAGCAAACGACTTCCTCAATCATCAAAGGAACTCTAGGCTATCTCGCCCCGGGTAAATTTCATTTTTTTTTCTTATTTTGTTAGACAAATGCATTCTTTTGTGGTGATATTCTTTGAAACATATATTTACTTCATTTTAATCATTTGACTTGTTTCTTAGAGATTCTTTTCGTGCTTTATTTATATTGTTTAATTGTATCGTTGTAGAATATGGAATGGGTGGTTCTACATCCCCTGAAGGCGATATCTATAGCTATGGGATTCTCATTTTGGAGATGATCACCAGAAAGAGGCCAACCGATGATTTGTTTGGTGATGGAATGAGCCTTAATGGTTATTGTAAGATGGCATTGCCAGAAAAATTTGAGGAGATTTTAGATTTCCGACTGCTTGAACAAATCAATAAGAAAAGTCAAAACATAGATTGTAAAATGTTGGATTGTTTGGTTTCATTCACTAAAGTCGGTGTTGCATGCTCTGTTGAAGTTCCTGCCCAGAGAAGGAAGATTGAAGATGTTGTCACTGAATTGTATGCAATAAAGGCAAGACTGCGTGCTAGGAATCCAATTGATCCTCAACAAAAGCTAAAAAGAGCTAGAGGTTTAACCTAGTTTTATCAAGGGTGCATGATGCACTGTACATGCTTAAAAGACTTCTATTATCACAGGTGCAAGGCACAAAAAAAAGCAGCAATCCGAATGAATTAAAGCGACAACATATATATATATATATATACATATATATATGTCTCTATAAGTGGTGCTTTCAATATTTCAATAATATTTTTAAGTATGTAAGAGATACTTGTATTCAGTTAAGTTTGATATTTAGACTTTGTACTCATGAATCTTCCTACTCTAATTAAATACATAACTATTTTGTTTATTTTTCAAATAATTTTAATAATTTTTATTTTATTTGCATTTAAATAAATATATTCGAATGGACATAATTTTTAGATAAGACTCATAATGAAAAATGTAATTTGTATCACGAGTTATGTACTAAATACTTATATATAAAACTCGATAGTGTCATTTTCACTAATCAATTTTATTGTTTTAAGCCTTTTTGTATCTTAGAGACAAAACTAAAGTCTTTAAAGATTATTGAATCATGTTTCAAGTCTATTTCATTCTTTCCTTAATTTTCTTTCTTGCAACTCAAGTTTTTTTATTGTACCACATTTTTAGATGAATGATGATAATGAACAACAGGCAAGAAAGATAAAGTTGAGCCAACAAGTCCATCTTCTTTAGAAAAAAATCTTAGAGCAATACTTCTGATAAAAATGGTTATAACATCTATCTTATAATATGTTTTCTCTCTTTTTTTCTTTGTTCTTTGTTCTTATAGCAAGTTCTATCTCTTTTCTTCTTCTTTTTTTTTTCTCTTCTTTATGATTGATCTATAGGGGACAATCTAATAATCTTATAATTGAAGATGGAAAAGAAAAACCACTGTAGATTTTTATTTAAGTTTAATTACAAAATATTGATATATTCTCTATTTATATATATTTTAAATTTTTTATTAAATTATTGTCACTCATTAATTCCACTATTAACTTAATTGTAAAATTATTATTTTTAAATTAAATGTCAGTTACCATTAAGAGGGAGAAAAAGGACAGAAATATTAAAACCGGTTGTTGGAAAAGAATTGGCCACCACACAACTGAACAATAATAAATGAAAACAAAACAAAACAAACCCATCCCTTTCTTACAATAACCTCTGATAGCCAACAAAACCCAGCTTTTGGTCTTCTTACAATAGATATGTAGAGACACAAAAAAGGAGTTCAACCAACGAACTGTGGGTCTAATCTGTTGTAACTTGATACGTTAAATTATATTTTTTATTATATTTAAGAGTTTATTCTCAAGTAATTTAAAAGTCTTTTTCATAATTTTCACTTAATTTTAGTTCTTACATTATAATAAGTGTTAATTGCATTTTATGCTCTTTTTAATACCTAAATTGGTCAAATGCAACATTTACATCCTAACAATCGATTGAATTTTGTAGTGAGTCGACAGAGGCCCGAATGTGAATGAAAATGTTGTCTAAAAGACAGGTATCGTGACATCAAAGTCTAGAAGTCATGATACCTCTGATAGTGCTGAATTGAAAAGGATCGAGACACTTCACAGTGGTATCATGATATCCAAGCATGGGTATCGCGATATCCAACTCCCAAAAACCCCCATTTCAAGACTATTGTGGGTATCGCAATTCTCATTATATGAAGATAATAAATTATGCATATTAAAATATATTTAATAACATCAAAAATAAAGATTTGGTTAAGTGATAAATTTAAAGTTTTATTAATTCAATTATCATGGATTCAAATCTCATTATATGTATATTTTAATTAGTTTTTGTTAAAATAAAAAAATTTAAAATACCCTCAAATAATATAACTTTTTTTTATTACAGAAAAATATTTTGTAATTTAGAGTCTAAATAATTAATATAGATTCATATATGTATTATAGTATATTAAATTGTGAAATGTACTATAGTACTATACTATTATTTAAATCGTTGATGAGTTGGTTTTACGAGTTAACTAGACACTAGCGCAATTATTAAAATGACCTTTCATATTTGAAATAAGGTATATTAATCATTTGAAATAAGGTATATTAATCATTTGTATTTTCTTTTTCTTTTTTCTTTTTTTGGTATCTAGTGAGATTTGAACTCATGACATTTTGGTTGATAGAACTTTAATTTTACCACTCAACCAAAACTTTACATTAAAATATTTTACACGTTTTATTATCTCCTTCAATTGTATATATTTATAATGTTAACTCAATATCAACTCAGGATTGATGACAAAATCATGATAAACAATACAATTGTAGTACATTTAATATTCTTAATTTGAACCCTATGTGATGGACTGATAGTTACGGGTGTTCACCTGGACGGCTTGGGTTCGAGTCGCGTGTTAGGATCGACCCGATTAAGCAACGAACAAGAAAAAATAGCTGAATAAATTGAGAAATTGAGCACACAAATTTAACATGGAAAAATCCCTCCAAAGAGGATAAAAAACCACAGGTAAAGATAATTTTACTATAATGACAAAAGAACAAAGAGTACAAAAGATAGATATAAAAACTAAACCCCGAAAACCCGAAAACAAAGAACCCACAAAACGTAAACACAAAATTCTCTAAATGTGTTATGAGTTCTAATCTCTAATGGGTGCCTTTTTCTAAGGTTGTAAAAGAGTCTATTTATAGGCTAAATTCATAGGTCAAAGAATAATAAAATAATCTAAACTAATCAGTGTTTGATTGAAACAAGTAAACAGAGTTTAACTGAAAGATTATTTTTCAAATTTGACTCAAAATAGGAGTCATATTTAACAAATCTCCACCTTGACTCATATTTCCACAACGCCATATTTGCCAGAGCCCGCCACGAGCCTATCTTGAACTATGCAGGTAATTAACTTGGTTGAATTTGTGCTTAGAAACTGGAAGACTTCTAGCCTTCGACTTGTACACTATCAAATCAAAACTAACCCGGGTCTGATTTTTAGGAACACAGTGCCCTAACTTTTCAAAACCTGCATCCAAAAAAGAACCTCTCTTCAACGAAACGGTCATACCTTTTTCCCTCCTATGACTAAGTTGCCTTCGCTCCAAACGAGTTGACTTCAACTCCGTAACAGACGAGGGACGTCCGATTTCACTGGTCACTGTAGAACCTTCCAGAATATAAAGATTGACGGCTCTTTTACCTTTTAACAAAACGAGAGCTCCACGAGATACTTTAATGCCGCTCGACTCGATGTTAATTCTACATCCTTTCAAGTCTAAAATACTCAAGGAGATGAGATTCTTTCGTAAATCAGGTACAGACCTGACATCTGAGAGTGTTCTAATCGTCCCATCGTGCATCTTAATTTTAACAGTACCAATACCAATTACCTTACTAGATGAATCGTTTCTCATGTGCACAACTCCACCTTCAACCGAACTATATGTGGAAAACCATTCTCTATTGGGACACATGTGGAAAGAACATCCTGAATCTAGGATCCACTCGGACGTGAGCTTGGAGTTATCGCTTGTTGACACTAACAAGAAATCTTCACCATTTTCATCAGCCAAATTAGCACCAGCTACATCTTTCTCGTTACTCTCAGTATCTCTTTTATTTCACAGTTTATAACAATCTGCTTTGACGTGACCTAACTTTTTACAATAGCAACACCTTTTGTCTCGTTCCTTTGATGCTACCAAAACGGATGCTTGCCTATTTGTCTTTCTATCCAAATGAAGCTCATTGTCGAGTTTATCTCTACTCAACAAATGACCCTTCACATCTTCAAAAGAGAGTTTGTCTCTGCCATAAATCAGGGTCTCTCTGAAAGACTTGTATGAAAGAGGTAAAGAGCACAATAATAGCATAGCTTGATCTTCATCATCAATATGAATCTCAACGTTCTTTAAATCATTTAAAAGAGTAATGAATTTACTGATGTGATTTCTAAGAAGCTCACCTTCGTTCATGTGAAACGTAAATAGACGTTGTTTCAACACTAAACGGTTAGCCAGAGACTTAGTCGCATAAAGAGTTTCTAACCTTTTCCACAAGGCAGATGAGGTCTTCTCCATCAATACCTCATGCAATACCGTATTCGCAAGGCATAACTGGACTGCAGACAAAGCCTTTTCATCAAGCTCTTCCCATTCTGTTTTATTTAGATTCTCAAGCTTTTTCTCGGTAACAACCTTTTTCAAATCGGATTCTACTAGAATTGTCATCATCTGAACTTGCCACAGATTGAAATTTGTCTCACCATCGAACTTCTCAATTTCAAACCTTGTTGCTGGCATATCTGAATGGGCTGATCTATGAAATTGAACTAGCTCTGATACCACTTGTTAGGATCGACCTGATTAAGCAACGAATAAGAAAAATAGCAGAATAAATTAAGAAATTGAACACACAAATTTAACGTAGAAAAACCCCTCCAAAAAGGATAAAAAACCACGGGTAAAGATAATTTTACTATAATGGCAAAAGAACAAAGAGTACAAAAGATGGAGATAAAAACTAAACCCCGAAAACAAAGAATCCACAAAACGTAAACAAAAAATTCTCTAAATGTGTTATGAGTTCTAATCTCTAATGAGTGTCTTTTTTTAAGGTTGTAAAAGAGCCTATTTATAGGCTAAATTCATAGGTCAAATAATAATAAAATAATCTAAACTAATCAGTGTTTAATTAAAACAAGTAAACAGAGTTTAACTGAAAGATTGTTTTTCAAATTTGACTCAAAATAGGAGTCATATTTAACATCGCGTTTGTTGTTTGGGTTTTGCCTTATTATTGTAATTCACCAAAAAAAATATTCTTAATTTGATGTATTTGGGTGTTTAATTTTTATTTCACTCACAATTAATCTAATTTTTTTTATTTTAATATTATACCTATTCCATGTATTATTAGTAATTAATTTTATTATTTATTGTATCCTATTTTTAAGGGGAGGAATTTACTTATTAAAAAATGTAAAACAATTAAAAACATCTTTAATTTCTATGTTTGATTGTTGATCACAATGGCTAGTTTGGTTGATTGATTCTATTAACTGTTTATTTAAAACTTAACTGATAGCAGAAAGTTGATATATGTAAAATAACAAATAAGGGTATGAAACATTTTATTGATAAGTATTTATTTGTTTATACTACTTTAATTTTTATTGGGTGAAATTATTGAAATAAAACACTATTATCAAGGAATTAACATTCATTATGGAAATTAATTAATGAATATTTTTAAAATTGAAATATACAGATTTCTTAAGTTTTTTATTTGCAAATTTTAACCTTGTGGAAATTGATAAATATTAATAATGTGTCAATATAATTGTAAATATATTCTTAGTGATAATTATGCCATGTTCTTAGTGTAGCGACATAAAAATTTGAAAACTTGTGTCGCTAATTGTGGCGATTTATTGAAAACTTGAAAACTGAAGTTTAGTTTTAATAAAAAGAGGGAGTCGCCACCGATCCTTTTTCTAGGTGTGATCGGACACCTAATAAATCATTATTTTGAAAAGAAAATTGATTCTTGAACAAAATAAAGGCCGCATTTAGGTCTACGTCAAAATTCAGAAAAAAAAAGAAAAAAAATTGGGTTCGGTAGTCGGTTACGCACGAGGAAGGTATTAGCACCCTCGTAACGCCCAAAATTGGTATCTTATTAAACAAGTGTTGTCTTAATTTTCAAAATTACAAGTTCAATGTAACATTAAATCATGATCTAAATAAAACGCGAGAAATTTCAGGTTTTCGATTTCTTTTGAGAAGGACGTTCCGTTTTAACACGAGTCGATTAATTTTCACCCAACATAGCGATGAAATCGGTGACTTGGTGTTAAATCAGTACATTGTCTTACTTATTGAAATGAATTAGAAAACGAGAATAAGATTTTTGAAATAATGCAAAGCGAATTGATGAAAATAGATGACAGAGCTAGAGATATATTGAAGCGAATGTAAGTGTGGCAAATATATTAAAAAAATAATACCGACATTTGCGATATTAAAAGTAATACATAGAATTAAACATGAAATAAAAAATGAATGTATATACAAACATATGATAACTAGTGAAGTGTCGTAAACGTAATATTAAAAATACTAACAATGTTACCTATATACCTACGTATATATGTTTAAAATATGAACATAATAATAGTATTACAAATTATATACATAATATGAAAACATATTCATAGTACAATGTTAAAAATACATATATAATATATAGTTATAAAAATAACATGTAAGAAAAAAATGATGTAGTATTCGGGATGTATACATGATATATAAAACACAATATTAAGAAGGTATATGTATATGTAATCTAGAAAAATGCATATATAATATAATGTTAGAATATTTACATAATATATACATACATAATAATAATATTAAAAATAATGTGCATAAGGTAGTTAAAAATAACATATATACATACATATTCATAAGATAATATGTAAAAAAGTAATATAGCATTAGAAATATACATATGGATTAGTATATGAAACTAACTGATAGAGTATAAACATATATATGATATATTAAAAAGCGTATGTACACGATATATAAAAAAAAATATATACGTGAAAATATATATACATAAGATCGTATAAAAATATATAACTATGATACTAAAGTATATGCTTAATACATGTGACAACGTAACGTAACATTAGAAATATACATACATAATAAAAGTACATATATATGTAATACATATTAAAAGAATACATATATTTACATATATTTCAAAAAGATAATAATAATATTAAAAGAGTAACTATTATGTTACATAAAGTATATATATGCATGTTAGAATATTTATTGAAACTACAGCTAATACTAATGGTAGTAAAACTAATAATATAATATAATATGAGAATAGATAATTAAAACACTATGATATGAATATGCATATTAGTAATAATAATGAGGATAATATAAGTATATACACGAAATAGTATATAAAAACATATAACTATTAATATTAAAATATCTGCATGATAATATACAATAATATAAAAAATATATATGTACATAATATTCATATGAAAATATATACATAATATAGTATCAAAACATCATAATACTACATTATATATGATATATATATAAAATATAATATGAAAAGTATGTATAACATATAAAAAATATATATAATATGATACATAAGTATATTAAATGCATATATATATAAAAGATCATACACTAATACATGTAATGAATAAATATAATAAGTATATAGATTATAATTAATAATAATACATAATAGAAAATAATAACAAAATAATTTGAAAATAAACAGTAAACTAACAAAAGGACTAAATCGAGCACGAAACAAAATTTTGGGGCGAAATTTGAAATAAAATAAGCCACGGGGCCGAATTGCAACACGCATGTGACTTAGAGGGACCAGAAGCGCAATATTCCCGACTGTTAAAACGCTGCGCTGCATGGAGGGACTAAATTGAAAACCATGAAAAATTCTAGGGCCAAATTAAAACGTAAAAACTTAATTGTAAATGCATGAAAAAGCGGAAGGGCCAATTGTGCAAATAGCCCTTCCCTTAAAAAAACACGCCGGCGTCGTTTTCATTAAATGAGGAGGGGACCAAAACGGTGCGTTTTGGTCCCTATAAAAGCCAAAAAAAAAAATTAAAAATTCATTTGTAACAGCAGAAGAAAAAAAAAGAAAAAAGGGAGAGGGGAGAGGAGAGCCAGGGCGATTTCCGGTCAAGGGGGCTCCGGTCCGATCGCCGGACCGTCGCCGGCGCCGGCCACCGTGTATGGTGGCCGGAAAGGTAAGAATTTTTTTTATTTTTTATATATTTTTATTTTGATAATAATATGTATATGTGTATACGAGAAAACGAAGGAAAAGAAAAAAAAGAAACAAGAACAGATTAAAAAAACAGAAAAAAGAAACTAAAAGGAAAGCCAAAATCATCTTTCGATTGCGTTTTCAGTTCGTTTTTTTCTTTGATATTTTCCTCTATTTTTTTTTTCTTTGATCTATGCTATATTTGTTTTAGTCTCTCTTTTGATAATACATGAATGATCGAAAAAAATCTGAACCCCTTTACCAAGTTTTAAATCGGCTTTTATAGCCTTTACAAGTTCCTTTTTTTTTTTTTTTTACTTTCTGTCTTTTCGTTGCTGCTTGCAGGTGCAAGTTGTTGGAGAGGCGGTGGAGACTTGACTGGTGGAGCGATGCTGGTCAGATGGCAGAGGCAAGTGGGGAGTGGTTGGGGCAGAAGCAAGGCTAGGGTTTCAGCTTTTCTGAAACCCTAGTTTGACTAATGGGTATTCGGGCTTGGGCTAGGATTAGTTTGTAAATGGGTTAGTTTAGATGGGTATTTGGGGTTTGGGCTGGTGAAATTTGGGCTGATGGGTTATTTTGTTTTGGGTTTTGTTTAATGTAAATGGGTCATGAGGGTGTGGGTTTAGCTTATTGGGCTCTGGGTGAGTTATAAACGGCCCAAAATTGGCCTATAACACTTAGTATGTAAATTAGTGATAATTATGTCACACTCTGAATAAAATTTTCAAGTAGCATATTTCAATTAATATAAAGTTGCATAAGAAATCATTTCACAAAAATAAATTGAAAATAAACAGT
The DNA here is from genome assembly GCA_025698465.1 of Gossypium longicalyx. Classification (NCBI taxonomy): domain Eukaryota; kingdom Viridiplantae; phylum Streptophyta; class Magnoliopsida; order Malvales; family Malvaceae; genus Gossypium; species Gossypium longicalyx. Next base: position 42,626,332 of record CM046999.1, read on the forward strand.
AGTCCACACTAGTCAATGTTTGATCAATGGTGGGTCAAGATCAAATGTGTTTTTTAATTTAAATTTATTTTTTATTTTAAATAAACGTAATTGTCAGGTGACATATTCTTATTAATGCCAAATGACAATCAACTTTGTTAACACCATTACAAAAAAAAAAAGGACTAAATCGAGTAACAGAATAATAATTTATGTATCAATTTGGGACAAAAAAATATTTAGGTACCAAAGTGAGCATCAAGCCTATAATAAATAATAAATGGTATTATCATTTGCTTAAAAGTTTTTCCAAATTTATATATATTATAAATTATAGATATTTTAAGTTTAAATTATCTTTTATAGATTTTATACAAAAATAACAATAAAAAAATACTCACAGTAATATTTGTTATTTTTTTTTAAAAAAATTTAATTAAAATGATGTCTTGTTAATTCATTGCACTAACTCAACAGAGTTTTAACAATAGTATAGGTATATGTATCTAAACTTATCTAAAAATAAAAGTAATTTATTTAATTTAATTGAAATTGCTATTTAATAATAATGTATTAAACATTTTAGATTATAAAAATATATTAACTTAAATTTATTGTTGTATTTCAAGTTTATATATTAACTTACAACGAATTTTGGAATGGAGTACAATAATTAGATATAGATGGAAAGTGATAATAAACTTGAAAAAGCCTAAATTGTGAAGATGAAGCTCATTTAGAGCTTATTTAGTTCATTAGGATTTTCTTAATTGTTATTTTGACCTTTTTTTGTGTTGGGCTCAGTTAGTAATGGTTTAGCTTTCTTTTGAAAATTATTTAAGTGTTAATAATGCATCAATTCGACCCATTACTCCTATCCATTAAGCAATGGCCGAATTTTAGATGTCTTTCTATAAGTTTTTTATGTGCTTTCGAGTGTTAGGAGATGAAGACTGCTTTTGATATATGCCATCTTTTAATCATCAAAGTTGAATTTGTTAAGGACTCCTGACTGTGCCTACTATAGATTTGTAGATTTTTTTTATGGTGATATTTAAGGTGAAATCTTATTATAGTGAGATGTTATAAGATCCGTTTTAAATTAATAGTTGTGGTTAAAAGAAAAAATAAGAAAATTATGGTTGTTTGATTAAGTTACATTAGAAATTAAAAAATTGTGCTGGTGACCTAAAACTTGTAATTAAAGTTAAAGAGTCTACTATTTGCAAATTTACCAAACAAGTTCTCCAAAATGTAATTAAATTAAAAAACCAACGGTTCTGTGTACTTTTAAAATTGGATTTATTACTAAACTTTTATTTGAGTCCGGACCAAATTCGGTGTCTACAATGGGTTTTGATGGCTGTAAATGCCAAGGATACCGCAGAAACCAGTAGCGGTGGAAGGGGTACTGCCTGGACTCCTGGTGCAAATTGAATGTGGTCGAGGCTGTGACTTTGGCAGGACCTCGAGCTGCGGCAGGAGGCTTGCTAAGAAATGATTGTAGAGCTTGGTTAGTTGGTTATAGCAGGTTCATTGTTACCTGTAGTGTTCTTGAAGCAAAGCTTGGGGCCAATGCGGATGGCCTCCGAATTCTTTGGGCTAGGGGCTATCGAAGGGTGGTCGTTGAATGTGATAATTTAGAGGTAGTGAACCGTCTCCATGGCCAAATTGGTGAGGAAGTCGAAGCCAATCTGTTCAGGGTAGTTGCTGAGTTATGTAATCGGAATTGGGATGTTCGAGTGACTCGTACCTACAAGAGAGCAACTCGCGGTGGCAGATATTAGGACGAAGTTTCGGGGCCTAATAAAATTTTCAGAGGAAGATAGTGCTAATTTTTCACGTTAATATGCTTCTAACTCAGTAGTCTTGGTCTGTCTTGTACTGGCTTTAGTCTCCTTTTCATATATCAGCATTGAAGTGGAAATTTTGAATGGTGGAACATGTAGAATTGAAGTAAAAATTGGAAATTTTCAATTGAAAATAACTTCTCAATTTTCCTTATTCGTCTCATAATTTTGATTTCCACTAAAATTTAACTGCAAAAATTAATAATTCCCATGAAAAAAAAAAACATAAACTCCAATAACTAATGGCATCCGAAGGACCTAACCATTGCCAAAACCTACAACTTTGCTAACTCTTAAGCTTCCGTTTTCTCTACCCTTTTTCCCCCATTTTTTCTCATAACAATATCTCTCTATTATTTAAACATATTGGTCATCTATTGCTCTATTCCCCCCATTTCAACCCTGTACAAGAAAAAGAACAAAGAACGAAGAGATAATAAAATAACAAAGCTATACTACTCGGACTCGGGTGTAAATCAGATAAAAGTATGTATCCGACATACTACCTTCGAATTTTCCAACACTTTCCATACTCATGATTGGTTGTGTGTCGTATACAGTGTAAGACACTCATATATAATCCAATGCTGGGTTGCTTTTATTTGGAATCAACTCTGGTAAATTGTTGGCAACCATTGTTGCGGTGGGCGCTAGTGCACAACTTTTGGTTCTCATCTCCAGCACTTTCTTGTGAGAATTTGAGTGTACTGACGGAACAAATGTCGGACTTGCAGCAGGCCGGTACTCGGGGAAGAGCCTGCCAGACTTGAATCGGACACCACAGGCATTGCAAAGGGTTTTCGGACCCATTGGCCCTGCCCTCCATTGAGGTGTCTTAGTTATCTCACAGTGCATACATTTCCTAACAGCTTGTCCAGTTGGATTTTGACTATTATCAGCAATGGCTGCTGCAGCTGAAACCGATAACTTGATCTTCTTCTTCTTATGTTCTGGATTGACTTGTTTCGGTAATTTGATCAGAAGCCGGGACTCAGCATAGTTCTCAGAATCTGACAGCACCTTCGGGACAGCAAACGGCTGGGGAATGTCGTTCTCATTGACAGATGAAGCTGGGGAGGTCATCTGAACTCCTGGAAGATGATTGAAAGTGGCCAGACGAGGACGTTTGCTTCGTGGACGTCCGCGTTTCCCGGGGGCAGACGTTTCAGAACTGCACGGCAATGGTTTCACTCCTGAACTTGAGCTGCTACTTTCAAGAACCGAAACCGGACTGCAAGTCTGGAATTGATTATTGGATCCCTGAAAATTTTGATCCAAAACAACATAAATATATGAACATTTGAAAATTGATATGCTTCCTATGAACATAACATGAACACAACACGAAACATGGACCGTTGTTCTACCTCACTGATTGAAGAGGAATCTTCTTTCTTAGTTGTCAAGCTTGCTCCACACTGAGTATCTTCAACAAATTTTGACATCCATTCCAATTGAACAATATCTTCATACTGCAATAACAAAATTACCGAAAATAATTATACGAACCCATTAAATTAAATTTTTGAGTTCTTTTAATTTAATAACTATGTTATGTGGTAATATTTAAATAATAATTTTAAAAAAAAATAATTTCACCTAAGCATAGTAAAAGGAAGCACATGGCGAATCACGTGACTTCCATAATTGAAGCAATAATTACGCGTCTAAATAATGCGAAACTCTCGAGTTTGGGTGGACTCCACATTTCCACCCGACAATCAATATTAATAAATAAATAACCATTTTAAAATTTATATAAATTCCCAAAAAAATCAACTTTAATAAGCAAAAAAAAAGAAGATAAAATATAATTCATTTGTTATTATAAATTAACCAAATATTAATTTAATTGATAAAAAATTACAAATTAATCGAATATGAATGTAACATAAAAAAATAAAAGGTTTTTATTATTTGAAGAATAAAAACAGTAGTTACAGTACACTAACCGGAACAAAGAGTTCAGTGGAAAGCTCGGAAGCACTGTTGTTGAGAAAAACCGAGTCAGAAAAAGGTAATGACTCGGGCTGAGTTGTCCAAATACTAGGAAACGAGGCGGCGTTGATGACGGCGGTGGAGTCGTAGGCTTCGACATCTCCGTTAGGGAAGTCGATGAGGTCATCGAAGAAGCTGCCGCAATCTATCTCATCAATGAAATCCGTTGATCCAATCATGTTTACTATATAGCACTAACAATTGAAACAAATCTGCAAACAAACAAACAAAAAAAAAACTGAAATTAATTCATTTTTTTCATTTTAATGTCTTAGTTAAAAGTAGTCATTACTAAATTATTGCTTTTTCGAAATTTGAGGGATAAAAGAAATTCAGAGTGATTTTGAAGCAAACCTTTGTTACTAATCAGTGAGCAAAACTTTCTGGAAATAAGAGATAATTTCCAGGAAAATGAAGTGAATTTTCTCGAGAAACCTGAAAGAAAGTTGGCAAAATTGAATTCGTCAGTATATAAATTGCTTTGAGTGTTGAAATTCAGTGAAATTCATTCATTGAGTCAAATAGCAGCAGAAAGCTTCAAAATGTTTACAGTGGTTAATAAAAACCGAAACCAATAACAAAATCCTACTACTTTTACTAATTCGGTTCAAATTCAATTCAATTCCTTGTCATTTCCTCCACTTTCTCAGCTACCAAACAGAAAAAGTTCACTGAGAATTCCAACAAAACTACCTTCCCACCATAGAAAACACCCAATTTTCAAAAAATCCAAAAATTCTGAAAATCTGAGCCACCAAAAAATCAAACAAGCCCGAAAACCCAATCATTCGAAATTAAAATTCAAGCTGAATATCAAATACATGAACATTGAAACAATACCTTGATTAAGAAGGAAGGGAAGGGAAATAGGAGGAAAGTTTTGAAAGAGGGAGAGAAAAGAAAGAAAGGCTTAAATAAAAGGAGAGATTTGAAGAAGGGGGGTATTAATAATGATAATAATAATTGTTATCACTTCAATTCATTGCTAGCTGTCCTTTACTTTCCCCTGATTGTCTTGATGTTGAAGTCTTGTGTCTCTCCCTTACTGCCCCCCATGTCCCCCTTTTCACTATTTTTTTACTTCATATTTTTTTTCTTTTTAATTATTTTAATTTTTCAAGGTTTTCTTTAGCCATTTGAAATGAAAGTCATGCACTCACTCATGTTAGGTTGGAAAGTTTTCACCCAATGCTCATTCCATATTTTTCATTATTTTTTTATAAATAAATTCAGTCATTTATTAACATAGCATTCTCATGAAACCTATGATAACTTATAAGCATACCATTCCTTCCCTTTAAAGACAAGAAGAGAAAGGTGTTTTGTTTTGTCTATATTTTTTTCAACAAATATATTATAATTATTAAAATGTGTTGGGGACATTGATTTATATATCTCTTTAATTCTTCGATAAAAATATATTTTTAAGACAAAAAAGAAGCATCCATTGAAATTAAGTTTTGGGTTGAAGTTGTTAACTCACTTCTTGTTCACATTTCAATCTTAATCACCAATTAGATATTTTAATATTTTAAACATACTGTTTTAAAAAAAAAAAAAATCATTGAATTAATTCATAGCTTACACTCTATTGAGTTTGACTAATTATGTGTAAAAACAAATAATTTGGTACTAGTTGATGCTCACATGATGTGCTATTGTTAGACAGTCGTATGGCAACAAATTTTCCATTTCTTTATAAATTTTTATATATACTTTTTTTTAAAAATAGTCAATTTATTATGTAATATACGAATATGTCTTTTTCAATTAGCAATTAGTTGTCACACACACATGGAGTTGATGAAGGGAAAGTCAGGGTAACCTTCCTATATTTCCATGACTAACATGTACTTCGCAATTTTGTTTACCAATGAACATGGCATGGGCAAAATGGTCAATTGAGTCAACTTCCACATAGGGGCCTAATAACTGAGCAGATTACGGTACTGTACTTATATATTTAATAATTGGAATAATATAAATTTTAGCCCCTAAATTTAATAATTAGATTCACTTTTATACTTATATTTTTTTTTTATCTATTTCGGCACTTGAATTTGATAATTAAATTTATTTTACTCCTTAAGCTTGAAATTTTTAAAAATTTAATAATATGGCACATCATCACTTGAAAATTAAAAAATTTATATAAATTTTGAAGTGATGATATAGTACAATCTTAGAGTGTCACATATAATGTTCTAATAACCAAATCAGTTGTTGAATTGATTAGACCATTAATTCACAGTTCAATTAGTTTGATCAATCCAATTACTAAACCAACAATAATTAAATAAATAATTAAAAATTCATAAAAAATTTAAAAATAAAAATTTTGTTAAACTAGTTCAACTTGCTTAACTATTGATTTTTGTCCCAATTTTTTTTATTGGTTTTGAACAATTTCTGATTCAATCAATTAACCCCTTTGTTTGGACAAGTAAACTGGTCAATTTTTGGTACAAGCAGTTCAATCAACCAATCTAGTCATATTTTAAAAACATTAGTTATATCATTAAATCTTGACGGAATTCAAGTTCAATGACCAAAATAGATCTAGTTGTCAAGTTTAGGTATCAAAATGAACAAAAAATACAAATACCAAAGTGGACACAGTTACCAAGTTCAAAGGCCAAAAATTATATTATATATCCATGTTTGCTTTTTAATGTTACGATATAATCATTTTCAACATATCATATATTCTATATAAATTCTAATATATTTAATTATAAATGAACATAATTTGAAAGGGAAAACTATGTCGATTGAGTCTTAACTCAGTTAGTATCGATATTATTGCTAATATAAAAGGATGTGGGTTTGAGTGCGTTGAAGCGCATTATCTTCTTATTTAAAGGTTGGAGAAAAGTTATGAGTAGTTCTAAGCATGGTATTGAATAATAAAAATTAAGAATCGTGATGCTACACTCATATAAAGAGAAATAAATAAATAAAAGAAAAATTATAAATCAACATAAATAAATTTCTATTATGTGTATTAGTCTTATGTCATATTTTAATTATTTTTATGTTTAACAATAAGTTATTTTCAACCCTAAAAAAAAAAAAGAACAATTAAGTTATTTTCAAGTGTATCATATGATCATGTGCATCGTGCGTGCAAACAAGAGACCATGTTGAATATGGGGGACCCATTTCACGCGTACACGTTGCTTTGCCAGCGTGGCAAAGACAGAGATTCAGCGTGTCGCCAGTGGAGCCCACAACAGCGAACCAAAGCTCGCTCATCTCCAGCTAAGTTCAGTGAAGTAAAGAAGTAAGAAGATTCCGGTGAGAACTAAAAGTGTAGCAAGCACGTGATGTGGGGTAGGATGGCACGTGATTTTGCTTGGGGATCCGAACCCTAGATTACTTTTATCTACCTGGAGTAATAATTTTCTGCCACGCTGCCATTGCTGAATAAATTTAGACGAGAGTACCCTCAAAGATTTGTTTTTATTACTTTTCTAGGATCATTTTGAAGTTCCTTAGATCATGTGTTGGGTGGGGCCACTTTGGAGCATCAGCCGTACGCAGACAAAAAAGTGATCTCAGAGACTTCGGTGGGGCCAAGTTTAGGGATGGGCATATAAACCCGATTGTTGCACAGTAAATATTTAATATATTTTACTTTTACCTTGTTCTTGTTATTTCCATCTAACATGTCATAGAGATACATTTATTATGATGCAGTATTCAATACATTTAATAATTGGTATTATATTTATATATACTTATTAAATGAATAAAAGAAATATACATACAGAAATTAAGAGATTTAGTCACAATTTCTTTTTAAATGTTTTGACTTAAACCTAACACATGGTGGTATAGTGAGTGGGTTAGTAACAAACTAAAAATGTCAACAAAAATGCAATTGGGTTAAATTTTCTAATCCCAATCTTTGTCTATCATGCATAAGAGAGGTTATATATCTTTTATATATGATACACTTGCATTAAAAAACTGTAAATTTATTATTTAAACTTGTTTATTAAATAGAAACATAAATTAGTATAATTATTACTTTACATCTATTTTGAATTTTTGCATGTCTGTGTGTTGACGAATTGCCAATGTACTATCGCTAGAAGCACATACACACGCTAAAATTTTTAACATATGCTTATATGCTTTATATGCAATTCGATACGGTAAAAGACATTTCTCAAGAGTTGAAGAACTTGGATGACCTACATAGCATTGATTTGTGGGGGAGGAATGAACGTAATTGGCCTAATGTTCATCGATAGTAGATCGACCATTGGGCTACTTATATTGAGCATATTGCTTGAAAGTGCATTGGTCCTAGATGATGATTTTGTGCTATCAGCGCATTACTATGAGTAGTATAGAATCCACGGTCACCTATTTTTATCATAATTTTGTCCTAGATATTACTTTGTCATCTTTGAAACACAGTTCACTCCAATTTTAATTTTTTGTAAAATGACAAAAATTACTAAAATTATTTATATTTAAACATTTAATAGAATTAATATCACAAATTAATAAAATATCAACTCAATTAAAAATTTAAAAATATTACTAATCTCTTCATTTTATTTTTACATCAATATTTTAAAAGTATATAATTTATGAAAGTGAAGATCTTTGTTGAGTGCAAATTGCAGATGAGGTGCAGGCATGATGGATAGTGTAGTCAAAGTACATCACCCTACGGAAATGAAAGCATCCCACGTGGACCCCATTTCCATTCTGCCAATCAACTCTTTCAAAATCCCACCAGAATATCGTACACCACAAAACATCTAAATGAGCCCCCTCCCCAATCATCCAATTACCGGCAATAAATCTGGCGTGTCGGTGCTGACAATTGGAGCACCGACAGAGAGACTGGGTGTAGCAGGTGATAGGGATTGGGTACTCGGTTGCTTAACCGGGTAAGGAAAGTCTTAAAAAAAAAAAAAATCATAAATTGACCCGGAAATTCATGCACGAGATTGAGGCGGGGATTTTTAAGGTGTCGGTGCGGGGATTATCATTCTTTCTCTCTCTCTCCCTCTCTCTCGTGAAAACGCCGTATTCGTAACGGTTTTTCCGTTTGTTCTTAGGTTTTCTACCGTTGACATTTATGATTTTTTTTTAAAAATATTTACTTTATCTCAAATTTTATTTTTTTATTAAAATAAATTTTTTTTATATTTTTTACATTTGAATAATTTCTTTTTCTTTTTTTATTTCCCTAATATAAAAAAAGGGGGCTTTTCCAATTAAAAAAACTGGCATATATGATTAATTATATTATATTCAATCAATATTGGTAAAATTGAAACAACAAAAAAGGAGAAAATTCAAACACAAAATTATATTCAATCATACAATAGAAGCTCATCATTATGGAAATGAACACTTTACGTCTAACATTAAATATCCCACCAAAGAATCAAAACCAAGTCTACTTGATTGAATCAATGGTAAAGAAATATTGAAATTCCCTTTACATCATTTGATTATTTTGAGCCTTTCCCTTTTATATGTATTAGTAATGGGTAGTAAAATGGATTATTAAAACCGGTTCGGCCTTAACTCCAACCAATTTCACTAAAAACATTTCAAAATTTATGAAATTCGAACCGGAACATAAACCCTTTTAGTCTATGGCAATGCTACCAATGCTTTGGATAGATCAACACGATTAAGTCTGCTTGTTCCAAGAAGGGTTTCAGGGAGCTCTTCCCGTGTATTACCCTGAAGAAGTAGATACCAAAAAACGAATCAATAAAATGAAAAATAAGCCATAGTGTGATACTGGATAGAAAGGAACTTCTATAATAATAAAAATGCAAACCCTTGTTAGTCATGTTTAGGTCAAATTCCATAGTTAGTCCCAAATTTATTTTCAATATCATGTTTTACTTAAATTTTTTTTCTATCCATGTCCATGCATGTAGGAAGATATGTCTTACCTGTATAACAAATGCCAATTCAATGGCCATACTGCTAAAATATCCAATAACAAGATTACAAACACTCCGTGCCACTGTTGAAGATGCAACATCAATATCAACCTGCACATTTTCAATGTATTTGATTGTTAACTACACGATTGACATATTCCATGTTGTTTCGATTATTCATGTTTTTTTTTTTTTAAATTATATCTGACCAAACATTGGAATGGAGATATGATCCCCCAACGATCTTCCAAATATACCTGTGCCCAATACTCTCACCCTAGACTGTAACGTAGGACATATCAGCATCGGTTAGCATCGGTTTCTTGTAGAGCGTTGGTTTCGTACTCGGATTGGGAAGTGTCGAATACGAGTATGTAGATGATATAAGCATGCTCGAATTTTCTTTTTCAGTTTTTAATATATTAAATGATAATACCTCTATACACATGTAGTCTGAATACGTGTTGAAGTCCAATGGCATTGAGTAAAAGCATTTGCAATAGCTTATTAACAAGCAAAAACAAGAAAACAATGTACCTCCATATAATTTTTCCCTCTGAAATATTGAGCTTCAAGAGTCTGACCCAATAAGGTACCCCTCTTTCCAACACTTTGTTTCACTATCCATGATCCCTGAAGAGACAGATTGTGTGCGTCAAAACATAGATTATAAAACATGCTAAATCCAAAATCCCAAAGGATACTTCAAAGAAAAATTTAAAAAAGAATTAAAGAATTGGAGTAATATATTAAAGCATGTCTCACCTCAGAAATGTGTGGTATGAGCTTAAATCTTGAATTCCTATAGGCATCATCTCCATTTACAAATTTATAAAGCGAAGGGTGATCTTCCAAAGGAGATTTCATCATGTAGTACATTGCCAGTGTATACCTCGGCGTTCCAGGAATCTGATTCATATTTGTGGGAGAATATTATGTGATTGATTGTTAATGAAACGGTGAAGGCAGTTCAGTTTATATAACAATCATACATACCTGGAAATTAACAATAAAGAAGAATTCTGGTCCACCTTGTGCTGCATGGTTCTGCAATGAATATACCACCAAAGTTAATTTTCTAGTCACATATCTATGCTAGCAAGCTACTTGAATTTGGTTCGAGAAAAAAGAGAGTCAAAATCAAGCTATTGAATGAACCGAATTTGAGTATTCTAATGCTTGACTTGAGCAGCTAGCAGCTTTTTTATTTTCAATTAGGACTTGAGCTTGAGCGTAAATAATTGAACTTAAAGTCAACCTTTATCTCAAATAGAGCTCAAACTTTAAAAGTAAAAGTCAATTGAACTCATGTCAAGCTCTAGCTTCTTACAAATGGAGCTTGGCTCGACTAGATTGCACCCCTACACTAAACACATATTGTTACAGCACAAACCTGCACAATACCACCTAGTCGGCTGCCGAGATTGTCTTCTTGTTTTTCGGATATTAACCAGTCTGCCCCTACCATTTGCATCAAGGCTCCATTTGCCTTAATCTACAAGAAAGATTAGAAATTCAACACATAGATTCAAGTTAAAAGATTTTAAAGGAAAATTACCACATGCAGATTTGGAAAGGGAGTAATTATATCTTTAGAGTTCATTGTATATATTTAAAAAATTCCTACTATGTTACACAGATTCAGGTAAGTGTCAAATATGAGTACATGTCAGTACGAGCATCCCCATATTCATGTCCAGATACGTGTAGGAGAGAGAAATGTCAGATATGGATTCTTTAGGGAAAATGAAGAACCCAAGTCCTAAAACATATATTCAGTTTCAGCATTAAGGATAAGCTCTTCTTTTTCAAGTAAAACTTTGGGGATTGGAAAGAGGAAGTTTTATGGATTAAGAAGCTGTTTGATGTCGATTCAAGCTCCTAAAAAATAACTTCTCCTATGCTTCTTTGACTATTCATTTTTCTTGAAGTATTTGTGTTTGATGTCTGTGATGACAAATTTTTGGATAGAGGTATGGTGATATGACCTTCCAAGAACCCTCAAAATACATGAAAAAACATAGAGAATAATTGAATATACTCGTATCTCACACTCACATTTGAGTCCAAGTCTACATTTTGAAAACAAAACAGAACTGAAGTGAGTGAATTAATACCTTTTGTTTGTCTTGTAGGTAATTTTGACCACGAATCAAGAACAAAGATGGATTGCCAGGCGACCAACTGCTAGGTAAAGTAGCGGTCAGATCCTTTCGGAGTGAATTTCCATAGCAGTAGAGCTTGGTGTCTTCTGTAGCCACCTCTTGTAAGTTCATGTAACCCTTCTTTTGAGCTGCAGCATGAATAAGATCAACACTTGATAATCAGAAAATAATTTCGAAACCGCAAAAAAAGGTGCATTTGATCCATCAATTTATCTCAAGCTATGTTGCTTCAACACTCAAAACCGAGTCCAAGTAACATAGATCTCAAGAGGCTAGCATGATTGCACTCACTTGCAAGGTCATGTAACTTTCGCACGAAACTGGCCGCTGATGTTAATTTTGGCTGATGCAAGTTCTGCAAAAGTTCAATGAAAATGGGAAAAATCAGAGAAATGAAATTCACTCAATGACTTTGAAAATCAGACCAAGAACAAAGGAGTCAAAAGCCGTTTAATCGGATCTGCTTGAAGCAGTTTGGCACGGAAAGAGTAGATTCTGAAAGAAAGTTTTATGTCAGAATTGTATTACTAGATTGGTCGACCAAGGGTGTCATTGTAGACACTCAAGGTGATAGAATTCCACCGATAGTTACAAGGAAAATGCAGGAAAAACAGGCTCCCTATACTGTATCAACTTTTGGTTCGGAGTATTGGTATATTACAAGGATATATAACAATGAAAAAGTGAGTACCAGGGGAGGCAGTTCGGAACTTGGTTCGCCAGGCCTCTCACTCTCCAAGTGATCATAATCTGAAAATTCAGATTCTTCAGGTACATCAAAGAACTCATCCGGTTCTTCGTTTAGACCTGATAGACTTACATGCAATGATGCCGGTTCTTCAACCTCATTATTGATCAAATTATTGTCCTCAATACTTTTATCACTCTCGGTGTCAGTCTTATCATCCGGTTTTTCGGTTTGAGGCAAGTGTATATGCCTTAGCCACTCCCTGGACAAGCATATGGAAGAAGAATTTCTTTGCTTGGCTTTGAACAGCTCCCTTAAGGCTGCAAATTGTAAGTGCAATAAAACATTTAACACACCTTTGACGAAATGAAACTACTGGAATTTTGACTGCTAATAGTGAGTAGTTTGAGACCTGCAACTCTCATGAGCATCAGAATTGTCAAGGATCTAGCAGCTGACAGCCGAGGATATGATTTCCACAACTTCCAATCGATAGCAAGCATGTGCTTCACAGTAGATTGCTGCCCCTGGTTCACAGGAGTGACAACATATCCCCCACCTATGCTTTTTCATAAAGAAAAAGAAAATAAAAATGCAGAATGGTATCCAAAACCAGATAAAAACAGTTATGTTTCGGACCATGGAATCAAGAGGATTGAGAAAAATAAGTATCTATATGACATTATAAACGGTACAACATTTGTCAATAAATAGATTTGGCTTGTAAGTATATCATCCAGTTTTCATAGAAAAGAAAAAGAATAGGATTTTTCCGTAAATCCGAAGCCTGGACAACAGATGAAGATTAAAGAAGTTGAATAAGTAAGGGCAGTGAGCAAAGATTGCCAAGGTTCAATCAGAAAACCAGATATAAATGCATATAGCAGGAGAATGAACTTTTATATATTCGTATTCTAGAGCATGCATTACTTTTAAGGTGAGCACGAACATAGCCACTTTGGGGCGGACACTTCTTGTGAACCACGGAATGGTACAGAATCACTGTGACAAGAACAGATAACAGACTGTTAAGTTTGAAAATAATATTTCCAGAAAATTTCATGAGCTTGCCTTAATTTAGTACCGTATGTGCCATCATCCTCTCGTCTCCAATAGCGTTGAAGTAATAAATCTCTCCGCTTCATTCCCCTGCAAGACCTTCTATGATCAATTTGAAACATAAAGCATGAATTACATTCGGCAAAGGCATAGAACCGAACCAAGGTAGCCAATCACTATATAACTTCTTCTGAATGATATCAGTATGACCATCAAGGCACTCGACCACACTGCCATGGTAGACACAATAGTCCCATCTGCAACACAAACAGTTATTTTAACATCGGGAAATCAGAAATGCCCATTTAGACAGGTGTTACATTTGAGGTAATTGAACTCGATGAGATACTATGCAGCAATCTTACTCTGATCTTGAGGGGCCTAGAGACATGAGTGCAAGGAAAATGGCCTCCGAGGTCCCATCCACCACACCAACTGCCATTATTGCCGGATCATCATCCCAAAGCTTAGAACAAGAAGTTTCTTCAGCCAAATAAACACTAAAAAAGATTTGAGCACAACAATCATGAATGGTGTCGGAATAGAAACCTACCCCTCCAAGTGAACCCCGATCTTTTGCTTCTTTGAAAAGCCGCAACCCTGTATTAGCAATGCTATTGTGTCAATCATGCATACATTTCTTTGCTTTTTATAGCGTTTTTAGGAGCTTAAATTCTTACCATTTTGACAACCAAATATTTTCCAATGTGAGGGTGCAATTACATCAGACGTTGTTGCCTCCGCATGAACAGATGAACGAAATGGCCACTTGACAGAGTTCTTTCGTAGTTTCATCCATGTACTTTCCGATCTGTTGGTGTAGGAATTTAAACGATATATATAAGGCATATACAGGGAAACTGCATACTTCACAACTCACTAGTTCATTAAGGGTCATAACATATTTCGATATATAAAAACCAGAAGAATCCATTATCTGAAACAAGGTTAGCACCCTACCGTTCCGGAAACCAATTCAAGTATATCAATAGACATAAATGCTAATTCCGTGCACATCGAAAGCATTCTCATCATTTTCTTTGTCCTAAAACTCAAAAGGTATTATAAACCGAATCAGGAGATCATAAACTATTATTACCTCAGAGATGGCCATGTCATTGTGGGAGAACCTACAAAATTCTTTGCTTGACATGGAGGAGGCTCCTGCAAATGAAATTATAAAACATAAGGCTTTTATCATATGGATAACTGTTAAAATCCCTGATCGTAAGTTAATAGCATTAAACCTCTAATGCCACATCCTTTAAGCAACGAATCCATGCTGCTGTTTCCTCTGAACTACTTGCTCCAAGCTTAATCTGATTGTTACCATCCAAAATGCTGTAAACGGTGAAAATGAAGAACACCTGCACATGGTAAACACTTCATAAGCTTTAGCATTGACATCAAAGTACTAGCGACTTAATGATCACACCTTTTTGTTAATGCTCTCCCTTCCGTTGTCTATAACCCGAATACATGAATCTATTACTGCACTTCTAACAGGTTCCTGCAAAACAAGTGTTTAACATACATTCAAAATTACAAAAATTGCACTTCGTTTCGGATCATATTTTGATACTCAATTCAATGGGACTCAAATAGGTAGATTCCATGTGTTGCCGTTACAGTGGTCCAGTTCATCTATACAGGAAAGCTATTTATATGTTGATTATGGAAGACAAATTAAGGGAATCAGGAGATTATACATACACTTAGTGTGCGTGCAAAATTCCTCAAAGCCTTCCGTTGAATATCCAAAGATTAAAAACAAAAAAGCCTCTCAATTGGCTGAATCCTGTTATCTTTAATCTACTCTTAATTCCCTATGCTTTATTGTTTCTATGCAGATGATTGCTTTTATGGATTGTTTCCTATAGTCATCAAAATCAAAGACCAATCACTCAAACAAAGTTGAAATCCAAAATATTGTATAAAACAATCAAATTACTTTAGCTTCAATTCATTTAAAAGAAAAAAAAACTACATAATTTTCATTACAGTCTGCAAAATGGATTCTTTTCTAAATACATGAAAATCCAGAGTTCAACCCAGGAAAGATGAGAGATAAAAAACAAGGGAGGGGGGGAAGTAATAATAAAAAGTTACCTGTTTTTCGGAAATGGGGATTGTTTTAAAGCTCTTGAGAACATGGTTATGAATAACGAAGTAACGTTTGCGTGAGAATTGTAAACCAAGAGGATTGGAACGTATTGTATATAACCAACCTTCCATTTTTGCTTCATTTTGAGAGAGACCCATTTCTTTAAATCACTCAGTAACCAAAAAAGTTTTCCTCTTTCTTCTTTATTATAGCTTTCTTCTTACCAAGTCTACCAATCTTCTTCTTTTTCAAACTAAATAGTTTCTACATCCCCAACTTTAATGAATAACATTTATTGCATGACTGTGATTTTTCTTTATTGTTTTTTTAAATTTTTTGGATTTTCAATTAAGATTTTGAGGGGAAAAAAAAGAGGGGTGTTTACAGTGTAAGGGAAAATCAATGTGCTTTTAAATTTACAATGATTTTCTTTTCTAGTATTTGTTTTCTTTTGAGTTCTTGTGTTCAAGCTATGTTAACTGCAGTTTGTAGACAGAACATGTATTCATGGTCTCTACGTGTTAATTTACTAAATTACCCTTTATTTTTTTAAACAATTGATTGAATTTTGAAGAAAAAAAATGGTTAACCGGGCCTTTTTAAAACATAATTATTAATTAATAAAAATATTTTAATTTAATAAATTGAAAATAATGATCTAGCAAAAAAAATTGAGAGTAGTGAAAATTTATTATAATTAATTTTGTATTTAAATGTAATATTTTTAATAAATTATAAATAATAATTTAACAAGTATTATTAAGCTAAGCAAACTCTGACTTAATGGCAACTAGCAAGCAGAGGAAGTAAGTTGGAATTCTTTATTCAAATTTCACTTAAATTATTCTAAAAAATAATATTCAAATTAAACATGAATATATAAATTAGATAAAAAAAAAACATAGAGCAAGAAATGCAATATTGTAGAAGGATAATATAGTAAATTCAAGAAGGAAATTTCCGAAATTTTCTTTCCATTTCCAAAATGATTGGACAAACCGGCAAAGGGGACATTAGGGTGGTTCAAGAATTAATTATAACTAGAATGGAGAATTGGGTGAAAATGATTTCTAATTTGCAAAAAGTTATCATTTTTTTTATAATAATATAAATAATTCTGTTAATAGATATTTTGTTCAAGTCAAATATTGAATATTTTATTTTTAAAAATATATTAAAAGTCCTAACATAATTGTTAAATGCTTTATTGAATATAAAATAACATAATAAATAATATTATTATTACTTTCGCTTTGAATATTTGATTTAATGACATTTCGATTAATCTCTTTTATACTAATTAATTTTTGATATTACATACGTTACATGTAAATATATATAACTGTAGCGGGGTAGTCATAAGAATTGGAAATGAGGAGTGAATTATAGGATATAATAGATACTTGAGTAACTGCTCGGTCTTTGATATTGAATTGTGGGGTATTCTTGACATATTGACCATCATTCAAGATATTCAAATAGATAGCTTGGAGGCGGTCAATGTCATTCAGGATCCTTCATTGACTGGTTTGAACTCTGCCCTTGTTAGACATATTCATTTTCTTTTGAAAAACATTGGACCTTAGACCATATAACACTCTCCAAGAGACTTTAATAAAGTTGCTGACTGCCTAACCAAAATGGCATTTGATACAAGCTTTGAGCTGAAGTTATTTGCAAATATCCCAAAAGAAGTGCTTGCACTTTCTTCTATTGATCAAACCAGTGGTAGCTTTACCCAAAGAGTCATTATATAATTAGCTTATTATGTTTTTTTCTTTTAAAAAAAGTATTTATATTTATATTTTATATTTATTATAAAAATAATTAATATATAATATTCAAAAGAAAATAAGACCTTTTAATTATAATTAAGTAATTGTACTATATTAAATATATATATTCAATGTTTTTTTTTAAATTTGTAGATTTATACTTTTAATTCTTCAACCTTATTTTTTTTATGTGATGTTATTAATATATTAAATAAAAGCGTTATTTTCAGTTATAAAATAAATGTTTCATATATAGTAACAACTCTTTGTACACTATACCAACAATAATTTATAAAACTATAATAATAAACAATAATTTATTCTTGTAAATTGGAGATTTATAAAATTATAATAGTAATTAGAAAAATAGAAAAAATTAAAATTAGAAATTAAAATAATTTTAGTATAATATGTATAATAAATTAAATAAATGTGTGACAAAAGAATACAATAATTGGTACTTAACTATAGCACTAATTAAATAATAATTCATTTAAAATAATATCTATAATTAATAATTAATATATTCATTTGTGTAGTTCATACCAATAAAAATTCTATCCAAAAAAAATGTTAATAGGTGTCGAATCCACCAAAAAAAATTCTACACCCCGAAATTTAAATTCATAGTTTGAGAAATAAGAACCTCAATTCGACAATTAATTATTGTCAAACGAATAATCTTATCCACTCTCACAATTTAATTCTTTGATAGCATTGCGAAAAATATCAAAAAGACGAAATTAAGAGACGATCCTATCTTTTTCATAATACGGAGAAAAAACAAATATCAATAAAAAAAAAGACAGTATAATTCAAACATCAAATTTTTGTTGATTTTAAGTTGGAATGGAATTTGGCTATTCATAAATAAAGAAATAACAATGAAATTTATAAATTAAAAACTGGAAAAAGAAAAGAAAAATTAAAAGAAATTGATGGAGCACGTCTGCTCCACTAATAGTCTAATTAGAAGCAATTTACCATTAAAAGAAGAAAGACTCAACCCCTCTTCATGTAGACTCAACCCCTCTTCATGTGTTAGTTTTTCAGATTTATAATTTTCAAAACATATTCAATATAAAATATAATTCTACTTTATATAATTAATGTAAAGTAATATAATTCAAAATAATAACCAATTAACATAATTAATTCAAATATTAATTAAGTGATAATTAAGATATTTAGATTTTTATTTAAATAATAACTGTATTTTATATCAATAAAATTAGCACAATTTTTTAAATTAATAATTGTAAATTATAATTATAATTATCGTAACTTATAATTTTATTTTAAAAATTAGCACAGTTTTTTAACTAATAATTGTAATTTAAAATTTAATTATTTTTAAATATGTAATTATCATAATTTCTATTTTATTTTAACTTTTTTAACTAAAAATTTTAAATTAAATATTATAGTTATGTTTAAATGTGAATTTACTAATATGATGGAAAATAAAAGATATTTTCGTCAGTTCAAAAGTTTTCTCAAATTCGTGCTTTTATATATATTATAGATGTTTTATGTTTGAAATTTTAAGGTAAAATTTTTAATTAATGGAGATAAAAATTGCTAAAATTTATCACTCTTATTTTTAGTGAAAATATATCCTTAAATAAAATTAGGATATTTAAAAAAAATTATTAAGTTTCAAACTAGGTGAATAGTTTTTCCTTTAGCTTCAAATAATATTTAAAAAGGGTGAGTATGAAAATTATGAGTGGGTGTTGTTTATAATTAATTATTTAGGTTAAATTATTCTTTGTATTTAGTAAAAGTAGTGGATTTAATATTTATACTTTAACTTAGTTATTTTTAGTCATTATACTTTTTAGATTTTAAATTTCCAATCATCACCAACTGATAATTGTTAAATTAATTAAGTTAACTTTGTTGTTTCCAAAATCAAATGTGCCAAACATATTATCATATATATAATGTCATGTCAACTTATTATTTGCACATATTACTTAGAACATCCCAAATAATATAAGGTTAGATTTTTAAAAATTAAAAAGAACAAAATCCTAGCTTAGCGCTTAGAAGCTTGGTAGAAAGTGTAGAGCACCAAGGATTGAGCCTCATAGATTGCATTTTAAACTTATCCCAATTCTCTAAAAGTCCTTTCCTAATTCAATTAAAATTCCTATTTGTTATTTTAGTAAATAAAAACCCTACCTCTACTCTTACCTTTACATGATCTCAAGAAAACCCTTTGTTACAATCTTATTCTCAAACCTTGCTGTTTTAAATTTTTTTGAATTCTTGAATCTTTGCAATCAAGCCCTAATCTTTCGTCTTCATCAAAATCATTGGATCTTACGTTGCTTACTCGTCAAATTTCTATCAAAATGAATAAGTATTTCTTTCCCTGCCAATTATGACTTTTCAGTTTTAGGCAACAACAAGCTTTATTTTATTAATTAACTCGTTAACGAATATTTAATGTTTTTTTGTTGAAAACCCTCTCAAATCTCGAAAACCCATCAATAGTCGTCGTGTTTGGTCAATTGAAAGACCCTTGTAGGTGATTAGATCGAGCTTGAATGAGGGGTGGTTACTTGAGATCCCAGGAAAGAAAGGTGGGTGACTTTTATGAAAAATCGGGTCAAAATTCGAAATTGCCCAGGTACACACGGTTTACCACAAGAGCGTGTGGCCTACCCATGCAGGTTACATGATCCCTCACATGGCTATGTCCCATGTTTTCCCCTTATATTCGTGCTTCGCACACGGCCCTGTAGCTCCTGCACCCTTCCCCCTTAGCGAGTACACATGTTAGATCCCTGCACACGGCCGAGCGCATGACTGTGTGGAATCGCCGTACAAGGCCTAGGGCCTCACACATTGCTTGGACACAAGGCCGTATGGCACTTGCGCCTGCACCCCTTCGCATCGCACACATGCTGGACACACGACCGTGTGGCCCCTGAAACTTCAAAATTCCAGTTTTGCCTTATATTTACTTATTTTATGCATCTAGAGAACTAGATCATGCAATTAGGTCCAAGATTAGTAATAGAACGGCTAAACACATGGATGAATATTTGTTATGATTTACATAATTATAATTGCTAACATAAATCTGTGAGTGATATCATGTTTGCTAATAGAATATGATGGCTTAGGAATGATTGTTAGAGATGTGAATGATTATATGTACATATTAAATTATATACATGCCATGTAAATGTTTTTTTCATTAATATGTTTTTGCCACAAGATGAATAGTTGAACGATCACTGAATGATCAAATTATAAGATCTGATTGATTTGCATATGCATGGGGGAAAAGTTATGAAAGGTGGAAAACGGAATCTATATTGGTAACTGACTACCCAAAACTGTCATGAAGGATTTAAAAACTATGAGTAGAAGTATGTCCGGGAAGGAAAACATATAAAGAAAAGAATGTACATAAGAAAAGGACAGAGTCAGCGGTTATGGCGAGACACTTGAAGAACTGTCAAAACTTGTCGAATGGTTATAGGGTTAACTAGGGGAAGAACGCCCAGTGACCTATCTACTTGTGGATGAGTTCGGGAAATCAATCAAAGACCGCTAACACGTATTGAGAGGAATTGTCCCAAGACAATCAGGTAGTTAAATGTGTTTAGTTCCTCTTTTTATTACCCCTACAAGTTTGGGGCTATTTTTTGTAGTATAGTAAAAAACTCACTAAGTTCTTTCAAACTTACAGAAATTTGACTTATGTCTGTAGGACTTAAAGAGTGATCAAGGACCTTGAGAAGGGACAAAGCAAGACCATGTTAAATTAAGGATCATCGTTAGCAAATTATCATACACATAGGAGGGGGTTACCTTTAGAGGATTCACCTCGGGGTTGAATATATTGTAGTTACATAGTTTCCTTGGAGTTGAGATTGGAGATAGTAAACCTTTGTTTCGAATTTAAGGTTTTTTTTGTAAGAGATGTTTGTTTTTCAATAAAGTTTTTCTTTAAATTATTAAGATTCAAATTTGGTATTTAATCCAAACTGATCCATTTGTGGCACTTTACACCTAGATTTGGTGATCGTGTCGGGTGAGGGTGTTACACAATACTTATTAGTAATAGAGAAATTAAATACTAAATAAAAAGGTAATTCCTATTTTTCATTTAAAAGTAGTAATGCTATAATAAACTATTACTTGTTTGATAAATTTTGTCACACCCCAAAAATATAGTTAGAAGAATTGGGGTTTGTGGTTGATTGATTGATTGGATTTAAGCTTGAATACGCATGATTGTTAAAGTTTTGGTTACATCATGGATGATATGCACGTGCTTAGTAAATTATTGTTATAGATGCTTGAATGACTTGCTGAATAGTGAGACAAACTCAAAATGACCAAATGGTCAGGTATGAACCTATAATGCACTTAGAAATGTATAAGATATTGAGTAATATGAAATTGTGACTTTAGGTTTACATGCTTGTATAGCTAACTGATTAGAGTGTTAAAGTGTGTTAATATATGTTTTAGTGCAACTAAGCATAACTGTACGATTTATGTATGATATACGATATGTTAGAATAGAAAAATTGGCATAAAAACACGAAATAGTATGTATAGGTGTCAATATGTCATATATAGGTTAGGCGTGATTTGTTATCTTTCCAATTGAGTCTTGATTTTTATGCTATGCAATTGGAGTCCCAAAATGCTATGAAATGACTTGAAAATTTGCATGACTAAGTCTTATTTGGATAATTCCATAATTTTACTCTTGATTTTACAAAAAAGTTTTACTAAAATATTTTACTAAATTATGATTTAGTCCTTAAACTTTGCCTTAAAATTTAAATGAGTTTTACTTACTAGTTCTAGTATTTTATTTCACTTATTTCCCTTATTAAATTGTTTTATACTGTACATATGATTTAATTGTTGAATTACGAATGTTACTTATGTCGTATGTTAAATAAGAAATGGATATTAAGCTTGATGGTTTCCGTGTATCTAAGTCATTTTATTAGTGTTCACTAAGGGTGAAATGAATTAAAATATTAATATTGAGACTTGACTATGAGTATTAATTGTTATATATAAACTAAGATATAATGCGCTAAGAACTATAAAGTTAAATAAGTTAATAAAAAAATTTAAGTAAATATGTAAGCTAATAATAATATGTAAGTTGAGTCTCCTCCTCACATTTTATTATTTTCGGCAAACTAGAAAAAATTCACACCCCGAAATAAATGTATATGATTAAGCCTAAAAAATAAAAAAGAAATGAGCAAAGGCTTAATGATTATGGCGTCATCCTCCTTAACAACCTAAGTTCAAACCCTCTCATTTCCTTTTATTTTGAAAATTTGGCAAGTCTTCTGAAAATAAACAATATGTACAATTAAGTGTCAAAACTAAGCAAGAAATGGCATTAGGCCTAATGGTTAACATGCCTACTTCCCCCTTGCTTACCCAAGTTCAACCCCCTCATTCCCTTTGGGAAACACAAAATATATACTGTATGCCTTTCCCATTTTAAATTTCAAAATTTGACAGAATATTGGAAAAATTGCATGTGACATCCTTAAGGTTTCTAAACCCTAGGAATTGACCTAATTATTTCTTAATTAGAATTCATATCTTACCCATCCTCAAAATTCTAATAGAATTAGAATTTCACCATGTTTTTATCTTCATTTTCCTAATTAGAATTTCAATTTGCTCATTTTCAAATCCTAATAAAAATTGCCCTTCATCTTTCTATTTATTCTATTTTTCTTTTCTTTCACTTCCTTTATATAATATTTTTCATCTTTTACAATTGAATATTTTCTTTCTCATATCAGATCAATGTCGTTCTTGATTTCTTAGCTGTATTTTCAAATAACATCCTTAATCTTTGCCAAAGAATCAATAAGTACATCTCAATTCCAATGTTTAATCTTGAATTTTTGTAGAATTTCTATCCACGCTAATCTTGCTATTGATTAAATGATCTTTTTCAAATCTTGCCAAAATCTTCGTTAATCTTGTTAAATCTTTGTACCCAATGTTAATTTGTTCAAATATGTCATTTGAAGGACCTATTTTTGGTACATCGAATCTGATTTGATCACAAAGAACATCGATCGGACTCCTGGTGAAGGTGTGTGTTCTCTTACAAGTGAATAGGGGCAAAATCATGCCTAAGATAGGGCCACACAATCTACTACATAGGTGTGTGGACCACACGACCATGTTCCCTTAAAAGCTAGGATAGTTCGCATCTCAAACAACCTAAGACTCTCCACACGGCCTACCATACGATTGTGTCTCATTTATAGGTTGATTTTGCAAATTCCACACGGCAATGTGTCTCATATTTTCCAGATTTTATAGTTTTTGCCCAAAAATTTTATGATTTGATCAGTTTAGTCCCTGAATGGTCTGAACTATTCTTAGTGTTTTATTTCATTCAGTTAAGCCCTTGATAATATAAATAATGCTAGAATACATGATTTGATTGACTGAATTAATATGATACTTATATATATTTGCATGAATTATGGACAATACATATATATATATTGTATCTATATTTGTGCTTGTACGTTTAGTATGTTTTATGTTACCATTAAATTGAAAACATAAAAAACATGACTTTTGCTACTAAGCTGATTTGCCACAAGCATATTAATTACTACTAAATCAAATTGTTATGAGCATACTATTTGCTACTGTATTGTTCTGTTAAAAGCATAATAAATGCTATTGTACTGATCTATTTTGAATATATATACCATATTGCATTACATGGGGTGGGAAGTTATGAACGAAGGAAGTATTGATAGTTTATCAACAACTATTTTGTTATGCATCCATAGCCATAGGCAGATTCCATTTGTGAACATGTTGTGTGTAATGGCCCAATTCTGTCCGGCCCAGACAAACAAACAAAATAAATCTAAAAATAAAAAATCCAAGTCTATTACAAAATAGATTGGCCCAAACAAAAAAGAGAGCCTAATAGCCCAATCTATCTGCTAAACCTAATACCCAATAACCCAATAACACAAAACCCAATAGCCCACAATCTAAACTATTTTCAGAAAAACCAAAAACCCTAGAACCCCTATGCGTCGCTGCTCCTAGCCACGTCAATGGATGCAACGCACGAGGACTACCTCCCCTTCCATCGTTGCATTGAAATGGCAATGGTGCGACTGCCATTATCATTGACCACCACAGAGACCTACAAAAAAGAAAAAAAACAAAAACAAAAAGCAGAAATGGCAAGAACAAAGAAAAGAAAATATTATGTAATATATGGCTATAAGAGCCATAATAACGGATGTATTGATGACACACGAAAAAATCAAATACAAAGAAAAATACAAAAAAAATCAAGAAGTTAAAAAAAAGGTAGTTATATTTTATTTTTTGCGAAATAGAAATAAATTTATTTCTCACCTGCGCCGTGTTGTTTGTCACTGTGTGACGCCGAGGCCACTGTCTCTGATGAAAGACAGTATCATTGGGGTTTCGTCGGATGAAAGAAACCGAAAGGTTTCTTATAAAAATATCGTCGGGGTTTCGGTGTTTTACTTTAAATTGAGACTAAAAATGGGAAAATGGGTGAAAAAGGCTAAAAAAAAAGTCAAATCTTTTTACTCCGGCCACCAGAGGCGACGATCATAGTCGCCGTTGACCGGTGGCCACAGCGGGGTGATAACGGCCCTGTGGCCGGACCCAGGGACGCATTTCAGAGAAAAAGATGGGAAAGAATAGTTTTTTTTTTTAAAAAAAAACGAAGGTAAAATGATTTTTTCTGAAAATTTTAACTTATATAGGGTCTCGGTATGACGTCGTTTTGGCCTAGCTTCAGAAGCCCCAAAACGATTTCGTTTTGGAGTGTGACCCGAATACATCAAGATCTGCGTGTTTTAAAAAGGTTCTAATTTACGTTTTAGTACTTCCACTTTTAAGCTTTCTTGCAATTTCGTCCTATGTTATTTTTATTTTGTTTATTTTTACCCCTTTATTTTATTTTCTTATTATTTAGTCCCCAGACCTAACATTGATTTGCCAAAGGAACGGTGCGTTTAATGGGGTTGGGAATAATTTTCCATTTGGTCGTTGTTCCTTTTCGCGCGTCATATTTTAGTCATTTATTTACTTATTTATTTATTTGTTCACAATTTATGCTTTTAATTTCATTTAAATTCTGATTCAGTCCTTTATTTATTTAATTTCAACCTTTTATGAACTGTTCTTTTTATTTATATATTTATTATTTCTTTACCTTTTTTATATTTAAAATTTATATTATTTATATTTCCTTTTATTTGTGCATTTTTTGCCATTATTATTATTATTATTATTATTATTGTTATTATTTATCTTTCTTTTATTATTTAATTAATATTAGAGTAGTAATTATGACATGATTATTTTCACTATTACTATGAATTGGTTTTTTATTACTATTATAGTTATATTTTTATCATTTACTAGCATGACATTTTTATTTTTTTATTTTCTAATATCATCGTTCCATTTTTTAAGCACTTGCATTATATTTTATTTTGCTACAACCATGCTACGAATCACGCTTAAATTTATTTCTCCATTTTTATATTATGCCCAAATAAATCAAATGTACATCGCTTTAAATGTTATATTCGTTTTACCCGATATAGAAAAAAATGAATTTTTTTTAAATCAAGGCAATATTCTTTGTTTAGGGATTCAAGAAATAGTGGCCTAATTTACGGGGCATGATTTTCTCCTTGAACCAAGATAAACGAGCATCCTTTTAAAATTCAAAACATATAAGACTTAGGGTAATAATTAAATAATGAGCAATCTTATTTTCGAGGATTCGAGATGTAGTGCCCTAACTTCCAGGAAATGACCTTTTCGTTTTGGTTACCTCAAAATAAGAAGGCCTTTTACATAAATTTTAATTTAACTAAGTATTTTAATTAAAAAGAACATCATGCAAAGAGGGATCGTATTTTAATTTATCTTCGAATTTTTAACTTTCGACACTAAGGCATCAAGTAATCAATTTGGTACCAACTTTGGACGTTATGAGAGTGCTAATCCTTCCTCGTACGTAATCGACTCCCGAACCCATTTCCTGGATTTTTGTAGATCGAAAATGATTTTAATAAATCTAACATTTTATTAAAGTGACAAAGCCTTGAGATGATCCGATCACACCTAATTAAAAAAGATTGGTGGCGACTCCATTTTCATTTTAAAATAAAAAGTCAATCGCCAAAAAAGGGGTTTCGACATTGTGCATCCACAACCAGTGGCAGATTTTACTTGCATTATTTTGTTGTGTATCCACAACTAAAGGCAGATTCCATCTGTGAAGTTTTGTTGTGTGTTTATAGTCATTGGCAGTTAAACTACAAACCATTGGTGGTTAATCCATATTCTGGTGTGTTGGTGGTTGGAGTTTAGGAGAACTCCCATTGTGGTGTATAGCAGTGTGGTACGATCTTTTCTATTT
This sequence comes from Gossypium longicalyx, assembly GCA_025698465.1. Classification (NCBI taxonomy): domain Eukaryota; kingdom Viridiplantae; phylum Streptophyta; class Magnoliopsida; order Malvales; family Malvaceae; genus Gossypium; species Gossypium longicalyx. The sequence goes on from CM046999.1 coordinate 42,653,346, forward strand.
AAATTAAAATTGTATGGCATCCGTGAAAGCATGTGTGTACAAAATTGGAATATCTGAGATGACATATATTCATACACATATATTGTTGAGCACTCTGAAAAAAGTAATATTCTGATATTGCTATTATGTATTCAATGATACTATTAATGATTAACTTGAAAATGACAATACTCTAAATTGCTATTTGATTGTGACTCTTCTATACGTTATTATTTAATATGACATATCGACTGTTTGTACTGATTTACTTATGATAGAACTTACACTGAGATTCATAGTTCACTCCCCTTTAATTTTCATCCTTACAGATAACTCACCAAATTAAAATGCAGACACGACAGACGGGAAGCTCAGAAACTTTTTTTTATATGAAAGTATTATTAAGCTTATTTTTATAATTCTCGTTATTTCGAAATTGTATTGTTTTATTTATATTATGGGATGAGACTCATGTTTAGGGTTTTTTTAAGCATGCACGATTTTTAATTTAGGATAATGAACATGGAATTAGATTTGGTTATACATCGAATAATTCTGATTTAACTCAATTAAAACTAAATTGAATATCACTTTTTCGTTGTTAGATTATAATTAAAATTTGAGTAATAATTAAATCAGAAATTAGGTATAAGAATAGTGTTAAATTAATCGATTTTTGCTAACCCAATTCTTTTGAAAATCTACTAAGTCTTCTTCTAAAGATAAACAAATATTTTAAAATGATTGTTTTATAAAACTTCGATAGCTCACTGGATGTTGGTGGGCAATGTAATTTTTTGAATTCAAACTTAACGTATAGGCCGGATTAGGGAGATTATAAATTTAATCATAGCTTTTTGTTATTTTTATTTTATATAAACTTAAACATACATTGTTAATCAATAGTTTGTATTTCTTTTTCCTTCCAAATTGGCAAAAATCCTTACTCTTTCTTTTATATAATTGGGGCTGGGTGGATTTTCCACTCTTACTCGGAGAAATCAAAATAATTCTTTTAAAAATAGACTTTTTTTTTTTAACCTACAATCAGAATGTATATTTATTCAATTATTTAGAAGTTGGTGAGTGGGTGCGATGTTTAAGAAAATTAAATTAAAGTTATAATCTAGAAATTAAATTTAGACAAATATTATAAATAGGTAGAGGCTCAGGCTCAGGCTCAGGCTCAGACTTAGGTATAGTAATCTTTGTCTATGTCATATTGGTTGGGCAAGACCACTTAATATTAGTTATAACATTTTGGTACGGAGATTGGTGTTTGTCTAAAGAAGGATTTAAGGATACTTTTGTTATATGAATATATTCAGCCTTGTCCACATCTACCCAACTTAGTCACTATTATTCTTTATAAAGGGATCTACCTACCCATTCATTTTTTCTTTTAGGTTTAACTCATATCTTAAATGAAATTGAATTCAATTTAAACCCAATTATGATAAAAGGAAATTAAATTCAAACCGAGTTATTATAATTTATTTTTTGGGAGAAACTTGAGAAATTTATTTACATGTAGCAAGGGTTGGCATGTATAGCTATTATTTTGAATTTTGGCGAGGAATTGAATATATGCTCTCTTTTCTTTTTCTTTGCTTTAGAATTTGAATATATTATTATTATTATTATTATTATTATTAAGAGTTTGAATTTTATGCTCATAATCTTTTATATGAGTGCAATATCACGATTCTTAATATTTTGTTTTTTGATACAATGTTTAGAACTACCTATAATTCCTCATTAACCCTTAAATAAGAAAATAATAAGCTTTAGCACACTCGAACCCATATCCTCTTGTACTGAAAACAATATCAATGCCAACTGAGCTACAACTCAATCGGCTTATGTAGATGTAAATTTGATCAGAATAGTTTATCAAATAAAAAAAAATTTAAAGTAAAAAATATTTTAAAATTTCTTGAAAATGCTTGTATACACAACACTTAATCACTCTTTTAAATTTTATGTTTATGTTAGAAGTGTATAGAATTTTTATTGGATCAACAAGAAATAAATATAAGAGTCTAAAATTCAAAATAATTTTACTTTAATATTAAAATTAAGAGCTTTTGTGGATAAAATTCATAGGATAGAAGTTTATTTAACTACAACAATAATTAAGGACTTGTTTAAACAAAATGTAGTAATTTAAGGGTTTTTTTTAATATATTAGCCTTTAATTAATTATAAGAAAACACTATTGTTATTAATTATTTAGCAAAAAATCATAATTATAAATTTCCATTAAATTTAGGGAAACATAATATTTAGCAAAATATTATGTAGCAAAAAGTAATATGTTTTTCAGTAAAAAATAATATTTATATTTCTTAATTAAATTTAGAAAGGGAGATTAATCAAAGTCAACACTTTTTAAGTTAAGGGATTAATAATTTATTTTTAAAATTAATAAAACAAAGGGAATCTTTATATAATATATATATTTATATAATAAGGTACACTGAAATTACCAACAAATGATGCTCTCATTTTCCAAATTTATTTTTTTAGTTTTTAATTATCCATTAAATTGTTTTTAATAAAATCAAATCATAGATATATCGTTACAATTTTAATTAAAAATAATTTATCTTTTAAACAACTCTCTAAATTTTAAAAGGTATAATGACTTTTTTGCCTCTCCAACTTTATAAAAAAAACTCATTTTAGTTCTCTATTTAATTTTTCGTCTCTTTTAGTCATTAAACTTACATTTTTTTGTCAAATCACCTCAAAATGGATAAAAAATTAATGTTTATTAACTATGTAAGCATTTAATTAATTTTTTAAAATTTAAAAATATTTTTTAAAATTTTAATTTCTTTGATTTTTTTAATTTTAAAAAAAACTAATTAAATCTGATGTGTCATCCACGTGATAATCCATGTCTATGCCACATCAGTAAAGTTAAAAAACATTAACTTTTTCAATTCATTTTGAGATGATTTGACAAAAAAATTTAAAGGCTAAAAAAGATAAAAAATTAAATGGAGGACTAATATAACCTTTTTTGTAAAGTCAGCCAAATAAATCATTATGCAAATTTAAGACTACTGTTATGGATATATCATTAAATATACAAAATTTTAATTTTTTTTTCAAATACTACTAAATTTTTTTCTTTATCCTCCGACTTTATAAAAAAGGTCATTTTAGCCCTCTATTTATTTTTTTATTTTTAGCCCTTAAACTTTTTTTTTGTCAAATCATAAAAAAATGGATGAAAAATTTAATGTTTTTTAAATTCACTAATGTGGCATACACATGAATTGCCACGTGAATGATAGGTCATTATGCCAATTTAAAACTATTGTTATGGATATATCATTAAATTATACAAAATTTTAAAAATTTTCAAATGCTACTAAAGAGATAACAAGGAAAGAAATTTTTTAAAAAATAAATATTGTTTAATTAATTAATTAATTAATTATAGTGTTTAAAAATATCGTAATGAAATATTAAATTTTATAAGATTTTATAATTCTAAAAAATAAAATATGACAATGTTTAAAAACTTTATTTAAAAAGTTTTAAAATTTATAAAAAATATTAAAATTAAAAATACTACTAAAAACTTTTTAAAATAAAATAAAATAAAATAAAATATTACTTAATTATTCATTTAATTTTTTTAAAAAATATTTCTATGTATTTTAATTTCTTATAAATACTATTAAATTTTAAAAACATTATTAAAAATAAAAAAAAACATATATAAGATTTTAAAAATCTTAAACCCTAAAAAAATCAATAAAAATATTTTTTTCTCTAAAAAATCAATAAATATATATATTTGAAATTTTATATGAAGTTTAAATGTAATTTTCCCGTGATGCCCTGCCTAACAATTCATAATAATAATAATAATAATAATAATAATAATAATAATAATAATAATAATAATAATAAAACTATATTAGAACAATGTAGAATTATTAAATTGTATTACGTCACTTATTCAAGTATTTATTTATAAAAGAAAATAATTATATTTTCCTTTTATATTATCTTCAAGTATCTATTTTGCATCTTTCATAATAATATACCTTATTATTTTTAATATTTTTATAGAATAATATGATTTAAATTATATTTTACATCATTCAAAAAAATTATAATGAACTAGCAAAATAACTTAATAATATTTAATTATTAATGAGTAAAAAAATTATATCATATATCATATATAAAATATATATTATATATTAAAATTCTAAATAATTAATTATATATCTACATATTATAACAATTTATTCCTTCAAATTCTCTTCTTCTTAATTAAAACATAAATTATAATTATAATATAAGAAAATATTATCAATTATATTTCAAAAATTTACATATATAAATCCGTGCAACACGGGTAAGAAAATTAGTTATATATATTTATCAAGGGATAAATACCAAAACTATACATGAATTATGATTTAATATACAATTGTATACATGAAATTTTGATTTGATCCAATTCTTGTAAATTATTAACACAATTATTGATATAACATTATTTTGTATTTATATATTGCATACATAAATAATTATATTTATTCAATATAAAAATAAATTGATGTATTTATTTTTTTAAATATTATAATTAAATTAAAATTAAAATTTCAAGTGTATATTTAAACCACAACAATTTAAAATTAATATATAGTTTTAATATTTTCTCCAAAAATCAATTATAGTTTCTTAGGGTTAAAGTTTTGTGGGTTCATAAATCTTTTATTTTCCAAACCAAACTCCCATAATATGTTAGGCTTTTAGCCGTCATAGCTGACCCCATTTCCATTATAATTATTAATTTTTGGTCCATAAATATAAATATAAATATATATATATAAGTAATAAGGTTTAGATTAGCAATTGTTATAAATCGTTTCGTCTATTAAAACAAAAAGGAGAGCAGAATGAAATTTTGGTTTCAATATAAGTAGATTATTTTAAGAAGTTTTAAAAGTCAAATATAATTAGAGACGTCTGTGAATGGAATTGGTAAGATGCCCGTGACTAGATTTTTATCCTTCAAGTTGGACATTGAATGTCAATTTTATGACTTTAAATATATTAAAATACTAAAACATATTTATACAATTTTATAATCTAGAGATAAATCTTTAAAATTATACATTAACTTTTATTTAATGTATAATTATATACATGAAATTTTATTTGTAGTTTAAATGTATACTTCAAACTTTAATTTTAATTTAATCATGCACATTTAAAGAAATAAATACATCAATTTATTTTTATATTGGATAAATATAATTATTATTATTATTGTATGCAATATATAAACACAAAATCATGTTATATCAATAATTGTGTTAATAATTTACAAGAATTTGATCAAATCAAATTTTCATATATAAAATTACACAAAATCAAAGTTTATGTGTACAATTGTACATTAAACCGTAATTCATGTATAGTTTTGAGATTTATCTGTAACATCTCAAAAACCGAGTTAGAAGAAATTGAGTTAGTGAAACCAAGAATGGTTACCTCTTGATTTTGAGTTAAGATTTTAAAATTTTTACAAAGTGAATTAGTCTAGTTCAGTGGTTAAGCAATGTGAGTGATTTGGTTTTGTGGTTAAGTGACATGCTTGTGTGTGTGAAGTTTCGGGTTCAAATTCTTCCTTTGGAATTTTTGTTATTTTGTCCTAACCTCTATCCCTGATCGTCTAACATAAATAATATTGTAACGCCCTGAATAATTTATCTTTGTTTCTGTAAATATTTAACACAAGTGTGTATCTGCTTTGATGGTTAAGTGTTCTGGGTGTGTGTATGAGGTCTTGTGTAACACCCCCTAACCCCAAACCGTCACCGAAACAGGGTTACGGAGCATTACCGAACCTATCAGACAATTTACAATTAATCCAAAATAAATGATATACATATCTTGATTTAATTATAAAGTCCCTATAATGGACCCTCGAGGTCCAAATCACATGTTAGAATCGAATCGGGACTTGTTCAGATACTCCGAATTTTTTTTTGTGCGAAGTCAATATAACCCCTTTATAAATATCTAACATTCCCTGCAAATTCAAATCAAGACCAATCCAAACAAATGAATTCATGAATTTATACATCTCTAATTATAACAAACTAATAATATAAAGTTCTAACATTTTTGTGTTTATAACAATCTAACATAAGATGTCTAATTGATTCATTTAAATTATCATTCAACAAAATTGCCCAAAGCTATGATATAGAACAATCATTACCATCATTTATCATTAATATTTATGTATCAAAATAAAAACAAATTACAACCTAGATACATGCCATTTTCAAAAGAGAAAATACATCACCACGTATTTGAGTTCGGGATTGACTTGGATGCTGAGTCGTTAGTCACTTTTGTACCTAACCTGTGCACGGAAACAAACTGTACGCTGAGTATGCACTCAGTGGTATTTCTATAAACCAATACTTAAATCAATTATTAGCTCATATCCATTTTGACTATAAAACCTTATTCACATAACAATAGTTAATTTCTTAACTCTTCCTCGATAAAGCATATGATTCTAATCATATTCTATCAGTAACAATCAGTTATTCAGTACAGTAATTTAGTCTTTCAGTAACTATCAAATATTCAGTGCAGCAGTTTAGTTATTCAATACAGTAATTTAGTTATTCAGTAACTATCAATTATTCGGTATAGTAGTTTACCCCTATTAACATAACTCGGACCTAGACGGTTACACGGATCCAACCAACACATTAGTACGGCACTTAGTGGCTCATCGGCTTTGCCAAAGTAAACAATAATAGTACGGTACTTAGTGTTGTAGGCCAATTTTGGCCTGTTTACACTTTAGGCCCGTTTACACTTTAGGCCCAATACATTAAACCCAACAAAAAAAAAAACACCAACCCAAGCCCAAACTAACCTTAATAACCCAAATCAAAAAAAAAAAAAAAAAAGAGAAAAGAAAAATCTGAAATTTCAAACCCTAGGTGCGCCGCACCTAGGGCCTTCTGCCTTCAACCACTCTCTGCCATCCCTGCAAAAGAAGACCAAATTAGCAAAGAAACAATAGCAAGCAAAAACAAGACAATACAAAACAGTGATTGAATAGTAACAAGGCAGAGAAATAAGAAAAGTAAAAAAGAAAAAGCTATGACATGTACAAACAGGCTATAAAAGCCGAATTTACCATGTAAAAAGGGGGGGGAGATTTTTTAGTTTTTTTTCTTTGGTTGTTGTTCTGTTTAGAAAAAAAGAAAAAGACTGTTAGACAAGTATTGAAAATCAAAAAGCAAAACAACAAGAAGAAAGAAAGGTTGATTTTAATCTCTTTTTTTATTATTCCTTTAGTTTATTTATTTTCTTTTTTTTTTGTTTTCTTTTGATTTGATCTCATTATTTTCATTATAAATCGTTTTTAAATAAATAAATAAATAACTCACCTGGATCTTGGGGGCTCTGACCACCATCGACGGTGGAAGCCCCGGCAGCCTCAAAGTGCCATGATGACGGCTATAAAAATGGGTTTAGAAACCCTAACCAAAAGGGGGAGAAGGGAATGGGGTGTTCTTTTGTTTAAACAAAAATGAAGCAAAGAATAAAAAATAACTTAAATAACAAAGATGAAACGTGTCACAAACCCTAGGCCAAGCATGTTTCTACTTTTGGGACAAATTGTGCAAATGGTCCCTCTTCCTTTCTGGTCCTTTCAAATCAACTCATTGTTACTTTTAAATTTCACTCAAAATATTATTTTAATTACATTCTAGTACTTGTCAGAATGGCACCGTTTTGATGGTGTGGGAATATTCCCAATTCGGCCCTCCATTTTTGCGTGTATTTCATTTCGGTCCTTTTTTTTGTTTATTCATCTATTTTCTTATGTTTTAGACTCTGAATTTTATTTTAATCCCAATCTAATCCTTTATTTAACTTAAAGCTTATTTTATATGTATGATTGTTTTTTCTGGTTTATTTATTTATTTATTTATTTTCCTTTAATTCTTAAATGGTTATTATTTTCACTTTATTTGCATTCTGTATTTAATTTTATTTTTTTCTTCCATCGATTATCATAGTTATTATTATCATATTATTTATTCATCTATTTGGTATATTATATCCCTCACATATATATTAAGGATTTTAATGCTTACTTTCTAAATATTTGTTGTTCTTATTATCTTCATTTAAATATTTGTTGTTTTTATCTGTACAAGCCCAATTTGCGGGCCCAAATAGCCCACTAAACCAAAACCCATTTCTATAACCCTCCAAGCCCAAACAAAACAGAAGCCCTACCCAAACCTAAGCCCAATACCTAAAATAAAACTAAAAAAACCCTAGCCGTTCGGTCAAACTCTCCTTTGCCCCACTTGCCTGGCCACCGCCTTTGCTCCCACCGACTGGTCAAATCCACCGCCACAGCCTGCAAACATTAATAAGAATAGACATAAAGCAGGAATCAAAGCATGTAAACGGCTATTTAAAAGCCAGATCAAAAAACCATTGTAACATTTTTCAGTTTTTTGGAGAGATAAAAAACAGCATTCGACTTTAAAACACAAAACCAGTAAGTCAAAGGCATAAAATATCCAATCAAGAGAAAAACATTAAGAGAAGAAACGAAAACATAGAATCAAAAATCAGAAAAACAAAGGTGATTTCGTTTTTTTTTATTTCTTTTTTTTCTTTCTTTTCTATTTTCACGCCCTTTTATTCGCATATACATATATTGTAAACAAAAATAATAATAGAAAATAAAAAAGTGGAGAAAAAATACACCTTTTTTGAAACTCCGGCCACCGCAGTGGCCGACGGTGACCCTGCGGTGGTCCGGCGACTCCCCCTGGCCAGTCCCAGGTCTTCTCCAAAGAAAATAACCTTTTCTCTCTCCTTTTTTTTTTTCTCAAACTCAAACAAAATGAGGGTTTTTTTAATTTTTTTTACTTTTATAAAGCTCAGGTACGACGTCGTCTTGGGGCTCACCCTCAGTACCCAAAAACGGCGTCGTTTGACACCAAACCCGGAAACCCGACCCGCCTATGTCCAAGATTCGCGTGTTTTTGGACTGAGGGTCTATTTGCGCCCTCAGTCCTTCCGCTTCTAAGGCTGGCTTCAATATGGTCCTATTTTATTTTTTTTAATGTTTTAAATTTGGCCACCCCTTTTGTTTTTGTCGCAATTTGGTCCCCAGACCATTCGAATAGCCTAACGCCTGAACGGTGTCGTTGGTGTGGTGGGGATTAATTACCGTGAGGTCTTCAAATCTTGCGTGCACTTTCATTTTTACCCCGCGTCTTTATTTGATTATAGTTTTCACTTTTAATTCCATTTTCATTACAATTTAATCCTGAACAATCTGATTTTAATTCTTTCATATCCTTTTTCTCTTCTTTATTTATTTATTTTTATATATTATGTATTCTAATGGTTTTATATTCCATTTGTTACTGTTTATGTTAAATGGCTTTAATGTTACTTTATTTATTTTATATTTTATCATTCTTACTTAATACTTATATATATATATATGATATGTAGCATTAGTATTAGTTTAATATTATTGTTTTATTAATGTATATGTATGTTATATATGTATCCATTCAATGTATATGCATTGTATTCCATATTACGCATATACATATTAACATTTGTGTATATTTTTATAAATATTATATGTATGTATATATATATATTTTTTAAATATATTATGTATATTGTGTACATACTTTTAAATATTATCATGTATTCGTTTTAATATATATGTATATATATCTATGTAATATCATTAATACTTATTTTTTTAAATTAATACTTATTTTTTTAAACATTCTTATTATTTTTAGCATGTATATACTACGTAAATACTTCAAATATTGCATTTTATTACGTATATATGTCTTTTAATATTGTATTTTTATTGTTATATATATACCTTAATATAATATCATTTATATATATATTTTTATTTCTCATATTATCTTATGTTTTTTAACTATATCATGTATATACTACTACCATATATCTATTTATATAGTTATTAATAATTGTTTTAAATATTATGATTATTTCTAATATGTACGCATTATGTATTTACCTCTAATACTATATATTATATTCTTACTATCATCATTACTATATTTATTATCATTATTATTATTATCATTTTTATCTTTACTTATTTTCTCATCACTTAGTTATTTGTGTTTCTTATTCATTCATATTTTCGCTATTATTATGCTCTAGGCATTATGTTTATTCGTCTGCTCATATGTATCTCAATATATCTGCAAATTTATATTATTCGTCATTATTATTGTTTATGCTATTATCTTTGTTATTATTATTATGCATGTTAGTGCTGCAATTTGTTTCTCATTTCATCATGTGATTACGGTTACGTTGGTCCTTTACTCAAAGCATATAATTATGTTTTCTAAAATAAAACAAGTTTCGTATTTAGATAATTCGAGAAAATCGTGCCCTAACTTACTGGGTTTCAGTTTTTCTCGTTTAATCTAAATGACGATATAATCCTATAAATCACATCATGTTTTTTACTCGATGCCTTAAAATAATTCTTTCATAAAAGTGATAATCCGTATTTGGTAATTTGAGACGATCATGCCCTAACTTACTGGGTTTCGATTCTTCTTTTTACCTAAATAACGGAATATTCTTAAAAAATCACAATACAAGTTTTGAAAAATGCTTGTTCTCGGAGAAATGAGGTGTTGTGCCCTAACTTACAGGGTATGACATTTTGTTACCTCGGAATAAGATTTTTGTTAACAAAGGCAATGTTTGGCATTTGGAAATCCGAGATATCGTGCCCTAACTTACTGGGTTTCGATTTCTCTCGATCATACTAAATAGTCGAATACCCTTTTAAAAAGGAGTCAAAATACATGAATAGACGAAATCATTCTCAAAGTTCGAAATGTCATATCCTAACTTACTGGACGTGACATTTTATTACTTCGAGATGAGGGAGTCCTTAACATCCGTTTTAACTTATTCGATCATTTTTAGCATTAATTCAAAGAGGGATCATATTTTAAATTCTTTCAAGTTTTCAAATCTTCGACACTAAGACACTAATTAATCAACTAGGTACCAATTTTGGGCGTATCGAGGGTGCTAACCCTTCCTCGTGCGTAACCGACTCTCGAACCTATTTTCTTGATTTACGTGGACCAAAATCGTTGTTTAAATAAATCAAACCATTTATTAAAAACAACCACTTTTACGAGGTGACCCGATCACACCTAATCAAAAAAAGATTGGTGGCGACTCCTCTATTTGTTTTCATTTTCCAAAACCTAAGTCGATTCTCATTTTTCAAGAAAATGGTTACGACAGCTTGGCGACTCTACTGGGGACAAATAAGAGAGTCAAGCCACGAGTTGATTAACCCTTGTCTTTCTATCGAAAATTGAAAATTTGGTTTTGAAATACGATCCTTTCTTTGTATTTCATCAGCTATTTTTTGTGGTTTATGATATAATGCTTGCTGCGTTGGTCTGAGTCTTTAAATAGTTTTGCATATTGCATTGCATGACCGCTGTGGTCACATCCCTTTAAGTGGGAGTGAGAAACTACTCCTTCGTGAGGTTTTCACCTCCGTGCAGGATAGTGTTGTAGGCCAATTTTGGCCTGTTTACACTTTAGGCCCAATACATTAAACCCAACAAAAAAAACAAACACCAACCCAAGCCCAAACTAACCCTAATAACCCAAATCAAAAAAAAAAAGAGAAAAGAAAAATCTGAAATTTCAAACCCTAGGTGCGCCGCACCTAGGGCCTTCTGCCTTCAACCACTCTCTGCCATCCCTGCAAAAGAAGACCAAATTAGCAAAGAAACAATAGCAAGCAAAAGCAAGACAATACAAAACAGTGATTGAATAGTAACAAGGCAGAGAAATAAGAAAAGTAAAAAAGAAAAAGCTATGACATGTACAAACAGGCTATAAAAGCCGAATTTACCATGTAAAAAAGGGGGGGAGATTTTTTAGTTTTTTTTTCTTTGGTTGTTGTTCTATTTAGAAAAAAAGAAAAAGGCTGTTAGACAAGTATTGAAAATCAAAAAGCAAAACAACAAGAAGAAAGAAAGGTTGATTTTAATCTCTTTTTTTATTATTCCTTTAGTTTATTTCTTTCCTTTTTTTTTGTTTTCTTTTGATTTGATCTCATTATTTTTATTATAAATCATTTTTAAATAAAAAAAAACTCACCTGGATCTTGGGGGCTCTGACCACCGTCGACGGTGGAAGCCCCGGCAGCCTCAAAGTGCCATGATGACGGCGGCAAAAATGGGTCTAGAAACCCTAACCAAAAGGGGGAGAAGGGAATGGGGTGTTCTCTGTTTGTTTAAACAAAAATGAAGCAAAGAATAAAAAAATAACTTAAATAACAAAGATGAAACGCGTCACAAACCCTAGGCCAAGCATGTTTCTGCTTTTGGGACAAATTGTGCAAATGGTCCCTCTTCCTTTCTAGTCCTTTCAAATAACTCATTGTTACTTTTAAATTTTGCTCAAAATATTATTTTAATTACATTCTAGTACTTGTCAGAATGGCACCGTTTTGATGGTGTGGGAATATTCCCAATTCGGTCCTCCACATTTGCGCGTATTTCATTTCGGTCCTCTTTTTTGTTTATTCATCTATTTTCTTATGTTTTAGACTCTGAATTTTATTTTAATCCCAATCTAATCCTTTATTTAACTTAAAGCTTATTTTATATGTATGATTGTTTTGTCTAGTTTATTTATTTATTTATTTTCCTTTAATTCTTAAATGGTTATTATTTTCACTTTATTTGCATTCTGTATTTAATTTTATTTTTTTCTTCCATCGGTTATCATAGTTATTATTATCATATTATTTATTCATCTATTTGGTATATTAGATCCCTCACATATATATTAAGGATTTTAATGCTTACTTTCTAAATATTTGTTGTTCTTATTATCTTCATTTAAATATTTGTTGTTTTTATCATTTTCACGCTACTAATATTTATTTATTTGTCTATCCATCTATTATTAATTTCTTTATATATATTTCTCCGTATTTCCCTTTCATTATTTTCCTTTTACTATCATATTATTAAATTAATTAGCTTTGCATTATTATTACTATTACTATTATATTTCTTTTACATTTATTTATCTATTCTTTTTTTTCTTACATACATTTATTTTACTTTGTTTTGCCATTTATTTATATCCCCTTTATGATTTTAAAACTTCGGATTTTATTATTATATTATTATTTTTCTCAACCTTCACATATTATTATTATTATTATTATTATTATTATTATAATTATTACTATCTAATATATTATTATACCTATTTTTACCCCTATTATATTTATTATTAATATTAGTATATATTTTATTATACGTGTATATATATACTTTTTATATATAGTATTATTTTTATATATCATCATATTTATTATTTTCACTATTTTTTTATCATTATTATACGTATATACATATAGATATTTTTAAGTACTTATTATAAATAGATTAATTTCTTACCATATTATTATGTATATTATTTTTACTCATTTCTTCATTATTTTTTTATTTATTATTTTAAATATTCTTATATTATGTATATTATTTTTTAAAATATTATATTTTTATTATATTATGTATATATATTTTTAATAGCTATATTATGTATGTATTTTTAACACTATATTATGTACATACTTTTAATATTATTATGTATACACTTTTCATTCCTATTATTACATACACTTTAATATATATCTAGCACTATTAGTTTTTTTTTTTAATACTAAGTTTATGTCACTTTTCTTATTATTATATGTTTATATATATTCATCCTTATTTCACGTTTAATACTATTGTTATCATGTTTAATATCGCATACGTTAATTATTATTTTCAATATTACTGTCGTAGTTATTATTTGTTTCATTGTATTTCTAACTCTGTTTTTTTTGTTTTTTTTTTTTTCCTACCTATTTTGTATCATTTTGTTGTTCAGTACTTTAAAGATTTTTATTCATGTCTTTTAATTTCAATAAATAAGGCAATGTACTGATTTAACATCAAGTCATTGATTTTATCGCTATGTTGGGTGAAATTCGTCGGCTGGTGTTAAAAACGGAACATCCTTCTAAAAAAACCGAAAACTAAAATTCTCATATTTCAATCGGATCACGATTAAATATCAAATTGAATTCGTATTTTTGAAAATCAAGACAACACGTGTTCAATAAAGATACCAATTTTGGGCGCAGTGAGGGTGCTAATACCTTCCTCGCACGTAACCGACTCCCGAACCCAACTTTGCTTTGATGTTTGACGTAGACCCAAACTTGGCCTCCTTTTTGTTTAAAAAATGAATTTTCTTTCAAAAGAAGAGGATTTATTAGGTGTCCGATCACACCTAGGAAAAAGGATCGGTGGCAATTCCCTTTTTTTTTAATGTAAAGTCGATTTTCAAATTTTTAATAAATCACCAAGAATTTTTACGTCGCTACACTTAGTACCTTATCGGGTTAAACCAAAGTAACAGTAACAGTACAACACACAAGGTGTCTCATCGACTTGAAGTCGAAGTAACAGTACGACACTTATAGTGCGTCATCGACTCAAGGTCGAAGTATCCCTGAACACTTCCAATCCTATGGCATGCCAATTATATCCGACTCAGTCCGATACAGTTAATAGGGTATTCAATTCATTTCTTAATTCATAGTAATTAATCATTTCAATATCCATTTCACAAAAATCACAAATTCACATACATTCAATTCAATATCAACACTAATACTTATCTTAATATCTTTCCATACACATATAATAATAAAAACAACAATTTAAATGTTAAGTTCGGTTTATAGAAATACAAACCGTAATTCTAGAATTACTCTTCGTCAACCTTCTCATTTCCTTTCTTTGTCGAGGTCTCCGGTATTATGTTAGCTACGAAAATTAAAATAATTATACCATTAATTACAACACTCATTATAACAAATAATTGAATTTCTATTCAATTTATACCTTATTTTCAATTAGGTCCTAACTAACTCATTCACTTTACTAACTTAATTCATACTTCATTCTTATTCAAATTCCTATCAAATTCAACTTAACTATCAAATGTTCATAATAAAACCCTAATTTAAAACTTCTTTCAATTTGATCCCTCAATCACCAAAACTTATAGCCTAGTTTACAATTTAATCATTTAATCAATTCTAACTTAAAATTCATTCAATTAAACCCCTAATTCATTATTTTGTTCAACGTGAACTATGTTAAAAAACCTAAAAACTTCCAAAACCTCAACTTAATTTCAACAAAACTTTGTTCTAAAGCTTCTAAAACATCAAATTTAAATAAAAAGGACTTAATTGACTTACCAATTAAAGCTTAAAGCTTCCAAACCCTAGTTTTTCCTTTTTCCTTCTTTTCTTCTTTTTCCCCTGGTACTTTCGAATAGCCAATTTTGTTTTGGTTTCCTTCTTTGTTTTATTTTCTTTTATTTTATGCTTTATTTGTTTAATAATAATATAATGTCTTAATAAATATCTATTTAATGATCAATATATTTATTACAAGTGTAATATTACTTATATTTACACATGTACTATATCATCATCATACATTTGTCATGTTTTAATTTATTTATCACATAAAAATCTTATAATATAATTATTTAATTAATAAATATCTTTTACTTAATAATAAATAATAAATATCTATTTACTTAAATAATAAGTAATTTAAATCTATGAATTACAATTGTATGCTTATTTTTATTACAAATGTATATTTTATTACCATGCATTTGGCTTTAATTTATATATATTTCATTAATTTAATAAGATAATATCAATTAAATAATAATTTATACTATTATATTCTAATATTAATTAATAATAACTTAAATCATTAAAAATCTTTAGATTTTTCTCATTGTTTTGCCGCCTCAACTATTACTTAATGACATATTTGCCATTTTGGCCCTTTATATTTTCTTTTAATCTATAATTCAACTTTTACCCCTTATTCAATCTAGTCATTCTTCCTATTTTCTCTTAATTAAGCTAAATTCACCTAATTAAAACTTAATTAAACACACTACTAGACTCACAAATATTCCTAATAATTATTTTTGAATTCGGTTTACTAAGACGGAGGCCCGATAATGTACTTTTTCGATGCCTGTGAACTTTGGGTTATTACATTTCTTCCCCCCTTAATAAATTTCATACTCGAAATTTACCTGAGAAAAGATGAGGATACTGTGCTCTCATTATCTCTTCCGATTCCCAAGTTGCTTCTTCTACATAATGAATCCTCCATAAAACTTTCACTAAAGGAACTCGTTTATTACGCAATTCCTTTACCTCACGAGCTAATATCTTAATCAATTTTTCTTCATATGACAGATCAGGTCGAATTTCAATGTCCTCTGTAGAAATAATATGTGAAGGATTTGATCGATATCTTCTGAGCATAGAAACATGAAAAATATCATGAATCCTTTGTAATTCTAGAGGCAAAGTCAAGCGATATACAACTGGTCCAACTCTCTCCATAATCTCATATGGCCCAATAAAACGAGGACTTAGTTTTCCTTTTCAACCGAACCTCATAATTTTCTTCCAAGGTGAAATTTTTAGAAATACCTTATCACCAACCGTGTACTCAATGTCTCTATGTTTCAGATCTGCATATGATTTCTGCCTGTCAAAAGCTATCTTCAGTCTTTCTCGAATCTTTTTAACAGTATCTTCTATTTTTTGAATCAATTCTGGTCCAATCACTTTCCTCTCATTTAATTCTATCCAACACACTGATGATCGACACCTTCGACCATATAAAGCATCATATGGTGCCATTTGAATACTTGATTGAAAACTATTATTGTATATAAATTCAGCTAATGGTAGATAACGTTTCCAACCTAATTGAAAATCAATAATACAAGCTCAAATCATATCTTCTAAAATCTTGATAACTCGTTCTGATTGTCCATTGGTCTGTGGATGGAAAGCTGTGCTAAAATTAAGTCGAGTACCAAGAGATTCATGTAGTTGCCTCCAAAATCTGGATGTAAACCGTGGATCTCGATCAGAAATTATTGACACTGAAAACCATGTAATCATACTATTTGTCGAATATAAACTTCAGCAAATTTCTGAAGTGACCAATCCATTCTGACTGCTATAAAATGAACTAACTTTGTAAGCCGATCAACAATCACCCAAATAGCATTTTTCTTACTTAGTGACAATGGCAACCCTGTTACAAAATCCATTGTGATGCAGTCTCATTTCCATTCAGGAATGTTAATAGACTGAAGTAAACCAGTTAGAACTTGATGCTCTGCTTTGACTCGCTGACATGTTAAACATTTAGCCACAAATTCCAGTATATCTCTCTTCATACTTGGCCACCAATATAATTCTTGTAAATCACGGTACATTTTCGTTCCTTCGAGATGTAATGCAAAATGACTATCATGTGCTTCTCGAAGTATCAACTCTTTCAATTTTGAAAC
The DNA here is from genome assembly GCA_025698465.1 of Gossypium longicalyx. Taxonomy (NCBI): domain Eukaryota; kingdom Viridiplantae; phylum Streptophyta; class Magnoliopsida; order Malvales; family Malvaceae; genus Gossypium; species Gossypium longicalyx. The sequence continues at coordinate 42,670,902 of CM046999.1, forward strand.
ATTTGGAACACAGATCCGATTATGAAATCTCAAACAATCATGCTCATCAATACTAAAATTCCCTACTATGCCACTATGAACCATTTATTTTCTCTTCATTAGCTTATCATCTTCTAATTGGGCTGACTTGATTCGTTCAAACATCACTGGTTTAATTTTTAATTCAGCCAATAAACCTCCATCATCACTAATACTGAGTTGTGCAAACATCACTCGCAATTCAATTGCTGCCTTCCTACTTAGTGCATCAGCTACCGCATTAGCTTTACCTGGATGATAGTCAATAACACAATCATAATCTTTTAGAAGTTCTATCCACCGACACTGTCTCAAATTCAACTCTTTCTGTGACAGAAGATACTTGGGAATTTTATGGTCTGTGTAAATGTAACATTTCTCACCATATAGATAGTGTCTCCATATTTTCAAAGCAAAAACCACTGCTACTAATTCCAAATCATGTGTCGGATAATTACATTCATGTGGTTTCAATTGTCGAGAAGCATAGGCTATTACTTTCCCACTTTGCATCAGTACACACCTGAGCCCATTTAAAGAAGCATCACTATACACAATAAAATCTTTATCTGATTCTGGTAAAGTCAAAATTGGTGCCTCTGTTAACATCTGCTTCAATTTCATAAAACTTTCTTGAAATTGATCATTCCAAACAAACGAAACATTCTTTTGCAATAGCTTTGTCATCGGTAAAGCTATTTTTGAAAATCCATTCACGAACCTTCAATAATACCCAACCAATCTAAGAAAACTAGGTACCTCTGACACATTTTTTGGAATTTTGCACTGGACGATTGCTTCAATCTTCTTTGGATCCACTCCAATTCCGTCTACTAAAACCACGTGACCAAAAAATACCACCTCTGATAACCAAAATTCACACTTACTCAATTTTCCATACAACTGTTTCTCCCGTAACGTTTGTAAAATAATTTGAAGATGTTGCTCATGTTCAGATTCAAACTTTGAATATACCAAAATATCAATAAAGACTACCACGAACTGATCCAAGTACGGTTGAAAAATTCAGTTCATAAGATCCATAAAAGTGGCTGGGGCATTTGTTAACCAAATCGCATCACTAAGAACTCATAATGACCATATCTTGTTCAAAATGATGTCTTCGGTACATCACTTTCTTCACCTTTAACTGATAGTAGCCCGATCTTAAATCAATCTTTGAAAATACTGAAGCTCCTTTCAATTGATCAAATACATCATCAATACGTGGTAACAAATATTTATTCTTAATTGTCACCTTGTTCAATTGCCGATAATCAATACACAACCGCATCGAACCATCTTTCTTTTTAACAAATAACACTGGAGCTCCCCAAGGTGATGTACTAGGTCGTATAAAACCTTGATCCAACAAATCTTGCAATTTTACTTTCAATTTCTTCAACTCCGTAGGTGACATACGATATTGAGGTATTGAAACTGGATCTGTACCCGGGTATACTTCAATCACAAATTCAATTTCCTGATCAAAAGGTAATCTAGATAACTCTTCAGGTAATACATCAGAAAATTCACATACAGTCCGGATTTTACTACATTTACTTTCCACCGAATCTGAATTAATTACATATGCCAAGAAACCAGCACAACCTTGACAAAGAAGCTTACTAGCTTAATTGCTGAGATAATACGAACTGATCCACTAGTCTGAATACCATTTACTTTAATCTGATCACCAATTTCATTCTAAACAGTGAACTTCTTTTTATAGTAGTCCAAAATTACCCCATGTTCTGATAGCCAGTCCATGCCCAATATAATGTCAAAATCACCAAATGGCATAATTAACAAGTCAACAGAAAAGATTCTATCCTTAAACATTAACAGACATCTTCAACATATTTGATTCAATAACATAGTTTGCCCCAAAGGACTAGATACCTCTACTGTTACTCTAGACAGTTGAGGTTTTAATTTTCCAATCTCAGCTAATTTTGTGTTAACATAAGAATGTGACGATCCCGAATCTACTAAAGCATAAATAGGTTCTGAATACAATAAAAATATACCTGTCACCACATCGTATGCATCTCCTTCTTCACGAGTTCTTACAACATATGCTCCGGCCGAGGTTCTAGCTTCTGATTGTTAAGTGGCAACTTCACTTGTTCTTCTACCACCTCCTCTACTAACTGAGCCACCTCTGCCTGATCCTCGACCTCTAGAAGCAGATTTAGATCTCTGTGATACCGTTGGTGCTGTTTTATTAATCTTTAGACAATCTTTTACAAAATGATCGGTGGATCTACAATGGAAACATCCTCCAGTTAATTTCCAACACTCTTCCCGATGTTTATTCCCACAGTATTAACATTTTGAAATTTTAGTATTCTGATATGACCCTCTGATGCTGCTAGTGGAAACTGTCGTCTGCCTACCACGATATTTGTCACTTCTATCTGATCTAGAACCAAATCTCCAACTGCCTCAAAATTCTTTTGATCTCTTAGGTTGTGGATTAGAACTTGTAATTCCGGGATGCTTTCCAAGTGAACGAGACGTTTCAGGCTTTTTATCTAATCCCAACACTTGTTCAACCATTTTGGCTCTCTTAATTAAATCTACAAATTCAGTAATTCGAAGAGATACCAATTGTAGTCGTAATTCATCACGCAATCCTCGTAGAAATCGTTTACATCTGTTAGCTTCAGTCGATACAAATTCAGTTGCATATCTACTCAATCTAAAAAATTCCCATTCATAATCTGCTACGGACATGTCGCCTTGTTTCAACATTAAGAACTCCTATTTCCTATCTTCCATACATAATTCTCCCAAATATTTCTTTTGAAATTCTCTTAGAAAGAATTCTCAACTTATTTGTTCTTCTGATACATGTTGAGTTATCGATTCCCACCATACGTACGCTTCTCCTTGTAACAAAGAAACGGCACACAATAAACTTTCTTGTGGGGTGCACTCAAGTTGCTTCAAAATTTTCTTTATGGTTTTTTTATCTAGTTTTCAGATACAGACGAATCAACTCCCCTCGAACCCAAAAATTTGGTAGCATCATACTTCCGCAACTCTTTAATCGGGGCTCTTCGGGTAGTAGGAATAGGGGTCATAATAGGTATAGTTCCTACTGTTCTTTGAAAGGCATCAGCGATCACTCTGAGTATTTCTGAATTATCTCTTTCTCTAGTATCACTCCTTTCAACATTTGATGGATGATTACCTACCAGGTTTTCACTTAGTGTTGCAGACTCTGATTCATTCATATCATATGATTCATCATCTTCATTATACATTTCTCAATCAGTATCTTCAATATTTTCAGCAGACATCTTTAACTATAAAACAGAAGCAATAATTCAGTATACATATATATCAGCATCTAATCCCGACTCAAATTTAACTCAATTATGGCATGTACCTCTAGACTTATTTCTGTACTCAATTTAATCCTAGAATCGAGTAAACCTGAATAGCTCTGAAACCACTAAAATGTAACACCTCCTAACCCTAAACCGTCGCCAAAACAGGGTTACGGAGCATTACAAGACCTATCAAACAATTTATAGTTAATTCAAAATAAATAACATACATATCTTGATTTAATTATAAAGTCCCTATAATAAGCCCTCGAGGTCCAAATCACACGTTAGAATCGATTCGGGACTTGTTCAGATATTCTGAATTTTTTTTTGTGCGAACTCAATATATCCCATTTATAAATATCTAACCTTTCCTGCAAATTCAAATCGAGACCAATCCAAACAAATCAATTCATGAATTTATACATCTCTAATTATAACAAACTAATAATATAAAGTTATAACATTTTTATGATTATAACAATCTAATATAAGATGTCTAATTGATTCATTTAAATTATCATTCAACAAAATTGCCCAAAGCTATGATATAGACTATGTTTAAGACATATATAATTGTATGGAACAACCATTACCATCATATATCATTAATATTTATGTATCAAAATAACAACAAATTACAACCTAGGTACATTCCATTTTCAAAAGATAAAATACATCACCATGTATTTGAGTTCGAGAATGACTTGGATGTTGAGTCGTTAGTCACTTTTGTACCTAACTTGCGCATGGAAACAAATCGTACACTGTGTATGCACTTAGTTGTATTTCTATGAACCAATACTTAAATCAATTATTAGCTCATATCCATTTTGACTATAAAACCTTATTCCCATAACAATAGTTATTTTCTTAACTCTTCCTCGATAAAGTATATGATTCTAATTATATTCCATCAGTAACAATTAGTTACTCAGTACAGTAATTTAGTCTTTCAGTATATATCAAATATTCAGTGCAATAGTTTAGTTTTTCAATAACTATCAATTATTCAATACAGTAATTTAGTTATTCAGTAATTATCAATTATTTAGTATAGTAGTTTACCTTTATTAACATAACTCGGACCTAGACGGATACACAGATCCAACCAACACACCAGTACGGCACTTAATGCCTCATCGATTTTGCCAAAGTAAACAATAACAGTACGATACTTAGTACCTCATCAGATTAAATTGAAGTAACAATAATAAGATAATGATGCGACACACACAAGTGCCTCACCGACTCGAAGTCGAAATAACGATGATTTGACACTTATAGTGCCTCATCAACTCAAGGTCGAAGTATCCCTGAACACTTCCAATCCTATGGCATGCCAATTATATCCGACTCAGTCCAATACAGTTAATAGGGTATTCAATTCATTTCTCAATTCATAATAATTAATCATTTCAATATCTATTTCACAATATTCACTCCAACAAGTATAGTATAATTTCCCTATCACGTACACTCAATCATCAAGTTAGTCTCATGTCAATACATTATAGCATTAATCTTAGATGAGCTCATCAATTTAAGAAATTCCATTCTCATTTCTCATTTTAATCCCGTTGAATTTCTCAAAATCTTAATGGATATCCCATTTACAGTCATTTTATGCAAGTTATCATTTTAAGTACGCACTCCCGTGAACCTCGCTCTTACGGCGGGATTACCAGTCCAAGCTAAATCCTTCGTAATGTAAAATCATGGAGTAATGTCGGGATTATCAGTCCAGGCTAAATCCCCTACAACGACATATACTCCTATGAGCTCAGATCTGAATTACCAGTCCAGGCTAAATTTAGATTCTAATCGGATTTCCTGTTCGAGCTAAATCTATTTTCAGCACACATATTCTTCGGGAGACTAGATCACGTTAGGATCAACCGTCCAGGCTAGATCATTTTTACTATTAATTCATTTCTTGAAAATTCCATTAGATATCCTTTTTATTCAACCGGGACAATTTTTCATACATTAACACAATATTTTTCATACATTATCTCACAACGAATAGCAATATTATAATTCATACATGAATATACATTTTTAATGTATTTAAATAGTCTACATTCGAGTTACACGAACTTACCTGGTAATCGTTTCGAGTTCGAATTTCGGTTACTCCGAAACCTTTTGTTTTCCTTGGCGACCTCTGGAATTGGTCTCTCGGGGTCTATATCAACAAAAATAGATTATTAATACCTCACATTATTCATTTTCAGCCTAAAACACAACCCCGAACAAAATGACCATTTTGCCCCTAACCTTTTACAACTTTTACAAATTAGTCCCTAGGCTCGTATAATGAAATGCATGTAATTTCTTGGTTATCCAAACCTAGAAGAATATTTTTCATACTTATAGCAGCCAACATTTTCCTTCATTTCACATTTTTCTACCCATTTTTACAACTTTTACAAAATGGTCCTTTAAGCCATTTCCATGAAAATCTACTTAGTAAAAGTTGTTTACTATCCTTTAAACTCCCATATTCCTCCATAAATCACCAAAACACAAGCATCTCATCCATGGGTAAATTTATAACCATGAACCCTAGCTTAAAATATGGGTAGAAATAGATAGAGCATGTTATGAGGATCTAAAAAATATGAAGAACATTAAAAATGGGGCTAGGTAGCACTTATTATTGAGCCTAAAAATTTTGAAAACCTAGCTATGGATACAAAATTTTACAGCTATGGGGAAGATGATGGCTGATTTTAGCTTTCATTTTCCCTTTTTATTAATTTTATTACCAAATGACCAAAATGCCCCCTTACTAAACTTTCAAAATTTTCCATGTATGCCCATTTTTGTCCAAAAACTTAGAAGATGGACAAATTACTATTTAAGACCTCCTAATTAATAATCCAAAGCAATTTCATACAAATTGCTTCTAGAACCCAAGTTTAGCAATTTATTCAATTTGGTCCCTAATTTCCAATTGGACACCTTATACTTGGAATTTCTTTATGAAACTTTAACACATGCTTATTTTCATATCCTAGGCCCCATAATAATCATAAAAAAATATTTTAATGTTGAATTTTTGGTCCCAAAACCACTATTCCGACTAGGCCTAATTTTGGGATGTTACATTTCTCCCCCTTAGGGACTTACGTCCTCAAAAGTCTTACCAGTAAACAGGTTCTGATATTGACTTCTCATGGCTTCTTCAGGTTCCCATGTGGCCTCTTCCACTCCGTGTCTATGCCATAATACTTTTACCAAGGCAATATTCTTGTTCCTTAACTGTTTGACTTATCGAGTCAAAATCTTAACCGGTTCTTCACCATATGTCATATACAGTCTGATCTCAACTTCCGTCGGTGAAATCAAATGAGAGGGGTCTAACCTATATTTACGCAAAATGGTTACATGGAATACATCTTGAATCTTTTCCGATTCAGATGGCAACTCCAATCGGTAGGCTAATGGTCCAACTCTTTCAGTAATATCATATGGTCCAATAAAATTGTGGACTCAATTTGCCCTTTCGACCAAATCTTAAGACCCTTTTCCATGGAGATACTTTCAAGAATACTTTATCTCCGACTTGAAGCTTAATCTTTTTTCTTTTCAAATCAGCATATGACTTTTGCCTATCTAATGTCGTTTTCAAGTAATCACGTATCACTTTAACCTTTTCTTCAGTTTCCTTGATGAAATCAACTCCATGTATCTGACTTTCCTTGAGTTCTATCCAATATAGTGGAGTTCGGCACTTTCGGCCATACAATGCCTCATAAGGCGCCATTTTCAAACTCGTCTGGAAACTATTGTTGTAGGCGAATTCCACCAATGGTAAGTATTTTTCCCAGTTACTCTGAAATTCAAGAACGCAACACCGTAACATGTCCTCCAGAATCTAAATCGCCCGCTCAGACTGACCATTAGTCTGCTGGTAGAATAATGTACTAAGACTCAGCTTTGTACCCAAGGCTTCTTGTAGTTTCTTTTAAAATCTCAAAGTGAATCTCGGGTCCCTATTTGAAATAATCGATAACGGCACCCCGTGTAATCTCACAATTTTAGAAATATACAAGTCAACCAATTTGTCAAGTGAGTAATATATCCGTACTAGAATAAAGTGAGCCGACTTCGTTAGCCTATCAACTATAACCCATATAGCATCTTTCTTTTTCAGGGTCAATGGTAATCTTGTCACGAAATCCGTGGTAATCCTATCCCACTTCTATTCGGGGACCATCATAGGCTGTAACAAACCCGAAGGTACTTGGTGTTCAGACTTGACATGTTGGCATATCAAGCATTTTGATACAAATTTAGAGATATCTCTTTTCATATCATTCCACTAGTACATTGTCTTTAAATCATTGTACATCTTGGTACTTCCCGGATGAATAGACAAACGACTATCATATGCCACTTGCAAAATTTTCTGAATAAGTTCATTATCTTTGGGTATACAGAATCTATCTCACATTGTTCTCTCTTGACTTGCAAGTCACTATCATTTACCTGAGCTGTGCAAATTTCTTGGAGAAATGTCAGTTTGGCTCTTAACTCCGCCAAAACTGAACCATCATCAGACAACGCCAATCGTATGTTCATAGCCCTCAATGCAAACAAGGACTTCCTACTCAAGGCATCAGCAACTACGTTTGCCTTTCCTAGGTGATAATCAATTATCAGTTCATAATCTTTAATTAACTCTAACCATCTCCGCTGTCTCAAATTCAATTTCTTTTTAGTCATCAAGTACTTCAAACTCTTGTGATCGGTGAATACACGACAAGTTTCACCGTACAAATGGTGTCTCCAAATCTTCAAGGCAAATAAAATGACAGCTAGCTCCAAGTTATGTGTTGGATATTTTTCTCGTGCGACTTTAGTTGCCTTGAAGCATAGGCTATGCGACTTTAGTTGCCTTGAAGCATAGGCTATCACTTTGCCCTCTTACATTAGTACGCACCCCAGTCCATTCAAGGACGCATCGTTGTAGTCCACGAATTCTTTCCCTAGCTCGAGTTGCATTAAAACTGGAGCTTCTGTCAGTAATGTCATTAATTTCTCAAAACTCTACTGACATTTTTTCCAACCACTCAAACTTAACATCTTTTTGCAGCAACCTCGTCAAGGGAGTTGCAATCATAGAAAATCCCTTTACAAAGCGTTGGTAGTAACTGGCTAAGCCCAAGAAGCTTCTAACCTCAGTTACATTCTTTGGTGGCTTCCACTTGACAATAGCAGAAATCTTATTTGGATCAGCTCGAATGCCATCACTCGACACAATATGACCCAAGAATCCGACCTCTCGAACCCAAAATTCACTTTTGCTAAACTTAGTATATAATTGCTTGTCTCGCAAAGTCCGCAAAATAGTCCCTAAATGTTCGGCATGTTCGGACTCATTACGGGAATAAATCAAAATATCATCGATGAATACCACCACAAACTTGTCCAAGTATGGTTGGAAAACACGATTCATTAAAATCATAAACGCAGCTGGGGCGTTTGTTAGACCAAAAGGCATGGCAAGGAACTCGTAGCGACCACACCTCGTCTTGAAGGCAGTCTTAGGCACGTTCGACTCTTTAACTCGCAATTGGTAGTAGTCGGATCTCAAATCTATCTTTGAAAACACGGTGGCTCCTCTCGGTTGATCAAACAAATCATCGATCCTTGGTAAAGGATACTTGTTCTTGATGGTTACCTTGTTGAGTTGTCGGTAGTCTATACATAACCTCATCGAACCATCTTTCTTTTTCGCGAATAATACGGGAGCACTCCAAGGTGAAAAACTCGATCTTACGAAACCTTTGTCAGTTAATTCTTGCAATTGTGATTTTAACACCTTCAACTCAATCAGGGCCATCCTGTACTAGCTCAATACCAAACTCCACCTCTCTAACAGGAGGTAATCCGAGTAGCTCTTTTGGGAACAGGTCTAGATATTCACAGACTATCGGTACTGACACAATCTTTAACTTAAATTCTTTAGTATTCAATACGAAAGCAAGGTAAGCTTCGTACCCTTTTCTCATATACCTTTGAGCCAAGATTGAGTTAAACACAATCGACGGTGCATCCAACTCATTTGAATAAACCCGGAGAATTTCACCATCATAGCATTTCAATTCAATATTCTTACTACCACAATTTACAACCACCTCATGAACAGTCAAACAATCCATGTCAAGTATTACATCGAACTCATCGAATGGAAAAAGCATAAGGTTAGCATGAAAACAATAACCTCGAATCTTTAAGGGACAATTTTTACAAACTTTATTGACTAACACTAACTTGCCTAGAGGGTTCGACACTTTAATCATAAATTCTGTAGGTTCCACTAACATGTTCATGCTAGACATCAATTTCATGTAAATATAGAAGTAGGTTGATCCCGGATCAATTAAGGCAATAACATGGACATTATGAAGAGAAAATGTACCCGTAATGACATCAACAGTTGAAGCTTCCTCTCTAGCGCGTATAGCATAAGTTCTCATCAAGGCTCGAGCCTCTGATTTTGCAGTAGTATCCTTGGCAACAATTCGACTGCTACTTACACTTCCGGGATGTCTTGGAGGTCTACCTCAAAAAATAAGAGCATTAGGCTTCGGGGCTAATTCTACCTCTTTATCGGTTCACTCTAGGCAATCTCTAAGGAAGTGGTCAAGAGAACCACATCTGTAGCATGCTCTGCTTTTCATTCGGCACTCTCCGAAATGAAATTTGTTGCAACTTTTACATATCGGGTTTTGATCATCAACACTTCCCACACTAGTTACCACAGGGGAAGAAGACTTCAGGTTATGACGCTTAGAGCTTCTTGCTCTACCCGAATATCCCACCGATGCAGTGGAGTGTTCCTGATGAATTCTCAATTTCTTTGTAGGGAACGATTGCGTCTTACTGCTAGATCTCTTACTCGAAAATCTAGCTTCTCTCTTTGCTTACTTCCTTTCGTTATTTAGCTCTTTGGTCTTCTTGGCTCGATCGGCTAATACAGTCACCTCCTTTATCTCAAGAATCCCGATTAACAGTTTAATTTCCTCATTCAGACCTTCTTCAAATCGCTTGCACATTTCTGCATCCGTTTGGACCCACACATTTGCGTACTGACTTAGTCTTACGAACTCTCTTTCATATTCTGACCAGATAAAAAATCCATCGTGAATTTATCTTATTTCCACTAAAACATCATATTCGATTGAAGTAATCCAGAAGGTACTTGATGTTCAACTTTTACTTACAGACAGACTAAACATTTCAAAACAAAATCAGAAATATCTCGTTTCATACCATACCTCCAGTAAAGCTGTTTCAGATAATTGTACACCTTTGTACTACCCAAGTGAAAAGATAACCTAATGCTGTGAGCTTCATTTGATATCATTTGAATCAATTCTAAGTTTCTTGGAACACATATTCGATTTCTAAACCTTAGACAATCACTTAACATCAAGTTTAAAATCTGAATCAACATTTGAATCACATTGAACTCGTTTTGCTATCAAATCATCATCAACCTTCTGAGCATCACAAATTTGCTGAATAAATAATGGTCTTGCTTTTAATTCAATTATTATTGAACCATCGTCAAACATAGCCATATGCACATTCATTGCACACAAAACAAACAGTGCTTTTTGGCTTAGAATATTAGTAACAACATTAGCTTTTCCCAGATGGTAATTAATCACAAGCTCATAGTCTTTTAACAGCTCTAACCATATGGAATCACAGGATATCTCTGTACACTCTAATATTAGAACATACTTCAACCCGTTCGTTAACACATGACTGAAGATCATAAACTCTTTATTCAATTTAGGCTAAATCAGAACTAAATTTTTAGTGGATAATGTCTTCATCCAAAAGAAAGCTTCAACAATTGAACTAATTTTAATTTGCCACAACATTTGTCAGATAAAATTGTTCTAATAGATATAGTTTTCGTATCAAATCTTCAAGAGTATTATTTTTTTCCAGACTATCCCTCAGATCACACATGTACATTCAAAGTTTATTACCAGTCCGATGAATAGATTCAAACACAGACTTAACCACTGGATCGGTCTTTTCGAAGAAATCTTTTCTTCTCATTAAAAAGGATAACCCAAACATATCATTATACAGAAACCATATTTATTAAATAGAAATCATAATGTCATAATAAGACTGACGTCTTACCCGTAACAATAAATAATATCCTGGCTGTTAATAAAATATTTAAACCCAGAAGAACATCAAATATGATTTGAACAACAACCAATGTAGAAGCACAACTTTTATAACTCTAATAACAGTACTACAGTACTTCCCAATTTTTAGAATAGAAATTATGCTTATAACAGATATAGCCATTTTCGTCAAATAGATATCCCATATAGATAATCATATAGAATCATAAGAAAACCAGAATAATGAAATTTCAACGTACGAAGCTTCGCAGGATTTCTGAAAATTACAACCCATATATAATGATAACAATTCCGATGATATACCAGAAATTTTCTAGAACTCATAAATATTGAAATCCACAATCACAGAAGTAATATAATCTTCACGTATATTCAACCGAACTATAACCAGTAGAAACAGAATATTAGCATCATATAGAATTTTATTGTAACTTTCCATATCCATATAAAAGAATAAATATCTGAAAAAGACAGAGCAATGTTGAACATAACTTCAAACAGATCAATGATGCTTTCATCTATTGATATATTTAGCTAATGTTCTCATACGATAAGAATCCCTTCTGAAATTAAATAGTCACATATACTTTTGAGAATAAATGTACCCATAGAATGCCTAGAAGGAATCATAGTAACTGCCCGGTTATAACCATTGCACTCAGCCATCAATACGATTCAATCATTATTTCAACTGTTTAATTCTGCTATCAGAAATTTTCATATTATCCCTTCACTAACAGAAGTCAATTCAGAAGAGCTTTTAGCTAATATTTTCCTTAGATAACATATCTGAATATGTCATTTGATCGGAGATAACTTCTTCTGTAACAGTGACGTCACATAATCTGAATAATCTTTAGAACTATCCAATGTCTCTTTTAATACTGTCTTCATTTGCTGGTTCATTCACTTTTTTTAACCACATTATGAATCTTTCAAACACAGACTTCTGTAACTTCACCCTCGTGAGCTTATTCTACCCAAATCTTACAGGTTTCATTGTCACATTTTACGAATAATGGGGGTAAGGGTAGTAAAACCTCAAATTTAACTTACACATAAATACACATAACACACACTTTCACAAATAGTCAATTTATTAATAGTTTCACATTGTCTAGACATTTTAATAAACATTTACTTTTAATCACTTTTATTCTTAGCACTTAATTCATATACCAACTCAAATCACTAATTCACACTCAAAACATTTCAGATAGCAATCATAACTCAAATATCAAAATCTATATGCTCATATAATCATATTATTTGATCCATACCTTTATGAGTTTTCGACTAAAAATCAACACATTTCCATTCAAACATTCGAGTACATATTCCGTACTATTAGAATTAGCTCGGTTGAAAAACTTATCTATCTTATCAAAACAACTTTCATCAGAGTCGGGAGATATCACACTATTACATGTTAAATTTCGCTTGTATAGCTTAACTCACATACGCTATGGTAGTCCTAGAACCGACTAAACCATAGCTCTGATACCAATAAAATGTAACACCCCTAACCCGTATCCATCGCCAGAATGGGGTTACAAGGCATCACCATTCATAATACAATTCATAACAGTCTTTCATTACAAGGTAAATCATCTAATTTAATTTTTTTAAACAAACTACCCGTTTCACTACACTATTTAACTAATTATTCGAATCTGTTAACTCAATTCAAACAAATAAACATAGAAATCTAATGCTTAACTTATATCCCAATACAATTCATTTCGTACTCAAATGAAATATGCAAACTTAACATTCAAAGCATACGAATGATTTATATATAAATGGATCTGTCAACTTGCAATTTATATTTACCAACTTAAATTAATGAAGTCACACATCATCATGCTTCATATAAATAACATATATCTCAATATCCATTTCATTTATCAAATTTTACCTAATATTATAACATACATTACTTAACCGCAATTATTTTATTCCACAATAATAACATGGGCAAATAAGGAAATATATAATGACCTATTTTTATCACATTTTCCAAACCACAAGGTAATACATGAAGAAGTTGAATTAACCTATCCAACTTGTCACCACTTAGCCAATTCATTACATTAATAACCGTGACTTATGTATGTATACATGTATAATCATACATTTCTATTATAACCGAATTAAAACACCTAACACCTATTCACATTTATATATATTTCATAATCATTTCATTTCAATGCTAATCGAAATTCGTATACCATTCTCCAAAAACAAGCATATTATATAATACATATACCAAAATAAATCCTAGTCACATTAGAATATAGCCGAATACTTTTTAGTACCAAATCATGACATAAAATTTACTTTCCAAAGATAAATTATTCACCGATTATATATATATATGTATATCCAAGACACAAATTTCATGAATCATATAAAAAACATAAAATACAAAATATCTCCAATCATGTTCGGACATTACAGTGTATCCTTTATTACCAAATCATTTATAACACCTTAACCTAACATAATAACTAAAATTTCATATATATCTTTTCTTAGTATAAACCTCATCCAAATTGAGCAAACATACTTATGCATATATTATGACCAATTCGTCCATACCACATTCGAATTCTTTAACCAACCTCAATATACAAACACACAACACAAATTCTAATCATCCAAGGCACATGGTATGATAACCAAAATAGACTCAAACCATAATTTAACCAAAAACAAACTCAAGCATAGAGATTAAGCCATTTTCGCATGGCTATAAATATACAAACCAAATAAACCAAATTGAAACTAGCCTATACATGCCACATTACCAAATCTTCAAAACATTTATTTACCAAACCGAAAACTAGATAGTGTGATGAGATCTCCTCCTACTTCCAACCCGAGCAAGTCTTCGAAACATTAAAAACATAGGAAAAATTCACAAAGTAAACTTTAAAAGCTTACTAAGTCATAAGCAAATAAATAACTCAATAACAATATCATTTTAATTACCAAACCAACTCATACTATCATAATCACATTTTTTTTCAAACTTATAATTTCATACTACACATAAACTTTCATTTTGCCAAATATACATACAATCAACATCAAAATATTATTCAAATTCAAAGCCATCATATCATTATTTAACCGATTATACATAAATCCATACACAAATATTCATGAGTCATTTCATAATTATTTTTATTTTATAACTCCAAAGCCGTACATAACCATTTATATAAGTTTGCACATGGATCTCAAATATGATATCATTATACCTAACCTATGGACGAATGTACTTTATCTATTATCAAGGTAACATTAAATTTCAAAACCATAGTACCGTTATCTAATCGAATATATATACACATTCATAAGCATATGTTCATAAATCAAACTTTAATATCTCATTCTTATACTTATTATGCAGCCGAATATAGATATGTTTTTACCAAAGTACCATACACTATTAAAACCATCTTATCATTGCATAAAGCCGAACCTTTAAATACTTGTTTACATATACTCATGTATCAAACCTTTATACCACATAATAGCACTTAACTTATAACTGAATACACTACACAATTACTCACAAATTCAAACTAACATCATAAATATATTTGTACCACAAATCACATAATCAACTTGCCACATTTTCAAATAGGCAACCAATTATCACATGCCTGGTCACTTAGCCCGATTTATATATTCGTACACAACTTATCTTTGCCCATTGAACCATTCGGATTTGGGTAGGATACTCGGATTATCACACATATTGTACAATGCCAACGTCCCAGACATGGTCTTACATGTAATCACATATCGATGCCACTGTCCCAAACAGGGTCTTATTCGCACACATATACTAGAATCATATATCGATGCCATGGTCTTACTCGCACATCACATATCGGAATCTTATGTCATGACATATGTATCCTAGCTATTCCTAAAGTTCGTATGGGGCTTTCGGATATCGTAACTCGATCGAAACGAGTACATGAACATGATTACCAAGCTTATACACATTCGACATTTGTATGTATATATTCTTACATTTCATTTCAACATATATAATCTGCATTTAATTAAACTTAAGTACGTCTATTTGCTTATAAACTTACCTTGGACGATGTAAACGGAACGGGACAACTTTCATTTTCCCCCGATCCAAATCTGATTTCTTTAGTTCTTGATCTAAACATATTCAAATTAAAATCATTCAAACATATTTTCATTCAATTTAGTCCAAAAACAAATAAATGGGCAAATTACCATTTTACCCTGACATTTTACACTTTTTATAATTTAGTCCCTATTGCACAAAACACAAAATATGTAAAATCTCAACATACCCATGTTAGGCCGAATGTTCCTAGTATTCATACAAGTCCATATATTTCATTTATTTCAAATTTTTGTCCTTCAAATTATTATTTTTGCAATTAAGTTCTAATTACTCAAAATCATCAAAAACTCCAATACAAAACATGTTAATCTAAAACATATCCTTCATATTTCATCATCAAACAACAAAAATCACAAGATCTCAACAATGGCACAACTCAAAGTATTCATCAAAATAAAAAATTCAAGCATGACTTTTGTAGTACTCGAAGCAACGATCTCAAAAACGTAGAAATTATCAAAAACTGAACAAAAAATGAACCTTGATTGAGCTTGAAAGGATAGCCGAACCTAGGTTTATTTTTTTTATTTTTTTCTAATTTCGGTCAAAGAGAATGAAATAAAACATGGCTTATTTTATGATATAATAACATATATTAACATTTTTTATCTAATTACATTTTTATCCTTAATAAAATTATAACAAAATCATATATTATAAGCCCATTACCATCCACCCTTTCTTTAAATGGACTAATTGCAACATAAAGACTCCTATTAATAAAGCCAATAACAACTAGGCCCCTTTTAGAAATAACCACCAAATTTTCATTTTACGCGATTAAGTCTTTTTATTAAATTGGACACTCAAATGATAAAATTAAATCATGAAAATTTCACAGATATAAATTCACACAAAATAAACATAGAAAATAATTTTTAAATATTTTTCTGACTCAAATTCGTGGTCCCGAAACCACCATTTCGATTAAGGTCTAAATCGGGCGGTTACAACTCTCTCCCGTTAGGGATTTTCGTCCTCGAAAATCTTACCGGTGAATAGGTTTGGATAGCATTCTTTCATTGCATCTTCTAGCTCCCACGTTGCTTCCTCAACTCCGTGTTTATGCCATAGTGCTTTAACCAATGGAATTTTCTTATTTTGCAACTCTTTAATCTCACGAGCCAGAATGCAAATCAGTTCTTCCTCGTACGTCATATCGGGCTTAATCTCAACCTCAACCGGACTAATCACATGTGAAGGATCAGATCGATATCTATGAAGCATCGAAACACGGAATATATTGTGGATCTTTTCTAGCTCAGATGGCAACAACAATCAATAAGCAACCAGTCTGATGCGTTCTATTACCTCATACTGCCTAATAAACCTCAGACTCAATTTGCCTTTGCGACCAAATCTAAGTATCTTCTTCCATGGTGAGACTTTCAAAAAGACTTTATCTCCAATCTGAAACTCTATATCTTTACGTTTTAAGTTCGCATACGATTACTAATGATCTGACGTTGTTTTCAGACTTTCACAGATCACTTTTACTTTCTGTTCAGTCTCTATGATCAAATCAACCCCGTGTATCTTATTTTCACTGAGCTCAATCCAATACAATGGTGTACGACATTTACGACCGTACAAAGCCTCATAAAGTGCCATTTTGATACTCGAATGAAAGCTATTATTATACACAAATTCAGTCAGAGGTAAGTATCGTTCCCACGTACCTTCGAATTCGAGAATGTAACATCTCGACATATCCTCAAGTATCTGAATAACTCGTTCGGATTGACCATCTGTTTGCGGATGAAAAGTAGTGCTAAAATGTAATTTCGTACCTAGTGTATCATGCAATAATAGAAATAATAGAAATAAGTACCCCGTGCAATCTCATAATCTGAATAACATACAATTCAGCTTGCTTATCAAGCAAGTAATCTATGCGAACCGGAGCAAAATGAGCCAAATTAGTTAATTTATCCACAATAACCCAGATTGCATCTTTCTTGCTCAGTGTCAACGGTAAACCAAATACAAAATCCATCGTGACTCTATCTTATTTCCACTCAGACATCATATTCGGTTGAAGTAATCTAGAAGGTACTTGATGTTTAACTTTTACTTACTGACAGACTACACATTTCAAAACAAAATCAGAAATATCTCGTTTCATACCATACCTCCAGTAAAGCTAATTCAGATCATTGTACATCTTTGTACTACCCAGGTGAACAGATAACCTACTGCTGTGAGCTTCATTCGAAATCATCTGAATCAATTCTGAATTTCTTGGAACACATATTCGGTTTCTAAACCTTAGACAATCACTCAGCATCAAGTTTCAATTCTAAATCAACATTTGAATCACATTGAATTCGTTTTGCTATCAAATCATCATCAACTTTCTGATCATCACAAATTTGCTGAATAAATAATGGTATTGCTTTTAATTCAATTATTATTGAACCATCGTCGGACATAGCCATATGTGCATTCATTGCACACAAAACAAACAGTGATTTTCGACTTAGAACATCAGCAACAACATTAGCTTTTCCCAGATGGTAATCAATCACAAGCTCATAGTCTTTTAACAGCACTAACCATATGGAATGACAGGATATCTCTGTACACTCTATTATTAGAACATACTTCAACCCGTTCGTTAACACATGACTGAGAATCATAAACTCTTTATTCAATTTAGGCTAAATCAGAACTAAAATTTCAGTGGATAATGTCTTCATGCAAAAGAAAGCTTACACAATTGAACTAATTATATTTTACCAAAACATTTGTCAGATAGAATTGTTTTAATAGATATAGTTTTCGTATAAAATCTTCAAGAATATTTTTTTCTAGACTATCCCTCAGATCACACATGTACATTCAAAGTTTATTACCAGTCCAATGAATAGATTCAAACACAGACTAAACCAATGGATCGGTCTTTTCGAAGAAATCTTTTCTTCTCATTAAAAAGGATAACCCAAACATATCATTATACAGAAACCATATTTATTAAATAGAAATCATAATGTCATAATAAGACTGACGTCTTACCCATAACAATAGATAATATCCCGACTGTTAATAAAATATTTGCACCCAGAAGAAAATCAAATATGATTTGAACAACAACCAATGTAGAAGCACAACTTTTATAACTCTAATAACAGTACTACAGTACTTCCCAATTTTCAGAACAGAAATTATGATTATAACAGATACAGCCATTTCCGTCAAATATATATCTCATATAGATAATCATATAGAATCATAAGAAAACTAGAATAACGAAATTTCAACGTACGAAGCTTCGCAGGATTTCTGAAAATTACAACCCATATATAATGATAACAATTCCGATAATATACCAGAAAATTTCCATAACTCATAAATATTGAAATCCACAATAACAGAAGTAATATAATCTTCACGTATATTCAACCAAACTATAGTCAGTAGAAACAGAATATTAGCATCATACAAAATTTTACTGTAAATTTTCATATCCATATAAAAGAATAAATATCAGAGAAAGACAGAGCAATGTTGAACATAACTTCAAACAGATCAATGATGCTTTCATCTATTGATATATTTAGCTAATGTTCTCATACGATAAGAATTCCTTCTGAAATTAAATAGTCACATATACTTTTGAGAATAAATGTACCCATAGAATGCCTAGAAGGAATCATAGTAACTGCCCGGCTATAACCATTGCACTCAGCCATCAATACGATTCAATCATTATTTCAACTGTTTAATTCTGCTATCAAAAATTTTCATATTATCCCTTCACTAACAGAAGTCAATTCAGAAGAGCTTTTAGCTAATATTTTTCTTAGATAACATATCTGAATATGTCATTTGATCATAGATAACTTCTTCTGTAACAGTGACGTCACATAATCTGAATAATCTTTAGAACTATCTAATGCCTCTTTTAATACTGTCTTCATTTGCTGATTCATTCACTTTTTTTTAACCACATTATGAATCTTCCGAACACAGACTTCTGTAACTTCACCCTCGTGAGCTTATTCAACCCAAATCTTACAGGTTTCATTGTCACATTTTACGAATAATGGGGGTAAGGGTAGTAAAACCTCAAATTTAACTTACACATAAATACACATAACACACACTTTCACAAATAGTCAATTTATTAATAGCTTCACATTGTCTAGACATTTTAATAAACATTTACTTTTAATCACTTTTATTCTTAGCACTTAATTCATATACCAACTCAAATCACTAATTCACACTCAAAACATTTCAGATAGCAATCATAACTCAAATATCAAAATCTATATGCTCATATAATCATATTATTTGATCCATACCTTTATGAGTTTTCGACTAATAATCAACACATTTCCATTCAAACATTCGAGTACACATTCCGTACTATTAGAATTAGCTCGGTTGAAAAACTTATCTATCTTATCAAAACAACTTTCGTTAGAGTCGGGAGATATCACACTATCACATGTTAAATTTCGCTTGTATAGCTTAACTCACATACGCTATGGTAGTCCTAGAACCGACTAAACCATAGCTCTGATACCAATAAAATGTAACACCCCTAACCCGTATCCGTCGCCGGAAAGGGGTTACAAGGCATCACCATTCATAATACAATTCATAACAGTCTTTCATTACAAGGTAAATCATCTAAATTAATTTTTTTTTAAACAAACTACCCGTTTCACTACACTATTTAACTAATTATTCGAATCTTTTAACTCAATTCAAACAAATAAACATAGAAATCTAATGCTTAACTTATATCCCAATACAATTCATTTCGTATTCAAATGAAATATGCAAACTTAACATTCAAAGCATACAAATGATTTATATATAAATGGATCTGTCAACTTGCAATTTATATTTACCAACTTAAATTAATAAAGTCACACATCATCATGCTTCATATAAATAACATATATCTCAATGTCCATTTCATTTATCAAATTTTACCTAATATTATAACATACATTACTTAACCACTATTTTTTTATTCCACAATAATAATATGGGCATATAAGTAAATATATAATGACCTATTTTTATCACATTTGCAGAACCACAAGGTAATACATGAAGAAGTCGAATTAACCTATCCAACTTGTCACCACTTAGCCAATTCATTACATTAATAACCGTGACTTATGTATGTATATATGTATAATCATACATTTCTATTATAACCGAATTAAAACAGCTAATACCTATTCACATTTATATATATTTCATAATCATTTCATTTCAATGCTAACCGAAATTGGTATACCATTCTCCAAAAACAAGCATATTATATAATACATATACCAAAATAAATCCTAGTCACATTAGAATATAGCCTAATCCTTTTAGTACCAAATCATGATATAAAATGTACTTTCCAAAGATAAATCATTCACCGATTATAGATATATATATATATGTATATCCAAGACACAAATTTCATGAATCATAAAAAAAACATAAAATACAAAATATCTCCAATCATGTTCGGACATTACAGTATATCCTTTATTACCAAATTATTTATAACAACTTAACCTAACTTAATAACTAAAATTTAATATATACCTTTTCTTAGTATAAACCACATCCAAATTGAGAAAACATACTTATGCATATATTATGACCAATTCGTCCATAACACATTCGAATTCCTTAACCAACCTCAATATACAAACACACAACACAAATTCTAATCATCCAAGGCACATGGTATAATAACCAAAATAGACTCAAACCATAATTTAACCAAAACCAAACTCAAGCATAGAGATTAAGCCATTTTCGCATGGCTATAACTATACAAACCAAATAAACCAAATCGAAACTAGCCTATACATGCCACATTACCAAATCTTCAAAACATTTATTTACCAAACTGAAAACTAGATAGTGTGATGAGATCTCCTCTGGCTTCCAACCCGAGCAAGTCTTCGAAACTTTAAAAACATAGGAAAAGTTCACAAAGTAAGATTTAAAAGCTTAGTAATTCATAAGCAAATAAATAACTCAATAACAATATCATTTCAATTACCAAACCAATTCATACTATCATAATCACATTTTGTTTCAAACTTATAATTTCATATTGAACATGTACTTTCATTTTGCCAAATATACATACAATCAACATCAAAATATTATTCAAATTCAAAGCCACCATATCATTATTTAACCGATTATACATAAATCCATACACAAATATTCATGAGTCATTTCATAATTATTCTTATTTTATAACTCCAAAGCCGTACATAACCATTTATATAAGTTTGCACATGGATCTCAAATATGATATCATTATACCTAACCTATGGACGAATGTACTTTATCTATTATCAAGGTAACATTAAATTTCGAAGCCATAGTACCGTTATCTAATCGAATATATATACACATTCATAAGCATATGTTCATAAATCAAACTTTAATATCTCATTCTTATACTTATTATGCAGCCGAATATACATATGTTTATACCAAAGTACCATACACTATTAAAACCATCTTATCATTGCATAAAACCGAACCTTTAAATACTTGTTTACATATACTCATGTATCAAACCTTTATACCACATAATAGCACTTAACTTATAACTGAATACACTACACAATTACTCACAAATTCAAACTAACATCATACATATATTTGTACGACATATCACATAATCAACTTACCATATTTTCAAATAGGTAACCAACTATAACATACCTGGTCACTTAGCCCGATTTATATATTCGTACACAACTTATCTTTGCCCGTTGAACCATTCAGAATTGGGTAGGATACTCGAATTATCACACATATCGATGCCATTATCCCAGACAGGGTTTTACTCGCACACATATATCAGAATCACATATCGATGCCATGGTCTTACTCGCACATCACATATCGGAATCCTATGTCATGACATATGTATCCTAGCTATTCCTAAGGTTCGTACGGGGCTTTCGAATATCGTAACTCGATCGAAACGAGTACATGAACATGATTACCAAGCTTATACACATTCGGCATTTGTATGTATATATTCTTACATTTCATTTCAACATATATAATCTACATTTAATTAAAATTAAGTACGTCTATTTGCTTATAAACTTACATCGGACGATGTAAACGGAACGGGACAACTAGTCGACAGCTTTCGTTTTCCCCCGATCCAAATCTGATTTCTTTAGTTCTTGATCTAAACATATTCAAATTAAACTCATTCAAACATATTTTCATTCAATTTAGTCCAAAAACAAATAAATGGGCAAATTACCATTTTACCCTGACATTTAACACTTTTTACAATTTAGTCCCTATTGCACAAAAAACAAAATATGTAAAATCTCAACATACCCATGTTAGGCCGAATGTTCCTAGTATTCATACAAGTCCATATATTTCATTTATTTTACATTTTTATCCCTCAAATTATTATTTTTGCATTTTAGTCCTAATTACTCAAAATCATAAAAAAATTCCAATACAAACTATATTAATCTAAAACATATCTTTCATATTTCATCATCAAACAACAAAAATCACAAGCTCTCAACAATGGCACAACTTAAAATATTCATCAAAATCAAAAATTCAAGCATAGCTTTTGTAGTACTCGAAGCAACGATCTCAAAAACGTAGAAATTATCAAAAACCGAACAAAAAATGAACCTTGATTGAGCTTGAAAGGATGGCCGAACCTAGGTTTCTTTTTTTCTTTTCTTTTTTTTTTCTAATTTTGGTCAAAGAGAATGAAATAAAACATGGCTTATTTTATGATATAATAGCATATATTAACATTTTTATCTAATTACACTTTTATCCTTAAGAAAATTATAACAAAATCATATATTATAAGCCCATTACCGTCCACCCTTCCTTTAAATGGACTAATTGCAACATAAAGACTCCCATTAATAAAGCCAATAACAACTAGGCCCCTTTTAGAAATAACACTAAATTTTCATTTTACGCGATTAAGTCCTTTTATTAATCGGACACTCAAACGATAAAATTAAATCACGAAAATTTCATAGATATAAATTCACACAAAATAAACATAGAAAATAATTTTTAAATATTTTTTGACTGAAATTCGTGGTCCCAAAACTACCGTTTCGATTAAGGTCTAAATCGGGCTGTTACATACCCAATCTAATCGGTTCAACAACCTCTGGTACCTCATCAGGTCGGATAGCAGATGGGGGTGGACATGGTATTTTAGGGCGATTTCTTAGGTATTTCCCAAACCACTCATCCATCATCTCGAAAAAGGCAGCTCTCGCCTCTTCTCGACCCTTAGACATAGGCCTTCTACTACTACTAGAAGTAGCTCCTTGTACCTAAGCTAGAGCATGCCTCTCGGCTCCCTCGGACTCATCTTGGGCTTGATTGGAAGACATTTACTACATTCAAATATGATTAAGATTTTTAGAAGATGTCACACTAACATAACTTGTATAATGACAAGTATAGCTAGACCCATTACATGCTACGTTAGTCAGTGAATCGACTAAACCGTAGCTCTAATACCATTAAATATAACACCCCTTACTCGTACCGGAGACCGGGACAAGGTACAAGGCATTACCGCACACGACCATGAACACTCCAAAAAGAACGGGTTATAAAATTTCATTCCAATTTAAAACCAATTGAACAAAATCATATTGTCCCTGTTATGGGCATATGAGGTCCAAAACATGCGTTAAAAGCAATCCGGTACTAAATCGAGAACTTAAGAAAATATTAGAAAAATTTTCATGTTTAAGCCTTCCAAGCCTATATGGAGGCAATGCACATGCCCGTGTGCTTGGGACACGCTCGTATCCTATACCCGTGTGGAATTATTTTTCATTTCGAACCTACAGGGGTTTTCACACGACCGAGCACACGCCCGTGTCCCTTGCACGGCTACGACACGCCTGTGTCACAGCCCGTGTGCAACAACTTGGACATTCTGTTTATGACATCATCATTCATTTAGGAGCACACGGCCAAGGCACACGCCCATGGCCAAAGGCCGTGTCCTCCACACGGTTGAGACACACGATCGTGTCTCTGCTTGTGTGTTTACTACCATGCATACTGCCCTAAAATTCTAGGTACAGGGGACATACGGCCGTACAACACGCCCATGGGGACTGACCATGTGTCACACATAGCTTAGGCACATGCTCGTGTATCTACCTGTGTAGACCTTTTTGGAAGTTATTTTCCAAGCCTTTGGTCACCCTCAAACATCCATACATACTAATATACTCCCTGGACATCTATCATGGTATAAATGTGCATTTAAAACCTTCTTGGCCAAGGTCAAGCATGTTACTTCATGCCCCTTTTTTACCTATATTAATATTACCCTTTTTGTGTTAGGGTTACCATATACCAAAATCACATTTTATACTTGGCCCATTTTATAACTCACGCCAATTATGACATAAACCATTATCAAGTGATTTGGCTACATTACACACATCCATTCATGGTATATTACATCAATCATCACATGAAAACATTCAAGCATGAACATGCACAATTAGTAGGTTTACAACCTACATCAATATGAGCCATATCTCATGGCCATATACAAAATGAATAAACATATCATTTAAGCCCTTACTTTGGCTAGCCAAATGACACATATAACAAAAATTACCAAAAACCCTATACATGTCATTATAACAAAATAAAAGTTTCTATATACCAAAGCAAGACAAGTTGATAGTGTGATCGATGCTCCAACTATCTTCCAATCTTCACGAGTCCGTGACCTCTGTAAGATAAGGGAAAAGAGAGGGGGTAAGCATTAACATGCTTAGTAAGTTCGGATAACTGGAAGGTACCAGTTGTTTAGCATACAACCATATTAGATATTCACTCCAACAAGTATAGTATAATTTCCCTATCACGTACACTCAATCATCAAGTTAGTCTCATGTCAATACATTATAGCATTAATCTTAGATGAGCTCATCAATTCAAGAAATTCCATTCTCATTTCTCATTTTAATCCCGTTGAATTTCTCGGAATCTCAATGGGTATCCCATTTACCATCATTTCATGCAAGTGATCATTTTAAGTACACACTTTCGCGAACATCACTCTTACGATGGGATTACCAGTCTAGGCTAAATCCCCTGTAATATAAACACATGGAGTAATGTCAGGATTACCAGTCTAGGCTAAATATCCTACAACAACATATACTCCTATGAGCTTGGATTTGAATTACCAGTCTAGGCTAAATTCAGATCTTAATTGGATTACCCGTCTGGGCTAAATCCATTTTCAGCACACATATTCTTCGGAAGGCTAAATCACTTTAGGATCGCCCGTCTGGGCTAGATCCTTTTTACCATTAATTCATTTCTTGAAAAATCCACCAGATATCCTTTTTATTCAACTGGGACAATTTATCAACTTTTCATTAACACAATATTTTTCATACATTATCTCACAACGAATAGAAATATTATAATTCATACATGAATATACATTTTTAATGTATTTAAATAGTCTACATTTGAGTTACACGAATTTACTTGGTAATCGTTTCGGATTCGAATTTCGGTTATTTCGAAACCTTTTGTTTTCCTCGGTCGACCTCTGGAATTGGTCTCTCGAGGTCTATATCAACAAAATAGATTATTAATACCTCACATTATTCATTTTCAGCCTAAAACTCAACCCCGAACAAAATGTTCATTTTGCCCCTAACCTTTTACAACTTTTACAAATTTGTTCCTAGGCTCGTATAATAAAATGCATGTAATTTCATGGTTACCCAAACCTAGCCGAATATTTTTCATACTTATATCAGCCAACATTTTCCTTCATTCACATTTTTCTACCTATTTTTACAACTTTAAAAAATGGTCCTTTAAGTTATTTCCATGAAAATCTACTTAGTAAAAGTTGTTTACTATCATTTAAACTCTCATATTCCTCCATAAATCACCAAAACACAAGCATCTCATGCATGGGTAAATTTCTACCTTGAACCCCAGCTTAAAATATGGGTAGAAATAGATAGAGCATGTTACGAGGATATAAAAAATAAGAAGAACATTAAAAACGGGGCTAGGGAGCACTTACTATTAAGCTTGAAAATGTTGAAACCCCAGCTATGGAGAACATACAAATTTCGACAGCTATGGGGAAGAAGATGGTTGACTTTATCATTCATTTTCCCTTTTTATTAATTTTATTACCAAATGACCAAAATGTCCCTCCTTACTAAACTCTCAAATTTTTCCATGCATGCCCATTTTTGTCCAAAAACTTAGAAGTTGGGAAAATTGATATTTAAGACCTCCTAATTAATAATCTAAAGCAATTTCATACAAATTGCTTCTAAAACCGATGTTTTGCAATTTATTCAATTTGGTACCTAATTTCCAATTGGACACCTTATACTTGAAATTTCTTCATGAAACTTCAACACATGCTTATTTTCATATCCTAGGCCCCATAATAATCATAAAAAAATATTTTAACGTTAGATTTGTGGTCCTGAAACCACTATTCCTACTAGGCCCAATTTTGAGATGTTACATGAGTGCTCGTGGAACTCGCGGGCGTGGTATTCGTGGCCGTGGAAGAGGCCATAGGGAGGCTCGAGCTGAGTCTTCCTTTCTGGGTAGTATGTCGTACTTAGATACGAGTTTGACACTAGTTTTTCCTGCTATTAAGACTGGGTCTCAAATTCGTTCGACTGGAGACGACATACTATTCCAAGCCATGTTGAAGATTTTGGAGAGGGTCGCTGGACCCCATTCTGGAGCTGGGGGCCGAGGGTTGGTAACTGAACGACTGCGGTCCAATGGTCCTGAGCTATTTAGGGGTGTCACTAGAGTCGCTCCTACTATGGCCAAGTATTGGTTGGAGGCCACAGAGAGGATTATGAATGATTTAGACTATACTGCCGAGTAGAAATTTAAGGGTGCAGTCTCTTTACTTTACGACGAGGCATATCAGTAGTGGTTGAAGGTTGACGAGGGCACTTAGCCTGATCGTCTGAACTAGGATTTCTTTAAGACCAACTTTCAGAGTAAGTATGTGAGGGCGAGCTATGTGGATGCTCATAGGTGTGAGTTCATGAATCTTACGCAAGGTGATAAATCAGTGGCTGAGTATGAAGCCGAGTTCCTGAGGCTGAGCCGTTACGCTCGAGGCATGGTGGTTTCTGAGTATGAGAGATGCATCCTGTTTGAGGATGGCTTGACGAATAACTTGAGGGTATTGATTGCTCCACAGAGGGAGCGGAAGTTCGCGGTTCTGGTTGAGAAGGCAAAAATCGCAGAAGATGTTAAACGCGTGGATCGCTAGAATATGGACCGAGAAAGGGGTAAGAATAAGAGGGATTCGAATCCCTCTAGTTTTGTTTAGAGGCTGAAGAAAAAGGACAAACCTGATGAGCCTATTAAAGTGGGGGCTTCTGTTGCTCCTACTGGGATTCAACCGTGTGGAGATTGTGGTAGGCGCCTTCCGGACGAGTGTTGGAGGAGGATTGGGGCTTTTTTTAGGTGTGGATCCTTGGAGCATCGTATTATAGAGTATCCACAGCGGGTAGATTAGATGCAAGCTTCGAGACCGAGTTCTGTGCAGCCTCAAAGGGCAGTTCAGCAGCCACCTATAGGCTGCAGACCGGTTAAGGGTGGTAATGGTATGGGCCGAGGGCAAAGAACACCGGATAGAGGTGTTGATCAAACTGAGGCAAGGCAGCCTACATTGGTTTATGCTGCTCGACGCCGAGAGGACAGAGATACTCTAGATGTTATTACCGGTACGTTCTTAATTTTTGATGTACCTTATACCGCCTTGATAGATATAGGTTCAACACATTCATATGTAGCTAGTTCTTTTTTTAAAAAACCTAGAATATCTGTGGAGAGCACTTCTAATGAAGTTATTGTATTGAGCTCGTTGGGGCAGTCTGTTCAGGTTAGTAAACTCAATAGGGATGTTCCATTAGTAATGCAAAGGGTTGTTTCTCTGGAAAATCTGATGGAGCTTCCTTTTGGAGAGTTTGATTTAATTCTGGGTATAAGCTAGTTAGTTGAGCACCGAGTCAGTTTGGACTACACATTTAAAAGGGTCATTCTGAGGACCAAGGATGATATAGAGGTGGTTGTGATCGGTAAGTGTCGAGATTATTTGTCCAATATGATCTCCGCTCTTGTGGCTGAGAAACTGGCTCGGAAAAGGTGTGAAGCGTATTTGGCTTACGTTAGTGTTTCTACTTCTGGGGAATCTACTATCGGGGATATCAGAACTGTGAGAGATTTTTCGGATGTTTTTCCAAAGGAGTTACCAGGTTTACCTCTGAATTAAGAAGTTTTAGTTGGGAATTTAGCTTCTACCGGGTACAGCTCCGGTGTCCATCGCTTTTAAGGATCAACTTTCAGAGCTTTTGGATCGTGGTTTCATCCGCTTTAGTGTGTCTCCGTGAGAGGCATTGGTTCTGTTTGTGAAGAAGAAGGATGGCACCATGAGGATGTGTGTCGATTATCGGAAGTTGAATAAACTGACTATGAATAATAAGTACCCACTTCTGAGGATCAACAACATATTTGATCAATTTCGAGGGGCTTCAGTATTTTCTAAAATTAATCTCCGATCTGGGTACTATTAGTTAAGAGTTAAGGAAGTGGATGTTCATAAGATTACATTTAGGACTCGTTATGGACATTAAGAGTTCCTAGTTATGCCTTTTTGTCTAACGAATGCTCCAGCTGTATTCATGAATCTGATGAACCGAGTCTTTCAGCAGTATCTGGATCAGTTTATCGTGGTCTTCATCGATGATATTCTGGTGTACTCTAAGACTAAGGATGATTATGGTAAGCATCTTAGAGTAGTGCTTCAGATTCTCTGTGGAAAATAGCTCTACGCTAAGTTGAGCAAGTCCGAGTTTTGGTTACGAGAGGTAACTTTTATAGGGCATATAGTGTCTACTGAGGGGATTTGAGTGGATCCTAGGAAGATTGATGTTGTGCTTCATTGGAAATAGCCTAGGAATGTATCTGAGATCCGTAGTTTTTTGGGTTTGGTGGGTTATTATTGGCGGTTTGTCAAGGGTTTCTCTTTGATTGCAGCACCTTTGACTAAGCTTCTACGCAAGAAAGTTCCTTTTGGACTAATGAGCAACAATCGAGCTTTGAGAAGCTCAAGTCTATTCTGACCCAAACTCCTATTTTGATACAGCCTGAATCTGGTAAAGAGTTTGTGGTATACAGTGATGCATCGCATGTTGGTTTGGGTTGTGTGTTGATGCAGGATGGTAAGGTTGTGGCTTATACTTCTCGACAACTTAAGATGAACGAAGAGAATTATCATACGAACGAAGAGAATTATCATACACATAATCTGAAGTTGGCTGCGGTAGTCTTTGCATTGAAAATCTGAAGGCATTATTTGTTTGGTGAGAGGTGTGTTATCTACACTTATCACGAAAGCCTCAAGTACCTCCTTACCCAGAAGGATTTGAATCTTAAGCAGCGCCGTTGGATTGAACTGCTCAAAGATTATGACTACACGATAGAGTATCATCCTAGTAATGCTAATATAGTGGCTGATGCTTTAAGTCATAGGGTGATGTCTGATTTGAGAGCGACGTTTGCTTGACTTAGTCTATTTGATGATGGAAGTCTATTAGCTGAGTTGCAAGTTAAGCAGACTTGGATTGATCAGATTCGAGTTAAGCAATTAGGGGATGAGCTTCTAGGTTTGCGGTTTCGTCAGGTTGAGAGTGGTAGTACTTCGAATTTTGGGCTGAATAATGATGGTGTACTATGTTTTTTAGGATGGATTTGTGTACCGAATGATTCTGATTTGAGGCAGTCAATTCTAAAGGAGGCGCATAGTATCCCATATGCTATGCATCCCGGTGTTAATAAGATGTATCACGATCTTCGTGAGTTGAATTGGTGGCCGGGTTTGGGGCACGAGGTTACGGATTTTGTTGCTTGTTGTCTGACGTGTCAGCAAGTTAAGGTTAAACACCAATTATCTTTGGATTTGCTACAACCCATTAAGATTCCTTTATGGAAGTAGGAACGAGTGACGGTAGACTTCGTTAGTGGGTTACCCTTGACACTCATTAAGAAGGATTCTATTTGGGTCACCGTGGATCGATTGACCAAGTCTGCTCACTTTATTCCGGTTCGGATCGATTATTCTCTGTAGAAGTTAATGAAGCTCTATATCTCCGAGATAGTTAGACTGTATGGGGTTCCTGTGTCTATTACTTCTGATAGAGATCATCGATTTACTTCTCGAATCTGAAAAAAATTGCATTAGGCTATGGG
Source organism: Gossypium longicalyx (assembly GCA_025698465.1). NCBI lineage: Eukaryota > Viridiplantae > Streptophyta > Magnoliopsida > Malvales > Malvaceae > Gossypium > Gossypium longicalyx. Next base: position 42,701,933 of record CM046999.1, read on the forward strand.
TTCGAGATTGGACTTCAGTACTACGTTCCATCCTCACACTGACAGTCGATCTGAGAGGGTGATTCAGATGCTGGAGGATATGCATCGGAGTTGTGTCATTGATTTCTGAGTTAGTTGGAAGGATTAGCTGCCACTAGCTGAGTTCGCCTACAATAACAATTTCCAGGCTAGCATTCAGATGGCACCTTATGAGGCTTTGTATAGTCATAAGTGTCGTACTATGTTATGTTGGACTGAGTTGGGTGAGCATCCGGTTTTGGATCTTGAGTTGGTTTCTGAGACCAAAGACAAGGTTAGACTGATTCGGGATTGTCTGAAGGCGGCTCTGATAGGTAGAAGTCTTATGCGAATCTGAAGAGGAAAGATATTGAGTACTCTGTGGGGGACTTCGTGTTTCTTAAGATTTCTCCGTGGAAGAAAGTTCTGAGATTCGATCGTAAGGGCAAGTTGAGCCCAAGGTTTATTGAGCCGTATCAGATTCTGAAGCGTGTGGGACTGATCACTTATCAGTTGGAGTTACCTCCAAAGTTAGACCGTATCCATGATGTGTTTCACATCTCAATGTTGAGGCGATATCGGTCTAATCCATCTCACGTAGTCTTTATTGAGGAGATCGATGTTAGACTTGGACTTGACTTTTGAGGAAGAGCCGGTTTAGATTCTAGATTGATGTTAAGGTTCTGAGTAGGAAATCTATTCCTTTAGTGAAGGTTCTGTGGCAGAATCACGGTATTGAGAAAGCCACGTGGGAACTTGATGACTCGATGCGTCAACAGTATCCTCATCTGTTCTGATCAGGTAAATTTCGAGGTCGAAATTTCTTTTAGGGGGTAAAGCTATAACGCCCTGAATAATTTATCTATGTTTCTGTAAATATTTAACATAAGTGTGTATCTACTTCGGTGGTTAAATGTTCTGGGTGTATGTATGAAGTATTGGGTTCAAGTCCCAGATTGGTTAATTTTGTGATTTTTGGAATCAAGCGTTATCTTGTTCAATGTGTTTATATTAAATTATCTGTAAATTCAAATCAGAATGAGTCTACTGGTTCGAGTGGTAAGGGAGCCAATGTGTTGGAGGTCTTGTGTTTGAATCCCTACATTAGCGAGGGTGTTAATTTTTGCTCTGTTATTTGATAGAATTTCGGTTGAGCTGAAAGTTTAAGGAGGTTGAGTAGTGAATTAGTAGGAGATAATTAAGGGATTATGGTCATATCTTCTTTTCTTTTTCTTTTCGAATTTTAATTGTTTTCTTCCTATTCCAAAGAATTAACGTCAGTTTTTACTCCCTCTCTACTTTTCTGTCAATTTTATTTATGTTATTCCCTTTTCTGGTGTAATTCTTGTTCCTCCGTTCCCTTCAACTTTCTTATTCGTTAAATATTGTTCTTCGCGTAATTTCGATAAGCTTCTCAATCCTCTTTGTTGTAGTAGTGTATGATTAATGTAGGAATCTAAACTCTATAATCGATTGTGTAAGTGTAGGCGGTGAATCTATAGTTTTCACTCCATCGAGTTATCTTTCGTGTGTGGTTGTTTTACGGTGGTAAGTGTGGAACATCGCTCGACTTAGTTTTCATTATTTCTGTAAATCAGTTGTTAATAGGACTTAGAAATGTTATCTTTAGGTTCTGGTGTGCTCGAGATTGTTGTAACATCTAAACCAAAACAGATGTGTTCCCTAAACGTGTAAAACTGAGTTTTGGCCAAAGCCAAAAAACTGCACTGTCAACGCCACACTGGCGTATGGTCGCCCATGTGGATGGCCGTGTGAGAAACACTGTCATGTGATCAACTAAGGCTCGACCATGCACAGGACACAACCGTGTAAGCCACACGGGAAAGGCCAAGTTGGGCGTGTGAGCCCACATGGGTATGCCATACAGGCGTGTGGATTATGGGCCAAGCCGTGTGGGCCACACAGGGAAGGCCAATCTGGACGTGTAGGCCACACGTGAAAATCACACGAGTATGTGGGCCCATTTTTCTAAAATTCTCCCTAGGGTTGTATGAGTCACTCCGATCGACTGTGGGCCTACTGTAGGGTCAGTAAGGGTTAATTAAACCCTAAGATGTATGCTATGATATTCTGATAGACTGATCTAAGTAGGATACTGAATATATGCCTAACTGTACTGCTATACGTATATCTGATATCTGTATATATGCATGTTGAGCATGTTAATCTATTATATTTGTATCTGATTTTTGCATCTGTTATTGGGGCTAGGATTTGTATATGAGGAGGAAGTATTATGTTCGGCATTAACTGCCTATATTCTGGCAGCTTGGCTACATATGTTCTGATATGTGTCTTAATGGCACAATGTGGTGTGTAGGGATGGGTGGGTGTTTTAAACTCCATATGGTGTAATGGGATGGTCGGAGATGATGTGTAGAGGATGGGGGTATGATTTATGCTTATTTGCTTCTGTAATCTGAATTTGAATCTGGATCTGAATCTGAATCTGAAATTGTATCTGTTTTTGACTGTGTATATAATTATGTATGTTTGCATGCTTAATACTGATGGGTTACACACTGAATTTTCGTAAACTCACATATTTTATCTGTTTTGCCAGGTAATCCACAGACTTTAGCGTATCGGTGCAGCAGAGACTCAGTGGTGACCACACGTCCGTAAACTATTCAAACTTAAGTAATTTATGGTTTTATTCTTGATCTTTGGTTTTGATTTGAGAGTTTGTAATTTCTGGGACTCTCTAGACTTTATGGTTTTAGACTGTGGATTTTTGGTTTGTTGATATTCTGCATGCTTGATAAGATTATTTTATGAAATTAATAGGTTTTTACGCAAAAAGAGGTTTTCCTAAGAACACAAGTCAGATTTTTAAAATGTATCGATTTTGTTAAACTTCCGCTGAAAAAGAAGTTTTGGAAAATAAACTAATTAATCAATGTTTTCGAAAATGGATATGAAGTACAGGAGTTCAATAACTAGAATGATTTTACATAAGTAAACCCATTCTCTGTGATATCTCCAGATTAGGCCATAACGTCTAGGCTGGGTTTGGGGTGTTACAAATATCTTTGGTCAATTAATGTTAACGATGAGCCTAGTGGTTAAGCTTTTGTATACTCTTCCGATCTTGTGTTTGATTCTCTGTGAAAATAATAAGGAAATACTTTTGTGATATTTTTATAAATTAGTTTTATTTTTAATTAAATTATATTTTTATTTATTTCCTAAAAACCTCCCACGTTCCTCAACTTTGTTTCCTCGTTTTTTCTGTTCTACATTTTGTTTTTGCTTTCCTCCAATTCAAATGGCTTATTCCCTTTAACCTTAGTAATTTACTGTCTGAATCCTTTCGTATTTGTTACTCGAAGTTCCGTTGTGTTGTAATTCTTCAACCGAATTGTGTAACTATTCTTTGTCAAATTTTTGGTGTTTGAGTTGTTGATAAACGGAGTTATATTCTTTTCGTTTGGAGTAGATTCTGACTTGTGTAAGTCTTTGTTAGGCGAAGTTCTCAAGAGTAATGCTTTCCCCTAACAACTTAAGATCCACGTAATTGCAACTCAGTTATCGGTAAGTTTGTAGTTTAATTTGAGGTTTTGCATTGAAGTTTTTCGACGTAGTTTCGAGTTTGAATGCTAGTTTTTCAGTTCCAAAATCCTTATTGTTGCTTCTACGTCAAAATCGTATCAAGTATATAACAAAACCCTGAAATTCTATGAACGACGAAAGTCAAAAACCATGATTGTCAATGCCACACGGCTGTGTGGTAGGCTATGTAACTCACTATTTTGGAATTTGATTCACACGGGTTAGAGACACGGGCATGTGTCTAGGCCATGTAACTTACTGTTTAGGAATTTAAGTCACACGAGCTAGAGACACAGACGTGTCTCTAGGCCGTGTAACATACTAGTTTAAAATTTGAGTCACACGGGTCAGAGACACGGGCATGTGTCCAAGCCATATAGGCCACATAGACCAGCTATGTAGGGGATGTGAATCCACATGGGCGTGTGGGCCAAAAATTAAAATTTTTCTCTAAAGCCGTAACGTTGTTCGAAGTGAACGTAGGCCTTCCATAGGGTCTGTATATTCTGGATTAAGCTATAAATCTTAATATTTGATGATCTATTAGGGTATGATTTATTATCTGTACGTATGTCTGATATGATATAAGCTAAGTATAACTTGTTAGCGTATAGTGCATTGTTGTTTGGGATATGTTTAAGGTATGTGATTTATTCAGGTCTGATCTGTGTTCTATTAATTTTGATGGTGTGTTGTTGTGATACTTCGTTGAATGAGAACGTGTGATATCTGAATATGTTGATTTGTTTGATATTGATTCTGATACATAATCATGCATGTGACTTCATGGACAATCTGATATGATTATTTGAGATTTTACAAATCTATTCTACAAAATGTGGATTCTCATGCCTTCTGTTTCTATTATTGTACAATGACATGTTCTACATGCTTATCATTTTGATTTTGTTTATGCATGCCATGACACATTATATGGGGTTTAAGATGATATGAAAGGAGGAAGTTTCTGAAAGTTTAATTATCTGCACTATTTGGTATTTATCCACGATTCTTTCTGGCAGCTTGTCTGCAACATAGTGGCTTGACCACATATACCTAATCTGGCAGTTCTAACTGCAATTCTGGTGGCACTTTCCACAAATATATGTTGCTGTGATTTGGTTGGATAAGTTCTAAGGAACTCTATTTTGGTGTATAGCGGAGTTGGGTGGGATTTTTTTTGAAAAATATGTATTTTGATTTTCTGGAAAATACTGCATTGGCATAGTCATGGATTCTCCATTCTGTGTATGTGATTATTATGAAATTCTCTTACCATCCGTTCTCTGTTCTGCTTAAGTGATCATTATAAAGTTCTTTGTGATACTCTAATTGGTATATTATGTTTGGTATAATCTCTGGTTGAGTTTAGTTATACACTAAGCTTTATAGCTCATCTCTTTTGTTTTGTCTACAACTTCCAGGAAATCATTCGACTTAGGACCAGACGGCGTGTGGGAGCTCAGATTGTTTTCGCCCTTAATATAAATTTGGTGATTTCCGTTTTTTTTTTTTTTTTTTTTTGAACATTTGGGTCTAAAATTTGTAATCTATTTTTGAACTCATTTTGGGTTTTTGTTAATTCGTCGACAACTAATATTTTCAAACATGAAACTGTAAAATTACTCAAGTCAACAAGATGGATTTTGGTATTCAAAAATAAAACTCCAAAAAGATTTTCCGTTGTAAATTAAGTAATTTCGTAAGTGTTTTTTGTAAACGAACAAACAGTTTTCAATGTAATTTTATTCAGATTCGATCATAACTTTTAGGTCAGATTTGGGGTGTTACATTATCCATATAATTTATAATCTTTAATACATATATATATATATATATATAAGCAGGAGTTTAAAACTTTTTTTAAACTAATAAAAATATGTTTTATTTTCCATCATATTACTAAATTAACTTTAAAAATAAATATATTTAACTTAGAATTATTAGTTAAAGAAGTTGTGCTAATTTTAAGATATAATTATTATAAGGATAGAACTCTAAGCATAAAATATAGAAAAAAAATGATAATTACAATCATAATTATAATTTAGTTTAAAATTATTAGTGCCAAATTTGACATAAAAAACTTGTGTTGATTTTATTTTATTTTTTAAAATTGAGTTTATTGATGTAAAATAGAATTATTACTTGAATAAAACTTTGAGTATATTAATTATCACTTAATAGTAGATAAAATTAAAATTACAATCATTTTAAAAATTTACTTGATATTAGTTTTTGCTATGTATTACTTATATATATTATTTACAAATTATGATAGTTAATTTATTAATTATTAAGAAAAAGAATAAAAAATTGAACATCGAAGAGTTTATTTTACAATATATTAATTTTTTATTGTTTGTACAAATGTTTTAATAATATGAAATTTTTATTAGTACTATATTTGAATTATCAAATATTAATATATTTTATTAATCTTTATTAGTTATTATTTTAAATGATGATTAAATGAAGTAAAAATTATATTTTATGTTGAAAATAGTACAAATAATTAAATTATGATTTGAAAATTTTTAATATTATTAAAAATATTAATTGATCTACAAAATTTCAATCTTTTAATATGATATTTGAAATTTTTTTATATTATATTTGAATTGTTAAATAATTTAATATATTTCAATTATATTTAAAATTTTAAATAATAAATTAAAAATTAATTACAATAATCGAACATACATTATTTAAAAGTTAATTAAAAAATTAAATACGTAAAATATTCTAAAAACTCTCAAAATTAGCAAGAAGAGCTAGAAATATTGTCACTGTTTTCTTTTCTAGTACATGTCATGTGCTTTCTTCCTATTCATAACTTAAAATAAAATTAAATAATCATTAAATTTATTTAATAATTATTAGTTAAATTTTTAAATTTCATAAGCGAATCTATAATATTCAGAATAAACATTTTTAAAAATAATTAAAAAATCAGATGTGTGATTTTTTTTTTTAAAAATCACTTGGTAAAAATTATGATTAATGTAACGAAAATTATCTCAAGAAATGTGTTACTTTATTTCGTATTGTTTTCTTTTATGGGTTGATAATCAAATTTGAGGCCTGACTCATCAACATATTAATGAAGTTAGTGGGGAAGAAAAAGATTGGTAAGCCTACGCCTCACATCTACATCTATATCCATCAATGAAATTTCTCCCAAAAGGATCTCTCCGTTCCAATTGATGACAAGTAAGCCAAGAAATAAATTAGGATATATAGGGTAATGGGGTCAATTATTTTGTGTTATCGTGTCTATATACATACACGAGGAGGGATTCTTTCACATTGATATAAAATTTAGTGGGTTTATATATTTTTTTATGTTTAATATTTTAATTATTTAATTTTTAAATTTATTAAGATATTAATACTTTTCATGCATGTAAAATTTGTTGAAAAAATAAATTTTTGGAAGCTTTGAGACATATTCTCGATTACTAAAGGTAGAGATTTGAATCATCAAATTATAGTTTTATATTCTATCCCATGAGACTTTTATAATGATATATCATATGCTTGAAATAGTTAAGTGATGAATAATAAATTGATATTCAAAGTAAACCACTTGTGAAATATGTTGAGTAAAATAGAAAGTTTAATCCTGCATTGATTAGATATCAAGTGTGGAATATGTTTATATATATGAACCAACTTAATAATTATTAAAACTAATGTTACTTTACATTAATTACATAAAATAAACTAACATAATAAGTTAAATATATTAAAATACTGTAATTATTATCTAGCATTTTTTCATTATAATATTTAAAATTGATAAATTAATATATTTTATTTTCAATAATTCAAGGAATTTTATTTGATTTTAATCATTGCAATTGAAATGTAATAATTAAAATCATAAACAATATTTTAAATAATCTATATAAATGGAGAATGAAAAATGAAATGTGAAAGTTGATTTGTTAATATATATATATATATATATATATATATATATATCTCTTATATTACAAAGTTTTATATAAAAAGGAAAATAAATAGTCATTTCACATTACAATTTGATGGCCTTTTATTCTTTTAAAGTTATTCATGTTATTTGTTTAAATTTATTTTCTTTATATGTTAAATATAAAATTAATTTTAAATAAATTATCTTTTTATTTTAAAATTTTACGTAATTAAATTAACTTCTAATATTATAATATTAAAATTACTGAATATAATTTGTTAAGTTTAAAATATAATTTTAAAAAGACACATGTTAATAATATTTATCAAATTAAATTTATATTTTTAAAATTTAATAAGATTTATTTACAATATCCATGGATTAAAGTAGAGCAAAGATAAATATAAACATATAAAAGAATAAATTTTAACAATTTTAATATTAAAATAAATTATTTTAACAGTATATATAATGAATAACTTATAATTTTTATTAATATTATTATCTAAATTAAAATAAAATAATATTAATATTCAAATGATGATGATGATTTTTTATTTTAATATTAAATTAACTTTAAATAATTACTTCATATTTTAAATAAAAAATATAACATATTTTAATTAAAACACATGGGTCAATTTCTGCATTGCACAGGCATAGAAACTAATCTATACAATATTTAAAGGTTTGATTGAGCTAGTGTCACCAATCAACAGCGCCCAACAATTATCAAAAAAAAAATTCTTTTTATAAAATAACAAACATTATTATAAAGATACTTTTATTATTTTAAATTATGTAAATTTTTGAAAAATATACTAAATGGAATTCAAACCTGTAGTTTTTCCTATTTTTATTAATGTTGAATTAATAGATTTGGTACTTATTTTTTTCACCAACGTCACATACTTACCATAATCTAATTTATATATGTTTATCATAATCTATTTTTAGACTATTTTACTAAAAAAAAAAATTCATTTCCAACTTTATTTATAAAAATGGACCACTTAAAATTTTATTTACCGGAATGGGCTAAAAAATCCAAAATGTGCCTACGTGGAAGCGTTTTAAGGGAAAATTTCAAAAAAAATGCGCTGACGAAGACGCACTGGCGTAAGCGCGTTTTTGGCCATGCTCAGACTAAAATCTCAAATAAGATCATTTTTTTAAATATTATAAAAATAAACCAATGTTTTGAAAATTTACAAGAATAAGCTTTTATAATGACCAAAAGTGGCAATACCATTTTTTTTTAAGGTGTCACCAATTAATATGGAAATAAAACTTACGAAATTGAATTTTATATAAACCCAAAGTCTCATTTCCCTTGTTTTCTTAAGCAATATGGCATGTGAGATATGTACACATATCTAGGAACAAGTTACAAACATATTTATAGTTTTATATATACATATATTTCACATCCCATATTGTTTAAGAAAATAAGGAAAATGAGACTTTGGGTATATATAAAGTTCTGTTTTGTAACTTTTATTTTCATATTAATTGGTGACACCTTAAAAAATTATATATGATGTAGCCACTTTGGGTTTTTATAAAGCTTATTCTCGTAAATTTTTAAAAAATTAGTCTATTTTTATAATATTTAAAAAAATGATCTTTTTTGAAAATTTAGTCTGAGCACGACAGAGCGTTTTTGTTGACATGGGGTAAAGCGCATCCCTGTCAGCGAGCTTTTTTGAAAATTTTCCTTAAAACACTTCCATGTAGACGTGTTTTATGTGTTTTAACCCATTTTGGTAAATAAGATTTTAAGTAGCCTATTTCCATAAATAAAGTTGGAAATAATTTTTTTAATAAAATAATACTATTTTTTTTATGATGATGGCACGTATTAATGTTATGTCCAATATGATCACACGTAATTGATATTATGGAAAAAAATGTTTGTACTTGATACATTAATAATAAATCATGTTAAAACATATAATTAGTAAATTAATGAATAATTTTAAAAAATTATTAAGGATAAATATAATTGTTGTATTTTTAAAATTAAAAAAAAAATCCAAATGTTGCCACCTAATTCATGTCATAAATTCACTAAGTTAAAAACTAAAGTTTGATTTAATTAACTAATGAGATATTTAGGATCTCAAATAATATTGGATTCAGATCCTACCAAGTTTTCATTTTTTTTACCTTCATATTTCTTATATTTGGATTTTTTTTTTTTATTTGAGTAATTCAAGTTTGATCTAAAGTTCAAATAACTCATTTTGGCTTTGACTCGATATTAAATATTTTTGGTGCTTTATTTGATTTTTTAAATATTTTTTTAGTTTATTTTTCTTTCAAGAAAGTTTAGCTTATGCATTAATTTATTATAAAATTAGTATTAATTAATAAAAATAAATATTACATGAATAACAAAAACATTCATTAATAAAGTAATTATTTAAATATAAAATTTTAATAAAATATAATTATATTAATTTTATAAATAACAAATAGATTAAAATTTTGTTATATACGCATATTTTAATTTAATGTCTTTAATTAATAATTATTTTCTCTTTTTACTATAATTCATCTCATCGATATCATTGTAGTTAAATCCAAACACACAATTTACCATTAATTTTAGTCTCACTAGTATAATACTTAATTTTACTTTTATAATAATTAAAACTCATTGCTAATAGTATTTTTAATCTCATTGAAGCTAATCTCATCACCAGAGAAGTGAAAACCTATAACTTAAGTTAGATAATAATTATGTAAGTTATATAATAATTTCTACATAATTTAAATATTTAGTTCAAATATATAAATTAAGAAACCATTTTAACAAAATCGTCAATAACATTTTTAAATGGGATATTCCTCAATGCTGCACACCATTATAACCAAATAATCAATTAATTTTTATATAAAATTTTAATAAATATATTTATTTTATTTTATTTTCACGTATATCGTGTTTGTTTTATATATACGTACTCAAAGAGAAGAAAAGTAAAACCGCAAAAAAAAAAAATATATATATATATATATATATATAATATTTTTATATATTAATTGTCTTATATTATATGTTTATTTAAATTTTGACAAGTTTATAAGTTATTTCAAGTACGTTTTTACAAATATATTATATTTATATATTTTCTTTTATACCATAAGTCTAATTAATTTTCTCATTTTGTGTGATTTCAAAAAATTATCAAATATATTAACAGTGTTAAAATAACTCTTAAATTTGTGTCAGTTAAAAATTATATATTATATAAAATTTGGCATTCGAATAATATTTATGTAGTTTTATTTTTATATCATTTTTCTATCTTATTTAAATTAATTTGTTCCATATTATGGTTATGTGATGTATGAATTTTGCGTTTAACATTATTGAGGTTAATTGATTTTATCAAAATAAAGTTTGTATTTATACACTATTAATAAATTATATTAAAAGACATAATCAATAAATTAATTAATAAGTTTAAAAATTATTATGAATTATAAGTCATAATTTATAATAATTTATTTGGTTCTCCAATTTTATAAATAAATAAAAAAGGGTCACTTTAGCCCTTCATTTAATATTTTATCTTTTTTAGTCCTTAAATTTTTTTTTTGTCAAATCACTCTAAAATGAATGAAAAATTTAACATTTTTTAACTTTGTTAATGTTGCATATACATAGATTGACACGTGGATGATACGTCAATATTTAATAAATTTTTTAAAAATTAAAAATCATTAAAATTATTTTAAAAATTATAAGAAAATATTTTAATTTTTTAAAATTTTAAAAAGTTAACTACATGTTGATGTCTCATCTATGTGGTAATTTACATGTATGTCACATCAACAAAATTAACAAACATTAACTTTCTTATTTCATTTGAGGTGATTTTAAAAAAAATCAAAAACTAAAAGAAGCGAAAAATTAAGTGTTTTAATAAAGTTAAAAAGCCAAAAATTTATTATGAATTAGAAATTTTAAACCTCTTTCTTCATGCCACATGTTAGAAATTAAAGCTTAAAAAAAAAGTAATTATGGTTTGCAATAACGGTGAGTAAAACTTGATTCGTTTTAAAAAAATAAAAAAATCAACTTTTAAGTTTGAGTTGAGTTGAGTTGAGTTGAATTTCACACTATGAATAAGTCGAATAACATATTAATGTAAATACTCTTTTGGTCTATGTTAACTTTGAAAATAAGCAAATTGATCTCTCTCTCAACAAAAATTACAAAATAATTCAAAATAATTTTGAAAAATTCAAAATATTTATAAAAATTTCAAATTATATATGGTTTCAATTTTATGTTATATAAAAACATGGAATTAGTTATAATGTAAATAAAAACATGGAATTAGTTATAATGTAACAATATTTTTATTTAACATGTTTAGTGTTTTAATTTAACTCGAACAATTTCACTTTATTCAAATTCCATTTCATTCGAATCAATTCAAAAAATTTCAAATTGAGTTAAGATGATAAAGTAGGACTTGTGAACTCGATTAACTCAAAACTTTTTCACTCGATTCGATCAAACACTCACCCCTAATTTTTAGTTAAATTAAAAATAATTTAATTTATTTTTTAATTAATAAATTTTGAGTTAATTAATTAATGAGATATTTAGTATCTCAAATAATATCAAGTTTTGATATTTGTAAGTTTATACTTTTTTTTTATATTTGGACTTTTTTATTTAAATAATTTTAAGTATTTTTTATTTAAATATTGAATTTAAAAATATAAAGGAAATATTTTCGCAAAATCATCAATAACATTTCTGAATGGAATAACCATCAATACTTGATTATTGATATGAGTTGTGATTGAAATTTCACATATTACAATTTATCATGATTGTATAAATATTGATGATTAAAATTTTACATATTTATATAAGTTAAAATTTTAAAATTTATTAAAATAAAATAAAATTAATTATTAATGTTTTATTTTTAAATATTATTTGATTACATATTTATTATTTATATTTTTTATAATATAATTTGAGTTATTATGAGATTTATGATGGGACAATTTCAATCTTCAATCATCAATCATTTTAAATTTAAATTTTCTGGAAATTGAGTCATACAGGATTCAAGTTTTTGTAGGTTTGGGATCTTTATCTTTTTTTTTATTTGGTTATTTTCACGTTAATAACTCATTTTACAAAGATATTGACATGTTCATCTATTTAATCATGTCCATTTTACTTTTTGTGACATGACATGTTTAATTATCATCAATACTTTTTAAGTCATATTTAATTTCATTTCATAATTTGTGTTGTTAAATGTCTCTTTTGATAGCATTTTTTTTTGTAATAATTCGTTTTTTAATGGTGTCAAAAAAAAAATTTGAGATTACAATTTTGACGAGTGAACTCATAAATATTATAATTTAATATTTATGAGTAAATATAATGTTTTTGTGAACTTTGATTTTATAGATTTTATTAATTAGTTAGTTACTCAATGTATAAGTGGTGCATACCGAAAGTCAGTAGTTTTGGAACATGAGGTATCGGGACATTGTTTTCATAAACTGAGCTTGTAAATATTTACGAAGTTGTGTATAAATGGGTTAAAGTTTGGTCCTAAAATTTTGATAATTTGATAGTTAATTAAGGTATAATGACTAAATCGTAAAAGTAAATCATTATTCATTTTTATTAGATAAAAGAGTTTTGTACAAGCCCAATTTGCGGGCCCAAAATAAACCAAATCTAACCCCCCAAATACCCACTAAACCTAAAACCCAAAAATACCCCAAGCCCAAGATTAACAGACCCAATACCTAACCCTAACCCAGCTAACCCAATACCCAAAATCAAAAAAAAAGGAAACCCTAGCCGCACTTGTCCCATCGCCCATACCGTCTGCCTCCACCAACCCCTCTGTCACCGCCATTGACTCCAGAGGCCTGCAAATAGATCAAAAAAGAAAAAAGAGATAACAACACGCAAAAAAAAAAGCAGATAGTAGTAGCAAAAAGGGGATAATATCATGTAATCGGCTATATATAGCCAAGCAAAAATTGTAACTTTTCAGGCAGACAAAAAGATAGATACAAGAAGAGAAATCGAAAATTTTCAGACAAAAAAGGTTGTTTCTTCCTTCCGCAAATCAATTATTTTCGTCTTACGAGTAGATTTAACATACATACGCGCATAGTACATATATACATATATATAAAAAAAAGGAAAGAAAGAGAAACTGTTACCTTCTCGGAGATCAGAAAAGTCAGGAGCCGAAGGGTTTTCGGGGTTCGATACGATCGCCAAAGGAGCTTTTGCTTGCGTAAAACCCGAATCTGGAGAGAGAAGGGCAAGGGGAACCGATTCGGTGTCACTTTTGCACCTTCGGCCACCGCTCGCGGCGGACGCCAGCGACGGATAGGCCTCGATTCGACGATCGAAAATCCCCCTGGCCGGAGGGATCTCCCCTTTTTTTTTCTCTGCACTGATGGAATGAAGTTTTCACAAAAAAATGTTGCTTTTATTGCCCCCATAGTACGACGTCGTTTTGGAGCAAGCATTCAATGCCCAAAACGGCGTCGTTTCACGCCAAACCCGAAGACCCGACCCGCGAGCATCAGGATCCGCGTGTTTCTGCTAAGGGGGATAATTGCTTGCGTGGTCCCTCCGCATTTCTGTTACGTTTTAATCCAGTTCTTTTTTATTTCTTAATTCTGTCTTGTAATTTTACCCTTTTTTAATTTGGTCCTCTGATCCTTTGAGGAATAGATGTTGAAACGGCATCGTTTGGGGATATGGTATAATAGCGGGATTAGTCCCCCCATTTATTTCGCGTGTTTTATTAAGCCTTCTCCATCTATTTTCATTCCAAATTGGCCCTGAACTTTCGTTCTATATTCAATTTACCCCCTTTTTTAGTTATTTTTATTATTAGATGATTGAAATTATTTGGTTATTATCATTATCGTCATTATTATTATACTTTTATTATTTTCATTACTATTATTTACTCATCATCATTACCTATTTTATTATTATTTTTTATATTATTGTTGCTATTATTATCATTCCTGATTTTACTATTATTAGTGTATTCTTTATTTTATTACTATTATTATTATTATTATTATTATTATTATTATTATTATTATTATGGCTATTTTTTATGATTATATTTTCTTTTTGAGTTTACCTCCTTATTACCTATTAATCAACTTAGCTTTATACATTATTGTTTTTGTCATTTTGTCTATTATCCTTTTTAAATCATTGTTATTATTATCCTTTCGCTATTTGATATAGTGTTATCATCCTTTTATTATCATTACGTTAGTACTATTATTATATCTACACCTACACTATTATTCATCTAAGTTTTTGTTTATCAATCTATATTTCTTGCTTACCTATATTTTTCGTTACTATTATATTTTAAGGTATGATACCTATATTCTTATTTATGTAATAACATCATTATTTTATTATCTCTATTTATTATTATTATATTTTAATTTATTTTATCTAGTTCTACTTATTTATTTATGTTTATGTTATTATGATATTTCATGTATTACCTATATTTATGTTTACGTATGAATACTACTATTTTACTATTGCTTTTCTTATACCATTCTTATTGACATTTTACTTTTCATCATTTTGTATTTTTTTATTAACATTATTATTATTATTATTATTATTATTATTATTATTATTATTATTATTATCATTATTATTATTATCATCGTTTTCGTTATCATTGCCATTTTTTTTGTCCCATGTTTTATTCATTTTTATTTATTCGTTAATTTACTTATGTATTCGATCATTTCATTTTCTTCATGCACTTGTTTATATTACTAGCCTTGCTATTATTTCACCTTTCATAATTGTTCATATTATTATGTTTGACACTATCGCGCTTATTATTACGTATTAGCACCTTAATTCGCTTTTAGGTTTTACTATAAATCACATTATATTTTTCACTCGACACCTCAAAATAATTCTTTCATAAAAATAATATTCCGTATTTGATAATTCGAGACAATCGTGCCCTAACTTACTGGGTTTCGATTCTTCTTTTTACCTAAATAACGGAATATTCTTAAAAAATCACAATACAAGTTTTGAAAAATGCTTGTTCTCGGAGAAACGAGGTGTTGTGCCCTAACTTACCGGGTATGACATTTTGTTACCTCGGAATAAGATTTTTGTTAACAAAAGCAATGTTCGGCATTTGGAAATCCGAGATATCGTGCCCTAACTTACTGGGTTTCGATTTCTCTCGGTCATACTAAATAGTCTAATACCCTTTTAAAAAGGAGTCAAAATACATGAATAGACGAGCTCATTCTCAAAGTTCGAAATGTTGTATCCTAACTTACTGGACGTGACATTTTATTACTTCGAGATGAGGGAGTCCTTAACATCCGTTTTAACTTATTCGATCATTTTTAGCGTTAATTCAAAGAGGGATCGTATTTTAATTTCTTTCAAGTTTTCAAATCTTCGACACTAAGATACTAATTAATCAACTAGGTACCAATTTTGGGCGTATCGAGGGAGCTAACCCTTCCTCGCGCGTAACCGACTCCCGAACCTGTTTTCTTGATTTACGTGGACCAAAATCGTCATTTAAATAAATCAAACCATTTATTAAAAACAACCACTTTTACGAGGTGACCCGATCACACCTTATCAAAAAAGATTGGTGGCGACTCCTCTATTCATTTTCATTTTCAAAATATTTAAGTCGACTCCCGTTTTTCAAAAAATGGTTACGACAAGTTTAAAAGGTGAATTTTTAAGAATTTAATTGAAAATGTAACCACTTTGTACTTAGTGGGACGATTAGTGCTTAAAAATTAGTGAATTATATTTTTTTTTTTTTTGTTAAAAGTTTAGTTAAAATTAAATTAAGGTATAATAATCATAAAAAAAAAGGCATTATCTTCATTCTTTTCTTCTTCCCCAACCAAACCAATAATTTTTAGAGCTAGGAAGTTTTGACCAACTTCTTCCTATTGCATGTAAGTACTTCGGCTATTCAATTTTTGTAAATTTTATATTTTTGAGATCGTTACGATTAAGTCCAGTTAACATGTACCTTCGTTTTTAAAATTTTCAAATATTTAAAAAGTTTTCATTGATGTTTTAGAATGTTTATGGTAGATTTTCAAGCTTAGAAATGAAATAGGATTAATTTGTTAAGTAAATTTTGTTAGTTTGAGTTTAGGGACTAAATTGTGAATACCTTGACATTGGTATGATTTTTTTTTTTTTGTAAATTATGATAATAGGAGATTGTATATAGAAATAATTGAAGTCTGTTTAAAATTTTGAGTTCAAAATTGGAAGATATGATAAGTTCAATTTTAGGGACTAAATTGAATAAAATACAAAAATTTAGGGGCATCAGAATAATAAAATTAAACTAATATATACTTATAATAGGATGATATAAGATGTTTGGAATTGATAAATTGAATTTAATTATAGAATAGATTGAAAATTGGACCAAATTGAAGAAAATCAGGGAAATGACAAAATTTGTTTATTAGTCCTTAAAAAGTTATTTTTTTGTTGTCTTGACCAGGTAAGTTCATATGGTATGTTTGTGTTAAATTTTTATACATTTAGTGTAACACCCCAAATTTTGGGCCTAGAAGTTTTGGGTTTTGAGCATAGGGGCAGTGAGGTGGTGGCACTTATGTGATTAGTTGTGCGCTTTAGTGACAGAATGGGTTTGTTGGTCTGGTGGATAAGTGGAGTGTTAGCGTACCTTGAGGTTTTGGGTTCAAGTCTTGGGGTACGTATTTTAGAGAACCTTTTTATTTTTGATTCATTCCTTTTTAGTTAATAATTATAAGTAATTTTAATTATTAAATTTTGTGTTAAGAAATTAGATTATTGTTATTATTTTTGTTTTATTTCTATTTTGGTTATTTTTGGACGTTCTTTTCCACTCTTCTCCTCTTCCTCTTTCTTTTTTTTTTGGGAATCTTCGGTTCTGACTTGGGGTTTCAAGATTTTCGCCCTTTTGCCGCCATCTTAGATCGCAATTAACAAGTGTAGGATTCGAAACTAATCTTCTACTTCCTGTTTTTATTTCCTTTCCTACTTCAGTCGATTGTATCTTGATTCGCGAGTCCTTTTCCCCATGGCTTTTTGCGTTAATACTTCGTTTCTGAGCCTTTAGATGATAGGAGTGCTGAAAAATCACTCCTTTTCGATAGGGTGAGGTTTTGGGATCGTTTCGGTGGTGAACAGTTAAAACGAGGCTGACTGGAGGTGGTTTCGTGGCCTCCTTGACACACGTCTGTGTGGATTTGAGAAATTAGGGTTCCAGGCCAAATTGGGTGCCACATAGCTGTGTGGCCGATTTGGGGATTTTTGTCGGAAACCACACGGGCGTGTCTCATGGGCACATGGGTGTGTGGGTTCGGTAATTAGAGATTTTGAGTTTTAGGGTCACACGGCCTGGCCACACGACCATGTGACTGATTTGGGGATTTTAGGGTTCTCACACGGGAGTGTGTTTCGGGACACACAGGCGTGTAGCTGATTTGAGGCTTAGGGATTCCACACGGGCGTATGTTATGGGACACACGGCCCTGTCTAATTACCACACGGACGTGTGACACCTTCACACGGCCATGTCTGCTCTGCTTCTAAAATTAGTGGCTTTGGACAGTGAGTTACACGGCCTACTCCCACGGCCATGCCTCTGCACCACACAGGCGTGTGCCTATGTCACACGGCTGTGTGCTACTCCTTACACGAGTGTTTGGACCCCTACACGGCCTGGACTGCTCCATACGGCCGGAGCGCACGGACGTGTGGCCTGAACTCGCCAAATACTACATTTAAGTCAACTTGATCTGAAATGCAAATCGATTTGTTCCAACCTCTCGACAAAGATTACTTAGGGTGATTACGACTCTATTCTAACCTCGATTTATGTACTTTTTGTGATTGATGTGTGACATGTTAGGTATCGAATCTGAGTGCACAAGTGTGCATGTTTTTGTAACTGATTGGCTGATTGCAAGCGATTGTTTTTGAATGTCTATCTAAGATTGTGCTCTGAACTGGTGCATCGACATTCATATATTTGCATACATTCACCTGCATAAAACTTTTTGGGTGGGATTTTGAAGAGAAGGGAGATTTACAATTTGGCAGTTTAACTGCATTCTACAGTTCCAATTCTCAGAGGGTCATGGATGGTTCGACTGTACTGCGGATTTTCGCACTGCACTGTACAACAGATACGTTAGCATCGTTGCGTATTGTTATTATCTGATCTGGCAGTTTTACTGCAACCTATCAGTATAGTAGTTTACCGCATTGCACCGTACCGTATGTACGTTAGCTGCGCTACGTACCTTTATCTGATCTGGCAGAACATATTGCACGACTATACCGCAGTTCACCGCATTGCACGGTACAACTTATACGCTAGCTTTGCTGCGTAATATATGTGACTAGCAGTCTATCTGCGTTCTGATAACCCTAATTCCTAGAGGGTCGAGGGCGGTCCCAATTCCTTGAGGGT
The DNA here is from genome assembly GCA_025698465.1 of Gossypium longicalyx. Classification (NCBI taxonomy): domain Eukaryota; kingdom Viridiplantae; phylum Streptophyta; class Magnoliopsida; order Malvales; family Malvaceae; genus Gossypium; species Gossypium longicalyx. The sequence continues at coordinate 42,720,980 of CM046999.1, forward strand.
CGTGGACAATATAGATGATCATCATTGCTGGGCAAACCGGGATGACATCGTACAGATGGGTTGATTAAATCCCCATAGGGGGTATAAGGTTGGATAGGCTTTTCGAGGTCCTTATTGGAGTGCAAAGATGGGTGGGTCGATTATAAATTTTGGATTTTAATAATGCTTTAATGATATAATTTGATGATATAATTGTGGTACCAATGAGGGTATATTGGTTAGGCACCTAGGATGATTGTTTTGACATGATTTGAATGTGTTTGATTATGTTTTGAACTGGTTAAACGAATGATTTTTGAATTACTTAGTGCCCAAGTTTACAGGGAATGGTAAACATGTTGTTCAAGGTACATTCTGAGTCTACGCAGCCCGACACAAGGACGTGTGAGACACACAACTAGCACATGGGCGTGGAGGGCCATTTCGTAAGGGTACACGGCCTGGCACATGGGCGTGTGGCTTGGCCGTGTAACCCAAGTCAGAGAGTTATACGGGCATAGACACGAGCTGAGACACGGCCGTGTATCCCTATTTTGAATGCCCACACAGTTTAAGACACGGGCGTGTCTCCTAGCCGTGTGAGTCACACAGCCTGGCCACACGGCCGTGTGAACCCTGCAGCTTTGAAAATTTTTAATATTTTTCAAAAAATTCTTTGAGTTTCCAAATTAGTCCCGACTTATTTCTAACATGTATTTTGGGCCTCGGGAGCTCAAATAAAGGACAGTATGTATGTAATTGGTTTATGACCTGAAAATTAAATGATATGAAATGTTTGAAATTTATATCTGTTTGATCGGTAAACTCCAGTAATGCTCCGTAACCCAATTCCGGCAAGGGATACGAGTTGGGGGTGTTACATTATATGCTTGTATATTCTAGAGGTGTAACACCCCCTACCCGTATCCGTCGCCGGAATAGAGTACGAGACATTATCGAGAAGCACGAAACACTTACAGATAATTTAAATACATTTTCATAACAATTTGTTTCGGTTTCATACTATTTCATATTTAAGCTTTTTGCACCAAAGTATTTAAGATATTATCTTTATGCAAATAGCACACATGAGGTACATAAATTCCATAATTATGAATGAACACATTTATCAAACATATTCCATGTTTTTATATATATCATAGTTTCATATTTCCATGTATCAATTACCATCACTTCCTCGTATTTCAGACAAACACGTGTAACAATTCATAAACATGCAATTCATTAACTCTTCCTACCAATCACGATTTTAAATTGTCAAATCACTTATTGAGCGCAATTTCAATGTTCACTAAAATCTATCATATAAATTTGGACGTTCGTATTCATCAATAAATTCCATGTACAGATATCATCATCTCATATTTCCACATACATTTACTTTCCACATTTATGAATTCAAATAGCATATACAAGACATACCGATGTATTTCAAGTACGTTTTCATGATATTTTGTTTTGAACTCAGATTATTTCATACTAGAAGTTTTCTCATTAACTCATTTGGAATATCAATTCATACGGATAATACACTCAAGGCGTAGAAATATATAATCACAAATGAACTCATTCATCAACCAAGTTTTATGCTCATGTCTCATCAACTCGTATTTTCTTATATCACATAATTCCATGTAATACTTACCAAACTTCTTCAAATTAGTGAACATCTTACGGAATTGAGTACTTCGTTTTCTCGATGCCATAGTTCAACTATGGTCTTACACATCTTCACATAATGATGCCATAGCCCAGCTATGGTCTTACACATATTCATATATCGATGCCATAGCCTAGCTATGGTCTTACACGTAATCACGTAATCACATATCACATATCGATGCCATAGCCCAGCTATGGTCTTACACGAATCACATATCTCACTAATGTCATATCCCAGATATGGTCTTATACAGTAGCATATATCACACCGATGCCATATCCCAGATATGGTCTTATACGGAAATCACTTGTCACTTGTCACTTGTAGCCGAAGCTACCACTATTCATCGATCGTGCAGCCGAGCTACCATTTTTCACTAATCGTGTGGCCGAGCTACCACTTTTCACCGATCGATATAGCGAAGCTACCACTTTTCACCGATCGTGTGCCGAAACTACCACTTTTCACTTTTCATTTGTCATTGATCGGATAAGTGTAGCCAAGCTATCACTTATCACTTTCACTTGTCCTTGATCGATAAGTGTAGCCGGGCTATCACTTATCACTTGTTGCCATGGTCCAACCATGGTCTTTTCCTTCAATTCATCTTGTCACTGAATTGAAATGCTCAATTTGATCATTTATTCAATTTTCATGCTTTTACATTATTCACGGTTTTATCATCAATACATATGAAATAACACATCATGAAATTCATAAAATTAACAAATAATCACTAAAATTTAGCCATATAAACTCACAAGTTCAATTTTTCTATTATAACGATAATCATAATTTCATAATAAATATTCCAAATAAAACATTTGTATTATTTCTAATCCAACACTTATCGATTATAATCGGGCATGTGATCAATTTATACACGAGTCATTTATATATTTTTCCTCCTCCTCCTCTCCATCCACATCCTTGGTATAAATAACACACTTGTAAGTAACCTTATCCATAATTTTCACTAATTACTTATGTGAATATTCAAGCTATCCATCCATGTCATAGCTACGGAACTCCAAATTAAGGTCCGCTAATTTTTCCTGAAACTAGACTCACATATATTCTTACCATGAAAATTTCATAATTTTTGGTTGGGCCAATTAATACAGTTTATTCATTGAAGTCTCCCCTATTCTGCTGTCTGACAGTTCCGACCCTTCTTCACTAAAAATTAATTACCTCCTCGTACAGGATTCAAATGATGTTCTCGTTTGTTTCTATTAAAAATAGACTCATTCAGGATTCTAAAAATATAAATTTAATCCCGTAATTATTTTTATCCAATTTTTGATAATTTTACAAAGTTAGAACAGGGGAACCCGAAATCATTCTGACCTTGTCTCACAAAATTTATCATATCTCATGATTTACAATTCTATTGCTTATATCATTTCTTCTATAAGAAACTAGACTCAATAAGATTTAATTTCATATTTTATTCATCCTCTAGTTCTATTTCTAAATTTTTTGGTGATTTTTCAAAGTTAGACTACTGCTGCTGTCCAAAACAGTTGTAGTGCAAAATGTTGATTTCCATTTTTTCCCAAATTTCACAATTCATACAATTCAGTCCTTGCTCAATTAACCCCTAAATTAAAATAATTTTATCAATTAATACTTTTACTAGACATTATAAGTTATTTCATAACTATTGAAATTCAGAATTTCCACATAAAACTCTAACTTCAAACTCTTTTACACTTAGGTCTCAAACATTCACTTTCTATTCAATTCTTTCAATAAAATCAACATATAAACAATTTAAAGCTCTAATTCCATGCCAAATCATCATATAATTCCAGCACATATTCATATCAACTTTCAATTTCTTTCATAGAATCAAAAACTAATGAATTCAACAAGTGGACCTAGTTGTAAAAGTCACAAAAACACAAAATTTTTAAGAAATAATCAAGAATTGAACTTAATTGAAGTAAAAATATGAAAAATCAGCTTATGGGAACTCTTCCATGGCGTTTTTGCTGATGAGAATGCAGAAAAATAAAGAGAAATCTAGATAATTCCACTTTAGTCCTAACTTTATCAAGTAAATTTTGTAATTTTCCAATTTTCCCCTTAATTCTCCTTATTTTCTTGCTGATTTCATGTCCTTGCCGTCCAGCCCAAATAGACCTTGGGTCTATTTACCTTTTAAACCCTCTTTCTTTTATCATTTAAGCTATTTAATCATTTCTCAAAATTTTGCATTTGATACAATTTAGTCCTTTTTGTTCAATTAACTATCAGAACTTTAAAATTTCTTGACGAAACTTTAATACTAACTTATTAACACTCCATAAATATTTACAAAAATATTTATGGCTCGATTTAAAATTCCCGAGATCTCGATACCTCGTTTTCGATTCTAATTATTTTAGTATTTATTTTTAGTACACTATTCACTATTTCAAAAAATTTCCTAACTTCACATTTAACTTATAATTACTAAATTAATAATATTTCCTACTCATTTGTCGGATTTAGTGATCTCGAATCACTGTTCCGACACCACTAAAAATTAGGCTGTTACAAGAAGAGACCTCACTCTTATCAAATATACTGATTCAGACTTACAAATGTGTCAGGATTCGAGGAAATCGACACTAGACTGTGCTTTTATCCTAAACAGCGGGTCTACAGTGTGAATAAATGTCAAGTAGGGTTACACTGATAATTTCACTATGAAGGGTCGAATATAAGGTACGAAAAAGCTATAGCACTATAACAGTGTGGATATAACTAATCCTAAAAGAAACCACATAAGGATAAAACACATTAAGGGAAACGATAGTATTTGATGGAATAGTGGATGTAGTCAAAGATCACATTTAAGAACAAACCCTGGGGATTTGTTTTGCCAAGACTTTTCTAGCTAGAGAGCTCTTTGGGAAACATATGGAGGGGTACAGGAATGCGAAACATGACTTATCTACCTCACAAAGGTAAGTGGGAGACTATTGGATCCGATGTCCTAAGTGTAGTATTTTCGTCTAAGTACACTCGTAATTTTTTTGAACAAATTAATTAATAAAATTATTCATGAATTAAATTAATATACTTTGTTTTATTTTTCTCATATGGTTTTTGCACGCAAATTAAAATAGAAGCAAATATTGCTCATTAGTTGTCTAAATATTTAACTAATATTAAGATGTATTACGTGGTCGGATCGTAGTACAAAAAGACAGCTTGTACTAGTAGATGAACCTAAGCATGTCCTTAGTCTAATTGGAAATGAGCAAACCGATTGAAAGATTAATATGTCATCTATCAAATCCAATTGGGGAGATGCGTTGTCTTGGGCATCGGAGCGGATGGCTCCCAGAAGATAGAGACATAGATGTGACTGACTGTTTTGACAATACATCGAATAAGATCCAAGCAGAATAGATCCTGAATTTGTTTATGGATTTATTCACTTGTGACATTCATAGTGTGGCATACCTAAATCCTGAATGGATGACAGACTATGTATGTGTGACTAGTACACTTTGATGTAAGTAAAAGCTTTAGTTTAAATAGATAAGGAATTGAAAGCCAGTGTGTTAGGTGTACGACTTTTATAGTATGTAGCATCACTCACAATAGTGGAATTCATAGCCCAAAACATGGGTAAATGATATCCTCTCATTGGTATTACATGGTTGATTAAAAGTAAACGTGGCCACGGGTCATCCGTCTTTATGATGGATAACTTGATAACTATTTGATAGAATTGACTTTTCATGAAGGAAGATTTAATGGTTACCCTGAGATAAAATAAGATCATATTGGGAGAACGGATATTATCCAAAAGAGATCAATGATATCCTATGAGGGTAACACACTAATGGCAAGGTCATTGAATGAACATTAAATGGTTGCTTTCGTAATGGTATGTCGTTGGGAAGAGTTCAATCATGATATTATAGTGGGATGACTTCATGGCAAAATGAGTTTATAATTAAAAGGCGAAAAGCCATAACTTAATTATAGATCATTTGAGCCTCAACTTCATATGTCCAATCGATCATTCCACTAGCTTGTTAAAACCATAAATGAATTACGTGTTTGAATAAAAATGAACGGAATGAATAGAAAAAAAAAAAGAAATGGGAAACGTTCAGGAATAATTATGGTTTTCTCCGAAATGGAGAAATAGAATCATTTGGAAATAAATGTAGGTTTCCAAAAAATTGGAAATGAAAATGAAAATGGAAATTTGCAATTTTATATAGGATTACTTAAAAGATTATGGAAGAATAAGTTTATATTTTTTACTATTTTGGAGCCCAAATAAATTATTCAAACATAGTGAACATTTTGAGTTGTGACATATTGAACAAATTTTTTCAAAATTTTATCGAGCATAAATCATCAAAATTTTATCGGGGGTAAAATTGTCAAAAATTTATTAGGTAAAATTGGGATGAAAATTTTTTTTAATATGTAGATATTAAAGTTTATGTTGGGAAATAGAAAAACTGAATTGAATTAAATCATATTACAGAGTTTTAGGTCAAAAAAGCTCAAAAAATATTCGAAATTAGACCCGATGTGAGAGAGGCCCAAAACCCCTCTTATAACATAAAAGGGGTAGCAACTCTACTAAAAATACAAGGGAAAGTTGTTCACCCTTCTCCTACTCTAAAAAATTAGAACTATATCATTTTTATGTTATCCAATAATAATAACAAATTTTAATTTTAATAAAACATAATTAAAAATATTATATAAAACTTACTTAAAATATAATAAATTAATGATTTATATTAATGTGGCATAAACTCATAAAAAGTTTAAACTTAAAAAATTTTGGATTTAAAATAACTTATTTAAATGCACTTAAACTTACCTAATTACCACTTATCTATAAAAACATGTAAATACATATATATATTGGTGAAGTGTAAGAGAAGGATAAAGTCTTAATAGCAACGCAACTAATACGACTCGAATTTAAGCTATACTTGAGGCGGTAAACACCCTAATTATCATATCAATAAATAGGATTAAAAAAACATTAAATATTTTTCTTAAGATTGAAATGTTAATTTTAATATTAAATTAATAATTTAGATAGAATTTGGATGGGATGGGAGAAGTGCTTTAAATCTTTGGCCATAAATGCAAAACCAGCTAAGCTAACCGAATTAAAAGTGTTTAGTTGGGGCTGTGCTGTGTAGTGAATAGATAATAGAACGTCTCACTACACCCTTTAAATGCGCATCGCAGCATCCCTACGCCTTATCCATTCCAAATAATAGTAAAATTTATATATCCATCTAATAAAATTTTCCCTTTATATTTATTTATTAAGTTAAATAAATAAATATAAATAAAATTTTAAGCCGAACACAAATGAAATTTGGTTAATTTATTTATGTTCTTGAATAAATTCGTTTAAAACTTATTTAATAAATTATTTATTTATTATTCTATTAATATACATTAATAAAATTATTATGATTTCATCTTCTTATTTTTAATATAATATAATTATTAATATTTATATTTGTTTATTTATTGTTTGCTTGTTAGTTACTAATTAATATTATTAGGAATATGACTCCGCCTTGCATGATTTATTTTATTATTATTTTAATAATTAACTTCTTTTTTTAAATTTTTAAATTTTAATTAATTTTATTTTTTATTAACATAAAGTAAATTTATTAATTCATTAAATGAATAAAATCATAAATTTAAAGAGAGAAAAATAGCAAACACTCATCGTAGATAGTGAAAGATAAACTTCATCAACACAACAAAAATTTTAACCTTAACATCAATAAAACAATATGAAACAATTAAATTTTAAAACAAAGTAATATGATTTAATCTTTTTAGTAAAACAAAATATGCATGTCCCAATTTTTTAATATGAAAGTAAATTTAATTGTAAATTTGAACAGAATATAAGAGTTAAAAAATTCAACTCCCCTATTTATTCTAGAAGGATGGGAGTTAAAAATATTTTTTATACTAATTAAAATTAAAACAACATTTAAAACATAACTAATTAGAATAATTTAACTAATAAAAATTAATATTTTGAGAATAATTAAATTTAGAAAAAATTTATTTAATTTAACAAAAAAAACGAAATTACAATTAAAAAAATTAAAGAAAAGCGATATACATGTTTAATGGAAAACTGTAGCCACAAAAGCATAATTTTTTAAAAGAAAATTAAAGATAATTGAGCATAATGAACTTATTTGACAATAAAAATAATTAATTAAAATGTTTGTTAAAAATAATTAATTAAAATGTAATAATAAAATTTATAATTTATAATAATTTATTTAAAATATTTCCATAATTTAACTTCTGCATTCAAAAAATCTTTTGCAATTTATGATTATATTTTTATCATATTTTATTTAAATGACTCAAAATATCTAAATTTACTAAATTCTGAAAAAAAAAATTATTACTTTTTTATCATATATTTAGTACGCATCATCATGAACATTAAATTACGTAACACAAATGTGAATGAAGGAATTCATATTATTTTATCAAACTCATCAAATGCAATTCATATTATTTTATCAAAGATTTGATAAAACATACAACATCTAAATTAAAATTCAAACCATTTTTAAAGAAAAAAGAGAAATGATAGAAAATTTAAAATTGATTAACTGAAATCTAAAAAATAAATTGATATAAAATGTAAGCCAAAAAATTAATAAAAGGTAATATATACCATACAAACAAAATAATAATAATAATTAAAAATATTTAAAATAGAATTCCAAGCATATACTAAGAGAATGCATTATCGTAGTTGATTTTATTACAAAGTATGTGAAAGTGTCATGGGTCACAAATTGAAGCCCGTGACGAATGCATATAAAGTATCCCATCGAAATTAACTGATTAAATTAGGCTCATTTGACTCACTTGAATTGGCCTAATTCATGGAACATATAGAAAAATCCATCTACTTGAAACCTTGATAACCCAGTAAAACTAGAGTTATCAAGGTAAATATTTTGTATTCCTAAAATTAACCATCGATATAATTTAAATTGTATCGTTGGATTTAGATAACTCAACTATAAATAGAGGTTTTTCCCTTCATTTATTATCACTCAGTTGTATTTATTCAAAGTAATATAATACACTTCTTTTTATTGCTTTTCTATTCACTTTTTTCTTCTTTGAGAGTTGCTTCCGCTTTATTACACTGCCTTAGAGAATTTCTTTGAGAATTTTTGTTTTCTCAAGAGTCCTTCTTGCAAGCGTGCTCCTCCGAAAGCACACACTAGAAAAAGAGGTAAAAAACTATTGGTAGCATATTCAACAAAACGGGTGATTTTCTCGCCTACTACGGATCCCATACTCCCCCATAAATTGAAAATCCATAGCCCCAATTGCTATAGGAATACCATTTAGTTGACACATACCTATTTGAATAGCCTCAATTAATCTTATCTTTCTTTGATAAAAATCAATACAATCTTTATAAAGCTCTTCTTCAAACTGAAATTCAATGGGATCCAAAGAGATCATGTCTTCATCCATAGGACCCCAAGTGCCTAGATCAATCGAAAGTTCGATTCTATTTGAACTACTCATTTTCAAATAATATTCACATTGTTTTCAAATATTCATTTCTAATTTAAGCAATTTCTTAAAATTTAATTCAAAACAATTTCCGCATTGAACCCACAAATGCTTATATAGATCAAGATCATTAGAACTTTCTTCTAAAGTTAAAACATTACCATTTTCACGAGAGTTAACTTATACGGATCTGAAGCAAAAGAATCACTTAAAACCAAATTATTTTTTTTTCGGGTTTACCATGCTTGTCCAAAGCCTATATCTATAGACATAAGAAGCATAAATGAAATAAAACTCTACTTTTAATGATGATTAGAATCCTAAAGTACATTAAACTTATCTTAATTTGGATCAACACCCATTTAATAATAAAATATTTATAACAAATTGATATTTTTTTTATTTTTGCAATTTATAAAAGGAATTGGAAAAGTAAAAGTAAAAGAGAAAATGTATATTTATTTCTATTTTGTCTAAAACTAAACTAACCCTATTTGATTAATTAAAAGACTAAATTAACCCTATTTACTCTTAAGGATTCGTGAACATATTCATTTAAACGAACATGTTAGTTTAACTTAAACAAACGAACATGAACATTCATAATTTTAAATAAACGAATACAAACAAATATTTTGAAAACATAAATTAAACACAAACAAACTTAAAAATAAACAAATAAAGATGAACAAAAATCCATTTATTCAAGCTCGGTTCATTTACAACCCTAAACTTGGAAGATTTATTTTATTTAATTTTTTTTTAAAAAGAAAACTGTGTGTCCAACGCATTTGGACATAATAATGTTTGGGAAAAATATAGCAGACCGATATCAGAAAATCACCTCAAGCCCATATAACATTGCCTACCAAGAAGTTCGTTGTTGAAACCTAAAAAACAATTACTTCGTAAAAAACAATAGTTTTAAAATTTAACGACAATATTTTTAATGGGGAACTATTTTTCATCAGAAAAACTTTTCAGAATTTTGGTGTATTTTAGTACACGAAAAAGTTACAACAATGCCCTAGTTCTAGAGTTGGTGTAGTCTCTCACCTCAGGTGAAGTGGCATCACTGCAATCTAAAGAGTGACAATTTCGAACTATTTGCTATTTTTTTTTTATTGCGAATACTGCGATGTTTCACTTGCGTATGGAAAGATCGATGTGCAGGTAAGCTACACAAGCCACGAAAAACAAGAAGAACGCGGAAGCCAACATCAAAGGCTCTGCAAGCATGAAGATTGGCTTGAAGGTGTAGTAAACCTGCAAAGAGGGATCGATAGAGAACGCATGAGATAGAACAAAACCGTGTTCCGCAAACTATAATGGATGTCTTTTCCGAGGCTAAAATATCTACAGAATTTGAGTAATTTAATTTTTGTAGTTCGATATTGGTGCAGAGTCAGCAAACAAGTCTTTGTCAGCATTTCGATAGTTTTCCGTAACACGGTAATGGAATTTACTTATTTGTACCAAAATCAGACATACAAAGATTAAATTACTCATCTTATACAAGGACTAAATTGCACTTTTAACTATAACACAGGGACTGCTACCTAGATGCTTTAACCGTTTTCCTATTAATTAGGGCAGATTCGAACAGCCTCCATGAAAGTACTTATGTATTTTAATCATTCATCATTTTGAAGGTTTCAGTTAGCATGGTGTTCTATTCACTAACTTATAATATCATGAGGAGATGGAGACTCAATATGGACAACAATAAAATCGATACCAATGCAAAAACACATAATACAAATAGAAGAGGCGACAAATTACCTGGAAATGAGAGTTGTGTGTGGGAACGAGATTTTTCTTTTCCATGACCACCACAGTCCTTCCCACAACATCAAGGTAAGAGTATTTGGTCTGCAAGATTCAGATGTAACATGCATAAATAAATTCATGCATCCACTATAAAAACTGCAAAGAGATTACTATATAGAGAATAATTACCTCAAGATGCTGCTCCACAGGAAAGGGAACCACAGCAGAAGGGTCTTTTGAACCCTCGGGTAACACAACCTGCAGCATAACATGTTAGTTCCAGTTTATATCCCAAAATTTTAACAAAAGGATTAAAGAAACAACTATATAAAGAAGCAGATGTAAACAAAATGAATCCAAGATCTTTAAACCAAACCTACTTTGACGGTTAACTTGTCAACCACTGTCTCAAGAAGGGGGCATCCAAAAGTAAAGTTGAGATAACGCCTGTCATCAGATGTCTCGAAAAGGAAGTCTTGTAATGGTAGCCCATAACCAATGACAAAAGTTGCTTTCCAACCTCCAAATAAAGGATACCGTGGTTCAATTTCCAGTTCAGACTGTAAGAGAATAAACTTAGTTGACAATCAACATACACAAAGAGAAAGTAGCAGCGATAGAAGCATATGAAAAAGATTTTAAAAACCTTTCATATTATGCTGACTTCTTCCTTAATTGGAAACATGTAAAAGGGTGCACTAATATATAAATGCATGATTACAAGACTGGGGAAACCTTGTTGTTTGATGGCAAGTTGGCAACAATATATAACTAAGCCAGAACAAACCTTTCAAATAGAAACTTACATGCCAACAAGGAGAGTTGCAAATACAAGGGTTTTAAACATCTACATGGTCACATGTCCAAGAAACTAGGATAAAAAGCATTTACTTTTAGGAATAACTCATAATCACAAAAATTCCAAAGTTGAGTAGGTAATTGATTTTATTGTTAAAAAACAACTTTTTGCTGCAAGGGAAAGCGAAGAGAGAGAATGGAAGAGAAAAACACATTTGAATACCTTACGGGAATCAGTACGCAGGTGTGAGGACGAGATGTTTCCTATTTCATCCCGGTAGTAGACAGAATGAACCCTAGGAGGTAGTCTTGCCAGAAGGTACCTCAACGAGGATGCACCATTCAAAGTTGGCCTGGATTGGAAATCAACCCTGAAATAGCATGCAGCAGAAGTGACTACTGAAATCAATCATAAAAAGTTGCTTTGTTTCTTGATCTTTCAAATTGAATCCTAGTAGGTAGTAGCTAATCTACCTTGAAAATACACCTTTGTGCCGAGCACCGGCATGAACCAATGTGTACTGCTCTGTGACCTGAAGGTTGCCCCAATGAGATATCTCAACTTCACGAACAAGCTCCTCAACAACAGCAAATGGGCTATTGTTCTCAAAATGTATAAGAATTGGAGAAAAAGAGTATGGAGGATGATCCTCATATGGCCCATACTTTATTTCAGTGCCTGCACGATTACTGGGTTCCACCCTTGTGAACGATTCCACTTTGGTGCTTGGTGTCTTAATAAAAGTCGTTTGTTGCTTAATATGATATGGTGACAATATCAACGCACTATCACGATAATATACTAATTGAGATTCTGATTGGGCTATCTCAGCTGGAAAAGGTTCTTGGGAGTGTGTCAACAGGTACAATACTTCTAGGGTTGTGCTTTCACCAGACTTTAAGGGATTTGCCATATAAATCGTAAAATATTTAGCGTCATTAGGAGCATCAGGCAGTTCAGTTGGTTTTACATCAAGACGGACTAACGTAGTCTTCTTCCTCTTTCCTTTAGTTACTAATGCTTCAACCGTTGCGAGATGATCAACTTGAGTGGGTGGGAAAGAAAGAACCACCTCTGAAGTAGGCGTACTACCAGCATTCTCGACCTAAAAGGGATAAATACATACACATTTATTCATAAACAATTATGCAAAATAAAATACATGAAAATATTAGAAATCTAGATATTAATAATCTAATCCTCATACTATCAATGCTAATACTTAAAATGATGCCTCAATTCCATTCACTTGCATAAACCAATAAGAAATTATAGACTCCAGTTTTAAGTTGCTTTTGCTACTCGACTGTTTTGCTATTTACAGTCTGCTGCCTCAGAAGTTACTACAAAGCAAAATCGTATTTGATTAAAAGCTTACAATTACCTAAAAAAAGTTGACTGAAACATAACTGTTTCATATAAAAGTAAATCCTGAATTTCGCTATTAAAAATAGTTTAAGTTTCTTTTCTTAAATGTTAGTTCTTCTTACAGGTATTAAAAAAAAAACACAATATAAATTGGCAAGCACTAAATCAAATAATAATAAATGTCAGGGCATAAAAGTGTTCAAAAACCAGTGCCTGATATAGTGAAAAAAATGATAAAAACTTCCATTAACTAGTAAATTTTAGGCCCCCAATTCAAATTTCAAGTATAAAACCTAAACCTCTCTCTATTAAATGATTTAGATATAATATATATGCATACATACATATAAATATGTATTAATTAAATAAACTTGTAGCATTTAGAGAGAAATTACCTTCAAAGTCAAGTAAACTTTGACAATGTGGGAGCTCAAGTCAATCTGCATCAACCAAAAACAAAATTTAGGAAAGGATAAAAGAAATAAATCCAAATAAATAAGCTCGAAATAAGCCAAATTAAACAAAACAAAACAAAAATATTAAGATCAAGCATCTTGCAACTTTTCTTTTTTAAACAATAGGAGCTTTTATAATCTAAACTCATATATATATTCTTACCTAATATCAGTTCTTTAACCCAAAAAAACTTACTTTTTTGAACCGCATATCATAATTTAACAAAAGAAGCCAAATTAACCCAAAAGAAAAAAAAATTTAAATAAACAAGCTCACAAGAATCCAAATCAAACAAAATAAAATAAAAATATTGAGATCAAGCATCTTACATTTTCTTTAAAATTGGAGCTTTTAAAATATAAATTCAAATAAATTCCTCACCTCAAACCAGTTCTTTAACCAAAAAACTTTAAAATTTTCAACATTATATCATAATTTCGACAACTTCAAATGAAACTAAGATTAAAAGGTGGAAATATAGAAAAAGAGAGAGAGAGGTTTGATGCTTACTCTACGCTCGGCGTTGGAGATCAGGAGATGATTTAAGGAAGAGGATCTGCAGATCGTAAATAGAAGAGAGAAGAGAATGAAACCTAGGGCTTCTCTGGCTCTGATCGGAGCCTCCATTGAAGTTGACGAGAGAGTAAAACACTGGCTTCGACTTTGGGGCAAGGCCGTCGAGGAGGACCAAGAAAGAAAGAAAATACAAAAGGTTGGCTGGGTCAACTCTTTTTGGGCCTTGGTAGTCAACTCTAGATCTTTTTTATGGGTTGGGTTATCATCTGGTCTTGTAAATTCCATCCAATGGAAATCTCCATAATCTGAAATTTAATTATAATAGTATAAAAATTAATATATCGGGACGATTAAAGTTTTTTACCGTTTTACACGAATTCAATCCATATTCTTTTAACTTCTTGTTTTTTTAAGATATTATAAAAAAATGGTCAAACTTCATTGTTAGCCCCTATACTATGTTGAAATTTGGGATTTAATCTATATACTTTATTTTTTTACATAATTTGGTCCTTCTACTTTTATTATGTCATTAATTAGTCTAAATATTTAATGTTTTAACTATTTCAATCAAAATGCTAACGTCAATTTTTTTTTCTTAGGAACACTATTCCAACAGTTTTATTTTATCATGACAAGTTCGAATGGATGTTTTTAAGAAAATATTCACATAAACATTCTTAACATTATTTTATTGTTACATGACCACTAAGTGTTTTTTTTTTTAATTTCAAAATATCATACAAGTGAATTTAATAGAAATATTTAAACAACGGTAACAACCGAACCTAAATTTTTAAATTCGAGAAGTAGAGGTATTATGTTCCTAAAATAAAACTAGGGAATTAAATTTCAAATAGATGAAGTGTATGCAGACTTCGGTTATATTTTAACTTTTAAATTTTTATTCTATAATTTGACATAAACAAATAATCAATCCAACACAAAAGATAAGAATCATACTAGTTATATATAATTGAAAAATCAATAAGATGATACAAAACTTGGTCCTTAAGTATGAAAACGAAGACCCAGTTCATTTTTTAAATTAATATTTATATATCAATTCTATTACATTTTTTTTTAGTAAATTGAATCCTGATTTACGTGGAGCAACTCCAATTAAAAATAAGTTAAAATATGTTATAAGTTCTTATATTTTTTATAAATTCAAAATTTAGTCTTTATATATCTATTTTCAAGAATCTTTTTTTTTTTTTTACATTTCAAATTTTAAAGTTAAAGTCTAATATTAACAATGTTATTTTTTATTAAATTTATTAGTGTGACATTTTAACATAAAAAAAATACTCACTCGGTAGACATGTAACTAAAAAATGACGTTATAATAAACCTGAATTTAACAAAATAATTTTAACAATGTTAACAATTAGATCTAAATTTTAAATTTTGAAAAATAAAAATACTAAATTCCTCAAAATTAAAGTATATGAACTAAATTCCAAAGTTACGAAAATTATAGAAACTTATCACATAATTTAACCTTAAAACTATTATACTTCCGATTCAATTACTGCCTGGCCCTCTAACAACTAAGAAAATGGATTTTGCAACCAACACATTTAAGGATAATTCTTTTTAAAGTTACCATATTTGAAAAAGAATGTTTGAATAAATTATTATACAAAAAAAAAGTTATTAAAAATTATTAAATATAAAATTACACAATATAAAATATTATTAGATTCATAAAAATATATAAATATTATTAATAATATAAAATATAAAAATAATAAAATTCTGCAAACATTTGATTGACATTTGACTAAAGGTATTTGTAAGACAAAGAAAAACAATATTGTCACACCCACAATGTGGTTTAACAGAAATATTTATATTTAAAATATACATTTATAAAATTATTCCAACAAATGAATATGGATGGAGTGGTAAGAGATTTCTATTTAGATTTATTATTCTTGAGTTTTGATTTTTAAATAATGTTTTTCAGTTGTTTTATTTGAAATATTATATAAAAAACAAAAAAAAACAAAAATACTCTATAATAATATTAATTACCCTTTAAAAATAAGAGTATTTTAGTAATTTATAATTGAGCTGGTGTTGAGTTAACTCGTGATACCCACTCAATTAATCATTTTATCTATACTATTTATTAAAGTCTTTTACCGAGTTGGTGTCACCCATCATGTAACACCCCCAACCCGGCCTAAGAGTTTCGGCTAAGTCGAAGGCATTACATTGATCACCGAAGTGATCCTATAAAGCCATTCTTTTTACTTAGAGTGGATTTGTATGAAAATCAACATTCATTTATTTAAACCGGCTTAACTTAACAATTCAATTACAACATTATTGAGGTGTAATTTTGAGAAAACAGTCAAGTTTTTAAAGAGTCTTATCAAAAAATTTAAGTGTTTATTAAGTAGTGGAAAACATTTAAAGTATTGGTTTTCTAAACCGAAAAATATGCAAATATCAAAGTTTTAACTAAAACCTCATGCTTAGAATAAATAAGTTAAATAAATTTAAGCCTGATATATAAAAGCAAGCGATAATTAATAATTACAACCTAAAAATAAAACGATCGAAGAAACTTAAATAAACTTTAAAATAGGAATAATTAGAACAACTTGCTAATCTGAGAATCATTTGATGCCATCCTGCGTCCTAGTTTGGACTACCTGAGAGGTAAGGAAAAAGGGAGAATGAGTTTACAAAGGCTCAATGTGGGACTAATCTTAAAATCATTATATATAATCATCAAATAGTATAGCCTTTAATATATAGCATAATAACAATTTAAGCATGATATAAGGAACATATAATAATTCAATGCATATACAAAATACATTGATGATGCAATGCAAATGCATGTTTCCATTCGTCCATCCTAACCACCCTCGAGCATTACTCGACACACCATTTCACATATAAAAAACTTACCATCCCGGGTTTGATTTCTGATGACAATTGTCGTTCACTGGTCATTTGCGACAATGACATTTACTACAATAACTTACCATCTGGTTGCCCAATTTTGATGGCTTTTTACTACAATAACTATCATCCTGATCGACCCGATTTGGTGGCTTTTTAACTTACCATCTCGGCTTATCCATTTTGGATGACATTGCCGCCTACTTCGCGCAATACTGCTTTTCGGTGTGGACATAAATTGCCATTGTCTTCTACGGAACTCCCACATCCTCCATACGCAATTTATGTATTATGCACATTTACTTAGCATATCATGCTTTTTATCATCAATTGATGCTATGCTTGTCAAGCACTTTCAAAATCCCTTACTAACATTTAATGGCATGTATTCATGCATTCATATCAATTTCACATATACAATTAATTTAAGCGAATTAAAAATAATTTCATATTTACAGTATTTTCATGTGAAATATCATGTCTGGCTCGACTAACTCATACATACAGGTTCGCAAGTAGGGTTCATACATGTATGGTTCGCATAGAAATTCTCATAGGTTGGCATAACTAGATCATACAGGTTTGCATGATAACTATCAAGGGTTCGCATAATATTCCTTAACGGCTCACAAAATACCACATATAGTGTTCGCATATATAACATCTAAGGTTCGTATGTTAACAAATATATGGTTTGCACAATACTACAATTCATAGGGTTTTCATAACATGGTTCGTATATGACACATACAGGGTTCAAATATCATGGCTTCCATATGAAACATACAAGGTTCACATAACATAACCTAGGGTTCACATGTAATAAACTATAGGGTTCACACATAAGGGTTTGCACATACAGGTTTGCGCATAAGGGTTCACACACCTAGAGTTCACACATAGGGGTTTGCACATACATGTTCACACATAAGGGTTCGCACGTAGGAGTTCACACATACAGGTTTGCACAAGGGTTCGTACATAGGGGTTCACACACTAGCTCGCACTTAAGGGGTCTAACACTAAGGTCTCACACCAAGGAGGCTCATACAAGGGTTCGCGAATACTAACCTAAGGGTTCACACACGGGTTAACACATACAAAGGTTCACACATAGCCTCACATATACTATCATAGGGGTTCGCACTCATGGCTCACCTAAAGGAATTCGCATTCTGGTGTTTCGCCTAATGGGCTCGCACATACTGTTTGCACTTAGGGTTTGCACATACAATAACTTATGTAGGGGTTCGCATAACTTGGCTCGCATAATATACGTATAGGGTTTGCCTAACTAAACATGTATGGTTCACATATTAAACAATTATAGTTCGCATAAATAATCACCTAAGTTCGCATGTACATATATATTACCTACATATATATTACCTAGGCTTACATGTTATACATACTACCGAGGCTTGCATGTTATACATATTATCTAAGATTCTTATGTCATACATAATACCTAGGGTTCACAAACCTAAGGTTTGCTCTTTTAGGTTCGCTTATGGGTTCGCATGATATTTTTTATAAGCTCGCATACCAATTCTTATGTGATTGTATAACTATTTCTTATAGGGTTCGCATCCCTATCTATTGCAGCTTTCTTAGATGAGTTTGCACACGGAACTATTTATACAGGGGTTCGCATACGTGGGTCGCAAGGGGGTTCTTTTAGTAGGGTTTCGCATGTAAAAACTATAAAGTTCGCATCTATGCACTAGGGGTTTGCACAAATATTGAACTTGTATACCTATAGGGTCACATTTAGTTTGGCTCACATATAAGGTTCATCGGGGTTTCACATACCATAGGGGGTCACATACTAAAGGATGTTCACATACAATAGAGGGTTCACAAGTGTATTTACACAAGAGGGGTTCTTATGTTTATTCTTTACGCATTTGACCATAATCTTTTAATGATGCAACATAATCATTCATACATAATGATTTTGAATGAGATCCCACACTTATTTTGAAAGCACAAAAACCTTAATCAGATGAGGAGATTGAAGATCCACTTGAGGGAGAGAGACGTTTTTGAAACCTTGAATCATTTTGCTTTGAAAATCTATTTGACAAAGAAATAATTTTTGGATATTTTCTTTGAAAAATCCTTTAGATAAAATTCTAGGATTTTATAAAAAAAAATTGGCTATTTATAATACTTATTTTCCCTAATTGAAATAGGTTTTTAAAAATTAATGTTGAATTAGGACTATTTGAAAATAAGGACTAAATGGAAAAACAACGGTATTTGGGCTGGGCTAGTTTAAAATTCAACACTTTTATGGGGTAAAATAAGGAAAATAAAATGTTTTGATTTGAAGACATTCAATTCAAACTTAAGACCTGTAAGTAAATTAAAGCCTTATCACTGAACCAGTAAGCTCATTCTTGCTAATTTCTAAACAAAAATAATTTTTAAAGCATATTAAATCTCTTACCATTTTCTTAAAAAAATTATCTAAATTTTATCTCTATTTCTTATATGTTTATTTTTGGGATGTGACACATCAACCAAGACAAGACTTAGAGAATTACAAAAAAAAAAAAAAAAACATTGTCTTTGTAAAGTAAGTTATATGATTATTTGGATATTTTTGTCTTTGTATATTTTTATAAATCAATAAACAAAAAATTGTCCCTAATGAAACTTAAACTAAGAATATCATGCTTATAAAACATTTTCATTTACCATTTGAGCTAAAGCAAATTTTAGTTTTTATATAAAATGTTAACAAAGTATATTTGTTATATAAACTTTTATATATTTGTTTATATTAATAATGTTGTTGATTGAGTTGGTGTCACAAATTAATTCGACACCAATTCAAGATTGAAGACAAAATAATGATAAACAATTGTATTAATTTAATATTCTTCATTATGTGTTTTGTGTTTACTTTTTGTTTTACTCACAATTTAACCTATTTTTTTATTTTAATATGGTACATATTTCATGTATTACTATTAATTAGTTCCAAATCATACGTTTCATTATTTATTATATGTTATTTTTAAATACATTTTTATATTCTAAATATGTGATTTCCTCATATACATATGTATATATATACATGTGTAAAAAACATTCTAGTCTATTTATATTACGTTTTAATAATTTTTCGCAACGTTTTATTATTCACTATATAAAAGGAAAAAGAATATAAAAAAACTATAATTTATATTCAATAAAAATAGTATATTATTAATCAAAGTAAAAATAGTTTGGATGGGCAGTGTGTTTACCTCCGGTGAGGTTAAAAAACAGTGGTGATGGTGAGATTAGTTATTGTAGTGGTGAGATTGGATATTATGGCGGTGAGATTAGAAATAATGGTGGATATGTGTTTGGATTCAAACGTAGCTGTAGCGGTGAGATGAGAATAAAAAATGACCATTATAGACATTAGTTTACAATGTATTTATAATAAAATAAATAATTAAATTTATATTAATATTAAATAATATAACATAAAATAAAATTTTATTTTTTATAAAATTATAATTAAAATATTAAAGTCATATGCAATAAAATTTAAATATTTTTAAATTATATTAATAATAATTGATAAAATATATTTAAATTATTTTATATTAAATAATAATTAAAATTATATATTTATGACAATAAATTTATATTATTTATTAAATTTTTATATAAAAATTATATAATAATATCTAATAATATTTTACTTTCTATAAAACTCAAAAAAAAAAAAAAAGAACAAAGAACAAAGGTAATAAAGAAACTGACCTCAGCTTTTTCTCGACTGGCACCTTTGGCTCCAGTGAAAATTGAGAGCAGCAGTATGGTGAGAGTGCTCAATTGCACCGCACCTCAAATCTTCCAAACAAGAAACCAGTGCAGTGAAAAGAAATATTCACCCAATATTCCATCTCAGCATGAGTAAAATTCAATCCAAATGAAGCCTAAATTGTATTGTATGAAATAAAATGTTGATTTTTTTTTATCATATTTTTTGGCAGGTGACTCTTATGAACATCTGCAACATTGAATCATGTTCAAAATCGAACTTGACTTTAGAGTGTGAACTTATTTCAGTGATAAGGGTAATTTTTATTCTCGTGTAATATATGAGTTAGTTGTGCGTATTAATTTTATAACATTTTTATAATATTAATTTATATTTAAAATTATTAATATTTTTAAAAAATTAATGAATTAAAATGAATAATATAACCACGTAATATTTTTAAAATATTTAAATGATTTAGAATAAATTATATTAATGTTATTTAATCTTAAAAATATTTAATATTAAAACAATACAAAAAATCATCATAATTTGAATATTCATATTAATTTATTATAATTTAAAGATTAAACTATCAAAATAGTTATTTTTGTTTACTTTAAGTTACATTTTAGTCAGTTATGTTTGAAATGTTATGTTTTAGTCACTTACGTTATTGTATTGTAACATTTTAGTTATTGAATCATTAATTATCGTTAATGATGTAACAATAAGTTGACGTGACATATTAAACAATCATTGTAAATGAAAATTTTTAGGTTAAATTCTACAATTGGTTATTATATTTTTCATTTTGAGCAATTTAAATTTTTTTTATTTTATGTTCTTTTAACTTTCCTTTTTTATTATTTATTTTCGACCCTCTTCTGTTTCTCCTTTTATTTTCCTCCCTTTTTCATTTTTTAACATAATTTTTCTATTTTTCAATTTGTTAAAACTAGTCTCTATACTTTTATTTTTTTGAATAATTTAATTTTTCGAGTGAGGCGAGCTTGTGGACTAATTTTAACAAATGGAAAATATGAAAAATTTACATTAAAAGAAATGGAGAAAAAGAGGAAAACAGATGGAGAAGCAGAAGAGAATGGAAAATAAAGGAAAAAAAAGGTTAAAAGAACATAAAGAAGAAATAAAATTGCTCAAAACGAAAAAATATAGGGTTGATTGTATAAATTAACTTAAAATTTTTGTTTGAAATGATGATTTAACATGCCACGTCAGCTTACGATTACACTATTAACGACAATTAACTGCTCAGTGACTAAAATGTTACAACGTGATAACATAAGTGACTAAAACGTAACATTTCAAACATAAGTGACTAAAATATAACTTGAGGTAAACAAAAGTGACTATTTTGATAGTTTATCCTAATTTAAATAATATTATTAAAAACATTTTATAGTTTATTTATTATATATATTGTTTATTAAGTATTTTATTGAGTTGATGTCACCCATCAATCAGTCCCAACTCAGTTAAGAAATTACTAAAAAATTATTTTATTTGCAAAGTAAGTTATATGACTACTTGGGTGTTTTTCGACTTTCAATACTTTTATAAAACAATAAAAATTTATTTATAATAAGATTTAAATCAAAAACACCATACATATAAAACTTTTACATTTACCATTTGAACTAAAGCAATTTTTAGTTTATATTTGAAACTTTAATAAATTATATGTGTGTTCTAAATTTTTATAAATTTGTGTATCTATATCTATATATTCACTAATTATTAAGTATTTTATTGAATTGGTATCACCTATTAACCAGGTCCCAATTCAATTAGGAAGTTACCAAAAACCTATATTTTTGCAAAGTAAGTTTTATTATTATGTGGGTATTTTCCTCCTTTTATATTTTTATAAATCAATAAAAAATTATTCATAATGGAATTTGATCCAAATACAACATATATATATAACTTTTTCATTTATCATTTGAATTAAAATAATTTTGAATTTTTGTTTGAAACTTTAATAAGTGATATCTATGTTCTAAATTTTTATATATTTGTGTATCTATACTTATTATTATTAAAGTCTCTAACTGGGTTGATGTTACAAGTCATTCAGGCACTAATTCGATTAGAAAAATTACAAAAATGTCCTTTTGTAATTAAAATAAGTTATATTATTCGGTGATATTTTAGCTTTTTCGTTTTAACAAAAATCAATAAGAATATGCATATAGTGAGATTTAAACCCACACTAATTAGATTAGTAAAATCTTAAATTTACCACTTAGCTAAAGCTTCATTTTGATATATTTACACATTTTTATTTTAATATTCACAAATTATTATTTTCTTCACTTGTATACCTATACTATTAATAATGTACATGACTAAGTTGGTGTTACAAGTCAACCGGGCATCAACTCTATTAGGAAAATAATTTCATTTTAAAGAAAACTAACTCGATTATATTGTTTGAGAGTATTTTAATCATTTCATTTTTAAAAAAAACCAATAAAAATATGCATATGGTATATTTAAATCAATGTAGTCGGTTTCGCACCGGTTCCATTTGCACCAATCGGTGCCCATCGTTCCAGTAATAAACTGAAATGTTCTTTTCTCTTTTCCGCATCAATGTAAATTCCAATCCATACTAATTGCACCAGATCGTTCCGGTTGATTCCAATTACACCAGCTGGAATATTATGTATTAACTGGTGCATGAGTAATGTTAAGAAATAGATAAAATTATTTTTTTACTAACTTTAAAATTTTTTTATTAACCAAATTTCAAATTTAAACTTTAACCAATATAAAAGAACAACAATAAAAATTAAAGAAGAAAATTAAATTGAGGAATATATATAGCAAACAACTAAAGAAAAAAAAGATAAAAATTTTAAAATCTTTACAAACACAATTATATGTGTACATTTTTGTTTAACTTTCATTTTATATATTTAGTATGGGATGGATTTTATTGTAGATTTTGTTTCTAATAATGTTGTGGATAATTTTATTGTTTAATTTGTGGAATATTTTTTCCTTATTTATTTTTAGATTTGTTAGATAATGAAATTTTATTTGTAAAGTTTGTTGATGAGTATTTTATATAATCAATTAATATTTCCATATTTGAAATTATTTAATTTAATTCATTTGATATGTTTTAAATATTTTCAAAAGTATCGTTAAATCTGAAACGATACATTGAAACAAATCGGTACCGGCACATACTAGTTCTAGTCGAAAAACTGTGTCCACCGATATGGTTCTAACTACCTTGATTTGAACTCACACCAATTGGATTAGTAAAACCTTAAATTTACCACTTAACTAAAACTTTATTTTAATAAATTTTATACATTTTAATTTTATTATACACACTTTGTTACCTCCCTCAATTGTGTATATATCTATACTATTAATAAAGCTTCTAACTGAGTTGATGTTACGAGTCAACCAAGCTCCAACTCAGTTAAGGAAATTATAGAAATATCTTTCCGTAATTCAAATAAGTTATATCATTTGACGGTATTTTAATATTTTTATTTTAACAAAAACTAATAAAAATAAAAATATGCATATAGTGGGATTTGAACTTGTTGCAATTGAATTAAAAAAAAGAATTTATCTCTCAACCAAATATTCTTTTTGATATATTTTATACATTTTAATTTTAATATGCACAATTTAATAATGCATTTGATTGAGTTAACATCACAAGTTAACTCGACACCGATTTAAGATTGATGACAACATAACAATATATATATTTAAAACTTTAATATCATACATATTTCATATGTTATTATTAAGAAATTCCAAACCATACGCTTTATTATTTAATGTATATTATTTTTAAATACGCATTTATGTTTTAAATTTATAATATTCATACGCATACACAAATAATAAAACTTCTAGTATCTAACTATAAAAAAAAGGAGATATATAAATTAAACAATCACATATTTCAATCTTTAGTTTTGACGAGTAAAACCAAAATTAACTATTTTCTAATTAACCATCAAAGACCAGGTGAGAAAAATGTTTAATTATAGAATGGGCAAAGTTTGAAGTTAGAAGAGTAGTCCAATATAGCAACGCTTTCGTAAAAATGTTTTGTGGAAAACACATACATAAATAGCCACATATTTTCCATTGGATTGTTTTTTTTTTTTTTTTTTTTGCATTAACCTGGTATATTTAAAATTGAAAAAAATATAAATTATTTTTTTAAGTGAGTAATTTTCTTTATAAATGTTATTTGTATTGGAAAACTTCATTTTCTATTTACCTAAAAAAAATTACATTAACCTATTATATTTTACACAACCAAACACCTAAAAAATAAAAATAAAAATTTACGTGAAACATACTAAAAAATAAAAATAAAAATTTACGTGAAACATACATAAATTAGTTTTTTTTTTAAGTGAATAGTTTTTCTTTTAAATGTGATTTGTATTGGATAATTTTTTAAAATAAAGTAATATTTTGATTTTTCTCTTTATATATATATATATATATATTTAAAGTTAGTTAGATAAGTATGCTTATAGCAACCAATTTTCAATTAAAATTAAAAAATAGCTTTGACAAAATTTTTAAATTTATATATATATATGATTGCATAATATTATTAAATAAATATAAATTATAAAAATAGTCACTTTTGTTTGCCTTAGATTACATTTTAGTCATTTATGTTTGAAATGCTACATTTTAGTTACTTACGTTATCGTCTTGTTACAAGTGGTCACTCTGTCGTTAAGCTCTGTTACCTCCCTAACAGCAAATCCTATATGGTTGTCCAAATAAGTTTTAAATACCAACTTGAATGTCCAATTGGGATGAGAATAGTTTTTCAAACAAAATGGAAAAGAAAACTAAAAGAAAAGGGAGACGAACGATTTTTCTTTTCCAGTTCAAGGTGTAATTAATTTAAAATTTTCCAGTTCAGGTTAGCATTTAAAACATATTTAGACCGCCATGTAGAGCCCGTTGTTAGTGAGGTAACGAAGCTTAACGGTAGAGGTACCACTTCATAACAAAACAATAACGTAAGATACTAAAACATAACACTTTAAACATAAGTGACTAAAATATAATATAAGGCAAACAAAAGTGACTATTTTACAGTTTACCCTTAAATAAAATAAGTTATATCATTATAAGTATACTTTTGTGTTTTTACATTTGGATGAAAATTAATAAAAAAAATTACATAAGAAAAGATTTGACTCTATATCATTAATATTTATAGCACATAAACTTTACCACTTCAACTAAAAAGTTATTTTGATTATTTTATACATTTTAATACTATTATACAAACCGTTTTGCCCATATCGTTTGTGTATTTTATTATTAAAGGATTAAGTTTGGTTTCTTTAACTTTGTTACCTTTTTTGTTAAAAAATTTATTTTAAAAAATCCACCAAATAATCTTTTTTATTTTTAATATTTTTTATTACTTTCGCTCAAATTGTAGGTTTACAATTTTCTTATTAATAATGTTGTTATTTGAATTGGTCTCACAAATAAACTTGATACTAGCTCAAGATTGATGAAAGATTTTTAAAAAAAAAATTAAGTTACCACTTTACACATAAATCAATTGTTAAATAAATCTTTTATAACTATATTTTTAATGTTAAATTTTATTTTCACCAATATGATAATATTTTGGCATTTTGATAACATGTTAAATAATGTTATGATGGCA
The DNA here is from genome assembly GCA_025698465.1 of Gossypium longicalyx. Lineage (NCBI taxonomy): Eukaryota > Viridiplantae > Streptophyta > Magnoliopsida > Malvales > Malvaceae > Gossypium > Gossypium longicalyx. The sequence goes on from CM046999.1 coordinate 42,747,528, forward strand.
ATTTAATGTGCTATAGAAAATTGACAATACAAGATAGAAAATAATTGGAGTGCATTTAATATTCTTAATCAAACACACATATATATTAACGTATTTAAATATATCTTTAGTCACAATGTAAACTAATTTGTTTTATTATAAATTTGTACATATTGCATGTATGCTATTATTATTGGTTTCAAACCATACTTTTTATTTTTTATTAGATGTTATTTTTAAATGCACACATGCATTATAAATATGTGATTTTCACATGCATACGCATGTGATAAAATTACCAGTATGAACAATTTTGTTGATTGAATTTGTGTCACAAGTCAACTTGATACTAACGAAAGATTGTTGGCAACACCATGATAAACAATTATAGTACATTTTGTATTCTTAATATGATGTATTCACATTTTTAAATTTCATTTTACTCACAATTTAATATATATATATATATATATATATATTGTTATTTTAAGATAGTACACATTTCATGTTGTATCATTATTTATTATATACTATTTTTAACACACATAGTACACATTTCATGTTGTATCATTATTTATTATATACTATTTTTAACACACATCTATGTTCTACATTGTTTCCACACGCATATGTCAAGGGGTTAAATCTTTCATCTCACAATCCGTGCGGCCATAGGCGATCCATTCGCTCTAAACTCGCCTAAGTCAACCTTTACTCCAAAAGTGAGGATTCCTTTAGAATTCTTTTTAGGTACCAATTTGTATAGCAGAAGCAATTGTGCGAGAAGAAGCTACAAAAGAACAATAGAAAGCCACAAAAAGAACGCACACAAAGTGTTTGAGTAAATGCTCAAAGAATTCTATTACTCTTAAGAATTCAACTTACAATGGATGAGATACAAATGAAGGGGAGGCTCTCTATTTATAGTTGAGCTCCCCAAAAATCGACGGTCAAGATCAAATTACATCGACGAACGAGATTAGCCTATCCATTGATTTTAGGGATTTATAAGATTACATCATATCAAATCAAATCTAAAAGATATGATTCCCATATTTACTAAAAATAGCCTATGTTGCCATAACTTTACTATCGGGCCAACCAGGCTTCTCCAACAGTTCTTGGAATCGAGCCAATTCTCGTGGGCTAAATGATCCCCATCTAATCGATAGACCTCCATGGGGCACATCCTGTGCCATGGTCACAGGTTTTACACTTTGGCCCGTGACATTCTCCCCTACCTATTCTCGCAACGCCCTCGTTGTAACTTCCGAATGACACTGACTTGATTCACCTTGAAACTCTCCCGTTGCCTTGGCTTCTCTCGATTTGTCTTGCGATCGGTTTATCCCTTTCTTCGGAACCTTTGCCTCGGCTTTCGTCGCCTCTTAACTTGAACCGTTGCACTCTTTGGTACATCTTGTTGGCAAGAAGTCTCTGCTCTAACTTGCCCCAATTTTGACTTGTTTCTATTGGAATCCCTTTGATTCTCGCATCTTAGCTTCGTACCGCCTATAGTCCCTCAGCCTCCTTGCTTAAGAACTTTGAAAGGGCCTATATGACCCTACCAAGCCAACAAGTCAGAATTCAAAACACTATCAGAGTGTTTGCAATGTACCTTACTCATAGCATTTACTCGTTTCGACTGCTTTTGCATCGCTTCTTTCCCCTCGAAGTCCGATACACAACCCATATTTCCTAAAGGTGGTGGCTCCATAGTCAACTTCACAGGCTTCATGTAGGTCTCATGCTCTACTAACTTTTTCGAAGGGGCTTTCGTAGCATTTCATTCTATTGAGTTAATGTTTCTCCTATACGAAACATCCTCGACTAGTTGGATTAACAACAACACCTTGGTCCCAACCTTCATATCTCGATGCATTGGCACAATAATTTTTTATAACAAACCAGTGACAATATGAATTGGATCGGCCCATGGATACAGAACTGCCTGAATCCTATCAAGGAAATTTAAGCCAAGCACATAATCATAATCATCTAAGTGGATTACCTCAAATTCTTCATTGCCTTTCCATTCGCTGATTTGTAGTTCCACATTTTAAACTACTCCCACAGTTGGGGCCTCCTCAGAATTTACCATTTTGATCTTCTTATTCGATTTTCTAATCAAAAGACTAAGTTTCTTCGCAGCATTTTCCAATATGAACAAGTTTGATGCTCTCGTATCAACAAGAGCACTCCGCTTCTGACCCGCAATGTTGATGTCTAGAAACATCAACCTTCTTTACCATCTCTGTTCTTACAAAATAGCACCATTGAATTGAATATCGATGTCTTTTCCTCAATAGGCTTCACTTCCTTCGGCTCATCTTTCTTTTCGATAGTCGAAATCATCGATTTCTTCAGACATTTTCGTGTCATATGTGGTCCTTGACAAATGAAGCATTTTATCATCTTCCCTTTGTACCTTGAGTTGTTAGATCCCCAATTCCCATATCGTAGTTTCCCATTGCTACTTGTGCTATCGATACTGTTGCTATTATTGTTGTGTCCCTCTTCATCTCCCTTCTGGTTTCTCTCACAATTGCCATTTCCATTAGGCTTAGACGACTTAAACTTATTTTTCGTTGGACCAAGCTCAACAAATGACTCTGCTTCAGCCATGGCTACAGTAAGTTCGGTGATTCCTTGCCTACGCAACTCATACTTTACCCACGACTTTAACCCATCTGCGAATCAATAGAATGCTTCTTTCTCGCTCAAGTTAGAGATTTGAAGCACGAGCTTACTAAATGCTTGAACATACTCCTAAACAGTGCCTTTTTGCGTAAGACGACGCAACTTAGCCTAAGCCTCCTTCTCGGCATACTATGGGTAAAACTGCTTCTTCAACTCTCTTTGGAACTCTTCTCAAGTCCCAACTGCGTACCCACCATGTTTCTCATCCATGGACCTACGACGTCACCACAAGAGAACAACATCAGTAAAATAGATTGAAACAGTGTTTACCTTAATGGCATCATCATCGATGTCCATCGCTTGGAAGTATTGCTCCATTTCCCACAAGAAGTTGTCCACACCCCTTGCGGACCTTGCACCCTTAAACTTCTCTAGTTTGGAAACATCTATTGCTTGTTACTTCGGCCTCGAAGTCAATATCCCATTACTCAAAGCAGCTTTGCAAATCGTGAGTTCTCCCTTTAGCTCTTCGATTTCCTTCTTCAAGGCTAGCATCATATCCTCGAGAGTATCATCCCTCTTTGCCAGCTTTTTCGCAGTAGAATTGACTGATCCATTCATCTTTTCTAGATTGGCACCGAGAAAATCCAACACAAATTCTCTGAATTGCTCTTCCATTGAGTCAAACCCATCTGTGCGTCCCTCGACTAACTCAAGCATCTCCTTCATTTCCCTCACGGACTCCTCGAGATTAGCCACTCGATTTTTCAAAGCTAACAGCATGTCCCTCGAATGACTTACTTTTCTGGCCTTCCCACAGGCCTCCATTAGCTCATTCTGATCAGCAACTTCTTTCGACATCCCAAGGGTGTCTTCTCAACCAATAGCTCTAATACCACTTGTCACAGGGCTAGATCTTTCGACTCGCAATCCGTGCGGCCTTAGGCGATTCGTTCGCTCCAAACTCGCCTAAGTCAGCCTTTACTCTTAAAAGTGAGGATTCTTTTAGAATTCTTCTAAGGCACCAATTTGTATAGCGAAAACAATTGTGCCAAAAGAACAACAGAAAGCCACAAAAAGAACGCACACAAAGTGTTTGAGCAAATGCTCAAAGAATTCTATTACTCTTAAGAATTCAACTTACAATGGATGATATGCAAATGAGGGGGAGGCTCTCTATTTATAGAAAACTGACAGTCAAGATCAAATTACATCGACAGACGAGATTAGCCTATCCCTTGATTTTAGGGATTTACAAGATTACATCATATCAAATAAAATCTACAAAATATGATTCTCATATTTACTAAAAATAGCATATATTGTCATATTTTCATTATCGGGCCAACCAGGCTTCAATCTGACAGGCTTCTCCAATAGCTCTTGGAATCGAGTTAGTTCTCGTGGGCTAAATGATCCCCATCTAATTGATAGACCTCTATGGGGCGCATCTTGTGCCATGGTCATGGGCTTTACACTTTGGCCCATGACACATACGCGTGTGATTAGAATTTCTAGTATGAATAATATTATTGATTGAGTTAGTGTCACAAATGAACACAACACTAATTCAAGATTGATGATAAAAAAAATGATAAATAATTGTATTCATTTACTATTCTTAATCTAATATATTTTTTGTGTTTAAATTTTATTTTACTCACAATTTATTCTAATTTTTAATTTTAACATCGTACATATATGTTATTATTAATTAATTCCAAATCATACTTTTCATTATCTATTGTATGTTATTTTTAAACCCACATAAATATTTTAAATACGTAATTTTTATACGTATACGTGTATAATAAAATTTCTAGTATGTTGTTAAATCAATTTGTTTTAATGTTAAATTTGTTAACATTAAATTTTTATCCATGCTTTAAATTAACAATATTTATAACGTTAGTAAAAATATGAGTATGTATAATTAATAAAAATTAATTTATAAAAGTACATTAAATAATTTCATTAGTTAGTAATATATTTGTAATCTAAATATTTATTTTATTTATTTCTTACCATATTTTATAGTAAAATATGTCGTAATTATTGCATATTTTACACATCCATATTTTAACATTAAAATAATTGCATAACCATAACTATTGAAATACATGAAAATTGGATCATCAATCAATGTCAGTTGTTTCTAATGGCAAGAGGAGTAGGTATTTTGATTTTTTTTTATTTATCATTTTCTCATTTAATGTGATTAGGTCTAAAATGGAAAGTGCCAACTCACCAATAATTTTTTTTTGAAATTCTATTAAATTTAAAAAAATTACCAATTTCAAAATAATATTTTTTTTATAAAATTACCTTACACTGATCAAAGTTTATAGTAAAATTGTATAGAATTAAAGTTTATAGCATTATAAATTGATTAAAAATTTATGTATAATTTTAAACTTTTTATCTTTTAATAATTTACAACTCATAATTAATATATTCATAAATAAAAATTTAAGGTAAATATAATAATTTCACTATTAAGAAAAAGTGAGATTTCTATTTCTAATTAGAATTAAATTTTATTTGATGAAATTAATTAAAATAATAATAATTAGAGGTAATTTTATCCAAAATTCTATGTTATCTATATTATTGATAAATCTCATGATTGAGTTGGTGTCAAAAGTCAACCAAGTTCCAACTCGATTAAAGAAATTATAAAAATATCATTCTATAATTAAAATAAGTTATATAGTTTGAGAGTATTTTAGTCTTTTTATTTTAACAAAAACCAATAAAAATATGCATATAATGGGACTTGAATCTGTGCCAATTAGATTAGTAAAACTTTAAATTTACCACTAAACCAAAACTTCATTTTAATAATTTTTATACCTTTTAATTTTTGGGTAAACTACCTATTTAGTCACCCAAGTTTACTCGTGTTCCTATTTTGGCCACTCATTTAAAAAAAATATTATTTTAGTCACTCATGTTAGATAAGTTGTCAATTTTAGTCACTCTTATTAGATAAATTGTCAATTTAGTCACTCTATCATTAAAATGTGTTTGGTCACCAAAAAGAATGCTGATGTGGCTTGTTATAATACCAAGATTAGCCCTCAATGTTTACCCAATTTATTAATTTAATCCTAATTTTGAAAAAAAATTAACCCTCGATATTTACATATTATATTAATTTGATCATTGTCGAAACCATTATCTTGAAAAAGGGGATCGACTTAAAAACAAAAATGGGAGTCACCACCAATCCTTTTTGCTTAGGTGTGATCGGTTTACCTAGAAATTTGGTTGTTTTAATAAAATATTTCGATTTACTAAAAAAACGGTTTTGGTCTACGAAATTTGAGAAAACGAGTTCGGGAGTCGGTTACGTGCGAGGAAGGATTAGCACCCCCATCACGCCCAAAATTGATACCTAATTGATTAATTAACGTCTTAATGTCGAGAGTTGAAAAGATTTTAAAATTCGATCCTTTTTTATTAATGTTCATTAAAAAGAGGGCTTGAATTAAATAGAAATGAGCATCAAAGGCCCACTCGTCCCGAGATAACAAAATGCCACATCCCGTAAGTTAGGATGCGACGTTTGGACCCTTGAGAACAAGTTTGCTTTTAATTTTTATCGAAACTTTGTGTATTTTGAAATTTAAAAGAATATTTAGCTATTTAGGTTTAACAAGAAAACCGAAACCCCGTAAGTTAGGGCATGATTTCTCGAATTCCCAAAACGCGAAATATTGCCTCGTTTTGAAGATTTTTCTTTTTGAATAATAGCAAGTACAACACCAAACATCATGCATTATTTTGTTTGGAGTAAAATAAAACTGTTTAAATTGGATAAATACAATTCGAGCTTAATATGCGATATGATTTAAACGAAATAAAATAAAAGACAATATAGGGCATGGAATAGTAATACACGAATTGAATGCGATGTCAATGAATGTCAACAATATGAAAATATTAATAAATAAATCCTAAAGCATTTAATGGCAATATTCACACAATGTATGTCATTTAATACCAATATTCATAATCACAAAAAATGAGACAATCATCATATACGAAAAAATTTTAAAGTAAATATAACGGTTTAAAATAAATAATAAATGAAACAACTATAAATAAATAATATAAAAAAGGTTTCAAATGAATAATGTATAAAAACTTAAAATAAATAGTAAAAAAAACTTAAAATAAATAATATAAAAACATTTAAAATGAATAACATATAAAAATGATTTAAATTAAATACTATATATGAAAATTTTGAATAGATAATATATAAAATAGTTTAAAATAAAGAGTATATAAAAATATTTTAAAATAAATAATATATAGAAAGTTTTAAATGAATAATAATAATAATAATGGATTTAAAATGATTAACATATAAAATAATAGTATAACTAAACAACATATGAAAATTTTTAAATAGATAGTATATATATAAAATAGTTTAAGATAAATAACATATATAAAAATATTTAAAATAAATAATATGTAAAATAGTTTAAAATAACTAATATATATATATATATATAAATTTAAAATGGGTAATAGTTTGAAATGATTTAAAATACATAATATGTAAAATAACTTAAAGTAAATAATAATAGAACAGTTTAAAATAAGTAATATAAACAAAAATTAAAATATATAATAATGATAAAATAATTTTATTTTAAAAAAATGAATAAATAAATAAACAAGACAGATTAGGGACTAAAATGCAACCTAGCCAAACTTTTTAGGGTAAATTTAAAATAAAAGGAAATCAAAGCAGATTTAAGGAGTAAAATAACAAACGTGCAAAGGTGCAGGGACTGAAGAGGAAATTATTCCAGCACTCATGCGCACTGTTCCACGCAGGACCAAAATGAGACAAGCGCAAAAACCATGGGGGTCGAATTGAAAAAGCAAAAGAAAGAACAAAAGGGTCGAATTGAAAGCAAGTAGCAAAGCAGAAGGACCCGCAGCGCAAATAGCCCATTTGGCCTTAAAAACGCGCGGATCCTCCACCAATCGAGTCAGGTCACACGGGTCAAAGGCCAAAACAACGTCGTTTTGGCCTCTAAACCCAATCATCCAAACGACGTCGTTTACCCTTATTTTTAAAACCCAATTTTTTTTTATACTTCATTTCCAGCCGATCTTTAAGAAAGTTTCAAAAACTCTCTTCTCCTCTGCTAGGGTTTCAAACCCATGGCTGCACCGTCACCATGATCACCGTGGCTCCACCATGGACGGTGGTCGGAGCCACACAAAGACCGGAATCTTGGCTATTTTTAAGAGGGCCCAAAAGCAAGGCTCTCCAAACCCTTAAAATGTAAAAGAAAAGGACCTCTCCACTACAGCAAAACAGGTTTTTAGCGGCATTTTTTGGGCCTATAGCGGCTAAAACTATTTGCGGCGCTTTTACAAACGCCGAAAAAAACGCCGCTAAAGACAACGCCGCTAACATTTTGTGGCGTTTTTCCCACAAACGCCGCTAACATTTTGTGGCGTTTTTCCTACAAACGCCGCTAAAGGTCATGACCTTTAGCGACGCTTTTCCCACAAACGCCGCTAAAGGTCATGACCTTTAGCAATGCTTTCCCACAAACGTCGCTAAAGGTCTTCCTCACAAACGCCGCTAAAAACACGACCTTTAGCGACGCTTTTCCCGCAAACGCCACTAAAAATTATGACCTTTAGCGACGCTTTTCCCACAAACGCCGCTAAAGGTCTTGACCTTTAGCAACGCTTTTCCCAAAAACGCCGCTAAAGGTCTTGACCTTTAGCAACGCTTTCCCACAAACGCCGCTAAAGGTCGTGACCTTTAACGGCGCTTTCCCACAAACCCCGCTAAAGGTCTTCCTCACAAACGCCGCTAAAAACACGACCTTTAGCGACGCTTTTCCCACAAACGCCACTAAAAATCATGACCTTTTAAAAAATTGTTTTATTTTAATTAAATAATATTTATTTCTATGTTAAATATTATATTATGTTTAATTTTTGAAATTTGAAATTTAAACTATATACTTTTAAGGATAAATAAAAAATATTAATTAAATTAAATTTTCCATTAAAATTTAAACTTCAAAACTAAATATAAAAATTAATGAATTTAAATTTAATACATAAACATTGATTCAATATGTAATTTAATACATAAAAAATAACACATACAGACACATAAAGTATTACAATTTCTAAAACAAAATTCATCCTCGTGAGAAAAGAATGCCAATTCATCATTACCTCTCATTAATCAAAGGAAAAAAATCAAAAAAAAAAGAAGAAACAATATACAACAGAGGGCTGGTTCAAGCTTATGTGAAGCCAAAGTATTACAATACCTGCATATAACTTAGAGAAGTCCTTTGATGCTTTCAATTCAACTGCCAGAGAATCCAAAACACTGGAATAGAAAGCCAAAGTATGCACCTGTAAGCCAAAGTCAGGCCAATAAGGAAATCACTTATACGACCCTCAAAGCCACATATGTCAAAGCACATTATCTGATCTCTTTGAATTATGATATGGAAAGATAAATTTTTAATAATGCCACCATAATGCAAGAATCAGAATTTGTTTCGACAAAAGTCATTGATCATGTTATTAATCATGTGCCTTTGCATGTACAGGTGTTGCATCTAAAACCTACATAGTTTAAATAAAAAATATCACCAAATCCATGGCCTATCCTCAAACAATCTATTATTTAGATATGTAAACGAGTCAAACAGAAAGCAACTCATGGCAAAGCATTTTCCTGATCCACTATGTTAGTTGTTTTTATCTTTATTTCTTCCCTGAGTTCAAATTTAAACCTCAAAATATCTAAATATATTGATGCTCAGAATGCTTAATATTGCGAACAACCAACACAATAGTCTAATACTAGTTTATCTATTATGAAAAAATACTAAATTGTAAGTTACATAGAGAACAATTTCAATTATTTTCACTTCAGAAAGCACCAAAAGAGTTGAACAACTCCGCCTAAATTTCATCTCTTAAGGTTAAAAACCTCGATTACACAAAAGCCTCTCTCAGCCTTTTTGAAATAAATAACCAGCAACTACTATGAATCTTATAGCAAAAATATATATAAGAACAAGTATCTTACCTCTGCAACAAAAGGCCATAATTTGCTCAATTGCTTGTTCAACCATTTTGCCTAAAAGGACAACATAGTGTAAGACAAGAAGCAAATCGCAGACTGCATAAAATCTTAACACCAAAATGGAAACACCTTTTTCTATACCTAACACATGCAAATGTATCTAGTCTTTGAGATGCATATTTTATGCCTTGTCGCATAATGCTCTGACCTAAACAAGATAACACGAAAACAGAGTTACAACCAATTATAACCCAGATGAAACAGGGAAGAAAAATGAGGACTTCTATTGGTCAACCTGAGAACAAAACAATACAAGTAAAACGTAGAAAAGTCTTGCAACGAACACACAAAAGTTCTCGTGCAAATACACCAAGTTCTTTCGAAATCAACTACATCAAATAAATCAAAAGAATATATAAATGTTTTAAATGGAAGAGAGAAAAAAGCTGATTTTTTTTTCATTAATTATAACTAAAAGTTCACACGGCGATAGAAACTAATACTATTGGAATAATATCTTAAAACAAATTCAATTCAAAATCGTTTTGGTATTCATTTCGCAGCCAAATATAGCCTAATCTATTAAAATAATTATACAATTAAATTAAGTGCTCAAAATTTCCATACTTTCTTGAGAAACAAACAGATCGTGAAAAAAAAAAAGTACTGCTTTGCTCAAAAGTGGCTTACATTGCATCACCATGAGATCTGTTCATCGAGATCAAGGGTTTGAGTCTGTTGGTGCACCCATTTTTGATAATTAAGTAGCAAGAATAGAAATGATAAAGAAAAGGAGAGACCATTAAGGCTGGTGGTACAAATTTAGCACAAAGGCCGAAAAAGGTAAAATAGGAATCCGAATATCTTTTATCCTCGAAACCAAATAATGAAATTACATGACAAATGCCTTCATCGGTATTTTAACTATAATTAGTACAGTTGTTTATATTAATGGATTAAAAGTTTAAAGTTGTGATTAAATAGATTGCCAGTTTAATATGTTCATTTTCTCTCAAAGAAAAGTTTCAAATTAGTAATTATAATTTTGAGTGTTTAAAAATTTGTATAATCTATCGATTTCTTAATTCAAAATTATCAATCATATTCAATATATTGAATCAATAAATTATTTGTGCGATGACTGTAGCCTTTTTTAAGATAATTTCTTCTATTTTCACATATTTTAAGAGTCATGAGTATTACCTTATAGTATTTTATTTGGCCACTATTTTTATTTTTTTAATTAAATAGAGAAGTGTTTATTAATTGTACATATGCATATTTTACAATAAAAAGATAATATGTCAGACTCCCCACTTGTTATCATTTTAATATTTACTGATTATTTAACTAAATACATTATGATAATCGATGGGTAAAAAATGATTTTATTAAATTATTATAATTTTATGAAAATTTTGACAGGCCAGCATCAAGAACTGATAGAGTAGATAAAGCTTATGCAATAAAACTTCTTAAGTTAACATGAAAAACAAAACTTAAATACAAAAGAAACCCCTTATAGAAGGATTACATTTAGGCTTTTCGTAAGTACTAAAATTTTAGATTCTTGAACCATACAATAATTGTGTTAAATAATCATGTGTAATGTTGATTTGTACCTCTAAACATAGAACACCAAATGGATACAGATGGTATATGTAAAAATTACCTGCCCATAAACATGATCTACTAGGATATCAAAGTAACCCATGGATTGCCCTGAATGAAGATCACAAGCAAGAACACGATTTGCACTGCTTGAAGAATCAAATTTGCTACAAGTTTAGCAGCAATAGATTCACGCCCGAGTGCGGAACAACAGAAGATAAAGTTAACCATTCAAACAGTATTATGCATTCAGTGAAGAATTTATATGCAGAGTAAAGCTATTATTTAAAGCTATGCCTTTTTTATTTATAGGACATCTGAAGTTTCATACTAGGAAACAGAGTTCTTTCTTACTTTCTTTTAGATACAGGGAAATGGTTAGAAGGGACTTTGGGATATTCTGCAAATGCCAATAAACTATACTCAAAGAACCAAACCCCTAGGGAAATAATTCAACTAAATTGGTTTTGTACTTCAATTCAATTAGCTTTTTTTTTTTGGAATGAATATGAATCAAACAGAATTAGACTGCTTTCTATTGTTTAGAACAACAAGAAAGATGTAGAATCTTACAATATAAAACCAGAATGAATAGAATCCTATCACATGAAAGAAATGATTCCTTCCAAGAAAAGGAGTAAATAATAATTTAACTGGAAATCTGGAACTAAACTCTATATGATCAAGCATTCCATAGTTGGGCCAAGTATGAAGGAAAACAAAACAGTATGGCAAAATCTATTAATTGGGCGTAGTTGAGTTACCTTTCTGTCAGCCCTGGCATAGCCAAAATAGGGAATGACGACAGTAATATTCTTAGCAGAAGCCCTTCGACAAGCATCGGTCATAATGAGAAGCTCCATAAGATTCTCATTGGCAGGGGGACAAGTGGGTTGCACAAGGAACACGTCGCACCCTCTCACACTCTCTTGCAACTGAACATAAATCTCACCATCAGCAAAACGCTTTATCTTGATTTTCCCAAGCTTCAGACCCATATAGCATGCAATTTCCTATTCAATATAGAAAAAGCAATAGTGGGAATTACACAAATCATATTCCTATATACCTAGATACTTATTAGATATCTAATCTAAACAATCTCAATGAAAGAAAAGAGAGGGTTGAATTGAATCTAAAACCTGAGCAAGAGCAGGATTAGCAGTGCCAGAAAATATACAGAGCCTAGTGTCGTGTTTGTTGATATCGTTTTGGAAATGGGAATTAGGGGACAAGAAGGTTGGAAACGCAGGATCAGAGGCGAGGAGAGAAAAGTGAGGTTTTCCATTTTCGAACTTCAAGGGCTCCACCAAGCTACACCTTTAGAAATAGGGAAACCCAGATTTTAGCTCTAGAAATTTTATTAGAAAATTAAGAAAAAAAAACACATATGCAAGTCAAAGATATAATTATTAAGTCCCTCAAAAAGCATGCAATGGAGTTCTACACCTGCGTAAGACGTCTAAGATATCTTAATTGTGAGAAGAAATGAGGAGAGCCAGATCTGGGAATACCTTCAGGGATTGTGAGAAGAGGCTGAGAAGAGCAATCACAAAGGCAAGGTCGACAAGTGTTGGAAGTGTGGATGAAGGCTACTAATCCTTCCATGAAATGCCAATAGACACAACCCCACCTTCAACGCTGCCATCTGGTTCACTGGCATCTCTTCTATCTCAGAGTCTAACTGGAAACCAAATCAAGAATGCTGCTGGAGAGTTTCTTGATTGAAAAGAGCAACGGAGGGGTGAGATTATGGGTGTTTTGAGGATACCCATTTTAGGGGGAAAAATTAGGGGTTTCAGAGGGGGAAATTTGGGGATAAAACCGCGCCTTAAAAAATGAGATGATTTTTTTGTGGCGTTTTTTATAAAAACGCCATTATTGTTAGCCTTTTGTGGCGTTTTTCACAAAAACGTCACAAAAAATTATTTCATTTTAAATAAAACAACACCGTTTTATTCTGCTAAAAGTTTTTTATTTTATCTGCTAAAAATTATTAGTTAAATAATTTTATAAAATATTTATTATTACTATTTTTTATAAATTGGTTTTTATAAATAAAAAATCAAGTACTCTGAAAATAAATATGGTGTATTTTAATAAGAAAACAAATAATTAAATGGTTGTAATTAATTATTAAGTTAAAATTATCCAATATAAGCAATCAATCTCTCACATATCAAATTTCTATTAAAGATTGAGACGTTAATCATGATTTTATATTATTCTTTTCCGATCTAATCTCCATTTCATTAGAGATATTTCTTCCTAACTAAAATATAACTATTTTGCTAGAATTCGATGTGAAATGATTTTAGTTTTTGTTATAATCTGGTCTTATCCAAAATAGATAGTTACCTATCCATATCAATGATCTGTTACTTTTATTTATTTATTTATTAATATTTTTTTAAATCTAATATTTAAATATATCAAATGGTTTAGATTAAATATTTTTAAATATAAAAGTATTAATTGATTGTAAAAAATTTCATCATTTAACAAATCTTAAGTAAACCTTAAATCCTAAACCATTTAATATATATAAAGTTTATCTATTATCTCTTAAATAATTTAAACTATAATCATAATTTTAATATATTAAAATTAATATTATCTTTTTTACAATTATATAAGAAATTATTTAATATATAAATTAAAAAAATACTAATTAATCTAAACCCTAAATCCTTAACCCCTAAACCTTAAACCATAAACATAAACCCTTGACCTTTAAACCTTAAACCCCAACCCCCTAAAACTTAAACCCTAACCCTTAACCCGTAAACCATAAACCATAATCCTTAAACGCATAATCCATAAACCTTACAATAGTAACTCATAAACATTAAACCCTTAACCATATACCATAAACCCTAAACTCTAATGATAATTAATTCAATATTTTAAAATTAATACTATCTCTTTTATAATTATATAAGAAAATATTTAACACATAAATTAAAAAACAATTAGTCATATACCAAAAATCTTTAAAATTATTTTAAATAATAGTATTTTAATTTTTTTCATTTTTTGTAAAGATCGAACATTAGCGACGTTTTTTAAAAGGCGCTGCTAATACTCGATCTTTAGCGGCGTTTTAAAAAGCGCCGCTAAAGCCACTAAAATCTCAATACAAAACGATGGCGTTTTACATAATTATTTTGCGGCGGAAGATCAAGCATTAGCGGCGTTTTTTAAAAAGTGCCGCTAATACTCGATCTTTAGCGGCGTTTTTAAAAAGCGCCGCTAAAGCCACCAAAGGCTCAATACGAAACGACGGCGTTGTGTTAACTTTTTTGTGGCATTTTTTAAAAACGCAGCTAAAGATCAAGCATTAGCGGCGTTTTCAAAAAAGCGCCGCTAAAGGTGTACATATAGCGGCGTTTTTTAAAAACGCCGCTAATACTCAATCTTTAGCGGCGTTTTTAAAAAGCGCCGCTAATGCTCGTTCTTTAGTGGCGTTTTTCATTCAAACGCCGCTAAAAACCTTTTTTTCTGTAGTGCTCCCCTTCCCTTTTAGATCCAATCCCAACGATGGAGAAGAGATCTCCGACGACGCGGCCACGGGCGATTCCGGTGAGATTTCTTCTTCTCTTTTCTTTTGTTTATTATTCATATGCAAAAATAAAAAAGGACTAAAACTAGAATCTAAAACAAAAATAAAAGTAAAATCACATCTCAAGTTTTGTTTTCTGTTTTTTATTTATTTATTTACTAATGTGCCTCTGTAAAATACCATGGGTTTCTTGGCTTTATAAACAATTTACAAAGATTTTACGCTACTATTTTCTCTTGGTTTCTTTTCCATTTCTTGCGCTTTTTCTCTATTGTGTTTCTCCTTTTTTTTTTTTTTTTCTTTTGCAAGCTTTGACAGAAGTGATGGGACCGGGCCAAAGGTGGTCAGTCCTCGGGCGTTGGACTTGCTGACACGACGTAAGGAGCGGCGCGGCACAGAGGGGGAACCCTAGGGTTCTTCCGAAAATGTTTAAAGTTTAGGGTCATATGGGCTTTGTTATTTTCGGGTTAGGGTTTGATTGTATTATGCATACTTTATTACCTCCATTGGTTGTGTATATATCTATGCAATTGCTAAAGTCCTTGGCTAAGTTAGTGTCACGAGTCAATTAGGCTCTAACTCGGCTAAAAAATTATATAAATGTCATTCTGTAATTGAAATAAGTTATATTATTTGACAATATTTTAATTTATTTATTTTAACAAAAAACTAATAAAAATACCCACATTGTGGGATTTGAACTCCTAACTGAATTGAATTTTTTTTTTTGTAAAATTTACCACTAAATTTAAGCTTCATTTTAATATATTTAATATTTTTTAATACGCACAATTTAATAATGTATTTGATTGAATTAGTCTCACAAGTTAAGTTGACACTGACTCAATATTGACGATAATATAATGATAAATAATTTAATCTATTTTTTAATTTTAATATCATATATATTTCATGTGTTATTATTAATTAGTTTCAAACAATACATTTAATTATTTAATATATATATTTTTTAAAATACGTATTTTTATTTTAAATTTATAGTTTTTTGATATGTATAATATTTGTAACACTAACTATAAAGAAAATATAAGAGTAGTAAATACGGGAAAAACACACATAAAATATTTTACATAAAAAGCAAGATATTTTTCATTGACTTGAAAAAAATTTACATTGACCTATCCTATTTTACACAACCAAACATCGAAAAATGAGAAAAACATATTTTTACATGAAATAAACATAATTTTTTTTAAGCGAGTAATTCCTTTAAATGTTATTTATATTGGATAAATTCATTTTCCATTGACTTGAAAAAAAATTACATTGACCTATTATATTTTACACAGCCAAACACCAAAAAAATGAGAAAATATTTTTCCACTTTTAAATATTATTTGTTTTTATTTTTTGTACATTTTATTATTTTATTATCAATTATGGTTTCTTTACCTTTGTTACCTTTTCTATTGAAAAATATATTTATTTTAAAAAATCCACCAAATAAATATTTTTTTAAATTTTTAATAACTTTTATTACATTCGCTCGTATTGTGGGTGTATAAATTTTTTATTAATAATATCGTTGATTGAATTGGTGTTATAAGTCAACTCGACACTAACTTAAAATTGATGAAAGTTTTTTTTTTTTAAATTAAGTTGTCACTCTACCTATAATTCAATTGTTAAATAAATTTTCTAAAATTTCTTTCACCAACGTAATAACATTTTGATATTTTAATAACATGTTAAATAATGTTACTTAACATGATGACAATTGAATGTGTTTTAGAAAATTTAACAATACAAATTGGAAAACAATTGGAGTGCATTTATTTTATTTATTAATTTATTTTATTATAATTTCGTACATATTGCATATATTTTGTTATTATTATTAATTTTAAACCATATTATTAATTAATTATTATATTTTATTTTTAAATACACATATATATTATAAATAAGTTATTTTCACACGCATATGTGTGTGATAGAGTTACCAGTACTTACAATCTTAAACAACCTAATGAAAGTGTGGTCTTGATATTCTATCTTATATTACAATACGTTGACATTATTTGAGAATGTGATATTACGAGATTATTATGCAAGATATTGTGAATCAAATGCGAAATGGGGCAGTAGCAATCTAAATAATAATAATAATAAGTCTAAATGCTAAAACAGAAAGGTAGAGTTTAAGGACTAATTTTATATAAAAGTGTTTTTATACTTTTTCTTTAGAATTATGTAACCATGCATCTGGTTTAAAACTAGTATAAACCTTATATTGAAATCCTTCATTTTTCTTAATATTCTTTTATTAAAGAAGTTATTAAATATATTCTTATTGGACTTTTTTACACAAATAATATAAAAATAATTAATTACGAAAATAGTATGAAAAATAAATTAATTATAAAAATATGTATTTAATATATTGTTTTGCTAGTGTCGCCTGACATATTGGCAATACTAGACTGAAATGTGATAAATTAAAATATTCATAGATCTTATATGTAAACTTCCCATTTAAATTGACTTATGAGGAAAAGCATTAAGTTTAAGGGTATAAAAAACACTCAAACTAAAAAAAAAGAAGAAAAAACAATTAAACCCCTCTTTTTTTTTTTTACTTAAATTGAGCAATTGAACTTTCAAAATGCATCAAAAGGCTCTCAAACTTCTTTAAAAAACAATTAAACCCTTGCTTTTTTTCACTCAATTGAGTACTTGAACTTTCAAAATGTATCAAAAAGACCCTCAAATTTTTTCAAAAAAGCAATTAAGCTCCTACTCTTATTAAAAGTTAGAAAAAAATTATAAATAATAAATTTTATAAAAATTATTAGAAATTAAAAATTCTTTTATAAAAATGGTAAAAAAATAAAAAATTGTAAATTTTTATAAAAATCATAAAAAAATTAATGATCCCTAGTTTTTTTCAATTAAAGTTATCACGTGTCACAATACAGCGTGACATGTGGCGAAAAATGATAAAAAAATATAAAAAAATATAAAAAATTAATAAAAAATAAAAAAAATATAGAAAAATTATAAAATGCTTCTTTTGATACGATAATTTTTATAAATTTTTTTACGAAATTTATATTTCTTTACATTTTGTATAATTTTCTTACAACTTTATAAAATTTTATAATTTTTTTTATGTTTCTATATATTTAATAATTTTTTTACTATTTTTATATTTTTTGTAATTTTTAATATTTGAATTTTTTATTAAAATTTAATAATATTTATAGCTTTTATTGATTTTAATTTTTATAACTTTTTTTTCTAATTTTTAATAAAAGCAAGGCTTTATTGCTTTCTTTGAAAAAGTTTGAGAGTCATTTTTATGCATTTTGAAAATTCTAAGTATCCAATTGAGTACAAAAAAAAAAGAAGCAAGGGTTTAAATGCTTTTTTTTTTTTTTAAATTTTGAGGCCTTTTTGCACCATTAAGCCAAAGCTTTAAGGGTGACAATGGCGGCACCAAACCTTAAATAAGGTTAATTGCTTCATAAACCCTCCTTATTTATTGTTTTCTTTTATTTCCCTTCAACACCAAAACTAGAGAGGCCTCTTATCAATTATTCCAAAAAAAAATTCTACCAAAAAGTAATTTTATAAAAAAACCGATTCCAATTGAAAATAAATTTTATAAATTTTTTAAAAAATAATTTTTTTGTTCAAATTATGTTTGACATAATAGTTAACAATATTCATATTAATTTTCTTTTACTCACATTATATCTGCAAACTATAAATCGGGAATACACTAGGTTTTTTTAAACGGCCATAAAGCTAAATCAAGAACATTTAATAACATTAGGGACTAAAGTGAGAATGTCTAATAATGTTAGGACTGAAATGAGAAAACACTTTAAAGATGCATTAAGCTCTTGCTTTAAAAAACTAATATATTAAATTTAGATTAAAGAAATATTAATTTTAAAAAAAAAACTCAACCAACCCCAGCAGCAGCCGTTTCACTGTACACGTCACTATATATATCTCACCAAACCTTTGTGTTCCCTTGTGAATTGAAATCTCACTTCCATCAAATTTGAAGTACACTCGACAGTTCCAGCTTATTGCTTTGTTTTCTTTTGGGTGTCTCTCTAAAACCCTTTCTTCAATGGCTTACGAAGGCATCCTCTTGGGCATGGGAAACCCACTTCTTGATATCTCTGCTGTTGTTGATGAAGACTTCTTAAAGAAGTAAGCAAGCCCCATCAAAGCTTTTATCAAAATAGTGGAAGAAACAATTGAAAGTTCACATTTTTTTTTATCATTTTTGGGTTTTGGAGCTGTTTGGTTTTTGTGGGTCTTTAATACTTTCGTTACATCTGTGATGTTTTTTTTCCCTTGGTTTTCTATTGCCAATGACAAATCTCTAATTTGCCATGTTTTTCATGTTTATTTGTCCATGTTTTTGGATTGTTTTTGTTTGGTTGCGGAGAAAAAAAATCAGGAAAATAATGAATCTTGGATTCAGATTTTAGAATTATAGAAATTCGAAATTGTTAAATTTCATTTTCTTTCATGTATATAGGTATGGCATCAAGTTGAACGATGCCATTCTCGCAGAGGATAAGCACTTGCCGATGTAAGTTTCTTTTCTGATTAATCTCATGTATGGCTCGAGTGTGAGTGTTGGATTGAATACCTTCAAAAAATAATTCATCTATTTGGGGGAGGATCATATCTTTATATTCATGTCTGAATATGTTCGGAAATGGTTACTTTTAGCAAAATAAAGGGTCAGAGCAACATAAGTTTGTATTTAGCTTTCATTTTAGAAATCAAAAGCTGCTGCCAATGTTGGTTATGTATTTATATACATAGAATGTTCATATTTTGAACAATCTATCCCATGAACTTTGCTTGGGATCTATAGTTCTATAGCTAGATGGCAATGGTCATTTGATTTTCATTTTATAATATGTGAAACTATGATCTGGCTGAGCTGATATTGTGGATGGAATTTTTAAGGTATGAGGAGATGACTAAAAAGTATGAAGTGGATTATATTGCTGGAGGTAAGCTAGAAAGTTTTTTGATTTCATGTTTTAATGTTTCTTAGTGATTTATATGAAGTTTGCTGTTGGATTTTGTTCTGTATGCTTTAAATTTTCTGTGATTGATCTTGATCAACTAATGAGTTTTACGCTCATAACTGCAGGTGCCACTCAAAACTCTATCAGAGTTGCCCAGGTTTGCTAGGTCATGGGATTTTTTCTTGTAGTTAGATTAACATGTTTTGGGAATTTTTTTGATATCGTGTCCCTTCCAGTGGATGCTTCAAATCCCAGGCGCAACTAGCTACATGGGTTGCATTGGTAAAGATAAGTTCGGAGAGGAAATGAAGAAGAATTCAAAGCTTGCTGGTGTTAATGTAAGTTCCAATTCGTGATTGCTTCCCACGTTCTTATTGTGTTTGTTTCGATATTTAATTATGTTCAATCAGGTGCATTACTATGAGGATGGGACTGCACCAACAGGGACATGTGCTGTCTGTGTTGTCGGTGGTGAGAGGTTAGTTGCTACTATTGCCTGCTGTGATAATCCGATTGCATAGTTAAGTTGTTTTTCTCCGTGCATGTGTGGTTGTTGAAACCTAAACTTTACAATCAATTTGCTTACTTTCTTATTGCTTCAAATGAAAAACGAGATCATTTCATGTCTTCCATAACTAGTCCTCATATTTTCTTGCTGGTCGGACTGTTTTAGGTAAAACTTTGGACTTTCTGAGTACCCTCAGAATACATAAAAGCAGAAAAATTTAAACATATCTGTGTCAGATATGTACCTATGCCTAATACTCGAACTCGAGTCTGAGTAACATAGTTCCTGGACATGAATCTCAACATTTATGTTTATTATTAGGGACAAAAGGCCATGTGCAAAGTGTCGGCTTTTATCAGTTTGCAGATCTGTATATATGTCGTCAGGCCTGCATACATCGGTTTTATTTATGTAGGCATGCATGCTGTAAATACATAATCCTGAAGTTTGTGTGTAAAATTCTTTCTATAACTGTTTTTGTAGATCGCTTGTTGCCAACTTGTCAGCTGCAAATTGTTACAAATCTGAGCATTTGAAGAAACCTGAAAATTGGGCACTAGGTACCACTATTCTTTCAAGAACTTTGTTGTTTCAGCTTCCAACACTATTTCCTTTTGTTGGCTATGAGATCTCCGAGTTTGCCTCAATTGAATTATGTATTTGATTAGTTGAGAAGGCAAAATATTTCTATATTGCTGGTTTTTTCCTTACGGTATCCCCTAAATCCATTCAACTCGTTGCTGAACATGCTGCTGCAAAGAACAAAGTAAATCTACTGGACCTTAATTTGCAAGTACTTTCATTAGCTTTAATGATCATATTTTCATCGGTTTCAACCAACTTCGTTATACATTTGCAGGTTTTCATGATGAATCTTTCCGCTCCATTCATCTGTGAGTTCTTTAGGGATGTGCAGGAGAAAGCTCTACCGTAGGTTTCGAGAACCTACTTTCATGATAATCCTGATCACTCAAACAGGAGCTGACGTGGCTTTTTGTTTTCAGCTACATGGATTATGTCTTCGGTAATGAGACTGAAGCCCGAACATTTTCAAAGGTTCATGGTTGGGAGGTAATTATCTATTAGTTTTCATTCTATTTTTCTTCTCAAATTGCCTTTCCTTAAAGTTATCTTCGATGATCAGACTGATAATGTTGAGGAGATTGCTCTAAAGATTTCTCAATGGCCCAAGGCTTCGGGAACACATAAGAGAATTACTGTTATCACTCAGGGAGCCGACCCTGTTGTGGTCGCTGAGGATGGAAAAGTGAAAAAATTCCCAGTTATCTTGTTACCGAAAGAGAAGTTGGTTGATACCAATGGAGCAGGTATATTTCTCTTCTTATGTTCTCTAAGTCTTCCAGGGAGTTGACATCGGCTACAGATTTGTATTTTCAAACTATATCAACACTAACACATCCAAATTTCAAAGATTCGAGCAACAAGTACTTTGTATATTGATGCATTTTTGGTTAATCGGATCAACAGGTGGGAAATAAGAACCGATTTTGTATTTCGCAATTAGCTACTTTGGATGAATTTTGTTTCAGAACATCTTATCGGCTTTGTGCTATTAATATATATAGGCGCTTCTTTTCTCTCTGTGGTAGGGGATGCATTTGTTGGTGGATTTTTGTCACAGCTAGTCCAAGAGAAGCCTATCGAAGAATGTGTCAGAGCCGGTTGCTATGCAGCAAATGTTATCATCCAAAGGTCTGGCTGCACATATCCTGAGAAACCCAGTTTCAATTAGAAAGACTTGCACTGGTTGGCTCCGCCATTTATTTTCCGGTGATCCACAGATTTTATCTTACAGTATTCACAAGTACCTACTATGGCAATCCGCATTGTCTACAGTTCTTTGTTCTTTTTCATAGTCTTATGTGCTCCGTACTTGGTTGAGAATATATGTGATGTTATTTACAAACAAGTGGTTCAACATCATTCAAAATGAGCTTAACTATCTTATTCTCACTTTGATTTTTTTCAAAATATTCATCGAATATGAGTAGGATGATACTATCTTTCAAGTTATGAAAAAGTTTGAACAATATTCTCATTACAAGGAATGCGAAGATCAGTCTTTTCGCTTTTATGTATCAGCTTGTTGAACTGGGAACGTTATATCCAGTCTTTTTTTGACTCTCCAATTTTATATAAAAAAATAGTTATATTAGCTTCTTCTTTTCCTTTTTTTTTTTTTTTTTTTTGCCTCTTTTTAACTCTTTAACTTATATTTTTTGTTAAATTATTCTAAAATTGATAGAAAAATTAATCATTATTAACTTTGGTAATTTGGCATACAGTGAATGGCATGACATCATTTAATTAATTTTTTAAAATTTAAAAATGTTAAAAATATTTTATGTATTTAATTTAAAAATATTTTATATATTTAATTTAAAAATATTTTTATAATGTTTTTGAATTTTAAAAAATTTAAAAAATTAATTAAGTACTGATGTGTCATTTATTTGACAGTTCATGTGTATCTTACATTAGTAAAGTTAAAAAGACATTGACTTGTCTATCTATTTTGAGAAAACAAGTTTAAGAGCTAAAAAAGATAGAAAATTTAAATAAATTTTTGTAAAGTTATAGGGTCAAATAAGTCATTACGTCTTTAATTTTTTTTGAAAATTTAAAATTTAAAATTTAAAATTTTATTAAAATATTTTATATGAAGAGATGAAACATTGAAAACCATTGAAGTTTGTAGCATAATTTTATTAAATAAATTAATTTTAATATGGAAGAAGTAGTAAATGGGAATGTGATTGGTACACAACTTGGTTGAGATGGTTATAAATTCAATTTTAATTAAACTAAACTATATTATTTTGACTTTTCATCGTGTCCTCACGCAATAATTTAAACCTAAACATAACCTAATGTAAATCGATTAACTTCAAAAACCCAAATCACATCAACAAACCCAGTTGATGCGTTATACAAAAACATCTTATCGAATTTACATGTTTTTATAAATAAAAAATCAAAAATTTCAATTCTTTTGAGTGACTTTTTTAAAAAAAATTGAAATAATTTAATTCATATTAATTCTGTCTCTATATATTTTTAAGATAAAATTTAATATATTTCTTTTGAAATTTTTATATTCTTTAAAAATTTTATACTTTTTTTTTAAAATTTTTTTATAATAACTTGTTTAAGGTTTGGATAATCTATCTTACACTTCAATTAAGCCGGTTCAACTCAAATTCAATTTAAATAATAAAATATATTTTTAAATTAAAATTTAACTATAAAATATATAAAATATCAATCGAAAATTATATTTTTAATATTTTATTATTTTCAATAGTAAATGGACTTTTTGGGAGAGCCGGACCAGCTCAAAAATAAATTTGGATTTGAAAAATATTTTGAAACCGAACTTCGGTCTAATCCAACCCATAAACATCTCTAATCAATACTAAATTGATAGCATACGTAAACATTGAGAGTTTAATTTATTATTATATCAATTAAAATTATATACAATTGACCAAAAATATTAATTGTTGTAATTAATTATTCTTAATTTCTTATTTTCAAAATTGGCAATGATTAGATTGTTTTAACTTTTTTTAAGAGGATTAATTTATTTAATATTAACATTAAAAGAGACCAAAGAGATATTTTTACCAAAAAACTCGTCTCTATGAATTGAATATATGGAGTTGAAATAGTAATTTAATCCTTGAAAATGTATAAAATAAGAAACATAATATGTTCTTTTAAAAAAAGGGGCAATTGAGTCTTAACTCAATTAATATGAACATTGTTATTAATGTAAAAAGATGTGAGTCCGAGAATGCTAAAATTTATTGTAGAAAGCCTAATTTGCCTGGGGCCCAAACCAACACCCAAAATTCAAAACCAAAATAATATAGAGTCCATTTACAAAAATTGACCCAATTACAAGGCCCAAAATTAAACAGCTCAAACATTAAACCCAATCCAAACCTAAACCTAACTCAAAACAGCCCAAATTACCAAGCCCAACTAGACTTAAAACCCTAACAAAAAAAAAAATCAGAATTTTCAAACCCTAGGTGCAGCCTTCTGACTATTGCCATCGTCGCCACTGGCCACCTACTCTACCACCACCTGCAAAAGCCAAAAGGAGAAAAGACAACAAAAAAAAATCATGTAAAAATGGCTATAAAAGCCATAAAAAATTCTTTGTAATTTTTTCAGTGAGATTGAATACAAAAAACAGATTCAAGTATATACAAATAAACAAAAACACCAAGCAGATCGAAGAAAAAAAGTGTCAAGGTCCCTTTTATTTTCAGTTTTCTTTCTCTTTTATTTCCCTTTCTTAGAAACTATTATTTATCTTTTTTTATTTTCTTTTTTTAAGAAACTATTTACATACGTATACATATATTAAAATATAGTAAAAAAATTACCTATTAGAGACCAGGCCGGAGGGGAGGGGCTCTGCAGAGAGAAGAAAAGGGGAAGGATTCTGTTTTTTTTTTTTGAGAAATGAGAGAAGAATGATTTTTTAAAAAAAATCTGATTTATATAGGGCCCTTAAACGGCGTCTTTTAGGGCTGACCATAATAGCCTTAAAACGACGTCATTTTACCCTAGACGGACCCAATCTGACTCGCTCCAAGCTAGGCCAAGCTAGGATCCGCATGTTTTTCTTGGAAGGACTAATTGCGCTTGTAGTCTTCCGTTTTTTTATAGTTTTGTAATTAAGTTTCTTTTATTTCTAATTTTTCCCTGGAATTTTGCCTTGATTTTATTTTAGTCCCGTGTAAAGTGTTGCGTTTTGGAGGGCATGGATATTTTCCCCTTTAGTCCCTCCTTGTTATTCGCGCACTCAATTCGGTCCTTTTCTCTTTTATTTATTTTCGAATTTGCCCCAAACTTTTGTTTAAATATCGTTTAAAATAAATAAAATTTTTGGTGTTTATTATCGTTTCGGGGATTTAAGACATTGTGTCCTAACTTACGGGACATAGTTCTTTTTTTCGATTAACGTGAAATACGCCCTTTTCTAAAAATTTTCAACAAGCAATATTTTAATGAATGATCATTTTTTTAAAATCTCTTCAAAGTTCTCAAATATTCGACACCAAGACATTAATTAATCAACTAGGTACCAATTTTTTGCATATCGAGGGTGCTAACCTTTCCTCGTGCGTAACTAACTCCCGAACTCGTTTTCTGGATTTTGTAGACAAAAAATGATTGTTTTAATAAATTTAAATTTTTGTTAAAACGATTGAATTACTAGGTGATCCGATCACACTTAAATAAAAATGATTGGTGGCGACTCCCACTTTTCATTTTCAAAATCAAAGTCGACCTCGTGTTTCAAAAAATGGTTTCGACAGCTTGGCGACTCCACTGAGGAACCAAAATAAGAGAGTCAAGCCACGAGTTGATTACTTTTTGTCTTTTTGTCAAAAATTGAAAACTTGGTTTTGAATTTACGATCCTTTCGTTGCATTTCATCCGTCTTTGTTACGATTTTCATCATTTCGATTTATAATTGCTTTGTTGGTTTAAGTTTTTGATACCTTTCTGCACATTGCATTGCATAAATTGGTCTATTTTACCCTTTTAAATGGGAGTGAGAAACTATTCCTTCGTGAGGTTTTTCACCTCCGTGTAGGATAGTGGATCACTTTCGGGATACATTCGTTCCTATGTTTTCTTCAGATTTTCATCTCCGTGCAGCTATAAGGAAATGTATTCCCCTGAATTGAACTCGGTCTATATGAACCTATAACGAGTGAGGATCCAGGAATCTGCTGGTTCAGGTACCTTTACTTTAGAATCGAACCACATATAGTGAGCCCTAAGAGCCCACCCTAAGTAGAACCGTGCCGAAACCTTAGTGGTTACCCGAATAGGTGCTTTACTTATTATTCTTCGCTTACTTTAAACTATGTATGAAGTATTGACTTGTTTTGTTTTACTGTAATTGCATGGCATTTTCATCATAAAATAAGTGTTGATTTACATTCGGTTGCTAAATAGATAACTTGTCATGGAAAAGAGATTTCTTAATAAAGTGGAGGATAATGCGACTATCCGAATATGGGCCGAGACAACGCAGCAAGAGAAATGTGACATTCCTACCGAGGGGTATGTGTCGGAGTTGTGGGATTTCACTCGGATCAGCGTAACCTAAAATAATCTTCGAGAGATAAAAGAAATATGGGATCAGTGAGATGATGAGATCAAACAACTATTCTACTGCAATTATGGTGATTTGTCCTATCTACTCGATATCAAGGTGGACGAGCACCTATTCCGAGCCCTCGCCCAGTATTGGAACCATGCTTATAGTTGCTTTACTTTTGGGAAAGTGGATTTGATACCTACTGTAGAAGAGTACACAACCTTGCTCTGTTGCTTGAAGATTCAAACTGACAAGGTTTATTCAAAAGCCACCAATGTCCCGACATTCTTAAAAAAGTTGATGGACATTATAGGGATGAGCGAGCAATGGATTATAGCCTGGATCAAGCAAAAAGGAGATTGTAAGTGCATCACTTGGAGAAATTTGAGGGATTTGATCCTAGCGCATCCTGATATGAAGAAAAGGGTTGACGTATTTGCTTTGAGCACTTATGGACTGGTTATCTTCCCCAAGGCTTTGACACATATAGACGAGGCAGTTTCTGATTTATTTGACAGACTTAATAAAAGGGTCACATCTGTGTCCACAATTTTGGCTGAAACTTTCAGATCTTTGAACGCTTGTCGAAGAGCGGGCGAATGGAGATTTATCGGATGCACACAACTCTTACTGGCATGGTTCCACAGCCATTTTTTGGAAAGTGAAGAAAGTCTCATATCAAATCTTCTCCAAAAATTATTCACCGCTGAAAGAAATAGTGGCTACGCCAAGACGGGATGATATTACAGAGGAAAAATGGATGACAATTCTTCAGAATCTGCAAAAGGAAGACGTTGAATAGAGAGCCCCTTGGATGATTCCTAACGAGATATTCTATTAGTGTAGAGATTTTCATTGGGTTCCCCTACTTGGAATATGAGGAGCTGTCGGGTATGTTCATCTGCTCGTATTAAGGCAGTACAAATCGAGACAGTTTATGCCAGTAACACACGGGTTAGCTTAATGCGAGTTCGTATACAAGGGAAATAATTACAAAAAAGAAAATTCGTGAGATATCGAATGCCTAAAACCAAACTCATAGAATGAAAAAATTTGTTGCTAACCTAATGACTACCCCTGAGTATGACCGGTGGTGGGTTTAAAGAATCAATGACAACATCCCTACGTTAGATCAAAGAAACACTCGATCAATGGAAAAACACTTGAAGGTTATCCCATTTGAGTTAGAAATCATCAAACAGAATTTTGAGAGAAAGAATTTAGAGCTAAAGAAAAAAGATAGAGTAACTGGAAGAGGAGAAAATACAACTGAGACTAGATGTCGACGTCCAGGAACTAGAAGCCGAGAAGCTGAAAAAGAGAAATAATAAGGCAGAAGAAGATCTGGACAGTTTGAAAACAGACTACAAGAAGTCACGGAGGTCAATGAGAACCGCTGGTCTAGGAAAGACATTAGAACAGTGGCGATAAGAGATTCAAGAAGAAAATACCAGAACCAATCGATGGGAGAGAAAATTCCAAGATGCTCAGGTTCGAAAAGAGGCCCTAGAAAAGAGCTTGTCAAAAAGTCAAAATGAAAAAATCGAATTAAAGGCTAGAGTAGCAGAATTAGAAAAGTCGCTTCATCAGCATCGTAGTCGCAACTCTGCAGTTAAGCTGAAAGTGAGTTTAAACAAGATTGAAGAGCTGAAAAGGAAGGTAGAAGAACTCGATGCTACGTTACAAAACTATGAACTTCGACTCGAACTCCTAGAAGCAAGTAATGAGCAGTGGCAAGGGCAACTCCATCGTTCTCAGGATCAAGTTAGGGACAGAGATTATATTATGGGTGAAGTTGTGGCTCAGATATGAGAGGTGGCCGATCATTTACTGACCATAGCAGTTCAGGTTGACATGCTAACTGTGAAATATGAATTAAAATTGAGCCGAGGTCGAGAGTTAGCTCGACTTCTTAAGCAAGTCAAAGCCTTAAGTATGAAGGCGAATCCTTATATGTAATCCATTTTATGTAAAGAAATTTGTTTTCTAGAAAAGTTACTCTAATGAAATTAAATCAAAATCAATGTCTTTTTTTTGCATTCATTGCATTCATGCATTTGCTTTTGTAATACCCCATACCCGTACCTGAGACCGGGATAGGATACGAGGCATTACCGAAATTTTCAAAATAATTTTAATTAATTTATGTTATTTAGTATTCATTTTCATGTTTCATGTAACATCCTTTTCATATATTCAATTCAAAATATCATATAAAATATTATACAATACTTAAATTGTCATATTTACATGCTCATTCAGGGTATCCGAACCTACCTGACTAAATTGCAGAAATACCAAGATTTAGGGGCATATTGGTAATTTACCATTTTCCCAAATTTCACCCAATCTTAAATTGATAATTTCATTCAATTTATTAATTTAGATAATAAAACAATTTATTCCCTTCAATTTAGTCATTTTTGACATTTTTACAAAATTGCCCCCTAAAGTTTTACTTTTATTCAATTTAGTCCATGAGCTTAAAACATGCAAATTAGCCATGCTAACTAAATATTCATATATATATTTTTCCCTCCTCCTCCTCTCCATTCCACATCCTTAATGTATATAACATTCTTGTAAGTACGATTTCACAATTTACTTATTAATGCTCACATCAAGCTGTTCACACGAGTCATAGTCACTCAATTATTTATAATTCGAGCTACAGAGCTCAAAATTAAGATCCGTAAATTTTCCCTAAAACTAGACTCACATATCATTCCACCATAAAATTTTAAGAATTTTTGGTTTATCCAATTAGTACAGTTTATTCATTTAAGTTTCCCCTGTTTCACTATCCAACAGTTCTGACCTCTCTTCACTAAAATTTAATTATATCACAGTACAAAACTCGGATAATGTTTCCATTGATTTCTATTGAAAATAGACTCATTAAGGATTCTAAGCATATAAATTTGAGACTCTAATTAATTATCTCCAATTTTTGGTGATTTTCCAAAGTCAAAACAGGGGAACCCGAATTCATTCTAACCTTGTCTCACAAAATTCATTATATCTCATAATTTACAAATCCATTTCTTACACCGTTTCTTCTATGAAAAACTAGACTCAATAAGCTTTAATTTCATATTTTATTCATCTTCTAATTCGATTTCTAAAATTTATGGTGATTTTTCAAAGTTAGTCTACTGCTGCTATCCAATATTGTTTTAGTTCAAGATGTTTATTACCATTTTTCCTCTAAATTTCAATGGCTATACAATTCAGTCCTTGCTCAATTAGCCCATCTATTAAGCTAATTTTTCTCAATTAACATTTTATTCCATCATTCTAAACTATTACACAATCTTTGAAAATCAGAATTTTAACACTAAACCTTAATTCACAACTTTTTCACAATCAGGTCCTAACATCAATTTCTATTGAAATTACTTGATAAAATCATCAAACAACAAAATCAAAGCTTCAAATTCATTTTATTTCATCATATCCAGCTAACACTTATCAATGATAGCTTTTAATTTTGTTCATAAAATCAAAAACTAATGAATTAAACACTTGGACCTAATTGTAAAAGTCACAAAAACATAAAAATCTCAAAGAAAAGGGCAAGAATTGAACTCACATATGTCAAAGTATGAAAAACCAGCAGCTTTCAGACCTCCCATGGGGTTTTTGCTGAAGAAAAATGATGATATCTCTAGATTTTTCAAATTTGTCTTGTTTTATATGTTTAATTTGCAAAATTTCCCATTTTGCCCTTGTTTCTCCTTGTCTTTTTTTGCTGATTTTCTTGCCCAACCGTCCAGCCCATACAATTTGGGTCCAATTGCCTTTTAAACCCCTCCTTTTTAATCACTTAAACTATTTAATCACAATTTAATAAATTTCGCACTATTTTCAATTTAGTCCTTTTTATTTAATTGACTAACCAAACGTTAAAATTTTCTAACGAAACTTTAATACTAACTTAATAACACTCCATAAATATTTATAAAAATATTTATGGCTCGGTTTATAAATACGAGGTCTCGATACCTCGTTTTTAACCAAATTTACCTGATTAATTCTTTTAAAATCGCAAAATTCACTAATTAAAAATAATTATTTTAAGTTCGCGCTTGGCCTATAATTATTATTTGTTAAAATTTCTAAACTTACTCGTCAGATTTAGTTATCTCGAATCACTGTTTCTGACACCATTGAAAAATTTGGCTGTTACAGCTTTACATTGCATCATATGCATTAAATTTCACCAAAAGACCCTAATTAAACAAAATTATTTCAGTTAATCTAGAAACCAACAAGAGTCAACCAATTGAATATTGTTATAGTACTCTCGCAAAAACCAAAGAAATGGACCAAATATTAGAACAGTTTCAAAAAGATATGCAAGACTAGTTGCAAACGCAACTGCAAGAATAATTAGCGAAAGTACAACAGAAGATGAAAGATCAGATACTGGAATCCCAAAGAAACATGATGAGTCAATTGGCACAGTTATTGACTGGAGAACGTGAAAAAGGGAAGAACACTGCGATCAAGCAGGGGATGATAATGAGGATCCTATTTATCCCTCGGGTTTTGCCTCGATAAACGCCCAGGCACAGCCAAAGGTGTGCCCACGAAGGGTACCCATTACAATCAGACCCCAACAGTATCAAACTGGTACCTCAGTGCCGATGAACTACCAAACAAGCTCAGGTTCCAATTTAGGAGATAACCCAACCAACTGCTATTCCGAATTTAGATAATATGGCAGAAATGGAAAAAAAAAAGAGTGGAACTACCAAATCAACTTGAAGATCGATGTAGATCGCTAGAAGAAAAAATTAAAGTAATGGAAAACGCTGATTATCATTACGGAATTGATGCTAAGAAATTGAGCCTGGTCCCAGATCTAGTGCTCCCTCCAAAGTTTAATACCGGAGTTTGAAAAATATAATGGGACCAGCTGCCCTGAGGCTCACATTACAATGTTCTATCGAAGGATGATATGATACGTTTATAATAATCAATTGTTAATTCGCTGCTTTCAAGATAGTCTGATCGGGTCAGCAGCTAAATGGTATAACCAACTGAGTAGTACCAAAATCAATTCGTGAAAAGACCTAGCACAATCTTTTGTGAAGCAATATAGTCATGTGAAGGATATGACATTCGATAGAATCATGTTGCAGAATATGGAGAATAAGCAAAATGAGAGTTTCAGGCAATACGCCCAAAGGTGGAGAGAGGTGGCAATGCAAGTCCAGCTACCTCTTCTGGAAAAAGAAACCATAATGCTTTTCATCAACACTTTAAAAGCCCCGTTCATCAATCATATGTTGAGAAGCGCTACTAAGAGCTTCTCGGATATAGTGATGTATGGTGAAATGATTGAAAACGTGATGAGAAGTGGTAAGATAAACACGGGGGAGAACTCCAAAAGATCGGCTTCGAGGAAAAAAGAAAATGAGATAAATAATGTGAGCACGGGTTATTCGAAACCAATCACTGTGAGCCAACCGAGAACGGTAACCACTGACCATCAAGGCCCACTAAGATAAGAGTCTAACACAAGGTAAAATACGGAGAAACTCCTGTTCACGCCCATTCCAATGACGTATAAGGAGTTGTACCAAAATTTGTTTAATGCACATGTGGTATCCCCATTCTATCTGAAACCTATGCAACCTTCATTCCCCAAATAGTACGACGCGAACGCCAAATGTGAATACCATGTAAGAATCACGGGGCACTCGATAGAAAACTGTACCGCTTTCAAAAAGTTAGTCAAAAGGCTCATAAAAAAAAGCATTATAAAATTTGATGATCCATCTAGTACAGAAAATCTGTTACCCAACCATGCTGATAAATGGGTAAATGTGATAATCGAGAATGCGGAGAGGAGAATCAAGTTGAATGTAGCAGAAGTGGAAACCCTGCTGAGAGAGGTTTGAAGAAAATGGTAGAAAATAGATTAATCACACAGGATTTAAGGAGGAAATCCCTAAAAGTAAGGAACTATTGCGAGTTTCATAATGAAGAGGGTAATGAGATTCAAAAATACAATGAATTCAAAGCCCTAGTACAAAGACTGATAGACAATAAAAAGCTAGAATTCTTTGAGTATACTGAAAGCCTAGAAGGAGATGGTGTATGCACCTCAGAAGAGGGGTCAACAGAAAAGATCTATAAAGTCAACCATCTAGTGGTTATCATTTCACGACCAAAAAGTAATGAAACCAGAGTACAAATTGCACCAAAATTTATAATCCAGAAACCTGTAACCTTCCCCTATAAGGACAACAAGTGGGTTCCCTGGAATTATAAATACAACGTGACAATCCCGGGAGAAGAGAATCCAATTAGCGCTTCAAAAGAAAGATGAGATGTGGGTTTCTATACGCGTAGTAGGAGGCGCTACGACCCATCAAATACAAAAACTGAGCCAGGAAAAGGAAAAGCCTTGGCGGTTGAACAAAAGAAAGAAAAGGCGACTAGACTTGAATCCCCTGTTAACGAGCCAACAACTGAAGAGGAAGCTAAAGAGTTTCTGAAATTCTTAAAGCATAGCGAGTATAGCGTTGTGGAGCAACTGCATAAATAACCAGCTCGCATATCAGTTCTAGCTTTACTCTTAAGCTTGGAGGTACATCGTAGCACGTTGATGAAAGTATTAAGTGAAACTTATGTCGCTAATGATATCTCTGTCAACAAGCTAGACTGTCTAGTCAGTAACATAAGCGTCGATAATTTCATCTTTTTTAATGATGATTAAATACCACCTGGAGGCATGAGATCGACTAAAGCGTTGCATATCACTACTCGCTGCAAGAGGTATACATTGCTAGGGGTATTGATTGATAATGGATCTGCACTGAATGTCCTGCCCCTGTCTATATTGAATAGGTTACTTGTGGACAGCTCTCATATGAAAACGTGTCAAAACATAGTGAGAGCATTCGACGGTACTGAAAAGAAAGTAATGAGAAGGATTGAGATACCTCTCTTAATTGGTCCAAACACGTACGAGGTACAATTTTTGGTGATGGATATCAAGCCTTCTTATAATTACTTACTGGGGAGGTCATGGATTCACTTGGCTGGGGTAGTGCCGTTATCACTACGTCAAAAGCTAAAGTTGGTAAATGAGGGTCCGCTGGTCACGATAAACGTGAAGGAAGACATCACTGCATCTGTGACCAGCGATGCGCCATACATAGGGGCAGATGATAAAGTAATAGAATGCTCTTTTCAATTGTTGGAATTTGTAAATGCAACCTTTATCGTCAAAGGGAATAAGATCCCTATGCCTAGAATATCCAAAGCTACGAAAATAGGATTACGACTGACGGTCGAAAAAAGAGTCATGCCTGGAAAAAGACTAAGAAAATATCTCCAAGGGAAGGTCGAGGTACCAATTCTGATAGATAAACGAGATCGCTTTGGTTTGGGATATAAGCTAGAAGCGAAACAAAAGAAGAAAGAGTTAAAGAAGAAGCAAGAGAGGAGAAGAGTATGATTAAGCGAGACAGAAGTCAAATAGGAACTAATGACCTTTTTCCACATATCCAGAACATTTGTGTCAGCAGGAATTATTCACTCTGAACTGAATATAACAAGAAAAGAAGCTGCTGAAGAAATGATGAGAAATCTGAGCATCAACGCCATATCCGAAAAAAGAATTTTGGAAAGAAATTTATCAGGCATTCGCCCTTATGTACCTTGAAGTATTCTGAACAGTTGGACTGCAGAAGAGATTCCTATAGTTTTTAAAGCTAATTCAGAGTAATGTTTAGAACACGCGCTTGTTGCTTTAAGCCTAGAAGTAATAAGAATCCTTTTGTGAAATATGCTATGTCCAACATCATTATTTCAATAAAAATACATCTTTTTGTCTCATTCTGAGCAAATGTTCTTTTATTCTTTGCATTTCATTCATAATCATACCATACAGACAACCATTCTTAGATTCATTTTTTCTTTGTATTTGATTTCTTTCCTATAATAGGTCTCCAGATATCAATGATATGAGCAGCGTTGCTACTAACTCAGGATCTCCATTTGAGCGAGATATGTGTTTAGAGAAACCTTAGAACTTTGAAGATGACAGAATTTGTAACATATCTCTTGATTTGTTAAGGATGGTAGAACAAGAAGAGAAACAGATTCTACCTCACAAAGAGTCAATAGAAATTGTGAACTTGAGAGACGGACAAGAAAAGAAAGAAGTGAATATCAGAGTTTGCATTACCACAGAGACAAAGCGGGACCTCATTGTGTTACTCCGAGAATTCAAGAATATCTTTGCATTGTCATATCAAGACATGCTCGGGCTAAGTGCTGATATCGTGGTACACTGGCTCTCCATAAAAGAAGAGTGCAAGCCGGTTCAACAGAAGCTCCGAAGGATAAGGCCTAATGTTTTGCTGAAAATAAAAGAGGAGGTCAAAAAGTAATTCGATGCTGGTTTCGTAGAAGTGGTTAAATATTCAGAATGGGTAGCCAAAATCATTCCCGTACCTAAAAAAGATAGAAAATTACGAATGTACATAGACTATAGGGACTTGAACTAAACCAGCCCAAAAGATAATTTCCCATTACCTCACTCCGACACTTTAGTGGACAACACGATAGGTTACTCACTGTTTTCCTTTATGGATGGTTTCTCGAGATACAACCAGATAAATATGCATATTGAAGACATGGAGAAGACTACGTTTCTAACTATATGGTGAACATTTCGCTATAAGGTGATGCCATTTGGACTAAAAAATGCGAGAGTAACGTACCAAAGAGTCATGGTAACCTTGTTTCATGACATGATGCACAAAGAAATTGAAGTTTATGTTGATGATATGATTGCAAAGTCCCGTACAGAGAGGGAGCATATACAAGTCTTGAGGAAATTGTTCTTGAGATTAAGAAAATTCCAATTGGAGCTCAATCCAGTAAAATGTACCTTCGGGGCTAGGTCGAGAAAATTACTAGGATTTGTAGTCAGTAAAAGGAGGATCGAGATCGACCTAGATAAAGTAAGGCCATACAGGAGTTGCCTCCACCACGCACTAAAAAAGAAGTTCGAGGATTCTTAGGAAGACTAAATTATATCGTCCGATTCATTTCACAACTAACTGAGAAATGCAACCCTATATTCTGTCTCCTTAAGAAATACAATCCAAGTGTTTGGGATGAGGAGTGCCAGAAAACTTTTGACAAGGTTAAACAATACCTATCCAATGCCTTAGTGCTGACGCCACCTAGTCTAGATAGGTAACTGATACTGTATTTGGCAGTATTTGAGAATTTTATGGGATGTGTGCTTGGTCAACACGATGAGTCAGGAAGGAAAGAAAGAGTGATATACTACCTCAGTAAGAAGTTCACTGAATATGAGACAAGATACCGGTCAATTGAAAAGTTATGTTATACCTTAATCTGGACAACTCGAAGATTGAGACAGTACATGTTGTACCACACAACTTGGCTCATCTTGAAACTAGATCCTCTAAAGTACATGATGGAGTCGACTGCTTTGAATGGAAGGATGGCTCGATGACAAATTCTGCTTTTCGAATTTGATATAGCCTATGTGAATCAAAAAGCTGCAAAAGGGATTGTAATAGTAACTTTTTTAGCTAGTAGAGCTCTAGAAGACTACGAGCCTCTGAACTTTGATTTTCTAAATGAAGATTTAATATATGTGGCAACCACTAAAGAAGACTCTCAAGAAGGTCATCCTTGGAAGCTAAACTTTGACGGAGCATCAATCGCTATGGGTAACGGAATCGGGGCAGTCTTGGTATCTCCAAACGGAGATCATTATCCCTTCACTTGTAAATTTGATTTTGATTGCACAAATAATATAGCCGAATACGAAGCATGTATCATGGGAATTCGTGCAGCCATAGAACGCAAGATCAAAGTGTTGAAAGTTTATGGAGATTCCGCGCTAGTGATCTATTAACTCAAAGGTGAATGGGAGACAAGAGATTCCAAGTTGATCGATTATCGAAGGCTGGTCCTTGAATTAGTTAAAGAGTTTGATGATATCATTTTCTGCTACCTCCCGCAAGAAGAAAATCAGATGGCTGACGCCCTAGCAACTTTAGCTTCTATGATTAAGGTGAATAAACAAGAGGATGTGAAACCAATCCAGATGAGTATTTATGAGACTCCAGCTCATTATTACAACATCGAAGAAAAAGAAGAAGAAAATGATGATCATCCTTGGTACTACGATATACTGCGATATATGAAGAATCGTGAATACCCTGACCAAACTATTGAGAATGACAAAAGAACGCTAAGAAGACTGGCCAGTGACAAAGTCTTAGATGGAGAGATCCTATATAAAAGGAGAAAGGATCAGGTGCTGCTAAGATGTGTAGACGCTGTCGAGGCCAATAAAATCTTGAAAGAAGTCCATGAAGGTATCTGCGGAACGCATGCTAATGGTTTCACAATGGCTAGACAAATTATGATATTCGGGTATTATTGGTCTACTATGGAAGGCGACTATATCAATTATGCCAAGAATTGTTATAAGTGTCAAATTTATGGAGATAAAATTCATGTACCTCCTTCACCTCTGCATGTTATGACTTCTCCATAACCTTCCTCTATGTGGGGCATGGATGTTATTGGGCCAATTTCGCCAAAAGCTTCAAATGGGCATCGATTCATCTTTGTGGTCATCGACTACTTCACAAAGTGGGTAGAAGTCGTTTCATATGCCAATGTTACAAAGTCAGCAGTTAGCAAATTCAAGAAAAAGGAAATCATTTGTCGATATGGAATGCTAGAAATGATCATATCTGACAATGCATTGAATTTGAACAACAGTATAATGTCAGAAGTCTACAGTCACTTCAAGATCAAACACAACAATTCATCACCATATCGCCCAAAAATGAATGGTGCAGTTGAGGCAACTAATAAGAATATCAAAAAGATTGTGGGAAAAATGACTGAGACTTATAGAAATTGGCATGAGAAGTTACCATTTGCTCTCTATGCTTAGCAAACATCGGTCATGACCTCTACTGGGGTAACTCATTTCTCATTAGTCTATGGACTGGAGGCAGTTTTATTAATCGAAGTTGAGATTCCTTCTCTTCGAGTCTTGTCCGAGCTGAAATTGGATGAAGCAGAATGGACCCAATCCCTATATGATCAGTTAAATTTAATTAAAAAGAAGAGGTTGAAAGCTATCCGTTATGGTTAAATGTACCAAAAATGAATGATGCAAGCTTACAACAAAAAGATTCACCCTAGAGAATTTCATGATAGGGACTTAGTATTAAAGAAGATCCTTCTCGTACAAAAAGACTTTAGAGGAAAATGGATGCCAAACTGGGAAGGAACTTATGTGGTATAGAAGGCATTTTCTAGAGGAGCGTTGATATTAATTGAAATGGATGGCAAGACTTTGCCTAATCTAGTGAATTCAGACTCAGTTAAGAAATACTTCACTTGAAAAAAAAAGGGAAGAGGTTAAGGCGAAAACACGTAAAGAGCGCCTTAAGACCAAAGGGATTTTGAATTGAAAACCCGTGAAAAGGCAATTCAAATTTTGATCGAAGGTGGGGCATGCGGTAGTCTTGCAATGCCTGAATTAACAAGAAAGAGATATGCTAAATCTTGGGGCATAAACAAAATACTCTTGATCTCCTAAACACATGTTGAGCTCAAAATGGTCCTCAAGAAGTTCGTACAGAGAAATTCAGGCTGCGATATTTGGGGCACCTATTTTCCTTTTACCCATTATGTATTCCAGCAATGTTTGCTTTCTTTGATTAATCCATTCTTTTCAGGTTTTGTTCGTGATAAATTTCAATTTTGTCTATCATTATGATCTTTTTCAAGTATTTTGCATTGAAATAACGATTATTGGACTAATAATACTTTCATAAAAGGAGTTCTGCATATTACTTTGAAAGCTTCTAAATATTATAGGAATCTAAAATAGGGCTATTATTTAGAACTCACCAAACCTAAGGGATGGATATATTTGAGAAAGAATAGTCTAAATTATGGCTATTTCTTCGGGTTTTCTGTCAAAGATACTAGCTGAGCAAGAAGGCAAGATATTATGTTAGTGATAGAACCTTGATGAATAACGAGCAATGACAACCTAAGCATTAAAAAGGGATCATTCTCGCAAAAATGACATTCTGCATTCATGCAAATATCATTCATACACATCTAGTTAGGAGCATTTGATTCATCCTAATCATGACATCATAATCATTAGGCGTAAATAGGTCTATGGAATGGATTCTGCAAATCATGTTCCCCAGAGAATGGTGGAACAGATTGAAGCTACAAGTTACCGATCTTATCTCTCTAAAGTAGTAGTAGAGCAGGTCAAAGCCACATATCCTATCTCCCTGAAGTTATAGTGGAGTAGGTTGAAGAGAGCGAATCTTATTTCCTTGGAGTTGCAGTGGAATAGATTAAAGCTATAAGTTCCAAATCTCATACCCCTAGAATTGTAGTGGGACGGATTGAAATTATTACAGCGAGTCTTATTTCTTTGAAGTTGCAATGTAGTAGATCGAAGATACCAATCTTATCCCCTTGAAGTTATAGTGGGGCAGGTTGAAGTTACAAGCCTTATCTCTCTGAAGTTGAGTAGAGCAGGTTGAAGATACCACTCTTATCTCCCTGAAGTTGCAGTGGAGCAGATTGAAAATAGAAAATCTTATTTCCCTAAAGTTGCAGTGGAACAGATTAAAGCTATGAGTTACAAGTCCTATACCTCTGAAGTTGTAGTAGGTCAGATCAACTCACCATGACAAATCTTATCTCTCTGAAGTTGCAGTAGAGCAGATTAAAGCTATAAATCTTATTTTCCTAAAGTTGCAGTGGAGTAAATTGAAGCCACAAATCTTATATCTTTGTAGTTACAGTAGAGCAGATTAAAGCTATAAATCTTATCTCCCTGAAGTTGCAGTGGAGTAGACTAAAGATACTAATCTTATCTCCCTGAAGTTGCAGCGGAGCAAATTGAAACTACTAATCATATCTCCCTAAAGCTGTAGTGGAGCGGAT
The DNA here is from genome assembly GCA_025698465.1 of Gossypium longicalyx. Taxonomy (NCBI): domain Eukaryota; kingdom Viridiplantae; phylum Streptophyta; class Magnoliopsida; order Malvales; family Malvaceae; genus Gossypium; species Gossypium longicalyx. The sequence goes on from CM046999.1 coordinate 42,787,110, forward strand.
TAAAGTAATAAATCCTATACCTCTGAAGTTGCAGTAGGTTGGATTAAACATAAAACCACAAATCTCATATCCCTGAAGTTGCAACGGAGTAGATTGCCATAAGTCTTATCTCTCTAAAGTTGCGGTGGAGTGGATCAAAATAACAAGATGCATTGGACTTGAATAAGCTACTTGAAAAAGAGAAGCACCAAAAGAAGTCAAGACTCGGCGAGATCGGGTAAAATTGGTCTTTCTTAAAAGTCTTTACTCTATTCTCATTACACGACAACGAGTAAAGAGGGGCAGTTGTAGAAAGCCCCATTTGCCCGAGGCCTAAACCAACACCCAAAATTCAAAACCAAAATAATAAAGAGTCCCTTTACAAAAATTGACCCAATTATGAGGCCTAAAATGAAACAGCCCAAACATTAAACCCAATCCAAACCTAAACCTAACCCAAAACAGCCCAAATTACCAAGCCCAACTAGACCTAAAACCCTAACAAAAAAAATCAGAATTTTCAAACCCTAAGTGCTGCTAGGGGTGTTCAGTCGGTTAACCGACCCGAAATAACATTAACCGAATTAATCGACCCTTCAAAATTTTTAACCGTTAACCAAACCGAAATTTTTTCGATTAATTCGGTCGGTTAACCGAAAATTATATATATATATATATTTTATTTTTGGTTAAAATAAGTATAAAATTAACCGAATTAACTGAATTAATCGAATTAACCGAATTAACCGAATTACCCGAATTACCCAAATTAATCGAATTAACCGAACTATTTATATAAATTATATATATTTTTTAGATTTTTATTTTTATTTATTAAATTATTTGTAATTTTTATGATTGGGTTGGGTTGGGTACTTGGGTTAATATATATTAGATTGGGTATTTGGGTTTATGTTGAATTGAGTTTGAATAAATAGTGGGCTATTTATATACTATAAATTTATTTATTAATATTTTCGGTTAAACCGAAAATATTCGGTTAATCGACCGGTTTCAAACCGAATTAACCGTTAACCGAAAACTCAAAAAATTATTAACCGACCCCTGACTGAATTAATTGGGTTAACCGACCGATTAATCGAATTCGGTCGGTTAATCGAATTTTTTCAGTTTTACCCGAATTTTGCACACCCCTGGTCCCCACCACTGGCCACCTGCTCCACCGCCACCTGCAAAAGCCAAAAAGAGAAAAGACAACAAAAAAAATCATGTAAAAATGGCTATAAAAGCCATAAAAAATTCTTTGTAATTTTTCAGGGAGATTGAATACAAAAAACAGATTCAAGCATATAGAAATAAATAAAAACACCTAGCAAATCGAAGAAAAAAAGTGCCAAGGTCCCTTTTATTTTCATTTTTCTTTCTCTTTTATTTCCCTTTCTTAAAAACTATTATTTATCTTTTTTTTTATTTTCTTATTTTACGAAACTATTTACATACGTATACATATATTAAAATATAGTAAAAGAAATTATCTATTAGAGACCAGGCCGAAGGGGAGGGGCTCTGCAGAGAGAAGAAAAGGGGAAGGATTCTATTTTTTTTTTTTTTGAGAAATGAGAGAAGAATGATTTTTTTAAAAAAATCTGATTTATATAGGGCCCTTAAACGACGTCGTTTAGGGTTGGCTATAATAGTCCTAAAACAACATCGTTTTACCCTAGATCGACCCAATCCGACCCGCTCCAAGTTAGGGTCCGCGTGTTTTTCTTGGAAGGGCTAATTGCACTTGTAATCCTTCCGCTTTTTTATAGTTTTGCAATTAAATTTCTTTTATTTATAATTTTGCCCTGGAATTTTGCCTTGATTTCATTTTAGTCCTATGTAAAGTGTTGCGTTTTGGAGGGCATAGATATTTTCCCCTTTAGTCCCCCTTGTTATTCACGCACTCAATTCAGTCCTTTTCTCTTTTATTTATTTTCAGATTTGCCCCAAACTTTTGTTTCAAGTCCAATTCAGTCATTTTTTTGTTATTTCGACTATTTTATTAAATTAATTAATTTTAACATGGTTATTATCTTTATTTTTATTACTATTATTATTACTACTATTTTTATTTTTATTTTTATTACTATTATATTATTCTCTTTTTATTTATTTACCTATTACTTTTTAAATACACTCATTTTATTTTTATCATCACTCTCATTATTATTATTATTATTATTATTATTATTATTATTATTATTATTATTATTATTATTATTATTATTATTATTATTATTATTATTATTATTATTATATCCTTTTATAACATTCCAAAGTTTAAATTATTTATTACTTGTATTATTATTATTAATATTATTATCAGTACTATTAATATTATTTTAAATAGTTTTACATAATACTTATTTATCTATTTGTTTACTACTAGTTTTTTCATTTTTAAATATTTTTTAGCTTGCTTATTATTTTTTTCTTTTTTTATTTATAATTAGTTTATTCGTTTTATTCATTTATTTTATTCTCGTCCTTCTCACTATTATTTGCATTAACGCATTTATTTTATTACGCACATTATCATCGTGATTTATTTTCACAATAAATTTATGTTACATTAATTTTACTCGATATATAAATTATGTTTTTTTTAAAATAAGTGATATTTCGTATTTTGAGATTTGAAAGGTCGTACCATAACTCATGGGGTTTCGACTTTCTCGATAAATTCAAATGCCTGAATATTTTCAAAGCATAAATCTTTAAATATTCTCGGGAATTAAAAAAATTGTGTTCTAACTTACGGAATATGATTTCTTTCTAAACCGAGATAATCAAATATCATTTAAAATAAATAAAATTTTTTGTGTTTATTCTCGTTTCGGAGATTTAAGACATTGTGTCCTAACTTACGGGATATAGTTTTTTTCTCGATTAACGTGAAATACGCCCTTTTCTAAAAATTTTCAATTAAGCAATATTTTAACGAAGGGTCGTTTTTTTTAAAAATCTCTTCAAAGTTCTCAAATTTTCAACACCAAGACATTAATTAATCAACTAGGTACCAATTTTGGGCGTATCGAGGGTGCTAACCTTTCTTCGTGCGTAACCGACTCCCGAACTCGTTTTCTAAATTTTGTAGACCAAAAATGATCGTTTTAATAAATTTAAATTTTTGTTAAAACAATTAAATTATTAGGTGATCCGATCACACCTAAATAAAAAGGATTGGTGGCAATTCCCACTTTTCGTTTTCAAAATCAAAGTCGACCTCGTTTTTCAAAAAATGGCTTCGATACTTATTATTCTCTCATTTATGAATTGAGGATGAAGGACCATTGTGTAAAAAAAAAGATATGATTAAAACTTATAAGAATTATTAAAAAAGATAATAATACTAATAAAAATAAATTATCTAGTTGATGATGCAATTTTAAAGCAATTTCATTTTAATCATTAAAAAAGTATTTGCAATTTGATAACCGCCATTTAAAAAAATTATCATTTTAATTCTTCAAGCTTTAAATCCTTAGTCCACTTGTTAGTCAAATCTCATTCTTTGACCAAGCTCAAACTTTTGGGCCAATCAAATTCTTTCATTTTTCTTGTTTTTCTTCCTTCACACCACTCTCCCACTTACTAACGTCACATTCCATGGAATACCCCAACCAATCAAGATGCCATGGCTACACCATTGCCAACTCCACCTAAACTCCCTTGCAGTTGAAAGCTCTGACCTTTACTGCTTCGTTGCCATGTTTACTTCTTTTATCATTTTCCTCTTATTTTTTCTTTCTTCGACTTTTTCTTTAAATTTGTGCTTCCTACTGAGCTTTTTATCTGATCTCTCATAGAAGGGTTAAGTATTATATTTGCTCAATCTGTTTTGAGTATCTATGGATGCTACTTGTGTCTGTTTGAATGCAAAAGCAAAATGGAATTCGATTTCGTTTTGTTACGTTTGGAGTAAGAAATGTTAACTTTGTTCGTTTTTTTATTTTTTGCTTTTTTATGTATTGTTTAATTATTTTGGAGTTGTAGAATTTTCACTGTATATAAGTAAAAAAAACTGTGTATATTGTATATTGTATGGTTTCTTATTTTATAAGAGCCATGTCATTTTCAGAGTTGTGGATTCCGCCGTAAGATCTATACATCCCAATGAAGTTCTTGGTTCCATTCTACTTTTATTTTGGATTCTCATATTTCTAATAGAGTCGGTAGGTAAGTAAGACGACTTGACTTTCTGTGCTGTAAATTTAATTCGCAAGCACTAAATAATTTGAGAAAAGAAGAAACAATAGAAGATTTCAATGGGTTTGATGAAGAATGACTAAAAGAATAGGTGGGAGAATGGATTTGAAAGTTATAATCTGGTGTGGGAAGTAGGACATGGAAGGGTGGTGTGGAGGGGAAAATATGGGTTAGCAAGAAGATGAGGAAAAAAAATGGTGATGTGATGTGCCAAGTCAGGATTTAACGTTTGGCGAATAAAATGAAAAAAAAGAAAGAAAATCTAACGACAGTGACCAAATTATAAAAAATTTATTTTGAGTGATTAAAATGAAAGCAATTTAAAAGTTGAGTGATTAAGTAAGAAATTTACCCCGTGAATAATAGAGGTTCCATAAGTTGAGCCAAATCCTTTTCTAACACCATAGATGTTCTTTTCATCAAATTTTATACTTCTTTTCATGCAAGTGGCCTATTATAATACTCCCCAGTCTCACATCATCAAACCACCAAATATCGTACGGTCCACCCAATTTGTATCAACATCCCCCCTTGCACGTTAGCCCTTTTCCACTCTCCCCTGCTAACTTGCACCACTTCGGTTGATCAAAACCTAGCTTTCTCTCTCTCTTCTTTGCCGCTTTGTCAAAACTAATGTCAAGATTTTCAAGCGGCTTCAGGCGGTTCACCAGGTTTTAATTTTTTTTCCTTTTCCAATTTCTTTGATAGATATTTTCAAGCAAAAAGATTCGAACTTTTTCCCTAAACTTTGGAGTTTTATGTAGTTTCAATTGAAGGAAAAGTAGGAAACAAGAGAAACCCATGTTGGAAACGTGTTAGAACAATGGAATCTAGTGATTTTGAGAGTTGGGTTTTTGTTAATTTTCATGCCTTTTACTTTGAAACATCCATGAGCAATGTATGTTAAAGGTTAATGATTTGATTGGTTTACGTTGTTCCTTGTTGTTTAGAATTTTTGTTGTAAATGGGAAATGTGGAAATACCAAAATGGCTTAAACGGTTGCCATTGGCACCTGAATTTCGGCCAACTGATACCGAGTTTGCTGACCCTATTGCATATATATCAAAGATTGAGAAAGAAGCTGGTGCTTATGGCATATGTAAGATTATCCCACCGTTGCCTAAACCATCAAAAAAGTATGTCTTTAACAACTTGAATAGGTCACTGTCCAAGTCTCCGGAATTAGGAAGTGATGTGAATATTGGTTCTGTTTCGAATTTTGGGGATAGTGGTGGTCATGAGCGGGAAAGAAGGGCGGTGTTTACAACTAGGCATCAGGAGTTGGGATGGAGTGGGAAGAGAATGAAAGGGGCGGTTAGTAGTCCACAATGTGGTGCTCAGAAACAAGTGTGGCAAAGTGGGGAGATATATACGTTGGAGCAGTTTGAGTCCAAGTCAAAGACTTTTGCAAAGAGTTTATTAGGTCTGCTAAAGGAGGTATCACCGTTGCATATTGAGGCGTTGTTTTGGAAGGTGGCTTCGGAGAAGTCTATATATGTGGAATATGCTAATGATGTCCCTGGATCAGGTTTCGGGGAACCAGAGGGTCAATTTCGGTATTTCCATAGGAGGAGGAGAAAGAGGATGTCGTACCGGAGGGAAAACTCTGATTGCAGGAAAGATGAGATTGATGCTGTAAATAATTCACAAATGGTTGAGATTAACAATACTTCTGTTAAAAGTGATCCAGATACACGTGTAGAAACACCCAAGTCATCTACTACATTGTCAACCATTGCATCAGATGTAGATTCACACTCTAAAAGCAAGAGTGGAAATGCTAGTAATGATATGGAAGGTACTGCAGGTTGGAAGCTTTCAAATAGTCCTTGGAACCTTCAAGTGATTGCTCGCTCAGCTGGCTCACTTACACGATTTATGCCTGATGATATTCCTGGTGTTACTTCCCCCATGGTTTATATTGGCATGTTGTTTAGCTGGTTTGCATGGCATGTTGAAGACCATGAGCTTCATAGCATGAATTTTCTTCATACTGGTTCTTCAAAGACTTGGTATGCTGTTCCTGGAGATCATGCCTTTGCTTTTGAGGAAGTTATCCGCGCCTACGCTTATGGTGGAAACATCGACCGCTTAGGTATGTCACTTTTTGCTATTGTATATTAGGTCGTTGAGCATTACCTCTGGGTGGGATTTAAGAACAGATTGCATGATTTTGTTTCATGGCTTACAGATTATAGTAGATATTTTATTGGACTTTCTAGTCTGGAATTGTTTATCTCTCACCAATCATAGAATTTGTGGGAGGCTTATAAAATTGTTATTTTGCTAATTCTAGAATGTTTAGAATACCTCCCTTGAGTGACACATTTGACATCTATCAGAATTTAGTTGATTATTGCAACTTTTATATCTTTCTTGTAACTCAGTTTCAGTTTCCTTTATTGCCAGCTGCTCTGTCATTATTGGGTGAGAAGACAACTCTTCTATCACCTGAGTTGGTTGTCGCATCTGGCATTCCTTGTTGCAGGTGAGTTGATCTTATTCTTTTGAAAAATTTTATCCTCAATCTCCCCTGATCCCCTAATGATATTGAACTCGCAGATGTGAGGATGTTAATGTCCCATTCTTGGAAAACTTTTGAGGCTAGCTTTGTACTACAGAGTCTGCCATTTGGTGTTGTCTTCTGAATCATTTGAAGTCCTATTTATGTTTATTCTGTTGTTTCTTTAGGTTAATACAGAATCCTGGTGAATTTGTTGTGACTTTTCCGAGAGCCTACCATGTAGGATTCAGCCATGGTAATTTCTTTGTTGTTAATTTTCACGTTTTCAAGAATTTTATCGATTGTCTAACTACTTACTGGGGATCTAATACATGCTCATTTATGTTTTATTGACTATTAGAAGCATGAAATACAAATTGTGCAAATATTAAATGAATGTGTCAGTTCTTCAACGGCATAACTCATCAAGAAAACTAGGTTTTTTCTCCATTTCCTTTTGGAATAGGCAGACATTTTAGCCTGACATGATCTTGTAAGAATGAACGGTTTGGTTCTAATATGGGTAAATTATCCAAAAATGATAGGCATAACATAACAAATGTGCTGATACTTGTGAAAATTTGGGGCTCCATATGGGATTGATGAGTTTCACTCCTCTGACAGTTTTGGAAATTAATGACTACTATCATAATTATGAGAATAATAGCTTTCTTTTTCACTTCTAAAATTTCTTCCTTCGGGAGAAGAATAAGAAGGGAGGGGATAGGGAAGGATTTCATTGCTAAAGCATTTTGGTCCGGGTTGGGTGCAGGAGGAGTCTATCTAGTTACCATGATCAAGCTGTTGATGATGGTGATCTCATTAACGAGTATGTTAAGAAGGTATTCAAAATGAGTTCTGAAGTAGGACTTCGTACTTGCAAAGATCCTTATAATGTATATGATTTTACCAGGGAATAGAATTAGGACCAACTAGAAGTTATCAGTCTGGATCTATATTACATAAACCACCAGTCCATCACAATGTAGAGAGACCTTTCAGTGTGGTCGTCGTGAACCTACATCTGAAAACTGTCTTAGACTATGTTGCTCCAACTCTTCATTATTCTCGAAGTACCAATGTCTAATGCATATCCACACATTCATATGGGTACATGGTCCTCCTAGGACCCTCTAAATACTTTGAAATCTATGAAAAAATTGAACATACATTTACCATAGGCTTTGTTCTCTCATTCTAATTCTCATCAATTGTTGTGGTCAATTGTTTTACTAAACAGGTTTTAACTGCGGGGAAGCTGCAAACTTTGGAACTCCACAGTGGCTTCAAGTTGCTAAAGAAGCTGCTGTTCGTAGGGCAGCTATGAACTATCTTCCAATGCTTTCTCATCAGCAGCTGTTATACCTTTTGACAATGTCGTTCATGTCAAGGTCAGTTTGTAAGCAAACCATGGACTGAAGTTATGCTATACCTGTTTTGGAAATTTGGCACTATGAAGATTTATACTGTCAATATTCCTTAGCTCATTGGATAAGGATTGCCTGTGTTAGATAGCATGTCAGGGATTGTAGCAAGGGGCCTATAGGCTGCTATTTCTGTTTGTAATTTTAAGTTGATAAATTTAAGGCTTGGTATAGTAATCTGCTATGTTGCTCTGATTCTTACTTGTGTTCGACACTCGTGTTTTTAGTTTTTAGAACCATCTATAACCAAAATTATTGCATTACTTTTGTTGAAATGGTTTAATCAACTGCAGTTATTCCGTAATAACCCACCAATTATGCCATCTTTTTTTAGAACAATTTTAGACACAAAACAAATTGCATTTTTAGTTTTTCGAACAATCTATAACCAAAATTGTACCATCCGTTTTTTTAATTTCATCAAGCTTAATGAAAATAGAATTCTCCATAAATTTTTGTAGTGCTTTGGTAATATCTATTGAGCTGTCTCATTGTTTCTCAAGTTTGTTTCACTTAATTTGTTTTCATTCCAGGGTACCAAGATCCTTGCTACCTGGTGCTCGCAGTTCTCGTTTGAGAGACCGCTTGAAGGAAGAACGAGAGGTGTTAGTAAAGAAGGCTTTTGTAGAAGACTTGTTGACCGAAAATAAATTGTTATCTCTTCTTCTTAAGAAAGGATCAACTTATCGTGCAATAATGTGGGACCCTTTGTTACTTCCTTATACAAGCAGAGATTCTGAATTGCCCAGCCGAACTGCTACAGATTCTACAATAATGCAAGAAAATGTTTCTGATATTCATGAAGATAAATCTGATCAAAAGAATCTTTTAGATGAGATGTGCTTCTACATGGAAAATCTGAACTATTTATATTCGAATGATGATGATTTGACTTGCGATTTTCAAGTTGATTCGGGGACATTGGTTTGTGTTGCTTGTGGAATTCTGGGTTATCCATTTATGTCTGTGGTACAACCATCCGAGGGAGCAGCAGTGGAATTTCTACCTGTGGATCATCTTTCTAGTCAAGGTCCAACAGTCTTGGTACCTAAGAATGCCCATTCTTGCCCTATTGAGGGCTCAGTTTCAGGTAAGGGACCTTTACTAATTTTCTGTTTCTCGTGTTCACCATCACTTCATTTTTTACTTCATGTTGTTCTTCACTCTAATTGTCAGATACGTAGTTGGATTATTGTCCTGTAACTTAAAGATCTGTTGCCATAAAAACTTGGAACCTATATTGCTCTTGTTCTTCATTTTTCTTAAAGTACCCATGTCCAACATTGATGTCCAATGCATATCCAGATCCAAGTGTTGTGATTTTCTCTATATTCAGGTTCCTGGAAGAGAGTGGGTTATTTGCCAATGATGCTATAGTAGTTTTCATGGAAGAAATTGAAGGGATTTAATTGAATAGGAGAAGTTTGCTTCCCCATTTTTTCGGGCATCTTGAGTGATAAGTTAATCTAGTGCTTTGTTCTGCAGACAATCTCAATCATGTTCTGGATCTATCTCTTCCTTCCAAGCATTCGGCATTACCATCAAAAACCAAGTTTTCCGATGGATGGGACACCTCTAATAAATATCTGAGACCTCGGATTTTCTGCCTGGAGCATGCTGTTCAAGTTGAAGAGCTTTTGCGGTCCAAAGGTGGAGCAAAAATGCTGGTAATTTGCCATTCAGGTAAAGTTCAAATCTGTCTGCCCCATTTTTCTATACATCAAATTAGTTGATCTACATTTAGGCTACGTTTCCATTGTTATCAACAACCTGTCAAAAAGTAGAAAAGAAAAGCAAACCTGTGGGGGGTGAGTACCCATTCCTAGCACCCTTTTTTTCTGAATCATATTCTGACACAAGTATGGAGATATGATCCTCTAAAGGTCCTCCAAATAGATGGAAATTTATAAAAAAACTGAACCTATCCGTGTTGGACTCATACCCGTATCTGACACACCTAAGTCACTTATCTGTAAATATTTTCTGCTATCTGATGTTCAACCATTTCTTATATTTGATTCTTTGTTGTAGTCTTGAATTAGTTCTTACCTTTTTCCTCTGATCTGTTAGATTATCAGAAGATAAAGGCAAATGCAATACCTGTTGCGGACGATATTGGTATCCCTTTTAATTACAATGATGTTCCACTAGATGCCGCATCAGAGGAGGATCTAAATTTGATCAACTTTGCAATTGATGATGAACATGATGAAATTCAGGAAGACTGGACCTCCAAACTTGGTGTTAACTTGCGATACTGTGTCAAAGTCCGAAAGAACTCTTCGTTTAAGCAAGTTCAGCATGCACTACCATTGAGTGGTCTTTTCACCAATAAATATAGCAGTTTGGAGTTATTTAACATCAAATGGCAGTCGAGAAAATCTCGTTCAAAAGGCAAGTTAAACCACCCATCACCTTCTAAACCATGTGAAAGCATTGAAATGAAAGTAGATGAAATAATGGTGGAAAAACTTGATAGCGACATTTCTAAATATGGGCAGAAAATTATTCAGTATTCGAGAAGGAAAAAAAGAAAATCAGATTATTCAACTGGAGGTGGTGGGGGTGTTGAACTGTTGAAGAATGACTTGCCAAGAGAAGATTCGGCTGCTTCAAGTCAACTTCTTGATAAACATGGAGGAAATAAATCCAAGATAAATGCCAGAAGTGAGTCAATTCAGGCACAGCTTGAGGTCCCAACTACCTTAGTTGTACAAAGGGACCAGAACAAAATTGTGGAGGAATCGGGTCCAGATGATGAAGCTCAGAGTTTGATAGCCTGTGCTAGTTCTATAAAGAAATGTGAGAACAAGCTTATGGAAAGGAACAGTGAGAATGATGAGATTTCTCCTGCTGAAAAGTGTTCTAAATTCTGTCTTGTTGCGGATGATGAAGTGTATTTGGAAAATACTGCAACTGCTACCAAGGTTTGCAACCCAGTTTCTAAACAACAGAGTGATGAACCAACTTCCGGGTATGGTTTGATAAATGGTAACTCAGCAAGTTCACACTCTGCTCAGCGATGTGCTGGAAGATACAATCAAGGATTGGAGGACATAACTGTTCCAAAATTTTCTATAAACGGAGGGGCTTTTTCAGGTATGACGTCTGAGAACGAAGTGCAGCAAGGAACTGAAGCTACCAGCAGAAATAACTCCGAGGTGATTATAAGATCTGAAGTTCCAAAGGAGCCCTTTGCTGCGGCAGATTCATGTGATGGTACAGTTTCCCAGAATAAAGCACAGAAGCAGGAAATCCGGATTAATGCAAGGAAGGAAGTACTATCTGGTTCTTTCACGTCAGCAGGCATTGATCATCAGTCTACTGATCTCTCTGTGGAAGAATATTCCACAATTTCCAAGAATCCTGGTGCCGAAGAGGACTGTCATACCGATGTGACCTTAGATGTTGAAGTGTTGCAAGAGATCCAAGCTACAAAAGGAACTGGTGGGGATGAAGTTATAACTTGTTCCAATTTGCCAGTCCAAGAAAAGCAGCCTACTCCTGTTATGATGGAAGCTTGCTCCGAGATTCAGCAGGATAGCAGTTCTTCGAAGAAGCCATGTGTTGGTGCAACTGCAGATGCTGATAGCCATGAAAATGACCCAAATAGATATGAAAAGAATGAAGAATCTGCTTCTTGCTGTCGTACACCTATAAATCAGACAACTATCCCAATCCAAAAGTACTCAAGAGCTCATAGAGACACTTCTGCTACTGTGAATGTAAATGATGGCACGGATGTTTGTTCTTCTGTAGAGAATGGAGATCTCGAGTCTGCTATGGTAAATTGTAAATCAAATGCCATGGGACGAAAGAGGAAGAGAGAACTGGAGGAAACATGTCAAAAGGTTGGCAGTGATGGCTTTATTAGAAGTCCATGTGAAGGGTTGAGGCCAAGGGCTCGGAAAGATGCAACCAGCAGTTTTGATGCAGACAAAGCATCCTCAGAGGGGCTGCAGACAAAAGAGACGAGGAAACCTTCAACTCATGCCCATAGGAAGATAATAATCGAAAAAGGGTCTCATGGATGTGACCTGGAAGGCTGCCATATGAGTTTCAAGTCAAAGGAAGAGTTGAGGTTGCACAAACGCAATCGGTGTCCGTACGAAGGCTGTGGAAAGAAGTTCCGTTCCCACAAATATGCAGTCCTTCATCAACGAGTCCACGATGATGATAGGCCCCTCAAGTGCCCATGGAAAGGTTGTTCCATGTCATTCAAGTGGGCATGGGCTAGGACTGAGCATATACGGGTGCACACTGGAGAACGCCCGTATAAATGCAAGGTTGAAGGCTGTGGCCTTTCTTTTAGGTTTGTGTCTGATTTTAGTCGGCATAGACGAAAAACCGGGCATTATATTGACTCTTGAGCCTAGAAGTTTGTCATTATAGTTAGGTTTCATCTGTCACGCACAAGGTTATCGGTTCCGGGGCCGTAACAGGTCTACCGGAATCATGTACAAACTCGAAAATTCTGATTAGGCATAGTTTAGGCAGTAAACTGATCCCTTTTGTAGATTGGCATTCTCCAATCATTTGAATGCTGTTAAAAGAGTGGAAAATCTTCTTAGCTTCTGTTTTCTGTGGATTGTGCTACTATGGCAATCCCTTTGTGTAGAAATTACTCTTTATGTTGTTTCAATTCTTTAATTTTCTTGAAGCACTCGTAATTTATGTCAAAAACACATTAAAATAATAAATTCAAAAAAAATATTGATTGTCGATAAAAAATTTAATTATTTTAAGCATTATATTTCATTTCAAAACCATTCAATAAGCAAAAAAAAAAAAAAAAAAGTTCAATAAAATTGGATAAAAAGTCTGCAAGAGTAATCAGAACCCTGTTTTGATAGCGAAAAGCAACAGTACATCCAAACAACAAAAACCCATAGAAATTCAACATTCCACCTTCCAACAAGCAAATACAAATATAAACTGAAGAAGCGAATCTTTCAGTCTTTGGCTGAGAATCCGACTAAAATAAACACTGAAAAATCCTTTTTATTTCCTCATCAGTAAGCTCATACAAAACAGCTAAACATTGGCATTTTGATAAGCTTGAAGAGCATCACCCGTAAGCCTACAAATCCTCCATTCAGGCAAAACTTTAGCACCCATTTGTTCGTAAAACGTAATGGCATTTACATTCCAATCCAAAACCACCCATTCAACTCTCCCGTACCCCATTTTCACCGCCTGCTTCGCCACCGCCGACAGCAACATTTTCCCAAACCCTTTCCTCCGGTAGCATTCCCTGACGAACAAATCCTCAACGTAAAACCCTGGTTTCCCTAAAAATGTCGAGTAGTTTGGGAAGAACAAAACGAACCCACCGATTATAACTTGCTGGTTCCCGTAATAGATTGAGAAGGCATCTCTTTCGGGGTCGTTTAAGGGGATGTCGAAGTTGAATGTCTTTTCTATGGGAGTGAAAGATGGGGAAGGGGAAAGGAGGGGAGGAATGGGGGAAGAGGAAAGTTCGAGAAGAAAAATTGTGAAGGAATGAAAAGGAGGGGAGAGGAAAAGGTTGGAAGATAGGGAGGATTCGGTCGCGGAGAAGAGGTGGGTCAGCCGCTCAAAGACGGCCATTTGGTGGATTAGTTTGTGGATGAAAGGGACGTCTGAAGGGGTGGCTAGGCGGATCCTGGTGAAGACGGGGTGGCCTATCGGGGTTGTTTCAGGTGGTGCCATGGAAGGTTCAGGGGTGGCGGATGGTGGTGGCGGTGGAGCTGCGGCGGCCATTGGATTTGGAGATGCTTGTTTGTGAGTGAAAGAGATGAAAATTTGGGAGTTTTCTAGACAATGCGAAGTGGGTATGGAAGATGGAGGGGGCGGCAGAGAAGATCTTTATATGAGGGGTTTTTGTGGTAGGAATGTAATTTGTGTGAAAATGGAAGGGTATTTGTCTCAAGGATGGTTTTTTTAATATAAAAAAGAAAATAAATTGACACTCTTTTATAAAGTGAAATTTGAGCGTCTATATCATTTCTCTTTTCTATAATACTTTATTTGAGCATATTTTTACTAAATTTTTAATAAGAAATAATATAATTTATTTTAATTATAAAATATATATATATATATTTAAAATTTTTTATGTTTTAATTATGGTTTAGTATAATGCTTAATCTAAAATAAAAGAAAAGATGGCGAAATTGGGGAAGCCCACATCCTCTTGGAATACAACACTTTGACTGCCATCCTGCTTTCTGCCACATTTTCAACAACCATACCTTCCTTACTAATCTGCACCTACTTTAGTTTCTAAGGTTTTTGCCTCTTTTATTATTATTATTAATTATTCACATAATTCAAGATTTTTTTTAATAATAAGAGTTTTTGTATTTTTTGAAAATTTAAAATTTAATTTTTATATTTTTATTTTTAAAAATTTAGTTTTTTTATTTTTCATATTTCAAAATTAAGGTATAACTATTAATATTATTGATTTTTTAAAATTTATTAGTGTGACATTTTGAAATAAATAAAAAAAATTCAATTGTTGATCATGTAATTAAAAAAAATGACATTGTAATTAATATGAATTTAACAAAAAAATTAATAGTATTAACATTTGGACATTCATTTTAAAATATAAAAAGTGTGTATAATAAATTATAAAAATACATATTTTCAATTTTTTATTTTTGAATTTTGAATTTTTAAAATAATTTTCATATATTTTAGAATTTATTATAATTTATGATTTTTTGAATTTTTTGATGTATTTTTTTTTCAATTTTTGGAATAAGTTTAACTTACGCAAGGTATAGTGTTAAGAGTTAAATTTAAATTAGGTTCAAATTAACATAATATATGAGTCAATTAAAAAAATTAAGTTATTTTTTATTAGTTATTTAATGATTCAATGACTAAAAAATACAAGCTTAAATAATTGTGAAAATAAATTCTAATTTTTCATAATTGAGTGATGAAATCAAAATGTACACATAATTAAGGAACCAACTATATAGTTTACCTAAAATAAATTCATGTTCTAATTAGAGTTGTTCATGAATTAAGTTAGGCCTTAACAAAATTTTAGACCCGATTGATAGGCCCAACCCAAAAAATGGACATTATTTTTTGCTCAAGCCAATTTTTTGATTCTATATCTTTGCCCAAAACATCTAATTTTTTGGGCGGCTACCTGACTCGACCCATGACAACTCTAGTTCTAATCTTAAAATCATAATTAAATGAAAAATTTGATCACCAAAAAAATTCTCTTTTAAATTATGAAAGAATCAAGCTTTTGTATTTATTAATTTTAATTATTAGTAATCAATTTAAAAATACTTGAGTTAAAATAACTACGTAAAATATTATTGGTATAATGATAAATTTAGCCTTTGACTTTTACATCTTTTGTCATTTTGGTCCTTATTTTTTAAGCTAAGTTTGGTCATTAGCCTTTCAAAAAAAGTTGAATCATTTTTTCTTTTAAACGGAAATGTTAAATAAAATATTAATTTATTAATGATGTTGGCAGGGATGAAGTTAGAAAATTTTCTAGGAGGAGTCAGAACCGAATTATAAAAATTTTGGGAGATCAAAATGTAATTTTATCATATATTAATTTATAATTCCATCATTATGAAGGGATTATATAGAAGATATTTTATATTTTAGGGCTCAAAGTGCAATTTTACCGTAAATTAACTTATAATTTTAATATTTCTAAAGGGACTAAATTGATTTTTTTTTTCATTTTTAAGAGGGGTCAAGGTCACTGCTAACCTCCCTTAGTGTCACATTTGGATGTTGGCATGGTAACCCGCGTGGCCAGGGGCGAAGCCAAAATAATTTTTTAGGGGCGAATGAAATTTTAATCTTTTATAGTCTATATTTTTATAATTTTTAAAGGATTAAATCAAAATTTTATAATTTTAGGGAGGCAAAGTGTAATTTTACCTTTACTAATTTAAAATTTAAAAAAAATTAAAGGGCCTAAATAATAATTTTCTATTTTAAGGGGTCAGGCCCCTGCCAGCCCCCTAGATTCACCTCTGCGCATGGCGATTCACATATACTTCATGCTAATATGGTACTATTTGTCATATATGTTACATCAACTATAATTTAAAAAACTATAAAAATATTCACAATATTAAGAAAATTTTAAAATTCAAAGACATAAAATTCATAAAAAATTTAAAAAATTAGTATGAAGTACACATGGATTGTTATGCAGGTTATCGTATTTAATAATTTAACTTTTTAGTTAGCATTTTCATTAAAAAGTCAACAATTAAAAATTTTTTTTAAAGATTGATGGTTCGACTCTTTTTTATAAAGCTACAAAAAATAATATTATTTACTTTATTTAACCATTAAAAAATTATCAAATTTTAATATCTATATTATTTATAAAGCTTTTAATTGAGTTGATATTATAAATTAATTTTACATTATCTCATTAAAAAAATCGAAAATCTAAAATTTTTTAAACAATTTATTTTATTACAAAGTTATTTATATCTTCCAATAATTTTAAATATTTATAAAAATTAAATAACTTAAACTACATTTAAAAAAAAATCTTAAATGGATAAGTGGTAACAAATTTAAACTTTTTTGGAGTGTGAGTTGAATCATTTAGTGTTAGTGTTGATTTTATATATATTTTATATTTTTTTCATCTATAATGTGTGTACATATTTAATAGTATTCATCTAACCCACAACCTTAACTGGTCTAAGAAACCATGGGTAGAAAATGAAAAAAAAAATATAATGATTTATTTGGGCCTTTAATTTTATAAAAGTATATTTAATTTTATTTTTTTAATCCTTAAATTTATGTTGTTTATCAAATTATTTTAAAATAGATGAAAAAGTTAACATGTATTAACTTTGCTGATATGGCACACACGTAGATTACCATAAAAAAATAAAAAAAGTACAAAGTTTAAAAAAAATATTTTTTAAATTTTTAAAAATTAATTAATTGCTAATGCGGCATACACGTAGATTTCTACGTGGATGTCACGTTAACAAAGTTGACAAACATTAACTTTTCCATCTATTTTGAGATAATTTGATAAATAATACAAATTAAAAAAAAGAGATAAAAAATAAATAGAAGAATAAATTAAATTTTTATAAAATTAGAGAGTGAAATAAAACAAAAATCGTAAACAAATTTTAAATTTCATCTCACTCTAACTATAAAGTTTGAACAGCCACAAAAGGTAAACAATTTTTTGTTTTGTTTTGTTTTTGATTTCCTCGTTCAAAGAAATTTGAATATATAATGCAAAGGAAAATTCCAATTTTACTCTCATTTTCTAACGTATAGACTTCCAACAAATCTCATAAAATAGAATAGTTGGTCTGTTAAATTATAAATTAGAAAATTCGAATGTTAAAATAAGGGACAAAGCCGGAACAATATTTTAAGGAGGTTGGATGAAATTTTAATTTTTTATACTTTATATCTTTATAATTTTAAAAGGGTTAAATCAAATTTTTATAATTTTAGGGGGACCAAAGTGTAATTTTACCTTTACCAACTTAAATTTTTTTAAAAATATCAAGGGCCTAAATAGTAATTTTACATTTTAGGGTGGGCCGGAGCCTTGCCAGTCCCCCCTAGATTCGCCACTGGTTAAAATGTACTCTAAGTCTCTATATACTTTGTATATTTGAAATCTAATTACTGTACTTTTATTTTTTAGGAATATAATCCTTTATTTTTCAGATTTAAAATTTTAGGTTTAATTGTTACCATCATTAAAATTCTTCTATTACATTATTTGATGCGACATTTTGAAATTTTTTAAAAAAGTACTTAATAGTCATGTAACAATAAAAATAATATTGAAAATACTGATTACAATTCCCCCCCCCCCCAAAAAAAAATACTCATTTAAAATCATCACGATAAAATATTTTTTTGTTGGAATAGTTTTCTTGTGAAATATTGATGCCATAATTTTGATTGAAATAGTTAACGATATTAACTATTTAGACTAATTAATGACACTATAAAAGTAGAAGAATCAAATTATGTAAAAAATTAAAGTATATAAATTAAATCTTAATTTTCGACATAGTCTAAGGACCAAAATTAAAATTTAACCATTAATTTATAACGTCAAAAAAAGCGACGCAAACCTAAAAGAAATGTCAAGCTACATGTCAGTGTGTAAGACTCTTAGAGGATGTTTAGTTCGTATGAATGACAATGTCATTAAAGCCATATTTGACGCGGTACCTCCATTCAGTAATTTGGTTGTTGGTAATATCATTCAGACAAATAGATGATTACAACCCAATTCAATAAAAACGCTGAATAGCCATTCACGGCATCACCTTCCGAATGACTATTTGGTGCTTCTAGGAATGCAACAAAAAAAAAATTCTCGTTTTGCCCAACTCAGCACATCTTGCAGCAACATAACCCGCAAATTTAAAAAAAAATAATAAAAGAAAATAGTTTAAAAAAAGAGAGGATATAAGAGCTTGGATTTAATTTAGAAAGACAAATCTAAACAAATCTGTTTAGAGATTGGCTATATCAAGACTTGAATTCCTTATTCACCAGTTTTGGTGGAATTGATATTGATAACTAACAAAGCTTGCGATCTCGCCTCCATATTTGTTCTTCCTTCTCCTACAAAATTTGTTTTTCTCCTTAATGGTTCATGTTTGTTTGGCCAAAAAAATATGGTTTTGAATTTGAGTATTATCAGTAGGTTTTCAGACTTAAAAACTTGGAGAAAAGGAAGATAATAGAAAGAAAATAACATATCAAAAAATGGAAAATGACGTGAATTTTGGGCCAACATTCGACCATTAGTGACTTGGTAACCGTGGGAAACAATTCCTAATGGCTGCAAGTTGCAGGTTTTTAGAAAATTGTAGAAGAAGGGGACTTGTGAGGTAGAGGTAGAGGTAGAGGGAGAAGAAAATGAGAAAAAAAGGGGAGAGAAAATTTGTCACAAATAATCATGTTTTAATATAATTTAATACGTATGTAACTATAAAGTTTAATAAAAATAAATATTTATATTAATAAATATATTGAAATATGATTAAATTATATTTAATAATAATTATGTTAAAATATGATTAAATTATTTATTTTATTTTTATTAAATTATATTTAATAATAATTTTATTAAAATTTAATAACAAAAACAATAATCATCTAAATACAAAAATTGTGTTAAACATATTCTGGTCATTTAAGCTTTTTTCTTTATGCTATTACAACATTTATTTTATTCAACCAAACACAAGAATATTATTACAACTCTATACCATTCCATTGAACCAAACAATTGAGTTATTGATTACAACTCAATTTCATTACAGCCTTATTTCATTCACCTCAACCAAATGTGGTGTTATAGGGTATTCAAATTATATATATCCATGTAGTGTTTTAATCGAAAAATTTACGTTATTAACTATTTGAACTAATTAATAACATTATAAAAATATAAAATCAAATTATGTTAGAAGTTAAAATATTAAATCTCAAATTTAGACATATTAAAGGAATTAAAAGTAATATTTAACATTTTTTGTAAAATGCAAAAGAAAAGAAAGGAAAACTGGTTGATGTGCCACGTGTTAGTTGGGCCTTCCTTTTATATACATTTGTATATTTAGAATTTAGTCTTTTACTTTTATTTTTAAGAATTTAATTAGTCCCTCTACTTTTCGAATTAAAAAATTTACCTCGTTATAGTCATTAAAATTCTTCTATTAAATTTATCGTGTGTAACTTTTTGAAAGTAATTTTTTTTCATTTGATAATCACGTAACAATAAAAATAATGTTAAAAATACTGGTTAGGGTTTTTTTCCTAAAAAAAACGATTTGAACTTGTTATGATAAAATAATTTTTTCATAAGAATAGTATTATTAAAAAAAGTTGACATTAACATTTTGATTGAGATACTTTACAATATTAACTATTTAAACTAACTGATGAGTGAATGTACATGAGGTCCCTCTATTATAAAGACCTAATCAAATTAGCCATGCTACAATGAATTGGATCAATTTAGTCCCTAAATTATTAAAAAATAATAAAATAAAGTAAAATTAGAATAGAGTTAACATTTACTGTTTAAAAAATATCATTTACGCTTTAACAGATTTAATATTTTTAAAAATTTTTGATTCTATAAATGGTATTTTTTGTTTGGAAATGAATTACAATAGAAAAAATAATTTTCAAGACATTTTTTATATAATAAATGTTAACTTTGTTACAATTTGAACTTATTTGATTTTTTAATAATATAGGGACTAATTTGATGATCTAGTCCCTATATTAGAGGGACTTTTCAAATACTTTAACCCTAATTAATGACATTATAAAAATAGATGAACCAAATTAAATATAAGACTAAATCTCAAGTCTTTATCTTATAATGTGAGAAAGAAAAGCAAGGCAAACTCAAATGAAATAAAAAGTCATGTCTCAGTCTCTAAGATTTTTAGTGCATTCAAATAACTATGTAACATTTTAATAAAAATGGACGATTTTAACTATTTAGACTAATTAATAATATTATAAAAATATAGAGTCAAATTATATTAAATCTTAAATTTAAGTATACAAATTAAAATTTAAGTATAATATAAAGACTAAATTTAAAATTTATCCACTTTTAGATAATGCCACAAATAAAAAAAAAAAAAAAAAAATCCATGCTGCGCCTGTGTGAACCAAAGGATTTGTAGCTACTTTTTACGATATTGTTATAGTACCGGTTCTTGTTGGGTTAATTAATTAATTATCTCAAATTATAAAAAAAGAAATTTGAATGTTAAAATATGTTTTAAATTTCATATATTTAGTAGATTTGGAATTTAATTTTCTACTTTTACCTTAAAAAATTTAGTCTTTTTATATTTTAGAATTAAAAATTTAAGTTTAGTTGTTACTATGTAAAATAGGTAATTACATTATAAAAATAAATGACTAAGTTATATTATTTTTAAGTGCTATATTATTCGATAATTCACTTGAAAATTAATGACTAATTAATTGTTTTAATAATCTCAAGTTTTTTTTTTTTTTTTTTTTTTTTAAATCTATTAATTATTCACAATGTAAATACACAAATGGTCAAGTTTAGTTTTGTGCAATTAAAGAATTGATACTACTTTTTAACAAAAATGATAATTATTATTAAAAAGTAATAATAAACGACAACGTTTACATTAAAATGGAATTCATACCAATTGGCCCATGCAGGTCTCGAACCTGCGACCTTCGCGTTATTAGCACGACGCTCTAACCAGCTGAGCTAATAGGCCGTTGGATCTTTCTTCCAAAACCTTTAATTTGTAGTATAAAAAAAAAATGATCACTACAAATGTTAATCAGCTTTCCATTGTTAGAAGAAATTATGCATATGTCCGAATTGGGGCTGAGCAGCTGACCCTTTCTACAATTTAAAAATAAAATAAAATAAAATATTTATAATTTTATTTTACATTAATATTAATATTGTTGTTGGCCTGAATTTAACAATTTATTGTTCAAGATAATAACAAATAGCTTGACTTATAAATAAAATTTCATTGGAAAAGTTCCTACTGCCTTAAGTTTTGCAAAACACACCCCAGAAATTACATAAAAATAATTTAACAAGAGATTGTTAAGTCAATAAAGGTAGCGTTAGTTAGTGATTAATTAAGTAAATTCTCTGTTGCACTTACAAATCAGCGATTAGAAATTTCTTATCAAATTAATTGTTAAGGAAAGTTGGTTCTCTACGTTTTCTATTTTGATAAATAAAATTGATTTCACTATCACAAACCTTTGATAATTTCAAAACTCTATATATCATTCAAGATAGGATTTCCTTCTTCCCAATTATCCTTGGGTGGACTTATTGGTGCATAAGGATTCCATGCCCTGTTACGCATGGGTGTTCTCATGCCATCATGGAATGGTGTTGCTCCAGGATCTCTCATAGGAGTCATGTATGGATGTAAAGGAGTTCGTGAAGGGTGCATAGGAGTTTCACTTTCCATACCATATCAAGATGTATCACAAGTGGGTGTTAAAATAATTACATGATCAGATATAAAATTATGATCGATTGTAATAACTTTTATTTGAGACTCCAACCCAACTCGAACTGATTAACCTTTAATATCTACAACACGTCCATGGTAACCCTTAAAAGGACTCTGTCGAATTTTCACAGTAGTACCGATCAAAGCATCATGCCCTCCTCTTCCACCTTTGTGTCTCCCGCCAGAATCAAATGGAGGACCTCCCCTAGCAAATCTCCTTGGTGATGATGGTACACGTGGTGCAGTCTTGAAGCTACAAAATATTGAGAAAGAATTACCATTTCTGTTCCCATTGGAACGTGATCCTCCCACTATACAACAAGAATCAGCTTTAACACAAATAAACCCAGCATTCTCAAGGTGATGTCAATCATACATGAACACAACTCCCTTCTACATGTGCTCTACAGTGCATTGTTTCCCTTTACAAGGATCCTAACCACATCTTTCATAGAAATAAGATTCCTATATCTTTTTTGCAAATTAAATTTTTTGTGAAGCTTACATTTGATTTCCCTCAATTTGATAAGAGAAACCTCTGGCCGCTCTGGAACACCCTTAAGAACCTGAAATGCTTCACTTTCTACACGTATAATTACTCCAAAGCTATTGTTATCTAATAGCACAAGGTCATGAAGCTCACAGTCTCCAATTTTTGTAACACCAGTAGCTACTTCAGAGTTCTCAACAACATCATCAGCAAAAACACAGATATGTTCTTTGGTTGTATCAGATAAAATGATGAGAACATGCTGCTTAACCTTGACAACCATACCAGTTGCACCTTCTTTCGTCCCAGAAACAACCTTTACGTGATTCCCAGGCTCAAAGTACTTACACAACTCTTTTTCGTTAACAACAAAAGTTTTAGGAAGGCTGTTGAAGGTTGGTCAGCATGTGGCACCAAGAGCAGCAAAGAAGCAGGCCAGCAAACCCAAGTCATGCAGGAGTTGCTAAACCAAGTGCAACTGTTAACCATTTAGTTCATTTTGTTCTTTTTTGGTTGTTGTAATGTAATCTTGTTCATTTTGAACTATGTTAAGTTGAAATTTGATGTATTTGTAAAGTATTTGAGCTATTAAACAACTTTGTTCATGTGTACAAGCTTTGTTTTCAAGTTCCAATGTATTAGTGGTAGTTGGTATAGATTAGTTAACCTTATTCTGATTTTGACAAGCTGAATGCTTGATTATGTATTGGCATTATGCCATTGTTCAAGTTAATGAAATTATCATCATTTTTTCATTCAATATACTCTCCATTTTTCTTAGCTTCTTTTTCAATTTTCTGCCTCGAATTCTGATTGTTTTTTCAGCAAGTATCGAGCCTTGCTACTCAAGCTTTTGTTGAACCCTGATTGTTCTTTGTTCTAACACCAACAATTGGTATCTAGAGCATTTGTCTTAGTGGACCTGTCATATTTGAATCTCAAATCGATGGCTTCATCAGGCTTCTCACCAGCTGCACGTCCAGTCTTTAATAGAGAAGGATATCACATATGGGTGGTCAAAATGAAGACCTACCTACAGGCATTCGACCTATGAGAGGTGATCAACTCAGATGTTGAACCAGTACCACTCAAAGCCAACCCAACAGTGGCTCAGATCAAGTAGCATGCTGATGAAAGGACCAAGAGGCACAAAGCCATGTCCTGCATCTAGAATTGTGTGTCAGATGTGATCTTCACAAGAATCATGGCCTGTGAGACACTAAAGCAAGCTTGGGATAGATTGAAGGAAGAGTTTCAAGGGACAGAGAGGACAAGACAACAACAGATATTGAACTTGAGAAGGGACTTAGAGAATTTGAAGATGAGAGAGGAAGAAACTGTCAAGCAATACTCAGACAGAATTATGGCTGTGGTTAACAGCATAAGGCTCCTTGGAGAGCAGTTTAGTGAAGCAATGATAGTGGAGAAAGTAATCTCAACCTTACTTGAGAGGTATGAGGCAAAAATATCTTCCCTCGAAGACTCAAAGGATCTGACCAGCATCTCTTTGATAGAGCTGATCAATGCTCTTTATGCACAGAAGCAAAAAAGAGCTAGTAGACTGGAGGAGCACCAAGAAGGTGCCTTCCAAGCTAAAACCAAGCCTGGTTCGAGCAGCTCTGCCTACAAAGGCAAAAAGACTTAGAGAGACAAGCCTAAGTCAAATGCTCCAAGAAGAGGGGATCATCCCTGCAGACATTGCAAAATGCCTGGTCATTCAGAGGTCAAATGCTGGTTTAGACCAGATGCTCAATGCCAACATTGTAAAAAGATGGGGCATGTTGAAAGGGTTTGCAAAAGCAGACCAAGACAAAACCAACCATAGCAGCAAAAGGCTGAGGCTCGAGTAGCTGAAGAGGGCAGTGACCATGAGGAGCAAGTCTTTGCAGTCTCTTGCTCAGCTGCTCAGGAGAAAATTTCAAGTGGATGGCTCCTAGATAGTGGTTGTACCAACCACATGACACTAGATGCTGGCATCTTCAAGGCAGAAGGTAAATGAGATGTCTTGATTTGGACTCCTACAGGTAAAAAGCTCATCAAATGTTCTGATTGTACTTGAAATTGATAGAAACCTGCTCAGCATAGCTTAGTTGCTTAGAAAGGGCTATACTGTTGTGTTCAAGGGCAATGAGTGCCAAATCAGTGATCCATGTGGATCTCAGCTCATGACAGTCACTATGACTGATAAAAAATTTGTTGTTGACTGGAATAAAAGGTCAGACTGAGCTTATACAGCCTCATCAGATGAATCCAAGCTATGGCATCAAAGGCTTGGCCATGCCAATTATAGATCGATGGACCAGCTAACCAAACAAAACCTGGTTGAAAATTTCATCAATTCAGTTGAGAAGGAGATGTTTTTGAGGTGTGTCAACTAGGAAAACAGGTCAGAATGCCATTTCCTTCAAACATGGCCTGGAAAGCCTCAGAAAGGCTGCAACTGGTCTATACTGATGTGTGTGGCCCTATGAAGACTCAGTGTAACGCCCCGTACCCGAGACCGTTGCCGGAGTCGAACACGAGGTGTTAACAGACTTAATTCATTGCTTAAACAGCTCAAACAATTTAATTTTAGAAATTCCAGACAAGCTGGCTAACTGCGTCACAGTCGCTTAAAAATTCATATCTCGAGTTACGAAACTCAAAATCCAATTCCGTCAATTTTCCCTGAAAATAGAATCATATATATATTTACTAATTTGTTTCTAGAATTTTTGGGTAGGCCAATTAGTACAGTTTATTAGTTAAAGTTTCCCCTGTTTCAGGGTTTGACTACTCTGACCTCTGTGTATTACGAATCAGATATCTCCCTGTACAGAGCTTCAATGACTATGCCGTTTGTCTCTAATAAAACTATACTCAATAAGGATTATGTACATATAAAGAATGACTTCTAAATATTTTTATACAATTTATGGTGAATTTCCAAAGTCAGAACAGGGGATCCAGAAATCGCTCTGGCCCTGTTTCACAAAAATTTAAACATCTCATAAAATATAACTCATATACCTGTTTCGTTTCTTCCATATGAAAATAGACTCATAATTATTTAATTCTATATTTTATTCATCATCTAATTATATCACTACTATTTTTAATGATTTTTCAAATTCACGTCACTACTGCTGTCTGAATCTATTTTATGGTAAATTTTACATATTTCATGGTTTCCATGGATTAACTAGCAATTTGACATACATAACACCAAATATGATCATAATTAGCCATTCCAATGGCTAATCATTACCAAGCATTTTTATACTACTCAATAACCATATCATAAGACCATATATACAAAATGATTATAATGCTATACATGCCATACTCAAAATATACAAGCCATTATGCCAAGATGGTATACGGATAGTGTGAGCGTGCCTCTGACCGTTCCCGATTTCCGAGCTGGCTTGTCAACACTACAAGGAATGAAAAGGAGGGAGTAAGCATAAATGCTTAGTAAGTTCACATGCAAATAGCAAGTAACATAACCATATAAGCAAACATAAAACATCATTTGCATAATCATCACCAAGACATTCATATCATATTTTCATTGATCATCTTACCATATTGTTGTTATATCGATTTTTCAACCCGAGGGTTAAGTACATACCTGTTCAAAGTATCCATTTCACAACACTTACCAATGTCGTCCCTTTCATCTTGAGTATTCCTCCATTTGAGTAGAACTTTACCCGTTGAACACATCGGAATATAATTCAGATACATGGAAAGTTTGCACATAAGTGCCACATATGTAGCCAAGCTACTATGTAACCCGCCCATAAGCGAACTCGGACTCAACTCAACGAGCTCGGGCGTTCGCATCCATAAGTGAACTCAGACTCAACTCAATGAGCTCGGATGCCTAGTTACATTTCACGAACTCGGACTCAACTCAACGAGTTCGGACATTCGCATCCATAAGTGAACTCGGACTCAACTCAACGAGTTCGGATGCTCAACCATCCTAGTGACATGTCACTTGTATTCTAATCTATTCCTAAGGTTCAAACGGGATTTTCATCGAACACATATCCTTGCCGTCTTCCGTAGAATACCGAAACCAATACTCGGTAACAATTTATATTTAACAAGTAGCTCACATAATTTGCATTTTATTCGAAAATAACCACAAAGCATATATTTCATGATAAAAATCAGCATATCATATAATTAACATCAATAACTTAAAAATAACAATTATGCTACATTATTTACACATGAACTTACCTAGTATGCGAAAATGGCTACTTTTACCATTTCGTCCACAACTTGGTATTTTCCCCATTTTAGCCCAAATTTCAGTTTTCCTTGCTCTATCATTTAAAATATAGTCTAATTAAGACTCACATTATTCAAATTGACCCAAAATCATATTTTGGAAAAATTACAATTTTGCCCCTAAACTTTTGCATATTTACACTTTTGCCTCAAAGCTCGTAAATTAAACTTCAGCCTATTTTCTTATGTTTTATGACATGCTTATCATTTTTCCCTTCTATGGAAACATCAAATTCTCACTCTAACATGTACTTATGACTATTAGGTATTTTTACTGATTAAGCCCTTTTTGCTCGTTTTCACTTAAAACCAAGTAGCACAAGTTGTCTAACATAATTTAAAACCTCATATTCTATCATAAAACACCAAAATACACAAATTTCACCTATGGGTATTTTTCCAAATACAAACCCTAGGTTAAATTATTGCTAGCATAAGCTAAATCGAGCTACAAGGACTCCAAAAACGTAAAGAACTTGAAAAATGGGGCTAGAATAGACTTACAATTGAATTTGGAAGCTTGAAAAACCCTAGCCATGGTTTATCCTTGCTATATTCGGCCATGGAGTTGAAGATGAGCAAAATTGGCTTTTAATTTTGTATTTTAATTCATTTTACCCCTAAATGACCAAAATGCCCTTACTACTAAACTTTCCAAAAATTCCATCCATGTCCAATTTTTGTCCATAAACTTAGAAATTGGTAAAATTTCTATTTAAGACCTCCTAATTAATATTTCAAAACAATTTCATACTAGAAACTTCTAGAATGCAAGTTTTGCAAATTATTCGATTTAGTCCCTAATTTCAATTTAAGCACTTTAGGCATAGGATTTCATCACGAAATTTTCACACAATCATGAAATCATATCATAAACATCAAAATAATTATAAAATAATTATTTCTATCTCGAATTTTATGGTCACAAAACCACTATTCCGACTAGGCCCAAAATCAGGATATTACACTCAGTCATTGAATGGCAGTAGGTATTTCATTCTTTTCATTGATGATTGTTCAAGATACTATTGGATTTATTTTTTGAAGAACAAGTCAGAGGTAGCCTCAGTGTTTTAGAAGTTCAAGACTGCTGCTGAGACTGAAACAAGTTGCAAGCTCAAGACCATAAGGTCAGACAATGGAACTGAGTACACTTCAGCTCAATTTCAAGTTTTTTGTGATGATGCAGGCATCAAACACCAGTTGACTAATGTCTATACACCTCAGCAGAATGGGGTTAGTAAAAAAAAGAATAGGAGTTTAATAGATATGGCTAGGTGCCTACTGTTTGAAAAGAATTTGCCCAAAACCTTGTGGGCTGAAGTAGTTAACACTGTTGTGTACCTTCAAACAGGCTCTCAACCAAGGCTTTGGCTCACAAAACTCCATTCGAGGCTTGGTTTGGGTTCAAGCCATCTTTGACTCATTTGAAAGTCTTTGGCTACCTGTGTTATGCAAATACACTAGCTGTGAAGACGGATAAGTTATCAAAAAGGGCCCAACCTGGTATTCTGGTAGGCTACAACTTAGTTAAGAAAGGCTATAGGATCTTGGATCCTTCAACAAACAAAGTCCAAGTGAACAAAGATGTGGTCTTTGATGAGAAGTCATGTTGGAATTGGGAAAGGAATGAGCCAGAACCAATTTCTGGAGACCTTATGGCTGATCAGACTGAAACTGATCAAAATGGTCATGTGATGGATGTTGATGAGAGGGCTCAAGTAGCTCAGGAAGAACTAACCTGTTTTGAAGATGCTGAAGCTCATGAAGGATGGAGACAGGCAATGGCTGATGAAATCAACATAATTGAGAAGAATCATACTTGGGAATTGGTTGAAAGACTAGCCAACAGGAAGGTCATTAGGGTAAAATGGGTCTATCGAGCCAAGCAGAATGCTGATGGGAGCTTGAATAAGTTGAAGGCTAGGCTGGTTGTTAAAGGGTTCAGTCAAAGATATGGTCTAGACTACATGGAGACATTTGCACCAGTGGCCAGCCTAGACACCATCAGGCTGCTAGTTACATGTGAAGTCAGCTTTTCTGAATGGATTCTTTGAAGAGGAGATCTATGTTGAGCAACCTCAAGGTTTCAAAGTAGTTGATAAAGAAGACATGGTCTACAAATTGAAGAAAGCCTTGTATGGCTTAAAATAGGCACCAAGGGCCTGGTATAGCAGAATTGATAGCTACTTGATCAGGTTGAGGTGTGAAAGGAGCATTAGTGAGCCAACTTTGTATGTTAAGAAGGAAGAAGTTGAAACACAGCTCATTGTGTCCTTATATATTGATGACCTACTGGTGACAGGAGGAGACCAAGCAATGTTGGCTGATTTCAAAGCCAAAATGAGGAACATTTTTGAGATGTCTGACTTGGGCCAAATGACATACTTTCTAGGAATGGAGCTGTTCCAAACTGAAAAATAGAATCTTCTTGAGTCAGAAGACATTTGCCATGAAGATCTTGAACAAGTTCTCAATGGAGAATTGCAAGCCAACAAGTACACTTGTAGCAGTTGGAACAAAGCTGTCGAGCCAAGAGGTTCATGAACAGGTTAGTGAATCTACCTATAGAAGTTTAGTAGGTTGCTTGTTATATCTAACTGCATCAAGACCAAACATTATGTTTGCTGTAAGCCTGCTATCAAGATTTATGCATTGTTGCAATGAGAAACATTTTCAAGCAGCAAAAAGGGTGCTAAGATACATTAAAGGGACCCTAAGCTATGGACTTCAGTTTGGCAAAGCTAAAAGTTTGAAACTGGTGGGATATATTGATAGTGACTGGGTTGGTTCAATGGATGACATGAAAAGCACTTTAGGATATGCTTTTACCCTTGGTTCAGCTATGTTTTGCTATAGTTCGAAGAAGCAAAATGTAGTGGCTCAGTCAACAGCTGAAGCTGAATATGTGGCAGCTGCAGGAGCTATCAACCAAGCTATTTGGCTAAGAAAAATCCTAGCAAACTTGAATCTACACCAAAGGGAAGCAACAAAGATCTATTGTGACAACCTATCTACTGTTGCAATTGCAAAAATCCTATTTTCCATGGTAGAACGAACCATTTCAGCATTAAGTTGCATGTTGTAAGGGAAATGGAGCAAGCTCGAGAAGTGGAGCTGATTCATTGCAATTCTAAAGAGCAAATTACTGACATTCTAACTAAAGCCCTTAGTGTGTCAAGATTTATCAAACTAAGAGAGCAAATGGGAGTTTGCAACATGCTAACCAAGGAGGAGCGTTGAAGGTTGGTCAGCATGTGGCACCAGGAGCAGCAAAGAAGCAGGCTAGCAAACCTGAGTCATGCAGGAGTTGCTAAACCAAGTGCAGCTGTAACACCCCCTAACCCCAAACCGTAGCCGAAACAGGGTTACGGAGCATTATCGAATCTATCAGACAATTTACATAAAATACCTATGTTCAACCAATCTAAACACATTTAAATATACTCAAAACTTGCTAAATTTACACATTTTATATATTATCCAATACTCAATTCTAATTACTTATCAAATATTATCAAATAAATCAAATTCATACTAAATTAGTCAAGTCCTATTATATACCATTACCAAAATCTAAATCTACTTATTTCACTTTTACATTCACCATTCAAAATGACACACATAAGACACCCTAGGTACATGCCATTATCAACAATTAACACGCTTTACCTCGTTGAATTCGGGATCGGCCTAGGATGCTGATTCGACATTCTCACTTTAACTTAACCTGCGCACAGAAATAAACCGTACGCTGAGTATGGGTATACTCAATGGTATTTCTATAATCTGAACACTTAATAAAATAAAATAAAAATATAACAAACAGTTAAAATCATATAACAATCAAACTATTCAATTATTTAATTCATAGATAAGTTTATTGTAAACTTATTTCATTCTTTTCACTTACTAACCTATATAGCTTTCCACGATTTATTCACAAGTCATTAAACAATTATAATATTCACTTTTATCCAATCCAGAGATACATAATTCATTTGTCTCAGTTATACTTTAGTTCACTATTTAATATCAATAAACTATATTCAACTATTCACTTTTCAATCAGTGTTCTGTACATATCCATTTCAATAACAGTCACTACCACTCATATTAAATCAGCTTGCTATCCCAGATAGCTTTCACTGTATAATACAATTCTTGTGCTCAGTCCACATTTCAATTCTTCATTCAGTATTAATCTGATCACTATTATATTTAATAACCCCTATTAACATGACTCAGACTCAGACGGATACACGGATCCAACCAAACACACCAATATCCAACCCAAACACACCTGGAATATTATAAATCCTCCATAACACACCAGTATAATATATCCTCCCAAACACACCAATAAGGCATTAAATGCCTCTTCGGATAAACCAAAGTATATAATAACAGAAACATCTTCTCGGCCGAACTACAAATCTCCTCTTCACATCACACATTCAATGGCATGCCATTTGTATCCAATCTAGTCTGACAAGTTAATAGGGTATTATTTTACTTTTCCAATTTCAATAATTCTTTCAATTCACATATTCATAATTGAATACACTTTCTCAATTCAATATGCATTTCAATTATTCACATATAATCACAATTCAATTTAATTTCATACAATTCAATACTAATACTTACCATGCACATTAACTTAAAATTCAACAATTAATAATAATAATTAAATTCATAACATACCAAATCAACCCTCTTCCATTATCAAACACAATAATTCTCACTTCAACATTCACTAAAGGCATTGAATAAAATATAACAATTAATAACTAGGTTCGGATTATAGAAATACAAACCGTATTTTCTTGAGCTAACTCCCGTTGTCTTTGTCATTTTTCCTTGCTTAGCCGAGATTTCCCGAGACAACATTAGCTACGGGAATTAAAACAATTCATATTCGTTAATTCACTACTAATTTATATCTAATTAATACAATTTCTATTCAATTTCTACTTTAATTTCAATTTAATCTTAACAAAATTCACTTACTTTTTCTATCTCAATTCATACTTCATTTCTATTCAAATTTTGTCCAAACTCATACTTAACTATTAAATTTCCAGCATATTTTCCTAATTTTGAAATTTCATCAATTTAGTCCCTACAACATAAAACTTATGAATTACTTTACAATTCAATCATCATTTCATTTCTAACTTGAATTCCTATCAATCTAACCTTTAATTCATCTTTTTTATTCAACATGAACAATATTTAGAAATCTAATAACTTTCAAAATATTAGTTTAATTTCATCAAAACTTTGTTCTAAAACTTTTAAAACATCACAATTAAATGAAAAGGGCTATATTGACTTACCTATTAAACTTTCAAGCTTTAAACCTTTAATTTTTCCTTTTTTTTTCTTTCTTTTCTCTTTTTCTTTCTTTCCTTCCCCTGCTGTTTGTTTTGTTTGGCTTTCTGTTTCTGTTTCTATTCTTTTCTTTCTTTCTTTTTTTCATTAAACCAATATAATATAATAACTTAATAAATATCTATTATAAAAATCTATTTAATAACAAATATTCTTTTAACACTTGTATCCATTTATATTATCACACTTGTTTTTCTCTAATCTATTTATTATATAAATATCTTTTACTTAATAATAATATATAATTTAATAATATACTTATATAATAAGTAAATATACATGTATTTTACAAATGTATGTATATTAGTATCACACATGTCACCATATGCACCATACATTTGTCTTAATTTAATATATTTATCACATAAAATCTTATAATATAATTATTTAATAAATAAATATCTTTTGTAAATAATAAATATATATTAATACTTAAATACAAGTATTACAATTCTATGTATTTTTATTTATACACTTGTATCAAATCATATCCACACATTTGTCTTTATTTAATTTATTCATCACATAATATCAATTTAATAAAAATAAATACATTAATATTTACTTAAATAATAAGTAAATACATACATGTATTACAAATGTATGTACAATATTTATTATACATGTATTTTATTTTTACCATACACTTATCTTTCTTTTATTTATTTAATAATAATTAATATAATTAATTTAAAACCTTAAACATATAAAAAATAAATCCAATAAAAATCTTAGATTTTATCTAAGTTTGCCGCCACATCTATAGGAAATTGGCTTAATTGCATTTTTGGTCTTTTTTATTTTCTTTTAATCTATAATTAAACTTTCACACTTCATTCAATTTAATCCTTTTTCCTAATTATCCTTCATTTAAGCTAATTCACTTCATTAAACTTTAATTAACCATTCACTTAACTTCGTAAATATTTTTAATAAATATTTATGAATTCATTTTTCAGAAACTGAGATCCGAAAATACACTTTTCTGATAACCGTAAAGTTTGGGTCATTACAGTAGCGCTGTTAACCATTTAGTTCATTTTATTCTTTTTTGGTTGTTGTAATGTAATCTTGTTCATTTTGAACTATGTTAAGTTGAAATTTGATGTATTTGTAAAGTATTTGAGCTGTTAAACAGCTTTGTTCATGTGTACAAGCTTTGTTTTCAAGTTTCAATGTATTAGTGGTAGTTGGTATAGATTACTTGACCTTATTCTAATTTTGACAAGCTGAATGCGTGATTATGTATTAACATTATGCCATTGTTCAAGTTAATGAAATTATCATCATTTTTTCATTTAACATACTCTCCATTTTTCTTAGCTTCTTTTTCAATTTTCTGTCTCGATTTCTGATTGTTTCTTCAGCAAGTATCGAGCCTTGCTGCTCAAGCTTTTGCTTAACCCTGCTTGTTCTTTGTTCTAACACCAACAAAGGCTTTCATTTCTGGTCTAATATGGACATTCTCTGCCTCAACCTTTTCAACCCATCCCTTTAAAATTTTTAGATCCCCCTTGACAACAATAACTGCATCACCCTTCATGAAATGGGTTTTCTTTCTGTTTGCAAACAAAGTTGATAAACCAACGATTTCACCTTCTCCATTATTGCTAGGTGAAACTTTTCGAGTTCATTAAACGTTGGTTTTATGTTCTGAGCACTAATTGACTTCATCGACACCGTTTTGTACAAGAACCCATCTTTAAACAACATGCCCCCAGTATTCTCAAAGTTATAATCACCAATGATCGAATTTCGTCTGCGCTCTACACGAATATGAAGAGCCTAGCTTTATCAACATTCATAAAACGAGGAGGAGGGACGAAAGCTTTCTTCTTTGCAACTTCTTTTCCTTCCAATTTATTAGCAAGTTCCTGTAAGTCAATCCTAGGAATCAATTTCACAGTGACTTTCTGCCGCACATTATCCACATCAACCACTTGAGCAAGATCCCCCTTGTATGTCCCAACCTTCATTCTGACCCAGGTATCTCTAGAAAGATGAACCGCTTTGCTTTCTGCTGATAAAACACCAGTCATTTCTCTTATTGGAACAAGCATAATCTTTGCTGCAAATAGGGTACGCAGACCTTTGACAGCCTCTCTCACATGGGCTTCCTTGTCTGCTTCGATATAAATATAATTTTTAAGGTGATCAAGGGCAATCACAGACCTGATTTGTAGTTCAGATCCCTTATCAATGTATTTTTGCATGAGGCAAGCTGCAGCTTCTCGTTCACGACCAGTCGCACATTTCACCATCCACAGCTTTGGATCTCTTGCTGAAGGCAAAAGTGCTTGCTGCTCTACGTCAGTTGTCTCCTCATCATATTCTGTGTGACTTGATCTGCATACCTAGCCTGAATGCTTCTCTCAAGAGCTTCAACATCTTCTTGTTCATCCTCCCGGAGTAGTAATGGGTGACGGTGCATCCTTCTACCAACGTCTTCATCAGGTAGAACAGCTCCAGTCTCAACTATGAAATCGTCCTCTCCCTCATTTTCTTCCTCTTCCTCATCGCTATCTACTTGAGCTTCAAGATCAAAAAATTGAGAGGCAACACGAGGAGCCTTGCTATGCTTTTTCCCACCACCGCCATAAAGCTCATCGTCATCCTCTTCGCCGTCCTCATCGTCCTCCTCTGCCACGTCATCGATGAAATCAGATCTCCGCCGCATCTTACTTGAAGTGCAACAGCCTCTCCCTACGTCTTCGTCCAAAAATTGGTCCTCATCTTCGTACTCTTCGTCTTCAATGTCATCATCTTCCTCACCTCTTCCTTTGGACGTTGCAGCAACTTGATTGAGGATCTAAAGTCTTTTTTATTCGGCAACAAAATTTTCCCTCCACAACTATTGTTGAATTAAGTGTATTATATGGTTAATATTTAACCCAGAAGATCAAATTTATTGAGGAATTTTATAGTGGTGATTAGTTATGTACTTCGAATTAGATTATGATTCTAATTGTTAGTTGTCAAGAGTCTATGTATATATTTTATTTTATATTAATTATTTGCAAAATTTAATTTGAGAATATAATTTATATTTTAAATATTATTATAATATAGCAATTATAAATTTAAATATATAATATTTTATATTTGAAATATTTTAAAAAAAAAGGAATTTTTTTTATAGTCAATTTTTTCTGAGACCACTATCTAAAACCACATTTCATTATAAAAATTAAATTTGTTGTAGAATTATTTTTTATGTTTTATTTTTACCTCATCAATATATATATATTTTTTATCTATAATAACTACAAGCATAAAATAAGAAGCATACACTTTACTAAATTAGCTATTTATAATAATTTTTTGTCTTAAATTTTAATAAAATTGATTATATTCCTAAATAAAATAAAAATAATAAATTTTAATTAAGATATTATTTCAATAAAAATGTTTAAATTTTATATAAAAACATATCAACTATATTTAATTAAATAAAATAAAATTATATTAGTAAATTTTATTAAAGATATCATCTAAATATCATTTGTTAGTGTTATTAAATCTAATAAGAGATGTATAATCTTGAATTTTATTTTATTTAAATTGAGATATGCAACTGACTTGCTAAATTAGTAAGCCCTTTTAATGGTTATGACAATATTACATGATGTAATTTTCTTTTCTCAATAACTGGTTGAGTGTAATTATAAGACATATTATACTTCTAAATGAAAAATTTAAATTTGATCTTTGAAGACAATATTATTGAGAGGAACAATTATAAACTCATAATATGTACCATAAAACGAAGAAATCTAAAAAAATTTACATGATACAACAGAATGAATATGATATGAAAAATAACTAAAATATAGTAATCACAATCGATTACTTACCATCGTTATTTAAATCATAGGAAGCATTCCATTGTTAATATTTGATGCACAATCATTTTTGCTTTTGCTTTGATTATGATATTTGAATGGACGAAGGATTTATGATTGTTGGTATTTATAGATGATGATTGAGGTAACTAGATCATCAACTTGTTAGCCATTATTGACTTTGGAGGAGACTTCTACTAACAGTTTGAATTCATATATCTTCCTTGGATTCATATATATCAATATTTAGTTACATAGAACTAATTTTAGACATATAAATAATTAAAACACGATATAAAAATATAAAAAAAAATTACTTATCCAACTCATAATAAAACGTAAACAAGAAATGTTTCTCTCATATTTGATATAAAGATATCCTCAATAGGATGCCAAAGGCTGGCTATAGTGTTTCTCGTTAACTAGAAGTGGATAACACTCAGTAAAAAAGCAACCCATCAAATAGAACTCAAAACTCCTCACCTTTTTGAATATCGATTTCCACTTGCTATGCCTCGTATTCTCCATCAATAATGGATAAACTTACTAGATCCTCCTCCACTGAAATACAAAAACTCATTTCAAGCCAAAATAGATAAAACAAAAATAGAAAACAAGACCAACGTGCGACAAAACCAAACAAAACGTGCCAAAAAGCATATCCAAAATGTTCAACATAACTATACTTAATAATGAATTATAGAATTTGTTTCAATAATGAAGTATGAAAAATGATAAATAGATAAATAGTTACTTATCACTTAATGTGGAATCTTTTATTTTATTTTATTTCTTTTAACATTATCTTTTGAATATTTTACCTTTACACTTCAAAATTTTCATTTATCTCACAAATTCTACATGTCTATTTTGCGGTCCATGTTCGGAGTTCATGAACACCCCTTTCAACAATATTGTCTCTAAGATTGAATATTCTTTTTTAAAAGTATAATGTGTCTTACAATTATACCCAACATTTGTTGATATATGCCAAATATATTTTATGACTATTTAATTTTTAATGCTTAAATAACACTTTTTGGTATATGTGAAACTCATTTTCTACTAACTACTTAAATGAGAGTAATCAAATAAATTGATTTTGTGTAGATTGAAGCACAAAGTTAGAAGACTTAAATTCGATCAAGGGCTCCATGTTAGAAATGCGAGCATAATATGTATGCTTAAACCAACGTTGACTTAGTTGGTGGAGAGTGTAATATGTTGACAATAATGGTTCATGGTTTCTATCTAGTTCCGAGGAATATTGCTTGTGAAGACAATAATGGTTTCAGCGTGGGTCATAGGCTTCTCATGGCAATCCGTAACCACTGGGCTCAAACCAAAATATACAAGGAAGACCTTGACTTCCTAAGCAATACACTTGGTTAAATTCACTTCCATCTTAATCTTTATTCAAACACCAATATCTTGGCTAGTGTTCCATCACCTTTTTCCTTTCAATTTCCTTTTAAACAAAAGCTAAATTCATTAAAATTAAAAGAAAAAATAATCATTAATTCATTCCATGAATGAGATCATACAATTCAAGAAAAAGAAAAAGAAAAAGAAAAAGAAAAAGAAAAAGAAAAAGAAAACAACAAACACTCGTCAGCGGTGAATGACAAGCTCCAACAATACGGCAAAGGCTTTAGCCTTAATATCAATAGAACATTATTAAACACTGACAATCGGCTTTATCACAACTCAAGCTCAACATATCTAGAGAGATTGCAAATAACTATCACGATAGGAAATCAGTCTTGGACGGTCTAAAGCAGCGGGCAGAATCGACAAAAGAATTGAGCATCTACCAAACTAAAGAGAATGATGACAAAACCTTCCCTAAAATCACTTCTAAAAGCAAGACTACATGGATAAGACTAAAAAACTTGTATAAGACAAGATAAAAACTTTCAAAAGTAAAGACTTATTAAATAATAAAAAAATAAAAATTAAGATAACACGGGTATAAAACATATTGTAAAATCATAATATGCATTATTAAACAAACTTTGATTTAGTCGGTGGAGAAATTTTGAATATAGTTAATGGTTTCTATCTAGTTTCTAGGAATGCTGCTTGTGAAGACAACGATGGTTTCCGCGTGGGTCATAGGCTTCTCATGCCAAGCGGTAATCAAACTTTTAATTCTAATTCTAAAATTAAGTTAAATTTAACTTATTTCTAAAATTATATTAAAATGTGGATTCTGTTTAAAGAGGTCATTTAAACCATATTCAATAAAATTAAAACCACAATGGAAATTAAATAAATTTTTTTATTTAATGTAATTTTAGATAGTTGAGATGGGAATTAAATTTGTTTTTATAATGTAACTCATTTTGTGATTTGATTATTTTAATCAAATAAGTACTGTGTTGTGAAGAAGCTAATTAATTAAATTAAATTAAGTTATATTTAATTTTAAAAAATATTTCTATTGATATTTATATATGTTATTTATTAGATTGTGTAAATTTTAACTAAAATTAAATATTAATATTGATTATTAAAACATATTTCTAATTATTAAAAGTTATGTCTTTCAACCAAAAATTTTAAATATTTTATAGGAAAAAAAGAAAGCAACTATGAATAACAATGTCGTGCCTTGGTGAAGATTTATTCTACTTATCACTTTCCATTGATTCCTATATTATTACATCAACTTCAAATCATTTATTTATTTGTTGTTTTCATCGCTCATAAACATCTTATGATTCTTAAGCTCGATCAATGATATTTCATGAAGAGGCATTGCAATTGGAGACTTGATGTGTAGGAATTCTTGAGACACTAATTTCATTGTTGGTCGAGCTTTGGGTCTAGGTCGTAAGCATGCAAAAGCAATGACAGCAATAAAAGCGATGTCTCCTATCATTTTTCGACTTCTCGGGGTTGATAATCGAGGGTCCAAAATTTCATTTAGCATGAAATTTTGGACACGAGACGATGATGATGATAGTGTTGACAATAATTCACCAGGATGCTTTCCCATCAATATTTCTAACGCCAACACTCCAAAACTATAAACATCACATTTTTCGGTCACGACTAACGAATAAGCAAGTTCTGTAATTAAAACAAAAAAGAAAAGTTAAATAGATGTTAATTTATATTCTGTATTCAGATAAGTTGCATGTATGTTTGCATTTGAATCCTCCAATCTCGAATTAATTTTTGTAATATATAATTGATATTTCTTAATTTTGTTTTTCCTACTTGTTTCCTCATTATTCTAATATGTAATTCGAAACAAATAAGCAACAGAAACTAAGAATGGATAGAACTAAATAAAAAAGATAAGAAGAGACTTAGAGAGTGAAGGTGCACAACCTGGGGCAATATATCCATACGTCCCAACAATTACAGTTCGATTAGATGAATCAGGATCAAGAAGTTTTGCAGTTCCAAAGTCAGCAATAAAAGCTTCCAATT
Organism: Gossypium longicalyx; assembly: GCA_025698465.1. Taxonomy (NCBI): domain Eukaryota; kingdom Viridiplantae; phylum Streptophyta; class Magnoliopsida; order Malvales; family Malvaceae; genus Gossypium; species Gossypium longicalyx. The sequence continues at coordinate 42,826,737 of CM046999.1, forward strand.
CAGAGTTCAACAAAATGTTATTGCTTGAGATGTCTCGATGAACAATTGGAGGGTTGCAATCATGATGCATGTAAGAAAGAGCATGTGCGACACCTTTGACAATGTTCACTCTTTTGGTCCAATCCAATTCCACAGCTTCCTCTTTAATGCTCAAGGCATAAAACAAGCTTCCCTTTTCCATATATTCATAAATCAAAAACATGCAACGGTTGTGGAGACAAAATCCGTGGAGCTTGACGATGTTCTTATGTCGTATTTCTGTTAAAAACTTGATCTCATTTCGGAAACTTGTCTCGTAAGCCGGTTGCTCTGCTTCCAATCGGTGGAGTTTTTTTAAGGCAACAACTTTGCCACCTGGTAAGACTGCTCTGTAAACACTGCCAAAACCACCTGTTCCAATGCAATATTTGATATCAAAATCCTCTGTTGCTCTGATGATGTCTTCAAATGCAATCCTTCCATCAAAATTCCAAATACAAAATAAATCTCCATTTTTGGTTGGACTTGGATCGTGTTTCAAAGCTTTAGCTCTATATTTTCGGCAAAGGATGAATATCAGCAATGCAAAGTATGAGATAAGAAACAACAATGTCGGGAAAAGAATAATGACGACCAGATTGTGCTTCGTTGAAGGGCAAGGAAGGAAGCCTTGAATGGAACCACATAAATCCTTGTTATGGTAGAGAGCGACCGAAGTTGTTAACTGGCCGAGAGAGGAAGGGATGTGACCTGAAAGCCTATTGAAGGATAGTTTCAATTCAACCAAATTTGTTAACTGGCCCAGAGAGGAAGGGATGTGACCTGAAAGCCTATTGGAGGATAGATCCAATTCAACCAAATTTGTTAGTCTTCCAATATCTTCTGGAATGGGTCCATTAAGTTGGTTTCTTTGAAGGAACAACGAGGTAAGATTGGTTAAGTTGCTGACAGAAGATGGGATTCGACCAACAAGCCTATTGTAGGATAGATCGAATGCAACCAAATTCGTCAGTCTCCCAATTTCTTGTGGAATAGATCCATTAAGTTTGTTGCTTTGAAGGTACAACGAGGCAAGATTGGTTAAGTTGCTGACAGAAGATGGGATTGGACCAACAAGATAATTGGAGGATAGATTCAATGCAACCAAATTCGTTAGTCTCCCAATATCTTCTGGAATGGATCCATCAAGTTGGTTGCTTTGAAGGAACAACGAGACAAGATTGGTTAAGTTGTTGACAGAAGATGGGATTGCACCAATAAACCAATTGTTTGAGAGATCAAGATCAACCATACTCTCTAGCTCTCCAATATTTGGTGGAATGGTACCTCTGAGGAGGCAGTTTCTGAGGTGGAGAGTCATTAGATTTTTAAGGTTGAATATTTCGGAAGCCATATAAAAGATGGAGTTACCAGACAAATTTAGAGAAACAAGATTCTCCATGTTCTGAATTACCAAGGAAATGGAATGAAGATGGTTATAAGAAAGATCAAGCACTGCCAATTGAGTGAGGTTTCCAAGTGAAGAAGGTAACTTACCTCTAAGGCTATTGGAAGATAGGTTAAGGAGCTTGAGGTTCGAAAGTGCTCCTATTTGAGGTGTTATGCCCCCATTCAGACCATGGCCACTAAGATCAATATAGACGATACTTCCAGCATTGCATCGAATACCAGGCCACATACAATGGTTTCCAACTCTCGTTGTATAATTACTCCACCACCCTGTTTCCATCAAGGCTCGTGCCTCTGCTGCCAGCCATTCAGAATCATCGTTCGTTGCTCTTGTAATTCCACTAGTGATCACGATTATAGAGAGTAAAAAGAAGGTAGGGATACAAGTGTAAAAGTAGGATTTCATAGCTATGAAGTCGAGGACTCCAATTCTCAAACTTGAGCTTATTTAAATACATTTAAAACAGATTTAATTTTATTGGATATATATTAATTTCAAAGTCTTTAGGCATTGTCTAACACAGATTGATTAATATTATGTTGTGGACTTGACTTCGTCTCTTAGAAGTAAACTGGAAGTTATAGCAAATGTTGTGTCTTTCTTTGTTGAAGCTTCTAAGAAGGTGATAATTGAATAAAATGCGATCCATAAAGCGATGTCAGATTGGACCAACCAATTTGTTCGTTGATATATTTAAACTCACAAGATTTTTCAAATTTCCAACAACTGCTGGCATAGGACCTGTAATTATATCATAAAGGAGTATATCATATAATATTCAACTTTATGCAATATATAAATAAAAGGGATATACATACTATACTATGTTAAAAAATATTTTTTCAAATTTTGTAATGCGTTGAAATCATATATTCCTGTTCGACAATAAAAGTTAGTAATGCGTTGCTTCCACATTCTATCATCTCTCTTAATTATTTACAATTGATGCCCTGAAAAAACTTGTAGAACAACTAAAAACCATGTCCATAAGAGATCAATCGACCATTATTGACTTGAAAGTTCAAAGTCTTTGCTAGTCTTTATCTAATATTTGCCTACATGTTTATATCGATGGGTCCAGAAATAGCAATGCTTGACAAAACATTTTCTTATTATTGTCGGGTTGTTCAGAAATTGGATCCCTTCCTGAAGTTAGGGTGCCCATCACGTTGAAGCGATTGGAGTTCTATTCATGTGAAAGCTTGGATTATTCCAATATCTTCTTGTATACATCCCTTGAATCCTTGGATATAAACAGTTGGAAGTGTCATGGACTGGAATCTTTCCCATTAGGATCGCTTCCTATGCTAAAGCAAGTTCATATTAGGGGATGTGAAGACTTGAAGTTGATTAGTGCTGCTTTAGAGGGCTCTCATCACCAGCATCTCAATTCTTTGGCTATAGAGTACTGCCAAATTTTGATATCTTTTCAAATTGAAGATGGATTAGCTGTCACCAATTTGACCCGACTTTGGCTTTTTAATTGCGGAAGTTTAAAGTCATTGCCAGAGCAAATGCAGTCCGTCTTTCCATCCTTGGAGGTTTTGGAAATAGATGATTGTCCAGAAATAGAGAGGGTTCCAAAAGAGGGTTTGCCCTCCAATTAAAACAAATTAGAATATCAAGGAGTGATAAACTAATTGAGAGCTTGATTAGGAAAAGGAAATGGAGTTTGCATACACTCCCTTCTCTTACATCTTTCAGAATCGGGGGTTCAGAAGTAGAGATAAAGTGTTTTCCAGATGAACATCTGCTTCCCTCTTATCTTACATCTCTCAGGATCTATGATTTTTCAAATCTAAAGAGTTTGGAGTATAAGGGGTTTCAACACCTCACCTCTCTTTGCCAATTGTGGATCTTGAATTGTCCCAACCTCAAATCCATGCCCCCAAACATGCTTCCACACTCTCTGTAAAAAAATAAAATAAAATAAATGAAATAAAGAACACACAAATTTTACGTGGAAACCCTATCGGGAAAAAAAACCACGGGCAGAGGAGAAGAAAATGCACTATGTCGAAAATTTGAATCAATACAAGAGGAATAGACTATGTCTATTTATAGGCTTGTAAAGCCATATTCTAGTAGGATTGAAACACCCTATCCTAATCAATATAAAATAGATGAAGTTTAATAAGGTTTAAAAAACCTTATTCTAAAATAAAATAAAAGAAGTCTAGTTCTATATGGATTTTACTTTTATTTTATTTTCCATCGTATTTTATTTAAATAAGAATTTTGGTCACTTAATTCTAACAATCTCCACATAGATACAAATTCTCAATGAACAAGTTCTTCATCGCGAACTTTCAATAAACAAGTTCTCCACCTCTTCCATAAAACCCCTTAAGGGTTTAACTTCAACAATGAACACCAACCAAGTCTAAGCAATGCTCAAACTTGGTTATAGGAAGTGACTTAGTCATCATATCTGCAGGATTTTCATGAGTACTAATTTTGCTCACAACAATATCACCACGAGCAATAATATCACGAACAAAATGATACCGAACATCAATGTGTTTTGTTCTCTCATGAAACATTTGATCTTTTGTAAGAAGTATAGCACTCTGATCGTTACAAAATCATCGTGGCTGATTTGAAGGTCTTCATTGAGTTCACTAAATAGTCCCTTCAACCAAATAGCTTCTTTACAAGCCTCGATGTCGCCATGTACTCAACTTTCATGGTAGACAAAGCGATCGTAGTTTGCAAAGTGACTTTCCAACTAATTGCACAACCTCCGATTGTAAAGACGTAACTGTGAGAGATCTTCTTCTATCAAGGTCTCCAGCAAAATCAGCATCAACATACCCTATGACTCTATCTTTAGTTCTTCCAAACTGTAAGCAAACATCGGTAGTGCCTCGTAAGTATCTTAAAATCCACCAATCGCTTTCCAATGTTCTTTACCGGGATTTGCCATGTATCCGCTAATCGCACCGATCGCATATGATAAATCTGACGTGAGCAAACCATAGCATACATGAGAGATCCCACTTTGCACTAGAGTATGGAACATGTGACATGTACTCAATCTCATCATCCGATTGTGGAGACAAAACCGATGAAAGTCCGAAATGGGCGCTAAAGGAGTACTAACAAAGCTTAGCACTCGCATATTGAACATGCAAAGAACTTTCTCAATGTACCCTTCCGACTTAGGTACAATTTACTTGATTTTCTATCTCTCGAGAATCTCCATACCAAATATCTTCTTTGCTGATCCTAAATCTTTCATCTCAAATTCTTTACTTAGTTGGGCTTTGACCTTTCTTATCTCTTCTTTATCTTTTGCTTTGCTATCAACATGTCATCAATATAAAGAAGTAGATACACAAAAGAACCATCACTGCTTTTTCTTAAAGTAAACACAATCACAAAACTACTTCTTTTGAAATCATGAGAAGTCATAAAGGAATCAAACCTCTTGTACCATCGTCTTGGTGATCAAGTTTCAAATCAGTAAAGGGACTTTTTCAAAGAAGCAAACATAGTCCTCTTTTTTCTCAAATCAGAAACCTTCTCGTTTGTTGCATGTAAATATCCTCATCAAGTTCTCCATGCAAAAATGCGCTTTTACATCTAACCGCTCAAGCTCCAAATCATGCATGACCACAATACCAAGCAAAGCTCGAATCGAACTATGCTTAACAACTGGGAGAACACATTCATGAAGTCCACTCCTGGAATTTGATCAGAACCCTTTGCAACAAGCCTTGCTTTATATCCGGTTCTTCAACTCCTGAGTCCCTTCTTTCTTTTTAAACACCCATTTACAACGAACAACCTTTTTACCTCTAGGAAGTTTCACAAGGTCCCATGTTCTATTTTTGTGGAGTGATTCCATCTCTTCTTGCATAGCAAACATCCACTTTTCTCGAGCCTTCACAAACTAACCGCTCGAATAATTAGATGGCTCTTGATTCGCATCTATATCTTCAACCACATTTAAAGCATAAGCAACTAGATCAGCCTCGGCATACTTCTTTGGAGGTTTAATTTCTCTTCTAGTTCTGCTTTTTGGCGATAGAGTATTGTGGTGAAGAAGCAACTCTATTCTCAATTTTTGTACTGCTTGAGGAGTTGACTCTGTATTAACTGATGCTCTACCTGCTTTTGATTTTCTTTATTGGAAGAGTCTTTAAGAGATAAGTTAGGTAGCATAGCAGTTTCATCAAAAACAACATCTCTGCTAATCACAACTTTTCTATTTTCAGACACCATAACTTATACCCTTTTACACCAGCTTTATAACCAAGAAAAACACATTTAATGGATCTCGGTTCCAATTTTCCATTATCAACATGAGCATATGCAGGACACCCAAAGATCTTTAAATCAAAATAATTAGTAGGATTACCAGACCATACCTCTTGTGGAGTCTTTTTCTCAATGGCAACGGATGGAGATCGGTTGATTAAAAAACATGCAGTAGACGCTGCTTCTGCCCAAAATGACTTCGGTAAGTTGGCATTTGACAACATACATCGAACCTTCTCCATGATCGTTATGTTCATTCGTTCTGCAACGCCGTTTTGTTGTGGAGTATGACGAACTGTCAAGTGTCTCATGATTCCTTCTGACTTGCACAATCTATTAAACTCATCAGAACAGAACTCTAAGCCATTGTCTGTGGTGGAGGTATTTTTTTGTTTTCCCGTCTATTTTTCAATCATAATTTTCCAAGACTTAAATGCGAAAAACACATCACTTTTCTGCTTCAGGAAGAACGCCCAAACTTTTCTGGAAAAATCATCAATAAAGGTTAGCATATAATTAGCTCCAGCATATAATTAGCTCCACCTCTGGAAGGCACTCTAGATGGCCCCCACAGATCAGAATAAATATACTCCAATGTTCCCTTCGTGTTATGGATTCCTCTAGTGAATCGAACTCTCTTTGCTTCCCAAAACACAAAGGTGCTCACAGAAATTCAGTTTGCAAATTCCTTGCCCATGAAGAAGTCCTCTTTTGCTCAATTCTGCCATGCCATTCTCACTCATATGCCCTAGGCGCATATGCCAAAGTTTAGTAATATCATCATCTGACAAGGAAGAGGAAGCGACAGCTGCATCACCAGTAATAGTAGAACCTTGCAAAACATATAACTTGGCAATCTTTCTCTGTCCTTTCATCACAACAAGGGACCCTTTGGAAATTTTTAAAACCCCACTTTCAGCTGTGTATCTGTACCCTTTTGAATCAAGAGTACTCAACGAAAATAAATTTCTTTTCAATTCTGGAACATGCCGTACGTCACTAAGTATTCTGACAACTCCATCAAACATCTTAACTTTAATTGTTCCGACATCTGCGATTTTACACGAAGCATTATTTCCCATCAAAACAACACCTTCAGACACTGTTTCGTAAGTTGTAAACCAATCCCGATTGGGACTCATGTGGAAGGTGCAGCCTGAATCAAGTATCCACTCCTCGCTTACTTTAGAATCATTGACAGAAGCGACTAGAAGTTCACCATCGCTGTAGTTTTCTACAACATCGCCTTCACCGAAATTTCTCGGTTGTTTTCCTTTTGATTCGTAGCCTCCCTTTTAATCTTATTTTGTAGCTTATAGCACTCAGATTTAATGTGCCCTTTTTTCTTGCAGAAGTTACAAGTTTTACCTCTGTTTGAAGACTTCGATCTACCCTTAGATTTACCACGAGGATTCCGTTCCTGTGTCCTACCACGATCATCATCAACATTCCGATCTTGTCTCCCACGAACAATAAGACCTTCTCCCTGAGAGTCGGGTTTAACCACAAGATGCTTCATCTTATCATACGAGGTTAAAGAATCATAAACCTCATCAACTGTGAGAGACTCGCGGTTATATAAAATCGTGTCTCTAAAGGTTGAATAAGACGGGGGCAACGAATAAAGTAGAATCAACCCTAAATCTTCCTTATCATACTGAACCTCCATGGCCTCCAAGTTTGAGAGAATTTCTTTAAACACTGTTAAGTGTTCGTGTACAGACGCACCTTCCTCCAAACGATGAGCATAAAGACGCTGCTTCATATGCAACTTGCTTGTTAGAGTTTTCGACATACATATTTGTTCTAGCCTCTTCCATAATACAATGCGCGCTTCTCTTTCATCACATCCTGCAAAATTTCGTTGGACAAATGCAGATGTAATTGTGTTAATGCCTTTCGATCCTTACGCTTCTTCTCTTCATCTGTTAATGTCGAAGGCATCTTATCTATCCCTAGCAGGGCATCCTCCAGATCCATCTGTGCAAGAACTGCTTGCATCTTAATTTGCCACAACGCAAATCTGGTGTTGCGATCCAACAGCGTAATTTCATACTTCAAAGACGCCATTACCGTGATCGAGATGAATAACCCGGAAGCTCTGATACCAATTTGTAAAAAAAAATAAAATAGAATAAAATAAATGAAATAAAGAACACACAAATTTTACGTGGAAACCCTATCGGGAAAAAAAACCATGGGCAGAGGAGAAGAAAATGCACTATGTCGAAAATTTGAATCAATACAAGAGGAATAGACTATGTCTATTTATAGGCTTGTAAAGCCATATTCTAGTAGGATTGAAACACCCTATCCTAATCAATATAAAATAGATGAAGTTTAATAAGGTTTAAAAAACCTTATTCTAAAATAAAATAAAAGAAGTCTAGTTCTATATGGATTTTACTTTTATTTTATTTTCCATCGTATTTTATTTAAATAAGAATTTGAGTCACTTAATTCTAACACTCTCTTTTTTATTTGTCTATCGGAAGTTGTCCCAAGCTCCAATCCATGCCGCCAAACATGCTCCCTCCCTCTCTTTCTCATTTGTGCATTAAATATTGTCCTTTGCTGAAGGAACATTGTGAAAAGGATAAAAGTAAAGATTGGCCCAACATTTCCCACATCCCTGTCATTGTGATTGATGAACAAGTCATCATATAGAAGTGGCAGTGAATGAGAAACAAATTTTCTGACGCAGGTATTTCCATTCATTTTTTACTTTCATGACAAATGTATTTTTGCTTTTCTGTTTTTTAAAATAGAATTAGATCTGCATGATTGTCATCCAAATGAAGGTTTTTTGTTTGGACATTAATGGGATCATCTTAGAATCCAAAGGTAATTAAGGTTATTATTATTATGCTTTTAAGGGAAGTTGGGATCATAAATGTGGGTGATTGGATAATTTCCAATCGCAGCTTTGCGTGAATGAGCTTCAACTTGGTTGTAAAATGTAAAGGGGTTTTTAGTTGAATCATTTTGGCTTTCAACTACTGCCCATGTTTACTCGCACCTTATTTTATTTCTCTTATATGTTTTTGAACACGCTCTTTACAGATACCATGTTCCAAATATTCCTTTGTGATATCTTCCATTCTAAAAATGACTTCCTTCCCACAAATGATGAATCCAGACGCCAGCCTCAAATTTCTTCTGACAATCTTGTGTTAGCTACCATGATCGACAACCATGCCATCCACCTCAAATTTCTGAAGACTTGCTAGCCTCTTCTGCCTGTGCATTTTGTGTATTATTCTAAGCTAAAATGTTGAAGAGGAGAAGCTGTAGTTTTTGAATAGAGGAAAACCTGGTAAACTTTTTTTATTTCCAGCGTTCATAATGGATTAAGAAATTTTATCTTTCAATAATTGATTATCATACATAATGTTCATATTCACAATCATCTCTCTGTTAACTTTTAACATTATCCTGTGTTTCATGTGAATATGGACATTTAGTTTACTTTGGATTGAGAAGGCAACATGGAAATTAAGGATGTGAGCTGTTGCCATCAATAAGACATGGGACTTGGTTGATTTTTTTGAATATCAATGACAGATTTAGTTCATGCAGAACCTCATCTGCTGAACAATTTTGAAGGATGATCTTAAGGTAATCAACTCTTAACATTATCCTCTATTTCATGAGTACTAATATAGTTAGTATGTTTTTCTTGTGAATTTAAATGATAATAGAAAGGTTGACTTCTGCAATTTTCCTTTTAGCTTGGAAGAGAATGAATTACTTTATCACATAGGTAACTTGAGAGAATGAATAACGTAGAAGCTTGGTTTTTCCAAGATTATCCACCATGAAAATTTCAACCGGTATTCCACTGGCTTCAGCTAGAGGTTGAATGTGTCTATACCAAGTTGGTCGAAATTTTGGATTGTGAAGGCAACATGGAGGATGATCTTTCATTCTTCATACGTTTAAACATCAATTTCGTTTTTCGTTGGAACAATTAGAGGTCCCGCCATCCGAAGGCCATGGTGGTGCCAAGAAATCCTTTTTCAAACATTAAAGAGTTATATTTCCGTGATTCAAATACGAATATGTATTTAATCAGGAGAAAAAGGTGGAAGACAATCCATTTCAAACACATTGCATATTTCAAACACTTAGTGTTCATATTCACAATCATCTCTCTGTTAACTTTTAACAATCATGGGAAATTGGACATTTAGTTTATTTTTTCTTGTGAATTGATATGATAAGACAAAGGTTGAGTTGTGAATTTGGACATTTAGTTCATGCAGAACCTCATGGTTCAACCCTGAATCATATGCAAGACCCCTCTTTGATTTCCTATAGGTTTACATATAGGATATTGCCATATTGGGAAAAACTTTAAGAAACCATTCACATGCTATATACATATCTTTATCTGACATTACATATATTTATATACAATACTTGCACTTGAATTCGACTAATATAAGGTAATCATTATTAGTTGGAGATATTCAATCTTTCCTAACCTAATAATATGACTTAATTTAGTAGAGACCAAATACAAGGAGAGTTTTTAAGCTGTTTACAATTGATTTAAGTTGTCAAGAATATTCGTTGCTATATTTTGTTACTAGTTTTCTTATTCCATACGATGCATAGGTTGATTGTGTGTATAAATTTTTTTAGAATATAAAATATTTGTACTATTGAATATATTATATTCTTTAATGTTGTAGAAATAAATTACTAATATTAATCAATTTTATTCTCAATTTAAATGTTTTTGTTAGGTAATGTATATAAAATAAGAAAAAAAAATGTAAGATAAATAATAATGTTATTTAGGAAATCCTTTTCAACTAGAATATATAATGTGTAATTGGGAAAATTTGTGGGAAAAAAGAAAAATAGAACTGTACTAGTGTTATTTAATTTAACCATTTTCTACCTTTTAAATTATTTGAAGTGTATAAAACCTGAGAACTTAACATAAAATATAAACCACAATTCATTTTTAACACTAAATGTCAAATTATAAAAATATTATTGCATAAATAGCCTTTTTTAACACTAAATGAACAATTTCTTTTTATTTTTATTTAATTCCAGGAATAAATAGCCTTTTTTTATAAAAAAGAATTTAAACAATCTAACTCATCAAAAAAATTATAGTTAATAACTTAAAACACTATAAATAACTTGAAGTATTTTTATAATACAATGATTAAATCCTAACATTTTACAAATAATCTTTACATTTTTACAAAGTTTTTCTCTAAAAATACTATTTTGTGATAATGATCCATTACCAGAGTATTACTTATTCCAAATAAAGGGCAGTGGTAAATTTTGAAAAAGCAATTTAATGTTTAAGTTTATTGAATAATGATGAGGCTATATACTTACTAACATATTTTATTATATTTGTTTAAATGGGATGTCCTTTCATTATGTACGTATATGAATGTGATTTATGTTTAATTATAATATTCATGTATGAAAATTTTAGATTAACACATGCATATGTTCTCAAGTCTTTTAGAATAAATCTATGATAAAGTTATGTCAAGTGAATATTGAGAAAATGTGTGCACAAATCATAACTTTAGTTAGTAAAATAAATGTTTAGGCAGTAGGATAACATTTAAATTCTGTTGTTGTAAAAAATTTATTGTTGGGGATCGATCCATATAAACAACGAGATAGTAAAAATAAAGAAGAACGAACACAAATATTTTATGTGGAAAGCCCTCAAAGAGGGATAAAAAACCATAAGCAAATGAGGCATCGGCATAACATTAATAGAGTAAACAAAACAATAGTACAATGAAAATACAAAAATCCAAGCCTCGAATACAAAGCTCACACCCAAAGCTCTCACAAAAGGGTTTCATAAAATTCTTTCAAACTCTCACCAAAACTTCATATGTGACTACATCTTGTCGTCCTCATAGAAAAGCCCTTGCTAATGACATGTCTAAATCAGGGTTACAAAGACCCTTTAAATAGACTTAATACTAAGGGCTAAAACAGTTAAAATAACCCTAACGTAATTACAATCTAATTGGGAGAAGAAGTCATGTTCACATGTACAAGACATGGTTGCATAACGTTAGAAATTGTCGTGATGTGCCGTCTCTCCTCATCACGACGTCGTCGCCACATCCATTGCCAAAAACCGTCGCGTCATCCTGACGTCAAGGACCTCTTTATCTTGTCGTCGGACCTATTTTGGTCCTTCTTCGATTGCTCGCCGATTCTCGTCTAAGGTGCCTGCAACGTTTCCCATAAATACGAGGCCGCACCCTGCAAATATCCACCTTGACTCATATTTATCATGCCTACTTTTTCATGCCCCGTCACGGGCCTAACTCGAATTTTGTAGAATGTTAACCAAGTCTAAACTGTGCTCGAACATGGAAACTGAAAGACTTCTAGTCTTCAAATCAAAGTTGTATAATGTGACAAGAGCCAATAATACCTGAATAGGAGAGAAAACATAAACTCTTCCACTTGACTGTAACCCTTTGAGACCAACCTTGTCTCAAACACATTGCGAACCATTCGACTCCTTAAGACCAAAAGGGGATGAGATTCTTCTCTAAATCAAGTGCATGTTTGACATCTAACATGACTCCACTTTCAACTAAATTGTATGTGGAGAACAACAAATCATCACCCTTGTGCTCGGTCACATCATCTACCTATGTAATTACTTGAAACTACAAGAAACTGAAATTTGTGATCTTGTCTAACTTTTTGATATCTAAATTCGTTGTTGTGTCACCAAATGAGCCGATTTGTGAAAGCTGAACTTGGCTCTGATACCAATTTATTGGGGATTGACTCGTATAAGTAACGAAATAGAAAAATAAAGAAGGTCAAACACACAAATATTTACGTGGAAAACTCCTCTGAAGAAGAGAAAAACCAAAGGCAAAGAAGGCTTTAGCTTTTTACTAAATGAGTAAATAAATGAGAGTACAATATGGAGAAAATAAACCTAAATGTGCCAAACGTAAATTATTCAAAACTTCGAATACAAAGCCCTAACTCTCATAGAGTTCTCTCATCCTTCCCTTATCATTACAGGTACCTAGCACTTTAATCTTAGGATGAATTTATTTATAGTGCTAATAGTCACATACTAATGATGTACTTTGTCTCATTGAACTCAAGACTTGACCTTATACCAAGCGTTGAGTCGAGTTTCCATCATGGGTGACTCTAATTAATGGGCTTGAGTCCCATCCCTTTTGAGCTCTTTTTTACTGCATCTCTAGCAAGACTTTTTGTCAAAGGATCTGCCAAATTTTCACTTGACCTCACATAATTAATAGTGATCACCCCATCAGAGATTAATTGTCAGACATAACTATGTCTTAATCCAATGTATCTAGACTTTCCATTATATACTTGGCTATATGTCTTTGCTAGAATAGGTTCACTATCACAACAGATAGAAATAGGTGAAATTGGCTTAGGCCATAAAGGTACATCATAAAGCAAATTTCTTAACCATTCTGCTTCTTTAGATGTAGCGGCTAATGCAATAAATTCTACTGCCATGGTGGAATCAGTAATACATGTTTGTTTCTTGGAACCCCAAGAAATGACTCTTCCACCAAGAATGAAGATCCATCCACTAGTAGATGCATGATCTTCCAAACTTGTAATCCAATTAGCATCCAAATACCCTTCTAAAATTGGAGGATATCCATTATAACACAATCCACAGTTAATAGTTTTCTTTAAGTACCTAAGTACTCTATTCAAAGCTTGGCAATGCAAACTACTTGGATTACTTGTGTACCTACTCAATTTCCCAACAGCATATACAATATCTGGCCTTGTACAAGTCATTATGTACATAAGGCAACCAATTAGACTTGCATATTTCAATTAATCAATTTTCCTACCAGTATTAGATACTAATTTTATTTGAGGATCCATGGGTGTAGATGTTGGTATACAGTTAAAAAGATCAAACTTTTTAAGCATATTTTCAATGTAATGTGATTGTGATAAAGTTATAGTGCTTTCATCTCAGGTTATTTTAATTCCAAGAATAATATCTGCTACACCTATATCCTTCATAGCAAAGTTGTTTGACAAAAAATTCTTTGTGGTTTCTATTTGTTCCAAATCCGTGCCAAAAATGAGCATGTCATCTACATGTAAGCAAATTATGACACATTTTCCATTTTTAAATTTACTATATATACACTTATTGGATTCATTTATTTTATAACCATTAGCTGAAACAACATTATCAAACTTTTGGTGCCATTGTTTTGGTGCTTGTTTAAGTTCATATAAAGATTTAACAAGCTGACATATCTTATGCTCTTGTCCTGGAATAACAAATCCTTCTAGTTGTTCTATGTACACTTCCTCTTCCAATTCACCATTTAAAAATGTAGTTTTAACATCTATTTGGTGAACAACCAAATTATATATAAAGGTAAGTGATATTAAGAGTCTAAATGTAGCAATTCTTGCTACTGGAGCATAGGTATAAAAGTAATCAATACCTTGTTTTTGTGTAAAACCTTTGGCTACCAACCTTGCTTTAAACTTATCAATGTTCCATCGACCTTCATTTTCTTTTTGAAGATCCATTTACAACCTATTGGTTTGGAACTCGGTGGAAGATCAACTAAGATCCAAGCTTGATTTCCAATTATTTGGATCCCCTGTTCTGACTTTGGAAATTCACCTTAAATTGTATAAAAATAATTAGAAGTTATGCTTTATATGTACAAGTTCCTTATAGAGTCTAGTTTTAAGAGAAATAAATGTCATAGTCATTGAAAATCTGTACAAGGAGATATCTGATTTGTAATACACAGAGGTCAGAGCAGTCGTACCCTGAAACAGGGGAGACTTTAACTAATAAACTGTACTAATTGGCCCGACCAAAAATTCTAGAAAAAATTAATAAATATATATATGAGTCTAGTTTCAGGAAAAAATTATGGAATTGGATTTCTAGTTTCGGAACTCGAGATATGAATTTTTAAGCGACTGTGATGCAGTTAGCTAGCTTGTCTGGAAATTTTAAAAATAAATTGTTTAAGCTGTTTAATTGATGAAATTAAGTTTAGTAACACCTCGTGCTCAACTCCGGCTACGGTATCGGGTATGGGGCGTTACATTTGGTGGTATTAGAGCAGGTTTAGTCAGTTCTCGGACTAACGTGTTGTATGTACAGATTTTGCTATTCATGCCATATATATATTATGATAGTGTGATGACTTCTAACCTTTTAAATGATTTTTTTATAGTAAATGGATCCCGATCCAGCTGTGGCTAATGATGTAGAAAGTAATGCACCGGCTCCTGCTGAAGGGGCGGTGCCAACCGAAAATCCACCTCCTACTGTTGGTCAAAGAGGAGGAGAACGGGCTCGAGAAGCCTTTCTCCAGATGATGAGTGCCTGGTATACTGAGTTCATTCGTACGAACCCGAATGTACAACCTTCCCCACCTCCCCTGATGCCTCAAGGTGTGGATCTGATGAAATTTCACAGAACTCCAGTTGACAAAATCCGTAAGCAAAGGGACGAAGAATTCATGGCAAATGTTGATGATGATGCTGAGAAAGTAGAGTTTTGGCTTAAGAATTCTATTCGGGTATTTGATGAATTATCTTGTACACCTAAGGAATGCTTGAAATGTGCTATATCCTTGTTAAGGGATTCAACCTATCATTGGTGGAAGACATTGATTTTAGTGGTACCGAAAGAGAAGGTGACTTGAGAATTCTTTCAAGAAGAATTTCAGAAGAAATACATCAGTGAAAGATTTGTTGATCAAAAGCGTAAAGAGTTTCTTGAGTTGAAGCAGGGGAACATGACAGTTACTGAATATGAAAGGGAGTTCGTTAGGTTGAGTAAGTATGCTAGAGAATATGTTCCTACAGAGGCTAAAATGTGCAGACGATTTGAAGACGGACTCAATGAAGACATCAAAGTATTTGTTGGGATTCTTGAATTAAAAGAAATGGTAGTACTTGTTTATCGAGCTTGCAAGGCTGAAGAACTACTTAAAGAGAAGAAAAAAGTAGAGGTTGAGACTAGAAGTTGGAAGAAAAGATCGACGAGCAGTTCATTCTCACAGCGATCTAGAAAATCTAAAAATATAAATCCTCGTTCTCAGGTTTCGGCCGGACAATCATATAGAAATTCTAAGAAGCAAAATGTGGGTCTTAAATATCAGACTACTTCTGCGGCTAGTGTGGGAAATACGAGACTTGTTGGACCCGAGTGCCAAAGATGTGGTAGAAGTCATTTTGGTCAATGTAGAATTAATGATAGATCCTGTTACAGGTGCAGTTCTCCAGGTCATTTCATTAAAGATTGTCCGGAGATGAATGAGAAAGAAAAATTCTAGAGTACAAAACCTAATAGTGCAGTTTCGAGAGGAAGATCTTCGAGAAGAGTTGGGAATGAGGCAAGCAGCAAGAATGTAGTAAGAGAATCAGCACCGAAATCTGAAGCTAGAGCTCTGGCTAGAACTTATGCCATAAAGGCACGTGAAGATGCTTCATCACCCGACGTAATTACTGGTATATTTTCTTTTTATGATGTTAATGTTAATGCTTTGATTGATCCCGGTTCTTCTCATTCATATGTGTGCATGAAACTGGTGTCTAGTATGAATATACCTATTGATAACACATAATTTATGATTAGAGTGTCGAACCCATTAGGCAAATGTGTGATAGTTAATAAAGTATGCAAGAAATGCCCTTTAATGATTCGGGGTCATTACTTTTCGGCTGACTTGATGTTGTTGCCGTTTGATGAATTTGATGTTATTTTGGGTATGGATTGGTTGACATTGCATGATGCTATAGTAAATTGCAAAGAAAAGGTTATAGAATTAAAGTATGAAAGTGGTGAAATTCTACTGTTGAACCAGCAAATCGAGGCACTATCTAGTGTGATTTCTTCGATGTCGGCTCAGAGATATTTGAGGAAGGGTTATGAAGCTTATTTGGCGTATGTAATTAATACAAAAGAAATTGAAAAGAAAGTTGAATCAGTGCCGATTGTGTGTGAGTTCGCGGATGTATTTTTAGAAGAATTACCGGGTTTGCCTCCAGTCAGGGAAGTAGAATTTGGTATTGATTTGATACCAGGAACAGCTCCGATCTTGATTGCTCCGTATAGAATGGCACCAGCAGAGTTGAAAGAATTAAAGTCGTAATTGCAAGAATTGACTGACAAAGGCTTTGTGAGACCGAGTTTTTCACCTTGGGGTGCTCCCGTGTTATTTGTGAAAAAGAAGGATGGTTCTATGAGATTGTGTATTGACTATCAAAGAATTAAACAAGGTGACAATCAAGAACAAGTATCTCATTGCCGAGAATTGATGATTTGTTTGATCAGCTAAAAGGAGCAACATGGTTTTCAAAGATTGACTTGAGATCTGGGTACTACCAGCTGCGAGTAAAAGAGTCAGATGTGCCTAAAAATGCTTTTAGAACAAGGTACGATCATTATGAATTTTTGGTCATGCCATTCGGATTAACAAATGCTCCTGTTGTGTTTATGGATTTGATGAATCGTATATTTCAGCCATACTTGGACAAATTTTTTGCGGTGTTTATTGATGATATCTTAATTTATTCAAAAGATGAGACAGAGCATGCTGAGCATTTGAGGATAGTTTTGCAAACTTTGAGAGATAAGCAGTTATATGCCAAGTTTAGTAAAAGTGAATTTTGGCTTCGGGAAGTTGGATTTTTGGGTCACATTGTTTCAGGTGATGGTATACGGGTTGATCCTAGTAAAATTTTAGCCACTGTTGATTGGAAACCACTGAAAAATGTAACAGAGGTTAGAAGTTTCTTAGGGCTAGCTGGATATTATCGGCGGTTTGTAAATGGATTTTCTATAATTACAGCTCCTATGACTAGATTACTCCGAAAGGATGTTAAGTTTGAGTGGACGGAAGAATGTCAACATAGTTTTGAAGAATTTAAAAAGTTATTAACTGAAGCACCAGTGTTGGTACAACCCGAATCAGGTAAAGAATTTGTGGTGTATAGTGATGCTTCTCAAAATGGCTTAGGATGTGTACTTATGCAAGATGGAAAAGTGGTGGCTTATGCTTCGAGGCAGTTAAAATCTCACGAAAGAAATTATCCGACTCATGATTTGGAATTGGCTGCTATAGTATTTGCCTTGAAGATTTGGCGACATTATCTGTATGGTGAAAAATGCCGAGTATATACCGACCACAAAAGTCTTAAGTACTTGATGTCACAAAAAGACTTGAATTTGAGACAGTGAAGATGGTTGGAGTTATTGAAAAATTACGAGCTTGTTATTGATTACCATCCGGGAAAAATGAATGTGGTTGCCGATGCTTTGAGTAGAAAGTTGCTATTTGCTTTGAGAGCTATGAATACTCAGTTAAAGGTATCAGATGATGGTTTGATTTTAGCAGAGTTAAGAACAAGACCGATGTTTTTACAAGAGCTTTGTGAAGCTCAGAAAAGCGGTGAAGATTTGTAAGCCAAGAGAAAATAGTGTGAAGCTGATACGAGGTCAGATTTCAGAATCGATTCTGATGGTTGCTTGATGTTTAAAAACCAGATTTGTGTACCGAAAAATGATGAGTTGATTCAAAAGATTTTGCATGAAGCACATAATGGTTGTTTGGCGGTTCACCTGGGCAGTACGAAAATGTATAATGATTTGAAGAAAATATATTGGTGGAACGGAATAAAAAGAGATATCTCGGAGTTTGTATCAAAGTGCTTAGTTTGTCAACAAATGAAAGCTGAACACCAAGTACCTTCGGGACTACTCCAGCCTATCATGGTTCCTGAATGGAAATGGGATCGGATTACTATAGATTTTGTATCAGGGTTGCCGTTAACTCTGGGGAAGAAAGATGCCATCTGGGTAATAGTTGACAAACTGACTAAATCGGCTTATTTTATTCCGATACATACGGATTATTCTCTTAATAAGTTGGTTGAATTGTATATCAGTGAGATTGTTAGACTTCATGGGATACCTTTGTCAATTATTTCGGATAGAGATCCAAGATTTACTTTACGGTTTTGGCAAAAGTTGCAAGAGGCATTAAGTACGAAGTTAAATTTCAGCACTGCCTTTCATCGACAAAATGATGGACAGTCAGAGAGAGTGATTCAGATTCTTGAAGACATGCTCAGATGTTGTGTATTGGAATTTCAAGGTAGTTGAGAAAGATACTTACCGTTGGTAGAATTTGCTTATAATAATAGTTATCAGACGAGTTTGAAGATGGCACCTTATGAAGCATTGTATGGTCGTAAATTTCGGACACCATTGTATTGGACTGAACTCAAGGAAAATCAGATTTATGGAGTTGATCTAATAAAAGAAATCGAAGAAAAAGTGAAAGTGATTCGAGATTGTTTGAAAGCTGCTTCGGATAGACAGAAATCTTATGCGGATTTGAAACGAAAGGAAATCGAGTTTCAAGTTGGTGATAAGGTATTTTTAAAAGTGTCTCCATGGAAGAAAGTTCTTAGATTTGGACGGAAGGGCAAGTTGAGTCTGCGTTTTATTGGGCCATATGAAATAATTGAAAGAGTTGGACCAGTAGCTTATCGGTTAGCATTGCCATCTGAATTACAGAAGATGAATGATGTGTTCCACGTATCTATGCTACATCGGTATCGTTCGGATCCCTCACATATATTTTCACCGACAGAAATTGAGCTACGACCGGGTATGACTTATGAAGAAGAACCGATTAAGATTTTAGCTCGAGAGGTCAAGCAACTAAGAAATAAAAGTGTCGCTCTCGTGAAAGTATTGTGGCAAAAGCATGAGGTAGAAGAGACTACATGGGAACGTGAGGAAACTATGAGAAATCAATACCCACACATGTTTACTGGTAAGATTTTCGAGGACGAAAATCCTTAAAGGGGGGAGAGTTGTAATATCCCAAATTAGGGCCTAATCGGAATAGTGGTTTCGTCACCATAAATCTGAGATAGAAATAATTATTTTATAATTATTTTGAGGTTTATGATATGATTGCATGATTGTGTGAAAATTTCGTGACGAAATTCTATGCATAAAGTGCTTAAGTTGAAATTAGGGACTAAATCGAATAAGTTGCAAAACTTGCATTCTAGAAGTTTTTAGTATGAAATTACTTTGGAATATTAATGAGGAGGCCTTAACTAGCAATTTGACCAATTTTTAAAATTTTGGACAAAAATGGGCTTGTACATGAAAATTTTCAAAGAAAGGTATTAAGGGTATTTTGGTCATTTGTATATTAAATGAAATAAAATGAGAAAAATAACACAAAATAGTCATCTTCTCCATATAGTTGCTTCCGAATTTTGCTCCCTCCATAGCTATGGTTTCTTCAACTTTTAAGCCTTGATTGTAAGTGATTTCTATGCCCGTTTTTAATGTTCTTTGCATTTTTGAAATCTCGATAGCTCGATTTAGCTTATGCTAGCAATAATTCAACCTAGGGTTCATATTTGGAAAAATACCCATAGGTGAAATTTGTGTATTTTGGTATTTTATGATGGAATATGAGGTTTTAAATTATGCTAGACAACTTGTGCTACTCGGTTTTAAGTGAAAGCGAGAAAAAGGGCTTAATCGGTAAAAATACCTAATAGTTATAAGTATATGTTAGAATGAGAATTTGATGTTACTATAGAAGGTAAAAATTATCAGCATGTCATAAAACATAAGAAAATGGGATGAAGTTTAATTCCTGAGCCTAGGGGCAAAAGTGTAATTTTGCAAAAGTTTATAGGCAAAATGGTAATTTTGCCAAAGTTCGTATTTGGGGCTGTTTTGATGAATGTATGTATTAAATAAGATTAATTTGGCATTATAGATCAAGAGAAACGAGAGTCAAGCCGTGATCGAGGGAAAAACAAAGTTTACGAGGAATAGGCTTGATTGCTAATATTTTGTATCGAGGTAAGTTCATGTGTAAATGTAGTAATATAATTGTCATTTTAATTAATTTAATGTTATTTATGTGATATGATGATTAATATCATGAAATATTATGCTTTATGGTTATTATTGAATAATATGTAAATTATGAATTGCTACCGAGTATCGGTTTCGATGTTCCGTGGAAGACGTCAAAGATGTGTAATCAAGGAA
This sequence comes from Gossypium longicalyx, assembly GCA_025698465.1. NCBI lineage: Eukaryota > Viridiplantae > Streptophyta > Magnoliopsida > Malvales > Malvaceae > Gossypium > Gossypium longicalyx. The sequence continues at coordinate 42,847,544 of CM046999.1, forward strand.
AAAGCCCGTTTGAACCTTGGGAATAGATTAGAATACAAGTGACATGTCACTAGGATGGTTGGGCATCCGAACTCGTTGAGTTGAGTCCGAGTTCACTTATGGATGCAAATGTCCGAACTCGTTGAGTTGAGTCCGAGTTCGTGAGATGTAACTAGGCATCTGAGCTCATTGAGTTGAGTCCGAGTTCGCTTACGGGCGGGTTACATGGTAGCTTGGCTACATATGTGGCACTTATGTACAAACTTTCCGTGTATTCGAATTATATTCCGATGTGTTCAACGGGTGAATCTTAAGAGAATAAGGAGAATGCCTAAAACGAAGGTGACATGTTGGTAAGTGTGGTAAATGAGAAAATTTGACAGGTATGTGCTTAAATATTCGGGTTGAGAACTTGGTATGATGAAATCGTAGCATGATATTAAATGCAAATGTAACATGAATGTCTTGGTGTTGTTTATACAAATGATGTTTTTATGTGGAATTGCATGATTATGTTACTTACTATTTGCATGTGAACTTACTAAGCATTTATGCTTACTCCTTCCTTTTTCTTCATTGTAGTTTAGACAAACCGGTTTGAGAATCGGGATAGGTCGAAGACTCGTTCACACTATCCGAAGGCCTAAATTGGTAAAATAGCTTGTGTATCTTGAATGTGGCATGTATGGCAAAATACTCACTTTGTGTAAATGATATTATGATTTGATTATGCTTTGGCAAGAAAAGAGTTTGTGAATGATTAGCCATTGGAATGGCCAATCTAAATCATATTTGATACCATGTATGTTTAAAATGCTATTTAGTCCATGAAAATTTATAGTAAAGTAAAATTTGCTATAAAACAGAATATTACTGCAGCAATGACGTGAATTTGAAAATTCACTAAAAATAGTATAAATGGACTTAAACAATGAATAAGTTATAGAATCGAAGCTTAATGAGTCTATTTTCATATGGATGGAACAAAACAGGTATATGAATGATATTTTATAAGATGTTTAAATTTTTGTGAAATAGGGCTAGAGCGATTTCTGGATCCCCTGTTATGACTTTGGAAATTCACACTAAATTGTATAAAAATAATTAGAAGTAATGCTTTATATTTGCAGGTTCCTTATAGAGTCTAGTTTTAAGAGAAATAAACAACATAGTCATTGAAACTTTGTACAGGGAGATATCTGATTCGTAATACACAGAGGTCAGAGCAGTCGTACCCTGAAATAGGGGAGACTTTAACTAATAAACTATACTAATTGGCCCAACCAAAAATTCTATAAAAAAAATTAGTAAATAGATATATGAGTCTAGTTTTAGGAAAAATTTACGGAATTGGATTTCAAGTTTCGGAACTCGAGATATGAATTTTTAAGCGACTGTGATGGAGTTAGCCAACTTGTCTGGAAATTTTAAAAATAAATTGTTTAAGCTGTTTAATTGATGAAATTAAGTTTAGTAACACCTCGTGCTCGACTCCGACGAATATCACGGGTACGGGGCGTTACATACATTCACAATGATCAACTGTTGATCCACTGCTTCCAAGACAGTTTGGTCTGGTCTGCGGCCAAATGGTATAACCAACTAAGCCGCGCTCAAATCCATTCATGGAAAGACTTGGCGCAAGCTTTCATGAAGCAATACGACCACGTGACAGGCATAGCGCCCGACCGAAACATGGAGAAAAAACAAAATGAAAGCTTCTGGCAGTACGCCCAAAGATGGAGAGAGGTGGCGACGGAAGTCCAACCACCCCTTCTCGAGAAAGAAACGATTATGCTCTTTATCAACACACTGAAGGCTCCATTCATCAACCACATGTTGGAGGCACTACTAAGAGCTTCTCGGACATAGTGATGTCTGGAGAGATGATAGAGAACGTGATAAGATGCGGGAAGATTGAAACAGGGGAAAGTACCAAGAAATCAGCCCCGAGAAGGAAAGAAAATGAGGTGAACAATGCAAGCATGTACAATAAGAGTTATTCTAAGTCAGTCACCGTGAGTCAACCAAAGGCAGTGACTACTAGCCAACAGGGCTCCGCAAGACAAGATTCAAACCCGAGGCCTAACACAGAAAGAGTCCAGTTTACGCCTATCCCAATGTCATATAGAGAGTTGTATCAGAGTTTATTTGATGCCCATGTAGTGTCGCATTTCTACTTGAAGCCTATGCAACCTCCGTTCCCGAAGTGGTATGACTCTAATGCCCAATGTGAGTATCACGCAGGGATAACGGGGCATTCAATCGAGAACTGCACTGCGTTTAAAAAGTTGGTAGAAAGATTTATCAACATGGGTATCGTGAAATTCGATGACCCATCAGGACCCAACGTAGCAGGAAATTCGTTGCCCGATCATGCTAATAAAGGGGTAAACACGATAGTTTAGAGTGGGAGCAAAAGGATCAAGACCGTTGTGGTGGAAGTAAAAACCCCATTGAGTTGGGTTTGGAAACAAATGATCCATAGAGGTTTGGTTACACAACATTCAAGGGAAAGGCCCAACGAAGTGAGAAAATACTGTGAGTTTCATGCTGACGAGAGCCATGACATTCAAGAGTGCAATGAGTTCAAGTCCATGGTGCAAAATCTAATGTACAATAAGGAGATGAAATTTTATAAAGAAATTAAAGGATCAGAAGAAGGAGAGGTTTACGCCTCAGAAGAGGGAACAACAGAAGGGGTCCAAAGAGTTAATCACCCTGTAGTGATCATTTCGCGACCTAGGAATAATGAAGCAGGAATACAAATGACGCCAAGGGTCATAATTCAGAAACCCGTATCCTTTCCTTACAAGGATAGCAAAAGGGTTCCCTAGAACTATGACTACAACGTGACAATCCCGGGGGAGGAGAATCCGGCTAATGCTTCAGGGGAGAGCCAAGATGTAGGATTCTATACACGCAGCGGGAGACGTTATGATCCTGCGGGTACAAGAACCGAAGTTGCCAAAGAAAAGGTCCCAATATTTGAGCAAAAGAAAGAGAAGACGGTTTATTGATTTATTGATTTTGCTTCGTTGAAAAATCATTATTTTAAAATTTTCATGTTATATTATCCTAACACTTTGTATAATATTCCATTTAAATATTTTTATATATATTTTTGTACATGTATGCTATTTTGATTGAACTTTCCATTTAAAATATTTATTTTGTTAAGTTCTTAATATTTTCATATATGTGTTGACCTATTTTGATAACTTTACTTTGTTTTTATAAAATCGTCATTTTTAAGTTTTTTTTATATTATATTAATATTTTATGTAATATTTCATTCAAATGTTTTTATATTTGTATATGTATGATTCATAGTAAAACTAGTTTCATCCCATATACATATTTAGTCCCATGTTATTCTCGCATATATTTTTTTCTAAATTTATTTATGTATATATATGTTTTTTAAATCTATTATATGTATAAGTGTTTCCTAATCTCATATTTCATTATATATTTTTACTCTCCTTTTATATTCTATGTATATTATTAATCTCGTTTTATTTTGCATACGTAATTTCTTTTAAATTTATTTACATAGTCTGTATTGATGTTAGTTAAAGAAAAATCTCACATGTCTTATATTTTTACATTATTATTATACGTACGTATATATATATATATATTGGTATTTATATTTGATCTATACATCACTAAATTCGTGTGTTTATACATATAGTTTTATTATATACACAATTATGTTTTTTTAAAATCTGTTACATATATGACTTATGGAAAAATTAATTTAGTCTTATATACATTATTAATTTCATGCAAATTTTTACGACTAATAATTCCCAAATCTATTTATATATATATATATATATATATATATATGTGTGTGTGTGTGTGTGTGTGTGTGTGTGTGTGTTTTGTGAGCCTATTATGTATATTTCTTAAATTTATATCTTATTATGTATTCTTGCTATACTTTCACATTCTATATATTATCAAGTTTTTCTTTATTGAGTGTATTTTAATAAATATTTTTACATGCATATATTATTTGATTTAAAAGTTTTCATTCTATAACGCATATTATAATGAATGCTTAGATATCTCTAGTTTGTTTTTACAAATAGTTTCAAATTCAATAATTCATTCATAATATATCATGTGTTCATCCTTTTAAATTTGTCTTATACATATTTTTAACTTTCATTTTGTTTTGCATACTTTGCATTTGATTGTGTTGTATTAGGTTGTGTATATTATTGTTGTATATTATTTTCGTCTTGTATTACTATTTTATTAATTATTCTTCATTCATGCTTAAGAAGTTGATAATGTTTTTTAGATTGGTTGAATTTAATCGTTTATTTTGTTAGTTGATTAAATAAACTATATTATCTTCATTCATCCATCATAGTATTTCATACATGCATGTTATCCCATGTTTTTATGTTTCCTTTTTGATTTATGAATATCACTTTATACTTTTCAACTCTTTAAAACTAATTATTCCATTTTATTTCAAGACAAATTAATGTATTTCAAGCTGGTTTTGTAATTACTCGTTTAAAAATTTTTTAAAACATGACAATATTTGGTATTTGGAAATTTCGAGAAATTGTGCCCTACATGTTGGGTTTCGATTTATCGTTCGACCAAACGACCGGATATCCTTTTCAAATTTTCAATGTATAAGTCTTGGAAATTATGAGATGATTTTGGTATTGAAGTTTCGAAATGTCGTGTCCTACGTGCTGGATGTGATACTTTATTTCTTCGAAACAAGAGAATCTTAATATCTATTTTAAGTTATCCAAACATTCATAAAAGGGGATCATATTTCAAAATTTATTTTAAATCTTTTCAATTTTTGACATTAAGACATTAATTAATCAATTAGGTACCAATTTTTTTAGCGTTACGAAGGGGCTAATCCTTCCTCGTACGTAACCGACACCCGAACCCGTTTTTCTCAAATTTCGTAAACCAAAATCGTTGTTTTAATAAACCAAAATGTTTTATTAAAATGACCAAAATCCTTGGTGATCCGATCACACCTAAACAAAAAAAGATTGGTGGCGACTCCCAATTTTCGTTTTCTTTTCAAAATATAAAGTCGATCCTTGTTTTTCAAAAAAATGGTTTTGACAATAAAAATATGTCATTCTAGAGTATTATCACCCAATTTCAAAGTGCAAATGAAGTTTAGGATAAGTTCGCCACCACTCAAGAAGGAACTAGCCAAATCAAGGAATCAAAATCTACTTTTGACTATGAGATGAAGTTAAAGAATGGAAAACAAAAACAAAAACAAAAAAATGTAATTGCTGCTTTAAAATCCTCCATCTATGGTGATGATGATGATTGTCAAGAAATTCAATAAGTTCACTAAGATGAAACATGACAAAAGGCTTCAAAAGGGAAGAGCAACAAAGTTGTGTGCTACATTTGCAAGAAGTTGGGTCATACCAAACATAATTGTCCAATGATAAAGAAGAAAAAAACCAAAATGAAGGCCATAGTAGTTACTTGGAATGAGAGTGATACTTTTAATGATGAGGATTCTAATGATGAAGTCTTTGGCAACCTTTACTTCACGGCTCTTAAAGAGCCCAATGTATCTTCTAACTCAATGAATTAAATTCTTGTCGTTTTTATGTGTCACAAGATGCATTTGATAAGTTGGTTTTAGAATTTGAGATCGTGAATTCCAAGATACAAGAAAATGATTATTTCTTGTTGATGAGCAAGGTACTTGGTAACTAACCTCCAAGGACCTAAAGCAATTTAGGTATTAAAAATAAAGTAGTTGTTTCTTGTAAATGTGTTAGAGCAATAAGAAGCAAAGTACATTGATTTGGATGCTCTGGACACACAAAGAATGAAGGGTAACCTTTAAACCTATATCTTATTAGATATGAATTGTTGGTTCTTTTTTTTTTTTTTGGGAGCTTAAGCAAGATTTTTGGTTTAATTGTTTGAATTTGATAGAATCATACTTAGAGATGTTTTAGGATGTTTGCTTAGAACACATTATGTTTTTGCACATCTTTAGAAGCATACAAAGCTTAATGGTTTTTATGTTTTTTTTTTTAAGAAACTAATAAGTTTTTCATTGAATTTTTTTTTCAAATGGAGTTTTAATTATGAAATTTTGTTTTAGCAAGTGATTTATGAAAAATGTTTTAACAGTTCAAGCTTTTACTTTTAAACTTGTTTAAACAGTGCAATTTGGAAAACTTGCACGGTTTTAAATGCAAGTTTGAAAGACTCTTTAGAGCTTAAATGATTAAACCCTCCTTCTTTTAGAAGCTATGGACATTGAAATCATTTAGGCATTCTTAAAATGTGTATTAAAACATTTTTAATTATTTAAAGAGCTTTAAAAATGATATTTTAGCATCATTTTCCACTTCGAGTCTATATTCAAAATAATATATATTTGAATTTTACGTCCTTGTTACTAAGGATATTTAGTCATTTGACCAACTTTTCTTTGTTATTTAAAAGTTGTTTGAAAAGTTCAAATAAATAAAACTTTTTTTATTATCGTAATAGTCATTTTCTCAAAACAAAAATGAACTTTCTAGATTTGTTAGTTAAGCATTTGTTGATTCATGTTGATGAAGTTTATTCTAGTGTAAATTTATTGTTAATTGATAATTTTTTGTAATTTGTATGTAAGATCATATAGGATGTATATAGGTGTTTAATATGCCTTTAGCTAAGAGTATATACATCTTTTGCATTTTAGACACTTTGCATATTGCATTCACATATGCCTTTAGTTCAAATAAAGATGTGTCACTTAGTGATTATTTGCATTATGACTTTATGCACTTAAAATATTTTTATATGTTTTATAGGAATGTTCATATAAGGTTTTAGATATGTTTTAAAATTAATGTAAAATTTTGCAAAAAAAATTTTTTAAATATTCTTAGTAAAAACAACGAAAGTATATAATAAATCAATCAAATACAAAAAATAGTAAAATGAAAAATAAAAAATAAAATAATTATATATAACTAGAAATTTTATCACATATATATATTCGTGTAAAAAGTACATACTCATAACAGTATGTTTAAAAATAACATAATCCTTTATGTTTAAAAATAACATAATCCTTAAAAGTTAAAACTGAATTCTACTTTTCTATAAAAAAAAAATTGCAATAATTGTATAAATAGCAGTAGGTTTATTATAAAAAAAACCCATAATACAAAATTATATCCAATTGCAATCATGCAATTCAATTTATATTCAAAATATTTAAAAACTTAATCAGTAAATAATCAAAATTCAAAAACCTCATGATAAATCCAAAAGATTTAACAAACATCAAAACAAAAAATGTTAAAGAACAAATCAATTCATAATTTTGAGGATATCAATTTATTTTCAATAATTCGACATAACAAAACTCTGATACCATTTTTCAAAATTGTAAAACAAGATATGATATAAAACTTAATAAAATAAGATTTGTCATGTCAGATCATTAAGAATAAATCAAGAGCAAAACTAGATGTAGAAACATACATGAATCCTTCGATTTCTTGAAATCTTCAGATATTATGGTTTTAATCTTCCAAATTAGTGCGCAAGTAGTTTAGAAAATGAATCTCTCTCTTTTCTGAAGATGTGATGTCAGAAAAGTTACTTATGTGTAATTTGTTGACCATACCCTAATATATAAATTTTGCACAATTAATCTTAATTTCTAATCAGCACATCATTATTTAGAAATTAGTTACTAAAGTATCTACACATATTTGGCCTATACTTTATTTAATAACTAAAACTCAATAAATTTTAACCAAATTAGATTACTTTTAATTTGGATTAACCTTATATGATAGTAAATAATAACATGTAATTACTCTTATTATATATGTTATTTTCATATTTTTCAACAAAAATGTCATTAATAGTGTTTATACCGCCATTGTTTTTTTTCAATTTCATTGCCCAATAATTTGGTAGGCAATGGGCCTATCCAAAAAGCCACAAGCACCACCAAGTAGCCCAATAATGCTATGTAGGGTTTTGAGCCGACATGAGTTTATCAAGTAGAGGTGAACATTTGATCAAATCGAGTGAAAAAATTTCAAGTTGTTGAGTCCTATTTTATCATACTGTTTTGATTGAAAAAAATTTGAGTTATTCGAGTCGAGTTGAATCAAGTGAAATTGTTCGAGTTAAATTAAAAAATTAAACATATAAAAATAAAATCTTATTACAGTATAACTAATTTCATATTAGATCACATAAACTTGAAACCATATATATTTGAAAAAAATTCAAAGCAAAATAATAATCAAATATGTTAATATGATAAACTTAAATAATTAATTAACTTATTTAGGTCCCAAAATTATTATTCTAGAAAACTTTTAATTTTTTTAACTTTCTTTATATATTTTTTTAGAATTTTTAGAATTTTTAGAATTTTTTATAATTTTTTAAAAATATAAATTTTAGAATTTTTATAGATATTTTGAATTTTAGAAATTATTTTAATTTTTTTGTAATTTTTATTGAGAGAAAACCAATTTGTTCATTTTCAAACTTGATAGGGAAGAAAAGGGTATTTACACCAATCTATTATTCAAGTTATTCATTGTAAAATTCAACTCGAAACTCGAATTACTTATTCGAGTTGACTAAAATAATTCGAATAACTCGATTCGATTAACTCAAAATTCAATTTTGTTTTTTATTTTTCAAATCGAATCAAGTTTTACTCACCAGTACCATCAAGCCTTTGGAAGATTCTAGATAGATGTACATAGGCTTGTACACACTTGATCGCACTCATTGTATAACATTTATTATGATAATTGGGAGTTAGTAGAGATTAGATCTCCACCGTCCTTAGTGGACCATGTAACTTAATCTCAGCTGTTGATGTTTTGAGGCTTTGCCTATAAATAGAGGGCTCCCCTCCCTTATTTGTACACACACATTGAATAATTATCTATATCTAATCATATAAATAGAGGGCTCCCCTCCCTCAATTGTTAATATTGTTTTTTTTGTCACTTTTGTTGGTGTCACATTTTTAAATAAAAAATAATCGCTATCCTAATAACATGGCTTATGACCTCTTCAAAGGTCATTTCTATTACCACTTCTTTTCATCAGTATCCTAATAACAAAGAAAAGATAACAGTCAAAGAAAACTACTTTATATCATAAAAAAAAATAAAAAAAAAACTAATCATTAAAGCCTCCTTACTTTGTTGAATGCATAAAGCCAAAGGAAGCAAAAAGATTTAGCTATGTAATTATATAGAATTGCAGCTAATAAAATGAGAATGAATGTGACTAATTATTGCTTGAATATTTAGTATTGTTTAACAAATGTATTTATACACAATTACTGAAAAACAACTACTACTAACTAAATGAGTAACAACTTACTAACAACCTAACAAACTCATTTTACATAGGCGATGTACTCTAACATTCACTCAACTTCCAACCGGCAAGACCCAAAGAAAGTGACAAAAACGAGCAAAACTTGATGTCGACAAAGATTTTGTGAGAATGTTTGCAACCTGGTCGCATGCTAGAACTTCACCGACAAAAAGAGAACCATCAACCACTTTTTCCCGAACAAAGAATAAATCGAGTTCACAACATTCTTAAATTTAGAATGCAAAACTGGATTAGCAACCACTGTGATGGCACTCGAGTTGTTACATCAGACAGTCGGAGCATCAATAGAGCACAATCTTAATTCTTTCAATAAAGAAACCAACCAAGTAACATCAAAAGCTGCAGCAACCAAACATCTGTACTCAGCCTTGGCAGTGGAGCGAGACATAACCTATTGCTCCTTAGAACACTAGGATACAAGATTATTACCAAAATACACACAATAGCCAGTAGTCGATCGTCGATCATCAAAGTCTAAGCCTCAGTTAGCATCGGTATAGCCAACCAGCAATAATCGTTTAGAGGGTCGAAAAACCAACCCATAATCGACAATACCACACAAGTACCTTAAAATACGCTTTAGAGCAACCAAATGAGTATCAGTAGGTGCATGCATAAACTGATAAATATAATTGACTACATAGGTAATGTCAGGTTGTGTGAGAACCACATATTGCAATGCTCCAATGTAACACCCCTAAAATTACTATAGTAAGAAAGTAAGATATTATCCTTGATATAGTGAAATAATGAAATAAAATGACAAAAGGGGAAATTTTGAGTTATGTCAACATTGGGAAGTATATTATGATATATTAATTCAAGAAATGATTAAATCGTAAAAGTGAGAAAAGTTTTGTTGTCTAAGAATAAATACTCAAATTTAAGGGGTTAAAGTGTAAATATGAAAATTTTGAAGGATCAATAGTGAAAATATGTTAAGGGTGGAATGATCTAAAAACTAAGGAAAATGGATGAATTAGGACCAAATTGAATAGGCGAAAAATTATGAAGGACTGAATCGCAATTTTACCAAATTAAAAGATAACTCAATGATAAAATTTTAAAAGATCATAAAGGGTAAAATGGTCAATTAGAAAGAGAGAGAACTCTAGAAGGCAATGATGATGTTGGTGATATTTTAGATTAAATAAATAAATAAATATTAGTTTATTAATATTTTGATTTGATTTTTAACTATATTTTATTATTTTATTTAGAATATAAGGAAGGAAAGATGAAGAATTCATGCTACCAACGTGAAAAGAGAAAAGAAAGAAAGAAATTTTATGTTCTTTACAATTTGGTCCTTTTACCAAAAATTCACAATTTTCACTTAGAAATCAAAAGAATTTCTATAACTATCAAGAGAGAAAAATAATAAGGAGACTATGGGGAGCTAGAATATCAAGTTAAGTTCAAGAAATAGAAGCTGGAGGAGAGACAAAGTCAAGTTAAAGATTGAAATCAATAGGACAAGGTAAGAACATCAAGATTTCAATATATTTTTAAGTTTGATATTATTGAAAAAGCATGAAAATGATGCTAAAGTAGAGTTTTATTATATAAGGTTCTATGTTCTTGATATGTTAGTGAAGGGAAATAAGAGGAAGTGATGGGAAATATTGTAGAGAAAGAAAAGGAGGGTGTTTTAAACTTGGTTATCAACATCTTGCATAAAAAAGTTTTGGACAGCAGTAGTAGTGTGAATTTAAAAATTCATCAAAAATTGTAGAAATTAAATTAGAGGTTAATTAAAGTATTAAATTAAATCCTATTAAGTTTAATTTTACATAGAAGAAACATTGTAAGCGAAAGAATTTCATATTATGATATATATGAACTTTTGTGAGACAATGTCAGATTGATTTCGGGTTCCCCTGTTCTGATTTTGGAAAATCATCAAAAATTGTAAAAAAATAATTTGGGGTTTAAATTTATATTTTTAAATTCTTAATGAGTCTATTTTCAAGAAAAACAAACAGAAATATCATCCCAACCTCATACTAATAGATAATTAATTTTTTAGTAAAGAAAGGTCGAAGTTGTCAAACAGGAGAACAGGGATAAATTTGAAGATTTTACTGTACTTAATGGCTAAATTATAAATTCTAAAATTTTTATGGTAGAAAGATATTTGAGTCTAGTTTCAAAAACATCAAGCAGATCTTAATTTAGAATTTTTTATCTCAAGATATAAATAATTTAGTGACTATGCCTCAAGTGGACAGCTTTGATATGAACATATAAGTAAATAGTGGAATTATAGATAATGTTACATATAAGCAAGTTATATACATTAAGGATGTGGAATGGAGAGGAGGAGGAGGAAAATATATGAATATTCAACTACCATGGGTTTAAATTAAAAATGGCTAATTTACATGTTTTAGGCTCAGGGACTAAATTGAATAAAAGTAAATTTTTCAAGGGAAATTTTTTAAAAATTTAAAAAATAACCAAATTACATGAAATGAATTTTTTTTATTGTTTAAATTAATATGTTGAAAGAAATTATTAACATCAAGTGGGTTTAGAGCTTTAGTTTTGTTGTATGATGATATTATAAAGTGATTTTGTTAAATATTGATGTTAGGATCAAATTGTGAAAATGGTTAAAATATTAGTGTTTGGTATTAAATTTATATTTTATTAAGGGTTGTATGATAGCCTAGAATATTCGGATAAATTATTAATTGATAAAAATTAGTTGATTTGATAGATTAACTAGTTAAGGGACTAAATTGTAAAAGTTGTAAAAGTTGGGGTAATTGTGTAAGTTTGAAAAATTGAAGAGTATAAATTGAATTGGAATTGAAATATATGCTAATGAATGAGTAATTTTATATTTTAGATCAAGATTTCGTAGATACTCGTAAAAAAAGAAAAATAGCGGAATAGTCTCTGAACTCCTGCAATTATTACAATTCAATTCAGGTAAGTTCGTATGGTTTAAGTTTAATAATTATATTGAAATGATGAATGATATTATGTATTTAGTATATTGTTGGAAAATATAATATTGTTAAATTATTATGTATTTAGCATGTTGTTGAAAAATGGAATATTGTTAAATTATGAAATTGAATTGAATGTTCAAAATGAGTGGAATGCGGGATTGAGTATTATCGTTCTATGGCAAAGGATGAATTGACGGTAAATTCAAAGGACGAATTGAAGACAATTTAATAAAGTAAACCAAGGTTCAGCATTTGTTGCAAACTTTCGTGTTTACTTTCCTTTTAGTTCTCACGAGCTTCTGTTTAACTCACATGAGTTTATGTTTAACCCTTATGGGTTTCCGTTCAGCTCTTATGAGCTTTCGTTCAACCCTTACGGGTTTCTGTTTAGCACTTATGTGCTTCAGTTTAGCCTTAGGGCTTCTGAAAACGATTGTACTCATATTCGTAAGTCGTTCTTCGAATGGTAAGTTATCAGGAATTGTCTTGGATGATATATGAATATGAAGAAACAGTAAAAGATGAAATGTATCATGAAATGAATATATATAGTAATATCTTGATATGTTGAAACATGAAAATTATGTAAGTTGAGATGAGTAATAAATTCAAGTGTGACATGTTGAGATATTGATGTTGAAATTATACGAAATATGTTCAAGTACGCTAACAAGTTTTTTTGTTTGATGCTTAGGCAAGTGCCAAATTACTGGTTGAATGGTAATATGTTTAATTATAAGATGCATTAAAATAGTAAGTACTCAAATGAAAATATGTTTGTGCTCATGAAAGAGTGGTAAGGTTTAAGTCATGCAATTTCTTATGAAATGAGTTATCATGTGATTAATTCAAAAAAAAAAAAAGGTCCATGTTTAAATGCACTAGCTTGTAACTATGGTTGAATGATATGCTTATGACCGGTGTGTAATGCATATGGAATGAGTGTGGAAAACAAATAAATGCAAATGAAAATAAACAAATTTTGGAAGGGTTAAAGTTGTTTAAAATCCTACTATGCTAGGAATAATATGTATAAGTGATACTGTAGATTTATTCACTTAGTGAGTTGTTAAATATAACTTCATGAGTATTGTGGTATCAATATTGGATTATTCTTAATATGTTTAAATTTTATATTTGAAAAGAAGTATTATGATTAAAGTTATACGAGCTTACTAAGCACTCATTCTTGTGCATTTTTTTCCTTTACTTTTCAGATTATTGGAAGCTCAATTGGGTTGGAAGCTTGTTAGAGTTGTATCACACTATCCATCGATTCTATCGGTACTTTCGAATGTTTTGATTTTGGTTATAATGGCATGTATAAATTGACATAGAATTGGGTGAGAAATATGGCTTGTAAAATGGCCTATTTTCGAAAAAATTTCTGAGTTTTTGATTTAGTCCTTATTTGTTTCTAATGCTTAATTTGGGCCTCGAGGGCTCGTTTAAGGGACAATATGTATGATTTTGATTGGTTTCTATTATGAATGCTAGATGAAATGAAATGTCTGAAAAATAATTTGTAAACTTCAGTAATGCTCCTTAACCTTACTCCGGCGACGGATTCGGGTTAGGGGTGTTACACCAGCAATACTCCTATACTCAGTAAGATCGTCAAGTAGAACTCTTTCATTCTTTGATAACATAGAAGAACTAACCATGGGAGTGTGTACACCCTTAGCATTTGCTAAACAACATCTGTCAAGGAAATCAAGAATATACTTTCATTGACAGAGATGAATACTCCTAGTCGCAGACTAAGTGACCTCGATTCCCAAAAAATAATGAAGAGCTCTCATGTCTTTAAAAGAAAACTTAATGTGTAATTGTTTGACAAATGCATTAATACTTTCAGATGCGTCTCCCATAATGACGACGTCGTCCACATACAATAATACATACATACTCGACTCATCAGTAACCCGAACAAATAGTGAATCAGCAAATTTCAAGAGAAATAAACCGAACGAGAGAAGAAAATGTTTCAACTTATCAAACCATGCTCAAGGAGCCTGACATAGTCAATATAATACTTTCATCAACCAACACACAAAAAAGATTCTCTATTCACACCATGTTGTACATATCCAGAAGGTTGTTGTATGTACACTTCTTTAGTAAGATCATCATTTAGAAACGCATTGTTAACATCAACCTGATGCAACTGTCAATTCTTGGACACAGCAATAGACAAAATAGTCTGAATGGTAGTGAGTTTAACAACTGGACTAAATGTCTCTTCAAAATCACACATTGGCACCTAAAAGCAAACTTTTGCCACTAATCGAGCTTTACAGCAAGCCACAGTACCATCGAGATTCTTTTTTACTTTGAATAACCATTTACAACCAATTGCCTTTCTTCCCGGCGATAAAGGAACTAGCTCCTAGGTACAATTTTTAATCAACGCATCAAACTCAGCCTGTGCTGCTAATCGTTATTCTTCATGAGCAAAGGCTTCATCAATAGTGCGCGGCTCATGTTCAACAACTTCAACAAATAGAGCTTTGGCTTTAAAAACACCTTCTTTGGATCGTGTAACCATGTGCTGTGTATTACCCATAGGCGGAGGTATGGAAAAAATAGATGGACTGGTATGACTCGAATCCTCCAACATAGTAGACATAGTGCCTCGACTACAACCTACGACACTCAAATCAATCGATGAATTAGTTAGTTCTATTGTATCACAAGAATCAATGTTACTATAACAATCTAAACCTTTCACTGTGGTCGCTAGATACGACAAGTCATGGGATAGAAGAACGGGACTTCGGAACTCAGCCAGCCTATTAGTTAGAGACTTCAAAATAGGAACATATGTGGAGATACACCCACTAGACTCGTGAGGACCACAGAATTTTTGAGATACAAAAACCAACGTTCATCATATATAATGTGTCGAGAAACAATAACCTTACCATACGATGTAAGACATTGATACCCTTTATGTTGAGAACTGTGCCCCAAAAACGTGTATGGCTGAGATCGAAACTTCAGCTTATGATTATGAAAAGGGCGAAGATAAAGAAAACAACATCCAAAGACACGCAAATGATTATAAGTTGGGTCATTGCCATAGAGGATCATGTAAGGAGACTTATCTTTTAAGATCGAGGTGGGTAGTCTATTTATTAAATGCACAGCACAAGTAAAAGCATAACCCTAAAATTTCATAGGCATATTTGCCTAAGCAAGAAGTGTAAAACCCATTTCAACAATATGTTTTTGTTTTCGTTCAGCCACACCATTCTACTCCGACGTATGTGGGCAAGAACCCCATGAACAATACCATATTGTGCTAGTACTGACATGAACGCCTGAAACTTGCCACCCCAATCACTTTGAAATTGTTTAATGTCTTTTCCAAATTGAATTTAACCATATTCTAAAATTGAGTAAAATAATTAATGGCCTGAGACTTTCGCTGAATGAGAAATAACCAAGTAAAGCGACTAAACATATCAACAAACGAGATGTAGTACCAATTACTACCACATGCAATAGACGCGGGTCCCCATAAATTGGACATAACCAATTTGAAAGAACAAGTATATTAAGTAATGGACTTCGAAAATGGCAACTTATGAGATTTTGTTTTTTGACTAGCAGTACAAATATGATCAAGGGAACCTTTGTTTGAAACAATATGACATTTATCTAAAACCGAATGAACTATACGGGCAGAGGGATGACCAAGTTGACGATACCAAAGTTCAAACATGTCACAGCTGACGGAGCTCGACTGAAGTCTAGTATTATGAACAATTGAAAAACACTACCACTGACAAGAACAACTAGTGAAAACTAACAAAGCCCATCACAAGTGTGGCCTCGCAAAAAAAAAATCCTGAGTCTGAAAATCCTTAACCAAACAGTGAAATAAGTGAAATTCAAAAAAGACATTATTTTCTCTAGCAAACTGTGAAATAGACAACAAGTTTTTACGTATATTCAGCACATATAAAATATTAGACAAATGAAGCAACTTATTCTTTGTAGCCAATGTAAAATGCCCGACAATTTTAATTTTTGCATGCGTCCCATCACCCAATAAAAGAGGAGTTGTACTTAAATATGACATGGACTCATTCAGAATAGAGATCTCCTTATAGACATGATGTGTAACTCCTGAGTTAGAATACCACAACGAATTTCCCACAAGCATAGGAACATAAGAATCGACGTTATCAAAATTGGACCCATACTTCACATTTGACCCAGTGCCATTAAATTGGACCCATACTGAGTCGTATGTACATTTGACCCAGTGTCATTCAAGAATTCCGACCTAGGCGCATCAAGGACCCGTAGAAGCCCTACATACAATGGAGATTCAAAAACAAAATTCAAACCCAAGCCCTAACCCCAGTATTTGGCCCATGATGGACACATGCCCTAGGCTTCGCTGGCAATGGGACTCTTGGCCCACCGTTCGGCCTATTAAGGCCCATGTTGTTGACAATTGGCCCAACAGCTAATGGCCTATCACCATTTGGGCTCCCAAAACTCACAAAATTAGCATTCGGCCCAATGCTTTGGCCATCACCATTCGGCCTATTAAGACCCAAGTGGGGGGCATTTGGTCCAACACCAACATAAGGACCATTAGGGAAATTATTGAGAAGAACCTTAATGCTGTTACCATTAGGAACAGCTGCTCCTGCTGCCTCAACACCCCACCATCGGCCATGAAAAAACCAAGTCAGAGCCATCGTCAGAGAAGCACCAAACTGGCCTGGCATGTTCAGGTGAGGGAAAAAACCACCATGCGCAGTAACATCGCGCCGAATTGGAGCACCAGAAATAGCTAAATCGCGCGGTCCTAGTCCGTCAGTCGCACCCGCAGCTCATGTAGGCGAAGCCTAAGCCACCACCGACTAAGAGAAGTCGTCGTACTCCCTGTTAAAATGATAGTAACAGTGTTATGCCAAGTAACCAAACCAACCACAAATCTAACATTGAACACGAGCTTTGAAACCTTTCCCACGGCCACAAGTCGAAAAGCAACCACTGCGTAATGAGTTTGGCACCACCGAAAGAGGATTCGTTTCCACCAGATTAACCTGATACGACGTCTCCTGCACCACTCGCTGTTGTCGACTTTCGTACTCTAACAGAACATCCAGTAATTTTTTGCATGGGAAGGGGCTCCGATGAGAAAGACGCAAGGGTGAAAATGGCATCATACTCTGACAATAACCCTGCAAAAACAATCTCAACCTTCTTAGCCTCCGAGATCCAATGCCCTGAAGCTTCATTCAAAGCAAAGGTATTTTGAATTTTAAACACATTCTTTAGTAGTCAGATTACTTTTTTTAATCTAATGCAATTCATGCTTGATGTGAGACAATTTGACTCCAGTCATAGCAGCGAACAAGCAATTCGCAGTATTCCACACATCGCAAGAAGTTTTCGCGTCTGTGAAATAAGAAATGAGAGAACCACTAATCATGGACAATAACCATGACGCAAGTAATTTGTCTTGTTGATGAAACAACGAAGCCTCTGAATTCGGCACCAGTTGACCTTTTGGAGATGGCACAAAACGCGGTGGAGCAGGTAGAGTTCCCTCAATAAATCCAATAAGCTCGTATCTTTCGACAATAAGCTTTATGTGTTGTTGCCATTGAATGAAGTTTCATTCATCAAGCTTTACTGTATGATAAGTACTGGATTAACCGAGCCTTACCAGAGTCAGAGTTGATGGAGTTGGCTAGATCACACCTTGATGGAAAGGTGGAGAGATTACCATTATTAGCATATATCGATTCGGTGGAGTTACCCATGAATGCGCAGTAAGAGCAAGGCTCCAGGACCTAGGCGAAAGATACCATGTAAGTATATAGAATTGCAACTAGTAAAATGAGAATGAATGTGACTGATTATTGCTTGAATCTTTACCACTGTTTAACAAATGTATTTATACACAATTACGGTAAACAACTGCTACTAACTGAATGAGTAACAGTTTACTAACAACCTAACAGACTCATTTTACACAAGTGATGTACTCTAACAAGCCACTATAAAAATATTGATAAAAAAACAAGTACCAAATATTTTTTTATAATTTATATTTGAGGATAGCTTACTGGATCGTATTTGTTAGCACTAGCTATTTTACACATGTAAACACCTGCAAAAACAAACCAAATATAAATAAGAGACTAATATTTTACGACTAAAACTTTAATAAAAAAAAAGGGAGAATACTTTATCATTAATTCGTCACCTTGAGTGTGCAGGAGGGCTTCGTAATAGATCCCTCCAACACCGAAATTCTGAAGGTAGCATGTCTAGAGGATACAAACTGGTTTTTTCAAAAACTTGTAAATTGAGGAAAACTAAGGGCAATTGTGTAAAAACCAAGAACAGCTTCTTGGTTAGCTTCCAACGATGTCTAATCGTATAAGCAACTTGCTGGGCGAAATTCTACTTAAGGTACATTAACAGGTAAGATTATTTTTTAGTTTATTTTATATATTATATTTTACATTGTTTTTTTTAAAACAAACACAAGTTATAAAATATTATAATACAATTTCTTTTTAGCAATTGAAATTTATTTTATAATAAAAAAATATTTTGTAATAATAAAAAAAAAGGAGAAAAATATACTCGCAAGAATGAACTTTTACCACTTTCAAGAGTTTTTTGAGATTGTTAATTAATGTAACCCTTACATTGAACACATCGTAGGCAAGGGGTACTAGGCTTTTAACAGTTAAGCCATTCTTTGGAGGTGAAATTGGTATTTTAGGCTAGCCTCTGCTTTTCTTGAACCTCTCCCTAGTAGCTCGCCTCAGCTCCACTATAAGTACACGTAAAGAGAGGGCGCCTTACTAAATAGGGGCATTTAGCTTTCCCACGGAGGTCAAATTGAGATTTGCAGTCTTGATGCCTAGGTACAGATGAAATTGAGAAAAAGAAGATTGTGGATTTTCTGTATAGGGTTTTATTTGGTGTTAGGGAACTCACAAAATCTTTGAGGTTTTCTTGATAAAAAGAATGAACCAAGAATAGTCTTGATAAAAAGAATTAATAGAAATGTTAAGATTGATATAAAGATTTTTTATAGTTTTTTAATAGATAAACCATAAAAATAATCACTTTTGTTTGTCTCAGATTACATTTTAGTCACTTATATTTGAAATGTTATTTTTAGTCACTTACATTATCATTTTGTTACAAAGTGATCACTCTGCCGTTAAGCTCTGTTACCTCCCTAACGGCAATCATACATGGCAATATAAATGGGGTTTAAATACCAACTTGGATATCCAACTGGGATGAGAATAGGTTTTTAATTAAATAAATTTAATTAATTAAAATTTTTAAATTATTTATACCTTGAACTGGAAAAGAAAAATTGTTTGTCTCATTTTTCCTTTAGTAATTTTCTTTTTCATTTTGACTGAAAAAACTATTCTCATCCTAGTTGGACACCTAAGCTGACATTTAAAACACATTTGGACTGCCATGTAGGATTGTCGCTACGGAAGTAACGGAACTTAATGACAGAATGATTACTTCGTAAAAATAATAACGTAAGTGACTAAAACATAACATTTCAAACATAAGTGACTAAAATGTAATCTGAGGCAAACAAAAGTGCCTATTTTTATAGTTTACCCTAAAATATTAATATCTAACTGGATTTAATATAATTTTTTATTAGAAATTGGATTTGAAATTAATTAATTAATTAATTAAGTGGATTCAATATTGTAATAGTATGTTAATATTAGTTTATTTTATATTGTTTAAATACTATTTAAACATAAATAGTATTTTAACAATATGTTAAACAAACATTATAGTGATTTTTTTTTACAATATATTAAAAAATTGTTGGCAAGCAGTTTTAATTAGTATTTAATTTTTTATTTCTATTTTTAAACACTATTAAATTATTTATTAGTATTTATAAAAAAATTTAACATGTGTTTAAACAATTTAAATTTCATATATATTTTTTAAAGTTAAATTGTGTTTTTAAACAAATATCAATTATGTTTATTATTAGTTTTAAACAGTATTTGTTTAAAAATATTTCCAAATTTTATTTAAATATATAAATTTTTTAATAAATATAATACATTTTAAAAAGTAATTTTAATAAATATAATACATTTTAAATTTCATATATACTTTTTAAAGAAAATTCAAATCCCTTTTAACTCTAGCTCTCCAACTTGTAATTTTTAATTATTGAACTACTACCCTACATTTTTTCAATTTCTGTTTAAAATTATTTGGGATAATTTACGTTTAAAAAATAAAGTATATTGGGAATTTTTAAATATATTTATAAAAGATAGTTGTGAAATTTTATTAATTTTTCAAAAAAATAAAAAGATAATCTATATCTACAATCCTAACACATGCATTTAACAAAATTAAATATTTTGAAATTCACATTAAAAAAATTTAAACAGGTATTCCAAATTTTTGAAATGGTTCACAAAGATGTGGGAAAAAAGTTACCTTATTTTTGTTTAATAAAAATATTATTTTTATTCAATAACGTTTCAAAAATGTTTTTAAAAAATGAGATTACATTTCTTAAAATTATATTGATGTTCACCTTATTTTTGTTTAATAAAAATATGATTTTTTTTTGTTTAATAAAATAATATAGATGTTTACTACAAATATTCTCGTAAAAGAAGGGATTGCATTTTCACTTCTAGAAGTTTTTGTCTTGTCTTGTATAAGTTTTTCAGTCTTATTTTTGTAAGTGATTTTAGAGATGATTTCGTCATCGTCTTCTCTAGTTTGATGGATTCTCGGTTCCTTTTTCAATTATACCTGTTATAATAGGCCAATTTTGGCCTGGCCCAAATAAAACAATAAATAACCAATTAATAAAATCCAGTGTCCAAATTACAAAATGGATAATCTTTAAACCCAATTCCCAACTAAAACCCATTACATATTAAACCAAACAACCCAAAATTTGAAGGCCCAAGTGGCCCAGAATGTTTAAACATTTGGAAACCCTAACCCTAGCCCCAACTTTCAGCCGCCGCTCCTCACCAGCAGGGCCACCACGTGCACTGCTTCGTCGCATGCTTCTAACGTTCTCTGACACCTGCAAAGAAGAGACAACGCAAGAAGCCAACACGCAAAACACAACAAAGAAAAAACAACATAGAAACGACAAAAAAAAATGGAAGCAAATGGCCTTGTATTCGACTATAAAAGCCATATCAACTTTATTGTATTTTTTTTACGAACATCAGAAATCAAAAACAGAATAGAAGCTTTAGAAGGTTGATTTTGATCTTTTCTTTGTTATCTCGATTTTCTTGTTTATTTCTATTCTATTTTATTTTTTTTATCTTTTAATCTACTTTAAAACATAAAAAGGTGAAAGAAAAAAGAGGAGGAGAAGACTTACCCGAAATCCCCCGTGGTCGTGTCGCCGGAGACCCTCTCTCCATCGCTGAAATCAAACCCCAAAAGGGGGAGGTTAGAAACTCTCTTCTCTTGATCGGCAGGCATGGCGATGGTGCAAAATGGGTTCTTGAAACCCTAACAGAGAAGATGGGGAGAAGGGAGGGCTGCTCTCTAACCTTTTTTAAGAAAATGGGCAAGAAATAAAAAAATAAAAAATAAAAACTTAGTTTAAATAGCAGGGCAAAATGGTGCCGTTTTGCACCAAAGGCACCAGCACTGAAACGACGCTGTATCGGGCCATCCGCGCGCAACCCGACCCGCTCTAGGGGGTCCACGCGCTTTTAGACATTTGGGATATTTATTCCTCTGGTCCCTCCGCTTTTGTGGGCTATTCTAATTAAGTCCCTTTTTTATTTTTATTCCTTTTAAAAATCGGACCACAAAAGTTGTTACGCGTTTCAAATCAGTCCCTAACGCACTGACGCACAGAAAATAAGATGCGTGCCTAGAGTTTAGGTTATTTTCTGAATCGGTCCTCAGTAGTTTACGCGCGTTTAGTTTTGATCCTTGGAGGCCTATTTTCTATTATTTACAATTTATACCTTAAATTTTAACTCAATTTCAGCCTAGTCCTCTGTTTAATTTATTTATTTATTCCTTTTTTAAAACTGTTAATATAATTCATTTTAAGTTTTTTATATATTATTTATTTTAAATCATTTTATTATTACTTATTCTAATCCTTTTTTATTTTAAAATATTATCAATTTTAAATATGTTACATATATTATTTATTTTAAACTATTATAAATATTATTTATTTTGAATTTTTTTATCTTTTTATTTTAAAATATTTTATATATAATAGGTATTTTAAAATTTCTTATATGTTATTTAGTTATACTAGTTTATAGGTTAATCGTTTTAATTCCTTTTATTGTTATTTATTTGAACTTTCCATAAATCACTCATTTTAAATTAATTTTTATATACTCCTTATTTTAAACTTTTAAATATGTATATCTTACTTTGGGTTATATATATATATATATATATATATATATATATATATTATTTATTTATTTATTTATTTATTTAAAATGTTTTTGTATATTATTTGTTTTAATTTTCTCTTTTTACATATTATTTATTTTAAGCTCTTTTATTTGTTTCCTTTTTAAAGGGTCCTTTTTTATTACTTTGTGTATTACTTATTTTAATTTATTTTACATATTATTTTATTTCAACTTGTTATATATTTTATTGATACCAAATGTTTTTCATATATTGTTATTTTGAACCATTCTTTTGTATTACGTGTTTTAAGTTTTAATTATTTCATTTGTTATCTATTTTAAACTTTTATTTTGTTTACTTTAATTTTTTTTCTTCGTATATCATTTTACTTCATTTGTCTTTGATTATTCATTGGTATTAAAAATAATATATATCGTGTGAATATTGCCATTACATGTTCTAGAAATTATTATTTACATCTTCATATTGTCGACATTCATCAACATTGTATCTAATTTATGTTTTATTATTTCATGCTCTATGTTATAATTTTGTTTTATCTAGTTTAAATCACATCGTGTGTTAAAGCTCAAATGCATTTATTCAATATAGACCGTTTTACTTTATTTCAAACAAAATAAACACACATTGCTAAGTGTTGCACTCGTTATTATTCAAAACAAAATTCAAAATAAGGCAATATCTTGCGTTTCGAGAATTCAAAAAAATCATACCCTAACTTACGGGATTTCGATTTCCTTGTTTAACCAAAATGGCTAAATATCCTTTTAGATTTCAAAATACACAAAGTTTCGATAAAAATTAAAAGCAAACTTGTTCTCGAGGGATCAAACATCGCATCCTAACTTACGGGATGTGACATTTTGTTATCTTGGGACGAGTGGACCTTTGATGCTCATTTTCATTTAATTCAAGCATTTTTTAAAATGAACGTTAATAAAAATGACCGTATTTTTAAAACCTTTTCAAAATTTCAACTCTCGACATTAAGGCATTAATTAATCAATTAGATACCAATTTTGGGCGTGACGAGGGTGCTAATCCTTTCTCGCACGTAACCGACTCCCGAACCTGTTTTCTCAAATTTCGTAGACCAAAGTCTTTGTTTTAGTAAATCAAACCGCTTATTTAAAACAATCAAATTACGATGTGATCCGATCACACCTTATAAAAAGGATTGGTGGCGACTCCATTTTCGTTTTTTTCATTTTTTTTAAAATAAGTCGATGCCCCTTTCAAAAAATGGTTTCGACACTTGTCACTTTGGATCATTTGAGATGGGTTTCTTTATCGTGATAAGTGCTTGCAATCACTTCAGATATGTTGTGTTTAAATTATGACAAAGTCAATTGCCAACGTATCGTAATGTTTTATTAATGTTGGGCTGAAGCCTTTGTCATATTTATAGAGTTTGTCATTCACCGCAGTGATGGGTGTTTGTTATTTTTTTTCTCTTGACTTATATGATCTTATTCATATAATAAATAAATAAATAAATTTTCAGTTTAAAAGAAATCCTTACTTGTGAATAAATTAAAATGTTGCAAATTTATTTGAATGAAAAATGAAAAAGTTTATTCAAATACAAATTAAGAATTATTTTTTATGCAATGAAAATATAAAAGGCTTACCTAAAACAAAAATTACTTTTACTAAATCTCTATATTTTCATTGAAACTTGTAAGCAAATAAACTCTTAATTTTAATATATATATATAACACCAAATAAACTTATTTGAAAATTTAAAAGCATTGAGAGAGTTGAGAAGCATGCCAAACTTAAAACAAATTACATAAATATAATTAAACAGATACAATTACTTTTGGGCTTTATTTTATTTAAATTGAGATTTGTAATCCCCTTAACTGATTTAAAACTAATTTGACAAACTATAATAACAAACTAATGACTTGTTAGTCAAGTAAAAGCCCTTTTACAGTTTTTGACAATATTAAACACTATATATATTATTTCACCCTACAAATACTGTATGAAAAAAGAATAACTAAAACACAACATGAATTATTAGATTTATTTTTAACCAACTATTGGAACTTGGGTTACGATCCCATCAGTATTAACCCTAACCCAAACCCTAGTGCAATCAACAACGGGGAGAACAACTGCTTCATCCGATATTATCTGAGCATTCACATTAAGATTCTCCCTCTCTATTGTTGCCGCCGCCGTCTCCCCATTGGTTCCTAACAACTCCGGCCACGAACTTTTCCCTACATATACAAGAGTTTGTGTTAGTTGTTAGTAAATACTTTTTTATCGCATTGGAATAGAAGATGGTATCACAATTGATTGTGATATAAGTAGTTGTTACCGTAAAATAACAACCGGTAACATCAAGTTATTGCTGTTATTTAAATCATAAGAAACATTCCATTGTTAAATACCTTGGCATTCATCAGAGGCCATCTTTTTCTTTTCCTTTCAGTATTTGATGCACAATCTTTTCTGCTTTTGGTTTGTTTATGATATTTGAATGGAGGATGGATATATAATTGTTGGTATTTATAGATGAGGGTTGAGGTATCTAAATCTTTTAACTTGTTTGCCATTATTGACTTTAGAGGGGACTTTTGTTAAAAGTTTGAATTCATATATCTTCATTGGATTCATACCTGTATTTAGTTACGTAGATCCAATCATTGTACACATAATTAAAACACGATACAAAAATATTTTTAAAAAATGAAGTATGAATAACCTGTCGGCTGATGAAAGATATGCATGAAAGTTGGTGGATATTAAGCTTTTCTTCGCACGTAACTTCTTTTTCCTTTTTTTTCAGATTGAATTAAACAGTCATCGGATATATATATATATATATATGATGAAGAAAAGCTTGTTTGAGTTGAACAGTTCCAAGTCTTTACACGCAGAAATTGGGTTAAGGCAGGCTGATATAAACTGCGGCCGTAATGAAGTTTCTGTCCGTAATATTTATAGTGGTTGAGAATGTCATGGATATTATTGTAAACTTTCAATGAATTTTTAAAAAGGTAAATTATTAAAATAGTCACTTTTATTTGTATTAGGTTACATTTTAGTCATTTATATTTGGAATATTACGTTTTAGTCACTTATATTATTATTTTGTTACGAAATGGTCACTCTGCCATTAAGATTTGTTACCTTCCAAATGGCAATCCGACATGGCAATTAAAATGAGTTTTAAATGTCAACATGGATGTCTAACCAAGTAAATTAATTGATTTTTTAATTAAATAAATCTAATTAATTGAATTTTCTAAACTAATTAAAGGAAAATGTTAATTTGGTTTCCCAAAAATAATTAAAACCAATGCATCAAATTAATCCTTGAACTGGAAAAGAAAGAACCATTAGCCTCCTTTTTCTTTTAGTTTTTGTTTCCATTTTGACTGAAAACCATTTATTTTCTTACTTGTCTTTGTTGTACCGAAATAGTAGAAATCAAATTGAGTACTCCATCAATCAATTGAATTTTTTATTCAAAATTAAAGAAAAAAGGATCAATTCAATGGAGGGTCCCTGCATGGATTACAGTAAATAATGAGTTTTTTTATTCTTTACCTCAATTTTGGGTTAAGATTTTTTTTTTGCAAAAAGGTGGTCTATCTTTTCATGTTTTTATGTACATATGGCATACAAAAAGGATACAATTTATCTTTGTTTATTTGTTTATTGTGCAACCACAATAGCAAGCAGGTATAGAGGTTGGTGCGTCCATTTCTTTTTCTTCTCTGTCGTTCTGCACTTCTCTTCTTTGATGGTTACAAAAAAATTCAAACTTTTGCTTCTTTTTAAATTGGAGAAATTTAGGTTTTAGGATAAAATTTTGTATTTTATTTTCATAAAAAAAATTTGACTTTTTTCATATCAGCTGGACATCTTTAACCATCAGTCAGACTTCCATTTGGGAGGTAACAAATCTTAACAGCAAAGTGAACATTTTGTAATAAAATGATAACGTAAGTGACTAAAACGTAACATTTCAAACAAAAGTGACTAAAATGTAACCTAAGGCAAATAAAAGTGACTATTTTGATCATTTACCCTTTTTAAAAAATAATTTATAATATTTTATTGTAACAGCCTGATTTTGGGCCTAGTCAAAATAGTGGTTTCGAGACCACAAATTCAATGTAAGAAAATTTATTTTTATTATATTTTTATGGTCTACAATTTCACGGATGCACTAGTTAACAGATTAGAATGTGTTTTATTGCTAGAATGTAAAGTGATGGTTCATGTTTTCAGACGGTTAATATCACATTAAAAAGAACTGTTCGACTGGTGATTTAAAGACGGCCACTTTTATGTCTGTGTTGTGAATTCGATGATATCGTGTGTTCGACGGAAAATGTCATATACTTCCTGATCCTAATGGTTGAAAGTATCTAATGTTACAAAAAAAAGATCTAAAGTTTAAGACATTGTTAATGGATTTAGATATTGAAAGATTTCGAGTAATTATCGATCAATCTCTGAGAAAGCAGTTATAGTTACAGATGCCTGGATGGAAAATCCTTATTTATTTTTGTGAATACTAGTTACTGGATTGATCTTATTTGATGATGGTCTGATTTTAGCTAAATAAAAAGCTAAAGTGATGTTTTCTTTGCAAGTTTGAAAAACTTAAAAATGTGTTAGTGAGTGATGAGCTAAATGAGTACAGTAAGGATCGACTTTTGATTCTGAACTTCAGGTTGGACTTGATTCATGTTATTATTATTCTGAGATGGAATTTGTGTACCGAAGAATCCGAGGCTTATGTAGAAAATTTTTATACGAAGTTCACAGTAATGGCTTGTCTGTTCATTCAGAGAGTAATAAAATGTGCAATCATATGAAGTTGATGTTCTGGTAATTACGTATGTTACATGCTATTTTTGAGCTTGTGTTCAAATGTCGATTTGTCAACAGGTAAAAGTCGAATTTCAAGAGTATTCAGGACTATCACAGTCAGTGATGATTCTAGAATGAAAATGAGATGGAAACACTATAGATTTCGTATCTGAATTATCTTTATCTCCGAAAAGGAAGATGTTATCGGATTGTGATTAATCGTTCGTGTACAAATTTCTTATTTAACAAACCAACCGAGTAAAATGTTTCTGGGATTATTCGATTATGCAAAGTATCAGTCTCCATTATTTCGGATTGAGATCCGAGGGCTAAATACCAATTATGGAAAAAGCTACAGGAAACTATGAGTACGCAGTTGCATCTTGGCATTGTAATACATTTGTAAATCGGTGGTAAGTCTGAGAGAGTAATTCAAAACTTTGACGATATGCTCCAACGCTGTGTGTTAAAGCTCAAAGGTGATTGGAGAGAGATATACGAGGCTAAAATCGATTCGTGATTCTGAGAACTTAGTGAAAGTGTTTCATGAAATTTGAAAGAAACTTCTTCTGGTAAGATTTTTGGGGATGAAAATCCCTAAAGGGGGGAGAGTTGTAATAGCCCGATTTTGGGTCTAGTCGAAACAGTGGTTTTGAGACCACAAATTTGACCTAAGAAAATTTATTTTTATTATATTTTTATGGTCTACAATTTCACAGAATGATTTCTTGAAAATTTTGTTTGAAAATTTTGACGTTTGAGCACTCAATTTAGTCAAAAGGACTAAATCATAAAAAGTGCAAAACTTGAGTTCTAGAAGCTAGAGGTGTCTAATTGCTATGAAATTTTAAATTGGAGGTCCTTAAATGGTAATTATACTATTGGTTAATTTTTGGACAAAAATGGACATGAAATAGGTAAAATAGAATATTTTAAGTTAGGGGCATTTTGGTTATTTAGTAATTAAAATGAATTAAAAACAAAATTAAAAGCCAATTTTTGTCCATCTTCAACCCCATGGCCGAATTTCACAAGGGGAAACCATGGCTAGGGTTTTTCAAGTTTCCAAGCTCGATTGTAAGTCTGTTTTAGCCCCGTTTTTAATAATTTTTACGTTTTTGAAATCTTCGTAACAAGATCTACCTATCTCTACCATTTATTTGAGCTAGGGTTCATGTTCAAAAATTCAATCATGTGTATCATGCATGTATTTGATGTTTATGAAGGAAAATGCAAGTTTGATATGTGATAAACATCTTTTACTAAGTGATTTTTGGTAAAAATGCCTAAAAAGACTAATTTGTAAAAGTTATGAAATATGTCATAAAAGTGTGATAAAATGAAAAATTTGGGTTGCTATAGTTATAAAAAGGGTTCGGATAGGCTTTAAAAAACAAATAAATTGAATGAAAATTATTTTACGAGCTTAGGGGAAAAAGTGTAAATATGACAAAGTTTAGGGGCAAAAATATAATTTTTCTATAATATGATTTTTGGGTCACAATGAATAATGTGACTAATAAATAAGCTAAATGTGATATTTTAGATCAAGGAAAATAAGGTTTGGACCTAGAACGAGGGGAAAATGCATATTTGACGGTTAAGTCTTTTTCACCATTTTTGGTATCGAGGTAAGTTCATATGCGAGTAATGCAATATGTACTCTATTTTAAATTCTGAAATATTGCATGTATGGTAAGTTCATATGTGATGTTATGTCATATTTCTATTGCTTTGATATCAAGTGAATTTTAATGCTTTATTACTATTATGAGTATGCCTTGATCATTCCGTGAGAAAATGATGGATACTATGTACATTGAGATCAACATTACAAACAAGTCCGACAGTGATGCGATAAGTATGGAAATCTCGTTTGAACCTTAGGAATAGTTTAGGATACAAGTGACATGTCACTAGGGACTATGCGATCTGAGCTCATGAGTTATGTGGTCTGAGCTCATGGTATATGTGACACAAGTTATGGGGTTCTGGGTGCTGGTCTTGTATGTTCTACCGATGGTTGGGTAGTTTCGCATGTGTTGCGAATACCTGACGACTTGTGTGAGTAGCCTGTGTAGCTACATCCTGACCGACAGCTCGAGTGAGCAAACCCGTGAGTAGCTCGAAAGCGAGCAACATGTGATATGTGATATGAGGTAGCGTTGGCTACATATGGGGCACTTAGGTGAAGATTCCAATGTATCTGATAGTATTCCAAGTGTTCAACGGGTGAATTATCGAGTAACTTGACAGAAGACCCAAGGAGTAAGTCAATGAGAAGAATGAGTATGAGTTGTGCTACGAGTTGGTACAGGTATGTACGTAAAGTTTATAAGCTACAACTTCGTGATATTATGAGTTCATGATCACTATGAAAGTAACTTTGAGTTAACCTTATGATTATTGGTTTATATGTAAGATGTATAAATACATGGTTAAGTTGATTAATGCTTATGAAAAAGGCTTGTAGGCCAAATTGATTGGAAATATTATTGTTGCTAGATTAAGTCAATTTATGTGAAATTATGTTGGTAAATCAAAAGAATAAGCATTGGGAATTGATTTCGTTACAACTTGAGATTTATAGCCACTTTATGTTAACTTATGTTTATATTGTTAGACATGGTATATGATTGGTACGAGTTGCTATTATTTTCATACGGACCTACTAAGCTATGAAGCTTACCCCCTTTCTTTCTCACCTTTCATAGGTTTATTCAGCTAGCTCGGGTTAGAGATCGTCAGAGATTCTATCACACTATCAAGCTATCATTTGGGGTATAAGTGAATGCAAATATGTTAAGTCTATGACATGTATAGGGACTTAGTCATTTTGTGTATGTGTCATTATGACATGGCCAAATGTATTGGCTTGTAATGAATAAGGATTTGATTTGGTATTTAGCCATATAAATTGGCTTATATTGGCTAATGGGTTACAAGTATATTAATTAATCATATGCTTATGCCAATGCCATTGTGTGATATGGTTTGTAATGGTATGCTAATGAAAGTTAGTACAAGGGAATCATGAAAGAGTAAAATTAGCATTTGGATATTAGTTGACATTTAAAATTCATATGGATTGCCATGTAGAATCACCGTTAAGGAAATAACTTTCATAACAAAACGATAACGTAAGTGACTAAAATATAATATGAGGCAAACAAAAATGACTAATTTTGTAATTTACCCTTCTTTATATATCTATGGATAAGAATCCAATCTACCTATTTAAGTCCTTTTAAAATGTCAAAACAGGCCCCCCTATTTTATCATTTTCAGTTTAAAAACTTGAAAGATTTTATGAAACCACAAGGGTTTAAAAGAACCAGGTAATGTATTATGTTAATCAAGTTTGTTGTTATAACAATTTGAAAGATATGAATTCAAATGCGTAACATCTTTTACTTTATATAGCCTAGATATTACATGGGTATATAATATTTTTATACATTTCGGTACTTTCAGATCACAACATCAACATTTTCTCCTATCCGAGTTGCATAATAATAAAAGAATTGCGTTATAGATCCATATATGTATCCTCAATCAATAATCAACAAAGATTATGCCTGTTATATCATTGCTTTCATATAGAAACTTACCAAAAATTGAATATATGTATACATACACATATAATCTGGGGTTGTACAAAAGTTGAAGGTTTTCCTTTCACATGATCCAACTTCAAGCGTGTGAGCTGTGACACTTCCGTTATCCAAAATCCCAAGCTTCTTCAATGCTGCTTATCTCATTTTCATGGCTGCCCCAAATTTCCAGACCAACATTCATTATTTAAATGAACCTGCCATAACTATCAGATTGCACAACAGCTATGTTACTCTGATTCCGAACTTAGTATTGGATACGGATACGAGTCCAGCTCTGATATGTTCATTTTTAACAAGGCTACTATAAGAAATTTTAATAATAAAACTAATATATATTTTAAAATTTCTTCAACAGTTTTTGCATCGACAAAAGGAAGTTCAGAAGAGAGGATTACCTTAATGATGGCTTATTTCCAAACAATGTCACCCATAAATTTAAGTGCTGGAACACCTCTAATCTCCATGTCAACTAAGGGTGACTGGATCAACTTCAAGCTTGATAGCTCTGGATCACTCTGGATCACATCAAGAGCACGCATCTGATCCTGAAATATTTGACCAACAATGAGTAATTTGAAGGAATAGTAAGCCAAAAAGAAGGATGCCGATGCTAATATTCCCAGTTCTAGCATTCAATAATTTATAGAACACCAGTCACCCTTGTCACAATACTAATGAAGGCTTATAAATTTTCAGGTTTTCAACAAGGCAGACAGCGCGGTATTTTGCTTACCCAACCTGACCTCTACATATATGTACCCGAAACTTGTCCTGAACCAGATTTTATTTAACATTATCGCCCCCGGCCCCAATCCCAAGCCTAAATCAACCACATGTGAACAAGTATCATAAAAAAAAATTTAAATAAAAATAACTCTAACTAAAACATATAAAATTAGTTACAAAATTTAAAGAAAGGAATTTTAGTAAATATACCGGGTCAGGACAAAGTTTTATCTAAAAGACTAAAACCACACCCACTCCAATCCCAGAACTTTTAATAATAAATAATACAACCCGAAACCGATATTCAAAAGAAGACCTGTCACTATAAGGTCAAGTAAATTAGAAACCCAATCGAAACCCAAACCTGATTTTGAAAAAAATAATCATCCTTCTAACATCGGGTCAGCTTAAAATCCGATGAATTCTGTTTATTTTGCTAACTCTACTTATAACCTTCCTATGAAAGTAAAAGATGAATACCTTCCTTTTCACTGCACAAAACTTGCAGTCAGAGGCAGATGGAGGAAGAATCTGATTAACAATAAGTCTCTTCACAGGAACATTTTCCTTCTTCAAGGAGGCACTTAACCTCGACGACTCACTAACTGCCATCACCTAAGCAAAAGTACATATATATAAGCAACTTAATTGCAATGAACAATTACCATAACCACAATGGAGTGGAGTGAGATGTGGCAAGGGTTGAATTATCTACATCGGACTCACACTTGCATGAATGTTGGAAAACTTTATCTCCATGAATATCAGTTACACCTGAAGCAGCTCCACTATGCCCTACCTCAGTTTTAATTAATTATTTTACTTAATCTTGTAAAAAATTAACTTACTGTTTATTCATGAATGTAACTTTTAATATATAAAATTGTTTAACACACTTGGTATGCAGATGATTGAACCAAAAAAAAAAAGTACTTGGTATGTAGATAAAATGTTGTAATATATATGATTTTAGTATATAAATCTAACATTTATACTAAAAATGTAAGAAGAAATGCAGAATATTAAAGTGTGGAATATAAATATCATTTACCAAAATGACTCCATTCCACCACACCCTTGCTTTTCAAAAAAAGAAAAGAAAAAAGGAGGCGCTCTCTATTCGGAAAGGATCAATGAAAAGTCCATTGTATAATGAAAGGAAAGGCCTATGTAAACAATGCTAAATAATGGAATACTATGTAAACAATGCTAAATAATGGAATACTGAAATACAATTGTAAATGGCAATACCGTTGGGATTGTGACGATGACAAACTCTGTAGAATCCGCATCACGGAAAAGATCTCTCACTTTTACCATCCTCTCCCTCAATTGCTCCAACTTGTCAGCCTGCATGAATAATATATGGATAAATAGTATCAAAATAAAATAATTTAAAACAAAACAAAAAAAAAAAAAAAGATGCCAATCTTAATCTATATAAGTCTTACAGCATTCTGTTTGGTTTCTTCTTGCCCGAAAACAGATTTTATGGCGGAGGTGGCTGAAGCAATCTTCTGTCTAAGCTGTATATGGCAATGACAGTGAAGGAAAAATAAATGTAGAAAGAAATTAGCTCCTTCAGAACTAGATAAGTAAAAACACAACACATATATACTCAAATATAAAGCTAGTTCTGTATTCATATAAATAGTTATTTGATTCATGATGATTCGATTTATGAGGCATCTATATGTACAACAATGTCAAACAAGGACAACCATTTGCTTACATTGCCAACCAACTCAACCTCACAGGTCTTGAGGAATGGAAGGCTTTACATCTATGTTGTTACGAGCCCACAGCTCTACATTTTTCTTAAAGTACCTAAGCCCAATACATACAAGGCCGTGGGTATGAAGATAAGACCCTCTAAAGACTCTTCTAAATACATGGGCAAGACTTAAAAAGAAATAAATATATACCCATGTCAGATATACACTCATATTCAACATTCACATCCAAGACCAATAACTTAGCTTCACATGCTAAATTTGTTAGACATGCCATCTGTGTGAGTCACAATCACATGAAACATCATCTATCTTAAATTGAAAAGCATATCTAAGTATGATAAGAATGAAGCAACAAAATACGATAAGCTCGTTTTTTTTTACAAGGAAGATGTTACTTGTCTGTCATTTTTTATACTCATGTTGAACACATTTGTATAAGACACTCGCACTTGAGTCCGAGTAACTTAGATGTTGGCATTCTCACCTTTAAAATCTTGCCTATTGATGCATCCAAGAAGTCTGGCAATGACAAAAGCCGCAATGTATGTCCCTGAAAAGAACTCCCCATCATTTAGAGTTCATTGGGTTGATTTCGAATGTGAAGTACCACAAAATAGGAAGAAACTCATCGCTCACCGTTGGTGCAGTGTCAAAAACTATTCGAGTAAACATATTATATTGTGGTGATTCAAGAAATTGCATCACCTAGCAAAAGCTTCTGCAGTCAGTACACAGCCTAATATACAAAAGCTGAGATAAAACAAGGAAATAAGCAGGGAACATAATGTTACCTTTGAAATTGCAATAGCTTCATCTAAACCAGGAGGCGGAGTGTCAAGTAGCTCTCCCAATTTCAGCTCTCCTAACTTCCACAGATAGAAGAAACATCAGAAGCAGAAATCATAAATTTATAAATCCGGAAACGTAAAAGGAATAAACAAGCCAAGACCTCGAGACTCAAGAAAGGCGGCTTAAGGAAAGGATTAGGGCAAAACTTAAACAGTGAGGTCATCCATGGCATTACACAGAACAAATTTATGAATAAAGCTTCACCTGTTCTACAAGCATCCCAAGGCCCATGCCATCCATGAATTCTTTGACCCCAGTTCCACCGTTGTTCTTAGTTGCATCTCGAAACTCTTCCCTAGCCTTGTCTGGGTTTATCTGTGACAAAGCTATAAATTTAACATGCAAACTACCAAGCATACAAGGCAATAAAAACCCATCAAAAAAATAACTCAGAGATGGTTATCTCCTACAAAATTCATAACTCAAGGATTGTGTGCAACAAATGCAAAAGAATGTCCTAAAGAAAATTAACGGACACTTGATTAGGAAGTTTATTCTGCGTACCTCGAGAGCAAACAATGGAAAGTCAGGTCCTTCAACCGGTACTAGCATCCCTCCAGTCAAATCCTAAATC
This sequence comes from Gossypium longicalyx, assembly GCA_025698465.1. Taxonomy (NCBI): domain Eukaryota; kingdom Viridiplantae; phylum Streptophyta; class Magnoliopsida; order Malvales; family Malvaceae; genus Gossypium; species Gossypium longicalyx. The sequence goes on from CM046999.1 coordinate 42,882,691, forward strand.
GAAGATAAACACACAGACCAAGCTCAAACGAAGATAATTGCAGGAACAAAAGCATCAGAATAAAAAAATGAGTGAGTGGGTTAAACCTGCGCAAAAGAATCACTCAAGGAATGAGCCGGATCAGTAGAAACCACCAGAGTGTGGTGTCCATTATTTGCGAATTTAACTGCTAGTGAAGCAGCACAACTTGTTTTCCCTACACCTCCCTTGCCGCCTAGCATGTAATACTTACGTTCTGTCCCAGAAACCATTTCGTCAAACCCGGCAATATCTTCTGCAGGAGCAGCCACAGATCTCACTGCCACAAAAGTATAGAGATTAATCCTTCAGCAGCCATAAACTAGGTTTCATACAAAGAATATGCCATGATGGCCTAAAACTATGTTTCTCAGACTCAAGGGGAGTGAGTGTTGGATACAGGTATATGTCTGACATTGGTATGCTCAATTTTTTCTAAGTTTTTCCACATATTTGGAGGATCTGACCTCATATCCATGTCAGAAAATGTGTTATGCATTGATACTTCATGAAAATGAAGAGCCGGAGTAACATAAGCCTGAAGCACTACTCCATTGAACACAATTCTCTAAAACACTAAGCTCAATTATGTCATCTTATTACCTCCTATAAAATTTCAGAAAAGAAAAGCCTTCTAGCTACAAAAATTTCTTCACCAAAATTATTCCAGCAAGAACTAACTTTCACTTTCTATCTATATTGCTCCAACTCTTCACTTTGTTGAATTACTCGTGTCTTGACACATATCTAACTGAGGACAGGATTATGGCCCTCAAAGGATCCTCCAACTAAGCGAAAAACTTAGAACAAAATTGAAGATACCAATCTAGAACACATGCTTGTATCTGATACCAAAATTATTCCAGCAAGAATGAACTTTCACTTTCTATCTATGATGCTCCCAACTTAGACATGAACTCGAGGATATGAACCCCTAAGAATCCAAATATGTGAAAGAACTTCAGAAGGTAACATATGTTGGATAACTCTAGACTCATACCCAAATCCGTATAACATGGCATAATTGCTGAATGAGTATACTACTGGGCCTGAAACAGGAAGGAAAAAAAAACGTGGGGGAGTCCTATCACAATTTTCAATTTCCAGTAATTTTCTTCAGTCATCCATTAAAACTAGCATAATTCTTTTCTTGCACCCTCACTAATTTATTAAAAAAATTTCACCTAACAAATTCAATACTAATAAATTAAAAGTTTAAAACCCAAAAATTCATTACAATAAACAAAATAGTGAATAAACTAACAAGAACTTCAAACACACATTAATCCTTTTTCCTGCCAAATGAGAGTAAGACCCAAGAAAGATACAATCAATCCAGGAAAGAAGAAAAAAAAAGGTAAGGAATTACCTTGAAAAGAGCTGTTGGGCCTTTTTGGTTTGATGCAAAGTGAAGGAAAAGCTGAAGATAAAGTACGAATTCTGGGTGAAAATGAAAGAGAAAAACCAACTGGTACCATGGGATTTCTTGGAAATGGAGATGATAATGAAGAAGAAGAATATGAAGTAAATGAAGCTTGCCAAGCTACAGCTTTCGCCATATTTGACTGTTCTTTCTTTTCCCCCTTCAAGCTGGTCTAAGTAGTTAAAAATCGTAAATGAGGTGCTTTGTATAGAAACAGAGAAAACTTGGATTGAATAGACAATCACCGTCGCTCACTTCGCCTACCAATTTATCTGGACCGGACCAGCACGTTAAACCGCAGAACGGCTGTTCGAATCAGGAGTGTTCAAATTCGATTATATCAGAAAAAATAAGTAACAAATTAAAAATATATAATATTTGATATATTTTTTTAGAATACTATAATATTTGATATATTGCTGGTAGACGCAGGAGCGTTTAGAATACTATAATCAGGAGTGTTTAAATTTCATAATTTTTTAATTTTTTAATTTTTTAATTTTTTGTATAATTATAAATTTTTAATATTTAGAATAATGACTTGATAATGTTTTTGGTAAAATTGACATAAAAACTTTAGGGTAAATTACTTAAACAATCACCCAAATTTTTTAGTGAGCTTTTGTTTTGGTCACTGAAATTTTTTATATTTATTAAAAAATGGTTGAGTCGTTTTGTTTTTTAATTTTATATTTTTTTAATATTTTATAATTTTAAAATTTTGAATATTTAGAATAATGATCGAGTTAATTATGTGCAAATAGTATTGAAAATTTTTACAAATAAAATTAACTTACTAAGATATGTAAAACATTAACGGCTTAATTTGTTATTATACTAATTAAAAGAAAGTCACATCGACATTTTGTTTGGTGACCAAATAGATTTTAATGGTGGAGGGATTAGAATTGAAAATTCATCTAAAGAGAGTGATGAAATTAACAAAAAATATTTGATGACTAAAAACTCTAATTCGCTAAAAAAAATTTAATGACTATTTAGGTAGTTTATCCTAATGTTTTTATGTCAAATTTATCAAAAATTTATCAATTTCATTATTATTCTAAATATTCAAAGAATTTATAATTATAAAATATTAAAATTTTATAAAATTATGAAAATAAAACGATTTAAATATTTGTATTAAATAAAATAAAACTATAAAAACTATAAAATATAAATATAAAACTAAAAATATAAAATATATTTTAAAAAATAAAAAAGAAAAAAGAAAGTAAAAAGTGGCTTGAAAGAAAGGTGTCGCCACCCCTTTTAAATTCAAATATTGTTGTTGTTGTTTTTATTATTTTATTTATTATTAATATTAATTTTTATAAATGATGTCACCTAATACATTAAGGATATTGTCTTTCTACTTTTTTAACTTCAATTATGTAATTTAAAACTCATGTTACATAATTATTTAAAAATGTAAAACTTAATAAAATTCTTTTTTTTCCTTTCTGTAAACTTGACATTTAATTAAGATAATCAATATGAGGAAATCATTTTTATTCTGCTAATATATTGATATCAACGTTTTAATATAACAATTTAAATTTATTTATATTTTTTAATAATTTCATATATATATAATTTAATATCTAGTTATTTTAATAAAAATATATTTTTATATATATGCAATAGACTTCATTAAATATAATTATTATTTTTGTTTGTAAATAAAAACTTTAAAATTATTAATCAGATTAAATAAGTTAATTTAATGATTATATTTTATTTTTAGTGTAATTACAATAGAATAAAAATATCAAGATAAGGAAATTAATAATTGAATTAAAATATCAAAATCCTAAGTCAAAAGTACCAATAAAGGTTGATATTGACATAAATTAAGTAAAATTCATTAAAAGGATCGAAACACATTGTTATTTTGAATAAGATACATTCATCAGTATAAATTTGAAAGAGTATGTATCAATCAATATGGTCGATATTGATATAATGCTAATTATCACTTTCCACTCAAACTCGAAAATTTCATCATTTAAAAGAATTAGGTACATAATTAAAGATAAATTAATCAATTATAATTAGGAGTTTTTAAACAGTTAATTGATCCGAATTAATATTAACTGAATTAATCAAACTTTTTAATTCTTTAATCGTTAATCGAACCAAAAAATTTTAAAAAAAAATTAACTTAACCGAAATATTTCGATTAATTCAATTAGTTAATTGAATTAACCAAAAATTTTTTTTTTTGGTTAAAACAAGTATAAAACATATCAAAAATAAATAAAATTATAATATTCATTTGTCCAAATTAACCAAAATTAAGTTCAATTAATTCGATTAATTACCTGATTTCAAACCGAATTAACCGGTAACCAAAATTCTAAAAAGCCTTTAAGTGACCTTAAACCGAACTAGATCGGTTAACTAAATTAAATCAATTCGATCAGTTAATTCATTTTAACCAAAATTTGAACACCCTTAATTAAAATGTCTATCTTTTTCAAATTCAATGTTGGTATAAATAATTAATATTTAATCATATTCATGAACATAAATCACACCTCATTCAAAAAAAAAAACGAAATCTCGTCTAAAATCAATTATTTAAATTGATAAACACCAAAAAGGAAATTCTAACCATTTATATATGAACTATGTTTGTTTACAACAGTCGCGAAATCTCAGTTAAAGGGCTCCCTTTCCAGCTAAATCTTCAAGAGTTAGATTCAGGGTTTCAACTGAGCCTTTCTTCACTTCCTCCCCACGCGCAGCTAGATACTCTTCTATGCTTCCTGGTTCACCGAACCAACCAAGCCGGTCTGCAATCAGATGTAAATTATTACATCCTCCACATCTCACCACAACCACACCTTTCTCGTATGATTCACGGCAAGCTGTCTTAACTGATCGCGTTTCACAGACTTTGCACGTGAATATCATGGCAAGATCGTGCCTTGCAGATGTTTTCAAGTTAGATATAGCAGTATGCTTCATGGCAAAATCATTTGTCTCCGAAGGTACATTAGCTGAGGAAGAAGCAGGCTTTAAACTGTCGGCTTCTTGGTTTTCGGTGTTGTCAATAGCCAGGCCAGAAGGATCAGGTTGAGTTTGGAGCCATCTTCTATAAAAGTCATATCTACTTTTGAGGGATACACTTGCAGAAGAGATGGCTGGTGAAGGAGGTTCTGCAAGCAAACAGTTAACATTCAGAAATAGAAAAGCAAATGGAATTGCAATCTATGTTGCTCCGACTCAATATTTTTCTTGAAGTACCTATGGACAACACATTTTCAAACAAGAATATGGAGATAGGACCCTCCAAATACCCTCTAAATATAAGGAAAAAGTAGAAAACAGTCAATTGTATCCATATCCAACACATCTAAGTTTGAGTAACATAGATTGCAATGATACAATGACGAAAGCATGTCTAACTATTAATGCAATGATCTTGTGCTGAGTTCATTATTACAAAAATGGAAAGTCATGTAAGTTGCTACTCTGCAACCATTAAGTGAAATCTAATCAACTCCGAAATTTTACAGACATTCGATGTTTGCATGAGAATCAAAGTGATACATGCATGTACGTATATGTATAAATGAGCTCAAATTTCTATTCCAATATTTTGGGCGAAAGTGGGAAGAGAAGGGGTTATAAGCCAATGTTACTCGGACTAGGGTGTGAGTGTTGAACACCCATGTCCAAAATGGATATGTTAATTTCTTCCAAGATTTCTAAGTATTTGGAGATTCCATGGATTTGTCAGCATGAGTGTTGAACATGGGTACAAAAAGATAAGAGTAAGAATATCAAAGGTTATAGGCTATAGTCAATGTGTGTAACCTTTTTGGCATATCTAATGACAAAAGAAAAGAAGGCCTAAAGTCTCGGTGATCAGAAGATTACAAACATGACAGCCACTACTAAATCATAAACTTGTTTCAATTATCAGTTGGCACATCCTCAAAAGAATCTGCTACATGCCTAGGTTAGACAAAACTAGGGAAAGTTAACCCCTTTAATTCAACTAGAAAACATACTTTTGAAGAAAAGATCAACCCATTTAACTAAAATAGTTATTACTGTCTCAAAACAGCCACGAAAATTCTAACATTGAAGAACTAAACCTTAACCCCTGTTACAGCTAGTTATCACCAAAATCCTCAACACTTCGATCTTTGAATGAAAGTCCTGGCAAAAATCTCTAAATAACAGATTTCTGCTTCTTTTTCCTTTTTTTTTGGATAAGGATTCTATTAACGAGACTAGGCAACAAGCTAAAAACTATGAATGAAACTAATAACACGGAACTATTTAAGCCCCAAGCTGTAGAGATTTGCCTAAGTACAATATTTGCATTCATACAATTCAGAACTACTAAATATATTCGAACTATTTCCTTGACAACGAAGGCTTTCACATTTGCATAAATTTCTATTTTCCATAAACCAAACATAGATTCATTAGAATCTCGCTCGTGTTCACAATTTCCTGGTATTAAACTACTAAAACATTCAATTTGTCTATCCAGCTATGCTATTATATTACAAGACATGATTCCTACAGATATCCTAAGGATACAACAAAATTTCACAAGCATAGCAATAATGGATTCTAATACACTTAACATCAAAAAAATCAGCTAGTTACAGGAATACTACAACCTGCTCCAACTGTTCATCTTTCTTGGAATACATGACCCGCTAAGGATCCCTATCTAAATAAATGGGAAAACTTACCCAACATTCACACCCGAATTCGAATAATGTAGCTGTGAGCCGTCATATCATACTGTTTTAGAAACATAGTATCAAGATTTTCTATATACTTCACTTCCTTTCGTTTCAAAACAAGCTCAAAAATGCAAGTCAAGAAAAACCAAAAGCTTATGATAGGGGCCTATCAGTTTATTCCAAAAAAAATAAAAACCTAAATTTTCTAATAATTGAAAAAGCTGAAACAAAGCCAGAGAAACCACAAATTGCGAAGTCCCGCATCAGAGTTTCAGGTCGTATAAAGAAAACCTGAGTAATAGAAACAGAGGAAGATTAAGAAAAAAGTAGAGAAAGAGAAAAAAAAATTACCTTTGAAAAGAGAGGTTTGATGTTGATTTCGAGCAAGAAGAGAAAGAAGCCGCCGAAAGTGAGACATCCTTAGCCGACAGACGCCAAATGAATGGTTTGAACCTGAGGAACCGAGTTCGGAATTCGGACACGGTGTATTTATATATTTGTAGATTTCTTGGGTATATTTTTTGTTCCTTTTATGAATTGAGTTATTTATTTAACTCTACATTATATTATTTTTTCTTTTATGATTTTGGCTTATTTGTTGTTGTTTTTTTCTAATTGAGTTTCTTCCAAATTCAGCAGATTATGGAACATCAGGTAAAATAATTTATGTTTGAAATATATTTATAAAATATGTATATATATATATATAAATTGAATCATATATGGTTGAAATTTCAAATTTGAGGCTTAAGTGATTTTGATGTATTAGATTTAAGTTTTATCATTTGTTTTAAATTCATAGATTTAATATAAAAAAATAAAAAATATTTGTTATTTTTTATATGAAATGATTTTTAAATTTTTTTAATTGAGTTGATATCTTTATCGTGACAGCAATTTCGCTAAGCATTAAGTTAGTAAAGATATATACAATCTATTAATATATGATTAAATTCAATTATTAGTTCTTCTATTTTGTGAAAATTATAGATTTATTTCATATACTTTAATTTGATTTTTTTTGTACTTTTTTGAATTTGGAAAATTTAGTCTTGGCTAAAATAGTAACAATTAAATTTGTTTAGTTAAATTCAATTATCAATCATATAATATTTGCACTGTTATGGATTCGGTTTATATTCTTCAATTGGATCATTTTAAGTCTTTATATCTTTTTACAAGTGCGTAATTTCTCAATTATTTGTGATATTTTTCCTCATAATTATATTTATATTTGATTTAATGAATAATGAGAGAAAAGTGAGGTTAAAGTTTATTTTTGACAAGTTTTTATAGATTGAACTTTCAACATAGCTTCAGTATTTTAGACATAACTTAAGCTATAAAACTCTATTTTGGACTCATAATTTACAAATTCAAAGAGAGTCAAAAGGCCTAGCTAATGTTATTTAAAGGCTTCAGCCCAAAAAAATATTAGGAATGTGTATAAAAATGACCTAGAAGTTTGTCGTAAAAATTGCTAAGAAACATAAAAAAATTTCTGCATATTTAATTAAGGGTACTTTTGTATTTTTCTTCTCATATATTATTTTTGTCCTATAAATAGATATTATTAAATTAAGACATGGAGGGATAAGACATAGCCATTCTTAATTTTCTAAACCCTCTTTTTTAGTTGAAAGTTAATCAAAGTTTGATTCAATAGATTTGTAAGACTTAATTTGCACTTTAATTCTTCTTTGTTGTTTGGTATTCATACATTTTCTGTTTTAATTATAATTGCTCATGTTTATTGGATATCTAGTCATTATTTGATAGCTTGGAACAATTGATTGTTAATTAGAATAATTAAAGCTATAAATGTTTTATTCATTCTAATATTAGTGATGAATTGTATAACTCGTTTATGTCGTAGTTTACAATTATGTAATATGGATGTGTGGTCTAGCTTAAATGAACAATGTTGAGGTGAGTTTGTTGGTTCGAATTAGGTCTTTTTAGTTCTTAATGTTGTCTTTAAGTTAAATCTAAAGTGTTGAGTTACGAGGTAATTTATCGGTTAGAGAAGTAACTTCAAACGAATTGCCTTTTGGTTACCGAATAAGTACAGAGAAATTGATTACCTGGTATTAGTTTAGCAACTAGAATTAATTTATTAAAGGCACTGAAATTATCATTGTGTCGATGATCGAATTAATGAATCAAATGAATAATTTACTTTTGTTTAAAGTTTTTCCCATTTATTTTTCCAAAACCTTTAATTATTTTTTTTCCTTTAAAGCTTTGAAATTAAGTTTATTTTTTAATTTAGTTTTCAATTTTATAACCCTCCCTCCAAATTTACTTTTCTTGTTTATGCTTAATAAATAAAATTATTACTAATCTTTGTGGATACGGCTTTACTTGTCGCTTTCTATTAATTCATCTATTTCAATTAGGTTTTATTTTTGTAGGTCTCAACAGTTACACATTTTTCAAAATTTAAAATTTGAATTTTGATGCAGATAACCGTCATTAATCCCATTAAATATTTTTAGAAAGTAATACGTGAAAATAACAAGCTAATATGTTTAGCTCATCAAATTTTAAAAATAACAGAACTTAATAAATTTAATGATTATTATTTAACGAAGATTAAAATTTTAAAATTTTAAAAGGTGAAAGACTAATAACATAATTTAACATTAAAATAGTAATGTTATTTTCTACTTTTGTTGCCAAGAATTGAAATATTGTCCAGAGACAGATAGAAAGATTTTCTATTGGAAATATATTATTATTGTTTGAGATTATAAATTAGAAAAATCAGATGGATGAAATTGCAGATTCTATTTGTTAAGATGGGCTGAAAAAAGAAGAAGATAAATGTGGTTTAATTATGCGAGGGACTATCTCAACAAGAGAAGTATTCCAAGAGAGATCAACGGAACCCGTGTCAGTGTCACTATCATATTACGGACCCATCAGCCTTCGCTATACAATTTATAAGATTATTTCAAAGGTCTTTCTAATTAAACTTGCACCAATGCTTGATTGTGTTATAACTTCCTTCCGGAATGCTTTTGTAAGAGGCAAGAAAATATTAATTTAATTAATATTATTTATAAGTTTTATAAAATTTATCATTTTTATTAATAAGAATTTTGGTGGATTTTTATTAAATAAATTTATATAACAATAAATCATACAACTTAAATTTTATATATAATTAAATTATATTTAAATCATTATATTTCTATTAACTAAAAACTGAAAAGAAAATATATATTACTCTAATCTTGAGTAAGTTTTCTAATTATTTATATAATAAGGATTTTATATTTCATATATAAAAATTTAGGGTTGTTAAAGTTGTGTAACTCAAATTCTAAGAGATTGCTTGTAATTCAAGTTAAACAAAATATATTTTCTTTCTAGAAAATTTAGTATTTATTAGTATAATATATTTAGTATTTATTAGCATAGTTTATTTGACTTGCTAATTTAGCCTATAAATATGCTCTTTTACAACCTTAGAAAATACACCCATTGAAAATTAGAACTCATAATACATTTAGAGAATCTTGTGTTTACGTTTTGAGGGTTATTTGTTTTCAAGTTTTCAAGATTTAGTTTTTATCTCCATCTTTTATACTCTTCGTTCTTTTGCCATTATAGTAAAATTATCTTTGACCGTGGTTTTTTATCCTCTTTGGAGGGGTTTTTCCACATTAAATTTGTGTGTTCAATTTCTCAATTTCTTCTACTATTTTTCTTGTTCGTTGCTTAATCGAGTCGATTTCTAACTAGTGATATCAGAGCTAGTTCAATTTTCATAAGATCAGTCCGTTCAGAGATGACAACAACAAGGTTTGAAATTGAGAAGTTCAATGGTGAGACAAATTTCAATCTATGGCAAGTTCGAATGATGACAATTCTAGTTCAAACAGGCTTGAAAAAGGTTGTTACCGGGAAAAAGCTTGAGAATCTAAATCAAATAGAATGGGAAGAGCTTGATGAAAAGGCCTTGTCTGCAATCCAGTTGTACCTCGTGAATACGGTATTGCAGGAGGTATTGATGGAGAAGACCTCATCCGCATTGTGGAAAAGGTTAGAAACTCTTTATGCGACTAAGTTTCTGGCTAACCGTTTAGTGTTGAAACAACGTTTATTTAAGTTTTGCATGAATGAATGTGAGCTTCTTATAGATCACATCAGTCAATTCATTACTCTTTTAAATGATTTAAAGAACGTTGAGGTTCATATTGACGATGAAGATCAGGCTATGCTATTATTGTGCTCTTTACCCTCTTCATACAAGTCTTTCAATGAGACCCTGATTTATGGTAGAGATAAACTCCAGTTCGGATATGTGAATGGTCATTTTTTGAGTAGAGATAAACTCGACAATGAGTTTCATTTGGATAGAAAGACAGATAGGCAAGCTTCCATTTTGGTAGCATCAAAGAAACGAGACAAAATGTGTCACTATTGTAAAAGGTTAGGTCACGTTAAAGCAGATTGTTACAAACTGCAAAATAAAAGAGCTACTGAGAGTAACGAGGAAGATGTAGCTGGTGCTAATTTGGCTGATGAAGGTGGTGATGATTTCTTGTTAGTGTCAACGAGTGATAACTCCAAGCTCATATTCGAGTGGATCCTAGATTCTGGATGTTCTTTTCACATGTATCCCAATAGAGAATGGTTCTCCACATATAGTTCGGTTGAAGGTGGAGTTGTGTGCATGGGAAACGATTCATCCAGTAAGGTAATTTGTATTGGTACTGTTAAAATTAAGATACACGATAGGACGATTAGGACACTCTCAAATGTTAGGTATGTACCTGATTTACGAAAGAATCTCATCTCTTTGAGTATTTTAGACTTGAAAGGATGCAGAATCAACATCGAGTCGAGCGGTATTAAAGTATCTCATGGAGCTTTCGTTTTGTTATAAGGTAAAAGAATCAGTAGTCTTTATATTTTGGAAGGTTCTACAGTGACCGGTGAAATCGGACGTCCCTCGTCCGTTATGGATCGAAGTCAATTCGTTTGGAGCAGAGACAACTTGGTCATAGGAGGGAAAAAGGTATGACCATTTCGTTGAAGAGAGATTCTCTTTTGGATGCAGGTTTTGAAAAGTTAGGGTACTGTGTTCGTGAAAATCAGACCCGGGTTAGTTTTGAGTCTGCAGTGCACAAGTCGAAGGCTAGAAGTGTTCCAGCTTCTAAGCACAGATTCGACTCAATTAATTCCCTGCATAATTCAAGATAGGCCAGTGGGGGGCTTTGGCAAAGATGCCGTTGAAAGAATTCGTGTCAAGGTGGAGATTATTAGAGTTGTGTGACCCAAATTTTAAGAGATTGCTTGCAATTCAAGTTAAACAAAATATATTTTATTTCTAGAAGATTTAGTATTTATTAGTATAATATATTTAGCATTTATTAGTATAGTTTATTTGACTTGCTAATTTAGCCTATAAATAGGCTCTTTTACAACCTTAAAAAATACACCCATTAGAGATTAGAACTCATAACACATTTAGAGAATTTTGTGTTTACGTTTTGAAGTTCTTTGTTTTTAGGTTTTCGGGATTTAGTTTTTATCTCCATCTTTAGTACTCTTCGCTCTTTTGCTATTATAGTAAAATTATCTTTGCCCATGGTTTTTTATCCTCTTTGGAGGGATTTTTCCACGTTAAATTTGTGTGTTCAATTTTTCAATTTCTTTTGCTATTTTTCTTGTTCGTTGCTTAATCGGGTCGATTTCTAACAAGGGTAAATTATCAAAATAATCACTTATGTTTGAAATGTTACGTTTTAGTCACTTGCGTTATCGTGTTGTAACATTTTAGTCACTAAACGTTGTCATTAACGATATAATGACAAGCTAACATGGTATGTTAAATCATCATTCCAAACAAAAAATTTAGGTTAAATTATACAATTGTTCCCTGTATTTTTATCATTTTGAGTAATTTAATTTTTTTTATGTTCTTTGAACTTTTCTTTTTTTTTCTTTTTTTTTTCATTCTCTTCTCCTTATGTACCCTTCTCCATTTCTTTTAACGTAGTTTTTTTGTATTTTCTAAACTTTTACAAAATCGTGTAGGTTATTCCTTTCCTTTCTTTTATTTTTTTACGAATAAAATTGATCTAAAAATTCTTGGATATTCCCAAGCAAGCTTGATTGGAAGTTAAGTATGGATGAACCGAAGGGAGAAAGAGAGCATGGAACCAAACTGGTTTGGGTAAAGTTGAGGGTAAGTTTCGTATGGTGGTCGTTTTAGTCATTGAGTGTGCAGAGCTCGTTTGAAGAATTCGTGAAACAATGTAGTTTCGAGAGGGTGAGAATGTTGTAGGTAAATAGATAAGGTCGTTGTGGAGGTTGGTTAGGAGGTTAAAGGAATGAGCTCGGGAAACTTTGTTGAGGGTGGATTGCCATAAGTCACGACTGGCGAGGTCTTCGAGTGAGGTGAGCTTGTGCACTAGGTCATTGAAAGATCCAAATTAATTCGTTAAAGCGATTATGGACGATGAGGATTTGTAATTGTGGGGTGAGAATATGCGAAGTAAGTTTTATTTTGATTTCAACTTTCACCTTTTCCTTTTTCATAAATATAAAAAAGTTTAACAAATGGAAAACATAGAAAAATTACATTAAAAGAGATGAGAAGGAGGAAAATAGAGGGAAAAGCAAAAGAAATAGAAAATAAATAAAAAATAAAAGTTAAAAAAAATAAAAGAAAAAAATTAAATTGCTCAAAACGAAAAAATATTGGAACCAATTGTACAATTTAACCTAAAATTTTTATTTGAAATGATTATTTAACATATTATGTCAACTTAACGTTACACCATTAACGATAGTGACTAAAATGTAACTTAAAGTAAATAAAAATGACTATTTTTATAGTTTACCCAAATATTTATAAATAATATATTTATATAATCTAAAATAAATATCCTGTAATTATATTAATTATGTATTATGTATTAACTATTACGATTGATTTTTTTATGATAAAATAACATTTCTAACTAATTACATGGGAGTCATTGTGAACTAAATAATACTAAGGTCTTAATTACATGTAAAATAAAATCATTTTTGATCATTATGTATATTATTAATAAAATAGGATTTATTCTCCTCCTATTGACACCCTGTTTGGGGTTCAACATGCCACTGGCACTTCATTACTAGCCGTCCAGATCGATTTTTAAAGATTTTAGAAAAAACAATATTATTATAAATAAATGAAGGAGTCTGTTACCCTACCAAGCTATTGTCTGTCGTCTCTGGCAAGAGGTTTAGGGTTTCTACTATTTTTTGTTTAGTTTTCTTTGTGTTCTTTGTTTTTTTTTTTGTTTTTTGTGAGTCGACCCCCCTCGCATGATTGAGATCTGTACCTGTAAGAGTGGAAAACGATATGGCTAAACTTTCAATAAATGAAGAAAAAGATGAAGTTTTTCAAATAAAACCAGATCTGCACAGGGAATGAACAGGGGAGAATTTTCATTTAGTGGGTTGCTTCTTAACAGCCAATATCATACACTTTCCAGCAATGAAGAGTACTTTGGCAAATTTGTGGCATCCGGTTCAGGGAATTCAGATCCAAGATCTGGGGGAAAAAGATATTTGTTTCAATTTTTCCACATTATGGATTTGGAAGGTTCCCGTTGGACTTTTAATAATCATCTACTGCTGCTTTATAAACTGCAATGAGGGGAGGATCCATTACAAGTGCCTTTAGTCATGACACCTTTTTGGATACAGATCTATGATATACCTATTGGTCTATTCTCTGAGAACTTGGCAATGCAAATGGGGAATTTTATCGGTGTTTTTTTAGAATATGATGGATCGAATTTGGGGAAGGAGAATAGAAATTTCATGAGGGTTAGAGTTCAAATGGATGTTAGGCGTCCTTTAAAAAGAAACGTTCATATGTCAACTTCATATATGAGCGATTATCACTATTTTACTTTTATTGTGGACGATTGGGTCATAGTGATTCCTTCTATGAAGCAAAGATGTCACTTGGTGTAGAAGTTGCTGACATGGGTTAGGATTTATCTCTACGAGCTCAATCCCAAAGAGCCTTAGCTATGAAAAGTATCTGGCTACGTGAAGATGGTGATGGCACAATGGGTGGTATTGAAGAAAGCAACGACAATATAGGGAATGGACAATGGAGGGCAGAAAATAAAAAGATTCGTGGACAGAATGTAGATCCAATTCTTGGAGTCAATATAGAAGGAGGATCATCAGATTTTGTCCAATGGAAGAAAGATATTATGTTAGATCAGATCCATACTACGATGGATCATGATCTGGAGGGTACAGCCTTAATAGGAGAAGAAGGGAAAAAGAGGTCTAAAGGGGAAACTGATGTTTTATCAGGAAAAGAAGAGGTCAACAAGATATTGTCAAGAAATAGGAGAATTGAGGATCAAAATCACTTATTATCGACGGCTGCCAGGAGGCAAGCCGACCGAGCGCAATGAAAATTTTAAGTTGGAATGTCCGTGGTTTGGGGAGATTACAAATAATTCGAAGAATTTGGCACATACTGAAGATCTATAATCCCCAAATCATCTTCTTTATGGAGACTAAACTGTGCAGAATTCAAATAGAGAGAGTCAAAAGGAGTTGTGGGTTTGTAAATGGTTTTGAGGTGGATGCGGACGGTATTAGAGGAGGATTGTGTTTGGCATGGAGAAATTATACTACTATAGAACTTCAAAGTTTTTCCAAAAGACATATTGACGTGACAGTGGAAGATACTAAAATTAAAGATAAGTGGCGATTTACAGGGTTTTATGGTACCCCATACGCCCATGATAGATAAGATTCATGGACTACTTTGAAAAATCTTTATCATGATAATGAGATTCCTTGGTTTGTGTGTGGTGATTTTAATGAAATTACGTATGGGTTTGAAAATAAGTGAGGTCTACCTAGAGATGAAAGAAGGATGGAATCATTTCAAAAATCATTAGAGGAGTGCCGGCTAAATGATGTTGGGTTTTCTGGTAGGTGGTTTACATGGGAGAGAGGAAATTTACCAAAGACAAACATCCAATAACATCTTGATATGGGAGTGGCAAATGAAAAATGGATGCTAATGTTTCCCGAGGCAAAAATTCAGCACCTAATTCATTCTTTGTTTGATCATTATCATCTTTTACTCTCCACAAAAAGAAAAGATGAAAGACTGACAGGAAATGGTTTTAAATTTGAAGCCTGGTGGACATTGGAAGCTTCTTTTGATGATGAGGTCAATCGATTATGGGGGATGGCAGCTGGTGACTTACTGAATGTAACACCCCTTACCCGTATTCGTTACCGGAATAGGGTACAAGGCATTACCAGAGTTTACCGAATTAATTTCTGTTATTACAAGTTAAATACTATTCATATACTAAAACATGTCATGACATCCTTTAGATGGGCCTCCAAAGCCCAAATCATACTTCGGGACCAAATCAGAATTAAATCGAAACCACAAAGAATTTTTCGCAAAGTCCCAAAGTTTTTTTTATAAGCTCAATATAACCCCTTTATGAATATCTAACCTTCCTTGCAAATTTTAAAACCGAGACCAATCCAACCAACCAATTCATTTCAACCAATTTAATACCAAATTATACTTCTATTATAATTATACCATTTAACATATTCATCATTCTTTACTTTAATGCATATTGATTAAACAAGTCTTAGCATTTATATAATCATCAAATCTTATACATGCCATATAAATCAAAAGGAAATTTACAAAAGCTACCGGAGATAATCTGGATAGTGTGATCCTCTGTGTTGATCCGATCCTCCGTATACTTCTATGTCAATCTACAAGAGACATTGAATACACTCAAGTAAGCTTATAGAAGCTTAGTAAGTTCATAGGCATAAAACATAAATCTTACCAAATATTTATACATTTATACAATATATACAATTATTAAGTTCGCCTGCGAACCACAGTTATTGGTGAGTTCCCTTGTATAAACTCACTACCATTTATCCATTTCCTTTAATTCTTTTGGGCCCATTTGTCACATATCATTCTTAATCAAATTAGGGAACGGTTACGGAAAATTGAGTACTTCACTTCCACTTTGCCATAGTATAACTATGGTCTTGCATAAGATCACTTATCATTTCCCGAAGCCATAGCCCTGCCACGGTCTTACACGGATCACATTTATCATTTGTCACTTGTCACTGATCTTTCGGCTACTGGACTATCGCCATCTAGGGTTCGGCACTTCACCGCTTAGCCTAGCAGCACACTTGTCACTGATCAGATAAGTATAGCGGAGGCTACCACTTATCACTTGTCACTTGTCACTGATAAGATAAGTGTAGCGGAGGCTACCACTTATCACTTGTCACTGATCAGAAGTACTCAAATCCGACTTTTCGCTCAATTTGATCATTTATTCGGTTTTTACATTGTCATTTTATTCTCAATTCATTAATAAGTATATCTCGTCATACATTATATAATTAATAAGATTAACATTAAATCATTAAATTTCAGCCATATGAACTTACCTGGGTTGATTTGCAAAAATTTGTGCAAGTTCAGGGACTAATCAGCTACTTTTTCTTTTCCTGGACTTGCTTTGGGTTCTCGATATATCATTGTAAAATCATTCACTTATCAGTATTAACTTCATCTTCACTCTATTTCATATTCTTAATGCTTATAACCCGCTTATAAGTAATATTATCTATAATTTCATTATTTATTTATGTATATTCTAATGCTGTCCATCCGTGTCATAGTCACTAAATTATTTTTATCTTGAGCTACAGAACTCCAAATTAGTATCCGCTAATTTTCCCTAAAACTAGACTCATATATCTTCTTATCATAAAAATTTCATAATTTTTTTTGTTAGGCCAATTAATACAGTTTATTCATTGAATTCTCCCATGTTCTGTTGTCTGACACTTCCGACCCTTCTTCACTAAAAATTAATTATCTCATTGTAAAGGATTCGAATGATGTTTCTGTTTGAATCTCTTGAAAATATAGTAATTCAGGATTCTAAACATATAAATTTAATCCCCTAATTATTTTTATCCAATTTTTTATGATTTTACAAAATCAGAACAGGGGAATCCGAAATTATTCTAACATTGTCTCACAAAATATATTATATCTCATGATTTACAATTCCATTACTTTCATCATTTCTTCTATAAGAAACTAGACTCAATAAGCTTTAATTTCATTCAATTTCTACAATTTTTGGTGATTTTTCAAAGTTAGACTACTGTTGCTGTCCAAAACTGTTTTAGTGCAAATGTTGATTTCGATTTTTGCTCCAAATTTCATAATTCATACAATTCAGTCCTTGCTCAATTAATTCCTCAATTAAGCTAATTTTTCCCAATTAATACTTTACCTAGAAATTAAAAATTATTTCACAACTATTGAAATTCAGAATTTTCCATATAAAACCCTAACTTCAAACCCTTTCACTATTAGGTGCCAAACATTCACCTTCTATTCAATTCTTTCAATAAAATCAGCATATAAACAATGTAAAACTCTAATTCCATGCTAAATCATTATTTACTTCCAACACATATTCATAGAAACTTTCAATTTCTTTCATAGAATCAAAAACTAATGAATTCAACAAGTGGACCTAGTTGTAAAAGTCACAAAAACACAAAAAATTCAGGAAATAATCAAGAATTGAACTTACTTGCAGTAAAAAATATAAAAAAACCAGCTTAAGGAAACCCTTCTATGGTGTTTTTTCTGATGAGAATGCAGAAAAATAAAGAGAAATCTAGATAATTCCACTTTAGTCCTATCTTTATTAAGTAAATTTTGTAATATTCCAATTTTACCCTTAATTCTCCTTATTTTCTTGCTGATTTCATGCCTTTTCCGTCCAGCCCAAATAGACATTGGTTCTATTTTCCTTTTAAACCCTCTTTCTTTTTATCATTTAAGCTATTTAATCATTTCCCATAATTTTACATTTGTTACAATTTAGTCTTTTTATTCAATTAACTATCGAAACTTTAAAATTTCTTGACGAAAGTTTACTACTAACTTATTAACACTCCATAAATATTTATAAAAATATTTATGGCTCGGTTTAAAATTTTCAAAGTCTCGATACCTCGTTTTCGATTCTAATTATTTTAATATTTATTTCTAGTACACTATTCGCTATTTCAAAAATTTTCCTATCTTCACATTTAACTTATATTCATTAAATTAATAATATTTTCTACTCATTTGTCGGATTTAGTGATCTCGAATCACTATTTCGACACCACTGAAAATTTAGGCTATTACACTGAAAAAGCTGGATTTTTTAAAAAAGGTTTTGAAAATTTGGGCAGGACAGATAAAAACAAAAAGAAAATGAAGAAAACAGTTCTTAACTAAAAAATTATCAGAATTAGTAGAAGTCGAAAGGGAAGATAGGAATCTGGCTGAGATGATCGATACGAAGATTCAACTGAACTTTGAGATTGAAAAAGATGAATATTATTAGGAGCAAAAGGCCCATTTGAACTGGTTGAAATTCAGTGATAGAAATACAACATTTTTTCATATCCAGGCTACACAGAAACGCAGGAGGAATCGGATTGATAAGTTACAAAATGAAAGTGGAAGTGAAACGGAAGACTTTCAAGAAATTGAGGGTATTGCACGAGCTTATTTCTAGAATTTATTCACAGCAGGGAGTACCATGGGTAATGAACATATATTCTCGGGGATTAAGCGCTGTATATCAGAGGAAGATAGTATGAAGCTTATAGCACCATATATTAGAGAGGAAGTTCAAGAGGCACTATTTGAAATGGGATCCATAAAGGCACCAGGGGAAGATGGATTTCCAACCCTATTTTACTAAAGATGCTGGCATATTGTTGGGAATGATGTTGTTTCTTTTTGCTTACACTTATTGAATGGAGATATGGAGGTCAGTTCTATCAACTTAACGCATATAGTGCTTATTTTGAAAATTACTAACCCGTCTAATATGAAACATTTTCGACCAATTAGCTTATGCAATGTTATCTATAAGATACTGGAAAAAGCTATTGCAAACAGACTTAGGGGAGTTATAGATAAATGTATTGACGAAGCGTAGAGTGCTTTTGTTCCAGGAAGACTTATATCGGATAATACATTGCCAGCATATGAAATTCTACATTCGCTGAAACAGAAGAGATTGGGGAAAAAGGGTTACATGGCAGTCAAGTTAGACATGAGTAAGGCTTATGATAGAGTGGAATAGAAGTTTGTTGGGGAGATTATGAGGAGAATGGGATTTTCTCAAAAATGGACTGATTCCATTATGAAATGTATGTCCACTATTTCTTATTCAGCAGTGGTGAATGGAATTAATAGAGAAATTTTTTATCCAACTAGGGGACTTCGTCAGGGGGATCTACTGAGCCCGTTCTTATTCCTAGTTTGTGGAGAGGGTCTATCATGTCTAATGAGGCTAGCAACAAGAGATGGGACCTTAGAAGGGGTTAAGATTAGTAGAAATGGCCCACAAGTGTCCTACTTACTTTTTGCAGATGACTGTATTTTGTTTGGAGAAGCTACAAGAAGGGGGTTCAAGTAATCAAGGAGATTCTATGGGACTAAAAAAAAGGACCGGGTCAGTGTATGAATTTTGATAAATTAGCTGTCTTTTTTAGTCGCAATACACCAGAGGAAGATAGACAATTGGTGGTTGATCAGCTTAGAGTTAGAAATTCAATTGATCTGGAGCGGTATCTAGAACTGCCGAGTTTAGTAGGACGAAGAAAAAAAGATCCTTTTCAGGTTTTGAAGGATCAACTTAAACAGCGTATTGATAGCTGGAGTGTTAGATTTCTGTCTCAAGGTGGCAAAAAAGTATTTATTAATGCTATTTTACAAGCTATTCCTACATATGCGATGTCCTGTTTTTTGTTACCAAAATCATTATGTGATGAAATGAAAGGTATTATTGCTAAATTCTAGTGGCAAAAAGGATGTGATAATAAGGGAATTCATTGGTGTTCTTAGAAAAATATATGTTTTTTAAAAGATAACGGTGGTTTGGGTTTTCGAAATTTTTGCCAATTTAATATTTCGTTATTAGCCAAGCAGGGTTGACGTCTATTTAGTTGTCCAAATTCTTTATTAGCCAGAGTTATTAAAGCCAAATATTTCCCACATTCAAAATTTCTAAATGCACAGTTGGGGAGCTTACCTTCATTTACTTAGAGGAGCATCTGGGCAACAAAGGGCCTTCTTCAAGATGGGCTTTGCTGGAGAGTAGGCAAAGGTACTGAGATTTCTATATGAAATGATTGCTGGATTCTAGGGAGTGCTGTAGTTGGTGAGTAGAAAATAGTTATTTGCAATTAGTCTCGGATCTAATCAATAGTTCAACTAGAACATGGAAAAGGGAGTTAGTTAGTAGTACCTTTCAAACGAAAACTGCCCAAAAGATTTTGGAGATCCCTCTGGCAGAAGCAGATCATGAAGATTTCCAAGTGTGGATAGAAGAACCTTCCGGAGTTTTCTCAGTACGAAGTGCCTATAAACTATTACAATTTGCTAGCATGGATCCTAATAGTTATTTATTACAAACCAAAACTAAAGATTTCTTTAGAAAACTATGGGATATACAGCTACCATAAAAAATTACAATAACAGTATGGCAGATCTACTGCAATTTCATTCATACAATGGTCAATCTAAGTTACAAGAGAGTGGCTAACAACATCATCTGCCCTCGCTGTGGTGTTGGAGAAGAGGATAGTTATCATGTCTTTAGACAGTGTCCTGCAGTCAGAGAAATATGGTCAAGTCTTAATCTTTCTTGGGGTATATCCCATATGGATCAAAATATCGGTGAATGGTTTACCTGGTTTTTTGCAAGAGGTACTAAGGAATAGTGCAGGATCTTTTGTTGTGCCTTGTGGCTTATATGGAGCTCAAGGAACTAGTTCGTTCATGAAAGGAAATCCATTTCAGTTTAGGATCTAGTTAAAATAATCAGAAGCTATTTGGCTGAACTGGAAGGGATCAGAGATAAGAAACTTACCTCTATTACCGAAAATACCCATAGCCAAGCAGGGGAGACATCGAGATCAATGGTACTGTTTGATGCAACCTTCGATGGGAGAAATTTTCGATCGGCCCCAGAGGTAGTGGTTCGGGACCAGATAAGGGTGTTTAAAGCTTCAAAGATGACTCTCCATGAAAATATCTCCTCCCCGTTCGTATCAGAAGCTCATGCAGGGTTAGAGGCCATCAAGTTAGTAACATCAATGGGTTTATCTTCAGTAATAATAAAGGGAGACTCGAAAACAGTTATTAAGAAATGTAAATCGGAAGAAGTTGACAAATTCGTTCTTAGAGCGATCATTCGAGATATTAAGAGCAAAAGAGCCAGTCTTTAAGATGTTATTTTCCAGTTTATTCCTAGATCCGAGAATGTTCAAGCAAATAACATAGCGAAATGAGCACTAGAGAAAAGGGAAGCATCATACCTAGTGAGGGAAGTGAGGAGCCACGGCACAACAGATCCAGAAAGAAGATGAAGAGAAGAACCGGACTGATTTGTTTTGAAATGGGGAAATGAAAAGTCATGATAGCTGATATCTGGAAAATCTTAGAAAAGCTATCTTGGAATCGGTGTGGTTATTAACAGAAAGAAATGATCGATGTAATGTTGGCCAGGCTGTTTTTTCGATTTGATTAGGTTTATTAATTAGGTTTACTTTTTCTCCAGATATTTTTAGTTTTTGCATTAAGTTTCCTGTTTTTGTCTTTTCAATGTTCGAGCTCCTTCCTATAGTTAAAAGGTAAGCCCATTTTCATTTATTTATGTTTTTCATATGGACATGAGCCCAAACGTTAATTATTTTGGGTTTTGTTTTTAATGATCTCAATAAATAAAAGCCCAGTCTCTGTATTAAAAAAAAACTAATTACATGGGAATATTATGAAGAGAAAAAATACCCTTTGACTTATCAGATTTAAGAAGATCTAAAACCATCGTAGGAGAAAGATCGAAAATCTGTAAATCTTTTTTTTTTTAACCAAAGCTAGTTTAGCTAAGTAATCTACAACTTGATTTTGTTCTCTAGGTATATAACGCAAGATCCATTATTCTTCTTGTGACAAAATATTTTGAATTCATCTAATAAAAGACGAATTCGAAGTGGTGGAGATGCTTCCTTGGATTACTTTAACAACCTCCAAGCTGTCAGGTTGGATTATAATCTTATCATGACCCAGGCTTTGGCTTAGCTTAAGCCCCTCCAAAATTCCCCAAAGGTCAGTATCGAAAATTGAGCACTTTACCAGATATCGATTGTACCCAGAGATCCGACCTCTATTTTCATCACGAAGTACTCCCCCAGAAGTTGCATTTCTATATCCCAACTGCACTACACTGTCAGTATTGAGAAAGAGCTGGTTTCTAGTTAATCGTTCTCCATAGAATAGGTCGTGACACTTAATCATATCCAAACTGGAGACCGAAAAGAACTTCATTGCCCTACTATACGAAATTTTGACTATCTCACTTGGGCTCCAACATTTTCCTTGAAAAATGAAAAATTTGTGATTCTTCCATATGCTCCAAGTAAACATTCCAAAAAGGCACGCCCAACTAGCTCCTCCTTCATGGATCTTAGTATTATCTTGCACATTAGAAAGAATCCAATTGTGTAAATTATTATAGAATAAATTCGTTAGGTAATCACCTGTAGTGACATAGGTCCAGACGTCTTTAGTCATTGTACATTCTCTCAAAATATGCAAAGTGTCTTTTTATTCATAACCACAAATAAGACAAGAAAGATTAACCGCTAAGCCTCATTTTACTATTTCCACATTGGAGAGGAGGCGTTGCTTTAGGATGATCCAGATAAAGAACCAGATTCTTTGTGAACTTGGAAGTTTCTACACACTTTTCCATTTTTCATCTTTAGAATTCCAAGCACCCTCCTTCAGCATCTTGTATACAATTTTGATAGAGAAAACTCCTGTTGAAGTGTGGCACCACGAGATTTCATCAGAACCTTCAGAAGGATGTGAGGGAAAGATGGCTATTGTCAAAAACATTTTTTTGAAAGTAAACTTTTATTTTGAAAAACGAAAATGAAAATAGGAGTTGCCACCACTTCTTTTTATATGATGTGTAATTGGATCACCTTGAAATTTGATTATTTTAATAAAAGGTTTAATTTATTAAAACAATGCTTTTCGGTCTACAAAAATCCAGAAAACGGGTTCGGGAGTCGGTTACGTACGAGGAAGGATTATCACCCTCATAACACCAAAAATTGGTTCCTAATCGATTAATTAATGTCTTAATGTCAAAAGTTGAAAACTCTAAAAGAATTTAAAATACGATCCATTTTTTGTATTAATGTTAATTAAAATTTGCTTGAATGAAACAAACGTTAAAGACCCTCTCGTCTCAAAATAACAAAATGTCACATCCCGTAAGTTAGGACACGACATCTTGACCCTTTGAGAATAAGCTAGCCTTTATTTTTATTTGAAATCTTATGTGTTTTAATTTTAAAAGGATATTCGGTTATTCAGGTTCAACGAGGAAATCGAAACCCCGTAAGTTAGGGTACGTTTTCTCGAATTTCTCAAATACGAAACATTGCCTTATTTTGAAAATTTCCTTTTTTGCGTATTTGGGTAAGAATTAATGATATACAAATAAATGTTACATTAATGAATGACAACAACATAAATATATTAATAAGCCATTCCTAGTACATATAATGGCAATAATCAGATAACGCATATCAATTTAATACCAATATTAACAATCAAAAAAATAAAATGAATGATAAAATAAATAATAACAATGATAACAATAATAATAATGACGAAACAAATACATAAAAATAAATATCAATTTTTAAATATAATAAGAACAAGAGAATAAATAAATAGATACATAAATAAATATTGAGGAGAATAATTAAGAAATATCAAAAAGAAAAGGACCAAATTAAAATATAAATGAAATTAGAAGTACAATTTGTAATAAAGTACATAAATAATGATAACAATGAATAATAATAGTAATAATAAGAAGAACAATATATGTAGTAAAACATAAATAATCTAATTTTTTAAAATATATATCTATAAAAAGGTAATAAATAGATAGATGAATAAATAATAAAATAATAATAAAGGCACAAATAAAATAAATAATTAATGAAAGAAAACTAAAAATTAAAAATGAAGGAATAATAAATAAATGAACACCAGAATAAAATAAAAGGTAAATAAATAAATGAATGTGCGAATAAATAAATAAATAAACAAATAAATGAATGAATAAAATGCAAGAAATAATGAATAAACAAGTAAATAAATAAATGAATGAAATAAAGAATTAAAATAAAAGGGATTAATTATAATTTGAATGAAATCAAAGGACAAATTGAAATAAATACATAATAAAAGGGGTCAAAATGTAAATAATAAAAAATAAGGGACCAAAACTGAACGAGCGAAAAAGAATAGGGATCAAATGGGAAATTATTCCCTGACCCCCTAAACGCGCCATTCCAAGAGGTCAAAGGGTCGGAGGACCAAAATAAAAATAAAATAAAATTTAATGGTAAAATTTAAAAAAAAAGGTATCAAATTGAAGCAGGCTGAAAAAGCGAAAGGACTAAAAGGGCAAATAACCCATTCGTCCAAAACGCGCGGATCCTCTGAGCGGGTCGGGTCGATGCACGGATCCTAAGGGCAAAACGACGTCATTTTAGGGCTATTATGGCCAGCCCTAAACGACGCTATTTAATAGGCCTATAAAAGTCAAATTTTTTTAAAAAAAATTCATTCCCTTCCAGCTTTCTAAAAAAAAAACAACAAAACTCTCTCAAACTCTCTTCCCCTCTCCAAGTTCCGACCATGGCAACGGCCACTAGCCACCATGGTGGCCCCCTATCACTAGCGACGGCACTGCCGTACATAGTGGCCGAAAAATTCCAAAATTTGCCCCATTTTATCCCTTCTTTAAACCTAGGTTTAGATTTACAGGCGAAAACCTAAAAAAGAAAAGAATCCGGCTGACCCCCTCCTCTGCCCTTCGACTTCTCGCGTGCCCCCTTTACGAAGCCTGGATGAAAACCTAGAGGGTCACCATGGATTTCGCAAACGGAGGAAACCTTCGATGGTGGCAAGATGCGAAAAAGCGGGTACGTTTTAACCATTTTTCCCCTTTTTTTATATTTTACTTATAAATAAATTCGTAAAAAAAATGAAAAAATTACCTTTTTCAACATTGAGTTTTTTTTTATTCAATCCAATCTATAAAAATCACATTGATCCTTTCTTGGCTTTTATAGCCGGACAAATACAATATATTTTATTGCTTTTGATTGCTACTATTTTTTACTGTTTCTGCTTTCGTTCTTTCTCGTTTTGTTTCCATTTTTTGCTCTTGTTTGCAAGCCTTAGTGAGTCAACAGAGGAGGAAACCTAACATTTTGGTGCAAGAGAGGCCACCTTGGGCGATGAGTGCACTGACTTGGCACGTGGAGGCAGCAGCGCACATGGGAGGCGCAGCGCAAGGGCTAGGGGCTAGGGTTTTTTTCTGAAAATGTTTAAAGTTTTGGGCCATTTGGGCTCCTTAGGATTTTTTTGGGGCTTTGAGTTTATTATTTTTTAAGCTTGTAATTTTAATATTTGGATTGTTTGATTATTATTTTATTCTTGGTTTTTTTATTTGGTTTTGTGCCCGGGAAAATTGGGCCGATTACAGCCATAATACGTTGCATCACATTGTCAGAAATACAAACTCATAGTAGATCAAGGTTCTAATGCCCATCCTCTAAGACCATTTCATTAAGGTATTAGTTAGAAGCAAGATTAACAATAGTTGAGATATGCTTAAACAATGGTCCTACATAAGGAATCCAATTATCCCCAAAAGCCAATATTACTATCATTACCAACAGACCAGATTTAAATTTTCTAGTAATAACCGCCAAACCTTGGATAGAGACCTCCAAAGAAAAGAATTTCTATCTCGGCCAATACAATTTGGCAAATCTTCTGCCATATGATACTTCGACTTGAGTACACGAACCCATAAAGCCTCATTACCAATGATGATGTTAAAACCTAGTTTCAAAAGAAAAGAAATGTTCTGGTCACGTAGCTTTCTCATCCCAAGTCCACCACACCATTTAATGCTGGCACAATCCTGGCAATTAAGAAAAATTTGTAAAATTCATGAATTAATAAAAATAAAAAAAGGAAATCATACTTTCACTGTCTCTCGATAGTAAACCCTTCCACAGTCGAAGATGCTACTTCTGAAGCATCCACTGCTGCTTCGTTAGAAACCTGGGCTTAAAGGAGCTCCACCATCGCCTTCATAGACTCTGTTAAGGGAATCTGGGTATTCCTGGAGTATTTGGATCGATTTTTATAACCCCGTAGTGTAATAGACGGTTTCCAACCACCACGTCCACTATTTTCTCTACCTCTATTTTTTTTATCCTTAGGGCTTGAAGTACCAACACCCACGCCCTTCATATTTTTTTTATTGGAATAACTTTCTAATTTGAATGCAAATTGTCTTTAAAAGTTACCATAGAGTGCTGTCTGGGATCAAGAATACCATCAGTCATCTGAACCTCTACTCTCTCAAGTCCTTCAAACACTGGATTTAAGCACACTTTATTATTTTCCAAAATTCCAAGTGACCTAGAGACCTTACTCATTAGCAAGGGTATTTAACCAAACCTAGGATATGTGAGTTGTTATCCTATTTTCCATTTTATACGTATATTCAGAAAGGGCTTGTTCTCCAGTAGAAAAGGTCACAGTTCACTGTTCAAAACAGTGTTTAAGGATGGGTCCCTTAAATTAGTCGTGGCCTAAACAACCTAGGCACTTGATTTTGTAGGCCTGGCTTGCATATTACCCAAGCCATTTTTGCGCTATTGTATATAGCCCATATGCTCCTTAAGAATAGGCTCACCATTTCCCATTGATCTGGGCCTGCGAGACACCCTTTTTCCAGACAAAATAGGTTGGCCCAAATTTTCCAAACTAGGTCCTACATTTTTCGTAAAAATGGACCCACTAGGGACCTCATTTTTAATATCCTGACCCAATCCTCCCTTATTTCCTTGCTCTGTTCCAGGCCCGAGCAAACCTTTATTTCTCCCGATTCCTCTTTCCTTAGAAAATTCACCATTTTGAAAGGTAACCCTTGTGAGGATAAATTACACCAACAGTCACCCAACTTTGAGGTAGCTGACAAAACAGTCACCTTGGTTTCATTTCAGTCACTCAACTTTTAAAAAGTGACAAAAAAATCCTTTTTACCGTTTTTCGTTACAGACGTAACAGTAAAGTGACGTGGTAGATGACAGCGTCCAGCTAACCAGTTAGCATCATTTTAAACAGCCATATCAGCAGAAAATAGGGTTTATATAGTAGAATAATAAGAGAAAAATAAGAAGAAGAAAAAGAAGGAGAAGAGAAAAAATGGAGATGCTTAGAGATAAAACAGATGAAAAACATGTTCCCTCCTCTGTAAATCCTATTAGACTTCAATTTCCCCTTTCATAAATCTTTGTATTTTCATGGTGGAAATCAATTTCAATTTCCCTTTTCATAAACTGTGACTTACCCCAAATCTTACTCTGTTTTCATCCACCAATTTAACAACCTTATTATCGAGCCGACGATTATATAGTCGAAGACAGACCGCCAAGTCCTGTATCAATTCTTGAACAGTTCTTTGTTAAAGAGAGCGTTAACTTTCCTATCACTCTATCTCTAGCAGGTGAAAGAATTCTTTTGGTAGAAATTACTTATTATATATAAGGCATATGTTTTCTTTTTGATGGTGAATTAACATCTGAATCTTGTACAGCTGAAACACCGGTCGAACCATTTTGTATAGATATTGAAGAACACAATGCAACTTCGCTATTGGAATCCTAGTTGGATCTGAAGAGTACTGTAGGTACTTCCAAGGATAAGTTTGTCTGAAAGCATAAGAGCAGTTCTCCAAGTTTTTGGTCTCAATTGGGGTGAGCTCTCTAGGAGATAGCTTTTGTTAGACCAAATACCTGATGCATCCTTGTTCAATAATGTTGAAGTATGGCTTGAGAAGTCCTATACCAATCGTAGGCTGCTTTTTGGTTATATCAGTGAAGTCATTTTGGAGATATGTCAATGTTATTTTGGATGCTCCCCATGGATTTCACTTCTCTATCCATGACTTCAATCGGCCATGTTATCAAAAAATCTGGTTCATGAAGTGTTGAGAGATGTCAATTGGAGTTGCCCCAACAGACATTACAACAACTTGTTGAAAAGGATTTGCACAAATCTAGAATATGGATGGATAACTGACTCATATGGAGGAAGTTTTCACAGAGTTAATTGACAGCATTTTAGAGGAATTGGTAATTGATGCTGCTATTCAACTGAAAACGTAGAAGAAGAGCAAAGACATGGACTTTCAATGGCAAAGAATCAAACCCCGCCAAATTAGGCAAATAAGACTTTTCTTTTTACAGTCTATTCTTCTTCTTTTTCTTCTTTTTCTTTTTCCTTCTTCTTCTTTTTCTTCTTCTTCTTCTTCTTCTTCTTCTTCTTCTTCTTCTTCTTCTTCTTCTTCTTCTTCTTCTTCTTCTTCTTCTTCTTCTTCTCTGTTAAAGGGTTTTTTTAGTTTTTTTTTCAATTTTTTCATCCAACGTGGCAAGTTAACTAGCCACATCAGCTAGTTAACTTGCCACAACAGCGGTTCTGTTAAAACACTAACAGAAACTATTAGTCAGTGACTATTTTGTCACTTTTTTATAACGTTAGTGATTGTTTTGTTTTTTTTCAAAAGTTGGGTGATTGAAATGAAACCTAGGTGACTATTTTGTTAGCTACCCTACAGTTGAGTGACTGTTGATGCAATTTACCCCCTCGTGATTGCCTCATCCATAATTTTCGTCTCATGCTTTCTTCCCCTACCCGAAATTAATGCCTCAATTCGTGACCCTTTCCTCATTGGCGCCGGTTTATTTGTGATTTGTCTCTGATTTACCTGCAAATTTTGCCTTGATTTTCTCTTAACTAGGATCTAAGGACCATAAGCTTCCAATGGCTCGTCCAACGTCTCCTTTTTCGATCTGCCTCCCGATAGTGAAGGGATTGTCTCCCCATTAATGGATTTGGGACTAGCAACTTGACAACCTTCTTGTATATGTCCAAACCTTCTACATGAAAAGCAAACAATTGGTAACGATTCAAACACAATTTTTTGTAACTTAGCATCAACAATTATCTTAAATACAAGAGGTTTTTCCATGTCGATGAACACTGCCATTCTAGCAAATTTCCCTCTCGCACCATTACAAGTCTAGAAATCAAGTTTGACAACTTTGCTGATTAACCTGCCGATTTAATCTAGAATTTTTCGTTTGTAAAAACGCCCCGGCAGACTAGGAAGTCGAACCCAAACCATAATGTTTTTCGGAAAAAGTTAGAGTGAATTAAACTCTGGCATCCACTGTTGAACTGTGAGATAATGCCCCAAGACAATCCATGGCCCCTGAGTAAGAGCCATTTCATAATCATCTCGGCATTGAAATCTAACCAGATGATAGCCATTTACAACGTCCATGAGATTAAATTATTGTGAGGGCTTCCAAAGACTAGTGATACTATTGTGAAGAAGCATATACGACACATTCTTATCCAATAACTTCACTACACCAGTGTTCACCATCTCTCACACCAAAATATTTTGAATCCTTTCAGAAAAAAAGTGATCATCGATAAGCCATTGACAGTAGATTTCGTAATATCACCATCTAAAAACTCTATATCTTGGTCTCGTCCACGAACAGAAGAGCCACTCCCCACCACTTTGTCTTTCCAATACATCACTGGAGTTAGAGAGGGATCATCAGCCACTTTACCACTCGAATTGTTGACCGCTTCTCTATTCATATCCACATCCATCCCCTTGAATCGAACTTTTTTGGTAGAATTATCCCCATTCGAGGATATGCCACCACCATCATCAACCATCGTTGTCGTCATCCTACTCTTGCAATACTGCCCTTTTTGTCTTTTTTTTTTTATTTTGTTACTGCTTTTTTGAATTGGACATTATGATTTATTTATTCACTATTAAGAAAAGAAGAAATTTGATTACACAAAATATAAAAAAAAAAAAAAGTTATAACTTGTACAAATGATTTAATTGTCAAAGTAATTATATATATTATTTATGTTTAATTTTTATTATTTCCAATACTGTTGTTTTGTATTAATTATATAAAGTAAAATTATAATGTACATTGAATATGATAAAAATCATTTAATTATGATTTGAATATTTTTATTATTATAATACTTGAATTGTTAAATAAATTAATATACTTTAATTATATTTAAAATTTGAATAAAAATATTTTACAATAATTATAGTAATTAAAAAACATTAAAACAAATTAAAAAATAAACACATAAAATTGCTTACAATGCTTTTGACATTAAAAATTAATTTTCCAAAAGAGAGAAACTTTCCTTCCATGATATATTATTATATATTATGTTACCAATTTAAAAATTGACTAATATTTACAAGAATTAAATCTTAAAATTACGTATGAATTTTAATTTATTGTGAAATATAGTATAGATAAACTTTAAATCTATGTAATTATATACATGCAATTTATACTTATTTAATTTTCAAAATTTTCTAGCAACGGGATCAATATAGCATATTGAATCAAAATTCATATATAAGTTTGAGTTTTATCACTATTTATAGCTTTATGTGTTTACTTTGTCATTATATCATATTTAATTGACAAATAATTTAAATACGAGGGGCTTGCATTGTTATTAAGTAATTTATTGGAGTTGAATCCCGAATTTAAAACCTACTCTCTCCCCTTACTAAAAAAGATTAAATTTATTTTAATTTAAATTAAATAATTAAAATGATTGAATCAATTAAATAAACATTAAGAGAATTACTTGATTCTTAGCTCGATTGGTATCATTTTTTATACAACATATTGACGGCCTAGAATTCAAATGATATCCTCTACTTTAAATATTAAAGAAATAAAATAATTTTTGCACACTACTTATAAAAGTAAATCACTTATACACATATCACTAACAAGAAATTCTTGCACTTGGATGAAAATGTGATCATGACTTTTGAGCGCTTAGGGTTCAATAAAAGAGAAAACGTATTTTATTGATCAATAGAATATTTGTAAAGTTTTTCCAAAGCCTCTATTTATAGGCATAAGAAGTATAAATAAAATAGAGATCTACTTCTAATGACTATTAGAATTTAAAGTATATCAAAACTATAACACCCCCTAACCCTAAATCGTCGCCGGAACAGGATTACGAGGCATTACCGGACAATTGAATAATTTACGATTAATATTCAAATAATTATCGAACATATTATAGTATAATCATAAATTCATATAAAACTTTTGCTAATTGATTCTTTTTTTATTAAAAAAAAACTCAACATAACCCCTTTATAAATATCTAACATTCCCTGCAATTTCAAACCAGGACCAATCTAAAACCAATAATTTCAACCAATGCAATTTCATGTCTAACCGTATTAAAATCATACCTATAACAATAATTTGATAATTTACTCTATGAACATTTATGTTACCATTAAAAATTAAATTAGAATTTCATTCATCCATTCTAAATTTAACACCAATTATACCATGCATATCATGTAAATTTTCATACCATTTTATTAGTTTAAACACCAAAATACCAAATACCATTCTTTACAACAAAAATTATTTAGCATTTTAAAGTGATTAAAATAACACCTATGTACATGCCACTTTTGCCAAAAGAAGAATACTTCACCGAGTTTTGCACTAGAGAAGGGATCGCCTAGATGTTGAGCCGAGACTCTGAACACCTATTGATCTGCGCATGGAAACAACCATACACTGAGTATTTTATACTCAGTGGTATTACTATAATTCAAATTATAAATAACCAAATAAATTTTCACATAATCAATCATATAATACATGAACATATATTACTTTAATTTATACAGTACTATCATTCCATATCAATAACAATTCAGTTTAACCAAATATCATAAACAATTAGGTACTAATAACCTTTGAAACCTTTGATTTATCCATTTCATTCTCATTTCTTAATTTCATCACATATCACTTATATGCATCAATTTTTTATTTCTATTCAATTTTTCTTTTTCACATCGTTTATCACTATTAACGAGATTCAGACCTTGGCAGATACACGGATCCAACCAACACACTAGAATGGCACCCAGTGCCTCATCGGATAGTTCAAAGCAATAAAGTGACACCCAGTGTTTCATCAGTCTAGCCAAAGTAAAGTGGTACCCAGTACCTCATCGAATCTATCCGAAGTAAAATAGTGACACCTAGTGTCTCATCTACTCGAGGTTGAAATATCCTTAAACACTTCCAATCCTATGGCATGCCAATTATATCCGACTCAGCCCGACTAGTTAATAGGGTCTCCAAATTCACATTTCAATTCATTTTCACTTTTTCACTTTCAATCACAATTCAATTCAAAATTCACTTTTCCATTTTCAAGTCAATATTCAATTCAATTCCACACATATATTCATAATTCAATTAAATTTCTTTCAACTTAATAATAATACTTACTTTATATTTCACTTACCATACACATAAATTTAAATTCAAAAATAAATAATAACTAAATTAGAATTATAGTAATACAAACCGTAAATCTCTCGTTTAGTCCTCGATAGCTTTCTCTTTTCCTTTCAATGCCAATGCCTCGGGTTCTTTATTAGCTACGAAAATAATAATTTGCATTGATTAATACAACATTAATTCACATTAAATACTTGAATTTCTATTCAATTTCTACCTTAATTCAATTTGGTCCTAACTAATTCATCCATTTTTCTACCTCAATTTATACCTTATTTATACTCATATTTTAACTAAACTTAAACTTAACAATAAATTTTCAGCATTAAAATCATAATTTCGAATTTTTTTCAATTTAGTCCCTATTATACAAAATTTATAACTTATTCTACAATTTAATCTATCTTCCACTTCTAGTTAGAAATTTTATTAATTCAATCCCCAATTCACACTTTTACTCAATAAAATTGAATGTCTAAAAATCTAATATCTTCCAAAATTTCAGCACATACTAATAGTATTTTATTCTAATTTCATAAAAACTCAAAAATTACAAAAAAAAAACTTAATTTAAATTACCAATTTGAAATTGAACCTTGAAAACCCTAAATTTCTTCTTTTCTTTTCTTTTCTTTTTTTCTGTTCCTTTCTTTTATTTCTTTAGTTTATATAATATAATATAATATAATATAATATAATATAATATAATATAATATAATTAAAACATAAAATATCTTTATTATATAATAATATAATAATATATTAAACATAAAAATCTTAGATTTTCCACACGATAAACCGCCTCAACTTATACTTTTAATATAATTGCCCTTTTAGTCCTTTTTATTTTCTTTTAATCTATAATTAAATTTTTATCTTTTATTCAATTTAGTTCTTTTTACTATTTACACTAAATTAGGCTAAATTTACTTAATTAAATCCTAATTAAGCACTCGACTAAACTCATAATTACTTCTAGTAATTATTTATGACTCGATTTACTAAAACGGAGGTCCTATAACTCACTTTTCCGGTGCCCGTGAATTTTGGTTCATTACAAAAACTTATCTTGATTTTAATGAACATCCACTTAATAAGATATTCATAACATAAACCTTATTTTATTGTTAACTTTGCGGCTATTTTAGAGCATTTGCTTGCTAAATTCTAACTATCTTAGTATTTTCTAAGAATCAAAACTTTTTTAATGTATTTTTAATTTATTAAAAAATATTTATTTTAATATTTTCAATATATTTGATGTATTATATTTTTTAATTTTAGTTTTATATAAAAATAATAATCTAAAATAAATTTAAAACAAATCGATAGAATTAATCTCAAGTTTAATATTTTTAATCTGGATAGTTGATCCCCACCTAAAAAAGATACTTAGAATTTTGCATTCAACCCTGCATAACCTTACCCATTATGACAAGAAGTGGCCATTTACCTTATTTCTTATTTGTAGACATGTCAAATCTTACAACCTGTTTTCAGCATTTTCTTATATCTTACTTTGACTTTCTTGGACTTTCATTTTGTTTCCGTGATGATAGGATGAATGCAACCCAAGGATAATCCAGTACTTCATGTAGTATGATAACCAAACTAATAAAGATATCTTTGCTTAAACCTATATGTCCTTGGCTCTATCTAAACCTATATAAAAATATCTGTCCTGAGCTAGACTTAGCTGCACTAAGAAAGTTGATTTTTCAACAACTCAACTTAGAGTGGGTACGGAATGGTGCCTTTAGTTTATATTTTATCTCACATTACAGTATCGTTATAGTATCTAATTTTACCATCACCGTTACTTTTTCACTAATCGCAGGTAAACGCACTGCTCATCCAAACTCACCCTTAGACTTCTAAAGATGATTCTTTTCATTTACTACAAGACATGAATTGCTCTTATTAAGGGTGAGTGTTCGATCAAATCGAATGAAAAAATTTTAAGTTAATCGAGTTGATGAATTCTATTTTATTATTTTAATTCGATTTGAAATTTTCTCGAATCGAGTCGAGTGAGATAAAATTCGAATTGAATAAAATATATTTGTTCAAATTAAATTAAAAATAATAATTTTGGATCATTGTAATTACCGTCACTCACCGTAATCAAATTTGTTATTAACTTTCATCCCCTCATAATTTATTTATTAATCTTTTATATACGGGTTACCTTTTTTGCTTACTTAGTTACTTCAATTATCTTCTGACTTTTGTCATTATGTATTTTGAAATTAAAAAATATATTAAATGTAAAATATATTATTTTTTAATAAAAGTTATCTTAAAGATAAAATGTCAAATTAATGCCAACATAAAATTTTAACACAAATATTTTATGACATTATCAATCATTCAATTTTAACAAAAATTTATAATGATTCAATATGATTAAAAAATTCAATAATATAAATAGTACAAAAAATGAAATTTAATTTAATAATATAAATAGTAGATATAAATAAAATTATTACTATTTAGGTTTAGGGGTTTTTTGGATGATTTAATTTTTAATCTGGGGTAAAGGATGAGGAATAAAAGTTTAAGAAGAAAATAAAAATAGTTGGAGGTTAAGGGAGTAAAATTTTAGGAGAAAGTAAATGGGGGAGTAAAATTTTGAAGAAAAAATATTCAAAAAAAAAATAGAGGCTGGCGGATGAGTTTGGATAGAAGAGAGGTGGGATGAGAGGAGAGTAAAAGTTTTGGAGGAAAGTAAGAGGGAGTAAAAATTTTGGGTGAAAAATAGAAAAGTTTCGGAGTCGAGGGTAAAAATGCAAAATATTATAATTTTGGGTTGACTCTAACAACTCGATTAATTCGAATAACTCGAATCGTTTAACTCAAAATTTAAATTTTTTAAGTCAGATTAAATTTTGCTCAACCCTAACTGTTATGTGTTTATGTTATTCAAATTTAAGGTAAATGTTCAATAAGATATGCATCCAATATACTTAAACTTTTGAAGTTTTTTTTTTCGTTTATTTAAAGGATATTAAATATATTCAAACATGTTCAATAGAAAAAAGAAGATTCTGGGTGCAGACTGCAGAGTAATGTCTGAAAGGGGACAGTGATGGTAGGAACCAGACAATAGTATTTTTCGCCGTATATAAGGTCTAAAAGCAGTCAAGCATTAATGAGAGAACGTCTTATACCAGCCAACTGAAATTCAGAAAACTCTTCGAATAGATTAATGACAACATTGACAATGGCATGTTGAGTTGAACCAAAAAGAAAAGGACAATGGCTTAGTGATGTTACATCAATTCTTAAGATCTGTCTGCACTCTATTAATTTCAGGACAAGACAATGAGACAAACAGTGAGTCTTTAGTATGAACTTTCATTGAAGATCACAAGTTGAGAAAGATCTTAAATACCAAAGAGTTTTGAATATAATACATCAAATTCCAAACAACTATCCCTGTATAAATAATAAACTCGGATGTGAATTTTGAAACAAAATCAAGCATGAATATAATTTGAAACAATTACATACCAAAATCTCTGCCAAAAACAGCTCCAACTTTAAACTTCTGTATGAATATTCACAACATATACAAATACCTATTGTTGAAAGGAATCAAGAACTGTAAAGGGGAAAAAAATAACTTCAAGAACTCCCTTTACTGACCAAATGGAAAAACCCCAAAAAATTTGCTCATCAAATAACCAAAAGCAGCTATCAATTATGCCTGATTTCCACATAATCCTGCCCATCATTTTTTTAAAAGCAATCATATCCGACATATATTCGAATACCCCATTCATATCCGACTATATATTCGAACATGAGTATAAAACGGAGATATGCTCCCCCAAGTATACTCCACATATAAGGAAAATTTCGAAAAAGAATAGTTCATATCCGTATCTAACACTCAAATCAGGTATAATATTTACCTTGGAGCTATTGAGACAGATATATCAGTAGGCAAACCAATATTATCAGCCCAATTCTTAGAGTCCAAATACAACTTTGAAACTTGCCCTGCAACTTTGTCCATATCAGGCCTTTTCTTTGGATCTTCCTCGACACATTCCAATGCCACCAACACCATCATCTCAGCTACATCCACAGGAAAAGAGTCCTTCAACCTCCTATCTATCCAAGTCCTCACCCCTGCACTGCCACCGGCCGCAGCCTCCCTAGCAGTTTCTATAACACTCACTCTTTGGTACCCTCCACTTTCTTCATCAACCAAGAACTTCAAAGCTTCCTTTCCACTCAACAGCTCCAAAATCACAACCCCAAATGCATAAACATCACATTTCTGTGTCACTAAACCAGTGAATTGAAGCTCAGGTGCCATGTAACCCCTTGTTCCTTCAATTTTCATAACTCTACTCTTTGATCTTCCTAGAGTTTTTGATGATTCCTCATCTTTTGTCACTTCCCCACATAATTCAGCAGTGCCAAAATGGCAAATTTTAGCCATTAATGAACCTTCAGCTACTATGATACTTGTGATCTTTATATGGTTGTGAGTGAAGCTAGTTTCAAGACCTGAACAATGGTGAATATAATCCAATCCAGAAGCAATATCAGCAGCAATTTGAATACGAGAAATCCAAGAAGAAAGCACAGTAAAACTTGGGTTCTTGGGGTTTCTCAAACAATCCCTAAGGTTAACTCCATGTACATATTCATAGACAAGATAAACATAATTCCCTGATAAGGAAACACCCAAAAGCTTGATCAAACTACTATGGTGGCTCCTACAAATCACTGATAACTTGTGAACCAAGTCAGCTAACTCAATCGGACGTCTCATTTTCCTTTGGAAAATGACAACTTGTTTACCTTGAAGGTTACAAAGCCATGAAGACGAAGCCGAAGAAGATGAAAACCGGTTCGACCGGAAGTTATTGGTGGCCGAGCAGATGTCTGAGAAATCATAGATATGGGGATTTTCAGGGAGAGAATCTCTGATAGATGAGAGATTTTTGGAGGCTTGGGTTGAAAATGAGTTGTAATATGAAGAATTCTTATCGAAGTAGCCCGAAGAAAGGACTGAATTGTTGGTTATGGAAGTGGAGGAAGATGGTTGAGACAAAGAAGATGAAGATCTCGAGGTTTTGGGTTTTTGGGATGAAGGTGAAAAAGATGGTCCTTTTGAATTTGATGATCTTGGTCGGATTACATCTGTGCTTTTTTTAGATCTGCACATCAGGAAGCAAAAACACAAAAAATTATTGTTTTTCAAAGGGAAAGTTTGGGTTTTTACATAAGAACTTTAGTGGGTTATAACTTATAAGGTGGGAATTGGTTGTTTGCAGTGGTTGTGACGGTGGCGCTGACGGCGGTGGCTAGCATAAAAAAGGGAAAGTAATCTGTGTTTTTGTTTAAAATAATTTGTTGGGTTTGCAGTGTTGTCTTTATCAAATGAGGTACTGTTTCACGATTGAAAGTGTTGTTATTTGAAATTAGTGTTAGATTTGTCAGCAGACACGTGGATTTTTGTAGATTAAAACTTTTGAGGTTTTTTTTATAAAACTAACCTAAAATATTTAATTAATTACATAAATAACTTATTTTTTAATTAAACCCATAAATTACTTAAAATTTACAGTAAAAATTGGTCGAGTCAAAGAGTTAGATATTACCAACATATCACGTTAGTAATCAGAATAAAAATTAATTTTTTTATAAAACCGTTTAAAATGATTCCATATGTATAAATAGTAAGAAAATACTATAATTTTTGAAAAAATAGAGAGACTTTAAAAAAATTTAAAATTTTTTCTTTTCTTTATAGAGCTAAATAAATTGGGGCACTAGTTTTCAAATTGTCCACCCCTTTTTTTACTTTTTTCTTTTAAAATTTTAAATATATTAAGAAAGTTTTTTTTCTCTTTACTTATTAAAAATATATTAAAATTTTAAAATTAGTTATACTTAAAAAAAATTTTTAATATATCTAAAATTTTAATATATTTAAATATATTAAGATATTAAAATTTTAAAATTGGTTATATTTAACATTTTTTCTGTACCTATTAAAAATATATTAAAATTTTAAATTTTTAAAATATATTTTTAAAAATATATTGAATATATTAAAATTTTAAACTTGGTTATATTTAACATTTTTAATATATTTAATTTTTTAAAATATATTAAATATATTAACATTTTAAAATTAGTTATACTTAACATTTTTAATATATTTAAATTTTTAATATATTTTATTTTTTAATTTTTTTAAAATTTTAAATATATTAAGAAAATCTTTTTTATCTTTACCTATTAAAAATATATATTAAGTATATTAAAATTTTAAATGTATTAAAATTTTAAAATTAATTATACTTAATATTTTTTTAATATATTTAAAATTTTAGAAAACATAAAAAAAATCGTATTTGAAACTGATGGCGCCAACTTATTTGGCTCTACCAAAAAATAGAATTTTTTTTTAAAGTCTCCCTATTCTTTCAGAAATTATAGTATTTTCCTGATATCATCTTACATGGCTTCACCAAAAAATAATTTTTTTTATCTTGATTGCTAAGGTGGCATGTTGATGGCGCCAAACTCTTTGATTCAACCAACTTTCACTGTAAATTTTAGATTATTTACGTGTTTAATCAAAAAATAAATTATTTATGTAATTAATTAATTTTTTTAGGTTAATTTTATAATAAAAAAAAAGCCAACTTTTAAAGTTGGAACCATCCAAAAAAGAATTTCAATTTGATTTTATCTTATTGCAAATTTTCTTCATAACCAGAAAACAAAACAAAGTTTGGTTTTGCCGCATTTATTAAATTTATTTTTAAACAAATCTACTCATGAAATTCAAATTTAGTTGTAATATTTATATTTTTAGAATTTTTTAAATAAAATTTCATTATAACTATATGTAAAATCACGAATAATAAATCTCTCAAAACTTACAACAACAATAAAGGAATAGTTATAACAATAATCAAACCATTATCATTACAAATTAGGATCAAAGTAAAAGATATAGATATTCTATTAATTATAACTAAATTATTCAGCAACGGATTGAGTTTTAGTTCGATTGGTATTAGTATTGTTGTCAATATAGGAAGACGTGAGTTCGGGTATTATCCTCCCATTTATGGGTTGGGGAGGGGCTATAGATAATTTTAGACATTGTCTAAAATAAAACAAATATGATTAAAACTTATAATTAGATTGTTTAAGGAAAAAAAACTAAAGTATTGAGCCATATTGAAAACAAGGTATATACCTAAGTCTAAATTATAAAAATTATAATAAATTTGAACATTACGGTAAAAAAATCCCTCCTAATTTCAATATTGAGCAAATTGTTTTTACAAAAGTGAAAGAATTTAGTTCCCGTTAATTTTAAAAGTGAGCAATTAAAGATAATTAATAATAAATTACCTTTTTTTTGTCAATTTATCCTATTTTTTATAGATATGATAGCAAATTTAACGTTTAAAGTCTATAAATTGTCATTTTGGTCTTGATTCAAAACAATCAAATAAATTTAGCCTTCATTGGATATATATAAAAAAAATTACAGCTAGAACTAAATTGATAAAATGTGTAAATATTTAGGGTTAAATTTGTAAAAAATTTTAGAATCGGGACAAATTTGACAAAATGTATAAACATTGAGGGTTATTATACCAATCGAAAGTAGGATAAATTGATGAAAGAAGTGAATGCTATGATTAATTATATTTAGTTGCTCAAATTCAAAATTGAGAGGGACTAAATTGCTCTTTTTTTTTAAAGAGGGACCAAATTACTTAATATCAAAATTAAAAGAGATAGAAGAGGCCTTTTTACCAAACAACACTTATCCATAGCGTGATTTAAACCCAAATTAAATATGAAAAGTTCACACAACTATGAGACTCGAATTTAAGATCTCAATATTTCCAAACATTAACATTATCGTTAAACCAATGCATCATTCACACGTAATTTTTAAATTTAAACAAAACTATTTTTTTATTATACAATAACTCACATCTATAGGTTGCCATTAAAATATAATTTTTTTCGTTTTCCA
The DNA here is from genome assembly GCA_025698465.1 of Gossypium longicalyx. NCBI lineage: Eukaryota > Viridiplantae > Streptophyta > Magnoliopsida > Malvales > Malvaceae > Gossypium > Gossypium longicalyx. Next base: position 42,923,564 of record CM046999.1, read on the forward strand.
AGAAATCAATGCATTAATACTACAGCCTAGAGGCTTTCATGAGTCGAATTTAAGTTAAACTTATATATGATTACATAAGCTTGACTCATCTTAAAATATGAATTTCAAAGATTACATAATTTCATTTTAAACACATTCATATTAATTTTTTTAAACATATTATTTTAAATCTAATATCCAATAAATTTTTTTCTTTTTTTTTTAAATTTTTTTAAACAAAGATAATTTATATGTTTTCTTAATATTTATTATATATTAGATGTTAATAAATGATGGGCATATTCACCATACGATTGTAGCTTAATCCGAATTGCTACATTTAATCAACAAATAAGTACGAAATTGTGTTGGGTTTAATACAACAATACAAAGTAACTTGCACTAATTGGAATCAACATATCATATTTTATATTAACAGTTTTGTCCGTCCATTATAAAAATATCATTTTACTCTAATAATACATGAGTATATATAATTTTTTGGGTTAATATAATATTTTGCACTTAAGTTTAATTTTAATGTTGAATTTGATATTTAGATCAAACAATTAATAAATAATTGACACGTATAATATATTAAAAAAATAAATATTTAACTGGGAAAAAGAAAATACTGAAGTACTAAATTCAAAAGGATTATGAAATGGAAAAATTTAAGAAAATATAGATGATTTTTTAAAATTAATAAATGGTGTATATATTTATTCACTATGTCTTTCTAAGAGAATTTTTGTGTCTAAAGCATAATTGACAGGTTGGTGCATAACCTATCTTGTCCAATCTTTATTTATTTATTTATTTATTTTTGAAGGTGTTGAATCTTTATTTTGCATAATTAGATATGAAATAAAAAAATATAAGGGTAAATTATATTAGTAGTCATTTAATTATTGTAAATTTTTCTTTAGTCATTTAATTATGAAAAATCATTAAATAGTCATTCAATTATTCAATCATCTCTTCCTTTTTTTCGCTAGTTGGTTAATGGTGCAGCTTTTAAAATTAACATAATTGTAACTTTAACCCTCAATATTTATAAATTATGTTAATTTAGTTTTGATTCTAAAACAATTAACCATCAACCTTTACCCATTGAATAGTTGAGTGGACAAAAAATATTTTAACTTATGAATAAAAAATAGTTGAGTGACTAATTTGTAATTTTTCATAGTTGAGTGGACAAAAAATATTTACTAATAGTTGAGTAAGTACTAAACAACATTATCTTAACTTAAGAATAAAAAATTAAATTAAAAGCAGAAATAAGTTCATTATTATTTAAATTAAAATTAAATTATATTTAATAGAAACTAAATTGAACCATACGAATTCCAATCAATTTTTTATTTTGTCATTCTTTCTCAACCCTATTATTTATTTATGTTGCCAGCAGAGCTTCACCACATTACATTCTTTATAAGGTAAAAGTATCAGGAAACCCCTGTACTTAGGGGTGGATTACATTTTGATCCTTTTATTGAAAAATAAGTAAATTAGCCCTTATATATTTCGAAATATTCCAATTAGCCCTCCATAAATTTTTATCTATTAAATGATGACGTATCACGTTAATTTAAATGATTAATTATTAATTTGTTCCTTTAAATATAACTAAAATATCATTTTAAATTTTTAAAAAATTCTATTAACAATAATTCTAAAAAATAAATTTTATTTTTACAAATCTGAAAAAAATTAAAATAAAAAAGGTACATTTTAAAAATAATTAAATCTTGAAAAAAAATATTTCAATTTACAAATCTGGAAATATTAACAAAAAAAAAAAAACCCCATCGTATTGCTTCATCTTCCTCATTGTTCAACTAGTATTTGGGTTTTTTAATATTTATTGTTAATCTTTTCACGTTCTTTCACCTTTCTGATTTAAATTTTGTGAGTATGTCAAGAAGAAGATTGAGGTGTTTTGAAATTTATTTTCTGATTTTAAAAATATTGAAAAATACTTTTAGATTTTAATTATTTTATTTTTAAAAAAGTTAATGATTTTAAATTATTTTTTATTTTTAAAAAATTATATTACCACGTCTGAGCATGTCATCGGGCTAGAATTTAATAACAAATAAATAGAAGATTACACAAAAATAAAAAAATTTAATCGACACATGTCAACTATTGAGTGGTCCACCACTACCACATCATTAAATAAATTTTAATGATTGAACTTTTTTTTTTAATTTTTTAGAATTATTGTTAAGAAAATTTTAAAAAGAAATCAAAATGATATTTTAACTATAGTTTAGAGAATAAATTAGTAATTAACCATTTAAATTAAAGTGCCAGATCATCAATGAATAGAAAAAAAGTTAATGAAAGAGTTAATTTACACGTTTGAAATGTATAAAATTAATTTTCTCATTTTTTCACTAAAAGGATCAGAATGCAATCTGCTCCTAAATACAAGGACTTTCCTAATACTTTTACCTTCTATATAACAATTATTTCATGCTATAAATGACCGAATTATATTAATTAAAAACTTCCAAAAGCAATAAAAAATGGCTAGAATGTGATGATGGACATGGATATGAGAAAACAATCATATTAATTATGGAAATTCAAAACAATCACAAAAGTTGTAATCAATGATCCATTGACTTTCCTCATATTAAAATGATTGAACATAACAGCTTATGCTTACACAACAATAGATTTCATAAAATTTGACTTATGGTTTGTCTTTATGGCTTTTCACTTTGAATTTATGGTGTAAATAAAGTAATAAACAATTTAAAGCCAATGGCTTTTAAGCTATATTAATGCCTTAATGGCTTCCACCTTCTATACAACATACTTTCCTCTCTTTTTGAAGTCCTACACAGAATAATGCTATAATCTGATTTGGTTTTTATTATGCTTTTCTTTTTGGAGGGTTCTTAGTTGGTGAGCTACAATCCCTTTTCAATTTACCTTTTTGGCATTCTTGATATTTGTTTAATTTCATAACCTGTAAATTATAGCATTTTGTTATTGATTTTATTTTTTTGGTTGTTTGAAGCAGAACATTAGTAAAAGGTTTGTTTGTTTCCCTTCTGACAAAAATGGTTTAGATTGTTCTTTGGTCTTTCAAAGTTCAACATGATGTAAGAGCTTACATCTTTTTCTTCAAGATTTACTTGTTCTAGAAAATGGGTTTTGACTGGTACGTGTAAAAGATGAATTCTTTTTTGATTTAGGCCATGGTGGTTGAATTTTGCTGGAATCATCAAAATGCAGACAAAGAACATTGGTATTTTGCTGTCATGTTTGACTTTTAAGCTTTACTGTCGTTTGAGTTCATCGTGATGTTTTGTCTCATGTTCTGAATATTTCCTGGAAATTTTAATTTTGCATTGATTACTTTATGTGCTTCACCAAGAAGTTCATCTGATTTGAAATAAATTTTGGTTGATCCTGTTAGAATGCAGTGAAGCTGTTTGATTCTTTGCGGCAATGAAGTGCTTTCATTTCAATAGTAAAGTGAAAAATGATGAACCAAGAACTACGAAGTCCATTTCAATTCAGTCCTCCACCTCTCCTGTTTCCATGTCAACAGATAACGATGTGAGAAGATCTGGGTCTGAATCAAATTCCCAGAATGTCTCAGATTTTAGCTCAGGTTCATCCACAACCAAGAACTCGTTTGCTGTTATGTCTCAAAGACGAAGTAATCTGAGAGAGTTCACATTCTTGGAGTTGAAGACTGCAACAAAGAACTTCAGCCGATCCCTGATGATTGGTGAAGGTGGATTTGGTGCTGTTTATAGGGGTCTAATCCGAAGTTCTGAAGATTCCCACAAGAAAATTGATATTGCTGTTAAACAGCTCAGTAGAAGCGGGTTTCAGGTCAGTTTTCTGCATTTTTTAAAAATCGTTGGTACAAAAATGACTTCTGAAACTTCACAATTTGATTTCTTTTAACCTAGTACTCTATATTTCTCTAGCTGCTCATATTGCTTGAAGTATGTTCTGATATGACTATGAGGATATGATCCTCCAAAAACTTCCGAATACACTAAAAAACTTGGTAAAAATTGAACATATAAATCTCGGGCACATATCCATATCTGAAATCTCACACCTGAGCCTGAGTATATTGTTTCGACTTATTGTTTGTAGGGACACAAAGAATGGGTGACAGAAGTAAATGTTTTAGGGGTAGTTGAACACCAAAATCTGGTGAAATTAGTGGGTTACTGTGCTGAGGATGATGAAAGAGGAATACAGAGACTACTGATATATGAATATATGCCCAACAGAAGTGTGCAGGATCATTTGTCAGCTCGGTTTCAAACAACTCTTTCTTGGGCAACCAGGTTGAAAATTGCCCGAGATGCCGCCCGAGGCTTAGCTTTCCTCCATGAAGGAATGGATTTTCAGGTACTTTTAGGGTAATATGATGTAAATTGATCTCTTTACACATTATATGTATGTATAAGAAGTGTATTTTATGATATGATTGCAATAGATTATCTTCAGAGATTTCAAGTCTTCAAATATACTGTTGGATGAACAATGGAATGCTAAGCTTTCAGACTTTGGGTTGGCCAGATTAGGGCCTTCAGATGGATTAAGCCACGTCTCAACTGCGGTAATTTTAAAGTAGCTATAAATTATTTTACATAATATTTTGTTGTTTTAGATTGCTATTTGTAGATATGACTATAAGGATATGATCCACTAAATACGTGAAAGAGGTTGAAAAAGAGTTGTTACAGATGATATTTGTTGAGGGGAGGTTACCTCTTTCGAGAGAAGTCTTCAAAATGTTGTCCGCTAGATAGCCGACTGAATCCCCAACAAGCAAAGGTATTGTCCCATGAGGAGGGTTTTTATCCCCAACCTTTGTGGAGAGTTGTGTACGGTTCATGGAGAGGGGCGCCTCAACTCTACGTGAGTGTACAACCACCTAACAAGTGCTCTCTACAGAGGCTGGGGACAAAAATCCTCCTCGGGGGATAATACCTTCAATTGTTGGGGGTCAGGTCAGCTGACGACACTTCGAAGACTTCTCTCGAAAGAGCCGATCCACCCTGAGCAATCTTTTGTTAGCATGCATGGTTGTTGCAATACTTTAAATACCATGGAATGTATAAATTGGTGCTCTATTATGAGCAGGTTGTAGGAACCATTGGATATGCAGCACCTGAATACATTCAAACAGGACGCCTTACAGTCAAAAGTGATGTTTGGAGCTATGGAGTTTTCCTCTATGAACTCATCACCGGCAGGCGTCCGTTGGATCGGAACCGTCCCAAAGGCGAGGAAAAGCTCTTGGAATGGGTGCGACCGCACATCTCCAATATAAAAAAGTTCAGGTTGATCATTGACCCTAGGCTTGATGGCAAGTATTCGCTCAAGTCGGCTCATAAACTTGCAGCAGTGGCCAACAAATGCTTGACACGCCAAGCTAAATTGCGACCCAAAATGAGTGAAGTTCTGGAAATGGTGGATGGGATTGTTGAATCTGCTGAAATGGTGAGCCCCCAACCGGATTTAAAGAGTTCAAATCTAAACACCAATTTTGAATTGTCGAAAACAGAGAGCTTAAGAAGATGGCTGTTGGATCTAATACCTGGGGATAAAGGGTGTTTGATGTGGCCAAAGATTGTGACAACTTGTTAAGAAGCCGTTGTTTCAATTTCGTTGAAACCTGTAAATTACTGTCTTGGTAAAAACCATTGTAAAGGTTTTCTTGAGATAATCGGGTTCGGGACAGTGTTGGCTACGGTTGTGTCGTGATCCAAAGGTGGGTAGACACATTGCATCCAACATTTATTGGTTATTCATTTTTTTAATGTATTTGAGGATCATTATAGGGTTGTATGTCTATTTTCATGCTTGTATGTTTCTAGGATATAGGTTTTTCCTCTACATAAATGTGGATGCAATGATCCCTCAGCATGCTATTTATCTTAAGTAGAACATCATCATCACCTCTTAAAAGCCTCTAATAGTTCCCGGTATTCGGTGGATCAGGTAAATGTAACTTGTCACATATTTCAAACGCTAATATGGTAGTAAGCAATATCATTCCTATAAGTTATCCAGTATTCATCCTCCCTTGGGCTTGGACACGTGGCACTCCCAAAAGGTATCTGGTAGACGTTTGAAGACGGTTTTCCATCTCCTACTAACTAAGCCGTTTTTAACTGTTCAATCTCTTAAATTAACCACCTATTGTGAGATTACTTGTTGATAGAGGGAACATCCCCTTTCATTAGGCTTCTTGCTTATCATGGTTTTACCACTTGCTTATCAATGTGATCACTCTTTTTTAAGGATCACAGGACTCATCTGAATATAACAACTCGTACTCCTTCAAATGAAACAACAGAATGTGTCCCACTATGCACGTTCACTTCATGATGGTAACTACCCTATCACATCATCACTACCAAACAAGGGGTACCTCCTATAAATACTATCCAAGACGATGAGAAAAAAAAAACTTCTTCCTAACTAGCAACCTTGAGCACTTAGACTTCACAACAACCTTTTTCCTTTTTTTTTTTTTTGTATTTCTTCAACTCTCTACATATTTGGAGAATCGACCCCCTTTACATAATTATCTTCTCTTACTTAATTATTTTCTTATTGAGGCTTACATCAACACCCGATGAATTACAATAGTAAAGATCATCTAACTTTTTATATTTAAATAAAACATCTTAGTTAAAGAAGTGATATTCAAATATTATTTAATATTAATATTATATCAAAATTTTTAATTTAAACCCTAGGCGGAGAAGTGATAACAAGGCATGCAACATTTCATAAGAAAAATACATTTCACATGGCAAAAATCAAAATGACAAATATGGAACATGCATGATCCACGTAATAGTTTTGTATCGACTAAGCAGATAGCAACCATGTCATGCTATTGTTTTTCACTATAAACATATGTTTTACATGACAACAATAATAATAATAATAATAATAATAATAATAATAATAATAATAATAATAATAATAATCATAGACCACATGTGTATTTTTATATTATTTTTACAATTCAAATAAAATCCTCATACCAAACAAATCATATCCGTAGTTCCACATGTTTATTCAAATATCATATACATTTATATTCTGCACATGAACAAATATATATAAAAAAATCCCTAAAAGATCAAAATGGATTTACAAACTACAAAAAAAAAAAAAAATTATAATCCAATATATTACAAACCAAATGTTTATTCAAATATCAGATATAGAACCATGTTTTAGTTAGACAATTGTAAATGAAATTTAAAAAAAAAAAAATCAAAATAGACAAATATACCTACAAATTCAACATCATAATTTCACAAAACAAAATAATATCATTTTAAACTTGTTGATACTTTGGACCAGAATTCTGATCCAAGAGCTGAGAAGAGGAGCATCCATCTCCTTGGGATCTCCATTTCTACACAATCCATCAATCACATATGTCAATGAATAAACAGAAATTTCAAGGTATTTTGGAAATTGCACTCTTTTGAGTTCCCATTTCTCTGTTCCTTGCGAGCTTTCTTTAATAAGCCATGCTTCAAAAAGAAAAAAAAAGAAAAAAAAGAGCTTTATTCCCTCTACCAGACATCTCCATTATATTCCTAGCTTTCTTTATATCTCTATAATATAATTATAATTAAGATGATCAAATTCGAGGTTGGACTTTATATAATAAGATTTACAAACATATCAAGAAGATGAATGGTTTTCTTCTTGATTGCTGGATTAGAGTTCTCTCCCTTGATTTCCATGTCTGTTGATCCAAAATATCAACAAAACTCAAACCCTAAAAAGATCTTAAAAATTATCGTGTAAATATCAAAGCCTTTGTTGAACCAATCGAAAGTAAAAAAAAAACCCAAAATTCAACAGATTTACCCTTAAAGCAACACTCAGATTCTTCAATAAACCATAAAACTAAACTTAATCAACACAATTTAACACTTCCGAAACTCTGTATACAAATGAACCTTTATATTCCTCATTAAAAAAAAAGAGTTAAGGTTAATGAGGTTAAGACTTTTTAATTCAATGAACTAATTGAAAAAGAAATGGTAAATGAATATATAAATATTTTAACAAATAATTAAACATAAAAAATTAATAAGATACAATAATCAATTTAAACAAATAATATATTAAAGGGTTTATATTATTTTTCGCTCTATATTTAGTAATTAGGTCCACTTTAATACTTATACTTTTTTTTTATCTATTTTGACACTTGATTTGACAATTAAATTCATTTGGTTGAAAAATATAAAAAAAATTGATGATATGACACTATGAGATTATGACACATCATCACTTGAAAATTAAAAAAAAAATTATATAAAATTTCGAGTGATGACTTAGTGCAATTTTAGAGTGTCACATACAATGTTTTAATTACTAAACCACGATTGAATCAATTTAGCCAATTAATCCAATCATGTTCTAAAAACACTAGTCACATTATCAAATATTGACGGAATTTAAATGTAGGGACCAAAATGGATCTAATTGTCAAATTCAAGTACCCAAAGTGAAAAAAAATTATAGATACCAAAGTGGACCTAATTATCCAATTCAAGAACCAAAAAATATATTATCTCTATAATAAATATAATATAATTATGTGATAAAACAAGTGGAAAATATGTGTCATATTTATCGTGCCACATCAAATGCATGCTACCCATTGACACAACTAACATTGGGTGATCATTTTATAACAATCTGATAGCTTTAGTGATAATTTTGTAATATTTGAAAGTTTGATGATTGAAATATAATTTTAAATAAATTTAAGGACTGTTGGGTATAGTTTATCCAATTTAAAAACAAAACAAAAAAACCTTGGGAGATGTTGAACTAAAGGAAAATTCAGATTCAAACACTAGGTTTTAGTATTCGGATTTGTATAAAAAAGCCCAATAAAATTTGCCCGAAGTTAAAATCACGCAAATCCTATTTAAAACAGAGAAACCCCAACTCGACTTGAATCGCCTCAACTCAAACCAGCGGCTATGGCTACCGAAGAGGAATCGATAGAACAAGCAGCTGCGTCACGTCGAGAGAGGCTTAAAGCTCTTAAAGCAGCTCAGGAGCTGTTGAATGCCCCAGATGAAGATTCTTCTCAAGCTGCTGAGAATCAAACGGATGATACTAATGAAGAAAAGTAAGTTCAAAAGCTTACATCTTTTATTTATTTTATAATTTTCTGTTTTCTTCTTTTTTAAGCATAAAATTAAGATGAATTATGTTTTAATTATTGGTTTAACAATGGGTGTTGTTTATCTCGTGGAGATATATGGCTGTTTTGCACTATGGGTATACGAATGACTCGTAGAAGTTTACATCTTTTGTTTAATTTCCAACCCAGAAATTTTTTCATTCTTTTTTTTATGGATTATATTTTAATAGTTGGGTTCATGATGGGGTTCTGTTTATCTTGTAAAAATCTGGCTGTTTTGCGCCAAGGGTATAGGAATAGCATGAATCATAAGTATAATTAACTGATGTACCTAGGGTTTTAAAAGGCTTAAGCTGAGTAGAAACATTATGTTAGAAACTCGAGCCTTAAGAGATTTTTCCACTTCATTCGGCTTGATTATGTTGGATTGTCATATTTCTTTGAACCTTAAGAGTTGTTTAATTCAAGTATTAAGATACTGGGGTTCTGATTGATCACTTGCTTGACTTGCTTACAACACCAAATAGGACTTGGTGTGAAAAATTACTTCCATATTAAGTACCTGCCTGCTCGTTTTGGGTGTCCTTTTGAGAACTACAAGAGCAAAGAGGAAGGTAAGATAGACCTTTGGTAGAAAAGGCCAGTGATCTTGTCTGTTTATAAAGAGGCTTTGCTTGTTAAGTAGGATGTGGATTAGTGGACTTTTTAATCCAGTGACCATCCATTCTAAGGTAGTAGGAATAAGGTTGTTTAACTCAACCTTTGGAGAAAAGTTTCCTATCCTTCCGCTTTTCTTTCATTCGCAATCGAGCACAGTCATTTACGTCAAAAGGAGAATAAATGAATAAGGCAATGATTCTATTCCTTCAAATAATCTCAACTTTTGTAAGTTGGACATATGTAGGATTTTTAGGTATTAAATGGGACAGGTAACCCTTTTTATTCATTCCCTTCCAATAACATTCTTGAAATAGAAGGGCACTGTTCTTCCTTGATTCTCTTCCATTTCCAACCTTCCTATACATCCAAATAAATTTTAGGTTTTTGAAAATGACTCGCAGAATTTATATTTCAATGGTTGTCTATTTGCTTCCCTTGAACTGAAATTTTCAAAAATTTAACGTGTATAACTTGTCTTTTGTATACCTAGCATGACTTTGCCATGCCAATTCCCATTCCCCCCAATTTGGCGCTAAAATAGTGTTAGGGCATGGAAATTGGTACATAATAGATTTCCATTCTCTTGAAATATCGATGTTTTAGAATGCAGGAATGTTCAGTATGAATATGAAGTTAAAATTGATGAAAATTACTTTCTTGAATTTAGTAGTCAATACAAACCTACTAGAATTGCCCTAACCTTATGTTGAGAATTAGAAGGGAAAATAAAGCAGATGTAAAGGAGGAACAGTAGGGAAGTGGGGACAGGAGAAGCCAAGGTTTCATTTATTTGGATTATCTGAAAAAGATTGCACTGCGCTTGTTCGGGTAAGGATAGGGAAGGAATGGAGGGGCTATAACTTGTTCTTTCCTTTGCAGGTATACCCTTTTCCAAGTCATGCATGGTAGGAAGGATGAAAAAGTTGAAAGTAAAGAAAACATTTTACTTATGGGCTATGTTTCTCTCTCTCTTCATTTTTCTTGAAGTACCAATATCCTATACTTGTATTTGATGTGGGATATGGAGATATGACCTCCAAAAATCCTCCAAATACAGGGAAAAACTTAGAAAATTCTGACCATACCTATGTTAGAAACATTCTTATATCCAACACTTACATCTAAGTCCGAGTATTATAGCTTATGGGTAAGAATGTTGTGCAACCTAACCATTGGATTGAAAGGTTCCCTATCCTTTCACCTTTCCATATTCCCTGTCATAATAAAAAATGAAAAGAAAAGGATAATATATTATGATAATTATCCTTTCCATCTTATGCTCTCAATTTGCAGAAACTGAATAAGTTGGGGTTTTGGAGGGGTTTGATGTTATAAATCTGATCCTATTTCTTACTATTTGTTCCACTTCATGAGAAATTCTGCAAACAGGGTACAGTCCTTGGTTCACCTCCCGGGATTCTAAGAAAGGCGGGATCTTTTTTCTAGCTTAGTGATTTGAAAATATTACAAACACACAATGTCTGTTTAGATGGATGTTTGCCTGTGGTTATTTCACTTTGATCATTAACACGTATGCCTTGCTTGTATTTTTTTGTTCTGCAGTAACCCCAGTATGAAGTTTCGAAATTATGTACCTCATGATAAACAGCTTCAGGAGGGAAAGGTTGCTCCCCCAGTGCTCCCGAAATTTGAAGACCCTGTTGCAGCAGAACCTCCAGCATCTGAAGAAAAAGAGGTGCTTGTTTATCTTCAATATCTCATTTAACCGAAAACTGCTTTTCTTTCTACTTGTTCTAAATGTGGATTGGTGTAGGATCCATTTGTCAACATTGCTCCCAAGAAACCGAACTGGGATCTTCGAAGGGATGTGCAGAAGAAGCTCGATAAGCTTGAAAGGCGCACACAGAAGGCTATTTTCAAACTTATGGGTAAGCAAATCAAACTATTTCTGTTACATATATTAGCTGACACTTATGTTGGACACATTTGACATAGGTATGGGGATATGACATTCCGAGTTCAAGTAAAACCTTAGAAAAAATTGAACACATCTGTGTCGGATGCTTACTTGTGTCCACCACTTACACCTAAGTCCAAGTAATATTAGCTTACATTTATTGCGATTGTACTGTATGAAAAGAATATAAAAAAGGAAACTTGGTGTTTATTTACTTGTATTTTCATTGTTTTAGCTTTCATATATAGTTGTATACTATATGGTTTAATGGTGTCAACTATTGTGCATTTCAGAGCAACAAGAACAAGAAAAAGAGTTGGATGATGGAGGAAACGCCATTGAAGAATAGAAACTCGATATTGAACTCGAACAGTTGTCAGATCACTCCGGTCATTAACCTACTGAGAATGAATGCCTGTCCAATGAAGCAGTGAAACAGTTGTAAGGTTGCATTTCTGTTATTCAATAGTGTGGATTGGCCAACTAGAAAAAAAAAATGTTGAAATCATTCTGAGACTGAAATATAATGTTTAGTTTATGCCCCAGATGGTACATTTCTAACTTAGTTGTATGATCCATGTTTGCCTAATCTTTTTTCTTCACCAGAATTCTGAAATTGTAGCAAACACAATTTGTGTTTCGAATTAATTTCCGAGGATCGAGCTTTAGACAAATTTTTTTTTTAAATTGATGCTAATTTGTGTTGGAGTTTTTATTTTTAGCCACAAGTGTATTGAATAAAAATTATTTTATGAATCATCCTTACCACATTATTCATGGTCTCTACCAATTAAAAATAAACACATCCATCTTTTTTTTTTTACATTATATCTACAGTTGGACTAACAAAATATGATATGTTTATTTTCAATTGATAGGGATCATGAATGATGTGATAAAGAGGATACATAAAATAACTTCTCTTTGTTCAGGTTTGAATGGTATTCAAATTAAGATAGTACTCTATTGATAGACAAATTATTTTTCTATTGGTATTGATATCCGTCTATTTTGATTAACCTTTTTAAATTTATTCTTATTTTTGAAGAATTATATATATAATATTTACAAATATCAAATAATGAAATTAAATAAATTTTAAATATAAAATTCATAACGTTTTTTAAATTTTGGTTGAAGAGAAAGAAAATATTTTAAAAATATTGGTGACATAGGTACAAATATCATAAATTTTACAATAAAAAATTTATCAATTATATAAAATATTATTTAATAAGTTTGATAAAAACAATTCATCATCAAATAAATAAAAAAATATTTTATAAATTAAATAATAATGTCATCTCAACTGATATAATCTATTCACAAACCCAAAATAAACAATAAAAAAATAATTTTAAAAAATACTTTTGGTACAAATAAATAATAAAAATTAAAATATATTTTAAAATTATCTTTTTACTGCTCGGTATATTATATTATAATCATTACGAAGAAAATCAATTGGTAGGATTTATAATTGAAACGAAACATTCTAGTCAATGTCGAAATAAAATTTAGTATTATAATTGTGACCAAATGTTTCCAACAATAATTTCAAAATTTGAAGTTTAGAAGTCCCTATTACTTTTTCCAATATGATTTTCTTTTGACAAAATTGTCTGATTTTGACTTTTCATTTTTTATTTTGGACAGAATTCCCTGATTTTGACCTGTAACAATAGTGAAAGCCAGTAAGGAGTCCACAGCTAGATTTGCATATATCATCTCTGATAAGTTAAAAAAGTATGGAATGCATTTGTTTGAAGCTTGGGAAATTTCAACCTTCACTCCTAAGTTTCCCTTCTATTGACAACAACATTCAATATGGAAGCAAATGGCAAACAAGACATGGACCCATTTTCATTATCGCTTGACAATCGTCCACACGCACACACACCCTTAAAACTCTCTCTCTCTCTCTTTATATATTATATATAATGGTGGAATACAAATACCTTAAAACTCTCTCTCTCTCTCTCTCTCTCTATGTATAATAAGGAAGACGGGAATACGACAAGAATTAAGTAGGAAGTTGTTGGCAATGGCATGTTGTTTTTTGCATTTTATTTACCCATTACCTAATATTTTACGTTATTTTTAGTTTTCAACCTTCCCTTTTTTATTGTTTTCCTTCGGATTGGATTAGTTTTGTCTACTAAATTTTATTATTTTAGATTTTATCTCTTCAGTTTGAAAATCTCCTCTCTTTTTTTTTTTTTTTATAATTTAAAATATATTAAAATACTATACAACTTTTAGGTGTAATGCACAAATTTACTACCTGAATTATATCATTTTTATCACTTTAGTTCTTAAACTTTTTTTAGGCTCAATTCAATCCTTAATGTTATTAAGTATTCCCGATTCAATTCTTTGGATGATAAAACCCAACGATTAAAATATTTAGTCAATCATATGCTGGCATGTGCATATAGTGACACCATTGTCAAAAAACTTTAAAAATCTTTTAAAATGACAAAAATATAAAAAATATAAAATATAAAATTTACTAAAAGTTAAAAAATGTTTTAAAATTTTACAAACAACATTTACTATAGCTTGAAAATGAGATCATTATCTCTTTGAAGGATATCGCTTATGATAATTGTTTTATAATTCAATCATCGGAATTTATAATTGGTAGATTTTTTAGATGATTAATTTGAATAATTTTTTTTAAAATATTTAAATAATAATTTTAATTATCCAATAACAAATTTTACTATTTTTTAATAATATTTTACAATTTCTAATAATTTTTATAAATTTTAATTTTTTTAAAACAATTATATATTTTTATATATTTTAAAGAGATTTTAAGTTTTTAACACCGGATATTCTAACTAGTTTTTCTTAAATATTCAATGGACTAACAATAAAACTTTAAGTATCAAAGTGAAAAAAAATAAATTATTTTATAGACTAAAATATGCATTAAACCAAATTTTATACTTATATCTTATGATTAAATTTAAATAAAAGAATTTATTAATTAAATAATAAATTCCAACAGAATCGGATTTAACTTAAAAATATCATGGCTCATATTCATTTTAATTTTAATTTTAATTAAACCTATCAAATTATTCAATTTTAAAATGTCATGTTGAAATTTACTCCTATTAGATTGCAACTATATAACTATTATCTAGTAATTGTTGGTTTTGCTATTAAAATAAATTAATTTATTTATATATTTTAATATACAATTAAAAACCAATTTAAAGTGGAATAAAATATTTTTATTATTAATTAAAAAATTCAATCTGAGTTAGATTGATTTTAAAAAAATTGCATAATGCTTGACCCTAACAAGTCCAACTTATTAGATTAAACAGATAATAACACTTCAAACATATTTAATAATAATATTTTAAAATTTATAATGAAAAAAATTTAAAAGAGAAGTTCTTTTATACAATTATTAGATTATTTAATAAATTCTTAAATAAGCTCAAATCATCTGTTTTAAAATTCTAAATTACTACCTATATCAATTGAGCTAATATTTAATTAATAATTATTATAATTATACAATAGTATCATTATTATATTTAGATACTCACATTAAAATATAGATTTCTTGAAAAATTAAAATAAAAGAAAAAATATAAAATGTTTTTCTTAATTTTTATTAAATGTTTATTTTATCTATAATCTCATAAGAAGAAAAATATGTTTAAGCACACTCAAATTTATGTCTTTTAATTGTTGTATTAACAATAGTGCCATTTGAGCTAAAGCTCAAGAAGCTAATATCTTTGTTTTTCAAAATAGTCGAATTCTGCTATTAGACCATGTATTCTGCATAAGTTGTAGATTTAGTTCGTATACTTTAATTTAATTAAATTTAGTTTCTATATTTTTTTGAATTGGTTAATTTCATTCCCTATACTCTTTTGAATTTTTAGTTCTAACCAAATGGTAGTAGTTAAATTCATTCGACTAAATTCTACGATTACTACTGTATTATACGTAAAGTTATAAATTCAGTCTATACTCTTCAATGGGATAATTTTTAGTCATTATATTTATCGAATTTTAATATTTTAATTTTAATGCAAATAACAGTCGTCAATTTTATCATCATGTTTATTTTTTGACTAATATTTATAAATAACAAGTTAACATGACATAACATTACATATATGATAATAAATTTACTATATCAAATTTTAGAAACAATATAACTTAATTTAATGAATTTAATAAATATAATTTATTTAGAATTAAAAATTTAAAAATAAAAAATAAAAAAATAAAATACAAAATCCTCAACTTATATATACTACAGTGAGTAATATCAAAATTTACGTTGTTAAATTTATTTATATTTACTGTCTACAACATATTAACTTTGGATTTGAGTTCTTCAACCAAAAAAAAAAAAAAAACTTGGGATTTGAGTTTGCTTTTTTAATAATTATTTTATCAATTATTTTTTGATCGATATAAAAAAGAAATCGTTAATAAAATAAAAAGTCGGAGGGAAGATAAGTATAAAAGGTCTTAGCTTTGGCTTCGGCTTCTCCTCCATGCTTACGTTTCTCTTCATTCGCTTCTATCATTTTATTCAGGTATTTTTTTAATTATTTACTTTTCTTTTTCTTCTTTTCAGATTAAATTTCATTTCATTTTTTTTATTTCAAGATTCTATTTTTAATACCCAATTTCACCATTTTTTTTCTGATTCTTTGTTCATTCATTGTTCAATTCCTTTTTTTTTTTTCCTTCTTTTTAAAAATTATCCCTTAAAGTTTCCGATATTGGAAGTTTTCGTAAATTTGATGGAAACCTAGAACATTAAATGAGTTTTTGTTGGAATGAGAAAAGAAAGATTGAAGTTTGGAACCTTTGAAGCATGCTATATTTAGAGATATATAGGCAAAACTAATGGTATTTAATTCAATAATCTGTGAAAGAATCGAATCGAGAAGGATATTAGAAAATATGGTGGAATTGATTTGTAAAAAATATATATTTATATATATTAATTAAATTATATTGTAATTTCAATATTGTGATACTATTGAAATGGAGACATAAATCTGGACTTAAAAATTCATTAATTATTATTAAAGTGTAATTCATCACAATTCTTATTCGAATGAGATTAAATTAGTCAAATACAAAGACATGATGAAAGGATTAAATGTTGAGATTAAGATTCATTGTATACATTAATTTTCATTGATTCTCTTATAAGAATTTAGAGTTTGGAGTTCCGAAATTGGTTTTGTGTTTTTATTTCTTTAGGTTTTTTTGTTCTTGCACGCCATGATTGCTTTTTCTGGGTTTAGGTTATTTGTGCTTCTCGAGTCTATGTTAAGAAATTACTAAGTTAGTTTCTTTGGACATTTTGCATATTGTTATTATTGTTATTGTTATTATTATTTGGGATGGTTTATATTATCACGTGCTAATTATGATTAATTTACTTTATGTTATTGTCTGCAGAATTTCTTTTGGGGAGTATACAAATTCAGTTAGGAAAGTGGACGCTGTTCTCTTATAAGTTTTAATAATGCTTACATGTGATATAGATCCTGATGTTGTTCGATGGGGTCTCCAAGACCTACAAGTTTGTGTATTTAGCCACTCTGGTGCCAATGGAAGTGTTACTCAGTATGAAAAAGACAGTAGTCAAACTGGGTATATTAGAGAGGGTTATCATGAACCTGAACTTGTAAATGTAGAGAATGATGCGGTTATTGCACATGCGCTTCAAGAGGAACTTTCACGAGTTGCTGCCGCAGAGGCATCCGGATTTAACAATCCTAACCAAGATTCCATTCTTGCTCAAGATTGGGTTGGCCTTACAGGAAGGCGACATAGTCCTGGTAGTGGAACTTCTGAAGTTGCCATTCTGACTCAATTATTATATTGGCTTTTATTAATGTAAAAGTGTTGAATTGTGTAGATAATGAAGATGACCAAAAAACCATAGATCATAACCAGGGACACGGAAATGAAGTTAATAAGGGGAAGTGCGATTTAGATGATTCTATCCTAAGTAGATGTGAACAAGGTGGCACCTCTAGCATGGGTGACAAAATTTCTCTTGGTGAAGATATGTTGCGTATTGATATAATAGATCAGTCATCTGATCTTGATGGTCAAGTAGAGAAGAGGTTGAATGACATGGTTGCTATTCCTGTGAGTACAAGTCTTGGAAAGTTGTGTTATTTATTAGGATTTGAAGGATTTTCGTGTTATCTTTTAACTGAAGTTCCACTGCATGGTAGTGGAAGCATTACTTGCTACATAATTTGCTTTCAATATCTAGTTGATTTTATCTTTATCATAATTTTGATGAAGTCATTGTGCTTTTAGTTAGGATTTGCCCATGTTTCTTTTTCTCCCTATGCATTGAAAAAAAATGTATGTGCTTAACATGTTTAATTTAATTGATCAGTGTAATTTTTTGCGAATTTATTACCAAACTTTCTGACGAATGTCATGAAATTTAGTTGATTTGGTTTATGCTTTTGGTACACAATACTTTGGGAATGGAAAGATTTCTGTTTATCACATGCTGAATTTAACTCCTTTGATATACTTTCCTCACATGAAATTAGCATTAGTAGTGTTTAGTAAGTTGGCACTGCTTGAGGTGTTTCAAGGTTTGCCACTACCTTATATGGATGTAACTAATAAAGGCAAAATTCTATTTGTGCATATGGATGTGATTTCTTGACCTTTAACCCAATAACAATGAGTTGGATAAGAATTGACATTGCAAATTTGGTGATTTGCATTGTGCAGCATGTACCTAAAATTAATGGAGTAATACCATCAGTTGATGAAGAGACATCTGACCATCAAAGGCTGCTTGATAGGTTTGGCTTGAAATTTTCCTTTATATAGCTAATGGCATCTTGGTCTATTTTTTTTTTCCTGTTTTTTTGTGGCAATTAACTTTATCACCCTAGTTCTCCACTGGTTGGGGGCGCTTTGCACCTTATTCCTTTTTTTTTTTTGAAGTACAGTGATAAATTACTTGTTTAGGAGTTTTTTCTTGTAAATTTGTAAAATATTTGGGATCCATTTTGGTAAAATAATTGCTCTTTTTTCCCTGGGATCCATTTTGGAAAGTAATTGCCCTTTTTTCCCTTTACTAACCTTTTTTCAACGGTATCTTTAGCCAAAATGTTATCTGATTGAGTCGTTTTACCAAAATGCATCTCCATTTCTCCCTTTTCTCAAAAGAAATACTTTTGCAGTAATGTTATTTGGTTATATTCTTCCTTCTTGTGAATGTTTGATTTTAATAGCATTTTAAATTTAGGACTAATTATTTTATCATTCAGGTTGCAGTTGTATGGTCTGGTTGAGAATAAGGTTCAAGGTGATGGTAACTGTCAGGTTGGTTTTTACTTTATTTCTCTAATAAAAAGATACGTCATATGCACAAGTATTTTCTCTTCTGAATTTGTGAGATATAGATACTAACACATTGGTTGGAAGCCGCATTAATTAGGCATAAACACATTGGATGAAGGTACTATTGAAAAAGTTTTGTGCTAATACCATGAATGTGTTGAGACACTTTACTGTTTATAATCTTCATGCTAGTTCTATGGTATCTGCATAGTATTATTTCAGGATGGTGGAAATCATGTCTTCTAGCAATCACTTTACCGTTCACAAGTTAGTGGACAGTATTCAAATGGCAACAGTTTGACCCTGAATTTGTACAGACTTCTAAAATAATGAAAATGGGGAAACATCATTTTCGTTTGTCTTCCTCTGATTCTTTTCTACTAGGTTGAAGAGTTCTGTATGTTTCTTTGAATCCTTGACGATATCTATGGTGGTTCTTCTGGTTGTTAGTTACTGAGAATTTAGATCATACATCTAACAAACTAGAACGCATGGAAACATATATGTGTGTGTGCATGCGCGTATATAACTAGAGGAATCAGTTTACAGTTCTTGGTTTCATTTGGTTTGTCTGTAATTCCCAATTGAAATGATATTCCCTTTTACCAATTTTAGTTATGAAATAGTGATACATTGTTTAGAGCCTATTTCTCTATTCTGTGATTGATGCTTATCTTTTACAAAAGTGACGTTGACCACAGAGCCTTACTTGTAATTTTCATTAGACCTCTTTGTCAGTTCATTAACTAACTTCTCTTATTTTACATGTTCCAGTTTCGTTCTTTATCAGATCAACTTTACCGTTCTCAAGATCACCACAAGTTTGTGAGGCAGCAAGTTGTTTACCAGGTTGGTTAGCCTTTTTGTAAGTTCCACTTTAGCGAGCTAATTTTGTTCTTTGGTGTATAGTTCAATTTGTTGGTCTTATGCTTTTTTTTTTTTTCCTCATGATATGTCGATTTCATTAGCTTAAATCGAATTCAGAGATGTATGAGGGTTATGTTCCAATGGCTTATGGTGACTATTTGAAGAAAATGAACAAGTAAAAAATTTCTTTTCAGTGCTATTTTATTACTAAAAAAACTTTCTATGAATACTTTCATGCTTATTATAGTTATTTACATTGATGAAGCAGGAATGGTGAATGGGGTGATCACGTTACATTGCAAGCAGCTGCAGATTTGGTATGCCAATGACCAAACTCTTCAATTTCTAACATGATTGTACTTTAATGTTTGTTGAACTGCAAGAGTTTGAATGTAGACCATTACTTTTGTACAACTGTAGGGCTTAAACTTTGCTAGTATATGAAACTGAATTTTCCTTTTACATTATTTTTTATGAAATATTTACCATTTCAGTTCTATATGCATGTTTAGGTTCTGAAAGAAGTATTAACATGTAGCTTTACCTGTGCTGGTGAACTTTGTTACCATAATGAGTTTTATGCTTTCCAATGGTTGGAAAATTATCTGAGGGCAATGTTTTGTTCATGTTACCTAAAAACATGGAAGTGGTCCCAAATTTGTGGATATGCTGCTCTAAGTTTCATTTTTCTTGAAATGCCCTGTCCAACCTCCAAGGACTCTCTAAATACATGGGATCTTGGAAAAAAATGAACATACTTGAGTCCAACACATACCCATGTTAGACATACACTTTATAATCAATGTAAAACTCATTTCAATTTGTTAGATTTTAAGGCTATTAGGATTGGGTGATAATATAGCTCATAGTGTAATAATATTTTTTTATCAATCAATTTCAAGTTCTATTTTAGAAAATAACGGAGGATTGACGTTTTTTTTTTTCCAAGGCATTTACTAATTGTGAAGTGAAGTAGTTAGGTTCATGCATGGGATGCTTGACAGGTTTCTATGAAGAGTGATTCTTACAGATATATATATATATAAATAAAATTAAGACTTAACATTTCATATCTCGCATAATTTTTGCAATAGCATGTTTTGCTTATTCTGATTTGGACCATTTAATAGATAACTAATGTAAACTTTCTGTATAATTGCAGTATGGCGTAAAGATATTTGTATTAACTTCATTCAAGGATACATGTTACATTGAGATCCTTCCACATGATCAAAAGTCTGAACGAAGTAAGATCTTGATGCTTTATATCCTTTTCTTTTTCTTGGGTCTAATATTGGAGAAGTAGCAATAATATTTGATCACATTACTTATAGGTAAGATGTTCAGGTATATCATTAGATTTTAAAATTTCAAAGCCGAACTCAAGTTGCAATTCTTGTTTAATGCACATACAAAATTTTATGCAGTACAAAACTAAAAAAGCCAAAATTCAGATGTGTAAAAGAAATGTATACCCATACTTTCTAAGCCTGTGAACGTTGTAGGTTGTTGAATTCTTGGATGCTCTTGATCTTTGCATAAAATTAATTTTATGCAGTTTATGTTTCCCAATTATTGTGAAGTGGATGGACTTCTGATGTGGTTAGAGTTTTGCAAGACTTTCATTCTCATATCAGTTATCACGGTCCAAATTGATCATCAATTTGCATTCCCCCCCCCCCCCCCTTTTTTGAATTTCTATAAAATATGTTTTCGACTTTGCTGCAGTTGCTGGAAATCAAAATACCATGTAGTTTTTTAGATATTTCTGCCATTAGATTAGATGGAGATTAGCTGGTTATGGAACTCTGCACCTTGCCGAATTAAATTACATAATGCTATATTTCTCTAATATGGTTTTTCTGGATATTTTGATGTCATGTACTTGATTTGATACTTGCTTCAATTTCGCTTGTTTATAATTTGTGATTTTTTGCAGTTATTTTCTTGAGTTTCTGGGCTGAGGTGCACTACAATTCAATTTATCCTGAGGAAGGTAAACAGTAAACACAGCAACATACATTTGTTCAAAGTCAGTAGCGATTCTTAATTTAAACTTAATATATAGATGAAAACTGAAAACATAACCCTGAAAATATTTGTATAATTTTGGTGAATCCTTGGAGTCAACATCATAACATGAATCTGGTATAAAAAGAAAAAACAACCTAATTCAACTCCTTTGAGAAGCGAACATGGGCTTTTTGTTTCTCCAAATAGACTTATGCAATGTTATCCAGACTCTTCATATTTTTAGATATCCATGTCTGACTTATGCCCGACATATTTATAACCTGAGTGCTGGGCATAAGCCTCCAAATATATTCAAAACCTTCCAAAAAAGTGAGCATACCTGTACCAATACTCATATTCAAGATTCATCTGGGTCCCAATAACATAGGACTTATTTTCCAATTACAAATTCGTTCTTTATCTTTGGAAAATATCATGTTGTACTGAATTGTGATGCATATTTGTATTGACACAAATGTTGCTTTTTTTACATCCAGAACTGCCGATGTTAGAGAGTAAGAAAAAGAAGAAATGGTGGATGCTTTGAAGCTAGGAGAACGGCTAATCTGGGTGGCCATAAATTTAACTCTAAACCTCTTTTCAAAGGACCCTTCTATCTTTGGTCTCTTTCAAAGAGTTGGTTTCCCTTGGAGAAAGGTACCTCAATTCTTTCCTTGTACATGCAATATATATATATATGTATTTATATATGACCTTTCCAGACTCATTTATTCCATTATTTTCTAATTTTTCAAATTGGTGATAGGCTAGTAGTTTAATAGCATCCTGATTGTAAGTTTGTAGTGATTCTTTCTATTTATTCATTTATTTATTTTTACTAGTATTTGAATTTGAGGAATGTTAACGTATTTTGGACTTGAACATGACATGTTTAATAATGGAAATTTTGTAATTAATACGACAGGGTCATGTTTGAATACGATTAACACTGTACATTTAATAATGTATCATATTTATGTTAAGATAATGTTTATATTTTATGAGGATTTTTATCGATTTTAAACCAGGTTTTAAATGATTGTAATGTTCAACCAAAAAAATACATTATTACCATCGTCTTTATTATATATCATTAACGAAATAATCAGCTACCTTACATACATGTAGATTGAAAATTTGGTATTGACAATGAATCCATGACTAGGCCTTCATTTGTAGGGAGTTTTAAAAATTTTCTCGACAATGTGTACGGCACAATGGAACCCCGTACGGTGCTTTTGATAAAACAAAAATACCATACCATCTTCCGTTTGAGATTTTAATTTCTCTGTCTTAAAATTCCACATGACAAGATGTTCATAACTACATATGTATGGTTTTAACTTTCTGAGAACGTGTATCATAACTTTTAGTACCTATTTAGCATGCTTCTGTTTAATCCTAATCCTAAATCGATATCAACTAATTTAAAGTCCTTTTTATACCAAAAATTTTAATGCATTTCGATTGTTTTGGAATGTTTAGTCTCTTTTGGTCAATATTGGCCTGTATCAATATATATTGATCTTGGTTGATACTAGATTTGATATTTAGACAATTTTTAATCTTTTTTATTTAAACAATTTTTGTTTTTCATTATTATATTTAGAGATAAAATATTATATTTTTAATTAATTAATAATAAATTTTAAAATTTATATTCGATTTATATGCATGTAATTGAAGTCTATTTGCATTTATATATATTATACACATTGATAAACCAAAAATATTACAACAGAACAGTACTAATACAAAAACAAAACACAATGTAAACCTGTATACTGCTTTAGCTAGAACAAAACAATTCATGGCATCCTTATAATGACAAGCAATTCATGGCATTATATTTGAAGACATTAAAAGGGAAATAAATTGAAGTATATGATCAAAATTTTTCCTATGTTACTCGGATTCAGAAATGAGTACCAGATAAGGTATGTAACCAATACTGGTACACTCAATTTTTCTTTAAAAAAGAGTGCTATCACTCATGCGATACATTCGTTTTCGATCATTTGGCGTACTTCATTAACAACCAAATATGCTTTGTGGCCACCAATCACCTCAGCCTGTTTCTTGCTATCTCTCCATAACTGTAACAAACACCATTATTAGGTTAAAAACCATTGTATCCAAGACTGCAAGCAAATCAAACTATCTTAAAGTTCAGCTGAATGTTGCTTTGCTAAAGTGCCAAGGCGGATCTTTAGGAAAATAAATGTGACCTGAATTCGGATGCAATGTCAGATACATGTATGTATCTGAGATGAGTATGTTCAATTTTTGTTTCGAGTTTTTTTATGTATTTGGAGGGCTTTTGTAAGGTCATATCCTCGTACCTGTATCCATATATGTGCTGGACACGGGTTTTTCGATAACATTGAAATCAAGGTAGAAATTATGATTTATTAAGGAATTGTTACTAACCTGTATCGTTGGCATTTTCTGCAGAGTTGTTGATGAATCGAAACATGCATAAAGGAATAATCAATTCAGTCTAATCATAATTTCATAATTTTTGTTAATAAAACAAATCATGCATGTATTAGAAGAGATCCTTTGAACTCATAGTGGGTAAGTGTTGAAACAAGAAAATGCCATGAAGATTCAAGGGTATGATCGCTGTCTTCGTAACATGAGTTTTCAAATGTTAGATGCTTTTCTATATCTGTTTAAGAGCTTGTATAAAAACGGTTGTAGGCTATATCATTCGGACTTGGGTGTGAATGTTGGGTACATGTATGTATTATATAGGTGTGTGCAGTTTCTTCTAAGTTTTTCCATGTATTTTAGGGGTCCTTGGAGAATCATATCCCATATCTCTATCCAGAAATGAGACGAGCATTTCAAAGGAAAAAAATGAAGTCAGAGTAATAGAGGTTGTAGGATACAAGACTTTAGAATCTAATGTTATTCTACCCAAAGGATTGAAGAACAAGTTTGGCAACTGTGATTTTCAAGATTACAGGCAATTGCTTTTTTGTATTGTTACATTACGCCAAAGATTTGAGTGATTTATCGGTGTTTTAACTACAGAAAACATAGTTGTATTGACAACAGACAGTTCAAAACATAATTATTAAGCTGACAGATGTCAGAGTTATGTGACACTTACAGTGACTCCGGCCCGAGCAACAAGGTTGTGCGGAACAGTATTGACATCTACACAGTAAAATCGCAATCTGCAAGAACCATTCGAAAGGAGATTAATGTCCTTAATCACCAAGCTAGCTTGTTCGATTTCATACATGAACAACTTCAGACAAGAAACAAAACCTACATGATAAGGACTATTTTTTATACATATGAGATTGCAGAATTCCGGCATAAATTTTAGCCATTGGATCATCTGGGGATGTAGAAGCAACAAACAAAAGGAAAATTGAAAAAAAAGAAGAAGGAACTGATGAATTGAAGCATTTAAGTAGCCTAGAAAATACTGCAAAATTCAGAGACAACAGCATGCAACAAATTAAAAAATCGAAAGTTTAAACTTCAAAGTTAGGCACTACGAGATTCCCACTCTGCTCCTTGTACTTTAATGGGAAAGACATCTCCGGATTAATCAACAAGCCAGCAAGATGGACTAATTGCAAGCTTTTGCGGACTATCTAAGGAGAAGGATCGGTTCATGGCCTGATGTTCCACATGAAAGAAGCAATGCAAAGCTGTGCTTAAACAAGTCAAAGGCTCACAATCTGAACCCTTAATTTATATGAATCTGGATACGTTGTTGCTCAACTCCATCATCTATCATATGTGGTAACAAGTATTAGAAGAAATAAGCTATGTGAATGAATATCATGAGATCATGAGATGCTGAATTCCTTCAAATTAGTTGCAAACTAAGGATGAACTTTTTGGTTTGCTAGTTCTCTGGAACAATTAGAAAGCAACTTGTTTCACTAAATGAGTCGAGAGAGACCCTGGTCCAAATGAATGGTCAGAAAAGATTCGGCTCCCCTAACTAACTTCAAATTAAAGCCAGAACAGGGAGATTTAAATACTTAACAAGGAGATGGATGAAGTTGATCAAGGTATTTATCAGCTTATGCCAAAAATCTACAAGTATACTCCTTTTTACAGGTAAGTTAATAATTATACATCCAAATACATGTGCAGGAACAGAATAGTAACTATACCCGAATCTATGTTACTCAAACTCGGGGGCAAGTGTCGGATATAAAATGTCCTATATGGATATGTTCAGCATTTTTCTAGGTTTTTCCACATATTTGGAGGGTTTTTAGAATGTCCTTGGAGAGCTATATCCCCATATCCATGTTTGAATGTACATTGGACAGAGATATTTCATGAAAAATAGAGTTCAAGTAACATACACCAAAATGATTTGAGAAACAAGGACGCTACACTAGGTTCATTGCGATAGATCAGATTAATAGTGTTGCTGATTTAAAATGGAGTTTAGCTGACCTTGGATAGTAATCAGCTGCCAACTTTTCCAATTTTGGTTTCAAATATATACACTTTCTGCACCAGCTTGCCATCCTACAAGTTCAAATCACTTTGTTTTACGATCAAACTCAATACATTAATAAGAAAATCAAGATCTAAAATATGTTGATCTGCATTCTGCAAAGAGGAGAAGCTTTTTGTACATTAATTCAACTCAACATTCTGTATTGGTAGTTTTCAAGATAACAATTAAGCTTTGAAACAATAATACCTTCCTACACTGTTCCAACTCTTCATCTTTCTTAAATTATCTGTTTTGAACACCCATATTTGACACCTATGGATATTGGTATGGAATACGAGCCAACAAGGGTCCTTCAAATACATGGAAAAAACTTGAAGCATAAAGAAAGTTGAACATATACCTGTATCTAACGTTCACACTGAGTCCAAGTTTACGTATTCTTCATCTAGGTGTAGGAAACATCATAGATGAGAATTTAAGGTTGAATATAGCAATAAAATTTTCCAGCCAACTTGAATCAATAGCAAACAACCAAAAAGCTCTACTTGTTTTTCAGTCTCATCTACATTAGGCCACGTTACCAGGACAGGAATGGCAGAATATCTCCAAATTTAATCTATTTTTTATATTACTCGGACTGGAGTGCAAGTGTCCAATAAGGGTATGTGTAGTTGTACAAAGGTATGTATGTATCTATATTCAACTTTTTAATGTTCTTCTATGTATTTTAAGGATCACAGGGCAATTCAAAAATGAAGGGTGGGAGCAATCTAGTTATTTCCCCTTCACTTTCTTTGCAAACAAACCACATAATGTTGATCAGTCTCATTAAATGGGAAAATCCATGTTTGGAGCTGGAGATACCATAAGTTTAAATATGGCGGATGAAGTTTATGGGTTGGGAAAAGATTTATGTAAATACTCACATTAAATGGGAATAAGAATTGATTTAATGAATAAACCAGATTCTCAACAAAAACTTTCAAGCATCGACATTTTCCTGGGAAAATTTAACTTTCTCCGATTCAACAAACAACAAAAAGTAGACAAATTCGTACCAAATCAAAACAAACCCAATAAACCATATTATAAACAACCCAGAAATATACATACCACAGTATAATCAAAGACTCCTCAAGTTGTTGAGCTTCTGCAATGACTCTATCGAACTGATTCTCACTGCAAATTTGCTGTAATTCAACTGTCAATGGCGCATCATCCAACTCCTCCAATTGCCCTTCTTCTCTCCAAGCACTAAAGATCCCAAAGTTCCCTCCAAACCCATCAATTTTCTCATTAAAACCCAATATTTTTCTCTTCAAACAAAACCCAAAGCTTGAACAAGGGGTTTTTTTCGAGAAGGATACTGAGAAACAAGGTAAACAGTATCCTGAAAAATTGGAATTTATCAGAGTTTTAAGAGATGGAGAGAAGCTTAAGGTGAATGATTGAGAAGTCATTGCAAGAAAGGAATTGTTTGTTTTATTTGTGAATCTATAAAATTTAAAACCCTGTTTCAGGATTTTTCAGGAAATGATTAGTCAGGCTTTAGAGGTCGTGGGGTCCTATGTTAGATTGGGCAGACATTAATCAACATTGAACTGCACTGTTTTCCTGCTGTCAGATTGGGCTTTTCTTTTGTCTGTTTCTGTTGGAGAGAAGCTGTTTTTATCCGTATAAATATATTCTTCAAATAAATGAAGAAAAAAACCCCAAACTTGAGTATATTGATATAATACATACAACAAATCCACATCCAAGACTGGGCATTTCAGTCTGGAAATGTAGATGTATGTTATGGTTTCGTGTTCTTAAAAGCTCCAACTATGTCAACTACTTTTTGGAGACTAATTTAGGCATAAGCTTACAAGAAATTAACAATTAAACAGAGAATGAAATTGCTAGAAAAATTGTGTGTATGTAATAAGAACCCAGAATCGACATCTGAAATTCAATCACATTAGCAATTCAGTTTCAAAATCTGCAATACAATGTGTTTGAAATGGACTTTCTTCCACCTTTTTTCTTGATTGGGCATGTATTTATATCTGACAATTACATTTGAGCCCGAATAAAATAGCTCTTTAATGTTCGAAAAAGACTTGCTTGGCACTGGCATGGTCTTTTGAAGGTGGATGGTGATTGTTATGGACCTCGGACAGTTCTGAAAAGAACAATCTTCGAATCATAAACCGATGTGAAGAGTTAACAATATAAGATCATCCTCCATGTTGCTTTCACAATCCAAAAATTCGACCAACTTGTTACAAAGACATTCAACCCCCTGCTGAAGCCAGCAGAAGACCAGTTGATATTTTCATGGTGCAAAACCTTCAAGACGAAGCAAACTTTCATGTTAGATCCAATACGGAACTCAAATAAATAGTACTAATACACTGAAATTTGCATCGATGTCTTCAATCACCAGGAAGCAAGTGATGAGACATACCTCAAATCTAAGTTGCTTCCGTTCTCCAAGAAACCATGTCCAACATTAGAAGCAAATCTGTACACAAATACGGGAATATGATCCTTCAATGATTCTCTAAATATATGAAAATCTGAGGAAAATAATAGAGCATACCCGTGTCAGACACGTACCTGTATTCACAGTTTCATACTTGAGCCCAAGTAATATAGGTAGTATGAACATGTAAGCATTTGAAAGAGAAAAGACCTGAAGCTTTGAGACCAAGTTCATCAGTCTCTCCCAACCTATATCTAAGTTTTGTATTTTGTTTCCTCTACCGAAAAAATGGGCAAATTAGTCCTTACACGTTAAATTATAGAGAAAATGCACCATATGAATTTAGGGACTAATTTGCATTTTTTGAGTAAAGGGGGAAAGATGCACAACTCAACCTTTGTATACCATATGAATTCAAAAGAAAAAACATAATAAATAGCATATTTCACGTAAAGAAGAGAATAATGTTAGGTGTTAACAAAGAGGTGATTGTGAATGAGAAGACCATGTTATGATATATGATAATCAATTATTGACAGATAAAATTTCTAATCCATTATAAAAGTTGAAACAAAGGACTTCAACTTTTTAGTTTAGAACACTACAAGAAACGCATTGATAGAGAGTCTTCAGAAAGATTCCAAGAAATTTGAGGTTGATGCCTGTCATGATTGTGGATCAGAGTAGCTAACACAAGATTGTCGAAAGGAAAAACAATATGCATCAGATAAGCATTTCAATATCTGTTTTCATGCATTCTGTTGGATATGTTGGCATTTTCCTGTGTGTTGCATGGCTGGAAACTAACTGCAGTTCTTGTTGTTATTGACCTTTTATAGTGTTCGAAAATCCGAGGAACCATTGATGTACTGATTTCAAAGCTTCTTTATCAGCTAAAGAACACAATGCACAACCATTGAAGATCATTGATTGCAGGTCTTCCATTTCGCAAATGACTCTGTTTCTGTATTATGGAAACTAATGAGAGAAGCATCAATATTTATTATCCCAACCATACAAAGTTCAAGCTAACCTAGCAATGCATACAAGGTTAACAAAAACAAGAAATTGTTTAAAATGGTGAAGAAAAAGTGCTCTTAATTGACATACACAAAATGTATTGCATGAAAATTACCAAATTGAATCAGGTAGCTAGCTATCCATATCTTTATGGGCATGATGATTCTGAGCAAAATCTCGACCTTTTTACCTTGTGCATATCGCAAAATAGTCCCTCAAAATGCAGTCAAATCAGAATCCATGAACTCCAATTTACAGAAAGCTGGGAATGGAAATTAACCCACAAATCACCCACATTCATGATCCCAACTTCAATCAACTTATTCACTTCTTAAGTTTCTGATCTAATTCTGTTGAAAAAAAGGAAAAAGTACTTTTGTAATGAAAGTAAAGGAATCAAGAAATAAATTAGTGATGAAAAAGAAAGGATGAGGGTTAATGAAAATGAATGGAATACCTGCGGCAGGACATTTGTTTTCTCAGTCACTGCCCCTTCTATATAATGAGTTGACCGTCAATTCAAATAAAGGGAGGTGGGAAATGTTGGGCCAGTCTTTACCTTTCTCCTTTTCACAACGTTCCTTCAGCAATGGACATCTCTTAATGTACAAACGAGAAAGAGAGGGAGGGAGCATGTTTGGCGGCATGGAGTGGAGGTTGGGACAGTCTGAGATATACAAATTGCAAAAGGAGGTGAGGTGTTGAAACCCCTTATACTTCAAACTATTTAGATTTGGAAGATCAGAGATCCTGAGAGATATAAGTGAAGAGGGAAGCAGATGTTCATCTGGAAAACACTCCATCTCTATTTCTGAATATGGGGAATTTGAGGTTGATGGCATGATTGCAGATCATGGTAGCTAACACAAGATTGTCAGAAGAAATTTGAGCCTGATGTCTGTTAAGAGTGTGTTCAAAAACATTTAAGAGAAATAAAATAAGGTGCGAGTAAACATGGGCAGCAGTTGAAAGCCAAAATGATTCAACTAAAAACCCCTTTACATTTTACAACCAAGTTTAAGCTCATTCACGGAAAGCTGCGATTCGACATTATCCAATTCCCACCAATCACCCACTCCGTTAAAAGCATAGTAATAATAACCTTAATTACCTTTGGATTCGAAGATGATCCAATTAATGTCCAAACAAAAAACCATCATTTGGATGACAATCATACAGATCTAACTCTATTTAAAAAAACAGTACAGCAAAAATACATTTGTCATGAAAGTAAAAAATGAATGGAAATACCTGCGTCAGAACATTTGTTTTCTCAGTCACTGCCCCTTCTATATAATGACCTCATCATCAATTTCAATGACAGGGATGTGGGAAATGTTGGGCCAATCTTTACCGTCATCCTTGTCACAATGTTCCTTCAGCAAAGGACATTTTGTAATGTACAAACGAGAAAGAGAGGGAGGGAGCGTGTTTGGCGGCATGGATTGGAGCTTGGGACAATTGGAGATTGACAAATAAGAAAGAGAGTGTGGAAGCATGTTTGGGGGCATGGATTGGAGGTTGGGACAGCCTGCGATATACAAATGGCAAAGAGAGGTGTGGTGTTGAAACCCCTTATACTCCAAACTCCTTAGATTTGGAAGATCAGAGATCCTGAGAGATGTAAGAGAAGAGGGAAGCAGATGTTCATCTGGAAAACACTCCATCTCTACTTTTGAATCACAGATCTCGAGAAATGTAAGAGAAGAGAGTGTATGCAAACTCCATTCCCTTTTCCTAATCAAGCTCTCAATTAGTTTACCACTGTTTCTGATTCCAATTTGTTTTAATTTGGAGGGCAAACCCTTTTTTGGAACCCACTTTATTTTTGGACAACTTCCTATTTCCAAATACTCAAGGGATGGAAAGACGAAGTGCATATGCTCTGGCAATGACTTTAAACTTCCGCAACCGAAAAGCACAAGTCGGGTCAAATTGGTGACAGCTAATCCATCTTCAATTTGAAAAGATATCAAATTTTGGCAAAAATATATCTCCAAAGAATTGAGATGCTGGTGTTGAGCGCCCTCTGAAGCAGCACTAATAAACTTCAAGTCTTCACATCCCCAAATCTTAACACGCTTTACCATAGGAAACGATCCTAATGGGAAAGATTCCAGTCCATAACATTTACTACTCCCTATTTCCAAGGATTCAAGGGATGTATACAAGAAGATATCGGAATAATCCAAGTTTTCACATAAAGAGATGCTAAATCGCTTCAGCGTGATGGGCACCCTAACTTCAGGAAGGGATCTAATTTCTGAACAAAAGCCCAAACGTAGCTTTTCAAGAAGTGTGCATTGTTGCAACATTTGTTCCAATACGGAATCATTCATATTCGAATCTGTAATGTCCAACTCCCGAAGCCCACAAGCCAATGGCTCCAACTGCAATGCTTGGCATTTCTTTAACTCAAGTTCCAAAATGCTTGGTGCCATTGGAAGCAAGCCTCCAAGCTTCTCACAATCTTTAATCTCCAGTTTCTTTAAACAAGGGAGGTGTTTGGGAAGAGACTTAGTTAGTTTTGGACAATCTCTAATGCATAGCTCTTGTAGAAGAGGGAAAGCTTCATCACTCCGACAATACCATTCCTCCCACTTTTTCATATTCTCAAAGCTTAGGATTTCAAGAGATTGAAATGGCTTAGTTGAAGCTTGTCCATTCCCATAGAACTCATCACCAACTATTAACACTCCACTCAAACCGGAAATGGAGAGAGATTTCAAGGATGATAATTGGCCAAGCGGTGGTAAGGATATGCAAAATTTACAATCATGTAACCCCAAAGATACTATATTTGAGAAGGAAGAATGCCCCACCCATTCCGAAAATATTATATCTTTATAACTCATAATAACAAGATGCTCCAAATTTGTATGAGGCTTTAGTTGTTCAAGTACTTCTCTATCATGCCTTGAATCACCATCAATATCATTTTCTTCACACCATATCAACTCCAATCCTTTAAGGTCCACCTTATCCTTCAAATTGGCATCTTTGGCATCCATGGCACATGCAACATTTTTTAGTCCCGAAATGGAAAGTCTGCCACGTAGATGCCTGAGCTTTCCCAACTCATTAATGCTTGATCCAGTTTGACAGCTTAAAACAAAATCTGTTACTATTCTAAGATTTTTCAACCTACCCATTCCTTCTGGCATCCTTGCTAACTTTGTTCCCTTGATATCAAGATATAGCATGTTGATCAATCTCTCCATGTCTCTCGGCAACTCATCAAGGTCGCTGCATCCACACAATTTTAATGCTTGCAAATTATACAATGTACACAAAGAGTTTGGTAACCTTTTAATTTTAGTTCTTGAGAGATCCAAATTTCGTAGATGCTTCAAATTACCAATATCTTCTGGCAAATTCTTGATATTTCTATACTCAGCCAATGAAAGCACTCGTAAGCTTGATTTCACCATCAAATCATGCATTAGCACATCACTGACAAATGAGCAGTACCAGACTGGCTTTGTATTTAAGAAAGTACGCAGACCCTTTGCTTTAGCTAAACTTTGAAATTTTTGCCGCACATCATATCGTTCTTGGACATTGGACATATGACGGGTCTTTTCAGTTATTACACAAGAACCACCACCACTACCTTCCAATCTGCAAATGAACTCTCCGGTTACAGATTTAGCCAAGTCACTAATTAGATCATGCAAGACAAAACAAGATTTCTTTCCTTTAGATTGTTGAAAGAATGACCTCAATCTTAAATCTTTGAAGTACTTGTTACCCCGTTCTTCCAGATCTCCATTGTCTTTGGGAAGCTCTAAAAGACCTTCAGCCATCCATAATTGAATAAGTTCTTCCTTTTCAAATTCGTAATCTTTAGAGAAAATTGAACAATAAGCAAAACATCGCTTCAAATGGGAAGGAAGATAATGGTAACTCAATGTTAACGCTGGAAGAATATTAGTTGCATCATTTGGAATGTCCCAAAAATTGCTATGTAAAATTTTCTTCCACTCATCAGCATCTGGTTTGCAACGCAGAGGGCCTCCAAGAGCTTTTACAGCCAAAGGGAGACCGCCACATCTTTTAACAATTGCTTCCCCGATTGCCATCAGATCTGGGTGCTTGGTGGGGCTTGAACCATCAAATGCATGCTTTGCAAATAACTTCCAACAATCATCATCTGATAACACATCTAAACGATAAGTTGGAACGTTCCTCATGATTGCTGCAACGTTTTCATCACGTGTTGTTACAATAATCTTGCTATTCTTGGCCCCAGAAGTGAAGGGACTTGCAAGCTCTTTCCAATGAAAATAATTCTTGTTCCAAACATCATCCAAAATGATTAGATATTTCTTTCCCGACAGCTGATCTTTGAGTTTAAGTTGAAGCTGATTTAAGTTCTGGTTTCCATCACAGCTACATTTCATCTCTTCAAGAATGGTTTTGGTTACCTTGAAAGCATCAAATTCCTCTGAAACAAACACCCATGCTTTGCGGTCAAACCATTTATCCACTCTGGGGTCGTTGTAGATCAATTGGGAAAGGGTGGTTTTGCCAAGCCCGCCCATACCCACAATGGGAATCACAGCTATCTGATTTTCAGACAGATTTTGAGGATCCAACAACTTCATTATTTCTTCTTTTTCATCATCTCTGCCATAAACATCAGACTCGTCCACCAAAGAAGTTGTAGGCGTTCTTTGAAATGCCTTTTCTCCTTTATAGTTTTCTTTCAGACACAGAATCTGTTTTTGGTTGAGTAGGTAGTCTAGTCTCCCAAGGATCTCTTCCAGCTTGGACTGCATCCCATCTTTGAAAGGATTGGAAGAAGAGAAAAAGCTACTAACCTTCTTCATAGCAGTAGTTTGATATTCGGGTTCGATCTTGTTCCGAAGAGCTTCATTAGAGATCTCGTCCAGGAGGTCCTCGGCATCATAAACAACATCTTTGAGTTCATCAGTCAACTTTTGACACTTGGGTTGGTAATCTGCTTATTTTCAGCATCATCCAACGCTGCTTTCACCGACATCAAGGTTGGCTTCAGTTTCTTCAGCAGCACAGGTTCAAGTTTCTTTCCTTTGATAAGCCTCAGAACATTTCCAGAAACAATCCTATCAAGCAGCACCTCAATGGAAGCAGAGAGA
The DNA here is from genome assembly GCA_025698465.1 of Gossypium longicalyx. Classification (NCBI taxonomy): domain Eukaryota; kingdom Viridiplantae; phylum Streptophyta; class Magnoliopsida; order Malvales; family Malvaceae; genus Gossypium; species Gossypium longicalyx. Next base: position 42,958,634 of record CM046999.1, read on the forward strand.
AAAGCTTCACCCACCATAGCCATTTTTTTTTTTTTTTGCAAAGAAAGGTTTAAAGGAAGTAATTGCAAATAATGGAAAAGAAAGTGCGTAAACTCAAAGTGAAGAAAGTTGCAGAGAAGAAGGATTTGAAACAGAAGAAAGTAAGTGAAAGTGAAAGCAAATAGAAAAGAGGAGAGCAAGAGTGAAAATATGAGATGAAGATGAGAGGGGGGGAAGGCTTTAACTTGAAATACTTTAATTTCAATAAAGATGAAAGAACTTCATCACTGCTAACGGGACTTGTAAAATCACCTGTGATCCAATTTACATGAAATTTGAGATGAATCTCTATATTTAAATTTCTTTCTTCATAATCTCAACTTTTATAATATTATTAGTTAATTTTGATTAAAATGTTAATGATATTAACATCCTGAAAATTCTTTGTTAAATTTATTTTTTTATTACATGAGTGAATTTTTTTTTAATTTCAAGATATCACACCATCAAATTTAGAAGAAGAATTTTAATGGTATTAAGTACTAAACTTAAAATATTAAATTCCAAAAAATAAAATAAAATAAATTCCTGAAAATATAAATATTAGAATAAGTTTCAAATGTATAAAGAATATAAAAACTTGTTCTGATGAAAGAATACAGAATTTAAAATATATTTTAACTTTCAAATTTTAGGTAAAACAATCATATATAGAATGTGTAAGAGTATTTTTCATTTTTCAGGACGTAAGGATCCTAAAAAATGTGCAATATTTCATCATTCGAGACAATTAATTTTTTAGTACTTTCCAAATTTATTATACTATTTATATATCATTATTCGAAGTTTATGAATGAGGAGAATATAAAGTAGGGTTAACCCGACTTCACTTTAAATTAAGAGAAAGAAAGTTAATAGTTGTAAGCCATTGTGTTTTACTTGCTTTCGGTGTTAAAGCTATGAATTTATTTGACTTTGACTGATTATTTAATTTTGCAGCAAAGTCAAGAAAGTAAAAGCAAAATTCATCATATTTTGTAACAGAAACTTCATTGGAAACTACACAAAAATTATCATGTGTCCACAAAAGATGAAATGATATGAAAATAATTAAAACCTGGCACCTTGAAGAAAAGAAGAGTACGGAATGCCATAATTTTTATGATACAAATGATTACCCACCACAATCTGCAAGCCCTGATTACCAATGGAAAAGGCATCCGAATTAAAAATCAACATATCAACGCCTGGAGGCTGCCAACAAGACGTGATCATCCTAGTAACACTTGCTGGATGATAAAAGCTATTGTTAGATCTCTTTGAATTACAATTATTCACAGAAAGCAGTGCATTTTTTGAGGCAGATCAAAACACAACAGCTGCTGCCACTAGATATTGGGAACCTCTTGATCAGGTAATTATAGTAAAGCGGAAAATTTTTAACAGCATGAAGCTGAACTGATCAAATTCTGAAACAAAATCATGAAATTACTACAACAATAAGATAATTATTGCAATACTGACAACAAAACTGTGTTTGGGGGAGAAAAGAAATGTAAAAATAAACAACACGTGCAATTCACAGCAAATAGTATAACAAAGTCTAAAAAAGTTAACAAGGATGAGAATACAGTATTCAACGGTTAAGAATTTCTAAAAGAAAAAATAATTAAGTAAAACACTACAATAAGTAGTGAAAAGAAAAGAAAATGGTGTACCTGAGTTTGGCTGCTTTAATAATGGCACAGGGATACATTTATGACACTCAGCTTCTGAGTCTTGCTATATGATGAGCTCTCCATGATCGTGAATGACAGGGATGTGGGAAACCTTGGGCCAATCTTTGCCTTTCTTCTTTTTGCAACGTTTTCTCAGCAAGGGGCAATTGTTAATGGACAAATAAGAAAGAGAGGTCAGGAGACTCTTTTCCGGCATGGATTGGAGCTTTGGACAGCTGTCGATAATCAACTTACAAAGAGAGGTGAAGTGTTGAAAGGCCTTATTGTCCAAAAACTTTAGATTTGGAAGATCAGAGATGGTGAGAGATGTTATAGAAGATGGCAACATATGTTCACCTGGAAAAGACTCCATCTCTAATTCTGCACCTGAGAGTTCAAAACCTCTAAGTGAAGGGAGTGTTCGCAAACCCCATGCTCTCCTCATCATGCTAGCAATTAGCTTGTCAGTTCTTCCGATTTCAATAGTTTTTAATTTGGAGGATAAACCCTCTTCTGGAAATGACTCTATCTCTGGACAATATCGTATTGACAAATGCTCAAGGGATGGGAAAAGGGAGCACATTTGCTCAGGCAATGACTTTAAAGTCATGCAATGCCAAAGTGTAAGCGAGGTCAAATTGGTGGCAGATAATTCATCTTCAATTTGCAAAGATGTAAAATTAGTGCAATGGTAGATATTCAGATAATTGAGACGTGAAAGATGCTGGTGAGAGCCATTTGATGCACAGATTGACTTCAAGTCTTCACATTCCCAAATAGAAACATAATTTAGCATAGGCATTGATCCTAATGGGAAAGACTCCAGTTTATGACACTTGCCTTCTATTCTCAAGTATTCAAGAGCTGTATACAAGAGGATCTTCGAACAATCCAAGACAGGACACCTTTCAATGTTCAATTCTTTCAGAGTGATAGGTAGCTTACCTTCAGGAAGGATTTTGAGTTTAGAACAATCCAACATAGCTAACTTTTTTAGATGACTGCAGTGTTGCACCATCTTCTCCAACATGGAATCATCAATATTCAAATCTCGAATTTGCAACTTTTGAAGCCCACAAGGCAATGGCTCCAATCGCAGTGCATCACATCTCCGTAAATTAAGTTGGCGAATGCTTGTTGTCCTTGGAAGCAAGCTTTGAAGATTCTTGCAATTTCTAATCTCCAGTTTTGTTAAAGACCGGAGGTGTTTCGGTAGATTCTTAGTTAGCTTGGGACAATCTATTATGCTAAGCTCTTGGAGAAGGCAGAAAGCTTCAACTTTGAAACAAAACCACTCTTCCCACTCCGGCATATCCTCAAATCTCAGATTTTCAAGAGAACCAAATGGTTTAGTCAAAGCATGATCACTCCCATAGAACTCATCACCGACTTTTACTACCGCACTAAATCCAGAAATGGAGAGAGATTTCAAAGATGATAATTGTCCAAGCGGTGGCATGGAGTGGCAAAATTTGCAACCTCTTAAGTGCACAGATACTACATTTAAGAATGAAGAATGTCCCACCCATTCTGGAAATCTTGTGCCTCTATAAAAACCAATTACAAGATGCTCCAAGTTTGTATGAGGCTCCAGTTGTTGAAGAACTTCTTTATCAGCCTCAAATTGTCCAAGTACTTCACTACCATAAGTATGCTTCTTCCATATAAATTCCAGCTCCTTAAGATTCATCTTGTCCTTCAAATTGACACTTTTGGCATCCCTAGCACATGCAACATTTTTTAGACCTGAAATGGCAAGTTGTCCATGTAGGTGCTTGAGCTTTCCCAACTCTTCGATGCTTGAACCATTTTGCTCACCTAAAACAAAATTTGTTAATGTTCGAAGATCTTTCAACTTGCCCATTCCTTTTGGCATCCTTGCTAACATTGTTCCCCTGATATTGAGATAATACATGTTGATCAATCTCCCCATATCTTTAGGCAGTTCAACAAGGTTGCTACAACGAAACAAAGTTAACATTTGCAGATTATACAACGTACTTAAAGAATTAGGCAAACTTTTAATTGAAGATCCTGACAGATCCAAACTTTGCAGATGCTTCAACTTACTAATTTCTTTGGGTATTTCATTGATATTACAATATTTAGCCAAAGAAAGTACCCGCAACCTTGATTTCGACAACAAATCATGCATTACCGTGTTGGTAACATAAGAATGCCAAGGCAAAGACTTTAAGCTTAGGAATGTGCGCAGCCCTTTGGCTTTAGGTAAAGTCTCAAATTTCTTTCTCACATCATAATTTTCTTGGACATTGGATAAATGACGTGCCTTCTGATTTATTTCACATAAATTATCACAACCTTCCAATCTGCAGAAGAACTCCCCAGCTACAGATTTAGCTAAATCACTAATTAGATCGTGCATGACAAAACAAGATTTATCTAAGCTTAACTGGTGAAAAAAAGATCTTGATGCTAAATCTTTGAAGTACTCTTTACCTTGTTCTTCCATCTCTTCTTTTGACTTGAAATTCAATAAAAGATCTTCAGCCATCCACAATCGAACGAGTTCTTCTTTCTTGAACTCATAGTCTTTTGGAAAAAGTGAACAATATGCAAAGCAACGCTTCAAATGTGAAGGAAGATAATAATAACTTAACCTTAGTGCAGGAAGGATACGATCTGTAATGTCCCACAGGTTGCTGGTTGATATTTTATTCCATTCATCAACATCCAGGTTACACCGTAGAAGACCTCCAAGTGCTTTTGCTGCAAGGGGGAGGCCTCTGCATCTTTTGACCATTGCTTCACCGGCTGCTGTCAAATTTGGATGCATGCTCAGGCTTGTATCAACAAATGCATGTTTTGCAAATAACTCCCAGCAATCTTCATCGGATAAGATATTAAGATGATAAGGTGGAACTGTCCTCATAGTGGATGCTACACTTTCATTGCGAGTAGTTACAACAATCTTGCTGTTTTTTGCCCCGAAACAGAAAGGACTTCTCAACTCTTCCCAATCAACATATTTCTCATTCCAAACATCATCCAATACAAATAGGAACTTCTTTCCCAACAGCTTCTCTTTTAGTTGAAGTTGAAGCTGATTTAGATTCTGACTACTATCACAGATAGAAGTGATCTCTTCAAGAATGGTTTTGGTTACCCTGAAAGCATCAAATTCCTCAGAAACACACACCCATGCTTTGATGTCAAACCATTCATCCACTCTCTTGTCATTGTAGACCAATTGTGCTAGGGTGGTTTTACCAACCCCGCCCATCCCCACTATAGGTATCACATCCAGCTGATTTCCGTTAGCATTTTCTAAGCACAACAACTTCATTATTGCTTCTTTTTCATTGTCTCTACCATAAACACCAGATTCATCCACTAAAGAAGTTGCAGGAGGTCTCTGAAATGCCTTCTCCCCTCTACAATATTCTTTCAAACCCAGAAATTCTTTTTGCTTGACTAGAGATTCTAACCTCTCAAGAACATCTTCTAGCTTAGATTCCATGCCTCTACTGAAAGGATTGAAAGATGAAACAACGCGAATTACCTTCGTTGAAGCAATTTCATCCTCAGCTTCCAACCTGGTTCGAAGTGCTTCAGTAGCAATTTCATCGACCAGGTCCTCTGCGTCATAAACAGCATCTTTAAGCTCAGAAACCCAATCTTTGACATTTGGATTGGTAATCTGTTTGTCTTCAGAATCATCCAGCACAGCCTTAACAGACATCAACGTTGGCTTCAGTTTCTTCACCAATCCCTTTTCCAGTTTCTTTCCCCTAATGAAATCCAGGAATCCTTGAGAAGCCATTCTATCGAACAGAACCTGAAGAGCTGCCGAGAGAAAGGCTCCACCAACTGAGGCCCCCGCCATGTCTGGTACTCGAAGGTAAGAATTGAAGGAGAAGATGAAAGATGGAGAAATAAAGTGTTAATTTGTTGGTAATTGTTGACTTCTGATTGCTTGATTAGCGGTTTTCAACAGGCAAGTTTGTCGGTAACCGAGAATTTCAACTCTCTGCGGTGACATATTAACAACAGTTTATCCCACATAAGCATCTAAGCTGGGGTTGGGTGCCTGCTTTCAGAGCTTTCTATGAGTCCCCTGGAAAAAGAGTCTAAAGTCCTTCTTCACTCTAAGCCGACCCTGGAACAGACATCATAGTTCTTCCTCTTGCTGGGCTAAACTGGGTTTCTTTTTTCCTGAAAATAATGTGTGTGCTTTTTCCCTTTTTTAAGGAAAAATATTTTATAAGTAATACACTTTACAAATTTAGAATTAATTTTTATATTTTTATTTTTAGAAATTTAATTTTTTATTTTTTAAATTTTAGAATTTAAGTTTAATTATTAACATTATTAATTATTTTTAAAAAAATTTATTTATGTAGCATTTTAAAATAAAAAAAATAAATTACACTAGATGCCACTAAATTTTTTTTATTTTAACATGAATGTTTGCAATCAACTTTTTTAAACTTACAAATATGCCACTAATGTTTCATGTGTTTACAAAAATGCTACCCAACCGTTTACTGTCGCGACTAAAGTAAGGTGAATATGATGCGGCACGTTTAGTTGTCCATATTGCAGACGTGGATTTCCATGTAATAGAAAAAAATGAAACAAAATAATTATTTTAAAATTTTTAAATAAATATAAAATTTCTTTCGATTGTTAAATAAGTATAAAAAATTTATTTGCTTTTAGGACTTTTTTTAATTTTTAAATATTGTTACATTAGCACGAGGTACACTCTAAAATGAAAAATTTTCTATTTAAACCTTTTATAATTTATAAAATTTTAAATTAATAATAGTAAAATTACAATTTACCCCCTAAATGATAAAAATTTAATTTAATCCTTTAAAAATTATAAATATATAAACTATCAAAATAGTGAAATTGAATTTTTACTATATAATTACTTTATTAACCATGTCAAAACTCAACAGTAAAAATGGATGGAATCCATTGCCTTCCTTATATTTGGAACCAATGTAATAGGATTGAAAAAGAAAATCTGTTGGCTCTACGCATCATATTTTATTGAGAAATCATAATGATTGTTATCAAGTTTGATGATGATACCTCTTTTTCAAACTCGATTTTCCTTTCTTAGTGGAGTTGCATAATTTTGTCTTTCAACATAGAGAACTTCTTGAGAGGATGACTAATCAACTAGTGGTATTTGCAATAGTTGGGATCAATAACTCGATCGCCTTCTTCAAGTCTTTTCTTTCTTGGAAATCAATTCACTTAGCTATTAAAAGTTCTTCAAGCATGTTTGGAACATTAACATAAGGAAATGATACTTTTTTTTTCTTATCTCTCCTTCAATGTGACTCTTGTTGTACCTCCAAATTGAGCATAAATAAGCTTCACATTATAGCCATGGACTGATCGACAACTTCATTATTAGTTAAAATTCCCCCCTTTGTGAACTACTTGCTCAAGTGCTTCTTGATTTTAGCATCTATCATATTTAACTTTATGTCGTAAGCTTGAGTAGCTAATTCTTCAAAAGATTTCGGTTTGATGCCTTAGAGAATATAGCGCAAGCCCCAAATCATGCCTTGTATGCACATCTCAATGGCAAAGTATTATGATAATTTCTTTTTGAATTGTAGACTTTGAATCCTCTAATGATGGATGTAATCAATGACTGGCTCATGTTTCCTCTATTTTGAGCTTGTGAGCTCAATCAAGCTGACAATGCGACGAGTGCTATAGAATCGATTGAGAAATTGCCGTTCAAGTTATTCTTACCTGTCAACCATTCTAGGCTTAAGATTAGTGTACCAATTGAAGATATTTTCTTTTATTGATCAAACAAATTTTTAACTATGAGATATTCATCAATATAGACACTATTACAAGTTTCCACAAAGTGAACAACATGTTGACGTAGATTTTCTTTACCATCAAACTGTTGGAATTTTGGAGGTTGATAATTTTCAAGCATCTTCAAATGATAAAATCCACTAAATGTATGGCTTTAAATATGTATATCAATTCGGAGCAACAATAACTTGATCTTTGATAAGATCCTTGAGTTCATAATTCCTTTTTCAACAACTTTGATTTCACCAACTTCTTGAAAGGTTTGGTGTTGAGTTTCATTGGAAGAAGTTTGGTTGCTTCCACCTAGATGATCAATTTGAGCCATCATGAAAGCGATTTGATCATCCATTCATTTTACGCTTGTAGTAAGACTCTCCACTATTTTTACTAGAAATATGATAACTCTAGGATATAGAGTTATTTATTATTTTTAAACTTATATTTCAATCAAGATAAGAGTGGTTTAAAGTGTTTTTGTAGTTATTTTAATTATGTTTATATTAAGTAGCTAATTTTTGAAGTTTTTATTTTAATAATGAATTTCTACCACATGAGATATTGAAAATGTGAATTTTTATCCTTGAAGGTAACTAGTAGAACATTGGAAATGTGGAGAAAAGAATATGCTAAATTTCACCAATTGAAGCCCCAATGCTGCAGTAAAACTACAACATCGAGTTTGATAGGAACAAATTGGAGACTTCATATTTAAAAAATGTCATATCAGCTTTTGGGCTTAACCCCCTCTCTTAATCAAGTGCTGTTGATAATCAAGAATCAGAAAGAATGAGCTATGCAAAAAATGTAAAGGCCTAAACACTCATAAGAGGACAAAAGTGGATTAAGAAAAGGAGTTGAACTAGCCTACAATCTTTTGGGGATATAAATACCCCATTTTCAGAAAATATAATAGGGGAGTCACCTGGTACAAAAGAGAACATCAATTTTCAAAAGAAAACAAGTCAGAAAAGAAGAAGATAAGAAGAGGAAGAACGAGAGAAGAAAGACTTGAGGAAAACCCCCTTATTTGGCTCAACATCTCTTCATTTTTCTCTTTACCTTCTATTTCATTTCTTTGCTATTTTGAACCATGGTTGAGTTCTATTTAATTGTTGTTAATTTAACAATTATGGGCAAAATGTTCATTACCTAGAATAATTATGGAACTGTAGTATGAGATTATTGGTACTTTGCTAAGGATGCATGTTGCAATGTGAGATTTATTCATTCAAGTGTTATTCATGTTTAATGTTTGCTATTGTCTGATCTTCATTAGTGGGTAATTGAGTTAATTGCTAATTTTGAAAAGGTTGTGATTAATGGACATAAAACTTGAATAATGCATGTTTAACTTCTTTGATTTTACATTTGTAATTATATAGACATATATTGTTACTGCGCATAATCTTGTAGGTATGGTGCTTGTAAGTGTAATCTTGACATTAAATTAACATAGACATATGTTAAATGGACGAAAAAAATTGAACATAGTGACTTCGAGAGAAGCCTATAAATTATTGATTCCAGATTAATAATGTAATACCCCAGTTTTGGCGAGTTCTAGGTTTTTTGCAGGTAGTCGTAAAATAATCTATTTGACGAAGTGTTATTCGCCCAATTGTCTCATTTGCCGTATGGAATGGGCGTATAGTAATGGTCAGGGTTGAAAGTAGAGACTTATATCAGAATGCGTTGTTATGCAAAAAGGAAGATTTTGGTGATTGTAAAGGGACAATTATGATTGGAGACAACGCCAAGGGTATTGGACGCCAGGTATGTTTGAGTTACTATGCTAGTTACGTTTGGTTAGGAATCAACTTGGTAGAATAATCTGATATTTTTTATTTTTTATTTTCATTAATGTTACTCTCAGTAGTGGCAGAGCCAAAAAAAATATTTTTTAGGGGGGCGAAATTAAGTTGTATATTTTTACGATAGTAAAAATGTAATTTCACCATTTTAATAGATTTTATCTTTATAATTTTTAAAGGATTAAATCATTTTTTTAGGGGGCAAAATGTAATTTTATAATTACTAATTTAAAATTTTATAAATTATAAAAGGGATTAAATGAAAACATTTCAATTTTAGGGGGGCTGGGGCCTTATCTGCACCCTTTGGCTTCGTCATTGACTCTCAGAATTTGTAGACTATTAAGGAAAACTCTAAATTCGAATGACACTTGTCGAATGACGGTAAGTGAGTTAAGGCTATATATAAATAGGTGAAAGAGTTCTTTAGAGGAGTTTTTCTTCTTCCTAATATATTATTTTTATAGTATTTTTTTTATAAAAATAATTTGAGTAAACTTAAAGTGGAATTGAGTTAGTCATTTACAAATTTAAAGAGGTTTGACAAAATTTAAGACCTATATTTAAGATAAGACTTGACTTGGATAGCCATAAAATGTATTAATATTGTATAGGTAGGCCCAAACTTAACGTGGCCAATAATCATCTCTATTCACTAATAGTGTAAAAATTTATACACCCATGATATATCAAATATAAAATCATCTTTTAAATGACTTTCTTTTTAACTTTTTAATTTTGTATTTGTATACAAGTTAAAATACAATTTTAATATTTTAATAATCTATAATTTTATATATTTTTTTAAAATTTAAATTTAAATTTTATTATTTTAAGAAATTAAACTATAATTTTATTATATACTAACTTAAATTTTTATAATTTATAAAATTTGAAAAAGTTAAATTTCTAAGTATATAGGCCTGATCTCTGCTGGCCCCCTTAAGTATACCTCTATGCAAAATGCAGTGAAAGTCTTATTTATCTTTTGTTGAAAATTTAATTAAAATATTGGCATGAAAAATAATAAAAAAATATAATAGAAAATATGATAATTAATGTATTAAAAATTTGTTTATATATAATACATTAAATATGATTATATGAATCGAAAAAATATAAATACAAAAGTAATCGAATTATTAAATCTATTGAAGCATAAACATTTTCTTCTTATTTTTGGTTTTCAGTAGAGGACTTATTACCATCTATATATAATATCCTAACTTTTTATTTCATCTTAAAATACTTCTGTTCAACACCAACACCCAGGGACAACATATTTATTGTTTGAAAAATTTTAAAATATTAAAATCTTTTTTTTAAATATTTAAAAATATTTATTTAATGTCATAATTCAATGACATATTTTATTGATTAATTGCAATACTTTTGAGCTGAATTGGAAATATTTTCATCCCAGACCTAGTACCGAGCTCAATTCAATTTATGTGTATATATATATGTATATCCAATAGGAAGTAATGGTTAAATTTTTTGGTGGTATATTCTAACACTAGAGTTCAAACATCCCCTCCCCAATTTGTAATATGTACCAATACATATTTGGTCAATTTCTACATAAAGTCCTTGTACTATTTAGTTTTAACAAATTTAGTTTCTAGTTTTTCTATTTTCGGAATGTGTATTTTCACTCATTAGTTCAAACTTTTTCCATTAATTCTATCAAATAATTTGATTTATGAATGCAATGACATGACATATATATACTCTCACATTTTTTTATAGTTGGACAACTTTTTTGTACATTACAAAAAGGAAAGAAATTAACTTGTATAAAATAATGGGAAAATTGTCTTTAGGATTGAAAATACATATTTCAAAATTGTAATATAGAGAATAAATTTGTCAAAAGTATAGTGACATTTCATACAATTTTATCTATATAAATTTTGATTAATGTAAGTTGAAAGAATAGTGAAAATAGAAATTCAAAACAACTAGAGTATCCTAAATAAAGTCATGACATCTCTAGATTAGCAAAGGAGAAAAATAAAATCAAAAGGAACTTCGTTTTTAAATTCCTTATCATATAATTCATCAAATATTCATTATAAATATCTACTTACATCTGCATTAATTTCTTCATTATATATCTTCATATATCACATATCTACTTTGAAGGAAACTGTTTATATAACACAAACAAAGCTTATATTCTTCATCTTCGATCTAAATTCATCAACCTTCTCAGGGCTTGGTCGAGACATCCGAGGTCGTCGAACACATTGTCGAACCAAAATTATGATCGTTTATGTACCGGCTAGGAGCGGACGTACGATGAAACCCTTTAGGCAAGCAACCCTTCACGTCTTGTTTATGGAAACCATGTTTCGTACTGGTTTCCGGCTTGAACATGACCAGGTCTTGAGCCTTGGACGCCAACGGCCTCATGGCACCCGCAACTATTGTCCCAGAACTCGGTCCAGTCATCCGAGACGGGGGAGATAAAAGAAGGGAGAGGTAGAGCAAAAACATGAAGAAAAGAGTGGTAGTAGACATAGTTGGTATTGAAGATAGTTTTGAAAGGGGAGGGAGAGGGGGTGGCTTTAAATAGGGTATTTGGACCGACTCAAAATATATTTGCTAGCTGGGTCATAGGGTACAACTTGGTGCGGTGGACAATGGGGGAGTTTTTGCTTTTGAACGATGCAAAGTGATGAAGCTCGTGCATTTCATAAATCGATATCTTCTTAAGGTTTGAAAGTCAAAAGTCAACCACTCTTCCATTGCATTTATTCCTTTGGTTTTACAGTTTATCCTCCATATATATATTTTTTTACCATATATTTGTTAACCAATTGAGAACTATTTGACTCCTTATACCGTCATTGTTCATAAATTTATATAATATGAGTAAATCATGATATCACCCCATTAAATAAACAGGCTTTTATATTTACTCCTAAAACCTAGTAATTAGATGACATTATCGGTTTGATTTAACACCGTTAATGCATATAAGCCCTTAGCCTTTATTTCTTTTTCTCTCTTTTTTTTAAAAAAAATTATATTGATATTATATATTGAATTTACTTGAAATGTGCTGCGTATATGAGGAACCAACCTTCCATATCGAATTGCAAATAAGAAAACCTTATATAAAGGAAACAATTTTGTATAAACTCTTTTTTGGATTTTTATTTTAAGGTAGTTATATCGAGGAAAAAATTATTCAGTATATTCCTCGTAAAAAGTTTTTAAGCCTCGTAAGTAAGGCCATGGTAATGATGACAAGTGTTTTATAGGAATATAGTAAAATATTAATATATAAATATATAAAAAAGGGGATACAAGACAATTTTTTAATATTGTTTGTGGAATAAAAAAGTATACTACCAGCATACCAAATACTAACCCATATATTTAGAAGATGTATTTAAAAGTATTCATGAATTAGATCCTATTGACAAAAAAAAAAAAGGTCAAAAGCATATATGGCTTGACCCCTTAGCAGAGGCGAATCTAGGGGGATTGGCAGGGCATCAGCCCTCTAAATTTTGTAAAAAAAATTTAGGGCCCTTTGAATTTTAAACTTTTTTATTTTAATATTAGAATTAGTGTTTAAAAAAGGAAAAATTAGTGTTTGGCACCCAAAAGTTTTTCAAAGTTGATTTCTTTTATAGGATTTATAATTTTTTTAATGATAAATTTAGTAACATTTTTAGTTTAATTTGGTAAACCAATACAAAGTAGTATCTAAATATTAATTTGATAAAATAAAGTTTAATAATTACAATATATGTATAAATAGTATCTAAATATTAATTAAGTAAAAAATAAACTTAAATAATATAATATCTAATACAAATTGAACATTTAATTTGGTTTTTTTTTTAAAATTTTAATGATTAAGATTATCCCAAATTTAAAAACACCTAATTGAAATACTTTAACAATATATTTTGTATAAACATCTTGTGTCCCATTAGCAATTCTTACTTCGCTCTTGCCCCTTAGGTTTTTTAAGTCATTTTGTTAATGTTTTTAAATATATTTTAAACGAAATTATTCTTAACTAATAAATAAATAAATTTAGTCAAGGTAACCTATCGAATAATAATGAAAGAAAAAGACATTGTATATATGGGAAATTATTTGCTACATTGCTAGTGGAGTTTTTAAACTCCATAAATAGTATTAGAGGATTAACAAACGTCTTGTAATGGTATAATAAAATATTAAAATAAATATTTAAAAAAAAAGACATATAATAATTTTTAAAGTTACTTATAAAATGAAAAAGATTATAAGTTGAGGTTATAGATTAAAGCATTAACTTTTTTAGAATTTTTTTTTTATATCCAACATTAATTTTTAGAGAGATTTAAGACATTAATTCAATTTTCGTTGTCTTTTACGAAATTTAGAGGGAAGAAAAAAAGAGAAAAGAAAATGAATAAGTCAAACATTGTCCCATGATCTTAGATATCATGCAATTTTATTTTATTTTTTGAATAATATCATGCACTACTTAGACGTGCACTTGAGGGAAATATAAATATAATCAACCTGGCACACAAAAAGAAAAGAAAAGTCAACCATTTCAAAGTCTTATACGTGGATAGTTTTGATTGACCCACGTGGGAGAAGTAGCTTACCCAATTCGGGAAGCTTACGATCCAAGACCTTTATCCTATCTGCCTTAATCTTATGCCACGTGTCTGTAAAATATTGAGAGAATAGAAAAAGTGAAAGATTTGTGGGTTACTGGGGCAACATGCCAAGATCTCAACGACTACCCCTAAAATCTTAAAAATTAAAGAAGCCAGGATCATAAGACGTGTAGATTGAGGTGGCAATTTGTTGGATATTCACAGATTACGAATATTTGTGTTGACGTGGCTAGTTGATTTGGGTTGGTGGTGAGATAAATTTGTGTTTACGTCTACTGTACACACTTGGCCGTTTCTAGAGCGTCCTGTGTCATTTTACGGTGGTTGTTTGGCCGGATGGTTATACGGCTTATGTATTCCAAAATACATAAATAATAAGGTGGCTGCTTATTTTATCTAGCTGGGGATTTGATTTTTGTTCATAAGAATAAAATATATTTTATAGTTAACTGTTTATCTTTTCATAAAACACATATAATAAAAAAATTAATCATTATTGTTAATATTGGATATCCTGATTACGAAAAAATAAATATATTTAGAAATATATGAGAAGAAAGGGTTAAAGTTAAATTATAAATTTTATGAGATTTAAAATATAATTTTACTGTTTTTAGAGACTAAATCATGATTTATTATTCTTGAAGTAACAAGTTCAAACTTAAACTTTATGAGTTTTAGTGGGGCGAAAGGAAATTTTTCCTATTTTAAGGGGATATGGCCCTTGCTTGCATCCCTGACGTGACCCTTAGAAATACATCATATTGATGCACCTTGCGACTGGACATGGGCCAGATGGTTTGCCTGCCCTAGTCGGTATGGGTCGGGTTTTTCACTTTTTTTTTCTTCTAAATTTTAAATTGATTCGATTTAATTTGAATTTACAATATTTTTATTTAAATTTAATCTTGGAAACATATCAGCATTAATTATTTTTTAATTATTATTTTATATATCAATGGTGAAATAAAACAATTTGTTTGTTAATTGTATTAAAAAATGATAGCATTCAAAGAAAAAAAAAGGTTAGGTCCACCGGTCCCTACCGATATCACCATACATCAAAGTTAATGTAAATGTAAGCTTTGCCCTTAGAAACAAACAATCATGCTTAGGAGTGATTTTAGGCTCTTGATGGAGAAAGAACAACTATATTTGTTCCACCTTTGTGACGGAGGCTTTAGCGGTGGTGCACTGGCTACAATTTGCTATTGACTTAGGCTTCCATCATATGATAATAGAAAGTGACTTATTATCAATTATTTTGAAATTAAACTCGCAGGAAACTAACTTATTGGAGATAAACTCGTTTACTTGTTATGCGAAGAGATTCTCAGAAAGCTTCATTTCTTGCCGATTTGAGTTTATCGCCAGAAATGGTAACCAAATTGCACATGCAATGGCATCAGAGAGGATGCTTAGGCAAGGGGAGGCTTTCTGGGTAGAAGATGGCCATCACTAGCCTTGAATCGTGCTACAACCGATTGTCACTGTATGGACCCACCTTGATGATCAATTGTACATGTGAAGTTTTTGGGGAATCACCTTTAATCTGTTTTTCTCGTTTCTTTTCTGGTTTTCTTCAACATTTTATGATGCTGGCCAGAGAGATTAGTTCCGATTGAGCTCAAGTTTTGCTGAAAAGAGGGGATGGTCAGTTCATTTTTCTATAATTTTTCTTTTGTTCTTGAATGCTATTACTTTTCGATCATTTAAGATTCTATTTCCAAGGACTTCAAATTTATTTTGTACCCCTCTCTTTTCCTCAATAAACTCAATAGATTATTATTATTCAAAAATTTATTTATTCTTTTAATGTTTTATAATATATGAGTTATATAAAAACTCAACTCAACTCCCACATTAACTCCAATACATGGATCGGGAAGTTTTCATCCCCACACTCAACAATGATTGTTTCCTTAACAAGTTTCAGTTTATCGGTGATTATCAAATTGCACCCATGACTAAAATCATTCATTTTCAATATATCAGCACAAGTTTTTTACTAATATGGTATAAAAAAAATACTTAAATGGTATAAGACAAAAACTAATGAATAAATGGTATGGCCAGGGTGGTGCCGCCTATGGCAGTGGCGTAACCACCCTAGAAATTGACAAAAACAGTAAAAAACAGAAACAATAGAAAACTGAAAAAAAAGCTGAAGCAGAAAAAAAAAAGCTGAAGGGCACTGGTGGTGGGCCTGCCACAAGCGGCACCGATGCTGCTAGTGCCAGAGGCCGCACCGTGGAGAATACCTCTCATGCACGGGCGTTTTGGTTTTTTCTGTGTTTGGGGCCATATATTATGGTCCCCTACCTCATTTTGGGAAGAAAGAAGGAGAAGAAGAAAAGAAAGAAGAGAAGAAGAAAAGAAGCGAAATAGAAGAAGGAGAAGCAGGTGACATTGGTGAGGGAAGAAAAAAGAAAAAGAAAAAGAGAAGGAGAAGAAGAGGGAGGGAAGGAAAAAGAAAGAAAAAGAAGGAAAAAAATGGTAATTTTTTTTAAGTAAGTAATTTATTTATTTTAGGTGTTATTATTATTTTTGATTGATTTTGATTTAATTTAGATTTAATTTATAAATTTATTTTTTTTGTAAGGTGTTATTTGGTTAAAAAGAGATATTAATGTATGTTTATATTTATTTTATATTTTCATTCATTCCTAATTTATTTTTAATTTTTATTGAAGTAAAAAAGCCTATGTATGTTATGTGTAAAAAACATTTTATTATTTTTATTTTATGTAATTTATTTGTTAAGTGTGTTTTAGGTTGATTAGATATATTTTTTATAAAATTTCTTTGGCATGTTATATTCTGATTATTTTATTTTTTTTATTTTTTATGTGATGGGGTTTTATACTATTTTATAAAAATAGTATAAAAATAAAATATTAAAAAAATATCTTTATGAAAAAATAAAATACGAAAAGAAATAAAATATGAAAAAAATAATTTTTTTGGGGAAAGTGATGCTGGCGGGTTTTTTTTAAAATAATATAAAAAATAAAATGCGAAAATAGTATATTTTAAAAAATAAAATCTGAAAATTTTAAAAATACAAACAAAGGGACAAAATTAGGGATATTTACTAAATTAATATAAAAAAACACAAAAATAATACATTTGAAACATTATGTACTAAAAAAATATAAAAAAATAAAATACAAAAATAGTATTTTTAAAAAAATAAAATCTAAAAATTTTAAAAATATAAACAAAGGGCCAAAATCAGGGTTATTTACTAAATTAATATAAAAAAACACTAAAATAATACATTTGAAACATTATGTACTAAATTAATATAAAAATAAAATACGAAAATAGTATATTTAAAAAAAATTCAAAAATTTTAAAAATACAAACAAAAGGTCAAAATCAGGGTTATTTAAAAAACACTAAAATAATACATTTGAAATATTATGTACTAAAATAAGGTAAAAAATAAAATACGAAAATAGTATATTTTAAAAAATAAAATCCGAAAATTTAAAAATACAAATAAAGGGCCAAAATTAGGGTTATTTACTAAATTAATATAAAAAAACACTAAAATAATACATTTGAAACATTATGTACTAAAATAATATAAAAAATAAAATACAAAAGTAGTATATTTTAAAAAATAAGATCCGAAAATTTTAAAAATTTTAAAAATACGAAAATTTTTATTTCTCAATGAATTTAATTAATTACATATTATAATATATTTTAAAATAATATTGAACAACTTATAATGTGTTTTTTAATTATTATTGCATCACTCAAATTATTATTAAATAAAAATTAAATTAAATTAAAATATATTGAACTACATGCCGGGTGTATTAAATATATTATATTTTAAACCAAAATATTTTACTTATTAAATATTTTAAATTATAATAAAAATATTTGTATTTGAGTTGAATATATTTATTTTTTAATGTAGTATAGCAAAAAATATGTTGTCGAAAAAACTGTTTGCTATTTTTTTGTAATTAAAAGCAATATATAAAATTTAGTTATTCTAATAAATATTTAAAATCCATCAAACATTAAAATTAATAACCGAAATTTATTTTGGAATTGCAGGCATTGCAATGGCTTCATTAATCAAGAAGGATCTTCCTCACATATGTGACACAGTTAATAATATGGTAAAATATTGTTATTTGTAAATCACAGGTTCCATTAAAAAAAGATCCACGTAATTTAAGGAAATAAATTATATTATTATAACTATTTTCTGTAATTTAACACTATCAGGACTCGTACTGCGTATTAAGGGGCCGGGTGAATGGTTTAGGATATTCCCTGGATGCACGACTGATGCCCTACCTGAAGAAAAATGAAAATGAAATGAATAATGTGGGCAAAGGGTATTTCAGATCGGTCACTGTAGGCCAGTCGAGGGTCGTGACTACCAGCTATCAAAGCACCTCAAGGCAAGACTCCAACTCGAGACCGAATACAGAAAGATTCCAGTTCACACCCATCCATATGACGTATAGGGAGATGTATCAGAATCTGTTTGATACGCTTGTGGTATCCCCATTCTACTCAGAACCAGTACAACTTACATTCCTGAAATGGTATGATGCGAATGCTCAATGCGAGTACCATGCGGGAATAACAGGACACTCAATTGAGAACTGCATCACATTTAAAAAGTTAATTGAAAGATTCATCAAGATGGGCATCGTAAAATTCGACGACCCATCAGTATCTAATGTGGTAGGGAATCCGTTACGCAATCATTCAGACCTAGGGGTAAACGCGATAATTGAGAGTGGGAGAAAAAACCAAAAGGGATAAGGAGCTACTGTGAGTTCTACGCCGAAGAAGTTCATAAAATACAGAAGTGCGCTGAATTCAAAGCTTTGGTACAGAGCCTAATGGATAATAAAGAGTTGGAATTCCTTGAAGAAGTCAAAGGCCCGGAAGGAATGTTGGGAAATCTGAATGTTGTATCCAAAGAGTGAGCCGGGGAAGATAATTTATTAGGCATTTGCCCTTACATACATGGGAGTGTTTTGAACAGTGAGACTGTGGAAGAGATCCCTATATTTTTTAGAGCTAATTCGGTGTAATGTCCAAAACATGCTTGTTGCTCTAAGCCTAGGAGCAATAAGCTTCCTTTTGTGAGATAGGCTTATGTCCAACATCTTTATTTCAATAAAATGCATTTTTGTTTCTCACTTTGAACAAATATTCTTTGATTATTTTCATTTTATTCATAATCATACTATACAAATAAATATTCTTGGATTCTTTTGTTCTTTTGATCTTCCTTCGTCCCTATAACAGGTCTACAGATATCAATGATATGACCGACACTGCTATTGACTCAGAACCTCCTTTTAAGCAAGATATGTGTCCATAGAAACCTCAGGACTTCGAAGATGACCGAGACTATAGTTTATCTCCTGGTTTGTTAAGGAGGTAGAACAAGATGAGAAACAGATCCTACCTTACAAAGAGTTAGTGAAATCCATGGCATTCCTCTATGTGAGGCATGGGGCATGGATGTTGTAGTGGGCCAAATTTGCCCGGCCCGTTACAAACAAACCAAAAAAAAATGACCCAATAACAAAAGTCCAATATTAAACTTAATCTAATCCAAATACAAGACCAAAATTTAAATCTTATAACAGCCTTAAACTATTACAAATAGCCCAAATTCAATAGCCTAGTTACAAGCCCGTTTGCAAAACCAATCAGCCCTATCTCTAACCCATAACCCTGATGGCCCAATAGGCCCAATACCTAAACTAAATTTCAGAAACCCTAGCCTTTGCTTAGTACCGCAGCCCCAGTGCGCCAGTACAACCCCACCTCGCGCACATCGACCACCAGCTACCTCCTCTCCAGACCACGCGCGCATACTCAGACGCGCCCGACCAAGACCGTGCTGCACACCAAACACAAGAAAACAACAGACGCAAGAAAATAGCAAAAAATTGTATTTTTTATTTTTATTTTTCTTCTATCGGCTATAAAGCCTAAAGAGAATCACTTGTAAGTTTTTTTTTACGAATACACGCATACAGAACAAGGAAAAGAAATCAAAAGATAGTAAAGGTGATTTCAAGTTTCCTTGTTTCTTTTTCTTCCAATTTATTTCTTCTTTCTTTTTTTCCTTTTTTCTTGGCTCGATTTCCTTTCCACTATGTGAATCGATTCCTATGAAAGCCCCAAAAACATCTCGAAAACGAGGAGATACGGGCGAGGGTCGAGAGTTTCACTTCAAATCTTTGCTTGGTTTTTGAAAGAGTAAAAAACAATTTGAAGGCTTCTTAAAAAAAAAACAGAGGAGGTCAAATAACTTACCAAATCCTTTTAAGAATGGTCGAGCACCTTCAATGGCCGGATCGGGTGCTGTTTGCATGTTGTTGATCACTAAAATATCATGGAGGTTCGGCTGCTGGCAAAAGAAACCCTAACAAATTGATTGTTGGGGTTTGGGTTAAAAGCATGGCTGCGTCTAAAAAGAAGGGAAACAGGGCATTAAAACCTTTGTAAAAAAACGGCGCCGTTTAAATGGGTGAGGATCCGCGCATAAACCCGACTGTTGGGCCGGATCCGTGCTTTTTTTCTTGAAATGGGAAATTTGCGTAGCAGCTCCTCCCCTTGTGCATGTGTGTCCGATTGCGCCCTATTTCCTTTACTTTCTTTCTTTAATTTGGCCCTCTAATTTGCGCGCGTTTGCATTTTAGTCCGCGCTTGTGTGCTGCGTTTTGGGGGATTGGGTTATTTCCAGACTTGGTCCCTGCGCATTCGCGCATGATGCACGCGGGTCCCTTTTTTATTTTAATAGTTCATTTCATTTATAATTTGTCCCTCCTGTTTTAATTATATTTTAATTGAGTCTCTTTTTTATTTTTATTTTTCATTTTATGATTCATTATTGTTTTAAAAGTACATTTGACTTCTTTATCTTTGTTTTACGTTTTATATTTTAGATTATTTTAATACTTTTATTTTGTTTCTCTTTTTTAAATCACTATTGTATTGTTTGCTTTTTTTTATGTCATATTATTACAACATTTGGCATAATGTTTCGTAAATATCTTTGTATATATTACTGTTATACATATATAGCTCATGGTAAAATTGGTTCCTATCCCATATATATTATGAATTCTATGTTACTTTGCATACATAATTTCTTTTCAACCTATTTATATATATACATATATATATATGTATATATATATATATACACATATGTTTTAAAATCATTATGTGTATAAAATATATTTTATCATATTCTTTGGTTATTTTAGAAAACTTTTCTCATTTTACGTGTTCTTTACATTTTTGTTATATGTATATGGTCTATCTTAAGTAGATATTTTATTTTAAACATATTTTGTATATCATTCGACTCTAATCTCTTTTCTAATAGTATATATTTTAATAATTATTTATAAATTTGAAGTTTTTATATCTATAAACTATCTTAAATTCTAGCATATGTTTTGTTAACCCATGGTGTATATTTCCTAGGATTATATTTTATCATGCATTCTTGGTATTCTTTCATACTACGTATATCATTCAAATTTTATTTTATTGTATGTATTTTTAAATGTTTTTAACACCTTGTATTACTTGACTTTAAAAATCTTCTTTCTGCAATGCACATTTAAATGATCATATATTTGTAGTGTTTTTAAATTCATCAATTCATTATATAATATATATTAAGTGTTTATCGTTGTTTTAAACTCATATTATACCATATTGTTTTTTTATTTGTATTTTGTTTTGTGCATCTTATATTGATCATCTTATTTTACATCATATATGTTATCATTGCATATTATTTATTCATTTTATTATTATATCATTTATTTCCCATTCATGATTGTAATCGGATTATATTTTTAGGCTAGTTATACTTAATTTTTTAGTTTGTTAATTGATTGTATCTCATGTGCATATTATCCCACATTATTATTTCCCACTCGGTTTATGAAATTTGGTTTTATAAGGTCCAAATCTTTAAGATTGATTCCGTTTTATTTCAAGTCGAATTAACACATTTTAAGCTAGTTTCATAATTATCCATTTAAAAATTCTTTAAAACAAAGGTGATACTCGATATTTGGAAATTCGCGGAATCGTGCCCTATCGTGCTGGGTTGCAATTTCGCGTTTGCTCAAAATAATCGAATGTCCCTTTAGAATTTCATTCATGTTTTCTCAAAATTCTTTAAAACGAAGGAAATGTTCGATGTTTGGCAATTCGGGGAGTTGTGCCCTATCGTGCTAGGTTGCCAAACAAGGCAATGTCCGATACTTAGAAATTCACTATCGAATATTCCTTTAGAATTTCACTCGTGTTCTCTAAATTCTAAAACAAGGCAATGTCCGATACTTAGAAATTCGAGGAGTCGTGCCCTACTGTGCTGGGTTTCGATTTTCTCACTGGACTAAATAATGGGGCATCCTTTTGCAATTTTTGACACATAAACTTTTGGAAGTCGAAATTTATCGTGCTCACGAGGGTATAAAGGATCGTGTCCTATCGTGCTGGATATGATGCTGTATTCCTTTGAAACAAGAGAATTTTGACGACCAACTCGGGCTATTCATATGTTTATAAAAGGGAATCACATTTCAATTTTTTTTTTTTAAATCTTAGACATAAGGACAACACCTAATCGATTTGGTACCAATTTTGGGCGTAATGAGGGTGCTAACCCTTCCTCATACGTAACCGACTCCCGAACCCGTTTTCTCATATTTACGTAGGCCAAAATTGTTGTTTTAGTAAAAAGAAATATTTTATTAAAATAACCAATTTCTTAAGTGATCCGATCACACCTAAACAAAAAGGATTGGTGGCGACTCCATGTTTCGTTTTCAAAGTCGATCCCCGTTTTTTCTTTAAATGAATAAAAATTGTTTTGACAGATGTCATTGGGCTGATCTCGCCAAAAGTATCGATTCATCTGTGTAGTTGTCCATTACTTCACTAAGCGAGTGGAAGCTGCTTCATACGCTAATAATCATAAAGTCGGCATTCAAAAAAAAAAAAAAAAAAAAAAAAAAAGAAAAAAAAGATTATATGTTGATATGGAATGCCAGAAAGGATTGTATCTGACAATGCGCTGAACTTAAATTACAATACGATATCAGAAGTTTATAGCCGGTTCAAGATCAAACACCACAACATGTCACGGTGTCGCCCAAAAGTGAACGGTGCAGTCGAGGCAACCAAAGAGAATATTAAGAAGATCATAGGGAAAATGACTGAGACCTATAAAGATTGGCATGAGAAGTCAAACAACGATCAAAATCTCTACCGGGGGAATGCATTTCTCTTTAGTTTATGGCGGTTTTGCCCATGGAACTCGAGATTCCTTTTCTCTGAGTTTTTGGATGAAGTAGAATAGATCCAACCCTATTTGACGAAAAAGGGTTAAAAGCTATCCGTCATGGTCAAATGTACCAAAAAAACATGACGTGAGCTTGCCAAAGAGGGTTCGCCCCAGAGAAATCCA
The DNA here is from genome assembly GCA_025698465.1 of Gossypium longicalyx. NCBI lineage: Eukaryota > Viridiplantae > Streptophyta > Magnoliopsida > Malvales > Malvaceae > Gossypium > Gossypium longicalyx. The sequence continues at coordinate 42,982,092 of CM046999.1, forward strand.
TGATGGGGACCTGATATCAAAGAAGATCCTCCCCATACAAAAGGATTTCAGAGAAAAATAGATGCAAAATTGAGAGGGACCTTATGTGGTGAAGAAGGCTTTCTCTGGAGGAGCTCTGATTTTGACTGAGACAGATGGCAAAAGCCTGCCTAATCCCGTGAATTTGGATTCGATCAAGAGGTACTTTACCTAAAAAAAAAGGGAGAGGCTAAGGTGAAAACCTGTAAAAGGGTACCTTGTAACCAAAAGGGTTGTGAGTTGAAAACCCAAGAATAAGCAATTCAAATTTTAATCAAAGGTGGGGCATGCAATAGTCTTGCTATGCCTGAATTAACAATGAGGAGGGATGCTACACGTTGGGGCATCAACAAAGCATTTTGGACCTTCAAAACATATATCAAGTTCAAAAGGGTCCTCGAGAAGTTTTGTGCAGAGAAACTCATGCTGCGATATCTGGGGCACCTATTTTCATCTAATTCATTTTGTATATTAGCAAAATTTGCTATCTTGATTAATTTATTAATTTGAAGCTTTGCTCTTAATAAATTTTAGTCATGTTCATTGTTACAATCTTTTTCAAGTATTTTTACATTGAAATAACGATTAATGGACTAGTAATATTCAAACAAAAGGAGTTTTACATTTTGTTCTGAAAGGTTTTCTAAATAGTATGAGGACTTGAAACAGGACCACTATTCCGAACTAACCAAATTCAAGAGTTGGAAACATTTGGGAAAGAATGGTCTAATTTGTGATTATTTCTTCGGGATTTCTGTCAAAAATACTAGCTGAACAAGAAGAAAACATAGTACGTCAGTGATAAAACCTTGATGAACAACGAGCAATGTCAACCCAAGCATTAAAAGGGGATCATTCTTAAAAAAAATGACTTTATACATTCATGCAAATATCATTCATACACATCTAGTTAGGAGTATTTGATTCATTCTGACCATGACATCCTAATAATTCAGTATAAATAGAGATCCATGAAATGGATCCTACAAGTCATGTTACCCAGAGATTGGTGTAATAGATCAATAATACAAATCTTATACCCTTGGGTTGCAGTGAGATGGATTGAAGATGATACAAATCCTATACCCCCTGAGTTGTAGTGGGATGGATTGAAGATGATACAAATCCTATACCCCTGAGTTGCAGTGAGATGGATGGAAGAAATCACAAATTTTATCTCCCTAAAGTTGCAGTGGAGCATATCGAAGTTATCATGGCGAATCTTATTTCCTTGAAGTTATAGTGGAGCAGATTGAAGCCGCAAATTTTATCTCCCTGAAGTCGCAGTGGAGCATATCAAATCTATCATGGCAAATTTTATCTCCCTAAAGTTGCAGTGGAGCAGATTAAAGCCACGAACCTTATCTCCCTAAAGTTGCAGTGGAGCAGGTTGAAGTTACAAGTCTTATCTCCCTGAAGTTGTAGTGGAACAGATTAAAGCTACGAGTTATAAGTCCTATACCTCTGAAGTTGTAGTAGGTTGGATCAAATCTATCATGGCGAATCTTATCTCCCTGAAGTTGCAGTGGAGCAGATAGAAGCCATCAATCTTATCTCCCTGAAGTTGCAGTGGAGCAGGTTGAAGATAGCAGATCTTATCTTCCTGAAGTTGCAGTGAAGCAGATTGAAGCCATCAATCTTATCTCCCTGAAGTTGCAATGGAGCAAATTAAAGTTGTAGATCTTATCTCCCTGAAGTTACAGTGAAGTAGATCGAAAATTACAAACTTTATCTATCTGAAGTTACAGTAGGGCAAGTTGAAATTACAAATCTTATCTCCCTAAAGTTGCAGTGGAGTAGACTGAAGATAGCGAATCTTATTTCCCTAGAGTTGCAGTGGAATAGATTGAAGCTATAAATTACAGATCTTATCTCTCTGAAGTTGCAATAGAGCAGATCATAGCAAATCTTATCTCTCTGAAATTGTAGTGGAGCAAGTTAAAGATAGCAAATCTTATCTCTCTGAGGTTGCAGTGGAGCAGATTAAAGCTACAAATCATAAATCTTATCTCCCTAAAGTTGTAGTGGAGCAGATTGAAGTCACAAACCTTATCTCCCTGAAGATGCAGTGGAGCAGGTTGAAATTACCAAGTCTTATCTCCTTGAAGTTCTAGCGGAGTAGATCGAAGCTACAAATCTCTTCTTCCTGAAATTACATTAGAGCAAATCAAGGCACTAATTCCTATACCCCTGAAGATGCAGTGGGATGGAACGAGGCTACTTGAAGAAAAGAAGCACCAAGAAGCCAATATTCGACAAGACTAGGTAAAATTGGCTTTGAAGTCTTTGCTCCATTCTCGTTACACAACAATGAGCAAAGAGGGGCAGCTGTAATAGGCAATTTTAGCCTAAAGCTCAAACCAATAAAACAAAAAATAAAACCCACCAAATAAATAATAAAAATCTAAAATTTACGATCCTTTTTTACAAATATCAGGGCCCAATTTACAAATCAAACAACAACCCATTACATAATAACCCAAACCCAATTACAGGCCCAAACTAAACCCTGGCCCAACTATTCTAAAACATTTCAGCAGACAAACCTAGCCCCTCAAGCTTCAGCCGTCGCACGCCTCTGCCACCAATGTCTGCCATCACCTCCCACGCTTCTGACACCTGCAAGAGAAGTAAATACAACAGCAAAGAGGCACACGCAAGTAGTAGAAGAAACAAGACAAAAAAGACAAAAAAGATAGAAACTAACAGTTTGTAATTCGATTATAAAAGCCGAAATCTTTTCTTTGTATTTTTTTTACGCATATTAAGCAATCTAAAAACAAAACAAAAGCAAAAGGTTGATTTTGATTACCATTTATCGTGTTCTTTTTGTTCCTTTTTATTATTTTTTTTATTTATAAATCTATTTTAAACAATAAAAATAAAGGGAATGAGATATTTACCTGAATCACCCCGGGGTTACATCGTCAGAGCCTTTTCTCCGTCACCAAAATCGAATCTAAGAGCGGGGTAAAAGGGCCTCCTTCTCTCGTTTTTTGGGCTAAAAAGGGCGTGGCCCTTGAATATTTTGGAAGCGAGGCTGAAAAGCCTGTCCTTAGCAGAGGAGTGACGGGTTGCTGACGGCGGCTCAAGAGGGGTTTTTAAAACCCTAGCAGAGAAAAGATAGGGGGTTTCTGATTTTTTTTTACTCAAGTGGAGGCTGAAATAAAAAAATTAAAAAAATTTGGCTTTAATAGCTATGCAAAACGTTGCCGTTTTGCACACCCCCACACGCCTCAAAACAACGTTGTTTAGGGGGGAACCTGCATGACCCGACCCATAACCGGAAGGGATCCGCGCGTTTTTTAACCTATTGGTCTATTTGCGTATTGGACCCCTCCGTTTTTGTCGTGTGTTTGATTAAGTCTAACCTTTTTTTATTTATTTTTAATTTAGCCCCGTTGATTTCATTTTACATTCAATTCAATCCCTCGATTTACCCAGGGAAATGGCACACCTGGTGAGTTTGAGACATTTTCCCTATTAGCCCCCTTACCTTTTAAGCGCGTTCTATTTCAATCCCTGGCACCCCTTTTATTATTTACGATTTATACCCTACATTTTAACCCTTTTTCAACTCGATCCTTAACCTTTTAAAATTAAAATGTTTTATATATTCTACTTATTTATTATTATATATATTTTATTTTAAACAATTTTATATATTATTTATTTTAGGAATTTTTTTTACATATTAGTTCTTTTAAACTATTTTATGTATTATTTATTTTAAAATTGCTTTGTAATATTCATTTCAAATTGTTTTATTATATATTATTTTAAGTTATTTTATACTTTTAGTTTAAGTTTTTTTGCATTAGTTATTTTAAACTCTTTTACATATTATTTATTTTAAATATTTTTATATATGTTATTTACTTTAAACTTTTATATATATATATATATGATCTATTTTAAACTTCTATATGTTATTTAATTATACTATTTTATATGTAAGTTACTTTCAAATACTTTTTATTATTCATCGTAAATCTTTTTATTATTATTTATTTTAAGATTTCATGTATTATTTATATTAAAATGTTTTATACACATTTTATATATTATTTATTGTAATTTTATTTTACTTTAAACCCTTTATATGTTAGTTTGAATTATTTTATTTTAAGTTGCTCTGTATATTATTTTATTGTTTTGAATATTAATGATTTTTAAATTGTTTTATATTATTTACTTTAAACTGCTTTTATAGTATCTATTCTAAACATTATATATATTATTTATTTAAAATTATCTTATTATTTGTTTTAAATTATTTTATATTATTATTATTTCATTTTTATGTTTGTTAATGTTGATATTAAAAATGATGTACGTCGTGTGAATATTACCATTACATGTTATTGAAATTATTTATTTAACATCTTCATATTGTTGACATTCATTAACCTCGCATCTAATTCGTGTTTTATTATTCCATGCTCTATGATATATTTTTGTTTTATCTAGTTTAAATCACATCATGTATTAAGCTCAAATGTATTTATCCAATATAGATTTTTTCATTTTACTCCAAACAAACTCACATTGCGAAGTGTCACACTCGTTATTATTCAAAAAGAAAATCTTCAAAATAAGGCAATATTTCACGTTTCGGGAATTCAAGAAATCGTACCCTAACTTACAGGGTTTCGATTTTCTTGTTAAACCTTAATAGCTAAATATCCTTTTAGATTCCAAAATATACAAAGTTGCGATGAAAATTAAAGGCAAACTTATTCTTGAGGATTCAATCGTCGTATCCTAACTTACGGGATGTGACATTTTGTTATATCGGGACGAGAAGGCCTTTGATGCTTGTTTTAATTTAATTCAAGCATTTTTTAACATGAGCATTAATAAAAATGGATCGTATTTTAATTGTTTTCAATTTTCAACATTCGACATTAGGACATTAGTCAATCAATTAGGTACCAATTTTGGGCGTTAAGAGGGTGCTAATCCTTCCTTGTACGTAACCGACTACCGAACTCGTTTTCTTGAATTTCGTAGACCAAAAAGTGTTGTTTTAATAAATCAAAATCGTTTATTAAAAACAATCATTTTATGAGGTGACCCGATCACACCTCATCAAAAAGGATTGGTGGCGACTCCCATTTTTATTTTTAAAATAAGTCGACGTCCTTTAAAAAATGGTATCGACAGCAGTTATGGGCTCTTTATCGAATGTCATTCTTGGCATCGGTTAGTCACCAACCATACGTATTTCCACTAGTTAACAGGTGATAAAATTTAACTTGTTATTAATTGACAATTTCTTTATAATGATACTATTCTAACGATACTATATTTACTTGAAAATTATTTTCGTAGATGGAGTATTTATCCAGGTATCAAGAGGTCGTACACTGTCCCGATATATCGTCTGATGATTGAACAACATGTTTGGGAAGGGGTAAGCTATTCAAATATTCGTGACATGTAATTATTTTGTATATCTTACGCGAACCGTGTTAAATTTTAGCCATGGTATTAATCGTGTAGTTTATATGGATGCCATATTGTAGACCAGAAATTACAGCTATTATAACCTCGTCTGCCTACGTTCATTCTCAATTGTGGTGCACTAACGCACCAATTATCAGTTTCAATGTAGTCAAGTGGTACCACGGGGATCGAGTACTACGACAGTTTGGTTGCATCCAGTATATCCCAGATCCGCTAATGCAGGTGGAGAAGGTTTACAGCATCAACAAAAGAGGGAAACATGGAATGCATTGGGGGTTGTGCACTGGAAATTTGTTGCGGTGTGGGATGATCGGATGGTCGAAAACCTCAGATGGATGTCTTTCGACTCGCAAACATCGTTAGAGTACATACAATGGTACTCTAGTATGGGACAACCATATTTACTTGGTGGGCAGTCGGCTGTAGTCCACCCACACGTGCAGCGACATGAGGCATATGAGCCAGTAGCCAATATAGAGCCCGATCGATAGCCAAATCCCAAGTCCGAGTCCGAGCGATCTCATTCACATTCGACTGATACTTTTTATCATCCGGATTTACCGGCTCATAACTATTTTTCGGGCTCGTCAGGGGGCGGATACCATTACGGGTTTGATATATTTGGGTCGTATCCACCGCAGTACAATACTTCTCCTGGCCTATATCCACCGCAGTATAGCACTACCCCTGTCCCGTATCCACCACAGTACTCTACTCCCCTTGGGTTGTATCCACCGCAGCATGGCACTCCTCCCGGCTCAAGTTCATCGATGCCATTTGAGCTATATGATTTTTCTTCCATGTATCAGACACCCTCACCTACGACTGAAGAGGAAGTTGGTGGTCGCAATCACCCACAACTTGAACGTCAACCTCCGCAGAAATATACCTCGAGGACCACACCATCTAACCATCAATTTTAGGGGTTTCTTGGGTTTTGATATTAAGAAGTTTGTATTTTTTAGTATATATTTAATTAGATTAATTGGAACTTTGAAAAGTGGAACAAAATTTGACCATAACGTAAATTAGATTAATTTGGACATTTTGAACATTAAAACACTAAAATTTGTAACAAACTTAGTCTTGTAATATAAATTAAATACATTATAACATTAATCTAATTGGAACAAACTTTGCAATATAATTTCTTTATATAAATTAAATACATTACAACATAAGCTCAATTCCTATCCAATCGTGATGATTGGCCAACATGATAGTTTCGCTGCAGGCATTTACTCCGATTATGACTAGGAAACCTACATAATTCACAACGCGACCTCTCAGATTTCTCCCTAATATCCATTTCATTACGGATTCTAGATGATTGCGGACGACCTTTCGGATTCTTGCGTAGCCCTTTGTCTGGGACAAGCTCAAAAGTCGTCGGAAGCACCTCCCACGTAGACAGGTCAGCCAGGACGGGGAACTTATTTTCCCACACACGTAACGTGCGCTCAAGTGTGTACACATCATTGATAAATTTTTTAACATTAAGGTTCACTTTAGTACACGTTGCCACGATATGCGCACATGGATAATGAAGTGTTTGGAACCTCCTGCAATTGTACCGTCTGTTCTAAAAATCAATTCCGGGTCAACGACCAATGCTCTCCGTAACACGAAACGTTTCAAGGCGTCGTGAATATATTTCTACATTCATTGACCTTGCCATCCAAATGTTTGTAACTATTGCATCCCTGACATCTTCGACAAACATGTGTCCCACTTGACTTATTGCTGACCCATTCTTGGCATCAAGGTAGCCAACCTGTAAAATGTAGCCGAGAAGACAGATGAAATCGGAAGATGTCGTGTTTTCAACAACACAGCGTTGACCCCCTCCACTAAGTTTGTGGTCATCTGACCATAACGAAAGCCCTCGTCAAAGCTTTGAGCCCATTGCTACGGCTCCGTAGTACCCAACCACTGTCGAAAATATGTATTTGTTTGACCCTCCATGTCACTCTCAAGTCGAGTCATTTTTTGGCAGAAAATGTGTGGCTCTAGCTCGTGCGCTGTATATGTATTAGAAAAAGATAAGTTACACTACTGCCCTAAAACATTAAAACTTATATTTAGAAGATAAGGTAATAATTTACCCATTTTTACAACTTGTCTCTTCCAGTCTGCATTCTTATAATCTCGATAGAAGTTAGCCACGATATGTCGGATGCAGTAAACGGATCTCCATGGTACACCGGAACGCCTAATGGCAGCAATTAATCATTTCCCTCTATCAGAGATTATGCAAATATTATTGTTGCTAATAACATACCTCCGCAGGTTGGTAAGGAAAAATTCTCACGATTCCATGTTCTCCTTATCTACGATGGCAAATGCTATCAGTAGGATGTTCCTGTTGCCGTCTTGAGCAACCGCAAAAAGTAAGCTCTGTGTATATTTTCCATATAGGCAGGTCCCATCCACTTGCACAAACGACTTGCAGTAGGGAAATGCGCGCACACATGAATCAAACGTCCAGAACATTTGATGGAAATTTTTTTTTCCCGATCGTAGTTGGTCATCCGGGCCGTAATAAGGTCTTGTCTGTAACTCAATAATAGTCCCCAGTACGTACTCCCGCATAGTGGCTATCCATCCTTTTAACTCATTATACGATGCATTGAAATCCTCATACAATTGCTCTATTGCCATTTGTTTAGTTATCCACGCCTTTCAATATGATACTCGATACTGAAATCGTGCCTGTATTTCGGCTATCAGTACCGAAACTTTAATGGTTGGCATGTCCTTCACCATTGGCATGATACACGTACAGATAGTTTTGGAATCAAGTTTCCGATGATCATCTATCATACGTGTTGATGTGCATGTGTGAGGCCCAATAAATTTGCGTATCTCCCACATCTGTGAATTTTGAATAAATGCAACTCGTACCTGCCAATTGCAGCCTTCCACCGACTTCAAACATTCCCCAATATATAATGTCGGTTTAGACACTACCACTTTGTAATCCACTGATATATTCATACTATACCACTTAATAGCAAATACGCATTCTTCTTTACTTTCGAATCTCTGGCCTATGAACAACTCCTTAGGATCGAAATATACGGCCAGTCAGTGAGCAGGAAGTATTTCAGGATACTCGGGGAACTCAGCTGCATGCGCCGCGTCGGGGTCTATGAGCGACATGTGTGGCCCAAGATTATTGTGTATCACAATAAGTTGCATCTGGTTCCCGACCGAAGACGTGTTAATGTTTCTATCGAATTCACGTCTTCATCGTTAATATCATCGGGCACATCGTCCACATCGGGATCACTATCACTATCGACCTCTTGATCACAAGGATCACTATTATCATATCCATCATCACTAACCACATCAATATCGGGTGTAACATTAAGATCGATATCGATCCCATGTATAGTTGATTCACTATCAACGTACGATATTGGAGCCACCATACACGGTTCTTGAGCTTTGTGTTCTTCATCATATGCAGTGAGATCTTCATTTTGTTCCATACCGGCTAACTCAACAAATAAGTGAATTGGTGCATTTTTGTCACTTTCATTCCCACAGTAAATAGCAATCATTTTCTCCACGTCTTCGTCGTCTACAAGTTTCATTTCAGTGAATTTTTTGAGATTTGTCGAAATTGGAAACTTATAGAAAAGTTTCGAGATTCTTCTCCCACAATGTCTAACAATTTTTACGTTAATTCTTCCCTTCATATCATCCAACGAGACATTTCTATTAAATCTCATTACTATTTGTTGCCGACATTCAAATATGCATCTAACGGTTGTAGTCAATATGATTCCATCGAAATAAACGCATACGAAAAACTGATTATCCATCTTCAATACTCAATCTATTAAAAAATAAACAAAATTTCTCAAAACAATTTCGAACAGCAAATAAATTACTTAAATAAAAAATTAATTAATCAATATGCAATTTTTTTTATTCATAAGTTCAGACTTTTTCAATTCCCATTTTATACATGAACAACATTTATCTTTACATTTAACCACTTAAATTCAGTTCTACGTTTTCTTCCATCTCCGATCTTGTTTCTTCATCTGGGAAATTCTCTACAATCTAATTTAGAAATTCTTGATTTGCTTCATATTCATCTTCTACAATCCAATTAAGAAATTCTTCGGGATCTTCTGACTCTTTAATCTTTATAACGGGTATTGAATATACAAGTACTCTTGGTAATTTCCTAACAACTAATTTATCCATCTATGGTTTGTCAAACACATTTTGCTTCCCAGTCAACTTTCGTGAACCTATACTTTGTCTCGCTATTTTCCTTGCTCCATAAAAGATTATAAACTTCGCGAAGTTTATAACTAGATTCCAATAGGTCCGTGGTACCGATGTCTTCTAAAGTTCGCCTAAAATGATTTGATGCTCCCATTCTATTAATGTCCTTCTAAGGGTTAAGTATTGAACTTTATTATTTCTAATCATTTCATGACCCTTCCACAACACTTTTTGCATCTTTCGATTTACGGTAATAAGGTGTTGAACAATATCTTCTTCTGGTTTCATTCTGTAATCTTGCACTTCTCTCATCATCTTATCAACTTTCTCCCTTTGTGCTAAAGTTATTATCTCATCAGGTAATACCAAATATGTTGTCATTTCTAACAATATGTATAACATAATTATTTTCAGTTATTATTACTAATTAACAATTACTTTATAATAGTTTTATTAACATAAAAACTTTCAAATATATTAAAATAAAACATAACATTCACAATAAACACATAATTAATCTAAATACAAAACTTACTAAAAAATCACAATAAACAAAATAACTTTTAAAACAAAACATAAAAATAACACTAAATAAACTATATAATACTAACAAAATATTTTTTTCTCATCATAATCTATTCTATTTAAAAATAACAGAAAAAGAAGATACATTTTATTTCTTCTCTTCTCCCTCTCTTCTTCTGTAACCTTCTTTTTTTTACTGGAAATTTTTTCTTTCTTTCTTTCTTCTCTTCTCTTCTCCCTGTCTTCTTCAGCAATTTTTTTTTACTGTTGTGTGGCTTCGTTTTAACACTAAGGGTTTAAATAGGGGTTTGGGGGTTGGGTGTTGCTGCCTCCGACAAAGGCTTCACCAATATTTTTATATTTTTTTCTGCTTCAGCTTTTTTTTTAACTTTTTATTGTTTTTGTTTTTTTTAACTGTATTTGGCAGATTCCAGGGTGGTCACGCCACTGCCATAGGCGGCACCACCCTGCCCATACCATTTTCATCATTAGTTTTTGCCTTATACCATTTAAGTATTTTTTTATACCATATTAGTAAAAAAAACTCATATCAGCAACATAGCAGACTACTTCCTCTCATACTCGTGCAGTTCTCTTGAAAATTGATTGGTTCCAAGCTTGTAATACCACGAGCCAAGTTGGTCTTCCTGACATAAAAAATAAACTTGACCATGGTTCCACCTTAATAAACCATTCTATTAACCATGCCCACCTCCATCTCTCCATCTCTCTTCTCGTATTATCCTTCCAAAAGATAATGAACTAAGGTTCGTTTGGCTTCCACATTTAGAACACCATTGATGTTGAAATCCTCGTACAACCCTCTAATGGTAAACATGTAGAGTTAAATTAATAGAATTTATAAATATGGAAAATTAAATTTATTGAAAAATTTAGAATCAAGACCAATTTAATCAAATATGTAACTATTAAAGACTAAATATGTTATTGTACTAATTATAAAAGACCACAATATTTTCATTAATAATTTAACAGGGTGACCAAAATATAATTAAATGATTACGTTAGTGATAAAATTGAAATTTTTTATAATTGAGTGACCAAAACAAAAATATGTTAATAACTAGGTAATTAATTGTATAGTTTACCCATTAAATAATAAAAATTGTTTACAAAGATTAAGCATTAAATGCTCAATAGCTCAAATTACTTAAGCACGTTAAGAGATAAATATGAACTTTTTAAGTTCGTTTTTTTACTTTCAAAAATATAACTCAAATCTCATGTTGAATTTTAAATTTAATTATTTGCATTTAAGTTTGAATTTAAGTGAATATAAAATAAATGAATTATATATTAAAATAAAATGCATTAAATCATTAAACTTATAACCAATAAACCAATCATTACAACACTCGAATTGAGTTCATTCCTTAGCTTAAAATTTTGAATTCTACCCAACAATAATAGAGCTCAATTAATTTGTCTCAATAACTAAAATTTTCATTCCATAAATATTAAAATTATACATAAATTTTAGTTTAATATATAATTATATACATGAATTTTAATTTTATGTAATTTTATATATAAATTTTTTTATAATATTCAAAACCTAACTTAGATGTTATAAGCAGATCCAAAGATGTTACTGTAAAACATTTGGAAGCTCCAAAACCATTTGATTTATAAGGTGGACTAAGTAAAAAATTAGATTATTAGCAAAAAATTTCTTTCTCAACCAATTTGATAAAACCATTGATTATTCATACTTTTAAAACATTTAAATTTGGAGCAAAATTCTTAATTTAACTTGTTTTTGAAAAATGTGATTTGTTTTTGGAAAAAAAATCATAATTTTGCAAATCAAATGAATATCACGGAAACTATGTCGAAGTAATTTAAAACGAAAATAAAAATAAAATCCAACCTCTAAAACAGTCCAAAAATTACCAAAACGGAATAAATCAACTTTTTAATTAATACTGAATTAAATCGTTAAACTAAGCTCCCGTTGCACCGACCCATTTTAAGTTTGGCGATTACTTGAAAGTAACAGACAAATAGAGAATGAGTTTTGAAATTTAGTGTGTAAAATATCATAAAATCAACAGAAATAATTTTAGACATATCTCAAATACAAAAATAGTGTCAGAACATATCAAATGCAAATTTATATTCCTACTCCCATCTGCTACACACCATCTCTAACCATCCCTACACACCATATAAGGTATTAAATACACACCGCTTAGTGTGATTGTGTCAGTATGACACTTTTAAAATATTTGCAGCTTAGTTGCCAGATCAATAGACAAATTATCGCCAAATACAGATATACACATGGTTGAGCCACCAAAATTGGCAGGTAATTATACTGCCCACACTTCCTCAATAACACATATCACACTCCAATTAGAGGTAAGTATTCGATCAAGTCGAATCGAATCAAGTAAAAAAATTTCAAGTTAGTGGAGTTGAATCTATTTTAGCAACCGAACTCAATTTGAATTTTTTCGAAATGAAAAATCAAGTCAAAAAATTTTGAGTCAAGTCAAGTTGAGTTAACAAATCCTATTAATTATTTAACTAGTAGACGAAATACAAAATTATTTAACTACATAAATAATATAATGATTTTTCCTTTTAATTTAATAGGTAAATATTTATCAAAACGACGCGATTTTGCCTTTTTTTATTCGAATTTTCGAATAATATGAATTGTGTAATTCATATTCGAGTTAAACCAAAAAACTTGATTTTTTTTATTTGAGTTGATCCGAATAACTCAATTAACTCAAATAACTCGAACTATTTAATTCAAAATTTAAAATTTTTTTATGAAGTTTTTAAATTGAATCGGATTTTGCTCACCCTTAACCCCAATGCACATGCAAAAATAACATATGTCAGAATTTACATATCATACATGTTCATATAACAGATGCAAATCATGTTTGATGAATAATAGATTAGACAAATTGTATAACAGATCATACATATTGTATCACACTACATATTAATTACACTTACTTTACACGTATTTCTATTAAGTTTTATGCTAACGTATTAACAGAGATCATGTTTTATAGCTTAATTTATAACATACAAACCTTACAGAAGGTTTATATTCGATCCGAATGATGTATATGACCTTAAGAAAAAAATTTAAATTTTGGACCCACACGGCCCAATTGACTCAGAGTGTGTGAGACACACGATCCAACACATTGCCGTGTGATGTGACAGTTCAGATTTTTGACTTTCATAATTCACTATTTTCTCAAATTTTCGTTACACATATAATCTGATTTTGACGAGTAATTAACTACCAGATTTTCAGTACATAAAAAAAAGCATACAGATGATCAATTTTAGCATTGAATCACCAATATCCAATAATTCATCCAATCACAACCGGTGGTATTACACCTTAATAAACCGAAATTAAGCCTTCTAATGCTCAACCACTTACCCCAACAGCCACGGCAGTCCTAGCACCACTAAATTGTAGAAGGAAAATTCTGGCCTTCTTGATTAACGCCTAAGAACGAAAGATTCACGAGGTTAGCTCATGCTCCAAAAGAATAATTAAGCCATTAATCAAAAGCCCTTACAAAAATCTACAGAAAACACTTACTTACGAATACCCGGAAAAATAAAATCGTAAAAGAGAGTAGAAGATGATCCACACCAAAACGCTAGAACGCAATTGGGAGCAATGAGTCAGGAATCAAGAAAAATTGAAGAAGATAGCAATAAACGAAAGAACAAACAAAAGGGAAAGAAAAAAGAAGAAGAAAAGAAACAGAACCTGAAGAAAAACAAAATGGGGATACGTGGGGAAAAACGTGAGAGATAGGAGCAGATTTTTTAAATAAAAATAAAAATATAATCTTTAATATAATTATACTATTATTAATTTAAAGTAAAACAAAATCTTAACCAATTAACCCTTGATAACTTACCATCTTTTCAAGAGTTTTAATCCAATTCGACCTTCAAGGACTAATAAAAATAATGTCAATTTTTCTCACATAAAGACTTAAACACAGGATTAAAGAGTAAGCTAACACTTTATTATTGAATTAACAGGCTCATTCTAACACAAATTGACCGAAAATAATATTTAAACCCAACGAACAAAAATAGGTCTAAGAACAAAAATAATTGAATTTTTCCAAAAAATGCAATTTAAATCTAAAACTTCAAACACGCAATCAATACACTTAACCACTAAAACAAATACTTATTTATTATAAAATTTAACAAATCAGAAATTAGAGTTTTGGGGCATTACATTTTTATTTGATCCAATCCTTACAAATTATTAACACTATTGTTGATATTGCATCATTTTATGTTTGTATATTGCACCCAGAAATCATTATACTTGATTGAATCAAAATTAAAGTTTTATATATATGTTTGAACTATAATCAAAGTTTTATCTGTATAAATGCACCAAATTAAAATTCATATATCAAATTACACATTAAATCAAAGTTCATATATAATTTTAATATTTATCCCTTTAAATTTTATGGATCAGGGCCTTTATCCAAGACAATTAAATCAACTATCAGCAACACCAATCCCTAAAGGCCCAAACCATAAAAAATATATATATGATCACATTGATTGTGCAGTCCAGATTAATTTCATCCATAAAATATGTTTTTTTATATATTGAAATAAAATGCTTTGATTATTTTAATTTGATGAAATCAACTTGTTTTAAATAAGAAAAATGTTAAAAACTTTAATGTATTAGTGTTTTAATAATTTTTAATTTAATTTTATTGTTATCTATTATTTATGAAAAGGATAAATTAAAATTTTTACACAAAATAAATATTTTTTCTTTCCATAATTTATTCAAATAAAAAATATTAAAATTCCTTCCCTTTATTAATTTTAATTATCCAAATAAAAAAATATATATATATCCTTTCTTTCTTTATAAGGTTCTTTTCTCTTAATAATATTTATTAAATATAGGGTAAACTAAAAGATTGAAAGGTTAAAGCAAGGGAAAGATTAGAAAATATTTTATTTGGATTGTTAAAATTTATTCATAACATTTTTATAAGAAAATGAAAAGATTTATTATAAATTTTTTTATAATTATAACTTTTTCATGAGATAAATTATTAAAAAATTAAAAAAAATTTACATCTCTTAATTTTTGGGTAAATTACAAAAAATAATCACTTAACTATGCCTTTAATTCTATTTTGATCACTCAATTATTAAATTTTTCGATTTAATCACTCAACTTTCCGAAATCAAATATTTTACCCATCTTCCAGTTAGTTGTGATTAAATAAAAAGCTGATGTGGGCAATTTTTATTTGGTCTAATAATAAATTTAATACTTTAATATTTACACATTTTATCAATTTAACCCTAAATCTAAAAAATTAAACAAATTTAATCCTCATTATTTATAAAATTTATCAATTTAGTTCTAATTCTAAAAATTTAAAAAAAAAAAAGAGAGTAAAAAATCATATATGATTTATTTCCTGAAGTGAAAACTGTAAAAAAAAATGTTGAATCGATACATAAACAATGGTATTCCCTCTCATATATTCATCCATCTCTTCATCACACAATTCTCTAACACACATCTAAAGTCAGCGCTACTCTTTCTTCTTTCTTATTATTATAAATCTTTGTTGATGATGACTAACTTCTACATGGAGAGTAACTGGATTTGCCTTTTGCGACGACTAACTGGTGGTATGGAAAATCCAGAATTCAATTTGGGTCCTTGCAGTTTTCAATATGAAGAGGATTTTATGAGTTTCTCTCTCATATGAATAATTTTAAATATTTTTCTTTTTTAAAAACTTTTTGATTTAGGATTAAATTGACAAATTTTGTAAATGTTGAGGGCTAAATTTATTAAACTTTTTAGATTTAGAGCTAAAAATGATAATTTTGTAAACATTAAGGGCTTAATTTTTAGAACTTTTAAATTTAAGATCAAATTGATATAATGTGTAAATATTGGAGGGCTAAATTTATTATTAGGCTAATAAAAATGGCTTATGTTAGCTTTCCGTCACTCGTCTAATGGCAACAAATAAGAGAATGGTTAAAATATTTGATTTTGAAAAATTGAGTTGCTAAATAGAAAAAAAATAATTCAGTGACCAAAATAGAATTAAAAGCATAGTTGTTGAAGCCATTTTTTTGAAAAACTCAGGGTCGACTTGATTTTGGAAACGAAAATGAAAAAACGGGAGTCGCCACCAATCTTTTTTGTTTAGGTGTGATCGGATCACCTAGAAATTTGGTCATTTTAATAAAATATTTCGATTTACTAAAATAACGATTTTGGTCTATGAAATTTGAGAAAATGGGTTCGGGAGTCGGTTACGTACAAGGAAGGATTAGCACCCTCGCCGTAACGCCCAAAATTGGTATCTAATTGATTAATAAATGTCTTAATGTCAAAATTTAAAAACTCGAAAAGAATTTAGAATACGATCCCTTTTTATGTTGATCTATACGAAGAATTTGCTTGAGTAAATCGAAATGGATTCTAAAGACCTTCTTGTCTCGAAGTAATAAAATGCCACATCCAGTATGTTAGGACACAACATTTCAGACCCTCGAGAATAAGTTGGTCTTTCAATTTTCAAAACTCGCGTGTTTTAATTTTAAAAGGTTATTCGGTTATTTGGGTTACACGAGAAAAATCGAAACCCAGTAAGTTAGGGCACGATTTCTCGAACTTTCAAATACCGAATATTGCCTTTGTTTGCGAAAAATCTTATCTCGAGGTAACAAGATGTCATATCCAGTAAGTTAGGATACAACACCTTGTATCTCCGAGAATAAGCATTTTATTCAAAACTCGTGTTACGATTTAAAAGAATATTCTATAATTTAGGTTAAGTGAGGAAAATCGAAACTCAGTAAGTTAGGGCACTATTTTCTCGAATTTCTAAATATGGAATATTGCTTTTAAAAAAAATTATTTAATGTATTGAGTAAAAAATGACGTGATTTATAGTAAAATATAAAAGTAAATTATGGTACTAATACGTATAATAACATAATAATAGGTGTGACAGTGTTACTAACAATAATATGAGCAATTATAAAAAGATGAAATAAAAGCAAGGCTAGTGATATAAAAATATAAAACAAATGCATAAGGAAAATGAAATAAGCGAGTACATAAGTAAATAAAAATATAAAACATGACAACATAAAAATGACAATTATGATGAAAACGATAATAATATATATTGATAATAATAAAAATAGTAGCAAAAAATGATAATACTAATGATAATAATAATAGTAGTAATAAAGATATTAATATTAGTATTAATAATAACGACAATAATAATAGAAAATGAGAACAAAAAAAATAATATAGTAATGGTAGCAAAAAGTAAAAATGATAGTAATAATAATGGTAATAATAAATAATAATAATAATAATAATAATAACAATAATACAAATAAATAGTCTAAAGTTTGAAATTATTTAAAAATATATAAATAAAATGAATGATGAAAGGATAGTAATAACAGTAATGACATATAAATAATATAAGTGTGCTGAAAGTATATATATATATTAAATTAGTTTGATATGATAACGTGTAAGTAAATACAAAGAGGGAAATGTAATAAATAATAATAGTAATGATGCAATAGTAATAATAACAATAATAAAAAATAGTAATAATGTATTAAATGGTAAAAGAATAATAGTAACAATAATTTTAAAAAAAATAGTAAACACGAAAGAAAATATATAATATAATAATAATAATATGAACTTAATTAATTTAATACTAAAATAATAATAAAAATAAAAGTAATAACATCAATACGTTAGATTATAATAATAAAGTAAAAATAATGATGATAATAATGTATTAGATAATAATAATGGAATAATAGTAAATATAATAATTTTAAACCAATTAATTTAATTAAAAAATTGAATATAACAAAAAGACTAAAATGAACCTAAAGTAAAAGTTCGGGGCCAATTCGAAAATTGATAATGAAGAGAAGGATCAATTTGGGCACGCGGATAACAAGGGAGGACCAAAATGGGCAATATCCCCTCCCCCCAAAACGCACAGCACCAAGAGGGACCAAATTGAAGGTAAAAATAAATTACAGGGCAAAATTATAAATAATGAAAAATCCAATTTCAAAACAATAAAAAAGCGGAAGGGCTAAATGCGCAATTATCCCTTTCATTAAAAAAAGCGCGGATCCTCAACTGGAGCGGGTCGGGTCACGGGTCGGCCCCCCAAAACGACTTCGTTTTGGGCATTTGGGGGGCCTAGTAAAACGGTGCCATTTAGTAGCCCCTATTTAAGCCCCAAAATTTTTTATTTCCTTCATTTTAGCCCTCCTTCAGAAAAAAAAAAAAAAAAAAATTTTGCTCTCAACTCTCTCTCCCCTTTTGGATCCGGTCTAGCTCGTCAAGACTTCCCACGTACGGACTAGGACCATCATCGTCATACGTCGTGTGAAAATAAATTTTTTTGCTATATTTATATATATTATTTTTAAAGAAAGAAAAAAAGAAAATATATATGTACATATATTCGAATGAAAGAAAAAGAAAAAATAAAAAATAAACTAAAAAGAAAATCTAGACCTTTGCGCATTTTTGAACCTTTTTTTCGATTTCTTCTTTCTATTTGCTATTTGTTGTTTATATATTTGAACTTGTTTTTTTTATTGTCTTATTCAAAAAAAGGAACCCCTTTACATTCGGTTTTGTTCGGCTTATATAGCTGTTTACATTGCTTTTTTAATCTATTGCGTGTTTGTTTCATTTTTGCAGGTTGTGGAGCAAGTGGAGGAGCAGGTGGCTGACAAGGGCGGTGCTGGTCAGAAAGTAAGGCGATGGGACAAATGCGGCTGGTGGCAGCAGCTAGGTTGATTTAGGGTTTTTAATCTTTTGTTTTGTTTTCGGGTTGGGCTAAGGTTAAAAGAATTTTTGGTTTTTTGTTGGGTTTAGTTGTAATTGGGCCGGGCAAAAATGGGCTTTTCCAATAGTTAGATGACTTTTTTTTTTAATTTACTTTTTTTTACTTGCGTTTTTCAAAATTTCCCCAAGTAACCATATATTAGGGTAAATAATTGTAAAAGAAAGGAAAGGAAAGGAAAAGAAGGGATAGTTAAAGAAAGAAAATGATATATGTTTTGATAGTTAAAATTCATAAAGCAAAGGAAAGTGAATGATTTTTTTTATGGAAAGTTAAGGAAATGATCATTTATAATAAATTTTCTTAATTATATCCTTCATATAAAATAATTTATGTAGAGTTAATAGGATAAAAATGATATTTTGCATCTTGAAGGAAAAATCACTTTCTTTCCCCAGCTTTTCTCGAAATTGAGGTAGGGATTGTTTCACTACAAAAGGAATATGGTCTAAGCTCATACCAGTGGAAAAACAAGACAATTTCTTCTCAGGTAATATTGAAGATTGGATGGAATCCTATTTGGAGAAAATTGTTACAACTTCCCCTTAAAAGGGAGTGGAATGGTGGTGTTTCTTTGACATAGTTCTGTGGCGTATTTAGAAGAATAAGAATCTATTCATTTTTCAAGGAGATCAATGGAGTGTTGATGATATTATTAAAGGATCGTACAGTGGACCTTACAATGAAGCTCTTCCCTCAAGGCTTCTCATCTCTTGAGACAAAATACAAAAATGTTTGCTAATGAAAAAGGTTACTGGATTTATCTTAATTCTGATGGTGCTTTGAAGTTGGATTCTGAAATGGCTACTTCTGGAGGTGTGCTGAGAGATCAACATGGGGTTGGATACTTGGGTTTAACAGGAGCTTGGGGCACTATTCGGTCTTCAACGTTGAATTATGGGGTGTTTTTGACGGATTGATTATTATTCAGAGTTGGAACTATGATGAAGTGGTGATCATATTAGATAGCCAAGAAGCGCTTAAGGCTATTGATGAGTCCTTTTCAAAAAATTCTTCTTTCGCGCTTATCAGGCGTATTCAACAACTCTTGATGAATATTGGTCGCTGGAAGTTCGAACATATTCCTCGCGAAGAAAATGCTGAAGCAAATCGTATTGCTAAGTTGGCTTTTGACAGAAATGAGAGATTTCATTTAGTCGAGAACATTCCTCTAGATTGGATTAATTTAATGTAATTTTTTGTTTGTTTTTATCACCCAAAAAAAAAAAAGGAAAAAAGAAGAGAAATTTAAAAGGAAAGTGAAGGATATTTAACTCCCTTACTTTTCTTTCCTTTCTCTTGTTTTTATTCAATTCAAACATAGGTAGCATTTGGTGTTTTCCTATATTATGATTTCAATAGAATATGATTTCTTGGAATGTGATCGCTAGGAAAATTACTTTACAATTTTTTATATACATTGAAAAATATTGATTAAAATCTTAAGAAAGTTACATTGTTACTTTTGTTTCACTAAATACTTTCCTATTAATGTAATTATAATTTACAAATTTACCCTTATTAAATAAAATGTAATATTCATGTATTTAATTTTTATAATAAAATTTATTCTTAAAAAATATTTGAATTAAATATTTAATAATAAAATTTAATCAATAATTCTTAAATTATTTTTTAAATTTATAATTTTAATTTAAAGTAAAATTATTTCAAATTTTATCTTGCATATATTTTCTAAATATAATAATACATATATAAAATTATGAATATATAAAACTTATTTTAGAATAAATGAAAAAAAAAGAGACTTGAAACCACGTTTGATTTTAGCTAAAAGCTAACCTATAGGAATATAAAAAAAAGTTGATTTCAAGTATTGCTCTAAGCAAAACTACAAATAATTAAATTATAAAAATATAAAACTATAGACTGTATAAGCTACAATTCCTACAAATATTAAATGGAACAATTCTATCCATATTCTACAAAAATTAATAAATATTTCATACAAATACAAGTGATAAATTCAATTTGTAGTTGGGAAAAAAATAAAATCACGAGAAAAAATTTACTTTGTTAAGTAGGAGGAAGGAGGTAATAACTTTTTTTTTTTTTTACGTTTATTAATATATTAATATCCTAAACTAATATAAAAAAGAGTTAATCTTATCTTAATAAATTTTTAACTTTTTAATTGGAAAATTTAAAAGAAAGTTAAATTACAAATAAAGTAAATAAAATTTAACATGCCAAACATTAAAATCAATTTTCAACTTATTAAAATTTAAAAAAAAGTAACTATTTTCCGTCGCACCAAACATTACCATAAAATAGATTATTATTTTCCCTTGCTTAAATAAAAAATTCTATCGAAATAAGTAGGTTTTTTATTTTTATTTTTCTCTTCCTTTTCTTTCCTCTCTCTTAACCTAATCCTAACCTATGGTAAAATAAATTATGATAGCAGTCTCTGTTGAACTGGCAAATTTACCAAATGTATAGTTGATTTCAATAGCTTTAGTCAAGAAAATAATAATAATAATAATCCCAATGACACCAGCTTTTCATGGTAAAGATACCTATGAGTCTAAATACTTTTAGATTAAAAAAACATATGAAGAAAACATGAGAGTAGAATCTTGAATATAATAAATCATGGTGATTTACAAGTGGATAAACATGAGAGATTTGTAGGAAGATTCAATCTTGCATCAAAGATTCCATTTGAAACATTATTAGAATCTATGTAACTGTAGATAGCTTTTGCTTTAACACATTAGCTTTTTTCCACCATTGATGCCTTAGAAAACTAAAAAGAATTAGTTTCGCAGTCACTGTCTGTCTGCACCATGCTTGTTTTGGGTGGAGTAAACTATTTTGGTAGGCTGTGTTTTCTTTATTCAAAATATTAGGATTTCATGGTTGGACTCACGATGATAATGATGATAGGCCTAAATTTTGATTGAAACATATATTTTAAATTTTATCTAAATAAATTATTAAAAAATGTATTTAATATATATATATATAAATATTGAATATGATAAATAGGCAAATAATTACTTAAATGTAAAAAATATTAAGTTATTTATTTTATTAAAAAATAAAATAATTTATTTTAAAATGATATATTCAAATTTTTTTCATGTATGTTTTATTTAAAATTATTTAAAATAATATAAAATATTATATTAATAAGATTAAAATTTAAAAATAAGTAATCTTTTGAGATTAATGTTTATTTTTATCAAACAACATACTTATATTCTGTACTTATATTTACTAATTTATCAAACAATTTTCTAAAATAAATTTAACACTTGTAAAATTTAGTTTTTAAGTTTTTAGTTTATCAAACACACCCTAAGTTCGAGTTCAACTATTTGTTTATTCAATTTGTTCAAATTGGATCTTAAATAAAATCTTTTGTAATAAGTATTGTTTAGATTATCAATAAATGTTAAGTACCGTGATAAAATACATTATACTATTAAGAAACGAGCCTCAAACGTGGCTTATAAAACATATATAAAAGATACAAAAAAGATTATTTCAATTAACATAATTACTATTACAACAATTAAAAAGACATAAATTCAAACATGTTGGAGCGCATATTTTTATTTTTCGTTTCTAAAATTTAAAGATTTATGTAAAAATAAATATTGTATGGAATTTGACAAGTATAAAACATCACCGCACGCTATAAACAGAGAATTCTTGCAATTACAATTCTTTAACCAATAAATCAAATGTTTTATATAGCGAAAAACAATAAATTTAAATTGGTAAGGTTAAAACTTAACCTAAGTAAAAGAAAGAAGATTTCAAATGGTGACCCGACTTCACCATGTATAGCTATTATATTTTCATATAATATTCAACCTTTTTATTTTTTATTTTTGGCTTGTAAGCTACCACATTAATCTCATTTTACAAAAGTCACGTGGGCAATATTTAGTTGATTACACTTCATCAGGTATATGACATTTAATTGATAAGAGTATAGAATACTCTGGTATTTCTGAGATGTTGAGCTGTTAGTCTGTTACTAAGTTTGTTAGATTGTTAAGTCAGTCATAGCAGTCACATATGTACTCTATAAATAATACATCTTCATCTGTATTGTACATGAATAGAATACAAGCCTAAATTCAGAAATTCCTTATTATTTTGAGTTAGAATATTATGTTATTACCTAAGTTCGTTACATGGTATCAGTCGCCTCTTTCTTGGAGACCTCCTATCTTGAGTGTGTCAATGGCTACATCCGCTTCCACCGACTCCACCACGGTTCCATCCTCTACGAGCTTCACTAATCATCTAGTTAATTCCTTTCCGCGCCATGATACTGTCAAGCTCTCTGACAACAATTTTATACAGTCGAGACATCATATCCGTCTCATAATCGATGGCTACAAGCTGACGGGCTTTCTTGATGGCACACTACCTACTCCACCGAGGTTCGTGCATCTGCAGGATGGCTTGACGATGATGAATCCCGATGCTTTGGCTCATGATCAACAAGATAAGTTGCTCAATTCGTGGCTTCTATCTACTATTTCTTCCCCTATTTTACCTTGCTTTACAGATGCAACAACGGCAAATGATGTTTGGATCACAGCAACTCGTCTCTTTGTTGCTGTTTTCGGCGCCAAACTTTTTAGGATTCGACATGACCTTTACTCGATCCGGAAGGGTGCCATGACAGTCAAGGAATATGTTGCCAAGATCCAAAATACATGTGCTCTTATTGATGCGGCTGGCTCTCGAATCTCTAAGTCGGAGAAGGTTGAGATCGTCTTCGTTGGACTTCTGTCCAAGTTTGACGCCATTGTAACACTCGCCTCCTTCTCCCCGGAACCACTTTCGTTTCAACGTTTGTTTGATGTTCTCCTGGAGTTTGAAAGCAGACAGAGTCGATCGGCTCAAGAGGTTCCGTTTCATGCGAATTTTGTGAAAGCCACTCCGTCCTCTATGGTGGACTCCACGCGGTCGTCGCGCCCGCCGCTCAGTCAAGAGGTTTTTCGGCCTGCGTGTTCGATGTCGATTTGCAGCAGGTATGGGCACCTAGAGCAACAGTGTTACTACCGTTATAATAAGGACTATGCAGGTGCTTCGTCGATGGCACCTCCGTCGATCGTTCCAAGTGATTGGTGGCACTCTGCTCCCTCTACTGCTAATCCATTCTTAGTGTCGAATAGGGCTACTGCAGGATGGCTTGACGATGATGAATCCCGATGCTTTGGCTCATGATCAACAAGATAAGTTGCTCAATTCGTGGCTTCTATCTACTATTTCTTCCCCTATTTTACCTTGCTTTACAGATGCAACAACGGCAAATGATGTTTGGATCACAGCAACTCGTCTCTTTGTTGCTGTTTTCGGCGCCAAACTTTTTAGGATTCGACATGACCTTTACTCGATCCGGAAGGGTGCCATGACAGTCAAGGAATATGTTGCCAAGATCCAAAATACATGTGCTCTTATTGATGCGGCTGGCTCTCGAATCTCTAAGTCGGAGAAGGTTGAGATCGTCTTCGTTGGACTTCTGTCCAAGTTTGACGCCATTGTAACACTCGCCTCCTTCTCCCCGGAACCACTTTCGTTTCAACGTTTGTTTGATGTTCTCCTGGAGTTTGAAAGCAGACAGAGTCGATCGGCTCAAGAGGTTCCGTTTCATGCGAATTTTGTGAAAGCCACTCCGTCCTCTATGGTGGACTCCACGCGAGGTCGTCCGCCCGCTAGTCAAGGGAGAGGTTTTCGGCCTCGTGTTCAGTGTCAGATTTGCAGCAGGTATGGGCACCTAGAGCAACAGTGTTACTACCGTTATAATAAGGACTATGCAGGTGCTTCGTCGATGGCACCTCCGTCGATCGTTCCAAGTGATTGGTGGCACTCTGCTCCCTCTACTGCTAATCCATTCTTAGTGTCGAATAGGGCTCCTGGTTTTAGACGGTTTGGAGATGGGACTCCATATGCGCGTGAGCCATTAATAGGCTATCAAGTTCGGCCGAATAGGCCATCTGTTGGGCCACATTATTTTGGACTTTATCACTCAGGTGGGCCTATTTTTGGTGGTCCAGTTGCTGCTTTTGGTGGTTATGATCGACAACCACATTTGTTTGAATATCAGCAGTCGACTGGTTCTTTTAGGGGCAATGTTGTACTTAGCCCGAATGCTAATTTAATTGGCCTTGATAATGCTGGCCATACGTCAACTTCAACTCCTGCACCTGGTATGCTGTGGCGCACGAAACTAAGGGCCCGAGTTTTAACTCCTGATGATTCGTGTATTGGCTTAACTAGAATTCCCAATGTCAATGCATCTGATTTTGCAACCACTTCTGGGTCCAATACTCGTACTACTCCTTATGGGTCTGATTTTAATGAAAATTCTTATGTACCTCTGCCCGTAAGAATGTCATGTTGGTGTCCTGATTCGGGGGCAACACATCATGTTTGTCGTGATGACACAAGCTTGGGTGAGTCCACACCATACTCAGGTACCTCTTGTCTTCTTATTGGTGATGGTACGCCTTCAACAATTTTATCTCTTGGGAGTTCTAATTTTCATACAAAAAGTAAAATACTTCATTTGTCTAATATCTTATGCATTCCCAACATCCGGAAGAATTTATTGTCTATATCTAGATTTGCTAAGGAAAATAATGTGTTCTTTGAATTTCATCCTTCGTATTGTGTTGTTAAGGACATCCTGACTCGGGAGGTTTTGTTGCGGGGCCACACACGTGACGACCTCTACTATTTTTCTCCTATTTCGGTCCTTAGTAGTCCATCCGTTCTCAACACTAGTCTTCAGCCCTCAGGTGGTGGTAGTGATGTGTTTGCATTACGGCATTCCAGACTAGGACATCCGTCTGCTTCAATTGTTAAAAGTGTTTTAAATGCATGTAATGTTCCTTTTAATAAATTGTCTGTTGATAACATTTGTATTGCATGTTAACAAGGAAAGTCACATAAACTTCCGTTTTCCTGTTCTAACACTGAATATAAGGATTTTTTTTGAATTGGTGGTTTCTGACTTGTGGGGCCCGACATCATTTGCATGTGGTAACAATCTGTATTATATTTCGTTTATTGACATGTATAGTCGGTTCACTTGGATTTATCTCATTCGGCATAAGTCATAGGCTGTTGAGTGTTTTATTTAGTTTCAGAAAATGGTTTAGACACAATTTGGGAAATGTATTAAAAAAGTTTCAGAGTGATTGGGGTGAGGAGTATCGTGCATTATGATCTTGGTATTTTATATCGTTTGTCATGTTCTCATACATCTGAACAAAATGGTGTTGCTGAACGAAAACATAGACACATAGTTGAAACTGGTCTTATGCTCTTGGCTCAAGCTAATTTGCCTATGGATTACTGGGGGTATGCTTTGTTGGAACGCCGGTGCCTCCAAAACGCAACAGAAAAATAAAATAATTAAAAACATTCCGGCGATCCAAACCATGGATCCATGTGTAAGGAACGTATCGGGGTGATAAAAGGTTTCGAAATTACCGAAACTTCAATCTGAGTAGACAGCGACGCCTAGGCAACGGGAATCTTGAACTCCTATCGAACCAAGCCGCAACCTTTCCGATGTCGGCCTCTACGTAGTCCACCCAGTTGACAATGAACGGTAGAAAAATCTCTGAAACTATTTAAGTGATTTTTATGCTTGACGGCTGCTCGACCCTTTAGCATAGTTTCGGGCTTATTTATAAATTATCTCTTTAGGGTTTTTACGCTTGCCATATATAACACCCTTTTAATTGGTATATTTTTTAATGAATATTAATTCATTAAAATTAATCTGAACATAATATCATCATTAAAATAAATATAATAATGTTTAACCGAAAATTATAATTACATTAATTATAATAAAGATTTCGGTAAACTATATTTATTTAAACTTATATACGAACCAAATTCATATACTAATGAAATTATGTTTTGATTATGTGTACAACATCCTTGTACGTATAGTATGTTCAACAATTTGATTGCCCAATTAAATTAATTCTATAATTAATTTAATTCATCTGACAATCAGAATACAATACCAACTATGTTTTACTCCGCTCATTTCAACCATAGGGTGTGACCCTATAGGTTCTTGTAACGTTAGCAGTAATATTAGAACGATTCTAATGTTACAAACAATGAGTGGCATCTAGTAATGCATCATTGCTACCTAAGTTACGAGAAGTCATGATTCAACATAACCTTTTGTGATTAACCTTTCATGCATTAATCCTTAAGTCCTATACCTTTGGAATGGACACAAGTCATGGAATAGCCGTCAAGCATAAAAATCACTGAAATAGTTTCTGAGATTTTTCTACCGTTCATTGTCAACTGGGTGGACTACGTAAAGGCCAACATCGGAAAGGTTGCGACTTGGTTCGATAGTAGTTCAGGATTCCTGTTGCCTAGGCGTCGCTGTCTACTCAGATTGAAGTTTCGGTAATTTCGAAACCTTTTATCACCCCGATACGTTCCTTACACATGGATCCATGGTTTGGATCACCGGAATGTTTTTAATTATTTTATTTTTTCGCTGCACCTTGGAGGCACCGGCGTTCCAACAGTGGTATCAGAGCCACTTGTGTGATACGAACTCGGGTTTAAATACTTGGGTGATGCAATTGTATGAGATGCATGTTTTAATTTTATTATGTTTTTCTGTTTAAATCATTTAAGCAGAATCTAATAACTGTTCCTTTCGATAAGTGATTAAATGTTAATCATGGTGTTATGGCCTATTCGGTTTTATGTTATTGCTGTAAACCTTAATAAATCTGTTATGATGTAGCGGTGATTTTACAATTTCCAGTAAGAGTTTACTGGCCAGTGGAACAAAGGGTTGTTCCGATATGAAACCTCAAGGATTAAAATCCTAAAAACACGATTCTGTTAATAAAAGTTATTAAATCGTGAGGTTTCATTCGACTAAGGTATGCAGTTTGTACCGCGGGGGCACCCCTAGTCCATACCGCAGGGGCTCCGCCCTCGCACCCACGGGGATAGGGATCAGGCGGCTACGGTCAAGGGCCTTCGGCCCGCTCCCTTCGATGGCCTCAGATCCCCATCATCTTCCAGTATGTTTTGTAATAAATAAAACTTAATGGGCCATAAAAAGGTTGAAAGGATATTTTAATATTTCACTTGACAAAAACGTTGAATGATATATGAAATGCACGGTGTTTGAAATACATAATTATAGCCCGATGACCCATTTGATAAAATGTTATAATTTTATAAATACGGCCTGCGTGTCGTGCCTTACTATTATTCTTTTGTATTTCTCTTCTCATCTTACTCCCTCGTATGTAAAACGAGTTTCTGAATTTTGTAATTTGTAAAAGTTGCTGTGGACTAGACGAGAAAGAAGATGGGCCGACTAGTGTGGATCGACATCTTGTGAAATGACTTTCACCTTTAGGTTCCCTTTTGGTTCTCCCATTGGCTTGGGTTGAACCACCATTGTTTATGGGCTATAACTATTGCATTTATTTAGATGCTATGGATGTCTAAAGCATGCAAATTTGGTAATAATAAACCCCATTAATTGATGAGATCAATTAAAATATTAAATGGACTAAAGTAGACCATAATTGGTGAGATGTAAGACTCTAATAAAATCCCTCTATTAAAATATTAAGTCAACATGGCCTTCCAATTTATGCCCTCGTTAAGGCCTCGATCAATACTATGTAGGTTTTGCCAAAGCGAAGTACTAGTATTTATCTTGGTTAAACGCGAAGAATAAACAAGTGATATTCGCTGGTTAAAAATTGGTTAATGACTTAACTAGGTTACTTTAATAGGATTAGAAACCTAGAGGCAAGTAATTTGGATAAACCATAAGATGATTATAACAAGAGTTGTTCACCAAATTGTAGGAGTTACATATGATGTAATCAGTAAGTGTTGCTTACCTAAATAACCATAATCTTGAGAGTAAAGCTAAAGCTGACTTAAGAGGAGGTGAAATATGGATTCTTGACCCACTAGGAATACTTTCAAGAAAGTCTTTCCGAAATTAATATATGAGGGTTATTAATTATGAAATAGAATAGTGGGAAACATCATATAATAAAGTCCTTTTAATGATTGATATAAACTTGGTAAATTTATTCACACGCATATTTTATTGTTGTAGATATATTATGGCTGCAAACACTAATACACTCTCATTGCGATCGGTCCTTGAGAAGGACAAATTGAATGGTTTGAACTTTCTTGACTGGTTTCGTAACTTGAGGATTATCCTCAAACAAGAACGGAAATTATATGTCATTGAAAAATCACTTCCTGATAAACCATTTGCTAATGCTTCGAGGGCTGATAAAGATGCTTACAAGAAGCATCTCGATGATATGGTAGACGTTGGATGTCTTATGCTTGCCGCTATGAATCCTGAGCTTCAAAAGCAACATGAGGATATGGTTACTTATGATATGATCGAGCACTTGAAAGAACTATATCAAGGGCAAGCAAGGCAAGAGAGGTTCGATATCTCTAAGGCCCTATTCCAATGTAAGCTGGTTGAGGGAAGCCCAATAGGACCTCATGTCCTTAAAATGATTGGTTATATTGAAAGCCTGTCTAAGCTTGGGTTTCCATTGGGCCAAGAGTTGGCCATTGATATTATTCTGCAATCGTTGCCAGATAGCTATAGCCAGTTTGTCCTCAATTTCAATATGAATAAAATTGACAAGACTCTGCCGCAATTGTTTAGCATGTTACGAACTGCTGAAGACAACATGAAAAAGGTTGAACCCAAGCCCATACTGATGGTCCGTAACAATAAGGGCAAGGGAAAGGCCAAACTCCCGACAAAGCCTAAAGGCAAAGGTAAGCCCAATCTTAGAAAAGGAAATGCTGCACTGAAACCTAAAGGTGGGGTGTCTAAGGAAGGAAACTGTTTTCATTGTGGTGTGACTGGACATTGGAAGCGGAACTAGCTGCTTCTATCTTGAGGAAATCAAAAGGCCAAAGCAAGCGGAACGTCTGCATCTGGTATTTATGTTATTGATATTAATTTATCAACTACTACTTCTTGGGTATTAGATACTAGTTGTGGTTCTCATATTTGTACTTCTGTACAGGGACTACAAAGGAGTAGGACTTTGGCTAGAGGAGATGTAGACCTGCAAGTTGGAAATGGAGCAAGAGTTGCTGAATTAGCTGTGGGAACATATACTTTATCTTTGCCTAGTGGACTTGGTTTAATTTTAGAGGATTGTTATTTTGTGCCCAGTTTGACTAAAAACATTATTTCAATTTCTTGTTTAGACAAAATTGGTTTTGAGATAATAATTAAGAATAATTGTTGTTCCTTTTATCTCAATAATATTTTCTATGGTTCGACACAATTGATTAATGGCCTCTATATTTTAGATCAAATGAATCTCATTTACAACATAAATACTAAAAGATCTAAATTAAATGACTCAAATCAAACTTATCATTGGTATTATCGTTTGGGCCACATAAGTGAGAAATGCATATCCAAACTCCATAAAGATGGTCTCTTGGATTCATTTGTTTTTGAACAATTTGAAGTATGTGAATCTTGCTTATTAGGAAAAATGACTAAATCTCCTTTTACTGGTAAAAGTGAACGAGCTAGTGATTTATTGGGCTTCATACATTCGGATGTATGTGGACCAATAAATACACAAGCCAGAGGTGGATTTCATTACTTCATTACTTTCACTGATGATTTCAGTAGATATGGGTATGTTTATCTCATGCGCCATAAGTCTGAGGCCCTTGAAAAGTTCAAGGAATTCAAAAATGAAGTACAAAATCAATTAGGCAAAACTATTAAGACACTTCGATCTGATCGAGGTGGAGAGTATTTGAGCCTAGAGTTTGATGATCTTTTGAAGGAATGTGGGATTGTCTCACAACTTACTCCTCCTGGTACTCCTCAATAGAATGGAGTTTCTGAGAGAAGAAATCGAACTCTATTAGACATGGTTCGATCCATGATGAGTCATGCTGATCTACCGACTTTCTTTTAGGGACATGTACTTGAAACAGCTATTTTCACACTAAATCGTGTTCCATCTAAATCAGTTCAAAAGACGCCATATGAGATGTGGACTGGGAAACGTCTCAGTATGTCTTTTATGAAAATTTAGGGTTGCGAAGCTTATGTTAAACGTCAGATGTCTACTAAGCTTGAACCCAAATCTGAAAGGTGTATCTTTGTGGGATATCCGAAAGAAACCAAAGGATATTATTTCTTTAATCCCACTGAGAACAAAGTGTTTGCTGCTCAGACTAGTGTCTTCCTAGAGAGAGAATTTGTTTCTAAAAAAGGAAGTGGGAGAAAGATTGAACTTGAAGAAATTCGAGAATCACAAGATACCACTGAACTAGAGATAGAACAACAGCAAATTCCATAAGAAATTGAGAAACAAGTAACTGTTGTAGAAACACAACCACCGCGTAAATCTTTAAGAGAACGCCATGCACCTGAGAGATATGGATTTCTCATTACAACGCATGGTGACATTCTTCTTATAGATCAATATGAGCCTAGGACTTATCAAGAAGCGGTGGCGAGCCCAGACTCTGAGAAATGGCTCGAGGCCATGAGATCTGAAATAGATTCCATGTATGAAAACCAAGTATGGACTTTGGTTGACCCACCCGAAGGGGTTAAACCTATAGGGTGCAAGTGGGTTTTCAAAAGAAAAACGGACATGGATGGTAATATACAAACATACAAGAGGCGATTAGTCGCTAAAGGTTTTCGTCAAATTCATGGTGTTGACTATAACGAAACTTTTTCTCCTGTAGCTATGTTTAAACCCATCAGGATCTTGCTCCCCATAGCTGTATTTCATGATTATGAAATCTGGCAGATGGATGTTAAAACAACTTTCCTTAATGGAAAACTTGAAGAGGATGTGTACATGACACAACCTGAAGGTTTTGTCAATCCAAAAGATGTTGGAAAGATATGTAAGTTACAAAGATCCATTTATGGATTAAAGTAAGCTTCTCGAAGTTGGAATCTTTGTTTTAACGATGCAATCAAAGAGTTTGGTTTTATCAAAAATGAAGATGAGCCATGTGTTTACAAGAAAGTTAGTGGGAGCACAATTACATTCTTGGTACTGTATGTGGATGACATACTTATCATGGGCAATGACATACTTACCTTACAGTCTATTAAGACTTGGTTAGGAAGTTATTTTTCTATGAAGGACTTGGGCGAAGCTACTTACATCTTAGGAGTCAAGATCTATAGAGATAGATCAAGGCGACTACTAGGTCTAAGTTAAGGTACATATATAGATAAAGTATTGAAAAGGTTCAATATGGAAGAATCTAAGAGAGGATTCATACTTATGAGACATGGTATTTCACTCTCGAAGGAAATGTATCCTTCAACTCCACAAGAGAGAGAACGCATGAGTAAAATTCCATATGCTTCTGCTATTGGATCTATTATGTATGCCATGTTATGTACACGTCCAGATGTCTCATATGCCTTAAGTATGATGAGCAGGTACCAAGTAGATCCCGGTGAAGGTCACTAGACCACAGTCAAGAATATCCTTAAGTACTTGAGAAGAACTAAGGATACGTTCCTAATATATGGAGGTGAGGAAGAGTTAAGTGTAAAAGGTTACACTGATGCCAGCTTCTAAACCGACAAGAATGATTCTCGATCGCAATCAGGTTTTGTGTTTTGCCTTAATGGTGGTGCTGTGAGCTGGAAAAGTTCAAAGCAAAGTATAGTAGTCGATTCTACAACAGAGGCCGAGTATATTGCAGCTAGTGAGGCAGCGAAAGAAGCTGTTTGAATCAAGAAGTTCATTACTAAACTAGGGGTTGTGCCTAGCATATTAGATGCTATAGAACTTCGATGTGATAATAATGGAGCTATTGCACAAGCTAAAGAACCCAGATCTCACCAACGATCTAAACATATACTTAGGCACTACCATCTTATTCGAGAGATTATCGATCGAGGGGATGTAGAGATATATGCAGTACCTACAGATGATAACATTGCTTGATCCTTTGACCAAGCCTCGACCACAGCAAGCATGATCGTCATACTAAGTCACTTGGTATTAGATATATGAGTGATTGGTCTTAGTGCCAGTGGGAGATTGTAAGAGTATGCCCAAAGATTAATCACGAGATGGTTGTAATAACATACTTGATTTATCATGTTTATTGATATAAGGCGTTGCCATTATTATTTCAGTTTCTTTTCCGTGTACATAAATAAACTGTTTTATAATAATGTCCTGAGAATAATATGATTATTCTTAAAAGATCCTTAGTCAAGTATTATTGTTGGCTAGGACAACAATAATGCATTAAGACTAACATGTAGTTGATTGATGATAAAGAGTTGTCATTGATATGGAGTGTCAAAATCAATGCATGAATATGTGTGTTAGAGAACAACATATTGGACTGACCTGCTATGAGTATGTTTCTTGGATTATTATGTAATTGCCACAACATTACTCATAGCGATTAATATGTATATGATCCTCATACTTAAGATCATCATTATCTCAACATCGTGAGTTGTATATTTTGATATAGTCAAACGAACATCTTAACTGGTTATTCTATAAAGACTGATGTTGGATATACCACAATCTATGAAGAGGGATATGGTTGATCAATATAGGATAAGTCCCTCCTACATAATGGGAGTAATATCTTAGGCCACTTGATTGAGTGAGACTAGAAATGCATGGCCATGCTCAAATAAGTTGATATGAGATGTCATACTTATTTGTGTATCATAGTTCACTTAAAGTATCAAGAAACATGGGATGGACTATGCAAGTGTGACTATTCAACCATCTCGTGATTGATCTTTGGGCATACTCTTACATGCTTTTTGTAGCGTTGTTCATCTTATTAATCGTCTACCTACTCCAGTTCTAAAAGGGCAATTTCCTTATCGAGTTCTTCATGGTTGTGAGCCTACGTATGATCATCTAAGGGTCTTTGGATGCTGTTGTTTTTCGTATCTTCGTCCGTTCACACATCACAAGTTAGATTTTAGATCTCAGCCGTGTACATTTCTAGGGTACAGTTATCAACATAAAGGCTACTTCTGCCTCACACCAGATGGAGCGGTCATTGTGTCTTGGTATGTTATTTTTTATGAACGAAAATTTTTGTTTTCTCCGTCTTCTGTAGCTTCAACTAATCCTGATCTTATTGTGTCTACATCTGTTCCTTTGGTCACGACCAATGTTTCCTGTTCTAATGCTTCAAGAATAAAACCTAATGGTAGTAGTTGTTCTCCGCCTTCTTCTATACCAGCCTCTCCTAATGCTCAAGACACATCTACTATGGTTGACACTTCTGTACTAGCCTCTCCTAATGCTCAAGACACATCTACTATGGTTGACACCACACATGGTGATTGTGCTAATTAGTGTTCTAATCAGGGTCCTACCACTAGACTGGCTACTCCACCTGTTCCGAACGGTAATACTCATGTAATGGTCACCAAGTCTAAAGCAGGCATTTTTAAACCCAATGTGTTGACAGTAGAGATTCTTGACTCTGAACCGTGTACTGTTGAAGAAGCATTAGCTGATTCTGAGTGGAGATGTGTTGTTCAGGCAGATTTTGATACTCTTGTGAATAACTCTACTTGGGAACTTACCACTCTACCCCGTGGTCGGAAATGTATAGGATGCAAGTGGCTTTTTAGGATAAAAAAATCCTGATGGTACGATTGCTCGACGGAAAGCTCGCCTTGTTGCAAAAGGGTACTTACAGGTTTCCGGTTGTGATTTTATGAAAACCTTTAGTCCGGTGGTCAAACCTGCAACCATTCGTACCATTTTAGCAATTACTGTGTCTCGAGGTTGGCAACTTCGACAGGTCGATGTGAATAATGCCTTTTTAAATGGCGACCTTGCTGACGAGGTGTTTATGTAACAACCTCCGGGCTATGTTCAATACGGAGTTGATGGTCACCCTCTTGTCTGTCGTCTGAAGAAAGCTCTGTATGGTCTGTGTCAGGTTCTGCGGGCTTGGTTTGATAAACTAAAGACTTTTCTTGTTTCAATTGGGTTTGTTATGTCTAAATCTAATGCTTCTCTTTTTGTCCGCATTACGTCTACTTCTGTTCTGTATGTGCTGGTTTATGTGGATGACATTATTATTACCGGAAGTGTACCTAATAGTTTTGTTCAACAACTTAATGATAAGTTCTCTCTTAAAGATATGGGTGAACTCCACTATTTTCTCGGAATTGAGGTCATTCGCTCCTCCACCGGATGCATTCATCTTTGTCAAAGAAAATACATCAGAGAGTTACTTAAACGAAGTTTTATATCTTGTGCTAAAAGTGTTCCTACTCCAATGGTTAGTTCTTCTCTTTTTAAAGATGACGGAGATCGTCTCTCTGATCCCACTGAATACAAAAGTCTTGTTGGTGCTCTCCAGTATGTAGTTCTAACTCGACCAGACATTGCTTATGCTGTAAACCGTATATGTCAATTCATGCATACACCTACATCTGTTCATCTGCTTGCCTTGAAGAAAATTTTGCGATATCTAAACGGTACTATTGATTATGGTCTTGTTGTTCGTCCTTCTGATCGGTTGTCTTTAATTGGGTATGCGAACGCTAACTGGGGGATCGATTTTGATGATCGTCGCTCTACGATAGGTTACTATGTGCACTTTGGTCATACGCCTATTTCTTGGTGTTCCAAAAAGCAATCTGTGGTTTCGCGCTCTACAGCTGAAGCTGAATATCGGAGTCTTGCTGCTGTTACTAGTGAGGTCACCTGGTTAGTCTCGTTACTCAAAGAGCTGCATTTTCGAAGTATTGATCAACCCACTATTTGGTGTGATAATTCTAGTGCAGTTACCGTCGCTGCCAATCTTGTGTTACACTCCAAGTTCAAATATGTTGAGTTAGACTTATTTTTTGTCCGTGAGAAAGTTGCTAATGGCTCTCTTATTGTTGGTGAGGTTCTTGCCTGTGATCAAATCGCTGACGTTCTAACTAAGCCGATCTCTGTGCCAGTTTTTACTCGTTTTCGGAATGTTCTTTAGATCTTACCTGTCAGGAAGATGGGTGAATGATAAGAGTATAGAATACTCTAGTAGTTCTGAGATGTTGAGCTGTTAGTCTGTTACTAAGTTTGTTAGATTGTTAAGTCAGTCATAGCAATCGCATATGTACTCTATAAATAATACATCTTCATTTGTATTGTACATGAAAAGAATACAAGCCTAAATTCAGAAATTCATTATTGTTTTGAGTTAGAATATTCTGTTATTACCTGAGTTCGTTACATTAATAATATTTATAAATATTTTATTATTAAATGGATATTTATCGATATCAAAATAAATTTGATATACATTAGAATTTTAATATTTATTAGAAATAGAGTTTTACATCATATATTTCTTATGTCTATGATTATAAATTTCTGATAAGTATTATAAATATTCCAATCGATCAATAAAATTTACTCTTTATTATTATTATTTATTTATTTCATAATAAAATTATCAGTACGATTATTTTAACTAAAAAAGAAATAATAGAAATTTTCTCAAAAAAAAAAATTAATCCCCCTAAAACAAACCCTTGACTTGAACCAACATCACCTTTTATAAAACATAAGCCATTAATCGCTCAACTACCCTAATATGAAGATTTCGACAAGAAGGATTCAAACCCAATACCTTAACCTTATTCATTATCTTTGGCCACTCAGCCATTCCAAGGGTTTTAACATTTATGTGCCAATAAATTTATAAAAAAAAATGTTTATTTATATTTGATCACATTTATTTTCCAAGGTCTTAGATATATGATGTAGGAGTTTGCAAGATGCACTTGAATTCGCAATATTTTAAAATTGTGAGCAAGTATAATTTAATAGTATTCAAAATAAATTCACAATTAAATTATGTGGAGAGAATATTATTAATGAGAACTTATTAAAGAAATATTTTTTTTTCAATTTTTTATGTTTCAAATATGTTCATGTAGTAGTAATATTGTAAAAAAAAAATTAAGAAATTTCGAGTTAATATTCATGTTTATATTATTTTTATTTTATATTTCAATGTTTCTGTCTTCTTTGTGATTATTAATCTAATGTTTTGCTTGTCACTTACGTGAAAGTCGATCCCTTGTGTTTCACATTTTTGTTCTTTTATGAAATAATGAAATGTCTTTGTTTTTTACAAAGAAAAAAAAAACCCAAACTTGCACGTGCATTTTTAATAATCCAATTTCAAAAAAATTTCGTAATAAATCACTCTAAAAAATTAAATTCTAATAAACCTTATTAAAAAAAGAATTTCTAATAAACTAATATAAAAAATTATTTAGTACGCACGATAAAATTAAAAAATGAACAAATATTGTATACTAAAATATTAAAAAAACATATATTAATTTTTTAAAATTTCTTGTAAAAAAGAATACACATATCAAATACTCAACCATAAAAAATCCTTAATAAACCCATATTTATTGAGTTCAACTTTCTACTAATCCGAACGCACGATATAACGATAACTAAACAAATTGCCTCATAAATTATTAGTGAAATCTAAAAACTTAACAAAAGATTTAGTAGGAAAATTAAAAAAAAAAAAAAAAGGAAAAGAAAGAGAAGAGTATGAAATCACAAAAATGCTTTGGCTCAAACATAATTTATTTTATGAAATTTAATAATTCAACTTTTTGAAGAAAATCATATTTAGGGGAATAATAATAGACATGTGAATGAGGTGTGATTTGTGAATAAGCATACAATATTCCTTTTACTTATATAAAGCAACATTATAGCACAATTGAACAAAATTTAAAAAATACAAAACATTTGCTATGAATTATTTGAAATGCGTCCCTACACCAACATTATTTCTTCCTCACAAATGAATACGATAATGAATAAATTTTGCATTTATATCTTGTTCACATTCATCACATAAATTTAATTTCTTTTTTGAAACAATCATCCTAGCTTCAGATTCTTTTTCTAAATTAGTATTTCTATAAAATATTTCTTTACATATTTTTATTCATAATTAATATTATTAAGATATATTTCGCCAGACTACCTCGCCAATGCTACACTTCACTAGAAAGCAAGACAACATCCATGTCAATCTATTTACATACCTTATGGACATGTAGCTCAACTATATGACTTCACAACAACTCACCAATTAAGAAAGGATGTGGTGTCTATGAACGCTCTCTTGAAATGCTTCTTTAAAGCTCAATCAAAGCAAGAGAACCACTCTATTCTCATCTCTCTCTCTCGAAGCCTGTAACTTTTCCAATTTTTAAAGCATCTTTTATATTTCTCAATCCATCAAATGAATCATCTCTCCGACTTTTTCAATCCTTATTCCACCAACAAATATAAAACTAAAATTAATTTCTATATTAACTTCAACTTATTAATGAAACCAGAAAAGAAAATTAGGGTACTTATTTTTGTCTATTAGCCAAAAGTTTTTTTTTTTTTAAAATGGGAAAAATTTGCAAATTAATCATATTAATGTCAAATTTAAAAATGTTTGAGAAAACTAGAAAATTTCCTCTTTTTCTTAGCTAAGAAGGGCTCTTTTTTATTGGATTTTCAATCCCTCAAGATGATAAATATATTTTATATATATTTTTAAAAAAATGAAAAATTTAAAAATAGTTAAAAGATGTGACATTTTCAACTAGAGTTAAAAAAAAAAAAATCTTTATTGTAGATATATTAAAAGCAAAATTTTGTTTAATGGTTACATCAATATGAGATGCCAGAGGCTATCAAAATTTTTACTAATATTTAGTAGTTAATAATATTTCATTATTATATTTAAAAATAATAATTTTAATTAATTTAGTTTTTTTAAAATGTCACTTTCCTGGATTGTAGAAAAATAACATATTAATTATATGTTTCTTTATAAATATCATATTAATCTATTATCCTATTAAGCCTACCGGTAAATGTAGTATATATATGCACGTATATGATAAAAATGCTAGATAATATGGACATCACACATATATAATAAGAAAATCATACGTTATTATTTACTATCATGAAAGGTTAGTCCAAATAAAAAGTTATCTAATTTGATTAAGGGTTATTAAATAAAGTATGAGTCAAATATGTGTAGATACTTTAGTAATTAATTTTTAATTGATGATAAGATGATTAGAATTTAAGATTAATGTACAAAAGTTATGTAATAATGTTATGATCTTTAAATTACACATTCGTAACTTTTCTGATATTTTATTTTCAGAAAAGAGAAAGAGTCGGCCTTCTCTAAAATCCTGATTTATGTTTTATTAAATTTTGTCTCAAAAGTTTATTATTCTAACAAAATATTGTTTATTGTTTTAAAATTTCAAATGGTTGGTTTTATTTAATTTTAAATAGAGTAGCATAGCATATTTACTTAAATGTTGGTTATATTTGTTTAAATAAAAGTTGAATATTATTTAAAATAAGTGAATTTTATAAATTAATTAAGCCTGAAACATGATTAAAAGAAAGTGAGGTTGGCAGTTGGATGGAATGGGTTGATATGATACTCTAATAGGCATGTGTTTTCAATGGGATATACAAAAGAATATTATATATTCTTTGAATTTTTATTTTATTTTTATTCTTAAATAATTTGATTCTTATCCCTTTTAGATTTGAGAACTCTTTATTTAATCGCATGTCAATAATGTATGCCCCCAATTGATTATGAAGCACAAAGGCTTGAATTGGAGAAAAAAAATGGACAGATAAATTTAACCAAAACGAATTAACTTGTAATGGTTGAAAGATGCAAAAACGACGTTGGAGCATAAGAAAGATACACATAACATCAAGCTAGTGTTAAAGTCTAGAAGTTGTGTATAAAATAATCGCGCATGATAATGATGCATATTTGTTACCTTGTTGGCTTTTTCCCACAACAGACTCATCATCTATATTAGAAATACTTTTGACAAAATGAATTACTTCTAAAAACAATGAACTCCGTCTATCGTCTTGGAGCTTCTATAACTCTTTTTCTGAAATCTTTACAGATAAAATCAAGCCAAACAACAAATTTTAAATAATAATAATTCATATTTAATCAATATTTAAGAAATTCAATATTATAAAAATAATTAATCTTAATTTCTTTAAGAATTTGTAATAATCAACTTTAAATTTTTTTAATCAATTAAGATGTTAGAAATATCGTACAAATAAAATCGATGGATTAAAACTTAATCTTGCATTACAAATAAAAGGCAAAATTCTAAATTTCTAAATATTAGTGGAATAAACTTTGAAAGTGTTTAAAGATTTTTATAATCTATCTTACATGAAAAGAAAAAAGAAGAAGGATTTTTGGAGTTTTAGAAAGTCAATTAACCACGCAATTCATCTGGACTGCTCCGTCGACCAAGTGTCTATTAATATTATTTTGTCATAAATGAATAAATAAATTAAACAATAAAAATAAGTAGTACAATCATTTATTGGCAGACTAAAATATATACTGGAAAATTAGTGTACATATATAGGCATAAATTTTTGGGTCAAATTAGTCATATGCATGCAAATTGATTTACTACGCTAAACTCCGTAAGATTGTTTAATAAAATAATAATTTGAGAAAGAAAACTATTACAAGTGGTTTTGAATTGAATTTTAATAAATAACAATATTTTGCTTATATGTATATAAGAACCTAAGTCACTATCTTGCCAAAATTTTCTCTACATATATAAAAGTTAAAATTCCTTCACACAATCAGGTCATAAATTATATTTTGAGAGGGAAGCTTTTTTTTTTTTTTAATTTAATTTTTACAATATGCTATTTTATTGCATTTGCATGTTGATGCTTATTGATGTGGAGGTCTTTTTTCTTTAAACAAAAATTAATCTATTTTGTTTTCTTTTCTTCCTTAAATTTTTATCAAGTTTAAAAATTTATAAAATATACCATATCAAACATTGAATAGAGTAATTAATAAATTAAATCGTTTAAATAAAAAAAACACTTTTGTTTTCAATGTGTGTTTCGAAAGTATAGGTGTGGCAAAAACTCTTACATATTTTTGTCAAATGTTATGTTCGAAACATTTATCTTACAATAAAATCACTTAATGACTTATTCAGTTTCGCAACAGAAATTTTAGACTTTTAATTTTAGTAACCGGATTCTAAATTTGGTAAATCGTATGATTTTGAAGTTTCATGTTAAAATACAAAAAAAAAAGATCAAAACAAAAACCCAAAAACAAATCAAATACGAAAACTTAGTCCAAAAATCAAAAGTCTAAAAAACTTAATTAATTAAAAATAATCAAACCAACTTAGGTGAAAAATCAATCCGAGCTCTTGTACGCCATTCGATCCTAAGTCTGAAGATCACCTGAAATGTATTAAACAAACGGGTGAGCTAGAAGCCCAGTGCGTAACACATCCCAAGCAACAAATCAGATATACATAAATAAACAGATACGCTTTCAAATACAGATTCAAACATATTCTCATATACAGAATCAGATGTATTTTATAACCGGATACAAATACATATTCAGATTCAGAAACAAATGCATATTCAGATTTTGATACAGATGCAATCACAGATCCTACCCCCATCCGCTACACGTTAACTCTGTCCAACCAATCACACCAATCACAACTACAAGAGTCCTTCTATCTAATCACACCAGGTCGTGGTGGTATGCCATTCATAAAGGTGCAACTGAGCTACCAAACAGATATTGCGGTTTAACCGCCAAAATTGCAGTAATACTGCCAAAATACATTTCCTCCAACATATATCAAACCCATTCGATGCACATGCATAAATAAACTAACACATATATTCCATAAACAGATATCGTGCATGCTTTTCACACGTAATCATGCTTTCAAGATTAACAGAACACAAATCATACATGTACTTTTTTTCACATACCTTACCTATTTCACGTACAGACACATATCAACAGATGTCACATTTCAGGTCTTATTTAAGCCAAACAGACACCACGGAAGGTTTAATTACGAATTTCAAAGTGAAACGGGTTTAGGTGGAAGTTTTCAAAAAATGGGCCCACACGCCTATGTGGTCCACACGGCCTCACACACACCCATGTGACCCACACGGCCTATCACACAACCGTGTAACCTACAAGGCCAACCACACGGTTGTGTGACCCACACGGCCTGCCATACGACCTACCACACGGACATGTAACCCACACGGTCTGCCACACAACTTACCACACAATCGTGTGACCCATACAATCTGCCACACGGCCTGGCACACGGTCGTGTGACATCAATAGAATACTTTTCGACTTTACGTCGTTCGCTGTTTTTAGGGTTTTTCGT
The DNA here is from genome assembly GCA_025698465.1 of Gossypium longicalyx. Classification (NCBI taxonomy): domain Eukaryota; kingdom Viridiplantae; phylum Streptophyta; class Magnoliopsida; order Malvales; family Malvaceae; genus Gossypium; species Gossypium longicalyx. The sequence continues at coordinate 43,024,668 of CM046999.1, forward strand.
TACACACCTGATCAATTTTCGATGTCGATTCACCAACGAGTATTCTAGAACCTAAAACGTCAATTAAAACCAACCTTTTAACAACGATTCACAAAGTTAAAGTCACTAAATAGGCCTCAACCACCAATATAAAGCGTTAGCAAACTAAAAAATCCGCCTTATGGAACTCGCTTACTTACCTAAAACCACAGCAACAGTACCAAATAATATTTCTAAATCTCCGGAAAGATGTCATGTGCCTCACCAATTCCTTTCAACAATACACAAATCAATTTAACACCAAAAAAAACCTTATTCCAAATTCACTCATTATCTCATATTACAGAATCAGATGTATTTCATAATCGGATATAGATACATATTCAGAAACAAAAACAAATGCATATTCAGATTTTTGATACAGATACAATCACAGATCATACCCCCATCCTCTACATGCCAACTCCGTCCAACAAATCACACCAATCACGATTACAAGAGTCCTTCCATCTAATCACACCGGGTCAAGGTGGTATGCCACTCATAAAGATGCAATTGAGCTGTCAAACAGATATTACGGTTTAACCGCCAAAATTACAGTAATACTGCCAGAATACATTTCCTACAATATATATCAAACTCACCCCAATGCACATGTATAAATAAACCAACACATATAGCCCATAAACAGATGTCATGCATGCTTTTCATGCGTAATCATGCTTTCATGATTAACAGAACACAAATCATACATGTATTTTTTTTACATATGTTACCTATTTCACGTACAGACATATAAATATATGTCATATTTCAAATCTTATTAAGCCAAACGGACCCTATGGAAGGTCTAATTACGAATTTCAAAGTCAAACGAGCCTAGGTAGAAGTTTTTAGAAAATGGACACATACTCTAGTGTGGACCACACGGCCAATCACACGGCCTGGCACATAGTTGTGTGACGTAAATAAAATGCTTTTCTACTTTACACCATTCACTGTTTTTCGGGTTTTTCGTTACACACTGATCAATTTTCGATGTCGATTCACCAATGAGTATTCTAGAACCTAAAACATCAACTAAAACCAACCTTTTAACAATGATTCACATAGTTAAAGTCACTAAATCGACCTCAACCACCAACATAAAACGTTAGCAAACTAGAAAATCAACCTTATGGAACTCACTTACTTACCCAAAACCACAGCGGTAGTACCAAATAATCTTTCTAAATCTCTAGAAGGACATCGTGCATCTCACCAATTCCTTATAGCAATACATAAATCAATTAAACACTGAAAAGATCTCTTATTCCAAAATCACTCATTATCTCATGAAGAATACACCAAAATAGAGTTTACAAAGGCATGCAAGAAAACTTACCCAACGACAAATCAACCACTGAATCTCAAACCAACGCTAATAACAACAAGGTACCAGGTTTACAACAAATTAAAGCTTCAAAAAAGAAATTAACAGTGCAAGGAACAAAGAGTTCTTCTTTAGCAGTAATTTTCACGAAACCCAAAAGAAGGTAAATGGGAAAAGGGGAAACGTGAAATGATAGAAAGGAAAACAATGTAGAATATGAGAATAAATTTCCTTAACCAATATAATTTCCAGAAACAAAAAAGTAAGAAAAGAGAAAGAAAGAACAGGGAGAGAAGAAAGAAGAAAGAAAGAGAAAAATAGAACGTGAATTAGTGAAAAAACTGGACGACAATTTTTTGGGAACTTTTTGAAGATAATCCAAAAATTAAATCCCACTAAATCTCATTCCCTAACCACCTATCACTTTTTTCTCCAAATTGACTTTAACTGAAATTTTGACAACTTGGATAGCACAGCAAAGAGAAACAAAAATAACTCCTCTTTTGCACACCATAAGATTCGAACACAAAACCAAAAAGTAAACTGAAGCCTTACCACTGAACCAATAGGCTCATTCTTGCTAACAATTGGGCGAAACTATTATTTATGCCAGATAATCAAGGATAGGGGTTAAGACAAAAATAACAAAAGTGCAAGGAAAAAAATTTGAACTTAGAATCTCACACACATAAACACAACACTTAACCATTGAACCAAATCAATTCACTTAACATAATTTTACAATCTTAAATTAAAAATCAAAACATGACCACTCTAGGTTTCATTAACCCAATTTCTTCTAACTCAATTTTCGGGATGTGACAATCGGCGTTATGCATTGAGTAAGTCGTAGACCCTTAATTTATTTTTCTTTATTCTACCTAAAAGACTAACCTTAAACCTTAACCTTAAAATATAATACCTAACTAATATTTTAAACCCTAAGTTGAAATATTTGATAAATACTCGCAAAATTATTTTCCTCCATCATATGTAAGCTTCAATCCCTATTTAGGTTAAGGATATCACTCTACTTCTAAATTCAATAGAAGGCACTCCTAATTGAGATGCCTTTCATAAGAATAAACTTCATCAAGTGTTGGAGCATCAAATGGGTATGGGGACATCCTCTAGACTAGCCCTAAAGAGGATTTAGAATTTACGATAAGTCATATTTATTCTTCGTTTAGAAGATATTTTTGTAACACACCCCATACTCGGCATAGAGGAATTACCTACGTTCATTTGAAGAGTATAAATTTAAAATTAAAAATCATTTTGTAAAACAATACTTGAGACGATATTTCCAGTTTTTAGGAAAAATACTTATTCAATTAATTCATTTTAATTCCAGAAAGACACTTATAAGACACTTAATTTTGTAGCAGAATTCTTAAGTTAAACAGAATTTTGAAAATCATAACTTGGTTTTGAAAATTTAGTGCTTAGCAATATGAAATAAAATATTCAAAATACGATAAAGCAATTCACATGAAGAATAAAATCCAAAACAAAAAATAGTCCCAAAAAAGCCCAAATAAAATAGTCCAATTTAAAATAATTCTTAAACTTAACAGAATTAAGGAAACAACAATTTAAACCAAGCTCTTGCTACGCCGATCTGTCCTAAGTTTGCTAGTTACCTGAGAGGAAAACTTACAAAAAGTGAGCTCAAGAGCTCAGTCTGCAACATATCTCAAACAACAAATCAAATGCATATAAATTAATAGATAGTATTTCATATTCATGCTCATATACAGAATCAGATACATTTTCATAAACTAATACAGATACATATTCAGATGCAAAATTAGATCCTACCGCCATCCGCTACACACCATCTCTGTCAATCCCTACGCACCAAATAGGGTATCAAGTACCTATCCAACTTTACACACTAGTAAGTGAGCATATGTCACTTTTCAGAAGTAGTGTAGCCAAGTTGCTAGATAGTAATATGTGGTAAACTGCCAGAATCTGATGTATGTAGTTGAGGCACCAAAACACCACCAGATAAGGTAGATAATTAAATTGCCAACACTTCCTCCGTCACATCATATCCTACCCCAATGCACATGCACATACTAATAAAAATTAAATATGCTTATGTCATGCATACTTTTCACATCAAATCATGGTATCAGAATCATCATAATACAAATCATGTCAACATATTTCACAAACCAAGTCCATATTACTTACAGTAATATATTATTAGATGTCATATTTTTGAGTCCTATTTGTTCAGTATGAGCCCTACGAAGTAGCTAAATACGAATCACACAGCAATACAAAACTAAGGAAAATTTTCAAGAGATGGGCCTAAACGCCCGTGTGGCCCACACGACTCAATTAGCCCAAACCCTATGGTCCACACGACCTGGAACATAGCTGACGTCAATAGTGAGGGTTTTCGGCTTCCTGCCATTTGCTGTTTTTACGAGATCGAATCACACACCTGGGCAATTACCTATGTAGATTCAAGCATGAGTATTTCAGACCTTAAAATTAGTATTTAAAACAAACTATTTAGTATCAATACGCGCAACCTAATCAAAATTCCATTTACAAATGCCAACATTCGACCCTCAAAAATATTTAGGCACTTAGCCCGGTTGAAGAAGCTGCAACACCCAACAAAACTAAGTTGCTGGAGGAGTATCCGTCTCAAGATTTTGATTGGAAACAATATTTCCAAAAATAATAATAATAACACTTACACCAAAACGATTAACTAAATCATCATCCAAAAACTCACACGAACCAAGAACCACGCACTTATACAAAGAATGAACAATGTCAAAGAGGAACTTCACTTACCACATCGAAACTCTCTACCCACGCACGAACAACACAAAACTAAGGAATGGATTGTCAAAGAAAAACAGTGGCAAAAAGATGGCAACAAGAAAGAGAATCAAAACAGAGAAAATATGTGATTAATAAACAACCAAGTAGCAAGAAAAGAAGAAATCAAGATGATGCCAACCAAAAGAAAGAAACGGTTGTGAAGATTAAAGAAAATAGGAAAAGAAACGACAAAATAGGAAAAGTGGAAAAAAAATGACAGCAGTTGTAAGGAGTCTTTTGGGGAATTATTTTGGAAATTTTTTTCAAAAAGAAAATATATTAAAATAAAAACTAACTTCCCACCCCACTAATTGGTCCTCATCTAAACAAATTTTCTAGAGTTTAAATTTAACCCAAACACGACTAGTTGGGCGGTAAACAAATATATTAGTAAAAATAATTCCCATTTGCACACATAATGACTTAAACACAAAACTAAAGGGTAAACTAACACCTTACCATTAAACCAACAGACTCATTCTTATCAATACTTATACGAGAATTAAATTTAATTCAGATGTTTAGGGATAAATATAAAGCAAGAATGACAAAATATTCAAAGAGAGAGATTCAAACCCAAAACCTTATACACAAGCAACCCACTTAACCACTGAAACAGATTAACTCACTTTATAATTTCTAACAATTCAAAACTTAAATTTTTGAGATGTTACATGAAAACTTAAAGAATTGACATTAACACTGACCTACAGTTTGTGTTCATCAACTGAAAAGTTGTGAATGGATTATAAGTAAAGTTGAGAAAAAAAATGAAAAACTTAAAAGTTATGATCTATTTAAAAATTTTATGGAATGTAAATTAAAAAAATTGTAATTATTTAAAAATCAAATTGAATTATATTTTTATTTAATTATAATTAATTTTAATATTTATGATATAAACTAAATACTTTATATTTAAAATAGTATAAATAACTTAAAAAATTTATATAATTTTTTAAATACCATATAAAAGTTATTGATTATTTTTTATTTACTTGAAAAATTATTACTTTTTAGAATATTTATGAAAAAAACTTTAAAACTTTTCTTATTAATATTTAAAATCATAAGAATAAATCTCATTTTATTAAAATAAATCTAAAAATAAAAAAATTAATATAAAAACATCGAAAATCAAATCAAACCAAATTATAATAAATGATTCAAAAATTTTTAAAAATCCAACTAAATCAAACTAATATCACCCATTCACCCTATGTTAAAATATCCTAAATAGAACAAAGGTGTGATTGTGAAAATTAGTTAAAGAGAGCAAAAGAAAAAATGTTTCATCTTTTGTTTCGGTAAAGAAAAAACACATTTAAGTTTTATCAATTTCTAAAACAATAGAAAACAGAGTTTTATGTTGTAAACTTTTATTTTTTACAAATATCAAATAAATGATATTAAATATAAAATAGTCATCAATTATATTAAAATTCATCAATAAACTTCACAAATAAAAATTCATTCTTCAATAAATTCAAAATTAAGAAGCAAAAAGAAACCGAAGGGTGATGAGTTTTTTTCGATAAAAGAAGCTAAAAGACGAGTGAATATTTTTTTTTTCCGATAACCATGTAAGTGTTTTTTATTCTATTTTTATTTTTTAAGTATATCCTAGAAAAAAAATAAAAATGTTAAACTTTACTTAGAGTAATATTTTTTTATTAGTCAATACATTCCAATTAAGTTCTTAATATAATAGTAAATATTTAAAAGTTTTATATATTTTAATTTTATTCATGCACTGACTAGTGCACATATTCTTGCTAATGCGATCGAAATTAATTAGAATAAGCTGGTGCGACTAGTACAAATTAAAATTTTCACTAGTGTAGAAATTTTAACTAATTTCATTCAAATTATGGTTTACTAAATTAAAAAATATTTTTATTCAAATTTTATTATATAATTTAAATAAAAATTAGAATCAATAAGATATTTTAATATTTCTAAAACAATAAAAACGTGTGTCAAATTTAAATAAACTAAAAAGATCCAGTTGTTAACGGATCCAATCTGAATTGTAAAGATATTTATTCAGGATTGTGAAGTGATAACGGTCAAGCTCAAAACCATTTATTTTAAGAGCTTACAACTTACAAGGGCATGTAGTCCAATTATAATTACAGTTGTAAAAAATATAATTAATAATTACCATTAGAATTAATATTACAATAAATAATAATAAAAAGTATTATTTAAAATTAATTAATAACAACATATGAAATATTAAAATTAAAAAATATATTAAATTATAGTAAAACGAAATTTTTATAAAATATTATTATAAATAATATATAAGTAAGAGGATTTTTTAATCTTTTCCTGTTTTTATATAAATATTTTTATAAAATATTATTACGATGGAATTTAAATTTAAGAGATTATTTAATTATTTCAACTATAAGATTTGTATTATAATTATAAATGTGGTTTATTATTGAAGTTGAATAAATGCATGATTTTGTAGTCGATTTTAGACAAGCATTCTTATCCATTCAACTGACAAATCACAACACAGTCCATGTGCAGAATGTTGGAATTTCATTAAATGGATAAATTAAAAAAAAAAAAAAACATTTCTTTTTGTCCCTTGAACCTAGTTTGGATCTATGGCGATGTACATTATACGCAAACAACTTTTTTTCCTGTTAATTATATTAAAATTAATAAATCTTAAATCTGATTTTAGATTATTGATGTATGGTTCAAATCTTGTCTATACTTTTATAACTTGTACCAATTGGTCAAGTTGGTATAAATTTATATACACACTTCTTTTATTTTAATGGTGAAATGATTTTAAAGCTCTTGAGGTAAAAATAGTTTGAAATTTATGCTTGGTATATAGCAAAGCATATGCTAAAATTTATGCCTCATGTGACAGAAAATGAAAAAAAAGAATGATTGAATTATAAAATAGTATATCTTGCTGTGCATAATCAATTATTAGATATATATATTTTTGTTCTTTTCTACCAAATTGTAAGAGTGGTCAGATCAAAATCGTGATCCATTCATCTTTAATTGAATAAGTCAATTTTTGCTTTAATTTTTGGAGTTAATCAGTCTAAAATATTTGGCTAATTGGACTGGTTAGTATGAATATATAAGATAAAATTACATGGGTTATGTTTGAATTAATTACCAAATATTATTAATTACGTATTAAGAAAAAAAAATTAAGTGATATTAATATGGATATAATTAATTAGAAATTTCAAATAATTTGGCTAGTTTTATCGTTTTGTAAAAGGAGAAGTAGAAGCACATGGACATGGACATAAATTTGAGAAGTGGAAAACCAACAACGCAAAGGGAGACAAGAATATTAATGAGATCTGGAAAATGGAATATTGTGGTTTTTTCCGAAATTAATTCATTGTTCTCTTTTTTATTATTTTATAAAATTTATAATTCAATTTTTTTTTTGATTTGACACAACGTGAAATAATTAAACATAAAGATGGCATAAATATGAGAATTAGAGATGTAGCTAAAGATGAAATTAATAAGGAAATTAATATTTTGAAAAAGTAAAAAAAATAAATTATTATATATATTGTCCCATGCAAGATTTAATAATGAGCTAAGGGTAGAGTTAAAATGGCTACATTTTTGTCCACTAGGGAGCTATTAAATTAACAAATTAACATTTTGTCAACTTTTTAGATTCTGAATCTTTAGATTCTATATACACATGAGATTAAGATAAATTTTTAGTGTAAAACCTATATTATAATACAATGTATAAGAAGTTGTTCATCATTGTTTAATTTAGATGTCAGCATTTGGTTTATGGTGTTATAAATGGAACATATATCTTAATCTTGGGTGAAATTTTTAATTTTCAATATTATTTTATCATTATGGCATAAGTAAAAGAATAATACATTTCAGCTATTTAAATTTACGTTCTCTTATATTGACAATAATCTCCCGTTAAAAATAAAAAAATAAAAAATATATTTAAATATAAAGGACATAACATTTTATGATATTTTGCATGCAAATATATGGCATTATTTTTATTATCTTATTTTCGCATTTAATTATGTGTCCTATTTTCATGCAATATGCAAGGAATTTTTTTTTATGAACCACATAAATGAATATTGAAATTTACGTCATATTAATTTTTTCAGAGTTTCTAAGAAACCCCAAATGTATATTTAAAAAAAAAAAAAAGAAACCCCAAATTCTACTTGAGATCAACGGAATAATTTATTATTTATTGCCAATAATTTCGGAACACTTAACTATTAATAAGAAGCAATGGATGAAGAAGATAATCAAAATTATTTTATTTTAGAACTAAATTTAAAATTAATTCAATTAAAATTAAAAATTTTAAACCCAAATTCAATTCTCAACATTTATAATATAGATAGAGGTGTACATAAGCTGAGACCGATCCAAAAAATAGGCTTAAGATTTTATCTAAGCTTAGCGCAAATAAAATGCTAAAACTCGGGTCTAGCCCGACCTACCCATATTAATTTATTATATAATTTTTAAAATATAACACATAAACAATACTAAAACCATTAAAATAAATATTTCCCAACAAATTGAAAATAAATATATATGTATATTTAAATAATACTAAGATAGGTGCAATTTAACAAGTAAATACCTCTAAAATAGTAACAAAATTAACAATAAAACAAGAGTTATACAATATCCAAACAATAACAACAAAATAACACCAACATAATAATGAAAAAATAACAAGAAAATAGCAAAAAAAAAAAAGACAGCAAGGAAAAAGCATCAAATTTTTTTCATATTTGGGTCGGGCTAGGCCCAAAGCCAAAAAAGTATTACTCGAGGCTTGGCCCATTTTCTAAACGAGCCTTTTATCTTTTTGCCCTAGTCCATTTTTCAGACATATAATTTTACTTAAACCCTCTTATTTTTTAGGCGGGACTCGACCTGACTCATAAACAGGTTTAAATATATAGAGTATGATATGATATAAGAAAACTATATAAATTTAATTTGAATACAATTATACATCAAAATCTATATATATAAACATATGAATGATTGGGTTTTGAAGGAATTGTCAGCTGGTTAGTGGCACCAAGTTCTAGCAGGAAAAATTATTGGACAGACATTTACAGCTTTGCATTTTTCTGTAAATAAATAATAAATTATTAAGGTTTCTATCTTCACGACTGCTCAATGCTCATGTAAATAATTCAAGCTTAAATTTTAAGGAAAAACATTGACCAAAAAAAGAAAATTTAAAGGAAAAAATAACAGGCTTTATATATTAGCCCCCCCAACCAAAAAAAAAGGCTTTACAGACTATTATTTCTTTTATATATATTTGAAAGAAACGAATTCAAGCAAATCCCAGCACATCAACGTTTCTCTCTATTTCTACCACTTTTCTCTCTGTTTCTAGCAGTCTTTCGGTGTTATTGCTTTTCTGCATTACAGATCTTCGGGTCAAAAAAAATTCAGTTTAGTTTCTGTTTCAGATGTTCAGGAAAAGGTTTACTATTTCAGATTATATTCATTGAAATTTTATTCTTATAAAGAACATTGCAATTGCAGTTTGTTGTTTGAGTCTATAAATATAGGTTTTTGGTTGTTTCGAAAATGGTTTCCGTTTGGTGTTGCTGAGAAAATTCTAGGGAAAATTCTGGTTTCTGTTTTTTTTTTCTTTACTTAGAGTTGGGCGTTTTTTTTTTTAAAAAGAATTTGTTTTCTTTTTTCTGGTTTACGGTTTCTGTTTGGTTGCTGTGTGAATCTGAGGTGAAGGCAAAAAAGGAAATCAGAAGGTTTTTTTTCCTTTTTTTTTCATTTTAGCCGAATTTTCTTTCTCTCCAATTCTATTCTTTTTTTCTTTTCCAATCCATTTTTACTGCCATTTTCATTATTAGTTTTCTTTCATTTAAATTAAAAAAACACAAATCCATACAAATTACCTCTCATTTTGAGTCATTCAAAATTTTTGCAGGTGAAATAATCGTTCCAAATCAATTAATTCACGAAAAAAAAACAATTGAATACTTGCATAGTTGAATTTAAGGTAAGCAAAATCGGATTATTCACCTATTATTTCATATATATTTGAATCCAATTTCTTCTGAAATTTTTCAAATTTTTCGGTTAATTAGGAGTAAAATGAAGAACTCAGTGTCAGATCATAGTTTTTACATCGAGAGCGATGAAGAAGATGAAGAGAAAGTTTTTATCCCAGATGAAAATGGTGAAGAAATTGATGGAAATGAATCTGATGATTCAAATTCTTCCGCGGAAAATCAACAGCAAAATAAACCCGGTTCGTACACTTCATGGCCTCAAAGTTACAGGTCATTTCTCCTCCTTTATGATTTTTTTACTCGGTTTTTCTCTGTTTTGTTAAATGTATTTTTCTCTGTTTTGTTAAATATATTTAAGTAAAGTCTAGAAATCATTTATCCCCTAATTAAATGAAATAAAATAAAATAAAATAATAGTTTAATTTAAGATTTTATAAAGTTAGTTAAATAAAAAAAATACATTTTTAATCTATTTCAAATATTAGAAAATTTCAAAACTTCATCCTTTTGTAATTATTTTTCCAATTTTGTAAATGAAAAAGAAATATTTAAATATCTTATATTATTTAATGTATATTGGGTTGGATCATTATCCATACTATAATGTCCACCAATAGGAGTGACGTACTACTGCCCATTGTTATTATGTATTGGTTAATTATGAGGTGACTTGTATATATTGAAACCTTTAGAAATGAAAAGAATGTACTAAAATCATGATTGAGATTAGATCAAAGGTGACTGTGGTGGCCTTCAAAGCCACTTGCAATTATTGAATTCTATGCCCTGTTGATGTGGTAACAGATATCCTTATCATAATTTTTTTTCGAATTATTAATGTTGATAATATAATATTTAGTTCAAATTCATGCTAACATAATTTAAATTTAAATTTAAATTTAGTTTATATGTTAAAAAAATTATAATGATTTGAATCCAATTTTATTTATATTTAAGTTTTATTAATTACATTTTAATGTTTTATATTATAAAATTTTTATAATTTTTTAAAATTTTAAATTTAAAAAAATTAATTATTAACATGATATTTATACATATACCATATTAATAAAATTACGATATGTTAACTGTAATATATTTAAAATCGGATGGCACATAATGTTGTTAGATTATGACAGTTACGATGTGAATGAATAAAACATGTAAAATATATTCATAAAAAAATTATATAAATATTGAATTAGATTTTAATTGAAATGATAAAAGTTGGGTTGTTTTAAATTTAAATTATTATTTTTTATAAATTTCATACAAAAATATAAAAAATAAAATCACTTTTAATAATAATCGTTACTTTTTATGACTGGAAAAAAAGGTTACTTTTTAAGGTATAGAATCCCTGTAGAGTTACTTCTTTGAGGCATTTCTTCAAATAACTAGTGTACAGTGCTGAAGGCTAGTGATGGTGGTTTTGCAGGCAATCCATTGATTTATATAGCAGTGTACCATCGCCGGGCATCGGGTTCTTAGGCACTCCAACACTTTCAAGACTAAGCAGTTCATATCTTTCATCGTCCTTAACCAGACGACACACTCCAGAAACGTTATCTTCTGCGACGAAGCCATTATTGCCAACCGTCGATGATCAAATAGAACCTCATAGGCGAAGCTCTCACGCCTTGTTACCTCCGATCCCGTCGAGGAGACAATCCGTAAGACTAGATGATAAAACATCATCCAAAGTCTCGCATGAAATTTCACTCCCTCGACATTGCTCTAACGGTCAAGCTGTTCTAAATGGTTAGTTTTTTACTTTTTAACTCTTTGCTCATTTCCCCCCAAGTTTTCTATTCATGATTTTAAAACGTTATATATATTTCTGAAAATTAAAATAAGAAGATGAGCCGAAATTTCTTTTTTATTTATTTTGATTTAGAATAATATTCAAATAACTTCAATTTGAATTTAAAAATAAAAATCAAAGTATTATATATTAGTTGTAATTTATTTTTTCCAAAATATAATCCTATTAAAATGCCACTTGCCATCTCAGGATAGTTACAAGTTTAGATTTTTTTATGAAGAGGGACCACAAAAACCAATCATGTTAGGCTAATTTTGTGAACACATCATTTCAAGTCAAACTAAACTCAGCTGTCGCCTTTTGTCACCATCAATTGCTTCAAATCTGGCATTTTGTTTTTTGTTTGTGTGCATCAAGATTTATTTTATTTTTGGAGTTATTTTTTTTAAATATAGAGTAATGATAAATTTAAACATGTTATATGATTTTGACCCTAGCTTAAAGTAAATCAACTTGAAGTAATTCCCAGTTTTCAAGCATAATTGAGTTTTTTTTTAATATTATATATATATTAGTTTCAAAGAATATTTAAAAATTTTCAACTCTAATTTAGGAATCCTTTAGATGAGTAGTATATTTATCTTCAGTTAGTGTTAAAACAGTGGTGTCGGTAATACTAAATACTATTAGCATCGCATTGGAAGTAAATGTCTATCCAAAGGGATCCTTAGTTTTGAGTGCAAAGTACTATGGAGATTATTGTATTAAGAGTCAAATTATATTTTGCCTCTCTATTAAAAAATTAAAAAATTAATTTCTATACATTAGATGCAAGAGTTAATTGGTCCTTTTTATTATTTGTACCTCATGTTGATGTTTAAGGATCAAATTTTAACAGTAGAAATGGATAATAATTTTAATAAAAGAACGAATTTGTTCTTTAATCTAACATACTAAAATTAATTTGTTTATTTTTTATTAGAGATAACAAAATACAATCCAACTCTTAATATGGAAACCTTTATGATACTTTTAATAAATTTGAGCTAAACCACAAATAAGCAAACTTTAAGTTCTGTATAAGAATTAAATTATTTTTTATTAAATAATTTTACATCTAAAACAATATTGTTTTATCTCTAATCATGTTTAATTTTTAAAAATCTAATTTCAACTCTACTTTTACACCCTAACCCCCACTAACATTATAACTTATAATTCCATGTACAAAACCCCATAAATTTATATGTTTGGACAACAAAAATTGGTTTAAACTCAATGAAAATGTACATTAAGAAAATTCAATCCAAATAAAATAAAATAGCATTGCTTATTATTATTAAATTTTTTTTTTGGGTGGTGGTTAAATGCAGGGATTAATGTACTATGTGGAGTGGGGATCCTATCAACCCCATATGCAGCTAAAGAAGGAGGATGGTTAGGGCTTATAATATTATTCACATTTGCACTGCTTTCATTCTACACTGGGTTGCTCTTGCGCCAATGCCTTGATAGTCAACCTGGCCTTGAAACTTACCCTGATATTGGTCAAGCTGCTTTTGGTACTTATGGTAGAATCGCCCTCTCTGTAAGTCTTATCTCTTCCTTTGCTGTAACTCTCAAAGTACATGTATAAAAGGAAAAAAAAATTTTGAAGTCTATTTCTTTGTTAATGTGTTTTTAAAGTAAACACTAGTTTACAAAAAAACTAAATGATCACTGATGTCGACTTTTTTTTTAACGGTGCAGATAATTTTATACGTGGAGTTATATGTAAGTACCGCTGTCTTTTCTGGAAAAATCAATATTGCTTGTATTTTTGTCGATTAATCCCATAGTTGTTTGGTAACACTGGGGACATTAGAAATATAGACCAAGTTTCCGACAGGGGTCCTACATTTTGGCTTTTTGTTCCTGTTGCTTTAACTTCTTGCTCTAAATCACCTGTTCATCGATATAGCATTTACATTATTCGGATTCGGATGATAGTGTTGAATTTAGAGATGTATTTAACATGAATCATATGGTACATACGTTACACTTCTTTATCTGTTTTATAAAGTACTTGTATTTGAAATCTGTAATCAATATATGTTCTAACATAGAAATGGGGATATAACCCTATAATGACCCTTCAAATACATTGAAAAGCTTCAAAAAATATTTCAAAATGCTCCTGTCGTACATAGCCATATTTGACACACTCATTTAAGTCCGAGTAGCATAACGTCCTAAAGATTTTTTAAAACATATTTTATGTGCAGGCTTGCTGTGTTGAGTATATAATTTTAGAGGGTGATAACTTGGCATCTTTATTCCCAAATGCATACGTTAGTTTAGGTGGATTGGAGTTGAGCCCGCAACGTCTGTTTGCTTTGATGGCAACCCTTGCTGTGCTCCCCACTGTTTGGCTCAGAGACCTCAGTGTTCTTAGTTATATTTCTGGTAAGACACTGATTGATCCTTAATGTTCACAAACTGAAAATTAATAATTGAATTCATTTATACTTTGCTCTTATATTTTTTTCCTTGAATTTTTTGAGTTTGATGCATATATGGTTTTGTTGGCGGTAGTCGCGGTTTTTTAACTTCTAAACTGAAACCTGGATTTATTTAACAATTACCTGAACCAAGACAATAGAATAAAAACCAAATTGAAACCAAATTGAAACCAAATTGAACTCTAGGTTTGCATTGGTTCTCGGTTTTTTTTCTCCTCCAAGGAGCCTCTATTGTAGGAAAAACTTATAACAACTGAAAATACCCGTAAGTGTTTGACACACTCGTAGCCGAATAACATAGTTCAATCTTGGTTGAATAACATTTTGTGACATGGTTTGAGGTTGTCTAAGTGTATTCTATGTGTTTTTCAGCTGGTGGTGTGGTGGCATCAATCTTGGCAGTACTTTGCTTATTTTGGGTTGGTTTGATTGACCAAGTTGGGTTCCATAACAAAGGGACAACCTTAAACATTGCTACTCTTCCTGTTGCTGTTGGACTTTATGGTTACTGCTATTCAGGACATGCTGTTTTTCCCAACATCTATACTTCAATGGCAAACCCTAATAAATTCCCTTCCGTCCTTATTGCCTGGTAAAATCAAGCTCCTTAATCAGTTCTCTTGTTTTTAACACGTATTGCAATGAGTATAAGGGTATATTCCTCTAAATATGTGCAACGGGGAGACTGTCCACTGTCATGCAATGGCTTTTCTTTACCCTTTATACAAGCTTGCAGGAATTACTATTTAAAATTTGAAAAGTATATTTTTATAAATTCAATTTAAGAAATGTATATTATTAAATAACAATTCAATATCTGATACTCGTTTTTGACTTATATTCCTGCATAGAGATGCATACTCGGTACTCCCAAACTCAAGTAACATAAGTATGCTAATCTTCATCGATCTTTGGTTTATTTATTCGGTTGCAGTTTCGCAATATGTTCATTGTTGTACGCTGGAACTGCAGTTATGGGCTACACGATGTTTGGAGAAGCAACGGAATCACAGTTCACTCTTAATATGCCTAAAGATCTCATTGCTTCCAAGATTGCAGTGTGGACTACGGTATGTTCATCTTTATCATATTTTCTTCATAATTTGTTCTTTATTTATATTGATTTGTAGATTAGCACCATCTCAAATTTCCATCGATGCTTAGAGAGTATTTAGAGAATCCCTCCTCTATACTTTGGCTTAAATTTGTATTGGATATGGATATCAAACGAATACACTAAAAAAAATACATAATAACTTGCAAAATCTAAAGGGGATACCTAAAAAGGTCTATAACGCTTGCTTATATGTAAAGTTATAAATACAAAAATTCCCATGATATAATATATGTATGGCTTGTATTTCTGTATCGAGTTTTATATAATTTTTTATCATAAGTGTGTATTTATATAAATTGACATTAATAATCAATGTTTTATAAATTTTATATATTCATACATTCATAATACTTTTAATTATTTTTCGGTTTCATGAACAAAATTACTTTTTCCATTATATAATATTACTTACAGTTCATCATTTTTACCTTTTTGCAGGTAGTCAACCCATTTACCAAATATCCTTTTCTTATTATATCTATTTTAGTTGGATATAGATTCAGGGTGATTGTCGGATATAGGTACTCTTTGATACAAGCATTAAACACGAATCTACTTATTATCTTTTTAAGGGTTCATGGGTAAATTTCCATCGAGATATTTTCTACTTTTAGTCAAAAGTTTCATGGTCTTTCTCTTTTAAGACAGTTATTTGTTATCAACTGCGGTTTCATAATGTTTTGCCTTAATTTAGACCAAACGTATGCATTAACAATGTCACCAGTGGCAATGAGTCTTGAAGAGTTGATTCCATCAACCCATCTTAAGTCTCATATCTATGCAATCATAATTAGAACATCGCTTGTGATCTCGACCTTGATTGTTGGTCTCACCATCCCCTTCTTTGGTAAGCCTCTCTTATTCATTGTTCATTCATTTATCCAACATTTGAATAGCTGTTATAATAGAACATGATTTAAAAAAAATATTAAAAGTTGAATCACTAGCTAATATTTACTGAAATTGGCCATGAAGTTATATTATATGCTTTAAAAAAATATTTTTAGATTATCCAATTAGTATTATGTATTCGTATTGAAAAGTTTTCTCACTTGTCTGCAGGATTGGTAATGTCATTGATCGGATCTTTGCTCACAATGCTTGTGGTAAGTTTACCTTTCTGCCATAATCATGGAACCTCTTCCATCTCCTTTACATGTTACTCGATTACGATATTTGGATTTTTTTTTTTAATTTTTTCTTAAAATATGTATCAAACACTCATATTCAAAATATATTAACAATCTCTAATCAGTCCAGTTGACAGAGAACAGAAGACTAATGAATTTTTGATGATTTCTTCCATGGCAGACCTTAATACTTCCTCCTGCTTGTTATTTAAGCATCTTGAGGGGTAAAGTAACTCGTATTCAGGTACGATCGTACATATATAAAAGCCTTGGACACTAATTCATTTGATTTATGTACTCTCTTTTAAATTGATATTAGATAAATATTGAATTTCAATCTCAACATATACATAACATTTTTACAGTTGCTTTGGCTATTTATATTCATTAGTATTCTTGGCCAACGGATATTTGGATATGATAAAAAAAGTTAAAACAAGTTATGCGTACTTATACTTAATACATACTTGTGTTCAACACTCAAAATCGAATCTAACTAAATTCCTTTTACCTTCATCTGAAAATCATCTTTCTGCATTCTATATTTTTGTAATGCAGCCTTTTGTAATTGTAAATTAATATTTTTATTAATATATTTTTTTTTTTTGTGTGTGTAGAGAACACTTTGTATTATGGTTATTACAGTGGGAGTAGTTTCATCAGCTTTCGGAACATACTCAGCACTCTCCAAGATTATTGAGAATTTGAGAAGCTAAAAGTTCTTTCTCGTTTTAATTTTTTTTGTTTCCTTATTTAAATCGACTTGTTGAGCTTCGTTGTTTGTGTAGTAGACAAATTCTGTGCTTTGCTGGTTCTGCAATGTCCAAAATTTTGAGTTAATTCTTCAATTTTTATGTCCCCTATTTGAAGTTTTGATTTATTGTTTATCTTATGAAATTAAGACTCAGAAAAGACAATTATCAAAGAGAATGAATTTGATATCATTAGATTTCTCTGGGGTTAATTACTTCATTTCTATGTTTCTATCTCTTAGAGGTTTTCATTGATTAGATTCAGTTTTGGAATAAAATATTTTCCCTTAGTTTAGTTATATAGAATTTGATATTCATTTATATGTTCAATTTTTGCCTTATATAATTTTTAAAATATATATATATATTTTATGAAGGTTAAAAATACATTCGGAATAAAATTATTCATATTTTTGTATAAAATAAATGGATTCAGATTGATAAATGCTTCACTCATTCTTTTCAATGCTGCAGGCTAGTTTGTGAAAATTTTAGTAAGTTAATTTATTTAAATAATATTTGTTAACAAGTTAGTAGAGAGCTAGTTTAATGGAGAGAAGGTGGTGGTGAAAGATGAAGGGTTATGAAAGGTGATGTGAATGTGAGGATAAATAAATGTGTAATAATTGTCCCACCTAATTAAAGGGAAGGTCATAAAGTGAATTTACTTATGATGAAAAGTATGTGCATAGATTTTATATCATTATCTGTTGGAAATCATTCTCCTATCTTTAAGGTAAAGTGAAGCTCACCAAAATGTAGAATTCGAATCATGGATCAGAAACGAGATATAAGTAATGTTGATGGGTATGACACCAATAATTAATTGAAAAGAATAATAATAATTGCATATATCAAGATAAAGGAATATGTATATCATTGAAGGTGGGAATTTATAACTTCTTTTAGCATTGCTAATTTGGCAACTAATATTTATCTCATTAAAGTATGTCTCACAAGATATATATCCTTGCGAAGTTTAGAGAAAAATTGTCTGTATTATTATTTCTTCTTCAAACCATTTCTGAAAAGATTAAAAGATATTTACCGATGAAATATGAGTGTAATATTTATTCTTATAATTACTTATATAATTATACATAAAAACATATCATTGTAATTTCATGGACTCTTTTTTTTCCTTTTAATCATGCTTCCCCAAAATATGATGCTAATTTCAGTAGTCACGTATATTTTCAATATCACCAGCATATTATGTACCACTAATTTTAATGTGAGTTTCGTCAATTTCAATAATATATAGAATCAATGTAAGCTCCGCCATAATATATACATATATTTAATGTGAGCGTCGCCAATGAGTAGTCTCATCATGCTTCGACAACCATATATACATAATTAGTTTTCTTCACCCATGCAATTTATATAAATTATTTATAATATTTTGAACTAAAAAAAATATTTAAATTTAAATCGTATTAAAAACTATTGATACTGTGTTAATTAAAATATATTTTATTTTTATAAATAATCTAATAAAAATATAATCATATATTAAACAAAATGATTTAATTGAAACAAATTATGATCATAGTTTTATTAACCATAAAAATTAGGAAAGTATGGTAAAAAAAAAAACAATATTCTTTAATGTTTATGTAAATTTTTTGAAAACACTAAGATCTAAATAGTATTAAATGCTTGTTTGTAATAATAACATGTATAAGTTACAATATAAATTTATGTAAAGTTTAAGCCAAAAATTAATAGTGAGTTCTATATTAAAAAATTATTTAATTTCAACCAAATTGTTAGGACTAAGGCTGTTCAATAATATTTTAATTACTTGATCAGTCATGGATTTGGTTAGCCATGTTAGGTGACAGCTTAGGCATGTTTATGTGTTAACATTTTTTATATGGGCATTCTTTTAAAGCAAATGGGTATCATGGAAAGCTTCATTCTTGTTCTCAAAACCAAAATTATCAACAGTAGCATTACGTGAAGTCATTAGATTTATGAAATAGGTTGAATTCAACTTAGAGTAAAGAGAGAATTTTTCTCTCCTCGAAGATGTCACCGAGAGATATTTTTAAGGAGGGATTTTCTGATTTAGGACTTCGCTGATTGAATATGAAGTATATAAAAAATTAAGTTTATCTTGGTTATTTTGGTACTTATTTCTTCTGCTTAGGATGCCTATAAATAGGCAATACATTTGAAGGTAATTGATTTATTTAGGTAGAGAGTTGCGAATTGTTATTTTGACTAATTATTCTCTTTTTTTTTTCACACTCAATTTTAGGCATTATTTGTGTGTGAATTTAAACCTTTGTAAGTGTGGTATGGGTGAGTGGTTGTAACTAGTTGGAACTAGCTATTGAGGCTACAAATACATCTCATAGAAGGGTAGCTTGAGTTTATACTAATAGGTGGTTGGATCAATTGAGGAATAATGAACCACTCATTGAACAAGGCTTCATAGAGTAAGATTGTTTCTGAACTGCGTAAGCAAACGACTGTGTGCAAATCTCCCTCTACTTTTGCTACTTTTGTTTCTTTTTATTGTTTGTTCAATTTTGTGACTGAACATAGTATCAAACAGTTAAGTAATATTCATAGCAAACTAACATGTTTTTCACAAACATTGCTTAAAGAAATTTAAACACTATATAAAATATAAAATTTTGACACAATAATGTTAAAATAATTCAGATAATTATCATCGTTTTTTAATAAGGTTTTTAAAATAATATATGTGAAAAAAAAACTTACTTTATTACTATTTAAATAAATATAATTTATTATATTTATAAAAAAATATTTGTATCCATTCATATATAAAAGGTTTTTAAAAAAATCATAAAGATTAAAACAATTATGTAATCTGATAAAAGTGTGAAATTAGAAATTAAAAGTGAAAATTAATTGTTCAAAAAATGGAAATTAAATAAGATAAATTCATTTTCCTAAGTAATATAAAAATATAGGGACTAACATAGTTAATAATATTAACATATTTCTAGAATTGGATAATTTTTTAAATTATGGGGATTAAATGAGGAAATTAGAAAGATGAAAACCATTTATAAAATAAATTAAAAACATTGAGGGATTTGTGTTGCAAATAACCCCTCCATGTTTCCCATATATAAAAAGCATTTTTTTTCCTTTTTTTTTCTTCTTTCATGTGTAATGGGGTAGTTGGAAAGTAAAATAAAAATCGAAGTTTTTTTTCTTTACTTTATTTTGTTGTCTCTTAGGTCGATTTTTAATCCGATGTGGGGACATTCAAATGTTTTTAATTTTCAATACTGAAAGTATCACAGGTCTCTAGTAATTATCTAGTTTCTAATGCAAAAAGTTTAAAAAAAATATATTTTTTCTTTTATAAGTTGATATCATACTTTAGCAATTAGGTTTCCTTAGTTGATAATGTTTTTAGATATATCGATAATTTTTATTTAAAAGATGTTTTTATAAGATTTTTTTTTAAAAAGAGATATTATATCTTATTGTTGCATGTAATTATATTATTTTGTGATTTATGTTGAGATATTAGTTTTAAAATTTAATTATAATTTAATACATTATGTTTAAAGTTCTTTATTATTTAAAACTTTATTATTATTATTATTATTATTATTATTAATGACAAGAAAATCATATTTAAAATTAATTTAGAAACGAGATCGATTTTAAATATAATTAGAAAAATGAGGTATTTTAGAATTCAAAAAACTATCCCAAAATTAAAAGTTTCTAAATATGCTCCCGTACCTTCTTTTATATAATACTAATTTTATTACCTATGAGATGCATGAATTTATTGTATGTATAAATTCTTCAAAATATAATATATTTGTAATACTTTAAATATATTATTACATATGTAAATGTTGCAAAAGAAATTTATTAAGATGTAAATAGTATTAAAAACTATTTTGAGTGGGCTTACAAATGTAATGCTTTGGTTTAATTATGATTTTAAAAATGTCTTTAATTATTATATAAAATAAAAAAGCATTAAATTTCTAGATGACAGTGCGTAATTTAGTTCATTTTTGCTAAAAAAGATATAATTTTACGGTATTTATAACGATAAAAAAATGCAAAACCATATTATAAATTTTTTTATCATGCGTTTCTCTGATTTTAAAAAATGAATATAAATGTTAAATTAAGTGAAGAGACGAGACTTAAATAAGTATGATGTCGTGACGTTGGCTCAAAAATTTTAAAACTTTACATTTTGTTCTAATTCGACCTTGATTGATAGTGAGTGGTGTTACGACATCGAGATGCCTGAAGTCGCAACATAACTCATTGATTTGACGATGTTGCAATGTGAAAAGTATGATGTCGTGACGTTGGCCCAAAATTTTGAAAACTTTACATTTTGTCCTAAGTCGACCTTGAGTTAGAAAAAGAGCTTTCGTAAGCTCGTGTGAGACCTATAAATGATTATATAGTATAATATGAATGTGAATTAAACTTAATTGCATGTGTAAATGGATATATGGTATATAAATTACTATGGTCGCTCCGGCAACGAATGTAGCATTTTGTAGATCGGACATGACAATCGGGTCAAATAGGGGGTGTTACAATTTTCTTATAGAAGGATCATGATCAAAGTTTGCTATGATTGTTGTTGGAACTCCTAAAGAGATTAAAATATATTTTCACAAAATTCTATCTCACACATGACTTCCAAAAGACTGATTGTAACACCCCTAACCCGTAACCGTCGCCGAAATAGGTTAAGAGGCATTATCAGGCTCATAACTCAGATCCGAACAATCACATGACAAATACCATTTCATATCAATAAGCATAGATCATTCGTATTCAATAGGAACTTTAAACTATCATACAAAGTCTAAATCGTGCATTTAAGACCAAATTGATAACATGTGAAAGTTCCAAAACTTAGAAAAAAATTTAACTTTTCAAAGGTCACACGCCCATATCAATAGGCCGTGTGTCTCACACGGCATTAGAGATGCCCGTGTGTCTAAGCCGTGGCGAAACAAGGCATACATACTGACTTGCACACACGACCACAAGACACGCCCGTGTGCCTTGACCGTGGTTGAAACTGACTTGGGTCACACGGCTAGCCACACGCTCGTGTGCCTTGGCCGTGCCCAAAACTGACTTACATTTGTAGGGTGCCCTAGGGGACACAAGGCCATACAACATGACCGTGTGTCGCACACGATTGAGACACACGCCCGTGTGGACAAAAATAGGCCATTTGAATAACCAATTTGCTTCCCCAATTTGGGTCAAACCTACAAGTACCAAATCAAGCATATTTGCATAACATTGACCATTTCTTTTGGTCATTCACATCATATCATATAGTATTTCCAACCATAAATTCAAACACAAACTAGCTATATCACATGGCATAATATATACAATACAAAACATATCAAAACACTTCTAGCCTATACATGCCATACTCCAATAGTTATACTTTCAAAATGTACCAAAATGAAGTTCAATAGTATGGTGACGATCCTTGACGATCTCCAAGCTCACAGTAGCTTCGATATCTATAAAACAATACAAACACACACAAAGTAAGCTTTCAAAAGCTTAGTAAGCTCGTACCAAAAATCATCAACAGTATATAAAATATAAAACATCAACACATAAGTATTTATAAATTCTCAATTCATCTATCAATTATATAGCAACACCATCCATATGTTTATACTAATTCAATGAACTTTATATACATAATACCATCTACCACCTAGGTATTATACGTACCTGAACCTTCCGTATTCATTCATTATCATTCTCACCTCTTGTTCGGATATTTTAAGACTTTTCGAGGATTAATCATACTTTAAACATCCACACACTTAGTGCTTTAAGGATTAGCAAAGATATAATGATTCCACACACTTAGTGCCATTTGAATTAACCGAAACTATATCAGTATCGAACACTTAGTGCCTCATGTAGCCGAAGCTATTTTGGATCACACACTTACTGCTAAATATAATTGATTTATCATCGTACTCATCCAAACCAAATATATATAACCTATGTATAATCTAAGCATCAAAATATACTTATAACTTCATGTTTTACGTACGAACTTACCTCGTACTCGGAATTGTCGACTCGGATTGTCTACTCTATAATCTTTGACTTCCCTCGGTCTAAGTCTGAATCCCTCTTTTCTTGATCTATATGTATTCAAAATTAACCCTTTTATTTATTTAATCATTCAAACCAATCCATAATACACACAATTAGGGCATTTTGTAAATTAGCCCTCACATTTTCACATTTTGACGCTTTAGTCCCTAATTCACAAAATCACAAAATACACATAATTTGCTTGTACACAAACTGAACCGAATTTTCATAGATCCATACAAGTCCATACCTTTCATTTATTTTACATTTTAGTCCTTCAATTTACAATTTTTACAATTTAACCCATTTTACTCAAAATCTCCAAAAATCCAAAGACAAAACATATAAACCCAACATCAAACTTCCATATTTCATCATTTAACAACATAAAGCTCATGAATTCATCCATGGCACATTTCAAAATCAACAACAAAATCAGAAATTAATACATGGGCTTGATAGTATACTAAGCAACGATAAAAAAACGTAGAAATTATCAAAAACTAATCAAAACTCATACCTTAATTGAGCTTTAACTCAGCCGAACCCTAAATGCTTTTATTTATTCTCTTTTTCTTTGAATTTCGACAAGTATGGATGAATAATTCATCCATTGACATGTTTTGTTTTATTATATTAACATTAATAAACATTTTACTATTTTGTCCTTTCATTAAACATTAATAAACCATTATATACAAGGTTATTAAGGTCCACTCAACCTTACAATGGTCAATAATCAACATAAGGACCTCTTAAATAATAAGCCAAATCAAATAGGCACCTTTAACATATAACAGACAACTTTTATATTTTATGCGATTAGGTCTTTTTTTTTTTTCAAATTAAGCACACAATTGATCAAATTTTCGTATGAAACTTTCACATATGTCAATTCACATATCATAAGCATAGAAAATAATATTTAAATATTTTTCTAACTCAAATTTGTGGTCTCGAAATTACTATTCCGATTAGGGTCAAAATCAGACTGTTACAATTCTCCCCCTTAGGGATTTTCGTCCCTGAAAATCTTACCGTTGAACAGATTTGGATATTGCTGTCTCATAGCATCTTCAGGCTCCCAGGTGGCCTCTTCAATACCGTGTCTATGCTATGTCACTTTTACTAACGAAATTTTCTTATTTTGCAGCTCTTTAAACTCTCAAGCTAAGATACAGATCGACTTTTCTTCGTAAGTCATATCAGATTGAATTTCAATCTCAGACGGAGGAATCACATGCGAATGATCGGATATGTATCATCGAAAAATTGATACATGAAACACATCATGAATCTTTTCTAACTCTGGTGGCAACAACAATTTGTATGCTACCGGCCCAATACGTTCGGTAATCTCAAACGACCCAATGAATCTTGGACTCAATTTGCCTCTTCTACCGAACTGAAGCACTTTCTTCCACGGATATACTTTCAAAAACACTTTGTCGCCTGTAAAAGCCCATTTTTGCCCGGGCCTGAAGAAGAACCAAAATACAAAATAAAAACAAAAATAAGTAAAATTCCAAATATTATTAACAGTCCATTTACACATTAAAAGGGCCCAAATTAAAATCCAAAAATAATAAGCCTAATTACAAACCCTAACCCAACGAAGCCCACAACATTTTTAACACAGAAAATAAAGGAAAACCCTAGGTGCGCCGCACCTAGGTCTGCCCTTGTCACGTCCACCGCCACTGGCGCGCCTGCAGCACCTTCACTTGCTCCACTTGCACCTGCAAAAGCCAAAAGAAGAAAAGACAGCAAAATATATATAGTAAATTTTGTAAATGGCTATAAAAGCCAAGGGAAGAACCGAATGTAAGAAGGGAGGGAGATTATCAATAAAAACAATAGGGATTTTCAAACAAAAAATACGAACAATATCAATAGAAAGCAAAAAAAAGGTGATTTTCATATCGATTTTTTTCTCTTCGATTTTTTAGGGTTTATTTTATTAATTTTTTCTTATATATATATATACATATATACATCGAAATATAGATAAAAAAAAGGGGAGGAAAGATATACCTTTCTCGGGTCGCCTGAAAAGAGGGATTTTTTTGGGCTCCGGCGGCCGACGACGGTGGAGCCCATGGCGGCAGCTGGCCGAACCTTGGTCGGATTCTTGGCCTGAGATCGGAGGGGAGGAGAGAACTTGAGAGAGTTTTCTTTTTTTTTTTTAAGAGAGAAGAGAGAAAATGAAGTTTTTAAAAAAAAATTTGACTTATATAGGCCACCAAAACGACGTCGTTTTGAGACTAGTCTTAAACGCCCAAAACAACATCGTTTTGGCCTTGACCCGAAATCCAACCCAACCCTACCTCAGGATCTGCGTGTTTTTAAGTGAAAGGGCTAATTGCACTTTTAGCCCTTCCGCTTTTTGATGGTTTCGCAATTAAACATTTCATTATTTCTAATTTTGTCCTGAAATTTTGTTTTGATTTCATTTTGGTCCCGTGTAAAGTGCTGCGTTTTGGAGGGTGGGGATATTTTCCCCTTTAGCCCCTCCTTGTTATTCGCGCACTTGATTTGTTCCTTTTTCTCCTTTATTTTTTAAATTTAGCCCCAAACCTTTGTTTTAAGTTCAATTAAGTCCTTTTTTTGTTATTTCAGTCATTTTATTAAATTAATTAGTTTATTTATTATTATTATTTTACTTACTATTATTACTATTATTATTTTCACTATTTTCATTATTATTATTACTATTATTATTCTTATTATTTACTACTATTACTTATTATCGTTATTATCATTATTATCACCATTATTACTACTATTACTAGTATTTTTATTTTTATTATTGTTATTACTATTATTAAATTACCACTATTATTATTATATTTATGTTTATTTTATTACCGTTTCTCTAATTTTATTTATATTTCTATCCATCATACTTCATTTTATATTTATATTAATACTACTTTTATTTTATTTTTATATATCCGTATTTTATTATTATCATTTTATTTATTTATATCCTTTTATATAATTTTTCTTAAGCATAAATTTTTATTTATATTATTAATATCATTATTATTATTATTATTATCATTATTATAAATATATTATTATTATTATTACTACTACTATTAGTACTATTTTTATTACTATTATTTAATATATATTATTTTTATTGCTATTATTTTCATTACTATTATTATTATATTGTTATTATTACTATTATATTATTGTATTATCTTTACCTATTACTCTTTAAATACACTCATTTTATTCTTATTCCTCATTCACATTACATATTATTTATTTATTTATATATCTTTTTACATCATTTCAAATTTAAAGATATTTATTCCTTGCATTATTACCATTAATATTATTATCATTACTATTACTATAATTTTTTAAATAGTTTTACATAATATTTATTTATTTACTACTAGTTCTTTTTTAATTTCAAATATTTTTAGCTTATTTATTATTTCCTTTTTATTTTAGCTTATTCGTTTTATTCATTCATTTTATTTTTACTCTTATCATTATCATTCACATGCGTCTATGTTTATTTTGTTATGCCTATCAATACTGGAATTTGAATTTGTTTATGCATTCGTTATTATCTCATTTTATTACAACTTATGTTATATTAACCTTCACCCGACTCAAAATCGATTCTTTTATAAAGGCAATGTTTCGCGTTTGGAAATTCGAGAAAATCATGCCCTAACTTATTGGGTTTCGATTTTTCTCATTTAACCTAAAGAACGCAACATTCTTTAAAATCGCAATACAAGTTTTGAAAAAATGCTTACTCTTTGAGATTCGAGGTGTTGTGCCCTAACTTACCGGATATGACATCTTGTCACCTTGAGATAATATTTTTGTAAATAAAGGCAATATTCGATATTTGAAAGTTCGAGAGATCTGCAGTGTAATTTTGTCGGGCGCCATGTCTGTCACGTGGCCATATTGCTTCATGAAAGCCTGTGCCAAGTTCTTCCATGAATGAATTTTGGCACGGCTCAGTTGGTTGTACCATTTGGCAGCTGACCCAATCAGACTATCTTGGAAGCAATAAATTAACAGTTGATTGTTATCAACGTAACCTATCATTCTTCGGCAGAACATCGTGATGTGAGCTTCAGGACAATTAGTCCCATTATACTTTTCAAATTCTGGAGTCTTGAATTTCGGCGAAAGCACTAAATCTGGAACCAAGCTGAGAACTTTGACGTCAACCCTGCAATGGTAATCAGCATTCTCCATCGCATTAAGTTTTTCCTCCAACCACTTGTATCGATCTTCAAGTATTTTTGGCAATTCAACCCTTACTTTTTCTATTCCTGCCATTTCGTCTAGATCAGGAACTACATGATTGGTTGGACTGTTCCTTGGATTGGAATCTGAGCCCGTCGGGTAGTTCATGGGTGCCGAGGTACCGGCCTGATTTTGTTAGGATCTGATAGCAATAGGTACATCTTGCGGACATGTCTGATCGTTTATCGGGGTGATACCCAGAGGGTACAAAGGCTCTTCATTGTCCTCCCCAACATTGATCATGGAGTTTTTTCCTCTTTCTAGCCCCTTAGTCAGTAATTGAGACAACTGATTCATCATATTCCTTTGGGACTCTAACATTTGGTCCCTCATATCTTGTTGGATCTTCGCCAGTTGCTCTTGCATTTATAGTTGTAACTGGTCTTGCATCTCTTTTTGAAGTTGTTCAAGTCTTTCCAATCTTTGGTCCATATCTTTTGTCTTAGCACGGGTCCCGTAACGATACTTGGTTGGTAAGTTTTTATTGGTTCCCAGATTAACTGAAATGATAATTAGGGACCCTTTTATGAAAATCTAATGCAAATGATGCAATGCAATGCAAATGTATGGGATGAATGCAAAAGAAAGAAAGACGTTGATTTTGAATTCAATTCCATTAGAACAACTTTTCTAGAAAAAAAATTCCTTTACATAAAACGGATTACATATACAGCTTTGCTTTCATATTCCAGGCGAAGACACCGATCCCTTTTCTTCGTAAAACTCAAATCTCGCAAGCTTCCAATTAATGCCTCTACTAGCTCCTTTTTACTTGATCCAGGCCGTGACTTATTATCCTCGCGATGTTGATTAGCTCCTTTAAGAAAGTTGGGACGCGACGGCTCTCGAATAATCTTTATCGGCTTGAATCCTCAGGTAAAGTCTTGTTTTCCTCCACGAACCATCAGCCTTTTTCCGTTGTGTTTACTTGGACCAAACTCAGACAACCGTATTATAATCCACTTTATCAAGAAATTCATTTTCTTATGACAAACTGTTCTATTTAGCAATCAAATATGAATCAACACCTCTTCTCTATGATGATGTAATGCAATGCAGTCATAAACAAAAACAAAAACAAAACACGTTAGTACAGAAGAAATAAATAACAGATAAAGTACCTATTCGTGTGACCACTAAATTTGGGCAAGTTTCTACCTAGGGTGGACTTTCAAGGCTCACTATATGTGGCTCGGTTCTAGAGAAAGGGTACGTGAACCAGCAGATTCCTCAATCCTCACCCATTATAGGCTCATATAGATCAAGTTCAGTTCAGGGGAATACATTTCCCTATGACCATGCGAAGATAAAAATCTCACGAAATCATAGGTACAGATGCATCCCGGAAGTAATCCACTAGCCCGTGCGGAGGTGAAAACCTCACGAAGGCGTAGTTTCTCACTCCCACTTAAGAGTATGACCACAACGACCATGCAATGCAATGCAATATTATTCTACAAGACTCAAACCACGACAATCATACAAACAAATGTAACAAAGAATCATGATTTTCAAATTAAATTTTCAATTTTCGACAAAAGGACAGAAAATAATCAATTTTATGGCTTGACTCTTGTTCAATCCCCAGTGGAGTCGCCAAGCTGTCGAAACCATTTTTTTTTGTTTAAAAACGGGGATCGACTTTTTGAAAACAAAACATGGAGTCGCCATCAATCTTTTTTGTTTAGGTGTGATCGGATCACCTAATAAAATATTTTATTCCATTTAAATCAATTTTGGCCTACGTGAATTTGAGAAAACGGGTTCGGGAGCCGATTACGTATGAGGAAGGATTAGCACCCTCACTACACCCAAAATTAGTACCAAATTGATCAAATACTGTCATTATGTCTGAAACTTAAAGCTATTTTTGAAACATGATTCCTTTGAAAACATTTGAATAGCTCAAGTTGGTCGTCAAAATTTTCTTGTTTCAAAGGAATGAAGCATCATATCCAACACGATAGGACATGCTCCTTTATTCACTCGAGAACACGATAATTTTTTGACTTCCCAAGATCTATATGTTGAAAATTACAAAAGGATGTCCAATTATTTAGTTCAACGAAAAACCAAAACCCAGCACGGTAGGACACGATTCCTCAAATTTCCAAACATTGGACATTGCCTTGTTTTAGAATTTAGAGAATACGAATGAAATTCTAAAGGAATATCTGATTATCTTGGACAAACGAAAAATCGAAACCCAGCACGATAGAGCACGATTTCTCGAATTTTCGAGCATCAAACATTGCCTTGTTTTAGAAAATCTTATCTCGGGATAACAAAACGTCACATTCAATACGTTAGGACACGACATTTCAAATTCTCGAGAATAAATTGTTTTTTTCGAAACTCACGTGTTGAAATTTTAAAAAGGATATTCGATTGTTTGGTCAAACGATAAATCGAAACTCAACACGTAGGGTATGATTTCTCGAAATTTCCAAACACGGAATATTACCTTTACGTTTTATATATTTTGAAATTTGGAGGGATATTTGATTATTTAGGTTAAACGAGAAAAATTGAAACTTAGTAAGTTAGGGTACGATTTTCTCGAATTTCTAAAAAACAAAATATTGCCCCCTTTTTAAAAGGTTTTTGAATAATAACAAATACGATATTTGATTTTAGAGTATAATAAAGCCACTAATTATATGAGTATGTTGAAACATAATTCACGATGTGATTTGAATGAAATAAAATATATATAACATGTGACAATACTACGTGAACAACATGTTATGTTAATGAATGTCAACAACATAAATATAATAACAAATGATTTATAAGGCACGTAATGAAAATATTCATATAATACACTATTTTAAAATCGACATCAACAATCAAAAAACAAAACAAAGTAACATATACAACAATTCGAAATAGATAACATATATAGAGTTAAATTAAATAATGCGTGAGAGGAAAAGCAAATAAATAATACGAAAAGGATTCAAAATGCACAAATATATAAAAAAATAAATAACTTA
Source organism: Gossypium longicalyx (assembly GCA_025698465.1). Taxonomy (NCBI): domain Eukaryota; kingdom Viridiplantae; phylum Streptophyta; class Magnoliopsida; order Malvales; family Malvaceae; genus Gossypium; species Gossypium longicalyx. The sequence goes on from CM046999.1 coordinate 43,055,605, forward strand.
GATCTATTTAACATAAATAGTGTATAAAAAAACGAGATATAAAAATCTAAAGTAAATAATATATGTGGAACAACTTAAAATAAAATAAAATATATAAAGGTAAAAAAAAAGGGTAAATAAATAATACATAAAGCCATCTAGAATATTTGATATTTAAAACACTTTAAAAATAAACAACATAAAACAATTTCATATTAGTAAAAATAAATAAATAAATCAAATAGTTTAAAATAAATAATATATAAAAGGGGTTTAAGATAAAACATGTAAAAGAGAAATTTGAAATATATAATTTATACATACGTAACTATAAGATAAAGACAATGAAAGAAAAATCTTAAAATGGATAATAAATGAAATATTTTAAAATAAATAAATAGAGTTTTAAAAAATATATATATAAAATAATTTAAAATAAATAGTTTAAAATACATAATATATAAAAGGAAATGTGGAGTAAAACAATGTATATATAAAAGAGTCTACATATAAATATTATATATATAAAACATTTAAAATAGATAATATAAATATATACATATAAAAGTTTAAAATAATAATATACAAAAACTTACAGCAAAGAATTAATATATATATATATATATAATATTTAAACAAATGATATATATAAAATTATTCAAAATAAGTCACATACAACAGTTCAATATAAAGTTTAAAATAAATAAAATGGTTTTAAATAAATAGGAGTTTAAATCCACACGAATAAGGGCTTGATTGAAAATAAAATGAGATTTTAAGGTCCAAATTCGAAGAAGATAAACGCAAGTATATAAAGGAGGGACTAAATCCAAAGTGAAATAAAATTAAAGAGACAAAGTTAAAGAAAATAAAAGAAAATATGATTGAATTAAAACAAAACAGAAAAGCGGAAGGGCTTGAAACATAAATAACCCAAAATCTCAAAAAAAGCCGGATCCCCTTGAGCATCGGGTCGGGTCACACGGGTTCCCCCTAAACGACGCCGTTTCGAGGCGCATGGGGGGAAGCAAAACGTGGTCGTTTTGCAGGGCTATTAAAGCCAATTTTTTTTTTTTTAAATTTTCATTTCTTCCTTTCTTTTTTCTGAAAACAGAGAGTAGCCCCTCCCCCTTTTATTTTTCCTTCTCTGCTAGGGTTTTTAAAACCCATCATTGCACCAATGCCGAACAGCCTTGGCTCCACCGTGGACGGTGGCCAGTGTCACGCCAAGATCGGAATCGGGTAAATTTTCTCTCCTCCCTTTTTATTCCACTTTTTTCTTTTGTTAAAAGATTTGTAAAAAAAAAGAGAAGCAAAATCAACAGGAAACGAAAATAAATAATAAAAGGGAACAAAACCTCTTAAACTTGTTTTCTGCTTTTCTATCCCTCTCAAAGATGTTCGTTTTACAACCTTCTTTCTTTTTTTTAAAAACCTTCTTCCCCAAAAATCCTCCTTTTACATTCATTATTCGGGCTTTTTAAAGCCGATTTACATGCTATAGGTCACTATTTTATTGTCGTTTAGCCACTGCTCTCTGTTGTTGCGTGTTTTCTTCCTTGCAGGGGTGACAGAGGAGTTGGTGGTACGGGCGATGGGACGGGGGCTGACATGGGAGGAGCGGCTGCGCAGCTAGGTCAGAAGCTAGGGTTTGCTTTCTGAAAAATTTGTTTATGTTGTGGGCTTGGGCTGTTAGGGTTTGTAAATTGAGTTTTGGATCTGATATAAGTTTTAATTTTTGGGCTGTAATTTTGATTGATATTTTTGTTTTTTGTCTAATTTGGGCTTGTTGGGCCCAAGGCAAATTTGGGCCTCTACATTATATATGTGATAGTCATATTTTCCAACATTAAACTCTATCAATTGGCATGTGCACTTTTGTATAAGAATTTTTCAGTTGAGAAGATTCATTTGAGGAGAGAAAATCTGAGCTGTTTTTTTTTTTTTTAATTATCAAGTAGGCCAATAATTTTTTATTAGAGAAAAAAATAACAATTATTTCATTCGACATGCATATTTTTTTCTTTAATAGTATCAGTATTTGACCCCTCATTACTGAAATTAAAAAAAAATACAACACTCTTATCTTTAAAAAAAAAACTTCCAACACTCTTCCATTGGATCACATACTCATAGGCATGCATATTTTTATTCGTTCATTTTATGAAAATTATTATATTAATAATTATTTTTAATTTTTAAAAAAATAATAAATATTAATAGAAAATATTATCATTTTCAATATAAGTAAATATTCATAGTTGCCTTTAATAATGTAATCATTTATTACTATAATTTAGGGTTTTAACAAACTTATTTGATATTACAATTTCATTTTAAGTATAAAATTTAACATTAACAATCATTTTAAAATTTTAAATATTAGTCTTAATATTTCATTGAAAAATATTCATACTAATATTTTATTAATATATTACAATTTATCGATATTTAGCAATAAATATTTTATAATATAAAATATTAATAATATAAATATGAGTATTTATTTAAATATTGTTTAGCTTCATGTATCTCTTTTAATTAGACTTGATCATAGATTGGGTGGCCGACCAATCATGGACTAGGTTTGGACAATAACTTTTTTGTCCTTAGGCCAACTTGACTCAACTTAAATTTCAAATTAAATAATTTTTTAAATTATTTTAATTAAATCTAATTGTAATATATATATCAATATAAAATTATATATTTTATTATTTTTTAAATAGTAACATGGGTATTTTCAAAATGTTGGGTTTAAGCCCGAGCTTGAAATTTTATTATGGAATCACACTTTAGTTTGATCTCTTGAATTAAATCGAAATTGAATAAATTAATTTTTAATTTGATATGATATGATATGATATTTAATTTAAATTTAAATTAATTGAATTGTAAGTAATATAGATTGTATTGAACTTCTATTGACTTAGATGGAGAACTTGGAGCGGTCGGGAGAGAGAGGAACTATGGAAACAGTTTTCGTTTACAACATTCCGAATTCTATGCATTGGAAAGGATTGTGGGCATTATTTGGATACTATGGAGAAGTTGTTGATGCGTTTATTCCTTCTAAAAGGTGCAGAAATGGAAAAAAGTTTGGGTTTGTAAGATTCTCTAATGAAAGGGATGCTCTAAGGGTGATAATGAGGTTAAATGGTTTCTTTTTATTGGGGAAGAGAATCAGGGTGAAAATGGCTAGTTATAATAGTAAAAGAAAGTCTTGGAGGATTGGTTCGGATCGAAAGGATAAGGAACTGAGTGTTGAAATAGATCAAGATGTAAAATGTGATGAAAGGAATGATAATAGCGCAAGAGGAGATATAAAAACTGAGTTTAGAAAAGTTAAAAGGTCATGTTGAAGATGAACGCTTATGGAATCTACAGAAATGCTTGGTGTGCGAATCGATTTCAGTATGTGATTCAAAAAGCATCAATGATCGTTTAGCAAAAACTGGTCTTGGGGAAATAACAGTAAGAAGGATTCAAGGAAGATATTTCTTGGTCGATATTCTGGATGAAAAATTGATGGAACTGTTAAGGCAAACTGAGTGGTCACATTTAAAAGACTTTTTCATTAACTGTGCCATGGTCGGAGAAATTGAAGTTAGAAGAGAGGGTGTCGTGGATTGAAGTTTATAGAGTGCCATTGCATTGTTGGAATTATGAAACATGTAAAAGAGTTGCAGGGTTATGGGGGGAGTTGGTGTCAGTAGGGGAAAATCTTACTAAAGTTTACAATTTCGAAAAAATTGAGCTGCTGATTTCTATTTCACAAACGAGCATGATTGATGAAGCTGTTAGTTTGGAAGTTGGCGATGTTACTTTACTGATCAGAGTAAGGGAAAGGGGACTATCGGAGCTGAAAGAAGATAGCTTTATCAGTAAGGCCAATTGGAAGAAAAAAGAAGAAGTTATCATCTCGGAAGCTGGTTCGATGGAGAGCATAAGGTCAGAAATTCTATCGAAAGGAATAGAAAGCGTCAAATCTGGAGCAGTAATGGCAGTTAATCTAGAAAACGGGAAGAAGAGTATTGTTTGTCAGAAAATGTTGGCGGTGAAAAATGAAGAGGTAGAGTCAGAGCATATTTTTAAAGATATTAATTTGAGAGGGGCAGCTGTATCGGATAATATTTTGGAAAGGGCATTGAATGATGTAAGGGACATGTGATTGGTTGTAACAGAGGATGCTGTAGGAGATTTAAATGAAAGGGCTATTAAAAATGGATCACGTGTGGGATGCACAAATGCTGGAAATTTAATCATTGCAGATTTAATTAGTCCAGAGGAAGGTAACAACAAAAGTCAGGAAAATGAAAAAAATAGAGATGAAGTGCTGGAATCAAATTTGGATTTAGAAGAAGAATTGAACCGAATGATTAATCGCAGAAAAATAAAGAAATGATTGAACAAAAAGATTCGGTCTATGTATGAAATTCAAAACAGTTATTTATCTTCTGAAGAGAGGAAGAAAAGGGACAGAGCCAGATTGAAGCATAAAGGAACGGAGTCTTATAAGGAGGATGAGAGGATTGTGAATTTTTCCCTTTCGGATTCAGATATAAGTAACAGAATGAGGGTGATTCTTAGGGAAGCTAAGAACACTTGGGCACTAGGTAAGAAATTGGGATTTAGTGTTCATGGAAATGAAGAAGAGGTGATTGAAGAAATAAGGAGAGCATAGATTCAGTAGATATGTTTCGTTTTTAGTACGAGAAAGGAGATAAGGTCACTGTGGTTTATAATCGGGTGGTTGGATTTTTTGTTTTCAGTTTTTTGTACTGATAAGGGAAGGTGATTATGGAGATGTTTGGGTTTTTTGGAGGAACCAGGTGCTTTAAGAATGCCAACCTTTAAGAATGTCGATGGTGTGAAAGGAATTATTGTAAGATGTAATGGATGTTTTTATTGCTTTATGGAGTGGTTCTGATATTTGTGATGGGTGTTTGGGATTGAATTGTCTTTGAAGGTTTGGATTTTTAGGGAGTGGTTTTTGTTTTTGTTGATGACTGGTTTCTTTAGGCTTTTTGGTTGTCTTCTTTCGGTTTAGGATGTGTATGAATGGCTAAAAGAAAAGGGTGTTTGTGATGTTGGTGGGAGTCTTTTAAGTTTGTTGATTGTCTTGATGCTGTTTTGTTTGCTGGATTTTCTGGGTGTTGTTGTCTGAATAGGTTTTGGATTTACGACTATCATTTTGGTTGGTTTACTACTTATGGTTGTTTTTTGATCATTGGTATTGGTTTTGTTTTTGAGGCATGAGCTGGAGCAATTGGAGATGCTTGGAGGGTGAATTGTTGTGTGGACGGATGGAGATTGGGTTTTGATTGGGATCATTCTTGGTTGGGTTGGGTTCATTGATGTGCTGTTGGGATAATTTTGATGGTGTGAGAGTCGTGTAATGGGGTATTGGTTGCGGGTCGTTTCGAGGGTGGTCTTTTTTCCTAGTGGCTATTTGGGTTTTTTTTTTTCTAATTATTGTGCTGGGGAGGTCATGGAAGTGCTGTCTTATTGGCAATTAATGTGGTTGCTTTGAGGGTTTAGGAGTTGTTTTGGAAGGAGTTTGTTTTTATTACAAAGGTATGTAATCATATCAGTGAAGCGGATTGGTTGTAATTTCGTCGCTTTTGATTTTGATCGTTTTCGGGAATGTTCGTGTTTTATGGGAGACAATTTTGGTTCTGCCTGAGTTTCGAATTGAAATAACTTGTTGTATGATTGGTGCGGCGGTGGTTTCGTTTTTTGTTGGTTTCCAATTATTTATTTTGTGTTGGGCATTTTGGTTTCAATGTTGGGGGATTATTGTTGTGTTTTTTTAAGTTTTGGCATTGTTTCGTTTTTGTTGTTCTATTGTCAATCTGGTCGGGCTGGGTGTTTTCAATGCCTTATTTTGTAATCAATTGATTGAGCAAAAAAAAAAAAGATTGTATTGTTTAAAATTCCGATAAGCAATATATTCTATCAACAAGCATTAGGTATAGTAATAAAATACATTGCATTAAGAGAATACATGTTAAAATCTTCAATGCAAGATTATTGCAAGGGATAATCCTAAATTCTAAACATAAATTATAAAATAAATATAAAAAAAAAATTTAGTAAAAAATTTCCTTACAATAAATAAAAAAAAATCTTTTTTACGATGGTTCTTTTAAAGCCACCCAACAAGGAGATTAAAAGCTTCAATCTGATCATTTTTCAAAGTAAGATGTAAGGCAGTCTCGTTCAGAACTGTCACATCATCAATGCATTCAGGGAAAGCTTCAAGGAACTCGATTAACATATTAGAGTTTCTCATTCAGAACTGTCACATCGTCAAGGCAGTCTCATCCCTTCCATTCCTTTGACACGAACCAGTTCTTTATCAGTCTTTAACAGTCGAAGCACTAGCTTGATCTGGCCATTTCTCAGTGCCAAATGCATGGCGTAAACCCATCTCGGTTTAACTTCCTTGCAAATGAAGGTCTCAAGTTCATCTTTGTCAAGCATATCTGTCAAATCTGTCAAATATTTTGTAGATATATACTTTCCTAAGAATAGGTTGCTATACCAATACTATACAAGTGAGAGTTTAACTCAATGACATAATTCTCTTGTTTTGTTATGGTATCTGAGTCATTAGGGCCATTTGTTCTTTCCTTTATCATTCTCTCCTTAGATTTGTTATTTGTGAAACATTTTTTTTTTATAATTTTCTTAATTTTGTAATCCATGGAGAAATCAGAGATAATTTGTATCAAATTTTTCGAAAAAATTTATTTCTCTTGGGAATTTCAATTCTAGATTTTTGTTCAGGGAAAAGAATTGTGGGGATCATTGATGGTATGAACAACAAGCCTGTTTATCTAACAAAGGCAGTTGAGTGGACAACAAAGGATGCTTGTGTCAAGAGTTGGTTGCTGCAGACTATGGATTCTTCTGTAGTAGTCAATCTAAGACCTTATAAGATAGCCAAAGCTATGTGGGATTATCTCAAGAAAATTCACGTTCAAAAGAATTCGGCTAGGCATGCAGTTTCAATTGGAATATGAAATGTCCAATTATGCCCAAGGAAATTTGTTTACTCAGGACTATTATTCTGGTTTTGTGACGTTGTGGACTGAATATACAAACATTGTTTATGCTTCGGTGCTGGAGACATCTTTAGAAGTTGTTAACACTCTTCATCAGACTAATCAACGAGATCAATTTTTAATGAAACTCTAACTGGAGTTTGAAGTTGTAAGATCAAATTTATTACTTAGAATTCTGTGGATGATTGTCTGAATGAACTAATTCGAGAAGAGCAATGTCTTATGACACAGAGTACTTTAGAGCAACAAGGGAATTCTATGAATGTTCTCAATGTTGCATATGCTACAAAAGGTAAATCACGAACTTGAAACATGAATAATGTCGAAATTATCCCTCAATTTAAAAATTTTAAATTTAAAAAGGGGGGAAATCGACTTTTGAAAAACAAATACATGGAGTCGCCACCGATCTTTTGTTTTGGTGTGATCGGATAACCTAAAAATGAGGTTAGTTTAATAAAACATTTTTGGTTTATTAAAACAACGATTTTGGTCTACGAACTTTTGAGAAAACCGGTTCGGGAGTCGGTTACGCATGAGGAAGGATTAGCACCCTCACTACGCCCAAAATTGGCACCGAATCGATTAAATACTGTCCTTATGTCTAAAATTAAAAAGTTTTTGAAATGTGGTTCTTTTTTATAACGTTTGAGTAACCCGAGTTGGTTGCCAAAATCTTCTTGTTTCGATGTCTGAAAGTTTATAATTCGAGAATTACAAAAGGATGCTCAACTATTTAGTCCAACGAAAAATCAAAACCCAGCACAGTAGGGTACGATTCCTCGAATTTCTAAACATTGACCATTGCATTACCTTATAAAATACATGTGAAATTTCGAGGAGATATTCGATTATTTTGGACAAATGAAAAAGCGCAACCCAGCACGATAGGGCTCGATTCTCAAATTGCCAAACATCGAACATCGCCTTCATTTTAGAAGATTTTAGAAAATGTGAGTGAAATTCCGAAGGGATCTTCAATTGTTTCGAACCAATGAAAAAGCGCAACCCAGCACGATAAGGCACGATTCTCAAATCGCCAAACATTGAACATCGTCTCCGTTTTTAAGTAAATTCTTTATAAACATGAGTGAGAATATAAAGGAATGTTCGATCGTTTTGAGCAAATGAGAAATCACAACCCAGTATGATAGGGCATGATTCTTGAATTGTCAAACGCCGAATATTGCCTTCGTTTTAAAGAATTTTTAAATGAATAATTATAAAACTAGCTTAAAACGCCTTAATTTTACTTGAAATAAGATGGAATAATTAATTTTAAAATAGGGGTTTGAAAACTATAAAACAATATTTCGCAGACCAAAAGAAAAAATAAAAGCATAGGATAATACATGCATAAAATACAACGATGTATGAATGAAGGTAATATATACATTTTAATCGGCTAACAAAATGAACACTTTAAGTATAACTAACCAAAAAATAATCCAATTACAATAATGCATGGAGAATAATTGATGTGATAATGCAACAAATATACATGAAATGATAGTAAAGGTAACTAACTCATAAGATATCAAACAAAATAATATTAACATGATACAAAATAACTTCTAAAGAATGATGCATTAATGAGCGAACAACACATGCTAGAACTTAAAATAATCTATAAAAGCCAAGAATATACAAATAAATTTTAAAATAGATACTACAACATGAAGATACTTGAATCAAATAATATGCAAGGTGCTAAAAATATATAAAAACGTACAAAGAAAGAAAATTTAATAATGTATAAAAATATGAAAATAGTCTTAAAATGTGAGATTCTAAATCCAAACAATATGTAGTAAAATATGTTCTAAAAATGACTTATATACATAAAGATATATATATATATACATATATATGTATAGGAAAATTCAAAAAGAACTTTATAAAATAAATTAGCATAAGAATTAATATGTACATAGAATTAAATTTCTTCTTTTTATAAGTTATATATATATATATATATATATAATAGATTTAAGAATATACCTATATATATAAAGGAAACTATATGTATAAAATAACATGGATCAAGGATATATGTAAACCAAACATAAGCGCCAATATATATATGTTCATGCATAATAATCATTTAAATAGTATCTAAAACATGCATGCAAAACGTATTACAATAAAAAATATATGAACAGATTCAAAAACATGTATGAAATAACATAACATTAATAATGTACATGGACAAGTTTTAAAATGAATATTTCGTGCGGAGGGATTTAAAATAAATGAGACACAAAATAATTTAAAACAACATGCATTAACCTATTGACAACATACATGAGATGAAAAACTTAATAAAAATAACAATAGATGAAAGTATAAAAAATATAGATATATGTATATATATATAGTAAAATAAAATTTTAAAAGCAATAAATGATATACAAATGGGTTTAAAATATATGTATATGTACATGTATATAAAATGATATACGTGATATACAAAATAATTATACATATATGTATGTATATATACGAATGAACAAAACTCATAAGATACAAATAGCTTAGTATAAATAATACATGTAAAAATAATATAATATTTGAAACAAAGAATATTCATAAAAAGAATTCCAAAAAATAAATTGATTGTATAATAAAACAAAAAATATATATATATATATATATATATATATAAAATGAGATTAAAACAGTGAAATCAATAAAATAATTCAAAACAATACACTAATATAATATGTCAAAGAATGAATGAAGAATAATTCATAAAAACAATACGAAAACATAAACTAAGAAACTTAATTGGAATAAAATCAATATCAGAGGGGCAATTTATAAATAAATCAGATTATTAAAATAGAATTTAGGACCGGAATAAAACGCGCTCAAACAAACGAGGATTCAAAACGAAAATGTCCCAAATCCTAAAGCGCAATATTTAAACGCGGGTTTATTTGAAACAAAACGCAAATTACAGGGGCAAATCTAAAAACATAGAAATGTGAATAAGACTTAATCAAATGTTAGAGCAAAAGGGGAAGGACCATTTGCGAAATAACCCTTAATGACCAAAACGCGCGGGTCTGATCGTATAAGGGCCGGGTCACCGGGTATGTGCTCTTAAACGGCGCCGTTTTGAAGCCATAGGAATTGGCCTAAAATGACGTCGTTTCCTTCGTTTTAGAAACCAAAGTTTAAACAAACCCTAAACTGATTCTTGGCCACTTGAAAAGGAAACAAAACAGACCCTAAAGCCCCTTCCCTTCCCCTCTTATTCAGCCAAATCAAGAGGCTCCCTTGGACTGCCGTTTGGCCTCCATGTTTAGCCACCGGTCATCGCGCCAAAGCCTAATCCGGCTCTGAACGACCACGAATCCAAGGCTACGCTCAAAGGTCCCAGAATCAACACCCAAACTCCGATTGCGACGAAGCCAGTGAGGATTCGAGGGAGCCAAAAAAACGAAGGTAAGGCTTCCTTTTTTTATTTAGCCTTCGAATATATGAACAACAAAACCTAGGCGAATGAAACTAAAAGAAATCTAAGATTTTTTTGAACCGGAAAATCACCTTGATCGTTTTTTATATTTGATTGCTCTTTTTTTTGTAGAATCCGCCCCCCTTTTAGTTACAATAAAAGGAATGGCTTTATAGCTGAAATCAAAGGAAAATAATACAAAAAAAAAAATTCCTTGCTATCGTTTTTTCTTTTCTGCCCCTTTTTTTGTTGTGCTGCTGTCGTTTGTTTGTTTTTGTTTGCAGGTACGGGGCGACGTGCGCTGGAGTGTACGGGAGCTGCATTGGCGTGGGTACGGGGGCTGTGCTGGAGGGTACAGAGGCCAGGGTTGAGGCTCAGCTGCGGCACGGGGGAAAGAGAACCCTAGGGTTCTGTCTGTTCTAAAAGCAGTGGGCCTATCGGGCCTTGTAAGTTTGGGCCCGATTTTAAATGGGTTGATTTGGGTCTAGGTTTAGCTATTGGGCTTAGGTTATGTAGCTGGGTTTGGGGCTGTTATAAATTGGACTGTTGTATTTGTGATTTATTTTTGTTTGCTTGGGCCGGGCAAATTTGGCCCACTACAAATAACATCCAATGTTACAACTGTAAGGAATTTGGACACACTGCGATTATTTTGAAAGTGAAGGGACATATTATTTTTGAATGTAGGAAGCATCCACAAAATTATAATCAAAGTGCTTTTCATGTCTCAAATACCAACATGGTGACTGAAAGAGATTCAGAGTTTGCTACTCTTCTACATTCAATGTAACACCCTAAACTCGTTTCTGTCGCTAGATTAGGGTTACGGAGCATTACCAAATAATCGGAACAACATTTAACATCAAAACATCTCAATAAAATCGTTAAACAATAATTAAATAAATCTCATTAAAAAAACAATCAAACTTTTGCATTTGAGCCTTAACTCGAGCCTTCGAGGCCCTAAAAATAGTTTAGAAACAATTCGGGACTAAATAAAAAAAAATTAGAAAATTTGAAAAAAAGTTAAAAATTTTAAAAACAAGAATCACATGGTCATGTGACATATCCCAGGCCATGTAACAATCAAACAGAGGGGCACGTGGTCGTGTCCTAGCCCGTATCTCAAATCATGTAACTCACTGAATTAGATCACAATGTTTTTAAATTTTATTGATGGAAGATAAAAAAAATCAATTAAGAAATAGAAGTAAGTAAAAAAAATTATGGCCAGAGCAATGGTTGCACAATGTTTTAAATGGTGAATGAAACGAAAAGAAGATAGGTTAGTAATGGTAGCATAAGACAAAAGCATGCAGAAAGGAATAGGAGAGTCAAGCAAACGGAGAACGATAGTTTAATAATTGTTAGACAAAGATATATAGATGTTATATCTTAAAGTGGTGACTGGTGAGAAAGGCACTGAGTAGGGAAATGAAAAAAGTTGACTTCTACGCTGTTTGTTTAAATGCTGCACATGTCCAAGGTTTTTTCATTTGAATATTGTAAGATAAGTATCAAAATAAGTGTTTTCTAAAGTTTTTTTTGGATATGTTTTTTAGGGGTATTGCGATTCATAAGTGTTGATCTTTTTTAGGTTTTTTTTTTTTTTTTTAATCGTCTTATGTTTCTTTGCTTCCTAATCGTCTTTTATTTTTATACAGACAATTTTTTAACTGTTTTAGTTTCAAGACTGAAAATTGTTGCAATTGTTAAAAGATGTGATGGTCTCCTTTGGCTGTAATATCACTTGGAGGTCTTCTCCGTTGTAAGCTAATGCTGATGAATGATATAAAATATTACATAGCAATTTTTGGGACGCACCTGATGATGCAAGCAATATTCTTCCAGCGCTAAAATTGAGTTATTATTATCTTTCGTCGTTGTTTTGCTTATTGTTCATATTTTCCTAAACATTATGAATTTCAAAAAGAAAAACTCATTCTTTTGTGGATGGTTGAAATTCTCTTAGAGTCCTTCAAGGAAAATGGCAATGCAAAATAACGAGGTGTTGACTACTTCAAAGATTTGAGATTGAGGTAATTCAGTCCAAGAGATGGAAGGATACTTACTTTCTCATGCATGATCTTGGCTAAATCTGTTATTGGAGAAATTTTAACAGAGTGGAAGGAGGTGGTGGTTCTTGTGAAATTATTGAATGGACCTGTATTTGTCCAATGTTCCTGAAGATCAATATGATATACGAAAGAAATTCGAGACTTTATCTAAAACAAAAGGTCTACGTACATTCCTAACTCTTAAAGGATCATGGCATTCGTCTCTGTATATTACCAATGTGATAATTGATGATTTCATGATGAAATCAAGCTCACTAGTCTTTATATATTTGATAAAAGTACAACAATATTTATGAATTTCCAAAATAAAATAGTAATTTTAAGCATTTACAGAATTTGAATCTTTCAAAAACATCATTTAAAAGGTTGCCAAACTCTGAGTAAATTGCATACTTTAACATTGTTTGAATGGAAAAACCTTGTTGAGTTTCCAAAAGACATGGAAAGATTGGTCAATCAGCATTATCTTGACATTAGGGAAACAGATTATAGAAAGGATGCCGAGAGGAATGAGTAAGTTAAAGATATTCGAATATTAACTAATTTTATTTTAAGAGATCAAAATGGTCCAAGCATTAATGAGTTGGGAAAGCTCAACCATCTACATGGAAGACTTCTTATTTCAAGACTAGAAAATGTTGCATGTCCAATGGAGGCAAAAGAAGCTTATTTGAAAGATAAGCTGAATATTAAGGAGTTGGAATTGATATGGGATCAAAATGATAATATAAATGGCAATAACGGGTGAAACCAAAGAACCTTTTTAGGGAGCAAAATTAAATTGTAATTTTTATGATATTACAAATATAATTTCACCATTTTAATAACTTAAGTCTTTATAATTTTTAAAGGCTCAAATTTTTATGATTTTTTAGGGGGCAAAATATAATTTTACATTTACTAAATTAAAATTTAAAATAACCAAAATAGAAATTTTTTCATTTTAGAGGGGTTGGGTCCCTGCTAGCCTCCTAGTTACACCCATGGACATGATCAATAATAAATTGGTGATTTTTTTCCTCTTTTTATTTCAATTGTTGATTTAACTCTAAATTTCTAAGTTATTAATATCATTATACTCAAACAAAAAATGATAAAATTATTATTCTAAAACGCATTTTTCTTTTTAAAATATTAAAATTCATATTTTTTATATAATTATATCATGTTTTATAATTAATTTAAAAGGAGGGAAATATTTTTTATTCCTTAAAATAATAATTCAAAATAATTTGAATTATCTCAAAAAAAATAATTTGAATTATAAAAAGAATTCAAACTAAGATTTATCGTAACGAGTAATTCAATACTAAATTATCTGGAACATTAGTTAAAATTTTCATTTGACACTTAAAAGATATGATTCAAATCCTATTATTCCTACATTTTTTTCGGGTAAAAATATCATGGAGGTTCCTATTTTATAGTTAAATTGTATTTTGTTCTACTCTATTCAAAAAATGGGTAAATTAATTCATGTATGTTAAATTAAAGAGCAAATTAGTCCTTTATATTGAAATTTTTATCAATTTGTATTATTTTAAATTGGCATAATTGATGAAAAAAATTTGATAGTGACATGTGGCATATCACGTGTATCTCATGCTAGTATATAGGGATAAGTTTTAAATAGTAAAAATGTATAAAATTTTGACAAAAAAAAACCAATTTTCTCATTGATATAACATATGGAGACTAATTGCCTATTTTTTGAGTAAATGGAGCAAAATGCAATTCGACTCCTACTACAAAGGCCTCCATGATACTTTTTATCAAGGGGTGTAAATGAGACATTAGTGCTGGCAAGTTACTCGAGGTCGACTTGAAAAAAAAAATTCAAATTTGATTTGATAATTATCAAGTCGAGCTCGAGCTCGAATAACTCTAGTTGTCGATCAAGCTGAATTTGAGCTTAGTAATACTTGACTCGAACGACTCACGAGTATTATTGAGTTTTTCATATTTTTATATTATTAAATTACGTTGTTGCCCTTAATATATATTATTGACCTTAAGCTTAATTACTAAGCTGAGCTCGAGCTCGAGTTTGAGTTCAAGTATAGAAATTGATAAACGAGCTTAATCGAGCTCAAGCTTGAGTAGCTCAATTATATCTCAAGCTTAAAAATAGATGTTCAACCGAGCTCGAGTCAAATATCCAAATTCAAATTTCGAGTCAAGTTTAAGCTTGACAGTATTCAAATTTAACTTGACTCGTTTACACTCCACTTTTACCCGTTCTTCTACTATTGTATTGATAAAAAGATTATGTGAATGAATCCTCAATATGAGGCAAATGGGACGGGATCTTAATCTTTAAGAATGATTGCACGGGAGTATGACTTGTTATTAGAAAGCAACATTTGACGTTAGGTAATGTGGACGTTGAATATTGTATTTATTTTATGAATTAAGTAAGAAGGAAAATATTAATTATATATACGTATAAGTTTGTTATCGTGTACAATAGTGGTGACGCATAAGAGTTAATTCATGCAATTATGCATAGTATAATTTACTTTTTCTATGTATAAACGTTATTGGTTATAGTAGAAAAGTTTATTAGTCAAACATGCTCCAAAAGCTTTATTGTTCAAAAGGCGGCTGTTTTTCTTTTTTTTCTTCGGTTTCTAATTCATTGAATGGGCAAAAGCAATTGGAAACAAAACCAATTACAGGATTTTGTTTACCTAATCCAGTAATCCTGGTCAATCATGGCACCACCTCTAATTCCCTTATATATATATTATTGCTTTGTTTTGTAGGATTTGATTCAAGAAGCAGCTTATCTCTCAACGGAATCATGACGAATAAAATTGTTAACGACATTGTAAGGTCACTTCCAGAAGATATGTTATCGGAAATTCTTTAGCATGCGGCGTCGAATTCTGCTGCTGATTTCGTCAACGCCATGTTAAGTTGCAAGGCCTTTCGAGCTGCTTCCAATTACGATCAAATCTTCGAGAACGTTTCAATGGAGAAACTTAGCTTCGTTCCATTATGGCGTAAAAGCGAGAAAGTTTTGCAGAAAAGATGCGAAGCTGCCAAAAACGCCGAAGCTTTATATAGGAAAGGAATGATGGATTGTTTTAGTCGAAGGGAATTTGAGTTTGGTCTCCGTTGTTTGAAGAAAGCGCCCGAGAAAGGTCACGTAGAAGCTATATATACTTACAGTATTATCTTGATTTGTTTCGGGGTTAAGGGAACAAGGGTTTCGAATTATATCGTCTCTTGATCTCACGAATTCTAGCAAAAGAAGAACAAAAATTGTTACCAGTTGTCGTTTAAAAACCGAATTTTTTTTGAGCAATATGTGGGTGTACGCTGCATTGACCGAACCGACACGAATCAGCCATAATTGTGATGCTGACATTAGGGAAAGACCGAATTGTTCAAGTACTTCTTGGGAAGGCCAAGCTTGGGAAGCAAGCAAAAACGTCGGCTACTGTTGCGATCCATGTTTTTGGGACGGTGAAGCAACTCTGTTTTGTAGTTAGCTTAGGAAACATTTAATTAATTAGAGTGCACGTAATCTATGCTATTTCTTCTTTTAATTGTATATACCAATCAATATTCCAGCTTGAACAGTCTTATTTTTGGCTCAGGTGATTTCAATTTATTTTGGACCGACAATGATTAAACAAGTTGCAACTTTGATAATAATGAATTTGGTTTATTCAATTAAAGCCGCAATTACGTAAATTTAATATTTTCGAGGATTTTTTTTAACTCAAATAAATGAGAGGTTTCCTTTTCTTTTTGAGATAGATGGAAGGAATTTCAGATTATATTTGATCAAATAAAATGTAATATACGGTTAATCCCATGCCCATAAACATATCTGCTGAACCTGGATGTTTGTTTCCTGGAAAATTTTGAAGTTTTAGAATCACAGGAGCCATAGTCCAAACCAAATTCAATCTTTCATCCTTGGGATCAATCTTTAGCTTAAACAAATTCCCCAGGTTCTCACCTCAGACCAACCACAGCCCACAAATAAAGTTTACAATGTAAAGAAGAAAACAATAATGTTCCCAATTTCAGGCAGCTCTTGGAAGAACTTCGACCCTATCAGGCACATCTGCAGGGTCAATATAGAAACTACCCCTCCTGAAAGTCATTGGCACTGGCACGGTTACTGTCAAGATCCCATCTTCAGATTTAGCTGATATTCCATCAATATCTATGGAACCAGGCAGCCGGAATTTCCTCTTGAAGTCCGTGGCTGGTTTTGTTGAGTCATCGATTGCCTCGGTCCTAATTATAAGACAACTTGAGGCCTCAACTTCCACTTTTATCTCCTCCTTTCTCACCCCTAATGTATGGTACAAAAATAATTAAAAAAACCATGGCATGGAACTAGTTTCTAGTACATAAATAATACAGGGTAAAGGAAAAGAAAATTTTCCATGGCAGAGAGTTACCAGGAAGATCAGCAAAATAAACGTGAGCCTCTGGGGTTTGAGTCCAATTAACATGGTTTTCAGGAAGAAGCTAGTTGGAGAAAAGGGCAGAAGATGGAAGGAGATAATAATACAAGAGAGAAAGTTGGTATGATGGGAAGGAAAACTCCATTTTTAATGGGAGGGAACTTTTTTTGGCTGCACCGACAAAGTCAGAAAATTTATTTAGAGGTCAAAATTAAATTGTATATTTTATGATAGCGGTTCAAATCGTGATAAGAGAAATACACGAACAATTAGAGCCTCGTACAAATCTGGAGCATCTTGTTATTAAAATTTATAAAGGCACGAGATTTCCAGATTAGAGGGGAGGGGTGTAACATCCCATACCTAGTCTAGACGTTAAGACCCAATTTGGAGCGCTGCATCAAAACATTTCAAAGAAAATCCAAACTTTAACTATTTAAAGTTTAACAGTCGAAGTCCTTTATAATTTTTAATTCAGCTTAGAAATCCAAATTATAACTAAAATCCGAAAAACACATAATAGTATAAATCCAGATAAAATAGTAAGTATAAAGCAAAGAGATAACTGAGCTCCTGCCATGCTGACCTACCTAAGTCTGTGGGTTACTTGTAATCCAGACAAACAAACTAAATGAGTTTGCAACTCAGTGTGTGTAACTTACATTCAATAATAATCAATAATATACAAATGTGATTTCACTTCTCATAGCTCAATCGTTTATTAGAATCAAATACAAAAAAAATATTATTATATACAGATGTAAATTCCTACCCCCATCCGCTACACACCATCTTCGACCATCCCGACACACCATATAGGGCATCAAGTGCCTATCTTTCCCTACACACCACGTAGTAACTGTATGTCACATTTCAGAAAAATCACAGCCTAGTTGCCAGACTGGAATACGATAAATCATCAGAATCCAGATATATATATATGTGGCTTAACCACTAGATTTGATAGATTATTAAACTGTCCGCACTTCCTTCCTTATACAGTTTCAATCCTGATGTAGATACAGATTTATCATATATCATATACAAGTATACAATGATACTATTCCAGGTTATACTCGTGTAATACTATCATACTTCTTATCAGAGCTAATAACAATGTATATATAGGTCTATTGATGTTCTCGTGACAAGTCTTAAATTTATGATTGATCGTACTTGAAAACTAACTATTATCACGATAAAGGCAAGCGCACATATCGAACAGTAGTATAGCTTATAGTAAGACCGGAATGTCAAACCCACAGGAACTAAAAGTACTAGTATTAACCTTCTTTTTATTATCTAGCCTAAAAATAAGGGGATTTGATTTATCTAAACTAATTTACTAAACTAAGAATGCATAGGAGGTAAATTGGGGAAATACTTTTGGGAAAATTGATTGATTAAGACAATACCCAAGGAAAAATCCACCTAGACTTCACTTGTTATTTGACTTTGAATTAGACGATTTATTCACTTGACTTGATCCGTAGAAATCCCTAATTTATATTATTATCTCTCTCGAGACTAACAACGTCTAACCCTAGGTTGATTAATTGAAATATCTTTTTAATTAAAACCCCGCATTAACTCGATCTATGGATTCCCTTATTTGGTTTGACCCTAATCCGGCAGATTTATGTCATCCTATGTCTAGGATTGCATGCAACTCCACTTAATTATGCTAGATCTACTCTTAGACAAGGACTTTTGCTCCTCTGAATAAGCACATCAATACTTGAATTAATATTCTGAAATATTAAAACAAAGATTAAGAACACATAATTAAGAACAAATTAAGTAGGTATTTAAGGGATTTAGTTCATAATTGTAAAAGAAAACATCTCAGAAGAATAATGATAACAAAACATAAAGAAAACTCAAAACTCCTGAAGGAAAATTAAAGGAGATCTTCCGTCTTGAAGGAGAATCCACCTCTGAGATGGATCAATCGACTTTCTTTAAGTAATTCCTTGCCTCCCACTCCCTGTGTCCCTTTTAATCCTTCTCTAGCGTGTTTATATAGGATTTAGAATGCCTTAGAACCCTCCAAAGTGCCCTTTTCCGAATAGAACTAGTTTTGGGCCCGACAGGGACACGACCGTGTGCCACGCCCGTGTGGGGCGGCTTAAGTCGTGTGCAAGTTTGTTAAAAAGGCACGGGCATGTGGTCTACCCATGTAAGGAAGTCCAAGTCATGTTAGAGTCTATAAATTAGACAAGGCCGTGTGGTCTACCCGTGTAGGGAAGTCCAGGCCGTGTTGATTTCCCATGATGGCCCATTTTCTCTGTTTTTGGCCTGTTTCTCGCTCTTTTTACTCTCCTATACTCGCCTAAGTATAAAACACGAAATTAAAGGATTAGGAGCATCAAATTCCACATATCTAATGATAATTTATCCAAAAATATGCTAAACATGGGACAAAAATATGTATAAATTCTGACTTATCATCTATATATATATATATCAGAATAACACATTTCTCAATAACAGATTGTCAGATAGCAGTTTCAATATCCAATTCAGATCATATCGACCCTACGGTAGGCTTACGATCGATTCGAATGACAATTACAGCCTTAGATGAAAATATTAATAATTTGCCCACACGCTTGTGTGTATTCACATGACTTGGGTGGCTGGCCTCTATGGTTCACATGGCTTAGCACACACCCTTTTGGCCCTCAAAATAACACACACGGCCTGACACACTGCCGTGTGACTTAAAATAGTTAGTTACACGATCTAGCGCACGACCAGACGCATGCCTGTATGACTCAAATCTCAAAATACCTCTCACACGGCCTGGACACACACCCGTGTCTCTGGCCCGTGTGCCTCTATTTCCAAAATAGTGAATTACACGGCTTGGACACACACTCGTGTCCCTGGCTCGTGTGACCCTAATTCATAAACAGTAAGTTACACGGCCTAGCACATGGCCGTGTGGCATCGATATCCATGTTTTTTGGCAATCAAAATTTGCAAAAAATTAGGTTTTCGTTACACACCTAATACGGGTTCAATGTAGAAACAACCGAAGTGATTCTAGAACCTAAAAATGATAATTCAATGATTGATATGACCACATTGAGGTGTGTTCAATTGGATGGGTCCACCATAACTCGATAGTGGTGTGTAGAGGATGGAAGGGTTTAGAAAAACCCTATTTTTGGTGTGTGTTTGTAACAGCCCGATTTAGACCTTAGTCGGAATAGTGGTTTTGGGACCAAAAATATGAGTCAAAAAATATTTTAATATTATTCTCCGTGCTTATAATATGTGAATTAGCATGTGTGAAATATTCGAATGAAAATTTTATCATTTGTGTGCTTAAATTGCAAAAAGGACCTAATCACGTAAAATGTAAAAGTGGCTTGCTATTGTTAAAAGTGTCTTTTTGATATGGCTTATTGATTATGAGGTCCTTATGTTGTTAATAGGCCATTTATATTGAAAGTGGACTAAAATGGCCTTATATGTTAATGTTTTAAATGTTTATTAATCATGGGCAAAATGGTAATTGTTGTATGATTAAGTATTTAATAAAAGAAAACATGAAAGTGGTGTTATATTCATCCTTGTTCAGCCAAAAATAGAAGAAAATAATAGGTTTCTTGAGCTTTGAATGTTCGGTCATGCTAAAGCTTGATTAAAGGTTCGTTTTTGTTCGTTTTTTTTATGATTTTTACGTTTTTGAGATTGTTACTTAGTAATCTATCAAGCCCATGCCCTAATTTTTGAATTGGTTGATGGTTTTGAAAGATTCCATTGATGAATTCATGTGTTTTATGATGTTTAATGATGAATTATGAAAGCTTAGTGCTTGATATACATGTTTTGTAAAGTGATTTTGAGTAAAAATTCATATTAGGGATGAAATTGAGAAAAGTGTAAATTGAAAGGTTGAATTGTGAAATAAATGAAAGTTTTGGGCTCCTAGAGCCCCTATGATATTCGGCTATGTATGGGTTTATTGAAATTATGTGTATTTTGTGTTTTTGTGAAATAGGGACTAAAGTGTCAAAATGTAAAAATATGAGGGTTAAATTGTGAAATGCCCTAAATGTATGTTTGTGGATACATATAGATCAAGAAAAGAGGAATTTAGATTTAGACCGAGGGAAGTTGAAGGTTATAGAGTAGACAATACGAGTTGACAATTCCGAGTACGAGGTAAGTTCGTACTTGATAAATGATGTAACAATTTATGTTTTAATGCTTTGATAATGCATGAATTGTATATGTTTGGTTATGTTTTGAACACGATGATAAATCGACTATGTTCGGCACTAAGTGTACAGTTTGAAATAGCTTCGGCTACAAATGGCACTAAGTGTGCGAGTTGGAATAACTTCGGTTCTATGAGGCACTAAGTGTCCGATATTGAGATAGTCTCAGTTTATTGTAATGGTACTAAGTGTGCGAGATTGCTACAGTTTCGGTTAACTATTAAAGCACTAAGTGTGCGGATTATTAAAGCATGGAACGACTTCAGAAGAATTAATGTATTCAAACAAGAGGTGAAAATGAAAATGAATAAATACAGAAAAGTTCAGGTATGTACGAAACCTATGTGGTAGATGATACTGTGTGTACCAAGCTTGAGGATTTAGTATGAACATATTAATTGTGATGAAATGGAAGTGATGGATGATTTGAGAACTACTAAGTGTCATTTTGGTATGTTTTGTGATGTGAATATTAGCCATGAGACTTGGCTTGTAAATATTGGTATGTATGGCCTCTTAAGTTGGTCTAAATGATATGTTTGATAGGTAAATCATATGGTGTATATAATGTTCATGTGATGGTTTGAATGTGGAATGTTGAATTGGTAAGTTTTATGTTTGAGGTATGTGATAAAATGATGAGTTTATGTATTGGAAACTTATGTAAGTTGTGATGATTTTAGTACATTGATTAAATATGTTTTGCTTGTGAAATTGAGTAGTGACTTGGATGATATTTGAATGGCATGGAATATGTTTGAATTGATTGAGTTGGTTGCATATAAATGTATGCAAATTATGGAAAAATATTGTGGATTTGGTGTGCTTGAGATAGGTGAGAAATGTGGCTTAAACCAAGCCTAATTTCACCCCACATGGTGTGTCTGTTGTAATTTAGTTGTTTACGTCAGTCTTGAGCACGGCCTAGACACACGGGCGTGTCTGGTGGCCATGTGAGGCATACAACCTTGGCACATGGGCATGTGTGGCCATTTCAAAGGATACACGGGTTAGACACACGGGCGTATGGTCGGCCGTGTCACACAAGTCAGTTTCAACCACGGCCAAGGCCCACGGGTGTGTTTTGTGGCCGTGTAGTTAAGTTAGTATGTATGCCCTGTTTTGCCGCGCTTTAGACACACGGTTGTGTCTAAAGCCGTGTGAGGCACACGGCCTGTTCACACGGGCGTGTGACCTTTATAACTTAAAAAAATGTTTAAGTTTTGGAAGAACTTGTATGTGCTCGGTTTAGTTCTGACCCCTTTCTAAAGCATGTTTAAGGTCTCGTTAACTTATGTAAGGGACTCCGTATTGATGTATGACTTGTGAAGCTATGATAATTATGAAATGAATGCGAAATGTTTAGATTTGTCCGGTAACGCCTTTAACCCTAGTCCGGAGACGGATACAGGTTAGTGGTGTTACAATGTCAGTTGGCTGGAGATGGTGTGTAGAGGTTGCATAGGTTGATATTGGGGCTGGTGCATTTGATTATGAGTTGCATTTATGTCATTTTTGAGTAAATACTCCAAATTTGATTGTTTGACTATGAATTGATTCGGCTTTTGTATGTTTAAGAAATTCTACGTGTATTTGATCTGCTTACTGTGAAGTATTATAATAATGTGATACATCAGTCTGATATGATCTCCTTTTTGAATTGACCCTTTTTTTTGTAATAGAAAATTTTAGTTAACTGTTCGTCTCTATTTAATTACATTTGGTTTGGATTCATACTGAGCTTTCGAAGTTGACTCCCTTAGTTTCCTCTTTCCAGGTAAATCTTGAGACTAGGTGTTGGACTAGGCAAATCGGAGATCTCAAAATGACACGTTTTTCTTTGATTTAATTAAGATTTTATAAGTTATAATAATCTATTAATTTGGAGCGTAAATAAGTTTTAGGAACTATTTTATGGATTTTGATTTTGTTTGGACTCGTAAGATTGTGGGATTTTGGTTTTGAATGGAAGTTATGATTTATCATGCATGGATTATAGTTAATCAATTACTATTCTCTTTATAAAGAACACACTAGCTTATGGTTTCTGTTTTAAAAATAAATGATGTATTTTCTGCTGTACCTGATTTTGAAATTTCAGTTGATGATTAGCAAAACTTGAATTATCTACAAACTGAATATTAATAATTGTTATTGAACTCATCATATAATTGCCATATGCTGCATCGGAATTACCTTTTATAAAATTTATCCTCGGTGGAGTCCATGCACAATCATTTTGTCGAACACCTGCTTCTGTCACTACTTCCAGTTGAATGTTCTCTATGTAAAATGCCTTTCTCCTTGTGCACTGCCTTTCTCCTTGATGATAAACTTTGTTTCTATGATACTATACTGCCCAGAACGTGATGACTAACCATTTACAATGCTCTTCTTGCATATTTAAAAATAAATTTGCTAACCACATATTCCAATTTTGTTCCGGGCTACTGGATGAGCCATCAATCCCCATTCGTTGCAAGACACATTTAATGAATGTGCATTCCTAGAAGATGTGACTCACTGATTCCTCCATTGTACGATAGAAAGGACAAAGATTCACAACCTTTAAATTTCTATCTTTTAAATTGTTAAAAGTAGGGAGAAAGTTATTGGCAAATCTCCAATATGTAATTTTAATTTTGCTTGCAACATGAAATATCCATAATTTGTTGTAAAATTTCTGTAGTAGCGTAGGTTGATGTATCCCTTCCCATTACCCTATTATCGTATCCTCCTATAACAGTCATTTGTATTTAATTTTTGCGTAATATACCTTTGTTTTGTCACCTCTCCACACCATTTCATCGTGAATACCCACTGCAATGAATGGGATGGACAAAATTCTAGGAATTTGCTCTTTCTCAAAAAGCAGTCGTAACACATCAATTCTCTAGGTAACATGATCAGAATTAATGAGGTCTACTACTAATGTAAAATTAATATTAATATACTGGACTCTTACTTTGCCATTCCCAGGTCTCGGAATCGAAGTTTCATTCTAGATATTAATCGACTTTCCTTTCCCTACTCTCTATCCCATTCCTTCCTCTTAAAGTTTCCTGGCACTTTAGATACTTCTCTAGGTAAACGAAGGGTGAGATCCTAACCTTGCACTCATAAAGTCAGTATGTGGAAAATACTTTGCTTTCATAACATGCGCACATAAGTAATCTGGTTTCGTAATTAATCTCCACCCTTGTTTTGTAAGTAAAGCTATATTAAACTTCGCTAAATCCCTAAAACCCAACATTTCTTGATCTTTCGGTTTACACACTCTTTTCCAATCACACCAATGAATTCCTATCTTTTCTTTAGAATTTCACCACCAAAATTTGCTAATAATATTTTCAAGACGACATAGTGAAACGGGAAATAAGAAACATTGCATAGTATAAACCGGCATGACTTGTAATATTGCTTTAATAAAAATTCTTTACCTCAAAGTGACAACTGGCTAACACTTAAACTTTCAATATGTTTAATAAATATATCTCTGAAACTCGCAAACGCCTCCTTTTTTCACCTTCCAATCATAGTCGGTAGACCCAAATATCTCTCTAGATGACTCGAAACCCTTACATCAAGAATTGCTCTGATCTGTTCCTGCCTATCGATTTGAATATTGCTACTGAAAAAAATCAGTGATTTCTCAAAATTAATCAACTACTTTGAAACCCCTTCATATTCGTTCACAACTGTTTTAATAGCATTTGTGCCCTTCAAACTTGCTTCCCCAAATAAAACACTGTCATCAGTAAAGAAAAGATGAGTTAAAGTAAGTCTACCTCTCCCTATCCTTACGCCTTTAATAGCTCTCTCTCTTTTTTCCAATTAAATGAGTGAAGAAAAACCCTCTGCACAGATAAGAAATAAGTATGGACTCAAAGGGTCCCCTTGTCTCAAACCCCTTGAAGGCTTAAATTTTTAGGGTCCCCTTGTCTTAAACCCCTTGAAGGCTTAAATTTTTCTACTATAATCCTATTAAACAGAATTGAATATTCCACCGATTGGATGCACCCCATCACAAGATTCAATCATTCATCACAAAAACCCATTCGTTTCATTACTTGTTCAATAAGATTCCATTCAACCCTATCACAGGCTTTGCTCATATCTAATTTTAATGTAAAATAGCCCTGATTTCCCTCTCTTTTTTGTTTTAATGTTTATAAAACCTTGTAGGTAATGATTGCATTTTCCATTGCACCTCATCAATGCACTTGTCCAACACAATTCTAAATTTGTTTACAATTGTTTTGGATATGATTTTATACACCACATTACATAAACTAATCGGCCTGAATTGTGTCATGCATGTAATAGGCCCAATTTGCTCGGGCCTTAAATAGACTAAACAAATAAAAAATTAACAGTCCAAGTAATGTTATAGGCCCAAATTAAACTAAGCCCAAAAGGCCCAAGAATCTAAAACAATTTAGAAACCCTAGGGTTTTTGAAACCTTCAGCGCCGCACCCCTCACGTGCCTCAAGCGCTCTGCCCGCTCTTTGCACCAAAATGGAAATCCTCTACCCTGTTGACTCTCCAGACCTGCAAATAGAGCAAGAAAAAAGAAACAACAGAGACAGATAGTAGAAACAGTAGCAGAGATGAAAGAAAATAATGAAATATATTGTATTTATTTGGCTATAAAAGCCATGAAAGGATGGATGTAATTTTGGACAGATTTTTGAATAGAAAAAAGATAAAAATACAGACAAGAAATCGAATCGCAAACTAGAAGGCCTAAAAGTGGTTCCTTTTGCATTATTTTTTTTTATATTTTCTATCTTTTTTACTAGTGTTTTAAAGGAAATAACGAAAAAATACAAAAAAAGAGTTAGAAATCACTTGACCTTTTATATTCCGCCACCATATGCAGCTAAGGTTTGTCGTTTCTGATGAAAAACGATGCTTCGAGGGACTCAAAGACTCGAAGAGCAAAAAAAAAAGAGGTCTTTTAATTTTTCGACCACCGTGTACGGCGGCACCGTGGTCAGTGATCGGCGGCCGCCACTGTGGCCGATGACCGAAGCTAGGCCGAAAGGGGAGAGGCTGAGAGAGTTGAGAGAAAAAAAGAGTTTTTTTTTAAGTTTTTTAAAAAAGGAAGCAGAATGAATGTTTAAAAAAAAATTCACTTTTATAGCCCCATGGTACGGCGTCGTTTTGGGGCAAGCATCAGACGCCCAAAATGGCGTCGCTTAGCCCTCTGACTCGATTGCCCAATCCGCTCCAAGCTAGGATCCGCGTGTTTTTTATGGAAGGGCTAATTGCACTTTTAGCCCTTCCGCTTTTTTATGGTTTTGCAATCAAGTTTATTTTTATTTTTTAATTTTACCCTATAATCCATTTTGACTTTCAATTTGGTCTCTCTAGATGCTGTGTGTTTTGGAGAAGAGAAAATTGCCCTTGTGGACCCTTCTTGTTATTTGCGCGTTCAATGTAGTCCTATTCCTTTTTATTTATTTCAAATTTGCCCCAAATTTCTGTTTTAAGTTCAAATTAGTCCCATTTTTTTGTTATTTCGGCTATTTTATTAAATTAATTAATTTTAATAATATTATTATTACTATTATTATTACTATTACCATTATTATTACTATTATTATTTTTGATATTAATATTAATATTAATATCTTATATTTATCATTTTTCTACCTAAATTTCATATTTGTTTCTTTTTGGTTATTTCGGCTATTTTATTAAATTAATTAATTTTAATATTATTATTATTGCTATTACTAGTACTGTTACCATTATTATTACTATTATTATTATTTTAATAATATTATTATTTTATGTTTATCATTTTTTTACGTAAATTTCATATTTGTTTATACTTTTTTGTTTATTTTTCATTCCTTTACTTTCAAGATATTTAAATTTAGCTTTATGTATATACATTGTACTTATTTACTTACTACCATTTTTAAATTTTTTATTTTATTTTTTATTTTACTATTATTATTTTATTTTTATTATTTACTTAATTAGTATTAGATTTAATTAATTAAAGCCACTATTTATTTATTATCTTAGTTATATTCTTACCGTTTCACTTATATGTGTCATCATTTTATCATGCCATGAGTCGTTTTTAAACATTCATTCATCTCTATCATATCTCAAATAAATTAAAAACTTGGTGTTTCAAATATTGTGTTCGTTTTCACACAATCTCATAAATTTTTTTAAATAAGCGATACTTCGTATTTTGAGATTCTTAAAGTCGTTCCCTAACTTGTGGGGTTTCGACTTTCTCGATGAATTCAAATACCCGTTTTTTAAAAGCATAAATTTTTAAATATTCTCAGAAATTAAGAAAAATCGGGTTCTAACTTGCGGAGTACGATTTCTTTCTAAAACCGAGAGGATCAAATACATTTCAAAATAAATAAATTTTTCGGCGTTTATTCTCGTATCAGGAATTTAAGACATTGTGTCCTAACTTACGGGATGTAATTCTTTTTCTCAATTAAAGTAAAATATGACATTTTCTTGAAAAATTTTTCAATATTTGAACAAAGAATCGTATTTTAAATCTCTTTGAAGTTTTCAATTTTCGACACTAAGACATTAATTAATCAACTAGGTACCAATTTTTGGGCGTTACGAGGGTGCTAATCCTTCCTCGTATATAACCGACTCTCGAACCCGTTTTTCTGAATCTCGTAGACCAAAAAAAGCATTGTTTTAATAAATCAAAACTGTTTATTGAAAACAATCATTTTACGAGGTGACCCGATCACATCTCATACAAAAAGATTGGTGGCGTTTTTTTTTTCAAAATCAAAGTCGACCCCCGTTTTTTCAAAAAAATGGTTTTGACAATGTAGTTTGGGGAATAAACTTTTGGAATAAGCACTATACTAGTACAGTTAATAACGTTAATCTCCTTTTTCTTTTTAATAATTTCTAAACAGAACTTTGTAACCTTCTCCCCCATAATATGCCAATACTTGTGGAAAAAAAGGGTTGGGAAACTGTCCATACCTAAAACTTTCAGTGGTGTAATATCTTTAATTGTCGTTAAAACTTTCTCAGGTTTAAAAACTCCTTGACAAGCTCGACATTCATGTTTTCTTGAATTCATATCGAAATTCCTGTCAGTACTCTATCAGTGTTCCACGTATTTGAGGCTGTGAATAACTCTTTAAAATATCTCGTTGCCACCCTTGCCTTCTCTTCTTCTCCCACAATCCACTCTCTATTTCGCCCTTTCAGTCTTTTTACAGTGTTCCTTTTCTTCCGTTGATTTGCAAAGTTATAGAAAAAATATGTATTTCTATCGTCAAATTGAAGCCAATTCACCCTTGCTCATTGCTCCCAAAAAAGCTTCTCTTTATCGGATTCCAAATTTAAAGCTAACTTAAATTATTCCATCTCTGCCAACATCTCATCATCTGGGTCAATTGAGCACAAATCTTCCAATATTGTATTCAATAATGCTGACGCTTGCCTTTTATTGGCCAATATTCATCCCATCTCTTTTTTAAGGATGTCCCCTAACTTACCCAACTTTGTAGGAATCTCATCCATATTTCTTTCCCAAAACTCTTTAACTCTTTGTTCATAATCGTCCTCCACCATCCAATTCGCATTAAATTTGAAGTTCTTTCCCTGATTCAAAAATTCAATACTCTCTAATCGCAAATCCACCAAGATAGGACAATGATCAGAAAAAGCATGCGATAAATGTTTTAAATAACATCCTGGAAAAGTCCCCCACCAAATCGAATTTTCCATTCCTCTATAAATTCTCTCTAAGATGTTATTTTCAGATAACCTCCCTCTTTCCCAAATGAACCATCTCCCCGAAAAACCCAAATTGTTAAGATCACACTCCTCCAATGCTTCTCTAAACAGAGTCATATTTTTTTTCATTTCTCAGTCGCCATCCTTTTTTCTCAAAAGAATACATACTTTCACTAAAATCGCTTACGACCATCCAAAGTAGGTTTTGAGAATATCCCAACCTTTTTAGTTGCTCTCACGACTCTCTTCTTTTATTCTCTTTCGGGGCACCATAGAACCTTGTAAGTCTCTAATGTGGCATACCCTTTCTTTCCATAACTTCCACATCAATATGATTAGCCGAATAACTTTTCAATTGTACCACATACTCTCCCTTCTACCCAATTGATAATCCTCTTTTAGAACCCCTCGTTCCCACATCAATTCCATTGCTAAAACCGCACTTTATCCGAACCTTTTCCATTCTTTTTTTCACTTAACTTTGTTTCAATTAAAAACAAAATTTGGGGCTGAACATGCCTCACCTTATTTTTAAGGCGATTTATAGCTCGTGGTTGCCTTAAACCACAAACGTTAATCCAACTTAATATTTTCATTGCACCCGGTGGGCACGCTTATCAGAGACTGCCGATCTCTCAATAAATTCAACCATTGTACTAATAGATGCATTCCCCATTGTAATTTCTTCCCTTGTTCTCTATCTTTTCTTCCCCTCGCAAATCACAATTGCCTTATTCTCCATTATTTCCTCCCTTTGGTCACTTATACATGCTTCTAGATCAACTGCAACTATTCTTGTACAATCTTTATTTCATTCATCTATATCCATAGTTGAAGAATTAGTCGCCCCTTGGAAATCACATGTCACATCCTCCCTCAGCCATCCACTTCCAATTAAACGTTCATTCCTTGACGGCGCCTTTAACAATAAATCCCACCCAAACTTAACTTCCTGCACCCCAATTGTCATTCGTATTGGGCAAAAACCTTCCCCATGTCCCAAATTTCCACATAAGTAGGAGAACAACGTTAATCGTTCATATTAAAAGACGACATATCCTTCTCGCTTGTGCC
This sequence comes from Gossypium longicalyx, assembly GCA_025698465.1. Classification (NCBI taxonomy): domain Eukaryota; kingdom Viridiplantae; phylum Streptophyta; class Magnoliopsida; order Malvales; family Malvaceae; genus Gossypium; species Gossypium longicalyx. The sequence continues at coordinate 43,085,684 of CM046999.1, forward strand.
CCAAATTCAGTTTTTTCTTACGTTTCAAAGCAAATATGACATCAACTTAAAGGAGCTTCATTTGGATGGGGACACAATTTTAGACACTACATTTTTTTTTGTATAAAACAACTTAGAGGTTCTTAATTCTGATATTAATGAAAATTTTGAAGTTGCTCACTTTATATTAATGCTAGTTGATATTTATAATCCCTCCGTACACATTTTACACTACTACTTAATTCGCACTTTTTCTCTTTCTGACAATTGCTTTGCCATTTTAATTGTGAATAATTAATCCATTCAGGGTTCTTCAAGCTGTTAAAGCTCTATAATTAGTCTTCAAAAATTAAGTATTAAACTTGTACTGGTAAATTTTTTATATTAAAAAATTATTTAGTAAATTAGTAAATATAATACTTAATATAATTATATTATTTGATAAAAATAAATATTGATTTTTAAAAGATTGTGACTTTTAGTTTTAATGTTATTAATATAATGTATTAGATAGTTTTGGATAAAAAAATAAATTAATTGGAATTATTTATTTTAAAGAAAGATTAATTTTTTTAATTATTTAATAAAGTAAAATTAACGTAATATTTTCTATTTTAAATTAAATAAATATAAGTAAAAATTAAAATAATTATTAAATATATTTAAAATATTAAATATTGAAAAATTTCATTTCAAATTTTGAAAGATTTATCAAACACTTTTAATGTTTGTTAAAAGTTTCTCAAAAGACAATGTTTGTTTTATTATTATTATTATTATTATTATTATTATTATTATTATTATTATTTTATTTTTCTCTTAATCTTTGGAGGACGGAAGATCAATATTCGCATGTCCCGTCCGCAATTCCGTATGAAATATCAGTAAAAAAAAAAAAGGAATAAAATTATGAGATATATAAGTTGATCAATCATTTTATTTTTCCGTTTAATTTCTTTTCTTGCTGAAGTTTATTATCTCTTAATTTTTGTATAATTTCTAAATGTCTAAAAAATTATAAAATAATATGATGAATGATAATAAAACTACCTTTTATTTTGAGTTAATGATTCTATTTTCTATATTTACCACAACTTTCTTTTTCTGTATCTAAAAATATGTTTTAAACATCGCCTTTAGACTTTGTCCATATATAATTTTCTCTAAAGTTTCTGTAAATTAAACTATGATACGTTAATATATCAATCTTTTCCCTTATTTGTTTTTTTCCCAGTAATTTCTGTTTTTTTAATCATATTTATATATAATATCATGTCATAATTATTTTAATATAAGTTATGATTGAACTAAATCAAATTTGAATAAAACCTTGATATAAAGTTTAATTTAAATTAGTTGGAATTGTAAATTACCGTGCAACAAGTAAAAAACTATCAGAACTAAATTATTACGTGCCCAAACAAAGCATGAATTAATAAAAGCAGAGCTCTGCTAAAGAGTTTAGGCAGAACATAAAACAAGTAACATTACATCAAAGATAGAAGCCAATTATTACCCTCCTTAAGCGTTGAGACATTCCAACATTCCTTCCACCCCAAAAAGTAAGAGACGCCCAGTAAATTAAGCGGGGAGAGAAGTAAAAGACAAACATTGGAAAGAATTGTTGAGCATTGGCCTGCAATGCAACATGTGACCAGCAGCTCAACAAGTAGACAAGCAATGGAGCAGAACCGAATGCAGCAACTATCTTTGGACCATTTTGTTTATTTTGTTCCTATGTAACTTAGTTTAGTTACTTTGTAACTTCTTGTTAAAGTTAGTAGGATTTGTATTTGATTTGAAATTGATGTAGTAGCTGATATGTCAGCTTACTTGTGTTTATAAATCAAGTTTGTATTAGTGTATTAGTGGGAGCAGTTATATTAGTAGGTAACTGTCCAATTTGTTTTTGTAACTTACATATCTTTTGAATCATCAATGATTTTTTTTTCCTCATTTTTGTTGTTCAAACTCATTATTCTCTCTTCTATTTTGCTTCGATTTTCACTTTGTTGGGAATTTCAAATCTGTTTTTTGTTTTTGCTACTTTGATGCTGCAAATTGTTCCAACAAATGGTAATCAGAGCCTAAGTCTTTGAGGGCCTCTGTTTTGTTGGATGCTTTGTTGAGAAAATATAAGCTTGAGAAGGAAGAGCTGTTAAGTTTGTTTCAGCAAGATGAGCTTCACATCACCTCCACCTCCAGTGTTTGCTGGTGAAAACTACCACATTTGGGTAGTCAAGATGAAGACATATCTTCAAGCTCAAGACTTGTGGAGTATAGTTGAAAATGACATCAAACCACCTCCATTGAGAGCTAATCCCACGATTGCTCAAATGAGGCAGCATGCTGAAGAGAGCACCAAGAAGCATAAAGCCTTGGCTTGTCTGCAAAATGGAGTGACAGATGTAATCTTCACTCGAATCATGGCCTGTAGCACGCCTAAGGAAGCATGGGAAAGGCTGAAGGAGGAGTTCATGGGGTCAGTTAAAACAAGGCAGCAACAAGTGATTAACTTGAGGAGAGATTTTGAGAACCTGAAAATGAAAAAATCAGAAAGCATCAAGCAATACTCAGACAGGATCATGGCTACTGTCAATAGCATAAGGTTGCTTGGTGAAGATTTCAGTGATAGCAGGGTTGTTGAAAAGGTTATCACCACACTCCCTGAGAGATTTGAGTCCAAAATCTCATCACTCGAGGACTCAAGGGACTTGACAACCATTTCTTTATCTGAGTTGGTGAACTCTCTTTATGCATTGGAGCAGAGAAGGGCCAACAGGCAGGAAGAACATCCTGAAGGAGCCTTCCAAGCAAAAGTTAATGATGGTTCAGGTTCAATCCAGAAAGAAAAGAAACCTTGGCTTGATAAAAGGGATAAGCCAAGGTGAGACTCAGGCAAGAGAAGGTTTCCACCATGTGTCCACTGCAAGAAGACCACACATTTGGAGAAATATTGTTGGTACAGGCCAGACATCCAATGCAGGAGCTGTAAGCAGTTTGGCCATGTTGAAAAAGTGTGTAAGAACAAAGGGAAGGCACCAGCACAACAGCAGATCCAAGCTCAAGCTGCTGAGGACCTTCAAGCTCAAGAGGAGCATGTGTTCACAGCCTCCTGCTTTGCATCCTCAAGTAAAGTCAAAAGTGATTGGTTGGTGGATAGTGGTTGTACTCACCATATGGCTACTGATAAGAGTCTGTTAAGAGATTTAGACAGAAGCTATGTCTTAAAAATCAGAGTTGGCAATGGAGATTTGATTGAAGCCAAAAGCAAGGGCAATGTACTGATCAATACTTGTTCAGGTAACAAAGTAATTACTGATGTGCTTTATGTACCTGATATAGATCAGAATCTATTTAGTGTTGGACAACTAGTAGAGAAAGGGTATTCACTGATCTTTGAGAATGATGCCTGTATTTTTAAGGACACACATGGTCAGGAGTTGATCTCAGTAACAATGACTAATAAGTGTTTCATGCTTAACATGAATCAACTTGAAAAGAAGGCCTACACTGGTCTTGTTGATAATGCTGGCCTATGGCATAGAAGATTATTAGGCCATGCTAATTTCAGATCACTTGATCTGTTGCACAAACAAAATTTGGTAGAGGATATGTCCAAAGTTGAGGCAAGGGATACTGTTTGTGAATTTTATCAGCTTGGTAAACAAGCTAGATTGCCTTTTCCAGTGAACCACACATAGAGAGCTCGAGAAAGACTTGAGCTGATGCACTCTGATGTTTGTGGACTAATGAATTCCTTTTCTTTGAATAACAGCAAGTATTTTGTGCTGTTCATTGATGATTTGACCAGATTTTGCTTGGTTTACTTCCTGAAACAGAAGTCTGAAGTGTTTGATGCCTTTAGCAAATTCAAGGCACTAGTAGAGAACCAGTCAGGTTGCAAGATCAAGGCCTTGAGAACTGACAATGGTGCTGAGTACTTGTCTATGAGGTTTCAAAAACTTTGTGAGTAGGCAGGGATCCATCATCAATTAACCATTGTTTATACTCCACAAAAAAATAGAGTTTGTGAAAGAAAGAATAGGACAGTAATGGATATGGCTAGGTGTTTGCTATTTCAAAGCAAGCTTCCAAGTAAATTTTGGGCTGAGGCTATCAATACCTCAATATATCTACTTAACAAGCTTCCTACTCGAGCTGTGAAGGACAAAACACCTTTTGAGGCATGGTATAGACTTAAACCATCAGTTTCACATCTGAAAGTGTTTGGATGTGTGTGTTATGTTCTCATTCCAGTTGAAAGAAGAACCAAACTTGAAAGAAGGTCTACTCCTGGTATATTTGTTGGCTACAGCAGTACCAAGAAGGGTTACAGAGTGTATGACCCTTCAACAAAGAAGATTTTGGTGAGCAGAGACATCAAATTTGATGAGGAGAAGGCTTGGAGTTGGGAAGGCTTAGATGCAAGTCAGTTTGATAAAGACCAGTTTGACATCAGCTTAGAGCCAGCTGAAAATGAACTTGAAAATGTTGATGTTGATGATCCTCCTGTGAGAGGTACCAGAACCATTGCTGATATTTACTATAGGTGCAATGTTGCTATAGTTGAGCCTTCAACCTTTGAAGAAGCTGCAAGAGACAAGCATTGGAGAAAGGCTATGGAAGCTGAACTTGATATGATCAAGAAAAATGAAACATGAGACTTGATTGATAGGCCAGACCAGAAGAAAGTCATAGGTGTCAAATGGGTTTTTAGAGCCAAATTCAATGCTGATGGCTCATTGAACAAACATAAGGCAAGGCTAGTGGTGAAGGGCTATAGTCAGCAGTATGGAACTAACTTTATGGAGACATTTGCTCCAGTAGCAAGGCTTAACACAATCAAGCTTTTGTTTGCTTTGGTTGCTCAGAAACAATGGAAGATTCATCAACTTGATGCCAAGTCAGCTTTCTTGAATGGTTTTCTCAAGGAAGAAATTTACATAGAGCAACCAGAAGGATTCAAAGTCCTAGGAGAAGAAGAAAAATTCTATAGGTTGAAGAAGGCCTTGTATAGCCTGAAACAGGCACCTAGAGCCTGGTATGATAGAATTGATGAGTATCTGTCAAGGCTCGGGTTTGAGAAAAGCCTAAGTGAGCCAACACTTTATGCGAAGAAAACTAAAAATGAAACCTTGTTAATTGTTTCAATTTTTGTGGATGATCTACTAGTGAGTAGAAGTAAAACTGATTTTATCACTGACTTCTAAAACTGATTTTATCAATGACTTCAAGACACAAATGTAGGAAGTGTTTGATATGATAGACCTAGGAATTATGACATACTTCCTTGGGATGGAAGTGAATCAGTCTGATAATGGCATTTTCATTAGTCAGCTTGCTTTTGCCCTGAAGATCCTAGACAAGTTTTACATGTCTAATTGCAAACCAGTGAGCACACCAATAGCCCAAGGAGAGAAGCTGACCAGCTTTGGAAGTCAAGAGAGGGTTGATGAGAAGGAGTACAGAAGCCTAATTGGTTGTTTGCTTTACTTGATAGCAACCAGACCTGATCTCATGCATGCTGTTAGTTTATTGTCATGATTCATACATTGTTGTGACACTTCTCATTTCAAGGCAACAAAAAGAGTACTTAGATATGTTAAGGGAACCTTGAAGTTTAGTGTCATGTTTAAGAAGGAAAATGAGCTTAGACTGATTGGATACTCAAATAGTGATTGGGTTGGATCTTTGGAAGACATGAAGAGCACATCTGGTTACTTCTTCACACTTGGCTCATGAGTATTTTGCTGGAGTTCAAAGAAGCAACAGACTGTTGCTCAATCCACAGCTGAAGCAGAGTACATTGCAGCTGTAGCAGCAGTGAATCAAGCCATTTGGCTTAGGAAATTATTGTTTGATTTGAATGAAGATCAAAGTGAAGCTACTGAGATTAAGGTTGATAATCAATCAGCAGTTGCCATAGCTAAAAATCCAGTCTTTCATGGCAAGACTAAGAATTTTAAAATCAAATTTCATTTTGTTCGAGAGGCTGAGCAATCAGGAGAAATCAGTATTGTTCGTCGTAGCTCACAAGACCAATTGGCTGATATTTTGACCAAGCCACTTGGTGCAACCAGGTTCGAGGACTTGAGAAGTAAGATTGGTGTATGTTGCATACAGTCCAAGGAGGAGTGTTGAGCATTGGCCTGCAACATAACATGTGACCAGCAGCTCAACTTGAGAAGTAAGATTGGTGTATGTTGCATACAGTCCAAGGAGGAGTGTTGAGCATTGGCCTGCAACATAACATGTGACCAGTAACTCAACAAGCAGACAAGCAATGGAGCAGAACCAAATGCAGCAGCTATCTTTGGACCATTTTGTTTATTTTTTTCCTATGTAACTTAGTTTAGTTACTTTGTAACTTGTTGTTAAAGTTAGTAGGATTTGTATTTGATTTGAAATTGATGTAGTAGCTGATATGTTAGCTTACTTGTGTTTATAAATCAAGTTTATATTAGTGTATTAGTGGGAGCAGTTATATTAGTAGGTAACTGTCCAATTTGTTTTTGTAACTTACATATCTTTTGAATAATCAATGATTTTTTTTTATTTTCCTCAATTTTGTTGTTCAAACTCATTATTCTCTTTTCTATTTTGCTTCGGTTTTCACTTTGTTGGCAAATTTAAATTTGATTTTTGTTTTTGCTACTTTGATGCTACAAATTGTTCCAACAAGAATGAATAACGTGCAAAGAATCGAAAGCACAAATGTTAGACTATAAAGGGTAGAAGAATAAAACGCAAGCGTTGAGCGATTCCAGCATTGCTTGCACCGCTGAGAGCTTTACGTAAGTTGATCCATTCTTTGTAATTTGACGACGACTCCATATCCTGTAAGAAGAGGACTACCACTAGCGCTACCGCTATCGCTGTTAAATACGGCGCCACACTAAACAAAATCATGCAAGAAATGTTGAATTGTAACAAATAAGCCGACAGGGCTAATATTGCCATGGACCAAAAGTAGGAGATGCCTAGAGTATAAAGCGGAAAGAGAACTACAGAAGAAACACATAAAATAAGCCATATTGTACAAAAAATCGAAAGCATAAATACCGCACTGTTCAGACTCGAAAATATGAAATACGAAAAGGGTTTTGTGATTGTGGTACCATCTTTCTTCGATTCTTCTCCCATCATATGCTTGGCATAGGATTCAATGTAACTCTTCACTTCTATGAAGTGAAAAGTAACGTTTTTTGAGGTGGGGAATAATGGATCTGTTGAAGATTGGTTAGCATGCAGCACCAAATACAACCATGAAACAGGCCATGTAAACCGAGCCATGCACAAGTAGCTAAATCAAGCGGAACTTGCTGAATTTAGTTGTTTTATGTTATTTTGGTTAATGTAATTCCTTTTGTTGATTTTGAACTAGGTTAGGTAGAAGTTTGATGTATTTCTCAAGTGATTGAGCTGATAACCAGCTTTGCTCATGTGTACAAGCTTAGTTTTGTAAGTTCCAATGTATTAGTGGTAGTTCGTGTAGATTAGTTGACCATATATCGATTTTGACAAGCTAAATGCTTGGTTTATATATTGGCATCATGCCATTATTCATTTTTAATAAAAATTTTCATTATTTTTCATCCAAGGATCTCTCCATTGTTCCTTGCTTGTTTTTAGAATTCTGTTTTGGATTTGCTTGTTTCTTTTCTAAGTATCGAGCCTTGCTGCTCAAGATTTTGCTAAAATTTGCTTGTTCCTTGCTCCCAACATCAACAATTGGTATCTAGAGCTATAATCTTAGTGGACCTGTCTTTGCATACTTTCAAAACGATGGCTTCATCAGGTTTTTCACCAGCTGCACCTCTAGTCTTTAATGGAGAAGGATGCCATATTTGGGTGGTCAAGATGATGACCTATCTTCAGGCATTTGATCTAAGGGAAGTGGTCAACTCAGATGCTGAACTAGCACCATTGAGAGCCAATCCAACAGTGGCTCAGATTAGGCAACATGCTGATGAAAGGACAAAGAGGCACAAAGCCATGTCCTGTATTCAGAACTATATATCAAATGTGATCTTCACATGGATCATGGCCGGTGAGACACCAAAGCAAGCCTCGAACAAATTGAAGGAGGAGTTTCAATAGACTGAAAGAATAAGGTAACAACAGCTTCTAAACTTGAGAAGAGACTTTGAGAACTTGAAGATGAAACAAGAAAAAACTATTAAGTAGTATTCAGACAGAATTATGGTTGTAGTTAACAGCATAAGGCTCCTTGGAGAGCAGTTCAATAAAGCAAGAATAGTGGAGAAAGTCCTCTCAACCTTACTTGAGAGGTATGAGGCCAAAATATCATCTCTCGAAGATTCAAGGGACCTGACCAGCATCTCTTTGACAGTGTTGATTAATGCTCTTTATGCACAAGAGCAGAGAAGGGCCAGTAGATTTGATGAGCACCAAGAAGGTGCCTTCCAAGCCAAAACCAAGCCTACCTTAAGCTCTTCTGTCAACAAAGGCAATAAGACTTGGAGAGACAAGTCAAAGACTGATTCTTCAAGAAGATGGGATAGACTCTGTAGGCATTGCAAGAGGCCTGGTCATCCAGAGGCCAAATGCTGGTTTAGGCCAGATGTGCAGTGCCAATACTGCAAAAGGATTGGCCATGTAGAAAATTTTTGCAAAGAGAAGGGAAGACCAAGTTAGAACCAACAACAACCAAGAGTTAAAGCTAGGGTAGCTGAAGAAGGCAGTGACCATGAGGAGCAGGTCTTTGCAATCTCCTGCCCAGCTCCTCAAGACAAAGTGTCAAGTGGCTGGCTTCTAGACAGTGGCTGCACTAATCACATGTCACCAGATGCTGCCATTTTCAAGTCATTAGACAGAAGCTACAAGATCAAAGTAAAGGTTAGCAATGGCCACTTTATCAAGGCAGAGGGCAAAGGGGCTGTGTTGATATGCACTCTCACAGGTTACAAACTCATTTCAAATGTGTTGCTTGTACCTGAAATTGATAAAAACTTGCTCAGCATAGCTCAGTTGTTAGAAAAGGGCTATTCAGTTGTGTCTAAGGGCAGTGAGTGCAAAATTAGTGATCCAAGTGGATTTATGCTCATGACAATGGCCATGACAGATAAAAGCTTTGTTGTTGACTAGAATAAAGCCTCAAACTTAGCTTATACAGCTTCTGTTAATGAATCTAAACTTTGGCACCAAAGACTTGGTCATGCCAACTATAGATCTATGGTTTAGCTAAGCAAGGAAATTTTGGTTGAAAACTTCATCAACTCAGTTGAGAAGGAAGATGTTTGTGAAGTGTATCAACTATGAAAGCAGGTCAGGCTACCATTTTCTTCAAACAAGGCTTGGAAAGCCTCTGAAAGGCTGCAGGTAGTGCACACTGATGTGTGTGGCCCTATGAAGACTGAATCATTGAATGGAAGAAGGTACTTCATCTTGTTTATTGACGATCACTCCAAATTTTGCTGGATTTTCTTTTTGAAGCAGAAATCAGAAGTGGCATTTGTGTTTTTAAAGTTCAAGGCTGCTGTTGAAACAGAAACTGGCTACAAGCTTAAGACCCTAAGGTCTGATAATGGGACTGAGTATACCTTAGCTCAATTTCAAGCTTACTGTGAAGAATCAAGAGTCAAACACCAGCTCACCAACACTTACACACCTCAACAGAATGGTGTAAGTGAAAGAAAAAAATAGGAGCTTGATGGATATGGCCAGATGCTTGATGTTTGAGAAGAATTTGCCAAAAAACTTATGGGCTGAGGCAGTCAACACAGCAGTCTACATTCAAAATAGACTTCTAACCAAGGCTTTAGCTCACAAAACACCTTTTCAGGCTTGGTTCGGGTTCAAGCCATCACTGGCACATCTGAAGGTCTTTGGATGCATATGCTATGCACATGTCCCAGCTATAAAAAGGGACAAATTGTCCAAGAAAGCTCAACCTGGTATTTTGGTTGGCTATAGCACAGTCAAGAAGGGCTATAGGATCCTTGATCCTTCAACAAACAAGGTGCTAGTTAGCAGAGATGTAGTGTTTGATGAGAAAACATGCTGGAATTGGAAGAGAAATGAGCCAGAGGTAGTTTCTGAAGATCTATAGTAGATCAGACTGAAAATAGTCAGAATGGTCCTGAAATGGACATTAATGATGAACCAGTGAGGGGCACTAGATCATTGACAAAAATCTATGAGAGGGCACATATAGCTACAGTTGAACCAAGTAGTTTTGAAGAGGCTGAAGCACATCAAGGCTAGAAATAAGCCATGGCTGATGAAATTGCCATGATTGAGAAGAACCAGAAATGGGAGTTAGTTGCAAAACCAGCCAGCAGGAAGGTCATTGAGGTAAAATAGGTCTATCGAACCAAGCACAATGCTGATAGGAGCTTGAAAAAACTTAAAACAAGGCTAGTTGTGAAGGGATTTAGCCAAAAGTATGGTATAGACTACCTAGAGACATTTGCACCAGTGGCCAAGCTAGATACCATCAGGCTGCTGGTTACCTTAGCAGCTCAGATGGAGTGGAAAATTCATCAGCTCGATGTAAAGTTAGCATTTCTCAATGGTTTTCTTGAAGAAGAAATCTATGTGGAGCAACCTTAAGGCTTCAAAGTGCCAGACAAGGAAGACATGGTCTACAGGCTAAAGAAAGCCTTGTATGGCTTGAAACAGGCACCAAGGGCCTGGTACAGTAGAATTGACAGCTATCTGCTCAGTTTGGGATTTCAAAGAAGCCTCAGCGAGCCTACTTTATACATCAAGAAGGAAAATAATAAAACAAAGCTTATTGTATCTATGTATGTGGATGACTTGCTGGTTACAGGAGGAGATCAAGCAATACTTGCTAATTTCAAAACTAGAATGCAGAAAATGTTTGAGATGTTTGGTCTTGGTAGGATGACCTATTTTTTAGGAATGGAAGTGATACAATCACATGAAGGATTCTTTCTAAGCCAAAAAACTTTTGCTATGAAGATTTTGAATAAGTTCTCAATGCAGAATTGCAAAGCAACAAATACTCCAGTTGCTGTTGGAGTGAAATTAACAAGCCAAAGCAATTCAGAAAAGGTTTGTGAAACAACCTATAGAAGTCTAGTTGGATGTTTGCTCTATTTAACAGCCACTAGACCAGATATCATGTTTGCAATAAGTCTGCTCTCAAGGTTTATGCACTGTTGCAATGAAGAGCATTTTCGAGCAGCAAAAAGGGTGCTCAGGTACATCAAAGGTACCTTGAGTTATGGCTTGTTGCATAACAAGACTGAAAGGCTAAGGCTAATTGGCTATACTGATAGTGACTGGGCAGACTCAAAGGATGACATGAAGAGCACTTCAGGGTATGCCTTCACTCTTGGCTCAGCTATCTTCTGTTGGAGTTCGAAGAAGCAAAATGTAATTGTACAATCAACTGTTGAAGCTAAATATGTAGCAGCTGCTGGGGCTGTGAATCAAGCCATTTGGCTGAGAAAAATCTTAACAGATTTAAATTTACACCAAGAGGGAGCAACAGAGATCTATTATGACAACCAATTTGCTGTTGCAATTGCAAAGAATCCAGTTTTTCATGGTAGGACAAAGCATTTCAGCATTAGGCTTCATGTGGTAAGAGAAATGGAGCAAGTACATGAGGTTAAACTGATTCATTGCAGTTCAGATGAGCAACTTGCTGACATTTTCACAAAACCTCTTAGTGTGACACTTTTTTTGTTTTGAGAGCTAAATTGGGAGTTTGCAACATGCTAACCAAGGAGGAGTGTTGAAGATTGGTTAGCATGAAGCACCAAATGCAGCCATGAAACAGGCCATGCAAACCGAGCCATGCACAAGCAGCTAAATCAAGAGGAACTTGCTGAATTTAGTTGCTTTATGTTATTTTGGTTAATGTAATTCCTTTTGGTTGATTTTTAACTAGGTTAGGTAGAAGTTTGATGTATTTCTCAAGTGATTGAGCTGATAACCAGCTTTGCTCATGTGTACAAGCTTAGTTTTGTAAGTTCCAATGTATTAGTGGTAGTTCGTGTAGATTAGTTGACCATATACTGATTTTGACAAGCTAAATGCTTGGTTTATGTATTGGCATCATGCCATTATTCATTTTTAATAAAAATGTTCATCATTTTTCATCCAAGAAACTCTCCATTGTTCCTTGCTTGTTTTTAAAATTCTATTTTAGATTTGCTTGTTTCTTTTCCAAGTATCGAGCCTTGCTGCTCAAGCTTTTGCTGAACTTTGCTTGTTCCTTGCTCCCAACACCAACAGGATCCTTAGTAGAACTGTTAGTGTTATTAGCTTGTCAAACGCTGCTCAGCGGGCTTAGTGATGATTGGTAGATTGCCGTTATAACCAACCCCAAAACCACCAGCATTGCGTTGAGCATCTCCACCGACAGGTTGGCCCTTGAACGAGCTACCGATCTATACAATATTTCATAAGTATGTACGTTTTTCTTTAAGCGTTTAATCTTGGTGGTGGTGGTGGTGTCATCTTTGGCGCTGTTCACCGCTTGTCTTTGAACATTTTGTATGATTTCTAGAGCTGTCAAACCCTGTGAGTTCTTGGCTTTTAGATCGATATTGAATGAGACAAAGGAATCTAACACCAGCTGTAGTTCCTGAGAGATCATTAGAAACCACCATTAATGATTATCAATGATTTTAGCTAGGAACAAATAGAATTGAGACAAATATATATATACCTGATGTGATCCCTTGCTAGCAGCAATATGCAACATAGTGTTGTCATTATTGTCTCTCCAATTCAGGACTTTTTGTTCCAAGGCAAAGGCTCCTTTACAAGGGTTCCTTAGAAGCCACCCAATTAGGAGATTAAAAGCTTCGATCTGATCATTTTTTAAAGCAAGATGTAAGGCAGTCTCATTCAGAACGGTCACATCTTCAATGCATTCAGGGCAAGCTTCAAGGAACTCGATTAACAAATTAGAGTTTCCCATTGTAACTATGCAATGCAAAGGAGTCATCCATTCCCTTCCTTTGACATGAACCAGATCTTTATCGGTATTCAACAGTTTCAGCACAAGCTATATCTGCCCATTTCTCAGTGCCAAATACATGGGGCTAAACCCATCTCGGTTTAACTTCCTGGCAAATGAAGGCTTCAAGTTCATCATCTCCATTGCAAAATGAATTTGGCCTTCATGTGCAGCTATATGGAGTGGCGTATGGACGAAAGGGATCTGATCAATGCGGTCTAACATATACGGATCTTCTTGAATTAGAGCATAAAAGGCATCAATATTTCCTAATCGAGCTGCTTCACTCAACCTTAGATCGATGCTAATGTCCATAAATTCTAGTTTTAAGCTGCTAAAGGAGTGATATTGGAAATGATGAGGTGCTAAATAACAACGGCAAGTCACCTCGCTATCGATTATTAATAGTTGGTGTACACATTAATTTTGTTAGAATTTTTAAATGGAAAATTAGGCATATATTTAGTTTTGGAAAAAAATTTAAGGATTTAGGTGACATTTACAAAATTTTTCAAATGAAGGTCAAATCTTTCAAAATAGTTAAATAAGGGCTAAGTCTTTTTGGAAATGCTCAAATAAGAGGTAAACATTTTATAAAGTGCTTAAATAAATGTTTCTCAGATGTCGTATATCAAGTTTTAAATTATATTTTTATCATTTTTTTCTTTTCAAACAATATCTAATTCAATTATTATGTGTGTTATTCTCATCACGTCAGTATTCACCTTATTTTTACTACAAATTGATTGAAATATGTCTTATTTGAACACTTTTGTAAATATTAAACCCTTATATTATTTTTTAAAATATTTAACTTTTATGTTAGCAATTCCTAGAAAGTGTGACTCCAATTCAAACATTTACCCTATCATATAATTATACTTTCATCCATTTGTGCTTGAAAAAATCGAGGGATTTCGCATGTTATATTTATCCGTGAGACACTTCAAGAAAATATTACTAGGTAAATTCCTTTTCTTAATTCTTTATTGTCTTCTTACTATCCTTTTTTATTTCCAATTAATTAAGAAAAAGCGGCGGAAAGGAACTTCGTTTGTTTTCTGCTTTAGAAACAATAAGCCGTTATTTATTAGTTTAGCTTATGACATACGTTACTTCCAGCAATGGGCATTTGCCAATTCCTCTTCTTCTTTTTAATATTTTTTTTGAAGAATATTTAATAAAGTCGAAAATGGATTTAGATTGAAAATGAATAAAAAAAATGAGTCAGATTTTGGATAAATTAAGTGGATTTAGATTGATATGTTTCACTCATTCTTCATAACCAAATTTAGAGAGACGTTGAAGTTTGAGCTAATGGTGATGGACATGGTGAAGATGGCTTCCACCATCTGGGTCCTGAAAAACCAATTGCAATCAACACGCTGCATATATTTTAATATAATATTCCTCTCTCGAGCAATTCCTTTTAAGTCCTCCTAGGTATTATTTTCTTTTTATTCTTCTTTCAAACCTTTCTTCACTGCTAAAAAAAAAAAACACATGGCTCTGGTTTAACATAAGTGTTGTTTAAAGTTATTTGTTGAATACATTTCCTTTTAGGGGTATTGCGATTCAAGAGTGCTGATCAGCTTGGTCAAATTACTATAATGTCTGTCACAAGAAAAGTACTTTGAACTATAATACGTAGGAACTCCACAGTCATGATGAACGTTAAAGTCCAAAGTGCGTAATCCAATTTTATGGGTATTTATTTGCTTATTAACCTAACCAACTCATTTAATACAAAAAATTTAACATCCATATCAATATCTCATTCCATTCTCTTTATTTCTTTTGAAATTCCTCTCAAACTCTCAAGCTCTCCAACTTCAAAAAAAACATTAGACATTTTCTATTTCTTTTCTAAAGAAAAACACATTTCTTAATTACCATTTTCTCAATTATGATAAATTTTCCTACACATGTCTACTTTTAAGGTTTTAAGAAAAAGATTAAGGGTACGTTTGGTTCACTATAATGGAATAGAGCTGTAATCATTAATTCAACTGTTTGGTTGAATAGAATGGAATAGAACTGTAATAGTATTCTTGTGTTTGGTTGAATGGAATGATGTTGTAATAGAATAAATAAAAAAACTAAAATGACCAGAATACCCTTAGTAGAATTTTTTTAGGTAGATGATTATTATTATTAAATTTTAATAAGATTATTATTAAAAATAATTTAATAAAAATAATAAATAATTTAATCATATTTTAACATAATTATTACTAAATATAATTTAATAAAATTATTAATATAATTATAATATATAATACCATAAAAATAATATATAATCTACTTTATTATTTTTAAATTGCACTATATAATGTGCTAAAATATCATTAGTGAAACAAATAATTTGATTATTCTACAATAAAAAATAAAATATAAGAAGTAATAAATAACTTGAGAATTATATTTCACATCCAAACATAATATTCATATATTAACAAAAAGTGACATGATTTCATTAGTTTATATGTCATAATCCATATGTTATTAAATTTTACAACCTCAAAAAGTTACAACATTGTAATGACATTCTATCATGTCATTATACCATCCAAATATTACAAATACAAAAAGTTACCAAAAAATTATCAACACAACCATGATATTTAATGGTCAGCAAGAAATCTTCTAACCCATTCCAATCGCACAAAAGAAGGTAAACTAAAGAAAATGAGCATTTGCGTTGGATGATCTGGAATTTTGCTCAATGCGCGATAGCGCTCATCCTCAATTAAACCTTCTACTTCACATAATGTTGGATATAATTTTAGAGCACTTTCTTGAATGGTTATTTCCGACTTTTGTTGAATTAGCAACTCGGAGGCAATACTCCTACTGATTTCAATGCCAACGGTCTCGATCTTTTTCGCCAATAAAGTGACAACATCATTAAATGAACTAGAAGAAATATAATCACTTGCATCAGAAATCTTTTTTTCTTCTTTGAAAATGTGGAATCACCTTGGTTTATAGCTGGTTGCTGTTGTGTGCCTGAAAGATCCACGTCATCCAAAGAAACATCAGCTTCGCATCCATGGAAATCGTTTTTCGCATCCATGGAAATCGTTTCTTTCTTCATGAGTATTTGTAGTAGCTACATCCTCAGCATCTATTTCTTCAATAATATCAGCGGCTATTTGAGCATCTTACCCAGTGACTCGATCTTTTGAATAGATGGCAGTAAGTTGGTCATAATAAGGGAAACTACGATGTTTGAATTAAGCGGCTTCTTTATGACTCTGTAAAAATGAGGAATTTATATTAGATATAAGTTTGGTCAAAATAAGATAATAAAGACTTAAAATAATTCTTACATTTATATATGAGTTCCACACCGCATCTTCAGCAACAACAAGCTGCCTATGCTCATCCCAACCAAAACCGCTATTGTTTCTTCCACTGAGCATGTCATAAACGATTGACGACTCCCTTTTCAATATCCTAATCCTCTATTCAAGATTAGGTTTAGCCTTCAACTTGGCATTGGGTAAAACTTTTTCTAACATTTTTTTTCAACTCATTTAAATAACTGGCTTTAAATCTCGTATCAGCATTAAAGGTTCCAACATTGTGCGAGTCGACCATACAGGCGACTAACTCAACATCTTCTTCTGGAAGCCATTTCCTTTTGGTTCCTCGAAAATTTTGGGAAGAAACACTTGCTTGTGAAAAATCTAACATAATTATCTTAAGGAAAAAAAATTAAACATAAGTTCAATATTATGAATCAAAAAGTCAACATTTTATAAAATTATAACACATGATGAATCAATACAAAATAATTTATAATTCAAGAAGTCTAGTACAATACAAAAAACAATTCAAACACCACCAAAGTTTCATAAACTAGATACATGAAATAACATAAACAAATTAACATTTACTACTTTTACCCTAAACCTAACTAATTTATAGATGCTTGCCATTCATCGAACATTTGTTTGGCTAGTTCCATCCTCCAAGTAGCCCATGCATCCGATGGATGAATATTTACGATATTCGGTTCATCGTCATCTATCACATTACTAGGTAATCCTTCTTCCAACTCCGCTTCAAAAGGATCAAGACTTATATAGGTTTGAATAAAATTATGGAGCAAACAACATGCAATAATGATTCTATGGTGCACCCTTACAGGATAAAATGATGGACTCCTAAGTATTCCCTATCTAAGTTTTAATAACCCAAATCATCTTTCAATAACATTACGCGCTGAAACATGTTTCATATTGAAAAATTCTTCCAGAACACTTGGCTAGTAACCTTGACACCACTCATTCAAATGATATCTTTGTCCTCTAAAAGGTGCAAGAAATCTCTCACAAATTGTTTATCTAGGATCAACTAGATAATAACAACCTATAAAAAAAACTATTTGTCATTATTAATTTCCCAAAAAAGTATGATCTTAAAGATTTTTTCAAAGTCCTCTAATTTTGCAGTTTACCATGAGGAACTTTTAGTCTATGTCTCCTACTAATGGCATATCGAAGAACTCGTCCATCAGCAACAGAACCTTCCCAACTAGGAAGAACATAAACAAAATGCATATCAGGTGTACAAACGCCTAACATATTTGTTGCTATGTCACCTTTTTGCTTTCGATATCTAGGTTTATCAACTGTTGGAACCCTAATCTTGATGTGGGTTTCATCTAAAGCACCTAAGCAATTCTACATCACATGTATAAAACCTCAAGTTAGGATACTATATTTAAATCTAAGTCAACTAAATTATGTACGAGTTATATATAGAACTCACTCTAATACCTTGAACCATTTCCAACTTGGGTCTGTAGAATTAGCTGTAATTGGCTCCGCCTTTTTAAATAGCACATCTTGTAATCGTATGACAGCATTTAAAACATTGTGAAATGATTTGTTAACGGTTTCCCCAGACCATTTTAAAATGATGCTTGATAACTCGATTTTTAAGATGATGAGAAATGATATGTAAAAACATTGCCACTTGTTCATCAATAAGCATGTTCCTTGACGACTTCAATCCCCCTAAAGTTTGTAACATCTCACATAGTTTAAAAAAGGTATTTCTATTCATCCTAACTTGTTCAATACAAGTCTCGTCACTAGCATATACAAGTCTTTTCACATAATCTCGTTTTGCATAAAAATCTAAAATATAAGATCTAATCCTTGGTCTATAAGTATGTAGGCTATGGATGGCACCTAATGTAAGTAAGAACCAACTCGCAACTGTACATAATTGCAACCATATTGTCAATGGAAAACCAATTCTTTTACGCCTCACACTTTGTACTATTAAAGGCAGATGAACTATTACTGCAAAATATGTAATATTAAAGTGTTACATATCTTCAAATCATAGTAAAAGGGTCACATTTCTACAATACTAATTTCAATAAAAGTAAAACAAAATCAAAGAATTTAATTTCTAAAGAACTTACAGTAGTTCAGTGAATACAAGAAGCTCAACTGTGGGTGGAAGAAGCAATCAAGCAAGCCAAATAAGAATTAACAGAAAGTTATCAGAATATATATGACTTATCCATAAAGAGTGAAAGTTATATTATAAATGGTGAATTAACAGAAAAGTAATGAAAGAGAACCGATTGGGGGTAAATAAAATGGCACAAACTTCAAGATCCTTAAATCCTGTTAAATATGACTCCTATTTTCAGTCAAATTTGAAAAATAATCTTTCAGTTAAACTCTGTTTACTTGTTTCAATCAAACACTGGTTAGTTTAGATTATTTATGATTATTTGACTTATGAATTTAGCCAATAAATAGGCTCTTTTACAACCTTAGAAATTACACCCATTAGAGATTAGAACTCATAACACATTTAGAGAATTTTGTGTTTAAGTTTTGTGGGTTCTTTGTTTTCGGGTTTTTCGGGGTTTAGTTTTTTATCTCCATCTTTTGTATTCTTTGTTCTTTTGCCATTATAGTAAAGCTATCTTTGCCCGTGGTTTTTTATCCTCTTTGGAGGGGTTTTCCACGTTAAATTTGTGTGTTCAATTTCTCAATTTATTCCGCTATTTTTCTTACTTGTTGTTTAATCGGGTGGATCCTAACAAATCCAATAGAGTGTTTTATTTCACAGTTCATATTGAGTTGCCGAGCATTGTTCCATCTGAAAATGGAACAAAAAGAAAGGGACTTAACCCCACCACTACATAAACATCAGCATCAACTACGCACTAAATCAGCTTTTTTCTCGCAAATAGCTTCTCTATCCTTCATTTTCATCATATCCATATGGTTTCTAAGGGTTCCATTGGGAGCTGCATGATTATAGACTTACAATGCTATTTTTCATTTATTGCCCTTCCCACATGCACACACAATAATTAGAAGAACAAAATTATATGAACGAAAGAAAAAAAAAAAGAGAAATAGTAAGAAGGAAAAACAAATGATCAAAATGAAACCTATACAGATTTTGCTTTCGCTTTGGTACAATATTTTTTTACTATGTTTTGCAGAAACATGATAAACCAGCAGGGCTGTAAAGTAGGCTAGGGAAGAGAAACTCAAGAGTTTCCTCTAATGTTATTAGTTTTGTTTTGTTAGAAATTGTCTTCAAATGATTTTTTTTATCTCTGATTAATCTCATCATAATCAGTAAAAACTTGAGCAATATCACTATCTGTCTGTAATATTAGCATTGTTTATAAGATTTTTTAAAATGCTTAATTTTGGGCATTATAGGACAATTTTGCTTAATTTAATGAATGACAAAGCATAGAAATATTTTTCTGGGTAATCCATGTGAGGAACAAGAAGAGCAAGACACCTATTTCACCAAATATTCTTTACTTTAATTCATTACTTATGCACTTTAACTTAAAAATGCTTTGCTTTGCATCCTTCCATCAATTACGCACTGATTTTTATGATAGAGAAAAGTAAAAAATAAATTTAAATTAAGAAAAAAGGTTTCCTTAATTAACTTTTTTTTTAGTTCAATTTTGGTGTATTGCCGTCCTTAAACTTGTTTTTTGTGATGATATGGATGGAATCGCCTTTTACCTTTTGCCTTTTGGTATAGCCTTGTTGTTTTCTTTCTAAATTTAAATTTTATGAAAATTAATAATCAAACTCAAAACAAAATCTTAATTTTATATTTCACCCTACTGTGGAAAAAAAATGATCAAAATGAAACCTATACAGATTCTATTCTTAAACAAACGAGACAGAGCATAGTGTGGGAAATTCATTTTAATTTCAAAGAAAGAATAGATACAGGATGCTACATACAACACTTTTGACATGATTTTAATTTCACTTTTTTAATCTTTTTCCCAATAACACAAATTTGAAATTAAACTAATAAGATGACATAATAAAAAATCTTTCTAAAAAAAGTACTCTATAGATCTACTTATCAGTAATCATGTAGCAAATGGCTATCAAATCAAAGCTTGTTATTTTATTTTTCTGTATATAAACAAATTAAGCATGCTTCCACATTTTCGTTTTGTTCCCATAGATTTTTTTGGCTAGGTAGATAAAAGAAATAGCTTTTCTTTCATTTTGGCCTAGGAATAATGAAACAAGTTATGGAGGCTTAGAATTAAACCTAGGGGCAAAATGTCTAAAAATAAAAGAAACTGGAAATTAAACAAAAGAGTACTTTTAGTACTATATGAGTGAATTATTATTAAGATGCATAACAAAATCAATGTGAAATCTAATATAAAAGTTTATGCAAAATATATTTTTAATTTTATTCATGCTACTTGAGTCCATAACTAGTATCTATATTTTCTTTTTATCTTCTATCACCTAAGGTTTTTGTTTTTTATCTATGGATTTTTTGTAACCAAGATCCATAGTTATTTAAGAGAAAATGATATGAAAGGTTATATAGTCCACCAACAACAACAACAAGTTTTGGAAGAGAATATGTCTAATTTGACTTGTGCATCTGGTGAAGCCAGTGTTTCTTCAGCTACTGGTGGAACCAACTATTCTCAACAATACTTTAATAACCCACCAGCTCAAGCTCAGCCAGTTAAGAGAAAGAGGAACCAACCAGGCAATCCAGAAATGGACAAGAATTTTTTTTAATAATAACCGAATGTGGATCATTCTACCACTTCAAAAATAAAATAATAAGTTCAAATTTTAAGTTTTTGTAGCAACACTTACCAAAATATTTTAACCGGATTGGTTATGGAACATATCTTAAGCAAAAATGAAAAGGAACCATCATTTAGTTTCGAATTCTCAGTGAAAAATCGGTCATCGACTCATGGCAGAATCAAAATGTAAACTTGACATGCAGTATAGAAGAGAGGGAAAAAGGCACAAAAATTGGCAGAAGTATGCATCTATAGTTGAAATAACTTAATATAAGTGGTTTAGCTAGTTATAACACACTAAACCACTAAAAGAAACTTAAGCTCATCATCTAATAGGTTCCTCATGTATCACGATGATGTGTCAATGAGAGTGCAAAAAATATCCTATTCCCTACAAAATAATGAAAAAGAACAGTAAAGGGGAAGTAGGGTCGAATCCTCAGGGACCGGATTACACGAATGCTTGTTTCTCGAAATCCTGGGCAGAATCGTGCCCAAGAAAACCTGTGTAACAGAAAAAAAACAGAATTAAAGATTTGATTTGAAAAAAATAAAAAAAAAAACAGAATTTAAAGTTGACTGAAATTGTGATTATAAAAATAATAAAAGTAATAAAGAGAATTAAAGGAAAAGAAATTCTTATTGGTAGATTCCAGCCTCCAGTTGTCTCATTCCGCCTTGGGTTCAATCCTCGACTTTTAAATAATTCTTCTCAACTCAAGTAAGCCAGTTATAGTAGAAGAGGACGCCTACAACCACTAGCTCCAAAGATTAGACTTACGATTTTTAGGGAACCTGACTCTAGCCAGTAATCTATGCTAGATCAACGCTTCTCAATGGCGAATCCCACGCCATTTTGTCTCTTTAGCTCACCAACCTCTGATGCAGTAAGTTAACGAACCGACTATGCAATCCTTCCAAAACATACAAAGCGGTCGCCTTTGCATATGCTGAAAAGCTTACTTTTTAAGGGTCATGGACGGAAGCGTCAGCCCGTAGTGCTGAGAAACGATGAATACTTGGCAAGAATGCTAAGTACGGATTCTAGGCCTCAAGAACCTTTTTTGGGGAATATTAACAACTTTCGGCTAGATAGGTTTTAGTGGCTCATGATAATGGTGGAAAAGAAAATAAATATAAAAATAGAAAAATGAATTTTATTGAAAGAAAATATGAAGAAACAAAAGCCTAGACTTTCAGGGGGAGAGTGTTTACAGAAAAAGATGAACACCAAATAGAGTCACTTCACCCCCTATTTATAATGCTAGGGAGATAGTCTAATTTAACTTAACTTCTAAAAAGATAAATACATTTAATTAAAGATAATTAAAGATAATTAAAATAAAATCCTAAAATTAAATAATCCTAATAATTATCTTAATATTAATTATCCTAATATAAAAAAAATGGAGTCTTATAAAATAAAATCTCTTCTTTTTGCGTTTTTAGTCCTTGTGTCTTCCATGCTCGCACTTTTGGCACAATCTTTTTCCTGTATCGCATATCAGCCTATTGTGTCTCCAAATTCGCACTTTTGTCCCTTAATTTTGCTTTTTCCTCCAAATCAGTCCCTAAAAGATAAAAAGACATAAACAGCTCAAATTAGTAAGATCAAGCTCAGAATAAACACATGATTAATACATAAAAATACGTTGTTCTAGAGCATTATCAAATTCCCCCTACTTAGTCCATGCTTGCCCTCAAGTATGGTTCCTATCCACTGTGAAAGTTAGATTCTGCCATAAAAGAAATACCACTCCAAAGTTTCATAAGAATTAGTTAAAAATGCATATGAAAAATAAAGAGAACCCTAAGCTTGCTTTAAGTAAAATAGAAAAAGTTTTCCAATTAATACACACAGAAATTAAAATCGATTTGAATTATTTCATGGAAATTAGGTGAATTACTAAACCTACCAAGACACCCTCTTTGTTTCTTCCATTAGTCCCAAATTTTATTTATTTACATTTTTTTTCTTTTTCTTTCTTTCTTTCTTTCTTTCTTTCTTTCTTTCTTTATTTATGTATGTATGTTGAACCTTTTGACGCGAAGAGTGATGACAACCAAGCACCAAACCCCGGTTACTCAACCCAACATACTTTTTATTTTTATTTTTCCTAAGAACATGTGGAACCTTTTGACGCGAAGAGTGATGACAGCCAAGCACCCCACCTCGGTTACTCAGCCCAACGCATTCTTAAGAATTAATTCCAGTTAGCAGAGCTTTAACTATCACGTCACATAACCTTTTGACGCAAAATAAAATGACAACCCAAGCACCCTACCCCGGTTACTCAGCCAGTCACATTCTAAGCTGTACTCATAACCATGGAAAAATTTATTAACAATTAAATGAAATTGAAAATTTGAGAACTCAGGAAAAACAATTTAAGTGTCAAGAACAAGTTTCAATAATCTCCTAATAGCCATGAACATAAATTAAGCATGCAATCATTTTAAGTGTTCACTTCATATTAAACTTGATCAATTTTACGAAAAGCAAGATAGAGTTAACTCCATTAATCACAATTATTTTTAGCCTAATAAAAATAAAACAGTGGAGATGGCATCAACTATGGGAAAAATCATAACTTCCTCAGAAGGCAAGAATCATGCTTGTGGGGCAAACAGTAGGCAAGTCGTGGTCAAATTCTTGGGCATGAAAAGAGGCAAAATATGCTTAAAAATATATATATGGGCAGCAACAACCAAATTAACAGCAACAACAAAAATTCAGCATCTAAAATGATAGAAATAATGAGGAATACCTCCCCCTACTTAAAACACATAGTCCTCGATGTGGAATAAAATAAGAGAAAAAGGTGTAGAGGAACTCCCCGTGTAATTACTGTCATTCACGTATGATGGTAATGAGATCTGCTAGTTGCTGGCCAAAAGTGTCGAGTAGGGGTTGTTTGGCTGTAGATTTGTTGTTCCTCCTTTCTTCCTATCTTCGTTTCGGTTTACCTAGAAGAAGAGAATTTTATTAATATCTAAAAATAATAAATAATAAAATATTAAGACAAAATAAATAAAAATAAAATAAAAATAAAAATAAAAATTGGGTTGTCTTCCAATAAGCGTTTGTTTAACGTCGCTAGCTTGACGCCTCAACTAGTATTGGGGCTGTTCTAGCTGAATTCTTTCGCTCGTATGGGCTTGGAAATTCTCATTCTTTATCACGTCCACCATATTTGGGTTTAATCGTCCTTGCGCCTCTTTCTTTGGTTTCGTATTTTCCTCTAAGAGGTTGATCCCTTTCAAGTCAGTAATAGTCTTATCATTCTCCAAAAATGTGCATTTGAGATGCTCGAGAAGTGGTTTTAATTTCAGATCTGGTGCCTGCACAACAGAAGGTAGAAGTTTAGTATTCATGGGAGCCAATAATTTATTAACAAATTCAAAATCATCAAACATCATTTTAGATTTATCTCCATAAGATGACTCAAAAGTTTTTTCTACTGATGAGTCAATTATGTCGACACGGTTTACGTCCAAGACTTCACTTGGGTGACTAATAGTGCCATAAACGTTAAACTTCATGATCTCCCCATTAAACTCCATCGTGAGGGTTCCGCTTCGTACATCAATCTCAATATTCACAGTACTAAGGAAAGGTCACCCTAACAAGATATCTGAAGACCCAGGAGCGTTATCCTCCATTTTTATCACATAAAAATTTGCAGGGAAGATAAGCCCATTAACTTTAACTAATACGTCCTCGAGGACTCCTTCGGGATGCACAATGGACCTGTCTGCCAACTGAATGATAACACATGTCTTTGTCAAAAAAACCGCGTTAAGTGATTCATAAATAGAATAAGGCATAACATTTATGGAGGCCCTTAAATCACACATGGCCTTTTTGATCCCCAAATGGCCTATTTTGCATGGTATAGCGAACATACCTCTATCTTTGCATTTTGCCGGCATATTTCGCTGTAGCACTACGGATACATTCTCACCAACACTTACCTTTTCATTACCTATTAGTTTTCGTTTGTTGGTGCAAAGTTCTTTGAGGAACTTGGCGTACCGCGAAATTTATCTGATGGCATCCAACAGTGGTAGACTGATCTCGACATTCCTAAAAGTTTCGAGGATCTCTTTATCTTTCTTACTTTTTCGACACTGATTTAATTGTCCTGGGAATGGAGGTTGGATTTTCGGCAGTGGGGGTTTCACTTGAACCTGTTCGTCATTTTCGAGATTTTCCTGGGCAATTTCTTGGCCAAGATTCCTGCCAGGAATTGGTTCCAGTACCTTTCCACTTCGCTACATCACTGCATTTGCGTGTTGTCTTGGATTAGTTTCTATTTGTGACGACAGCTTCCCTTGAGAGTTCATCTTCTCAATTGATGTGGTCAATTCTCGTATAGACGCTTCGGTTTTCTGTTGAAAATCAAGCATATTAGCCGCTAATTTATTGACCAGAGTTTCTAGAGAATTACCTGAATCTCGTGGCTGTTGTGGAACTCGGTTCTGGTATGGTTGGTTATATCGTAGGTTGGCCCCATAACTTAAGTTAGGGTGATCCTTCCATCCTGGGTTGTAGGTATTAGCGTAAGGGTTGTATCGCCTTTATGGTGGCCCAGGAAAATTTCCCACACATCTAAATGAGTCATAGTATCATTATTCAAACTGGGACATGCATCAGTTGTATGTTCAGGGGTAGCACATATTCCCCATAACCAGGCTGTCTTTGCTTTTTCTGCAACAAGAGAATTCAAAATATTAGTAATTCTATCAACATTATCTTCTAAGGTCGAATTACTTAGCTGGTGAACCCTTCTAGGGGGTTCATGATTGGCTCGAAATTTCTGAGAATTTGCAGCCATTGTGGAGATTAAGTCTCTTGCTTGTTGTGGAGTCATGTTGACCAACGCTCTTCCACTCGCGGCATCTGCCACATTCATCTCCATGGGTATTAGGCCTTCATAAAAGTACTGGAGCAAAGACTGTTCCGTTATACCGTGTTGTGGGCAACTTGCACACAACTTTTTAAATCGCTCCCAATAGTCATACAAAGACTCTACATCTTTTTGCCTTATTCCCACGATTTCTCTTCTTAACTTAGCTGCACTCGACGCTGGGAAAAACCTATTGAGAAACAAACGAGACAGATCAGCCCAAGTCGTTACAGATCCAAGAGGTAAATAAAATAACCATTCCCTAGCAGAATCTGCTAAGGAAAAAGGAAAAGCACGCAATTTAATTTGGTCCTCAATTACCCCTTGAGGTTTCATACTAAGGCAAACCATATGGAATTCTTTCAAATGCTTGTGGTATTTTCGTTCTGTAACCCCCGAAAAGTTGGCAGTAGTTGAATCAAGCTTGATTTTAATTCAAAATCAGTATCTATAGTAGGGTACGCGATGCATAGTGGCGGTTGTTCCGTCGGCGCTTCGGCCAGTTGCCGAATTGTTTGAGCCATAGGTCGAGGTGCTAAATTAGGGTTTTTGTCAACCCTAGCATTAAACACTTCTTCTGGGGAATCGACTTCTACTTTTTCACCTTCAAAAGTTTGAGTAGGGTTTTCGTTAACCCTAGACTCTACTTCGTCGTCGATTCTGATTTCTAGCGGTGGATTACTTTGAGTCCCAACCACCGCTGACTGTTTTTTCCTTAGCTTTGTTTCCTTACGATTAGCTCTCGTAGTCTTTTCAATTTCTGAATCAAACGCAAGAGTTCCTGGAGCAGATCTGGTCATAAGAAACAAAAAATAAGATTAGTACATTACCGATCCCCGGCAACGGCGCCAAAATTTGATGTGTCGTTGAAAGCACCAAAAATATCCTATTCCCTACAAAATAATGAAAAAGAACAGTAAATGGGAAGTAGGGCCAAATCCTCAGGGACCGGATTATACGAATGCTTGTTTCTCGAAATCCTGGGCAGAATCGTGCCCAAGAAAACCTGCGTGACAAAAAAAAAATAACAGAATTAAAGATTTGATTTGAAAAAAAAAACAGAATTTAAAGTTGACTGAAATTGTGATTATAAAAATAATAAAAGTAATAAAGAGAATTAAAGGAAAATAAATTCTTATTGGTAGATTCCAGCCTCCAGTTGTTTCATTCCGCCTTGGGTTCAATCCTCGGCTTTTAAATAATCCTTCTCAACTCAAGTAAGCCAGTTATAGTGAAAGAGGACGCCTACGACCACCAGCTCCAAAGATTAGACTTACGATTTTTAGGGAACCTGACTCTAGCCAGTAATCTATGCTAGATCAACGCTTCTCAGTGGCGAATCCCACGCCATTTTGTCTCTTTGGCTTGCCAACCTCTGACGCAGTAAGTTAACGAACCGACTGTGCAATCCTTCCAAAACATACAAAGCGGCCGCCTTTGCATATGCTGAAAAGCTTACTTCTTAAGGGCCATGGACGGAAGCGTCAGCCTGTAGTGTGGAGAAACGATGAATACTTGGCGAGAAGGCTATGTACGGATTCTAGGCCTCAAGAACCCTTTTGGGGGAATATTGACAACTTTCGGCTAGATAGGTTTTAGTGGCTCATGATAATGGTGGAAAAGAAAATAAATATAGAAATAGAAAAAGGAATTTTATTGAAAGAAAATATGAAGAAACAAAAGCCTAGACTTTCAGGGGGAGAGTGTTTACAGAAAAAGATGAACACCAAATAGAGTCACTTCACCCCCTATTTATAGTGCTAGGGAGATAGTCTAATTTAACTTAAATTCTAAAAAGATAAATACATTTAATTAAAGATAATTAAAGATAATTAAAATTAAATCCTAAAATTAAATAATCCTAATAATTATCTTAATATTAATTATCATAATATAAATAAATGGAGTCTTATAAAATAAAATCTCTTCTTTTTGGGTTTTTAGTCCTTGTGTCTTTCATGCTCGCACTTTTGGCACAATCTTTTTCCTGTATCGCATATCAGTCCATTGTGTCTCCAAATTCGCACTTTTGTCTCTTAATTTTGCTTTTGCCTCCAAATCAGTCTCTAAAAGATAAAAAGACATAAATAACTCAAATTAGTAGGATCAAGCTCAGAATAAACAAATGATTAATACATAAAAATATGTTATTCTAGAGCATTATCACACGACAACCCTTATAGACTGTATCCTGCTCTCACTGTCCTTTAAACATTTCCTTATTGACTCTAAGTTGTCTATGCTAATGACCTTATAGACTCCAACATATATTATTTATTGAATTCCTTTAAGAGGTCTCTAAATCGGTTTATGTATGCCAAGCCATATACTAGGAGATTATAGTACAGAAAAAAAAAATGAAGCCAACATATCAGAATCATCGTGTTCACACAACAGATAAAAATTTTCAATCTTCAACCAAAAAGAAGAATATATAATGAGCTATTCTAAGACTCAAGCTAAAGAAACTTACTTTATCCTTAGGACTTTTGCAGGAATTTGAGGGAGGGGTGCCTCTCCTACCCTAAAAGCATTGACATTTAAGTTTATTAGCAAGACAAAATAATCTTAAAATACCAAAAGCTTGAGAATTTTTTTAATACCAAAAGATTTTTAATAAAGGTTGTAAAGTAATCATTTATGTTGAAAGATCAAAAACAGATAATCCAGAAATGGACAAGAATAAAGGGATATGCCTGGGCTTGGAAACGCCGATTTTTTTACCAGTTTTAGTGAGAATGTCGAGATACTCTACTTTTTCAAGGCTCTGCCATTGTTTCTTTTGATGAATCAGTAAGGAACACACCCGTTTAACCATAAAACAAAAATGAAAAGGCAAAAGACAAAGTTCAAGTTAAGATGATGAAGGAAGATGATGTGAAGGAAGCAAAAGCAAAAATGTTTACCTGTCCTTGGATGAAGGGGAGGAATGCTGGAGTTGAAGGGTACGTGAAATGGTTGTCGATTGAGAGTGTTTTTTAGGTGAAATTTTGGTAAGGGTAGAATAGGGTTCTTCAAACAATGAATAGCTAAACGGTGAAGAGAGAACAGAATATAAATCCCCAAAAATCTCTCCTTAAGCCCGGAATGGAATACACCCGTAATAGGGTATTCCATTGAACCAAACGCCAGTTTATGTGGGCCTGTAGAATAGGCTGGTAATAGGCATGTAATGGCTTAGCCGTTACCTTCAACCAAACATGTCGTAAGCACCAAATTGAACTTTGAGGTCAAGTTTAGGTACCTAATTGAATCCAATAAAATTAAAATTAAAATTTTCTTTATATTCTTAAAATTTTTTTAAAAATATAAAATTTGGAATTTTTATAAATATTTTGAATTTATTTTTGTAATTTTTATTGAGAGAGAAACCAATTTGCTCATTTTCAAAATTGATAGGGATTAAAGGGGTATTTACACCAATCAGTTATTCGAATTATTTGAACTGTAAAATTCAACTCTTCTCGAATTTGAAACTTGAATTACTTATTTGAGTTGACTCGAAAAAATCAAATAACACAATTTGATTAACTCGGAATTTAAATTTTTTTTTTATTTTTGCTCACCCCTACTTAAAATCTTTAGTTTTTAAGCACAAATAAAATAATATTACATCATCAATTTTTATTATTATACACTCATGCATATTTAATATCTTCTCTAATTTTTTCTCAAAAAAAATGATTTTCTCTAATTTAATTTAACTTTAATTAAATCACTTAACAAATTAAAAATTTTAATCAATAAACCAACATGTTTCATTCTTTTATAATTTTTAAATTATTTTTAGTTTTTTTTTTAAATTCAGTCGTCTTGTGTTTCTTTGCTTCCAAAATGTATTTTATTTTTATGGAGACAAATTTTTTATTCTTTTAGTTTCAAGATTGAAAAATGTTGCAATTGTTAAAAGATGTGATGGTTTCCTTTAGCTGTAAAAACACTTGAGGCCTTCTCCTTTATAAACTAGATGCTGATGAATGGTATAAAATATTACATAGCAATTTTGGGACGTACCTGATGATGCATGCAAGTTAAGGCTAAGCATCAGTTGCTTTCAGGTTTGTTACAACCCGTTAAGATTCCTTTATGGAAACGATGGACTTTGTTAGTGGGTTGCCCTTAACACCCACTGAGAAGGATTCTGTCTGGGTCATCGTGGATCGATTGACCAAGTCCGCTCATTTTATTCCGGTTCAGACGGACTAATCTCTACATAAGTTAGTAAAACTCTACATTTCTGAGATTGTAAGACTACATAGAATTCATGTTTCAATAATTTCTGATAGAGATCTTCGCTTCACTTCTCGATTCTGAAAGAAACTGCATGAGGCTCTGGGTTCGATATTGGACTTTAGTACTACATTCCATCCTCAGACTGATGGTCAGTTTGAGAGGGTGATTTAGATACTGGAAAATATGCTTCGGAGATTTGTGATAGATTTCCGGGGTAGTTGGAAGGATTTTCTACCATTAACTGAGTTCGCCTACAATAACAGTTTCCAGTCTAGCATCCACATGGCACCTTATGAGGCTTTATATGGTCGTAAGTGTCGTACTCCACTATGTTAGACTCAGTTGGGTGAGAGACGGGTTTTGGGTCCTGAGTTGGTTTTCGAGACTGAAGATAAAGTTAGACTGATTAGGGATCGTCTCAAGGCGGCCTCTGATAGATAAAAATCTTATACGGATCTAAAAAGGCTAGATATTGAGTACTCTGTGAGAGACTTCGTCTTTCTAAAGGTTTCTCCTTAGAAGAAGGTTTTGAGGTTTGGTCGCAATGACAAGTTAAGCCCTAGGGTTATTGGGCCATATCGGATTCTAAAGCGTGTGAGACCGGTTTCTTATCAGTTGGAGCTACCTTCAGAGTTGGATAGTATCCACGATGTGTTTTACGTCTTGATGTTGAGGCAGTACCGGTCTGATCCATCTCACGTAGTCTCTGTTGAGGAGATTGAGGTTAGACCGGACTTGACTTTTGAGGAGGAATTGGTTCAGATTCTGGATCATGATGTTAAGATTCTGAGGAGGAAGTCCATTCCGTTAGTAAAGGTTCTGTGGCAGAATCATGGCATTAAAGAAGCCAAGTGGGAACTTGAGGACTCAATGCATTAGCAGTATCCTCATCTGTTCTGATCAGGTAAATTTCGAGGTCGAAATTTCTTTTAGGGGGTAGAGTTGTAACGCCCTAAATAATTTATTTCTGTGTCTGTATGTTCTAACACAAGTGTGTAACTGCTTCAATGGTTAAGTGTTCTGAGTGTGTCTGAAAGGTCTTCTTGGGTTTAAGTCCCACATTTGCCAAATTTTGTTATTCTTTTTATCCAAGCCTTACCTTATTGAGTGGTCTTTTATAAAATTGTTTGTTAATCCATATCAGAATGAGCTTGCTGGTTTGAGTGGTAAGGGAGTTAGTGTGTTGAAGGTTCTGGATTCAAATCCTTGCGATAGCATGGATGTTAGATTTTTGCTTGGTTGTCTAATGGAGTTTCGATTGAATTGAAAGTCTGAGGAGGTTGTAAGTTAGTGGGTTAGTGAGAAAGATGGGGGATGTGGGATAATTTTTTTTTATTCATTTTTTTTCAAAATTCTCTCTTTCTTGAAAAAAACTGACGTTCATTTCTCTTCCTCTGCCATTTTCTTCCACTTTTCTTTTCAACTGGATTTTTTCTCTTTTTTCTTCCCCGTTTTAACAAGAAAATTATGTTACCTTATCACGATATTTTGAATCTTTGCGTTTACTTTTTTGGTAAGTAAAAGTGATATGTTTCGCTCAAGTAAGAGGTCTTTTCTTTTATCCCATTTAGAGCTATGTTGAATTTTTCGTTGATGTTGAACTCATGTTTTGGCATCAGTGAATCGAGAAGATCGTGACTCTACTCTTGCGAAATCGTAGTTAATCGTACGGAGTGTTGGGGTAAGCAATGAACATTTGATTTGAACTATTGTCGGTCTTGAGTTTTCAGTTTATTCATGTTTTGATATTGATTTTGAGTGTTATTATGTCGAATCTTAAGTTTTAGAGGGCTCGTGTTTACGGTGCATGGAAACCATACCAGGTGTGTACCCGAAACGCAGGAAATCGAATTTCGACAAAAGCTAAAAAATTGTTATGCCGATGCCACACGAGCGTGTGGTCACCTGTGTGGTTGGCCATGTACGAGACACGGCCGTGTGGTCGAAGAAGGCATGGTCGTGTGCGGGACACGACCGTGTGGTGGCTTGAATGTAGCCATGTGAGCCACACGGGATAGGCCAAGCTGGGCGTATAGGCTACACAGGCGTGTGGGTTTTGGGCCAAGCCGTGCGGGTCACACGGGTAAGGCCAATTTGGGCATGTGGACCCATATTTCTGAAATTTTCCCCAAGGTCGTATTGGTCGTTCTGATCGACTATAGGCCTATCGTAGGGTCGGTAAGGGCTATCCAAATCCTACTTTATATGAATTGGTAATCTAAAAGTAAGTTCTAAGTAGGACACTATTATACATGTTTGTCTGTTCTGTTATATGAATGTCTGTTATTTGTATATAAGCATGTTGAGCATGTCTAATCTGTAAATTCTGTATCTGATTTCTGTAACTGTTTTGGAGTGGGATTTTATATATGAAGAAAGTGTTTTGAAAGGCAACCTTCCCCTATATTCTGGCAGCTTGGCTGCGCATTATTTGACTTGTGTCGTAATGTCACGATATGGTGTGTAGGGATGGGTGGGTGTTTTTAACCCCACATGGTGTGTTGGGATGGTCGGAGTTGGTGTGTAGAGGATGGAGGTAGGATTCTGTATATTTTGATTTATATATCTAATTCTGTTGATTGTCTCTTAAATAGGCGTGAGCCCGAATCTGTATCCGATTGCATATGAGATTTCTATATGTTTGCATGCTTAATTCTGTTGGGTTACGTATTGAGTTTACGAAAACTCACATCTATCTGTCTCACTACAAGAAAATAGACTTTTAGCGGCGCTTTTTTTCGCCTTTAGCGGCGTTTTTAAGCGCCACTAAAATTTTTTGCGGCGCTTTTTAAAACGCCGCTATAGGTAACGCCACAAATTATTTAAAAAAAATCCGCTAAAAGTCATGGCTTTTAGTGGCGTTTTTGAGAAAAGCGCCGCAAAAAAGCCACGGCTTTTAGCGGCGGTTTTCCCACAAACGCCGCTAATTTTGACAGATTTGCAATATATTTTTTTTACCAATATCCAGCCCTTCCTGCATTAAAATCCAACCAAATACAACAAATATAGTATAAAATGCAGCCAAAAATAGCAAATTTAGCATAAAAAAATACAACAAAAAACATTAATTCTAAATGATACTTCAAATTTAACAAAATATATATGATATAATTAATAAATAAAGTATAATTTAAAATATTCTAACAATAATGTTAAACGTGACAAAGTTAAAAATATTCTTACAATGAGAAAACTAATGTCTAAGATGGCGGCTTTTGCATTCTTTGAAACATCTGCATCATCTCTGAAGTTTGTGGCTGGAGGTCATCGTACTTTTTGCTCTGCTCTGCTACCATCGCTGCTGCCTCTGCCTCCCTCGCTCGTGCCTCTGCCTCCCTCGCTGCTGCCGCTGCCTCCCTCTCTGCTGCCTCCGATCTAAGTTGTTGCTGGAGTTCTTCATATTTTCGTTGAACCTCGGCAATTTGCTCAACCGTGTTCGCTTGCATCTGAGCTATCTGGTCTCTTAACCTCTGAACTTCAGCTTGAGCTTGACTTCCGGAAGGCATGTATTGCTGGGAGCCGGATCCAAAATATTGGGTCGGTGTAACACCAGATCCTTGAAATCGAACCCGACCATACCTTTCAGGACCCAAAACTTCAGTGATAATTATGTTATCAATGTTCTCAAGATTAACAGAACTATCAGTCGAAGCAATCGCTTCATATTCCGCCTTCTTCTCCTTTAGTTTCTCCTAAAAAAATAATTAAATAGTTAGAAACAAAATATATAATAAAAATGAATACAACATAACTTAACATTATTTAAAACTACTAATGATGAATTAAATTAAACAATTATAATTAAAGATTATAAATATTTTGAAAAAATCAAATATTATTAAGTAAATATACCATAATTTCTCCAGGTTCGGATGTCATAGGAGATCCATCTTTCTTCCTATGCGTAATCTCAAAAAGCTGAAGGCGTCCAACTTTTTGTCCAGATTTGACTTCTTACAATATAGTAGTAAAAATATTATTTAATAGTAGAAAGTTATTAATATTTGAAAGAATTAATAAATTCATAATACCTCCTCGGCCTCATTACTGAAAGCAAAACTTCTCGACCTCTACCGTAATGCGTGAATTTTTTTTTTGCTCACTACTTGTTCCAACTCGCTCACGGTCCTACATAATGAAATTATTATAACGTATATAGTAAACATTATATATAAGAGTTTGGAAATACCCAATACCTCTCCTTTTTTTGAATTCCAGAATCTAACCGCATCTTCCCATTGGTACCTCAAAGATTCTCATGGGGGACATTTCTCAATTTTTCCTCGAGGCTTATGTCTTTCTTAAAATATTGTTTTTTTAAAGTGCTTTTATTGTCTCTCCATTTTTACCCAATGCCTTCTTGATATAATCATCGAGAGACCTCAAAAGCAAATCTCTCCTAAAAACACAAGTTTAGAATGTAAATATAAATGAAACTTAAACCAAAGTATTATAAATTACATTCACATTTTGTTACCTTAATATTAGCGAGAGCCTGATTTTTGTTGCTATCAGGCATGTGATGCCATGATTCGTAGTTGATGGGCAACATATTGGCATTTCGTGCTAAAATGCCCAAATAGCTGCTAAAAGTCGAGCTTGGATCCAACAGTGACCATGAGTATTTCTACCTACTTTGACACGCTCGACAGGATCTAAGTCGTATAAATCTCTAAGCAGCGTACGTCCTCGAACTCTGCGCGTCCCACCACTTTCAGCTGGAAAATGATATACTATTATTATATTAAAATTGACAAATAAATCAATAATAAAAGTCAACACATGTAAAATGAACTTAACATTACTTTGAAATTATTCAGGATCGTCAAGTGTCTCCGGCACATTCGAAGATCCAACAACTGTCTGCTGTTCACTATTTCCTTCTTCCGAATTTGGAGTATCTCGTAATCTTCTTCTACGCATTTTTCCTGCAATACACATAAAATAGTTAAAATTTTAGTAACAAATTACAACAATAATAGTACATATAAAATAGTTAAATTATATAACATGACCAAGATTAAAATTATAATATTACATATAATTAAAAAATCGTAAAAGCTTACTACATCATTATTCGTAAATATCTTCATCCACATCATGTCGAACCCATTGATGTTGTGTACTAGTACTAGGGATATTTTCATCTAAGTTTTGTTCTGGAAAAGGTAATGTTTCTGGTCTTTCAACGATGTCATCTCTACTTCCATTACCCATGTCAAACAAGTCTCTAGGGGTGTTCCGGAGTACAACATACCAACCCTCATCAGTTGGATCTTTCGAATAAAAAACTTATTTCACTTGAGAGGAAAATACATATGGCTCGTCCATCAATTGTTGTCCAGTGTGAATCAAGCGAGAGAAATTCACCATTGTAAAACCAAATTGATCTTTTTTAATTCCTCGAGCAGTATTAACATTAGCCCAATCACACCGAAATAAGACAACTTTCCATCTGCTATAGTAATCCAACTCAATAATGTCGGTAAGAAGTCCGTAATACTCTACATTACCCTCAACCGGATTACTGTCCCTAGCACTAGCATAACTTGTAATTGAAGAATTAACAACAACTCCACAATTTTGAGTTCTCCTTATTCTCTCGCGATACTTTGTATAAAATCTGTATCTATTGATAAGGAAGGCACTATATCTTTTTATTACTCTATTCGGACCTTGGGAAAGCCATTTAACTTCGTCATTGACGTCCTTCCCACTCCAAACCTATTGAATCGAAAGTAAATTGAATAATTATAAATGTTTTATGTAAAAACATTCTTATTTAATTAACTAAATTTCGCGAATATATGTAACTTATTAACTTTAGTTACATGCCATTTGGCTTAACCATTCATGAAAAGATTCTGTGAATAACTTATTAATCTCTCGATGTTGTAATCTTCGAGAGCGTGCACGAGATCTCAAAATTTGTTTGTACTCACTATGTTAAAAACAAGTTTAATTGGTTAGAAGATAAATAAATCAAAACGACGAATATGTGAGGAAATTTTAGAACTTGCGTAACGATTCAACTAAATTGTGGTGAAAAAGTACATATCGATGTGCTTGTATCCACGATATATCATCTAATTCTGCAATTTCAACTTTGCCGATTGGCTCTCCATAACTTTGGAATAAATAAGTTTCGACCAAGTTATGATCATTGAGCCCAGCATTTCTAGATAGTCTATTCAATCGTGTTTCAACATCTTCTAAATATCTAGAACAGAAGGTCATGCACTCCTCTACCAAGTAGCCTTCAGCAATTGATCCTTCTGGATAACGCTTATTGCGACAATAAGATTTCAATTTGCTTAGGAACCTAAACACGATATACAATATTTATCAAAAGTTGTAACTAAATGTATAGAGGCGAATGAATAAATACTTGATAAATAAATTAGCACCTTTCTATAGGATACATCCATCGATAAAAAACCGGTCCACCAAGTATTGCTTCGTGAGGGAGATGGATTACCAAGTGCACCATAATAGTGAAGAAGGAAGGTGGAAAGATCTTCTCCAAATTGCATAAAGTCAAAGCAATTCGATCCTGTACTTTCTTAAGTTCTTCAACATCCAAAACTTTGCCACAAATAGCTTTCATTATATTGAATAGTTCAATTATACAGGACGTCACATTTTTTGACATGCAACAGCGTAAAGCAACTGGGAGTAAATCTTGCATCAAGATGTGGTAATCATGTGATTTTAATGAATATAATCTTCGATCTTTAAGACTCACACATCGAGATATTTGACGCATACGCATCTAGGACCTTTATATCCTTCAACACCATGCAAAACATCTCTTTCTCTTTCTTTGACATTGAAAAAATAAAAGGCGGCAACCGACATTTCCCATTCGGAAGTACTTCAGGATGAAGATCACGCCGAATTCTCATGTCAACTAAATCAAGTCGACTCTGAAGATTGTCTTTTGATTTTCCATCGACATTTAAAATTGTCCCAATTATGTTCTCGCAGACATTCTTCTCAATATGCATGACATCAAGATTGTGGCGTAAAATGTTATGCTCCCAATAAGGCAACTCAAAAAAATACTCTTTTTTTTCCACAAGTCCGCCTCATTAGGATCATCCTCTTCGTCAGATTCATCATCAGATTCATCCATCGATCTTCTCCTTATTTGCATGATAGGTGGTTGATTCATCTTCCCGTAACTAAAGTTGATATCTTTTAACATAAACAAGATTCCAGATCCAACAGTCTGCTCAGGAGCTCCTCTGTACTCTTCAGTACCATCAAATAGAGTCCTCTGAAATCTAAATTTATGATTTCCATCTAACCACCGACGATGGCCCATGTAAGAGAACTTCTTCCCATTATACAACCACTTCGAACAAGTTTGCGCAGCACAACAAGGACAGGCATAACGTCCTTTAGTACTCCAACCCGATAAATTAGCATAAGCCGGGAAATCATTAATTGTCCACAATAAAGTTGCACGTAAATTAAAGTTCTCTTTTCTTAATACATCATATGTCTCAACACACTACTATAATTGTTTTAACTCTTCAATAAGTGGCTACAAATAGATGTCAATATCATTTCTGGGGCCTTTCTCTCCAGGGATAATCATTGATAAAATAAATGAAGATTGCTTCATGCAAATCCATGGAGGCAAATTGTAAGGAACAAGCACTACAGTGCCAAGTCTTCGTATGAAGTACTCGATTTTAAAAGGATTAAAGCCATCACCGCTAGCCCAAGCCTCACATTCCGAGGATCGCTTGCAAAGCTTGGAAATTTACTGTCAAACGATTTCCAAGCTAAAGAATCAGCAGGATGCCTTAATAATCCATCATCGGTTCGTTGATCATTATGCCACCTCATAGAATCGGCCGTCTTTAACGACATGAAAAGCCTTTGAAGTCTTGGTATTAGGGGAAAATATCGCATAACCTTGACTGGCTTCTTTCTTAAATGCGCCCCACCTTCATCCCCATTCATATCTTCTATATTCCCGTTCATCCAACGAGACTTACCGCAAACATGACAATACTGCTAGTTC
This sequence comes from Gossypium longicalyx, assembly GCA_025698465.1. Taxonomy (NCBI): domain Eukaryota; kingdom Viridiplantae; phylum Streptophyta; class Magnoliopsida; order Malvales; family Malvaceae; genus Gossypium; species Gossypium longicalyx. The sequence goes on from CM046999.1 coordinate 43,123,894, forward strand.
TTCTGATCACCCCAGTACAACATGCAGTCATTTGGGCAACTATGAATTTTATCGTACCCAAGGCCCAAATATTTTATTAGTCTCTTCATATCTTGACAAGACTGGGGGATTTTTGCAAACGGAAACATCTCTCTCAGAAACTCTAGTAGCATTGTAAAAGAGTTTCCGGTCCACCCTCCCAAACATTTTAAGTGAAATAGACGAAAACAAAAAGACAATTTTGAATATTTTGATCCCTCATAAAATTCTTCGTTCATTTCGTTAAGTAAATTGTAGAACTTCGCCGCTTCTTCATTTGGCTCCTCATCAGGTGCACTTGTTCCCGTTTCGCAAAAAACATTTCCACCAATATTACAATCGTCGGATGCAATAAAGTTAGGTGGAAACGATTGCTCACCATGATCGTGCATATTAAATGCATCCCGCAAAGATACCTTCCATGTCATCTTCTCTAACATACCGAGGGTAAGTAGTATCGGGATAAGTCGGATTAATCGTTGAAGAAGTTCCACTAGATGTACACTCTCCATGGAAAATCCATTTTTATACCCCGAATAAAGCCATCAACAATTAGATGTTCGTGAGACAACTTCACGAAAATGCCAATTGATGTTGCCACACCTCTTACACGGGCAAAGAATCATATTCTCTTGGCTTGCATTTTGAAATGCAAAATTTAGAAAAGTTTGAACTCCATTTTGATAGCCGTTACTTACCCTTGACAAATTCATCCAACTCCTATCCATATCATTGTTCTTGAAGTCTAAAGTTGACAATAAATTACACGGATAAGTTGTTTATTTATAAGTATAATTAAGTTATGTAAGTCATGTATTATGTAAGTTATGTATTATGTAAGTCATGTATTATGTAAGCTATGTAAATTATGTAACTTATGAAATTTGGTCTTTAAATTATGTAATTTATGAAATTTGAACTTTAAATTATTATGTAAATTAGATTTTCACTTTAAATGACAATTTTATTGATAACTCTCCCATGAATCATTTTATGTAATCGTTTGTTTTGTTTTTCAAAAAAAAAATTAGGTAAGTTATTGAAGATCAATCTAATACAATGGGTTAAACCCATATTGACGATATTTATAAATTAGATATTACCATGAATATAGGCATAGGCATAGGCCTAGTAAACATGGAAGGTTTCAAGAAACCACGACATGTGCCAAAACTTTTAGAGTGAGTGGGTATAAAAGTCAAAACATTTCATAATTGTTAAATAAGGATGAAACGTTACTTATGTGCTTAAACAAAGGTTTTTCACACACTTCACTTTACTTCACATTAGTTTGTAATACAAAATTAGATGAATATTGGTTTATTTAAAATAGAATATTTTTAATAAGATTTTTGTATGATTCATTTTATAATCACTATAGCTATCATTAAAATAATTTTCACTTGTTGAGAGGGCGTAAAAAGCAACTATTGAATTTGGAGTAGTGCTCAGAGAAAAATTGAGAAAATAAAAGATAAATTTGAATCATAATAGGGTTAATATTTGATATAGTGACAGTATGTTTTTTTCACAAGTAATTTTAAAAAATTAACATATGTCTTTATTTTTTAGTATTTTACTGAATTAAAAATTTTATCGAGTTAAGCAAAATGAAATTTGAGTCGTATCGAATAAAATTGAGTGAAATTATTCGAATTCAATTAAAAAAGAAAACATATTGTCGAAACCATTTTTAAAAGGGGTTTGAAAAATGGGGTTCGACTTTTTGAAAAATAAAAATGAAAGTCGCCACCAACCTTTTTAGGTGTGATTGGATCACCTTTATAAAACATTTTGGTCTACGAAATTCAAGAAAACAGGTTTGGGAGTCGGTTACGCACAAGGAAGGATTAGCACCCTCGTAACGCCCAAAATTGGTACCGAATTGACTATTTATTGTCCTAATGTCGAAAATTTGAAAAGATTTTAAAACTTGAACAATTTAAAGTTGAAACTTGAGATTCCTTTATTCCGAAAGTATACAAACATCACATCCAGCATGTTAGGACACGATGTTTTAAATCCTCGTAACTAAAATTATCTCATGATTTTGAAAATTTATTAAAAGGATATTTGGTTATTTAGTCAAACGAAAAATCGCAACCCAGCATGTTAGGGCACTATTTCCCGAATTTCTAAACACCAAACATTGCCTTATTTAAGAAAAAAAAACTTTTTCAATTAAATGAAATATATTTTTTAAAACAATGAATAATATAGAATTTAATAATAAAAAATTGATATAATACTAAAATTATTAAAAAATAAAATATAAAAGAGAATTAAAAATCAAGGAAATAGGGATTAAATAAAAAAAGGTTGAAAACGAAGATGAACAAAGAATAAATAAGAACAAATCGTAGAAAATAAGAACACAAGAGGGAGAGAAATTTGAGTGAAAGCTCTCAAAAATTTTATTGTTTCCCAAAACTCCAGTGTCTTTTACAATGAAGGGAGAGGCCTCTATTTATAGTTGAGCCTCCCAAAATCCAACGATACAGATCAATTACATCAACGGTTAAGATTAAAGGATATCTACAAATTAAATCTCCAAGATTACAAAATCATATCTTCTAAGATTGTATATCATATCTAAGATTGCAATCATATCTAAGATTGTATCATATCTAAGATTGCAATCATATCTAAGATTGTATCATATCTAAGATTGCATATCACATCTAAGATTGCATATCATTGAAGATTATATTTCCATATAAGTCAAACTTGTAGATAGACCTTAAATTTTTTCAAGTAATGGGCCATTCCGATCGAGCCAAATTATATTTGTAATTCTGGACTGAACTTGGACTTCGTTTTTTTTGGGGGGTTTATTATTTTTGTTTTTGGACTTATTTCTGGGCCCGGGCAAAATTGAGTGTCTACACATATCAAATTAAAAACTTATTATAGTATAACTAATTTAAAAATACTTTTAAAAGCCAAAAATTTAAAATTAATTTGGAAACAAAATAGTTCTGCTCCAAACAGAACCAACAATTAAATCTTTACAAAATCGCAACCCCAAAATATTAATTTTTCCAAAATCATCATGATAAAACTACTATTGATTAGAATTTTGAAATAAAACGTACCTTAATAATTTCAACAACCTGGTCTACTCCACTCCACTCTCAAAGAAACAGAGACCGAGTCAAAAAGTAATATTTGTTAAGTAATTTAAAGTGAAAATGCATAGAAATAAGGAAAAAAAAATTTAGCAACGAAACTGTATGTACCTAGAAACAGGATGTCAATGGTCAGTGGTGTATTTAGTTGCACCAAATATTAATTCAGGTGCTCGATAGTACCTACAACAGATGTAAGATTATAAGAGTAGCACCAAACATATTTCAGTTTAAGCAAATATAAAAACTTTATCTATATCAGTACCAAATATTAATTCGAAGATTAAATGGCAGCTTCAATTGAACCAATAGTTGCAGGAGGAGCAGGAAGCAGTAACTGAAATACATACAACATTAATTCACTAATACAGACACATGGAACTATATCCTAAAAGTCAAAACACAAGGAATTAAAGTATATCAATATTTTGTCAAGCTTCTTTCTTTCTTTTTCTTTTTTACTTTTAAACAATAACATTTAAACTTAGTTGTTATCATCTTAATCTTCTAATTTGTAATTTTTTATTTAGCTATTATCATGAGATAATAATTAATATAAAATATTTTTAAGAAAATAATTAATTTAAAATTTTAAAATCCTTGAAATGAGTAACTTTATTTGAAGAAAAATTAAAATTAATTTTAAATTTAAAATATAATATTATTTAAAATTTAAGTCATTTTATTTAGTAACTTAATTTATCTCAAATGAGTAAACTTTTGTTCCACAACGTGAAGAAATAATAATATATAATAGTAAATTTAGATCTTAATATTTATATTTTTTGTCAATATAAAAAAGAGTCAATTTATTTTTTTTAAACGGATATGTTAACTAAAACATTAATTTTGATGTTGTTGGTTTGGCAACTCACATGACAATTCATGTGGATATCCTGTTAAAATAGTCTTATATGTTACATTAACAAATAATTAAAAATTATAAAAAATTAAAATTAAAATTTAAAATATAAAAAGTTCATAGAAATTCAAAAATTAAAATTAAAATGCATTCATATCACCAAACATTATGCTTCATTTTTCAATATCAAGCTCCTTATGTGATAGTGGTCGAAGACTAAAGAAAACAGAAATGAAAAACAACCATTAATTCTAGTCTCTACCAGGTATTAAAAAGGATAGCGCACCTTGGCAAAGAACATTATGTTTCGTGGGTGGAGAGGGGAACACCTGCAACCTGCACTGGGACAATGTTATCTACCAACTAATGCTGATAACTACGTATCTCCAAACCCAAACTTAAATGTTTCCCCAAACCAAAACCCTATAAGAAAACAAATTAACATTCATAAACACAGTACAGTAGATACACACACCAAGTGCTAGCAAATATTTACCTAAACCAGCTTGCAAATAGAAAACAAAAATTCGTGAAGCTTCCTCAAATGCTAACAAATTTCCTAAACAACAATTTAACACAACTACTCAAGAGGCTGGCAACATTTCAGTAAAGGAGAAAAGAAATAATAAGTACAAGCGAAGAAAAAGCAACAGTTTTAAAAATAATGGTGAAATTCATTGCTATTACCTTTACACTCTTTGGCCTACTTAATTCAGTTTGACCAAAAAAGAGAAAGAAATAGAGAATTTGGAGCTCAATAACTGCCCTACAAAATTGTGCTCTATGTCATGAACTTGTTGATGTAATCACATAACATAACTATATGTAGCTATTTTAATCATATAAGAAACTAAATAAGTGAACAGAAAATCAGTAACACCAAAGCTGTCACCACATACGCTTGTTATACAAGATAAACTAAAATCAAGCATATGATCTTCGTACCTGGAAGACAAGACGTTTATTCAAACCAACAGTGAATTTGTGTGCAACCATCTTTGCAACTGCATTAAAGAAAAAATCTTTTAGCAAAGGATTAATAAATTACTATTTTTTTAAAGAATAACAAAAAGAGTGAGGATGACACAATATTCATCTTAAGTCAGATTACTCCATGGAATTTGTACCATTACTTAAACTCAAATTTCCAATTTTCAAACACATTTCAACACTTAACACTCGAGGATAAAAAGCATGAATCAAATCCAACAATTAAAGCAGATAGAGTGAAGAAACATCGTGGATTTCTTTTTCCCGAAAAATTTATTACTAAAACTACAGTTACAGTTCTTCCACTGATAAAAGATTAGCTACTCAAACAAGAGAAATTGTTTTTTCAGTAGGTGCTTAAAGTAAATTCGGACCTTGACAGCATTATGGACACTTGTCATGTCTTCAAATTCAACAAACGCATAACAAACACCATCCTGCACTCAAACGAAATATTTTAGCATTAAAAGGCAAACTATCTTAATCGGAATACGAAAAAAGCTAAACAGATTTTAATTCCTCCATTATTTCACCAAATTTCACCAAATTTCACCAAACATCCTGCACTCCATCAGGACTGATCTCACCAAATTTCTTGAATTCCTCCATTATTTCAGATTCAGACACAGTATTGGGCAAGTTCCTTACATAAACAGATTTTAATTCACCTAAAACACACAAGTAACAAATTAACTACGTGTATTTTTAGCTTCGAGATTATAGCTAAGAAATGCCTTTTTAAAGTTCCAAACCCGATGAACATTTCAAGATTTGCATTGACAAAGTCTTGTAGAGTTTTTATTCAATTCTCTCATACATGTCGCAATCCCACATAGTAAAAGTTACATATAAGCTTTATTACCTTCATATTCTACGGGTGTACCAAATATATAAATAAATGGAATTGATATTAACCAAAACAATTTGGTTTGTCTCTGTCTTTTGCCAAAGTCAAGAAAAAACCAAGTTTAGTTTATTATTAAATAGTCAAAATGGTTGCCTTTCCGTCAAGATTGTGGACATTCGTCTGCAACCTTTTCTCCTTTTTCAAAAGGAAACGTATGTGGGTGCACCAAAGTCCAACTCTCAATCTAAAACGATTGCTTATTAATTTATCTAACTTCTTATTAATTTATTGATTTTTTCTAAAATCATCATCATAAAATATTATCGATTAGCAAAAAAATAATGAAATCAAACTTAATAACTTCGTAGCTTTTAAGAGTAAAATACCTCTACAAACCGAATTTCCAGCGGCGGCGGAGGGGAGAAGATGCGTCGGAGGAGAGAAGAGGCGAAGAGTTTCCTTCTAAAACCGAGAAGATGCGTCGGATGTTTGAGAAACTAGGGTAAAAAATTTGGGGGAGAAAAAGTTGGGGGAAATTTGGGGGAAATCGGGAAATTGACTTTGGCAGAGAGTAAAGCAAATTTGGGCCTCACAGAAACGACGCCGTTTAAGTTAAAAAAATTAAAAGTTTGCGGTGTTTTCAGAAAACGCCACTAATAAAAATAAAAAACGACGACGTTTCCCACCAATCCCCTAAAAGATATTTGTGGCGTTTCCTTCAAAAACGCCGGTAATGACAACTTTTTGCGACGTTTGAGATAAAGCGCCACTAATAACAAAATACTAAACGACGTCGTCTGATAGATATTTGTGGCGTTTTATAGGGTTCGCCACTAAAAAAAATGAAAACGGCGATGTTTCAATTGACATAACTTTGTGGCGTTTCTGAAAAACGCCGGTAATTCATTCCTTTTGTGGCGTTTTTATTAAAAGCGCCACTAATAACAAAGTATCAAACGACAGCGTTTTGCTTCCATGGATATTTGTGGCGTTTTTCAATAAAACACCGGTAAAATTTAATATCATTTACTCTTTATATTTTTATAATATTATTAATTAATCAAAATTCTTAATATTATTAACACTAATTAATCAAAACTCTAAACCTTAAAGCATTAAACTATATCCTTATAACCTTAAACCCTAAAGTATATCCCCTAAACCCTAAACTATATCCCCTAACCATAAACCACAAAACAATAACCCCTAAGCCTTAACCACAAAATGTATGAATTAATCATAACCCTAAACTATATCACTTGATCCTTAAACCACAGAATAATAACACTAATTAATCAATACTCTAAACCTTAATCCATTAAACTATTTCCCCTACTAAAGTACCCTAAACTATATCCCTTAAACCCTGAACTATATCCCCTAACCATAAACCACAAAATAATAACCCCTAAGCCTTAACCATAAAATTTATGAATTAATCATAACCCTAAACTATATCTTCTGATCCTTAAACCATAAAATAATAACACCAATTAATCAATACTCTAAACCTTAAACCATTAAACTATATCCCCTACTAAAGTACCCTAAACTATATCCCCTGAACCTTAAACCACAAAATAAAAACCCCTAAGCATTAACTCCTAAACCATGCTTTAACCCATAACCCATAAACCCCTAACCACTAACCACTAACCCATAACCCTTAAACCCCAACCCTTAAACCATAAGCCATAAACATAATCCCTAAACCCATAAACCCTAAACCTTTAAAAAGTAAATCTTAATCTTTTAACCCTAAATTATACACCCTAAACCATAAAATGGGCAAATAATATAGTGTTTTAGTTTTTTTTTAAATTGAGTTTTAAGCGGTCTAATTTCAATATTATTTGGGTCTAGTCGAGATTGATATAATCGTAAAATTTGCCCTTCTAATACAATTACCAAAATACTTTTATATCTAATATTAGTTTAAAATAGATGATGATAAAATTCATATCATTATTTTCTCTAGCATAATGTTATAATTATAAAATGATTAATGATATCGTTAAAAATATAATAAAATTTTAAAAATATTTGTTGTATTTTGATAAAAATATAAAAAATTCAAATACATCATAACGTACTTATAAGTTATTTGTTCTATTTTGATAAAAAAATATATATTAAAAATTTAAAATTTTGACATAATTGCGGCGTTTATAACCCAAAACGCCACTAACAAGCATATATAAAAACGCTAACGTTTTTGGGCAATCTTAAACATATTTGCGGTGTTTTAGAGGAAAACGCCGCTAAAGACAGATATATTGCGGCGTTTTTCAATAAACACCGCTAATGCCAATATAGCTCAACCACGAAACGACGTCGTCCTTCTCATTGCTTTTGCAGCGTTTTCGACTTAGCGCCACTACTACTCGACATATAGCGGCATTTTCCTGGAAGCGCCGCTAATTCCACGTAACCTTATTTTAAACGACGTCGTTAACCTTAATATTTTAGCGGCGCTTTTCTTAAAACGCCGCTAATGCTGATATTTTATGGCGTTTTTGCCTAAGTGCCACTAATTCCATGGAAACTCAACGTAAAAGACGTCGTTTTGCTGAATCTTTTAGCGGCGCTTTATTTAAAACGCCGCTAATGCTCGATCTTTTGCGGCGTTTTGGTGAAGCGCAGCTAATGCTCAACCTTTAGTGGCGTTTTCTATTAAAACGCCGCTAAAAACGCCGCTAAAAACGCCGTTAAAAACCTGTTTTGCTGTAGTGTCTGTTATGTTTAGGTAACTACAGACTTAGGCGGATCGGTGCGGCAGAGACTCAGCGGTGACCACTCGACCAAGAACAGTTATGCTTAGTAATTTTTATGGTTTTTATTTAAAATTTCCAATTTTAATTGAGAGTTTGTAATTTCTAGGACTCTCTGAACTGTATGGTTTTTTTTACTTGGATTTGGTTTCATTTGCATGATTTGGAAAAATGATTTGTGAAAACAACGATTTTTACGTAAACAAGGTTTTTCTAAAAATTCCAACTACTTTTTTTGAAATACAACGGTTTTCGTAAGCTTCTGCTGTAGAATACGTTTTAAGGCAAATTAATTAATTAAATAAACGTTTTGACAATGGATATAAGCAAATAAAAGTTGAAAACTGAAATAGTTTTATTGTATTGACTTCGTTATCAAAACTCATTCTTTATGACATCTCCAGATTCGATCATAATGTTTAGGCTGAGTTTGAGATGTTACAATATTACTCTCCTATTTTTTTTAATAAAAATAAATCAAATTAAATTAAATAAATTAAAAACTTATCCAAATAAAATTAAAAGAATTAAGAAAAAAACCTAAAAAAGTACTGACACCAAACCACTAAGTTTATAGTTGACTTCTAACAAAATAAAACATAAATGTAATTTATGAGGGATTTGTTTTACTGAAATCAACTAATTTCAAAAATGGTTTCAAGAAAATTTGATAAACACAAGAAAAGTTTTTTACATTAAATAATTGAAAGGCCAAAAAAATACTAATTTTCCAAACATATATAAAGCAACTTTTGCTTGGGTGTTCTTGTTTAAGTCCCTTTCTAAGCAACTCCCTCATCCCAAATTCTTTGCAATAATAATAAAGTAGTGTTTAGAAAATAATTTAATAATTGAGTTTAGGTGTAATTGCTTATAATTACATAAGGATGATATGTTTGGATAACAATTGTAATTGATGAGTCTCACTAAATTGAGTATAATTGAAGCATCACAATTACATTTTTCAGTTCTTAGGGGAAGGCGATAATTTGAGTAATTATACAGGTATTACATCTAAATCCAATTTTAGAATTTATTTTTATACATGTTATAAAATTTATATTATAAACATAAACACGTGTGAGTGTTTGAGATGGATAAAAAATTATATTATAAAAATAATTTGTGTATTTTATAAAATTATGAAAAAAATCATATTATTTAAATCCTAAAAAATTCTAAAATTATGGAAAAAAAAGTTTCTTATAAAACATAATTTACATGTTATAAAAGTGTAATAATATATTTATTTATAAAAATTATGACCAAGTATGAACATAACTTATTTATGTGCCCATACTATATATTATAAAATAATATACTTATTCATAAAAAAATTATAATTTTTTATCATAACTTATTTATAAAAAATAACTTTTAAAAAATATTATAAAAAATTATATTATCAGTAAGAAATGTTATCAAAGTTTAGTAAAAGTTAAAAATCTTTTTTTAATAAAGGCTATACATTACAAATTTTATGTTATTTTTATTTAATTTACCTAATATAAAAAGGGATATAACCTAATATCAGTCTTTCTCAAAATTAAGTTTATGTAAATCTTTATTATTAACCTACAAACTATTTGGATTGTGAACTTAAATATTATGAGGTCAATGCTAATTAGAGGTGTTCATGGGTCGGGTCGGCTCTAAGCATGATATTAATATACTTCATTGCTTGCCCACGCATGGCCTGACCCAAAATTTGAGCCTAAAATTTTGCCCAAATCAGTCCATATTTGCCAAAGACTAATCTAAGCTCACTTTAGGCTTGTCTATATTATTTTTAATTTTTTTAAAAAATATTTATATTTTTTTATTTTAATATTTAATAATTTTATACATTTTTATTTATTGAAAATTTTTATATAATCATGTTAACATTTTTTAATGTTTACATTAGAGTAGTATTATATATTTAGTATATGTTTATTTTTTTAACGTCTTCTAAATTACATAATATATATAAGAAATAACATAATATAAAGTATTATAAACTTAAAATGGGTCGGGCTGGGCTCCGGCCTTGAATGTTCAAGCCCAAGCCAACCCATATTTTAAATGGGCATAATTTTTTTATCTAAGTTCATTTTTCGGGCCTAATATTTTTGCCCAAACCATCCCAAATTTCGAGCAGGTCTTCGACCCTAGGAGTGTAGCCCGATTGATGAACAGGCCTAGTGCTAATTATGCAAATAGAAAAAAGTTTCATTGCATCATATCATGGGGTATGATACTATTTTAGAAAATTATGCTTGACTCAAGTATCATAGACAGCTCGCAAACTCTTTAGTTTGAGACATTCAAGACTTCGAAATGTGCTTCAAATTTTTTTTATTTTAAAAAAATTTCTCATATTAACAACATCACCTCAGTATAGTATAAAAAAAAAGTTAGATTGTACTAGCAAATAATGATAAGGAGCATATATGTTAAATATTAAGAAGGAAATAACCTAACAAATATGCAGTAGAACAATTAGATAAATTTGAATATGATGTTTATTTTTCTTGCTATTTTTATTAGTAATCGTGTATTATCTACTTTTTTAGACTAACATAATACATATGACAATTCGATTTAATTTTTGTTACTTGTTTAGAATTTTTCTTATCATTCTAATATTTTTTATAGTAATTAATTTTTTAAAAATAAAAAATTATGTAACTGTATAATTACAATTTGTACCATCAAACATGATATAAAAAATTATGATGCAATTCAACTCTATCATCTAAATACATCATCATATTTTCTAGTGAAGGGAAAAAAAATAAGCAAGAGATGAGCAACATAAGCTTCTGCGATCGACACGTGGCAAATCCATGTAAAACATTCGGACGGCAGTGCAACCGGCTGGTGGAGCAAAGGGCGAGGTTTTACATTCTCTGACAACAATGGAGAATCTAGAGGGGGGCTGGCATGAGCCCCGGCCCCCCCCTAAAATGTAAAATTGCTATTTAAGCCTTTAAACTTTTTAAAAAATTTTAAATTAGTAAAGGTAAAATTATACTTAGCCCCCTAAAATTATAAAAATTCGATTTAATCCTTTAAAAATTATAAAGATATAAAGTATAAAAAATTAAAATTTTATTCAGCCCCCCTAAAAGATTGTTCTGGCTTCGCCCGTGTCCAACAGTGTGTTACCATACTTGTTTGCTAGCATGAATGCGGTGAAACTTGAAGAAGAAGAAGCAAACAAAAAAAGAAATATGTAAAGAAGAAAAGATAGAGCAAATAGTAGAACAAAGTTTCTATGTTAGTATATAAATATATGTATTAGAATTAATACACATCAAAAGGAAGGATTCTTTCTTTCTTTAAAAAAATAAAAAAAATTCTTTAAAATTTAAAAAATAAATTAAAATTTTTAAATAGCCATTTATAAAAATTTAATAATTTTTAAAGATTAAATTTTTTGTATACATCTCCTAAATTCGATCTTTAGTCTGAGCATAAAAATATAAAAAAAACTATTAATCTGAACATCATAATAATTAATTATTTAAAATTAAATAATATGATAATATTTTCTTAACATCATAATATTAACGGATTAAAAATAAATAATTAAATAATATTTCCTTACCATTTGTAATTGAACGTCGAGGATGTGCTTGTCATCTAAATGAATAAGCTAATATGCCATCGAAAAATTAATAAAATCAAATCAAAGGATTAAGAATTTTATTTTTAAAAAAATTACTTTGAAATTGGGAATTTAGATTAGAAAATTAAGAATTGACAATTGAGAATAAAAAATTGAGAATAAGAAAATTGAAAATTAAATTGTGAGAGTTGAAAGTTGAGTTGAGTTGAGTTGAGTTGAAAAAATTGAAAATTGGAGGGTTTATATAGAAAAAATGGTTGTTGGAGTCCCATAGCCGTTGGAATTTCTGCCCGTTGGAAAAAGTTACAGTTGGACAGAAAACGCAACCTACGAGGTGTGTTTTCACTGACGTAGGACGCGTTTTTTGGGATGAGAAGAAAATGCACCCTATGGGACATGCTTTCTCTGCCAAATCAATGAAAATGTGCCCTATAGGTAGATGTGCTCATGGGCCGGGCCGGGCCGGGCTCAACTAAAAATTTAGGCCCATTCATTAGGCTCGGACCGGGCCAGGCCCAAAAAATGGACTTAAAATTTTGTCCAAGCCCAACCCAAATAAAAATACTAAAACCCAGGCCCGGCCCGGCCGTATTTATTTTTATATTATTTTATATAATTTTTAAATATATATAATACATCAAAAATACTAAAAAAATCAAAATAAATATTTTCCAACAAATTGAAAATAAATTTTAAAAAATATGTAGACTTAAATAACACTAAGATAGATGCAACTTAACAAGTAAATACCTCTAAAATAATAATAAAATTAACAAATGTCTTTAAAATGATAACAAAATTAATAATAAAATAAGTTTTATACAATATCCAAATAATAACAACAAAATAGTAGCAACTAATAGTAATATGGAGAAAACAACAAGAAAATAATATTCAAAAATTAAAAAAAAATAACAGAATTTTTTTGTCATTTAGTGAATTCGGGCAGGGCTGGGCCAGGCCGGGCCGAGACAAAAATGTCTTACCCGAGGCCCAACCCATTTTTTAAACGGGCCTTATTTTTTTGTCCAAGCACATTTTTCAGGCCTATAATTTTACCCAAACCCTCCCACATTTCGGGCGGGCCTTCGAGCCTAGCCGGGTAGCCCGACCCATGAGCAGGTCTACCTATAGGACATATTTTCATTTCTCTCTCCAAAAGATGAGTAAATTGAAAAAAAAAAGAGCATAATTTCTCAATTATTATTATTATTTCAACATATATGGATAATTCAGCCAAATATAAGTACTAACATAATTATATTGTTTAATAAAAATAATTATATATTTTTAAAATATTATTGATTTTTAATTTTAATCTTATTAGCATATTATTTTATATTATTTTAGATAGTTTTAGATAAAAAAATAGTTAATTTGAATATTTTATTAAAAAATAATTTATTTTAATTTTTAATTAACTTTATATTTTTTACATTAAGTGATAAAGTAAGTGCGTATTTATTTATTTTATTTAACACTTTTTCATTAAAAAATTTATATTAAATAAAAAGTTAAAATAATTATGAAATACATTTAAACTATTAAATATTAAAAATTTTCATTTTTAATAATTTATCAAAGATACCCTTGATATTTCCAAAAACTTATTCTACTTTTCTCTTAATCATTGGTAGGCAGATCAAAATTCAGATGTCCCGTCTGCAATTCGTACGAAATATCGGTAAAGAAAAAGGATAAAATTATGATATGTATTGTGAACAATCATTTCCTTTTTCCTTTTAATTTCTTTCCTTGCTGTAAGTTTATTATCTACAATTGTTATACATGTTCAATATGATAAAATTATTTCTAAATTTCTAAAAACTATAAAATTATAAAATAATACGATGATAAACCTACCTTTTCTCTAAAGTTACTGTAAAATGAACTATTATACGTTAATATATCAATCTTTTTCCTTATTTATTTTTTTCTTAATAATTTGTGTTTTTAATTATATTTATATATAATATCATGTCATAATTATTCAAATTTTAGAGACAATATTATTAAGAAGATAACTCTAAATGTCCATACTAAAACAAATAAAGAAAATAAATAAATTTTTGAATAAAATATTTCCGAACAATAAATAAAAATATTATCAGAACAATCATCACTATGATGCTAAAAAGAATTATTACGTCCCACACAAATCATGAATTAGTAAAAGCTGAGCTCTCTAAAGAGTTTAGGCAGAACATAAAACAAGCTAACATTACATAAAAGATAAAACCCTCTGCAAGCGTTGAGCGATTCCAACATTGCTTCCACCACGGAGTGCTTTACGTAAGTTGATCCATTCTTTGTAATTTGCCGATTTGTAAACCCGTAAGACGTTTGCCAACATTACTAAATACGGCACCAGAACGAAGAAAAACATGTAATACAGGTTGACTTTTGACAAAATTGCCGACGGGGCTAATATTGTCATGGACAACATGTAGGAGTTGCCCAGCAAATAAAGCGGGGCGAGAACTAAACGACTAACATAGGAAAGAATCAATAACGTGAAAAGAATCGAAAGCATAAATGCTAGACTATTCAGAAACCAAAAGAAAAAATACGCCCAGGGATCCAAGATTGTGGTACCAGCTTTCCTCGATTCTTCTCCCATCAGAAGCTTGGCAATGGATTTATTGGAACCGTTCACTTCTAAGAAGTGAAGAGTAACGTTATTTGAGGTGGGGAATAACGGATCACTATTAGAAGTGTTAGTGCTAGCAGCTTGCCAGACACCGCCCGGCGGGCTTAGTGATGATTGGTAGATTGCTGTTATAACCAACGCCGTAACCACCAGCGTTGCGTTGAGCATCTCCGCCGACATGTTGGACTTTTCACGAGCTAGAAACGTAAGCGGTTTTTAATATCCATGTACTTTTTTCTTTAAGCGTTTAATCTTGGTGGTGGTGGTTGTTCACCGCTTGTCTTTGAACATTTTGTATGATTTCTAGAGCTGTCAAACCCTGGGAGTTCATAGCTTTTACATTAATTCTGAATGAGTCAAAGGAATCTAACACCAGCTGTAGTTCCTGGGAGATCATTAGAAACCACCATTAATGATTATCAAAGTACTATTTTCAATTGATTTCAGCTAGGAACAAATAGAATTGAGACAAATATATATATACCTGATGTGATCCCTTGCTAGCAGCAATATGCAACATAGTGTTGTCATTATTGTCTCTCCGATTCAGGACTTTTTGTTCCAAGGCAAAGTCTCCTTTACGAGGGTTCCTTAGAAGCCACCCAATTAGGAGATTAAAAGCTTCGATCTGATCATTTTTCAAAGTAAGATGTAAGGCAGTCTCATTCAGAACGGTCACATCTTCAATGCATTCAGGGCAAGCTTCAAGGAACTCGATTAACAAATTAGAGTTTCCCATTGTAACTACGCAATGCAAAGGAGTCATCCCTTCCCTTCCTTTGACACGAACCAGATCTTTATCGGCCTTCAACAGTCGCAGCACTAGCTTGATCTGCCCATTTCTTAGTGCCAAATGCATGGGGCTAAACCCATCTCGGTTTAACTTCCTGGCAAATGAAGGCTTCAAGTTCATCATCTCTGTTATAGGCCAATTTTGGCCGAGTTACATTTACAACATAAGCCCACCTACCCACCACCTACCCAATATACAAGACCCATTAAACCCAGCACATTAAACCCCAAAACCCAACATTAAAACCCAATACAAATTAAACTTAATTACTTAGCCCAAGCCCAATTATCCCATTAGTCAAACTAGGGTTTCAGCCAAACTAGGGTTTCAGAAAAGCTGAAACCCTAGCCACCCTCTCCCCACTTGCTTCTGCCAAAATCGGCCAACTGCTCCACCGCCACTGTATCGTCGTCATGCTGGTCACGTCCACCGCCCTTGTTGACTCAATACCTGCAAGCAATAAACAGGAAAAGACAGCAAAAAATAATAGAAAAATAGTTTGTAAATAAGCTATAAAAGCCGAATGAAAAAAGAATTGTGGGTTCGGATCTTTGAATCAATACAAAAAAAAAAATTTCAATATACAAGCAGTGATCTGAAAGAAGAAAAATACAAGAACAACACCAAAACAGATATCCCAAAAGCGAAAATCAAAATCAAAAATCAAAGGTGACTTTTTTTAGTTTATTTTGAATCGGTCTCATTCTTTTTTTTTTTCTTCTTCTTTTCTACTTATACATATACATATGTTATAAAAATAAAATAAAAAGAAGAAAAAAAAAATCTTACCTTTGCGATTTCCGCCACCGTACGGGTGGCAGTGTGGTCTTGGCGGCGGCGCGCCGCTGTGATCTCAGCGACAGACCGGTGACCGGCCATGTGGTCGGAAATCCCCTTCCCCTTCCCTTCTCTCTTCCTTCTCTCCTTTTTTTTTTCTTTCTCTCCTCACCAAATGATTTTTTTTCGAAAAAATTGGCTTTATATAGCCCTCCAAAACGACGTCATTTTGGGGAATGCCTTTTAAACTCAAAATAACGTCGTTTTGAGCATGACCCGCGCGCCGACCCGACCCGACCCGCCTCAGAGGATCCGCGTGTTTTTGATTAATGGGTTATTTATGCGCACGGTCCTTCCGCTTTTTCACCCTTTTGCAATTAGGTCATTTTTCTATTTTCAATTTGGCCCTATAATTTTCCGCGCCTTGCAATTTAATCTCTAATGATGCGCTGCGTTTTGCGGGGAAGGAAATATTGCTGTTTCAGTCCCCCTACGTTCCACGCGTGTTCAAATATGCCCTTTCCCTTTTTTTATTTCAAATTCGCCCCAAAACTTCAATTTCGTTTCAAATTTAGTCCTTTTCCATATTTAATTTGATTTTTTTATATTATTTCTGTCCCTTTATATATATTATTATTTATTATTGTATTGGTCGTTATTTATATTATTAGTATTATTATTATTATTATTATTATTATTATTATTATTATTATTATTATTATTACTACTACTATATATTAGTTTTTTTTTGTTTTTTTTTTTTGTATTTCAATACTATTATTATTATTATCATGATTATTAGCATATGTTTTATTATATATGTATATAGCTTTATTATATATATACACGTATATATTTATGTAGTATTATTAATAATTGTTTTGTAATATTATTATTATTTCTAATATGTATATATATATTTTTAATAACTATATTATGTATATACTTCTAATGTTATTATGTGTTTATTTTTAATAATATACGTATATATTCGTGTAGTATTATTAATATATATTTGTTTGTTATTAGTATTCCTAATATATATTGTATGTATTCATTTGATATTATTATGTATATATTATTATTATATCTATTTTTATCCCTATTATGTTTATTGTTAATACTAGTACATATATTTTATTATATGAGTATATATATACTTTTATATATAGTATTATTTTCATACATTATTATATTTATTATTATATCTATTATTTTCACTATTATCACTTATTTTATTTTAACATTATTATGTGTTATTTGGTGTGCATACATCTTTTTATTATTATTATCATTGTTAGTATATGTTCCATTATATAATATATATATATATGTATGTGTTTATGCAATATTATTAATTATTGTTTTGTAACATTATTATTATCATTCCTAATATGTATATATATTTTTGATTACTATATTATGTACATATTTTTAATATTATTATGTATCTGTTTTTAACATACATGTACATATTCATGTAGTATTTTTAGTATATATCTGTTTTTGTTATTAGTATTTCTAATACATATCATATATATTCATTTTAATATTATGTATATATATATTATGTATGTATTTTAGTATTATTATGTATACACTTTTCATTCCTATTATTACATACACTTTAATATATATCTAGCACTATTAGTATTTTTTTTTAATATTAAGTTTATGTCACTTTACTTATTATTATTATATGTTTATATATATTCCTCCTTATTTCGCGTTTAATATTATTGTTATCATGTTTAATATCACATACGTTGATTATTGTTTTTAATATTACTGTCGTAGTTATTATTTGTTTCGATGTATTTCTAACTCTGTTTTTTTGTTTTGTTTGTTTTGTTTCCTGCCTATTTTGTATCATCTTGTTGTTCAGTATTTTAAAGATTTTTATTCTTGTCTTTTCATTTCAATAAATAAGGCAATGTACCGATTTAACATCAAGTCATCGATTTCATCACTATGTTGGGTGAAATTCATCGGCTCGTGTTAAAAACGGAATATCCTTCTAAAAAAACCGAAAACTAAAATTCTCATTTTTCAATCGGATCACGATTAAATGTCAAATTGAATTCGAATTTTTGAAAATCAAGACAACACCTGTTTAATAAAGATACCAATTTTGGGCGTCGCGAGGGTGCTAATATCTTCCTCGCACGTAACTGACTCCCGAACCCTATTTTTCTCTAGATTTTCACGTAGACCTAAATTCGACCTTCATTTTTGTTCAAGAATAAATTTTCTTTTTTAAAAAGATGATTTATTAGGTGACCAATCACACTTATAAAAAGATCGGTGGCGACTCCTTTTTTTTTTAATAAAACCGAAGTTCTATTTTCAAATTTTCAATAAATCACCTCAATTAACAACTAAAAACTAAAAAAAAAATTTACGTCGCTACAATCTCCATTGCGAAATGAATTTGGCCTTCATGTGCAGCTATATGGAGTGGAGTAGGGACGAAAGGGATCTGATCAATGCGGTCTAACATGTACGGATCTTCATGAATTAGAGCGTAAAAGGCATCAATATTTCCTAATCGAGCTGCTTCACTCAACCTTGGATCGATGCTGACGTCCATGAATTCTAGTTTTAAGAAGCTAAAGGAGTGGTATTGGAAATGATGAGATGCTAAATAACAATGGCAAGTCACCTCGCTACCGATGATTAACAGTTGGTGCACACATTTAAGCTTGTTGGAATTTTTAAAAGTCTTATTTTATTAATTTGCGTTGGGGTTCGTTTTAAAATGCTTTAATGATTTTGGATTTAATTATGGAATCAAAGCTCGAATCAGATCTCGATAAGAAATCAATTAAGAAATAGAAGCGAGTGAAAAAAACTATGGCCAGACCAATGGCTGCACAATGAAACGAAAAGAAGATAAGTTAGTAATGGTAGCGTAAGACAAAAGCATGCACAAAGCTATAGGAGAGTCAGAAAAGGGAGAAGGATAGTTAAAAATTGTTAGAGAAAGACAGATGTAATGTATTATATAATATATCTTAAGATGGTGAGAAAGGCAACGAGTAGGGAAATTAAAAAAAGTTGACTTCTACGCTGTTTGTTTAAATGCTGCATATGTCCAAGGTTTTTTCATTTTAATATTGTAATAAAAAAGACAAGTATCAAAATAAGTGTTTTTGAAAGTTATTTTTTGAATATGATTTTTTAGAGGTATTGCCATTCATAAGTGTTGTTCAGCTCGATTAAATTACTATAAAAATTTGTACGTCTGACATAAGAAAAGTACTTTGTACTATAATACGTAGGAACTCAACAACTCATGATGGAGAGTGGCGTAGCCCCCTAAAATGGATAATATCCATTTACGTCCTTTAAAAATTTTAAAATTTTAAATTAATAAAGATAAAATTATATTTTGATTCTTTTTAAAATAATAAAAATTAGATTTAATCCTTTAAATATTATAAAGATATAGACTATTAAAATTAAAATATAATTTCGGCCCCTAATAAATTTTTTTGACTTCACCCCTAATGATAGATGTCTAATTCCAAACTAATCCAATTTTATAGGTAAATATTTGCTCATTAACAAAAAAAAAAACTCATTTAATATCCTTTATAAAAAATAAAAAAATTATATTTTTGGAAGTAATTACTAATGTGAAAAAAATTATATTTGGATAATTCTAAAATCTTTAATTTTTAAGCCCCGATAAAATAATGTCACATCATTAATTTTTAAAACCATAAAATTATTATACATATATCCATATTTAATATATTCTCTAATTTAATGTAATTTTAATTAAATTAATTAACAAATTAAAAATTTTAATAAATAAACCAGCATGTTTTCTTCTTTTATAATTTTTAATCATTTTTAGTTTCTTTTTAATTTAATGGTCTTGTGTTTCTTTGCTTCCAAATCTATCTTTTATTTTTATACATACAATTTTTTAACTCTTTTAATTTCAAGACTAAAAAAAGGTTGCAAGTGCAATGAATGCAAAAGAAACCAATTTGAAAGATAAGATGAATGTTAAGGAGTTGAAATTGAGATGGGATCAAAATGATGTTATAGATGACGAGTCAAAGCATGGCAGAGAAGTATTGGAACAATTAGAGAGCCTCATACAAATCTGAAGTATCTTGTTATTAGAAGTTATAAAGGCACAAGATTTTCAAAATGGGTGGGCCTTCTTCCTTGTCAAATTTAGTATTTTTGGAGTTACATGATTGTAATTGGTGTTTTTGTTTGCCATCGTTTAGGCATTTATCATCGTTCGGAAGTAGGAAAAATTGATGATGAATTCTACAGGAATGGACACACTTTGACTAAACCATTTAAATCTCTTGAGATTCTAAACTTGACGCATATGGATGAGTGGGAAGCAAGGTTTTGTTGGAATGATGAAGCTTTCTATTGTTCTGCCTACACACCTTCCTTTAAACAAACTTGTGATTCAGCGTTGTGGAAATCTTAAGAGGTTTTCTTCCAGTGGCACCAAGGCTTCATAAACTTAAGCTAGAGAAATGGGATGCATTGCAATTGAAGCCATTGCCTTGCGGGCTACCAGAGTTGCAAATTAAAAGTTCCCCAGACCATGATTCCACATTGGAACATATGTTGCAACAATGCACTCAAAATCTCAAGGAGTGATAAACTAATTGGCAGCATCATGATGAAAAGACACTTTCTTCATTAAAACACTCTTTCAATGGATCATGCATATTTTGATTGGTTCATGACTTGAAAACATATCCTTTGAAATACTTAAGATTTAGGAATACAATTATCAACCAAATAACCAACCAGAAGCTAATTAAGGCTCATCAACTCCAATTACGTCAAATAAGAATGATTTCATCTAAATATATTTTTCCATACAAAAGAAATCATAATTTTAGTCGATGAGAAAAATTATGGAACTCAAGATCGCTTCTTAAATTGTTGTGCATAGGCATGATTAAAAACTTAGGAATATTTGGGCTCAAATTGAAGACCCCAATTCCACACAAAACACTAATACAATTTTTAGGGTTGCATTTCAAATTTTGTATAAATGTTGTATAACACATCTAAATGTAAATTCACATTTTTTTACGATTTTAAAATTCACATTTTAATTAGAAAAATCATACTTTGGTACTATTTCAATTATATAATCATGTTAAAATCTTAACTAATTTATACATAATTTCGTTTTCATACTTTATATAAAAAAAATATAATACAATTTTTACTCTAAAAATACAACTACAAATTTCACACAATTCCCTCATTTTAATTTGTCAAAACTAACTTAAAATTTTAGGGCACCAAAACTGTTTTTAATATTTTTGTATGTCTATTTCATGAAAAATAACGCCAATAACGAAAAATAAATGCTTTTTGCTTTTAGAAATTGACTTCAACTAAAAAAAAACGTAAATCGTTTTCTAAAAAAGAATTTCTTTAAATAACTTATTTTTAATAAAAAAAAACTAATTTGAATCATGCCAAAAATTATTATATTAATAATAATATTTTATTTTATTTTTAAAATGTACTAAAATATTAATATCAAATACCATAATTTTCAATATAAGTAAATATTCATAGTTGCAATTAATCATATAATAATTATTACTATAATTTATTGTTTTAACAAACTTATTTAATATTACAATTTCATTTTTTTAATTATAAATTTTAACATTAGCAATCATTTTAAAACTTTAAATATTTCATCCAAAAATATTCATATTAATATTTTAATAACATATTACAATTTATAGATATTTAATAATAAAAGTTTTATAGTACAAAATATGAATAATATAAATATGAGTATTTATTTAAATATTACTTAGCTTCATGTATCCTTTCCAACTAGATCTAACTAGGTTGGACTCACTCGATTTGGACTAGGTTTAGACAATGACTTTTTTGTCTTTTAGCCAAACTCAACTTGAATTCAGATTAATTGATTTTTTAAAATATTTTATTTAAATTCAATTATAATATATATTAATATAAAATGATATATTTTATTATTTTTAAATAGTAATATGGGCATTTTCAGAATGTTGGGCTCAGGCTCGAGTTAAATTTTAATTAGGTATTGATTATTATCAAATCTATATAAGATATTGATTTTTATAAAATAAATTTTAATTGTAAAAGGAATACGCATATTTAATATTTTGTAACAAATATAATTTATGTAGTATTTGTTTTACTGAAGCCAACTTTCAAAAACAATTTTAAGAAAAATTATCTGATACAAAAAAAAAATCAAATTTTCCCAAAAAATTTAATACATTTTCCAAAAATCTTCCAACCTTTTATATATTGGCGGGCTTGAGCAAAATTTCGGGTCAATCGGGCTTAGGCAAGCATAAAGTAGATTAAAATCATGCTTAGGCATAGCCCGGTCCATGAGCACCACTATAGAAAACCTAAATTTGCAATGAAAATATTACATATTGAAAACTTAAAAGAATAATAAAACTTATAATGTTTGAAAATATTGTAAACTATTTTGCAAATTTATAATGTAATTATCAAAATGACAATACACGATACAAAATCGACTCAAACCTTAGGTACGTGCCATATATAAAAAAAATAAAGAACTATACAAATATTGTTGAGTTAAGAGCTACGATCTAGATGTTGTTTCACTTTTCAGAACTTCAAAATCTACGAGAATCTATGCATGGAATAAACAAGTTGTACATTGAGCGATAATGCTCAGTGGTACTTTCATGATTCAAGCTAGTAACACAAACGCATTAACATATTAAAGATACAAACAATACATGATCAATTATCAACCATTTCAATTCACCTATTCATGTCTTATATACCAAAATAATACACAATCCCATTCTACAAACCAAATGCACATATATTTTGTAACACCCCAAACTCGGCCTAGACATTATGGTCGAATCTAGTAATGTCACATGATAGTGTGTTTGAAACTAAATTGTTGCGATAAAATCATTTACATGTTATTATCTTTCTTTAACTTTTATCGGATCTAAAAGAAATTGTTTTCATCATCTAAATCATTTGTTTTAAAACACCTCTCGTTGCAGAAGCTTAAATAAAAACAGTTTATGTGATTGTGAGTTTTAGAAAAATATTTTAACTTTTCAAAAACCAATTTTCCTTCCACCAGCAGGTATAAATCCATAAAATGCATAAATAAGTAAATAAAAACCCAAATTTATGCAAAATTCCCAGAGAGTCCTCAAATTACAACCCAATAAATCCATAATAATTAGATCATAAATCATAAAATAACATAAAACCATGAAAATCCAGAACCGTGGTCACCGCTAAGTCCCCTTTGCACCAATCTATCTAGGTCTGGGGATTACCTGTACACATTAAACAGAAGAGGATGAGTTTATGTAAACTCAGTGTGTAATCCCGCAAAAAATAAATAAACAGCAATCATAATGCACGGTCAAAAGCAGTCTTGGGCCTAAGCCATTTTTCAGTATCAATAACAGATATATAGTATTCAGTAACAAAATCCTACCCAACCAGCCTCTACACACCATCTCAGTCCAACCCTACACTTCATGTGGGATTAAATCAACCCACCATCCCTACACTCTAAGTAGTACCGAATGCGGCACAAAATAGTAATTTGCAGCTGTGCTGCCAGTATATTAGGCTTAAGAGCCTTTCAGTACACTTCCTCCAAATAATATCAACCCAACCCTATGCAATACAACATACAATGAATGTCATGCTATCACAGGTTTGTCAGATACACATTTAGTTCAATGTACATGCTTGTATATAACATGCTCATACAGGATCGGTGCCGGAGACTCGGTATACCATATTCACAGCCAAATCATTTCAAATTATTTGGAAACCAGTTCTTTAAAAGAAACTAAGTTTTAAAACCCAAAATCTACAATCGAGTGTTGTAACCTGGCTCTGATATCACTAAATGTAACACCCCAAACCTGGCCTAGATGTTATGGCCGAATCTTGCGATGTCACATGGAATGGAATTTGAAATCGCATTTATCAAGTTAAAACTATTTCCATTCGTATCTCTCGACAATTTTAAAATCATTTTCTCGTTAAGTTGGATTCATTTAAAAATATATTATGTAGCGGAAGCTTTTAAAAATATGTTATTTAGAGAAAATCATTCACGCTTAAGAAATTATTATGTTTAGTAAAAATGGATTTTCCTTGCAGTTCAAAAATTTATGAAAAAGTTAAAAGTCCCAAAACAAAAACAAACAGTCTAAAAGTCCAAATTACATCAAAAATTTCTCCAAAAATAATAGGAACTAAAAACCTTATATGGTATTAAATCGGTTCAATAGTCATATAGTCACCGTTGAGTTCTCCATCGCACCAATCCGTCTAAGTCTGGGGATTACCTGTACAGATAAAACAGAAAAGGGGTGAGTTTATGTAAACTTAGTGTATAATCCCCACAGAAAACATGCATACAGTCAAACAACAGATTATTAGTCAAATGCAGTCTGGACCTAAGCCTATTTCAGTTCAGAAACAGTTCGGGCCTTAGCCCATTTCAGTTTCAGTATCAGATATGCATTGGGACCTAAGCCCATCACAGTAACAGAATCAGTTATACATCAATCAGTAAACAGAGTCCTACCCAACTAGCCTATACACACTATCTCCGTCTATCCTTACACTCCATGTGGGATTTAAAACACCCACCAATCCCTACACTCCAAGTAGTACCGAATGCGGCACATAGTGAGTAAATTGCAGCTGAGCTGCTAGATAATAGACTTAAGAGCCTTTCAGTACACTTCCTCCAAATATCAATATCCCAACCCAATGCAATGTAACATACAGTATATGACATGCTAATACATGAATATCAGTTATACATATTGTTCAGTATCCATTCATATAATTATCATGCTCAGTACATACATCATACAAACAGTTCACGCATTTAAGAGTCTAAGTAGTGCTTACCGACCCAACAGTAGGTTCACAGTCGACTTGGGCGACCCGTGCAACCTTAGGACACATTTCAGTTAAATTAGCTCACACGCCCATGTGGTCTATCTGTGTGGGCCCACACACCCATGTGGCCCAAACGGCCCAATTTGGCGTTGGCCGTGTGGATCATACGGCCTAGCTCAGATTCTCACACGTCTATGTGGACCCACACGCCCGTGTGACCCATGCCCAAATCAGTGTAGCCCATGTGTCGCATACGGCCTGCCTAACCATCACACAGTCGTGTCTTGCATGCACAGTCTGGCCTCATAGACCACACGCCCATATTATGGTACACGGCCTACCATACGGGTGACCACACGTCCGTGTGGTGTCGACAGTGGGGTTTTTGGCTTTCGTCAAAACCCTGTTTTCTACATTTTCAGGTACACACCTGGTATCGGTTCGATGTAGAAACCACTCATAAGCCTTCCAAAGCCTATAATAGACATAATAACACTTGAAATTAGTCCTAAAACATGATTAAATTGGAAAATCGATATCGAAAAAAGTCCAAAACAAGTGTTCAATGCTTACCCCAACACTCTATGCTATTTGAATATAAATCCACGAGAGGAGAACCTTGAACTTCTCGACTTGCCGCTGCCAAAATCGAAAATAAGTCTCGAAACAGCAATTTAAAAAACAAGATTACAAAAGTATTTAACTCCACTTATTGAATCAGCGAAATCAGACAGTGTGCGAAAAGAAAACGAATTGAAATAGAATTCAAAAATGATGAGGAAAAAAGGAGATAGAATTCGACAGAGAGGTAGAGAACCACGTCAAAAATTTTGGGAAAAGCCACCGAAATTCTAAAAAAGAAAAGAAAGGAAAATTAATGAGGATAATTTTCCAACTCCTCAAATCCCTTAAATCTTTCCACTAACCCACTATTCAGAACTCCTGTTTGACCGAAACTCTCTCGATCAATCGAACAAAAATTAATACCCACGCTCGCGCAGGGTTTCAAACACAAGCCCTTCAGCAAACTAGCACTCAACTTAACCACCAGACCAGCAGGCCCATTCTAATATGTTTCTACAATTATCTTCATATAGGCCTACTGAGCAAGTAAAAGGCTTAAGTCAAAAAAATTCCAAAATTTACCAAATACAAGACTTGAACTTGGGACCTCTCACACACACCCAGAACACTTAACTACTGAAGTAGATACACAGTTGTGTCACGTTTCCACAAAAGTCGAGACAAGAATTTTGGGGCGTTACAAATCTAATTTTAGAAATTATTTCTATACATGTTATAAAAATTATAATATAAGCATGAACACATATGAGTGTTTAAGATGGTGATGGCAAAAAAATTTTATCACACTTACCTTAAAAATTGGGTTAGTAAATTTGGATATGTAGAATCGAGGGTTAGTGAATCAGAACTCATAAATGTGTTAGATAATTAAATAATTCAAAATTAATTAAATAAATTATTTTAAAAAATAGAATTAGAAATTTTAGGTTAAGAAATTAAAATTAGGTGTCCAGGAACTAATTTGGTTTAAACAAATATTAAAAACGAGGTTTGATTTGAAAATAATTTTGATACTTGTTTTAATTGAAAACCAAGTACCTATTTGAAAAACA
This sequence comes from Gossypium longicalyx, assembly GCA_025698465.1. Lineage (NCBI taxonomy): Eukaryota > Viridiplantae > Streptophyta > Magnoliopsida > Malvales > Malvaceae > Gossypium > Gossypium longicalyx. The sequence continues at coordinate 43,150,926 of CM046999.1, forward strand.
GAAGAGACTAGAAGTGATTAAATGGGCAATGGCCCAATTTTCAAACGTTGAGTGCCTATTGAACCAACCCCACTTCTCTTTCCCTCCCATTCTTCATCTTTTTCAAAAAATTGCCAAACAAAACCAAAGTTTTTCTTTCAAAATTAGTTTATCCTTTTTTTATTCCTAAACTCTCAAAACACAAAATCTCTTTTCAATTTTGAAGAACACTCATATTTTCATCCTTAAAATACTTAAGATATCTTCACATGTTTTAGCTCGAATTAGCTCCATAGCCCGTCGATTTTGCAAAATTGAGGTGACATTCTAACTTTTTATGATTAAACTAAGTGATATGTTATTTCAATTCGAGATTTAAATAATTTAATCAAGATCTCAATATATCACTTGATTTTAAGTTGATTTTTGGCTTGAAAATGGTAGATCTCATATTTCTTTGCTAATCTTTGATTTTAAAGTGATTTCTAACTCATTTTGATCTAATTAAAAGATATTTGATCTTAATTTAACAAATCATTAATGATTTTAAGCAAATTGAATGTTTTCCCCTTTCAGAAGATGATATAAGCTTAATTTTTTTTAGAAAAATTAGATCGGTGTAATTGGGTAAAATTGATGGTTTAGATTTGTAATTAGATGATATTTAGGATGTATGAAATTGAATCCAAGCTTATAAACGAGATTTGAATGGTAAAACACCTATTTCGACAAAAATAGCTAATTTTTTATATAGAAGTTAATAGGCTTGAATCTGTGATTTTGGAATAATTTGATTACATATGTTGATGTTAATAATGCCTTTGTATTGTGCTTGATGTGTATGTAAAGTGTCAAGTCATTTGGGAGCCTCTACAAGTATGAACAAAGTCAAATTAAAGCTTACTTGAGCATGGTAATTGAAGTAAGAACTAAGGTGAGTGGTCTGGTATACTGCATTTAAACTTCAATATGCAGGCTAAGGTAACATATGCGAGCCCTTGCTTAATTAATATGCGAACCTTGATTTCTCTTGGTGCAAACCATTGTAATTTTGTTGAGCGTTGGGTATGCATACTATACGATTTTAATGAGCCAAATGCATGAATTTAAAACGTGCATGTAGTTATAAGAATAAGATAGGCAGGCTGTAGCTGTAAACCATGTACTTGATGTGATAAGTGTGTGTGAATTGGTGCATTTAATTTTTATGTGTATGAGAGAGCATAATATTAAAGGCGAGCTGATGTACTAAAAAGGTATGTGTATATACAATATAAATGTGTGGGTTTTATTATATATATAATATATATGCGTGGGTCTTGATTATATATATAATACATATGCATATATGGGTCTTGTTTTATATAATATATATGTATATAGGTTTTGTAATGCTGGCGAACTAATATAAATAAAATTAATGTGAACTCTTATAACATGTGAATTTTACTAATAATGTACATTTATGTATGCACGAACCAATATGTGAATTATGAGCTTTATGGTAATGCAAGCTCTAATTAGTGCAAAATTATATTATCGTGAAATGCTAGGTGCGAGCTCAACTGTAATGTGAGCCAATTATATTTGTGTACTGTGTTATATTATGAACTGTAACACCCCTAACCCCTCTCCGTCGACGGTTTAGGATTACGAGCATTACTAATGAATCAAACAATTAATTCAATCATAATCAACATATAAATAACTAATAACATTATAATATGTAGAGGCAGGTCATGACAATCTAATACTTTCATGCTAGATTCTTATACATTTGAATAATAAATTATTCTATGCATTTCTAAACTTGGTTCTCTTATCACTATTTATACATTGCTAAACTTAATCTTCCACTATCTTCACTCTTATCACTATTTATCCCTTCTAGAATGTCAGAATTCGGATACATACAAGACTATTTCAATTATTAACATCAAAGTATTAGTCCATACTCCGTCTACGATTATCTTTTTAATTTATCTTCATTGATGTTAGTGGAATGCACTTAATCTAAGTTTGGCAGACCACCCCAATTTAGAGTAAAAGTTACTCTTACAGCCCCTATTACGAGTCTACGGGGCCCTAAAAGTAGTTTAAAATAGGTAAGACTAATTTAGACTAATTTTGATTTCAAGGGTCACACCCCCGTGTGGCCAGGCTGTAACACCCTAAATTCGGCTTAGACATTATGGCCGAATTCAAGAGCATTACGAAAAAAGGTTTTGAAACCAATGATACTTTATAAAGCATTGTATCGTGATTAGATAAAAACGTCTAATTTTACTAGACATGTTCATTTATGTATTCATTACCAAAATCGTTACAAGTTGTCCTTCATAGTTAACCAAATATCTTGCAGCAGAAGTTTAAAAATCGTTTAAATCAAAACCACGCTTGTGTTTTCAAAAATATTTGTTCGCGTAAAACTAAAATTTGTTAATCATTATAGTTGAAAAAAAAAACATAAACGCAACCAAACCAAAAATCCAAAATGAATAGTCCCAAAAGTCTAGAAAGTCCAAAAATTACAAAACTCTCTCAAAAACCAAAAATTAAGTAAAATCGGTAAATAAGGACAAGAAAAATAACAACTTCCGACTAGTGGTCACCGCTGAGCCTCCGTCATAACGACCTGCCTATGTCTGAGGGTTACCTAAATAGAACAGACAATCAGATGTGAGTTTTCATAAACTCAATGTGTAACCTAACAGATATAGTCATGCAACATACACAGAATCTCATATGCAGACAGATATAGATTTGGACCTAAGTCCTTAATAGATACAGATAACAGAATCAAATAAACAGAATAGATATACAGAATCCTACCTCCATCCTCTACACACCATCTCTGACTATCCCATCACACGATTTGGGGTTAAAAATACCCACCCATCCCTACACACCATATAGTGTCGATGCGACACATAACAGAATAATGTGCAGTCAAGCTGCTAGAAATTAGGCGAAAGGTTGTCTTATAGATTACTTCCTCTACATATACAAATCTTACCTCAAAATACAGATACAACATGTAGATAACAGATAACAGATACAGAATCACATGATTAACATGCTCATATACAGATATTATACTTTCTTATGCAGAACAACCATACATACATATCAGTTCCCTACTCAGATCAAACTATCAGATTAACAGATCACATACAAATAGGTTTAGTTAGCCCTTACCAACCCTACGGTAGCCCATAGTCGATTGGAAAGACCCGTGCGACCCTAGGGAAAATTTTAGAAATTTGGGCCCACATGCTCATGTGGCTTGCCCATGTGGGCCTATACGCCCAGATTGGCCTTGCCTATGTGGCCCATACGGCCTGGCCCAGAACCCACAAACCCGTATGGCATGCCAATGTAGGCCCACACACCCAATTCAGCCTAGCCCATATGACCCACACGGCCACACTCTTGCTGTTACACGATTGTGTCTTGCACACGGCCATCCACACGGCCGGGCACATGCCTATGTGGCATCGACAGACCCCTTTTCAGCTTTCACTGAACCTCAATTTCTCATGTTTTTTATCAACACCTGGTTCATTTTTTATGCGAAACCACTCTCGAGACCACAAGAACCTAAAAATCAACATAACAAGCTCCCAAAATCAGTCTTAATCCTCAATTAAACTGAACCAATGAAATTGACAATGATGAAATTCAAGTGTTCAACACTTACCCATTCCTCGAACGATTCTGACTACAATTTCACAAGAGAAGAACTCTGTACCTCACGATTCACTGCTGACAAAACCTACAAATTCAGTACTTAACAGAAAAGACAACATCGTCAGAAAAAGAAACTACTTAAAAGAATTTGCCCCTAACTCGAGCATTAGCTTCCAACCACTACTTACCAAGCCATATGAAAAAAAAAACAAGAAATTTAAAACACTGAAATTGAAAAGGGAAAATTATGGCAAAATTCAGAGGAGTAGAAAGAAATATTTGGCAAAGAAAAATAGAGAAACCGTCAAGAAGAGGGGGAAAGCAAAACTAACATCAGAAGAATTTTTTTTCTTTGGAAAGAGAGAGAAAATAAAAAGATAAAATAAAATAAAATTCAAACTAATTAATATCCTAACCTACTAACCACTAAATTTCCACTAACCCATACCTTAATCCTCATCTAACAACCTTAGAATCCTAACTCCACCCAAACTCTTCCAAACAACCGAAGCAAAAAAATTATCACTCACGCCCACGCAGGGATTCGAACACAAGACCTCTAGGAAGCTATTCGAACACAAGACCTCTAGGAAGCTAACTCCTTACCACTCGAACTAGTAGGCTCATTCTGATATAAGTTTACCAACAATATTCCATAAACCCACCCAACAGGGATAAGGCTAAGACCAAAAATAACATTGTAATGCCCCAAAATCTGGCCTAGAAGTTTAGACCGAATCCTGGAGGTTACATTTGCCACCAAAAGTGGCGGAAACAAAAAATTTAATTTAAACCAAGAAAACCTTTTTATTCATTATGTTTGAAACAATATTAAACCGACGTCAAACATTTAGAAATAAATCCATAGTTTCTAAAGTTCAGTCCACAGTTTGTATAATCATCTTACAAACCGACTTAAAGTTTATCGTATAAAACTTGTGAAATTTTTATTTAAACCGAATCAAACAATATTTGTTTGAGACCTCTGGTATGCCGAGTCTAGCTTTAAAACACGAAAAGTGCCTGAAAGGAAAGACACTCCGGAGATGAGCTACGGGAGCTCAGTGTGAGTCCGAAACATGAACTGACGATAACAGACGGAGTGACACAATAAATACTTCAAACAAGCATGTGCATAAGAATATCACTTACAAAAGTCTCAATCGGTATATCAAATATAATATCAACTATAAATATGATTTTCAGTCATACGTAATCATCAGATGTGATTGTCAATAACCAGAAGTTCACACAAATAGACAGAATATCCTGACAAACAGACGTATATTCAAATGCGAACAGATGCACAAGTCAAAATCCCACCCCAGCAACCGTACACCACTTCGTTCATCCATTACACTATATAAGGTTATGGTAGGCTCGTCCACCCTGCACACCACATAGAACCATAATAGGTTCCATAATAGGTTCATCCACCCAACACACCATAATGTGGAACTATGCCACTTGAGTAACTGTATACAACTGAGTTGATATACATATAGGACAGTGCAGTAAACCGCTATACAAAAGTATCGCAGTTAAAACTTCTAAGTCTGTCTTTCTTCCTTTCATAACCAGATCCCAAAATTTTCATGCTATGCAACAATGCACACATTACGTAGACATTATACAGAAACGAACATTAACAGTTCCAATTAAACAGATTCAAATTTGATTACACTTGTATACTAAAAATCAGTTATGACAACAACAATAAACTCATACTTATTTATCAAATAAATGAGCAATAAAATTAAAGCTCATAAACGCACATATGTATACGAATCAAACTAAACCGAGTCCCAAACACACTTACTGAGGCTTGATCGAGGGTCGGATTACACAAAAACAAAAAAATATTCTGACTCAAAACAAAAATTTTACAAAATAGGGCCACATGGTCATGTGCCCCGGCCATGTGGGGGTCTACACACCCATGTGAAAGCCACACAAGCCCGTGTGGAGAGGGCACACGCCCGTGAGCAGCCCGTGTAACTCACTGTCCAAAAATGCCAAAAATAAATAGCAGAGACTGTCGAAACCATTTTTGAAAAACCGGGGTCAACTTTGATTTTGAAAACGAGAATGGAGTCGCCACCAATCCTTTTTTATTGAGGTGTGATCGGGTCACCTCGTAATTTGATTATTTTAATAAAATTTTTTATTTTACTAAAAATTGACTTTGGTCTACAAAATTTGAGAAAATGGATCCGGGAGTCGGTTACATACGAGGAAGGATTAGCACCCTCGTAACGCCCAAGAATTGGTACCTAGTTGATTAATTAGTGTCAAAAATTGAAAACTTGAAAGACTTTAAAATACAATCCCTCTTTCTATAAAAAAACACTCAAATGTTAAAGGCATTCTCATCTCGAAGTAATAAAATGTCACATCCAATAAGTTAGGACACGACATCTTGAACTTTTGAGAATGAGCTTGCCTTTTATTTAAAATTCGTGTATTTTAACTTTTTTAAAACGATATTCGATTATTTAGAGTAAAAGAGGAAAATCGATACCCAGTAAGTTAGGGCACGATTTCTCGAACTTTCAAATACTGAATATTGCGTTTATTCACAAAAAGAATCTTATCTTGAGGTAACAATATGTCATACCCGGTAAGTTAGGACACAACACCTCGAGTCTCAGAGAGTAAGCATTTTTTTCAAAACTTGTATTGCGATTTTAAAAGAATATCCCGTTATTTAGGTTAAATGAGAAAAATCGAAACCCAATAAGTTAGGGCATGATTTTCCCGAATTTCCAAATACGGAACATTGCCTTTATAAAAGAATCAATTTTGGGTTGGGTAAAGGTTAATATAACATAAGTTTGTAATAAAATGAGATAATAAAGAACCCATAAACAAATACAAATTTCAATATTGACAGGCATGACAGAATAAACATATAGGCGAATGTGAATGATAATGATGAGAGCAAAAATAAAATAAATGAATAAAACGAACAAGCTAAAATAAAAAGGAAATAATAAATGAGCTAAAAAATATTTGAAATTAAAAAGAACTAGTAGTAAATAAATAAATATTAAGTAAAACTATTTTTAAAAAAAGATAGTAATAGTAATGATAGTAATATTAATAGTTATGATAGTAATATTAATGGTAATAATACAAGTAATAAATATTTGAAAGTCTGAAATGATATAAAAAGATATATAAATAAATAATATATAATGTGGGTGAGGAACAAAAATAAAATGGGTGTACTTGAAGAGTAATAGGTAAAAAATAATATAATAATAATATAATAGTAGTAATAAAAATAAAAAAATGTAATAATAATATATTAGATAGTAAAAATAATAATAATAAATGATAATAGTGATAATAATAATAATAATAATAATAATATAAATAATAGTAAAATAATGATAGTAATAATAATATATATTAAATTAGTTAATTTAATAATAAAATAGTGAAAATAACAAAAAAGGGACTAAATCGAACCTAAAGGTAAAATTTTGGGGCAAATCTGGAAATATACAAAAAAAAGAAAAGGACCGATTTAAACACGCGAATAACAAGGGGGACTGAAAGGGGAATAATCCCCACCCTCTCAAAACGCGCGTTTCATAAGGGACTAAATCAAAAACCGAAACAAATTACAGGGTAAAATTAAAAATGAAAAGAAACTTGATTACAACACAATAAAATGCGGAAGGACTTACAGCGCAATTACCCCAAAAAGTAAAAACACGCGGATCCCCCTAGCTGGTCGGGTCAACACGCTAATCCTGGCCTCAAAACGACGTCGTTTTGGCATTAAGAAGGCCGGCCAAAACGGCGTTGTTTCAATAGGCTATTTAAGCCAGATTTTTTTTAAAATTTTCATTTTTTGCATTTGTTTTAAAAAAAACATTTCACCCTTTTCTTTTTCTCTCTACAGGGCATTAGGCCGGTCGGAACTCCGACGAACCGCCGTCGCGACCACCACCGTCTATAAAATAGAAAAAATATCAATGTATGTCCATAAATAGGTTCGAAAAGAAAAGAAAAAGAAAATAAAAAGAAAAAAGTAACATTTCGCCTATGTATGACTTCATTTTTTCGAATTTGTTGTGGCGATTTATTTGATACTTGATATCTCTCTTTCTGATCTCTGTTCTTTTTTTTGTGGGCGTTTTAGATGTATGCTTCAAATGTGGGCGTTTTAGATGTATGCTTCAAATGTTTTTGTATTGATTCTCAAAAAAACCTCCTACATTCGATTTTAATATGGCTTTTTATAGCCATATTTTCTTTAAAACTTGCTTCTTGATTGATTGCTCTGTTTTCCTTGCAGGTAAACGGGCGATGGATGTGACAAGGAGGTGGCAATAGAGGCGGTGTCCAGGCTCTAACAGTGGCTAGGGTTTATTTTTTGTGTTAAAGTTTTGGGTTGTATTGGGATGGTTTAGTTGGGTCTAAAATTTGGGCTTGGGTTCAAATGGTTGAGGTTTTAAGGCCCGCGCAAAATTGGGCTTGTATAGAGACGACACGGCAGTGTGGAGATCTCACAAGCCTGTGTGGGTCACATTCTCGTGTGGCCAAGCCGTGTGGCACCAAAATTCGCCCAAAAACCCTAATTCCCAATTTCACACAACCGTGTGAGCCACCCATGTAGGGCACTCGCCCGTGTGGCCACCCGTGTGGTCACGAAACCATACCGAAGCAGCCTGAAATTATTTTGATGTCGAGACGATTCTCAACACTTGGTAACCCAGAATTAAGCCAAAACATACAGAATCTCATACAATTCAGTAACAATATGATACTTACAATAATCAATTTCATCAACACACAAGACATTATAAAATTTCACCACAATTCTATACTGAAGTTAAACTGTTTCAGAACACACACCTTAGAATGCGATATCAAGCAGCCCTCTGACAAAACGAAACGCACAAAGAAGGAAAAACAAATGCGATTAAAATTGGAAAGAACAGAAAAAAGAGAACGATGGGGAAAAAAATAAAAGTAAAAGAATTCAAGAACGTAAACTTTATTTTTCTATTTAAAAAGGTAACTTCCTTTTTTAAGACAAAATAAAATAACATAAAAACAATTAAATAACAAAAACATTCACAAGGATTCGAACACAAGACCTAGAGATACATTAACACATAACTAACCACCAGACCAGCAAGACCATTCTGACATTAAAACATGAAATTGAACCCAAGTGTTCAACCCACTCACTCACCTAAACCACAAGCCTCAAAACTTCTAACCTCAGATTCCAAGATGTTACAAACAGAATTGCCAAAAGTGGGACTTGAACCCAAGACCTCAAACACACCCTCAAATCACTTAACCACTAAAGCAGATACACATTTATGTCAAGATTTACAAAAATAGAAATAAATTATTCAGGGCATTACACAAGCCGTGTGCTTCACACGGCCCAGACACATGCCCGTATGGCCAGGCCATGTGCACCCAAAAGTACCTTAAAACTCAAGTTTACCATTTCCTATTTGCTTAGACATTAAGCAACTCGATTACTAATCATTTAACCTATTCAAAACACCATTAAACATGCCCAAAATACACCAAATTCATCACGTAATATGCCTAACGAATGTACCCTTATTGGTACTATATTTTATATGTTCAAATACATCTAAAACACATCAAACATTGAAGACTTTCATTCATATCACACTTACCATATTTGAACCAACTTTCAAACTTCTAAAGTTACCAAATATGAAGCTAAACATATATCAAGAATTATGCTAAGCTATCAAACTTTAAACTATCACATACCAAAATATAAAGTAGGCTAGCGTACCAACATAGCCTTAACCACAACCATATACACATTTAACCATCATTTCACTAGTAACTAAGTTAACAACATCTTACAAATGATATCAACATAAGGCTCCCCTGGTACATGCCATTACAAAATGAAATATCACCACACTTGAGCTTGGGATTTGTGATTTGATGTTGAGTTGGCAATAATTCGAACAGTACTTAGCCTACGCACGGAAAACAAAACCGCACCCTAAGTAAAACTCAGTGGTATTTCTATAATCCGAATAACATAACTTTATGCAAGCATTTAAAATGCAAAATGCAACAAGTAAGCTATGTTCATGTGTTTCAATTCAATATATAACTTTTCCTCATTCCTTATTCACATCTACTAAGATTTTCACCTGTTCAAATACATAAGTATATATATCAATGGCATTTTATTTAATATTTGAATACATCATCTCATGCAATGGCATGATTCATATCTTTGATCAACACTTGAATTCATTCAAGTTTCACATCTCAATTCATCATATTTCATTTCTCATCTCATAATCATTTCTCATATTTTCCATTTCAATATTTTCTCATCTTATAAATTATTATTTTACTTTCCCCTATTAACACGACACAGACTCGGGCGGATACACTGATCCAACTAACACACCAGTTTGACACCCAGTGCCTTATCGGATAAATCCAAAGTAATAACAACGTCCAACGCTATATAAATTGACACCCAGTGTCTCATCAGTTAAACCAAAGCAAATTGGCACTCAGTGCCTCATCAACTCCAGGTCGAAGTAATCCTTAAACTCTTTCTATCCTATGACATGCCATCTATATCCGACTCAGCTCCATACAGTTAATAGGGATTCATTTCACTTTTCAATACAACTAATGTCTCAATTTCATGAATATATATCATCACATATAAGCATATATTCAATTTGATAATAATCATTTTTTTCTCAATACACATATACTCATAATCAATATATTTCATAATATACAAAATCAATCCATTTCATTTCAATTATGAATTTAATTCAATTCGCAAGTAGCAAAGTACTCACCTTAATTGCTTATCATATGCAAACAATTGTATATGCAATAATCTACTATTTAATTCGAATTATAGAAACACAAACCATGATGTCCGAGCTATTTGACGTCGATTTTATCCTTCTCTTTTTTACTCGAGGATTCTGGTACGACGTTAGCTACAGAATAAAACAATTAAATCACATTAATATTACACATTTTAATTTTTCATTAAATTTTAATTTTCATATTATACTTTGCTTATTCTTCAATTTAATCCCTAAATTGAAACTGATTTTAACTTTCACAATTAACTTCATATTTTTATACTAATTTCACTCTAGACCATATTTAGTTTCCTCCTTTCCAATTCGACTCCATAATTTCAATTTTTTTACAATTTAGTCCCTATTATTCAAAATCAACCATTAATTCTACAATTTAGTCCTTTTTCTATTTCTAACTTAAAAATATATCTATTTAATCCCTAATACTTAAACTATTCAACAATGTCAGAATCTAAAATCTTGAACAATACTAAAAGTTACAATATGGGTCGAGTAGCCCTAAGTACCGGGATTCCAAAAATATAAAAATTACAAGTGTAGGGACTAAATTGCACTGACCAATTTGGATTTGAACTTCAAACCCCCGAATGTCGTGAGCTTCTTCTCCTTTTTCTTTCTTTCTTTTCTAATTTGCACGCATTTCATCTCTTTCTTTCCACTTTCTTTCTATTTCATTTAATTTGTTTTCATTTAATTTATTATTGTCATTATTAGATTTATAATATAACATATATAAAATATACATACATGCATTTACACTTAACCATATTCGACCACCTACACACAACCATTTATTAATTTTAATTGCTACTTTAACCCTTTTAGTTTATTTCAATCTATAATTCAACTTTTAACTCTTACGCGATTTAGTCCCTGTACTTTAATAACTCCTAATTTCACAAAATTCACTATTCCAAAAATTAATTAGCTACTAAGCTAGCCTCATAAATAAAAATATTTACGAGTTTGATTTATGAAAACGAAGTCCCAGAAATACGTTTTTCGACACCGTTGACTATCAGGTCGTTACATGAACCGTGTTAACTTGGCGAAATATATTATTATGGCGAACTGTATTAATTTGGTGATTTGTATTAATATGGCGAATTGTATTAATTTGCCAAACTATGTATTGTGAGATTTTGAGTTGTATTGTATGTAAGCTAAGCTATTGTGTGTCCTATGCTAAATAAAATATGCGAACTATGATTTATGTGAGCTATGACATGAATGATATGTGAACTGTGATTATATGTGCAATATATGTTGCATGAAAGTTATATTATTTGCAAATCATGCTCTATTGCAAACTATGTTATATTGTGAGAGCCCTATTATTCTGAATACTGTGAATGTGTTAAAAGAGATATGTTGGCATTGTGACCTTATGGAACCATTAGATATATTTGGCATATCATAAGATTGTGAGTACTCACCATTTTTATTGTGATGGACATTATGGCCCAGAAATGCGTTAGAGAGATAAGGGAATGTGGAGCATAACTCTATTCACCGGAGATAGGGCAATGCTTTATATGAGTCGAGAATGTTAGAGAGTGTGAGCATTCGTGCTACACTTATATCGGAGATAGCGTAGGGCTCTTTTGAATCAATAGCGAGACATTATATGGAGATTCGTTTATCCAATATATGGTGATAGAGTTTACTTATATGTAGTGATAAAGTCCCCTATATGTTTCATAATCACAAAAATGACAATTTATCGTTATTTAAAATATATGAGTTATGATAGAGTATGAACTGTTGTTTTACAAGAACTGTTATGTGATATGAACTGTTATGTGTTATAAACTGTTATGCAGTATGAACTGTTAATTGGAATGAATTGTTATTTCATATGAACAGATGTTTGATGCGAATTTGTAATTGATGTTATCTACCCATTTTATACAAATTACTTATTATATGTGCGTTGTTTATTTTATAAGAACTGTTGTGTCGTGTGAGTTACTATTTTGTGGAGAGATAAGGGAATGTAGAGCATAGCTCCATTCACTGAAGACAGGGCAGCACTCTATATGAGTCGAGAGTGTTGGAGAGTGTGAGCATCCGTGCTACACTTATATTGGAGATAGCGCAGGGCTCTTTTAAATTAATAACGAGGCGTTATATGGAGATTCATTTATCTGATGTATGGTGATAGAGTCTACTTCTAGATGGTGATAGAGTTCCCTATATGTTTCATAATCACAAAAATGGCAATTTATCGTTATTTAAAATATATGAGTTATGATGGAGTATGAACTATTATTTTGCATGAACTGTTATATGATATGAACTATTATGTGTTATGAACTGTTATGTAGTATGAACTGCTAATTGGAATGAACTGTTATTTCATATGAACAGATGTTTGATGCGAATTGATAATTTATGTGATCTGCCCATTTTATACGAATTACTTATTATATGTGCGTCGCTTATTTTATAAGAACTGTTGTATCGTGTGAGTTACTATTTTGTGTAGACTGTAATAATATATGAATCATTATAGTATGTCACCCTTTAACCTAACTGATGTGTTTATTTGTAGATTTTTTTAGCACTCACTGAGCTTCAATAAGCTCACTCACTCTTTTATAATATTGCAGTGACTTAGCTTGTGAAGAGGTGGGGAAGTGAGTCATCCAAATGATCCAAATAAACGTTATACTCGGTTATGTTGTTGTGTTCCCAAACCCAATGAGGAAGGCAAGATGGGACCAAATTATGGGATTTATTATTAGACTTACTTATAATTGTCGAGTTATAATTGGGCATTATGGACTCTTTAATTGTTTGGTTTAAAACTTTTATCATTGCATTAGATGGATAATTGAATGATGGATTGTGATTGTTTGATAATTTGATTGAATAACTATTCGACTAACTTGTAAGTGCAGGTTGAAGAGTCGCTGGTCATCGAGGTAAGCCTTAGATGTTTTATGTGTGATTTGGATACAAACATGTGCTTGGTATGTATGAAATGTAACATAGAATTTGGTCAAGTCATGTAAACTACTAAATGCCTACTAACTAATTAATTAATAATGTTATGATGTTGTATAAGATTCTTTAATAAATTTTCCAAAACAATACTTTTACGTTAAATCCTACAATACTATTTTCAGACATTATGAAATGGAGTTTTTTTTTTTAAACATTTACTACATTACAATTTAGATCTAATCATTTATTTTTAAACAAAATGGTTTTCCAAGTCTCTACAAATATAGTCTTTTAAAAATACCCCACTACATGCATGTCTGTTTAACTAAAGTTTTCAAGGTAATTGCCTGTTAAATACTAAATTACGAATTAGTCTTGTTGTTGATTTGATGATCAGAGTAGCGCAGTGGAAGCATGATTTTAGGATTTTAAATATTCTCTGAATGATTGCGTGGTGTGATTGGTCGGTTGGTGTGCTTTGTGGTGGTTTGAACAGAAAGTCACTTCGGTGGCTAATGTGACGTTTGAAATTCGGGTTGGACCGTCCCGACCGAGTTTGAGGTGCCACATTCTTATATTATAAATCCTAAAAAATATGAAAAAATATATTAATTAAATAATAAAAAATCTAAAGTTATGGTAAAAATTTTATTATAAAAATTACTTTACATGTTATAATAGTGTAATAATATATTTGTTTATAAAAAAATTATGACCAAATATGGACATAACTTATTTATGTGTCCATGTTATATATTATAAAAATAATATACTTATTCATAAAATAAATATTATAGTTTTTATCATAATTTGTTTATAAAAAATATATTTTTAAAATTATGGTAAAAATTTATATTATTTTTTAGAATTGTTATGAAAGTTTTCACAATTTATAATTTTTTTATAAAGGTTATATATTATAAATTTTATGTTATTTTTATTTAATCTATGTATTATAAAAAGGGATATAACCTAGTATAAGTCTTTTTTTCAAATTAAGTTTATATAAATTTTTATAATTAAAGTTACAGACTATTTGGATTGTGAACTCAAGTATTATACGGTAAATGCTAATTATGCAAATAGAAAAAAGTTTTCTTGCACCATATTGTGTGGTATGATACCATTTGAGAGAATAGTGCTAGACACAAATACTATAGATGGCTCGCGAACTCTTTAGTTTGATACATCCAAGACTCTGAAATGTGGTTGAGAAGACATTTTTTTGTTCTAAAAAATTTTTTCCACATTAACAATATCACCTTAGTATAGCATAAAAAAATATTGGATCGTCCTAGCATATTGCATACTTCATAACTTCAATCATAGGTGAAATTGGCATGATTCGTACTTCCTAGAGTACATGAAAGAAGGAAATCTTTATAATATTAATAATGCAAATTCAAATTTGGATGATGATGACTTTGGTCAAGAACCAACAAATGATGATAAGGAGCATATATTAAATATTAGAAAGGGAATAACCTAATAAATATGCAATTAAACAATTAAATTTTTTTGCTTATGTTGTTTTTTTTTTTTTTTGCTATTTTTATTAATAATCGTGTTATCAACTACTTTTTTAGGCTAGCATAATACATATGGTGATTTGATTTAATTTTTGTTACTTGCTTAAAAATTAATTTTATCATACTAATAATTTTTTATAGTAATCAATATTTTTTAAAAATATAAATTATGTAACTATGTAATTACAATTTGTACTACAAAACACGACATAAAAAATTATGATATAATTATACTTTGACAACCAAATACTTTTAAAGAATTACAACTTTTTTTATAATTATAAAAGAATGTATTTACTACCCTAATAATTACATATTAATTCTATTACTCCCAACTTTTTCTACACTTGTCATCAAAAAGAAAAAAAAAATTATTTCTTCATTATGCTTAACTAAAATAATTATTTCATATTACCAAAATTGTAAAAAGATCAATCTTTTTCTAATTTGTCTATAACCGCCAATTATTAAGGGGGAGGAAAGAACCATCAAAGCACACGAGTGTTTAAACCCACATGCATGCGTGATTGTTATGCCTTTGAAACCCAATTTCAGTCATTGGTCAAACAAATGGTTGCCACTAAAAAAGGAAGATCCAAACCAACTCTTACCAATTTTCTTGCCTTTGTACTTTAATTATTGGGATAACCCAACATAATTATATTCACAGCCAATCATATTTATTTCTACCAGTTTGTTTAATTATTTTTAAAATTTAAAATTTTTGGTATTTTTTTTTTATAAAGGTTGAGATATTCTATCTTACAAATTAAATTTCATTAAGTGAAATTGTGATATGTGAATCTCCAATTTTATTATACACCATTATCATATTTTTTTTATTTTATTTTATCAAATTCTCTATTTATTTATAGTTTATAAAAAGAAAAAGAAAAAAAAACTCAAAATTGTTTATTATCACTTTTAATTTTTTCTTTCTTTCTAAACAATAATAATACCTTTTTGCTCCAATGAGGATGCCAGAGCATCTGGTAACATTCAAAATTACCCTTTTATCCTAGTACATTTATATAAATAATAAGGTATAGTAGGGCATTATTGTCCTTTTGGATGCCAATCAATTAATGTCCTTTAAACATTATCAAAATTATATAAACCCCAATATGTCTTCCTTCTTCTCCATAAAAAAAAAAAATACTTACCTTTATTTTCTCTCTATTTCTCTTCCATTTCATAAATAAACTGAATCATCATCATCATATTTTTGTAGTGAAGGGGAAAAAGATGAAGCAAGAGATGAGCAATATAAGCTTCTGCGATCGACACGTGGCAAACCCGTGTAAAACATTCGGACGGCGGTGCAGCCGGCTGGTGAAGGAGCAAAGGGCGAGGTTCTACATTCTCCGGCGGTGTGTTACCATGCTTGTTTGCTGGCATGAATGCGGTGAAACTTGAAGAAGCAAACAAAAAGAAAAAAAATATATATGTAAAGAAGAAAAGATAGAGCAAATAGTAGAACAAAGTTTCTATGTTAATATATAAATATATGTATTAGAATTAATACACGTCAAAAGGAAGGATTCTTTCTTTCTTTCTTTTTAATTTTGTTCATCTTCTTAAGAGTTTTTGGGCAAACGAAAAGAGCTATGAACTATTTTTGCAGTAAATATTAATTACATGAACTTTTTGGTCTCCTAAGGGTTTTTATTTTCTTCTTCGTTGCTATATAATATTTTATATATATATTAGAATGAAAAAAAAAACTTATAAGTTTATATACTATTTTTTTTTTTTATAATTTTTGTTTTAAACCACAATTTTTTCTAAAAAAAATCTGGGTATTGATTTATTACTTCACATTATTCCGAAATCTACAAATTTAATTTGTTTGGCCACCAAATTAAACCATTTTTCCTTAGATAATTATGGCAAAGTATACCCATTTTTCTCTTGGATAATTATGGCAACTATGATTTGACAAATTTTAACATCTTGCTTCATTTTGAATTTTTTTTCCCTAAATTAGGTTTTCATAAATGATGGCAATAGAAATTAAATTGTGCAGTATATCACTAAAATTCCCAGCTCAAGCTGAAGGAGATTAGAGTGTAGGAAAATTGTAGCAAAAGAAATTTAGGAAAAAACTGGATATAAATTAATTATTAGGTCATGCATTTGTAATTTTTGAGTTTGTAAATGTTGTTTTATTTCCTTAAAAGGAAAAAAGTTAGGAGTAAAAGGGAGTTTGGGCAAGCTCTAGATTTGTTATATGACCTTTTTCTCTAAGGGTAGGTAGATTTGTTATGACTTAGTGATTTTTTTGGTGAGTTGATGAGTTATGAAATAGTGTTTTCAATCATGAATCAAAAAATTACATCTATCTAATCCCTGCCTTCAATCGTTTCAAAATATATATATATATATATATAAATTAAATTAAATTGATTTGATTTGATTTGTAGTTATATAAAAAAATTGGACTTTTATTAACATTTTGAATTTGAGACAATTTTTTTATTCATTAATTCAATTAATGGTTATAATGTTGTAATTAACTATATCATTAGTAGAAACAAGCATATAATAATTTAAATAGTTTATAACTTAATAAGTAGTTTATTTTAATTAATTAATTCAACTCAACTAATTAACAATCTCTTAAATGATTATTTTTAAGTTTAAGGGTGTAAAAACTCTTCAAACTTTTTCAAAAAAAAGTAATTAAGTTTTTTTTTTGCACTCGCTTGAGCTTTCAAAATGCATCAAAAAGGCCATCAAACTTCTTCAAAAAAAGCAATTAAGCCCTTGCTTTTTTTTCACTCAATTGGGCTATTGAACTTTCAAAATGTATCAAAAGACCCTCAAAATTTTTCAAAAACACAATTAAGCCCCTACTCTTATTAAAACTTAGAAAAATAAATAAATAATAAATTTTAGAAAATTTATTAAATTTTAATAAAAATATAAAAAATTATAATTTTTTTATAAAAATCGTAAAAAATAAAAAATTATAAAATTTTATAAAAAATCTTTAAAAAATTAATGACCCTTAGTTTTTTTAATTAAAATCATCGCGTGTCGCAACACATCATGACATGTGACGAAAAATGATAATAAATAAAAATCAATAAAAGTTATAGAAAATTATAAAATGCTTCTTTTGCTACAATAATTTTTATAAACAAATTTTACGAAATTTATATTTCTTTATATTTTGTATAATTTTCTTACGACTTTATAAAATTTTATAATTTTTTAATATTTCTATATATTTTATAATTTTTTTACAATTTTTATTTTTTTATGATTTTTATATATATTTATAATTTTTAATAAATTTTTAATATTTGAAATTTTATTATTAAAATTTAATAATATTATAGCTTTTATTGATTTTATTTTTTTAATTTTTAATAAAAGCAGTGGCTAAATTGTTTTTTTTTTGAAAAAATTTGAGGGCCTTTTTTATGCATTTTGAAAGTTCAAATACCCAAATGAGTGCAAAAAAAAAGTAAAGACTTAATTACTTTTTTCTAAAAAAAAAATTAAAGACTTTCTACACCCTTAAATTTTATTTTTATATGTAAGATTCAAACATAGATTATTTAAAAAAAAAAAAGAAAAAAACTCAAAAGCCCCTACTTATTGTGAGGCCCTCATCATCAATTTTTTTTTTTATTTTTAAAATTAGAATTTAATTAAAATTCAAAGGTAATTGACATTTTATTTAAATTTTGTTTAATAAATAAATTTTTTAAAGGACTTATGAGATATACATTGTATTTTTTGTTGATGCTTTTTTGTAGAATTGGTTCTACTCAAAACACTACTTTAACAAGATCATGTCACCGATGAGTTTTGGGCGGCTAGCTGAAATGCCACGGAGGAAGCCCACCTACGGGGTTATTGAAATATAATGTTGATGCTGGAACGTTCACAAACCAGTTGGAGTGCAGTAATTAATGACGATGATGGAGCTTTTCGCCATTGTTGTTCAAGTTCTACTGCAGGTGTTTATGCACCCCATATTGCTGAGGCCATGGCAGTTCATTAATGAAGTGTAATGAGTAAGTGGGCCCATCGAGTTTGTTATCTTCTCACTAAGTTATTGATATTGCTTTGATTTTGTTCATTAATAAAGTTTCCATAAAAAGAAAAAAAATCAGCTTAGTAGCGTGAATGGTACCTCCCATGGAAATGGGAACTATTTATAGCCTGCCGCTTGTGGCTGTCTATAGTAATCCTTAAATAAGCGTTACATCACAACCACTTTCCAAGAAAAGAAATCAATCAATAATAATAATTCAATTTTACTCATCCTTTTTTCCCTCTTAATTAAGCCACAATTTTGTGGCATTGAATCAAATTTGTGGAAGTTACTTCATTGCATTTTTTGGGGTAATCCTAACTTGGAAGGTAAAAAATTGTATTAAAATAGTTACGTAATCTTTAATTTTTACCGTTTATATCTTTTGTTAATTTAATTTTTTAATTAAATTTAATTTTTAATTTTTTAAAAAAAGTCAAATAAATTTTTTAATAGATATTCTGACTTAAATATTAAATTTTTTAACGATGTTGATATGACAACTTTTATGGTAGACTATATGTACTTTCATACTGATATGATAATATTTCTCTTATATAGCATGTCAACAAATAATTTTAAAAAAATATAAAAAAATATTACAAATTCAAAAAAAATATAAAAAATTTATAAAAGTTCAAAAAAATACCATGAAATACATCTAAATTGTTATTCGAGCTACCATGTTTAAAATTTTAATATTTTGGTCAGTATTTCTATTAAAAAATAATTTAACTCTTTTTAAAAAGTTGATGGTTAAATTAAAATTCAAATTAAATTAAAAAAATAAAGATCAAATTAATAAAAAAATATAAATATTAAAAACTAGATTTAGCATTATGCTATCAAAATAAAAGGTTGATAGGAGGTTGAATCAGATTAGTTCCAACCACAATATATATTTCAAGTTGAATCATGCTTAGCTCAATGAATTTGGAAATTTTATTTTATAATTTTATAAATTAAAAAACTTTATTACTATTTTTATTCTCATGATTAAAACAATCAAACAAAATCTAGAGTAGCAGTTTGATAAATAAACTCTATATAATTATCGAAATAATTAGCAAAAGTATAGATATGAAAGCAGTTCAAATTTAGCATATTTATTGAAAGAAACAATTGCATAAAATAGAAAATAGAAATTTTATTTAAAAATATATAGACTTTTTTAATATTCAAAGTATTGGATAATTTTATTGGAATATTAGATAATTCTGGAAACAAAATTTTTTAATAGTTTTAACTAATTTAACTACATTAATTAAGTAGGATAATCTGCTTTGGCGCATTCAAACCCACATCCTCCTGTATTAGCAACAAATTCATATCAATCGAATTAAGACTCAATCAAAATTATTTTTTAAAATTTTTTTATTACATGCATTTATGTATAATTTTATAAATAAAGTAGTCTAAACCGTAAAATGGGATTTGAAGCTTTAATCATGTGAAAAAGAGTTAAAAATATGTCATTCATACATATATACAATCAACTTCCCATTAAATTTGCCAAAAATTACCCATAAAATAAAAGTTATTATCTGAAGCAGTGACCCAGATTGAAGATACATTGTAGAATTAAAATTGGGAAAATATGTGCTTTGTTTTTAGTATTAATCTTTTTTCTTAATCAAAAGAGTAATGTTTAAAATAGGTGCAGTTTTTTTCTTTTAAATGATAGGGATTTTGTTTAAAACTTCGCCTATTCGTGTTGTTTAATTATAAAAACAAAAAATATGGATATGAAATGAAATGATTGTAAATATTCAAAATATAATTTAAATAATTAAACAAATTTTTAAAATTTATTTTTTTTTACTATTCAATTCGATTCAACCTAATTCATAAATAATTCTATGAATTAATAATTCATAAATTTGATGTCTTTTGGGATCTCTGCATTATCATCACAATCAACTAGAATTCATTGTCGACGTAGTCTAATAAAAGTGACTAAGATGTAATTATCAACAGTTTGTTAGAGTAATGAATAAATGTGGTTAGTCAGTTAGTCAAGACTGTTAGTAGTAGTTAATGTGGCAGTTAGTAACTGAAAGGGTTAGCTTCAACTATATAAAGGTGTATGTACTTCCTATACGAAAGTATTCTTTAAGAAATAAAAAATAGTATTCTTGTGATATCATTTCTGTAATTCAACATGGTATCAGAGCACAATGAGCTTCAAGCTCTTCTTTCCAATGATACGTAGAGCCTTTGCCCTCTTCCCAGCAATCGCAAAGCTATTGGATGCAAGTGGCTTTTTAAGGTAAAAAGGAAGGCTGATGGGAATGTGGATAGATATAAAGCTCAGTTGGTTGCTAAGGGGTTTTCTCAGCATGCTGGTCTGCATTTTAGAGACACCTTCAATCCTATTGTGCGAGCAGTAACCATTCGGATGGTTCTGACTATAGCAGTCATGCAAGGGTGGCCTCTAAGGCATATCGATGTCAACAATGCCTTTCTCAATGGCAAATTGACTGAAGACATTTACATGGAACAACCACCTGGTTTTGAAATGACAAGTGCAACTGGACAGTCCCTTGTTTGTAAGTTAAAGAAAGCCTTATATGGCCTCAAACAAGCACCACGTGATTGGTTTCACACCCTCAAGCAGTTCCTTGTGGATCAGCTGGGTTTTCGTGCTTCAAAGGCAAACCCCTCTTTATTTGTTCGCACCTCCTCAAGTGACTGTTTGTTTCTTATGGTGTATGTTAATGATATCGTGATAACTGACAATTCATTTACTGCCATTGATACTGTTGTCAAACAACTTCATCACAGGTTTGCTCTTAAGAACATGGATCGTCTCAACTTTTTCTTGGGCATTGAGGTTCACCACAATTCGCAGGGGATCTTTCTTAGTCAAAGGAAGTATGTTCTAGAGATCTTTAAAAAGGTTGATATGCTTGGAGCAGCAGTCACACCTACGCCTATGGTCAGTATGCCTAAACTTGTCACCTCTGATGGAAGTCCTCCGCTTGTTGATGCTTACTTGTATCGAAGTGTGGTTTGCATGCTTTAGTATCTTTGTATCACCAGACTTGATTTGTCCTTTTACGTCAACAAACTGAGTCAATTCATGAATTCTCCTAGTGAACTACATTGGAAGGCTGTTAAGAGGGTTTTGCGTTATCTCGTTGGAATAATGGAGCATGGCTTATGTTTTTCCAAAGGGCGATTTCAGTTAGAATGCTACTGTGATGCTAACTGGGCTTTGTCTCTAGAAGACTGCCAATCTACTACAAGTTACGTGGTGTATCTTGGTCCAAATCCGGTTGCATGGTGCTCCAAGAAACAGGCGGTTGTATCTCGATCCTCGTCCGAAGCTGAATATTGCAGTCTCGCAAATTGTGTATCGAAGTTGTTATGGCTTCGCCAACTGTTAGAGGAGCTTGGTATACAGGTTAGTTCGACTTCGGTGGTCTGGTGTGATAATACATCCACGGTTTCCATGGCTGCAAACCCTACACATCATGCTCGTGTAAAACACGTGGAGATTGATCATCATTTTGTTCGAGAAAAGGTGCTTGATGGATCTCTCCAAGTCAATTTTGTTCCATCTGCCAATCAAATAGCTGACGTTCTTACTAAACCAATTACTTCAAAGCACTTTGCTGAGTTTCGAAATGCTCTTAAAGTTTTGTCTAGTTCTGACAAGGTTGTTAACTTGGAGGAAAACGGGGAGAATGTTAGAGTAATGAATAAAGGTGGTTAGTCAGTTAGTCAAGACTGTTAGTAGTAGTTAATGTGGCAGTTAGTAACTGAAAGGGTTAGCTTCAGCTATATAAAGATGTATGTACTTCCTATACGGAAGTATTCTTTAAGAAATAATAAAAAAATAGCATTCTTGTGATATCATTTCTGTGTAATTCAACACAGTTGATCATGGTATATCTATAATAGTCTTTTGGCATTGTTAGTGTGTAACAATAGTTGCCATCATACTTTTTCTCCATTGGGCATTTCATGACAATCACTCCATGCAACAACTTGATTGAAGTCTTTCGCTTCTCCGTAGATATCAATATTGATATACTCCTTATGAGCTTAGAGTTTATGAATTGATGCAAAACAAAGATGTGAATAGGTTCCGATTACCATTTTAAACTTGGTTTTCTTTCTTAATGAAAATTAATTTATTAATGAAATCACTATGTAAATCTATAGAGAAAAATATTATATCTAAACTAAATTGTTATTAAGAAAAGGCTATTTTTTTCCCTTATATTTGTTCTTTTATTAGAATTGTTGTAAATTGGAGATTGGGGACTAAATTAAATGAATGGAAGGACAGAAAGCGCTGGTCAAAAATGGAAGAAAAAAGAAGTGAAAAGAAAATCCCACCGACCATTCACATGCTATAGCCTCAAATATTCAATAGAGACATAATTTCACATACCTAAAACTCCAATTTAATACTGATAATTTTTACGTACCTTTTTGAGTAAGAATTACTATTATTTATTGTATCTTATCTAAAATGGCAACCAGAAAAACCCAAGTAATAAAATTAGTCGATTATTGAAGAAAAAAATTGTTTTTTATATATAGAAATTATATTTATTTTTCTTGTTAATCTTACTTAGTTCTAGTTTAGTCTCCTTGTGACTGTTTTTTTTTTCAAATTTATTAATATTATTACGAAAAAAATTAATATTGTTGATTAATCGGTGCTTTTACAGTGACTATTTTCCTTTTTACAAAAACACAAAAAACTAGAATATTTATAAAAAAAAAGAATACGATAATATATTTTATTGAATATTAATATTTATATTGCACCCAATATTTGGTGAGTTCTAAATTTAACATATAAATTTTTTTAATTTAATATATGATATAGGTTTTTTTTTTCCATCTGTAATTTAGCTGCTATATAATTGTTCTCAATTTCCATCCTCTCATGATATCTTCCCAATTCAGACCTTGCTGTCCAACTAAAAGCATAGTACAATAATCAAATTGCCACTTTTGTATGTTTTGTCCCTTTTTCTAAGTTCAACTAACTTAACATCAATTGTGGTCCATTTTTTTTCCATGAACCAAATGTGAAAAATAAATGGTCAAATTAATATAAAATAAAAGAAAAGAAATTGGGGAAATGAAAATCTCAAGACATGATGGGTGTCAAATTCATTAGACAGGATAAGGTTTATTCACATTATAGATAGCTCATTTGTTATGGACATGTCTCCCTTGATTCTACCCCACAAGAGTTGGGTTTGGTGTTTTTCAGAGTCCAAATTAATTTATTATTCAACTTTTTAGTATTGAAGCGATCTAGGGTTTAATTCAATAGAGCAAAGGTTAAGTGAGCTAGATTTGACATTTTTCACTTTTAATATAATTATAGCTTGATTTGAGATGAAGATTTAACTACCAAATCTCTTTTAATTAGACTAGTTTAGCTAGTAAAAAGTGAGCAAGATTTTATGCTTCACTTTAAACTTTGAGATACTATCTAAAAATACTTAAATTTAATATTTTTTTTCTAATATAGTATTTGTGTTATTTTTTAATCTTATTGGATATTAATATTCAACAAAAGTTATATATTTTAGTATCCATAAAAACAATGTTAACTTTTTAGTATTCAATTCAATTTTTAGAATTGATCTGAGTATCAAAATATATAAATTTTAATGACCATAGCTCGAATAACATGTCAATTTTACGGTTTTAAAATTTAATTTTTGTAACTATCTTTTTTTAATTTTTTTCAGAATTAAAATTTAAATTTAAAAAAATATATAATATATTTTATTACGCAGGGAAATTTCTTTATGGAAGGCCATTATGTGAGGGCCTCTAGTCCTAGAACTGTTTGCACATACAAGAGGGTCAAATATAAATAAAATGAAATTTTTAATTAAATTGGCATAGTTTGTGGAGTAAACATATTACATATGACGGTTGCTTGAGCCTATACGTGAATGTAAAAAAAAACGTGTATATATTAAGAGCTCATTTAGCATTTTTATATTTTCTTTGATATATGCTGAGAGAGATATATCATTATTTTAATTTTAATTGTGAAATTTTCGATATATATATTTCTTTAGATGTTGGAATTAAATTCATCTAAATAATCTCAAAATTTATAAAAAATCATGTCACCATATAATACGTATTATTTAATAATAAAATATATATAAAAAATAATTTAAATTTTTGAATGAATTCAAACTCAATTGATAAACGATAACATAAAGATTTGGATTACAGTCGAATCAAACCCGGTCCTTGAACATGAGTATCTCACATGCACTAATGAATCCATGATTTCAGCTATGGTTTCACACCAACTACAGTTAAAAGATTGGGTTTCGATAAGATTGGGGTATTATCAAAAGAAAGAAAATGAAGAAGAAACTAAAAGCAATAAGTGGAAATGTAATAGATTGGAATTGAATGATAAAGAGGCCAATGGGGACCCCAATTTATCTTTTAAAAATCAGGTGGGATTGTCTCCTAGGAGGTTGGTTAGTCCAATCCACACACCTCCAAATATTACAAAGAACATGCCAACAAATTTGCCCACCTCCATATGTGGTTTCAACTTGCAAGATAAGTAATGGAACTTAGTCACCATCTTAATTTATACCTTATTTTGTATCACTTTCTCGGTTCTACTCCTTAGTTTTGCCCCCTCCCCCCCTCTAGGAAATTGCTAGCTAGGTTCTACTTGTTTATATAGCTTGGTAGGACCCATGTAGGATTGAAATTAAAAAATAAATAAATTATTGTTAGGATAGGAATAATTTTTTAAATATTTCTAAGTTAGAACGAAATTTTAAAATTTTGGTAGAATTTTAAACGAATCTCATTATCAACTTTAGCATTTGGTCTATTGATCAATGATGTTCACCTTGTCCCTAAAGTCGTGGGATTAATTCGCAAGTCATACTAGTATGGTTACTTAAGTGGATGCATATAGGTGTGTGAGTTTGAAATTCTGTTGTATCAAAATAATAATAATAATAATAATAATAATAATAATAATAATAATAATAATAATAAAAAAAATCCTAATATATCACCTAACATATGCCATTGGTACTTGTTCTATTGTTCAAACTCTGGGTGAGAAACAACTTAAAATTTTAGTTGGAATCAATCCGGCTTGTTTATTGTTAAAATAATAAAAACATAACTTATATAAATATTCATATAATTATTATGCCTCCACCATTTATCCCTGCACGTGTCTCTTAACGATGTTACACGTGTCTGATGAACCTAATCGAGCCCAATGAATCACACAATTAACTAACCTTCCACCCTTTACCATTGGCAAACTTGAGCTCGGAAGCCTCATATCACACCATATCTTTACTACACCTACATAGAATACACGTGAAAGATTAAAACTATTGATTATCCGGCTAAAGAGGCCAACTCCCTTACCATATCTAAATTTCATTTGTCCAGATTCTTCCGTCATAAGCTATATCAACTTTTACTGACTCACCACTTCACTCAAAGGTGATTCATGTCTAAACTATCACTTCTTTCTTTATTAATTTAACTGGTTAAAATATTAATATAATTAAATTTAACTAAAATTATTTATCATTAATAAATAATAATTTATATCAAACCCATCTGAAGTCAAATATATTTGGACTTAACTCAATTATAGGTCTATGCCAAAATTTGTTACATTTTTCTTAATTTTCACTTCCTATTAACATTATGATATATATATATATATATATATATATATATATTCGTTTTTATTTTTAATGTTGATGAAAAATTAAAGAATCTTAAATTTAGATATGATAATCGTATTAAGTCCCAAATAAATTTAGAGTTAAATATACGTAAATAAAGATTAGATATTTTTCAACATTATTTTCTCATCCACGGAATTTAAACTCATAATTTTATTATTTTTTTAAATCAAACTTTTTACTACTATCATTACAGATATCTAAAATTTACAATTAAATCCATTTGATTCTTTAAGGATATTACTTAAACAGTATCTTTTTCTCCCATATAATCTCAATCATGTATAATTCATATCCCACATTAACAACCATCAATGTCACACCTTTTCTTTTTCTTCTTTGATTAAACATGTAAATTGAAAACACTTAGACCATGAATTGACTCTTTGTTTAGAATGAACGAATTTAGGAATGTAGGTTGGATCAAATGGAGTTAAATTAAGTGAAAAATTTCGAATTAATCGAGTTAATATATCCCATTTTTTCATCTTAAATCGATTTGAAATTTTTTCAAATCAATTAAAATTATTTGAGTTAAATTAAAAAAATTAAGCATGTCAAATCAACTTCATATTATCATATAACTAATTTTATTTTAGAGCATATAAAATCAAAACAATATATATTTGAAAACTCTTTCAAAACAAAATAATACTTTTTTATGATAAACTTGAATTGTTAATTTACTTATTTAGGTTATGAAAATTATTATTTTAGAATTTTTAAAACTTTTTTTTATATATTCTTTAGAATTTTTATTTTTTTATTTTTATAATTTTTTAAAAATATAAATTTTAGATTTTTTTAAATATTTTGAATTTGTTTTGAAATTTTCTTTTTAATTATCTGTTGAGGGAGAGATCAATTTGTTCATTTATAAAATTGAGCAGGGACCGAAGAGATATTTGCACCAGTAAATTATTTGAGTTATTAAAATTATTCGAGTTGTAAAGTTCAACTCGACTTGAACTCAAAACGTAATTTAAGTTTACCAAAAAAAAATTGAATAACTCAAATAACTTGATTCGATTAACTTGAAATTCAATTTTTTTATTTATTTTTGGAATTGAATTATGTTTTATTTAGATTATGAGTTTGGGTTTTGCCGCCATTTTGTCCCATATGTCAAACTTCATTCATTGGACAACAGCTTTGATTTAAACTCATTTTCTCCTTTCTTCTCAAGTTCTTTGATTGTTTGCTATGTCTCAGTCAAAACAGTTGATGAAAAGCTCTTCATAATTTGAAAATACCACTTAATCAATTGCTTAAACAGGTTGGTACTATTCAAATCTGAGTTCTTTCATGCCATACACTGTTGCCTTTGGCCCTGTCTGCTTGGATTTCAGGCCTTGTAGTTCTATGTTCAGCTGAAATTAGATTCCGACCTATGTTACACGGGATTTGGCGTTAGTATTTATTACCGAGGTAAATCACCACCAACTTCCACATTTTAAGCCTAAATTCTTTTTCAAGTTAATCATAATTTTTCTCATATTAAGGTTTGAATTAGAGATGCTCATAGGTTGTTCTGGGTCGGGTTAGGACCGAGCCTAAGTATAATATTAACATATTTTATATTTGTCCAAACTCAGCCTGAAATATGAGTCTAAAATTTTGCCCAAACCCATTCATATTTGTAAAAAAACTAACCTAAACCCATTTTAAGCCTAGCCATATAAAAATATTTATATTATATTACTTTAATATTAATAATTTTTTATTTATTGAATTATTTTATAGTCATCTTAACATTTTCTTAATGTTTACATTAGAGTAGTATTATATATTTAGTATAGATTTATATTTTTAATGTGTTATAAATTATATAATATATAAAAATAACATAATATAAAATATTATAAACTTAAAAATTGGTCGGGTCAGGCCGGGCTCAGACCTTGAATGTTTAAGCCCGAGCACAACTCATATTTTAAAAGGGCCCATTTTTTTTTTGCCTAATATTTTTCCCAAACCCCCTCGAATTTTGGGTAGGCCTTGGCGAGTAGCCCAGCCCATGAATATGTCTAATTTGAACTAGACAATTGTTTCTACTTTGAAGCTTGAACTTCTTTTTATCCAAGTTGGTTCTTGAACTTGACAATTATTCCCACATTATGGCCTAATTTTAGGATTTTAAAAAAAGATCAGGGACTAACTTGCACCAAAAAATATTTAAGCCGTAACCTGAGAATAGTTACCAAGTTTAAGTCCAAGAAATGATTTAATCTTTTATTATGAGTAATAATAATAATACAAATCATATATTTGCATATATTTGACTTATTTTTTAGTAGATCATGTCACACCCGAATTCGTTAAGTATTGAGTTGAAGGGGGATTTGCGGATTTAATTGAAAAGTCTTCAAATCTGGCAGGTCCTTTTGTAAATAAGGTAAAGTAACTGGCTGGTTGAGGAAAGTTAAATCCCAACTATAATCTGGTTGCTTTTAAACTGGATAGTTTCTTAGTGGAAGACATAATGATTAAAGTATTTTCCAAGTGGCTGTAATTTGGTTTCAGTGAAAGAGGTTGGAAGGGTTATATATATAAGAGAAGCATTCTTCTCTAAGGAGGATTCTTTTATTTTTTTCTGTTCTTTTTTTTTTTGTTTGCAATGGAAGAGAGAAATATTGAGAAATGTTCAAGCATGAAGGGGAGAGACTAAGGATTTTGTAACGTCCCCTAACCCTATACCGTCGTTGGAACAGGGTTATGAGATATTACCAGCCAGTACAGTCCAATTTCGGTCATTAATTAAAATAAATATTCACACACGTCCTAGTTTTAAGATGTCATTCCCTTAATGGGCCCTCGCGGTCCAATATGAACAGTAAATTCAATTCGGGACTAATTTAGAATCACTACGAATTTTTAGTAAATTTCAAAATTCATACTACATACCGTTGCCAACCATAATTTACTCATTTCATCAATACTTCTACAACCTAAATGACTCTCATAAAACATCCTAGGTACATGCCATTACCAATACTCAACATACTTTACCTCATTGAATTCGGGATCGGCACGGGATGCTGATTCAACATCTAACCTTAACTTAACTGCGCGCGAAACAAACAAAACTGCATGAGAGTATGGTATACTCAGTGGTATTTCTATAATCCGAACATTTAATAATATAACAAATACTTAAGATCATAATAACAATTACAATTATTCAATTATTTATTTCATAGATAAATTTTAACTACTTACCATGTAAATTTATTACAAATCATATAATAAACACAATAACATAATTGTTCAATTCTTAAATAAATCCATTATTATTTACTCCATTCTTTCACTTACTATTCGGTATAGCTTTCCTTAATTTATTCACAATTCAATATCATTAAACTATATTCAACTATACACTTATCAATCATATTCCATTTTAATTCATTTCAATAATAGCCAATTTCATTTATATCATATCAACTTACTATCCCTGATAGCTTTCACTATATACATACGATTCATATATTTCAAATCACATTTCAATTCATCAAGTGGCATCATACATCATCAATTCGAACTCCAATCATTTCATGAACCTTTGGTTCATATTTTCAATTTCATATCTAAATTTTCAATTCTCAATTCAATTTCTCGTTTTATTTCAATAGCTTGATCAATCAAATTTATTCGATTTATCTTTCACTTATTTACCCCTATTAACAAGACTCGGACCTTGGCGGATACACGGATCCAACCAATCACATTAGTTTGGCACCCAGTGCCTCATCGGGTAGTTCGAAGCAAAGTTGACACCCAGTGTCTCATCGGCCTAGCCGAAGAAAGTTGGTACCAGTACCTTATCGAATCTATCCGAAGAAATATAATGACACCCAGTGTCTCATCGACTCGAGGTCGAAGTATCCCTAAACTTTTCCAATCCTATGGCATGCCAATTATATCCGACCTAGCCCGATATTGTTAATAGGGTATTTGATTCACTTTCTCGATTCAATAATTCTTTCATCAATATACCATTCTGATAATCACATATATTCACCCATTTTCACAATTCATACAATTTCATTCAATTCAACAATATATTTCAATTATTCACATTAATTCATAATTCAATACAATTCAAATCACTTTTCAATATCAAATATTCAAATATCACAATCTCATATTTTCATATCAATTTCATCATATTTCTAATCAATGTATTTTTCATATAACATTCATTCAATATTTAAATTTTTACATAAATCATATATATTATATAATTCAATCAATATAAATTCAATCAAAATAATTTTAATCAATATAAATTCAATAAATTCATCGCATACCAAAATCAATCCATTCCAATTGTAAAACATCATAATTCCAACACTAACAATTGCCATATGTATATAAATATAACAAATAATGACTAAGTTCGGATTATAGAAATACAAACCGTAGTTTCTGAGCTAACTCCCGTTGACTTTGTCTTGTCCTTTCTTAGCCGAGATTTCCGGTACCACATTGACTACGAAAGTAATACAATTCATAATCATTAATACATTACTAATTTATATCTTGAGTTACAAAATTCTAAATTAAGATCCGCTAATTTCTCCTGAAACTAGACTCACAAATCTTCTTACCATAAAATTTTCAGAATTTTTCGTTTAGCCATTAAGTACAGTTTATTATTTAAATTCACCCCTATTCTGCTGTCTGACAGTTTCGACCCTTTCTCACTAAAAATTAATTATCTCACAGTACAGAACTCGGATAATATTCCTGTTGATTTCTCCTGAAAATAGACACATTAGGGATTCTAAAAATATAACTTTAAGCCTCTAATTATTTTTCTCCAATTTTTGGTGATTTTCCAAAGTCAGAACAGGGGAACCCGAATTCATTCTGACCTTGTCTCACAAAATTTATTATATCTCATAATTTACAATTCGATTGCTTATACCGTTTCTTCTATAAGAAACTAGGCTCAATAAGATTTAATTCCATATTTTATTCATTCTCTAATTCAATTTCTACAATTTTTGGTGATTTTTCAAACTCAGACTACTGCTGCTGTCTAAAATAATCTTAGTACAAAATGTTGATTTTCTACTTTTAATTTCAATTTAATCCTAACTAAATTCACTTACTTTTCTATCTTAATTCATACTTTATTTCTACTCAATTTTAAACCAAACTTAGACATAATTATCTATTTTTCATCATAAAACCATAATTTCAAAATTCTTTCAATTTAGTCCTTAAAGCATAAAACTTATGAATCACTTTACAATTCAATCCTTATTTCATTTCTAACTTGAATTTCTATCAATTTAGCCCTTAATTCATCTTCTTGTTCAACATGAACAATGTCTAATAATCTAATAACTTTCAAAATATCAACTTAACTTCATCAAAACCTTGTTCTAAAGTTTCTAAAACATCAAAATTAAGTAAAAAGGGCTAAATTGACATACCTATTAAAATTTAAAGCTTCAAAACCTTGATTTTTCCTTTTCTCCCTTTCTTTCTTTCTTTCCTTTCTTTCTCCCCTGCTCTTCTCTGTTTCGTTTTGCTTTGTTTCTCTTTTTCATTTCTTTTATTTCATTTATTTCTTGTTTTTATTATTAAACTATTATAATATTTATTATTTATACATGTGTATATTTATTAATACACATGTATTTATTTATCACCTTACACTTGTCATAATTTTTATTTATTTATTTATTTAATATAAAATATTATTAATATAATAAACTTTAATTATTATTTTACTTATATAATAAGTAAATACACATGTATAATACATGTGTACCATTTATATTTGTACACATTTAACTTATTTTAACCATACATTTGTCACCCCTTTTTGGCTTATTTGCTTCTTTAGTCCATTCACTTTTATTTATTCTATAATTAAACTTTCACTCTTCATTCAATTTAATCATTTTATCTAATTATCCTTAATTTAAGTTAATTCACTTCATTAAACTTTAAATTAATCACTCACTTAACTTCGTAAATATATATATATATATTTTTAATAAATATTTACGAATCCATTTTTCAGAAACGGAGACCCGAAAATGTACTTTTTCAATAACTATAAAATTCGGGTCATTACAGATTTAGTCTTAGAAATGGGAAATCTTGCATGTTGGAGGCTCGTGTAACAAAAAAAGGGAAAAAGGCTTTGAAGATGGATTTGGCAACAACTCCCAAGTGGGTTCCAAAACTTAGGTCTTGAATAAATGTTTCTATTCCAGTAGCGTGTAATGAATATATTTGAGTCGGTACTTTGTAAGTTATGAGTCATTCTATGACTGAGAGTGGAATATTGTGTTGTTTGATGTTAATGCTGAGTTGTGTAAATGAAGAGTACGCTATGGCATAATGTCGATATATTGTGCATGCATGTGGTGGTGTTATGTGAATACACGATTGGTTGTAAGCTAAACTGCGTTAAGCCGATAAAATTGTTTGGCGCAATGCATGTAGAGTACTGAATAGTAATTATTGGTTGAGTACTAGTGCATGATATACATGTATTTATAATTGTGGTTTTGTGGGGGTTTGGATAGACATGTATGGAGCTAGCATATGCATTTATTTAACTGTGGTTTTAAGAGAGGTTCGGTTAGACTGAGTGAGGAAAATAGATAAATGATAAGAAGACTCGGTGCACACCCGTATATGAGATCCTCTTGTGTGGGACGTATAAGAGCTCTTTATGAGACATTTAAAAGCTCTTTGATGTGTCGTTGAGAGCACCAAAAATATCCTATTCCCTGTAAAATAGTAAAAATAATAGTAAAGGGGAAGTAGGGTCGAATCCTCAAGGACCGGATTATACGAATGCTTGTTTCTCGAAATCCTGGGCAGAATCATTCCCAAGAAAACCTGCGTGACAGAAAAAAAATAGAATTAAAGATTTGATTTGGAAAAATAAAAATAAAAACAGAATCTAAAGTAGACTGAAATTGTGATTACAAAAATAATAAAAATCATAAAGAGAGTTAAAGGAAAAGAAATTCTTATTGGTAGATTCCAGCCTCCAGTTGTCTCATTCCGCCTTGGGTTCAATCCTCGGCTTTTAAATAACCCATCTCAACTCAAGAAAGCCAGTTATAGTGGAAGAGGACGCCTACGACCACCAGCTCCAAAGATTAGACTTACGATTTTTAGGGAACCTGACTCTAGCCAGTAATCTATGCTAGATCAACGCTTTTCAATGGCGAATCCCACGCCATTTTGTCTCTTTGGCTCGCCAACCTCTGACGCAGTAAGTTAACGAACCGACTGTGCAATCCTTCCAAAATATACAAGGCGGCCGCCTTTGCATATGCTGAAAAGCTTACTTCTTAAGGGCCATAGACGAAAGCGTCAGCTCATAGTGCGGAGAAACGATGAATACTTGGCGAGAAGGCTAAGTACGGATTAGGCCTCAAGAACCCTTTTTGGGGAATATTGACAACTTTCGGCTAGATAGGTTTTAGTGGCTCATGATAATGGTGGAAAAGAAAATAAATATAAAAATGGAAAAGAGAATTTTATTGAAATAAAATATGAAGAAACAAAAGCCTAGACTTTCAAGGGGAGAGTGTTTTCAGAAAAATATGAACACCAAATAGAGTCACTTTACCCCCTATTTATAGTGCTAGGGAGATAGTCTAATTTGACTTAAATTCTAAAAAGATAAATACATTTAATTAAAGATAATTAAAGATAATTAAAATAAAATCCTAAAATTAAATAATCCTAATAATTATCCTAATATAAATAAAATGGAGTCTTATAAAATAAAATCTCTTCTTTTTGCATTTTTAGTCCTTGTGTCTTCCATGCTCGCACTTTTGGCACAATCTTTTTCCTGTGTCGCATTTCAGCCCATTGTGTCTCCAAATTCGCACTTTTGTCCCTTAATTTTTCTTTTGCCTCCAAATCAGTCCCTAAAAGATAAAAAGACATAAATAGCTCAAATTAGTAGGATCAAGCTCAGAATAAACACATGATTAATACATAAAAATACGTTATTCTAGAGCATTATCACTCTTCGAGAGATTTATAAGAGCCATTAATGGGACATATAAAAGACCATGGCCATGGCATTACCGTAAATGTGAAAACTCCTCAAGGACTATCTAATGTGGGAAACTTGCAAGGACTATCTAATGAGGAAAAGTTCATAAAGATTATCTATTGGGAAAGCATGTAAGGATTATCTAATGACGGAAAGTCCACAAGGGCTATCTATTGGGAAAGTCTGTAAGAACCTTATATTGAGGGAAGTTCGTGAGGATAATTGTAATTGGGAGGTCCATCGGGACAATCTGAATGTGGAAGTCCACTAGGAGATCGTAATTGGGAAGTCCATCAAGACAATCTAAATGTGGAAGTCCGTTAGGAAAATCGCAATAGGGAAGTCCATTTAGACTATCTTATAATGGAAATTTGCTTGGGCTAGTCACTAATAGGATTCCACGAAGAAAGGATCTGCTAGTATGAGTCTGCCAAGGAGGAGTTAATCTCTCGTAGTTTATTGCTATGTGTAAGCTTTGTTATGTCATGCATATAAGAAGGACATGACCTCTAGTGATGTCTATTTCATGATTGATACTCCATAACTCGAGGATTCATCCTTAAGAATTTGCCTACAAGGTTATCTAATTCAAAGAAAAAATCCCCGAGAACGAGTCTCGTTTTTAAAACAAAAGGTGAGATGTGGAAGACCACCAAATCTATTTATTTGATTTAAGTAGGTAGACTTGCCTTATTAATCTATAATGGGGCCTTCTTTATAAATTATATACGTGGGTTTGTACGAGGACTTGCAAGGATCGTACTATAAATCGGAGTCTGTTAGGGCACATCGTTTGTAAGAGTCTGCATATAAGATTACATCCCAGAATTTGTTACATAATTATAGGTGAAAGTAATATTGAAGAGATTATTTGTGGTTATAGTTCAAAAGTTCGCAAAAAAGTATCCAAAAAGTTCCTTCCTCAATGAAAAGAAATGTAAGGAGCCATGAAGATAACTAAGGAATAAAGAATTCGCATGATTAATCTGTTCGGTGATTCATTGTTTGTGTTACCTTATCAGAGGAGAAGTAATGGTACTAGGCTTTATATAGCCATATATGAAATTTCTGCCTATAAGTTGGTTGAAATCAAACCGAGTTTAATACCATCGAGAGAGAGGTTCTACATATAGACAAGTCAATTCGAATGAAGTGGATACTAGGCCAAAAGATAAGCGAACTATCATATTGTAGACTTTCAATAATTAATTTTCAAGCATAATTGTATTGAGAGAAAAAAGGTATGAGAACTCACTAAGTTCTTATGGACTTACTTTCGTGTTATTGTGTATTGCAAGTTAAAAATAAAGAATCTGAGAGTTCAATGAGAGACCAAGCTAGAATCCGTTGAGCGAAGGAAAATTTTTGTCTCGGTCGTAATGTGTATACAGTGGGGCGACCTTGAGGTGGAACCTCAGGTCTTAATTAAATCAGTATCTAGTTGTATCTAGAATGTTATGCTCAACTTAGGCCTAATGTTAACATGTGGATGATTTTGTAATGACTCAGATTTTACCGTTACCGGAACAATGTATTTTCGGGTCTCCGTTTCTAAAAAATGGATACGTAGATATTTATTAAAAATATTTACGAAGTTAATTGAGTGGTTAATTAGAGTTTAATTAAGTGAATTAACTTAAATTAAGGATAATTGGATAAAAGGATTAAATTGAATGAAGTGTGAAAGTTTAATTATAGAATAAAGAAAATTGAAAGGACTAAATAAGTAAATAAGCCAAAAAGAGTGCCAAATGTATGGCAAAAATAAAATACAAGTGTAATAAATATAATACACAAATTTGTAATACATGTATGTATTTGCTTATTATTTAAGTAAATATTAATGTATTTATTATTATTAAATTGATATTATATTATAAATAAATAAAAGTAAGATAAATGTGTGGTAATGATTGGGTACAAGTGTATTAAAAAAATACATACACTTGTAATGCTTGTATTTAAGTATTAATAGATATTTATTATTTATAAAAGGTATTTATTAATTAAATAATTATATTATAAGATTTTTATATGAAAAATAAATAAAAAGTTGACAAATGTATGGTATGTATAATGACATGTGTTATATTAGTATATGTACATTTGTAAAATACATGTATATTTACTTATTATATAAGTATATTATTAAGTTATATATATATATATATATATATATAACAAAACAAAGAAAAAGAAAAAGAATAGAAAGAAACAGAGAAGAAACGAAACGGGGGGAGAAAGAAGGAGAAAAAGAAATGAAAGAAAGGAAAAAGGGGAAATAGGAATTTTGAAGCTTGGAAATTTAATAGGTAAGTCAATTTAGTCATTTTTACTTAATTTTAATGTTTTAAAAGCTTTAGAACAAAGTTTTGATGAAATTAAAGTAATATTTTGAAAGTTATTAAATTTCTAAATATTGTTCATGTTGAATAAAAAGATGAATTAGGGGTTAGATTGATAGGAATTCAAGTTAGATTGATTGTGTTTTAGGGACTAAATTGAGGAAAATTTGAAATTATAAAAATATGTTGAAAATTTAATTGTTAAATTTGAGTTTGAATGAAATTTGAATAGAAATAAAGTGTGAATTGGTGTTGTAAATTTGGTTATTAACATTTTACACCAAAACAGTTTTGGACAGTAACAGTAGGCTAACTTTGAAAAATCACTATAAATTGTGAAAATCGAATTAGAGCATGAAAAAGATATGTAATTAAATCTTATTGAGTCTAGTTTCTTATAGAAGAAACGGTGTAGAAAATGGAATTTTTAATTGTGAGATATAATAAATTTGGTGAGACAAGATCAGAATGATTTCGGGTTCCCCTGTTCTGACTTTGAAAAATCATCAAAAATTGAAGAAAAATGATTAAGGGCTTAAATTTATATGCTTAAAATCCTTAATGAGTCTATTTTCAAGAAAAATAAGCAGAAACATCATCTGAATCTTGTACAATGAGATAATTAATTCTTAGTGAAGAAGGGTTAGAACTGTTAGACAGCAGAACAGGGGTAAATTTAAACAATAAACTGTACTTATTGGCTAAACCAAAAATTCTAAAAATATTATGGTAAGAATATATGTGAGTTTAGTTTTAGGGAAAATTATCAGATCTTAATTTGGAGTTTCTTAGCTTAAGATATAAATGATTTAGCAACAATGACTCAAGTAGACAGCTTTGAATGAACATATAAGTAAATAGTAGAATTATATGTAAAAAAAAAAAGGGGGTTAAATTTGCATGTTTAGGCTCATGGATTAAATTGAATTGTGTAGTATTGTTGATTATAAATTATTATTATTTTCGTAGTTAACAAAGAACTCAAGACATCGGGGCACAAAGGAAAAGAGAAAGCTATCGAGGATTAAAACGAGAAATTCACGGTTTGTATTACTATAATTCAAATTACTTTTTATTAAATATTTTATATAAATTCTATATTTAATAAGTGAGTTATAAGGTAAGTATTGATATTTGAGTTGAATAAGAATTGAATTGAATGGTGAATGTGTATGTATAATTGAATTGTAAATTGATTTGAATGTGAAATTATAATTGAAAAGTGATATGGAATACCCTATTAACTAGTCGGGCTGAGTCGGATATAATTGGCATGCCATAGGATTTGGAAGAGTATGAGAATTATCGGCTTTGCTGATCAGACACTTTAGGTGTCGAATTTTAGGCACCTCGTGTGTCGTATCAGGCACCTCGTGTGTCGTTTTAGGCACTTTATGTGTCGTATACTGATCAGGTACTATGTACTGTTTTAGGCACAATGTGCCGTACTGGTGTGTTTGGGTTGGAATCCGTGTATCCGTCAAAGTCCGAGTTTGTTAATAGGGTGAACAACTGAAATGAGAAATTTAAAATAAATTGATTGATTATATTAATGAAATATTGAAAGGAATGAAATTGAATTATGGATTGAAATTGAGATTGAAAAATGAAAGGCATGAACTTAATGTTCATATAGTGATTGAAATTGTTACATGTGACATGTGATGGAAATTGAAGAATAGCTAAAAATTGTATTGTTATTATTAATTAATGAAAGTTTAAGAATGAATTGATATTTGAGAAATTGGATAGTTACATGTTTGGTAATTATAATTCTTTATTACTATTATAATTTGAATTATGGTAATACCATTGAGTATGGAATACTCAGAGTACGGTTTATTTACGTGCGCAGGTTAAGTTAAAGTGAGAATGTTGAATCAGCATCCCAGGTTGATCTCGAATTTAATGAGGTAAAGCGTGTTAATTGTTGATAATGGCATGTACCTAGGATGTCTTAAGTGTGTTATATTGGAATGTGATTGTAATAGTGAAATAAGTAAATTATGGTTGGCAATGGTATATAGTATGAAGTTGAAATAATTGATAAAGTAAGTGATATATTTAAAAAGATTCATTGGATAGGTTATAAAATGTTTTAGATTAGTAAGATTTGAGTATATTTAAGTGTATTTGGATTATTTGAATGTTGGCAAATTGTATTAGTTGAAGTTTTAATTTGCGGGGTTAGAAACATTTATTTTAATAAATGACTTTAATTGAACTGTACAGACCGGTAATGCCCTATAATTCTGTTTCGGGGACGGATAAGGATTAGAGGGTGTTACAGATTTCCTCATAAATAATTTTGTATATTAGAACTAAGTTTTATAACTGGAAATAAATTCATATACATTGTGCGATTAACCAGTTAGTTTATATTCTATTTATACATGTTATGAAATCCAAGCACAAGTAGTTAAAAGAGTAGACAATGTGTTCATAGTTTCAAGTCTTACAGGTAACACTATGTAGTCCGAATTCGACGATCAAGTCGAATATGGGGTATTACAGATCAAAACTTGCAAATGATATATATATATATATCGATGAAAAATACAAAGACCATAGAGAATTAAGCTAGACTAAAAATGTCGAAAGCACCGCTGGCCTTATCACTATCAAGGGCTTCAAGTAATTCCATAGGAGTTATTTCCATAATATTTACCCCTTTCAAATTAGTAGAAGCCATCTTGATAATTTGATCAGCAACATGATTAGGCTCTTTAAGGATGTGTCTTATCACCCAATGCTCTTTGTTTTGCAACAACTTCTAAATCCACCTAACCAAAGTTGAATTCAGGTTTTTTGAAGTTTTCCTTTGAATAGCTTGAACTACCTCTAAGCTGTCAGTTTGGATCAAAATCCTATCCACTCCTTGATTATGTAGTATGGTCAAACCATCCAGAATGCCTCATAACTCGGCTTCAAGAACTAAGCATACCCCTAAAAAGTGAATAAAACCCATAATCCATTCCCCTAGATGATTTCACACCACTCCCCCTAAAAACGCAAAACCTATATTCAAATTAACTGCCCCATCAATATGCAAGTGAACCCAATTATCAAGTAAGGGATCCCCCCGAATGAAATTACATCTTCGATTCAAGCCTTCCTTATGTGTGGACCAAAATTGTCTTGCCCAAGTAATAGAATCTTTAACAATCTCATCAACTATCCATGTTAGGCCTTGGATAACCCACCTATAGTTTTATTATTAGTGTTAAAAATCTAGCATGACAACCTTTCCTACCAACTCTTCAATCTCCCATAGAATTTTTCGGTTATATAAGTGACCCAAAAGACCGAGGAGGCAAATCTAAGTCTTAACCAAGCTCAGGTATGGTTTTGCAGAGTCAAACTTCGTTGACCAAGGCTAAATCGTTAAGTATTGACCAAAAACGATCCAAGGTCCCTAAGACAAAAACTTTCTCATAATCCTCTTTACGTTAAAATTTAACCAAATAGTATCCATTTTCAATGTCCATCAGGTGAAAAGGCATCGAAGGTCTCCACAAGTTGGATATCCTATTTTTGAGTGTCATAAATCTAAAATTCTGGCCAAAAAGCTTAATCATGATCGTCAAAGCCATGTCCTTAACTAATAGCTGATTAACCTTATCAGAAAAATCAATTGCTGGAATTTCATTAATAGTTGATCTCTTAATATCTCCCTCTTCAAATTCCATTCCCAAATCTGGTACCTCATTCACCCATCTCTTGATAGATGACCCCTCTACGAGTTTATCTTTCTAAGTCATTGTCGGTGTAGGATCCAGATCCACCCAAAAGAACAAGTCCAAAATCACCGATTGCTCATTATGGTAGACCTTTTTTGTGGAAAAGTCATTAACGGGCCATGCCATCTTTCTCACTAACAACGTTAGAGGAGTCCACAATATTTGACATTCCCTAACCTTGCAAATGATATATTTCAATTACTATTTGTAATGGGTTTGGATGAGTGGATTCAATTGTTTAAATTCATTTTACCTTAGATTCAAAATTCAAATCAACAAATTTGAAGTTAAAATTTTCAAAAACTGCATATGTTCAACTTGTTGGTCTATGACACAAGTATAATTGATTTTTCTAAATTTTTAGATACATTTGAAGTTAAATTTCACAGTTGGTGACTCAACTTTCATACTTTTTATTTTAAGCACCAAAAATAAAAAAATTGCTAATTGGGCAGTACCATTAATGATAATTTTTGTTTTAGTCATTAACTCTAATAAGGTTTCATTTTGGTCACCCTGTTAATTCTATGTTGTTATACACTCATTTTACTTATCCAATTTTAATAAATTTTCATTTTAGTCAATCATTTACTCTTTAAAAATAATTTTATTTTTTTTTCATAAAAATACTTGAGGTTTTATATGAAATTGACTTATTCAACTGTGGAGATAAGACCCCTTGGTTTTCCTTATATCTCAATTCTCTCAAGTTTTTCTTTGAGAAAACCAATTTTTTCCATGAAAAAGCCTAGATTTTTCCCTTTTTACTAAAAAAGCAAAAAAATAATTTTAAAAAAGAAAAATAAAGGAAGTTTAAAATATAAATGGTTTTCCCGTTAAAACCTAAGTATTTTTTTTTTTGTAAAACTTTAGGTTTTTCGGTTTTAATAGAAAAAAATTAAAATTATATTAAAAAGGAAAAAAATAAAGGAAATTAAAAAGGTAAAATTGGTTTTTCCCTATAATAACCTAGATAATTCCTTATAAAATCTCGTATTTTTTTACTGAAAAATAAAATAAATTTTAAAAATAAAAAATAAAGGAAATTAAAAATATAAAATGGTTTTCCTATAAAAATCTAAGTTTTTTTTTTTCCTTTAAAACCTTAGGGTTTTTTATTTTAATGTAAAAAAACTAAATTAATATTAAAAAAGAAAAAGAAAATTAAATTTTAGAAATATAAAATGAGTGACCAAAATGAAAACTTATTAAAGTTGGATAGTTAAAATAAAACGGTTGTTGACGACAATGTTAATATGCTAATTCTTTTTATTTTCAGTGGCCAAACTAAAACTTATAAAAATTGAATGATTAGCTGAGTAATTTATCTTTTAAAAATTGAATCAAAATTAAGTCGTATTTTATATGTAAATTCTAGCAATAGGTATTAAAATTATATATGTTATTTGGGTGTTTTGAAAATTGGATATAATTTGTTTTGAATGTAATTACTTGTAATTTCATATATAAAATATTTGGATAATCATTATAATTAGTGAACCTTGTTAAATTAAGTGTAACAAACTTTTATTAAAGTAATTAGGTAGATAATTACAGTTAAATCCAATTACCTTATGAATTTTCAAATATACCCATATGTGATTTAAATTTAAGAAGTTATTTTTAATAATAATATTTTAATTTTTAGATATATATTTTTTGTCTTTCAAAATATAATTTATATATTACTTTACTTATCTTATTTAAATGATCTAAAAATTTTATTGGTGATAGATAATTTTCTATACATTTTAGCCTATTATATATTTAACTAAATTACATAGTATTTATTATAAATTATATGTTTTAATTTTAACTAAATTATATAAAATTTATTATTAATTACTTATCCAAGGACTAAAAAATTATGACAAATAGCATATGTTAAATATTAGAAAGAGAATAGTTGAACAAATATGGGATGCTAGCGTAATTAGATAAAATTGTACATGATATTTATTTTTCTTGTTAATTTTATTGGTAATTATATTGTTGATACTTTATTGGATTAACATGTTACATACAATAATTTGATTTTGAATTTTATTACTTGTCTAGAGAAATTTCTATCAAGTATTATTGATGATTTTTTATATTAATCAATATATTATTTAAAATTTAAAATAATATAATTGTGTAATTACAATACATACTACTAAATATAATATAGGAAATCATTAATTATACTTTGTTAATCAAACATGTTGAAGAAATAAATAAATATTTTTTTTTGTAATTACAAAAGGATGTGATTACTATCCTACTAATTACATTTTCATTCAACTACTCTTTAGCAACTAAAAGCGTATTAATATTTAAGTTATATTCACAATTTAAAAGAAAATATGCATATTTATATTATGTAAAAAATAAAATTGTCTCGTTTCGTTAGTATTTTAAAATTTATAAAACGATATCTATTTAGTATTATTGCATTAATTTCAGTGTCTATTAATTATAATATAAATAATTATTTGATACAATATCTTGAACTATCCATTAATATAATTATTTATAATTTGACTTTCTACTTAAAAAAATAATTAATAATACCTTAATAAGTTAAGAGTTTTAATTTTTCTATAAAGGCCCAAAATAATGATAAGAAAAGCCCAAGCCCTACTCCCATTCTTACATGGGCCAGACTAACACTAAGGTATTTATTAGACCCAACTTATAATCCCCAATTTTGGAATTTAAATACAAGAAAAAAGAGAGAGAAGAAAATCCCTAATTTGTTTACTTGCTAGCTTATTCTTCTTCTTGCAGCCGACAAATCGAGTTTGGGATTTGGGAATTTGCGATTGGGAATTTCAAGTTACCAAATTTCCGGCCAAAGCTTGAGAAAAAATGACTGATTACGAAGAACCACGGTATCAAGGAAACGGAGATAACCTCGAAAACAGTTATGGCGGGGGTTCTTCTCCTAAGTCTCGTTCCGACGATCAAAACGATTCTAAATATCAGGTTAGATCTCGAAAAATTCAGCTTTATTTCGTCTGTTAAGATTTTTAATTGTTTCTTCAAGTTCTTGTCGGAAGGAACTTCTAAGGAATTTGTGTGGTTTTGTTGGATTTTTACCACGCAAAACCTTGAATTTATTGTTTGTTAGCTTTGGGGAAATCACAATG
Organism: Gossypium longicalyx; assembly: GCA_025698465.1. Lineage (NCBI taxonomy): Eukaryota > Viridiplantae > Streptophyta > Magnoliopsida > Malvales > Malvaceae > Gossypium > Gossypium longicalyx. The sequence goes on from CM046999.1 coordinate 43,195,013, forward strand.
GCAAATCATGAACGGATAAGCTAAAAATATCAAATGTGCAATATGTAATATGATTTTATTTTTAGATTGAACTATTACTTCATCATTAGTGTTTTAATAATCTATCTTGATTATACTTTGCGTCATTTGTCTTTCCTTTTCAGCAAACCTCTTAAGGAGTAAATAGAATATAGAAAAAAAGCTAGCTAGTAATTGGAGCCCTAAATTTTAATGGGAGTATTTCCAAGGCTCTATTTTTTCTTCGAATTAGGTTTATTTATTTATCCGGAAATTTGGCTAGTTTGTCAGATAGCATTTTGAATTTCTTCTAGTACTTAGTTTTGTTCTAACTTCAAGCATAAGCATTAGAAAATGATGCATATATTGTAAAATCTAGAGTTTTCTTTTCTTTCTTTCCTTTTTTTATACAAATCAGTTTTTTAAAACAGCATGAGCTTCTCAGAATTCAAATTACATATTATGCTTCAGTTTTATCGTTCCTGTTTTTATCCCGTATGACTGGGGGGATAGGAGGAATTAGAACCGGGTTTTTTGGGTCGGGCAATCCTGTATGTTTATATCTCCATCTACTATGTTTTGCTGACGTTTGTTCTTATTTTAGATCTTGAGTATTTACATATACAGATGTTCAGTTCTATTTTTCTCATTGAATTTGTCTAGTTGACAGGTTGTCTTTTCAATAAAATTTTACTGCTTAGATTTGTTCTAGGCTAAGATTTTTCTTGGAAAATAGTTTTCTTGATGTGAATTTTATGCCTGTTCTACATTTTGGATTTTAGTGTTATGGATTACATGCAACTCTACATTTGGTCTCTTAGTGATATAAGATAAATGCAACCTTAACTATTTCTTGTATGGGTCTCAGGATTATGAGAGAGAGTCTTCTAAAAGCAGGGAAAAGGAGAGAGAGAAAGGGCGTGACAAGGAAAGGGACAAGGACCGTGATCGCCACAGGGATAGGGATAGGGACCGAGAAAAGGATCGTGAACGTGAACGCCATCACAGAGATCGTCATAGGGATCGTAGTAGGGAACGCAGTGAGAGAAGGGATCGAGGAAGAGATAGGGATGATGATGATTATTACCGCAGTCGAGATTATGACAGGTAATTTCCGCTTTAATATGAATTGTTTTGATCATTGCTTTTTTCTTGTTAATATAGGTTAATGAGTTATTTTTTGCTCAAATGTTATGTACAGAAGAAGGGACTATGATAGAGACAGGGAGGATAGGCATAGGCGCCGGTCAAGGAGTAGATCTGAGCGCAGATCAAAGTCAAGATCTCCTTCTCTGTCTCGGTCTCGCTCACGCTCACGCTCAAAGAGGTAGATCATGAAGAACTTGATTATAAGAAAAAATTATTTAGTTGCAGTTATATATTCTGGTTTCTGGTATGCTAACTTCATTATTTTGCAGCAAAAGGATTAGTGGTTTTGACATGGCCCCTCCAGCTTCAGCAATGTTAGCTGCTGGTGCTGTGGCAGCTGCTGCTGCAGGTACATGTTCCTTTCATAAAATTTAATATTGTTATACATGGTTAACTGTTATTTTTGTTTTTGGATGATCTAGTGTGGAAAGTCCGTATCAAAATACTGGTCTGGTTTTGGTAAGCTGTATTTTTTCTTCTGTTTTGTATATATTGCCTTTTAAGCAGTGACCTTTGGAAAGCTATAATATTGTTTTAAATTTTTTTACTTAGTGAATAATTCTGGAACTGAGAGGGTTTTGGTTTTGTCTTCTGTTTGGTGTTTGTTTGTTTGTTTCTATGTTTCTGTCTTTGTTTTTAAGAAGGCAATGGCGTGAGCCGACTTCTGTAGCTTTTATGTACAAGGAGGAATCAATGCACCCGTTTTGATGGTATTGTACGTCTTCAACTGGCAACTATTGCCTGTTTTGGTAGTCTTGCTAAATATTTCCTCCAGATTTTGCTTGTGATGAATTCCTTTTTCAATCTCTAAAAATGCGAGAGGTTTGCATATGCTATGGAAATGAAGCATAAAAGTCCTAATGCTAAACCCATTGCTATAGAATTCTGACTTTGATTTATAACTATGTCCTCATATGAAATATGAATTTCATTTCAGGGCAGATTCCGGGGACAACTAACCCAACCATACCTGGAGTGTTTCCTAACATGTTTCCTATTGCAACTGGACAGGTTTATATTGCTCTCTAGACCTGATATTTATGAGCTTGCTTTATTTCCTGTAACTTCATTTAATTTTGGTTTTCTGCAGCCATTTGGTGCTCTCCCAGTTATGCCAGTTCAGGCAATGACTCAGCAGGTTGGATGGATTATGCATGCAATGTAGGATGCACCTTTCTTTAGAAAACAGTATCTTGCATTACAGAAATTATGGATTTTATCTTGTGATTTCAGGCTACTAGGCATGCTCGTCGGGTCTATGTTGGAGGGCTTTCTCCTACTGCTAATGAACAGGTTCCATTTTACATTGTTGTACCATTTATTGCCATTATGATTGCAAATGGAGCCAATACTGACCATTAATGTTTATATTATAGTCTGTTGCAACTTTCTTCAGCCATGTTATGGCTGCAATTGGTGGAAATACTGCTGGTCCAGGTATACTTGGGGGTTTTCTATATATTACATTACCAAGCTACCTGCCTTATTTTTCTTCTATATCTGCTCATTGTTTTTTGTTATGTATTCAGGGGATGCTGTTGTTAATGTCTACATAAACCATGAAAAGAAGTTTGCTTTTGTAGAGATGAGATCTGTAGAGGAGGCTAGTAATGCAATGGCTTTAGATGGGATTATCTTTGAGGTAATTGTAGTTTCTTTTTGGATCTTGATGCCAAATCCTTTATATAGTTGTGCTTACTTTTTTTGCACTTTCAGGGAGCACCTGTGAAGGTGAGGAGACCTAGTGACTATAATCCGTCGCTTGCTGCAACACTTGGTCCAAGCCAGCCCAATCCGAATCTAAATCTAGCTGCTGTGGGTCTAACGCCAGGTTCTGCTGGCGGGCTTGAGGGCCCCGACCGCATATTTGTTGGTGGGCTTCCATATTACTTCACAGAAGCACAGATTAGGGAGTTATTGGAGTCTTTTGGGCCTCTTCGAGGTTTTGATCTAGTAAAAGATAGAGAAACCGGGAACTCTAAAGGCTATGCATTTTGTGTTTATCAAGACCTGTCAGTTACAGATATTGCTTGTGCTGCTCTAAATGGAATTAAAATGGGTGATAAAACGCTCACTGTTAGGCGAGCAAACCAGGGTGCTACCCAGCCTAAACCCGAGCAAGAGAGTATACTCCAGCATGCACAGCAGCAGATTGCTTTGCAGGTTAAGATTAGATATTATTCTTTTATTAAAATCTTATAACATCATATCCCTTGGAATTTCAGGTGTTATTAGGTAAATCTAATTTGCTTATGCTTTTTTCTTTTTCAGAGGCTAATTTTGCAACCACAAGGTGTGCCGACAAAGGTTGTGTGTTTGACTCAAGCACTTAATGTTGATGATCTCAGAGATGATGATGAGTACGAGGACATTGTGGAAGATATGAGACAAGAGGGTGGAAAATATGGTAAAATCCCTTCTTAAACAATCTGATACCCTCTTTTTAACATGTGTACTCTCTTATCTATTTTTATTAATTTCTTTTATTTTCTTGTGTTTATATTTCTGTTTTACAGCACTTTCTTGTTCTACATTCTGCTATAAAGAATCAAGCCTAACATACTCAGACAGAAGACTTGCTATATCCCTCTAATATATTTGACACTGCTTTCTCTAACCTATTCTTTTGGGACAAATATGTGTTTTTTTTCCCTCTTTCTGGAATTGAAATTTTTACAGAAAATATGACATATATTTGCCACTACTTTCTCTAACCTATTCTTTTGGGTAAAAATGTATCTTTTTTCTCTTTTCTGGAATCGAAATTTTTACACGAAAAATGCAGGTGCATTGGTGAATATTGTCATCCCACGCCCAAATCCGAATGGAGAACCTGCCCCAGGTGTCGGGAAGGTCAGTATTGATGCTTTTTACATTTTCTTCTGTGGTTTTCTAACTTTCTGTTTAAGTACTGCTATCTAATACTCGTTGGTCATGGTATGGGGATACGATCCTCCAAAATCTCCAAACAAATGGAAAAACTTGGACATATCTATGTTGGATACATACCTGTGGCCAACATTACACCCAAGTCCAAGTAACATAGTATATATTTTTTCTTTGGTTTGTAGTTATTTGATCATTGTCTTGTCTTCATCTTATCCATGGTATTGGCAAGTGAATGTATTGACTTGGTCATTTCTACTCTATTCAAACTCCTGATGTTACTGTAATTCTCCTGTGCAATTAGGTATTTCTGGAATACTCGGATGTTGAAGGTTCCAGAAAGGCTCAAGCTGCAATGAATGGTCGGAAATTCGGCGGAAATCAAGTTATTGCCGTCTACTATCCAGAAAACAAGTTCGCACAAGGGGAATATGATGGCTAATGTAGAGATATAAAATCATCATAGCATTGTGCTTGTACTGATTCTATGCTTATGTCTGATCATTATCTGGTTCCTAAGGAATTTTCTAGTGGCACCCTGTGGTCGAACTTCGGAATTTGACAGTGGAACATATCATGTCATAATACGTTAGAACTAGTTTAGATGAATGTGTTGTTTAATGATTTTTTGAGCCTTTGCTGCAGTTGAATATGTTTATAAGGTTTTTTATTTGCTTTGGTGAATTGCCCTTTAAAACTGCAGTTGAACCAAATGCAGTGAAAAAAGTACTTGATTTAAGATTAAAGTATGTTGTACTGTTGTCGAAAGAGGTTTCGGAAAATAAAATGTTAATTTTAGGGATGATGCTGTGAAGTAAAAAAATATGCATTAATATTATGATATTTTAGAAAAACTACAAAAAAAAAAATAATTGTAACTTGTTATTAATATTAATTATTAGTAAAATTTAATTTGAATATAAAAATTACATTATAAATATAAAAAATTTATGTTTAAAAATGAATTTTAATAGAATAAAACATAAATTCATTAGATTAATTTTCATAAAATAGAGTTGAAATTTATATTCAAACCTAATTAGTTAAGTAAATATATAATTAAAATCACTAAAGCTGATATTGTATCATTAAATATTGGCAAGTAACCATCTTGGCGAGAGAAACAGTTCGTGACAACCTTCTTACGGCGGAAGAGGTAGATCATTTGGAAAGTAGCACTAAAAAAATTTAAGGCAGCAATCAGAGATGCTCTTGGTAGTTAGAGGATCGGTTCTCGATCCTTTAAAGATTCACTGTTGGAGTCAAAAGTTTTCCCTGGTTTTTGTCGTACTTCTTTTGCGGTGGATGAGGATGATCAAGACTCGGATAAGGAGAGTCGAGAAAATCTGAATGGAGTGGAAATGGAGTGGAAACTTTTCCTACAATACGTATTAGTAAAAATCTTTAGAAGGAACTGCGCAGGCCCTGGCGTCAAGCACTTATTACCGAATTACTCGGTAAAACAATTTCCTTCAACTCACTATTGGAATAAGTTTCAGTTCTTTGGCGTTTGGATGGGATTTTGAATTCATCGACTTGGGTTATGGATTTTATGCGGTCAAGTTTGAGAACAGGAGGACAGATTCAAGGTGATGATTGAGGGCCGGTGGAAAATTATGGACCATTATTTGACGGTTAAAAAATGGAAGCCAAACTTTCATCCCGAAACAGCAGTTGTGTCGTCAACAGTGATTTGGATTCATCTCCCCGGTTTACCTTTGGAGTATTTCCATGAATCGATGTAGGAAAGCTTGCGGGGAAACCAATCAAGGTTGATTCGAATACATCTTTGGGGACTCGAGGCAAGTTCGCTAGAATATGTGTGGAGGTTGATTTGTCAAAACCTTTGTTGTCGCAAGTACGTATTGGTAACTTTGCTCAAAACATCGAGTATGAGGGTCTCCATACTGTCTACTTTTCTTGTGGTTGTTTTGGTCACCGTTTGGAATCCTGCTCTCATCAAGCGGCACAAAAGGAGCAGGTGTAGCCGGAGGCTGTGGCCACGACCCATGGTAACGGAAAATTTGGTCGACGCTGATGGTCCAAAACGTTATGGGCCGTGGATGTTGGTTAAAAGAAACCCGAGTGAAGGCAAGAAACACCAGCAACAAGAATTTAGGGATGAGGCGTATTTCCAGGGATTCTAATAAATTTGAGATTCTCATGGAGGAGAATAATCAGGAGATTGAAGCTCTTAAGGATATCCGAATTGGGTCAGGGAATATCATGGCCGCTATTAATGTGGGGACGGGGCAGAAAAATAATGGGTCGAGAGTTAGGCCTTACAGAGTGAGAGAATGAAGGCCTCAGCATGGGCGGATTACTTTACAAGAATGGTTGGACAGAGTTTTGATCAATCCGGAAGCTCTGAATTATTTTCCAGAGATGAGTTTGCTTAATATTATATGCCACGGTTATTTTTTGATCGCCACCCAATTCTTCTTAATACTTTGGGTCGTTATGTCCTTTCTAAGAGACTTGCGGCCTTTTAGATAGAAAGCTGCCCGGCTTACTAGTATGGACTTTAAGGAAATCTTCACGAGAGAGTGGATGGAAAACTCGAGCAGTGTTGCACATGCCATTGGAACTGTCACTAGGGCTATTAAGGAGTGGAAGTCCTCTTTTGGTGATATTTTTGGTGAGGAAACAGTCATTGATCAAAAGGTCGCAGGGTATTCAAAATTCACCTCTGTTGTATATTTTCTTATTATTTGCAACAATTAGAAGTAACTCTTAATACTGAATATCAGATCATTTTGACGCAAGAAGACTTATTGTGTCTTCAGAAATCTCTTTTAGACTGGATTTCTAAGGGTGAATGGGACACTCGATTTTTTCACCTTACAACGTTGATGTGACGAAGTCGAAATAAGGTGTTGGGTTTATTCATTGATGATTCTTGGGTAACTAACCAAAGAACTATGATGGAACATGTGGTCAATTACTCTGATCAACTCTTTGCTAGGAAGCAGGTGTCGTCGTTACCTCGTGATTTTTCTGATTTTCAACCCTCACTTGGTTTCGATAGAAGAGGTTCGTAATAGCCTTTTTTCCATTAAAAGACTGAAAGCTCAGGGTCCGGATGATATTCAACCAATCTTTTATCAAAAGCATTGGGATTCGGTGAAAGATTCAATATTTGAATTTGTCAAGGGGGCATGGAATGTTTTCATTCCTAAAGTAGCAGCAATAGATAGAATCTCTTTGTTCCGGCCTATAAGCCTCTGCAATACTTCCTATAAGGTTTCATCTAAAACGGTTGTCAATCGTCTCCGTCCGGTATTACAACGTCTCATTGGGCCTTTCCAAAACAATTTTCTTGCTGGAAGGAGCACAACTGATAATATTTTGGTGACACAGGAAGTGGTTCATTCGATGATGAATATGAGAGGAATTTAGGGGGCGATGATTCTGAAGGTTGATTTGCAAAAAGCTTATGATAACGTCGACTGGAGCTTCCTCAAGTTTGTCTTGATTGAATTTGGTTTACCGCACCGTCTTATTGATTTGATCATGTTTTGTGTGCAAGCTAGCAAAATCACCCCGATTTGGAATGGCCAAGTGACTTCAGAATTTTCTCCTCAACAAGGCTTGAGACAGGACGACCCACTGTCACCATATCTCTTCATTATGATGATGGAAAAGTTGTCACACATGATATTGGATAGAGTCAGAAGAGGTAGTTGGGTGCCTTTTAAAGTCTCTAGACGAGGTTCCCCGAACCTGAGACATTTTTTTCCGCTGATGATTTATTGCTTTTTGCCGAAGCTAGTGTGAACCAGTTGAGCATCATCCAAGGCTGCCTACAAGAATTCAGTGCCGCGTCTGGATTATCTATAAACTTCTCCAAGTCTAAACTGTTTGTTTCCCCTAATTACAGCATGTTGCAGCTCCCTTATTGAGGGCTACTTGTGGTATTCCGCTTGCTAATGATTTAAGAAAGTGTCTTGGTGTACCGATTATTCATGCTTGTGTAACGAAAGAGACTTACACGCATATTCACAATACTTCGGCTTTAAACAGGAGTTTCCAAATAGAGCAAATGAGGTAAATTTTTCTCCACTTGAAAATCGTATTGATAGACTAACTTTTCCTGTTCAACAATTGACCATAGGAAATTCTCAGTAAGTGCAAACTTGTAGGAATGGGATTCATAATTATTACACTTATTACACTAATGTGTACCCCACATTCCAAGAAGATCTCTATGAGCATATTAAAGAAATTAGAGGATTTTTCAATTGACCACAATGAAGATATGATACTTATGTCAATACTTATTGTCGAAACCATTTTTCTGAAAACGGGAATCGACTATGTTTGAAAGCGAAGATTATATCAGGAGTCGCCACCGATTTTTATTAGGTGTGATCGGATCACCTTTGTTTTAATAAAACATTTTAGTTTACTAAAACGGTGTTTTTGGTCTACGAAACTCGAGAGAACGGGTTCGGGAGTTGGTTACGTGCGAGGAAGGATTAGCACCCTCGTCACGCCCAAAATTGGTACCGAATTGATTAGTTAGTGTCTTAATGTCGAAAGTTGAAAATCGGGAACGGATTTAAAATACGATCCTTTTTATTAACGTCGATTTTAAAAACGCTTGAATTAACTCAAAATGATCGTTAAAGATTTCCTCGTCTCAAGATATCGGAGTGTCACATCCCGTAAGTTAGGACACGATACCATAAATTCCCGAGCGCAAGTTTGTCTTTAATTTCAAAAGGATATTTGGCTATTCAGAATCAACGAGAGAATCGAAATCCCGTAAGTTAGGACACAATGCCTCGATGTCCCAAAACGCGAAACATTGCCTTATTTTGAAATTTTCATTTTTGAATGGTAGCAAATACGACATTTAAACGACGTACATTATTTGTTTAGGTTAAAATAAAACGATTTATTGGATGAATGTAACGAGGCTTGATTCATGAGGCGATGATATGAAATAAAATAGTAATGAGCACAAGACAAATATACATGGACACAACATTATACGAATGAATAACAATAATGCAAAAATGCGAAATAAATGAATTAAAATACATACAATATGGCAATAATCACATACCGTATAAACATTAACACTAATAATTAAAGAGCAATGAAACCAACATCATATATAACTATCTAAAAAGAAATATTGTGAAACCAATTAAAGTGAATATGAATGTAAAAAAAAAAAAAAAAAAAAAACTAAAAATGATGATAACTTAATGCAAAAAGAGATTTTCGAAATCAACAATTATAGAATAATTTAAAATGTAAATAATGTACCTATAAAATTTAATTAAATAATATACACAAGAGTAAGATAAATAACAAACTTAATATGAATAATAACGAAAGGAAAAATTTTTAAAATAAATGAACGGGGTTTAAGATAAGTACATAAAATAATTTTAAAATGAGCAATATATAAATCGATTTAAAATAATATATATAACAAGTTTAAAATATATAATATGTAAAGCATTAAAAATTGACAATATAAATATATTTTATAATAACGATTCAAAGATAATATATAAAGAATTATTTGAAATAGATAATATGTAATAACTGAAAAAAATAAATAATATAAAATAATTTGAAATAAATATATGGCAAAACAGTTTTAAAAGGATAGCAAATATATAAAAACTTGAAATAAATGGTATATATATATATATATAATAGGTAAGGATTATAAAATAAATAATACATACTTAAAGCAAGTTAAAATAAATAATAATAATTTGAATAAATAGTATATTAAAATAAGTTACAATGGATTTAAAGTAAATAACATATAAGACATTTAATTAAATATATTATGAAATTTAAAAAGGTTAACAAATGAATTAAATAAATTAAGGACATGATTGAAACCGAATCGAAATTTGAGGTATAGATCATAGATAACAGAAAGTTGCCAGGGACCTCAATAAAACGCGCCTAAATTTGTGAAGAGGAAATGGGACAATACCCCAAGCCCGAATGCGCTGCGTTTCAATTGTCCAGGCCAGGGATTGAATTGGAAATAAAATAAAATAATGGGGCGAGATTTAAAAAAAGAAAAAATAAACAAAATGGGACTTAATTGAATGGTGCAGGAAAGGAGGGACCGTAACCACAAATATCCCATTTGGGCCTCAAAAACACGCGGATCCCCTTCAAATCGGGTCGGGTCGCGGGTTTTCCCCCCTAAACGATGCCTTTTTGAGGCGGGGGGATGAGCGCAAAACTACGCCGTTTTGCATGGCTATTAAAGCCATTTTTTGATTTTTTTTTCATTCCAGCTCTCATTTTAAAAAAAAAACAGAGAGCTTTTTTGCTCTCTCTCCCTCTCCCCATGTCTCCAGCCAAAAGGGCCACCACCTGTCTATCACACCACTGCACCACCACCGTATCCGGTGGCCAGTGATGCGCAAAAAGGGGCTTTTAGCCCGCTTCAAACGGATCCAAAGCAAGGCTCTCCAAATCCCCAAAAAACGAAAGAAAAGGCCTCTTCCCCCCTTTTAGATCCGATCCAGACGAAGGAGAAGAGTCATTCGACGACGTGACCGTGGGTTCTCCGGTAAGGTTCTCTTTTTCTTTCTTTATGTTCAAAAGCAAAAATAAATAGAAAAATAAAATAAAAACGAAACTTTGAAAGTAAAAAAAAAATCAACCTTTTCAAACTTTTTGTTCTGCTTTTTGATTAATTGTGTGTGTAAAAAATTACCAAGATGAGATTGTGGCTTTTAAAGCCATTTACAAGATGATTCAATCCTATTTCTTTGTCGTTTTCTTTCTTGTTTTTACTGCTTGCGTGCGAATCTTTCTTTGCAGGTGAGAGATGAGTGTCAGGCGCATGAAGGGGGCTGATGTGTGGCGGTGGTGGCGCGCATGAGAGGCTGAGGATGGCTGAAGAGGAGGCTACGGTTTTTTTTTTTTTTTTGTCTGCTGAAAATTTTTAAGATAGTGGGCTTGGGCTGTTAGGGTTTGTAAATTGGGTTTGGGTATTGTATTATTGGGCTGATTTGATTTGTAAAATGGACTTTTATTTGGTTATTTGGATTTTATTTTTTTGTTTATTTGCCGGGGCCAAAAATTGGCCATTACACTTATAATCATGGAAGGACGGATTATCTCGATTTTAGTTATGAACCAAGTCCACATACTCCCACACAATTGTCGTCTTCAAAGCAAGTCTCTTGAGGATATAGTTGAAACTCTCACTAATATAGTTCAACGTCCGCAAGCAAATATGGAGAACCATCTAGAAAATAGAAAATCAAATCAATTAACTCGTAATTTTATTGAATGGATTAGAGTATCAAGAAAAGGAAACTGAAAAAGAGGTGGTCACTCTTGAAGAATCAACTATCAACCTAATAGCAAAGAACTAAAGTCATTCGTGATAGAATCACCTTCCCTAGAAAGTCGAAGAGAAAATAGAAGATGAAGTCACAAGGGAAGAGATTAAGGATGAAATAATAGTGCAAGATGATAACTATTTTGTTGAGCCTGTGCACTAGGATTTTATCATTGTTCCAAATAGCTTTAAGCCTAATAAAAATCGAGAATACTAAAATTTCTTCCACAAATTTTAAATTTTTTATTGCTCGATTTATTTTTAACCATTTTGCACTTTCTATAGGCTATGTCAAACAACCACCATCCCTTCAACCTAATCATGTACTTTTACTATATTAGAAGTATAACTAGGTTTGGAAATGGTTGATTAAAGAAATCAACACTCCAAAGTTGCCTCAACTTCCAATTTGTACCAAATCGAATCTTTCGGTAATGAAATAACATTTAAGAACGTTTAGCCAAAGACATCAAATAAAGGCGCTTGTGGAGAAGTAATTTCGTGGTTAAATTTTTTTATTATTACTTACCTTTTTTGTTTTCATTGCATAGCATGTAGTTTGCATATTTAGGTCTCATTTGCAATTTTTAATATTTTATTTTGAGTCTTTTTGTTTTAAATTTCTATTTTAGTATTTCTGTTGTGTAGGACCAAATTGGAGGAGTGAAAGGAACTTCAAATGAAGTCTCGAGGCCAAACCAAGTGCCTTAGCTTCGAAGTTAATGCCCAGTGCGCAACTGCAAGATGGTACATCGACGCCCTGGCGCCACAAACTTTGAAACTCGATCTCTATCTGGTGCCCTAGTGCGGACGAAAACCCTCTTAGCTTGAATTTTTCGTGTTTTCGGTGGAGTGAATGGCCCTAACTCTCATTTTAAGGGTATTTTGGTATTTTAAAAATTTATATTTGATATTATACCATATATTTGATCTCTTAAAAACCGTTTTACTCTCTTTAGTTGGTTTTTTTTATTTTTCTTTGAAATCAATTGCAATAAAAGAACAATTTTGAAAGGGAGCGACTTCAGATATTTAGTGAGACCATTTTAATCTATTATGTGATTAGATAAGTATGACTGTGAACTAAATTCTTGGTCTACACTTAATTATTTTTTTATTGTGTTTAGTTGCTTTTATTTTTAAAAAAAAAATTAATTTGATTTTGTGTTGTAGGGACCACCACACCTTAACAGAACGAGTCATTGAATTTTTTTTTATTGTTTTTAGTTGCTTTTATTATTTTTAATTTTTTAAATTTGATTTTGTGCTATAGTTACCACCACACCTTAAAATAGAATATTTATTATATTTGTGGTAGTGTTTTTTTATATAATTTTTTTAATGGGTTAAAATTTTTTTATTTTAGTGCTTTTTAATATATTTAGTGTATTATATTTTTTTTTAAAAATAATTTGAAAATAAAATAAATATGGGTGGATCAAGTCGGTTATAAATTATTATCTCAATATAATTCAAAATTTCACCTACATCATTCTTTGTAGGCATGCTTCAAGCAAAATTATTATCTTAAAAATTCTAAAATCGATTATAAAAGACATATCAATAGAAAAGAGCGGTAAAAACATCCTAATGACATAAATTAATGTTACGATTTCTATATAAAGTCAACATTTAGGTTTTGAAAATATTCATTATAACAAATTTACAAATCTCAAAGGCATATAAAATTAATTCAACATCTCATTGGGTTAAGATTTCATGCAAAATACATGTATCATGCAAAAATTGAAAATAAAATAAAATATGAAAATTTTAAAAAAATAACTAGAAAAAAGTCGTGCAAACTAAATTGACTTGACTCCACCACACTTAATTGAACATTGTCCTCAATGTTCCAAAAATAAGCAAAGAATTAGGAAACTTCCTTGTTAAAGTGCTGAGAAAATATATCGAAGTTGATCCATCCTAGAGGTGTGCATGGGCCGGGTTCGGGCTGGGCCCAACTAAAAATTTAAGCCCGTTTGTTAGGCCCGGGCCCGACCCGACCCAAAAAATGAGCCTAAAATTTTGTCCAAACCCGGCCCGAATAAAAATGTTAAAACCCGGGCCCAACCCGGCCCACCCATATTAATTTTTATATTATTTTTTATATAATTTTAAAATATATATAACCCATCAAAAATACTAAAAACATCAAAATAAATATTTCTCAAAAAATTAAAAATAAATTTTAAAAAATATGTATACTTAAATAACACTAAAATAGATGCAACTTAACAAGCAAATGCCTCTAAAATAATAAAAAAATTAACAAATGTCTTTAAAATAATAAAAAAATTAACAATAAAATAAATTTTATAAAATATCCAAATAATAACAACAAAATAGTAGCAACATAATAGTAAAATAGTAGCAAAATAGGGACAAAAAAATAAGAAAATAATACTAAAAAAAGATTTTTTGTCATTTAGTGAATTCGGGCCAGGCTCAGGCCACAAATACCTTACCCGAGACCTTGTCCATTTTTTAAATGAGCCTTATTTTTTTGCCCAAGCCTATTTTTCGGGCCTATATTTTTGCCCATATTTTTCCCCAAACACTACCACAAATATAATAAATGTTCTATTGTATTAAATATAATTTTAAAAATTTTTCTAAATCACATGTCAACTCTTGCTAATGGCTTGAAATATTGGGCGGGGAAGATTAAGTATAAAAGAGGGCGCGAAGCGAAACGACTAACAATGAGAGTGGAGGAGTTAAATTTTGAGGAGAGATCGGAGGAGAATTTGGCTGAGCTTGTTGAGGTCAAATTACACTTGAATATGAAGATGAATAAGGATGAGAGATATTGGGAGCAACGAGCAAGAGCAAATTGGTTGAAAATGGGGGATAAGAATACTTCATTCTTCCATAATTATGCTTCTCAGAGACGGCGTATTAACTGGGTTCGAGGTTTACAAAGAAGTGATGGCTCCCTTGTTATGGATGGTAGGGAGGTGGAGAATATCACTCGTGAATATTTTTCGGACCTATTTGCCTCTAGAGGCATTGGAAATTTGGAGTACATACTCTCAGGGGTTCATTCGTGTATTTCGGACAGTATGAATCAAAGTTTGATGGCCACTTACACAGAGGGAGAAATTGTTGGGGCACTGAAAGGGATGAGGCCTACAAAACCTTTAGGTTCTGATAGCTTTCTGGCAATATTTTACCAAAAGTACTGGCACATTATTGGTAATGATACTAGTAGTTTTTATTTGGATATTCTGAATCATGGTAAATCTTTAGAAGAAATTAATAGAACTTAGTTGGTGTTGATTCCAAAAACTGCTAATCCTATTAATCTGAAAATTTTTTGCCCTATTAGCTTATGTACAGTTATCTATAAGATTATTGCCAAGACTGTTGTCAATCGTTTACAAAAGGTTCTGGATGATTGTATAGATGATTCTTAGAGTGCATTCGTACCTGGAAGATTCATTACTGACAATGTGTTCTGGAATATGAGGTACTTCATTTGTTTAAGAATAAAAGATCTGGGCGAAAAGGTTTTATAGCTTTAAAACTCGATATGCGTAAGGCCTATGATAGAGTAGAGTGACCTTTCATCAAAGGTATGATGTCAACAATGGGTTTTACAAATTGGTTTATTGATTTTATTCTCTGATGTATTAATTCTATTCAATATTCTATTTTACTTAATGGAGAAGAATGATCAAGTTTCAAGTCATTAAGGGGTTTGCGGCAAGGGGATCCATTAAGCCCTTATTTATTTTTGTTTTGTGGAAAAAGACTATCTGCATTAATGAGATTGGCAAGTCAGGAAAGGAAAATTTGTGGTGCTAAGGTATGTAGATCTTCCCCACCAATCACCCACCTCATGTTCGCAGACGACTTTATACTATTTGGTGAGGTTTTGAATTAGGGGATTAATTTGTTAAAAGAAATCCTAAGTGAATATGAGTCTTGCTCGGGGAAATGTGTTAATTTTGAAAAATCTACAGCTTTTTTTAATTCGAATGTGAATGATCAAGATAAGAACTTGGATTTTCAGGTTCTTAATCTTTGTTGTTCGATTGAGCCAGAGAAATATTTTGGACTTCCAAATATGGTGGGTCGAAAAAAGAAAATGCCTTTCTAAAGTCTGAAAGATAGATTAAAGCAGAAGATTAACAGCTGGAGTATAAGGTATATTTCACAAGGAGGCAAAGAGGTTTTTATCAAGGCTGTTTTGCAAGAAATTCCCACCTATACGATGGCATATTTTATCTTGCCAAAATCTTTATGTATGGAGTTGGAAAACATAATGGCTTCCTTTTGGTGGAAAAAAAGTCATGGAAAGTGAGGTATGCACTGGTGTGATTGAAAGTCTTTATGTACGCTAAAGGAAGAGGGTGGTATGAGTTTTCGTAATTTGAATCTTTTTAATATCATGTTATTGGCCAAATAAGGTTGGCGTTTGTTACAAAATCTTAATTCTTTACTAGTGTCATGGGTTGCGAATGGGAACCTACAACCATGACGAACTTGTGCTATCCATCGCATTCGAGGGAGGTCATTCAGCCCAATCAAACAGGTCCGTTGCGTGGAGAGATTGAAAGCCCATCTCTAGAGCTTGGTAAATATGAAAAGTGATTTTCGAAGATATGCGCAGCAAATATGGCAGGGGATCTCTAAAGATATGTGATCCTAGATATTAAATGTAATCTTTAGAAGATACGATTCTGTAATCTTAGAGATTTGATATCTAGATAGCTTTTAATCTTAGCCATTGATGTATTTCGATCTATACCGTTGATATTGGGAAGACTCAGCTATAAATAGAGGCCTCTCCCCCTCATTGTAATTTATTCAGTTATTAATAGAATTTTGAGAGCATTCACTCAAACTTTTCTCTCAAGTGTTCTTATTTTTCTATGGCTTTTGTTCATCATTCAAGTTCGTTCTTACTTCGTTCTTCTGCTATTCTTCGTGGGTGCCTTAAAGGAGTTCTGTTTGAATCCTCAATTATTGTGAGTTAGGCTGACTTAGGTGTTTGAGCGAGAAAACTGTCTAAGGCCGCACAGATTGCTTGCGAAAATTTTAAATCCGTGACAGTTGGTATTTGAGCTAGCGTTCGAAGGCACCATTGAAAGATGTCAAAAGAAGTTGCTGAGAATGTTGATGGAATAGAGACCTGTATGAGGGCTAGAAAAGCTAGCCATTCAAGAGACATACTGTCGGCTTTAGAAGATAGAGTCGTCACTCTCGAGGAATCTGTGGGGATGTCAATGAGAGGATTGATGATATCGATGATAGGGTCAACGATGGGTTGCTGTCCATGAAGGAGCAACTTAGAGATTATGTGTTAGACTCTATTGAAAAGTGGACTGCTAAGGATGATGCCATTGAGGAAAAGTTGACTGGTAGGGATGATGCCATTAAGGCTATGATGACGGCCTTGAAAAATGAGATTGCGGAGCTCAAGGGTGAATTCACAATCTACAAGGCTGCCTTAGGCAATGGAGGATTAGCTGCTGTTGCACCCAAGCCCAGTGTTGATGTTCCCAAGCCCAAGGAGTATAAGGGAACAATGTTCACAAGAGATGTGGATAACTTCCTGTGGGGAGTCGAGCAATACTTCCATGCCAAAGACATCACAGACGATGCCATTAAGGTAATTACTGCTGCTATGTATCTTACTGATGTTGCCTTGTTGTGGTGGCGTCGTAGGTCCACCGATGTGAGACGTAGTGGGACAGAAATTGAAACTTGGAATGAGTTCCAATGCGAGTTTAAGGCATAATTTTATCCAAAGTATACCAAAGATGAAGCTCGGGCAAAGTTACACCGGCTTTCGTAACAAGGCACTGTGAGGGAGTATATGCAAGAGTTTAGCGAACTCATGCTTCAAATCTCAGATATGGGTGAGAAAGAGGCATCCTTTTCCTTCATGGATGGGCTGAAATCATGGGCGAAGAAAGAGTTGCAACGCCGAGGAGTCCAAGAGCTTACCAAGGAGATGTCTATAGCAGAATCATTGGCCGAATTTGGTGGGAAGAAAGATAGGCTTGAGTCTTCTAAGCCCAAATTCAATCTGAAGGGAAATAGTGGAGGAGGCAAAGAAAGACCCACTAGTAATGGTAACGGTAAGAAGCCGTGGGACAAAAAGAAGGGAGGGCCTATAAGTTGTTTCCATTGTGATGGCTCGCATATGATTAAAAACTGTCCAAAGAAGGCCGCGCTCTCCACTATGGAAGCAAAAGTGGAGTTTGATGTGGAAAATAACAATCTTGGTTCAATACTAGGGGGTGTTGAAGACAAGATGAATTATGGGCTGATGATTGCGGACATCTTAATGGCTGGCAGAAAGTTGAATATACTTGTCGACACAAGGGCATCTAATTTGTTCATGTCTGAAGGGGCTGCTCATAAACTTGGCCTCAAGATTGAAAATGAGACGGGTTGGATCAAGATAGTGAATTCAAAAAGTGTTCCAATCAAGGGGGTTACAAAGGGAGTAAATCTCCAACTTGGCGATTGGATTGATAAGGCATCCATCAAGGTAATACCACTTGATGAGTATGATTTTGTAGTTGGATTAAGTTTCCTTGTTCAGGTGAATGCGTCCATTTGTCCTTTCTGTAATTACATGGTGATTTCGGATTTAAACCATCAATGCATGGTGAGATTGACAAGAAAGGGGAGCCTGGAAGGAAAAACATTATCCGCAATCCAATTTGCTAAGGGAGTACGTAGAGATGAAGTCTCCTACTTAGCCACTTTGAAAATAGAGGAAACCGTTAAGATCGTTGATGAGATCCCTAAGAAAATTGGCTAAATATTACAATCTTTTTAAGGATGTGATGCCTGCAAAGTTGCCAAAGAGTTTGCCATCTAAAAGGGATGTGGATCATAGGATCGAATTGGTGCCCAACATGGTACCGCCAGCTAGAGCCTCATATCGTATGTTCCCGCAAGAATTGGAAGAACTACAAAAATAATTGAAAGAGCTTTTAGATGCGGGATTCATGAGGCCATCTAAATCTCTGTATGGTGTACCGGTATTATTTCAAAAGAAACATGATGGGTCGTTACGGATGTACATCGACTATCGGGCCCTAAACAAGATTACCATGAAAAATAGGTACCATCTTCCCCATATTGCAGACTTGTTTGACCAGCTTTGTAATAGCCTAAATTCAAAGTTATCGGAACAGTGGTTTCGTAACCATAAATCCGATTTAAAGAGAAATTTATTTTAATATTTTTGCATGGATATTCATATAATAGGAAAATCGTATGAAAATATCGATAAAATTTTTTTACCGATTTAGTGGTTAGTTAGAAAAAGAAATTATTGAAGAAATTGGGTAAAAACAAAGTATCGAGACCTCGATCTCATAAAACCAAATCGAAAATAATTTTATAAATATTTATGAAATGTTAGTAATTTGGTATTAAAATTTTGTTAGGAAATTTTAATGTTTGAGTAGTTAATTAAATGAAAAGGACTAAATTGTAAAAGGTGTAAAAGTGGATGGGATGATTAAATAGCTTAAGTGTCTAATGAGAGAGGATTTAAAAGGTAATTAGACCCAAAATTTATTTGGGCTGGACGGCAAGGGCATGAAATCAGCAGGAAAATTGATGAATTAAGGGCAAAATTGGAATATTGCAAAATTAACTAAATAAAGCTAGGACTAAATAGGAAATATCTAGATTTCTCTTCATTTCTCTTCAATTCCAGCAGCTAAAAATGCCATAGGAGGGTTTTCTAAGCTGGTATTTCATAATTTTTGCACCAAGTGAGTTAATCCTTGCCTATTTCTTGTAATTTTTGTGTTTCTAAGACTTTTACAACTAGGTCCTACTATTAAATTCATTAGTTTTTGATTTCATGGATGAAATTGAAAGTCACCATGGTTGAGTTCTGTAAATTTATGATGAAATAGAATGAAATTGAAGCTTTAATTTGTTTATGAGATGATTTTACTAGGTAATTTCAATAGAAATTGATTTTTAGGACCTAATTGTGAAAATGTTTGGAATTAAAGTTTATTGCTGAAATTCTGATTCCTAAAGGTTATAAAGTAGTTTAAAGTGATAGAATAAAGTTTTAATTGAGAAAAATCAGCTCAATTGAAAGGCTAATTGAGTAGGGATGAAATTATTATTTATTAAAAGCTTAGGAAAAATGGTAATAAATAACTTCTACTAAAACAGTTTTGGACAACAGCAGTATACTAACTTTGAAAAATCACTATAAATTGTAGAAATAGAATTAGAAGATGAACAAAATGTGAAATAAAAGCTTATTGAGTCTAGTTTCTCATAGAAGAAACAGTGTAAGCAATAGATTTGTAAATCATGAGATATAATAAATTTTGTGAGACAAGTTCAGAATGGATTCGGGTTCCCCTATTCTGAATTTTAAAAATAATAAAAAATTAATAAAAATAATTAGGGGCCTAAATTTATATTTTTAGAATCCTGAATGAGTCTATTTTCAAGATAAATAAACAAGAACATCAACCAAATCATGTATGAAGAGATAATTAATTTTTAGTGAAGAAGGGTCTAAACTGTCAGACAGCAGAACAGGGGTGACTTTAAAGAATAAACTGTACTTATTGGCTAGACCAAAAATTCTGAAAATTTTATGGTAAGAATATATATGAGTCTAGTTTCAGGAAAACTTAACTGATCTTAATTTGGAGTTCTGTAGCTCGAGTTATAAATAATTTAGTGATTATAACTCAAATAGACAGCTTTGAATTAACTATAAATAATAATGAAATTATAGAAATTGTTGCATATGAACATGAAATGTATTAAATTTATAATTAAATTTATTTATTTAGATCCAGAAGCTTCAAATACAAAGCTAGATCGAGGAAAGGAAAAAGTTCAGGTTTAGTAGATTTTTGTACACGAATAAGTATCAAGGTAAGTTCGTGTAACTTGAATTATATTCTTAAATGCTTGAGATTGTATGTTGTTGATGTGAATATGATTTGAAAGTTCATTGTATGATAATTGATGAAACATTGATATATTTGATAAAAAGGGGAATAAATTCCGGTTGAATGAAAAGAAAATTCGATGGATCTCTAAAAAGGAATTGACGGTAAAAAGGATCTAGCCCGAACGGGTGATCTTATCTTAATATAACCCTCCCGAAGAATATGTGGAAAATGGATTTAGCCCGGACGGGTAATCTGAATTAGGGTCTAAATTTAGCCTGGGCTGGTAATTCAGATCCAAGCTCATTAGAGTAATTGTCATTGTAGAGGATTTAGCCTGGACTGGTAATCCCGACAATACTCTATGAGTTTATATTACAGGGGATTTACCTGGACCGTAATCTCATTTGTAAGGATGAGGTTCGCTGGAGTGTGCTCTCTGAAATGGAAATGTGCGCACATAAATATGAATTGACGGACCCGAAAATGTACACTAAAAGTGTACCTCTGAAAATCCATCGAAAATTCTAAGAAATTCAACGGGATAAATATGGAAAAATAATAAGGGAATGATAATCATGGTATTGATGAGTTCATCAATCATGGTATATATTATTGACACATGAAAATTATTGGATTAACTTGAATGTTGAGTTGTGCATGTTAGGGTAATAATGCATTGAATGGATATATGAATGTTTATTACATTGTATTGAAAATATTAGGTAAGTATAATTCTTGTTACATGGGCTTACTAAGCACAAAGTGCTTACCGTGTTTCATTTTCCCCTGTTTTGTAGTGTTAAGAGCTTGGAGGTCGGATTTGGTCGGAGACACATCACATTATCAACCTCATGATTTCGGTATATAAAGAAACTTTATTTTGGAAATCAATAGCATGTATAAGCTAATAAAGTAAATGATTCTGTGAAATGAATGTAAAGTTAGCCATTGGTATGGTTAACAAACCTGGTTTTGGGTATATGATGACGTTATCTTATAAATATGCATAATTTTATCTTGAAAATATGTTGAACTGGTTTGGTTGATGTGGATTGGTCTCGGTTTAAAATTTGCAGGGAAGGTTAGATATCTATAAAAGTGGATATATTGAGTAAAAAAAATTATTATTAAAAAAATCGTAAACTCCGGTAGTGCCTTGTACCCTATTCCGGTAATGAGTACGGGTAGGGGGTATTACAAGCTTGGTAGTGCGAGATGGTTTACCAAGTTGGACTTAAGATCGATGTACCATCAAGTTCAGATAGCCGAGGGGGATGAGCCAAAGACAACTTGTGTGACGTAATATGGTTCGTATGAGTTCTTGGTGATGCCCTTCAGACTCATGAATGCCCCAGCTACATTCTGCACCCTGTTGAATAAGGTACTTCAACCTTTCCTTGATCGTTTTATGGTTGTTTACCTTGACGATATTGTGGTGTACAGTAAGTCACTCGACAAGCATGTGGAACATCTGAAGGAAGTGTTCCAAACTTTGAGGGAAAATGAGTTGTTTGTCAAAGAGGAAAAATGCTCTTTTGCTCAATGAGAGGTGCCATTTTTGGGCCATATTATGGGAGGTGGCAAGATCCGGATGGATTAAAGCAAGGTTTGGGACATTGCTGAGTGGGAGGCTTCAACCAAGGTAACATGGTTGAGATCTTTCCTTGAGTTGGCAAACTACTATCGACATTTATCGAGGGCTACTCTAGAATTACCGCACCCTTAACAGACATGTTGAAAAAGGGTAAGGTATAGGATTGGAACCCACAGTATGAGAGGGCCTTTAATTAATTGAAAAAAGTAATGACAATGGAGCCCGTACTTGCATTACCGGATTACTCGAAGCCTTATGAGGTACGCATGGATGCATCAGATTATGCCATTGGGGGAGCACTAATGCAAGATGGACATCCAATTGCTTTTGAGAGTCGAAAGCTTAATGAGACGGAGCAGAGATATACGGTCCAAGAAAAAGAGATGACTGCTATGGTGCATTACTTGAGCACATAGAGGCATTAGTTACTAAGTTCCAGGTTCATGGTCTTTATAGATAACGTTGCCAACAGTTATTTTCTAACCTAGAAAAAGTTGTCTCCCAAACAGGCTCATTGACAGATTTTTCTAGCGGAGTTCGATTTCACAATGGAATATAAGCCAGGGAGTGCCAACATTGTGGCTGGTGCACTTAGCCAAAAGATGGAATTTGCGGTAATCAGCCAACCCGATGAGTCCTTATTAGAGTACATTCAAGAAGGATTGTCCCATGACCCTACAGCTAAAAGCTTGATTGAGCTTGCCAAGGAGGGGAAAACGAGAAGATTTTGGCTTGATGGGAAATTGCTATACACCCATGGGCATCGTCTCTATGTGCCTTACTATGGGAAATTGCGTAAGGAAGTCATGAAGAAATGTCATGACTCAAAATAGGAGGGCCATCTAGGAATGTACCGTACCTTGGCCCTTCTAAATGATCGTTACTATTGGCCTCACATGGGTGAAGATGTGGAGACCTATATGAAGACTTATCTAGTATACCAATAAGACAAGGTCGATTTAAAAAGTCCAGCCAGTTTGCTACAACCCTTGCCCATTTCAGAAAGACCATAGGAGAGTGTATCCATGGATTTTATTGTTAGTTTGCCTAAGTCTGATGGGTTTGCAAGTATTCTTGTTGTGGTGGACAGGTTTTCAAAGTATGCGACGTTTATTCCAACTACCAAGGAGTACCAAAGAGTGCCCTGCTGAAGAGGCTGCCCGTTTATTTCTTCGAAACGTGGTGAAATATTGGAGAGTGCTACTGTTTATAATCAATGATCGAGATGGGCTATTTACGAGCCGATTTTGGACGGAGTTGTTCAAGTCAATGGGCTCAGACTTGAACTTTTCCACAAGCATGCATCCATAAACAAATGGACAAACTGAATAGTGAATGTATTGTTGGAGACATATCTTCGGCACTATGTGAGTGCCACACAAAAGGATTGGCCATAGTTGTTGGATGTGGCTCAATTTTCGTACAACTTGCAGGGAAGTGAGACCATAAATCAAAGCCCATTCAAGATAGTGATGGGCCAACAGTTACTTACACCCAACGCTGTTGCGACTCATTATACGGGACAAATCCTGCAGCTTATCATTTTGCGAAGGATTGGCAAGAGAAGAATGACTTGGCTAAAGCTTGTTTATACAAGGCAACCTTGTTTACACAAGGCAAGCAAGCGCAACAAGAAGTCGGCCGATCAGAATCGAAGAGATATGCAATTTCAAGTGGGTGAATCAGCCCTTGCCAAACTACACTTGATGCTACGATTTATGGGTTTGCACAAGGGGCTTGTGTGAAGGTATGAAGGGCTATTCAAAGTTGTGAAGAGAGTAGGCAAGGTAGCCTACAAGCTTGAGTTGCCAGCAAAGCTCAAAGTCCACCTAGTGTTTCATGTAAGCATGCTTAAGCTATTTCATGGGGATCAAGAGGATTCGAATCGAGGCAAGTTTGAAGGAGGACCAATGGGGGTAATGGTCTCGTACGACCTTGAAGTTGAAAACATTGAGGTAGATCGTGTGGTTAGACAAAAGTACCATCGACCGCGGCATGAATATTTGATTTGATGGAAGGGACTTCGTGATAGCGAAGCAAGTTGGGAACCTGCCGAGGTATTATGGTAGTTTCAAGAGAAGATAGACCAGTTCCATGAGAGAGGCACGACGAGGGCGTCGCTAGAACAAGTGGGGTAGAATGTCATAGGTTGCAAATGGGAACCTGCAACCATGATGAACTTGTGTGATCCGTCGCATTCCAGGGAGGTCATTCGGCCCAATCGGATAGGTCCATTGCGTGGAGAGATTGAAAGCCCATCTCTAGGCTTGGTAAATATAGAAAGTGATCTTCAAAGATATGCGCAGCAAATATGGCAGGGGATCTCCAAAGATATGTGATCCTAGACATTAAATGTAATCTTTAGAAGATACGATTCTGTAATCTTAGAGATTTGATATCTAGATAGCTTTTAATTTTAGCCATTGATGTATTTCGATCTGTACTGGTGATATTGGGAAGGCTTAGCTATAAATAGAGGCCTCTCCCCCTCATTGTAATTCATTGAGTTATTAATAGAATTTTGAGAGCATTCACTCAAACTTTTCTCTCAAGTGTTCTTATTTTTCTTTGGCTTTTGTTCATCGTTCAAGTTTGTTCTTACTTCGTTCTTCTGCTGTTCTTCGTAGGTGCCTTAGAGGAGTTCTGTTTGAATCCTCAATTGTTGTGAGTTAGGCTAACTTAGGCGTTTGAGCAAGGAAACTGCCTAAGGCCACACGGATTGCTTGCTAAAATTCTAAGTCCGTGACACTAGCGCATACTTTGAAAGCCAAATATTATAAAGATTTTGATTTTTTAAATTCCAGGTTGGGAAATTTACCTTCCTTTACCTGGAAGAGTTTATGGGCTGCGAAAAGACTCTTTTTGAAAGGCTTGGGCTAGAGGATTGGTGATGGACGGCAAGTTTCTATATGGGGAGATGCTTGGGTTCCTAGAAATGACGAGTTCAGAATTCAGAATACGAATGCTAACTCAAGACTTCTAAGAGTTTCAGATTTGATTGATGCCAATTCAAGGAAATGAAAAGCTGAGTTGGTTTATAATACCTTTTCGGAGAAACATGTAGAGAGGATTTTATGTATTCCTTTGAATTTGTTTTCGCACGATGACTACATCATTTAGTGTGGTGAGCCGACCAGGGAATATTTGGTCTGTAGTGGACACAGATTTCTTTTACATGACGGTCCGAATCAAGTACAAACTAATTGCGAACAAATTTACAAGAAATTGTGGAATTTAGATCTACCCCCTAAAATCAAAATTACAATTTAGAGATTTTCGTGCAACTATTTGCCTACATTTGGTAATCTTCACTATCGAAGAATGATGGGTTCTGCTACTTGCCAAAGATGTCAAACTGGAGCAGAAACTAGGGAGCACTTGTTTCGAGTATGCCCTACAGCAAAGGAAACATGGGAGAAGTTAAATATTTTTTGGTCTATTTTAGATGCAAATACCGATTTCAAAGATTGGTTAAAAAATATTTTTGAGTCACATTCTATGGCTAAGTACAAGGTGATAGCGTGTGCATTATGGGTGATTTGGACTTCCAGAAATAGATTTATACATGAGGGGGAAATGAAATCGGGTGCCCAAGTTGTAGATTTTGTGATAAACTATCTAAAGGAATTGGATGGGTTAAATATGTACATACTTGAAAGAAGGGTTTATACAGCTAGATGGGTTGCTCCATTAAGGTTGAAGTTTAAAATAAACTTCGATGCAGCTTTCAACAAACATAGGAACTAGTCATGTTCTAGGTTAGTGGTTCGAAATGAAAAAGTAGATGTTATTTGCTCAAAAACAGTTATGAATGCGAATATACTGTCTGTTTTTATAGCTGAAGTGATGGCATGTTTTCAGGCACTCAATCTCGGGATACACCTTGGACTGAAGGAAGTGGAAGTTGAGGGAGATTCTCGGTCGGTGATCTGTAAACTGTAAGAGGAGAAGGATGACAAATCTGAAATTGCAGTGTTTATAAATGATCCTAAAAAATTGAGTTTAGGTTTCAGGTATTGTGCTTTTCATTTTACCAATAGGGAATCTAATAAGGTTGCTCATCTTATAGCTTTTGAGGGAATCAGAAAGAGGGAGACAACTTCTCTAATGCATATGGTTCCTTCTGATGCTGAAGAAGCGGCGGCCGATTATCGAAGTTGGATGGAAGCCATGAGAAAGACAAGGGGTCGGAGAGTTGAAGAAGTGAATGGAAGGGATTTTGAATTAATTTGATAGTTGGAGTATTCAAGAAGGTTGGTGTATTCAAGAGAGTTTTGATGGAAATGAATTGTAATTTGATGGATTTGATGGTAGATAATTATAAAGTAGTTTGTTGTTTTCCATTCGGTTTGCTATTTTCAAGAGGGGATTATCAATTGGAGTATAGCTGGGACGCAAAAGGCTCTAGAGCTTCCCCGTCGTTTCTTATGCTAGATCTTTGTTTGGGTTGATTTCTTTGTTTTTTCATTTTGTTTTGTTTGTTTTGGGCTTGGTTTTGGACCCTTTATGTTTTGTTGTTTGTTTGTTTATTTTGGTTTTGTTGGGTTTGTTTTGGACCTGTTTTGAATAAAGATCCAGTGATTTCTTTTAAAAAGAAAATATAATTTTTAATATTTAATATTTTGAGTTGGATTATTTAGTTGGGTAATTATTTTTTTTTAGGTTTTGAGTAAAGTGTTTTGTTGTTGTTGGGTTAGTGATTTAATATAAATATAAATATATAATTAATATATTTGGGCCTAGCTTGGCCCAAAAATTCTTACCCAAGACTCAATTCATATAGAAAATGGGCTTTAAATTTTATCAAAGTCCATTTTTTGAGCTTCGTATTTTTTTGTTCAAACCTTCTGGATGAATGATCCGAGACATGAGTAGTTGTATTCTCACTTACCTTAAGTTGAGATAACTTAATAGGAAAATTATGACTTCAACTATGTATAATTACAATTGGTACTTGCGGATTTAAGCATTTAAACATGAATTAATATTTTAGAATAGGCCAAATTTTTTTGATAGTCATGACGAAATGATTAAATATAAATAAAATATGATAAAAAATAGAATAAAAATAAAAATGCATAAATACATTAAAAATTATATCATATCATGGTTTTTTTTAAATAACGTGAAAAATGGAAATTGAATAATGTGTGTTTGAGTATTAATTTGATTACAGAAAAAAGAAAGAAAGAAGTAAGAAGGTGGGTATGCATAATAACAGATACATAACCCCCTCCAGCCTCCAACAATACATAACTAAACTCTGCCAATACCGACAACAGATCAAAGAAGCGAATGCAATGGGATAAACCAACTTCATTACAAATCAACAACCATCCACACCAGGGATTATATCCAATTTTAAAACATTACAAATATTTATTATAAATTAATTATACCTATTGTAAAAAAAATCTTAAGTGTTACAAATTATTAAAATATTTTAAAAATTGTAAAAGTTCATAAAAATATATTAAAAAAAAAAACATGTCTGAAATTCCACCTCAGGAGGACATCATGGGGTTGGTTGACTTGGTCATGACCACCATTACGACCCTATTTCTTTTTCAAACAATTTCATTTTCAAAATGTTAGAAAGTGATTAATAGAAGATTGGTAATGAAGGATTAATTAACACCTTCTTCTTGAAACCCCTTATTTCTTCACTTCTCTTCTGGATATAAACTCCTCTATTGCTACACAAAATCTTGCTGACGGATCGCTGCTAAGCTTCGAAGAGTGATCATATCTTAAGCAATTGTTCTTGACGCCATTTGACTTCCTGTAGGATCAAATTTTTAGATGTAAGGAACTAAAATGATGGGTAAAATTAAGGCAAAAATGGAAACTATAATTGAAGATTTAGGAAGTAGAAACTTTGGTTTGGGTTAGATGATGATGACAATCGCGATAATGGAAATATTTTTTTTCTTTTTTAGATTTTCTTCTTTACAATTTTAAATATCTTTTAGATTTTAATAACTTTTTAGAATTATTTTAATGTTTGTTTTTACAATAGGTATAATAAACAACATATATTATTCAAATTGAATTAGTAATTTAACCTTTTTCACTTAAGTAAAATTATTTTCATTGTTTTATCCGCTTTCTATTTTACAAAATTATTTTCCTCTCATTTTATTTTTTTTATTTTACTTTTTTTTAAATATATATATATATATATATTAATCAAGACCGAGTTACCCAAATTAGAACGTCTCAGTAAGTAGTGATTAACATTCTTGATCATTACTCTCTTTTATTTCCTGCTTCTTCTACTTTCCTTCACATACAATTTTAGTTTTTTTCGTCGGAGAACCCATTCCAAGCACACACCTCATTAAGCTTTCAGCTTTTCTGAAATCAAGAAATCAGGATGGAAATCATTCCAGTAAAACATTCTTTCAAGTTCCGATTTTCAAAAGAGAATTCAGCGCCAATTGCTTCCAAGCGCCGATTAAAAGCGGAGGTTTTAGACGGTGGCCCGCCGGAGAAGAGGCCGAAGACGGTAGTGGACAGTCCGCAGTGTTCGGCCGTTGTGAAAACCCTCATGCAACATCCAACCCTAGGTACGTCTAGGAGTTTTTGATAACCTCTTGGATTTTGAAATTTCAAAGATTATATGATCTAACCCTTATCGATGATATTGCAGAGACGGCAGTCGTCACCCGTATTTCGTCGGAGAAGAAACCGAAAACGGCAAAAGGCATGAGGTTTTCAACAGATATTGCAGCCAAAGCAGAGGGCGTAGGTCTAGGGTTTACAACATCAAACCCCAAGGCCCTACGGGCGGCAATGCTGAAGTGTCGTTTTGCAGACACCATCTTCAAAGCTCAGCAGAAGATGAAGGGTGAGGGCGAGAATGCTGATCCCAGAAAGTTGAAACAAGAAAAGGAAAGATTCGAACGAAGACTAGTTGACGAAAAGTCGGTGCTGGAAGCTGAGTTGTTGAAGTTAAAAAGGCAAGGGGAAAGAGACAGAAAAGCCGCTCGGATTGCATTACAGAACATGAAAAACACGGCTGGGATTGAGATCAATTGGGAAGCTGAGAGGGAATTTGAGATTCTGATTGGATCATCTTCATCACCTGGGACTGGGGTTGTTCATCAAACACGTGATGAAGAGATTGAAGAAGGTGAAATTATATGTTAATCTAAACCGTTCATTGTATAGGAATAGTACGTAGCATAAATTCTTTATTCAAAGTGCAGGTTGGTTAAGTTGTGAGGAATACCAACATGTAAGTTTTAATGCAAAATTATACTTCTTCCTATTTCCATGGGTAAGAGTGATATAATAAGGTTTAAGGAAATGTAGAACCACATTTATGTTACAAATCTATTATATAATTAATGTAAGATTGCACTTCATACTCCCTAATTAACACTTTCTCTTTTATGTTGTAATCATGATGATGAGAAATGAAAATGGAAGTTGATTAAGCGGAGAGGCAAATAAATTCAAAACAATATTATGAAACTATGTCAACAATGGAAATTCAATTTTCTCTGCTAAAACTACTACTTCAAAGCGCTAAGTATTATAACCCAAATAATAAGAGGAATAGATATGAAGTATGAGGTAGACTTAAGTAATGGGCAAAGATACTACAATTTATGCTTTTTAAGTTTGTAATCAATCATATGTATTTCAGTATTCATATAATAATGTGATAAAAAAAATTTTTGGAAAGTTTCATAGAATTCAATTACAACGGGTGTAAAATGTAAATACATGTTGAACTAATTATAAGGGATAATAATTATCAATGTAGTACATGTACTTTTAATTTGTTCAATATGGTATCTATATTTTTGTTACATCTATCAATATGGTATCTCTCATTAATAATGTTAAATTCTAACCTTACTTAACGCGTAGCCCAATCACGAGTTATCATGTGGCATTGTGTTAGGAAAAGAACTCATTCAATCAAAGTAGGGGGACTTTGAAAAAATTATTCCTTTTCATATTTTAAAGGCCAGAATAATAATAATAATAATAATAATAATAATAATAATAAAAATAAATGAAACTGCTTTGAAATATTACACTTTCCTTCCTTCACAAGAAAATAACGAAATTCCTAACCTCAATTTCTCTAAAACTAATTTCATAAAAACTTGTTACTTGCGGTGAACACTCAATCCTTACACACTCTTCTATCCATTTCTTCTCCTTTTGTCTTCTTCATGAATGGAACTCCACTTTCTGGTTAGATATTTGGTCATCGACTTAGCTTGAATAAATACCCAGTTTCCCCCTTCATAATTCCCATCAAAATCTCCTTTTTTTTCAAGTATTATCGTGATAGCATGTTGCTTTGATGTCCCTTGAGTTCCAACAGCATGTTGCAGGTGAGGAGATTGCTGCAAAGTTATAACCATAATGGTATAAAATGAAGAGAATGGATGCAAATATCCTTCACAAGCTTTCTGAGTTCAAGAAATTGCAGATAGATTTTGGCTTTTCAAGAAGCCACTGATTCATGTGCTGGAAAGTTGGCAAGGAAGTCGCGTATTATTAGACTTCCTTGCAAATAGATTTTTGAATTTTGGATCTGAATAATACGCGACTTAAAGTTTAAGGACCATAGAGTAAATGAACATTAATATTTTTAACAAGTTTAGTAGTTTATACTAACAGCTTTCCCGTTTAGAATTTCCAAATTAAAGAAAATGAAAAGAAGACCACCAAAAACGCGATAGTGACGAAGACGAAACCTTTTATTTCCGCTACTCCTCCGCCGTCGCCCCACCGTCATCCTCCTCCTATAATCCCAATCAAGCCACCTCCAAATCACTGGCAGTGGCGGCGGATCCGGCGGTCTGGCCCCATTGAAATCAACACTTCACGTCTCCAACCTCGACTACTCCCTCACAAACTCAGGCCTCCACACTTTCTTCTCCACCTTCGGCAAAATCGCCTGCGTAACGGTCCTCAAAAACTGCACCACAAGGAATTCAAAGGGGGTCGCCTTCGTCCAGTTCGTTTTCCGCGAGGACGCGCTATCCGCGGCGAGTGTCATGCACGGGAAAATACTCAACGGCAAAACCCTCAGCGCTTCCATCGCTGTAGATAATGGACGAGCCCCGGAGTTTATTAAGAAAAGGGTTTATAAGGATAAGTCTAGATGTTATGAATGTCGGGTTGGTTGGCATTTATCTTATGAGTGTCCAAAGAATCGGTTGGGGCCAAGGGAGAGACCGGTGCCAAAGAAAGGGCGGAGAGGTGGCGGCGGTGGAGAGAAGAGGGAGGACGGTGGGGATCCGGGAGAGGAAAAATCAGAGGGTGGAGAGGGATTTGAAGAGGAGAATTGGGCGTCAGTGGTGGATGGGGCGGAGGAAAAGGAGAAGAAGAAAGATGACAAGAAAAGGCAATTATTTTAGTGATGAGGATGAGTGATTCATTGGTGGAAATGGAGAAATTGAGTTGCCTTTTTACACTCAAACGAAACCTGGAATCATTTGAAAATTGAGGTACATTATACTTTTGGTATGACTTAAAGGTTCAATAGATTGTAACAGTTCCTGCACTTGGGTATTTTCTGTATCTTTAGTGGGGTATTTGTAAATTTATATATAGTTGATAATTTGATAGGGTAGGTTTTTATGTATTTTATAAATTTAAATTTTAGTTTTTTTATTTTTATTTTTAAGAATTTAATTTTTTTTATTTTTTAAATTTAAAATTTTGTCATGATAATTTATCATTAAATTAGTATTCTTAAGTAAAAAATAGTATTTGCATTGTAGTTAAAATAATTACCCATATATTAATTATTTAGACTAACGAATAGTAATATAAAAATTAGAAGAACTAATTTATGTCAAAAATTAAAGCATATGAATTTAATCCATAAATTTAACAAAATATAAGGATCAAAATTGTCAACATAAGAAAACCCAAACATGACTCATAGGGCATTCAATTGATATATAACTAATAATCATGTAACGTTACAATAGAAAAGTTAACAATATTAACTATTTAGTATAACTAATAACATTATAAAAATATAGGATCAAATTATGTTAGAAATAAATTAATGAGATTAAATCTCAAATTTAGTCATAATAAAGGGATTAAAATTGAAATTCTAACATTTTTGTATAAAAGAAAAAATCCTATGCGCGTCCTTTCATATAGTTCAAAATTATTAAATTAAACTCGGTTTTCAATTATTATCATTCTAAATAATTAATAAATTGTATTCAAACATAATTTTTATTATACTGGGTAAATAAAACTTATTTTAGTAAAAAAAAAATTAATTAGAGGCATGGACCTAATTAAATGCTTCAAATAAGAACCTGATCATGTAAACAACAAAATACGAAGGACTGAATGTAGAATTACCCTTTATTCATTTCCACCAACTGCTCACGGTACTTCCTTCCCTGGACAGGTGTCACCCTGGCAATACCATGTACACCTTCAATATAAAGTTGAAGAGATAGAAATAATGACTCAACTAATATTTAATAAAACAAGGATGAATATGTAAAGGTGGGTGAGAAGAGACACTAGAAGAATTGGAGTATTAACAGCCATGATTGCTGAAATTGTAACCTAAGATATATAATACAGCTTTTTGTGCCTTTCTGCATATAATAAAGCTAAGGTAATACTTTTTCAAATCAAATAGAATCTGGTGGCAAACCTTTGAGAATGACTTGACTTTTGTTCCTCATCAGGTACTCCTTGACTACAACCAGCAAGACTGTCGCTTAGATGCTTGATCCTAGCCAGATATTCAGACATTGAAAGATTACTCTTCTTAAAGTTGTGTAACAAACCTTTGTATTGCATTGCTTTTGTGGGAGGCTCAGCTCCAGAAATACGATTTAAGGCACTCAAAATCTCATAAGCAGTATTGTTACCAAGCAGCTGATTGTGTAAAGCTGGAATTACGTTGGAGAGAAGCCATGAAGCAAGTGTAGAAACGTGTTGTTCATAATAAATGAATGCAGGGTTTCCCAAACTGTTTTTCTTCATTAGTAATCATCCAAGGAGGAATAGAGATAGTGCCATCAATATACTTCTGCTGTCCAAGTGTTCTGATCACAAGAAGCACATGTTGTTTCCATGCTAAGAAGTTACTCTCATCAACCAAAGTAGATATTTTCTTTGATGCAAAAATAGTGGTGGTGGGGGTAGTTTTCGATGAAGGCTGGCCATTAACCTCTGTGGGAGATTGTTCCTCTGCTTTAGATTCAGAGGATTCCGTGATTGACAAGGACGGAATTGATCACCGGTCGTCGGAACCTGGCTCTAATACCATAACGGAAAGATTCAAAAAGGAGAAAAATAGAATAGTATTGAAGAGAGTAATTATTCCATATATTCAAAAGACAGCAAGCAGGGTTTATATAAGACCACAACAACACATACAAACAAATAATAACAAAATGAAATCACAAGCATGATAGCAGAATGGAAAAATGAATAACCAATCACAACAGTATAACACATTGACGGCTCATGACAATTCTGAAACCATTATATAGTCACTTGGACTGATTCAGCTTCAGTGTAGCTAGGCTGGTTGGCTTTAGCATTCTTTGAATCATCTAATACTCTGAAACTAATCATTCGAGAACCAAGTCAAAGGTCGAGCTGAAAAGACAACGGAGACAACAGAGAACAGCACTGGGATTGAAATCAATTTGGATGTTCAAAGGGATTTTGAGATTCTAATTGGATGTTCTTCATCGTGGGAATACATTCAATGTTAGACAGGGCTTCTATGTTATATTCCTTTTCTAATCATTGAATTGTTTGAATGAGTCTTATCAATTTCTTTATACAAAATTCAAAGATTTGTTTTTGTATTGCATGGGAATAAGAGTTTAACAACTTGAAACACATTCTAACCTTACCGTATGCTTCAATTATGTCAACTTGATGTCTTATGATATTTTTTTAATTAAGATTTTAAAGTAGATTAAGGGTTAGTTTATCATTGAGGTTAAAAAATGTTATGAAAAAATATTTTTTAAAAGTTTGGCAATGTTTATTATTGTTGTTAAAAATTATTTTTTAAAAGATAAAATATTTATTTTAGACATATTATAAAGTAGAAAATATATATTTAAATGATATTTAATTTCTTTAATATTATAATATATATGGAATATATAAACTTAAATTATAATTAAATTATTAAATAATTAATATTATGATATAGGTAATACATGAAATATATAAACTTAAATTTGTTAATATTATGGCATATAAAATATATAAACTTAAGGTATAATTAATTACAATAAAAATTATAATTGAGTCAAATATAAAGTATTATCATTTTCACATGTTATTATTAGCACGATGCTAAGTTATTATTATTTTAGTATTAACAAATATTCAACTTAGATTATAATACAAATATAAAAAATAATTTTTGATAATTCATTGTTAATATCGTTGTATATAAAATATAAATTTTAAATACTTTTTTAAAATTAATATAAATTATTTGTAAAGTTTAATTTATCTTTTATAGTTAATATATATCATATTTATTTTTTATAGTTAATATAAATGAATCGAAAATTTATAGTTTGCCACCCAAACTGGCTTTTCAAAAGTCAAAAGTTAATTTTTTTAGTTTTTTTGGGTTTACTTGAAAAACTAGCTTTAAATTTTTTTACCATAAATAATTAGAACACCATACAAAATACGACCAATAAAAAAATAACACAAACATGATACAAGTATATAAAAATTATAAATTTAATAAATTTAATATAATATACAAATATTAATGTGAAATATATATATGTCCACCTTCCCATACATTATTTCTTCCAGCACAAATTGTAGTCGCCATTTAAGTAGCTGCCACCTACTCAGAATCTGAAATATATGGTACATTCAAGATGCATTCTTCATCATACATTGTGCTGACAGCTTCACCATAAGCTAAAGCAATGGCACAGACCTGTTTGAGGCAGTCATGGAGTCTTCAAAAGCCACTGAAGTAATTTTTACCCATTCATATTCAAGATGGCTTTCCACCACGCATCTTGCTGGCAGCTTCATCCTAAGATAAAGCAATTTCAGAGTTGTTTGTTGGAGTCATCCGAACCAGGAAAACCGATGGTAGCCATTCAAGTAGTTTCCACTGACTTATTAGAATCCAAAAATTGAGGCATATTCAAGATAACTGAGGAAGAGAAATCAGAAGATTGAGAGACAGAAGTGATAAACTATGTTGGTTCTCCTCTTCATTTTTATTCAAGTGCTCATGCCCGACACATATCCGAACAATTTAACAGCTGCGCACCTCTCAACTCTCCATTTTGGTTTTGAACGATCTCTCTCTCTTTCTAACCTCTCCCTCGTAGCTGACCCCATTCCTCACACCACATTCTCATTCCCTTCTCTGATTTCCAAATCTCCTCCCACGTCTCCATTTTTCTCGCCCACCGTCAAACCCTTTGGACTAAACCACACACACAAGAAATAAGTAAACCACACTGCAGCAATAGCAAGATCAGAAATCAGATGATAAAGCAAAGGGAAAAAATAAGAGGCAAAGAAGGACTAGATGAACAGAAACTGACACCGAGGAAAACCGTAATCTCAAGCAAGCCAACATCCAAATTTGAGGCCATTATGAATCCAACTGTAGAAAATCAGACGTGGCTTAATGGAATCAACATTTAACGATTGTTAATGGTTAATCACATGTTCATAATTTGATTCCCCCACTATCGTAATTGAAGCTAACTAGGATAATTGCCATCTATCTCAGTATTTCCATTAACCTCAAAAACAATATCAGGCAACTTTCCATTTTTTCACTTAGCATGCTGCTTAGTTAAGCTTTTCCAAGAATTCCTGCATCAAGAGAGTAAAGGGTATGCTTCCTATAACTCAGTTTAATCCGTTTTGTGGGAATGCTTCATATTTCCAGCATCAATAGCTAACAAAGGTTTTACTTGGTGTCCCCTGTTCCCTCCCTGATCTCCAAATCTCCTCCCTCCCGGCCCTTCACAGACTTCTCAACAACCCTCAAACTCTTTAGAACCCCCTCCTACCCATCCAACAATACGTAAGTAAACTGTGCCAATACAGCAATAACAACAACAGACAAAAGAAGCTAATGCAAAGGGAAACACCAAGATCATTAGAAAAGAAATAGATGAACAGACACTCACACCAAGGAAAACTGCATTCCCCAGCTAGCAAACATCCGAAAATGATATATGCCCAACATCAAAAGTCTTTGATTCGTGGCTTGATGCATTTGTAAACAAAAACGGAATCAATATTTCATGATGGTTAATTGCTGTTCCTAATTCGATTCTCCATCTCCCTATCAACAGTTAACTAAGGATAGTAGTTCTCTCTATCTCAATATTTCCATTCCGAGTCAAAACAATGACAGGCAAATTAGAGTTACATTTGTTATAATAGTTATCAATGAAGCAAATATCAAACATGCTTACAAAACAAAGTAAACGGAGGTATGAAGCATACCTTACTCTCTTGATTCTGGAATTCTTGGATCATCTCATCAACTGGTAGAAAAAAAGAAAATATTTTACTCCGACTCGTTAATTTTCTTTAATTATCCACTTACAACACCCATTTCCGATACATTTGGACATAGCTAAAGACCTGACTCTCCAAATACACAGAAAAGGCTAAACATGTAGGACACATAGTTATATCTAACACTCACACCTAGTTGAAATCCGCAAAACATAGTTTAGAAACACACAATCTCTCAAAGTTATCCCCCAAATACTAGGCAAAACATTAATTCTTGATGGCAATAACTTAGGTTAAGTTCATCTTTAGCTGTCACATGCTAACTAATCATACCAATTGCATATATTTTTCAGAAACAAAATAAATCATTTCCCAAAGCAACACACACATATATAAAAGGAAATATAGGAAATATATAGAACCGATATAGAATTTCATCAAATTTGCTCATTACATCAATAATAAAGGGTAATAAACCCATATTTCAAAACAAAAAAAATTAGGTGCTTTTGCTAGGGTTGAGCCTGCAGCCATCGTTGGAGGAATCGTTGCCGTGGGATGGATGGTGATGATGATCATGGCAATCATCATCACTGTCGTCTTCATCAAAGGGCTTTTCTTTGTGGTAAATGCAGCAGATCTTGGAGCTCTTCTTGTTCATGAATTCGTTGTCAACGGTTCCTTCTTTCCAGGTAACTCTCTTTTTCCTAGGGCGGAGTTCGAGGACGAGGGCTTCTTGAGGTTGCGACAAGGAGGATGAGGCAGCCGAGTTGTTGTCGATGGTTAGGGTGGTGGTGGCGGAGGAGGTCGACGGTGATGCCCTGATTGTT
This sequence comes from Gossypium longicalyx, assembly GCA_025698465.1. NCBI lineage: Eukaryota > Viridiplantae > Streptophyta > Magnoliopsida > Malvales > Malvaceae > Gossypium > Gossypium longicalyx. The sequence goes on from CM046999.1 coordinate 43,232,225, forward strand.
GCCATTGCTAGAGAAATTATCGACGTTCAATTTATTTTCTTTTCTTTTTTTATGAAATCGGCGTTAAATTTAAATAGCGATGTTGCATTTTGACCACTTATTATTAGTATTTTAATTTTTAAAATTTTAAACACACGTGCCTGCAACACAAGCGTTTTGTATGAGAGTCTTGCCTATTTTGAGTTTTGATCGTGTAACTTTAAATTTTCAAAATATGAAGGGTTTTTCTGAAATAATACAAAAATAATAATTATATATTTAAATAATGCAGTCTTTTTTACGGAAATAATATAAGAGATGACCACTGCTGATTTGTGGCTAAAATCGATGCCCCTGATTTATTGAAACTTCAAATAATACATGTTTTCTCATGTCTTATCATATTGGTATGAGGGACACAGATTCCTTGCCACTTAGGGAGTCCAAATTGGTAGTAGGAAATCTTTGCTCCCCTGCACTAACATTCCTAAATCTATCCGACATAGAGATCCTTAAAATCTCTAATTTTGTTGGTATCATTTTGTATCAGTTTGAAAAAAATAATTGAGAGTTGTTTTTGAAAAAAAAAAAAAAGTAAATTATTTCAACAGTCACTCAACTTTGGGGTAATTGACAAAATAATCACCTAAGTTTCATTTTAGTCACTCAACTTTCAAAAAGTGACAAAATAGTCACTAACTAACAGTTTCCGTTAGTATTTAACAGAACGGCTGATGTGGCAAGTTAACTAGCTGATGTGGCCAGTTAACTTGTCACGTTGGATGAAGAAATTGAAAAAAAAAACCCTAAAAAACCTCCCTTTAACAGAGAAGAAGAAGAATAGGAAGAAGAAAAAGAAAAAGCTGAAAGCCTCCTAAACTCTTCCATATTTGCAAAGGCCATCAATTAAACTACTTAACGTGAAAACATTGGGCATTAATCCTGATTCCAGCATCTCTTTATGCAGCTGAAATGCCTCATTGATATTACCATTTTTACAATACCCATTAATCAAAGCTGTGAAAGCCACCACATCCAGAACAAGACTTTTGATAACCATTTCAGAGTAAAATCCGACAGCAGCTTCCATGTTTCCAGTCTTGCAATAACCATCAATCAATGTAGAGAAAGTGATAACATTTGGTTCTACACCATTTTCGTTCATTTGAGAGCATATCTCCAAAGCCTTCTCCATGTTCCCCACTTTACAGTACCCATCAATCAGGGAATTGTAGTCACAGAATTAGCCAAAACTCCATCTTTGTTCATTTTCTCTCGCAATAAAAGCTCCTTCCTCCACTTTACCAACAGTACAAAGACCCTTAATCAGTATGTTATATATGATAACATCAGGCAAAATTTCCACCTTCTCCATTTCTAAGCTCAACTCCACTGCTTCAGAAACATTGCCTACCCTATAGTAGCCATCAATCAAACAATTGTAGACAAAAATATTAGGGAAAACACCATACTTCACCCTACAAACAAAGTATCTCTTAGCTACTGTCAGTTCACCCACCTTACAAAGTCCATCAATCAAGATACCAAAATTAACAATATTTGGTCCCAACCTATCACTGATCATCATCCTGTTTATTTCCAAGGCTCGTTCGACTCTATCCATCTTGAAATATCCATTCATCAAAACATTATAACTGTACAAATTTGGAAGGAAATAACCCTCTTTAATCAATCTAAACATACGTTCTGCCTCCAGCATCTTACCGTCTTTACAAAGTAATTTTATGACAGTAGTGTAGAGGACAACATTGTGTGGAATTCCTTTCATCAACAATTCATAAACACAAGTTGTGTGCCTTTAAAACATCACCCTGACAACAACAATAATTTATCAATACCCCATAAGTAACAACATTAGGCAAAAACCCAAGTGAAAGCAATTCCTTGTAAAGATCCCACATGATCTAAAAGTGCATTACAAGCCTGCATTTGAGGGAAAGTTTTGATATTTCTATAAACCCACAAGGCATGTTCTGCTGCTGCTGCTTCTTCTTCTTCTTTTCCTCTATTAAAGGGGTTTTTTTTAGAGTTCTTTTTCAATTTCTTCATCCAACGTGGCAAGTTAACTGGCCACGTCAGCTAGTTAACTTGCCACATCAGCAGTTCTGTTTAGATACTAACGGAAACTGTTAGTGACTGTTTTGTCACTTTTTTGTAACGTTAGTGACTGTTTTGTAACTTTTCGAAAGTTGAGTGACTGAAATGAAAGCTAGGTGACTGTTTTGTCAGCTACCCTAAAATTGGGTGACTTTTAGGGTGACTGTTGGTGTAATTTACTCAAAAAAAAAAAGTTAAAGTGAAGGGAAAAAAATATGTGGTTATTAAAGTTTTTACATTTATTAAAAGATAGTTTTGCTTAGAGAAGGAAGGTTAATATTTTCAAGTGTCGAAAAACTAGTCACTAGTTTAAATTGTAAATGTTTTTAACTTCTTTTCAGTAAAAAAAATAATTTATGTAGAAAATATATGAAATTATAAATGCTACAATGATATATCAATTTTAAATGTTTTATTTTTTTAGAAAAAATCGAATTATTAAAGTAAAAAATATGGAAAATTACAAATGTTATTTAGGCTTTATTTTCCAAATTATATAGAAAAAAATTTAATATACCTAGGTAATATAAGAAAATCTAAATGTTATAGACAATTAGTTGGTTATAATAGTATTAATTGGTGGAAGTACTATCTTTTTTCTCAGGATCAAAGTTAAAAAGGAGAAAGTTCCAAGATAAAAAGGTAAGAAAACGTTGTAATGTAATTATATTATGGTTATATAGTTTAGAATAAAATAAAATGACATTATGTGAATTCGTTTGTGACATAAGATAGTAGGGTTTAGAATTTATGAAATATGATTGATTTGAAATGATCAAATGGTTTAGGGTTAAGGTATATATTTTAATAAATACAGTGCTTTATAAATCTTTTGTGCAAAGAAAAACAATTAGGATTACCTGAATTGCAAAAAAGATAAGAATTGAATAGCAACGAAGGTTGTTGACAATTTGGTAGAAAAATTAAGAAATTTTAAGATGGACCCAAACAATGACTGCGTTGTTGCCCACATAATTGCTATCAACCTCATTATGTAGGAGTTAATTATGTTATAATTGCCCACATAATTTATATACGTCAAACATAGATTCTGTGGTTGATGATATCTTCCAATAAGAAAAATGGAACAAAATGGTATGAGATCTTAATCAAATAATTTGTGAAGGCCATTGCCAAAGATGGTGCAAATAGAACTTTCCAGTTGATTATGGGTAACCATATCCTTAGGAGAAATCGAAATCCTCCTTATTTTTCATGGATAAGCAGTTTAAATATCAGAGGGTCTCCGAACAATTTTCTCAACTCCATTCTTAAGCTTTGTAGGGAGATTAAACCAAATAATGATGAATGTGCATATGGTGAGGGGTTTATACAATTAAGGTCTAGGAAATTAGGGTTAATGTTTGATATGTATTATCTTGCATAAAAAAATTTGGCCCTGTTATTGTATGAAGTTGATCTTTTTATTATATGATATAGAAACTGCGTTGAAGTTTTAATATAATGTTTGCATTAATATTTTAATTATTTTGTATTATAACTGAACTCATTTGTTAATTCAATGAAACTTAAAATATAGAGGGTATTAGTCTTATTAGGGTTTGTTAACAACTATATTAATTTAAATTGCAATTATATTAAAGATGAACAACTAGATCAGAACATTCATCTACTATGATGGACAAAGTATGGATTCTGATGTTGGTGTTATTTTTGAATCAGACATTATGTAGGCATAAGCTTTACAAATTTTGCGAAACTCGATGAAATAAAGACAAAGAATTGACAAAAAATTATCTTGTCATTGTGGAAGAGCGATTTCAAAATTGTATTATAGATTTCCTACAGCATCCAATCCTCAAACGTACAAAATATTGGAACTTTTTAACAATAACGATGGGGAGGCAATGATATATGCATATACCAACTTTGGAGACCTGCATGCTGCTGAGCTGTATACGTAGTTACACGACAATAATTCTGCTCCTAAGGCATACACTCAACCGTTGTCATCAACAGCTCCGGTAACTGACGCTACTCCTTTAAATCAATGGGCTTCAAATTTTAACCCAAATACTGATGAAGCTACATCCTTCTTGGGTAGACAATCATATTTTGGCATGAGTTCGGCTTGAATGCGAGATTAGAATATTGTAGTTATTATGGAGTCGCATTGTCATTTTCTAGCAACAAATTCAATTACCTAACACAAGCTATGGTTACTAATATACAACTATTAGTTGTTGGTTTTCAGCACGACTTTGGGTTGCCAGATGTACAAGGGGAAGTGCCCGAGGAAGAGTAAGTCCCAAATGCTCACATGGATGAATTCAACAACACCAATTCTGATAAAGTTATTGATGACTACGTAGATGAAAATCTAGTTTGTGAATATGCGACTTCCTGCAACTTTACAAGCGTGGCGATGGCATGGTGACTAGATTCGATCCTAATCACCATTTAATAAATGTCGACCTTGACGTTGCCCATGCACTTAAGTTCCCAGAGTACCTAGAAATTTTGCCAATTCATTAGGTGTCAAATGACAAGGAATTGAAAGAGCTTAGGGTTGGGCTAGAATATGATGATAAGGAAAGTTATGTTGCTGCAATAAAACAGTACAACTTAAAGGTTTCTTTCAACTATAGAGTCGTGATATCAAACCCAATATTATATGTGAGAAAGTGTCAAAATGCATCTGAAGGTTATAGGTGGAGGATCAAGGCATCTTTTATGAAGAAATCACAACTGCCGAAGATTCGAAAGTATGAAGGCCCTCATACTTGCACTACGACATGGTTGACTAAATATCATTGAAAGTTAGATGCGAAGCTGATCAGTCAATGTATCAAACTTTTGGTTGAGGCAAAACCCATTATTTTGATTGTTGTGTTGGAGGCAGGCATGCAAAACCCATTACTGGTACAAGGTTTCATATAGAAAAGCATGGTGTGCTAAAAAACTTTCCATGAAGGAGTTGTACAGTGATTGGGATGAATCATACAACGAGCTCAAATATTAGACAATAGCAATGCAGTATTATGTCCTCAAAACCGTAATCAAGATGTAGACTGTCAACCCGTGCAATCAGGATGGTAAAGTCGTATCAGGGTATCAAATCTTCCATCAACTGTTATGAACATTCCAACCTTGTCTTAGGGTTTTCCCTCAATGTAAGCCCATAGTTCAGGTCGACGGTACATGGATCTACGGAAAATATAAGCAAATATTGCTTATAGCAGTGACACAATATAGGAATTGAAGCGTTTTATCGATCGCCTTTGCCATTATAGAAAAAACTAGAGTCGTGGGAGTTTTTCTTAACCAACCTACGACTAGAGGTGCTTATGGGTTGGGTTTGAGCATGATATTAATATACTTTATGTTTGCCCAAGCCTGGCCCAACCCGAAATATAGGCCTAAAATTTTGCCTAAGCTCGCCTATATTTGCAAAAGACTAACCCAAGCCCATTTTAGGCCCCCATATTATTTTAATTTTAAATTTTAAAATTTTTTTAATTTAATATTTAATAAATTAAAAAAATTTATTTATTGAATATTTCATATAGTCATTTTAACATTATTTTAATGTTTACATTAGAGTAGTATTATATATTTAGTATAGGCTTATTTTTATTTTTTGATGTGTTATAAATTACATAATATATAAAGATAACATAATATAAGGTAGTCCAAGCCTGAGCTCAACCCATATTTTAAACGAGCCTAATTTTTTTTTGCCAAGCCCATTTTTTGGGCCTAATATTTTTATACAAACTCTTTCAAATTTCGAGCAGGCCTTCGGGCCTGGGCAAGTAGCCCGACCCATGAACAAGTCTACTTGTGACACAAGATGCCATCTGCTTGATGTTTAATTGAGGAACTAGGATCAAAACGAATATGGACGAGAGGAAGTCACATGAACCAAAATGATATGAGCTGTGTCGAATGGTTAATCATAACTCGAATAAGTGCCCACATCGCAGTATTAGTATGGGTCAGTCATCGAGGCCCTGATTTTAGTGCTTTTATATTCTGTATATTAACCATATTCCATCTTAAAGGCTTTCTGAAATGTTTGAATTGTTTACCTATATAAACTTGTTATTGATATCAAATACTCAAGTTATCTTATACTTGTATAAATTGTTACTTGTATAAATTGTTTAACACATTTTGCCAAATTTTTACCGTTAATGATTAAAGTTAGCCAAAATAATAAGTCAACAATGTATCAACCCTAAATGTAATAAGTTTTCTAAAATACACATGATAAAGGATGAGAAAGATGAAGGCAAAAGCGGATCGTAAAGTCTGTCAAAGTCGCGAATTTGACTTAGGGCTTAGAAGTTCGGAAATAAACTTGAATTTTGACACAACCTAAAACAAAATTGAATCCAAGTCAGATAAAATTATTAAAATAAATAACTAAAAATAAAATAATAAATCAAAGATTAAGGAAGTGAATAAAGAAGATAAATGGAAAGATGGAACGTGGCGTGTAGAAGTCCTAAGAAGCCTTGGAAACATGAAGAATCCACAACCCCCTTCAAGCGACTCTAATTTCCCCTCCAATATAGAAACCTTGGCAAGAAAAAGTTTGAAGATAATCCCCACAATCTAAAAAGATTGTTAAAACTCTTCTAAAAGAAACTCAAGAGAAATTCTTGAAAAGAAAAACCCAGAGATAATTTATTAACTCAAAAGAGAAATAAAAATAATAATGAATTGCATGTATCATTCTCCCTTTCCTCAAAAAGATTCGTCCTCAAATCTTGTCTTTGATCGAATCCTGATTTGATTTGCTTAGCCTTTGACATTGTTGTTGGGCCTTGAGGTAATGTGAACCCATCACATTCATGAGTCTGAAATTGTACCTTGAGACTCGCATCATTCCTCTATTCCTCAAGAAGATTCGTCCCCGAATCTTTATCTTTTTCCCACAAGTAAAATCGTCTATCAATGGTAGGGTCATATAATTGAAAGTATGTAAATGGATCATTGAAGTCCTGTAATGAAGAAACACCACTAAACAAATTTGAGTTATTGTTAGTTAAAATAGAATCACTCGTCACTTTTGTATGGGTATTTTCTTGCCTTTTATTTCTTTTTCCACTTGAGAACTCTCCAATTTTAACTCATATGGATTTTCACTCACCAAATTTGGACCATTAAGTAGACTTTTATCACTCAATGTCTCTTTTCTCTCTGTCTTTTCACATGATTCTTCCTCACTTCCCATATCCCCCTCACAAGTATTATGAATATTCAATTCAGTACAATATATCTCAGTAGGAGAACATGATGTTTCTATTTCACCTAACTCTACAGATTAAAGGAAAAAAATTATCATTATCATTTTTTCTAGTTTACAAAGTTCGCCATCTTCTTTGATCAACAAAAGTCTCATGTTGGCACAATCACGACTATAGTGTCCACACCTTTTACATGTAAAACATCCAATGTCACGAGCTCTTTGTTGTTTTGGTGAAAAATTAGTAGAAATGAGCTGCTTGAAAAATATAGAAGAATGTTTTGTAGAAGCCCCACTTTTCCACTCAAAAAGTTTATTCCCAGCATGTTTTGGCAGCAACGTATTAATAGCATCAGAAGGTTTCGAATTGTTGAACGTATAAACTTGTACCTCAATAATAGTGTGATGCGCCAAATGGACGAGATTGATGTTGCTGAAATTGTTGCTTAATCTCAATTGCCTTGTGTACCATCTCCTCAAGATCAATATAGGTTTGAAGATTAAAAGCATTAGCTATCCAAACGTTCAAGCCATCTACAAATCGCACCATGGTAGTTTCTTCATCCTCTCATATATTTGCTCTTACATAAGTATCTCCATCTCCTTAAAGTAATCATCAACAGATCGATTACCTTGAACAAGGCGTTTCAATTACACTTTCGCATCACTTGCTTTAACTCGTCTCATGTTTCAATTACCCTTTCGTTGATTCTTTGACAATCAATTCCAAGTTGAATCCACCAACTCAACGCATAATTTGAAAATCCAATGGTCGCCAATTGGACTTTTTCTTCTTCCCGTCATTTATAGTAACGAAACATAAGTTCAATTTTTAATTCATATTCATAATATGCTTCGAGATCATACTTCCCTTGAAATGGTGGAATGTTGAACTTTGGTTTATCTAAAAAATGTTGCATACGATCATTATTGATAATACTCTAGAACGTCGTATTTTTATGAGGTAATCGCATGTTTATTTTAAGTATGATCCTACTAATTTGGGTTATTTTATGATCTTTTATCTTTTAGGGACTTAATTAAAGGTGGAAGTAAATTTAAGGGCAAAAAGCGTGAATTTGGAGATAAAGTAGGCCAACATGCGAAGTAGGAGAGAAGTGGTCCCAAAAATGCAAGCATGGACGACATAAGGGCTAAAATGCAAAAGAAGAGATTTTATAACACAAGACTCTATTTTAATTTCAATTATATTAGGATAATTATTAAGAATTTTTATTTAGATTAATTTTAGGATTTATTTTCATTTATCTTTAATTATCTTTATTTATTTGTAATTATCTTTTAGAATTTAATTAGGAATAGACTAAGTTTTCTAGTACTATAAATAGGGGATGGAGTGGCACATATTTCACATCTCTTTTTCCTGTAAACACTCCCTCTCTAAAAAACTTTGTCTTTTGTTCTCTCTATATTTTCTTCAATAAAAATTCCATATCTATTTTATTTATTTCTTTCTCAAAAATCATGAGCCACTAAACCAATTTAGCCGAAGGTTGTCGAAATTCCCCAAAAAGGTTCATAAGGCTTAGAATCCACACTTAGCCTTCTCAACAAGGTATTCATCGTTTCTCCGCATTACGGGGCTGACACTTCCGTCCATGTCCCTTAATAGGTGATCTTTTCAACTTGTGCAAGGAATAGCCGCTTTGTACGTTTTTGAAAGGTTGCACAGTTAGTTCGTTGGCTTTCTGCGTCAGAAGTTGGCGAATCCAATAGATAAAATGGCATGGTATTCACCATTGGGAAGAGGTGATCTAGCAGAAGATAGTCCTACAAAAGCGATTATTGGCTAGAGCTAGGCTCCGCCAAATTTTAAGTCTAAATCCTTGGAGTTGATGGTCGTAGACGTCCTCTTCCACTATAACTAGCTTATTCTACTCGATAAGGGTTACTTAAAAGCCAAGGATTGAGCCCAAGGCGGAACGAGACAACCGGAGGCTGGAATCTTGCCACATAAGAAACTTTCTATTTTCCCAACTCTATCTATTTTTATATTCCTCATTTTAATTTCTACAATTTATTTAATTTCGCAATTTTAATTCACTTTAAATTCTGTTTTTATTTTTCCAGATTCTTAATTCTATTTTTTTATTTTTTAGGAACGTAGGTTTTCTTGGCCAAGAAATTGTTCAGGATTTTAAAAAACGAGCATTCGTACAATCCGGTCCTTGAGGATTCGACCCTACTTCCCCTTTACTGTTATTTTCACTATTTTACAGGGAATAGGATATTTTTAGTGCTCTTAACGACACATCAAATTTTGGCACCGTTGCCAGGGATCGATAACATACTAATCTTATTTTTTGTTTCTTATGACCAGATCTACTCCAGGTACTCTTGTGTTTGATTCAGAGATTGAAAAGACTACAAGAGCTAATCGCAAGGAAAAAAAGCTAAGGAAAATAGCAGATAAAAAGCAGTCAGCGGTGGTTGGAACTCAAAGTAATCCACCGCCAAAAATCAGAATCGACGACGAAGCAGAGCCTAGGGTTAACGAAAACCCTACTCAAACTTTTGAAGGCGAAAAAGTAGAAGTCGATTCCTTAGAAGAAGTGCTTAACGCTAGGGTTGACGAAAACTCTAATTTAGCACCTCAACCTATGGCTCAGACAATTCGACAACTGGCCGAAGCGCCGACAGAACAACTACCACTATGTATCGTGTATCCTACTATGGATACTGATTTTGAATTGAAGTCAGGCTTGATCCAGCTACTGCCAACTTTTCAGGGGTTACAGAACAAAAATCCCCACAAGCATTTGAAAGAATTCCATATGGTTTGTCTTATTATGAAACCTGAAGATCAAATTAAACTATGTGCTTTCCCTTTTTCCTTAGCAGATTCTGCTAAAGAATGGTTATTTTATTTACCTCCTAGATGTGTAACGACTTGAGCTGATCTTTCTCGTTTATTTCTGAACAGGTTTTTTCCAGCATCACAAGCAGCTGAGTTAAGAAGGGAGATCGTTGGAATAAGGCAAAAAAAAAGCAGAGTATCTTTATGACTATTGAGAATGATTTAAGAAATTGTGTGTGAGCTACCCACAACACGGTATAACGGAACAGTCTCTTCTCCAATATTTTTATGAAAGCCTGAAACTCATGGAGATGAATATGGTAGACTTCGCTAGTGGAGGAGCGTTAGTTAATATGACTCCCCAACAAGCAAGAGACTTAATCTCCACGATGGCTGCAAATTCTCAATAGTTTCGAGCCAATCCTGAACCCCCTAGAAGGGTTCACCAGCTAAGTAATTCAACCTTAGAGGATAAAGTTGATAGACTTACTAATATGATGAATTCTCTTATTGCAGAAAAAGCAAAAACAACCCGGTTATGCAGAATATGTGCTACACTTGAACATACAACTGATGCATGTCCCAGTTTGTATGCTGATACTATGGCTCATTTAGATGCTACGGGAAATTTCCCTAGGCCACCACAAAGGTGATACGGCCCTTACGCTAATACCTACAACCCAGGATGGAGGGACCACCCTAACTTGAGTTATGGGGTCAATTCACGATATAACTAGCCATACCAAAATTGGGTTCCACAACAGCCACAAGATTCAGGTAATTCTCTAGAAACCCTGGTCAATAAATTAGCAGCTAATGTCCTTGATTTTCAACAGCAAACTCTTAATTTCCAAAGAGAGACGAAGGATTTCCCACAGAAAACCGAGGCATCCATAAGGGAGTTGATAATGTCAATTCAGAAATTGAACTCACAAGGGAAGCTGCGTCACAAACAGAACCTAATCCAAGACAACACGCAAATTCAGTGACGTTGCAAAGTGGAAAGGTACTAGAACCAATTCCTGATAGGAATCTTGGTCAAGAAATCGCCCAGGAAAATTCTGAAAAATACGAACAGGTCCAAGTGAAACCCCCACTGTCAAAAATCCAACTTCCATTTCCAGGACGATTAAATTAGTGTTGAAAAAGTAAGGAAGACAAAGATCCTCGAAACATTCAGGAATGTCGAGATCAATTTACCACTGTTGGATGCCATTAGATAAATTCTACGATATGTCAAGTTCCTTAAAGAACTCTGGACCAACAAACGAAAATTAACAGGTAATGAAAAGGTAAGTGTTGGTGAGAATGTATCAGCAGTGTTACAGCAGGAAATGCCAGCGAAATGCAAAGATAGGGGTATGTTTGCAATACCATGCAAAATAGGCCATTTGGGAATTAAGAAGGCCATGTGTGATTTAGGGGCCTCCATAAATGTTATGTCTTATTCTATTTATGAATCACTTAACGTGGGTTTTTTGACGAAAACATGTGTTATAATTTAGTTGGCAGACAGGTCTATTGTGTACCCCGTAGGAGTCCTCGAGGACGTATTAGTTAAAGTCAATAGACTTATCTTCCTTACAGACTTTTATGTGATAAAAATAGAAGAAGATAACGCTCCTGGGTCTTCAGACATCTTACTGGGGCGACCTTTCCTTAGTACTGCAAATACTAAGATTGACGTACGAAGTGGAACCCTCACGATGGAGTTTGACAGGGAGATCGTGAAGTTTAACGTTTATGGCACTATTAGTCACCCAAGTGATGTCTTGGACGTAAACCGTGTCGATATAATTGACTCATCAGTAGAAAAAACTTTTGAATCATCTTATGGAGATAAATCTAAAATGATGTTTGATGATTTTGAATTTGTTAATAAATTATTGGCTCCTATGGATACTAAACTTCTACGTTCTGTTGTGCATGCATTAGATCCGAAATTAAAACCACTTCTCGATCATCTCAAATTCACATTTTTGGAGAATGATTAGACCATTACCGACTTAAAAGGGATCAACCCCTTGAAGGAAAATATGAAACCAAAGAAAGAGGCGCAAGGACAATTAAACCCAAATATAGTGGATGTGATAAAAAAAGAGAATTTCCAAACTCATACGAACGAAAGAATTCAGCTGGAACAGCCCCAATACTAGTTGAGGCGTCAAGCTAGCGACGTTAAACAAGTGCTTATTGGGAGGCAACCCAATTTTTTGTTTATTTTATTTATTTTATTTTACTATTTATTATTTTATTTTATTTTATTTGGATGTTGATAAAATTCTCTTCTTTTATCTAAGTAAACCGAAGCAACAATAGGGAGAATTCATTACCATAATGCGCGAACGACAGTAACTACACAGGGAGTTCTTCTAAACTTTTCTTTTGCCTATTTATTTATTTATTTATTCCACATCGAGGACTATGTGTTTTAAGTAGGGGGAGGCATTCCTCATTATTTCTGTCGTTTTAGATGCTGATTTTTTTTATTGTTGTTGCTGCTTTGGTCATTGTTGTCCATATAATTTTTTTTTTAAAGAATGTTCTGCCTCTTTTCATGCCCAAGAATTTGACCACGACTTACTCACTGTTTGACCCACATGCATGATTTTTGTCTACTGAGTTAGTTATGATTTTGCCTGTTTGATTGCATCTCCATTATTTTATTTCTTTTAGGCTGAATAATTATGATTAATAGAGTTAACACTAATTTGCTTTTAGTAAATTTGATTAAGTCTAAATAAAAGACGACACTTAATACAATTGCATGCTCAAAATATGCTCATGACTATTAAGGTGATTACTAAAACTTATTCTTGACACTTGATTTTTTTTTAAGTCCTCCAAAATTAAGATTTCGTTTAATAATAATATTTCCTTGGTTATGAGTGCAACTTAAGACGTGACTGGCTGAGTAATCGGGGTAGGGTGCTTGGGTTATCATCTTATTTTACGTCAAAAGGTTGTGTAACGTGTTAGGTAAAACTCTGCTAACCGAAATTAATTTCTAAGAATGTGTTGGGTTGAGTAACTGGGGTGAGGTGTTTGGCTGTCATCTCTCTTCGCGTCAAAAGGTTCGATATGTTCTTAGGAATAATAAAAAATTAGGAATGTGCTGGGCTGAGTAACCGGGGTGGGGTGCTTGGGTTGTCATCTCTCTTCGCGTCAAAAGGTCCAGTATATTCTTAAGTGAAAGTAAAAAAAATAAAATTGAAATTATTAAAAAAAAAAAGAAAAAGAAGAAAGAAAGAAAGATGCACAAATAAAATTTGGGGACTAAAGGGAGAAATAAATAAAGTGTCTTGATAGGTTTAGTAAATTACCTAATTTTCATGAAATAATCCAAGTCGATCTTAATATTTGTGTGTGTTAATTGGAACACTTTTTCAATTTTACTTAAATCAAGCTAAGGGTTCTCTTTATTTTTCGTATGCATTTTGACTAATTTTTATAAAACTTTGGAGTAGAATTTCTTTCATGGCAGGATCTAATTTTCACAGTGGACAGGAACCATACTTGAGGGCAAGCATGGGCTAAGTAGGGGGATTTGATAATACTCTAGAACGTCGTATTTTTATGTGCTAATTACATGTTTATTTTGAGTATGATCCTACTAATTTGAGTTATTTTATGATCTTTTATCTTTTAGGAACTTAATTGATGGCGGAAGTAAATTTAAGGGTAAAAAGCGTGAATTTAGAGATAAAGTAGGCCAACATGCGAAGTAAGAGAGAAGTGGTGCCAAAAATGCAAGCATGGACGACATAAGGGCTAAAATGCAAAAGAAGAGATTTTATAGCACAAGACTCTATTTTAATTTCAATTATATTAGGATAATTATTAATGATTTTTATTTAGATTAGTTTTAGGATTTATTTTCATTTATCTTTAATTATCTTTATTTATTTGTAGTTATCTTTTAGAATTTAATTAGGAATAGACTAGGTTTTCTAGTACTATAAATAGGGGATGGAGTGGCACATATTTCACATCTCTTTTTCCTGTAAACACTCTCTCTCCCAAAAACTCTGTCTTTTGTTCTCTCTATATTTTCTTCAATAAAAATCTCATATCTATTTTATTTATTTCTTTCCCAAAAATCATGAGCCACTAAACCAATCTAGCCGAAGATTGTCGAAATTCCCCAAAAAGGTTCATGAGGCTTAGAATCTGCGCTTAGCCTTCTCAACAAGGTATTCATCGCTTCTCCGCATTACGGGGCTGACGGTTCCGTCCATGTCCCTTAATAGGTGATCTTTTCAACTTGTGTAAGGAACAACCGCTTTATACGTTTTGGAAAGGTTGCACAGTCGGTTCGTTGGCTTTCTACGTCAGAGGTTGGCGAATCCAAAAGACAAAACGGCGTGGTATTCGCCGTTGGGAAGAGGTGATCTAGCAGAAGATAGTCCCACAAAAGCGATTATTGGCTAGAGTCAGGCTCCGCCAAATTTTAAGTCTAAATCCTTGGAGCTGGTGGTCGTAGGCATCCTCTTCCACTATAACTGGCTTATCCTGTTCGAGAAGGGTTACTTAAAAGCTAAAGATTGAACCCAAGGTGGAACGAGACAACCGGAGGCTGGAATCTTGCCACATAAGAAACTTTCTCTTTTTCCAACTCTATCTATTTTTATATTCCTCATTTTAATTTCTGCAATTTATTTAATTTCGCAATTTTAATTCACTTTAAATTCTGTTTTTATTTTTCCAGATTCTTAATTCTATTTTTTTATTTTTCAGGAACGCAGGTTTTCTTGGCCAAGAAATTGTCCAGGATTTCAAGAAACAAGCATTCGTACAATCCGGTCCCTGAGGATTCGACCCTACTTCCCCTTTATTGTTATTTTTACTATTTTACAGGTAATAGGATAGTTTTGGTGCTCTCAACGACACATCATTATTAACCAAAGTCTCATCATTTGCACAAGTGACACGTCGAGCATTATTTGCACCAAGACAAGGATGATCAACCTTATCTTCCCAATTACGATTCTGACACTCAATTTTGGTACTTAGACGTTTCAGATTTTTATTGATCATGTCTAGAATAGT
The DNA here is from genome assembly GCA_025698465.1 of Gossypium longicalyx. NCBI lineage: Eukaryota > Viridiplantae > Streptophyta > Magnoliopsida > Malvales > Malvaceae > Gossypium > Gossypium longicalyx. Next base: position 43,247,404 of record CM046999.1, read on the forward strand.
GTCACGTTGCTGATATCGAACATTTTGAACCTCTTGATCCCTTCTCAACTTTCCAATCCTAGTATTGTGAATCATAATGAAAGCCTGAAAAGAACACAACACTCAAGAAAAGAAAAATTAAGCAAACTTCACTGTTATGCACTCAGAAATAAAAATTAAATTCTTAATAAGGTAAGAATTAATCTTGTGAGTCGTTTAAAAAGTGTCTATATTAATCAATTAGAATGTATTAGAATCAAACTATCAAAGCAAACCTAATAGCACTATGAGTCCAAAATTGGCTTAAACATCAAAGAACTCTGTGGCACGGAGGAAGGAATATGCAACGTGCTTTAACCTACTAACACAAGAAACAAGAGAGTGTTAGAATATTTAAAGGAACAAATAAAAAGTAAAAACAAATGAAAACTTAAAGCTAAGAGTCAAGAAAAATTGTTGAAACCCAAAAACCCGAAAAATTGTGAAGCAACTTGACAAACTTTGTTAGAGGTGTTCCCAATTTCCAAAAATCATGAAATTTAAATAGGAGCCTCCTCAAATAATGTAGATCTGATCTATAAAGTTTCGGCACAAAATTCAACCCACATAATATTTTTTTTATTTTTTCGTATTTTATTTTTTTGTACTTTTTTCGATCACTTTTTTTGTGGAAAATATTTTTTTATACTCTAAAATAGTGTCAAGAAATAGTATGTAAAATTTTAGATCATTTAAAAATCATTTACCCACCGAAAAATATTTTTTTCTAAAAAATATAGGGGTAAAAAATTGCTTTGAGGCCGTTTCCTAGAAATCAATTTATAAAAATAAAAAGAACACCTAAAACACCTAAATCTGATACCAAATGATAAATGGTGAGAAGGATGAATGTAACAGCCCGATTTTAGATAAATCAGAATAGTAGTTTTGAAACCACAAATTCGAGGACGTAAAATTATTTTAATATTATTTTTGGTGTCTACAGCATGTGATTATATATATATGTGTGAAAATTTCTTGAAATAATTTTATCGTTTAAGTGGTTAATTTGAGAAAAGAACTAAATCGCATAAAATGCAAAAGTTGTATTCCACTTGTTAAAAGTACTTAATTGCCATGGCTTATTAAATGAGAAGTCCTTATGTTGTAATTAGATCCTTGATAGTGGAGATGAACATAAATGGCCTTGAATTATATGTTTTAATAATGTTTTAAGTAAGGTTAAATTGATAAATTAGTTAATAATGAATTATTAAGTAAAACAAAATCAAAATATGGTTTCATTATCATTTGGATAGCCGAATTTTAAAGGGAGAATAAGAACAACTAGGGTTCTTCATTCAGCCTAGTATATTCAAGCAATTAAGGTATGGTTTTGATCCGTTTTTGATGATTTCTATGTTTTTGTGATTGTTGATTTGAGTACTAGGTAGCCCGTACCTAATTTCTGAAATTTTGATGATTTTTTGAAATGTCATTGATGAGTGTTTGAGTTCTTGAATGTTTGATGATGGAAAATGAATGTTTGTTGATAGATTATCATGTTTTGTAAAGTGATTTTTAGTGAAATTGCATAAAAGGGATTAAATTGAGAAAATGTGAAATGTTGTGGTTAAAAGTGTGAAATAAATGAAAATATGGGATGTTATGAAGCTATAGAGAATTCGGCTAAGCATGGGCCATATTGAATTTTGTGAATTTTGTGTATTTATGAAATGGGGACTAAATTGTAAAAATGTGAAACTTTAGGGGCTAAAGTGCAAAAATTCTCAAATATGTGTTTGTGGACTAAATTGAATGTGTTTATGAATAAAAGAGTTAATTTTGAATGTATATAGATCAAGAACGAGAGAAAACGGATTTAGATCGGGAAAAATCGAAAGTTGACGAATAGTTGACCTAGTCTGTTTATTCCGAATACGAGGTAAGTTCATATGCAAATAAATGTCTTTAAATTAAATTATATGTGTTTACTTGCCATTGAATTATTGTGAATGTTTAACGAGTAATTACGAGTAAGAAATAATGAAGTTTCGATATTCGAAAGTCTCGTACGAGCCTTAGGAATAGTATAGGATACGAATGTCATGGCATTAGGTTATCGAATTGTGGTTACATGTAAGACCATGTTTGGGACATTGGCATTGTATTGAGATTACGTGTAAGACCATGTCCGGGACATTGGCATCGTTAATTGATTTTGTGTAAGACCCTGTCTAGGACAGTGGCATCGATATGTGATAACATGTAAGATCATATCTGGGATATGGTATTGTACAAGCTTATGTGATTTTCGAGTATCCTTAACTATTTCGAACGGTTTATCGAGCAAATTCAAGTCGAGAAATAATATGTGAATGAGCTAAGTGACTCAGGTACGTACGAAATTCATACGAGTATTAAAAAGGGAAAGTATTTGATGAATTTGATTAAGACATTGAATATATGTTCAATGAGAAAGGTTTGTAAATTTGAATGTGATTAGCTATGTTTAGCGTATATGAATTAATATGCAAATGTTCATGAGATAACTTTATTTGTATATGGCTTACTAAGCTTTTAAGGCTTACTTTGTGTGTGTTTTCCCTGTTTTATAGATTATCGAAGCTAGCTCGGACTTGGGGATCGTCAGGAAATGTCATCACACTATCTGTCATCTCGTTGGTACTTTTAGGAGCTTTGTATATATGGTATATGGCATGTATAGGCTAGTTTTATTTCGGTATGTTTTGAGTTATGATTATAGCCATAAGATTTGGCATGTAAATGTTGGTATATATATGGCCATTTAAGTTGGCTTGAATTGTGTTTAGTAAGTAATATATATATGATGTATATAATGCCTTATATGTTGGCTTGTTTGGTGTGGTTATGTGTTGGTTATCTTGGATAGTTGTAAGTTGGTGTATTAATGCTTGGAAGATTGGCATATTGTGAATTGATTGAGATGATGATGGGGTGTGTTATGTGTCTTGAATTAGTGGATAAGGTGATGAATAAATGTAATTATAAGATATGTGATTTTTTATAATTTTGGTATATTTTTTATTATGGAATTGAGTAGTAGAAATGGTTGATGATAGATTGCATGATATGTGTGTGAATTGGTATGTTTTGGCTGCCTATATATATGTGTTAAAATGATACCATTTTGATGGCTAGGTGAGTATGAGAAAATGGTAGCAAATTGGCTTTTCAAATGGCCTATTTTTGTTCACACGGGCAGAGACACGGGCGTGTGTCTCAGCCGTGTGCGACACACGGTCATGTTACACGGCCGTGTGTCCCCTGGGGTACCCTTTAGAATTAAGTCAATATACCCTACAGTTTTGACATGGGCTAGATACACGGGCGTGTCTACTGGCCGTGTGTGGCACACAGGCTGACATATGGGTGTGTGGCCAGCCGTGTAACCCAAGTCAATAACCTCCCAAGTTTTCCCATAGCCATGGCACACGGGCGTGTCTTCAGCCGTGTGGTGCAAGTTAATATGTATGCCTTGTTTTCACACGGCCTATGACACGGGCGTGTTTGATAACTGTGTGAGGCGCACGGTCTGTTCCCACGGGCGTGCGACCCTTATATGTTTGAAAATTTTCTAAGTTTTCCAAAGTTTGCAAATGTTATCGGTTTAGTCCCAAATCGCTTCTAAGCATGTTTTAAGGTCTCATAGATCCGTATAAGGGACAATGTGAATGATTTGAATGAATATTGATTATGAATGCTTAAATATATGTGAATGAGGTGTGTTATCCAGTAATGCCTCGTAACCCTATTTCGGTAACAGATACGGGTTAGGGGTGTTACATTTTATTGGTATCAGAGTTACGATTTAGTCGATTCTAGGACTAACGTAGCATGTGAGAGTCTAGCTATACATGCCATACATATAAACTGTGATAGTGTGATGATTCCTGACAGTTAAAATTTGTTTTTATATAGCAAATGGATCCCGATCGAGCCGTAGCCGACGATGTTGAAAGTAATGCACCTGCACCCGCTCCCGCTCAAGGAGCAGTGCAGTCTGATTCTAGACTCGTATCTAGTAGCCATGAGGGAAAGGCTAAGCAAGCCTTCTTCTAGATTATGAGTGAGTGGTTCACGAAATTCGTTCAAACAAATTCGGCTGCTCAACAACCTCCACCCCTATCTATTCTTCAACAAGTCCCAGTTGTGCCACAAGTGATAGATCCGATTCGATTGAGTGAGCCACCTATTGATAAGATTCGTAAATACGGGGCTGAAGAGTTTAGGGCTACAGATGATGATGATGCTGAGAGAGCTGAGTTTTGGCTTGAGAGTACGATTAGAGTATTCGAGGAATTGTCCTGTATTCCAGAAGAATGTATCAAATGTGTAGTATCTTTGCTTAGAGATAATGCATACCATTGGTGGAAAACATTGACATCTGTGGTTTCTAGAGAACGAGTTACCTAGGAGTTCTTCCAATCTGAATTCCGAAATAAATACATAAGTTAGCGATTTCTTGATTTGAAACATAAAGAATTTCTAGAATTGAAATAAGGCGGAATGACTGTGACCGAGTACGAAAGAGAATTTGTACGATTGAGCAAATATGCTTGGGAATATGTTTTTATCAAAGAGATTGTAAGCGGTTCGCTGATGGGTTGAATGAAAATATAAAACTTCTAGTTGAGATTTTAGAAATCAAAGAATTTGTCGTTTTAGTTTAAAGGGCTTGTAAAACCGAGGATCTTAATAAAGAAAAGAGAAAAGTTGATTTTGAAGCTAGAGACTCAAGAAAGAGATCAATGAGTAAGCCGTATCAGTCTACATCGAAGAAATTTTGAGACTCATTTAATCGTTCAAATGCAATAGTTGAACATTCAAACAGAGATCGAGTAAGACAACAATTGAGCTTCAAAGCTCCAGCTGCTTTGATAGCTAGTGTTGGGAGTGCAAGACCTAACCGACTTGAATGTAGACATTGTGGTAAACGGCATCCCAGTGATTGTAGATTGAATGATAGAGTCTGTTTTAAATGTGGATCGTTAGATCATTTTATCAGAAATTGCTCAGAGTTTTAAATTTAATGGGATCTCGAATCACCAAATCAACAGTCGTCATGTCAATTTGGGGAACACGTGTCCTGCAATTTTTCCATAATAGAAACTATGATTCGAGATTTCATTAAATCTGAAATTATCAAATGCATCAATTTCAACCCTAAATGATAGTTGTCATGCAGATTTGGGGTTCAATTTTCATCTCATATTATTTTCATAAAAAAATAAAATAAAATAAAAACCTTGTAAAACCTTGTATTTTTTAGGTAAGTAACTATTCTTTTAGTATTATCTTTGAAAAAAAATATATTATTTAAATCTTTTAATTATTTTTAAAATTTATATGTTGAAAATAGTTTCAAATTTTCATTCGAAAATTTGCCCTATCAACAGACAAGTTTAGATGATGGAGCTATTCGTTCACCCTAGTAAATTATAATTTTGTGTTTATCTTTGATCTCTTGTTACTTTGTGTTGTTTGATTAATGTATAAAGAAAAAATCGAGTTCAAGTTGTATTATTTGTATATTCTTTCGTATAAAATATATTATTAAAATAATATAATTTATTTTATGAAATAAAATATTTTCGTTTTTTTTAATTGAGTTAATACTCAATTAATTCATGACATTAACTCAATTAAAAGCTTTATAATAAATATAGATAAATATTACAATTTTTTTTTTTAAAATTTGGTACAATGTCAAAAGCAGTGAACAGGGCCAACCATATGCTACAAAGTTTGTTGTTGCATGTTCTGCCAATTTCTTTACCATTGATCCACCGTGACCAGTAGGAGCTGTGTCAAGGTTTATACATCAGCCTTCAGTGGTTCAGATTACCGGAGGGGGCAGATAGTAACAACTCATTTAAAATCTGAATCTATTTATTATTCACATTAAATTTAAATTTAAATTTAAATATTACTGAACCCAAATTAAATGTATTATTTATTGGATATCAGAATTTGTTAAATATCTTAAATATAAAAATTTAAAAAAATAAAGTAATTTTAGATATCCTAATTCATATCCAAATCCGAATTTGTATCCAAATTTATTATCAACAAAAGTTCTTCGATTCATATCAGTAGGTAATGTTCTTTTCAAGGTAAAAAAAAATAACAACAACAACATGAACATGAAGACAAGGATTCTATTGCATCCCCATGGAAATATTTACAGGTACTCAAAGAAACTACGCAGAAAGTCCAGATATTTTACACTATGCTTATTCCCATTATAAAGGCTAACAAGATTTGATTCTGGCACTGAAGTAATGGAACTCACATCTCGGCAACCAGTTTCTCTGAATCACTGGCGTCGGATAGTGTACCCTTGGTCCACCTTTTCAGCATCTCCAATGCTGCCTTGGGCTGGTCCATAGGAACCATATGACCCGCGTCATGAACCTGTTTGAATATCATGTAGTTATATCAGCACCACTGCAAAGTTAATCGAGATAACTACAGATTAAATAGACAGGTTGGTAGAGAGATGACCTTAAGGAAACCAAGAGCTCCATGAGTTTTCAAGACTCCGGCTTCTGCACCGTCTACTATGAATGGAACCTCAGGAGATGCTACAAACTCCTTCTGACCAGACCATTCCATTGCATGAACCCATCTTGAATTGCCTGTTAAAGTACATTAATATGACCAACTACAAATCACCAAGTAATTAGCTCGATAATATGCTCCTGTGTTGCTCTAACTCTTCGTTTTTCTTGAAATAATTATGCTTGACACTCATATCCAATCCATACAAATAAGGTACAGGTATGAGGATATGACCATTCAAAGACCTTTCAAATACGCGAAAAAACTTGTGGAAAAAATAGTCATATGAGACACTCATATCTAATATTTCGACCTGAATCCAAATAACGTAGACATGCTCTTAACCCTAGAACATGAAACAGAAAATACTTACCAAGCCAGTTGCAGATGAGATCATATTCCCCAGCATACACGAGAAGCTTGATTCCGTCCTCGAGGAGAACAGGAATGCCAACTTCGAGATTCCTCATCCAGTCAACCAGCATGGCCTGATACACAGTAGGGCTGCAGGACACAAAATCTATGTTCCCAACACCAAGGGCATCCCTAACAGATTTCTTGTTCAGAAATGACTCCATGTTTGAGAAGTCATAGCAAAGGCTCCCTTCACATTTCTTTCTAACGTCATAGTACTGCAGATGGAAAAGATTAGTGCATCTCAAATTTCATTCAAAGAATCACATCAGCAGCTCATAATAGGTTTGTTTAACAATGGGAAGAATTGCTGAGGTATCCTTTGCATGGAAATTTAGAGAAAAGAATAACATCAATGACATAAAGATCAATATCAGGCCCTACTCTATCACTAATAAAACTGTTCTCTTGTTTTTCTTTTCCCATCAGGCAAATTCCATTGTTTACAGAAAAACATTTCTCCAGACATTTTATACAAAAGATAGTTCAATACTGCTAGGAAATGAAGCATGATCTACTTTTCAAGAATTATAACCAAGACAAGAATGAGCACAAACCATATATGCAGTTATTTCATAATATCAATGTGTTTCTAAGTATTAAAAGGTAATTTTTATGTGTCACCTGAGCAAAGTAAATAACTGAATAAAATAATATTGTAAAAAAGATGACAAGCCATGGTTCTTGCCTCCTCCCCAATCAAGACAGCAAATCAAATTTTAAAAAAGGAAATTCATGTCTCTTACATTTGTATCACCAGCAAGTGCCATGATGCCATTGAATATGTTATTGCAGACAAAATATGAAGCCATGCAAGAGATTGTACCATCAGTGCCTGAAAATTTTTTCATTTCCAAAAAGGAAAATGCGTTCAGGAGATAAGCAGCAATGGTTTAAGCTGAGATATATATTCATAAGTTAGAATAAAAAGTTGAAAAACCGTTAACAAACTATCAACCGCTATATCCAAGCTATAAGTTTGAAACAACAGGGCTAAGATTAGAGAATGTTCTAGGCAAGACAAAGCAATTTCAGATGCAAAATTACCGCAAAGCTTTATTGCCATTTCACAAACTGGGACCAGCTTGTTGATACGATCATAGTCAGACTTCTTAATTACCCCCATGTCCAAAGCATAATCTGTGTAAGCTTTATACTGGATTGCAGGGTCAGTCAGGCCATTACCAATAGCAAATCCCTGTTAACCACATTGAAGTTGAAGTAAGCAAAAAGAAATAATTCCATACAAGTTGTAGCTTCAAGAAATTAGAAAGTAACATGTAAAAGATCATATAATTAGTAACACGCCTTTAGATTTATATGAATTCCCTCCTTGGCTTTGTTTCCAAGGTGGACTCGAGCAGCAAAAGCTGGAATGTAATGCCCAGCATATGATTCTCCAGTTATAAAAAAGTCATTCTTTGCAAACTCAGGGTGCTCTGCAAAGAATGCCTAACATAATAAAAGAAAGAAAAAGCCCAGTCAAAACAACAAATTTTCACACTATTGACTATAAATAATTCAGTAGATAGCTAACACAAGCTAAAATCATATTCCAAGATAAATAGACACCTGCAAGAAATCATATAGGTCATTGCTAACTTCATCTTCATTATGACGAATGTCCCTTCGGTCAGAACTGTAACTAAAGCCAGTACCAATAGGTTGGTCCACATACAAAAGGTTAGAAGCCTGCAATACAAAATGGAAAATAGGAGAAATAAGGGGAAAAAAAAAGGTTCATCACTCATTAGTATCTCGAAGTTAAAGCTTTTTAATATTACATTAATATCAGAAAGATTAGAAACTAATCATTAATTGTGCAAATACCAAATGCTTGAGAGGGAAAAATATCAAGAAGAAAAGTACCTTGTCCCAACCATACTCATTCCAAACAAGAGACATGTTATCAGCAATGGTGAAAGGGCCATTTTCATAAAACAAAGCCAATTCACTGCTACAACCTGGCCCTCCAGTCAACCAGATTACAACAGGGTCCTTTTTGCTATTGCGTGATTCGAAGAAGAAGTAGAACATTCTGTCAAAAACAAGATGTTAACCCACTACAAAGGTAGTTAATTAATGCTATGATTAGGAAGATTAAATTGAAGATTTGGATTTGGATGTCATTTGCTATATACATTTATGAGAAAGATCAGCATATATAAAATAGTTGAGATTCAATATGATTATATATTTGAAAGGTATAAAAACTTGAACTTAAAATCGCCAAATATCTAAAAGAATTTCAAACTTGTCACTAAATAAGCATCTAAAAACTCCATGAATTTGAGAAATAATCATGGATGTTATGTTTATGTGTTTTATCAGACACATTATTTTCAAAAATCCAGATCCATCTTTTGAAATCAAAGTTCCCAAATCCTACCTAGTATTTTCCTCTTTAACTAACAATAAAATAAAAAAAATAAAAAAAAAGTCATTGACTGGATAAAGTATAAACTGATAATAGAACATTAAATAAAGAATGCATGTGCAGTTTTAAAGTTTAATTAGCAACATCAGAAGGGAGCTGAAATCTGGAAAAACATTGTGATCGTGCACTTCATTGAGTTCACTAATTAAGATACCAAAATAACTAGATTAAAGAAATGGTATTTCTTCTTCTTCTTTTACCTGGAATCATGAGAATTAGGAAGCTTGTAATACCCAGCATAGTGACCCAAATCCTCAACGGAAACTCCACCGGGCACTTCCAAAGTTGGGAACTTGAACCGCTTCTCCACCAGTTTGGGACCCTCCGGCAACGAAACCCGGTGTTCGTCAACGACATTGACTTCCCCTTTAGGAAACAAATTCAACTCCCTAATCAGCTTCTTTGCATGAACCGACGGGAAACTGGAACCGGCGAGACGTAAGTCGTCTATGATGGAGGAATCGGCGGCGGAAAAAGATATGAGACAGAGAAGGGAAAAGGGAAATAGAAATAAAAGTTGGGGTTTCGCCATTTTTCTGGTTTTTCCTCTTCTTTTCTTTTAGAGAGAGAAGTGAGGAGAAAGTAGCAAGGGAAATGGGAATATATAGAGTGAGACAGAGAAACCTTTTTTTCAAGAAAAGAATTGGGTAACTGACAGTCTCACTTTAACTTAACGAGGAATGGTAGTTTTGATTTTCTTTTTTCTTTTTGATATTTGATTTTTATTTTTTTATTTTATATCTTTTATCATATATTTATATTCCTTATATCCATTATCGGGATCAAAATATGGATACCATAAAAATAGAATGTTTTTTTAAAAATTTACACTAATCCATACATAGTTACAAGTATTAATACTCGTGATGAAAACTTTTTATACCTCTGCAAATATTTGTATTAATGGTTAGATAATTTTACCAATATAATCTTTATATTTATAAATTATAAATTTTTAGATGAATTTGATATTATGAATTAATTGAATATCAATAAGATTATATAAAAAATCAAAACTTAAAATAAAAATATAATAATAAAAATATTTATGCTTCGTTGAAAAATTATATTTATGTGTTCTATGAGCGAATTTTGTTAAAGAAAATCGAAATTTTAATACGAATTAAATTAAATTTTTATATTTTTTTTAAAAGAGTGAAAATATAATTTTATCTTTATTAATTTAAAATTTTAAAAGAGTTTCTATTTTAAAGAGTTAACTTTCTTTGAAATTAAAATATATTAAAATATAAAAACTAATGGTTTAAGATAAATAGAATTTGAAGATTAAATGAAGTGTTGTCCAATTCGTGAAGAAAATAGAGAATGAGAGTAGTTGAGCTTGTTAATAATGTTTAAATCAATGAAAAAGTTTGTTGAAGACAGTAAAGCTTGTTGGCCACCTTGGAAGGTGATTCTCATGTTACTAGAGGCATAGAAAAAATAGGTGTTTTTTTTTTTTTTTTTTTTTTTAAATGAATATAATGATGAAATACCTCCTTCTAACTGCTTCTTAATATATCTTGGTATTACACTACTCAAGTTTTCAATCATTCATATTTTTCTACTATTAATAATTCTTAATAACTTTATTATTTAAAAGCTACAAGAGTATTTGCCTTCTACCCACTCCATATTTCTTACTCTTAAATGTATATTTTTAATTTTAATTATTAATAACAAATGTTAAAAATAAAAATAAAAATGCTTCCAAATTATAATATTCGAATTTTAGTGATTATTATTTTAAAATTGGACAGCATTAATCACACAAACCTGAAAGTGTGAGAAGAAAGGTTGCGTTGCTTTTGTATCAAAGAAACAGACAGAAAAAGATTTGTGCTGTGTTGCTTTGGATTGTAGGTGGAGATTTCGTGTCATGATGTCCACCGTTAAAGCAAACACTACACGCCACATTCTTCTCATTTCTTTTTCAACTCTTTTTCCTTATTTCCTTTTCTCTCATTTGACTCCAATTTTAAATATCAAATTTGAAGTTAGGTCAATTTAAACTTTCTTATGCTTTCTTTTATTATTATTTTTTAATAAAATTATATAAATAGTCTTAAATGTAAACAAATGAATAATCTACTTTGATTATTTCACTATTAATCAAGTATAATGATAATTTTAACTTATACCATGTGTGTTTTTTTTTAATTTGACCCAAATTATTTTCTTCAATCCTTCAACTTTTAAAAATTAATTAAGTAGTTTTTTTTACACGGAAACATAATTATCTTGTTAAAATTTTAACAATATTAATGCGGTAACCCAGTAATAGTCCACTTATACTTCACGAAAATTTAATATATATATATATATATATATTAAACATTGAACTAGCTTCAAAAGAAGTTTATAAATTTTTTTTTAAAAAAAAATTATCTACATATGTAATAAAATACACATAAGCTATCATGTGGCTTATTATATTAGTGCAATTAAATTTTAAATGATTCAATTAACTTTTCTATAAATCCTTATTGATTAATAATTAACGTAGCCATAAATCAACCAACATATATAAATATAATTACAAATAGTACAATTACATCAAATTCACATATTCTAAAAAATTAAAGTAATTTATATGGGCCAAATCCTCAGTATAATACATTTTAATTAGTACTATAAAAGCCTTTGTATTAAGAGTCAAATTGTATTTTATTCTCTTTATTCAAAACATGAGCAAAGTAATATATGTATATTAAATTAAAGAGCAAATTGATCCTTCTGCTAAAAATTCTATCTATTTCTACTATTAAAAACTGATCATTATGCCGTCTGATTATTTTATCAGTCATTCAGTTTTCAACAATAGAAATTAATAAAACTTTTAACAAAAAAAACCCAATTTACTATTTATCTAATGTATAGGAATTAATTTATATATTTTTAAAGTAAAAAGAATAAAATATAATTTAACTCTTAGTACAAAATACTTTTACTAAATTATAAATTGATAATGAATTACTATCATAGTCGATTAAAGAAGGCGTAAGTGCAGTAAGTAAAAATAATATTAAATTTCATTGAGGGGATGTGTTCAGATTCCAGTCATTTTTTGAGAAAAATTCTAAAGTTTTTATTTAAATTTGACTTGAGTTAAATTTTTAAATTTATTTATTATTTAAAAAATAAAATAAAAATATTAATATGTATATATTTTTAATTAAATTTAAGTAAAATAATATATTTTATTATTGATTAAGAAGAGGAGTAAGGTTGGACCACTCCAAATGATTTTTAGATTTGTCTAGTGATAACAATAATTAGATATTAAAATAAAATGAATGGGATTAAATTTGGATCAAATTATTTTATATTAAAAAATATTTTGCAGGATTTTATCTATTCGCCAAAGTATAAGCTTCTTTATAATAAAAAGAAAAAAAGAAAAATTGAATCCAGCCAAAATGTAAAGAGAATAACAAAAATGGAAACGGTTGAAACAATGTGGGTTGAACGTTTAGAGATGACATGGCTTATTCCATATTTAGAACATAAATTGTGCAGCATATGGGCAATAAAAATATGTCATCAAATTAATCATTGCAACTGTTTCTTGCACTGCAAGACCACAACAATTTCAACATTCCTAATAAAGATGAAAATAATTACGCAATTGAAATGAGGTGTAGAGATGGAATAATACTTGTATGCTTCACCGGATATAAGATCCACTTTTATTTTTAAAAAACCACTCATCACCAATCTTTTTTATTAGATGTGATTAGAGTATTTAATAATTTGATCATTTTGATATAATTTTAGATTTATTAAAACGATAATTTTAGTTTACAAAATCTAATAAATGAGTTTGGGAGTCGATTATGCACGAGAAAGGATTAGTACCCTCGTAACGCTCAAAATTGATGTTTTAATGTCGAAAATTGAAAATTCAAAGAAAATTCAAAATACAATCTCTCTTTTCGTGATTTTTATTATTATTAAAATATCGCTTTCCTAAATTAGGAGCACGACTCCCCTAATTCCAAAAGATAACGATCCTTGCATTAGTTTTCAAACATTTCTTATTTGTTAGGTAAAGTGAATGCAACTCTTTTTTTTTTTTTTTAACGATATGCTTTTTAATTTATCTAAGCCTAGTAATAAAATAGATGAATATGTTTTAATACGATATACTGTATGCATGTTGGCAAAAATAAAATAATATAGTAACAGGTAAAAAAGTAAATGATGATATTAAAATGATAGGCAAATAAATGAACAAATAAATAAAAGATAAAATAAAGATGCTATGCTAGTGAGTAATAATAATGCAACCATAATGATAAAAATGTCAATTTATAATAATAATAGCGGTAATCGTAATATTAATATGAATAATAAATAATAATAATGATAATAATGATAAAATATAAAAAAATACAATAAAAGGAGTGTAAAAATAGAACGTCAGTAATGATAACATATCACAAAGAAAATAGAAATAAAAATAAATAATACAAAGATTTTACATGAAAACCTTTTTAGGAAAAAATCACGGGCAGAGGAGAAGAAAATTAACTATGTCGAATTCTAATGATTACAAGAGGAGTAGACTATGTCTATTTATAGGCTTGTAAAATCATATTTTAATAGAAGTGTAGTAAGATTGAAACACTTTGTTCTAATCATTATCAAATAGATGGAGTTTAATAAGGTTTAAAAAACCTTATTCTAAAATAAAATAAAAGAAATGTAGTTTTATATGAATTTTGCTTTATTTTATTTTACCACTTTATTTTATTTAAATAAGGATTCGGGTCACTTAATTCTAACAAGGAGAATTTAAATAACATAAATTTTGAATGTTTGAAAAGGGTAAGGAGATAATAATAAAATAAAATAAAATATAAAAAAGCTCCACAAAGGGTAAAATAAAATAAACAAAGGATTGAATTGAAATTAAAATCAAAATTAAAAGTGAAAATTATAAAGAAATAATTAATTAAGTAATAAAACAGAATAAAGGACCAAAATAAAATGCGCGAAAAGAAACAGGGACTAAATGAGAAATTATCCCAAACTCAAGGATACTCGTCATTCCCCAAAGGGTCAGCACTGAGTCAAGGAACCAATTCGTAAACAAGTGAAAATTGTAGGAAAAAATAAAATAACTAAAAAGGAAAATGATTAAATTGAAACAAGCTGCAAAGACAGAATTACCAAAAGAATAAATAGCCCCCATGTCAAAAACGCGCGAATCCTATGCGGTTCGGGTCGGATCTCGGGTCACGCTTCAAAACGACGCCGTTTTGGCATTTAAAACTTAAGCCCAAAACAACGTCATTTTATAAGGCTATAAAAGTAAAAAAAAAAAGTGTTAAAAAAATTCATTTCTTCAGTTTCTAAAAAAAAAAAAGATTTGAGCCATTCTTTTTCTCTCGACCAGCCTTTAGGCTTGCCCTAGGGTCCGGTGAATCCCCCACGACGGCCACCGATCGTTGGCGAAGGCTCCATTGTTCCTGGTGGCTGGAATCCACCAAAAGACCTCCTCTTTGAGCGATTCGGCTCCCAGAATCCGAATATGGGGTTGATATTTCCCAAAAATCTGCCAAAGGTCGTAAAAATCCCGAAGAACCCTTCGGTTTTTTTAGGTTTTGGAAAACCTTTTCATCAGAAAAGGAGTCACCTTTTATCAGAGGTGACGACCTTGGCCACTCACGGTGGCGGAACACAAAGCGTCGGGTAAGTTTTTCAACCCTTTCCCCTTTTTTGTTTTTATGTTTTTATATAAAAAAAATATATTCAAAAAAAAATAGAAATCACCTTTGAAATTTTTATATTATATTTTTTGATTGCTTCCTCCTTTTTTAATACATGGTGGTAATGGCTTTTATAGCCGAACGTCTTACAGTATATTCATTTTATTTTCCCTTTTTTTTGCTATTTCTGCTACTGTTTTTGTCCTTTCATTTTTTTTTCTTTTTTGCAGGAGTCCAAGGTAGTCAACGATGACGATGGGACGCGTACCTTTGCATTTTTGGTGCAACGGTGGCAGGAGCGTGTTAGGCCTCGGGGGGCGAGCACACCGACGCGGCATGAGAAGCGATGCTAAGGGGGACTTAGGGTTTTAGGGTTTTTGAAGATAGTTTAGGTTATGGGCTTATCGGGCTTAGGCTTATTGGGTATTAGGGTTTTGTTAGACTAGGTAATGTATTTGGGCTTCGGTTGGGCTTGTATTATGGACTTTTATTTATTTTATTTTTTTGGGTTTATGGGGCCAGGCAAAATTAAGTTGTTACAGCTGCCCCTATTTGCTCGTTGTCATGTAGCGGAAACGGAGAAAAGACTTTAAAAAGGGCCAATTTTGTCTGGTTTTGCCAAATCTCGACTTCTTTGGTGCTTCTCTATTTCAAGTAACCTCATTCTAACCCACTGCAACTTCAAGAGTAGTTTCAATCTATTCCGCTGCAACTTCAAGGAGATGAGATTCATAGTTTCAATCTGCTCCACTGCAACTTTAGGTTGATAAGATTTGTAGCTTCAATCTGCTTTACTACAATTTCAGGGAGATAAGATTTGTAGCTTCAATCTGCTCCACTATAACTTTAGAGAGATGAGACTCGCTATGGTAGATTTAATCCGACCTACTGTAACTTTAGAGGTATAGGATTTGTTGTTTCAATCTGCTTCACTGTAACTTCAGGGAGATAAGATTTGTTTCAATCTGCTCCACCATAACTTCAGGGAGATAAGATTTGTAGCTTCAGTATATTCTACTGCAACTTCAGGGAGATAAGATTTGTTTCAATCGCTTCTCATCGCAACTTCCTGAGAGATAAGATTTGTAGCTTGATCGCTCTCACTCAGAACCAGGAAAGATAAGATTTGCTATGGTAACTTTAATCCGACCCACTACTACTTCAGGGATATAGGATTTGTAATTTCAATATGCTCCACTGTAACTTCAGGGAGATAAGATTCACTATGGTAGATTCAATTCGTCCCACCTTGACTTCAGGGGTATAGGATTTGTGGTTGGTTTGTTACACCTTTCTCTAGAAAACATGACATGTAGAGTCTACTTCATAGGCCTATATTTATGCCAAGTGATTAAGATGTTATGATCAGAATGAATCAAATGCTCCTAACTAGATGTATATGAATGATATCTGTATGAATGTAGAATGTCATTTTCAAGGATGATCTTATTTTTAGTGCTTAGGTTGACATTGCTTGTTGTTCATCAAGGTTCTATCACTGATGTGTTACCATGCCTTCTTGTTCAGATCTGGTATCTTTGACAGGAAACCCGAATAAGTGATCACAATTTAGACTATTTGTTCCCAGATATTTCCAACCCTTAGATTTGGTTAGTTCTAATTAGTGGTCTTGTTTCAAATCTTTGTACTATTTAGAAACCTTTTAAAGCGATATGCAAAAATCCTTTTACTTGAATATTGTTAGTTCACTAATTGTTGTTTCAATGTAAAAATGCTTGAAAAAGGTTGTAACAATGGACAAGATTGAAATTTATTGAGAGTAGAGCTCGAAGTGGATAAATTAATCAAAATAGCGAACGTTGCTAAAATACAAAATGAGCAAGATGAAATTAGGTGCCCCAAATATCGTAGCATGAGTTTCTCTGCACAAACTTCTTGAGGACCATTTTGAGCCTGATATGTGTTTAGGAGATCTAGAATACTTTGTTGATGCCCCAAGATGTAACGTTTTCCTTATGAGAAGACACGACTACCACATGTTCAATCTTCGATCCGAATTTGAGTTGCCCTTTCCCGAGTTTTCAACTAAAAACCCTTTGGTTTTAAGGCACCCTTTACGAGTTTTCACCTTGGCCTCTCTCCCCTTTTTTTTAGATGAAGTATTTCTTGATTGAATCTGAATTCATAGGATTAGGTAGGTTTTTTCCATCCATCTCGGTCAAAATCAACGCTCCTCCAGAAAATGCTTTCTTTAACACATAAAGTCATTCCCAATTCGACATTCATTTTCCTCTGAAGTATTTTTGTATGAGCAGGATTTTTTTCAATATTAGGTCGTCCTCATGGAATTCTCTGGGTGAACTTTTTTGTAAGTATGTTTGAAATTGTAACTATTTATTTTATTATTACATGTTACACACTGAGCTTGTAAGCTCATTCTCTATTTATTTTATTCTCAAGTAATCCTCAGACTTAGGCGAGTCGGTGCGATGGGAGCTCGATTATTTATTGCGGTTGCTTATCTTTATTCCATTCGTATTTAATCTGGTTAGTCATGGATTATTTTTGGATTGTTTTTAAAGTTTGGATTTTATTTTGTTTTTTTTCTCCTTTAATTGTTACAACATTTTTCTGATGGTATTCATTTTATTTGCAAAAACGTTGGATTTTTAACAACAAATAGCATTTTCCAAAATTGAAGTAGCTGCAAACTTAAATGTTTTAAAAGTATAAACAATCAACAGTTTCATCAAATTAGTTAAGAAATATATTTTCCCTAACAAACTGGACTTTTACTTAGCAAGAGCTAGCGTCATCTTTACAAGTCAAATGGTTTCTGGGTTTTCAAATGAAGTGAAATAACTTCTCCAGATTTGTCCATAACGTCTAAGCCGAGTTTGGGGTGTTACAATCTGTTTCAGTGGATAAGTGCTCATGATATGTGTTTGAGGTCTTGTGTCCAAATATCTATCTTTGGAATTTTTGTTATTTTTGTCCCTATCTCTACCTCTACATATTTGGCTTAAGTTTAATTCTCACGCAAGTTTTGGCAACAATGAGTCTGGTGGTTTAGTGGTAAGGTTTCAATTTGCCTAAGAGATCTTGTGTTCGAATTCTGTGTATGCAAAGTGGAATTATTTTTGTTTTAAACTCTGGGGAAAATTTCTGATAAGGATAACTAATCAGATTTAGTGGGGATATGGGTGGTTTTAAAAAAAAAACAACATATTGTAAATTTTCCTATTTTCTCTCATTCCCAAACTGTCCACTATTCCACTCTTCTCATTTTTTTTCTTTTTCCTTCTAAATTGCTTATTTTCTTTTCTTACGAGCGTGTTGTGGCGATATTAGTTTTGAACGTAAGTAATTTAGTGTAAGTATTTTTGTTTTGTCTTTGGTGATAAAGGTTTTTGGTACTCAGTTTGCATTTTAGTATGTTGCGGGTTTCGTGTTTTGACAGTTTTTGCATTCTAATAGGAGAGGAACGTGTGGCGTTAGACGAACCTTAGGCAAATTAAGTACTTTGAATGATGTTGGTTGTTGTTAGTTTCGTGGTAAGTGTTCATATGTTTATTTAAGGACTATTTTTCCTTTAGAAAAAGGGTAAATTTTGGGTTATTTAGTGTTGGTAATCGATTCGATTTGGTGTCGTGTGTAAGATTCAGAGTGCGCTATTGTGTGGTTTGTCAAAATTAACATCAGGTGTGTGATTCTAACCCGAAACGTCGTTTAAAACTCAAAAAATATGGGAAAACAGAGGTTTTTGAAACTGCTCTGCATCACATGGTCATGTGGTAGGCCGTTTGCATCACACGAGCGTGTGGTCGATTGTGTGCCAAGTCGTGTGGAGTACACAGGCGTGTGCGATTATACGGGCAATTTGGGAGGCCGTGTGAGGCACACGGGTGTGTGTGATCACACGGGTAGATTAGGTAGGTCTTATGGGCTTATTTTTTAGAAATTTTCACTTAGGAACGTTTGACTCAGAAAGTCATAATTAAACCTTCTGTGAGGTCCGTTTGGCTTAATTAAGACTCAAAATGTGACATCTGTCGATATGTGACAGTATGTGATATGATTAAAGTATGTGAAAAACTTATGTATGATTTGTGTTCTGATAACTTTGAAAGCATAATTACATGTAAGAAATGCATGACACACTGTTAGTATAAGCAATATGATATGTTATGATCTGTAAAAATATGTTTAGGTATGCATGTCATACCATTCATGTGATATGTACGTATGTTATTATGATTATGCATGTGTATTGGGGTGGGTTTGATATGATAGAGGAAGTGTTTTCTAGCAATATTACTGGAATTTCTGCAATTTCGGTGATTAAGCCGCAATATCTGTCTAGTAGCTCAATTGCACCATTATGAGTGGCATACCACCACGGCCTGGTGTGATTGGATGGATGGACTCTTGTAGTCCTATTTAGTGTGATTGGTTGAACGGAGTTGGTGTGTAACGGATGGAGGTAGGATTTGTTCTAATTTGATATGACATCTTGATTTGATATATGTATCTGGAAATATGACATTCTGATATGATATATGTTTTTAGTAATATGACATTCTGATATGATATTTGTATAAGTGTATGTTATAAGTAAAGATTATGTTTGTGGACTAAGTCACACATTGGGCTTCTAGCTCACTTATTTGTTTAATACGTTTTAGGTGATCTTCAGACTACCGAACAGCGTGCGAGAGCTCGGATTGATTTTTCATATAAGATGGTTTGAATTATTTTACTTAAGATCTCTGGACTTTTTATTTTTGGACTAAGTTTTCGTATTTGGTTTTGTTTTTAGGTTTTGATATATTTTTCTATTTTTGGGTGTTCTTAAACGTAAAACTACAAAATCTTATGAATTTGACAAATTAGTTTTCAAAACTTAAAAACTCTAAAATATCCACTGCAAAATTAAGTATCAAACTAAATGTTTTTCCATAACATGAGTAAGTTTTGTGCATGAGTTTTTCTAAATAACAATGCAAAAGTTTTGCCAAAAATTAATATTTTCAAATCACATGATTACTAAAGTTGGAGTGAAGTTTCTGAAAGTTTCTGCTGTTTTTTACAAGTAAATGTTTAAGAGATAATGCTATGAAATATGTGTTTTCAAACTTGAAAATTTCTTGAAACTCATATGAGCTTCACTAAATTTAAGATTTAAGATCACATGATTTATAAGCTAGATTTTTTAAATTAGTTTTTCAAACGAGTTGATTTAATTTTTCCAGATTCAGTTATAACACTTAGGTCGGGTTTGAGGTGTTACTTACCATATTTGCAAACCTAGAGAAGGAGGAATTGCTATACTTGCAAAATAAAGGGAAAAAAATGGCCAAAAATATATTAAAAATAAAAGAGAAAGAGCAATGACATAGGTAGAGTGATAACTGGTAAAAAAAGCCCTTATCATCTTAAAGTTTATGTCAAATTGACTTGTGATTCTATTTCAATCAGCAACATTATTTATATACAAATGATGTAGGTGAATTTGTATAAAATATTAAAATTTATTAAAAAAATGGTTAAAGCAGTAGTGTTGAGGTTTTATAAATGTTGATTCATGAACTCAAACTTCAAACCTTAGCGTATGCAAGTTTTTTTTATTGATTTTACTTAAAATATAAGAAATGAAAATACTCTTATAATAATAATAATTTATTTTAGTTGAAGAAATGTGTTTTAATTATTTTTTCAATTGAGTTAGTATCCAATTAATTTGCGAAAGCAACTTGATTAGAAGTTTAAACTTAATAAAGATTATGTATTTAGCTTATTAACACATGGCTAGACTTATGGATATATCGATACAAATATCATAGCAGCCGTTATACCATATTTAACATTGCATTTTGGCCTTTTTATTGAAAAATGAATAAATTTGTCCTTATATATTAGATAAAAGAACAAAATAGTCCATCTATTAAAATTGTGCTATTAAAAAAAATATAAGAATAATAAAAATTTTAACCCTTAACATTTACATATTTATTCAATTTAAACCCTACTCTTTTACTTTGATTCTTACAACATTAGCTCTCAATCTTATCCTTGCTAATGCAATATTATTTGGTTTTATGTTATATCAAACATATATTAAAAATTATAAAAAAAATTCAGAAAACTATAAATAAAAATTATAATTCTAAAAATTATGAAAAATGCCTCTTCAAAATAAAAAAAATAAAGTTAAAAAATCTAAAAAATGATAATTCTTTATCCAAATTTACAATTTTAAAAAAAAAACCATCATCTACCCTTAGTGAACTGTTAAAATTCTAACATAGTATCCCCAAAAACCCTATTATAAGTCTAGCCATGTTATCCTTAAGACAAGCGAAGGTCAATTACAAAACAAAACTATGTCACCATATTATGATCGAAAGCCAGTTGCCTCCAGATCTCAACTTCTTTTATACAAAAAGAAAAAAGAAAACACAGATAGATAAAGGAAAAAGAAGAGAGAGTGTAACATGAGGTAAAAGCAGCTGCTAGATTAGCCAAGGTGACTCAAAAACAGCTTCTTGAATAAAGGTGCAGGATGAAAAGGAAAATTAGGAAGATAAATCTAACTTGGAAAGCAAATAATTTGTCACAGTAAATATTTATTTTTCAATAGGTTAAATTGATGGGAAAAGCTTGTTAAGCCTGAAGGGTAGTGCATAGAATTCATCATTCCTAACATCTGATTTGTAAAAGCTAAACTTTTCCCACCAGTTCAATCCAATGTCCTTTCTGCTTTCATCATTTTCTCGACAGAGTGTTAAATCAAAGAATAAAGCAACCAAAGCAGCAACTGTTGTATGAGACATGAAGATCACAACCACTATGTCACTGAACTGCATTTCATTTATTAGAAAAAAAAGGAGAAAATTGTTCAGTTGCTAATAAACAAGGAGTAATTAATTTATTAGAAAATTGTTCAATTTGGAGCATCATATCTCTATATATACCTAGGTTGGCATGAGACGGAAAATGTCAGACATGGATATTTCAAGGAATCTTACCAAACTAGTAGGGGGGGCTGATCTCCAACCACCATGAAAATATTCTCTGAAGTACTGTGGAACTGATAAACCCATGAAGAAAGAGAAGCCTAGTATGAATTTTGTTTTGAAACTATTCAAGTTACAGAATTGGAGAAAGCTAAGACCAGCAGTAGAGACAAAGCTGAAGAGAACACAATATATTGCTGCCACAATTGGTAATGGTACAGAAGCGAAAAAGGCTCCAAATTTTGCTGGAAAAGTTCATAAGATAGCCACAGATAAGTAAATCATTAAAAGAAAGAAATTATAGTGCTACATCTATGGAAGAAATATGAAATGAAAACGTACTTAAAGCTCCTGCTTTTGACATGGAGTGAAATGGAAAATAACATCGAGTTTTGGTAGGGAGAAAAATGCAGTAAATGAAAAGGATGGAAAAGATGGTAATTTTTCCATCCATTTACGTCCCTTCCTTCCATTTTCTCTCCTACCAAACAGTGTTAGTGTTGAGCTTTGTGGGCTTACCAAATATAGAAAAGAAAATCATAAATCCAGCTGATATTTGAATTACTCTGCGGCTTCCAACTCTTGTCAATGCCAACAGGCCTACATTTTCACTATTGAAGAGCAAAGTATAGAGGTCAGCCTAACAGAACCAAATTTCAATTATGTTTAATGATAAGTTTCAAGTTTTATTACACTGATGCAGTAGTGCCTGTAACAGAGCCAAGACAACCATTGAGCAATACCCCAATTCCCTGAAAAAAATGAGAGTAAAAATTGCATTGAATGTACAAAACAGGAAAAGTCTAGTTTGATTACTTAATAACCTGGCTTTCAGGGCGTCTCCCCCGCATCGCTTATGCACCGGTACCTCAATGGGAGACCTTTTCAAAACACAAGCACTTTGATGACAAAGTCTTGAGGAACCGACAAGTACTCAAAGAGGACAATACATCTAATGGAAGAGCATTCGAGGCAATGGATAAGTCACGGTGCGTAAGAGGAGGCAGAGGAGATGTCCCAGAACACCAGTCATTACCACATTTAAGAAACAAACCGTACCAGCCAACCAGCACCACGACTAATAACAGAAGGTGGGACAGGGGTAGCACTACCATATCTTGCAGCTGCAAAGAATGTACCAGTTGACTGTGCAAATAAGAACATGATGATCAGTGAAATCTAAATATTTTCACTCTTGAGATCAAATCTATAACACATGTTATTCAGACTCTGCATTGTATGTTCAATACATACTTCAGTAAAATTAAGTTATGACCCTCTAAATATATTAAAGAACTTAAAATGGCAAATTGTAAGTGAGACTTTGAATGGTTGCTCAAACCTCAAATAGAGAAACAAAAGCAGGAGCCATCATAACAATGGCATCTCCAGCATTAAAGGTGGGGCTTCCCCATTGAAAAGGATAAGGAAAATATATCCTGCAGTTAAGGACATAATTTGGGAGTAAGACCGAGTCAGAAAATAAAAATTAACATATACAAGTATATTTAATCTTTGACAGGTTCAAGTATCCATATTCAACATATTCGGATATTAGAAAATGGGTATGGAGATATAATTCTCCAAATATATGGAAAAGTTTTTTAAAAAAATTGGGCACACTTTTGAAAGACAAATAACCGTATCCGACACTCAATATGAGTCAGAATTACATACCAAGGAGCTGTGCTAATGAGTCCAGCACGATCGGTTCGACAGCTAATCTGGGTGTTCTCAGGTTTGTGCTTGTATACAGTAGTTGAGGTTAAAAGTTGAGCAAATAACCACGTAATTGAGACTGAGAAAAGGATTGAAAATCTGCCACAGAGGGAGCGCTTTGATTCTAAATAACGAGGAAGAAACTGCAAAATCATGAGAAATTCAGTGAAATGGACTTATCAACAGCAAAACAGTATAAACATTTGGATTATTTGGTTAACTATGAAGCTTAAGAGGGAATTTGTAAAGCTTTTAGTTCTTTAGTGTTTGACAAATTGTTTTCTAAAAAATAAACATACCTGTGAAATAAAAACCATGAGAATAATCCCTGGAAGGCCAACTTCTACACACTTTGCGAGCTTAATTAAATGGGGAAAAAGAAAGGAATCAGCTAAAATCATATAGCAAGAGATGGCTGCAGTAGCACTGAAATTATCAACAACTGAGAACAAAACAACGAAGGATTTTAACAATACAGTTTTAAGATATTTTACATGTGTTGTCATACATACTGAGATTTGATTGCCAACCTTGCGCAAGTTTACATCAAAAGTAAATGTAAAGATGTCACAGAATCTGGTCATTACAAGGATATAGAAGAACTTACCATGGGGAAGCCAAGATGATAAAGTCCAAGCCCAGTAAAAGTCACGTATGGAACAACAGACAGAGGGCTAAGAAACCTGTAGAAGAGATAAAGTAGTGAGGATGATATCTGCCAAACAATACAAGAATTAACCTAAATACTTTGAAGATCTAACCTCACAGCATTTCTCCATAATCCCAAAAATCCTATCGTACACTGGAAAAATGCAGCACCTATGAGTGCACCTTGAATCCCTCTCATTGTTCGAACGAACCTCTGTAAAATGATCCAATTTATATGAAATTGAATTTCAAGGCTCCTAAAGTAAGAAGGTAAAAAGCTAGCTGCACTTTGAAGTTAGGTTACTCGAATATGTGTTCAATACGGGAACATATCTACTTCAAGAAGAAAATTAAGAGGTGGTTAAAATGATGCAGTTGAAAAGAACCTCATAAGGATCTGAATAAGAAGTGTATCTGCTTGCTTGGATAATGGAAGTTACAGGAATCAAATAAGCATATGAACCCACTACTACTATGGGGAGTCGGGTTCCTAAAAATGACTGGAAAAGTGTGCTTAGCCCTGAAACAAAGAGTAAGTTCTGGATCACTGCTGCCTTCTCAGTCTGTGTTTGAAAAACGAAAAAAAGGGTGGGGGTTTAGCTAGATTTAAATCACTTGCATAACATATCAAACAAAGGAAAAAAAGGAAGAATCAAGCAAGATAAAACCAATTAAATCCTCACACTTCCACCGCCCATTTGAGGAACAATTATGCTTGGAATCAAAACTGTGATGCCGAGAGTGAGTAGATAATGCTGGAACCCCAATATAATTGCTTCAGCTGCATAAAATATTGAAAATATAAAGCAAAGAAGAGGTTCAACCAATTCAAAGTTTTTTCAGGTGATTAAATTCTATGTTTAGGTTCTAAAAGAAAAACCAAGGGACATTGCATGAAAATCATAAACTGTGACCAGAAGCCATTAGAACTAATCTAGTAATAAATAACAAACGAAACTAGAGTCTGCAGATAGAAAAATAATTAGATGTATGAGATAGTTTCTACATACGCCACGGAGGAGAGCTGTTGATGCAATACTGAATTCCGGGCAATTGCTCCTTCACTGAATGCGGTTGCGGCGCCTCAAACTTCTTACTATTGGTGGCAGCTCCGCCACCATCGTTACCATCACCACCATTTTGGGCCATTTTTGCAAATGCGAATGAAACGAGGCATTGCTTAAAAGGGAATGGAAAGGCTACCGTTACATAGTTTATAATAATTAAAAATTTATGGGAGATTTAAATGTTTGTAGCCTACATTCAATTTAAATCATTCTTATTTGACTGTAATGAATACGTTTTAATTGTAATTATTCTAAAAATTCAACTGTCATGTTGATTTTGAAATTTATTAGGCGTTAATATTTTATAATTGTGAAATACTAGAAGTAGAGAAACATTCTAATTAATATGAAAGAAATGAAATGAAACATTTATTAGCAAAAAGAATCTTACGAATAGCCAACATCGTCCAGTTTCGGACCCTCCGACAGCAACGAAACCAGGTCTTCATCAACTTCAAGTCCCTTATCAACTTCTTAGCATGCACCGACGGACAACTCTATCCGCCGAGACGAAGGACGTCTGTAACGGAGGAAGCGGCGGCGGACAACGAAATCAGACAGAGAAGGGAAAAGGAAAATAGACATAGAAGTTTCAATTTCTCCATTTTTCTGGGTTTCTTTTTCTTTTCCTGAGAGAGAGGGAAGTGAGGGGAACGTACAAAAGAAATAATCATATACAGCATGAATGAGAAAATTATAAGGAAAATATTAGTTAATTGACAGTGTCAAATAACGATGAATGGCAGTTTTGAATTTTTTGTATAACAGATCTCTAATATAATAATACTAGATTTAGAGGAGTAAAACTCCACTCGTTTCTAAAATATCAAAAGAGTTATTTGAATTGTCAGATTAACTCAAATAATTTGATTAGGATTTTGAGGTTTGAGTTGAGTTAAATTTTATACTTCAAATAACTCAAATAATTTAAATAATATATTGATATAAATACTCTTTTGATCTATGTCAAACTTTAAAAATGAACAAATTGATCTCTCTTCTAATTAAAATTTAAAGTATTTATAAAGATTTCAAAAATTTATATATTTTTAAAATATATATATATATAATAAAAATTAAAATTTTATTTAAAAATATTAAAATAATAATTTTAGAGACTTAAATAAATTAATTAATCAACAAATCATTAAGTAAACTACTAGTAACTTGGGTACCGTTGGAAATACCTTAGGGAAACATTTTGGATGTATTTTGATGCATCGTTTAGAGTTTATAGCTACTTTCTAAATATTTTCTATATATTGATTTTTAATCCGTAACTTAATTTAATGATCATCTTTTATTTCTAAATATAATTATAAACAAAATAAAAATGATCAAAACAGAAAGAAAAAATTAATTGAAAATATTAAAAAAATCAATACACACCTATATAATTGTTCAATACCGAATACTTATTTTGAATTCAAATTATTACAAGCAAAATTAATTAAAATTAATCACAGAATTATAATCTAAACCAAAATAATTTTGGAGAATAACAATTCAAATTTAGTCACTCAAAATCTCATTCTAAGCACATTTTTTTCATCTTGAGACATGTTAGTACTGACAGTACCGACCACATATATTGGATCAAAAACTTCACTAATAGTTTTCATTTGTTATCTTCAATATAAATTAACTCAAGGGCAACATTCTCAACGATTTTAAATTAACTTTATGATATTTTACGACTTATGTAACCGTTTAATTAAACTTAACATCTTATTTTCTTGCACAATTTGCCACCATATCAATCATCAAATTCAATTCCAAATCTTACTTTTAAATAATATAATTAATCACAATCATACCTTTAAACAATGAATAATTTGTTACTATTATCACGATAGAATTCAATCCCAAATTGTACCAATCACTATTTGCATCCATACCTTTAAACAATGCACAATTCGCTACCATTATGAAGACTGAATTTAACCTCAAATTGCACTTTTAAACGATATAACTTATCACAATTGTATTTTTAAACACTACACAATTTATTGCCATTATCAGAATCAAAATCGAATTTAAATCACATTTTTAAACAATATAACTAATCACAATCATACTTTTAAACAATCAACACATTCCCACCATTAACACAATCAAAGTCAAGCCCCGATCATAATCATGCTTCTAAATAATATAACTAATAACAACCATACTTTCATTGGCCACCTCATTATCACAATCAAATTGGAGGTCAAATATGCTTAAACAATGTCCCTAATCACAATCACAATCATACTTTTCAACAATGCACAATTTGCAAACCATTATCACAATCAAATTGGAGCTAGAATCTTACTTAATATAATCAGATAATCTAACACTAAATGCATATCTTAAATTCAAATTTATCTGACGTAAGATTTTACCCTAACAAAGTGATGTCATTTCCCTCATTAAATCACCCTTCCTAATCACTGATCAGAAAAAATTAAGCAAATATCCACACTAAAGATATAATAAATACACTAAAAATTAAGCAACATCCGTTATCGACGGCGATGGAAGCGCTGAGGGTTCTGCCGTTGAGTATTTTCTTGTGTAAGACACTCATTGCGAATAGCACGTCCTCGCGGGAAACAAACTGGACGAAAGCGACCCCCTTTGAATTCCTTGTGGCCCAGTTTTTGAGGACTATTACGCAGGAAATTTTGCCAAAGGTCGAGAAGAGAGTGCGAAGGTCGGAGTTTGTAAGGGAGTAGTCGAGGTTGGAGACGTAAAGGGTTGGTTTCGATTAGGGAAGGCTTTTTTAGAAAAGTGACTCTCTAATTTTAAAAAATTATGAAAATGACTCAACTTCAAGATTAGTTATGGGAATGACTTAGAATCTATAGTGGACATCGGTGCCGCTACTTCCCAAGGTGGCACCACCCAAAATTTCACCCAATCATCAGTCAATCATTCAGTTAATGGTTACATTTAACAAATAATATATTTTTTTGATGCCGCCACTTTCTCAAGCGGCACTCTTATGTGTTTTTTGAAATATCCGTATTTTCACGGGTATTCTCGGAGTAGAAAAAAAATTAATTTTGGTGACAGCTCCAAATGTGGGGCACCAGCAATTCTAATTTAAAATTTTTCAATGCCGTCTTTTCATGTAGAGGTACCAAAATCAATAAAAAAAATTTCCCTAGTGCCAACTCCAAATGTGGCGGCACCAACATTTTTTTTTGAATTTTTAAGTGCTCTCTTCATGTGGAGGCACTAAAATCAATAAAATTTTATTTTTTTGTGCCAACTCCAAATGTGAAGGCACTAGGTAAATTTTTTTTAAAATTTTTAGGTGTTGCCTGTAAATGTGGCAGCACCAAAATAAGTATGTTTATATAATCTCTCATCTCGGGCAGAGTTCATTTATCTGTGTTTGTTTTGTCACATTTATTGCTAATTGTTGAAGAGAGGAGAAAAAATAAAAGGCAAGTCTTTTTTTATATAGAAAAGAGAAGGCACAAACAGCCTTAAATCAACATATTACATGTGGAAATTCCTAATTTATCTTCTAGAATCAACTTCCTAACATAAAACATAAGAAAATCAATGATTTCAAGTTCAGTCTCACTAGACGGACAAGTTCACGCCAGCCAATCAACCACCATGTTACATTCCCTAGGGATGTACTGGAATTTAACTGCTTGGAAATAACAACACATCATTTTAACCTTTCAAGCAACAGTCAGGGTCTCCTTCAATATTTCAATAGCCATTTGACAATCACTTTCAATAATAACTTTAATATACTTCTTGAGCCGAGCAACTTCTAATCCATAGAGAATTGCCCAAAGTTCAAAGTTTAAAGTGGAGCCTCTACCAAGGACTCTTATAAATCCTTCCACTCAATTACCACGAGAGTCACGAACCACTCCACCAACAACAAACCAATTTTTATTCCTACTTGTCGCACCACCAGTGTTGATTTTTATCCAATCACAATCAGGTGGTTTCCATATTCTCCATTCAATCTGATTACCTCTTTTTTGTTTTGATTAATTACCATATTACAGGCATTAGTAACTAAACATTCAGATCTTTTAATCAATTCATCTATTGTACTAAATAGTTGTTGGAGAATGAAGGTGTTTTTATTCTTCCACAAAAGCCAACACAAGGTCGCAAAAAAAATTTGGTGGTAAGTCATTCCCCCAAACCTCTTTCCAAGCTAAATTATTTTCGGTATCATAAATTTTGACTAAACTTTTATAAGCTTCCTTAATAGAAAACTTACTAGAAGCATTATATCTCCAATGGCATTTGTCCTCTCCCAACTCATCACATGGTGGATGACACGCCACTAAGGGTGAGCAAAACTCGATTTGATTCGAAAAATTCGAAAATAAATTTAAATTTTGAATTAAACGATTCGAGTTAACTTGAATTTTTTTTTTTGAATTTTGAGTTCAAATCGAGTTGAGTTTTCAAATTTGAATAATTCGAATAAACTGAATATCAAACTATAATGTCTTACATTTTTACCCCAAACCTCCAAACTTTTTTACTTTTCCCCCAAAACTTACTCCTTCTCACATTCCCCAAAACTTTTACTTCCCTCCCCTCCTCTCCCAACCCCCCAATCTACCCCAAATTTATTTCTACCATTTTTTTAATATTTTCCTTCTAAAATTTTACTCTCCTCATTTATTTTGCCCAAAAATTTTACTCCCAAAAACCCTCAAAAGTTTTTATTTTCTCCCAAAATTTTTACTCCCTCCCACTTTTCCCCTAAAACTTTTACTCCCCTCCAATCCCACCCGTTATCTACCCCAAACCCATCCCCCCCCCTCAATTTTTTTTTTAATATTTTCCCTCCAAAATTTTACTCCCCCAAAGCTTTTTATTTTCCCCTAAACTTTTACTTCTCACCCTTTACTCCCAAATAAAGAATCAAAATCATCCAAAAAAAATCTCTAAACCTAAATAATAATAATTTTATTTATATATACTATTTATATTATTAAATTAATTTTTCATTTTGTGTTATTTATATTATTGAATTGTTTAATCAATTGAATTATTAATGATGTCATAAAATTTTTGTGTTAAAATTTTATATTGGTATCAATTTCACATTTATCTTTAAAATAACTTTTATTAAAAAAATCACATTTTTACATTTAATATATTTTTTTAATTTCAAAATACATAGTGACAAGAATTATAAGATAATTGAAGCAACTAAGCAAACAAAAAAGATTAATAAATAAATTATGAGGTGATAAAAGTTAATAACAAATTTTATTACGGTGGGTGACAGTGGTTACAAGGACCCAAATTTATTTTTTTAAAATTGAACTCGAACAAATATATTCGATTCGATTCAAATTTCATCTCACTCAACTCGATTCAAGAAAATTTCAAATCAAGTTAGGATGATAAAATATGATTCGTCAACTTGATTAATTCGAAATTTCTTTATTCGATTCAATCAAATGCTTACCCTTACACGCCACTATGTATTCCAAAACCTCTATGCTAAAAAATCGCTGCAAGTCTATCCATTTCCATTTACCATCAATATCCACAAAATTGGCCACTTTTGCATGTGTAGGAATGTTTGGTACATTAAGCAAACGGTTACTAAGCAACCCCAAATTAGAGATCAAAAAATTGTGCAAGAGACTAACAGATTGGCCATGGCCTATACTCCAACAAAGATTTTCCCTAAACCATTCCCAAATTTTAGACAACAACCACCACACATAAGAGCTGTTAGTCCTGTGAATTGAAACTGGATAAATCTCACACATCCTGTACTTACTTCGCAAAACTTTGACCCATAATGCTTCAAGGTTAGTCACTAATTGATATGCTAGTTTCATAAGGAAAGAAACATCCTGAGTAACCATTCTTATCAAACCAAGCCCTTTAAACTTTATCAGTTGACAACAAATGTCCCATCTGACCAAGGGTAGCTTCTTTTCACCATTTATAAATCCCCAAATAAAATTCCTCACAATTTGTTTAATCCTCTCGCATACACCAATAGGAATCATTGTCGACTGCATGAAATAGCTTGGAATAGCCAAAAGAACTAACTTAGCCAAAGTCACTCTTCCAGTTAGGTATAAAAGTTTGGCATCGAATCCATTTAACCTCTTGTACATCTTGTTAATTACAAATTGAAATGTACTTTTAGTAATTCTTCTGTGAAACAGAGGAATTCCCAAATAGATACCCAAATCTTCCACCTCTTGAAAATCCAAGACTCTCCCAATCAACCTCTTAACTGAAGCTTTTGTGTTAGCCGAATAATAAATCTTTGACTTACCGACATTTGTTTTATGTCTCAAATATTCACAAAACTGTTCAAGAATCTTCTTCATAGTTTCAGTATTATCCAGACTGGCCACTCCAAATAAAACTAGATCATTGGCGAAGAAGAGGTGGGAAAGGTTTGGGCCCCCTTTCCCCAAATTCATTGGCCTCCACATCCTATTAGAAACAAGGTAGTCTTTTTTTTAGTTGGAGTATAAAACATAAAAATTGTATTGAAGATTAATAATCAAATTTTCATTTATGTTCATTTTGACGAAGCCATTTTACAAAGGGCGGTTGGTTGTGCATTTGAATCTCGACAAAAGGTTAGAATGAGGTTAGATAAAAATGTAAGCATGCTAGAAATGAAAGAAATGATTGGTGTAACACCCCTAACCCGGGTCCATAGTCGAAATAGGGTTACAGAGTATTACCGGAGTTTACAGAACAAATAGACAAAAATTTCACATCATATGATATTCATATCAAAAGCCAATCAAAATCATACATATTATCCCTTATATGAGCCTTCAAGGCCCAAAATACCCATTAGAAACAAGTCGAGACTAAACCATGTACTCATAAAATTTTTCGAAAAATATTGAAATTTTTTAAAGATGTAGGGGACACACGCCCGTGTGGCCAGGCCATGTGGGCATTCAAAATAGGGACACAAGGCCGTGCCCCAGCCCGTGTCCAAATTTATGAGCTCTTTGACTTGAGTCACATGGCCAAGCCATACGTCCGTGTGCTAGGCCGTGTGAGCATATTAACTTGTAATAATAAGGTACAGGGGTCACACGGCCAAGCCACACACCCATGTGCTAGGCCATTTGAACATTCTATTTTGCACTAATTAAAAGATACAAGGGACACACGGTCGTGTCACTTGGCCATATGTCATATACGGTTGAGATGCACACCCGTGTCTCTGCCCGTGTGGAAGAAAATAAGCCATTTTACAAGCCATATTTCTCACCCAAATTTTGTATCAAGCTACAATCAACATTATACATATCAACAAGCCATAATTAGACATAAAAAATAAGCCAAAATAAGTTGCTAATCTCAACAAATTACATATAGGCCAATATTAAACAAAATACCTATACATGCCATTATAACCATAATCAAAACATTCGAAAGTTCGATAGAACCGATGGATAGTGTGATATAACTCTGACAAGCTTCCAACCCAATCGAGCTTCCGATAATTTGAAAAGTAAAGGAAAACAAATACATAAGCAATAAATACTTAGTAAGCTCGTATAAACTTTAATCATATCAATCCATTTCATTATGAAATTTACACTTATTAAGAATAAACATTTATTGATACCACACGATTCAAGAAACCATATTCAACAACTCACAAAATGAGTAAATCCATAATATCACTTATATATATTATCCCAAGTATAGTAGAGTTTTAAACAACTTTATACTCTTCCAAATTTCTTTATTTTCATTTGTATTTCTTTACTTTCCACACCCATCCCATATCTATAACACACAAGTTATAATCATATCATACCACCATAGCCACAGGCTAGTGCATTTAAATATAACCCTTTTCAAATCAATCACATGATAAGCCATTTTATAAGAAATTGCATGACTTAAAATTTACCACTCTTTCATGAGCACAAGCATATTTTCATTTGAGCACTTACCATTTCAATGCATCTTATAATTGAACATATTACCATTCAACCAATAGCTTGGCACTTGCCTAAGCATCAAACAACAACACTTGTTAGCTTACTTGAACATATTTCATATAATTTTAACATCAATAATCTTATTATCTCAACATGTCACACTTGAGTTTGTTACTCGGTTCAGCTTATATAATTTTCATGTATCAACATATCAAGACATTGATATATATATACATATCATGATACATACCATTCTCTTTCTATTTTCTCATATACATATATCATCCAAGACAGTTCTCGATATCTTACCATTCGAAGAACGACTTACTGATACGAGTACATCATTAACAGGAGCTCGAAAGCTGAACAGAAGCTCGTAAGAGCTGAACAGAAACTCTTAAGAGTTGAACAGAAGCTCATAAGAGCTGAGCAGAAACTCATAGGAGTTGAAAAAAAGCTCGTAGAGCTGAACAGAAACTCATAAGAGCTGAACAGAAACTCATAAGAGTTGAATAGAAGCTCGTAGAGCTAAATAGAAACTCGTATGAGTTAAACAGAAGTTCATAAGAGCTAAACAGAAAGTAAAACACAAGAGTTCGCAACAAATGCTGAATCCCGGTTTACTTGGGTAATTTGCCAATATCTTCCTCCAATGTCTTCAATGCACCAAATCACGAATGTACTCAAATCTCCCGTTCAATCCAAACTAAGTATTAAATTCGATAATATTTTTCCAACTATAATTCAATTCCAACAATAGAACATATATATATATATATATACACTACCAATCACCAATTAACATTCACTTTAATCAAAATTATACAGAATTACAGTTCATACGAACTTACTTGATTAAATTGCAGAAATACCAATATTCAGGGGTATTTTAAAAATTTTCCATTTTCCTCGATTTTCCACTTGACCTTGATATAAATTAATAATTTCATTAAATATATTAACTTAAACAATAAAACAACTCATTTCATGCAATTTGGTCATTTTTGATATTTTTATAAAATTACCCATAAAGTTTTACTTTTATTCAATTTAGTCCCTGAGTCCAAAACATGCTAATTAACCATTTTTAATGCAAACCCATGCTAGCTGAATATTCATGGCATTCAATGCAGCCCAGTTTTTCAATAATTTCACAACAAACCCTTGTATTTTTTTATTATTTTAACAATTTAATCCTAAAATCAATATTTAACAAAATCACTTTGTAAAATCATCATACAACATAATCAAAGCTCTAAATCCATATTATTCATAAAAAAATCTAATATTCATCAATGGTAACTTCCAAAATTTTTAATAAAAGTAAAAACTAAAGTAAGATTTAGTTGGATCTAATTGTAACAATCTCAAAAACATAAAAATGACAAGAAACGGATAAGAATTGGACTCACATGAAGAAAATATGCAAAATCAGCTCAAGGAGCCCTCCCCATGTCTGTTTGAACCGAAAATGGGAGAAGAAGTGCCTAGAAACTTTCTAATTTCACATTTATTTTATTTTCAATTTAATTACAATTTTACCATTAATGGCTTTATTTATTTTTTTTTCTTTCATATGCCGCCCCAACTTTTCATTTAGGCATAATTATTATTTAGGTCTTTCTTTATTTATTAATCACGCCATTTAATCACTTAATTATTATAATTAACAAGTTTTGCATATTTTTTAATTTAGTTCTTTTTAATTAATTAACTATTAAAACGTTAAAATTTTTCAACAAAACTTTAATACCACCTTAATGACACTCCATAAATATTTATAACAATATTTGTAGCTCGATTTAGAGAAACTAGGTCTCGATACCTCATTTTCTAAAATCATTTAACCTAATAAATTATTATAAAACACAAATTATCAATTCAAAAACCTTTTTAAAATCCATATTTGCTCGTCAGATTTGGTGTCCTTGAATTACTGTTTTCAACACTACTGAAAAATCAGGTTGTTACAATTGGTACCACAATAGATCGACGTTGTGGGAGAAAAATGTCCAGATATACTATAGATTTTCAATTTCTTTCAATTCGATGAAATTTCAACAAATGAAACTTGTAGGTGAAGAATACTTGGGCGTAATGGCAGGAATTTATTGCTCGAATGGGGACAACAACACTGAACCAATTCAATTGTTTACCGAGTTAGTCAATCCCGAGCCTGTTGAAAATGTCACTCTATTAAGTCAACAATATAGGTTTGACTTCGATCTTAATGTCAGATGGATAGAACAATCATGTTATAAAGGGTCATCGATAGGGGCTGAAAATACACAGCATAGGTCGACAGCATATAATAACCCAATTCTAGTTTATCATTTAAAGACACGTCCTGAGGTGAGGGGCACCGATGCAAACGGTGAAGGATGGCCCTATAATGATAGTCATTCTCACCATGATGGTGAAGAATATGGTAACCTCGACCAAGATGAAGTCTCAGATGATATCGACGATGAATGTGAGAAGGAGGGTGAAAATATACACCCCCCTTCGGTCGAGCACCCAAGTCGTAGGATTATTATACAAAATGATCTTGGGCCAGACATGTTGAGTGTAGACCCGATGCAACACATGCACCTAAGTTCGTCGAGTATAAAGATATACTACCTGTTCATCGGTTGATGGCATATTCGAAAATGGAAGATTTGTTCAAAAATTTTAAAAAAATATTACTGGTGTCACCACATTTAGAGTTGGAACTAGGGAACTAAATTGTTTTTACAGATTTGCCTCTATATGAAGAGGTGACACTGAAAAGTAAAAAAAAAAATTGGTGTCGCCACATTTGGAGCTGGAACCAATAAATGCTTTTTTTACAGATTTTAGTGACTCCATATGAAGAGGTAGCATCGAAAAAGTAAATATATATATTGGTGCAGCCACATTTGGAGCTGAGACCAAGAAAAAATCTTTTGTTTACAAAATTTGGTGCCTCCACATGAAGAGGCGGCTCCAAAAAAATATATATATTTACCGACACTAGTGCCATCATATTTGGAGCTGTCACCAAAATTAAAAATTTTCTTTCTTTCTACTCTAAGAATACTCGTGAAAATGAAGATATTTTAAAAAACACATACGGGTGCTGCTTGGGAAAGTGATAGCACCAAAAATATTATTATTTTTGAAATCTAATCAGTAACTGAATGATTGGCTAATTATTGGGTGAAATTTTAGGGTGGTGTCCAAGGCGATACCAATGTTCACTGTAGATTTCAGGTCATTCTCATAATTAATATTGAAATTGAGTCATTTTCATATATTATAAAATTAGAGGTTTACTTTCCTTTTTGGGAAAATATTAATCCATTTGAGTTAATATTAATCCAATTCAATTGGGAAAAGCGGGGAACAAACAAAATTAGAGAAATGAGCCAAAATTTTTAATATTTATGGAAATAAGTCTATTTTAAAAAGATAAGACAGTTAAAAATGCGTTCAAGTTGTGCTTTCTAACTTATTTAATACAATTAGATTCTGATGTTAATTGTTTTGTTCTTAAGTCTTGGGTTTGATTCCTCTCTTACTCACATAATTATTTTTCTATTTCATTTTATTTTAAACAATTTTTTTTATTTTTAACTAATGTTTTTAATATATTATCTTTTTTTTGTTAGATGGTTAAATGTTAGAGATTTTGTCTTTGAGTCTTGAGTTTGATTCCTCTCTTACTTGCATTTATATTTTTTTATTTCATATTGTTTCAAGTTTTTTTAATTAATAAATAATATATTGTTTTCTGTTATAAAATAAATAGAGATAGAGAGAATAAAGAATAAAGAAAATATGAAAGCAATAGAGAATGTACTTTATTGATAAAAAGGGATGGTTATAATGCTTCAGTAAATTCTCTATTTATAGGCATAAGAAGTATAAAAGAAGTAGAGATTTAATTCTAATAATTATTAGAATTTAAATTAAGTACATTAAAACTTTATCTTTATCATTATGGGCATCCAATTAATATGATATTCATAACATTTTCAAGTTTTTTTTATTTTATTTTTAATTCATCTTTTTAATTAATAATTCTTTTATTTATAAAATCAAATAATTATTGAAAATATCATTATTTTTAGTAAATATAATTTTTATGTGTACTAATTAATTTTCAATTCATGTCATGAGTATAGTAAATTTTAGTATTGTATATTTTTTTTATCTATGCTTGAAATATTTCACATATATAATTATTTAAAATATCATATTTACAATGTAGATGAAAAAAACAATGATATTTGAAATATTTTACATATAGAATAATAATTATATTTGAAATAATTATTTCATTTTACAATATTAGAAATCACCATACCCACAATATAGGTGAAAATAAATAAATAATTGACATATAAATATTATATATAAAGAAAATTATATAAAAAATTAGTTAATGTTTATATTATATATAAAGGAGTTATTAATTTCAAATATTTTTAACATAATGATATATATAATATATCTTTTTATTATTACATATTTATTATTTGATTTTATAAATAAAAGAGTTATTAATTAAAAAAACTTGAAAACAATATATTTATTAATTAAAAATAAAAATTTAAAACAACATGAAATAAAAAATACAAATGTGAATAGAAGAGAAATTGAATCCGAAACTCAATGACAAAACTACTAATATTTAACCCTCTAACCAAATGACCTAATTATGTCAAAAAAGGTCAAAAAGCGTACCTTACTGAAAGCGTTTTCGTATTCTCTCCTCCAAATCAATCTTTTACCCTAAACATAATAAATTTGACCCATTTCTCTAAAAAAATTTAATTTGGCATATCTTTTTCTAATTTAGCCCAAAAAATGGCACAATCTGAAATAAAAAACTTTTATGTCCCTCAAACAAGAAAAGAATCAGTCACAAACAAAAATTTTAAATGATTCAAATATTTTGGAGAAAAAACCAGAAACAAAAAATTATACAACCAACAGCAACTACACAGCACTTGTAGATTATTCAGACAACTTTTTTAAAAAATACAAAATCAATAACACTTGTAGAAATTGCACTTTAGTGTACATACATAAATATTTTTTTTTCCTTAGAAAATTATGTCAAGATTTGGTTTACCCAAAGTCCTCTATTCGTCGTCGTCAATTTACTCGTAAACATCAGCCAAACCATAAACCTTCCATCCCAATACAGCAAGAAATCCCTGCATGCATGCAGCCACCATTTTCATTCAATAAACCAAAAATGTATTTTTCAAAAAGTTTCTTTGTCCCCATATGATTTAATAGGGAATAAAACTTACGTATTGAAAAAAACCTGTCCTTCAAACCTATAAAATCGATACCAAGGCGTCTTTGTAACTTGATGATCACTCAAAATCTGAAAAACACTAATTGTACCGAATAACATACCATGTATATGCATATAATATATATATGTGTATATACGTGTATGTATATGTGTATGTGTAAAGAGCTTACAAATTTCTCGCCAAAGAGGTTGTTGCAATTGACAACCTACGAGTCACTGTGGAAGGACATCTTTACAGTGATAGTGATCCAGCCAACAGTATAACTACCTAATGGTGGGAATAGCTATTTTGCCCCAAATCTTCAATTTTTTTAAGCACCCGTATGTATCCAATGCATATATGGACGTAGGTATAAGGATAGGACTCTCCAAAAATCCTCCAAATACATTATTTCTTTTAATAAAATAACAAATTTGAAAACTCCCTATAGGCTGCATACCTGTATCTGATCCAAATCAGAGTAATATAGGGGAGTAGAAAACATTTGATTCCAGCTTGTGTAGCAACACGCTGAAGTACTCAGATACAAGCTCCAAGAATTTAAAAGGCATTTGCAGAATATTCTGGCTTTGTCAATGTTGCAGCTAATAAATGTATTTCAGTTTCAAGCTTAAATTAAAAAGGAAGCTGAATAGATACAGCATGTTAAGTGTTGACACATGAAATCGAATTAAATACCCTCGAGAATTTAGAGAACCTGGGCCACAACATCTATAGGAGGCTGGTGATGAGGGTATCGAATTAAAGTCAAGGTTAGGATTAGAGTTCGGGAGGTTGGGGCTGAAGGAGCCATTGGTAAAGGTAAGGAATCCATACGGTGACGTCGCGGCACTGCGTTGAGGTCTGCCGCGTCTTCGTTTTTTAGGGTTGGAAAGGGGATTAGATGATCATTGAGAGGAGGAGCGGCATTCGGGTTAAGGATTGGGATTGGATGGAAATTAGGATTAGAGGTAGGATTTGGTAAGGGAGGAGTGAGAGTAAAATGAGGAAGAGGAAATTGAGAGAAATCATCCGGCGTTTGATTTGGTGGATTCATCGAGAGTTTTCTTTCACACTAGATTATGTGAGAAGAGGAGTGGGAGAACAGGGTGGCAATGGCGGAAGAAAAGACGACGTTTGTTTCCTGAGAAAAAAAAGAAAAGAAATACAGAAACAGTTTTTATTATTGAGTGGCAATTCAAAACGTGTCGTCAGTCACGTGAAAAAAATTGTTAAAATTAAAAGGAGCTAAGCATTATTTTACCATAAATTTAATTAAATTACCGCATTTAATGGAAATTAATTCATCTTTATCTTCAGGTAATAATATCCTATTCCAAATATTATTAGAAAACTCAATCGTTATCTTATTTAATCAATAATTTCATTTAAGAAAATTACAATTAATTGTAAAAGAATCCTTTTTCAAATGGGATTAAGAAAACTTTTCCGAATGGAATTAGGATATTTTATTTACTCTTATATATATATATATATATAAAAACTGGAGCTACCGAGTTGCTAATGTTTTATATCATAGCAAGTATAAAAAAAAAATAGATTTGAGAGTTAAAAGAAAAAAAGGTATGGTGGTTAAAGTAGTGAAGATCGAGGTTGTTAGAAATGGTTCTCATGGTGTTGTGCATTTGATCAAGATTGTAGCTCGTGTTTATAATTATATTTATGCGAAGTCTCCCAATGAACAGTATTATTCATTTGTACGTAAGGAGGAAGAAATCTTTCTACAATTTGTCGATTATCTTAATATTGTTCAAGCTTACGGTGGTTTCACGAGCGTTGAGCGAGAACGAAGAGAACTTTACAATATGTTTCTTGAATATGCTCTAGGAGGTAGTCTGCTAGACTTGATGAACAAGTATGGTGGTAAAATCCCAGAAAGGGATGTTAACTATTATACTGAGATGATACTTGAAGGGCTTTTACACCTTCATAAAAAAGGATTCATTCATTATGATCTTAAACCAAGTAATATTCTAGTTTTCCCTCCTCAACAGAGTTCCGGTTTACCTACTTTAAAGATTGCCAATTTCAAGTTAACTAAACAACAAGGGGTAAAAGATACAAGGTTTGAGTTTTAAGGTACAATATATTATATGTCTCCTAAATCGATTGTTAGGGATGTTAGTGGTGTATTGGATATATAGTCGTATAATATTTATATAACAAATAAATTTATTATTTTTCATATAAAATTAAAAATTATGCTAAAAGAAAAAGTTTTGTAAGTATAATATTATATATATATATATATATCAATGTGTATAAACTTTTATTGATTTATAAAAATATTAAAAGACAAAAACAATCTTATAATCATATAATTTATTTCATAAATAAAATGAATAGTTTGATAATTCTCTAATTGAGCTAAATCCGATGGATGATCCCAATTCAATAAGAAACTTTATAAATAGTATAAATAAATTTTGAATCATGGCTCTCTAACTATTTGTTGAGTTGTATCTAAATATTTTTCTTTAACTCAATCTTTGAATCTAATCGTCTAAATTTATTGTACTTGTTTAAGTTAGCCCCTAAACTTAGCTTAGACCAAAAAAGTTAAACTCATAATTCATTTGTCTCTTGTATTTTGTTTTCTTTGATTTTAACTCTGTTGTTTGTTATATGCATAAATTATTTCATAATTGTGTTGATTTAGAATAATCACCTCATGTCAAGTGAAAAATCCTAATTTTTTTTCTCCAAATTGTTTGCTTTTTTTTTTTACCTAGCAACAGTGTTAGTCTCTGGACTAGTTACCGCCCACCTTTTTCTCTTGCCCATCAACCTTCTTTTTCTTTCTTCTTCTTATTCACTCCATACATTTTCGCTCTTTTTGGTTTACAGATCTATTTTGTGATTATTTTTGTTATTTTCACAAGTTGTGATGGACAAATGTCGATCTCTATCATCGTTAAAACACCATCGACCACTAATAGTTTATTTTAGAAAGTAGGTAACTCTTCATTAACTTTTTAATTTGTTTCTGTTTTGAGAGTTTCAGAATAATAAATGATTTCATGAGTCGATTTGGACTTGTGTTATCTTAAATTTCATATTTTTTGTTTGTTTTTTATTTTTTAATAAGTCTTCACTTTTAGAAGTTTTTATCTACTCTTTTATATGCTTTTTAGTCTTGCTTTTACGAGTAATTTTTGGGTTGATTTTGTTGTCATCCCCTTTAGTTTGGCAGATGCTCAATTCTTTTGTCGATTTGTTCCCGCCACTTTAGACCATCTAGGATTGATTTCCTTACCGTATTAAGTGTTTACAATCAATCTTGATATGTTGTACTTGAGATGTGACAGAACCAATTGTTAACGTGTCATAATATTCAATTGATGCTAAAGCTGAAGGTTTTATTGTGTTGATAGAGTTTGTCCTTTAGCAGGTACAACGAGTGTTTGTCATTTCCCCTCGAATTATGTGATTTTATTCGTTAAATAAATTACTAAATTTCTCTTAAAAAAAGAACTCTATTGTTTATTTGCTCTTTTGAATTTTAACGTAGATTGTGAGCGAAATGAGCATAGGTTTTAATTTTGGACACCTCCGTTGCAAATATGAGATTGTGAAGTTCTATGTGTTTTATCGACACTTCTTTATTTTTTTTTTCTTTAGTATATATACTCGAAGTTTGATGTATTATCAAGCAAATTTATGAACTGTTGAATGAATAAGCTCTTCATTAGTACCACATGTTTATGATATTCTTGTATAACCATTTTCTACTTGGAAAGAGATTTTTATGTTACTCATACTATTGCCTTGTTTTTCCTTTTTTTTAGCTTTCATTTATCAATATTCTATTTTACTTCTCTATAACCAACTAGTCAATAATTCATAATCTATATTCTTAGGTGAGTTGTGGAGATTTTATTTTCATTTATTATTATTGAATTTCATGTGTGTGAGGCTTACATCATTATTATTTATTAAAGGTGTTTATAAGTTAAATTAAATCACATCATTTTAAAATAATTTTAAGTTTGAGTTGGGGATAATTCAATTTAATCCTCTTAAATGATTCATTTTATTATTTAATAATAGAAATATTAAATATATAATTTTATATTAATATTTTTATAATTTAAATTTAAATAAAAATACATTTTATAATTAAAATATTAATATCTTATATTCATAGTAATTAAAATATATAGACTTACTATTAGTCTGCTATCCTAGCACGCAACTGTCTGCCCTCTCTAGCATGATTTTTAGGTTTTCTTATCTTTGTCTTCTGTTTGTTTGATGGCGACGTTCTATCAAGTCATCTTTATTTCTTTTAGAAAAGTGATACTCACATTCGGGATCTCTACCTGCACTCATGGAAACTAAATTAGCTAGATTGACGCTCAACGAAGAAGAAGAAGCAATCCTACAAATACAACTAGATCCGAATACGGAAAGAGAGGTGAGGGATTTTCAGCTAGTGGGGTGTTTCCTAACAGCTAGCATAATTCACTTCCCAGCAATGAAAAATACTATGGCGAATCTATGGCATCCTGTTCGGGGTGTTCAAATCCAAGATCTGAGGGAGAAAAGGTTTTTGTTTCAATTTTTTCATGTCATGAATATGGTAAGAGTTTTGAAGGGGTCACCATGGACTTTTAACAACCACTTGTTGGTGTTATACAAGTTGCAATGGGGGGAGGATCTATTAAAAGTTCCCTTAATCTTGACACCTTTCTGGGTACAGATTCATGACGTACCTATTGGACTTTTCTCTGAGAATTTGGCAATGCAATTAGGTAATTTCATAGGGAATTTTATGGAGTATGATGGATCAAATATGGGGAAAGAAAATCAAAATTTTATGAAAATAAGAGTCCAAATCGATTATGGCATCCGTTGAAAATAAAGTAGCTGGTTATGTTTTGTGGAAGATGTTCATATGTCAGATTTAAGTATGAAAGATTGTCCCTCTTCTATTTCTATTGTGGTCGATTGGGCCATAATGATTCTTTTTGTGAAGCAAAAATGGCGATTGGAGTGGAAATTGCGAAAATGGGTTGAGATTTATTGTTACGAGCACAATCCCGAAGAGCTTTAGCAATGGATAGTGTCTAGTTACGTGAGGATGGTGAGGGGAAACTGGGTGGAAATTGTGAGGATAGTCGAGTAACAGGAAATAGTATGTGGGATGTAGGAAAAAAATTAAGGTGTGGGACGGCTATTGATCCAGTTTTAGGATTTAATTTGGAAGGGAGATCGTCATCTTTAGGTCAATGGGGGAAAATTTATTGGCAGATTAGACTCAAACTGCTATGGATCATGATTTGAAAGATGGTATTTTAATCGAAGAGGAGGGGAAAAAGAGAGTTAGGGGGGATATTGAAGAATTAACAGCCATGGAAAAGATCAACACTTTGACGATAAGGAATAGGAGAATACTAGAAATTAATTATTTATTATCGGCGGCTGCCAAGAGGCAAGTTGACTAGACGCAATGAAAATTTTAAGTTGGAATGTCCATGGTTTGGGGAGCCCACGAGCAGTTCGAAGACTTTGGCATTCGCTGAAGATCTATAATCCCCAAATGGTCTTCTTTATAGAGACAAAGCTTTGTAGAAGTCTGATGGAAAGAGTTTGCCAAAGTTGCAGTTATGCGAATGGTATTGAAGTTGGATCGGATGGTACTAGAGGAGGGCTGTGTTTGTCATGGAGAAATGATGTGAGTATCATGCTTCGAAATTTTTTTAAAAGGCATATTGATGTGATAATTGAACATAATGAAGTAAGGAACAAATGGAGATTCACAGGTTTTTATAGAACCCCTTATGCATAGGATAGAGATGACTCATGGGTTGTTTTGAAAAATCTATACAACGATGAGGTGATTCCTTAACTTATATGTGGAGATTTTAATGAAATTATGTATGGCTTTGAAAGAAATGAAGGAATGCCTAGAGACGAAAGAAGAATGAAAATTTTTCGAAAAGTGTTGGAGGAATGTCAACTAATGGATGTGGGGTATTCTGGTAATTGGTACACATGGGAGAGAGGTAATTTGCCGGAGACAAACATACAGGAACGACTGGATAGAGGAGTGGCAAACACGGAATGGATGACTATGTTTCCTACTATAACAATTTAACATTTAGTGCATTCTTTCTCTGATCATTGTCCTCTTCTAATTAATATGA
This sequence comes from Gossypium longicalyx, assembly GCA_025698465.1. NCBI lineage: Eukaryota > Viridiplantae > Streptophyta > Magnoliopsida > Malvales > Malvaceae > Gossypium > Gossypium longicalyx. The sequence continues at coordinate 43,292,318 of CM046999.1, forward strand.
AAATGGAAGAAAAATGGTTGAATGGCAACATATTCAAGTTTGAAGCTTGGTGGGTACTGGATGACTCGTTCGCCGATGAAGTTAAATACATCTAGGAAACGTCATCAGGGGACTTGCTGCAAAAGTTGGATAACTTAAAAAAGGGTTTGGAAAGATGGGCTAGAAAAATACGAATAAATAGAAAGAGGAGGAAGGAGTTTTTAATAGCAAAATTATCAGAGTTGCTTGGAGCTGAAAGGGATGATAATAATTTGGCTGAGATGATTGATGCGAATATCCAATTAAACTTTTGAGATTGAAAAGGACGAATGCTACTTGGAACAAAGAGCTCAACTAAACTGGTTGAAATTTGGCGATAAGAATACAACATTTTTTTATAGCCAAGCAACACAGCATCGAAGAAAAAATTTTATTCATAAATTGCAAAATGAGGATGGAAGAGAAACGGAGGTCCTACAGGAAATGGAGGGTGTTGCGAGATCTTATTTTTAGAATTTATTCTCGGCAGAGGGAAGGGGAAATTATGAACATTTGCTGTCAGGTATAGATCGATGTGTCTCTGAGGAGGACAACCAAATACTTACGGTGCAACACACAAATGAGGAGATTCGAGAGGTGGTGTTTGATATAGGGCCTACAAAGTACCAGGAGAAGGCAGATTCCCGGCTTTATTTTATAAGAAACGCTGGCATATTATTAGAGAAGATGTCACATCTTCTTGTCTACAACTTCTGAACTGAGGCATGAATGTTAGTCCGATAAATTCTATGCATATTATCCTTATCCCAAAAATTGTCAATCCTTCTAATATGACACATTTTCGACCTATTAGTTTATGCAACATACTTTATAAAGTACTGGCAAAGGCTATAACAAATTGGCTTAGAGAAGTTATTGAAAAATGCATAAATGTTGCATAGAGTGCTTTTGTGCCAGGCAGGTTAATATCGGATAATGTACTGTTGGCTTATGAAATATTACATACGCTAAAATAGAAGAGACTGGGAAAAAAATGGGTTTATGGCAATAAAACTAGACGTGAGTAAGGCATATGATAGAGTTGAGTAGAGTTTTGTTAAGGAGATAATTGTGCGAATAGGGTTTGCTCAAAATTGGATTAAAACTCTTATGAAATGTGTAACTACTATCTCTTATTCAATAGTCGTTAATGGTCATGTTGGAGAAAATTTTTGTCCAACTAGGATACTTCGACAAGGTGAACCCTTGAGTTCGCTTTTATTCTAATATGTGGAGAGGGTTTATCTTGTCTTATGAGACTTGCAATAAGGGAAGGGATATTGAAAGGAGTTAAGGTTAGCAGGAGCGGTCTACAAGTATCGCACATGTTATTTGTAGATGATTGTATTATATTCGGGGAGGCAACAAATAGAGGAGTTACTTTACTCAAGGGAATCCTACATAAATATAGAACTTGTTCGGGTCAATGTGTTAATTTTGATAAATTAATTATCTTTTTTAGTAGAAATACATCGGAGGAAGATAGACGTTTGGTTGTCAATATATTAGGAGTACACAGCTCAAGCGACCCAGAACACTACCTAGGTTTGCCTAATATGGTCGGTAGAAGGATAAGAGAATCTTTTCAAAATTTAAAGGACCGACTCAAGAAGCGCATTAATAATTGGAGTGTTAGAAACCTTTCTTAAGGTGGGAAAAAAGTGTTCATAAAAGTTATTCTCCAATCCATATCGACTTACACAATGGCTTGTTTCCTATTACCCAAACCGCTATGTGTTGATCTAGACAGTATTATTGCAAATTTCTGGTGGTAGAAGAGACGTGGTAAGAGGGGAATACAATAGTGTGCTTGGAGGAATCTTTGCATCTTAAAAGAGAATGGTGGTTTAGGTTTTCGAAATCTTGGCTAGTTTAATATTACGTTATTAGCCAAGCAAGGTTGACGTTTTATTAATTAATCAAATTCTTTATTAGCTAGAGTTCTAAAAGCTAAATATTATCCACATTCAAATTTTCTTAATGCACTATTAGGAAATCTACCTTCGTTTACCTGGAAGAGTGTTTGGGCAGCAAAAGGTCTCCTACAAAGTGGGATGTGCTGGAATAGAATTTCTGTTTGGAATGATCAATGGATCCTGGGAATTGATACAGATAGATGGAATAACTGAAGCGATAATGAAGAAATAAAGTTAGTTTCGGATCTAATTGATATCACAAATAAGACTTGAAAGGTGGATCTAATAAACAATACCTTTCAAGCGAATATAGCTTAGAAAATATTACAGATTCCTCTAGCGGAAATAGGTCAAAACGACATCCAAATGTGAAAAGGAGAACCATCTGGTGAATACTTAGTTCGAAGCGCCTATAAACTATTACAAGATGCTAACTTAGGTCCTAATAACTACTTAATACAAACCAAAATCAAATACTTCTACAAGAAACTATGGAATCTACAGCTACCATAAAAAATTACAATCACAATATGGCGAATTTCCTGGAACTACATCCCTACCCTAATAAATCTCAGACATAAAATATTGGCCACAAATGCTAGATGTCCTCGCTGTTGTAATTGGGAAGAAGATAGTCATCATGACTTTCAGCAATGCCCTACAATTATAGAGGTATGGCAACATTTAAACCTTTCTTAGGTCATAAATAACATGATTCAAAGTTTCTAGAAGTGGCTTACCTGGGTTTTCAAGAGGGGTACTTGTAAACAGTGCAGGTTTTTTTGTTGTGCTTTATGGTCAATCTGGAGTTTAAGGAATCAACTAGTACATAAGAGAAAGAACACGACGGGATGGGAATTAACACAAAGAATACAAAGGTATATGGCAGAGTTAGATGGTTTGAGAGAAAATAAGATTACCTTAAATATGGATAAAAGCCACATACAACAAGAAGAGAACATGAGGGTGACGATTCAGTTTGATGCAGCTTTTGACAAAAAAAACTCCAAATCGGCCTTGGATCTGGTGGTTCGGGGTCTGATGGGCTAGATTCTAGCAACGAAGACTATCCTTCATAATAACGTTTCATCCCTATTTGCAGTAGAAGCAAATGCAGGATTATGGGCTATTAAGCTAGGAATCTCAATGGGTATACTCTCAGTGACAATCATGGGGGATTCACAAACAGTCATCAAGAAATGCCAAACAACAAAACCGGATAAATCAGTTATTGGGGCAATTATTAGAGATATTCAAAGTAACAAATCTTGCTTTTAAGAAATTGATTTTCAATTTATTCATAGATCAAGAAATGTTTATATCCATAAACTTGCGCAAGAAACCTTAGAAAAGGGAGAGGACTAGTAACTGATGAGAGTAGCGTCGGATCACAATCGATCTGCGGCTATTTTACTAAATTGATCCAAAAAATTTTAATATTTACAAAAATGACCGAAGTTCAAAAACAATCACCAAAATGACCTGAAATGAACAGTAGAATGGGGTTTTGGCCTCTCAATGGCCGGCACCAACTCGTATTTTGCATCCATGATTACCTGATGATTGTGTCAGGCTTTAAAAAATTGATTTTTTTAGTTTTGGCCTGTCAATGGCTAGCACTAGGGTATTTTTTTTAAATCGTATCATACTGATATACAAAAATACCAGTATTTAAAAAAAAATTGGTGCTGGCCTGTCAATGGTCGGCACTAGTATTAAAAAAAATTTCAAATTTTTTTGGTGCTAGCCTGTCAATGGCCGGCACTAGAATACGAGTCTTAAAAAAAATTTGGTGTTGGCTTGTCAATGGCCGGCACCAAGTACAAAAAAAATCAAATTTTTTTTGTGCTGGCCTATCCATGGCTGTCACCAGTATTAAAAAAAATTCAGATATTTTTGGTACTTGCCTGTCAATGGCTGGCATTAGAATACAAGTTTTTTAAAAAAAATATTAGTTATTGCCTGTCAATGGCCGACACTAGTATTAAAAAAAAATTCAAATTTTTTTGGTGCTGGCCTGTCAATGGCTGGTACCAGAATACGAGTTTTAAAAAAAAATTTGGTGCCGGCCATTGGCCAGCACCAAGTACAAAAAAAAATAATCAAAATTTTTTAGTGCTAGCCTGTCAATGGCCGACACCAAAATACGAGTTTTTTTAAAAAAAATTGTGCTGTCCTGTCAATGGCTGGCACCACTATTAAAAAAAATTCAATTTTTTTTTGTTACTGGCCTATCAATGGCCGACACCAGAATATGAATTTAAAAAAAAAATTAGTGCTGGCCTGTCAATGGCTGGCACCAGTATTTTAAATTTTTTTTTTGTTTTGGTCTTCTAATGGCCGACACCAAATTTATCAGATATATATATGTATTTTATTTTTCATTTGAGTTTTTGTTTGCTTTTTGTTTGTTTTAAAAATTTTAGTTTTTTCTTTGTTGAGAAGAAAGCAAAAGTTTTTTAAGATGAATTCTCAAATTTTGTTTGTTTATGTTCATTTTGATGGAGAAATGATAAATACAACTGAGGAAGACTGTGTATTTCGAAGTCAGAAAAAAATAGGAATGAGATTCAACAGACATGTTTCGTTTTCGGATTTAAAACGAAAATTTAGTACAAAGATAGCAAGTCGTTGCAGAAAGCAAATGTTGAGACTGTTTTACAAATTTTCTGTTTCAACTGATCCGCTAAAGTTCTCAAAAATGGAGCTTGAAGATGATGATGATGATTTAGGGACAATGATAGCAATTTATTACCCCCTGAGATAGAAAATCTCAACCCTATTAAGTTGTTCACGGAGATAGTTGAACCAGATCCGATTCAAGTTGTAATTCCAACAAGCCAGCGCTCTGGAATTGATTTTGATCTTAACGTCTCCTGGGAAGATCAGTCGAGTTTTGAATGGTCAATGCCAACTCCCGAAAATCCAAACACCGGTGGATGTTCGTATAACATCCTAAACCCGTGTCCTCGTCTAGAGATCCATCCAGAGGTGTTGGCCACCATAGAAGATGGTGATGAAGGGTCCGATAATGATGATCAGTCCCACCGTGATCCAAACGATGATTTCAATGACCCTGATTTGGATGACATCCCTCAAGACATAGACGAGGAAGGGCCGGTAGAGGGTGAAAATGCAAACCCCCATTCGGCCGGGAACACGGGCCCTGGTCTAGTTATAAGAAATAATCTAGGGTTTTTCATGACTGACGTGGATCCTGATGCGGCTCTAGCACCCGAGTTCTCGGAATATACAAATATTGTGTCAGCTCATCTACTGCATGAAGAATTCGGCAATGAAGAGTTGTTTGTAGGACAACAATTCGATAACAAAAAAGACTGTTTACATGCTATAAAACAACTTAGCTTGAAGTTAGGTGTGGATTATAAAGTAACAAAGTTGACGCAATCTTTGTACGTAGGAGAATGTTGGAAAGCGTCAAGTGGTTATAAATGGCGTGTCTGAGCTGCGTTAATGCAGCGGACACAGATGTGGATGATAAGGAAACTAGAAGGTCCACACATATGCACGTCCGCTCGTATGTCACAAGACTATGGAAAGTTAGATGCAAAAACTATATGCAACTGCATCATTTCTTTAGTGAAAGAGTCGCCCACCATTCAGGTGTTGGTCCTTATTGCGGACATGCAAGCTTGATTCAAGTATAAAGTGTCGTATCGAAAGGCATGGTGGGCAAAGCAAATGGTGATGCGAGAGTTGTATGGTGACTGGGATGCGTCATACAACGAGCTTCAAGGGTGGATAGCCAGGATGCAGGAGTATGTGTCCGAGACAGTGACTGATTTGCAAAAACTGCCTTATAAAGGCCCGGACGGGGAGATACAATCGGGGAAACCAGTTTTTCACCGATTGTTTTGGATGTTCGAGCCGTGTGTTAGGGTCTTCCCTCACTGCAAGCCGATGGTGCAGGTGGACGGGACATGGTTGTATGGCAAATACACGCAAATACTCCTGATTGCTGTTGCACAATACGGCAACCGAAATGTACTTCTGATCGCTTTCGCCATCATGAAATGTGAGTGCTTCAAGTCTTAGGAATTTTTCCTCACAAATTTATGAAGGCACGTTGTCAAAAAAGATAATATTTTCATTATATCAAATAGATCGAAAGGATTACTTACTGCAATAAGGCGATCGGGAGTTCTGTGGAGGTCTGTTTATTGCATCCAGCACATCGCTACAAACTTTCATAGAGATTATAAGAATAAAGATTGGAAAAAAGAACTCGTGAGCATGGGTAAAAAAAATTTGTTTGTATTTATTTAAAAAATTACTTTTCAAATTTTTTGTTGTTTTTAAAATGATAGTTTCATTAAATATGCAGCTCGTGAGTTAGAACTGCGAAGATTTAGATAGAGGTTCGCGAGGCTTGAATCTCAAATGTCATCTTTACCAACAGATCTCCGAACATGGTTGGGTAGCATGGAGAATTGGCAATGGACTCAAAGTTACGATGAGGGGTTTCGGTATAGGCAAATGAAGACCAACTTGGTAGAGGCAATCAACTCTGTATTGAGGCGCACACGTCATCTCTCGATTTCTGCTGTGTTCTCGACAACATTTTATAGGTTGGCAACATAGATGCCTAAGGTGGGGTTGAGACAGGCTAAGCAGATTGAGGCCGGGCACGTGTATGTAGATGCCGTCCGAAGGGCCATGGCAGTAAATAGTCGAAGGGCACAAACAATGAACGTTGAATTGTATTCGCGCGACTTGGAGACTTTTCGAGTTCAAGAGTACATCGGCCGTCGTCCGGGTCTTCCACCTAGGTCGACGCAGCTTGATCTCGCGAACAGCATTTACGCGATGAAAGTAGATATTTCAGACTCTTCGATATCCGTGTGCGCATGTTCATGCAGCGTGTGCGAGAGCAAACTTAAATGTTGAAAAATTCATAGATGAGATCTACACGTTGGAACGCACATTACATATATGGGGGAACAAATTTCCTGTAGTGCCCGATGTCTCAAACTGGGAAGTTCCACCACCTGCTTTCGAGATGGTGCCTGACCGTAGTCTCCGCAGACATCTTAAAGGTCGACCACAATCGACGAGAATTCGAAATGACATGGATGTCAGGGAGACGGGTGAACCCAAACTGTGCACTGTGTGTAGAACATCCGGACACAATCAATCAACATGCCCACATCGTGTCTATGTTTCCAGTCAATCGTCTCGTAATGCTAGACTCCAAGATGGCAAATGATATATTATTGAGCACATATTCTTGTAAAAACATTGTAAATGAAATAAAATTAGATAAATTCTATGAGAAAAAATTGAAAATTACATGGAAAATTTGATAATTTAAATGGAAAGGTTGGTAATTTAAATGAAATGAGAAAAAAAATTACATGGAAAGATAGGTAATTTAAATGAAATGGCAAAAAAAAAAAGGAATGAAATGGTACAAAATTTAAATAAAAATTGAAAGAAAGATAAATTTAAATGAAATGAGGAAAAAATTTAATTGAAATGAAATGAGAAAAAATTTAAATTAAATGAAAACTTTTAATTTAAATAGTATGAGAAAAAAATTAAATGGAAAGATAGATAATTTAAAAGAAATGACAAAAAAAATTAAAATTGCATTGAAAAATATAACATTTAAATGAAATGAGGAAAAAATTAAAATTAAAATTAAAAATAATATAAATGAATTGAGAAAAAAATAAATTGGAATTGACAAAAAATATAATATAATTTAAATGAAATGAAAATGGGAATGAAAATGAAATTAGAATGAAATGAAGTTGAAATAAAATAAAATTAAAATGAAATGAAAATGGAAAGAAATGAAAAAAAAAAAAATTTGACAAGACTAATCTGGAGGCCTGGCCTGCATCACTAAGCATAGGCCTGACAATGGCCTTGCAATGGCAGGCTTCAGCTTGCTTTTTAAAAGTTCAAATGACCTCCAAATGACTTTTATCAAGCTTGATGGTGTTAGGCTTAAAAAATCCTCAAAAAATAACATGAGAAAGTATGAAAATATGAAAAAAAATTAACGAATTTTAAATTTAAATTGACAAAAAATAAAATATAAAAAAATTTAAATGACCCTGATATTAAGACCACTTCTAATGAATTTGATAAAATATAAAATGAATTCGAATATGTAATAGTACACGACATTTTTAATTTACATACACAACAAAATACAATCATTCTACAATATTAATACAAAAAAATATAAAATTCAAACAAAAATAATATGTACTATATTAAATTTAAACACTCAACGGACTACAAACAGAGAGGTAAAATTAATACACGAAGATTTTAAATTCAAATTTTATATATTACAGATTAAATTAAATTTACAAATACAAAAAAATAAAAATATTCTAAGAAATTAATACACAAAAATATAAAAATGAAACCTTAAATCCTAAACAACTATATTAAATTTACAGATATAAAAAATATAAATATTCTTAAAAAATAATACAATTATTTTTAATAGTAGTTTCTTCACAATTAATCGTCTTCCGCTTAAATCAGGTCTACGTTGCATCAATATAGGATAATTGGATATCTGAAACGGTCAGTAAAATTAAAAAGAAACCTTTGCATGGAGACTCTACCAACCGGTTCAAACCACAACTTAGTTGCGGAATAAACACCATTGCACCATAGATAATGTCCATCTGCGTTGGATAACTCGATTAACCATCTATGGTGCAAATAATCATTCAATCCTTAATGACATAACCTTTAGGGTGGACATGACAGTATATAATTCAACTTCGTTAAAACATGACAGTATATAATTCAACCCCGAAATTCGGTTGTACACTACGAAAAACTCTCATCTACAATCCACTACAAAAAACTCATTTGATGATATACTACAAAACACTCTCATTTTGATGGCTCTCTCAAATTTTTTTTCTCATTCTATTTACACTATCAGAACCCAAACCACTCACTATATATAAGGTTTGGTGTCGGCCATTAACAGGCTAGCACCAAAAAAATGTGAATTTTTTTTAATACTAGTGCCAGCCATTGACAAGCTAGTAACAAAAAAAATTGATTTTTTTTTAAAACTCAATTTTTTTTAAAAAAACTCGTATTTTGGTGCCAGCCATTGACAGGCTAGCACCAAATTTTTTTTAAAAAAAAAACTCGGATTTTGGTGCCGGCCATTGACAGGCCAACACCAAAAAAATTTAATTTTTTTTTGTACTTGGTGCCGTGCCATTGATGTGTCAAGATGCTAAAATTTGAATTTTTTTAATATCAGTCTTGACAATTGATGATCAACACTAATTTTTTTTAAAAACTCGTATTTTGGTGCCGGCCGTTGACAGGCCAAGACCAAAAAAAAATTTTTTTTTGTACATGGTGCCTGCCATTGACTAACTAGCACCAATTTTTTTTTTAAAACTCGTATTCTGGTGCCGGCCATTGATAGGCCAAAGACAAAAAAATTGAATTTTTTAATATCAAAGCCGCCATTGACAAAGCCAAAGACTAAAATTTTTTAAATACTGATATTTTTGTATACCAGTATGATACGGTTTTAAAAAAAAACCCTGGTGCTGGCCATTAACATGCCAAAACTAAAAAAATTAATTCTTTAAAGCCTGACACAATCATCAGGCAATCATGGGTGCAAAATACGAATTGGTGCCGGCCATTGATAGGCTAAAACCCTATTCAACTGTTCATTTCAGGTAATTTTAGTGATTATTTTTAAACCTGAGTATTTTTATAAATATCAACATTTTTTAGGTCAATTTAGTAAAATAGCCTCGATTTGCTCGAGAAGGACGATGGTTGAGGAACCTAGATTGAGGCAGTTTCGTGGAGAAATGAAGCAAAACATATAGTAGGTAAAGAAAATATTTTGAAAATACTATCGATAAAATAGATGGGACAAGTGATGTGAAGAGATGATGGAGTTACGGTGTCCGGCTGTTGAGATTGACTGGGATAGATATTAGGTTTACTTTTTACTTTTTCATTTATTGCTGTCTTTTACTGTGGTGTTTTTAGGGGGTGTTCAATAATAACAAAATAGTGAGGCCCGATTTGTCAAAAGTTCGTTTTAGTAGGCCCGAACCCAGCTTTTGGGATATAGATTACGCTTTACTTTAATTCATTTTAATAAATATCCAGTCCCGCATTAATCCTCTCCAAGTTATTAAAAAAATAATTCGGGCTTTTGCTCGGGCCGACACAGGACCGGTCTAAGATTGGGTACTACTTTGGTTTTCACGTGTTGATAGGTGGGTGATTCGATTAGAATGGTGGCCGCTCATACGGCTTATCAACTGAAACAGAACGTTATCAAGAAAATTGAGAGCCAAAGTTTCTGAACCCTGAAAAGAACTGAGGAAAATTAAATTAAAAGATGGCTTTTAGTGTAGGGTTTCGTTTCAATCTTCTGGGAAAGCCTCAATCTTCGCTAATTCCTTCAGTTTCATCAATTTCTTTTGCGGTTTCTTCATTTTCAGCTAATAATGTAGGCTTTGATGGCTTCAAGAAACATAACAACTCCATTACACAAACAAGAGCATCAGCTGAAGGTTTGCTTATCCTTTGAGACTCAATATCTGCTTTTCTTTTTTGGCTTTAATGAAACACTCTTTTGGTTTAAAATGGGTACCCATTGTTTTGAACTTTGGTTAAGGCTATTGATTTCTTCTTTCTTGTTTTATTGGTGTTAATTATCATGAATTTTGGACATTACATGAGTTACGTATAGGAACTTTGGTCCACCAATACTTGTTTTCGAGTCTGAGTAACATAGACTGAGTCAATTCAATTTAATTTGTTAATTTGTATGCAAATTTCTTATGCTTAAGAGTTCTTTGATGTGTACGTGTCGATATTCATATATTCGTGCTTTGCAGCGTGTCGATATTCATATATTCGTGCTTTGCAGGGCTTCCCAGTGAATTAGCCGAGGATTCGAAGTTCGTTCCATTGAATGCCGATGATCCCACATATGGTCCACCTGTAAGTTCCGGTCAGTTTCTTACCTCATTCTTGAGTGAATCTTTGCACTAAAAGTGTTGAATAATAACCATTCTCAAGAGGAATCATGTACTCTTTGACTCCGAGCGTAACTGTTGGATATTTATATGCATCTTATATAAGCTTTTTCTAAAAAAAATTCTATTTTTTCTCATTCTTGGAGTCTTTAGAGGTTCATTTCCCAGTATGTGTTGTGCTTATAACTTCAAACCTTTTAACTCCAAAAGCACTTTTGAAGTTATAAGTAATGTTAAACAGATAATTTTTGGGATCAAAAATGTTTTTGGATCTAATTGCAAAAACGCTTTTTCACAGCATTTTAAAAAAACAATGTTAAATTAGCCCGATAGTCAAAGTAACATAAAATTTGTTATAGAGAAAAATCCTTGCAACCATTCTCATCAAGCCTTATGAACGTAGCCTATGTTGCTTATGGGTACAAGTGTGTCTGATATTTGTACGTATCTAAAAAGGGCATGTTCTTTTTTTCTAAATTTTCTCGCATATTTGAGGTCTATCTAATATACATATTCATATATATGTCAGCATCCTTAAAAGAAAATGAAGAGTTTGAGTAATATAAAATATAGATCATAGATTATAAATACATTGTCTGAATCCATTTAACATTTGGGATTTTAATCTTTGTTTGCTTTTAGGCTTTATTGTTGCTCGGATTTGAAGTCGGTGAGGCAGAGAAGGTAATGTTTGGTAACATTTTACTTTTCTTTTTGGATGAAACTTCATTATCTGTGGTACATTCTTTCCAGAGCTTGAATAGGTTATATGCACAATGTGAACAACATAGCTTGTTGCATCCAAAATTTCATTAGGGTTTTCATAATCTTATAAAGGGAGAACTAAGGGAGGATAAATTTTCTTTCCCCCGTTTCTTGGTGTGGTTTAATACTATGTTATTCAGACATCAATTCTTGCAAAAAAAATTTCTATGTATTTAGAGGATTGTACTTCCATACCTACGTCTGGATACGGACACAAGTATTCAAGGAAAATAAAGAGTTGAATTAAGGTTTGAGGAAGGTTGAACATAAATTTACAACCCCTTTCTTGGAAGTTGGAGGGGGTCTGCAAGGGGGAACAGGTGTTGGATTACATCCTTTTCAAGAATTTATTTGGAGTCACCTTCTAGTATATACTGTGAGTAGTACATTAGCTCTAAATCAACCTAGGTCTCATCTAGTGTTGTGGGCGTGTCTGTGCCTAAGGTAATATAAGGGTCCTAGCGTCTAGAATTCACCCTGCGTCCTTGACAACAGTCTCGTTTGTAAATAGTTGTTTTGCAGCTTTTTGTGTGTTTGTGTTGGACTATTTCTTAGAATGACGGCCTTACTCGCCTTGCAAATTCTACATTTCTTTGAACAGATACGACAGTTCTTGAAAGAATTGGATGGTGACTTCATGGAGGTAATACTTAGTCTTTACTTTTGTTGTTTTGACCCTTTATTTTCTTAAAAGTATTCATTCTTTACATCCATATCCAACAAAATGTGCAATGTGGCCAAAACGGGTATGTTCAACTTTTTCAAGATTTCTATGTATGTGAAGGGTTTCTTTTAGTACCATATCCCATATTTATGTCCGAATATATGGTGTACATTTCTTCTACTTTAACATAAAAGAAAAGGGTGGCATAAATTAAGATTGCTGCTTCACATATCCTTTGAACATGCTGCAATATAATTTATCTTATTTGAGTGGTTATATATTCAGATTATTTATTGTACTGAAGACATGATTAATGGTTCTCTTTGGGAGGCCGTGAATACAAGGCAACCTAGTTTGGAACAAGTGAAGGTTGATTTCTTACCCTCCTTTTTTACATTCAAGTCACTTTCCTTCGTTCATCATCATAAGCATGCCAATCATGTTTAAATGTGATTTACAACATTACACTGCAGATTGCAAAATCACTGCCAAGGATCTGTTTTTTCTCTGGTCTTAGTGGGGAGGAGATGATGATGTTCATTGATGCTTTCCCTGAGACTGGTATCCTACACTTTTACACCGATTGAAGTCTTATGTTTCCAATTCCCCCCCAAAAAAAAAAAGTACCTCTGTCCAGTATATATATTCGGATATAGCTATGGGGTATGATCCTCCAAATGTTTGAGAAAACTAATAAAAGTTTAAAAATGTGCAGGATACATAGCATATCCGGCACTCACCTCGAGTCTAAGCAACATAAGTTACAGTTGAATTCTATATTACACGGTCACATATTTGGATTGATATGAAAGTATAATTCTCCAAACATTGGAGAAAACTTGAAAAAAAATTGAGCATGTCAGGATTCAGGACTGAAATTATAAGACATTGCAATGGTTGCTTATATTTGCATGCAGGATTAGAGCCAGCTGTATTTGCTGCACTTGTTCCAAACAGTGCTGATAAACCGGTAGCTGAGTTGATAGATGAAATTATAGGAGATCATGAAATGCTGGTGAGTTGGTGTTTCCCTAGTTACCTTTTCTACATTTACACCCAAATCCGAATAACATTATCCAGCAGCATACCTTATACTTTTAAATGTCTTTAACGCAGACTGCACAACAATCAGGGTCAACATAACACGTTGACCACTGCAACTGCAATGTCGGTTCTTAAGGATTTAAATCAAATCCCCTGATTCAGGCATAAAAGCTGAACAAACCAGCAAAGAAAAATACTGTGGTATTTGGCTTTCATTTGCTGATCAAACCATTTGGTAAATTACTAGTCACTAGGGTACTGTTGGACATACCTTAGACATACATTTTGGATGTATTTTGATGGATCGTTTAGAGTTTATAGCTATTTTCTATATATTGATTTATAGACTAATTTCAATCTTTTCTTTAATCAGTAACTTAATTTAATGATAATCTTTTATTTATAAATATAATTGTAAACAAAATAAAAATGATCAAAATAGAAAAAGAAAACATTTGAAAATTAATTTAAAATATAAAAAAATCAGTACATACCAATATAATTGTCCAATACCAAAACCTAATAAAATGGTACAGGGTTTTTAAGTGAACAAGTACAACATATGATTTGCAATCAAATTACTACAAGCAAGCATGATTATGTTCTAAATCAAAATACCTTTGACTCAAAACTTCACTGATTGTTTTCATTTGTTATCTTCAATATAAATAAACTCAAGTGCAACATTCTCAACAATTTTAAATTAACTTTATGATATTTTACAACTTATGTAAAGATAAAATCAATGCTATGTCAAGAATTCACAGCTTATCTTGTTGAGTGCAATTACGAATGGTATTAAATAAAAAATATCAAGATGAATGCTAAAACTCAGCCATTTTCTCCTGCTTCATAACGAATCAACAATGCACAATTCGCCACCAGATCAATGATCATATTCAATCCCAAATCTTACTTTTAAACAATATAACTATTCACAACCATGCCTTCAAACAATGCATAATTTGCTACCATTATCATGATCAAATTCAATCCCAAATCTTACCAATCACTATTCGCATCCATACCTTTAAATAATGCACAATTCGCTACCATTATCATGATCGAATTCAATCCCAAATCGTACTTTTAAACAATATAACTAATCACAATCACACTTTTAAACACCGCACAATTTACTACCATTGTCACAATCAAATTTGAGTCTAAATCACATTTTTAAACAATATAACTAATCACAATCATACTTTTAAACAATGAACACATTGCCACCATTATCACAATCAAATTCAAGCCCTAATCACAATCATACTTCTAAACAATACAGCTAATCACAACCATACTTTCATTCGCCACCATCATTATCACAATCAAATTCGAGCTCGAATCTTTACTTAATATAATCAGATAATCTAACATCAGATTTTACCCCAACAAAGCGACAACATCTCCCTCCCCAAATCACCCTTCCTAATCACTCATCCGAAAAAAATTAAGCAAATATCCCACACTAAAGATACAAATAATACACAAGTGCAAGAACTGTTACAATCTATTGAAGCTTAAAGTCATAACAAAAGTATAATGTACCTCAAATTTAAAATGATTCCAGGTTAAATTTGGGTGTGAAAAAGCAACCCCCTTTCTCCATTTCCACCATTGAATCATTCTTCCTCATCACTCTCATCACTAAAATAACTGGCTTTTCTTGTCATCTTCTTCTTCTTTTCCTCCGACATCTCCGATTTCCTCAACCTTTCCTCCGCCGCCCCATCCACCACTGACGCCCAATTCTCCTCTTCAAACCCCTCTCCACCCTCTGATTCTTCCTCTCCCCAATCCCCATCATCCTCCCTCTTCTCTCCACCGCCGCCACCTCTCCGCCCTTTCTTTGGCACCGGTCTCTCCCTTGGCCCCAACTGATTCTTTGGACACTCATAAGATAAATGCCCACCAACCCCACATTCATAACATCTAGACTTATCCTTATAAACCCTTTTCTTAATAAACTCTGGGGCTCGTCCATTATCGACGGCGATGGAAGCGCTGAGGGTTCTGCCGTTGAGTATTTTCCCGTGCATAACACTCGCCGCGGATAGCGCGTCCTCGCGGGAAACAAACTGGACGAAGGCGACCCCCTTTGAATTCCTTGTGGCTCGGTCTTTGAGGACTGTTACGCGGGCGATTTTGCCGAAGGTGGAGAAGAGAGTGTGGAGGTCGGAGTTTGTGAGGGAGTAGTCGAGGTTGGAGACGTAAAGGGTTGATTTCGATGGGGCTAGACCGCCGGACCCTCCGCCACCGCCGGTGGATTTGGAGGTGGCTTGATTGGGATTAGAGGAGGAGGAGGATGAGGGTGGGGCGACGGCGGAGGAGTAGCGGAAATAAAAGGTTTCGTCTTCGTCACTATCGCTGTTTTTGGTGGATTTTCTTTTCATTTTCATTAATTTGGAAATTCTAAAGGGAAAAGCTGTGAGTATAAAAACGGGTAAACTTCTTAAAAACATTAATGCACATTTACACTTTCATCCTTAAAACTTTAAGTTGCATATTATTTAGATCCAAAATTCAAATTTACGTTATTTTCCACTTCTTTTTTTGAAATTAAAAATACAATATTTTCTATATATACATCTATCTTAATTAGAAAAACACGTTATAGCAATTCAATTAATTCAAAATAATTAGAGAATTGATAAATAATAATAATGAAATTGCAACACACAATTGAATCACTATACTTGATAATACAAACAACACAAAACAAATGTCAATACATATAAATTTCTATCATTTAAACATACAGATGAACATAAATATGCTAAAATTAATAATAACATAATATAATACATTACTTTACATTATCATATTAAATATATATATATATTTATTGCATTGCAGATGACGTCATGGTTATACCTTTGGAGCAATCTTCTCTCCCCTGCAACATGTTGCTGGAACTCAAGGGACCTCAAAGCAACATAATGTCATAATAATACTTGAAAATAGATGATTTTGATGGGAATTATGAAGGGGAATCTTTTGTGAAGGAAAGAGTCATTTCAGAAAGCAGTTTCATTTTTATTTTATTTTATTATTATTCTGCCCTTTAAAATATGAAAAGGAATAATTGTTTCAAAGTCCCCTAAACTTTGTTTGAATGAATTTTTTTCCTAACACAATGCAACATGGCAACTCGTGGTTGGGTTAGAATTTAACATATTGATAGATGTAACAAAAATATAAGAACCATATTAAACAAATTTAAAGTGCATGTACTACATTGATAATTTTATTAAAGTACCCATTATCCTAATTGTAATTGATTCAACCTGTATTTATACCCATTGTAATTGAATTATCTTTGTACTGAAACTTTCAAAAAGAAAAAATATTATCACATTATATGAATACTAATGTACATATTAATTGATTCCAAACTTAAAAATAGTGGTTAATTAGCATAAATTGTAGTATCTTTGCCCATTACTTAATATCTATTCCTCTTATTATTTGAGTAATAATAGCCAGCGCTTTGAAGTAGTTTTAGCAGAGAAAATTGAATTTCCATTTTTGACATAGTTTCATAATATTGTTTTGAATTTATTTGCAATTCGGCTTAATCAACTTCCATTTTGATCATGTTCTACTTTTTCATTTCTCATCATCATCATGATTACAACGCTATCATTTTAATATGTTACTAGTTTTTATGATAGACATATATGTATATATATATATATATATATATATATATGATTTGTATTGTGTTGCCAACATAATTTGATGGGATGCTCTAAAATCCAAATTAAAAGAGAAAGTGTTAATTAGGGAGTATGAAGTGCAATCTTACATTAATTATATAATAGATTTGTAACATAAATGTGGTTCTACATTTCCTTAAACCTTATTATATCACTCTTACCCATGGAAATAGGAAGAAGTATAATTTTGCATTAAAACTTACATGTTGGTATTCCTCACAACTTAACCAACCTGCACTTTGAATAAAGAATTTATGCTACGTACTATTCCTATACAATGAACGGTTTAGATTAACATATAATTTCACCTTCTTCAATCTCTTCATCACGTGTTTGATGAACAACCCCAGTCCCAGGTGATGAAGATGATCCAATCAGAATCTCAAATTCCCTCTCAGCTTCCCAATTGATCTCAATCCCAGCCGTGTTTTTCATGTTCTGTAATGCAATCCGAGCGGCTTTTCTGTCTCTTTCCCCTTGCCTTTTTAACTTCAACAACTCAGCTTCCAGCACCGACTTTTCGTCAACTAGTCTTCGTTCGAATCTTTCCTTTTCTTGTTTCAACTTTCTGGGATCAGCATTCTCGCCCTCACCCTTCATCTTCTGCTGAGCTTTGAAGATGGTGTCTGCAAAACGACACTTCAGCATTGCCGCCCGTAGGGCCTTGGGGTTTGATGTTGTAAACCCTAGACCTACGCCCTCTGCTTTGGCTGCAATATCTGTTGAAAACCTCATGCCTTTTGCCGTTTTCGGTCTCTTCTCCGACGAAATACGGGTGACGACTGCCGTCTCTGCAATATCATCGATAAGGGTTAGATCATATAATCTTTGAAATTTCAAAATCCAAGAGGTTATCAAAAACTCCTCGACGTACCTAGGGTTGGATGTTGCATGAGGGTTTTC
Organism: Gossypium longicalyx; assembly: GCA_025698465.1. NCBI lineage: Eukaryota > Viridiplantae > Streptophyta > Magnoliopsida > Malvales > Malvaceae > Gossypium > Gossypium longicalyx. Next base: position 43,310,376 of record CM046999.1, read on the forward strand.
ACAACGGCCGAACACTGCGGACTGTCCACTACCGTCTTCGGCCTCTTCTCCGGCGGGCCACCGTCTAAATCCTCCGCTTTTAATCGGTGCTTGGAAGCAATTGGCGCTGAATTCTCTTTTGAAAATCGGAACTTGAGAGAGTGTTTTACTGGAATCATTTCCATCCTGATTTCTTGATTTCAGAAAAGCTGAAAGCTTGATGAGGTGTGTACTTGGAATGGGTTCTCCGACGAAAAAAACTAAAATTGCATGTGAAGGAAAGTAGAAGAAGCAGGAAATAAAAGAGAGTAATGATCAAGAATGTTAATCACTACTTACTGAGACGTTCTAATTTGGGTAAGTCGGTCTTGATTAATATATATATTTTAAAAAAGTAAAATAAAAGAAATAAAATGAGAGGAAAATAATTTTGTAAAATAGAAAGCGGATAAAACAATGAAAATAATTTTATTTAAGTGAAAAAGGTTAAATTACTAATTCAATTTGAATAATATATGTTGTTTATTATACCTATTGTAAAAACAAACATTAAAATAATTCTAAAAAGTTATTAAAACCTAAAAGATATTTAAAATTGTAAAGAAGAAAATCTAAAAAGAAAAAAAATATTTCCATTATCGCGATTGTCATCATCATCTAACCCAAACCAAAGTTTCTACTTCCTAAATCTTCAATTATAGTTTCCATTTTTGCCTTAATTTTACCCATCATTTTAGTTCCTTACATCTAAAAATTTGATCCTACAGGAAGTCAAATGGCGTCAAGAACAATTGCTTAAGATATGATCACTCTTCGAAGCTTAGCAGCGATCCGTCAGCAAGATTTTGTGTAGCAATAGAGGAGTTTATATCCAGAAGAGAAGTGAAGAAATAAGGGGTTTCAAGAAGAAGGTGTTAATTAATCCTTAATTACCAATCTTCTATTAATCACTTTCTAACATTTTGAAAATGAAATTGTTTGAAAAAGAAATAGGGTCGTAATGGTGGTCATGACCAAGTCAACCAATCCTTGATGTCCTCCTGAGGTGGAATTTCAGACATTTTTTAAAAAAAATATATTTTTATGAACTTTTACATTTTTAAAATATTTTAATAATTTGTAACACTTTAGAATTTTTTTTGCAATAGGTATAATTAATTTATAATAAATATTTGTAATGTTTTAAAATTGGATATAATCCCTGGTGTGTATGGTTGTTGATTTGTAATGAAGTTGGTTTATCCCATATTGCATTCGCTTCTTTGATCTGTTGTTGGTATTGGCAGAGTTTAGTCATGTATTGTTGGAGGCTGGAGAGAGTTATGTATCTGTTATTATGCATACCCACCTTCTTACTCCTTTCTTTCTTATTTCTGTAATCAAATTAATACTCAACACACATTATTCAATTTCCAATTTTCACATTATTTAAAAAACCCATGATATGATATAATTTTTAATGTATTTATCCATTTTTATTTTTATTATATTTTTGTATCACATTTTAGTTATATTTAATCATTTCGTCACGACTGTTAAAAAAATTAGGCCCATTTTAAAATATTAATTCATGTTTAAATGCTCAAATCCGCAAGTATCAATTGTAATTATACATAGTTGAAGTCTTAAGTTTCCTATTAAGTTATCTCAACTTAAGGTAAGTGAGAATACAACTACTCATGTCTCATATCATTTATCCAAGTTTAAAGCCTCGTCCGAAAAATGCAAGGTTTGAACAAAAAAAATACGAAGCTCAAAAAATGGACTTTGATAAAATTTAAGGCCCATTTTCTATATAAATTGAGTCTTGAGTAAGAATTTTTGGGCCAAACTAGGCCCAAGTATATTAATTATATATGTTAAATACTTATATACTTATATTTATATTAAATCACTAACTCAACAATAATTAAACACTTAACCCAAAACCTAAAAAAAAATAAAAATTTACCCAATTAAATAATCCAACCCAAAATATAAAATTTTTAAAAATTATATTTTATACAATAGAACATTTATTATATTTATTTGAGTTTTTTTAATATAATAAAATATTTATTATATTTGTGGTAGTTTTTTTTATATAAATTTTTTTAATGGGCTAAAAAACTTTTACTTTAGCGCTTTTTAATACATTTGGTGTATTATATTTTTTTTTCAAAATTTTTAAATAAAAATAATTTGAAAAAAATTAAATATGGGTGGATTGAGTCCGTTATAAATTATTATCACAATAAAATTCAAAATTTCACCTACATCATTCTTTGTAGGCATGCTTCAAGCAAAATTATTATCTTAAAAAATTCTAAAATAAATTATAAAAAACTATATAAAGTCAACATTTAAGTTTTGAAAATGTTTATTATGACAAATTTACAAATCTTAAAGCTATATAAAAATAATTCAACATCTCATCGAGTTAAGATTTCATACAAACTACATACACAATGCAAAACTGAAAATAAAATAAAATATCCAAAAATTGAAAAAAATAACTAGAAAAAATTCATGCAAACTAAATTAAATCAACTCTCCCAAAGTTAAATCAAACATTATCCTCAATGTTCCAAAAATAAGCGAAGAATTACAAAATTTATTGTTAAAGTGCTCAAAAAATATATTGAAGTCAACCCATCATTTGCTCATTTTGAAGCACCAATAACTCGTTTTATTAATGTGTGGTGATACTTAGGACACAAAATCAAATAAAAATTGTAAAATAATAAAAGCAACTAAAAAAATTTAACTGAGTGTAGACCAATTATAATTAATTTCGTAATCGTTTCTAACTGTTCATCAAACAAGTCCAACAAAAATGAGAAATTAATGAGAAATAAAACCGGTCTCACCAAATGTTCGAAGTCACTCCCTTTATATACTTTCGAAATTGTTCTTCTATTGCGCTTGATTTTGAAGAAAAATAGAAAACCAACTAAAGTGAGTAAAACGGATATAAATTTTTGAAATACTAAAATATCCTTAAAATGTTCGCGCTGTCCACTCCACCAAAAAACACTAAAAAGATTGAGCTAGGAGGGTTTTCGTCGGCACTACGGCGCCAGATAGTGGCCGAGTTTCAAAGTTTGTGGCGTAGGGGCGCTGACGTACCATCCTACAGTCGCGCACTAGACGTTAACTCCGAAGCTAGGGCACTTTGTTTTGATGATTATACAAAATCTGAAAAACAGTAAGTGCACCAAATAACATACCATGTATATGTATATTATATATATATATATATACGTACGTGTATGTGTAAAGAGCTTACAAATTTCTTGCCAATGAGGTGGCTGCAATTCCAGCAACGGACATTCACCACGGGTAGACAGTTGACAAACCTACGAGTCATTATATGGTCTTCCTTCGCATTTACACTATTTTTTTCTCAGCCAAATATAATTATATTAATAAACCCAGTAAGGGTGAAAATCTAACCAAAAGGTTAGTAAACAAGATAAGCTAAATACAAACACCTTTGAAGAAATCAACATCATTGCATCAAGGACACAACGGTACACCTAAATGAAGGACACTCGTAAAAACACCCAAGACACTCTTACGAGCATCCACATAAAGCAGCAGTGCCTCCAAAAAATCACCAAAATTGTGCGGCAATGGCCACCTTAATAGATTGTGAAGGCATAAAGAAAACATCAAAATACAAGCTGCGTTGGAACTCATTGATCAAACAAATTAAAGCCATCCATGTGATCTTAAAGACAAAATACCAAATAATGTGAGTCAAAGCACCATTTAGACAAAGATTTAAATAATTAAATTACCAATACCAACTCCTAGGCGATAGTCTCTTCACCTAAACCATTCCCTATGGACAAATGTGAAGCCTTCAAATCACTCTTTTGTTCAATGTGACTCAATCAATTTCAACAAAATGGAGCCTTAAGCTGCTTTCACAACTCATCTCGGACCAGAGATTTGAGTGAAATCCAGGTAATTTTTAAGGTAGTCTCGGGCTAAGGCTAAAAAGTATCCTTTTTCTTTCCATTGACAGCATCAGTGGTTGAAGCCCCTCATCTTAGTTGGAATAAGTAGGTGCTCACTTTGTCTGTCGTGGTGAGGATGACTGTAAGTCCTATAAAAAAAATTGATGTATGTTTTCCTTCTGTGTCTAACCAGAAAGCCTCAATCACAGAAGAACATTTTCCTCCATTTAGTTTTCCATCGCGACCGGCTTCACAATTGATAAACAGTTTGCCATGGCCAAACTCCTATCACAAGCTTCGGAATTGCTGATGTTAGTGAGGAGATTCAGAAAATCAAGTTAGCGGCAGAGAGTGGCAGGGACATCTTCAACAAGGATATTAATGAGTGCATCTCAAGGCCATTGACAGCATCTGCCTCTTGCTCAATGTACATAATTTTTAACCTTTCCGAAGAAGGGCAAACTGTGGAAGGACATCTTTACGGTGATAATGATCGAGCAACAGTACAATAACCTAATGGTGGGAATAGCTATTTTGCTCTAATTTTTCATTTTTTTTCAAGCACCCATATGTATCCAATGCATATATGGACGTAGGTATAAGGATAGGACTCTCCAAGAATCCTCCAAATACATTATGTTTTTAATAAAATAAAAAAATTTAAAAATCCCTATAGGCTGCATGGCTGTATCTGATCCAAATCAAAGTAATATAGGGGAATAGAAAACATTTGATTCCACCATGTGTAGCAACACTTTGAAGAACTCAGATAGAAGTTCCAAGAATTTAAAGGGCATTTGCAGAATATTCTGACTTAGTCAATGTCGCTGAACTGTGTAATGTTGCAGGTCAAATTTTATATGGTTTTGTGTTTGAGGATAGTAAATGGGATTGGTATGCCCGTATAGATTGTTAACATTGGGCTGTCTGGTACCTAAGTGTTGGGGTCATTAGGTAGGCCTTAAATGGCATATTTGTAATTACTTTAGCACAATATTATACGGGAAATGAGAAATGGTGGCTGGGCAGGGTACCGAAAATTACAAAGAAAAACTTCCTCTCTCTAATATTTTATTTTCTCTCTAACATTTGTTCTTCTGTTTCTAATTCTTTTTTTTTCTGCTTCTATTCTTAAATCACTTTATTACTTGGAAATTGGGCATGCATCATGTAACTCTTATTAGATCTTCAGTTTCCAAAATCAATACACTCACATATCCAGCTCATTGCTTCAACACCTCACCTTAGTTTTTTTGCCCTATGAAATGGAAGATTTTTCCTATATTCAGATTTCCCCTTTGAAAAATATTAACGTCTTCTACAACAACAGATGGATATAAGTACATTTTGATAAAATTCATTATCTTGGTTTTTCCATCACAATGCAATTCAAACAACAAACAAGTGCCAATAGCAACAGCTCCCCCATAATTTTTACAAGGAGAAAAAAACCTCTAATGATATGTTTGGAAACATGTGTTTGAAAATTTGAATTTAGATTTCACTTGTTTATGAGAACGAAAAGTATACATTATATATAAATTAGTTATGGTTCAATGCGAATATACATGAAAGGTATAAATCATGAATTTCAAATTCACATAAAATCTATAGGTATTTTAAGTTCAATACTAAATAGGCATCTACCCGATTTATGAGTTTGTGTTCCATTCACACAAGTTTTATTACACCATTACACTATTTTCAAAATTCAAAAGTTCCTAAATTAACTTAAATGAACTAGGGAAAGAATTTTGTTTTATTTTTTTAAACCTAGAGATTCAGGAAAGATACAACAAAGGCAAAATTAGAACAATTAAGACATTTCACAGGAAAACAGTTGATATTACTTTAGGCATAGAACATACAATATAAAAAAAAAACAAAAAAAAAAAACAACAGAAACAATTGACCGCATCACATAAAACTGCACCAACAAATTGTAGCTATAGAAGGAAACTAGAAAACTTTAGACATACCTGAACTAGAAGAGTCAGGAGGTGCTTGCTTTATCAGTTCTATTTCCTCTGACAGATTGCCATTCGCCGCATTCACAACCGGAGGAATCAACCCTTTAGTTTTGCGCGCTATTTTGGCCTTTCTGTGAAAAATAATGATAAATAATGGGAAAGAAGGATCAAGTAATATTCCTCCACTAATCACATGGAGATCTTTAACATATATAAGAATAAAATTAAATGTTTTGGCTCTTAAGTCTTACCTGATGAACTTTTGCTTTAAAGTGCCAGTTTTCAGCATTGATGTCCCTTTTACCAGACCATAGGAAATTATTTCATGTGCAAATTTCATCTTTTGGGATAAAGATTTAATAAAGGAATATCCTATAACTCTCACCTGATTTTGGAGCCAAAGGAGTTGAAGAAGGTTTTCGAACGCCCCTTTGTGCTTTAATAGAAGCAATGATGGAATCGGCAGTAGGTCCCAAACCCTTCCGTCCCACCAGCTTAATTCCCAAATTTTCGCACAGATAGTTCAACCTCATCTCATCACCACCTCTCACTTCTCTCAGCTCAAATGCCTGTTTCTTTGATAACAATGTATAAACATGCAACTGTTGTTGCTGATTAAAATGTGATTGGAGCTGCTGAAAAAGCACCTTATTCGAATGTTGCTGATCTGTCTTTGAGCTTTCCAGATTCTTCTTTCGGGGCTCACTAATTGTCACCCTTAGAATGGCTGGTGACTTCGGATTAGCATTCTTTTGACAAAAAATAACAGAAAAACTCCCAAATTCTAGATCAGGCTCTCTGAACAAATCCATAAGGGCAGAAGCATAAGAATGAACATTACTTGATGGACTCCTGTTGATCTTTTTCTTTGCAGTCCGAGACTTTGCATATTGTGCCATATTTGCAGCTTCCCGAAGCCCCGTAAGAAAAGCTCCATGCATGGTGGCAGGGTATCGCCTTGTAGTGGCCTCCCCTGCAAAGAAAAGTCTTCCGTCCCCCACACTTTCAGCTAATATATCATAGTCATCTCCGGATGCTCCCACTGCAACATTAGAGTATGAACCTAGGCTGAAGGGATCACCACCCCATCTGGTACAGACAGTTTGGAGGGGCTCGGGGACAGTGATACCTTGTGGTTCATATATACCTGCATGCAAAAATACAAAAAGCACCAGGATTGCTTCACACAACCAACAATGCTTAAATTTTGTCATACAAGATGCGAACCATTGGCAATTAACAATTATACGACCAAATTCGAAACAAGTAAAAATGAACATAAAGTTTACTACATTAATGAGTTCACTTGATTGGTTCACATACAAAGGACACTTTGCCCTTTCTTTATATACTATGCACATCAAACAATGAGACAATCTGTGCTGTTATTTAATACTCAAGAAAGTTGCAACTAAAATGAAGCCCCTGCAGGCAATACATATAAAAGATACAAAAAAAGTTATCATAATGCTAGCCCTCTCTATAAAATCAATTAGAAAGTGCCTGGCTTATCAACTATTCAAGGAGGTTGCAATTAATTGAGCCATATGAGTAACCAATACATAAAGAAGATGAAAACGTATTGTTGCAGCTAATAAATGTATTTCAGTTTCAAGCTTAGATTAAAAAAGAAGCTGAATAGATAAAGCATGCTAAGTGTTGACACATAAAATCGAATTAAATACCCTTGAGAATTTGGAGAACCTGGGCCACAACATCTATAGGAGGTAGAGTCTCAAACCTGTGTGCAGCTTCTCCTGCTACTAAAGCAAGCAATAGAGGACCACCGGAAACTGTTGCATAGCTATAGAACAGAAAAAACTCCCCTCGACGGCTTGGATCATTAGTAAGATGCCCAAAGGTATCAAAGTCTGTACCCCAAAATACATAAGGAAAAAGCATTCCAACCTTATTCAATAACCCAAATCCCAACCTCTTTATTCCATCAAGCTTCCTCTGAGGCAACTCTGGGACAAACTTGATTGACCCACTCTTTAGAACTCCGAGAGGTACCGTACATAATGCCATATCACCTTCATACACCTGACTTCCTGTCATAACCTGCACTCCATCATTGCCATAATTGATAGTCTGCACAGTTTTCTCGTACAAAATAGGCACATTCTCGGCCAGAGCTTGAACCAACCTTCCATTTCCTCCAGGCAAGAAACAATGATCCCCTCCCATATCATATGGATCATCTTGGTCCCAAAATGCAAGTGAAAGCTTTGAAACCAATCCGGCATTTGCATATTCTAAATTTGCAAGATGCCAATTGAACAAATTAATCTCTTCTTTAGTCACTGTATCCCTATAAACCTCTCTAAATGTCTCTAATGCAGCCCCAAGTGAAACATCCATAGAAACCTCCCCCATCAACTGCCTAAGCTCGCTAGCTTTATCCAAAAGCCTATTAAAGGCCATCTCCACCTTCATATCCATATCCGGATTCACCGGACTCCCATCTGTCCTGTAAAGTGGACATTTATCCCTCACCTTAAAAAGAGAAGAACCCAATTGTTTCACCAGAATCCCTAACGGATTCCCCAAGGTACCCGTTAACACACTCCCACCTAAATCAGCAGCTGCACTCATCCTATTCCCTCCCTCCATCTTCTTCGTATAAACCCTCCCACCGGCTCGTTTCCTCCCTTCTAGAACCGTCACCTTAAACCCAAACCTCATTAACTGTCTAGCCGCAGCCAGTCCTGCTAACCCGGCACCAATAATAACCACATTACTTCTACTCGGTTCCGCAGGAATTTTTTCCTTAATTGCAGGGGCAATCCCAAAATTTATATATCCATACGTAACTAAATAATTATATGCAGAATTTAAAATCGTGCTACAATGTTTCGGTATAGAATCAACAAACATGTCTTTAGCCACCCAATTGGATGCATTTTCGCGCCATTTTGCAATAATGTGATTTCGAATGAGAATATAATTTACCTGCTCGATGCCACCAATGGAGGAAATGACGCCGAAATCAATTTCTTCCTCGGTGAGAGAATCTGCAGGGAATCCAGCAGAAAGAGCGGTGAGAGCCTCTGCCGTTGATTCCTTACTGATCACAATGATCTCGTCGTCAGTTTTGGGTTGTGTAGTTTGTTCCGTCACCGCCGATGATGAGGGTATTGAATTAAGGTCAAGGTTAGGATTAGAGTTCGGGAGGTTGGGGATGAAAGAGCCATTGGTGAAGGTAAGGAACTGATACGTCGACGTCGCGCCACTGCGTTGAGGTCGGCCACGTCGTCGTTTTTTGGGGGTTGGAAAGGAAATTAGATGATCATTGAGAGGAGGAGCGGCATTCGGGTTAAGGATTGGGATTGGATGGAAATTAGGATTAGAGGTAGGATTTGGTAAGGGAGGAGTGAGAGTAAAATGGGGAAGAGAGAATTGAGAGAAATCATCCGGTGTTTGATTTGGTGGATTCATCGAGAGTTTTCTTTCACACTAGTTAATGTGAGAATAGGAGTGGGAGAATAGGGTGGCAATGGCGGAAGAAAAGACGCTGTTTGTTTCCTGAGAAAACAAAGAATTACAGAAACAGTTTTGATTATTGAGTCACCGTCAGTCACAGAAAAAAAATTGTTAAAATTAGAAATAATAAGATCACTTCTTCTTGATACTAAACGCCCCGTATAACTAAAACGAAACTCACCGTTTTGACCCCTTTTAATTCCCCTACTAAAGGCAGCGTAATAACAGTAACATAACTGTTTCAACGGCTATAACTGAATTTCAAAAACAAACAGAAATAAAAGGTTCCTAACATTCTTTCACTGATTCACAGTTCCAATTCTCTTCTTTTTCTTGTTCGTTCTTGATTTATAAATTTTATTTCATTTTCATAAAATGATTTGATCTCTTTTAGTTCTTTGAATCACATGATTTTCCGTGTTGAAATTTCAACTTTCTTTCGATTTCTTCTATTTATTCGGTGATTTTAATCAAACTTCGCATTGTTTGATATTTCGTCTGTTATGGTGTTCTGCGTGCTGGATCTGAACCCGTTTCTCCTGATTTTAGGTTTTTATTTAACTAATTTTCTGTCTGTTGTTTGGTCACCGGTATAATAATAGAAATTGATTGGAAAGAAAATTCTGAAGTTTATAATTTTCTTCTGAAGTTTATAATTTTCTTCTCAGTAATTTCTTATCGTTATTAGTAGCATAAAAAATTCATCCCTACTGTTCTCTTTCTTGCACTGAGCTCTAAGAACGTAGCTGGAAATGATAAAATGTTTATTTTTTTTAGGCAATTTTTATTTATTTTTGTTCGGATTTTTCTTTTCAGGTGGATTAGAGGCTTTGTTGCCATTAGTTGTGTTCACGCTGTTCTTCGGAGGGGTTTTAGCGTGGGAGAAATGAAAGGCTTTTTGTGATGGGGATTTTTGATGGATTTCCAATTCATCCAGATAAATAAGTAAGCTTAATTCACTCTTCTTCTGGTCCTCAGAGTTTAAGCTTAATTCCTATACCAATGTCTGAATATGTGTTGGACACTAATACTTCAACAAATTGAATTCAGAAAGTTTTAAGAGTATGAACAACATAGGTTGTTGCTTTACTACTTTGTTTTTGCTATTGCTTGTGAAAGATTACCGACAATCAGAATTCTGATTAGTTAGCCATGAATAAATGACCACAAAATAACATAATTCTAATATAGATTTTCTATATACATGTAAATGTCATGTGATTTGTTCTTGAGGAAAAAATACGATAGTAATATAATATATAGTTATTCTTGAAAGCAACACTCTTTTCATATTCAAACAGCTTTTTTTTTTCTTTTTTTTTTTTTTGCGTTTAGAAATAAAAACTAAGTAATAAAAGTAACAGCAAAATGGGGTCATTATTATTGCAAAATTTGGCAATCATCTTGAGGCTGGTGGAGTTGGAACAGTATTCTAATTGTTGCTATGGTTTAAATTAGGATGCTTTACTTAGATGGTAATATTTTTTTGATTGGTAGGCAGCTTCATTTGCTGTTATCAAGCACCTGCTTTTGGTGAAGAACAGTATTCTTAGATTACCCTATGTGTTTCAGTATATTTTTCATGGTTCTTCTTCTGATTTCTTACGATTAATTGCAGCACTTAAGGGATGAACTTTGTAGAATAGATGAGAGTTGGGCAACTGCACGTTTTGATTCACTACCTCATGTTGTCCATATCCTGACATCAAAAGATGGTGAATGTGAGCTCCAATTTTCAAAGGAATAAAGTGATGTTGTAGATGAAGTTGTGCATGCTTATCATATGGGGATTCAACAAAGCAATTCAATATTACTCTACAAACAGACGTCTCATTGTGTCGTAATTTATTGTTCAAGAATTTCGTATCAATTTTTCTTGCCTTATTTTTTAATCTTTTCGTATTAATTTATTGTTTAAAAATCACATGGGAAAACACCAAACGCTATCTAAATATAGTAGTTTAAGAGTTTTTTTAGTATATTAGCCTTTTTTTTAATCCAATTTGTTTAATCCAGCAAGCAGTTCGATTAAGAGAATTTTGTTATGCTAATTTATTTTTTTCTCTCTCTCTATATATTACTTTTTCTTTGCAGTAGCCATTCATTTTTTCTTTCTTTAAGTGTGGTGGTTAGAAACTTTTGTTTTCATTTCCTTGTTGAGTTGTAAATTTTGTAGGTGTAACTACTTTGACATGTTCAATTTGTTAATCGTCTCCTTATCAACATATATTGTTGTATGCATGTCTACCATATAGGCGTTGATCTCATTCACCAAAGATGGAATAAGAAAGGTCTCAATGTTTCACAAGAAGGTTATGGCTATGCAACTATCTTGCCTGAACAAGGCATTTATCTAGCAACACCTTTATACCGGCCCGTTCATCAGGTTTGAGACCATGAGAATCAAATATCTGTGTTTTCAAACTTTTCTTTTGTTACATGTTCATAGATGGGTCTACAAATGCCTTCTGTAATATGATATGTGGTGCAATTTACTAAGTCTTTCCATGTTAGTTTGATTTGAGTTTCTTAGGAATAAATTTGGTGTATGTAGCAGTTGAGTCAGGAGGAGAATGTTAGTGTCTCAAAGGTTTCAAAGTCTTTTTGTCATTAAGATGACTAAGTCTTAGGGAGACTATTAGCTTGTTAGTAGGAGTAGGAAGCTAGGAGTTGTCAGAGTTTGTTAGCTTGAGTCATGTGTATAAACATTGTTTGATTAATGAATTTGATTATCTTTCCCCATTCTTGCTTTTTGTGCTTCCATTAGTTGTCTGCTAAATTATCGCTTTGATTCTAATTTGATCATTATTCAAATTAGTTTTTATTTAGTGTATTATCTCTATTCCTCTAACAATGTGAACATACATCTGATTAGGCTTTGGCTGACATAAAATCAACCAATTTGTTTAGAGTTCAACAGTTATGTTGGAATTCAATTGCTCTAGGACAGGTTAGTATGTCTTTTTATTTTCAGATGGGATGGGATGGGGTGGGGTAGTAGGATGGCATTTATTTTATCTTTGAAAGTGCTTGAAATAATATGACAGTATTCCCTTTTTTTCTCTAGCTCATCCACTTTATTATGCAATTCTATTGTGATTTTCTTATCTGTTGAGTCCATTCTCAAGTTTTCTTTATATGAAGATTACTGTTAAGGAATGGCTTACATGCAGCTAAGTCAATTTTTTGTTGCATGCATGTTGTAGTAGGACAACATGCTGTTAAGGAATGGCTTACATGCAGCTAAGTTAATTTTTTGTTGCATGCATGTTGTAGCATGACAACATGCTGACTTTGTTTGCATTTTGTCACTTAGTTACATTTGAACTAAGTTGGTAATGTGTTTGTTTTGATTAGGTGCTGATTAACTTGATCAAATCAGCTTATTTATGTGTTCAAGTTAAGTTTTAAAAGTTTCAAGATGAATTAGTGGTGTTAGGTATTTTTTAGTTGACTGTTTTTTTTTACTCAATCTAATTGCTTTTTTAAAAGGATGTAAACTTCAGTTATCAATGATGTTGAATCTTTCAGCAATTTTTCTTCTCATTTTGGTTATAAGATAAGCAGTTTCATTCTTAGTTCAAAAGCCTGATTCCCTTGTTACGTATTGCAAGTCATTGAAGCTTGTTGCTGAAGACTGTGCTATGTTTTCATCTCTATTTTAGAACACCAAAAATTAGTATTTAGAGCCAACTTCTTAGAGGGCCCTTTTCTCTTTTCTATTCTCAAGTCAACATGTCTTCATCTAGTTTCTCTCCAATTCCACCACCAATGTTTAATAATGAAAGCTACCATATTTAGGTAGTAAAAATAAAGACCTACCTGTAAAAATGAAGACCTATTGCAAGCATTTGACTTGTAGGAGGTTGTCAATGTTGATCTTGAACCACCACCCTTGAGAGCTAACCCCACGGTAGCTCAAATCAGGCAACACTCTAATGATAGAGCCAAGAGATACAAGGCAATGTTTTGCCTTCAAAACAGTGTGTTGGACTTGATTCCAAGATTTTTTCCTTGGAAGACTCGAGAGATTTATCAACAATCTCTTTGACTAAGCTAATTAATGCTTTCTATGCTTAGGAATAAAGAAGAGCTAGTAGACAGGAGGAGCATTATGATGGTGCATTTCAAGCCAAAAGCAAAACAACCTCGAGCTCCTCTAGTTACAAAGGGAAGAAGAGCTGGACAGACAACAAAAAGAAGTCTAAAAAAGATGGAGGAATGAGAAAATATCTATTATGCTCTAATTGTAAAAAGACTAATCATTTAGAAGCATACTGCTGGTTCATGCTTGATGTGTAATGAAAAGCTTGTAAGCAATTAGGCCATGTTGAAAAAGTTTGCAAAAATAGGGGTCAACAAAAACAACAACAACCACAGTAGCTTAAAACTCAAGCTCAAGTAGCTGAAGAGAACCATGCTTAGGAGGAGCAAGTGTTTGATGTTTCTTGTTTAACAATCAGGAGAAATAACTCAAAAGGATGGTTGATTGATAGCAGCTGTACCAACCATATGACTCCTAATGCTAGTATCTTCAATTGGATTGACAGTAACTTTAACTTAAAAGTGAAAGTTGGCAATAGACAGTACATCAAAGTAGAAGGAAAATGAGATGTGTTGATTGACATTCCTTTAGGTACCAAACTTGTTTCAAATGTTCTCTTAGTACTTGAAATAGATAGAAATTTGCAAAGTGTTGCTCAGCTAATTGAAAAAGAGTGTTAGATTGTGTTTAAGAACAAATAATGCATAATTAATGATCCAAGTGGATCTAAAGCTTATGCCAGTAGCCATGACTGATAGGAGCTTTTGTTGTTGACTGGAATAAGGAAACTACTAGTGCTTATGCAATTGCTTTAAATAAGTCTAAATTGTGGCATAGGAGGATGGGCCATGTTAATTATAGATCCTTACTTCAGTTATCTAAAGAGGATTTGGTTGATAATTTTATAAATTGGTTGAACAACAAGGTGTTTGTGAAGTGTGCCAATTGAAAAAGCAAGCTAAGCTCCCATTTCCAGTAAATAAGGCCTAGAGGGCTTCTGAAAAACTATAGTTGGTTCACATTGATGTGTGTGGTCCTATGAGGACTCAATCCTTGAATGGCAGCAAGTATTTCATCCTTTTCATTGATGATTATTCCAAGTTTTGCTGGGTTTATTTTTTCAAGTTGAAGTCAAAAGTTGCTTCAGTATTTTGGAAGTTTAAAGTAGCAAATGAGTCTCAATCAGGTTGTAAGCTCAGAACTATAGGATCAGATAACGGGATAGAATACACTTCAGATTTATTTCAAAGGTTTTGTAAAGAGTCATGCGTTGAACATCAACTCACCAACACCTATCCACCCCCCAAAAAATGGTGTTAGTTAAAAGAAGAATCGAACCCTGATGGATATGGCCAGATGTCTGATGTTTGAAAGAAATTTGCCTAAAAGTTTTTGGGCTAAAATAGTAAACACTGTTGTTTATCTTCAAAACAGGCTACCAATCATAGCCTTGTTGGATAAAACTCCATTTGAATTCTGGTTTGGATGCAAACCATCAGTTGCACAGTTAAGAATTTTTTGTTGCATCTACTATGCACATTTTCTTGCTGTTAAAAAGGAAAAATTGGAAAAGAAGGCTCAACCTAACATCTTTGTGGACTATAGCAGTGTTAAGAAAGGCTACAAAATTATTAATCCTTCAACTTACAAGGTGTTTGTAAGTAGGGATGTAGTGTTTGATGAGAAGTCAACATGGAACTAAAATGAAGCTGAGTTAGAAAATGTTACTGAAGACTTAGTAACAAGGCCAAATGAAGCTAATCAGATTGAGCAAGAAATGGATTTTGATGATGTGTCTGTTAAGAGAACTACATTAATCAATGAAGTGTATGAAAGGGTTGACATAGCTACTATTGAGCCAACTAGTTATGAAGAAGCAGAAGCATTACAAGGCTAGAAGGAAGCCAAGTTGGATGAAATAGACATGATTCACAAGAATCAAACTTGGGAGCTGATTGAAAGGCCAGTCCATAAGAAAGTCATAAGGGTGAAATGGGTGTTTAGAGCCAAACACTTTGCTGATGGAACCTTGAACAAGCTAAAGGTAGAAGGTTTCAGCCAAAAGTATGGTGTTGACTACTTTGAAACCTTTGCACCTATGGCAAGATTAGATATTATCAAACTTTTGCTTGCTTTGGCAACTCAAAAGGCAGTGAAAGATACATCAACTTGATGTAAAGTCTATCTTCCTCAATGGATTCCTCAAAGAGGAAATATATGTTGAACAACCTGATGGTTTCAAGGTGGCTGGTGTTGAAACAAAAGTGTACAAGCTTAAAAAGGTGTTGCATGGCTTAAAATAAACACCAAGAGCCTGGTATGACAAAATAGACAACTATTTGTCAAGCTTGGGATTTGAAAGAAACATTAGTGAGCCAACTGTGTATGTGAAGAAAGCTGGAGATGAAACACTTCTAATAGTTTCCTTATATATGGATAATTTGCTTGTGATTGGTGGGAATGATGATTTGTTAGCTGAATTCAAAAGGGAAATGGAAAATGTATTTGAAATGTTTGATTTAGGTGACATGTACTATTTTCTTGGAATGGAGGTATCTCAAACTTAATAGGGCATTTTCATAAGTTAAAAGGCCTTTGCCTTGAAGATCTTGAACAAATTTTGCATGCAAAATTGCAAATCAGCTAGTACTCCAGTTGCTATTGGTGAAAAACTTACTAGCCAAGGTGATTTTGAAAGGGTAAATGTATCTGGTTATAGAAGCCTAGTGGGATGTTTACTCTATTTAACAACCTCAAGGCCTGATATTGCATTTGCTGTCAGCCTTTTGTCCAAATTCATGCACTGTTGCAACGTGACTCACTTTCAAGGAACAAAAAAGGTTCTGAAATACATCAAAGGGACTCTGAGCTATGGAGTCAAGTTCACCAAGGCTAATAACTTGAAGCTTGTTGGATTTGTAAATAGTGATTGGTTGGATCCATCGATGATATGAATAGTATTTTAAGGTATCTGTTTACGCTAGGATCAGTTGTTTTCTGTTGAAGTTCGAAGAAGCAAACCATTGTAGCTCAATCAACAGTTGAGGTTGAATACGTTGCAACTGCTACAGCTGTTAACCAAGCCATTTGGCTAAGGAAACTCTTGGTTGATTTGAACTTGCACCAACGAGAAGCAACAGAGATTAAATGTGACAATCAATCTGTTGTTGTAATTGCAAAGAATCCAATGTTTCATGGCAAAACAAATCATTTTAAGATTAAGTTTCATTTTTTCAGAGATGTGGAGCAATCACATGAGGTCAAGCTGATTCATTGTAGTTATGAAGATCAGTTGGCAGACATCTTGACAAAGCCTTTTGGAACAGCAAGGTTCGAGAACTCAAGAGTCAAGTTGAGAGTTTGCAGCATGAAAGCCAATGAAGAGTGTTAAGGAATGGCTTACATGAAGCTAAGTCAATATTTTGTTGCATGCATGTTGTAGCAAGACAACATGCTGACCTTGTTTGTATACTTGTTACTTAGTTACATTTGAACTAAGTTGGTAATGTGTTTGTTTTAATTAGGTGCTGATTGACTTGATCAAATCAGCTTATTTATGTGTACAAGTTAAGTTTTATAAGTTTCAAGATGAATTAGTGGTGTTAGGTATGTTTTGGTTGACTGTTTTTTTTTACTCAAGCTGATTGCTTTTTTAAAAGGATGTAAACTTCAATTATCAATGATGTTGAATCTTTCAGCAATTTTTCTTCTCGTTTTGGTTCTAAGATAAGAAGTTTCATTCTTAGTTCAAAAGCTTGATTCCTTTGTTGTGTACTGCCAAGTCATTGAAGCTTGTTGCTTAAGACTTTGCTTTGTTTTCATTTCTGTTTCGAAACACCAACAATTACAGTCTTGACTATTCCTTACAAGCAAACTCTCAGTCTTGTCCTATGTTGCTCCTACTCTTCATTTTTCTTGAACCATGTCTGACACCCAAGTCATACACATTTTCGGCCATGCGAATGTGACCCTCCAAGCAGTAAAAATGGTCCGAGAAAGTAACAATTCCCTATTTGCAAAATTGTATGCTCACTTTCATCTTTTTACCTTTACTTTTCTCATACAAAAGGATAATCGGTTCTTATGAAAAAGGCTATGCATTATTCTAGCATCAGTTGATAACCCTATCCTTTCGTGTAGTCTTGCTTGGTTTTGCTTTATGGTCTTAATGTTTTGCTGAGAATTTGATTGAAAATAAGTTCCAAAGCTTTTTCGAAATACAACTGGTTCAGATGTATCCTTCTGATTTAGGTTTTGCATGTATGAAATGATCCTGATTTTACCATCTCTGCTATCATTACAGGCCCTTGCAGCTATCCCTTCAATTGACAGCGAAGCTGTACAACAGAGACTTGATCATGTTCGAACCTATTATGAACCGTTAAATATGCCATTCGAGGCAAGCTATCGGAACTCATAGTCCATTTTGTTGTTGGTGAATAAACTTTTTTGCCATTCCAATTGATTCCTACTTTCCTTTATTGCAGGCCTTCATTACCGAGCACGAGCACTTGTTTACAGCTGCAGTGTAAGTAGCGTTAACTATTTCTTCTAGTTGAACCAAAATATTTGCCGTTAGTTTAGTGACAAATTATTCCTCGTTTTGACAGGTATGCTAATCTTCTAAAAGTCCAAGTCCCTGGAAGAGAGATACCTCCTAATGCACAAGATCACATATCAGAGATTTTATCACGTTAGCAATCGAATTATATCTTCCAAATCATATGATTTTTGCTCACATGGTTAATTTCTGGTCTCCCTATCAGAACAGCAGAGTCTGTCAGCGTTTTCCTTTGAAGTTATCGTCCGTCACGCTCCAACTACGGGTATTTTTTTGTCGAATACCACAGATACGAGGTTTGTTTTTTTGCATTCGTAATTATAATTTGCTCTTCGTGTAGTATCAATTTTGTGAGCTGCGTGTTTCTCCATTTTTCTTTATTGCTTTTGATTAGTATCGATCACCAAGGGATTAAAAGTGCAAATTTCATGTTATGTTGTTAATCACATGCTAGTTGTCTTGTTGTTGTGGACATCGTACATCCCAACATCGAATTGCTATAGGAAGTCCAAGTTGGATAAGAAACTTTTATTTTTAACCCATGCTCAATCAATATGTCGATATGAGTATGAGAATATGGGCTTTCAACATCCATCTAACAACTTCCCCAAAAAAAGTCAACATACACGTTAGGTATATACATATCTCACATTTACACCTATAAATTATTTATTAGATGTATGGAAAAACCAAATCAAGAACCGGTAGCGTGTCCAATATATATGAACCGGAGAAATCATTAACTAGTTAAAGACTGGTTCAACCGTTATAAAACTGGTTTGGACTAGTAAAATCTTAATTTTGTCATAAAATAAAAAGTAAAGAAGGTACAAAACAAGAGAAATCGGATAATAAAGAGAAAGTAATTATTTTTATTTATCAATACAAATAAAGAGAAAAAAAAAGTATGTGCATCTATTTTCTTCATCATAATATCACATAATATCTCATATTTTATGTATTCAACTTAAAATATTAGTTTTTCAAATAATCATTTGAATTTTATAGACTTTTATCAAAACATTTTTTTGGAAGTTATGAGTGGGGAAGAATTTTGGAAAAATATATTTTGATGAGTTTTAACAATAATCATAACAAATGTTGACCATGATCCTTCAATAATCATAAACATGTTCAAATCAAATCAACGCAAAGATATCATACAATATCTTAAGAATTTTTATATATTTCTAGTATTCTAAAACTTTTAAAAATATATAGTGATTCATATAAATATTGTAACAACAATTATTAGATACATGTCAAATTTTTTGTGAATTTTCAAATTAATAAGATATCTAAAAATTATTGTATTCGTTATAAATTGATTACCATGTAATACTCAAAATTATTGTTAGATGAGAGGTTAGAATGAAGAAGATTTACTGATATTCTGGTTTTTGAGTTTTTACCCCATTGCATGCGAGACTTAGTTCAAGAAGATTATTTCAAATATTTAAAAGCGAATGAGCCTACTTATTAATTTTCTATTTTATTTTATAAAAAAAAAAGGAAAAAAGAAGAAGATTTGTACCTGGAGTGTGGGTTCAAAGCCATTTGGGTTTAGAAGGGATTATTTTCTTTTGGCAAATTTTCTTTGCTAGTATGAGCTTAAACAAGAAACCCATTTAATGAAGCTCTTGTTCGGGTCCAAGGAATTGGAAAATACTTCCGGTTCTGAAATTTTGGCCTTAAAAAGAGGTCATCACTTCGAGTAACTGGGGCATGTAAACGTAGGTTGTGAAGATTTTGAGATGGGTTTTCTTCAATAGAATGATAATGGTTGTGGGGAAGTTGCAATTAATGGTGACGCTACAGCCATTGTAGAATAGCAACAAGAATAAAGAATAGTATCGTGGGAATATTTATTTGCTAGAGAATTTTACAAATAATGTGTTATAAAATAAATAATAAGGAGAGTACAAAATGAGAGAATAAAAAGAAATATGCATTTTTATTTATCAATAGGAATATTTATAATATTTCTCTAAAATTTTTATTTATAGACATAAAAAATATAAATAAAATAAATTCTATTTCTAATGAATATTAAAATCTTAAAATATATCATTTTATTTTAATAGACATTTAATTTATAATAAAATAATTATAATATTTTTCAATTTTTTATGTAATCAATAAGACTAACTTTTAAACTCTTAATTTGGTATGAAAGATAATGTCATTAAATCAAATATATAGTTTCCAGTTATGAACTTTATCTATTTCTTTTCAAGTTTCTAACATTGGCTATATGTATATTAATTCTAACCGAATATGATTGAGTGATTCTAATTGTTAGAATTTTCAAATTATTTGCTTATGTTGTTTGAAGTAATATTTGTTATGATATTCATTATTACTGACTCGCTACCGGTTTGGATCCTGATCGGTACTTTACACAGTTCGTACTTCGAGTTCGTGTGTAGGGCGCTCGCACCCTTCTATGAGATCACACGATGTGGGTTCGCACCATCATATAGGCGAACCCACATCGTAGTAGAGTACATGCCGACATGCATGGTAACCTACCTATTATATCACATCCATGAACAGTAACTATATCATATAAATACATAGTTTAACCCATCTGAAGGGGACATATATAGAAATACTCAACAATTTGGTGCGGTGAGTGTGGACAAACTTCTGATCTCTAGATTTTCAGATTGCTAAAAAACAAAAATGACTCACCCCAACGAGAATTTCCCCACTAATTTCCTATAAGACAGTTAGAAGTTTCTAGTACTGGCAATCAGCCCAGCGAGATGAACCTTTTTACTGACTGGTTTGTTGATCGATAAGAGAATTTGGGTAAATCAGGCCATGTAGGCGCTTCCAACTCTTTCGATCTCAATTCTCCCTCTGGTCAGGGATCGTCATTTCTCTCTTATCAGGGAGCATCGCCACAACAATTGTTCAGTTTGCAAGAGCAGTTGAGGTTGATGAAGGAGCAAATGACTCGACAAAGTGATAAGTTCGAACAACAAGTGTTTCAGTAGGAACTATTAAGATAAAACGAAGAGTTGAGGAGGAAGATGTTGTTTGACAACTCTGATATTTAAGATCATGTCATGCCTACCTAAGAGGAGGATGCATGAGCACATACAAATCGTGGCAAAATGAATTGGAAGCTTTGTGTAGAGAAGTGCGAGCATTGCATCCTAATGTCTAGGACATGGATTTGTTGCTTTGTTCTAACAATCCACTAGCTTCTAAGATAACAGCTTTGAACCTACCAATTGAGTTTAAGGTTCCAAAAAATATGTTTGAAGGAAGAAGAGATCCTTGAGCACATCTTATGCAATATAACGATTATATGAATGTGCTAGGGGCCACTGATGCAACCAAGTGTAAAGCCTTTTCAACAACCCTTAAAGGAAGTGCGAAATATTAGTATCTATCTTTACCACAGGGCTGCATCATAAGCTTCTCGCAGCTAGGCCAGATGTTCTTGGGAAGATTTCGAGCTCATAAAACAATAATGAGCTCTCCTATGGGTTTGATGTCAATAAATTAGAGAGAGAGAGAGAGAGAGAGAGAATCTTTGCAAGATTATGTTAAGCATTTCCATACAGCCGCGTTAAACATAAAGAATTTGGAGGATCAGTGGGTCATTGATCCATTTATCATGAACGTACAGAATGAACACGAGCAATATTCATTTGCTTTTGCTTCTGTAACATCCCGATTTAGACCTAGTCAGAACAGTGGTTTCGGGACCACAAATTCAAGTTAGAAAAATATTTTAATATTAATTTTCATGCTTATAATATGTGAATTGATATCTGTGAAAGTTTCGTATAAAAATTTTATTGTTTGTGTGCCGATTTGATAAAAAGGACCTAATCGCATAAAATGAAAAAGTGACTTGCTTTTTGTTAATATACTAAATTACTATGATTTGTTTCAATGAAAGTCCTTATAATGTTATTATGCCATTAAAAGGTTAATGGACATTTTTTACCCTGAATTATATGTTGGATTATTAATGATTCATTAAAGGTATATTAGTAAACTATCAAATAAGTGATAATTTAATAAAACCAACATCAAAATTTAGCTTATTATTTATCCCTTTTGACTGAAAATCACAAATAAAATTTAGGGTTGGTTGTTCGGTACTATTAAGCTTTGAATTAGGTATGTTTTTGTTTCGGTTTTTGATAATTTCTACGTTTTTGTGATCGTTGCTTTGTGTTCTATCAAACCCATGCCTAAATTTTTGATTTTGATGATGACTTTGAATTATTCCATTGATGAAATTGTGAGCTTTATGATGTTAGTTGATGGAAAATGAAAGATATGTGTTGGGTTAATATGTTTTGTCTTTAAATTTTTTATGAATTTGAGTATTTTGGACTAATTTGTGAAAATGTGAAATTGAGGGACTAAAATATGAATTAAATGAAGTATTTGGGCTTATATGAGCTAAGTGAATATTCGGCCAAGTATATGTATAAAGAAATTATGTGTATTTTGTGATTTTGAGAATTAGGGACTAAAGTGTTAAAATGTGAAAATATGAGGACTAATTTGTAAAATGTCCTAAATATGTGTATAAGGATTGAATTGAATGATTTTTTTGAATAAAATAATTAATGATTTTTTTGAATAAAATAATTAAATTTGGATTTATATAGATCAAGAACCAAAGAAAACGAAATTAGATTGAGGAAAGTCAAAAGTCGTCGAGTAGTCAATTCCGTCCGTTCGAATCCGTACGAGGGAAGTCGATATACAAATAAATGTGTTTGAATTGATTTATTCATATTTATATGATATTGAATTGTGATGAATAGTTATAGAAGCTGAATATGTGAAATTGAGAAAATTTCGATAATGTAACGACGTCCGAAAGCTCCATACGAACCATAGGAATAGTTAGGATATATATGTCATGACATAGGATTCCGATATGTGATTTCGTGTAAGACCACATCTGGGACGTTGGCATCGATTTGAGATTTACGTGTAAAGACCATGTCTGGGACATCAGCATCATATTTGATTTCGTGTAAGACCCTGTCTGGGACAGTGACATTGATATTTGATTACATATAAGACCACGTCTGGGACGTTGGCGTTGTACGAGTTTTTTGAGCTATCCCAGTATCCTTAATGATTCTAAATAGTTCAACGGGCATTCCGAGAAACGAATAACTATATGAATGTATATCTGATTCAGGTACGTTTGAAATGTATATCATGATTGAGAATGAAAAGAAAGTATATGTGCAAGTGATGATATGTATATAAGTATGAGAAATTATGTTATATGTGCAATGAATTAGGAATATGTGTATGTATATGAACTATGTGGTTTGTAATAGTATTTGGCTATGGAGTATATGTATTTTATGAAGCTTATATGCTTAAAATGATAAGTTTATTTGTATATGGCTTACTAAGCTTTTGAAAGCTTACTTTGTATGTGTTTGCATTGTGTTTTAGATATCGAAGCTACTGGGGGCTCGGGGATTATCGAAGATCATCACCACACTATCAAACTTAATTTTGGCACGTTTTGAAAATGTATATATATCAAAATATGGCATGTATAGGCTAGAGAACTTTGAATGTGTTTTGAGATGTGTATATCCAGCCATGTGATATGGCTTGGTTATGGATGAAATTATGAATGAATTTTAGTATATGTTTTGTGTTAAAAAATGGTATGTTTTGATACACTCTTGAATGACCAAATGAAATGGTCAATTTTAGTAAGTTTCACGATTGATTTGGGAAGTTAATATGATGTGAAGTAATATGAATTGAAATGGATTAATATGATGTATGAATCATGTGCTTTTGATATAAAATATGTACTTCGAATTGGTATTTTGAGTTGGACTTTTATATGGGAATGAATGATGATATCATGGGTCAATTTGTGCATGATTTAGTATGTTTTTTCCTGCCTTTGGGATATGAAATGTGCTTTGTTTCATGCTTGTAGGGATGGTCCAAAATGGGTGGCAATTTGGCTTTGCAAATAACCTATTTTTGTCCACACGGGCGTGTGTCTCAGCCGTGTGTGACACACGGTTATGTTACACGGCCGTGTGTCCTCTGGGGTACCCTACAATTTAAAATTAGTATACCCTATAGTTTTGTAACACCCCTCACCCGTATCCAACGCCGGGACAGGGTTCGAGGCGTTACTGGACTTAAACATTCATAAATTTTTCCCAAAATTAAAACTTTTCAAACACATGCATATCGTCCCTTATACAAGCCTTCAAGGCTTAAAACATACATTAGGGCGGTTCTGGATAAAACCAAAAACATTCGATAATATTTGGGCAACTTAACCAATTTTCATGCTTTGGAGAGTCACATGCCCGTGTGGGTTGGGCCGTGTGGTCGTACACGTCCATGTGGCTTGGGACACGCCCGTGTCCTTAGCCCGTGTAACTCTCTGTTTGTGACGTCAACAACCGTTTAAGGGCACACGACCAAGGCACACGCCCGTGGCCAGAGGCCGTGTCCTCCACACGGCTGAGACACACAGCCGTGTCTCTACCCGTGTGGTCAAGACTTAGGCTAATTTCCAAGCCTTTTTGTCATCTTTACATGCATACACATACACGATTTCAATGGCATTCATCATTGGCTCATTATTATGCATTAGTTCCACCTACTCATGATAAACTAGTCTAGCTACATCACAAGACATTAACACATATCATGAATAAATAGGCTTACAAGCCAAAATCATTATAAGCCACATCTCATGGCTATAATCAACAATTAATATAAGCCAATACCTTTGGCTAATCACAACAATAGTCATCATAGAAAAACTAAGTTCCTATACATGCCACTCGCATGAAAACATTTCACGTACACATGCCAATACTCCAAGGATAATGGCTCGATAGTGCGATGCTGCCTCTAAAGATCTCCAACCCCGAGTAGACCTAACAAAACTAAAATAAATGGAAAGGAGAGAGTAAGCTTTTCTATTAGTAAGCTCGCATGAAAATAATAAGCATTGCGATAACATGTTATTTTCATATTCTTTCTATTTATTCAAATTCCAGCTAAGCTATTTTCCCAACTCATAGTCATTAAATTATTTATATCTGGAGCTACGGAACTCCAAATTAAGATCCATAAATTTTTCCAGAAACTAGACTCATATATCTTCTTATCATAAAATTTTCAGAATTTTTTGTCTAGACAATAAGTACATTTTATTATTCAAAATCTCCCCTATTTTGTTGTTTGACAGCTTCAACCTTTCTTCACTAAAATTTATTTATCTCCTAGTACGAGACTCGGATAATGTTTCTGTAGCTTTCTCCTAAAAATAGACTCATTAAGGATTTTAGTCACATAAATTTTAACTCATAATTATTTTTTTAAAATTTCTAATGATTTTCCAAAGTTAAGACAGGGGAGTCTGGAATCACTCTGACTCTGTCTCACAAGAATTCAAATATCTCATGATACAGAATTCTTTTGCTTTCACCGTTTCCTTTATGTAAAACTAGACTAATTAATCTTTAATTTTATATTTTATTAAGCTTCTAACTCAATTTTCACTATTTTTAGTGTATTTTTAAATTTAAACCAATGTTGCTGTCCAAATCTATTTTGGTACAATATAATGATCACTATCATAATATCATTTCCAACTATCATGAACTTACCATTTCATGGATCCCTTAACCATTGTTTCTCATGGGCACACTTAGTCATACATTCCAAGTATAGGATAATCCCCTATCACATGCACTCAATCGTCAAATTAGTCTCATGACAATGCACCATGTAAATTTGTCTTAGATGAGCTCATCACTCATCATCTAATTTATATACATCATATTAATCCCATTGAGTTTCTAGGAAATCCCGATGGATTATCCATTTACCGTCAATTCATAAGAATGATCATTTCATGTATGCACTCCAGTGAATCTCACATTTTTACGGCGAGATTACCAGTCCAGGCTAAATCCTTTATAGCGACAAGCACCTTTAATGAGCTCGGATATAAATTTCCAGTCTAGGATAAATTCAGACCCTAATTGGATTGCCCGTCTGAGCTAAATCCTCAATGCACACATGTTCTTCGGGAGGCTTGATCACTCAAAGAACACCCGTCCGAGCTAGATCATTTTCATATTTGAGATCAATAGATTACCCGTCCGGGCTAAATCCTTTCTGCAACACATGCAGGATCTCAAGTCACGTATAAATCATGGTTTATCCATCGAATTATCCTTTTTAACCTCAACCGGGACATTTATCAACATGTCATTATTAAAGGTGTATTTCATGGATTTTCATGCCATTAACAAATGAATTTTCATACATTCACAAATCAAGCAATTAGGTATATTATGAGTTTACTTTAAGTTATCCGAACTTACTTGTCAAAATCTCGTCAGGTACAACTGTGTAGCAACTCATACAACCCATGTAATATTAATTTAACATTCAATTCATGTAACAATAATTTGCCATTCAATTTCACATGACACAACAAGCATTACATTTTTCCATATCATACACACCATCCATCAACTTTTCTTAAAAATATTAAATCATACAATTTATGCCATATCAATAGAGAATTAAAATTCATGCATGGTATTGCATTATTATTAACACAAGAACTTACCTCGGATCCAGAAATGGTAATTTACCATTTTAGTCCATAACCTTGTATTTTCCCGATATAAGCCCGAATCTTGATTTTCTTTATCTATAATATCATATTTAACCTACTAATTAGTCACACTATTCATATGGGTCTAAAAATCATATTTTTACAAATTTTCATTTTGACCCCTAAACTTTTCCATATTTGCACTTTTGCCTCAAGGCTCGAAAATTAAACTTCATCCTATTTTCTTATGTTTTATGACATGCTGATCATTTTTCCCTTCTATAGAAACATCAAATTCTCACTCTAACATGTACTTATGAACATTAGGTATTTTTACTGATTATGACGTTTTACTCATTTTCACGTAAAATTGCTTAGCAAAAGTTGTTTATCTAACACCCAACACTTATTTTCTACCATTAGACATAAAAATGCATGCATATTACTCATGGGTAAATTTTTAAACATAAATCCTAGCTCAAAATAATGGTAGAAATGAGTAGATCATGTTACCGGGACTTCAAAAATGTAAAGAACATTAAAAACGGGGTTTGAGATCACTTACAAATGAGCTTGGAAAGCTTGAAAACCTTATGCATGGTGTTTTTCATGAGTCATTCGGCCATGAGGAAGAATATGAGAAAATTTGGCTTATTTTTGGCTTTTTAATTCATTTAATTACCAATTTACTAAAATGCCCTTAATGAAAAACTTTTAAAAACCTATCATACCATGTCCATTTTTGTCCACAAACTTCAAAATCATCTAATTACCATTTAAGGACCTTTAATTTAAAAAATCATAATAATTAGACACTTCTAACATGTAGAACTCAACTTTTGGACTTTTTACAATTTAGTCATTTTGACCAAATTGAGTGCCCAAACGTCGAAATTTTAGAAAGAAATTTTCATGAAATCATTCCGTGAAATTGTAGACCATAAAAATATAATAAAAATGAAATTTTCCTCATCAGATTTGTGGTCCCAAAACTACTATTTCGACTAGGCCTAAAATCAGGATGTTACAGTTTTGACACGGCCTAGACACACGGGCATATCTATCTGTCGTGTGTGGCACACGGGCTGTCACATGAACGTGTGGTCAGTCGTGTGATCCAAGTCAATAGCCTCCCTAATTTTCACACGGTCTAGCACACGGCCGTGTCTTGTGGCCGTATGGACAAGTCAGTATGTATGCTCTGTTTTGCCACGGCCTAGACACACAGGTGTGTCTAATGCCGTGTAAGGTACACGACCTATTCACACGGGTGTGTAACCTTTGTAACTTAGAAAAATTGTTTAGTTTCGAAAAATTTTGTATGTGTTAGGTTTAGTCCCGACCTCTTTCTAATGCATGTTTAAGGTTTTGTTGACCTAAGAAAGGGACTTTTGTTGATATTTGAATATGATATGATAATGTATGACTGTTGACTGTGAAATGATTATGAAATGTTTTGATATGTTCGGTAATGCCTTTTTACCCTAATCCGGTGACGGATACGAGTTAGGGGTGTTACAGCTTCCACTAGAGTACTCACTTCACAGCGTCGTGAAAGGACGTCTTGAATGACACAACCACTTCCTCTAGTCCTAACCATTGTGTTCTAATAAAACCATAAAAAAGCGCAACTATAGAAATTTTAAGGAAATTACCTCTGAAATTGTTCTTCTCAACAATGGCTTCTTCTCCAAAATCTCAGATTCAAACAGTGTAATTTTTAAGGCTCAAGTAACTTCCTTTTAAAAGGGTTTTTGCACTTTAACTATTCATATATCCGAGAATAAGGGCACAATCAGTTGTGTATAGCTGTAAGTGTATGTTGCAAGTTAAAATATCTAGCCATGTGATATGGCTTGGTTATGGATAAAATTATGAATGAATTTTGGTATATGTTTTGTGTTCAAAAATGGTATGTTTTGATACACTCTTGAATGACCAAATGAAATGGTCAATTTTGGTAAGTTTTATGATTGATTTGGGAAGTTAATATGATGTGAAGTACTACGAATTTAAATGGATTAATATGATGTATGAATCATGTGCTTTCGATATAAAATTTGTACTTTGAATTGGTATGTTTGAGTTGGATTTTTATATAGGAATGAATGATGATATCATGGGTCAATTTGTGCATGATTTAGTATGTTTTTGGCTGCCTTTGGGATATGAAATGTGCTTTGTTTCATGCTTGTAGGGATGGTCCAAAATTGGTGGCAATTTGGCTTGTCAAATAGCCTATTTTTGTCCACACGGGCTGAGACACGAGTGTGTGTCTCAGCCGTGTGCGACACACGGTTATGTTACACGGTCATGTGTCCCCTGGGGTACCCTACGATTTAAAGTCAGTATACCCTACAGTTTTGACACAACCTAGACACACAGGCGTGTCTATCGGTCGTGTGTGGCATACGGGCTGGCACATAGGCATGTGGTCGGCCATGTGATCCAAGTCAGTAGCCTCCCTAATTTTCATACGGCCTGGCACACGGGCGTGTCTTGTGGCCATGTGGACAAGTTAGTATGTATGCTCTGTTTTGCCATGGCTAAACATACGGGCATGTCTAATGCCGTGTAAGGCACACGGCCTATTCACACAGGCATGTAACCTTTGTAACTTAGAAAAATTGTTTAGTTTCGAAAAATTTTGTATGTGTTAGGTTTAGTCCCGACCTCTTCGTAATGCATATTTAAGGTTTTGTTGACCTAAGAAAGGGACTTGTTGTTGATATTTGAATATGATATGATAATGTATGACTGCTGACTGTGAAATGATTATGAAATGTTTCGATATGTCCGGTAATGCCTCTTTACCCTAATCCGGCGACGGATATGGGTTAGGGGTATTACAGCTTTCACTATAGTACTCACTTCACGGCGTCGTGAAAGGACGTCTTGAATGACACAACCACTTCCTCTAGTCCTAACCATTGTGTTATAATAAAACCAGAAAAAATCGCAACTATAGAAATTTTAAGGAAATTACCTCTAAAATTGTTCTTCTCAACAATGGCTTCTTCTCCAAAATCTCAGATTCAAACAGTGTAATTTTTAAGGCTCAAGTAACTTCCTTTTAAAAGGGTTTTTGCACTTTAACTATTCATATATCTGAGAATAAGGGAACAATCAGTTGTGTTTAGCTGTAAGTGTATGTTGCAAGTTAAAATATAAGGCGTATCTAATAAGTTTCTCCTTATGTGACCTCTCATATCATAAAACCAGGTTCTAAAAAGAGTCAATTTATAACTCTTCTTTGAACCAGGTGGGATACAAATTTTTATGATACTCACTATTACCGATTTGCTATCTATTTGAGTCTTGAGCCGTACTCTACACTGTTCGCACTTCGACTTCGTGTGTAGGACGCTCACACCCTTCTATGAGATTGCATGATGTGAGTTCGCACAATCATACAGACGAACCCACATTGTATAAACACGTGTTAACCTTAGAGTAGAGTACGTGTTGACGTGCATGGTAACCTAACTATTATATCACATCCATAAATAATAATCATATCATATAAATTCATAGTTTAACCCATCTGAAGAGGACATACCAAGAAATACTCAACAATACTAATTTTTTTACATAGATAAATTAATGCATATAAGCACATAAAAATATATATTATAAAAATTTAAGGTAAATTACACTATTAATCATTTAATTATGCGTAAAATTATGTTTTGATTACTCAATTATGAAAAATTACAATTTATTTATTCAATTATTCAATATTATAATTTTTATCACATAATCATATATGTCATAAAAAAATGATATGGTCTTTTTTTAACTAGTATAATATCTTAATATTTACAAATTATATCAATTTAGTTTTAATTTTAAAAAGTTTAGTTTTCATTGTTTATAAATTGTGTTGATTTTAATTTTAAAAAATTCAAAAAAAATAATGTAAATGTAAAATGAATTATATAATTGAATTAGTATTTGATATATTCGTAATAGGAATTTTTTTGATGAATTATGATAACAGAGCAAAGCCCAAACAATAAACGCAATTAGCGCGACTCGAACCCAGGTCACATATGAGGCAATAAACACCCTTGACCATAAAAAAATTACCTTTCTTTTTTTATATTTTATTTTTTACTATATCCTAAAAGCTATATTACATTTTTTTTTATGTCTCATCCCTTTAAACCCTATTTAGCTAATTTTACACCAACTTATTCAAATAATTTTGTATATAAGTTTCTGTATGAATGGACGAGATAAAACTGAAAAATTTTGAGAATTAAAGCTGAAATATATGTGATAAAATAAGCTAAATTAAAATTTCTTAAAAGAACCCAAAATATAGTTTTTTTTTTTTTACATTTAAGTAAAAACTAAAATTTTAATTTAGCTACTGATTTTTAAGAGAGAATAAATATAGAATTTAAACAGGGGCAAAGCCCTAGCGGCCCTGCTTCGGCCCCGCATATGATATTTATCTTACTTTGTTCTACGAGATGAATAATTTATTTATTTATTTTCATTTTTTAAATATTTTATTTTGACAGAATTATTAAAATGCCATTAAAAAGAGTAGTTTTGAATTTTGAATAATAAAAGCTGATAGGTGTTTGTTTCGAGGATATATTACACAGGGCTCGAGCTTTCTTTATCATTTTTAATGACACAACAAACTTAAATTATAGGGTCAGGTAACTAAATAAATTATAGGACCAGGTTTATAGAATTTTATAGAGAAAATTAGACATGTCATAAAAAATAATTATGTCAACAAAATAAATAGGGCTAATTTATTTATATATGTCGAAAAAAATTATTAATTGAGAAATTATGCTGAAATATTAAGAATTTATTGATCTACGTCATTTTTAGAGAGAGAAAGGACAGTGAAAATGCGCCCTCTTTAAGATGCATTTTCACTTTGCTAAAAATTATTTCTTTTTTTTTCTTACTGTTGGAAATTAGAAATTTGTAGATTTATTTTTATCCATGTTTGAGATAGATATAGTTATAATTTTAAGAAATGTTTAATTTTACGATGGTGTCGTAGAGCTGGGTGACCTACAAATTTCATATACCATGAGAGTATGAAGTCATCTATTGGGAAGTCAGATCGAGTTGCAATTCAAGGTATCAGTTGACAGTGATTATACAATCTGGGGTTGAAGTGAAACTAGCGCTTCAAGTTTACAAAGGTTATGCTGTTAATAAATGGAGTATAAACGGGGTCGTAGTTGACGGTGATTATGAGGGCACGACAACAAGTTTCTCATTAGAAGAGGATGTTTTATAAAACTCAAACATAAATATAAGAAAAACGCAGTGGCGTTTCAGTACAATCAAATAATGCGTCTTATCCACCACCACTGAAGGTGGACCTCTTTATTATAACCTATGATAACATTTGGGTGTAACAGGTTATACTAACAAGGTCACCGCCTTCGATGGTGGTGGACAACATGAATAACTCAATTATATTGGAAGGCCCTTTACATTTTCCTTCCTCACACCTATGTTTGAGTTTTATGAAACATGCTCTTCTAACGAGAAGACTCCTTGTCATGCTTGCATTAGCATTGTTAACTACAACCCCATTTATGCGTAATCCCTTGACAACCTAACTTTTGTAAACTTGAAGCCTTACTTACACTTCAACCGAGACGATATAATTACCGTCAACTTAGACCTCAAGTTGCAAAGTGATCCTGACTTCCTAAGTGATGACACCATACTCACACGGCAACTGAAATTTGTAGGTTACCGAGCTCCATGATATCACCGTGAACCCAAACACAACTTAAAGCTATGGCTACATCTCCCTCAAAACGAATGAGAAATAAATCTTTAAAACTGAAAATTTCAACACGCTAGAAGAAGAAAAAAAAACAATTTAAAGGAGATTGAGATATGGTGAGTAGAGGGTGAAGAAGGGCGTTCATATAGAGGATGAGGCAGGTAATAAAGGGGGGAAAATTATCCCAGGAATCCTGGGTTGCAGGGCTCAGAAGCAATCAAGTTGGGGTGGTTGAAATGGCTAGACAGAAAATGCTCCATCCAGGGGATGTTTTCTTCAGACATGTGGCTTGAAAACGCGTCCTGTAGGAAGCATTTTCACTGTCATGTCAGATGAAAACGCCCCTGCAATGAGCATTTTCTTTCTAGCCATTTCAACCACAAAACTTGATTGCTTTTGAGCCCCTACAACTTGGGATAAACTTGATCGAGGAAAATGTAGAAATCGCACATGTCCTATTTTATCATCCTAACTCAATCGAATCGAGTGAAAAAAAATTGAGTTAATCGATTTGACAAGTCCTATTTTATTATCCTAACTCAACTTAAATTTTTTTTGAATCAAGTCAAGTGAAATGAAATTCGAGTCGAGTCAAACCGAACCGAGTGAAGTGTTCGAGTTAAATTAAAAAAATTAAACATGTCAAGTTAAAATCTTGTGCTAGTATAACTAATTCCATGTTAGAGCACATAAATTTGAAACCATATATATTTAAAAACTTTTCCAAAGCAAAAATAAAAAAATACTTTAGTATGATAAACTTGAATCGTTAACTAATTTAGTTAGGTCCCAAAATTATTATCGTAGAAAGTTTTTAATTTTTTAACTTTTTGTATTTTTTAACTTTTTTTAATAATTTTTTTGAAATTTTTATAATTTTACTTAAAAAATCTGTTATTCGATTTATTCGAGTTATTTGAGTTGTTCGAATTGTAAAATTCAACTCGAATTATAAATTTTTAACTCACAACTTGATTGCGTACAAATCAAACAAAGTTAATAATTTTTTTCTCGTACATTATAAATAAGTGTACATTTTGGATTTAAAATATAGTATATAAAAAAATACAAAATAATGTAATCATGGGCATGACAAATGTGTGCCACAACTGGGTGGGCGTCGAGCACTTCTATGGTTCTGTCGCACTAGTTGATTTGGCGACTGCTTGTTGACTTCAGCTTCACGTTGATGTGGACGTCGGGGTTGATCGCTGACTTCGTCTCCTTCCTTTGTGGTTGAACCCGATTGTGTCCTAACTGCCCATCGTGGATCCCCTTGGGCTGAGTCGACGATTGCGAGGATGACCCACCTCAGTAGAACAACAATACTAGGGGTGTTTGTGACACTATTGATGGGCCACTATATGGTGTCACCTGGCCC
The DNA here is from genome assembly GCA_025698465.1 of Gossypium longicalyx. Lineage (NCBI taxonomy): Eukaryota > Viridiplantae > Streptophyta > Magnoliopsida > Malvales > Malvaceae > Gossypium > Gossypium longicalyx. The sequence continues at coordinate 43,344,135 of CM046999.1, forward strand.
GCTTGCGGCTAAAATGAGGGAACTAAAGGTGATATCGACTGCGTCGATATTTTTAGCAGGACCGACATGTAATATGGCACAGTAGATGACAGTCATGCATAGTAGATCCTTGGAAAATATGTTGATGCAGGGAATGATGGGGCAGGTTATGGTGCTTGTGTAAAATAAACTGGTGTTGAGTGTTATAGTGGTTGTGTAAACTAAACCGTAAGTCAAGTTAATGATAAGGGGAATGAGTGTGTGTGCTATGATGGTTGTGACAAAAAAACAAAGTTAGAAGTAAAAATAAATTAACCACACTAATCGGGAGGTTGCACGACAATCAGATCCTCTGATGCAGATGGAGCAGATGTTGATCCTGCCACTTCTCCATATCCCGACCTAGGATTGATGGGCCATTGTCTTGGCCTCCTACGACGACGTTGTTGACTCCTCTCTGAATCTGGCAATAGATATAGCTTGTCGTTAAGCTTCAACTAACCCATGTAATCTAGAGACATCACCAACTCCGATATGAGAAATGGTTCACGCGTTGGCAAGAAATCGTGTCTACGTTCCTACATCTCAATATACTTATTGTTAAAGGATGACCAATCTTCCTCGAGTCTCCCACACAAGTCAATCTTGTGCAGGACATTGAGCTCCTAAGGTGGCAACGAAATACATTGCGTACACCTGAACTATCGGATGACTGGTTAAATTCATGCATCTCTGCCATTGCAAAAACGATCAATGGCAGTTTGACATGCCAGATGTTGTGGTTGGCCAAAAATTCGACTGGGACGCATTCTTGAATCCTTAAATCCGCATATGGCATCCATACAAACTGCATTACGAATTTATAATTTTTAGTACATGCGTAATATTTAATTTCAAGTGCTAGAATACATAATATATAACTTTGAAATTCATAAACTAATCTCATCTTCGATTTCTTGATCTAGAGCTTGTAGGATATCCTCGAGCTCGGTCGGTATACCACTATGTCTCATGGGGTTGTTACACCTATTCAAATAATATGTTATTTCAAAATTACAGTAATGAAAAATAAAAATGATAATAATTTTGTGGAATGAATTTTACCATATGATGAGTGAGAATTCGTAAGGGAGTTCCACTCGGGAGTGTAAAAATGGTAGTCGATAACATGCCCATGGTTAGAGAAGGAGCATGCAACCGTCGATTTTGGCTTTATTCGGTATCGTGGCTCGATACATTTCTCGATACAATGTTGCCAGCATCGCTGATCCCTGACTAAGTCGTCTCGATTCCTTCAAGTCAACTACTAGTAGTAGTAATAGTCACCTTAAATACACCAGATTGCGAGATTTATCTGGCATTAGTAGACCCCCAATCAAGATGAATACGCACGCAAATTGCTCATTTTCAACGACTAAAATAATGATAATTGTAATTAAGAATAATAAATCTAAAAAAATAGCATTTGAATATTTAGCGGCTTTTCAAATAAGAAACACTACAAGCATGGGATAGTTACGACCACTAAAAGTGTTACAAAATGCCCTTAAAAACATTGCTAAGTTTTTTGTATAAAAACGATACTATATGTTACCGATGTCTTTTTCTGTGATCCATTTTGCAATTGTTTTGTAAATGCTACGAACTATTTTTGGTGGCATTTAGAAACGCCAAAAAACCAAAAAGTAAAAGATAATATTGTTTCCTCAATTTGTTGTAGTGTATTCACATGCAATGCATGTGATGTAAGAAACTAGTATATGTAAAAGTATGAATTTAGAAAAAAATTTGAACCGACAAAAATATTCTTTATTATTCATCACATTACTAAATTGATATTAAAATAATATTATACTTTTATTATTAAATATTGAAAATATTTCATTAAAGTTTAAATTATATTTTTGTATTCATGTTAAATTAGATATTTATTATGATTAAAATTATTCAGTTCTGAGTTATATCTTTACTAATATTTTAATAATATAAAAATAAAACTTACCACTATTGTAATAGGCCCAATTTGCACGGGCCCATACAAAAACCAAAAAACCAAAAAAATAATAATAATAAACAAAATAAAGTCCATTAGTCCAAAACAGTCCATGACCCAATTACATAAAACAACCCAAATAACATCCGACTCAAACATTAAACCCAAATCACCAACCCAATACCCAAATGAATTAATATCTCAATAGGCCCAATCCCAAAACTAGCCCAAACGGCCTGGACAGGTGAAGCCTCTAGAAACCCCAGGTTACCAAACTGCTACTCACGCGCACCGCAGCCTCCCCACGAGTGGCCTTCCTCCGTACAGTCGAACCTGCGAGAAGAAGCAAATAATAGCAACCACAACAAATAAAACAGAAAGGAATAGCAGGAAAATTTGTATTTATTTTTTTATTATTTTATTTTTACCTATATTCGACTATAAAAGGGGTCGACTGTATTTTGTAAGGGGGATTTACACATCAAAAATCAATAAAAAAGAACCTGGTGAAAAAAATTTTAAAGGCGATTTTAGATCCAACTTTTCTTGATCTTACGCTTTTCTTTTGATTCTATTCTTTTTTTTTCATTAGAACTTTAAAACATTTGAAAATATAAAAAACGAGAAATTTACCTTACGAATAGGCTGCGGGATTTCATTTGCTTCATTGAAATCGGAGCTTTGAGGGGATTTTATAGCCGAAAATGCTCCTTAAAGCCTGAATCTGCCAGACGCCGTTTATGGTGGAGGATCAGCATTCAAAGGGAGGGGTTGGGATCGGTTGAGGGAGAGTAAAAAGGGGTAGGGTTTGGTTCAGCCGAATTTGGCTTGATTTTAGCCTTTATAAAGGAGTAAAAACGGTGCCGTTTTAAAGCTATTTCAATGGCTCCAAAACGGTGCTGTATAGGCCATGTCCGATCCGACCCAATCCGGTTATCCAAGAGGATCCGCGCGTTCTGCTTAAAGGGAACATTTGCACAATTGATCCCTTCCTTTCGCATGGTCATTCAATTAGGCCCTATTAGTTTTTCTCTATTTTTTAATTAATTTCTATAATTCGTGCATTTATTCAATTTGGTCTGCGTTTAAACACTGTGTTTTGGGAGCTAGAATATTTATAGTTTTGATCCCTGGGCATTCGCACGCATTGCGCTTTAGTCCCTTTTTTAATTTCAATGGTTTATTTTATTTATAAAGTTTCCCTTTTGTTTTAATTTTATTTTAATTGAGTTTTTTTGTTATTTGTGTAATTCATTATTTTTTAAGATTCACCTAACATTCATTTTTTAATTTTTATCTATTTTTATATATTTTTGAGGTTCTTTGATAATTCTACTTCGTTTTTTTATAAAATCATTATTGTAAAGTTTTTTTATATCATATTATTTTAAAATTTTGTATAATATTTTATTTAAATGTTCTTATATATTATTATACATATATAGTTCATAATAAAGTTAAATTTATTCTATATACATTATTAATTCCACGTTATTTTGTACATATATTTTCTTTTGAATCTATTCATATATATATATATATGTGTTTTTTTTAAATCTATTATGTATATAGTTGATTCCCTAAAAACATATTTTATTATATATTTTTGTTATTTAAAAATCTTACATATTTTATATATTATTTAGATTATTTTTTATTGTATGTGTACTATCAACCTCAAATAGATATATCATCTTTTAAAACATTTTGCACATTATTTAATTCAAATTTCTTCTTTTTATAACATTTATTTTAACAATTATTTATATATTATTTTTTTATACGTACAAATTATTTTAAATTTTAACATGTGTTATTCATTTGTAAATTTTTCATATAGTTTTTGCATTATTTGGTATAGACTCCTAGTCTCCATATTGTTTTGTATATTATGTGTGGTTTTTGGTTTTCATATTGTTTTATATGTTATTATTTCATATTGTCAATTAGTCTTTGGTGTTACTTTCTTAGTTTTATTTATCTATGTTTGAAAGCTTGTTGTAGTTTTATTTTGATATGTTTCTTTAATTAGCTATCTTTCTAGTTTCCATTATTTTGATTATTAATGTCTAGATGTGAGCTCATTGTTATTGTATGTTTATAAATTTATTCTTTTTATTTTTACGTCTATACTATTTTCACTCATTAGTAGGATACATTATTCGTGTATATTGTCCCATGTTTATAACTTCGCCTTTTGTTCATAAGAGCTGCATTGTAATCTTCAACTATTTGTTCTAAAATTAATTATTCCATTTTATTTCAAGTTAAACCAATGCGTTTTGAGCTAGTTTTACAATTGTTTATTTAAAAAAATTCCCTAAAACAAATGCAATGTTTGATGTTTGGAAATTCGGGAAATCGTGCCCTAACGTGCTGGGTTTCAATTCTCCGTTTGTCCAAAATAATCAAATATTCCTTTAAAATTTCATCCGTGTTTTCTAAATTTTAAAACAAGGCAATGTTCTATGTTTGGAAATCTGAGAAATCGTGCCCTAACGTGTTGGTTTTCGGTTTTTCGTTGGACCAAATAATCGAACAACCTTTTGTAATTTTCAAATGTATGAGGAATTGGAAGTCAAGAATTGATCGTGGCTTCGAGGGTTTAAAGAATCATGTCCTAACGTGCTGGATGTGATACTGTACTCCTTCGAAACAAGAGAATTTTGACGTCCAATTTGAGTCATTCAAATGTTCTAAAAGAAATCGTATTTCAAAACATTTTTTTTAAATCATAGACATAAGGACGTTATTTAATCAATTTGGTGCCAATTTTAGGCGTAGCGAGGATGCTAATCCTTCCTCATACGTAACCGGCTCCCGAATCCATTTTCTCAAATTTCGTAGGCCAAAATTGATTTAAATAGAATAAAATGTTTTATTAGGTGATCCAATCACACCTAAACAAAAAGGATTGGTGGCGACTCCACACCTCATTTTAAAGTCGATCCCCGTTTTTTTCCAAAATAAAAAAATAGTTTTGACAGCTTAGCGACTCCACTGGGGATAATAAAAGAGTCAAGCCGTGAAATTGATTATTTTCTATCCTTTTGTCGTAAATTAAAAATTTGATTTGAAAATCATGATTCTTTGTCGCATTTGTTTGCGATCTCCATGATTGCTATTGTTTGAGTCTCGTAGAATACTCTTGTATTGCATTGCATGACCGTTGTGGTCACACCCTTTAAGTGAGAGTGAGAAGCTATGCCTTCGAGAAGTTTTCACCTCCGCATGGGCTAGTGGATTACTTCCGGGATATATCCATACCTATGTCTTTATGAGATTTTCATCTCCGCATGGCCATAGGGAAATGTATTCCCCTGAACTGAACTCGATCCATATAAGCCTATAATGGGTGAGGATTGAGGAATCTGCTGGTTCAGGTACCCTTTCTCTAGAACTGAGCCGCATATAGTGAACCTTAAGGGTCAACCTTAGGTAGAACTGTGCCCAAATTTAGTGGCCACCCGAATAGGTACTTTATTTGTTATTTATTTCTTCTGTACTAACATGTTTGTTTTTGTTTTGTTTATGACTGCATTGCATTACATCATCATAGAAAGGAGGTGTTGATTCATATTCGATTTCTAAACAGAACAGTTTGTCATGGAAAATGGATTTCTTGGTAAAGTGGATTATAATACGGTTGTCTAAATATGGTCTAAGTAAACACAGCAGGCTGATAGTTCGCGGAGGAAAACAAGACTTTGTTTTATTGCCTGAGGATTCAAGCCAATAAAGATTGTTCGAGAGCCGTCGCATCCCGACTTTCTTAAAGGATCTAACCAACATCGCGAGGATAAATGAGTAATAAGTCACAACCCAGATCAAGCAAAAGGGAGCTAGTGGAGGTATCTATTAGAAGCTTACGAAATTTGACTTTTACGAAGAAAAGGGATTGATATCTTCATTTGGAATATGAGGGCAAGGCCGCATATGTAATCCATTTTGTGTAAAGGAATTTGTTTTCTAGAAAGTTGTTCTAATAGAACTGAATTTAGAATCAACGTATTTTTTTTCTTTTGCATTCATTCCATGCATTTGCATTGCATCACATCATTTGCATTAGATTTTTACAAAAAGGGCTCTAATTAATTGAAACCATTTCAGTTAATTTGGAAACTGATAAAAACTTACCAACCAAGTATCGTTACGGTACTCGTGTTAAGACAAAAGATATGGACCAAAGATTGGAAAGACTTGAACAACTTCAAAGAGAGATGCAAGAACAGTTACAAATGCAAATGTAAGAGCAAATGGCGAAAATCTAGCAAGATATGAGAGACCAACTGCTAGAGTCTCAAAGGAATATGATGAATCAGTTGTCCCAATTATTGACTAAGGGACTAGAAAAAAGGAAAAGCTCCATGATCAATGCTGGGGAAGACAATGAGGAACCTCTCTAACCTCTGGGTTTTACCCCGACAAATGTTCAGACGTGCCTGTAAGATGTACCTATTATCAGAACCCAGTAATATCAGGCCGATACCTCGACACTAGTGGATTACCCGATAGGCTCAGGCTCTAATTCGGAGGGCAATCTAACTAATCCTGTAGTTCCTGATCTGGATGAAATGGAAAAAACAAAGATGGGATTGCCAAAACAACTCAAGGATCAGTATAGGTGGTTGGAGGAAAATTTTAAGGCAATAGAGAATGTTGACTTCTACTGTGGGATTGACGCCAAGGATCTGAGTTTGGTTCCCGATCTAATACTCTCGCCAAAATTTAAGATTCTAGAATTTGAAAAGTACAATGGGACTAGTTGTCCTGAAGCTCACATTACAATGTTCTGTCGAAGGATGACATGATATGTTAATAACGACCAACTGTTAATCCACTGCTTCCAAGACAGTCTGATTGGGTCAACAGCTAAATGGTACAATCAATTGAGTCGTGCTAAAATCAATTCATGGAAGGACTTAGCACAAGCTTTTATAAAGCAGTATAGCCACGTAACGGACATGGCACCTGATAGAATTACCTTGCGGAATATGGAAAAGAAGTAAAATGAGAGTTTCAGGCAATATGCCTAAAGATAGAGAGAGGTAGCAACACAAGTCCAACCTCCTCTTCTAGAAAAGGAGACCACGATACTTTTCATTAATACTCTGAAAGCCCCGTTCATTAACCATATGATGGGAAGCACTACTCTGAGCTTTTCAGATATAGTAATGTCCGGTAAGATGATTGAAATTGCTATAAAAGTGGGAAGATAGATGCGGGAGAAAGCGCTAAAATGTTAACCCCGATAAATAAGGAAAATGAAGTAAACATCGTGAGCATGCCTTCCAAATTGGTCAACATAGGCCAGCTAAGGGCTGTAACCACCAGCTATCAAGGCTCTTCAAGGTAAGAATCCAACTCGAGGTTAAATACAGAAAAGCTCCGTTTTACACCCATCCCGATGTCATATAAGGAGTTGTATCAGCATCTTTTTTATGTGCATGTGGTGTCTCCGTTCTACTCGAAATCTGTGCAACCTCCATTCCCAAAATGGTACAATGAGAATGCTCAATGCGAGTACCATGTGGGAATAACAGGACACTTAATCGAAAACTGCACTACATTTAAAAAGTTGGTTGAAAGGTTCATTGAAATGGGAATTGTGAAGTTTGACGATTCCTCAGAACCTAATCGCTCTGATAATGAAGTAAATGCAACATTTGAAAGTGGAGGCAAAAGAGTTACGATGCCTTTAACAAGTCAAAATCCTGGAAGGAATATCAGGGAATTTGAATGACGTATCCAAAGAGGGAACCAGGGAATAAAAATTTCAAAACCCTTACGTACTTGGGAGTGTTTTGAACAATGGGACTGTGGAAGAGATCCCTGTATTTTTAGAGTTGATCTAGAGTAATGTTCAAAACACGCTTGTTACTTTAAGCCTCGGGGCAATAAGAATCCTTTTGTGAAATAAGCTTGGGTCTAGAATCTTTATTTCAATAAAATACATCTTTTTGAGCAAATATTCTTTCATTCTTTATATATTCTTTAGTTCTTTGGACTGTCTTTTAAATATGCTTTCATTCTTCATTCATGATCATACCATACAAATAATCATCCTTAGAATCATTTATTCTTTGGAATCTGTCTTCATACCTACAATAGGTCTCCAGATATCAATGACATGAGCAACGTTGTAACTAACTCCCTTTTGGGGTGAGATATGTGTTTAAGCGGATCTCAGGACTTTGAAGATAGAACAAGATGAAAAATAGATCCTACTCTATAAAAGGTCAGTGGACATTTTGAGCAAGAAGCAAAGATCAGAGCTTGAGTCACTGTAAAGCCAAAGCGAATCGTCATTGAGTTATTCCAAGAATTCAAAGATGTTTTCACATAACTATGTCAAGATATCCTTGGGATATTGAGACTTGTAGACGCTAAAAAGTATCTATATGGGTGTCAAAGAACACATGTTAATGGTTTCACCATGGAAGGGGATTGTATCAGTTAGGCTGTATGTAGGGAGACAAGATTTATGTGCCTCATTCATTTCTTCACAGATTTTCTCTATGCAGGGTATGGATGTTATCATGCCATTCTCCTCTAATATACATTGATTCATTTTGGCAGTCGTCAATTACTTCATGAAGAGGGTGGAGGTCGCTTCATATGCTAATGTTGCAAAATCGACAGTCATCAAACCCAAAAAATAAATCAGGTGCTGACAAGTAATGTCAGAAAATATCATGTCTAATACAACTGCACAATGTCAAAAGTTCACAGTCTGTTCAAAGATCAGACACAATATCACAGTGCAGCAAAAGCAGCTAAAAAAATAAAAGTACAAAAAAAACAATAAAACAAAGGTCATAGTGAAAGGTGAACGAGACTTGTAAAGATTGGCATAAAGAAGTTACCATTTACCCTCTATGTTTATCAAACGTCGGCTAGGACCTTTGCTGGGGTAACACATTGCTCATTGGTTTTGAAGACGAGATTCTTTTTCTTCGAGTCTTGTCAAAATTAAAGTTGGATAAGGTACAATAGATCTAAGCTCGATATGATCAGTTAAATTCGAAGAGAGGAGATTCTGTCATGGTCCAATGCACCAGAATTGAATGATGTGAGCTTATAATAAAGAGGTTCATCCTAGAAAATTCCATGAGGAGAACTTGATAGTGAAGAAGATCCTTCCTATACAAAAGGACTTCAAAAGAAGAAATATGTCAAACTAGGAGGGATCTTATGTAGTAAAGAAGGCCTATTCTGGAGGAGCATTGATATTGACCAAGACGGATGGCAAATTCAGTCAATGAGTATTCTACCTAAAAGGGGAGAGTCCAAGGTGAAAACCCACAAAGGGTGCCTTGAGACCTTAAAAAAAATGAAATAAAAAAAAAGAAAAAAGAAAAAAAAAGAATCAATCAAAAAATTTTAAAAAAAAGAAAGAAAAAGGAGAGGCCAAGGCGAAAACCCGCAAATGGCACTTTGAGACCAAAGGGGATTTGAGTTGAAAACCCGAAAAGGGCGGCTCAAATTTGGATAAAAGTGGGGCATACAGTAGTCTTGCTATGCCTGAATTAACGATGAAGAAGTATGCTACGTCTTGGGGCATCGACAAAGTACTCTGGATCCCCTAAACACATATTAAGCTCAAAATAGTCCTTAAGAAGTTGGTACAGAGAAGTTTAAGTTACGATATCTCGGGCACCTAGTTTTTCATTTTTACCCATTTTTTTTGCTATCTTTGATTACCTTATTCTTTTCAGGACATGTCCCAATAAATTTCTTTCTTAGTTGCATTTGCTTACTTGTGTCAAGTTATACTCTCAATTAATTCCTTTCTTGTCCATGGTTATGATCTTTTTCAAGCATTTTGCAATGAAATAACGATTAGTGGACTAATAATACTTTCATAAAAGGAGTTTCGCATATTACTTTGGAAGCTTCTAAATAATATAAGAACTTGAAACGAGACTATTGTTTAAAACTCACCAAGCTTAAGGGTTGGAAATATTTAAGCCCAAATTGAGATTATATTTAAGCCCAAATTGAGATTATCTCATTGGATTTTCTGTCAAAGATATTGGTTGAACAAAAAGAAATTACATTGGCGTTATAATCCCAACAAAGAACGAGTAATGGGATTATTCTCGAGAAAAGAAAAATAGTATCAAGCATATATGTCAGGTCATTACACCCAGGGAATGGTGTAACATATCAAATTGATTGAAGATGATGCAAATCCTATACCTCTGAGTTGCAACAAGATGGATAGAAGAAACCAAACGTTATTCCCCTGAAGTTAAAGTGGGAGGTTCAAACTTTATGTCCTAAAAGTTATAGTGTAAGGAACTCTGAAATTACAGCGGGGCAAGCTTGCTGAGCAGAATGTGATTGTTTCTTTAGGTTTTCTGTCAAGAATACCAGCCGAACAAGATGGCAGCATAATAAATCAGTGATAATGCCCTGATGAACAACAAGCAATGATACCTTAAGCCTTTTAAAAAAGATCATTTTCATTTCTTTATAACACGTCTAGTTAGGAGCATTTGATTCATTTTGATCATAGCATCCTAATTATTTGACATAAGCATCACATCTAGTTAGGAGCATTTGATTCATTTTGATCATAGCATCCTAATTATTTGGCATAAGCATAGATACATGAAACTGAGTCTACAGGACATGTCGCAGAGGATGGTGTAGTAACATCGGTGAAGTCAGGTCTTATCTCCCTAAAGTTGTAGTGAAGTAGACTGAAGATAACGAATCTTATTTCCCTAAAGTTGTAGTGAAGTAGACTGAAGATAACGAATCTTATTTCCCTAAAGTTACAGTGGAACAGATTAAAGCTATAAAGAAACAGATCTTATCTCTTTAAAGTTGCAGTAGAGTAGATCATAGCAAACCTTATCTTCCTAAAGTTGTAGTGGAGCAGGTTGAAGTGACAAGTCTTATCTCCCTGAAATTGCAGTGGAGCAGACTGAAGATAGCGAATCTTATTTCCCTGAAGTTGCAGTGAAATAGATTGAAGCTATAAATAAACATATCTTACCTCTCTGAAGTTGTAGTAGAGCAGATCATAGCAAACCTTATCTCCCTGAAGTTGCAGTGGAGCAGGTTGAAGTGACTAGCCTTATCTCTCTGAGGTAGCAAGAGAGTAGGTTGGTGATTGTAGTCTTATCTTCCTGAGGTAGCAAGGAAGCAGAATGAAGATTGAAGATCTTATCTCTCTAAGCAGTTGTGGAGCAGATCGAAGATGGCAAATCTTATCTCCATGTATTGGTAATGGAGTAGATTTTAGCCACTAGCCTTATCTATCTGAGGTAGCAAGAGAGTAGGTTGGCGATTGTAGTCTTATCTTTCTGAGGTAGCAAGGAACCAGACTGAAGATTGAAGATCTTATCTCCCTAAGCAGTTGTAGAGCAGATAAAAGATGACAAATCTTATCTCTATGTATCAGCAATGGAGCAGATTTTAGCCACTAGCCTTATCTCTCTGAGGTAGCAAGAGAGCATGTTAGCGATTGTAGTCTTTATCTTCCTAAGGTAGCAAGGAAGCAGACTGAAGATTGAAGATCTTATCTCCCTAAGCAGTTGTGGAGCAGATTGAAAATGGCGAATCTTATCTCCATGTATCGAAAATGGAGCAGATTTTAGCCACTAGCCTTATCTCTCTGAGGTAGCAAGAGAGCAGGTCGGCGATTGTAGTCTTATCTTCCTGAGGTAGCAAGGAAGCAGACTGAAGATTGAAGATCTTATTTCCCTAAGTAGTTGTAGAGTAGATCGAAGATGGTGAATCTTATCTCCATGTATCGGCAATGGAGCAGATTTTAACCACTAGTCTTATCTCTCTGACGTAGCAAGAGAGCAGGTTGACGATTGTAGTCTTATCTTCTTGAGGTAGCAAGGAAGTAGACTGAAGATTGTAGATTTTATTTCCCTGATGTAGCAGTGGAGCAGATCAAAGATAGCGAATGTTATCTTCCCAAGGTAGTAAAGGAGCAGATTGAAGTCACCAGCCTTATCTCCCTAAGATTGCAGTGGAGCAGGTTGAAATCACTGATTCTTATTTCCTTAAAGTTCTAGTAGAGTATACCCCTGAAGACAGTGGGATCGAATGGGGCTATTTGCAGAAAAGGAGAGCCAAAAAAGCAAGATTCAGCAAGACAGGGCAAAATCGATCCTTTTAAAGTCTTTACTCTATTCCCGTTACACGACAATGAGCAAAGAGGGGCAACTGTAATAGGCCCAATTTGCCCGGGCCCATACAAAAAACAAAAAAACCAAAATAAATAAAATAAAATAATAAACAGAATAAAGCCCATTAGTCCAAAACAGTCCATGACCCAATTACATAAAATAACCTAAATAACATCCGACTCAAACATTAAACCCAAATCACCAACCTAATACCCAAATGAATTAATATCACAATACGCCCAATCCCAAAACTAGCCCAAACGGCCCGAACAGATGAAGCGTCTGGAAACCCCAGGTCACCAAACTGCTACTCACGTGCACCGCAGCCTCCCCACGAATGGCCTTCCTCCGTACAATCGAACCTGCGAGTAGAAGCAAATAACAACAGCCACAACAAATAAAACGAAAGGAATAGCAAGAAAATTTGTATTTATTTTATTATTATTTTATTTCTACCTATGTTCTGCTATAAAAGGGGCCGACTGTATTTTGTAAGGGGGACTTACACACCAAAAATAAATAAAAAAGAACCTGGTGCAAAAATTTTAAAGGTGATTTTAGATCCAACTTTTCTTGATTTTACGCTTTTCTTTTGATTCTATTCTTTTTTTCATTAGAACTTTAAAACATTTGAAAATATAAAAAACGAGAAATTTACCTTACGAATAGGCTGCGGGATTTCATTTGTTTCGTTGAAATCGAAGCTTTGAGGGGGTTTTATGGCCGAAAATGCTCCTCGAAGCCTGAATCTGCCGGACGCCGTTTATGGTGGAGGATCGGCATTCAAAGGAGGGGTTGTGATCGGTTGAGGGAGAGTAAAAAGGGGCTAGGGTTTGGTTCGGCTGAATTTGGCTTGATTTTAGCCTTTATAAAGGAGCAAAAACAGTGTCGTTTTAAGCTTGTTTCAATGGCTCCAAAACGGTGTCGTATAGGCCATGCCCGATCCAACCCAGATCCGTACGTTCTGCTTAAAGGGAACATTTGCGCAATTGATCCCTTCCTTTCGCATGGTCATTCAATTAGGCATTATTTGTTTTTCTATGTTTTTTAATTAATCTCTATAATTCGCGCTTATATTCAATTTGGTCCGCGTTTAAACGCTGTATTTTGGGAGCTGGAATATTTCCAGTTTTGATCCTTGGGCATTCGTGCGCATTGCGCTTTAGTCCCTTTTTTAATTTCAATGGTTTATTTTATTTATAAAGTTTCCCTTTTATTTTAATTGAGTTTTTTTTTTGTTATTTGTGTAATTCATTATTTTTTAAAAATTCACCTAACATTCAATTTTTTAATTTTTATTTATTTTTTTTATATTTTGAGGTTCTTTGATAATTCTACTTTGTTTTTTTATAAAATTATTATTGTAAAATTTTTTTATATCATATATTTTAACATTTTGTATAATATTTCATTTAAATGTTCTTATATATTATTATACATATATAGTTTATAATAAAGTTAATTTTATTCTATATACATTATTAATTTCACGTTATTTTATACATATAATTTCTTTTGAATCTATTCATATATATATATATATTTTAAATCTATTATGTATATAGTTGATTCCCTAAAAACGTATTTTATTATATATTTTTGTTATTTAAAAATCTTACATATTTTATATATTATTTAGATTATTTTTTATTGTATGTATACTATCAACCTCAAATAGATGTATCATCTTTTAAAATATTTTACACATTATTTGATTCAAATTTCTTCTTTTTATAATATTTATTTTAATAATTATTTATATATCATTTTTTTATACATACAAATTATTTTAAATTTTAACATGTGTTATTCATTTGTAAATTTTTCATATAGTTTTTGCATTATTTGTATAGACTCCTAGTCTCCATATTGTTTTGTATATTATGTGTGGTTTTTTGTTTTTATATTGTTTCATATGTTATTGTTTCATATTGTCAATTAGTCTTTGGTGTTACTTTCTTAATTTTATTTATCTATGTTTGAAAGCTTGTTGTAGTTTTATTTTGATATGTTTCTTTAATTAGCTATCTTTCTAGTTTCCATTATTTTGATTATTAATGTTTGGATGTGAGCTCATTGTTATTGTATGTTTATAAATTTATTCTTTTTATTTTTACGTCTATACTATTTTCACTCATTAGTAGGATACATTATTAGTGTATATTGTCTCATGTTTATAACTTCACCTTTTGTTCACAAGTGTTGCGTTGTAATTTTCAACTATTTGTTCTAAAATTAATTATTCCATTTTATTTCAAGTTAAACCAATGCGTTTTGAGCTAGTTTTACAATTGTTTATTTGAAAAAATTCCCTAAAACAAAGGCAATGTTTGATGTTTGGAAATTCGAGATCGTGCCCTAACGTGCTGGGTTTCGATTCTCCGTTTGTCCAAAATAATCAAATATTCCTTTAAAATTTCATCTGTGTTTTCTAAATTTTAAAACAAGGCAATGTTCTATGTTTGGAAATCCGAGAAATCGTGCCCTAACGTATTGGTTTTCGGTTTTTCGTTGGACCAAATAATTGAACAACCTTTTGTAATTTTCAAATGTATGAGGCTTTGGAAGTCAAGAATTTATCATGGCTTCGAGGGTTTAAAGAACTGTGTCCTAACGTGCTGGATGTGATACTGTACTCCTTTGAAACAAGAGAATTTTGACGTCCAATTTGAGTCATTCAAATGTTTTGAATTAAAAGAAATTGTATTTCAAAATATTTTTTTAAATCTTAGACATAAGGACATTATTTAATCAATTTGGTACCAATTTTGGGCGTAGCGAGGATGCTAATCCTTCCTCGTACGTAACCGGCTCCCAAACCGGTTTTTTCAAATTTCGTAGGCCAAAATTGATTTAAATAGAATAAAATATTTTATTAGGTGATCCAATCACACCTAAACAAAAAGGATTGGTGGCGACTCCACACTCGTTTTAAAGTCGATCTCCGTTTTTTTTCCAAAATAAAAAAAAAATGGTTCCGACAGCTATAAAATAGATGTATTAACAAAGACATAAATACTTGCATAATAATATTTGTTGCAAGTTCAAGATTTGCATGGGCTATAAATTTGTAGAAAGTGTTGGGTGCAAGAAATGGTAAGAC
Organism: Gossypium longicalyx; assembly: GCA_025698465.1. Lineage (NCBI taxonomy): Eukaryota > Viridiplantae > Streptophyta > Magnoliopsida > Malvales > Malvaceae > Gossypium > Gossypium longicalyx. The sequence goes on from CM046999.1 coordinate 43,359,364, forward strand.
GCATCGCACACCTAGAGAAAGGACTCAAGATTCGAAGTCTGAAGATGCCATTGTTAAGAGAGATAACAATAAACTTCGAAAGGACTAGTCATCATAGATCGTAAAATAAACATGGAGAATATATTAATTATATAAAAATGATATATATTAGCAATTTTTATTTAAATATTTTCATTCAATTAATAACTCTAAAAATTCATAAAGAAGTTTGAATTTTATTATTATTTTCATTCATGTTTGAATTTTATTACTATTTTCATTTCAACTATAATTATAGTTTAAAGTTTTTTTTATAATATTTTAATTATCAAAATATTAATATATTTTATTTATGTTGAATAATTCAAATATTATCATTTTACATTAATTACATAAAATAAAAATGTTTTATCTAATAAAATAAAATAAAAATACACGTAAATCAAGTCTAATCATGTGCCATTAAGAATCAATATAATATAAATTATTAATTATTAAAATTTATATAAGTATATGAAAAATCTAACTATAACATGTAAAATACACAAATATAATATAAATGTATCGATTGCCAAATCTCATTAATAAGAACATAGTTTTGCTCTTTTAGGATTTCATTCTACATAAATTTTCCCTTTTCCGGATGAGAAACTTCATTGTTATGATAAGCTTCAAAAAATAAAGAAAGAATGTCGGAAGGTTCCGAATACAAGGGAACAAATAAGCTCAAAGCTAAACATATAAATAGATAATCGATATTGATTGTCTGCAAAGGCAAACTCAAGAATTTTTTTAGGGTTGAAATAAAATTGTAAAATTTTGAGGATTCAAAGTTAAATATATTGTGTTAAAAATATTCAATTTAAATTATTTATTTTTTAGAAAACCAAAATTTGAATTTTCTTTTCATTTAACTAAATACTTAAAATGCTTAAATTTAATATTTTATTTATTGAAACATCTTATATAGTAATTTCACCATTAAGCTAAAGAAGTTCAAAGCCCCTCACTATGCCTCTTATTGCCTGAACAAAAGTAAGGTCATATCGATTGAACATGAATGAAGATGAAATCTTTATAGTAAAATTTTCTAGATATCAAAAGCATAAATAAAGTTAAATAAACTTCCATGTGTACATTTAATATAATTTTTATTCGATCAAATCAGTTGAATTAGAAATAAGTTGGAGTATTAATTTAACTTGAGGAGTCAAATTAGTTTATCTGTGAACCGACTAAATTGACCGGATCGACCGATTGATTCAATCATCGGTTATGTTTTGAAAACATTATTTATCATTGAAAAAACATATATAAAGATAGACCGAGAAAGAGAAAATGGTTTAGAGAGAGAAGTATCATTTAATGCAATCTACAATTTTCATCATCATCTTTTAATTTTACATTTGAAAACAACATTTTGAAATAAAAGTTTCCAAAAATACCTATGTATATTTTGGTTTTTAGCTTAAGAGTTGTTTAAGGTGACCATGAGTTGTTTCTGGTCATGACTTGGTTTTTTAAAAAAAAGCTTAATGATAAAAAAAAAATCCTCAATCAAAAATTAAAAAAAATTAATTAAGTTATTATGAAAAAAGTGCACTCAATTGAGCTCTCAGTGACCTAAAAAAAATTCTATTAGCTTCTTCCATTAATAAAAATCATCAGCTAGTCAGTTTGACCATTAACATCTGAAAGCCACTAGAAATTGAAGGTTAGATTGTAACCCTACATGCATCCCATTTTGATAAGGTCGAAAAAACTTCCAACAATTTTCCCAAATTATTGCAAGGTTGGTTGGGCCATGCTGCCTAAAGGTGGACAAATCTTAATAAATATATATATGATGTTGATTGATCAAACACTTATGATGTTGACAGTTTTATTTTTTCAATGCCCCACTTATCTTTGAAAATATTGTAATTCAACGCTCCAAACTTGTTTTGCCTCCAAAACAATATGCATATTTCAACAAAAGAAAAAAAAAGCAATATATATGAGGATAATTATTTTATTCACATTTTTAATTGATATTTAAAAATAAAAAATGAAAATATATGATATTTTTAAATTTTTTCTTTTGAAATAAAAAAATTCTATCATTAATGTATTAATAGAAAATAAAAAACATCATAGTGTAAGTGAATTTTTATATTAAAAATATATTTATCAAAATTTGTTCCTAAATGAAATGCGGAGATATTTGTAAATTTTAAGTTTTATCCTTAAATATTATTTTAGTTATCTTATTTTAAAAAATTATAAAAATATTCAATTTTATAAAAATATTTATTACTTTTAAAAGTTGATTTTCAGAGATTTTTTTTAAAAAAATTTAAATTGATGCATGACATAACACGAATGAAAAATCTCTAGATGAGTTTGATTAGAGTGAATGTATCTAATAGGTCTCTCTATTATAGGGATTTGATTAAATTAATATTTTTATTATTAAATGGATCAATTTAGTTCTTTTACTATTAAAAAGAATCAAATAAGATCAAATTAGAATGATTAACATTTATTGTTTAACAAAGTTAAATTTTTTTAAAGCTTTTATGGTTCCGTAAATGACATCTTTTGTCTAGAATTAAGCTGCAATTGAAAAAAAATTCTATACATTTTAATATAGTAGATGGTAACTCTATTAAAATTTAGACTTATTTAATTCTGTTTAATAGTATAGGGACTAAATTGATCTATTTAATAATAGAAAGACTAATTTGATCTAGTCCTTATAATACAGGGATCTCCTAAGTACTTTAACCTTTGATTAGACTAGTTAATATAATAGAAAAATAAAATTATATAATTATAAATATATTTACAACATTTATAATTTTTAATATTCAAATTTCTAACTACCATGTTTTTAACCAATATTTTTTAATTTCTACTTGTGGGTATTAGAGGTTCTTTCAAAAATATAAAAATATGATAATAAATTTAAGTTTCTTTTATTTCGTATTTGATATACTATACTTTCATAAATCTAAATGTGATAAACAAATAACTTTATTATTAATAAATGTGAATTATTCTTTTTTTTTTTTAAAAATAAATGTGATTTACACATATCTATAATCTATAATTTATATAAGAATGATTTTTGAAAGGAAAAAATTATTAAACCGACAAAATTACATTTATTGTTATTTGTACCACTAAATTAACATTTAAAACACTATTTCTTAAATAATTATAACAAGATATTAATTTCTTGATTTTATTATAACATTATAAACAATAATTAATAATGAAATATATTCGTATCACAACTCTTATAGCGCATATTTTTTAGTTTTTAATTAGTGATAGTGATTTATTTTTAAGTAATCCTAAATTACACATATTATTTTAAATTAATTTTTATTTAATTAATGTTACATTTATATATAAATTAAAATTGCACTTTATTATAAATTAAAATCTGACAAATAATGAATTAAACTTTCATTATAATTTAAACTATTCAAATAAAAAAGAAAATATTTTTACTATTATATTAAAACTAAATAAAACTATTGACCAGATAAATTGTGATAAAATATGAAATTACACTTTATACTCATATTGAATGATATTTTTATTGTGATTTGAACTATTAAAATTTATAATTAATATCTCATTATATTTTAATTGCTTTATATTACATAAAATAAAAATAAGCATTTGTGAATATATGCCCAACAAAAATCATAGAAGTTTCTTTTTTTTCATTAAAAAATATTTTTTATGTAACACGTGTTCAAAACCCAACCATTGATAGATTATGATTGCAAAGAAATCAGAGCCCTCCGTTAATGTCTTCTCACATGGAAGCATGTGATATCAGCCAAGTACTACCAAAGTAGCATTTTGGACTTATTATATTTAAAAAATAAAATAAAATAATAACGCAATTAAAAAAAAGTAATCATTTTAAGTCAACCGACCAGTCCTTCGGTCGATAGGAACATAATTATTTATTATCACACCAATGATTTTTTTAAAAAAATACGATGAATGGTGTATTTCTTTCGTATTTTCATATTTTAATCAAATTCATAAGTATTTTTTACAAGAATAATATTTTTATTACATCACATTTTTATTATTTTATATTGAATGAATAACCATCTCAGATTTAAAAATCTATTATTTTCCGATAAGACACAGTTCAGTGTGTCCATGTTCATCTTACACTTTGAGGACCCCACATGGTAAAAATGCAAAAGAAAAGCTAACTGAAATAAGTCAACCAAACAGTCCTTTGGTAGATAGGGATATTGTTTGTTTATTTATTTATTATTTACTATTTTTTTTAGAAAAACATATTATATTCTACCATCAATATTTGGTAATTCTAATTAGCATATCCAAAACAATTGAATTAGGAGAAGTTTTTGTTTTAGTCACTTAATTAAAAAATTATAATTTAATTATTAAATTATTTAAAAAGTTTTTATTGTTTGCACTGTATGTATCAATAGAAAATTTTCTTTCCTCTCCTTGTCTATAATTAAATTTTTTTTATAAAATAATTTTGGACGTCAAGAATTTTCAAATCAAAATTCAAACTTTTTTTCTCTAATCTATAACATTTATTATTAGATTAACTTGGATTTAATATATGTTTTTCTACTTGTCAATTGGTATTGATCTACCATACCAATAATTGAATCGTTACTTGAAATTTACTGGTGGAACTTAAAAAAAAAAAAAAGCTTAATAACTCAATGACTTATTAAATAAAAAAACTTTTAAATAGCTCAATGACTTAAATAAAAACTTTTAAATATTTTAATGATCAAATTGTAACTCATTTAATTAAGTGACCAAAATAAAAAACTATCCTTCAATTTATTTAGTTTTAGTTTTGGTTCATTTTATTTTATTTTTCCATTTCATTTCATTAACCTTACGAGAAGCAATAATATGATAAATATTAGGCTCCCGTGAGTGACCAAAGAGGTTAAAAATAAACACTTTGGAACACCAAATCCATTTTACGAATTACTGATTATTTTAAAATAATAAAATCCATTGCAAATTTCAGATAGTATAAAAATGAAATTATTAAATGTAATAATAAGAAATTACATCACAAAAAGAATTTAAATTTTCTCTTTTACCAAGTTGCATTCAATGTGAAAGTAATTTTTTTTATGACCAAAAAAGAAGATTGGGCAGAGTTTGTTAACTATTTGCAGAATAAAGATTAGTGTGGTGTTCTGTTAAATTCCCTTATTTTTTTTCTTTATCATTGTCATGTCATGTCATGTCATTCCTTTTCCTCTATAAATTCTCACACACAACCCTCTACTTATATTAAATTTGTATATTTTCCCCTGGGGAAATCCTTTTTAAATGTTTTTCGTAAAATTTTGTAAGTAACAATGATGTCTACCACAACTATTTAATATCAATAATAATAAAATATTAATGAATTTCACTCAAACATATTTTTTATCCCTAATTTTTTTACAATTAAATTAAATTTTTTATAGAAAAAATCAAATGATAAATGATAGTGTTAGACATAAATTGATTTAGACTAAATAATGGTTATGGTCTGTTTACTGTTTTTAAATTTAGAATTATGTATCTATTCTTTAATTTGATATAATTTTGATTTTTGATTTCTCTATCTAATATCATTAGTTAGTTGAAATAATTGATATCCTTAATTATTTTGCTCAAAATGTTGAGTTTGATTTTTTTTTTTAAATACCCATTCCAACTTTATGCATATATATATATATATATATATATGTGTGTGTGTGTATTGTGTTAGAAAGGACTTTTCAAGAGAAATTCACATAATTATTTTTATCGATATAGTTAAGGATTCTAATTATTTGAGCTAACTAATGCAATTGTAAAAGTAGATGATTAAATGATGTCAAATTAAAATATAATGACTAAATCTCAAATGTGAGCATAATAAAAGGATGAAAGCTACAACCATTATATTATAATGACTAAAAAAACCAATGTCATATGTCAAATTATAATATAATTTACATATGATATAAAAAATTAATCAAAATAATTGAGAATGTTAATTATTTAGACTAACTAATATTATATGTTAAATTAAAAAATAAAAACCAAATCTTAAATGTTATTATAATAAAGAAACCAAAACTACAAATTTACCATTATAATTATAATAAGGAGACCGTAGTTATCGAATGGTTTGTGGAATTTTCAGCAAATTATCCAATAATATATTTTTTTCTTGAAAAATTATTGTACAAAGATATGCATAATAACAACTAAAAGAATATTTAAAAAAAATCAACTTGATAAAGAGAAAATAAAGAAATAATGATTGACTGAAATATGTCAATTATTAAAGGGCGATTATAACAATGTTAACTTTTGCATTGTAAATTATGAATAAAAATCATCTCAAAAAGAGTAAAACGAGAAACATTTTTGTTGGGTTTCGAAAACCAAAGTACTATGTTTGGTTCCCTAGTGGTACCTTAGAACCAAAGAACAGCTGAAAGCTAACAATACCACCGGCATTGGCATTGGATACTCAGTTTCTATTTTGATTTTATTTAATATTTTAATCTTTTGTTGTAAAAAAGAAATTACATCTTTCCAAAATTTTACAATTTATTTTATGAGATTAAACCTATTATTTGTTATAATATTTTAATTAAAAAATATACAAAATATTTTTGTTAAATTTTTTTATGTACATCTTATAATCATATCCAGTTTAAATTACTGCATTTTTACCCACAGGAAGAACAACAGTGGACAAAAACAAAACCCCATACCATGTTCAAATGTGAATCCAGAAGCCGTAAAACACAGTGGATTTTGTCTTGTCAGCCAAAAAAAAAGTGTATATATATAAAGAAGAATGCAGTGAAGTGGAGTCTATCAACCCATACCTCGTCAGGTCATCTTTTTGGGTCCCATTACCCCCCCCTCCTTCTTCAACGCTGTTTCTTTGTTAGCCCCAAAAATACTATAAACAAAGACATAGAAAGAGAAAATCTTGTTTCTATAGACATTGTGTTCTTTAAAAAGACAAGAAAAAAAGACAGAGAAACAAGCAAAACAAGTGTGTGTGTTTTTAGGACAAGTTGAGGCTTTTGGTTTTCGGATGCCATTACCAAATCTTGGGTTCTTTCTGTTTTCAACTTTTTAGTAAGGTAATCTTTGATTCTTGGCAACATTGTTCAAAATCTTTGCTTTGTTTAATCTGTTTCTGAGAATGGGTTTTTATCAAATCTAAGTTTTAATGGCTAAACTAATTCCTTTGCTTCGATTTAGCTTTGGTAGAACTTTGTCTATTTCATTGTCGAACTCGAAAATGTTATCAATTTTGCCATAAAAAATTCATCTTTTTTATATATTTTTTGGCTAATTATTTGCTTTGTTTTGCAGTTTTGTGAAGCTAAATTTGTTTCTGATCGATTCGGCAGACATTGTTTGAAGCCAAGTAAGTTCCTCAGATCTGAAAATTGCTTCTTTAGATCTGTAATGTTCTAGAGCTTAAACTCTACTCATTACTTTCATGTTTTTCTTTTCATTTTTTGATTTTTCGAACTATGTTAGTCGGTTGTGAGCATCGGATATGAGTATGTTCTAATGTATCAAGAAAAATGACGAGTCTTTGAATAAATCTATGCTTCAATTTAGCTTTCTTTAAAGCCATTTTTGTTAGTCTGATTCATATTCTTTGTGTTTCAAAGATTTGAAATATTTATTTCTGAGTTTTGCTTTGAAAATGTATGAATTTGGTGTCTGTAATTGTTAGTTTTTTGTTTACTATAATGACATTGATGTTTGTTAAACTAAAACATCGCTGGTATGGATTTGGTTTCGGACAAAATAAATACATGTCTTTCTTTGGTGTTTTCATGTTTTCTTATTGTTTAATTTCAATCCCTTTTTGTTTCAGATTGGCTTCTCATACATTGATTGCACTTATGGGATCTGGCTTGAGAGAGGAAGTGTCTTAAATATGGATCTCGGAGAAGATAGCGGCCGGTTGGGGTCGCTACCGACGACAACGTCTAGAACTATGTCATCATCTTCGTCGGCATTCTTTTCTGCAAATCAGTCACCGTTCTTTTCCCCGAGATCATCGACCTGTCTGTTGTCTGAATCAGCACGGTTTGACGTTCAATGTGATAGTACTAATTTCAGTGTTGATCCTCCAAGTTCGAGTTCTGGAATTCCAGATCCTGAATGCCTTGCAAATGTTGGATTTGCTGTTTCGGATGTGTCATTAATGCCGGCTGCTTGTATTTCAAGTGATTTCCCGAAATTTGACCACTCGTCATGCACTTATGGCCATTTGCATGACAATGGGATTTCTGATATTATAGAGAAACACAGAAGGCATATAAGAAGCCATGATATGATGTTTTCCCCTGTTCCGATATCATTATCTTCTTATCAGCAAAGTAGTTATGACGTTTACATCGGGTTACATGGTCGGAAACCTTCCTTGCTGAGGTTCACGAATTGGCTCCGTGCTGAATTGGAAGTTCAAGGGATGAGTTGCTTTGTATCCGATAGAGCTCGTTTTAGGAACTCGCGTAAGCATGGACGTATAGAAAGGGCAATGGATGTTTCTTCCTTTGGTGTTTTGATTCTAACAAAAAAGTCATTCAGGAATCCATATACTATCAAGGAGCTTAGATTTTTTTCGAGCAAGAAAAACTTGGTTCCGATCTATTTTGATTTGAATATGGGTGATTGTCTTGTCCGGGATATAGTTGAGAAGAGGGGAGAGGTATGGGAAAAACATGGGGGTGAGTTATGGATTTCGTATGGAGGATTGGAGAAGGAATGGAAGGAAGCCGTTAATGGCCTTGTCCGAGCCGATGCATGGAAACTGGAAGCTCTGGAGGGTTGTTGGAGAGACTGCATATTACGAGCTGTAACACATTTGGCAATGCGGTTAGGAAGACGAAGTGTTGTAGATCGGTTAACGAAGTGGAGAGAAAAGGTAGACAAAGAGGAATTCCCGTTTCCTCGAAATGAAAACTTCATCGGCAGGAAGAAAGAATTGTCTGAGCTAGAATTTATACTTTTTGGTGACATTTCCGGAGAATCTGAAAGAGATTATTTCGAACTTGAGGCTAGATCAAAGAGAAAGCATTTGACAATCGGGTGGAGTAAGAGCAGATCATTGGAGGAACGACGTATGGAATGCAATTGGGAGAATGGTAGCCGGAAGGGTAAAGAACCAGTCATTTGGAAGGAGTCGGAAAAGGAGATCGAGATGCAAAGCACCGAAAGGCAGCGCTATCAAAGACCAAGAAGCAGTGGACGGAATTCACGAAGAAAGAGACCAGCGAAATTCATATATGGAAAGGGTATTGCCTGTGTAACGGGGGACTCCGGAATAGGGAAGACTGAGCTTCTTCTCGAGTTTGCCTACAGATATCACCAGAGGTATAAGATGGTTCTATGGATAGGTGGGGAAAGCAGGTACATTAGGCAGAATTATCTAAATCTCTGGTCGTTTTTGGACGTCGATGTCGGGGTTGAAAACTGCATAGACAAAAAGAGAATGAAAAGCTTCGAGGAGCAAGAGGAGGCGGCCATTTCTCGAGTCCGAAAAGAGCTAATGAGAAGCATACCTTTTCTGGTGGTGATTGATAATTTGGAGAGTGAAAAGGATTGGTGGGATCAAAAGTTTGTAATGGATCTTCTTCCTCGTTTTGGCGGAGAGACTCACATTCTAATATCAACTCGCCTTCCCCGTGTGATGAATTTAGAACCTTTAAAACTCTCGTACTTGTCTGGAGTAGAGGCGATGTCACTAATGCAGGGAAGTGTAAAAGACTACCCTATTGCAGAGATCGATGTTCTTAGAGTCATTGAGGAGAAAGTCGGAAGGCTAACTTTGGGCCTAGCGATTGTAGGCGCAATCTTATCTGAGCTACCTATAAATCCAAGCCGGCTACTGGATACCATCAACCGGCTGCCCTCGAGAGACTTCTCATGGAGTGGTAGGGAAGCTCATTCATTGAGGAAAAACACATTCCTCCTGCAACTCTTCGAGGTATGTTTTTCGATATTTGATCATGCGGATGGACCAAGGAGCTTAGCAACGAGAATGGTTCAGGTGAGTGGTTGGTTTGCACCTGCTGCGATTCCAGTTTCCCTGTTAGCACTAGCTGCTCACAAGATACCTGAGAAACATACAGGAACCCGGTTTTGGAGAAAACTATTACGTTCCTTGACATGTGGTTTTTCTTCGTGTTACTCCAAAAGATTTGAGTCTGAAGCATCTTCCATGTTACTAAGATTTAATTTAGCAAGAAGTAGTACCAAGGAAGGTTATATCCATTTCAACGAAGTCATCAGGATGTACGCTCGGAGGAGAGGAGTTACTGGGGTTTCACATGCCATGGTTCAAGCTGTAGTCAGTCATGCGTCATTATCCCACCACTCAGAACATATATGGGCAGTATGTTTCTTGCTATTCGGATTTGGAAATGATCCAACAGTTGTTGAGCTCAGGGTGTCGGAATTATTGTACATTGTCAAAGAAGTGATTTTGCCTCTTGCAATTCGGACATTCTTGGTATTCTCCCGGTGCAGTGCTGCTCTGGAACTCCTCCGACTATGCACCGATGCTTTGGAGGCTGCAGACCAGGCATTTGTTACCCCAGTCGAGAAATGGTTGAACAAATCACTTTGTTGGGGGCCTATCAGAACGAACGCGCAATTGAATCCATGTCTTTGGCAGGAACTGGCATTAACGAGAGCCACCGTGCTAGAAACCAGGGCGAAGTTAATGCTAAGAGGGGGGCAATTCGACATAGGAGATGACCTAATCCGGAAAGCCATTTTTATTCGGAACTCGATCAGTGGTGAGGATCATCCGGATACAGTATCCGCTCGTGAAACTCTAAGCAAACTCACCCGGCTTCTAGCAAATGTTCAAGCTCATACTTCACCATAGATCCCTATATTTCTTTGTTAGCAAAATTTACAGTGTAGATTATACAAAGTTTACAAATAAAACTCTTGTAAACAGCAATTAATAGAATTTTTTTTATACCATTTTAACTTTGAATGAGATGCCTTACAGTTTTGAATTTACATTGTGTTTGAAATCTACTGATTCAACCTCCCAGTAAGTTCAATTCTTGTAATTTTGGAATGGGTATACCTATGCTCCTGAGTTATTTAAGTTATTGTGAATCGAATTTGACATGGATATTTCATTTCGAGTGGGATTAAGCCTAAGTCTTAAATATCGAAAATATGAAGTTAAAAAAAAAAAACAAACAAACCAATCCTTTACATATTCTTACAGAGTTTTTGAATAAATAATAAATGAAAATATTTTACAGGAAAATCATTAAAATTAAAGAAAATTCAAACCTATAATAAAGTACTAACTTATAGTGAACCTACGATATGAGTGAAAATATTTATGTAACAAATATATTTATAAAAAAAATGATATTAAAAATCATTGAATTATGTTTTTTTTTTCTTTTTTGGTTAATTAATTATGAAAAGCACAAAACAATCACTTAACTATTCAATTTTATTCATTTGGTCATTAATTGACTAACGTAAAAATGAAAACATCCAAAATTTCAAGATAGTTAGGTGATAAAAAAAGACAAAATCGAATAGTTGAGTCACTATTTTATAACTTTTCACAATTGAGTGATAGAAAAAGAAAAAAATTATAGTTGAGTGACTACTTATATAGTTTACCCTAAAAACAAAGGATGCATCAGTTAAAATGATAAAGTAGATATGCTGAAAAACAATATTGTCCTAAGTTTAAATCTCGATATTTTTTTTAAAATTTAATATAAAAATATAAAAAAATAAATATCTTCGTAATAACATCTATTACTCAATAAAAAGAATAATTTTTTGATAATTTTATAACGTAACTTACACCTAATTAATAGTCACACTAACTTATCCAAAGATGTGAATAACAATATGTACTTCCCCAAAAAGCAATCTTAGAATTTTTCATAATAAAAGTTTTATGGTAATTTATTTCTTGTAAGGAATTAGTGGACATGTCAATAGATCCAGCAGCTTGTCAAGTTCAGTAGACTTGGCTCGTTTTGAATCAACAGCAATTTTTATATCATGAATCAAATTAAAATATTTTTTTTAATTTTTTAATTTAATTATAAAAATATATAAATATTAATATAAAATAAATTTTAATATTTATTAATTTTTAGATAATAAAATGGGTCAAAAAGTTTGACAGGGCCAACCCGAAGATAGGCCTAGACTTTAAATTTTTTTTTTTAAACTAAGCGTCATACAATATAATCGGTATTTTTTCCTTAAGTAAATATAATCAGTATATATAAATATATATTTGATTTTCTAAATATATAAAAAAAATTAAAAAAATTAAATGACATCTATAACTAACCATAAAAGTTAAAGGTAAATTATAATAATAGTTACTCAACTATTAGTAAACTGTTTTTGATAATTTAACTATTCAATTTTAATCACTACTTGGCTAATAATGGGAAGCTTTTAAAATTGGTATAGTAGCAAATTTAACCCTCAACATTTATACATTATATTAATTTGTCTTGATTCTAAAAAATCTAACTCTAAACATTTACACATTGTGTAATTTGGCATTTTTTTTTTGTTTTTATGCTTTTGTTTGTGGCCATTTCACTTGAAAAACTAAAAAAATATCTGCTAAATTTGGTTGAAAATATACAAAACATGAAAATACCCAAAAATCCAAGATAATAATTTTCATATTTTCTCATTCTTTTAAAATTAACCATCAACATCATAAAGAAAAACAAAATTGCAAAAAAAAAAAGAGAGCAAATAACAAACTTGGCCTAGACGTTATGACCGAATCTGGAAATGTTACGTGAAATGGATTTAAATTTGACTTCCGTTTTTAGAATCTAAACTTGTAACACCCTATTAACAACCCAATCCCACCAAAACTGACACATTGATCCTCATCCAACTACCTTCGAATTTCAATTCCACCAAACCTCTATTACACAACCGACACACACACATAGAAACAAAAATTATTGCCAAATGCTCACTTGAGGATTCGAACACTAGACCTTAGGGCAAGCTGACACTTACCACTTGAATCAGCAAGCTCATTTTGATATGAGTTGACTAAAAATATAATATAAGTTAAGCAACTAAGGATAAGGTTAGGAACAAAAATAACAGAATTTCCAAAAGTGAGGCTTAAACCCAAGACTTCAAACACATACTCACATCACTTAACTATTGAAGCAGATACTTATTTATGACAAAATTCATAAAAACAAAATTTAATAAGTCAGAGTGTTACAATTCTACCCCCTAAAAGAAATTTCAACCATGAAATTTACCTGATTCAAACAGATGTGGATACTGTTGACAGATTGAGTCCTCAAGTTTTCACGTGGCTTCCTCAGTGCTATGATTCCGCCATAGAACCTTAACTAATAGAATAGATTTCCTCTCCAAAACCTTAAAATCTTGATCCAAAATCTGAATCAGCTCCTACTCGAACGTCAAATTCGATCTAACCTCGATCTCTTCAACAAGATCAATATGAGATAGGTCTGATCGATACCGCTTCAACATAGAAACATGAAACACATCATGGATACGATTTAACTCTGGAGGTAGCTCTAACTGATAAGCAACCGATCCCACATGTTTTTGAATTTGATACGGCCCAATGAACCTAGGGCTCAACTTGCCTTTACGTCCAAACTGTAGAAATTTCTTCCACGTAGATACCTTAAGGAGCACATAATCACCCACGAAATACAAAATGTCCCTACTCTTCAGATCTACATAGGGCTTTTATCTATCAGAAGCTGCCTTAAGACAATTTTGAATCAGTCTGACTTTGTCTTCAGTCTCAGAAACCAACTCAAGGCCCAAAACCCGTCGCTCACCCAACTTAGTTCAACACAAAGGAGTACGACACTTAGGACCATACAGAGCCTTATAGGGTGCCATCTGAAAGCTGAACTGAAAATAGTTATTGTAAGCGAAGTCGGCTAATGGCAAAAAATCCTCTCAACTTCCTCGGAATTTGATCACACAACTTTGAAGCATATCCTCTAGTATCTGAATCACTATCTTAGATTGACTATTTGTTTGAGGATGGAACGCAATACTGAAGTCCAATCTCGAACCTAAAGCCTCATGAAGTTTTCTCTAAAATTGAGAAGTGAGATGAGGATCCTTATCAGAAATAATTGAGATTGGTACCCCATGAAGCCTCACAATCTCAGAAATATATAACTTAGCCAACTTCTGAAAAGAATAATCCGTCCGAAAAGGAATAAAGTGGGCAAACTTGGTCAATCGATCTATGATGACCCACACAGAATCCTTCTTAGTAGGTGGTAGGGGTAACCTACTAATGAAGTCCATAGTCACATGCTCTTATTTCCACATGAGATCTTAACGAGTTGAAGCAAACTCAAAGGCAACTGATGCTCAACCTTAACTTGTTGGCACACCAGACAATGAGAAACAAAGTCTGTCACCTTCTGTTTCAAATCAAGCCACCACTACAGTTCACAAAGATCTCGATACATCTTATTTTCACCGAGATGTATAGCATAAGAGCTACTATGCGCTTCCCGCAAAATAGATTGTCTCAAACTAAAGTCGTTAGGCACACAAACTCGTCCTCGAAAACACAGAACCCTTTCACTATTCAACCCAAAATCAGACGTACTACCATCCTCCACCTGGCGGAACCGTTGAACCATAGAATCCTTCCTCAACTATTTATCCCGAATCTGACCGATCTAAGTCGGCTTAACTTGCAACTCGGCTAACAGACCCCCATCATCAAACAGAATTACGCGAGCAAACACCACCCTCAAATCAGGCATGGCCTTACGACTAAGAGTATCGACTATCACATTGGCCTTACAGGGTGATACTTAATCAAGCAATTATAATCATTAAGCAATTTAATCTATCTACGCTGCCTAAGGTTTAACTCTTTCTGGGTAAGGAGATACTTAAGGCTCTTGTGATCGGTATAAATAATACACCTCTCACCATACAAATAGTGTCTCAAAATCTTTAAGGCAAAGACAACAATAGCTAACTCGAGATCATGTGTCAGATAGTTTCCCTCGTGTGACTTAAGTTATTGAGATGCATAAGCCACAACCTTACTGTCTTGCATCAGTACACAACCCAAACCAACATGAGACACATCATTGTATACCATGAACTCCTTACTAAATTCAGGCTGTATCAGAACATGAGCCTAAGTCAAAATAGATTTGAGCTTCTCAAAGCTCGATTGCTGCTCATCAGTCTAGACAAAAGGGGCGTTCTTACACAACAACTTAGTCAGAGGAGCTGCAATCAACAAGAACCCCTCGACAAATCTCTAATAATAGCCCACAAGATCTAGAAAACTGCAGATCTCAGAAGCATTCTTGGGCTGCTTCCATTCAAGCACAGTCTAAATTTTTCAAGGATCAACCCAAATTTTCTCTACAGAAATCACATGCCCCAAAAAAGTTACTTCTCTTAACCAAAATTCACACTTGATCAACTTAGCGTAGAGTTATTTCTCTTAAAGTATCTGAAAGACTACTCTAAGATGTTCATTACGATCATGTTCAATATTAGATTATACCATAATATTGTCGATAAAGAACACAATGAACTGATCCAAATATGGCTGGAAAACCTAGTTCATCAGATTTATGAATACAGCCAAAGCATTTGTTAAACCAAAGGGCATGACTAGGAACTTGTAGTGCCCATAGCGAGTCCTAAAAGTAGTATTGTAAACAACAACTACCTTAACCTTAAGCTGATGATACCCAGAACAGAGACCTATTTTAGAAAACATAGACACCCCATAAAACTGATCAAACAGGTAGCCGATACTCGAAAGTGGGTACTTATTCTTCACTGTTAACTTTGTTCAACTGATGGTAGTCGATATACACCGGTGCCCCCTACGGAGACATACTAGGATGGATGAACCCATGATTAAGGAGTTCCTAAAGCTGAGCTTTTAACTCTATAAGCTCCTTCGGTGTCATACGATAAGAAGCAATGGACACTAGAGCTGTACCCGGTAGAAGCTCAATACCAAACTCAACTTCCTGATTCGGAGGCAAACCCGGTAATTTTTCGGGGAAAATATTCAAAAATTTATTAACTGTTCAAATGTTCCAAACAGAAGAGTCCACAAAATCTGAATCGTCTACAAAAGGAAAATACACTTCACATCCCTTTCGAACTAGTTTTTTAGCTACAAGAGTAGATATCACATTGGATAAGTAATCCCAATGCTTACCGATCACAACCACCTCCACATCATTCTTAAATATCAGAACTAACCTCTTAATGACATAATCCAAATTGACTCGATGCTCCACAAGTAAGTCCATTCCTAGAATTAGATCAAATTCTCCAAATAGTAGTTCCATTAAATTAGCTAGAAATACAACCCCTTGTACCTCCAATGGTACATTCCTATATAGTTTACTAACCCAAACAGATTGGCCTAATGGACTAAGTATAGTAATCTCACCTGAAATACTCTCAACCAAAACCCTTAAGTTCACAGAGATAGAAATAGCTACAAATGAGCGTGTTGACCTTATGTCTATCAGTGTAAAGTAAGGGATATCATAAATAAGGAACGTACATGTAATCATATCAGCGACATCTTTGTCCTCACGACGTCGAGTAGCATAAACCAACGCAAGCTACTTCGCCTTAGTCTAATTAGCACCTCTGCCCTGTGCTCTCTGCCCCTACCCATACAATTACCACCCCTTATCGGACCACGGTCCCTAGGTGGCTGCTGAACTGCCCGTTGAGGCTGAACAAAACTCAGAGCTAGAGCTTGTATCTGATCAGAACATTATGGACAATCATTGATACGATGCTCCATCGACCCATATCGCAGACACGCTCCCAACCTCCTCTAACACTTGTCTGGATGGCATCTACCACAATCTCTACACGACTGAGCCACAGTAGGAGCAACTGAGACCCCAACTCTCGAAGGCCCATTAGATCTAGCCCGTTTCTTAGGCCTTTGAATAGAACTAGAGGGCTCTGAATCCTTTTTATTCTTACCTCTCTCACGGTCCCTATTCTCGCACTCTATGTGTTTAACCTCCTTAGCAATATTCGCATTGTCAACTAAGATAACGAATTCCCACTCTTTCAGCGGAGCTATCAAAACTCTCAGATTATCCTTTAAACCATCCTCAAAGTGAACACATTTATCATACTCAGTCACCACCATCCCTCGAGCGTAACGGTTTAATCTCAGGAATTTGGCCTCATACTCGGCCATAGTCCTATCCCCTTAAGTGAGGTTCATAAACTTGCATCTATAAGCATCCACATAACTCGCCTCCACATATTTAATCTAGAAGGCAATCTTAAAATACTCTCAAGAAATCTGATCCAGCTGAGTACCCTCCTCAACCGTTAACCATACTGATACGCCTTATCACGAAGCAAAGATACTGCACCCTTCAATTTTTGCTCAAGGGTGCATTCAATATCATTCATAATTCTCTCGGTGGCCTCCAACCAATATTCGACCATAGTAGGGGCGACTCTAGTGACGCCTCTAAATAGCTCAACACCGTTACATAGGAGTCGTTTAAATACCGACCCACGGCTCTTAGAACCAGAATAGGTTCCAGCGACCCTCTCCAACACTCTAAGCAATGTTGGAACAATACGTTATCCCCAGTCGAGTGACTATGAAACCCAATTTCAGTAGTAGGTGTAGCCGATGTCTCACTCGTCTTCAAGTTAGGCATACTACCCATCAAAGATGACTCAGCTCAAGTCCCTCTACGATGCCTGCCGCACCCATGAGTACCCGACCATGTGTTCTACGAGCACTCATTGTAATCACAATTTTATCTACATTACAAATTTTTATGTATCAGTTTCATTGTTTATTAGCAAATATTTTATACTTCAGATAAGTATCAGATATAATTTCAGAGATCTCAGAATTGTTTTAGTCTTTAACTATTTTAATATTGTTTCATTCCTTTCAAAGTTTTCTAAACTAAAAAGTTTCTAAGTCAGAAGTACTTACAGGATTGGCGTCAGAGGCTCGGTATTCAATAACTTACTTTTCAGATTCATTTAAAGGTAAACTTTTCTTAGAAAATAGTTTTTACAAATAACAGTTTGAACCCCAAAACTTTCATAGCCCGAGTTTTGTAACCTGACTCTGATACCACTAAATGTAACACCCTAAACCCGACATAGATGTTATGGCGAATCTAGAAATGTTACGTGAAATGCATTTAAATTTGACTTCTGTTTTTTTAAAAACATCGTATGAGTTTGTTACTAAAAGAGTCCACATTAAAAACACGTTGTTATACTTATTAGTTAAACCGTCAATTATTTACATTTTCAAAATAAGTCGAATAATTTGCAGCGGAAGTTCTTAAGATGTATTTTGGAAAACTAATTTTATTTTCTCGAAAATGGTTGAATGCTTAAAAATAGTTGTTTTGTAAAATCGTTTAATCAAATGTCATGCCAGAAATCCCAAATTAAAATCTGAATCCAAAATAAAACCCAAAAATCTAGAGAGTCCAAAATTTACAAAACTCTTAACCCATAATGTAAATAAGTTTAATTTAAGTAAAAAATAATTTATGAAAAAATAGACATAACCGAGCTCCCGTCGCACCGACCCACCTAAGTTTGAGGGTTACCTAAAATTATCAGAGAAATAGAGAGTTAGTTTTTATAACTTAGTGTGCAACTCATAAGAAACAAAATCTCAAATTGAGTTACATGACAGATCAGATACAGACTTATTTCATAAACATAATCAAAATCATATCAGAATAATATAGATACAGATATATATATAATCCTACCCCCATCCTCTACACACTAGCTCCG
The DNA here is from genome assembly GCA_025698465.1 of Gossypium longicalyx. Lineage (NCBI taxonomy): Eukaryota > Viridiplantae > Streptophyta > Magnoliopsida > Malvales > Malvaceae > Gossypium > Gossypium longicalyx. Next base: position 43,378,246 of record CM046999.1, read on the forward strand.
ATAATCTCGACACACCACTTGGGGTATAAAACACCCACCAAGCCTTACACACCGCTTAGTGTCCATATGACACTTTTCAGAATAATCACTGTTACAGGCCAATTTTGACCAATTAACAAAACCCAAGAAGTTTTTACCTAAGCCCGAATGGCCCACTTACAACCAATTACCCAAACCCAATTTTAACCTACAACCCAATTACAAATAAACTTTAAACCCAAAACCATCAAACCTAACAGATTTAACCCAATACAAAACCCTTAGCCCAACTACAACCAAGCCCAAATCAAAGAAAAGAAACCCTAGTCGGCTCCCCACTTGCCTTCTGCCCCTAACCACTCCACTGGCCACCAGTCACCTGCCCTCTGAGCCCTATGCCGTTTGTCACCTCCACCATCCCTCTGCACCTGCAAGCAATGAACAGGAAAAGACAGCAAAAATAATAGAAGAAAAACAACTTGTAAATAGGCTATAAAAGTCGAATGAAAAAAACATTGTAGAGGTCGATTTTTTTGAACATAATATAAAATAGAGATAGTTCACAACAGCAAACATTCAAAAATCGTGCTAAGGTCTCTGCTTTCATCTTCTTAGTTTATTTCCTTCTTTGGTTTCCTCCTCCGAATATACATACACACATATTTTCTTTATCTTTATTTTTTATTTTTATTTTCCTTTTAAAAAAATAGTATAAATATATATAGATAGATACATATTTAAAAAAAAAAAAGAGTTACCTTGTGGCCGGCGACGGCGTATCCACAGCGGGCCGATGACGGCGCCCTAAGCCTAGGGTGAAACCTTAGCAGAGGAGAGGGGAAGGGGTTTTTGGAAGATTTTTTTTTTAGAAAAAGGTAGCAGAATGATTTTTGAAGAAAAAATGTGTTTTTATACAGATACAAAACGGCGTCGTTTTGCATTAGGGATATCAACACCGAAACGACGTCGTTTTCTAACATACCCGCGCGCGACCCGACCCGCTCTAGGGGGTCCGCGCGTTTCGATTTTGGGATATTTATTCCTCTAGTCCCTTGTTTTGTACATTTGTCACAATTCTGTCCTGTTCCCTTTTCTTTTGTCTTCTTAAATTCGCCTTGCTTAATTTCAAAAAGTTTTATTTTGGTCCCTTTTTAAACGGAGCGCATATGGGAAGGGATTATTTGCTCATTTGATCCTTCCATGAATGCGCGCATTATAATTTGACCCTTTCCTTTTTATTTTATTTCAAATTTGCCCCAACTAGTTATTTTAACACTCAATTTAGTCCCTTTTCGTTATTTTGTTGTTTCATTATTAAATCAATTAATTTAATATATTATTAACTATTGTTATTACATTCATATTTGTATTTTTTTCCCTAATACCATTATTATTATGTTATTACTATTATTTCTATTGTTATTATGACTATTATTTTTATTATGATTATATTTATTTTGAGTTGATCTGCTTATTATTTTATTATTATTATTAATTATTATTATTATTATTATTATTATTATTATTATTATTATCACTATTATTACTCATATTCGTTTGTATCATTATTAATTCTATCTTTATTTTCTTTACTATTATTTTTATTATCATTCTTTACTTATTTATTTATTATTCTTGTTATTATATTATTATATATGTTTTAAATAATATGTATATATTTGTGAATATCATACTATTCCTATATTTTACGTTATTTGTTATATATTTCTTTTACTATTTCATGTATATGTTTTTAAATACCATAATATTTATATACTTTTGAACTATCTTACGTATATATTTTATCCTTATTATTATAAATATTAGTATGTGTTTTATTATTTATGTATATATATTTAAATCCCATATCATGTATATATTTCTATTACTATACTATGTTTTCATATATATTACGTATACACTTTAGATCATTGTTATATATCTTTATACGATCTTATATATATATATATTTACACGCATATATTTCCTTTTATATATTATGTACATACTTTTTTTATATTATATATGTGTAGCGACGTAAAAATTTAGCTCGGTCGCTAATTATGGCGATTTAGTGAAAACTTGAAAACCGAAGTTTGATTTTTGAAAATAAACAGGGAGTCGCCACCGATCTTTTTTCTCGGTGTGATCGGACACCTAAGAATTCTATTTTTAAAACGAAAGAAGGCCGAGTTTAGGTCTATGTTAAAATCTAGAGAAAATTAGGGTTCGGGAGTCGGTTACGCGCGAGGAAGGTATTAGCACCCTCGCGACGCCCAAAATTGGTATCTCATAAACACGTGTTGTCTTGATTTTCAAAATTACGAGTTCAATATATAATTTAATCGTGATCCGATTGAAAAGACGAGAGATTTTAAATTTTGATTTGTTTGAAGGCGTTTAGTTTTCAACACAAGCCGATATGATTCACCCAACATAGCGATGAAATCAACGACTAGTGTTAAACCGATCGTTGCCTTATGTGTTGAAATTAATTAAAAACATGAAAACTATTTCTAAAAACAAGAAATCATTAATGGATAATCGATACAAACAATGATATAATTAATGAAAAATATTGACATGGAATATCATAATATTAGAATAACAATAACAATGATATTGACAAAAAAAAAGGGAAAATAAAAACAAATCATGTACTAATAATAAAATAAGGAAAAATGATATATTTGGTAATAATAATAACAATATGTACACAAAAATACAGGTACATATGCATATGATAAAAGTATGTATTAATAATGATAATATCTACGATAAAAGAAATATCGAGACGTTACATAGAATATATATATATATATATATATTTTACGACAATAAAGTAAAAATAATGATATGTACAAAAAATATATATATTTATACAAATTAATAATGATAATAATAATAATAATAAAAGAAAATAAAAATATAACTTAATTAAAAATAAAATAATATGTGAAGAGGGTAAATATATAGTAAACACAATATTGAAATAACATTATAAATATAAACAATATATATAATGAAAACACACAATAATACTAATATTGAAAATGATAGCAATACTAATACTAATATAATAAATATAATAGTGGTAATAACATAATAATGATAGTATGAATAGTATATGCAAAAAGAATAATAAGAGTAATAAATATTAATAATATAATAATAATAATAAAATCTAAAATAAAGTAATAAAAACATTGTTACTGTGTATATGTATATACGTATATAAAATATACACTAATATAATAATTATAATAACAATACTAGCAATAATAATAATAATAGTTAATAATAAATACAATATATATACAATAAGGTATTAAAAACACATATATATAATAGTATTTAAGAATATATACATAAAATGATATAAAATATGTTCATGGAATGACATATAAAAATATAATTAATAACATTGAAAACATATGTACATAATATAAAAATATATATATTGAAGTGTTAAAATACATACACAATGCATACATATTAAAAATAATAATAAAAACTATTGATAATACTCACAAATATGAAAATATACATAATAATATATAAAATATAACATTAAATATTTACATATAACGTATAAATATATATATAATACACAAGTATATTAAAAACACATACGTATGTAAAAGATCATATACTACTACATAATGATAATAATATTGAAAAGGTAAATATAACATAACAATAATATTAAAATGAAGTAATTACAATAATACTATGCATAAAGAATATATATATACCTATATAATAACAAAATATAATGACAACATTGAAATACTGAAGATAAACATAGTAAAGGTAATGAAATAATTAAGATAAACCTACATGTAACAATATATATATGCATAACATAGTGGTAAAACACGTACGTAATATATACATGAACATTTAAAATGCTAAAAACTTATTAATAAAATTATATAAATGTATTATAATAATGTATGTAATATGTTTAATAAAACAAATACGGAGTCATAATAATAATATAAAGTCATATACAAAATAATGTTAGAATAAAGTGATAATATCGTATATAAGAATGTATGTATACATATAATACAAAACATTTAGGTAATATATACATGTTAAAATAAAACTTTAGTAATAATATTGCATAAATATATACAAATATATTAGGCATATACGCGTATTAAAGATATATAATTATAATACAACGTAAACTAATAATAATAATAATAATAATAATAATAATAATAATAATAATAATAATAATAATAATAATAATAATAAGAAGAAGAAGAACAAGAATATTTAATAAAGAATAAGAAAAAAATAAAAAAAAGGACTAAAATTAAATAAAAAACAGAGTCGCAGGGCCAATTTAAAATAAAAACAAAGAAAGAGGACTTAATTGTAACACGCGCATAACCTAGGAGGACTAAAACAGTAAATATTCCCTCTCATCAAAACGCAGCGTGTATGGGGGGACGAAATTGCAAAACGCGACAAATTTTGGGCCAAAATTGAAATAAACAAAACTTGATTGTAAATGCCTGAAAAAGCGGAAGGGCTAAACTCGCAAATAGCCCTTCCGCTTAAAAAAACACGCGGATCCTTGCAGGGGCGGGTCGGGTCGATCTGACCCGCATCAAAACGGCGTCGTTTTTGGTAAAAGAGGGGGGGACCAAAACGCACCGTTTTGGTCCCCTATATAAGTTAAAATTTTGTTTTTTTTTTTCATTTGTAATAGTTGAAAGAAAAAAAAAGGAAGAAAGAAGGGAGAGAGGGGAGAAGGAAGAGAGGGGGAGGAGGCCGGAGCGATCTCCGGCCAGGGGAAAAGGTAAAATTTTTCCTTTTTTTTTTTATGTTTTAAAATATTATTTATATTTCTATCTATGTGTTTAGATAAAAAAGAATTAAAAAAATAAAAATAAAAATAAAAAAAGGTAGGTTCACCTTAGGGCTAGATTGTTACTTTGGGTTTGATTTGTTGTTACTCTACTGCTTTGGTGCTTTTGAATCGTTCTCTCTGCTCAAAACCGAATGTGTTTTTTTTTGTATCCACTGTCTAACCCTTTTTACAATAGATTTTATGGCTTTTTATAGCCTTTACAAATTTACTTTTCTATATTTTGCTGCTTGCGTGCTCTGTTTGAATTTGCAGGTGACAGAATGGGAGTAGGTGGTAGCAGGTGGAGCGGTGGTATGGTGGCTGACATGGGGGCAGACCTAGGTGCGGTGCACCTAGGGTTTTCTTTTTTTGTCTTCTGTCAAGTATTGGGCTGGGCATTTGGGCTAATGTGTTGGGTCTGGTGGGTTTTGGGTCATTAGGCTAATGGTTTGGGTTTAATAGTAATTGGGTTGTTTTGTATTGGGCTGATGTTTAGTGGGCTATTGGATTTGGGTAGTAGGTTGGGCTTGGGTTTAAATGGGTTATGTAAGTGGGCCCAAATTTGGGCTTTTACAGCTGCCCCTCTTTGCTCATTGTCGTGCAACAGGAATAGAGCAAAGACTTTCAAGGAAGACCAAATTTTCCCGATCTTGTCAGGTCTTCACTTGTTTTGGAACTCTTCTTGTTTAGGTAGTCTTTCTCCAGTCCACCGTATCTTGTAGTTTTGGTTCAATCCATTGCATCTTCCAATGTGCACCTTGTAGCTTCAATCTTCTAATGTCACTTCAAGGATATGAGATTTTGTTGCTTCGATCTGCCTCACTTGTAACTTCTGAAAAGTGAGATCTACAACTTCAATCTGCTCTTCTATCGCTTTAGTGAGATAAGGTTTGTGGTCTTTCCTTCTGCGACTTTATAAAGGCAATATCTGATATCCTCGATCAGCTTCACTGCAACTTCAGGGAGACCAAATCTGGTGTCTTCAATCAACTTCAATCTTTATTCTTTACTCGGCATGTGATCTTGAGCTCAACTTATTTCTCGCAATATGAATCGACTATTTGAAAACATACATTAAAGCAGAAATTGAAAATAGCTCAGCACGTGAGCCAAAGCTTAACCCACCTCTCGCAATATGAGTTATTATTTTTTTTTTGAAACTTAAAAACAGATTTTGAAAATACCTCGACATGTGAGCCGAGGCTCAACTCACCTCTCGCAATATGAGTTGATGTTTTTGAAAAACAGGAATTGAAAAACAGAAATTGAAAATACCTCAGCGTGTGACCTGAGGCTCAACTCACCTCTAGCAATATGAGTTGATTTTTTGAAACATAAATTGAAAAACAGAAATTGAAAATACCTCAAGGTGTGACCTGAGGCTCAACCCACCTCTCGCAATCATGAGTTGACTTTTTGAAACATAAATTGAAAAACAGAAATTGAAAATACCTCAAGGTGTGACCTGAGGCTCAACCCACCTCTCGCAATCATGAGTTGATTTTTGAGAAACATGAATTAAAAGGCTCAACTCACCTCTCGCACTATGAGTTGGTTTTTTTGAAACAACAGAAATTAAAAGGCTCCACTCACCTCTCGCAATATAAGTTGATTTTTGAAAAACAGAAATTAAAAGGCTCAATTCACCTCTCGCAATATGAGTTGATTTTTTTGAAAAACAGAAATTAAAAGGCTCAACTCACCTCTCGCAATATGAGCTGATTTTTTTGAAGCAGAATTTGTAAAGTAGAAATTGAAAATACCTCAGCGTGCCCTGAGGCTCAACTCACGTCTCACAATATGAGTTGATTTTTTTGAAAAGCATAAAAAAACGGAATTTGAAAATACCTCAGCGTGCCCCGAGGCTCAACTCATCTCTCGCAATATGAGTTGATTTTTTTGAAAAACATAAATTAAAAAACAGAAATTGGAAATACCTCAGCATGTCCTGAGGCTCAACTCACCTCTCGCAATATGAGTTGATTTTTGAAAATAAAAACATCAAAATGCCAAAACCTGTCATCTGGTGGAACTCAGGTGTCTTTTTGATTCAGTATAACTATCATTCAACATTTCTTGCTTTGCTGAAGTACCTGTATATGTCATGCATGATGATATGCACATGTTGGTCTTAAATGCATTTATGCCTACATGATCATGCTATGCGCCTTGGGCTTGTTCGTCATATGCCCCTTTTTCCGTCGTGATTTTTGATGATCTGCGTTCATTGTTTTGGCTCTTGACTTTCTCTTCCGGCCCTGTACCCGTCCTCTAGCTTTGCGAGTAATCTACGTTTCTTGGATATCACTCTTTGGCCCCGGTTGAACTTTTGTCCTTGCTTTGAGGCCCTTTGCACTTATCAAGTTCTTATCCGGGTAATGCTTAACATTTCTTTTGTTTAGAGTATGTCATTTCACCATTTATCATGTAAATGAACCACATAATAAGATGCACGAAAATGATCGGGTAGGGACAAAAGGGTACCCGACATTTATTCATTTCAAGTGTAACAAACAAAGAAAGCCAATCAAATGATAGTAAAAATGTCACAAAGAGAAAAGAGATGGCATTTCAACAAATACAAATGCTCTAGATATTCAACGCATGAACTCTTCCACGTTCCTCGGTCGAGAATCTTTTCGAGCATGGCTTCTTGCGTGGAAGATTTCGAGCTTTCAGAAATGCTTCAAGCACGGTAGTCTCACTATTTGACCTCTCGTTCAAATGCCTTACTTTTTTTTTTAGCCAGTGTTTGCTTAATTAGAACGCCCCTTCGGGTTTTCATCCTAATTTTTGTGTTAACCAAGATGCCCTTTTCGGGTTTTCACCTTGATCCCTTTTTTTTTCAGGCATAATATTTCTTCACAGCATCTGAATTCACTGGACTAGGTAACTCCTTTCCATCCATCTCGGTGAGGATCAAAGCTCCGCCTGAGAAAGCCTTCTTCACGACGTATGGTCCTTCCCAATTTGGTGCCCATTTTCCTCGCAAGTCTTTTTGTATTGGGAGAATCTTTCTCAGCACGAGTTCTCCTTCATGGAATTTTCTTGGCCGTACTTTCTTGTCATGGGCCGCGATCATTCTCTTCTGGTACATCTGTCCGTGACAAATTGCCTTTAGACGTTTTTTCTCGATGAGGTTTAACTGGTCATATCGAGCCCGAACCCATTCTACTTCTTCTATTTTCGATTCCATTAAGACTCGTAGAGAAGGGATCTCAACTTCGATTGGTAGCACAGCCTCCATTCCATAAACCAGAGAGAAAGGAGTTGCACCCGTAGATGTCCGCACAGATGTGCGATATGCATACAAAGCAAATGGTAGCTTCTTGTGCCAGTCTTTATATGTCTCGGTCATTTTCCTAATGATCTTTTTGATGTTTTTATTCGCTGCTTCAACGGCCCCATTCATCTTTGGGCGATAGGGCGAGGAGTTATGATGCTTTATTTGGAATTGTTCGCACACTTCCTTCATCATCTTGTTGTTCAGGTTTAAGGCGTTATCTGAAATGATTCTCTCAGGCAGACCATATCGACAAATGATTTCCTTCTTCAAAAACCTGCAGACTGCAGTCTTCGTTACATTGGCAAACGATGCGGCCTCTATCCATTTTGTGAAGTAATCAATAACCACAAAAATGAACCGGTGTCCGTTAGAAGCTTTTGGGAAAATTGGCCCTATAACATCCATGCCCCACATAGAAAAAGGCCCACGGGAAGTCATGACATGAAGGGGCGAAGGGGCTGCATGAATTTTATCGCCATAAATTTGGCATTTATGGCATTTTCTTGCAAAGCTAATGCAGTCGCTTTCCATCGTCAACCAGTAGTATCCGAGTCTCATAATCTTCCTAGCCATAGTGAAACCATTGGCATGTGTCCCACAGACTCCCTCATGTACATCTTCAAGTATTTTCCTGGCTTCAACGGCGTCTACACATCTCATGAGCACCTGATCTTTTCCTCTTTTGTACAAGATGTCCCCATCAAGGACAAATCCCGCTGCCATTCTTCTGATTGTTCTTTTGTCGTTCTCATTTGCTTGTTCGGGATACCTTTGATTCTTGATATATTCTAAGACATCATGGAACCACGGTCGTCCATCTGGCTCTTTTTCAATGCTGAAACAATGTGCTGGGATTTCATATATGCTCATTTGAAGAGGCATTATCTCTGTTTCTTTGTTTGCTTTGAACATCGAAGCCAAAGTGGCTAGGGCATCAGCCAATTGGTTTTCTTCTCGGGGGAAGTAATTAAAAGTTATTTCTTTGAATTCTTTGATCAGTCCTGCCACTAGATCGCTGTATCTGATTAATTTCGAATTTCTCACTTCCCAATCTCCACGGATTTGGTATATCACCAATGCTGAGTCTCCATATACCTCTAAAGTTTTGATGTTTCGTTCAATTGCTGCACGAAGTCCCATGATACAGGCCTCATACTCTGCTATGTTGTTGGTACAGAAGAAATTCAGCCTGGCAGTGAACGGGTAATGGTTCCCTTACGGCGATACCAAGACTGCTCCGATCCCATGCCCCAATGCATTTGATGCACCATCAAAGCTCATCTTCCATGACTTCTCATTTGACGACTCGGATTCCTTTTCTGTGATGCACATTAAATCTTCATCTGGGAAATCGAATATCAAGGACTCATACTCCTCTGTCGTTCGAACCGCTAAGAAATCTACTATTGCACTTCCTTTTATCGATTTTTGACTCACATAGACGATATCGTACTCCGATAATAAGATTTGCCATCGTGCCATTCTTCCTGAGAGTGCAGGCGATTCCATCATGTATTTTATTGGATCCAGCTTCGAGATTAACCACGTCGTATGATACAACATATATTGCCTGAGTCTCCGAGGTACCCAAACCAGAGCGCAACAGTATTTTTCAATGGACGAATACTTTGCCTCATATTCAGTGAACTTTTTGCTGAGGTAGTAAATCGCCTTTTCTTTCTTTCCTGATTCGTCGTGTTACCCCAGTACGCATGGAATTCTCGAACACAGTCAAATACAATATCAATGGTCTTCCCGGAATTGGTCGTACTAGCACTGGAGGACTAGACAAATATTGTTTTATCTTATCAAAAGCCACTTGGCATTCCTCGTTCCATTCTCCCGGATTATGCTTTCGAAGGAGCCGAAAGATTGGGTCGCATTGGTTGGTAAGTTGAGCAATGAACCGAGCGATGTAGTTCAACCTCCCTAAAAATCCTCTGACTTTTTTTTGCGTGCGCGGAGGTGGTAACTCTTGGATGGCTTTTATTTTGTCTGGATCAACTTCAATGCCTCTTTCACTGACGATGAAGCCTAGCAATTTTCCTGAGGTAGCCCCAAACGTACATTTGGCCGGATTGAGCTTTAGCTGAAACTTTCTCAGTCTGTCGAACAACTTCTTCAAGTTCACTACATGTTCTTCCTCCCATCGGGATTTAGCAATCATATTGTCGACGTAGACCTCTATTTCTTTATGCATCATATCATGGAACAATGTCAACATGGCTCTCTGATATGCCCCGGCATTCTTCAATCCGAACGGCATTACCTTATAGCAGAATGTTCCCCACATCGTTATGAAGGTAGTTTTCTCCATATCTTCCGGAGCCATCTTTATCTGATTATAACCTGAGAATCCATCCATGAATGAAAACAATGAATGCTTGGCTGTGTTATCTACTAATGTATCAATGTGTGGCAAAGGAAAATTATCTTTGGGACTCGCTCGATTCAAGTCGTGGTAATCCATACACATTCGTACTTTGCCGTCTTTCTTTGGTACCGGGACTATGTTGGCCACCCACTCAGGATATTTGGAGGCTTGTAGGAAACCAGCGTCAAATTGCTTCTTGACTTCCTCTTTTATTTTCAACAACATCTCAGGTCTCATCCGTCTTAGCTTTTGTTGGATGGGTTTGCATTCTGGTTTTAATGGGAGTTTATGGACCACCAAATCTTCATTCAATCCTGGCATGTCCTGATATGACCATGCGAATACATCTTTGTACTCACGGAGCAAAACAATCAAATTATGCCTGGTATTCCCCGAAATAGAGGTCCCAATCTTCACTTCTTGCTTCCTTTCTTCCGTTCCCAGATTTATTGTTTCAACAGATTCCTGATGAGGCAAGATCTGCTTATCCTCTTGTTCCGTCATTCTTAACAAGTCGGGAGACGAGACATAGTCTTCAGCATTTTCTTCGGCTTCGAATTCTCCTAAACAAACAGCCTTCTCGAAATCGATTTCAGGACTCGTAACGGGTTCGTTCATGCCGTTGATATCTGAGCACCTGAAAGTTGAATGGAAAAGGAAACTATAGAGGGACATCCAAGTATTGAAGACAAGATGAGATGTTATGGCATGGTATGAAGTAGATGTAAGGATAGGCTATGAAATGAGAAAAATGATTATGAAATTAATAATGCGAAAGATCGTGACAAAATGCATCTTCATTGATATTCATTTGAATGATAAAGAGTGAATACAAGCTCTCACAAAAGAATTCTATTATATCTAAGGACACAATAGAGGGTTAATCTTTGAGCATTACTCTGAAGACTTATAAACTACAAGAAGGTCTTCAGCAGTCCAATTGTTCAACATAAAGTCCGGGGGACAAGGGCGTATCCCTGAGATGTCTTTACTTGCGCCATCTCCTTTGTCAATGACATTTATACTGACATTTTGGAGACCCCTTTCAATGATTAACATTGTGCTTCGTGTATTGTCTTGTTCGGGGTACATCGTTCCTGCAGACGTAAATGTTTTTTACAAAGGAGGGTATGCTATAGGCTCCCATTCTATTTCCCGGCCTAAGGTCCTTGCGACCCTTCTTTCCTGATCCTTCTTCCATTGTCTCCTTCTTTGACGTATGTCCGGCTGAAAACCTAAACCATATCTAGCTTTGTGGTACACTGGTTTCAGAGCCCGAGTTATTCCTTGTAGATATCTCCCTAAACCTCTTCTTGCTCGAGCCCCTCTTCCTACAGTCATCCTAACACCCATTTTGGTATTTCTTGAGAGTTTTGGTACAGGAATTCTGTTTCCCTCGGCTACGAATGTGGCATTGACAAATTCAAGGGATCGAAAGGAACATTCCACAGCATCTTTATTCACTTCAATGTATGGTGCGTCAGTAGAAATAGATGCTACAATGTCTTCTTCTCCCTCGACGGTGACCAAATAGCCATCTATAATAAATTTCACCTTTTGGTGGAGGGATGATGGGACTGCTCCAGCAGAATGGATCCAGGGTCTTCCCAAGAGGCAATTGTATGACGGTGTAATGTCCATGACTTGAAATTCCACATCGTATATATACGGGCCCACTTCCAAAGGAATTTCAATCTTTCCCATAACTTCGCGCCTCGTCCCATCGAAAGCCCTTACCGTGGAATGACAAGGCCTTAAATAGGACAGATCCATCGGGATCCTGGAAAGTGTGGACAAAGGCATAACGTTGAGTGCCACCCATTGTCGATGAGCACATTTGGTATTATATAGCCCTTGCAAGCGAGTCGTAATATGCAGTGCCTTTACAGAGCCTCTACCGTTTGGCGGTATTTCATCGTCACTAAAAGAAATGAAATTATCCGCATTCAAATTATTTACCCACCGATCAAGCTTCTCAACAGATATGTTATTTGATACGTAAGCTTGATTCAGCACCTTCAACAAAGCATTTCGGTGAGGCTCTGAGTTTAACAAAGAGAGATAGGATCGAGATTCGGCCGGCCGCTTATTTAACTGTTCCACTACGTTGTACTCGCTGTGCTTGATAAACTTCAAGAATTCCTGTGCTTCTTCCTCATCCACAGGCTTTTTAATTTCTTGTACGGGTGGAACTTCTTGCTCGTCTTCGGCCTCATTCATCACTGCCTTTCCCTTTTGTTTCAAGTCACTGTTTTTCTTTGCTGGCTCGACTTCTTTAGAATAGCAACGCCCACTTCGGGTAGAATGACCTACCTCCCCAACATCTCCAGTTATAGCTTCAGACTTTCCACCTTCCGGTGTGACGATATTAATATCATACTTCCATGGTACGGCTTTGTCGTCCTTATAGGGGAAAGGAGATGGCACTTCAATGATCATCTTCGGTTTTACCGACTCTTTCTTCGCATCATAATAAATTATCAACGGTCGGTCGGCGCTATACGGGCAACCTGAAGATTGATTGTCGGAGGCGCATATTTCTCCTCTATCGGTCTCTTCACCTTTATAAAAAATCTCGATCTCCTTATTATCTATCATATTTTGCAGCAATCTCCTGAACTCTTCGCAGGACTGAATGCTGTGTCCTTCAATATTATGGAATCCACAAAAATTTTGACCTTTTGCAATTTTTCCTTCGAACACACCTTTAGGACGACAGAGTAAACTCTTTTCAACTAGTACCTCCCAGATTTTCTGCAGAGGTACTCTTATTTCAGAAACCCATCTTCTACTTTGTCGTTTATCCTCCTCTCCTACTGTACTTACATTCTCTTCGGTGTGGTTTGGGAATGGGTTCCCGGCCGTACTGCCAGTACCATCAAATCGCAGAATGCCCGCGTCGATGAGTCCTTGAACTCTCCTTTTGAAGGCTAGACAGTTTTCCGTAGAGTGCCCCTGGTTTCCAGCGTGGTATGCGTAACTGGCATTCGGATCGTACCATTTCGGGTATGGGGGTTTCAGGGGTGCCATGTAATGAGGAGAGATCAACTGTTTCTCCAAAAGTTTAGGATATAACTCTCCATACGACACAGGGATAGGGGTAAATTGTGGTCTCTCGGTGTTAGGTCTTGCTGGCCTTGGCTCATTTCTGGGCTGGCTTTGACTGGGTACCGTGTTTTGTGGAAACATGGTGATGGGTCTTTGGTGATTCGCGGCGTATACGGGGTAGGCAGGAGGTGGAGCTTGGTAGTATGGGGTTTGAGGGGGATAATAGAAATTCGGAGGTGGATAGTTTCGAGGTCGGGGTTGATTTGGATACGGATTAGGGGCATAACGGCTTCCCATTCCCACCATGTAGGCTTCTGGTTCTTTCTTCTTCATGGATGCTGTTCTTCTTGAACTTTCTAAACCTTCCATCCTCCCACTTTTGATGGCACCTTCGATAAGCTCACCGGATATTACGATATCCGAAAAATCCTTTGTAGCGCTTCCCACTAGTTTGTCATAAAACGGAGCCTTTAAAGTGTTGATGAAGAGGACGGTTATCTCCATTTTTGTTAGTGGGGGTTCCACCTGAGCCGAGACGTCTCTCCATCTCTGCGCATACTGTCTAAAAGTCTCTGACGGCTTTTTCTCCATCATTTGTAAGGTCATTCGGTCTGGCACCATATCCGATACATGCTTGTATTGCTCACAGAATGCTGATGCCAAATCTTTCCAAGATCGGATCTTTTCCCTACTAAGCTGGTTGTACCACCGAAGAGCCGATCCTACTAGACTATCTTGAAAACAATGTATGAGTAGTTTGTCTTCATTCACATAGCCGGTCATCTTCCGGCAAAACATAATGAGATGCGCTTTTGGGCATCTTGTCCCATCATACTTTTCAAAATCCGGTACCTTAAACTTCGGAGGCCAAATTAGATCAGGTACCAAACTAAGTTCCTTAGCACCTAGTGCCGAGAAGACTTCAGTGCCTTCAATTGCTTTAAGTCTTTCCTCCAAACTCTTATACTTCTCTTGAGCCTCGTGATCCTCCATTCTCAACCTGGCTATTTCCACTGGATCGTCCAAATCTGGAACAATTGGATTAGCAGGATTGGCCCCAGGATTTGATATGAATATTCCTTGCCCTAAATGAGCAGGTGGCATCGGCCGTTGCTCTGGGTCTGTGGGTTCTCCTTGGGTGTACCCTCTTTGTGCTGCGTGGGCGTGTGGCGGAGTGAATCCGGGGGGATAGAGCGGGTCTTGATTGTGATTAACTCTTGACCGAGGTTCCTCGATGTCAGGGCTCTGCATGGGTCCTTTTCCTTTAACTAAAGCTGACATCATCTCCATCATCTTGTTCATTTGATCTTTCTGTTCGAACGATTCTTGTCGTGATCTCACCATTAAGTCTCTCGTCTCTTGCTGTGACCTAGCCAATTGCTCTTGTAATTCCTTTTGGATTCTTTCCATTCTTTCAATCCTTTCATTGAATTCAGCCTCCATTGTTCTAGCTTGCCGACACGTTCTATACGAGTGGCGTGATTCCAGATTTGAAGTATTACAACTGCGCATTATATGATTCTAACCTTAGCGAGCGATTATGAAATGTGCAATGAATGAATAAATGATTGAGATGAATGTATGACAAATAAATGTTGAATAAATGACGAATGAATGTTAGTTACGACTAAATATGCAAGAATTTGGTGTTGATTTCAAGATAGCCCCTATTTAGGCATTTCATTCATCAAAAGAGTTCATTACAAAACATTTCGTCATTTTGATTTGGCTATTACACGAACTTTCTAGCTACTTCACTATATTTCTTTATTCGCTCTAGGAATTCCGATAAGCTCGATCGTTGACTCGACGGGAATTGGCAGCTGAGATTCTCTGCTTCATCTGATAATTGTACCATTTGTATGGCTGCTTCACGGATTTTGTTGATCAAGAAGCCTAGTTGCATCTCTCTTTCTTGGAGGTCCATTTTATAAGCGTGAATGTCTCTATCATATTGATCGTTCTTCTCTTCCAAGGCTTTTAAGAGACTATCCAATTGTTGCTGACGATCTTGCAGTATGACCTCTAAATCCCGTATCTTTTCTTTTAGTTCTTGAAATTTAGATCGACTAGTCATTACTTCGGCAGACACGGCTTCATATTCTGCGTTCTTCTTCCTTAACTCCATCATAGCCCGTGCAGCCCTTTCCTCTTCCTTTTTCGCCTTTCCCTTCCAAAACTCCATTCCCCCTTTGATGTTGCTTATCTCCTCTTTCCATTCCGATGATGATTTGCCCAACCCGCTATTCTTGATAGTGACTCTCAATTTCTTTTTTTCCAGATGAAGGTCCCTTAAATCATTTCTCACAATTTCCATTTCCCTTTGCACTTTCTCGGTTTTAGACCTTTCAATCTGAACATCGATTTTTAACTGGTAATTTTCCTCTTGTAGAGTACTGAGATCCCTTGACATCTTGGTCTTCTCGCGTTCAAACTCTTTCCTTGCCACTTCTAACTCGGATGGCAATTCCTTTAGGAAGGGATTCTGAAAGGCGCAACTCATTGATGAGACTTGCTGACTATTTATCCGCTGAATCCTCCATACGTCATAGTCTTGAGTGAGAGTGTCAGCGTACAGGGCCAACTCCACCAGATGAATTTTCTTCCAAGATTTTGCAGTGTCTCGGATCCTCTTCATGTATCCCTCACCCACAAAAGCGAACTCAGACTGTGCTAACCCTCCTGTGGCGGGTATGAATTGTCGCGAAGAAAATTGCCTTTGAACTAAAAGCCGGGCATACCCAACACCTCCCCATAAACCAAGTAGTGGCACCCAGTCTTGTTTTCCAACCTTGTATAACAGAACTGACGGGCGTATCCACGGTGCTCTCCATGTTATGTCCTTGGCGCGAAGGTTTTGAAAAACTGAGACCCAATGTTGCTCGGTGACTTCCTTGGGCCATTCTTTCTTGAGATAGGCTTCCAATGGTGCAAATGTTTTTGAAAACATGTGAAACGGGTGCGCTCGACTTTCTAAAAATGGCTCATAATCCAAACATTGAGCAACTGCGCACATCCAATAAATCGTCCTTCTTCTTTTCTTCGACAACTACTTAAGGATCTGAAGGTCTCGGCTAGAATAGTCGAGACAGGGTTGATTCCTTGTTTCAATTTTCAAAGAAATCAACTACCGCGACTTCAAGATGTCTGAGAACTTTCGGGAAGATGATCAAACCGTAGATAGCCAAAGCGAATAGATTCACCCTTTTCATCATGTCAAGATGGTTCAGAACCAAATCTCGTAAGGAAGACCATGGAATACAAATGGCTTCATTCTTCTTTTTTATCTGCTTTTCAGCCCACGCGTCTGTCATATCTGTTAACCTCACTATCTTCTTCTTAAAGGTCATCGGCTTAGGCTCCTTCACATATATCTTATAGGGCTGTGCATTATCAATACTGAAAGCAAAGATACTACTCCTCTATAGTTGGGGTCATGTCCTCTCGATTGAAAGTAAAACATTGGTAGGCCGGATCCCAAAATCTGATCATGGCTTGAATCAAATGCTCATCTATGTTGATAGTGATCAAGTGGGCTATATCTCCGTACTTCTCAATGAATATACCTTTAATGTCCAAGTCCCATCGGTTCCAAATCCGAACCAAGTCTTCAAGGTTATTCTGACGAACATTGACCGATTACGTGCTCTCGTGCAGATTGGCAAAACATCCTTCCACTAGACTATCCCCTTTCTCCTTCTGAGTTCTTAGAGACCAGTCCCGAACCACGGCATTCTTCTCAACTGTTTGTATAATTGGCTCTTCCATTAGAAACCCGTTTTTTGGCCACTAATCTTTAATCAACACCCTCCTAATGTGATGCCTATAATGCATGATGAGAAAAACAATAAGGCGAAGACAAATAAATTTGATTAGTAATTAAACACAGGCAAAAACATGGAAAATTCATCAATTCGAACTAATTTATTAAACAGACCTAATCTCCTTTGTATAGAAAGTGAAAATGCAAAAGGTAAGGGGCGTTCCTCCCGTGCACTTATTTCGGTGACCACTAACGGACAGAGGTTCGTCATGGCTCTAATTAGGTGGCTCGTACGGTTCACTATATGTGGTTTCGATTCTAGACGGGTACTCAAATTGTTCGTATTATCGTCTACTAAGACTAGTACGAAGCCTCGGTCATAGCCCATCACAGGCTCACGAGTTCAGTTCGAGGGATTACATTTACTTATGCCTATGCGGAGGGACAAGTTAACTCACGAAAGCATAAGTCATATGTAACCCGTATATTCACTAGCTCATGCGGAGGGGACGAGTTAACTCACGAAGGCATAGCGTTTACTTCCACTTAATCGGACGGGGCCCGGGTAGAGAGCTCATGTTATGCAAAATGCAAGTGCATGGTGTGTGGGGAGAAACTCACAAACCTTTATGTTTTAATTAAAAACTAAACCAAAACTAAAATCATAAGAATTTAAAGCTTTAAAACAATCGGACAAAACACGTTAAAAGAATATATACAACACGATGCAAATGCATGATTTTTCAAAAACACATTTTTAGGATCACGACTAAACATTAATTTGAACAAGGGATTTTGAAAGATTTGACAACACACGTTTAATTCGACTCGACTCTCAAAAATGCTAGTCCCCAGTGGAGTCGCCAGCTGTAGCGACGTAAAAATTTAGCTCGGTCGCTAATTATGGCGATTTAGTGAAAACTTGAAAACCGAAGTTTGATTTTTGAAAATAAACAGGGAATCCCCACCGATCTTTTTTCTAGGTGTGATCGGACACCTAAGAATTCTATTTTTAAAACGAAAGAAGGCCGAGTTTAGGTCTATGTTAAAATCCAAAGAAAATTAGGGTTCGGGAGTCGGTTACGCGCGAGGAAGGTATTAGCACCCTCGCGATGCCCAAAATTGGTACCTCATAAACACGTGTTGTCTTGATTTTCAAAATTACGAGTTCAATATATAATTTAATTGTGATTCGATTGAAAAGACGAGAGATTTTAAATTTTGATTTGTTTGAAGGGCGTTTCGTTTTCAACACAAGCCGATATGATTCACCCAACATAGCGATGAAATCAACGACTAGTGTTAAACCGATACGTTGCCTTATGTGTTGAAATTAATTAAAAAACATGAAAACTATTTCTAAAAGCAAGAAATCATTAATGGATAATCGATATAAACAATGATATAATTAATGAAAAATATTGACATGGAATATCATAATATTAGAATAACAATAACAATGATATTGACAAAAAAAAGGGAAAATAAAAACAAATCATGTACTAATAATAAAATAAGGAAAAATGATATATTTGGTAATAATAATAACAATATGTACACAAAAATACAGGTACATATGCATATGATAAAAGTATGTATTAATAATGATAATATCTACGATAAAAGAAATATTAGGAGACGTACATAGAATATATATATATATATAATATTTATGACAATAAAGTAAAATAATGATATGTACAAAAAATATATATATTTATACAAATTAATAATGATAATAATAATAATAATAAAAGAAAATAAAAATATAACTTAATTAAAAATAAAATAATATGTGAAGAGGATAAATATATAGTAAACACAATATTGAAATAACATTATAAATATAAACAATATATATAATGAAAACAAACAATAATACTAATACTGAAAATGATAGCAATACTAATACTAATATAATAAATATAATAGTGGTAATAACATAATAATGATAGTATGAATAGTATATGCAAAAAGAATAATAAGAGTAATAAATATTAATAATATAATAATAATAATAAAATCTAAAATAAAGTAATAAAAACATTGTTACCTGTGTATATGTATACGTATATAAAATATACACTAATATAATAATTATAATAACAATACTAGCAATAATAATAATAATAGTTAATAATAAATACAATATATATACAATAAGGTATTAAAAACACATATATATAATAGTATTTAAGAATATATACATAAATGATATAAAATATGTTCATGGAATGACATATAAAAATATAATTAATAACATTGAAAACATATGTACATAATATAAAAATATATATATTGAAGTGTTAAAATACATACACAATGCATACATATTAAAAATAATAATAAAAACTATTGATAATACTCCACAAATATGAAAATATACATAATAATATATAAAATATAACATTAAATATTTACATATAACGTATAAATATATATATAATACACAAGTATATTAAATACACATACGTATGTAAAAGATCATATACTACTACATAATGATAATAATATTGAAAAGGTAAATATAACATAACAATAATATTAAAATGAAGTAATTACAATAATACTATGCATAAAGAATATATATATACCTATATAATAACAAAATATAATGACAACATTGAAATACGAAGATAAACATAGTAAAGGTAATGAAATAATTAAGATAAACCTACATGTAACAATATATATATGCATAACATAGTGGTAAAACACGTACGTAATATATACATGAACATTTAAAATGCTAAAAACTTATTAATAAAATTATATAAATGTATTATAAAATGTATGTAATATGTTTAATAAAACAAATACAGAGTCATAATAATAATATAAAGTCATATACAAAATAATGTTAGAATAAAGTGATAATATCGTATATAAGAATGTATGTATACATATAATACAAAACATTTAGGTAATATATACATGTTAAAATAAAACTTTAGTAATAATATTGCATAAATATATACAAATATATTAGGCATATACGCGTATTAAAGATATATAATTATAATACAACGTAAACTAATAATAATAATAATAATAATAATAATAATAATAATAATAATAATAAGAAGAAGAAGAAGAAGAAGAAGAACAAGAATATTTAATAAAGAATAAGAAAATAAAATAAAAAAAGGACTAAAATTAAATAAAAAACAGAGTCGCAGGGCCAATTTAAAATAAAAACAAAGAAAGAGGACTTAATTGTAACACGCGCATAACCTACGAGGACTAAAACAGTAAATATTCCCTCTCATCAAAACGCAGCGTGTATGGGGGGACGAAATTGCAAAACGCGACAAATTTTGGGCCGAAATTGAAATAAACAAAACTTGATTGTAAATGCCTGAAAAAGCGGAAGGGCTAAACGCGCAAATAGCCCTTCCGCTTAAAAAAACACGCGGATCCTTGCAGGGGCGGGTCGGGTCGATTCGACCCGCATCAAAACGGCGTCGTTTTTGGTAAAAGAGGGGGGGACCAAAACGCACCGTTTTGGTCCCCTATATAAGTTAAAATTTTGTTTTTTTTTTCATTTGTAATAGTTGAAAGAAAAAAAAAGGAAGAAAGAAGGGAGAGAGGGGAGAAGGAAGAGAGGGGGTGGAGGCCGGAGTGATCTCCAGCCAGGGGTCCGATCGCCGGACCGTCGCCGGAGGCTCGCCGGCGCCGGCGCCAGCCACCGCGTGCGGTGGTCGGAAAAGGTAAAAATTTTCCTTTTTTTTATGTTTTAAAATATTATTTATATTTTTATCTATGTGTTTAGATAAAAAAGAATTAAAAAAAATAAAAATAAAAATAAAAAAAGGTAGGTTCACCTTAGGGCTGGATTGTTACTTTGGGTTTGATTTGTTGTTACTCTACTGCTTTGGTGCTTTTGAATCGTTCTCTCTGCTCAAAACCGAATGTGTTTTTTTTTTGTATCCACTGTCTAACCCTTTTTACAATAGATTTTATGGCTTTTTATAGCCTTTACAAATTTACTTTTCTATATTTTGCTGCTTGCGTGCTCTGTTTGAATTTGCAGGTGACAGAATGGGAGTAGGTGGTAGCAGGTGGAGCGGTGGTATGGTGGCTGACATGGGGGCAACCGCACCTAGGGTTTTCTTTTTTTGTCTTCTGTCAAGTATTGGGCTAGGCATTTGGGCTAATGTGTTGGGTCTGGTGGGTTTTGGGTCATTAGGCTAATGGTTTGGGTTTAATAGTAATTAGGTTGTTTTGTATTGGGCTGATGTTTAGTGGGCTATTGGATTTGGGTAGTAGGTTGGGCTTGGGTTTAAATGGGTTATGTAAGTGGGCCCAAATTTGGGCTTCTACAATATGTATATATCTATACTCTATTACTTAGTTTTATATACTAATTTATGTGTACATTTCTCATGCTATCTCATGTATGTATTTTTATATAATCCTTATTATTGTTATTAATACTATTATTATATACGTGTATATATATATATAGTAGTTTTCATCATTTCATTTCAATATTTTGTATTATTTGTTTCTTTTTTTCATATTATTATATATTAGTGTATATATTTCTTATGTGCATACATTTTTCAATATTTATTTTATATATATGTAAATATTATGTATATATTTTAACATTACAAGTTATGTTTTTACTATGATATATAGTATATTCTTGACACTATTACTATTTACATATGTATATATATATTGGCATACATGTTCTTAATATGATTATTATTATTATATATATTTATTCATTGTTTCCATTTCATGTTTGATTCTAATATTACGTTTAATGTCGCATATATCTTTATGGTTTTAATATATTTGCCGCATTTATTTTTGCTTCAATATACTTCTAGATCCGTATTTTATTTTTATTTTTATTTATTTGCTTTGCATTATTTCGAAAACCTTATTCTTGTTTTTAATAAGTAAGACAATGCATCGGTTTAACATTAAGCCATAAATTTCATCGCTATGTTGGATGAAATCTGTCGGCTCATGTTGAAGATGGAACACCCTTCTAAAAACCAAAAAAACTAAAATTTCTCGTCTTTTCAATTGGATCACGACTAAATGATTACATTGAACTCGTATTTTTGAAAATCAAGACAACACGTGTTTATAAGATACCAATTTTGGGCGTCGCGAGGGTGCTAATACCTTCCTCGCGCGTAACCGACTCCCGAACCCTAATTTTTCTCTGGATTTTGACGTAGACCTAAACTCGACCTTCTTTTTACTTTAAAAATAAATTTATTAGGTGTCCGATCATACCTAGGAAAAGATCGGTGGCGACTCCCCCCTTTTTAATAAAATCGAAAGTTGGTTTTCAAATGTTTGATAAATCGCCACAATTAGCGACCGAGCTAAATTTTTACGTCGCTACAATCACAATTGTGCTGCCAGTATAATGGCGAGATATCGCCTCACACAGACACTTCCTCCACATAATACATATCCTAACCCATAATCAAACATAAACAAAAAATAACAGATTTTCGAATATTCATATCATACATACTCGTACAATAGATATAGAACATGCTTTGTACATAACAAATCATACATATTAAACGTTATTTATGTCAAGATTCACATTATCAGACTAACAAAATTCATGCTTAATAGCTTATATGAACACATATTGACCCCACGGATGGTCCACAGTCGATTGGGACGACGTGTACGACCCTAGAGAAAAATTATGAATCTTGGGCCTACAGGGCCCAAAATGGCTTGCTCGTGTGGGCCCACACGCCCAAAATGGTGTTGCCCATGTAGCCCACACGGCCTAGCACACAACCCACACAAGCTCGTGTGGCCTACATGGCCTAAAATGACCTAGGCCGTGTGTCGCACACGGCCTACCATATGGCCAGGCACACGACCATGTGGCGTCGACAGGCTCTAATTTTGACTTTCGTCGATTGTCATTTTTTAAGTTTTTCGTTACACACTTGGCTCGATTTTGATGCGAAAATAACCACGAGACTTTCGAAATCGCCAACGAACAACAACCACGCCCACGAATTAGGTCGTTGGAGTCAAATCCACTTATTCTCAATCTTCTCTAAGCGGAACGAAGAAAATCAGAAAGTCTGAATCGCAGCGATTTAAACGAACGATTTGTGAACAAAATTAAAGGAAGAAGCAAAAGGGATTTGTAGGGAAAAGAAAAAGAAAAAAATGTCAAAAAGAAGAGGAATTTTGGGAAACAAAATAAAAATAAAATAAAGTTATGAAAATAATCTCAACTCTTCACTACTCCACTAACAACTCGATCCCACCAAAACCGACACATTGATCCTCATCCAACTACCCCCGATTTTCAATTCCACCAAACTTCTACTACACAACTGACACCCACACAAAGAAGCAAAAATTATTGCCAAACACTTATTCAAGGATTTGAACACAGGACCTTATGGTAAACTATCACTTACAACTTGAACCAACAAGCTATTTTGATATGTGTTAACTGAAAATATAATATAAGTCAAACAATCAAGGATAAGGCTAGGAACAAAAATAACAAAATTTTCAAAAGTGGGACTTGAACCCAATACCTCAAACACACACCCACATCACTTAACCATTGAAGCAAATACTTATTTATAATAAAATTTATAAACACATAATCTAATAAATCAGGGTGTTACAAAACTAAATTGACATAATTTATAAATGTTAATGGTTAAAGTTGCTATTATGCCAATTTTAAAAGCTGTCACTGTTAGCCCGTCGGTGATTGAAAAAGACAAAATTTAATAGTTGAGCAATCATTTTGTAACTTTTTATAATTGAGTGACCAGAAAAGAAATTTACTAATAATTGGGTGATCATTTTGTAACTTTTTATAATTAAGTGGGGATGACAAAACCTAAACCGTCCAATGGATTTCAAACCAATCCGCTCCATATGGAGTGAATTTTCTTTTTTGAAAAGTGGATATAGGGCGGGATGAGGTGGAGTGGGGTGAATTTTTTTTAAATAGTGGGTATGGAGCGATTATGGTAATTGTTTGTGTTACCCTACTCCACTATATTAAATTACTATTTTACCTTTATATATAACTATTAAAAGGGTAAAAATGTGATAATATATTATACACAAGTTCATATATTTTAAGTTTAAATATTTTTCTGAAGAATTATGTTTAATTATTTATTTGACTTTAAAATTATTAAAAACATTAAAGATAAGTAATAAAAATTAAATTAAAGCAGAGTTAGGTGGAGTTGAGATAGATACATCTAATACCGATGGAGATGATAGTTGATTCCAAAATTATACATTGATTGCGAAGCGAAGCAAGTTTTGGAAGAAATCCCAACAATTGAGTGAAGAGAAGAAATACTAATAATTAGGTTATTATTAATATAATTTCCCTAAAAATGATGGCAGGAAACGAGGTTGAACGATTTCAAATGGCAAGGGGGCTTTCGTGTACAAGTAATCCCAAACATAATTTAGGATGGAAAGGGTAAATGTGGGAAAAGAAAGATGAAAAAAAAAAATGAAAATGATTCAAATTTCGAAATAGCTTTTTTAACCGCCAATATTTCCTTAAAAGTGGAAAGTTACATTATTATTATTATTATTATTATTTTAAAGTTTGTGTCATTTATATGGTTACGTACAAGAGATATGTTAAAATAATGTTAAAATAGCTTTCAAATCTGTTTCATATCTCTCATCATAATCTTTTTATCATAATTGTATTTAAAAATCTTATATTATGTACATTGTGACATGCTAATAATAGTTACATAGCGGTATTTTTATATAATTTTTATGTTATGTTCTAGTTGTTTTTTTTTATATTATTATGATGTCACGTATTAATATTGTGTCTAACATGAATGCGAGTTAAAGTTAAGAGGTTTAATTAAATTTTTTATTTTTTGAAAACATTTCTTAATCCGTTATCTATTATTGTAAAACTTTTTAAATAAATAATCAAACAATAAAAATATTTTACATAAAAAATCATTCAAATAAAAAATTAAAAATTTTCTATTTCAAAATAAATAAATAAAATTCCTCAAAAAATAAAATTTCTTCAAATTGGATCTAAAGTGTAAGCCAACCAATATTCAACACAAAACTAAAAAATAATAATTAAATCACAATATAAAAAATGTCATCATACAAAAAATAACATGAATATAATATAAATATATAAAAAAATAATTCAAAATTTATATACTAGGAATTATTAACATATCTTAATTTATATAAATATTTTAATTAAAATTATAATATAATAAAATATACAAATAAAATAGGAGTAGGAGTGAAATGTTAAGAAGATTGAAATAAAATAATAATTTTTTTTGGAGTTAACACTATATATATATAAATTATGTTTGTCACATAATGCTCTAAAAGGTTATAATGTGACACCATTAAATTAAATAAAAATATCATATAAATATAAATTAACGATGTTAATATGAAAAAACTAACTCAATTGATAAAATACAAATATAAGAACCAACTAGATGGTTGCTCATTTTGATTGTGAGTTTGAAATAGAAATTTATATTCTTAATTAATATTAAAATTGAATTATAATTTCATAAAAAAAAAACTTTAATTTACAAGTTATCATCAAATTGATGTTTAAAAGGTTTAGTTTTTTGGTACATTTTTATTTTTATTTTGACAAAATCAATGTATTTATTGTCAGTTACGGTAGTGATTAATTTTCTTTTTCTGAATGATTTCGTAACTATTTTAAATTCCCAAACAGCTTTTCTGATTCTGGATCAGTTATTGAATTTTGGATTTGTTATATGGTGAAGAATATTTTCGGTTTAAAATTGTTTTCAAGATATTGGTGGTGAGCTTTAATTCTTAGTTAGAGGACGAAGGGCGATGACAAAGTCTTATCATTATCGTAAAACTGATCATATTTAATATTTTTATTAGAGTTTTGGTTTTATATATAATCGTAAAATATAATAATTATTAAAGAATTATTAATATTAGAAATTTTATCATACGTAAGTGTATAATAATTACATACAATAAATAATTAAACGTATAGTTTGAAACAAATTAATAATAACAATGAAATATTTACAATATTAAAATGAAAAAAATTATGAGTAAAACGAAATTTAAACATATAAATACATCATATTAAGAATACTAAATAAATACAATAATCAACAACATTATCAATATATACAATTGATGGAGATAATAAAGTATTCATAATACAATTAAAATATAAATATTATATTAAAATAATACTTTGGTTTTGTGATAATATTAATGTTTTATTAATTTAAATAACAATGATTCAAATCCTACCATATGAAAATTTTTTTATTTATTTTTGTTATAATAAAAAACCAAAATACCCTAAAATAATATGACTCAATTTAATTATAGAAAGACATTTTCATAATTTTTCTAACCGAGTTTATATCTGATTGACTAGTAACATCAACTAAATCAAAAAGTTTAAATAATATTATAGATACTTGTTTATCTTACAACTTATGTTTTTTTGGTTAATTGACTCTTATATTAAAAATAAATAAAATTATTCTTCTATTCTTATTCAAAGTGTTGAAGCAAAACACTTTCCATATATATCTATTTATACTATTAACAAAATCTCTAGTTGAGTTGATGTCATGGTTAATCGAGTATCAACTCAGTTAGAAAATGATTAATATATCATTTTATTCAATGATTACTATTATTATTTTGATTGCCTTTTCATACTTTTATATAATTTTTAATTAAAATAACCAAAATTAACATGTTTAAGGATTAAATCCGTGTTTAATGGATTTATAAACAAATGCTCTGCCACCACACTAATAATAATTTTTAAGTACAACTTTTAAAAAAAATTAACTTCTAACATAAAATATTTTTTCTCACCAAATTTCTATATATAGATAATGTCACTAATTGTAACATTTCATACCCGGCCTAGAAATTACGACCAAGTCTGGAGGCTACATCAATTGATATTAAAACAAATCAATCTTTAACTACTTGAAATATAACTTTCAAAAATCACATAATTGATCAAACCAAACATAGTAGTTTCGACTTTCGAAACATAATCCAAAATAAACATATAGTAGCATAAATAATTAAAAACACTAAAATAGTTAGGGAGTATTGACTGAGCTCTTGCCACGCCGTCTCGCCTAAGTTTGTGGGTCACTTGAAATCCAAAGAAACATACTAAATGAGTTTTAACTCAGTGTGTAACTTACATTCAACAATAATGGTAGTACAACATATATGATTTCAATCGTTCATAATTCAATCATTTCTCAGACTTAATTACATAATCAGAAACAGAGAATATCAGATATAGATACAACATATTAGATACAGATGCAGATTCCTACCCCCATTCGTTACACGCCATCTCCGTGTATCCCAACACACCATATAGGGCATCAAGTACCCATCCATCCCTACAAACCGCATAGTGAATGTATGTCACGTTTCAGAATAATTGTAGCCTAGCTGCCAAATCAGAATGCGATAAATCGCCAAAATCAGAAATAATTGTGGCTTAGCCACCATAGTTGGCAAATTATTAAACTGCTCACACTTCCTTCTTTATACAGTCCCGATTTTGATGCATATGCAGATTCAACAGATACTAGATATGAGTACTGTAACACCTCTAACCCGTGTCCATCGCCAAAATAGGGTTACAGAGCATTATTGGAGTTTTCAGAACATTTACAGATAATTTATGTCAATTACTATTCGTTTTCCGAGACTACTCATAACGTCCCTTAAATGTACCCTCGAGGCCCAATACAAGTATTAGAATTGAGTCAAAACTAAATCAGGAACTCAAAGAATTTTTCACGAAATTTCAAAATTTTTCCTAGATACAGGGCACACGCCCGTGTGACCATAAGACATGCTCGTGTCGCAAGCCGTGTCCGACCCCGTGTAACTCTCTGACTTGTGCCATACGGCCAACCACACGCCCGTGTGCTAGGCCGTGTAGTTAATTTAATTTTCTAAAATTAAGTGCAATTTTCACACAGCCAAGACACACGCCCTTGTTCTGGGCCATGTAGCACACACGGCTGAGACACACGCCCGTGTGCCCAATTCTGAGCATTCTGTTTCTCAAATTTAAAATGCAGGGGACACACGACCAAGCCACATGCCAATGTGCCAGGCCGTGTGTCACACACAGTCAAGATACATGCCCATGTGTCAACCCGTGTGGACAAAATAAAGCCATTTCCTAGCTTTATTTCTCACCCAAACTTTTTCAATAACCTACACCAAAATTTACATTCATATACCAACCAATCCAAGCATTATAACCAAGCTAATTTTAACATCTAATATGATATTTTATCATATGCATTATGATTATAATCTTACCTTTGTTTAGCTTATATATCAAGTATAACTTGATCAATCATATTCAATATACTTAACACATAGATATTTGCCATAATATAAACTTATAAGTATATCAAAACAAAACATTATTAGCCATACCAATGGCTAATTTACAAACCACACTCATATGCCAACAAAGGCCAAGTTACCTATACATGCCATTATACCAAAATAAGTTTACTATTTATACCAAAACAAGTTAGTGGATAGTGTGATGAGGCTCCAATCAATCTGTAACGCCCCAAATAATTTAATTATGCTTTTGTGAATATTTGACACAAATCTGCTTTTGTGAATATCTGACCCAAATCTACATATGATTCAGTGGTTAAGTGTTCTGAGTGTGTGTGTGATTTCCCAAGTTCAAGTCTTATCTTTAGCAATTTTTGTTATTTTTGGAATTAAGCCTTACCATAGTTTAGAGGGCTTATATTAAATTGTCTATAATTCCATATCAGAATCTCTGCTTGAGCATGAATATTATTTTTACTCTATAATCTGATAGAGTTTCGATCGAGTGGGAAGTTTGAAGAAGTTGAGTTAGTAGGGAGAAAATCTAGGGATATGCTATCATATCCTTCTTTTCCCTAAAAAATTTCTTTATTCTTTTTCTTTTCGACGTTTAGTTTCCCTTTCCTGGCAAATTTTAGCTTTTATTGTTTCTTCAATTTTTGCTCATAACTTTTAAGTTTTTACTGTTATTCCTTGAATTTTGTGGATTCCTCGCTCGGTCAAGGTATGTGAGCATAAAATGAATTGCTTGATTAGAGGTTCTTTAAATCCGTTTCTATTTACGTTTCAAAATCATCCATTTGGAACCTCATTGTCTGTTTTGGCAGCAACAAATCGGTAGGAAAGGGATTTTCTTCGTTCAAAATTGTAATCAAATCATTCGGGGTGTTAGAGTAAGTATTGGTTTTGTGGTTGGTTTCGTGATTACGAATTAATCATGTATTAAGTCTGATTATGAGCGTTGGTATGTCAAGTCTTAGGTTCTAGAAGGCACGGGAGTGTTTCTGCATCGAATCGATACCAGGTGTGTAACACCCCGATTTTTGGGCCTAGGAGTAATGTGCCTTGAGTCTAGGTTCGGGTAGAAGATGGCCCGAACTATGTGGATGTTTTTATTATTATTATTATTATTATTTAGTATGTAATTAAATAAATTACGAAGGGTTATGGTGTGGGAAAAAGGCCCAAGAGTAAATTTAATTCGAGGTAATTCCTGAATTTTTAATTTTAGAGAAAAAGGGTTCTAGCGATATGGGCTTTTAAAATTGAGGTGGTAAATTATGACACAAATAAGGCCTTGGTAAAGTGGCAAGGTGGCACCACTAAGTTCCTAAAAAAATGGTGCCTGGAAAGGAATTAAAGGTCCAGGGTTCAAGTTGCAAGGTAGGCATACTGTTACTTTTTAATTTTAGGTATGTGCCGGGCATGTGATCACTTAAGTGAATTTCGTCAAGGGCCTTAGGGAGGTTGGGCCGATTGTTTTAGTTGATATTAAGGTTAGGTTTTTTTCTTTTTCTGTCTTGGAGAATTAAGGTTAGCCACCTGAAAGCTTTCACTGTCATTCATCCCTTCTGAGTTCTCATAAAAGCCGAAAACGCAAATTCCTTCTCCTTGGTGCCGAGTTCTTCTTCCTCTCTTTTTCCTCCATTTTCTTTCTTCCTTTTTGCTTTTTCTTCTAGCCGAAACCTTCTGACACCTTACTCACCTCCTCTATCGATCCCATCCTCCACAAAACCTTCATAGCCGATCGCCATAAAAGTCGAAATCCCGAAAACTCACTTCTTGTGCTGATTTCTCCAAGCCAAAATCCTTCAGTTATTTTTGTTCCTTTTGATTAACTTTCATCTTCTCTAAACCCTTAGTATCTGTCGGCAACATTACTTCAAAGTTATAGCCTCAAATCGTCATCTTCTTCATCACTTAAAAAGCCGAAGTACCATAGATTTAGGGACTTATAGCTGAAACTTCAAATCTCCTGGATTCGAGTTCTACTATCATTTAGAGGATAGATCTGCATCAGATCTACGTAGAAATCAAAGAAGAATAGGTGGTAAGTGCTCATCACCTCAGATCTAGTCTTATTTTACAATTTAGAAAAAGTCGAAGTCCCTAAAATCTAGGGAGGCTGTCGATTTGGGCATAGGGCTTTAAGGATCTTTAATCGAAGATTTCTTTTGGTGTTTAGTGTCTTCTAGAGGTTGGATCGAAGGCTTGGATCTTTGGAACAACTAGACTTAGATCTAGTCATCGGTTTTCGGTAAAAAGGTAAGATTCTAAAGGCTTTAGGGGCATGGTTCGAATATGGTAGGTGAATATTGGGATTGGTTATTGTGGTTTGCAATCTAAGAATTGTGGTAATCAACTGTAGGACATCGTAAGGGATCTCAGTGGCAGTCGTCACAAAACAGGTGTGTAACAACCCTCGTAGTAGCTTAGGCTAATATTCGCAGAAAAGCCGAAATGCCAAAATTCTGGCATTTCGGGAATTTAAGATTTTGCATGCGGTTTTAGATGCAATAAAAACGATATGATTGGTGTTTGGATCGATGGAACAGGTAAGAGCGCAATTCTATGCACGACGGTAAGTTGGGCCTCAATGGGCTGAAATTGGGCCCAATGGGCATTCATGCCTATTTGGGTAAAATTGATAGAAAATGAAATTTGGAAAGATTGCATGTTAACACGGTTAGTACTATTGTAAAATTTGGATTATGTTGGCTTAATGGGCTAAATCGGCATTCGTAGGACCCATTAGGGGTTTTGGACCCAAAAGCCCTAATTTATAAAGTGCGTTAAAATCACTGTTTAAACACTTGAGGATATTGAAAATTGTTAATGAACGTGGAAAACCCATAATATTTGGTGAATTTACAAAATTACCCCTAAAATATGGTAAATGACTGTTTTGCCTTTAGGTAAAAATGACCATTATACCCCTAGGGTTTAATTATGATTATGATGCATGAGATTCTGATATGCATGATATGACATGATATGCACATGATATGTTATGAGATGCACATGATATACTCATTATATGCATGGGTTGGGTTTGATATAAATGGAAGAAGTGCAAAAAGGGCTTTGCCCCAGTTTACCGAAAAGGGCTTTTCCCCCGTTTACCGAAAAGGGCTTTGCCCCAGTTATTAAAAGAGGCTAGGCCTCCAGTTATATGATAAAGTAGCTATGCTACCAGTGGAGAGTTTGGTTGGGTGGGTTGAGTTATTCCCCACATAGAGAGCTTGGTTGGTATAGGTGGAGAGTAGCAGATAGTGGGTTGAGTAGTCTCCTCAAATGGGCTTGCATACATCCATTAATATTACATGTGGCATTGAAATGGGCCTATGGGCCATACCATTTGTAGTGAAGGCTTCGGCCCAGTAACATGATTAATGAGAAGGCTTGACCCGAGAACATGATTAATGAGAAGGCTTCGGCTCGATGTAGTTAAACGAAAGGCTTCACCCAAAGATCTTTGGTATTAGTTTGGGCTCTGAGAGGGGCTTGTTGCACACTGAGTTTTCCAAAATCACCCCCTTTTTTCCCATCTTTGCAGGTAAGCCTTAGATCGGTGGACTTGGAGCTGGAGGGATTCAGAGTGGCCATGTGGACTGTTTAAAATAAGTGTTTATGCTTTCACTTTTATTCTAGATTACTTCCTTTATGTTTTCGGGTTTTAAGTTGTAATAAGGCCGCTTTAATTATTTTTAATTGCTTTAGTATGATTATTAACTTAGGCATGATATGGATTTAAAGGTTTCGGATTGAATAGCTCTAGGGCGCGTTTTTAAAAGAAATTATCTGATTTCAAAATATCGTGAAACAAGACAAAGCTTTCGCAACGAAAACGTTTTAAAGAAAAAAATTAACAAGTGCTTTCAATGGCTTAAACGAAATGGTTTTTCCTGAACAATCATTTAGTTAAAGTGTGGCAATGGTTGTGTGCATGTCTAGGAGTAGATCCATGGAGAGCTTGGTACTTAAGCAGTTTAATTGACTCACCTCCTCTTTTTCGGCATCCTACCTGGTGCACAGCTTCTATTCACTTTAATCTATAACAAAAATACTCTTTAAACACTAATAAAGATGTTAGTTAAAACATGACTTTTACAGTAACACTTTAATGTGACACGTCAAATTCGGGCCTAACTTCTTGGCCAGATTTGGGGTGTTACATTTAGTGGTATCAGAGTCAAGTTGCAACAACTTAGCTGTGGGTTTCTAAACGGGTTTAAAATCAAGAATTTCAAAATAAAGGTATTTTAAATCAAATTTTTTTAAGAATTTCTATTCTTTGTGACCAAATACATGTTTTTGTTTTAAATGGTTTGAAGAAAGAAGTGGCACACTGAATCCCCAGCACCAAGTCTGTAAGTACTTTCTCCTTAAATCTTTGATCTTGTGCTAAAATCTTCATCAGAGATAGTATTGAGACTTTACTATGATACTGTAGCTAGGTTGATACTAAAACCATAGAGACTAAGGCAATAGGAACTAAAAACCCAAAAAGATTGAGACTTTAGCTAGGCTATGATTCTGTAAAGAATAAAAACTCTAAAATACTATCTCTGCATAAGACATATGAATGAATAGTAAAATTTTGAGATCTTTGTAGTTATTTGATATATGTACTGGTAATGTAGAATATTAATATGGATTCTGAGGGTAAGCAAAGTCTGCCAACTTCGGGTAGCGGTAACTCGGAGCTTGGGACTGAGGCACTGACCGACTTAGTAAGGAAAGTGGTAGAAGAAGTATTGGAGACCGAGGTTAAGGAAATTAGGGAAACGCTTCAAGCAGGGTGCTTAGAGTGTAAGAAGAGGAAGGATTCTAGTTCTCAGAAGACTAAGCCTCGTTCTGTGAAACATGTTAAAACACAACCAAACTTTCCAACCTGCAAGAACTACAACGGGCATCATCCGGGTGAATGCCATAGGAAGACAGGAGCATGCTTTAGATGTGGGTCCAAGGAGCATCGAGCTCGGGATTGCCAAGCTTATTCTATTTAAGTGTGTGTTACGAATTGTATGCGTGCTTGATAAATGTTTCTTTACTTTGGTAATTAGATGTTCTAGGTCGTACTAAGAATTATATATATTTTTTTAAATTTTAAATTAAATTAGAGTGCGAAGTGGAAGCACAGTGGTTTGACTTAAGTAATACGGTTAGTTGGTAGTTTGAAATTTCGAGGACGAAATTTCTTTAAGGGGAGTAGAGTTGTAAAGCCTCGATTTTTGAGCCTAGGAGTAATGGGCCTTGAGTCTAAGTTCGGGTAGAAGAAGGCCCGAACAATTTGAATGTTTTAATTATTATTATTATTATTCTTATTATTATTATTTAGTATGTAATTAAATAAATTACGAAGGGTTATGGTGTGGGAAAAAGGCCCAAGAGTAAATTTAATTCGAGGCAATTCTTGAATTTTTAATTTTGGAGAAAGAGGGTTTTGGCGATATGGGCTTTTAAAATTGAAGTGGTAAATTATGACACAAATAAGGCCTTGGTAAAGTGGCAAGGTGGCACCACTAAGTTCCTAAAAAAATGGCGCCTGGGAAGGAATTAAAGGTCCAGGGTTCAAGTTGCAAGGTAGGCATACTGTTACTTTTTAATTTTAGGGATGTGCCGGGCATGTGATCACTTAAGTGAATTTCGGCAAGGGCCTTAGGGAGGTTGGGCCAATTGTTTTAGTTGATATTAGGGTTAGGTTCTTTTCTTTTTCTGTCTTGGAGAATTAGGGTTAGCCACCTGAAAGCTTTCACTGTCATTCATCCCTTCTGAGTTCTAATAAAAGCCGAAAATGCAAATTCCTTCTCCTTGGTGCTGAGTTCTTCTTCCTCTCTTTTTCCTCAATTTTCTTTCTTCCTTTTTGCTTTTTCTTCTAGCCGAAACCTTCTAATCACCTTACTCACCTCCTCTATCGATCCCATCCTCCACAAAACCTTCATAGCCGATCGTCATAAAAGCCGAAATCCTGAAAACTCACTTCTTGTGCCGATTTCTCCAAGCCAAAATCCTTCAGTTATTTTTGTTCATTTTGATTAACTTTCATCTTCTCTAAACCCTTAGTATCTATCGAAAACATTACTTCAAAGTTATAGCCTCAAATCGTCATCTTCTTCATCACTTAAAAAGCCGAAGTACCATAGATTTAGGGACTTATAGCCGAAACTTCAAATCTCCTGGATTCGAGTTCTACTATCGTTTAGAGGATAGATCTGCATCAGATCTGCGTAGAAATAAAAGAGGAATAGGTGGTAAGTGCTCATCACCACAGATCTAGTCTTATTTTACAATTTAGAAAAAGCCGAAGTCCCTAAAATCTAGGGAGGCTGTCGATTTAGGCATAGGGCTTTAAGGATCTTTAACCGACAATTTCTTTTGGTGTTTAGTGTCTTCTAGAGGTTGGATTGAAGGCTTGGATCTTTGGAACAACTAGACTTAGATCTAGTCATGGTTCGAATATGGTAGGTGAATATTGGGATTGGTTATTGTGGTTTGCAATCTAAGAATTATGGTAATCAATTGTAGGACATCATAAGGGATCTCAGTGGCAGTCGTCACAAAACAGGTGTGTAACAACCCTCGTAGTAGCTTATGGCTAATATTCGCAGAAAAGCCGAAATGCCAAAATTCTGGCATTTCGGGAATTTGAGATTTTGCATGCGGTTTTAGATGTGATAAAAATGATATGATCAGTATTTGGATCGATGAAACAGGTAAGAGCGCAATTCTGTGCACGACGGTAAGTTAGGCCTCAATGGGCTGAAATTGGGCCCAATGGGCTTCCGGGCCCATTTGGGTAAAATTGATAGAAAATGGAATTTGGAAATATTGCATGTTAACGCGGTTAGTACTATTGTAAAATTTGGATTATGTGGGCATAATGGGCTAAATCGGCATTCGTAGGACCCATTAGGGGTTTTGGGCCCAAAAGCCCTAATTTGATAAAGTGCGTTAAAATCACTGTTTAAACACTTAAAGATATTGAAAATTGTTAATGAACGTGGAAAACCCATAATATTTGGTAAATTTATGAAATTATCCCTAAAATATGGTAAATGACTATTTTTCCTTTAGGTAAAAATGACCATTATACCCTTAGGGTTTAATTATGATTATGATGCATGAGATTTTGATATGCATGATATGACATGATATGCACATGATATGTTATGAGATACACATGATATACTCATTATATGCATGGGTTGGGTTTGATATAAATGGAGGAAGTGCAAAAAGGGCTTTGCCCTAGTTTACCAAAAAGGGCTTTGCCCCAGTTTACCGAAAAAGGCTTTGCCCCAGTTATTAAAAGAGGCTAGGCCTCCAGTTATATGATAAAGCAGCTATGCTACCAGTGGAGAGTTTGGTTGGGTGGGTTGAGTTATTCCCCACATGGAGAGCTTGGTTGGTACGGGTGGAGAGTAGCGGATGGTGGGTTGAATAGTCTCCTCAAATGGGCTTGCATACATTCATTAATTTTACATGTGGCATTGAAATGGGCCTATGGGCCATACCGTTTGCAGTGAAGGATTCGACCCAGTAACATGATTAATGAGAAGCCTTCGGCCCAGTAACATGATTAATGAGAAAGCTTCGGCTCAGTAACCATTAAACGAAAGGCTTCGGCCCAGTATGCTGGTATTAGTTTGGGCTCTGAAAGGGGCTTGTTGCACACTGAGTTTTCCAAAATCACCCCCTTTTTTCCCATCTTTGCAAGTAAGCCTTAGATCGGTGGACTTGGAGCTGGAGGGATTCAGAGTGGCCATGTGGACTGTTTAAAATAAGTGTTTATGCCTTCACTTTTATTCTAGATTACTTCCTTTTTGTTTTCGGGTTTTAAGTTGTAATAAGGCCGCTTTAATTATTTTTAATTGCTTTAGTATGATTATTAACTTAGGCATGATATGGATTTAAAGGTTTCGAATTGAATAGCTCTAGGGCGCGTTTTTAAAAGAAATTATCTGATTTCAAAATATCGTGAAACAAGACAAAGCTTCCGCAACGAAAACGTTTTAAAAAAAATTAACAAGTGCTTTCAATGGCTTAAACGAAATGGTTTTTCCTGAACAATCATTCAGTTAAAGTGTGGCAATGGTTGTGGGCATGTCTAGGAGTGGATCCATGGAGAGCTTGGTACTTAAGCAGTCTAATTGACTCACCTTCTTTTTTTTGGCATCCTACCTGGTGCACAGCTTTTATTCACTTTAATCTATAACAAAAATACTCTTTAAACACTAAGAAAGATGTTAGTTAAAACATGACTTTTACAGTAACACTTCAATGTGACACGTCGAATTCGGGCCTAACTTCTAGGCTGGGTTTGGGGTGTTACAAGGTGTGTACCCGAAATGCAAAAAATGAGGTTTCGATAAAAGCTAAAAAATGATGTTGTCGACACCACACGAGCGTGTAGTCACTCGTGTGGTAGGCTGTGTGCGAGTACACGACCATGTGGTCGACGAAGGCATGGCCGTGTGTAACACCCCTAACCCGTATCCGTCACCAGATTAGGGTTACGTGGCATTACCAAACTAAACACAGTTCAACACAGTTATAAATCACTTTTCAGGCATCAAATTATAAATATAATTTGATTTATTCATTTAAACTAGATACGTATATTTGATTCTTAATATCAAATAAATTCAAACATGCATGCTAATCATGGCTCATGTATAACCCATACTCTTATTTCATATAACCAAGACTTCCATTACAAATCATGCTTCGTAATTTAATCACATCACTACTCATAATCTAAACAAGTTTCAATCAAGATTTCATACATCAAAACCAAATTGCACATGTTTCATATTAAACCATAACTAGCCATATTATTCTACTTAAAAGAGATACTTATGTTAGATAATAATCATATCACCAAATAGTCAATTTATAACTTTTACACTTCTAAAATTCATGCGTATTTTACTATATCCTCTTGAATTATTCTCGAACTCAAATAATAAGTCAAGGCATACCCATTAAACAAAGAGCCAAAAAAATATGGCATACACATCTAAAAATTTAAACCACATCATTTAATCAAAACATAAACCCATATTTAGCAAATGAACTAGCCATAGACAACTCAAACAGAATTATTTCATGTTCGAACACAATAATCAACTTGTAAGCATTGAAACAATTATAATTCATTGACTTAAAACAACCACCTCAATCACGCATAACATATTCTATGAATTCTTTAGCCGAAACACTCATATTTTCATTCAAGATCACAACATGAAACATAACTCAAACATGTCTTATATATATATAATGTGCATTACTTTCGAAACATGCCTAAATCACAACCAAATTCACTCAACCATTATCAATTCATATCATACTTATAAACTATAACCTAAAACACATACACTTAGATAACATATTAATAATTATTCGTAGCACATAACATAATAATCAAAATGGACTTAAACCACAATTTTGCCAAAACTGAATTCAAGCAAAATAGTTAAGCCATTTTCGCATGGCTAATAAACATACATTTCCAAAAATTCAACTTTATTGAACACACACTTCAGCCTATATATGCCATAGTTCAAATTCAAATATTTAAATACCAAAGCTGTAGATAGTGTGATGAACTTTGCTGATGATCCCCGAGCTTGTAACGTGAATCCAAAATCTATAAAACAGAGTAAACAAAAACACACAGAGTAAGCTAAATTAGCTTAGTAAGCCTTAAGCAAATTAAACAATTAATGCATACCAACATCTCAATACTAAATCATTTCAATCAAATATTCGAACTTATGCATTTGTAATCACATTTAATTTCAAACTTTTAATTACATACATATATAACTTATACTTTCATAGAATAATTTCTCCTTGGCCGAATGCTCATATAATCAAAACAATTAATTATCATCCAAACTTCAAATTCAAGATGCCATTATATAACCAATTGTGCATACACTCATATACACAAGCTCAAAAATCATAATATAACATCGTGTACATGAACTATCCATATGGCCGAATAAACATGGTATTGTATACACATAACCAAAGACCAAATCCATAATACTCATATTATTCCATCATAAAACCGAATACACATACCATAATCACATGTATACTTCATTTGCATCACACATGATTAGTAACAAATAATCAAGTTACTTACTTACCTTATTTTAAGTAGGTAACAAGTTAATTTATACCTGGCCATCTAGCTCGTTTAATGTATTCAAATACCATATCAGCATGAAGTCTTTTAAACATAAACTTATAAGTAATCACCGCCATAAAGCCTGCCAGGCATAAGCCTGTATTTCACACCGGCACAAGGCTGCTAAACTCAAAGTTTGATTTTTTACACCGGAAATAAGCCTGCTAGGCATAAAGTCCGATTTAATTCACCAGCTCAAGGCTTGCTAGGCTCAAAGCCTGAGTATCACTATTATAAAGCTGTCTCATAAACAATTCATATATAAAAAATTCCAAATATGCCATATAGTTCATACGGACTTTCAAATGCTATAACTCAGTCGAATTAGCTCAAATACATTATTTCCATGCTTAATCATATTCGGCTAACTCTACTATAAATCCATAAATTCCAAATCATCATACTAAACCATTTTACATTCAAAATAGATGATGTTTAATTGCTTAAAGACTTACCTCGGATATCGACAAACAATATAAATCGACTATTCGACTATTTTTGTTTTTCCCTGATCCAAGTTTGATTTCTTTTTTTCTTGATCTATACAATTTCAAATTAATCTCATTCAATCACAATTTCATTCGATTTAATCTAACAACACATAAATGGAAAATTACCATTTTACCCCTGATATTTCATACTTTTACAAATTAGTCCTAATTGTATAAAACACAAAATACACAAAATCTCCATGTAACACACTTAGGCCGAATGTTCCTCTAGTACATACAAATACACACATTTCATTTATTTCACATTTTAGTCCCTCAAATTATTATTTTCACAATTTAGTCTTAATTACTCAAAATCATCAAAAACTCCAATACAAAACATGTTAATCTAACATATATCTTTAATATTTCATCATCAAACATCACAGAACACAAATATTCATCAATGGCATAATTCAAAACATTCATCAAAATCAGAAATTCTAGCATGGGCTTTGTACATTACACTGCAACGATCTCAAAAACGTAAAAATTATCAAAAACTGAAACCAAACTCACCTTGAATCAAGCTTCAATAATGCCGAATGCCCTAAGCTTTATTTTCTTTTCTTTTCTTTTATGTTTCGGCAAGAACAAAGTATGAACACTTTTGTTTTATTTTATGTTTTATATTATTATTACATATTATTCATTTTACTTATTGAACCACATGGGCATGTGGGCCCATTTTATTGTAATTTTCCGTAGGGTCATACGGGTCGTTCTAATCGACTGTGAGCCTACTATAGGGTCAGTAAAGGCTTCCTAAACCTTAAAACTATGTGTACTGTTAGACTGAAGTACTGTTCTGAGCATGTCTATACCAAGTATATCTGCTATTTATTTATATAAGCATTTTAAGCACGTTCTACCTGTTGATTCTGTGCGTATGCTTTGTATCTGATTTGGGGTGGGACTTGTATATGAGGAGGAAGTATTTTGATTTGCGTTAAACGCCTTTATACTGGCAGCTTGACTGCATATATTATTTGATATGTGTCTTAATGACATGATGTGGTGTGTAGGGATGGGTGAGTTTTTTTTAACCCTACATGGTGTGATGGGATGGTCAGAGATGGTGTGTAGAGAACGGGTAAGATTTTGCATATCTGTATCTGATTTTGCTACTATATCTGAATAGGACATGATCCGTATCTATATCTGTTTCTGGTTATGTATGTGATGATTGTATTCTTGCATGCTTAATTCTGATGTGTTACACACTGAGTTTATGTAAACTCACATCTGCTTGTTGTCTGTCAGGTAATCCACAGTCTGAGGCAGATCGGTGCGGCAGGGACTCAACGGTGACCACTTCTTCGCAAAATTACTTAAAATCATTTATTTATGGTTTATCTATGATTTGGTAATTGTTTTGAGAGTTGTAATGTTTGGGGACTCTTTGGACTATTTGATTTTTAATTGGTTATTTCTGATTTAATTGCTTTGGTAAAATGTTTTATTAAAAACAACAATTTTATGCAAACAATTATTTTCCTAAAAACATGACTGCGTTTTTAAACATAAATGATTAAAGCTTCTGTTGTAACAAGTAATTGACAAATAAACTGTTAAAATAATGTTTCCTGTATTAAACACGAAGGAATGTGGGTTTTATAAATCATTAGTTAATAAAATCAACCTGTTTTCAAAATCTTTCCATGTGGCATCACCGAATTCGGCCATAAAGTCTAAGCCGGGTTTGGGGTGTTACGCGATTTCCAACCTTCGCGAGCTTCCGAGCACTATAAAATAGAGAAAAAATAACCTAGTAAGCATTATATGCTTAGTAAGTTCGTATAACAGGAATTTAAACTTACCAATCACATTTAATAATATTAAGCATACAATTAACATGCTTTCATCATTTTGGCAAGTTTACATAAACACACATATACTCAATCAAACAAGTTAGTCATATAATACATTTATACATCAAATAAACTTAGATGAACTCATCATATAATCCTTCATCAAATAATTTAGAAACATTCAGGGCATATTTCTATTTATCCCATCATTTTCTCATGTCAAGAGTTCTATCCGTTGAATTATTGAAATATCAATAGATACTCAAATAGTACACTCAAGGTGTACAATTCTATAAACCGTCCACTCACAATCAAGGGTACCCATCAGGGCACATAATCAGAGAGCACACTCTCGAGCCACATATCAGGATGCTCAGAAGAGCCATGTAATCATGTAACAGGACACTTATCTAGGCTAATCAAGAACTCATAAGAGTTTTACTCAGGGAGCTCATAGAGCTAAATAGATAACTCCTAAGAGTTAATATTAGGGAGCACCGGATAAGGTAACAGGGAGTTCAAGTAAGCTTAACAGGATGCTCATGAAGAGTTGTGTTTGTGACCGCATTATATGCCCGATTACAACCGATCGAAACATGTATCAGGACGCTCACAAAGAGCGCGATAGTGCACAGCACATGCTAAATTACTACCGATCAGGATGCTCGCATGAACTATTTATGAGAATGCTCGAAAGGGCTATATTAGGATTACTCGTTCGAGCTAAATCCCTTCTGCAACATATGCAAAATCACATTCATATACTGGAAATCACATGTATCCATTGAT
This sequence comes from Gossypium longicalyx, assembly GCA_025698465.1. Taxonomy (NCBI): domain Eukaryota; kingdom Viridiplantae; phylum Streptophyta; class Magnoliopsida; order Malvales; family Malvaceae; genus Gossypium; species Gossypium longicalyx. The sequence continues at coordinate 43,420,270 of CM046999.1, forward strand.
TTTCATTATTCAAACGGAACTTAGCATCTTAATGATCTTTTTTATCATGTGATCATTCATATATTTATAACATTTATATAAATCACATAAACATTTACTTTATTCAAATTAAATATAACATTCAATTCAAACATGTTAATATGCATAAAATTTACACAAACTTACCTCGATAATAGTTCATATAAGAAAATCTACTAATCTGAAACTTTCTCTTTTCCTCGATCTAACTTTGAATTTGCGTTATCCGTATCTACATAAATGAATTTAAGCATCAATTTCTCACGTTTCATATTCAATTGAATTCAATTTATATCCTAGGAAAAATTACCATTTTGTCCCTAAATTTTTCATAAATTCCAATTTCATCCCTAGGCTCAGAAAATGAAATTCATGCAATTTACTCCTTATTCCAAGCCTAAACAAAATTTTAGTATGAAATTTATAGCACATTTATTCTATAAAATTTAGAATTTTTCTTCAATTTTCACCAATTTACAATTTAATCCCTAAATCACAATTTCATCAAAATTCACTTTGTAAAAGTTGTTTATCTATCAATAACATTTCATATTCTACCATAAATTTCAAAGTTTCAGCATATTCATTCATGGAAAATTTTATATACTTTGATAACTTTTCAAATTAATCCTCTAAATAGATAGATTAGACTATCTCGATCTCAAAAATATAAAAATTACTAAAAACGGGACAAGAATACTTACCCAATTAAGCTTGATTAGTTTCTTTTCTCTCTCCTACGGTTTCCATGTATTTTGGGGATGAATATGATATAAAATGATTTTGATTTCCTATTAATTATTTATTATCCATTAATTTTTCTCATTTCTAATTTTGTCCTTACCCTTTTTTAAATTTCCATTGATGAATTATCAAAAATATCTACTAACTTTTTTTTAATGGTCTAATTACCATATAAGGACCTCAAGTTTTAAATTCCATAGCTATTTAATCATTCTAGCTACTAGAATTTAACTTTTACATTTTATACAATTTAGTCCTTTCCGTAATTAAGCACATAATCGATAAAATTTTCTTAACAAGATTTTCATATGATATTCCTATCAAAATGCAAGCCATAAAAAATATAAAAATAAATTTTATTTTCGGCTCGAATTTGTGGTCCTGAAAACACTGTTTCGATTTCATTGAAAATAGGCAGTTACAAGTACAGAGTAATACAATTTCAGATTGTGCTCATGTAATGTTATCACACTTACTTTTCAGATCTCATAATAAATGTATATATATATATGTCAGAATAAGAGATTATTCAGTAACAGATTGTCACATAACAATTTCAATGTCTAATTCAGATCATACGGACCCTACGGTAGGCCTATGTTTGATTCGAACGACGATTATGATCCTAGGGAAAAATCTTGATTTTTAGCCCACACGCCCGTGTGGATTGTAACGCCCTAAAATTTTAAAGTTTAGTTTTGTTGGGTTTTGTCATGTGATTTGGTTTGGTTAGGTGGTTAAACGCTTGGTGTATCTACTTAAGGTTCTGTGTTCGAGTATCCATATGCGTAAGGAATGTTTTTATTCTTTTTGTCAAGTTGGTTAATGCGTTTAAATTAAATTTAAACCCTTTTTTAGATAATTGTTAGGTAGTAGGATTAAATTTTCTGCCTATGTTTAGTAAATAACCTTGATATGGTTATTTTGTTTTTTTTTTTTAAAAAAAAACAAACAAACCCATGTTTTTCCCAACCCACGTGAACGCGCCACTTAAAATTTTTTTTTTTTGCTACTACCCTTTTGCTCATTCTTCCTTTTATTTTCTTTATTTCATTTTGCTTTTAATCTTTATCTTGGTTCCCCATTATGCCATTATTTCTCCTTTTGTTGCGGCCTCATTGCTCATTTGTTACTATTTCGATTGTTCTTGATCCTATTTGTTTTGTTGGGTTTTCGGTTTGTAAAGGTAATGTTTGTTTGTTTTTCTTTGTTCTTTTAATTGGAATTGTTGTGGGTAATTTTTGGGAAGACTGCGATTTCGGGTTTTTGTGTATCGTTCTAAATTCACTGAATCATTTTAGGAGAAGATGGTGAGATAGTTGGCGTCCTTCTAACAACTCAAGTCACTTGGTTGCTGTTTATTTTTCGATAAGGGTTTGATTATGTTTGGGGAATTGATTAAGGGCGTTGCATGTTATACGTTTACTTGGTTTAATTTTGTGAATTGTTGCTAAGTTGATGAATTGAATTCTGTTTTTAGGTCTCGGAAGTGTCATGGGTGAATTCGTATGAAAATTAGACAAGGTGTGTAACAAAAAACACGAAAAACAACAAATGGTGAAAGCCAAAAAACTGCCCAGTTGACAGCACACAGTCGTGTGGTAGGTCGTGTATGACACACGGTCATGTGACAGATCGTGTGCTGGACTGTGTGTGTCATACGATTTGGGCTATTTTGGCCGTGTGGACCCAAAATTCAGGATTTTTCTCGAGTGTCGTACACGTGGTCTTGATCGACCATGGGCTTCCCTTAGGGTTGGAATGTGGTTAAATGTACTGTAAAATATGAAATATGGTCATCTACTAGTGTAAATTATGTTATTTGTAAGTATTTTTGAGATGCCATGTGATAAGTAAACCCAAAAAATGTTATGTATGTGATTTGTATCTGAAATGTCATGCATGTAAAACTGTATCATGTAAGGATTATGCTTTGATTATGTCTGTTTCTGGGATGGGCTATAATATATGAAGAAAGTGTTTCTGTGAGTGGTGATACTTGCCCATTATACTGGCAGCAAAGCTGCAAATATTCTGTAAGTGGCTTAACGACACTAAGTGGTTTGTAGGGTTAGATGGGTGTTTCATACCCCATATGGTGTGTTGGGATGGTCAGAAATAGTGTGTAGTAGACCTAATCATGGGTCGGGCCACCCTGCCCAGCGCGAAGGCTCGCTCGAAATGTGGGAGGGTTTGGGCAAAAATATAGGCCCGAAAAATAAGCTTGGACAAAAAAATAAGGCCCGTTTAAAAAACGGGCTGGGCCTTGGGTAAGGTATTTTTAGCCCGAGCCCAGCCCAAATTTACTAAAAGACAAAAAAATCTACTCTTTTTTTTAATGTTATTTTCTTGTTGTTTTCTCCCTATTTTGCTACCATTTTACTATTATATTGCTACTATTTTATTGTTAATGTTTGGATATTGTATAAAACTTATTTTATTGTTATTTTGTTATTATTTTAAAGGCATTTGTTAATTTTATTATCATTTTAGAGGCATTTGCTTGTTAAGTTGTATTTATCTTAGTGTTATTTAAGTCTACATATTTTTTAAAATTTATTTTCAATTTGTTGGGAAATATTTATTTTAATGTTTTTAGTTTTTTTGATGTATTATATATATTTAAAAATTATATAAAAATAATGTACAACATTAATTCGGGCGAGTCGGGTCGGGCCCGAGTTTTAGCATTTTTATCCGAGTCGTGCTTGGACAAAATTTTAGGCCCATTTTTCGGGTTGGGCTAGGCCTAGTAAATGGTCCTGAATTTTTAGTTATGCCCAGCTCGAACTCGGCCCGACCTGGCCAATGAGCACCTCTAGTGTGTAGCGGATAGGGGTAGAAAATATATTTGTATCTGTAGTGCTTTGTTAAGACTCTATATTGTTAAATCTGTTTGATATTAATTATCTGTTTGAGCTATTTGTTGCACCCTGAGTTTCAAAAATTCACTTTCTGTTTGATTGTTATTTCCAGGTAACCCTCAGAGATCACTGTATTCAGAAACTCGGTTAAATCATTATTTTCTTAAATTTGACTTAAATTTGGGTTTTAGAGTTATGTAAATTTTGGACTCTCTGGACATTTTGGACTGTTTTGAGTTTGGAACTTTACTTTATTATTTTTCTTAATATCATTTAAATGTTTAATCGACAATATTAATTTTTTTGCAAAATTAATGGTTTTCAAACAACGAACAGTATTTTCCAAAATATCACTTTTTAAGGAATCCCCGCTGCAAAATTATAAGTTTTTAGAAATTGTAATCAAACAATGTTTTCAATAATAAAATTTGGATAAAATATGTTTTTGAATAATCCGAGTTTTTAAGAGTTTATGACTATTTTCAAGAATTACAAAAACTAAAATTTTCAATCAAATTACGTAACACTTCATGATCTGGCCATAACACCTAAACTGGGTTTAGGGTGTTACATGGATTCACATAGCCTGGGTGGTTGGCTCGTGTCACCCAGACGGCCAAGCACATGCCCATGTGGCCCTCTTAATGTCACACACGACTTGTAACATGGCTTGGCATACGACCGTGTGGCTCAAAATAGTGAGTTACACGGTCTAGCACATGGCCAAACACACGTCTGTGTGACTTAAAGCTCGAATTATCTCTCACACGGCCTGGACACACACCCGTTTCTTTGGCCGTGTGCCTATAAATCCAAAAAAATGAGTTACATGGCCTGGCACATGGTTGTGTGGCGCTGACAACTATGCTTTTCGACATTCACAAATCACAAAAAATTGGGTTTTCGTTACACATATGTATGAACAACGCAGAAGAATCTCGGGACCTAAAACAACCAGTCAATAACCAATTAAACAACCTAATCAACAAAAATCATATGACTTAGCACTTCACTAACTATGTTGAAAGCTTCAACGCAAAACCTCTAGACGAAACTAAAACTTAAAAATGAGTCAACGACAATTACTTGAATTAGCATGTTGGAGATCGTTACCTTTGAGATCTATGCCTAAAAAGAAAAATCAAATGCATACTTAATAGAGAATTCAAACAAATCAAACAAAAACCAACTTCGAAAAAAATAGACAAAAGAAACGTTTAACAGAATTTCTACAATAAATCTCACGCAATTAACCTTTTAGTCGACGAACAATGAAATCTGCACTTCCCCAAACACACTGAGCAAAATATTTAATGGCAAACTTTAACGATTGAGAAAACAGAAAAGAAAAGAAAAGAAAAGAAGGGAAAAAGAAAGAATGAAAAGGAAAGAAATAACGTAAAAGAAAAAAATAAAGTTCAAGAAACCATTTAATTTTTAAAACAAAACTAATTCTGCAGAGTGACAAAAACATATCCTCGTTTCGCTTTTGCAGAGACTCGTACACAAAACTAAGAAATATACAAAAACTTAATCATGGAACCAACATGCTCATTCTTAACATAGATTAACACCAAAATAAACTTAAGTCAAATATTCAAGGATAAGGGTAAAGTCAAACAAAATAACAAATTTTCCAAAAGTGAGGTTTAAACCCCTGACCTCCAACACACAAACATAACACTTAGCCACAGATACAGAGATTTAATTAAATCAAAATTTAACAAATAATACTCAAATTTTTGAGGGCGTTACACTGATTGTGTTGATATCATAAGTCAACTCAATATTTAAATTTTTAAAAGTAGAATTTTAATATTGATTTTTTTCAGGAACTTAAGTAACTTTTTGATGTGCTATAGAAAAATAAAAATACCATGACAAATAATTAGAGTGCATTTAATATTATTAATATGATATTATCTCAACTTTAGAACTATTATGTTATCTTTCCATCATCCAAATAATAGAACAAAACAAAATAAGACAAATCCAATTAGTTGTATGGCCATTTCATAATTCTTTTAAGAATATAATATTTTATTACTTAATAACAAAAAAATCATCATAATTGAAAGACCTATTATTTACCCATATATAATATATATAATTAGAAATAAAAGGTATTTTGTAAAAAACAACGTTATATAAAAAGAACATAAATCATAAAACTAACATTTAAAATACAAAAAATTCCATGCACGAATTACCTAACATGGTTAGAATACAAATAACATATATTGATGCGACATGATTGTAACACCCCTAACCGACCCCCATCGTCAAATTAGGGTCATGGGCATTACTAACTGACCAAAACATTTAATTTCAACATAATCAAAGGTGCATGCTAACTATTAACATTCATATTATACAGAAAGCAGAACATGCTAATCTAATACTTCCATATTAATCTCATACAATCGAGTAATGAGATATGCTAAATTTAGTCTTCCACTATTTAATCTCTTACCACTATTTATCCCCTCTTGAAAGCTAGAAGTTGGATACCAAACAAGACTATTTCAATTATTAGCATCAAAATATGAGACTATACTCTAGCTATCTACTTTTAATGATATTAGTAGAATGACCTACTTCATCTAGTTAAATTTCATCACTTCATTTAAAATTAGCGTAAAAATACTCCTATAGTCCTTAATACGAGTTTACGGGACGAAAAATAAAATTAGAAAGCAAATAGGGTTTCATTTCACTTTTCAATACAACCAATATCCCAATTTCATATATGTACATGATTACATATAAGCATCTATTCAAGTTGGTAGCAACCACAATTTCTCAATATACACATTCATTTCAATATTCATAAAAGCACCACATTTCTTTATATTCATAATCAGTTCATTCTAATCATCAATTGATTCAATTTAGCCCAAAATACAAGATTTCTCACCTAAAATACTTACCATATGCAAACAATTCAATATGCAATAATTTGTTATTTATTTTGGATTATAAAAACACAAACCGTATTGTTAGGATCGACCCGATTAAGCAACAAGTAAAAAAATTAGCAGAATAAATTGAGAAATTGAACACAAAAATTTAATGTGGAAAAACCCCTCGAAAGAGGATAAAAAACCACGGGTAAAGATAATTTTACTATAATGGAAAAAGAATGAAGAGTACAAAAGATGGAGATAAAAAACTAAACCCCAAAAACCTGAAAATAAAGAACCCTCCAAACATAAACACAAAATTCTCTAAATGTGTTATGAGTTCTAATATCTAATGGGTGTATTTTCTAAGGTTGTAAAAGAGCCTATTTATAGACTAAATTCATAGGTCAAATAATAATAAAATAATCTAAACTAATTAGTGTTTGATTGAAACAAATAAATAGAGTTTAACTGTAAGATTATTTCTAAAATTTGACTGAATATATGAGTCATATTTAACAATTCTCCAACTTGACTGATATTTCCACAATGCTATCTTTGCCAAAGCACGCCACGAGCCTATCTTGAACCATGCAGGGAATTAACTCAGTCGAATCTGTGCTTAGAAACTGGAAGACTTCTAGCCTTTGACTTGTACACTATCAAATCAAAAATAACTCGGGTTTGATTTTCACGAACACATTGCCCTAACTTTTCAAAACTTGCATCCAAAAGAGAACCTTTCTTCAACGAAACGGTCTTAGCTTTTTCCCTCCTATGACCAGGTTGCCTCTGCTCCAACCGAGTTGACTTTGACTCCGTAATAGATGAGGGACGTCCGATTTCACCCGTCACTATAGAACCTTCCAGAATATAAAGACTACCTATTCTTTTACCTTTTAACAAAACGAGAGCTCCACGAGATACTTTAATGCCGCTCGACTTGATGTTGATTTTGCATCCTTTCAAGTCTAAAATACTCAATGAGATGAGATTCTTTCGTAAATCAAGTACATACCTGATATCTGAGAGTGTCATAATCGTCCCATCGTGTATCCTAATTTTAACAGTAGCAATACCAATTACCTTACTAGATGAATCGTTTCTCATGCGCACAACTCCACCTTCAACCAAACTGTATGTGGAGAACCATTCTCTATTGGGATACATGTGGAAAGAACATCCTGAATCTAGGATCTACTCAGACGTGAGCTTGGAGTTATCTCTCGTTGACACTAACAAGAAATTATCACCGTTTTCATCGGCCAAATTAGCACTGGTTACATCTTCCTCGTTACTCTTAGAAAATCTTTTATTTCGCAGTTTATAACAATCTGCTTTGACGTGACCTAACTTTTTACAATAGCAACACCTTTTGTCTCGTTTCTTTGATGCTACCAAAACTAAACCTTGCCTATCTGTCTTGCTATCCAAATGAAACTCATTGTCGAGTTTGTCTCTACTCAACAAATGACCCTTTACATATTCAAACGAGAGTTTGTCTCTACCATAAATTAGGGTCTCCCTGAAAGACTTGTATGAAGGGGATAAAGAGCACAATAATAGCATAGCCTGATCTTCATCGTTAATATGAACCTCAAGATTCTTTAAATCATTTAAAAGAGTAATGAATTGACTGATTTGATCTCTAAGAAGCTCACCCTCATTCGTGCGAAACGTAAATAGACGTTGTTTCAACACTAAACGGTTTGCCAAAAACTTAGTCGCATAAAGAGTTTCTAACCTTTTCCACAAGTTGGATGAGGTTTTTTCCATCAATACCTCCTGCAATATTGTATTCGCAAGGCACAACTAGATTGCAGACAAAGCCTTTTCATCAAGCTCTTCCCATTCTATTTTATTTAGATTTTTAGGCTTTTTCCCGGTAACAACCTTTTTCAAGATGGATTGAACTAGATTGCCATCATCCAAACTTGCCATAGATTGAAATTTGTCTCACCATCGAACTTCTCAATTTCAAACCTTGTTGTTTCCATCTCTGAATGAGCTAATCTATGAAAATTGAACTAGCTCTGATACTATTTGTTAGGATCGACTCGATTAAGCAACAAGTAAAAAAAATAGCAGAATAAATTGAGAAATTGAACACACAAATTTAACGTGGAAAAACCCCTTCAAAGAGGTTAAAAAACCACGGGCAAAGATAATTTTACTAAAATGGCAAAAGAACGAAGAGTACAAAAGATGGAGATAAAAAACTAAACCCTAAAATCCTGAAAATAAAGAACCCTCAAAACATAACACAAGATTCTCTAAATGTTTTATGAGTTCTAATATCTAATGGGTGTATTTTCTAAGGTTGTAAAAGAGCCTATTTATAGGCTAAATTCATATGTCAAATAATAAAAAAATAATTTAAACTAATCAGTGTTTGATTGAAACAAATAAGCAGAGTTTAATTGAAAGATTATTTTTCAAATTTTACTGAAAATATGAGTCATATTTAACACGTATATTCCGAGCTACTCAATGTTGACCTTGTCTTTTCCTTTTTACTCAAGGATTCCGGAATGGCGTTCTCTATGGAATAAAATAATTACAATAGATTAATAATATACAACTCAAATTTTATTAAATTTTAAATTTTATACTACATTTTGTTTAATCTTCAATTTAGTCTTGAAACCGAGACTAATTAAATGTCTACATTTAACCTCAAATTTTTATACTAATTTCAATCTAAGCTAAATTTAGCTCCTTATTTTGAATTCTACCTTTAAATTTTAAATTTTTCACAATTTGGTCCATATTGTTCAAAATCAACAATTACCTTTACAATTTTATCATTTTTCATTTCTAACATTAAAATCTTTCAAATTAACCCTTAAGATTCTAACAAATCAACAATGGTAACATCATCATGAACAATACTAAAAATTATAACATGGGTCGGCTGGCTCTAAGTACTGAGATTCCAAAAACGTAATAATTACAAGAAAATGGACTAAATTGACTAACCAATGGATTTGAATCCCTAGCCATGCGTCTCCCTTGCTATTTTATTTCTTTCTTCTTTCTTTTAACGTTTGCATGAAATAAATCCACCCCTTTCCACTTTCATTCTTTTTTCACTTATTTTACTTTAATTTTTTATTTATTATTATAATATGTGTTGAAGCTAACTTATATGTATAATATATATAATATACATAACATTAATGGCCTTTCACTAGAACTAAAATGAAGGTATAATTGCTACTTTAGCCCCTTTAATTTATTTGAAATCTATAATTTAACTTTTAACCCTTACGCAATTTAGTCCTTATACATTAATAGCTTATAATTTCATAAAAATTACTAATCCAAAAGCAAAAGATTAATTCATCTCTAATATAATTCCATAGATATTTAATAAAAATATTTTTGGATCTGATTTACGAAAATGGAATCCCAAAACTACACTTTTTGTCTCCCCTAACTATCGAGTCGTTACAATTCTCTCCCCAAATAAATTTCTTCCCTAAAATTTACTTAAACAGTTAGGGATATTGGAAACTCATTATCTCTTCTGGCTCCCAGGTAGCTTCCTCGACACTATGCTACGCTAAAGAACTTTCACTAACGGAACACGTTTATTACGTAACTCTTTTACCTCATGAGCTAAAATTTCAACCGGTTCCTCTTCATAAGACAAATCAGGTTGAATTTTTATATCTTCCGCTGAAATAATGTGGGACGGATCTGATTGATACCTCCTAAGCATTGACACATAAAAGACATCGTGCATTTTCTATAATTTTGCAGGTAAAGCCAATCGATAAGCAACAGGTCCAACTCTATCTGTGATTTCATATGGCCCAATAAAACGAGGACTTAGTTTCCCTTTTCGATTGAACTTCAAGACTTTCTTCCATGGTGAAACCTTTAGAAATACATTGTCTCAATATAAAACTCAATATCTCGATGTTTCAAGTCTGCGTACAATTTTTATCTATCAAAGGCTTCTTTCAATCTATCTCGGATTATTTTAACAATATCTTCCATTTCTTGAATGAATTCTGGCCCAACAACTTTTTTTTATACAATTCCAACCAGCAAACACGTGTTCGACACTTATGCCTATACAAAGCTTCATATGGAGCCATTTGAATGCTTGATTAGAAGCTATTATTGTATACGATTTCAGCCAAAGGTAAATAACATTGCCAACCTGATTCACAATCGATTACACAGGCTCGAAACATATATTCCAAAATTTAAATAACACATTCAGATTGTCCGTCCGACTGCGGGTGAAAAGCTGTGCTAAAATTAAGTCTCATACTAAGAGATTCATGCAACTGTTTCCAAAATCTCAAACTGAAATGGGGATCTCGAACGGAGATAATCAATATAGGGACGTTGTGCAATATAAAAACTTAACTTATATTCAAGAAGTTTTTGAAGTGACCAATCAGTTCTAACTGTAATAAAATGAGTCAATTTCGTAAGCCGATCAATTATCACCCAAACAACATTTTTTTTACTTGGGGATAATGGTAACCCCGTTATGAAATCCATCGTTATGCGTTCTCATTTCCACTCCAGAATTGAAATAGGCTAAAGTAATCCTGTGGGAACCTGATGTTCTGCCTTAACTCGCTGACAAGTTAAACATTTAACTATTTCTCTTTTCATTCCTGGCCACCAATACAATTCTCGCAGACCGCGATACATTTTTACTCCTCCAGGATGTAAGGCAAAAGGGCTATCGTGAGCTTTGCAAAGTATCAACTCTTTTAATTCTGCAACACTTGTAACACAGATTCGATTATGAAACCTCAAACAATCGCAATCATCAATACTGAAATTTTCTATTGAGTCATCTTTAACCATTTCTGTTTTTTCATTAATTTGACATCATCTAATTGTGCTTTTTCGATCTGATCAAACAACACTAGTTTGATTTTCAACTCAGCCGACAAGTTTCCATCATCATTGATACTAAGTTGAGCAAATACCGATTGCAATTCAACTGCTACCTTCCTACTCAACGCGTCAACTACGACGTTAGCTTTACTAAAATGGTAATCAATAACACAACCATAGTTTTTTAAAAGTTTCACCCAACAATGCTGTCTCAAATTTTACTCTTTTTGGGTTAGGAGGTATTTAAGACTCTTGTGATCAGTATAGATGTAACACTTTTCACCGGACATGTAACGCCCTGAATAATTTACTTCTATTTCTATAAATATTTGACACAACTGTGTATCTGCCTCAGTAGTTAGGTGTTCTAGGGTTGTATATAAGGTCTTGGGTTCAAGTCCCAGATTTGTTAATTTTGTCATTTTTTATCCAAGCCTTACCCTTTTTGAGTGAGCTTATAAGATTGTTTGTTAATACATATCAGAATGAGCCTGCTGGTTCGAGTGGTAAGGGAGTTGGTGTGTTGGAGGTCCTGTGTTCGAATCCCTACACAAGCAAGGATGCTCTTTTTGCTCAGTTGCGTGTGAGAGTTTCGGTGGAATTGAAATTCTGAGTTAGTTGTTGTTAGTGGGATAGTGGGGAGGAATTTGTGGGATTTTGATATCTCTTTGATTTTATTTTTATTTTTATTTTTCAAAAAATCCCTCTCTTTCCAGAAAAATCTGACGTTAATTTTTCTTTTGCTTTTCTCTACTCTTTTGTTCTTCAACTATTTTGTTACTTTCTTCTATTTTTCGATCTGTTAACGAATTTTTGCATCTTGCTATGCTGTTTTCTTTCAATTGTTCGTAAGTTTTGCATTGTTGGAATCTTAACGCTTTTTGGGTAAGTGGTTAATGAGGGGGTTGTTTTTGTTACTCTCAGTTTAGGCGAAGGAAAAGAATCTGTTGGTGCTCCTGCAACGATTTGAGCGTTAGGGGTTTCGGTTTGTTGCCAGTAAGTATTTGAATTCATTGTTTGATATTGTAAGCCTCTATTTGTGGAATATTTTCAGTTTGAGTTTCGTAAGTGTGTTCTGAATTTGGGCATTTGGATGCTGTTTCTTAGGTTTTGGTGGTCTTGAGAGTGCTTGCGCATCAAAAAGATAAAGTGTGTTTCCAAAATGTGAAAAATAATGTTTCGGCGAAAGCCAAAAATGCCTACTATCGATGCCACACGAGCATGTGGTTGCCCGTGTGTGAGACACGATCGTGTGTCTGACGAAGGGGTGGTCGTGTGCAAGACATGGTCATGTGGTGGTGTAAGTATGGTCGTGTGGTCCACACGGGCTAGGCCAAGTTGGGCGTGTGGGCCACACGGGTATGTGGGTTTTGGGCCAGGCTGTGTGGGCCTACACAGGCATGTGGGTCCATTTTTTTGAAAATTTCCCTAGTGTCGCACGGGTTATTTCGACCGACTGTGAGCTTACCGTAGGGTCAGTAAGGGTTAATCAAACCCTAGAATATGTGATCTGATATCCTGATAGTATACTTTGAGTAGGACACTGTTATGCATGCTTGATTATTCTGCTTTATATATATATGATATCTGTACATAAGCATGTTATATTTGTATCTGTATCTGTATTCTGTATCTGTATTTGGGGTGGGATTATATATGTGGAGGAAGTGTTCTGTATGATGATCTTCGCGTATATTTTGGCAGCTTGGCTATACTTTATCTGATATGTGTCGAAATGGCACAATATGGTGTGTTTGGATGGTCGGAATAGGTGTGTAGAGGATAGGGTAGGATTCTGTATATCTAATTTGTATAACTGATTCTGTTATCTGTATATGAAAAGGACTTAAGTCCGAATCTGTATCTAGCTGTATATGAGATTATTGAATGTATTGCATGTCTATTTTTGTTGGGTTACACATTGAATTTACGAAAACTCACATTTTTTTGTCTATTCTGTACAGGTAATCCACAGACTTAGACAGGTCAGTGTGACGGAGGCTCAGCGGTGACTAATTGGTCGAGAACTGTTTTACTTAGTAATTTTATGATTTTGGTTATATTTCAGGTTTTATTCGAGAGTCTGTAATTTTTGGGACTCTTCAGACTGTCAGTTTTTATTTTGGTTTTTGGATGCATTTTTAACTTTTTCATTACGATGCATTGACGAGAAACAAGGTTTTACGAAAACAAAAGCTTTTTTAAAAACACGAACTGAGTTTCTAAATTATATCAATTTTAAGACTTCCACTGTAAATTATGTTTTGACAATTAAATGAATTAAAGAAGACTTTCAAAAATAGTTTTATACGAATATGAATTATGAATCTTGAACGATTTGACAAGATGACTCCAGTTTTCAAATCCCACCTTGTGACATCTCCGGATTCGGCCATAACGTCTAGGCCATGTTTGGGGTGTTATATTTAGTGGTATCAGAGTCAGGTTGTAAAACTCGAGCTATGAAATTTTGGGTTTCAAAATGGTGTTTCAATAAGAAATAGTTTGAATAATTTGAGAAAGTATGTGGTACATCGAGTTTCCAGCACTAATCCTGTAAGTATTTCTGAATTTTTGATAGAATATTCTGAAAACTCTGTAGTTAGTACTTTTTGAAACTGTACTGAAATAGTAGAGACTAAAATTTTTGGAAACTTCTCTGAACTTCTGATAAATTATGTAACACCCTAAACCCAGCCTAGACGTCCAAACCAAGTTCGTGAGTTACATCATGCATTTCAAAGATCACATAACCATAAATATCCAAAGTAAACCAATAGTCACGTAATATTCAACACGACAGTAATTTAAACACACAATTTTCCTAAATTCATAACATCATAAGACAAATATTTCTACTAGTAATAATTATGCTAGGAATAATGTTTAGTGATGGACCGACCTTTCGCGACACCGACCCAATCAAGTCTGATTACCACCTAAAATTCAAACAGTAACAGGATGTGTCATGAACTCAGTGCATCAAATGGAATGTAATGCAACAATGGTAACTTATAAAGAATTTCCAGTTCAAAGATTCGGTTCAACACAAAAGCGTGTTCGTTCTAAGTTCAGAGCAGAGATTTTACATATATATATTATTCCAGATCAAAAGTAGTTCAGATCAGATTCGAATGCAATGTCCCTATTCCATCCGTTACACACCAACTTCAGCCATCCCAGCACACCATTATAGACATTTAATGCACATCCATCCCTACACACCTTTATAGTGTTCAATGAAACTTTCACAGAAACACAACTTAGCTGCTAGTTCAATAAGCGACAAACGCCAGAATCAAAATGTAACTTTTTGTGGCATAGCCATGATTTTAGTACAGACTCCCATCTTCTTCACAATCTCCCACCACATGTTAATGCAGAATGCAGTCGTCCATATCACATGTTCAGTAATACCAATACTGTAACACCCCTTACTCGTGTTTGACGCCGGGATAGGGTACGAGGCATTACCGAACTTAAACATAACCAATCATACAAAACCGAGCCATAAAATTTCATTCAATTTAAAACCATTAATACATATGCATATTATCTCTTATACGGGCCTATGAGACCCAAAACATACATTGGGAATGGATCGAGACTAAACTGAGAACTTTAGAAACATTTGGAAGACTTAGAAAAATTCATGAAAACAGGGTCACACACCCGTGTGGGTAGGCCGTGTGGTCACACACGCCTGTGTGGCTTGGGACATGCCCGTGCCCTCAGCCCGTGTAACTCTCTATTTATGACATCATCAACAAAATAGGGTTACACGGCCAAGTCACACGCCCATGTGCTTAGGCCATGTGGCGAATTAAATTCCAAAAATCAGGTTTAGACTTCACACGGCCAGGGCACATGCCCATGTCCTGAGGCCGTATCCTTCACACGGCTGAGACACACGGCCGTGTCTCTGCCCGTGTGTTTACTACTGGGCATTCTGTTTTACCTAATTAGGGTACAGGGGACACACGGTCGGATCACATGCCCATGGGGTAGACCATGTATCACACACGGCCTAGACACATGCCCTTGTGTTTACCCGTGTAGACAACTTTAAGGCTATTTTCCAAGCCAATTGCCACCCTTTTATACTATTTCAATACCAAAAAATACAAGGCACACAATATCATAATTTGCCATTCAATTTATACCAAATTATCATATTCTTAAATAATCAATATGGTTACATTTCAAACATGCATTATTTTACCTATAATTCAAACATACCAAATCTTATATCTCAACCATTTAGTATCCCTAATTACCATTATCATCAAGCATCACATATCTATCAATAAACACATAACCAAAGCTATATACACATATGAATACACAACCAAATCAACCAAATTAAGCCAACTCTCATGGTTATATAAAAAACCAAAACATTAACATTTACAAGCCATTTCAAATAACTAAATTCATTACCAAACTATATATCAAAATGACCATAATCCTATACATGCCATATATACATAAACATAGATTCAAAAATACCAAAGTGATAGCTTGGTAGTGTGATGTGATCTCTGACGATTCTCGAATCAGAGCTGGCTTCGACATCACTATAAAACACGGGAAAATACATAGAGTAAGCTATAAATCTTAGTAAGTTCGTATAACAATAAACTCAATTAACCATAAATACACAATTCAAACAATTGAATATATCAACAAATAACTTATATTAGTTCACAAACCTTCCACATATTCAATCATAAGATTAGATATGAAATTCACAAGTTTTTTCGATTCAAAACTTATACGGTTCATGTATATACATGTACCATCTCTTATTAGTCTCATAATTATCAATGTCTTTGATATACCCGTTGAACCATTTAGAATTCTATCGGATACTCGGGAAACTCGCACCCTAAGTGCCACATATATAGCCGAAGCTATCTCAATCTCATATCACATATAATGCTCACTCTCGAACTATCAACAGGTCTACTCACACAAGCTGACGATCATGACAAAGCTACACGGTACTGCTCACACAAGCTAACGAGTATCCACAACACATGCCGGATAACCCAGCCATCGGTAGGATGTACGGAGCAGCACCCAAATCACATAACCCTTAATGACATGTCATTCGTACCCTAATCTATTCCTAAGGTTCAACAAGGATTTCATACTTGCTGAATTGTTTTCGAACATGTCCGTAGAGTCATACTCACAATTTATGCAATATCAAAGCATTTAAAATACACTTATAACAAATCTTATTACATACGAACTTACCTTGAATGCAAAAACGGCAAAATAAGTCGATTAGTCTAAAACCTTGTTATTTCTCCGATCTAAATCTGTATTTCACTTTTCTTGATCAATCAAGCAAAAATAATAATAGCCGAACCCTAGCTTAAAATAATCATGAATTTTCAGTGGTGGCTTGATGAAATGAAGAAGATGAATGCCTTTTACTAAATTTAATTATCATTTAATTACCAAATTACTATTATAACCTTTATAAACTTTAAAAATTACACAAAATACCAAGACATTATCATCCACTAACTCATTAATGGACTAATTACCACACAAGAACTTCCATTTTAAAGTTCTATAGCTATTAGACACCTTTAGCTAATAGAACACAAGTTTTACACTTTACGCGATTTAGTCCTTTTTATCAAATTGAACATTCAAACGATAAAATTTCTTAACGAAATTTTCACACATTCATATTATCATACTTTAAACCTTAAAATAATAATAAAATAATTATTTTGACTTCAGATTTGTGGTCTCAAAATCACTGTTCTGTTTTGACTAAAATTGGGTTGTTATAGGGGCTGTGGATCGGCTAAGGTGGAAATGGTATGGGCCGAGGACAGAAAGTACCTGGCAGAGGTGCTAATCAGACTGAGATGAGATAGCCTACACTAGTTTATGCTCCTCGATGCCGTGAGGATAGAGACGCTCTTTATGTTATCATCGGTACGTTCTTTATTTTCGATGTACCTTATACCGCTTTGGTAGACATAGGTTCTACACACTCCTATGTAGCTAGTACTATTTCTAAAAATCTTGGTATTTTTTTTAGAGCACTTCTAATGGGACAACTTTACTGAGTCCATTGGGGTAGTCTTTTTAGGTTAGTAAACTTTATAGAGATGTTCCGTTAGAGTTACAAGGGGCTGTATTTCTGGCAAATCTGATGGAGCTTCTGTTTGGGGAGTTTGACTTAATTCTGGGTATGGACTAGTTGGTCGAGCACCGAATTAGTTTGGATTGTACGACTAAGAGGGTCGTTCTGAGGACTGAGGATGATAAGGAGGTGGTTGTGATCGGTGAGCGTCAAGATTATCTATCCAATGTTGTAATAGCCCGGTTTAGACCCTAGTCAGAATAGTAGTTTTAAGACCACAAATTCGAGTAAAAAAATATTATAATATTATTTTCTGAGTTTATTATATGTGAATTAGTATGTGTGAAAATTTTGTGTAAAAATTTTATCGTTTGTGTGCCCAATTTGATAAAAAGACCTAATCGCATAAAATGTAAAAGTTGCCTACTGTTTGTTAAAGTGCTTATTTGATGTGTCTCTTTAAAGGTGAGGTCCTTATGTGGTTATTTGACCATGGCATTCATTAAATGACTTAAATGGGCATTAGATAATGGTTTATTAATGATATGATGCAAGGGCAAAATGGTAAACTAGTTATAAATGATATATTAAATAAAAGAAAAGCTTAAATTAATTCATTTTAAATCTTCTTCCACCGAAAATAAGAGAATAAGAACACCATTTCTAGGGTTCAAGCATTCAGCATTCACATTACTTGATTAAGATCAAGAAAAGAGGAATTCAGATTTAGATCGAGGGAAATCGAAGGTTATCGAGTAAACGATCCGAATAATCAATTCCGAGTATGAGGTAAGTTTGTACGTGATAAATGATGTTACAATTTGTGTTTTAATGTTTTGATAATATATAAATTGTATATATATGAGCTTGGTTTGAACACAATGATAAATCGACTATGTACGGCACTAATTGTGCAATTCAAATAGCTTCGGTTATAAATAGCACTAAGTGTGCGAGTTGGAATAGTTTTGGCTATATGAGGCATTAAGTGTGCGATACCGACATAACTTCAGTTAATTGAGATGGGACTAAGTGTGCGAGATCATTAGAGCTTCGGCTAATCATTAAGGCACTAAGTGTGTGAATTTTTAAACCACGGAAAGACTTCCGAGTGAATTAAGGTATTTGAACGAGAGGTGAGAATGAAATGAATAAATACTAGAAAGTTCAAGTATGTACGATACCTATGTGGTAGATGAAACTATGTGTATGAAGCTTGATGAATTTGTATGAACATATTAAACGTAGTGGAATAGAATTGATGGATGATTTGTGAATTAATAAGTGTTTATTATTTGATGTTTCATATTATATAAATTGTTGATTATATTAGGTGCGAACTTACTAAGCTTCAAAGTTTACTGTGTGAAATGTTTTCTGTTTTATAGTGTTATAAAGTTAGCTCGAATCTGGGGATTGTCAGTGACTCATTCACACTATCGGATATCTATTTTGGTACCATTTTGAGAGTTGTATATATGGTATATGGCATGTATAGGCTAGAAGTATTTTTGTATGTTTTGTGATGTGAATATCTAGCCATGAGATTTGGCTTGTAAATTTTGGTATGTATGGCTTTGTAAGTTGGCCTAAATGGTGTGTTTGATAGGTAAGTCATATGATGTATATAATATTCATGTGATGATTTGAATATGGCATATTGAATTGGTAAATTTTGTGGTATGAAGTATGTGATAAAATGATAAGTCTATGTATTTGGAACTTATGTAAGTTGTGATTATTTTGGTACATTGATTAGGTATGTTTAGTTATGAAATTGAGTAGTGAATTGGATGGTATTTGAATGGCATGAAATATATACAAAATGGTTGATTTGGTTGCCTATGAATGTATGCAAATAATACTAAAATGATGTGGATTTGGAGTGCTTGAGATAGGTGGGAAATGTGGCTTAAACCAAGCCTAATTTCACCCCATACGGTTGAGCACATGGGCATGTGTCTCGACCGTATGTCTGTTGTAATTTAGTTATTCAAGTCAGTCTCGAGCATAGCCTAGACACACGGGCATGTCTGGTGGCCGTGTGAGGCACACAAACTTGGTACATGGGTGTATGTGGCCATTTCGAAGGGTACACGGGCTAGACACACGGCGTGTGGTTAGCCGTGTGACCTAAGTCAGTTTCGACCATGGCCAAGGCATACGGGTATGTCTTGTGGCCGTGTGGATAAGTCAGTACATATCCCATGTTTTGCCATAGCTTAGACACACGGGCGTGTCTAATGCCGTGTGAGGCAAATGGCCTGTTCACACGGGCGTGTGACCTGTATAACTTTGTTAAATGTTTAAATTTTGAAAAATTTTGTATGAGCTCGGTTTAGTCCCGACCCTTTTCTAGAGCATGTTTTAGGTCTCGTAGACCTATATGAGGGACTCTGTATTAATGTATGACTATGATGCTATAGTGATTGTGAAATGAATGTTAAATGTTTCGATATGTTCGATAATGCCTCATAACCCTATTTCGGCAACGGATAAGGCTTAGGGGTGTTACAAATGTGATCTCTGCTCTTGTGGCTGAGAAACTGGTTGGAAAGGGTGTGAAGCGTATTTAGCTTACGTTAGTATTTCTATTTTTGGGGACTCTTCTGTCGGGGATATTAGAATAGTGAAGAATTTTTCGAATGTCTTTCCTTAGGAGTTACTAGGTTTACCTTCGAGTCGAGAAGTTGAGTTCGGCATTGAGTTTCTACCGGGTACAGCTCCAGCATCCATCGTTCCCTATCGAATGGCACCAAAAGAGCTTATAGAGCTTAAGGCTCAACTTCAAGAGCTTCTGGATCATGGTTTCATCCATTCAAGTGTGTCTCCGTGGGGGGCACCGATTCTGTTTTTGAAGAAAAAAGATGGCACCACTTTCGAGGATCGATGATCTGTTTGATGAATTTCAAGGGGCTTCTATATTTTTGAAGAGTGATCTTTGTTTTAGGTATCATCAGTTTAGAGTAAAAGAAGTCGATGTTCATAAGACTTCATTTAGGACTCGTTATGGACATTACGAGTTCTTAGTCATGCCTTTTGGTCTGATGAATACTCTAGTGGCATTCATGGATCTAATGAACCGAGTCTTTCAGCCATATCTGGATCAATTTGTCATGGTCTTCATCAATGATATTTTGGTTTACTCTAAGACCGAGGATAAGTACGATGAACATCTTAGAGTAGTGCTTCAGATACTATGTCAGAAACATCTCTACGCTAAGTTGAGCAAGTGTGAGTTCTGGTTACATAAGGTGACTTTTCTAGGTCACATGATTTCCGCTGAGGGGATCTGAGTTGATCCGAGGAAGATTGAGGTTGTGCTTGATTGGAAACAGCCTAAGAACATATCTGAAATCTGCAGTTTTCTAGGTCTGGCTGGTTATTATCGGCATTTTATATAGGGGTTCTCTCTGATTGCAGCTCCTTTGACTAAGCTTCTATGTGAGGGTGTTCCTTCTGTTTGGACTGATGCACAACAATTGAGCTTCGAGAATCTCAAGTCTATTCTAGATCAGGCTCCTATTCTGATACAGCTTGAATCCGGTAAAGAGTTTGTGGTTTACATTGATGTGTCGCATGTTAGTTTGGGTTGTGTTCAGATGCATGTGGTTTATGCGTCCCATCAGCTTAAGACACATAAAGGAAATTCTCCGACGCATGATATCAAATTGGCTGCTGTGGTTTTTGCGTTAAAGATTTGGAGGCATTATCTGTATGGTGAGAAGTGTATTATCTATACTGATCATAAGAGCCTCTAAAGTATCTCCTTACCTAGAAGGAGTTGAATCTTAGGCAGCGTTGATGGATTGAGCTACTAAAGATTATGACTGCACTATAGAGTATCATCCTAAAAAGGCCAATATGGTGGCTGATGCTCTAAGTCGTAGAGTGATGATTGATTTGAGAGCGATGTTCGCTCGTCTTAATCTGTTTGATGATGGAGGTCTGTTAGCTGAGTTGCAAGTTAAGCCGACTTGGATTGATCAGATTCGAGATAAGATATTAGGGAATGAGTCTTTAGGTTTGTAGTTTCATCAGGTTGAGAGTGGCATTACTTCAGATTTTTGGTTGAACAAAGATAGGGTTTTGTGTTTTCGAGGTTAGATTTGAGTGCCGAATGATTCTGATCTGAGACAGTTGATTCTAAAGGAGGCACATAGTAGCCCTTATGTTATGCATCCCGATGGTAATAAAATGTATCACGATCTTCGTGAGCTGTACTAGTGGCTAGGGTTGAAACGAGAGGCAACAGATTTCGTTGCTCGTTGTCTGACGTGCCAGCAGGTTAAGGCTAAGCATCAGTTACCTTCGGGTTTGCTCCAACCTGTTAAGATTCTCTTATGGAAATGGGAACGAGTGACAATGGGCTTTGTTAGTGGATTTCCCTTGACACCCACTAAGAAGGATTCTGTTTGGGTTATCATGGATCGATTGACCAAGTTCGCTCATTTTATTCCGGTTCGGACGAACTACTCCTGCAGAAGTTAGCGAAGTTCTATATCTCCGAGATTGTAAGACTGCATGAGGTTCCTGTATCGATTATTTCTGACAGAGATCTTCACTTTACTTCTCGGTTCTGGAAGAAATTGCTCGAGGCTCTGGGTACAAGATTGGACTTCAGTATTGTGTTCCATCCTCAGACCGATGGTCAATCTGAGAGGGTGATTCGGATACTGGAAGATATGCTTCAGAGTTGTGTGATTGATTTCTGAGGTAGTTGGGAGGATTATCTGCCGCTAGTTGAGTTCGCCTACAATAACAATTTCCAGTCTAACATCCAGATGGCACCTTATGAGGATTTGTATGGTCGTAAGTGTCGTACTCCACTATGTTGGACTGAGTTGGGTGAGTGGTGGGGTTTTGGTCCTGAGTTGGTTTCTGAGACTAAAGATAAGGTTAGACTTATCCAGGATCGTTTGAAGGTGGCTTGTGATAGACAGAAGTCCTATGTGGATTTGAAGAGGAGAGATATCGAGTACTCTGTGGGTGACTTTGTTATTCTTAAGGTTTCTCCGTGGAAGAAAGTTCTAAGGTTCGGTTGTAAGGGCAAGTTGAGCCCTAGGTTTATTGGGCCGTATCAGATTCTGAAGCATGTGGGACTGGTTGCTTATCAGTTGGAGTTACCTCCAGAGTTGGACAGTGTCCACGATGTATATAATGTCTCGATGTTGAGGCTGTACAGGTCTGATCCATCTCACATTATCTCTGTTGAGGAGATCGAGGTTAGACTAGATTTGGCTTTTGAGGAGGAGCTGGTTCAGATTCTGGATCGAGATGTTAAAGTTCTAAGGAGGAAGTCCATTCTGTTAGTTAAGGTTCTGTGGCAGAATCATGGCACTAAGGAAGCCACGTAGGAGCCTAAGGACTCGGTGCGTCAGCAATATCCTCATATGTTCTGATTAGGTAAATTTTTCAGGATGAAATTTCTTTTAGGGGGTAGAGTTGTAACGCCCTAAATAATTTACTTCTATTTTTGTAACTCCAAACAAATTATGTTTTGAAAATTAAATCAGTTTTCTGAAAACACGAATTGGGTTTCTAAATTATATCGGTTTTAAGACTTCTGCTGTAAATTATGTTTTGACAATTAAATAAATTAAACAAGACTTTAAAAATAGTTTTATACGAATATGAATTATGAATCTTGAACGATTTGACGAGATGACAATTTTCAAAATCCTACCTTGTGACATCTCTAGATTCGGCCATAATGTCTAAGTCAGGTTTGGGGTGTTACAGAACAAATAGTGTCTCCAGATCTTTAGAGCAAAAACCATAGCAACTAACTCTAAATCGTGTCTTAGATAATTACATTCATGCGTTTTTAGTTGACTAGACGCATACACAATCACTTTCTCATATTGCATTAAAACACAACCGAGACCACTCAAGGAAGCATCTATAACACCCATTACCCGTAACTGACACTGGAATAGGGTACGAGGCATTATCGAAATTAAGGTGCAGACTTCACACGGTCAGGGCACACACCCATGGTGCTAGCCATGTGTCACACACGGCCTAGACACACGCCCTAGACACACGCCCGTGTGTCTACCCGTGTGGACAACTCAAGGCTATTTTCCAAGCCAACCTGCCACCTTCAATTATACACACAAGCACATGTTCACTAGCCATTAACATGGCACATTTCAAAACATGCAATGGCTACCAAACAACCTCATTCAAGTCTAAATCATACCATTCCTATCATAAACAAAAGCATGCTTCATGACCTACTAAATCAACAACTAAATCACTTACCAAAATACTCTATCACCTAGACAATATATATGCATCACATAACATGCGCCAAACTCACCATTTAAAGCCAATCAAAATGACCACAAACACACTTCATTTACAAGCCAAAATATATCATTATGACACTAGCCTATACATGCCATATACCAATATATACATAACTTCAAAAATACCAAAATACTGATTGATAGTGCGATGACGCTTCCAGACGATCCCCGAATTTGAGTTAGCTTCGATGATCTATAAAATAGTGGAAAAATAATCACAGTAAGCTTTAAAAGCTTAGTAAGCCATATACAAATAAATCATCTTATGCATCAATATATTTCTTATCAATTTAACAAGTTATACATGAGCACATATAAATGCATAAACAAATTCACAAACCTACTTCCTGATATACCTTCTCAATTCTATAATTGAAACCATCCAATACTTTCTGTTCAATGCTCAAATGAGTCTCATGCGTACCTGAGTCACTTGATTCACTTACACTTTCTTTTTCGACTTAACTTTGCCCGTTGAACCATTTGGAATCGTTAAGGATACTCGGTAATCACTTATAACTCGTACAATGCCATATCCTTGATATGGTCTTACATGTTAACATGTATTGATGCCACTGTCCCACACAGGGTCTTACACGTAATCGTAATACAATGCCACTGTCCCACACAGGGTCTTACATGTAATCACATCTCAATGCCTAATGTCATGACATTTGTATCCTATACTATTCCTAAGGTTCATACGGGGCTTCTGGAAGTCACAACTTTGTTGATTCTTGCTCATATACAATCATTCACATTCATGGCAATTCAATGATAATATAACATAAACATTTCAATGTAATGATATTTATTTGCATATGAACTTACCTCGTACGGAATGAATGAAAACGGATGGCTATTCAACTACTTTTGATTTCCCCTGATCTAATTCTGCTTTCTTTGGTTCTTGATCTAATTAATCATGCAATAGCCGAATATCACAAAGCTTCAATGGTTGTTTCTTTTCTCTATAATCGATGGAAGATGATGAGAAAAATAAACATGCAATGGCCTTTATTTTATTAAATTTAACTTATTACACCAATTACCATATTGCCCTTTAATTATTAACATTAAAATTCACCTACCATATGTCCATCAATGTCCATTACCCTTATCAATGGAATAATAACAACATAAGGACTTTTGGTTTAATAAACCATAGCAAATAAGCACTTTTAATAATTAGCATGGAACTTTTACATTTTACGCGATTTAGTCTTTTATCTCAAATTGAACCATTAAACGATAAAATTAGCTCACGAAATTTTCACACACATATTATCACATTTTATAAACACAAAAAATAATACTAAAATAATTTTCCAACCTCGGATTTGTGGCCCCGGAACCACTATTCCGACTAGAGTCTAAACCGAGTTGTTACAACATCACTATAAAACACAAAATCTTTTCCCGATTTTGGTAAAGTTAGAACTGGCGCTTCAGTCAACATCTGCATCAATTTCTCGAAACTTTCTTGACATTGATAACTCCAAACGAATTGAACGTTCTTTTGCAACAACTTTTTCATTGGTAAAGCTATCTTCAAAAATCTATTTATGATTTTTCAGTAATAACCAGCTAAACCAAGAAAACTGCAGACTTCTAACACATTTCTCGATGCTTTCCACTGAACAATGACCTTAATCTTTTTCAAATCCACTTTAACTCCATCTATCGAGATAACATGCCCCAAAAATACAACATTCGATAACCAAAATTTGCATTTACTAAGTTTTCCATATAAGTTTTCCAAAATTCGATAACCAGAATTGCAAAACAATTCTAAGGTGATGTTCATGCTCGGATTCAGATTTCGAGTAGATCAAGATGTCGTCAATGAAAACTACCACAAATTGATCTAAATAAGGTTGAAAGATACGGTTCATAAGATCTATAAATGCCGCAGGAACATTAGTCAACCCAAATAGCATCACCAAGAAATCAAAATGGCCATAAACGCGTACGAAACATCGTCTTAGGTACGACACTATCTTTTACTTTCAGCTGATGCTAATCAGATCTCAAATCGATTTTAGAAAAGACAAAAGCTTCTTTAGTTGATCAAACAAGTCATCGATACGAGGAATGGGGTATCCATTCTTAATTGTCAACTTATTCAATTGCCGATAGTTTATAGAAAGTTGTATCTAGTCATTTTTGTTTTTAACAAATAATATTGGAGCTTCCCAAGGTGATATACTAGGGCGTATAAAGCTGTAATCTAGTAAATCTTGCAATTGCAACTTCAATTCCTTCAACTCTGTGGGTGCCATACAGTAAGGAGACATTGACACCGAAGCTGTACTAGGAAACACTTCGATTGCGAAATCAACCTCTCGATCTGGTGGTAATCCCAGTAATTCTTCGAGAAATAGTCAGGGAATTCACAAACAGTACAAATCTTGCTGCTCTGACTATCACCAGAATTCAAGTTAATGAAATAAGCCAGAAAAGTTTCATAGCCTTGATTGAAAAGTTTATTAACTCGAATAGTTGAAATGATACGAGTTGAACCACTCGTTCAAACACCATTCACCTTAATCATGATACTGTCTACACTCTGAACCACAAACTTCTTTTTATGACAGTCTAAAATCACTCTATGTTCAGTAAGTCAATCCATACCCAAAATCAAATCAACAATACCAAATTGCACTATCAACAAATCAACAGGGAAAGATACATTCTGAATTTCTAGCGGACATCACCTACACACTTGGTCAACTAATACGGAATACCCCAAAGGACTTGACATAACCATAGATACCCTAGATGTCTTAGATTTTAAACTTTTCGATTTGACTAACTCAGTATTAATATAATAGTGTGAAGATTCTGGATTTATCAAAGCATAAACAAGTTCTGAATGGAATAAAAAGATACCTGCAACAACGTCGGTAGTGTCACCTTCCTCGCGTGTTCGTACAACATATGCTCAGGTTGGCGCTCTAGCCTCGATCTGATGAGTAACAACATCACTTCACTTTCTAACACCGCCTCTGGAAAAAGAACCACCACGAATTGATCCATGACCCCTAGATGCAGGTACAGACCTTTGAGAAGAAACATGGGTAGCATTATCATTTTTTTAGACACTCTCGAGTAAAATGCTCCGTCGCTCCACAACAAAAACAAGCTCGTGTTAGTTTCCAAGATCACCCTTATGCTTTTTCTCAAAGTGTGCACAATTCAAAATTTCAATATCTCGGGACAAGCCTTGTACACCATCCAAAGACACAGTCAATTGTCGATCTCGGTTTCTATCAGATCTGTCGAACTTAAAGGTTGATTTCCACCTACCATGAAAATATTTAGTTTGCTTAGATTGTGGATGCGAACTAGTAGCTCTTAACCGTTTTCCAACTGTACGAGTAATCTCAGCCTTTTTATTAAGACCCAAAGCTTGTTCTACCATTTTTGCCTGTTCAACTAGATCAACAAACTCTGTGATTCGATGTGATACTAGTTTTACTTGAAGTTCATCATGTAGCCCACACAAAAATCGTTTACAACTTTCAATTTCAGATGGCACAAATTTAGCAGCATACTTACTAAGTCGTAAAAACTCCCGTTAATAATCAACCATCATCATTTTGCTTTGCTTTAACAGTAAAAACTCTTGTTTCCTATCTTCAAGATACAATTCTTTAACGTATTTCTTTTGAATTTCCTTTTGAAAAAATTCCCAATCAGCCCGTGCTATAGGTACGTGGCGTGTTACTGACTGCCACCAAGTATACGCTTCTCATTGCAGTAGAGAAACAACACAAATTAAACTTTCGTGAGGGTTGTATTCGAGTTGTTGTAAGACGCGTTTAGTAGATTCAATCCAAACTTCAGTTGCTGATGGGTCAACCCCTTTCAACCCTAAAAACTCAGTCGCACCATATCTCTGTAACTCTTTTATTGGAGCCCGTCGAACAGTAGGTGCAGGTACTATAACAAAAGTAATTCCCGCAACAGGCTGAAGAGCATCAGCGCTAGCTCGAAGTAAATAGGAATAACCTACTCCCTAATTATTACCTCGCTCATTATTAGGTTGTTAAGCACTAGCTGGGTTAGCACTCGATGTTACCTACTAAATTTCTTCATAATATTTAGTATAATCATCGCTAGAGTAAAACTCTTATTCAACTTTATTATCTGATTCAGTTGTCATGTTTTAACTATAAAACAAAAAAATTACAATCAGTATCCAAATCCCAACTCAGACTTGACTTAATGTTGGCATGTACCTCTAGACTCAATTCTGAGCTTCATTTAGTCCAAGAATTGGCTAAATCTGTAGCTCTGATACCATTAAATGTAACACCCCTAACCCACTTTCGTCATCAAATTAGGGTCACGAGCATTACTAATCGATCAAAATATTTAATTTTAACATAATCAAAGGTGCATGGTAATTATTAACATTCATATTATACAGAAAGCAGAACATACTAATCTAATACTTCAATATTATTATCTTATACAATCGATTAATGAGATATACTAAATTTAGTCTTCCACTATTTACACTCTTACCACTATTTATCCCCTCTTGAAAGCTAGAAGTTGGATACCAAACAAGACTATTCCAATTATTAGCATCAGAGGATTGAATTATATTCTAGCTATATACTTTTAATGATATTAGTAGAATGACCTACTTCACCCATTTAAAGTTTGCCACTTCATTTAGAATTAGCGTAAAAATACTCTTACAATCCTTAATACGAGTTTATGAGACCCTAAATAAAATAAAAAAACAAGGACTAATTTAAAACAATTCAAAAAGGTTTGGGGAATTTTTCAAAAATATCTGAAATATGGGTCACATGGCCGTGTGATATGCCCTATGTTATGTGGCTTTCGTAGTTGAGACATATGACTGTGCCCCAACCTGTGTCTCTATCCGTGTAACTTTTTTATTTGAGACACACGGCCGTGTCCTAGCCTATATCTCTACCCGTGTAACTCACTGACTTGGGTCACACGACCATGTTGCAGGTTGTGTGCCAAACCATGTGAAACCTGCACTAAAATTTACAAGACACGCGATTATGTGGCCAGGCTGTGTGACGTGTGTCCCAATTTCGAAAGCCACACAACCGTGTGACAGACCGTGTGTACCTAAATGCACCTTAAAACTCAAGTTTACTAATTCATGTTTACTTGGACACTAAGCAACCCAATTACTAGTCATTTAACCTATTCAAACACAATTTAAACATGCTTAAAACATGCCAAAACATTCATCTTAAGTGTATAACCAATGTACCCTTATTGGTATCATATTTTATATTTCAAAACATATCAATAAGACATCAACCATCCAAACATTCATTCATACCAAATGACCGTAATTGAACTAATGTTTTAACTATTTAGGCTACCAAGCTCAAAACTAAAACACATGCAAAACATTCAGTTTGACTAACATACCAAAACATAGATTAAGCCTCAACTTTATGAACACATAAATACCATTACACATAGGACTTCTAAAATCATCACATTACATAACAACCATCATTCAAAAGACCTCCTAGGTATATGCCATTACAAAATAAAACATTACCACACTTGAGTCCGTGATTGTTGTTGAATGCTGAGTCGATGATAAATTGAGAAGTACCTAACCTACGCATGGGAAACAAAACCACACGCTGAGTATAACTCAATGGTATTTCTATAATTCGAACAATTAAAACTTGATGTAAATAATTAAGATGTAAAATGCAAATAAGTAATGCCATAACATATTTGTATCAAGTCAATAATGCTAATTTACTTATTCTTTATTCACATCTAATAGATTCCACAAGTTCTAGTACATGACAATAGCATTTCATATGGCATCTGGTAAATCAACTCATTAATCTTGGACAATACTAAAAATTATAACATAAGTCGGCTAACTCTAAGTATCGAGATTTCAAAAAATGTAAAAATTACAAAAAATGGACTAAATTAACTAACCAATTTAGATTTGAATCCCTAACCATGCATCTCCCTTGCTATTTTCTTTCTTTCTTCTTTCTTTTAATGTTTGCATGAAATAAATCTATTCCCTTCCACTTTAATTCTTATTTCACTTATTTTACTTTAATTTCACTTATTTTACTTTAATTTTTTATTATTATTATAATATATATTAAAGTTAACTTAAATGTATAATATGTATAATATACATAACATTAATCGCATTCCACTACAACTAAAATGAAGATATAATTGCTACTTTAGCCCTTTTAATTTATTTTAAATTTATAATTCAACTTTTAACCTTTACGCAATTTAATCTTTGTACCTTAATAGTTCTAATTTCATAAAAATTACTAATCCAAAAACAAAAGATCAATTCGTCTCTAATATAATTTTGTAAATATTTAATAAAAAATATTTACGGATTCAGTTTATGGAAACGGAGTCCCAAAATTATACTTTTCGTCTCCTCTAACTATCGGGTCGTTACAATAATTATTACATAGGTTAAAATATGCTTATAATTATTGTAGTTTTTCAAAATTATGAATTTTGTCTCTATATTTATATTTTTAGGAATTTGGTTTTTTTACTTTTTAGATTTAAAAATTTAGGTGCAATTATTAATATTATTAACTTTTTTTGGATTAAATTCAAGCTATTTACAATATCTTTTTTAATTACATGGCGATTAAGTGAGTAACTTTTATTTATTATTTTAAAATGTCATAGCAACTAATTAAACAAAAAAAAATTAACAGTGTTAATACATAATAATCAAGTGAGTAGGTTTCTTTTTATTTAGTTTAAAATGTCACGACAATCAATTTTAAAGAAAATATTAATAGTTAAATTTAAATTTTAAAAAATTAAAAATAAAACAACTAAATTTCTAAAAATAACCTTATTACATACAATTTTTTTTTCTCATAAATAATGCATGTAGCTTAACATGAACTGAAATTTTCAGTTACACAGCTACCCCTTTTGTTTTTGTTTTTTTTTTCCCTAGGAATTTGAATAGTCTAATATTTTGATAGGAAAAGATGAAAGCAAAGCAGAAAAAGCTGCAGATTCTCTCCATCGTTACAACATTTTTATCATTTCCATTCCAACAAGGCAAAAAAAAAAAAAAAAAGATATTTTACTAAATTACCCTAAAATATTTTAATATTTATAAAAATGACTCAAGTTCAAAAATAATCACCAAAATGACCTAAAATGAATAATAAAATGGAGTTTTGGCCTGTTAATGGCCGGCACCAACTCGTATTTTGGACCTATGATTGCCTGATAATTGTGTCAGGTTTTAAATTTTTTTTTTGTTTTGGTCTGTCAATGGTCGGCACTAAGTACAAAAAAAATCAAATTTTTTTGGTGTTGACCTGTCAATGGCCCGCACCAAATTTTTTTTAAACTCGTACTTTGGTGCCTGCCATTGACAAGCCAGCACCAAAAAAATTTGATTTTTTTTTTGGTACTTGATAATTTTTTTTGAAACTCGTACTCTGGCACCGGCCATTGACAGGTTAGCACTAAAAAAATTTGATTTTTTTTGTACTTGGTGCTAGCTATTGATAGGCCAACACCAAATTTTTTTTTTGAAACTCGTACTCTGGTGCCAGCCATTGACAAGCCAGCACTAATTTTTTTTTTAAAAACTCGTACTCTGGTGCCGGCCATTGCAGGCCAGAACTAATTTTTTTTTAAATACTGGTATTTTTATATACCAGTATGATATGATTTTAGAAAAAAAAATATCCTGGTGCCGGCCATTGACATGCCAAAACCCAAAAAAATAATTTTTTAAAGCCTGACACAATTATCAGGCAATCATGGGTCCAAAATACGAGTTGGTGCCGGCTATTGACAGGCCAAAACCCTATTTTACTGTTCATTTCAAGTTATTTTGGTGATTGTTTTTGAACCTGGGTTATTTTTATAAATATTAAAAATTTTTAGGTCAATTTAATAAAATAACCCAAAAAACATGTCATTTTAAAGATTTCATCACTTCATAGAACTTAGAGTTGTCGCTATTTTACTCAAATAACCTAAAAATAATAATTAATTATATAAATTATCCTGATTAAAAAACAATCATCTAAATAATCTGAAATGAATAATAAAATTAAATTATGGATATTAGCTGGCTGACACTACTTTTTTCTGTTAAAAAAATTAACAGTGTTAATATATAATAATCAAGTGAGTAATTTTTTTTATTTAGTTTAAAATGTCACATAAATCAATTTTAAAGAAAATATTAATAGTTAGATCTAATTTTTAAAATTTTAAAAATAAAAAAACTAATTTTCTAAAAATAACCTTGTTACAGACAATTTTTTTCCTCATAAATAATGCGTGTAGCTTAACATGAACTGAAAATTTCAGTTACACAGCTACGCCCTTTGTTATTTTTTTTTTCCCTAGGAATTGAATAGTCTAATATTTTGATAGGAAAAGATGAAAGGAAAGCAGAAAAAGCTGCATATTCTCCGTTGTTACAACCTTTTTATCATTTTTCCTTTTAACAACGCGAAAAACATCTCATTTTAAATATTCCATCACTTCGTAGAACTTAGAGTTGTCGCTATTTTACCTAAATAACTTTAAAATAATAATTAATTATATAAATAATCTTGATTTAAAAATAATCATTTAAATAATTTGAAATGAATAATAAAATTGAATTAAGGAGATTAGATGGCCGATACTATTTTTTTTGTTCAAAAAATAATTTTTGAGATTTTGGACACTAAATAGTTGGCATACATGTATTTTTTTCAAACCGTATCATACTAATATATATTTATACTAATATTTTAAAAAAATTAGGGTATTAATATATTGATAGTCGACACCCATTTATCTGATTGAAAAATATTTTTGTGGGTGTCAGGTGTTGGTCAACAAAGGCCCAAACTCACCCAACAATTTTCCTATCTTTTTTTATTTCCCAAGTTTAATTACATATTTTATATTTTAAAATAATATTAGACTACTTATCATGTTAATTATTATTGCATCACTCACATTATTATTAAATTTAAAATAACGTGTAATATTACATTAATTTATAAAATTAAATTTTAAAATATAAAATTATTTTTATATTTTAAAATTTAATTTTATAAATTAATTTAATCTATAAGGTAAATTTCTTTTATAAATATATTACACACTGTTTCTAAAATTAAAATTTTTAAATATATTTAAAATTAAAATTTTTAAATCTATTTAAAATTAAAATTTTTAAATACTATTTATTTGTTTGTAAATTTATAAATATATTACATGTTATTTTTTGAAATAAAAGAAATAATAATTTAACAATTTTTATTTGAATTATTATAAAAGATGAAAATCAATAAAGCATGTTCTAATTTTATAAAAAAAAATCTAGTTTAATTGTGTATATTAAATTTAAATTAATTTTTAAAATTTAACAATAATGTGAGTGGTGCAATAATAATTAATAACATGATAAGTAGTCTAATATTATTTTAAAATATAAAATATGTTATCAAACTTGAGAAATAAAAAAGATGGGAAAACAAGAAGGGGTTAATGTTGCAATATTCTCATCCCCTTTTGTTGGGTGAGTTTGGGCATTTGTTGGCCGGCACTTGACACCCCAATTTTTTTTTTAATCAGAAAAAGAGGTTTCGGTCAGCAGTGTACTAGGACCTTGAATTTTTTTTTTAAAATATTGGTATAAATATATACTAGTATGATACAATTTGAAAAAAATACATGAGTGCCAACCATCTAGTGTCCAAAACCTCAAAAATTAGTTTTTTTTAACAAAAAAAATAGTGGTGCCGGTCATTTAGTCCTCATAACCCAATTTTACCGTTTATTTCAGGTTATTTGGGTAATTATTTTTGAATCAGGGTCATTTACATAATTAATTATTTTTTTGAGTTATTTGGGTAAAATAGCCTAGAGTTGTCTATTAATAACCAGCAACAAAAGTTGGAGAAAATTACATTAGTAGTCATTTAACTATTAGTAAATTTTATTTGGTCAACCAACTATGAAAAGTTACATAATAGTTACCTAACTATTCAATTTTAGTCACCACCTGGCTAATAGTGGCAAGCTTTTAAATTTGACATAATAGCAACTTTAACCTTCAATATTTATGCATTGTGTTAATTTAGTCTTGATTTTAAAAAAATCTAACTCTAAACATTTACACATTATATAATTTGGTCTTTTTGTTGTTTTGCTTTTCTTTGTGGCCATTTCACCTAAAAAACTAAAAAAATATCAGTTAAATTTGATTGAAAATATATAAAACATGGAAATTAACCATTGATTCCGCAAAGAACAACAAAATTACAAAAAAAGAAGAAGAGAGAGACCAAATTACACAATGTATAAATGTTGAGGGTTAAATTGTTTTTAGATTCTAAACTAAATTGATATAATTTATAAATGTTGAGGGTTAAAGTTTATTCCAATTTTAAAAGCTGCCACCGTTAGCCCGTCAGTGATCAAAAAAGACAAAATTGAATAATTGGACAATTATTTTGTAACTTTTCATAGTTGAGTAAGGATGACAAAACTCAAACCATCCAATGGGTTTTGAACCAGTTCGCTCCATATGGAGTGAATTTTTTTTTTTTTTTGAAAAGTGGATGTGGGAAGAAGTGAATTTCTTTTTTAGATAGTGGGTATAGAGTGGTAAAAATGTGATAATATATAACTGTTAAAAGGTAAAAATGTGATAATATATTATAAAAATTTTCATTTATTTTATTTTTAAATAGTTTCCTAAAAAATTATGTTTAATTATTTACTTGACTTTAAAAATATTGATATTAAAGATAAATAATAAAAATTAAATTAAAACGAGGCTAGCTGGAGCCAAGATGGATGCATCTAACATTCAAGGAGGTGTTAGTGAATTCTAAAATTATACATCTATAGTGAGCGGAACGGGTCTTAGAAGAAAGTACGTCAATTGTAAAACAATGATGAATTTAGTAACATCCACTCTCGTCCTACTCTATTGTTATCCCTACAATTGAGTGGAGAAGAAATACTAATAATTAGTTTATTATTAATATAATTTACCCTAAATATTATTTTAGGCAGCGAGGTTGAAGGATTTCAAATGGCAAAGGGGCATTGGTGGACAAGTAATCCTAAACATAATTTAGGATGGAAAGGATAATTGTGGGGAAAGAAAGATGAAAAAATTGAAAATGAAAAATGAGAGAAACGCGGGTATATTATATTGTATTCAAATTACTTCATTTAAAAAATAATAATAATAAAAAGTTTGTGTCATTTATATGGTTACGTACAAGAGATATGTTAAAATAGCTTTCAAATTTGTTTCATATTTCTCATCATATTCTTTTTATCATAATTGTATTTAAAAATCATATATTATGTATACTGTGACATGCTAATAATTGTTACATGTGGTATTTTTATATAGTTTTTATTTCATGGTTTAGTTGTTTTTTTCTATTATTATGATGTCACATATGAATATTGTGTTCATCAGTGCGAGTTAAGTTGAGAAGCTTAATTAATCTTTTAAATTTTTTGATTTTTTTATAATCCGTTATTTATTTTTGTAAAACTTTTTAAATAAATAATCAAACAATAAAAATATTTTAATAATCTCGTCTCAATATAAAACCGAATTTCAACGTGTTTGATTTGATTATATTTTATTCAATTTTAATTTACTTTTTAATTAATAGTTTTTTGTTTTAAATTTAAAAATATGTTTAAGATATAAAATGTTTACATTTGGGTTTTTTGGAAAAATTTTAAAATTAGTTTTAAAAATTTAAATAAACGTTTTCCAAAATTAATATTTAATTTGAAAAACTTTAATACTTTAAAATTTTAATATTAAATTATACTTTTATGTTCATCTTCAATTACACTTACATTATAGTTTAAACTATTTAAATCTATAAATAAGAAATATTTTATTATCTTATATCAATTTTTGACTAAACAAAATGTTA
Source organism: Gossypium longicalyx (assembly GCA_025698465.1). NCBI lineage: Eukaryota > Viridiplantae > Streptophyta > Magnoliopsida > Malvales > Malvaceae > Gossypium > Gossypium longicalyx. The sequence goes on from CM046999.1 coordinate 43,456,069, forward strand.
TTATTATGTTAAAAACTAAATTTTTGAATAATTAAACTCTCATAAATATTAAATCATGCTTTATATTCATATAGAATCACATTTTTACTATGATTTTAATTATTATTTATATTATTATATTAAAACTAAATAAAAGTTTTAAATAAATAAATTCAAATGAATATTGAATTTCATTTTATATTTATTTTGATTATAAAATATTTTAATTATTTTACATTTTATGAAATAAAAATTTTAAGTGTAATAAACACTTGCATTATTTAAATGAAATAAAAACATACAATGAATTAAATAAAAATATTTTAAAACATATGTAATACAAGAAACTAGTAACCTAAAAAAAAAAATACATTAGTTCAGCCAATGGCAGAGCTAAGGGGACTAGTAGGGACTACGGTCCCCCTTAAAATGGGAAATTTTTTATTTAAGCTTTTTTTTAATTTATAAAATTTTAATTAGTAATGGTAAAATTACATTTTGGTTCCCTAAAAATAATAAAAAATTGATTTACTCTTTTAAAAATTATAAAGATATAGACTATTAAAATGGTGAAATTGCATTTTTACTATCATAAAAATATACAATTTAATTTTGGCCCCCTTAAAAAGAATTTTCTGCATCCGCCATTGAGTTCAGCATTACTTCTTAGAAGCACTTTTAGGTTAAAAAACACTTCCGAGCAAAAGTTAAAATTTTATGCTTCTGCTTTCCAGAAACACTTTTGAAAAGCATAAAAGTGTCTTGTTTAATAATGCTTTTATCTCAATAATGCTTCTAGAAGGGAATACTAAATTAACCCTAAATTATTTTATTCTATAAATCATCAATAAAATAATTTGTGATGGTTAGTAATAAAGATTGAAGTCAAATATGATGGCTGAAGAGTTGTCCCAATCCTTTTTTCCATTTCTATTTAAACATCTATAAAAGAATTGATAGTTGATATATAAATGTATAAGTAAAAAGGGGAAGCAATAGATAATAGAAGCGTATCTTTTACGTGAATTAATTACTAAGAATGGCTCCTTCAGCAATCACTTTTCTCACAGTCCTTGCAGTTCTCTGCTCTTTCTTCTACGTTCTATTTTACATTTCATCAAAACATGGCAAAGGAAAAGAGAAAGCCCTCCCTGGTCCTCGACCCTTGCCAATCATTGGAAATCTCCACTTGTTAGGCATGCTTCCACACCAATCCCTTTATCGCTTGGCCAAAAAACATGGTCCTATGATGTCCATAAGGCTAGGTTCTGTGCCAACTGTTGTTGTTTCATCCCCTCAAGTCGCCGAGATGTTTCTTAAGACACATGACGCTATTTTCGCAAGTAGGCCAAAAGTTCAAGTCCTACAATCAATTTCTAATAGCCAAAGGGGCATAGCATTCACAGAACATGGACCATATTGGCGCAGTGTGAGGAAGATTTGTAATATGCAACTTTTTACTACATCGAAAATTGAATCGTTTGCACCTACGAGGAAGGAAGTGCTAATGCATTTCACTGAATCTTTGAAGGAAGCTGCAACAGCAAAGGAAGTGGTTAACATCAGTAAGAAGCTAGTAGAAATTAATGGAGAGATGACTTTGAAAATGGTTTTGGGGCCTGTGAAGAAGTATAAGGAATTTAACCTCAACGAGCTTATTGAAGAGCTTACTAAAGTTGCAGGAGTTTTCAATCTTGCAGATTTTGTGCCTTTTCTTGGTGCTTTCGACCTACAGGTATGGTGTTGCTATGTATTTTAATATACCATATCAAAACAAATTAGCATTATACATTACGAACAACCACCGAGTGAATGGTGTTGATTATTTTCAACTATGTAGGGAATTAAAGCTTCCACACAGACACTTGGTGAAAAACTTGATAAAGCCCTTGAGACGATCATTAAAGATCATCTACAGAAAAAGCAAGATGATTTCGTTGGTACGTTGCTTACAGGGTTAAATCAAACAATAAATCCTAATGGTGATATAATGGATCGGAATAGCATCAAAGCCATAACATTAGATATGATTGTGGGTGGCTTCGACACTTCAGCTGCCACATTAGAATGGGCATTATCAGAGCTCATAAGGCATCCGAGGGTAATGCTGAAACTCCAACAAGAGTTAGAAAGCATTTTCGGGAATAAGAGAATCGTGGAAGAAAATGATTTACCAAAATTGGAGTACTTAGACATGGTTGTGAGAGAAACTTTAAGGCTGCATCCTATTGCACCTTTGCTAGTTCCTCGTGAGTCAATGGAGGACATAGTTATTGATGATTATTACATACCGAAAAAGTCTAGGGTCTTAGTAAACATTTGGGCAATTGGGAGAGATCCTAATGTTTGGCCAAATAATGTTGAAGAGTTCTGTCCAGAAAGGTTCCTTGATAGCAATATAGACCTTCATGGACATGATTTTGAGCTTATTCCATTTGGTGCAGGACGTAGATTATGCCCAGGTAAGAAATTAGGGTTAATCACCGTTAAACTTATTCTAGCTCAATTGGTCCATTGTTTTGATTGGGAGTTGCCTGATGGAATGTCGCCAAATGAATTAGACATGACTGAGAACTTTGGTGTCTCGTTGCCAAGGAAGACTAGACTTCGTGTAAAGCCTATTTATCGCATGTAGGAATATAATGTTTATGTATATATTTGATATGCTGCCACAATATAAATATTTATATTAACAATGTATAACACTTAAGAAAATCCCTCAAAATCAAATAAACATAATTGAACTCTTTTTTCATAATTTAATTAAACTTTTTTAGTAGTTACTTAAATTTTTAACACATTGCTTTGCTTAATTTATTCCCATATATAAATTTATACATCAATAATACATTAAATATAATTTTTTTTTGGAAATGCAACAAGTCATTAAATATAATGATTGGCAATGGCACGGAAAGAAGGGGAAAAAATTAATAAAAAAATTCAATGACTGTTTTTAGTAATTTATTCTAATTAATTTTGACTATGAATATTACTAATTCAGTATTTTATTGACTTTCAAATGCTTGAATTTTTTTAATATTATTTTCATTATAGATTTTTATAATGTTTATTCTTTTTGATTCAATATTTAAAATTATTCATAATTTCTTCTCAACCCTTAAATAAGATGATAATGCGTTTCAGTGCACTCGAACTCACGTCCTCTTGCACTGACAACAATGTCAATATCAATTAAATTAAGACTCAATCGACTCAAAAAATTCAATTTTATGACAACTAAATTATGAAAATTTTTAGTGTGATAGGGGTAATTAAGCCATGTTATTGTCATAGTAAAAAAGGAAGAAGCTAATATATGAAGACAACATGAATTATTTAATAGTTTATATATATATATATATATATATATATAAAAGGTATATAAGCTATAATAATTTATTTATATAAGTCGTTATGACTTATGATTCCTAAAAAAAGAATTTCTTGTAGTTTCTTTTTATTTATATAATGCCTTACTCTTTAATTCTTGCTTACGGTTTTTTTTTTAGTATTGCTTTTGTTTTTTATACTATTTTTAGTTTGCTATTTTAGAGAGGCGGCAGTCTGTTTCGGCTTGATAGTATGTTTTTTATTATTATTATTATTATTATTATTATTATTATTATTATTATTATTATTATTATTATTATTATTATTATTATTATTATTATTATTAAAATATATACTTTATATATGCATGTTATGTTTATATTATTTTTGTTTTATATTGTGTTCTGCATACATTATTATAGATACTCTAATCACAAAATAATTTGTGATCATTTATATTGTGTCTAAATTTATTTTATATTTGTATAACTTTTTAATGGTGATTGAATTCAAAGAAAAACCATATATTCATTTCCTTTTTGTAATTTTTTTCTTGTTAATAATATATATATATATAAACTTTAAAATATATTTGTATTTGTATTTGTATAGTTTCCATGTTTTTAATTATTGTGCATTTTTCTCATGATATTTCTTAATGTATCTCATTACATTAATTATTTTTAGAAATAAATAAGGGTTAGAGATATTAAATAAGTCATTAAATTATAATATGTTATTGAAATGCTTTTGTTACTTGGGTTGCTTTAAAAAGTATCTTTGAAATGGGAGAATTTAGACTAGTTGGAAGGACTCAATTCGGGTTAAGGTGATTCGAAACTACACTTAGTTTATTCTGTTAAAAGTCTCTAGCAGTTTTTCCTTATAGGATATTTTTGTCTCCTTTGTCTATGGAAGTCGCGATAGACAGAAAAGGAAATTTCTTTGGGAATATTTAAAATCGGTTATCCCTCTGAATTCGTACTGTCTTGGGAGACTTTAATACTATTCTTTTTCTCGAGTGAAAAGAAAGGTGGTCGATCTAGAGGGAAGGGTTGTTCTTTTTTTGGTGAATTTGTGGAAATGGCAGAATTTCATGAGATTTAGGGGTCTTTCGTTCACTTAGCATAGAGCTGGTGTTTTTGAGGGATTAGATCGTGCTCTTGGTGATGATGTTTGGTTGAGAGCTTTCCCTAATAGCTTGGTTACTCATCTTCCGCAAATCAAATCAGATCATAGACCTCTTTTTCTATATGTTTCTTCGAAGATTGTTTTACCTAGAGGAAGGTCATTGTAACTACTCATTTTTCTGTGGTGTCGAAAATAGTGATTTTGGGGACCACAAATCCGAAGAGTATGCTCGTATTAATTATTAATTAATTCATACGAGTCAGTTATTTTTTCATATTAAATTTTGATTTGGTAAATTTTAGTTTATTGAACAAATAGTTCAGCAAAATGGTTGTCTTGAAAGTCAAGTGGTTTTGGAAAATGAGATATCGAGACCTTATTTCGGTAAATCGAGCCCATGAATATTTTTTATTAAATATTTACGGAGATATTATTTTGTTATGTGAAAGTTCTATTTAGAAAGTTTTAATGTTTGACTGATTAATTAATTAAAAAGGACTAAATTGTAAAAGATGTAAAATCTAGTCAGTATTGAATTATAATTATAACAACCCATTTTTTAGTGGTGTCAAAAATAGTGGTTTTGGGGCAACATATCTGACAAATAAGTTCGTAAATATTATTATTTAATATTTACGAGTCAAATATGGTATTAAAATAAATTTTGAATTGACAATTTATGATATTTGAATGAATAATTAGGTCCAAGTGGCATGACTCTAAAATCAAGTGGTTTTACAAAATGAGATATTAGGACCTCGTTTCTATAAACCGAGTCGTAAATATTTTAATAAATATTTACGGAGTATCATTAAGGTTTTATTAAAATTTGGTTAAGAAATTTTAATGTTTAGGTAGTTAATTAAAGAAAAAGGACTAAATTATAAAAGATGTAAAATGTAGTAAATATAGCATTTTAGTGATTTAATGGCTTGATTATTAAATTAGAAAGGACCAATGTAGTAAATAGTCTCAGTATTGACATTGGACGACACTATGTATTAAAATTATAAAATATTATATGTTTTAATGGTAAAATGGTAAATTTTAAGAAATTAAAACAAAATTAAAAGAAGGAAAAACCTTTTCTTCTTTATCTTTTCAATTGACATGCCAAAATACCGTGGGAATTCAACTTTGGAGGTTCGGACACTTTTAATTCTTGCATGTAAGCACATCTTGATTCTGTTTCTTGTAATTTTTATATTTTTAAGATCGTTACAATTAAGTCCAGCTAGCTCATACCTTCGTTTTTGAATTTTGAATTTTGAATTTTTCCATTGACGAATCTTGTGAATTTAGATGTTAAATGATGATTTTGAAGTGTTGGTTAGTATTTAAAAGTATTTTGTTAAATGATTTTTGATGAATATCCCGATTAGGGACTAAATTGTTGAAATAATAAAAGTAAAAGGATTTGATGTGAATTTTTTTTATAAATATGGGCTGTATTGAAAGCTATGAACATTCGGCTAAGCTTAAATTTGTGTAAAAATGGTTAATTTGCATGTCTTAGGCTTAGGGACTAAATTGAATAAAAGTAAAATGTTAGGAACGACTTAGTAAAAATGTCAAAATGACTAAATTGTATAAAATAAATTATTTTTCTATTTAAATTAATAAATTGAATGAAATTATTAATTTAAATCAAGATCAAATGGAAAATCGAGGAGAATGAAAAATTATCAAAAAAGCCCATGTACTTTGACATTTCTGCGATTTAGTCAGGTAAGTTCATAAGGTTTGAAATTTAACATTTATATGAATTGTTGAATAATTTAGATGATAGAAATGATATATTTAATTGTTGTTGATGAAAGAATATTTGGGAAATGTGACTGAATGTTGATGTTTAGTTCGAATTGAACGTGGGATAGAGTACAATCGAGATTTGGTGCGTTGTGGGGGATTTGGAGTTGATATTGTTGGGGAGATATATATATGTTTCTCGAGTAAACAGAGGTTTAGCATTTGCTGCGAACTTTTCGTGTTATACTCTCTATTTGGCGTGTTTCGGTTGGATTAGCTCTTTTGAGCATTGACGTGTTTCGGTTGGACTAACACTTGTGAGTACTTAGTGTGTTTTGGAAGGATTGGCTCGTATAAGCATCTGGCGAGTTATGGTTGGATTATCGATGTACTTGTATCCGTAAGTTGTTCATCGGATTGTAAATCTTGGTAAGGTAACTTGTCTAGTGATTTTGATGGAATTGTCATATAATTGAGTTTGAATTGAATATTACAATTCACCGGATAAGATTGTGGATGATAGGAACATATATGGTTAATTTTATATTTATACTTTATATTATGCAATTGAGATAAGTAAGAAAAAAAATGAAAAGGTAATGTTCAATGAAAGTATATTTATGTTCATGAAATTGATGATTTCAAATGATGTTATTCATGTATATGACTTACCTTATGTTATTTCAAAAGATTTATGGGTTGATGCACTAACTTGTATATTGATGATGATATATATAGACTTGTGTCAAGCTTTTGGTTATGATTGATGTTTATGTTTACATCATGTATTATACAAATGATATGGGTAAGGAAATGTAAGTTCATAATTGGGATATAATATGACAATGTAAATGGATTGATGAGTTAAAGAGCTTACTTATATGCGAGAAATTTATTTGAGCTTTGGATGAATTTATCTAGGTCGTGAATAAATACACTAATTTGTGAGTTTATAATATTATTTAAGCTAAAGTAAGTAAATGGAATGAAAAGTAAGTAAATGAAAGGTTTCAAAGTCTTATGAAAAGGGTTAATGATTGTGTAATATGTTTTATAAAATTCTACTAGGAATGATAAATAAACGTGGTGTTAATGGACTTACTCATTTGTGAGTTAATGTTTATAGTTTGATAAATCTTGTAGTATTGGTATAGGTTTATGTTTACCTATAAAGTTCATTATTGAAATGAAATATTATGTTTAAGTTTATATGAGCTTATTAAGCATACACTGCTTACGTAGTTATTTTCCTTTACTGTACAGATTATCAGAAGCTCGACTAGGTTGGAAGTTCATCGGAGATCTATCATAATATCTAGCGATTATATCGGTATATTTGATATATTGATCAAGGTTATAATGGCATGTATAATTGAATCGTGTTTGATGAGATGTTGTTATGTTTGGCTTGTAAATGTGGTATTATGGTTGATGAACTATTAGCAAAGTGATGCTTTAATGGTTGGTGCTGAAATGGTCAAATGAAGGTATGTTTTGAATTACCAATTTGGTATGTTTGAATTTAATTTGGCATGTGGTCATTGTGGCAAGTTTAGTATGGAAATAGGATAAAAATGTATGAGTGAGGAATGACTAAATTATGCATATGTTTAAGCATGTTTGGTTGTTGTGATTGAGGTGCCTTTTAGGGCATATTGGTTGTATGGTTAAATGACCTATTGAATTGGTCTTATTATGCATGTTTTAGGCTTATTTTAAAGGCTTGATTGTATGTGCAAATGACTTAGGTGTGTACTTGAATTGGGTGAAAGAAATGGCTCGAAATTGGCCATTTTCTTCTCCAATGGCCTAAGACGCAGGTGAGTGTCTTAGCCGTGTATGACACATGGCCTTGCAACATGGTCGTGTGTCCTTTGTAGATTTTAAGAGTTGTTTTTCAAAGTTACATGGCTTGGCACACGATCATGTGGCTTGGCCGTGTGACCCAAGTCAGAGAGTTACATGGGTACGGACACGGGCTGGGACATGGCTGTGTGTCCCTATTTCGAGAGTTACACGGCTTGAGACACAGGTGTGTGTCTCATCCATGTGAGTCACACGGCCGTGTGACCCCTACAGTTTGAATTTTCTATGTTTTTCCTTAAGGTTTCATATATTTTTGATTTAGTCTCGAATCATTTTTTAAAGTGTTTCTAAAGCCTCAAGGGCTCGAATAAAGGACGATATGCATGCGTTTGAATGGACTATGATATGATTTATGAAATATTTTGAAATAAATGATTTAAGTTACATTTTTACGGTAATGCTCTATAACCCTGTTCCAGCGATGAATATGAGTTAGGGGTGTTACAATAATGATTGGATGGCTTCATTTTCAAATGAGGGAGGACTTATATGGTAATTAAACCATAGTAGAATTTGATGGATGGATTTAGACTTTGAATTAGTTAAAATGAATGATAATTAAAGGGTAAATATGTAATTTAATAAATAAAACTTAAGTAAAATAAAAAAATATAATAAACATCTTCACCTTTCCTTCAATTCTGCTTAAAATAGAAAACCAAAAACTCCATTAAAGGAGCTTGAGATTTGGCCAAGCATAGGTACATGCATGGTAAGCCATTTTTCACCCAATTTTTTTTTGTAATTTTTATGTTTTTGAAATCGTTGCAGCTAGGTCCAACAAACTCGTACCTTCATTTTTGAAATTGTTAAAGATTTTAGATTTTACCATTAATGAATCTCAGTTATTCTTGATGTTAAATGGTGAATTTTTAGTCATGGTTGTTGATTTAAATTAATTAGAAATTGGGTTTTGAAACCAAGAGTGGTCATCCCTTGATTTTGAGTTTGGATTTTAGAAATTTTGAACAAGGTGATTGATCTGGTTCAGTGGTTAAGTGTTCTAGTTATGTGTGTAAGGTTTTGGGTTTGAATCCTATTTCATAAAATTTTGCTATTTGATCAAACCCTTATTCTTGACCATCTAGCATAGGTTCTATTTCTGATCAACTAATGACAAGAATGATCCTACTGGTTCAATAGTTAAGCTTCAGTATACCATCTGGCCTTGTGTTTGAGTCTCTGCATAAGCAATGGGGAAATATTTTTGTGCTATTTCATAATTTAGTTTGCTTTTTTTTTTTTTAAAAGAAGGTAAGTTGAATAACTTCCTTTTCTTCATTTTTTTCCTGGTATGTTCTTTTCCTTTTAATTTCTCTTTTTTTTTTTTAACTTTTTTTTCAACCAACTGTACTTTTCTTTTATTTTGCTACGACATTTTGTCATTGAGTCTTTCCATATTCGTTACGTCAAGTCCCTCTGTGCTTTCAGTCTTCAGGCGAATTGTAAGTGATCCTGATTCAATCTTATTTGCTTGAGTTGATGATGATTGGAGTTACATTCTTTTCGTTTGGAATGGATTTCTGATTTGTGTAAGTTTTTTTCAGACGAAGTTTTCAAGAGTAACGTTCTTCCAATGTTCTAAGTTTGTACTGTTGATTGTATGCGAGGATAAGCATTGGTTTTCGTTTTGAGATTTCGTGTTGAAATTCTTTGACATAATTTTGGGTTTGGTTGCTAATCTTAATGATTTGTTGATTTCATGTGGTTGTAATGTCATTTTAGGAACGAGAATTCATCCTTATTCCTTCTGCATCGAATCTGTATCAGGTGGGTACCAAAAACCCATTCTTCTTTGAGTTTTAGTCATCGAAAAGCGGAACTATCGAAGCCACACGACCGTACGGTAGGCCGTGTAACTGACTATTCACAAAAATTGGGGGCATATGGGTGTGTGCCCAGATCGTGTATGTGCTTATCTGCTGTAAAGGGTTCACATGGGCCAACGACACGGGCAGGTGTCCAAGCCATGTAACTCACTATTTGCGAATAAGGACCATACGGACAGTTAACACAGGCGTGTGTCTAGTCGCGTGGGACACACGAAAAAGTACACGAGCATGTGTCAGACTGTGTGGAGTTACACTGGTCCATATTTGGAATTTTTCCCTCAGGCTACAAGCGTCGTTCAAAACGAATGTAGGCCTACTGTAAGGTCTATACGATCTGAATTAGGTTATATAACATGATATTTGATGATCTGATGATGAACAACTTGAAATTCGCACGTATATCTACTATGTTCGAACCTAAGTAAGTAGGATCTATCAAAACATAATGTGCTCGTGTTTAATGTGTGTGAATTATCCAAATACGATCTATAGTTTGTTAAGTTTTATGATATGTCTCTACGTTACTCTATTGCCTAAGAACATGTGATATCGAATATGATGAATTGATTGGCACTGATTCTGATTTATGATCATGCATGTAACTTCATGGAAAATCTAATATTATTGTTAAGTTTTGATCAATCTATTTTATAAAGCATGGATTCCCATGCCTACTGACTTTGTTACTATACAATAGCATGACTTACATGCTTATCACTCTGGTTATGCATATGCATGCCATGACACATTGCATGAGACTTGGGAAGATGTGAACGGAGGAGGTTTCTGGATGTTTAATGATCTGCATTAGCTGGTGATTTATGACAGATCTATTATAGCAACTTGAATGCAATATAGTGGCTCGACCACGTTTATCTGACCTGACAGTTTTAATTGCAAAATTCTGGTGGCACTGTCCATTGATATCTATTGGTGTGGTTTGGTTGGATGAGTTCTTGGGAACTCTATTTTGGTGTGTAGCAGAGTTGGGTAGAATGTTTTATGATAAATCTGCATTCTGATCTGTTTTGAAAAATACCGCATCTGCATAAACATACATCCTCTGCGTAGCTCTGCTCTGTTCTGTTTTGTTGTAACACCCTAAACTCGACCTAGACGTTATGGCCAAATCTGGCGATGTCACATGGAATGGAATTTGAAATCAAATTTTATCAAGTTAAAACCGTTTCCGTTTATTAGCTTTTATTTATCTTTCGTCAATTTCAAAACTATTTTCTCGTTAATTTGATTCGTTTAAAAACATATTCTGTGGCGGAAGCTTTTAAAATCGTGATATTTAAAGAAAATCATTCGCATTTAGGAAAATAATGTATTTAATGAAATCGAGTTTTCGTTGCAATTCTAAAGTTCATGAAAATAGTTAAAGTCAAACCAAAGGCAAATAGTCCAACAGTCCCAAATTACATAAAAAAATACCATAGAAAACAAGTAGGAAATAACTACCATAACTGAAATTAAAACAGTTCAACAATCATGTGGTCACCGCCGCACCAATCTGCCTAAGTCTGGGGATTACCTGTATAGATAAAATAGGAAGGGGTGAGTTTACGTAAACTTAGTGTGTAATCTCCACAGAAGACATACATATAGTCAAGCAACAGATATCGGTCAAATGCAGTCTAAGCCTAAGCCTATTATAGATACAAATGCAATTTAGGCCTTAGCCTATCTCAGATACAGTCTGCATACAGTAATAGAAAATAGTATCCTACCCACTAGCTTCTACACACCATCTCTGACCATCCTTACACACCATATGGGGTTTAAAAAACCCACCCAACCCTACACTCCAAGTCGTACCGAATACGGCACTTATTGGTAATATTGCAGTTGAGCTGCCAGCTAATAGGTATGAAAGCCTTTCAGTACACTTCCTCCAATAATCAACCATCCCACCCCAATGCAGATGCAACTAAACATGCTCAATATAGATATACAAAAATACATGCTTACATGCTAATATTTAGTTATCAGTCATACATACAGATCAGTAAACATGCATAAATTTAACATGTTCAATACATACATTGTGTGCTCAGATCACAATATTTAGGGTCTAAGTAGCGCTTATTGACCCTACAGTAGGTTCACAATCAACTTGGATGACTCGTGCAACCCTAGGAAACATTTTAGCTAAATGGGCCCACACGTCCATGTGGTTTGCCCGTGTGGGCGCACACGCCCAGATTGGCCATAGCCCGTGTGGATCACATGACCTAGCCCAAATTCCACACGCCCATGTGGGCTACCTATGTGGGCCTACACACCCAGTTCGATTTAGCCCGTGGCCATCACACGGTCGTATTTAGTGCACGGCCAATCATTCGTCGATCACATGGCCGTGTTATCGTACACGACTTACTACACGGGTGACCATACGCCCATGTAGCGTAGACAGTGACCTTTTTTAGCTTTTGTAAAAAGCTCAATTTTTACGTTTCGGGTACACACCTGATACGTTTTCACTGATATTACAATCTCAAGATCACTAGAACCTATAATCAACATTACGAAAGCCCGAATTTAGTAACACAAGCAAAAACTAAACCGAGAATATTTCAAAATGAAACCTTAGAACATCAAATAGAGAACTCGGTTACTTATCGACAACATATTGAATCCCAAACGTTCAAATCTCTGCAGAAACACCAGTCCCTGCTTAATCTTTACCTAATCCGAAAGAACCAAAAACAACCCTCTTTTAGAAAACCAACTATGGAACGATAAGATAGAGAAAAAAAGGTACTTACCGAATGAGCGAATTCAACTATTGAACAAGGAGCAGGCAAAACAAAAATTGAAAGAGTAGAAGAAAGAAACAAGAAAAATTTGGTAGAAAAGGGGGAAAGACTGATGTCAGAAAGATGGAGAGATTTTTTCTTGGGGAAAGAAACAAAATAATAATTCAACAACCATTATCCCCCAAATTACTCTCCACTAATCCACTACTTAACCTCTGCAAAATTCCTGTTTGACGAAACTCTCTCTCGGTCAAACGAGCAAAAAAAACTCCCACGCTCGCGCAGGGATTCGAACACAAAACCTGTTAACCACCAGACCAGCAGGCCCATTTTGATATGCTTTTACAAATAATTAAATATAAGCCTACTCCCCAAACACAATGCTTAGATAAAAAAATTATCAAAATTTGCCCAAAGCAGGGCTTGAACTTGAAACCTCTCACACACACCCAGAACACTTACCACTGAATTAGATGCATATTTTTGTCACATTTTAACAGAAACAAAAATAAAAATTTTGGGGCGTTACAAATCTGCCCCCCTAAAAGAAGATTTTGGCCTCAGAATTTACCTGATCAAAATAGATGAGGATATTGCTGACGTACCACATCTTCAGGCTTCTAAGTGGCCTCCTCAGTGCTATGATTCCGCCACAGCAGCTTCACTAAAGGGATAGACTTATTCTGAAGAGCCTTTACATCGCGATCCAGAATATGAACCGGCTCCTCCTCGAAGGTTAAATCTTTTCTAATCTCAATCTCCTCAACAGGGACAATATGAGTGGGATCAGAGCGGTAACGCCTCAACATCAAGACATGGAAAACATCATGAATACGGTTTAGCTCTGGAGGTAACTCCAACTGATAAGCTACCGGTTCCACTCGCTTCAGAAATTGGTAAGGCCCAATAAACCTAGGGCTCAACTTGTCCTTGCGATCAAACCTCAGAATCTTCTTCCATGGCGAGACCTTAAAAAACACGAAGTCCTCCATAGAATACTCAATATCACGCCTCTTCAGATCATTATAAGACTTCTGTCTATCAAAAGTAGCCTTCAGATGATCCCGAATCAGTCGAACCTTATCCTCAGTCTCTAAAACCAACTCAGGACCCAAAACTCGACATTCGTCCAACTTAGTCCAATACAAAGGTGTACGACACTTATGACCATACAGAACCTCGTAAGGTGCCATCTGAATACTCGATTGGAAACTGTTATTATAGGCGAACTCGACTAATGACAGATAGTCCTCCCAACTACCTTAAAAATCGATAACGCAACTCCTCAGCATATCCTCCAGTATCTAAATCACCCTCTTAGATTGACTATCAGTTTGAGGATGGAACGCATTATTGAAGTCCAATCTCAAACCCAGAGCCTCATGTAACTTTTTCTAGAATTGAGATGTGAAACGAGGATCCCTATCAGAAATGATTGAAACCGGTACCCCATGCAGTCTCACTATCTCAGAAATGTAGAGCTTTGCCAACTTCTAAAGAGAATAGTCAGTCCTAACCGGAATGAAGTGCCGAGACTTGGTCAATCGATCTACAATGACCCAAACAAAATCCTTCTTTATGGGTAATAGAGGCAACCCACTATCGAAGTCTATCATTTCTCGCTCCCATTTCCATAGTGGAATCTTAACCGGCTGCAGCAAACCCGAAGGTAACTGATGCTCAGCCTTAACCTGCTGGCATGTCAGACATCGTGCCACAAAGTTAGTAACCTCCTATTTCAATCCTGACCACCAGTACAATTCTCGAAGATCTCGGTACATCTTATTCCCACTGCAATGCATAGCATAAGGGCTACTATGTGCCTCTCTCAGAATAGACCGCCTTAGATCAGTATTATTCGATACACAAATTTGACCACAGAAACAGAGTACCCCATTATTATTCAACCCAAAGTCCGTAGTGCTGCCACTCTCAACCTAACAGAACTGGAGACCTAACGATTCATCCTTTAATTGCCTATCATGAATCTGTTCTATCCAAGTCAGTTTAACTTGTAGCTCAGCCAACAAACTAAGTCGAGCGAACATCGCTCTCAGATTAGTCATCACCTTAAGGCTTAACGCATCAGCCACCACATTGGCCTTGCCAGGATGGTACTCAATAGTACAGTCATAGTCCTTAAGTAGCTCAATCCATCTATGCTGCCTAAGATTTAACTCCCTCTGAATCAGGAGGTACCTAAGGCTTTTGTGATCAGTGTAGATAGTGCACTTCTCACCGTACAGATAGTGCCTCCAGATTTTCAAATAAAAAACTACTGAAGCGAACTTGAGATCATGCGTCAGATAGTTTACTTCATGCGTCTTAAGCTAACGGGACACATAAGCCACAACCTTACCATCCTGTATCAGAACGCAACCTAAACCCACATACGATGTGTCACTATAAACCACAAACTCCTTCCGAGGTTCAGGCTGTATTAGAACAGGAGCCTCAGTCAGAACAGTCTTGAGCTTCTTGAAGCTCTCCTGCTGCACATCAGTCCAGGCAAATGAAACACCCTTACGTAGTAGCTTAGTTAAGGGCGTTGCAATCAGTGAGAAGCCTTTCACAAACTACCGATAATAACTCGCTAGACCCAGAAAACTGCAGATATCAGACACATTCTTAGGCTGTTTCCAATCCAGTACAGCCTTAATCTTTTAAGGATCAACTCAAATCCCTTCAGCAGAAGCTACGTGCCCTAAGAAAGTGACTTCACGAAGTTAGAACTCACACTTACTGAATTTAGCGTAGGGCTATTTCTCATACAGAATCTGAAGCATAACTCTAAGATGCTCATCATGCTCATCTTTAGTCTTATAGTATACCAGGATGTCATCGATGAAAACTATGACGAACTGATCCAGATTAGGTTGAAACACTCGGTTCATTAGATCTATAAATACGGCCAGTGTATTCATCAACCCAAAAGGCATAACTAGGAACTCGTAATGCCCATACCTAGTCTTAAATGCAGTCTTAGGCACATCCACCTCCTTAACCCTCAACTGATGATACCCTAAATGAAGATCGATCTTAGAGAATACAGAAGCCCTTCGAAATTGATCAAATAAGTCGTCGATCCTCGGAAACGGATACTTATTCTTAATGGTTAGCTTGTTCAACTGTCAGTAGTCTATACACATCCTCATGGTCCCATCCTTCTTCGTAACAAACAGAACCGGTGCTCCCCATGGAGACACACTGGGATGGATAAAACCACTATCCAAAAGTTCCTACAGTTGAGCCTTAAGCTCTGTAAGCTCATTCAGTGGAGGCGATAGACACTGGAGCTGTACCAGGAAGAAGCTCAATCCCAAATTTCACTTCCTGATTTAGAGGTAAACTCGATAACTCCTCAAGAAAGACATCTGAAAAATCCTTTACAGTTCTAATGTCCTTTATAATAGAGTTCCTAGAAACAAAAACTCTAATATAGGCTAAGAATGCCTCACATCCCTTACGAACTAGTTTATCAACCACTAGCACAGAGATCACATTAGCCGAATAATTCCAACGTTCTCTAATCATAACTACCTCATTACCCCCTTCAATTCTCAAGATGACCCTTTTAGTCGTATAGTCCAGGCTAACATGGTGCTTGACCAACCAGTCCATACCTAGAATCAGGTCAAACTCCCCGAACAAAAGCTCCATTAGATTAGCCAAAAATATCTACCTTTGAACCTCTAGCAGAACATCTCTATACAGTTTGCTAACCTGAACCGATTGCCCTAGTGGACTCAGTACAGTCACCTCACTAGAAGTACTCTCAACCAAAATCCTCAAGTTTCCAGACACAATGCTAGCTACATAGGAATGTGTGGAACCTATGTCTATCAAAGCAAAGTAAGGTACATCATAAATTAAGAACGTACCAGTAATGACGTCTAGAGAATCTCTATCCTCTCAGCGATGAGTAGCATAAACAAGAGTAGGTTTCCTCGCCTCAGTCTGTCCAGTACCTCTGCCAGGTGCTATCTATCTACGGCCTATATCGTTATCACCCTTAGCCTAACCACAACTTTTTGGTGGTTGCATTGTGCCAGAACCCAGAGCTTACACCTAATCGGCCCTCAGTGGACACTTCCGAATGTGGTGCTCTAAAGAACCACACCTCAAACACGCTCCTCCTCCAACACTCCCCCTGATGGCATCTACCACAATCTCCACACAACTGCAATCTAGTAGGAGCAACAGGGGGCCCAACTCTAACCAGCCCATCAGTTCTAGCCTTTTTCTTAGGCCTCTGCCCCAAACTCAAAGGCTCGAAATCCCTCTTGTTCTTACCCCTCTTACGGTATCTATTTTGGCGCTCAACGCGCTTAACCTCTTCGACTATCTTCGCATTTTCTACAAGAATATAGAACTCTCGTTCCTTCTGCGGAGCTATCAGCACCCTCAGATTATCCCCAAGGCCATCCTCAAAACGAACACATCTCTCATATTAAGACGCCACCATGCCTCATGCATTGTGGCTCAGTCTCAAAAATTTGGCCTCATACTCGACCACTGATCGTGTAACACCCCAAACTCGGCCTAGAAGTTTGGCTCGAATCTGGAGTGTCACATTGAAGTATTTTTCGAAAACCATGTTTCCATTAAAAACCCTTCTTAATAATTAAAAACTTATACCCATTTTAAACCTTGTTTAGAAAACCTCAGCTGAATAACATTATTAACAACTTTGTAAAAATCTTGGCAGTTGCGGAAGCTTAATTTAAAAACAATTGCGGTTACGTGATGTTTTGAACAAAAGTAGTTGCTTTGGAAAACCGTGTTCTAATATTAGCAATTATAAGAACAATAAATAAAATTCCAAATTTGAAATCCAGAAAATTACAATGGCTTTACTACAACCCACATAAAAACATTTAAAAGTAATAATCAAAACTGTAACATAAACAGTTTATGTGGCTTCCTCCGAGCCCCTCGCAGCTCCGATCCGTCTAAGGCTGGAAATTACCTGAAAGGTTAATAAACGGGGTGAGTTTACGAAAACACAGTGTGAAATCCCCTACTATATAAAAGGAACAGTCAGTCATATAAAAGAATTAAAGGTCTGGCCCCAGCCCTACTTACAGTTTCAGTATCAATTGGGCCTTAGCCCATTATAATAGACGATGCACTGATGGGCCTTAGCCCATTCTGAGAATAAGAAACATTATCGAACTAGAATCAAAATGAGAATCGAAATCGAATCGGTGTGAATCGAATCGAGAATCGAGTCGAATTAGAATTAGGTGACGAAATCAAAATCGAATCGAATTAGAATTAGGTGACGAATCGAGAATCGAGTGTCGTGTAACGAAATTCAAATCGAAATGTGAATGCAATCCCAACCCATATCCAACCGTATACACCCCGTACCAGCCTTACACCATGTGGGAGACTACTCGACCCACCCAACCGCTATACACCACGAAATTGCGCGAGGTCGCGGATATTGTGACGAAGTCACGGAATCAGAGTATATGTGGCGGCGGCCACCAGATTGCGGCCGAGGCCGCGAACGCTTCCTCCATCAATATAAACAAACCCATGCAACATGTCATGTATGTAGAATGTCATGCCCATATTTGAATCAAACAATCACAGTCAAGTCATTCATATCACCAACATATATTCACAATCAAATTCATCAACCACACAATCCAAGTCAGTCACTTGCCCACGAGGGCAAAACAATCATTTAACACCCTAGAGGCAAAATGGTAATTTTACCCCAGAAGAGTATCTCGGTAATTCTATCCTACAGGGGTATTTCGGTATTTTTACCCTACAAGGGTATTTCGGTAATTCTACCCTACAGGGGTATTTCGGTATTTCTACCCTACAAGGGTATTTCGGTAATTCTACCCTACAAGAGTATTTCAGTAATTCTACCCTATAGGGGTATTTCAGTAATTCTACCCTATAGGGGTATTTTAGTAATTCTACCCTACATGGGTATTTCGGTAATTCTACCCTACAGGGGTATTTCAGTAATTCTACCTTACAGGGGTATTTCGGTAATTCTACCCTACAGGGGTATTTCGGTAATTCTACCCTATAGAGGTATTTTAGTAATTCTACCCTACAGGGGTATTTCGGTATTTCTACCCTACAGGGGTATTTCGGTAATTCTACCCTACAGAGGTATTTTAGTAATTCTACCCTACAGGGGTATTTCGGTATTTCTACTCTACAGGGGTATTTCGGTAATTCTACCCTACAAGGGTATTTCGGTAATTCTATCCTACAGGGGCATTTCGGTAATTCTACTCTACAAGGGTATTTCGGTATTTCTACCCTACAATGGTATTTCAGTAATTCTATCCTACAAGGGTATTTCAGTAAACTAAAGTATTCTAAACAAGGATAACAATACAAATGGCCCTAAAGCCCATTCTCGGCCCAAATGGTCTCACACGCACGTGTGGCCCTTTTAGCCCAAATCTAGCCACAGATATGAGATTCACCTAGCCTAGTCCAATATTTACTACACAATCAAACAACTTATCCAATTAGGCCCGTAGGCCCATTGGGCCCACATGGCCCCTTTCGGCCCATCGCGGCCCGAAGTAGCCATCCAACAACTAGAGTAGTGAGAAATACACACCTGATAGGAGATTGGAGTTAATCCACGCTCTGAGCACTCTTAGCCGACGCCCAACCCAAACGAGCACGCCATAAAGCGAAAGGGATCAGCCAAGAAAGGTAACTTTAATCTCCTCATAGTTCTCTCTATTTAAAGCTAGCTTCCAATCCACTCTTATGTTAGCTTCCCGATGTGGGATCCCTCCAACATCAGAGTTTAAATTCAACACCAACTCTTACCGTCCCCTGTTAGCAAAATAAATGCTCTTTGCTTGCCATGGGATTCGAACCCATGCCTCCCTTCAAATGCTCCACACGCCACTTGCCACTAAGCCACAAGGCTTTTTGTGTCACAATTTCTCCAACAATATTCTTAAGGCCTACCTACTACACCCAGGGTTTGATTCACCTTAAACCAAAATTTTTGCTAGAGTCCGTGTTTGAACTCGGACTTCTCCAACACTTCTCAAAGACACTTAACCACTAAAACAAGCCTTTATTAACGAAATTTGCATGCACAATGTAATATTATAAGTTTGCCTTCAACCGCTCGCATGCTCAAGGCCCAAAACTTCTAGGCCCAAATTCGGGTGTTACAACTCTACCTCCTTAAAGAAATTTCGTCCTCGAAATTTCCATCTAACAGGTAGTCGTGTAACATCTACCCCACTACGCTACACACAAGCACACTCTTATCCTACTATCACTATCACACTTCAACTAGAACTTGAAACATCTCATACATACAACACTTATTCACCAAGGCACACATATTTATCACACATATATACAATTTCTATATCCAAACATCACATCCACATAAAATAAATACCAAATTTAAATTCAGACCAATATCTAAGGAATCCATAGTATTTCAATTTCTAAATAGACAAAAGTATTCAGAAGACTTACGGATTCGGTGCCGGAGACTCGGTGTGCCACACTTTTTAAGAGAAATACTTCAAACAGACCACGTGGTTGAAAATAATTTTCTAAAATTCAACCTTTGAAAACCTAATCCACAGCCGAGTTGTTATAACCCAGGCTCTGATACCACTAAATGTAACACCCCAAACCCGGCCTAGAAGTTTGGCTCGAATCTAGCGTGTCACATTGAAGTATTTTTCGAAAACCAAGTTTCCATTAAAAACCCTTCTTAATAATTAAAAACTTATACCCATTTTAAACCTTGTTTAGAAAACCTCAGCTGAATAACATTCTTAACAACTTTGTAAAAATCTTGGCGATTCACGGAAGCTTAATTTAAAAACAATTGCGGTTACGTGATGTTTTGAACAACGATGAGTTGCTTTGGAAAACCGTGTTCTAATACTAGCAATTATAAGAACAATAAATAAAATTCCAAATTTGAAATCCGAAAAATTACAACGGCTTTACTACAACCCACATAAAAACATTTAAAAGTAATAATCAAAACTGTAACATAAACAGTGTGTGTGGCTTCCTCCGAGCCCCTCGCAGCTCCGATCCGTCTAAGGTCGGAAATTACGAAAGGTTAATAAACGGGTGAGTTTACGAAAACTCGATGTGAAATCCCTACTATGTAAAAGGAACAATCGATCATATAAAAAAGAATTAAAGGTCCGGCCCACCCTCTACTTACGATTTCAGATCAATTGGGCCTTAGCCCATTATAACAGATAGTACCGGATGGGCCTTGCCCATTACGTAATAAGATACATTATCGAACTAGAATCAAAATGAGAATCGAATCGAATCGGTGTGACAGATCGAATCGAAATCGAGTCGAAATCGAATTAGGTGACAAAATCAAAATCGTAATCGTAATCGAGAATCGAAATTAGGTGACAGAATCGAGAATCGATGTCGAATGTGAATTCAAATCGAATGTGAATGCAATCCCAACCCATATCCAACCGTATACACCCCGTATCGACCCTTACACCATGTGAGAGACTACTCGACCCACCCAATCTGTTACACACCACGAAATTGCGGCGAGGTCGCGGATATTGTGACGAAGTCACGGTATCAGATATATGTGGCGAGGCCACGGATTGCAAATGAGGCCGCGCGAACGCTTCCTCCATCAATATAAACAAACCCATGCAACATGTCATGTATGTAGAATGTCATGCCCATATTTGAATCAAACAATCACAGTCAAGTCATTCATATCACCAACATATATTCACAATCAAATTCGTCAACCACACAATCCAAGTCAGTCACTTGCCCACGAGGGCAAAACAATCATTTAACACCCTAGGGGCAAAATGGTAATTTTACCCCACAAGAGTATCTCGGTAATTCTATCCTACAGGGGTATTTCGGTATTTTTACCCTACAAGGGTATTTCAGTAATTCTACCCTACAGGGGTATTTCGGTATTTCTACCCTACAAGGGTATTTCGGTAATTCTACCCTACAGGGGTATTTCAATAATTCTACCCTATAGGGGTATTTCAGTAATTCTACCCTATAGGGGTATTTTAGTAATTCTACCCTACAGGGGTATTTCGGTAATTCTACCCTACAGGGGATATTTCAAAAATTCTACCTTACGGGGTATTTCTAGAATTCTACCTACCGGGGTATTTCTAATCTTCTACCCTACAGGGGTATTTCTGGTATTTTTACCCTACAGGGGTATTTCAGTATTTCTACCCTACAGGGGTATTTCGATAATTCTACCCTATAGAGGTATTTTAGTAATTCTACCCTACAGGGGTATTTTGGTAATTCTACCCTACAGGGGTATTTCGGTATTTCTACCCTACAGGGGTATTTCAGTATTTCTACCCTACAAGGGCATTTCGGTAATTCTACCCTACAGGGGTATTTCAGTAATTTTACCATACAGGGGTATTTCGATATTTTTACCCTACAATGGTATTTCGGTAATTCTACCCTACAAGGGTATTTCAGTAAACTAAAGTATTCTAAACAAGGATAACAATACGAATGGCCCTAAAGCCCATTCTCGGCCCAAATGGTCCCACACGCTCGTGTGGCCCTTTTAGCCCAAATCTAGCCACAGATATGAGATTCACCTAGCCTAGTCCAATATTTACTACACAATCAAACAACTTATCCAATTAGGCCCGTAGGCCCATTGGGCCCACATGGCCCCTTTCGGCCCATTGCGGCCCGAAGTAGCCATCCAACAACTAGAGTAGTGAGAAATACACACTTGATAGGAGATTGGAGTTAATCCGCGCTCCGAGCACTCTTAGCCGACGCCCAACCCAAACGAGCACGCCATAAAGCGAAAGGGATCAGCCAAGAAAGGTATCTCTACTCTCCTCATGGTTCTCTCTATTTAAAGCTAGCTTCCCATCCACTCTTATGTTAGCTTCCCGATGTGGGATCCCTCCAACATCAGAGTTTAAATTCAACACCAACTCTTACCGTCCCCTGTTAGAAAAATAAATGCTCTTTGCTTGCCATGGGATTCGAACCCATGCCTCCCCTCAAATGCTCCACACGCCACTTGCCTCTAAGCCACAAGGCTTTTTGTGTCACAATTTCTCCAACAATATTCTTAAGGCTTACCTGCTACACCTAGGGTTTGATTCACCTTAAACCAAAATTTTTGCTAGAGTCCAGGTTTGAACCCGGGACTTCTCCAACACTTCTCAGCACACTTAATCACTGAAACAAGCCTTCATTAACGAAATTTGCATGCACAACAGAATATTATAAGCTACCTTCAACCGCTCCCATGCTCAAGGCCCAAAAATTCTAGGCCCAAATTCAGGGTGTTACAGATTGGTCTCCCTGAGTGAGGTTAAAAAACTCACGCCTACGAGCATCAATGTAACTTGCTCCCACATACTTCCCTTAGAAGGCAGACTTAAAGAGCTCCCAAGATAGATGATCGGGCTGAGTGCCGTCCTTAACAGTCAGCCACCACTGCTAGGCCTCATCGTGAAACAACGAGATTGCACCCTTTAATTTCTGCTCAGGGGTACAGTATAAATCATCCATTATCCTCTCAGTAGCCTCCATCCAGTACTCAGCCACATTAGGGGCGACTCCAGTGACACTCTTAAAACGTTCAGCTCTATTGGACCGAAGTCATTTCGTAACCGACTCATGGCCCCAGATCTAGTGTTAGACCCAGCGACCCTATCCAGTATCCTTAACATAGCCTAGGACAATGTGTTGTCCCCAGCCATGCGATCTTGAGACCCAGTCTTAGTAACAGGTGACAGTGGCATCTCACTCGTATCCAAGTTTGGCATGCTGCCCAAAGAAGAGGACCCAGCTCGAGCCCCCTACGACCTCTACCTTGGCCTCTAGTACCACGTCCACGGATACCTTGTGCGCTTATGTCTATTCTGATGCATCTGTATTATGAATTTTATGAATCAATTACAGTTTCAGTATTTATTAACAGATGTTTTATGTAAAACAGTATCATATATTCAGAGTTTGTTTTTCTCAAGTAAAGTCTCTATCAATTTCAGTTTCATTATAGTTTCAGTACACACTAACTAGAGTGGTTTCAGAACAGACTATCTATAATATCATAATAGTTTATCAGAATATTTATGGGATCAAGGCCGGAGGCTATGTACCACATTCTCAGTCAAATCATTTGAAAATCAACTCTTAAAAACCAAGTTTTAAAAACCCAAAATTCACAGCTAAGTTTTGCAACTTGACTCTGATACCACTAAATTTAACACCCCAAACCCAACCTAGATGTTATGGTTGAATTTGGCAAAGTCACATGGAATAGAATTTGAAATCAAATTTATCAAGTTAAAACCATTTCTGTTTATTAGCTTTTATTTATCTTTCATCAATTTCAAAACTATTTTCTCGTTAATTTGATTCGTTTAAAAACATATTTTGTAGCGGAAGCTTTTAAAATCGTGATATTTAAAGAAAATCATTCGCGTTTAGGACAACGATGTATTTAATAAAACTGAGTTTTCGTTGCAGTTCTAAAGTTCATGAAAACAATTAAAGCCCAAACCAAAGGCAAATAGTCCAACAGTCCTAAATTACATCAAAAATACCCCAGAAAACAAGTAGGAAATAAATACCATAACTGAAATTAAAACAATTCAATAATCATGTGGTCACCGTTGAGCTCTCCGTCACACCGATCCGCATAAGTCTAGGAATTACCTGTACAGATAAAATAAGAAGGGGTGAGTTTACGTAAACTCAATATGTAATTCCCACAGAAGACATACATACAGTTAAACAACAAATATCGGTCAAATGCAGTCTAGGCCTAAGCCCATTAAGATTCAAATACAGTTTAGGCCTTAGCCCATTCAGATACAGTTTTAGATATAAATTAGGGCCTTAGCCCATCTTAGATACAGTATGCATGTAGTGACAGAAAATAGTTATCTACCCACCAGCCTCTACACATCATCTCTAACCATCCCTACACACCATGTGGGGTTTAAAACACTCACCCAGCCCTACACTCCAAGTCATACCGAATGTGGCACTTATCAGTAATATTACAGCTAAGCTGCCAGATAATAAGCATGAAAGCCTTTCAGTACACTTCCTCCAGTAATCAACTATCCCAAAACAATGCAGATATAACTAAACATGCTCAATGCAGATATACAGAAATACATGCTTACATGCTAATATTCAGTTATCAGTCATACATACAAATCAGTAAACATGCATAAATTTAACATGCTCAAAACATATATTGTATGCTTAGATCACAAGATTTAGGGTCTAAGTAACGGTTACCGACGCTATAGTAGGTTTACAGTCACTTGGACGACCCATGCAACCCTAGAAAACATTTTAGCTAAATGGGCTCACACACCCATATGGTTTGCCCGTTTTTGCCTACATGCCCAAATTGACCTTGGCTCGTGTGGATCACATAGCCTGGCCCGAATTCCACACACCCATGTAGACTACCCGTGTGGGCCCACATGCCCAGTTTGGTTTAGTCGTGTGGCCCATACGGCCATACCCCGGCCATCACATGGTCGTGTTTAGCGTACGACCTACTTTTGTCGATCACACGACCGTGTTGTCGCATACGGCCTATCACATGGGTGACCACACGCCCGTGTGGAGTCAACAATGGCCTTTCTCAAATTTTACCGAAAGCTCAATTTCTGCGTTTCGGGTACGCACCTGGTACGTTTTCACTGATATTGCAATCTAGAAATCACCAGAACCTATAATCGACATTACAATAGCCCAAATTCAGTAACACAAGCGAAAACTAAACTGAGAATATTTCACAACGAAACCTTAGAACATCAAATAGAGAACTCGGTCACTTACCGACAACAAACTGAATCCCAAACGTTCAAATCTCTGCAGAAGCACCAGCCACTACTTGATATTCACCTAATCCGAAAGAACCAAAAACTACTTGATCTTCACCTAATCCGAAAGAACCAAAAATAGCCCTCTTTTAGAAAACCAACTATGGAACGATAAGATAGAAACAAAATGGGTACTTACCGAACGAGTGAATACAATCGTTGAATAAGAAGGAAGCAAAACAAAAATCGAAAGAGTAGAATAAGGAAACAAGAAAAAAATCAGCAGAAGAGGGGGAAAGACTGACATCAGAAAGATAGAGAGATTTTTTTTCGGGGAAAGAAACAAAATAATAATTCAGCAACCATTATCCCCCAAATTACTCTCCACTAATCCACTACTCAACCTCCTCAGAATTCTTGTTTGACCGAAACTCTCTCTCGGTCAAACGAGCAAAAATAACTCCCACGCTGGCGCAGAGATTCCAACACAAGACCTTCAACAAACTAACACTCAACTTAACCACCAGACCAACAGGCCCATTCTGATATGCTTTTTCAAATAATTAAATATAAGCCTACTCCCCATACACAAGGCTTAGATCAGAAAATTATCAAAATTTACCAAAGGTAGGGCTTGAATTTGGACCTTACACACACACCAAGAATACTTAACCACTGAATCAGATGCACATTTGTGTCACATTTTAACAGAAAAATAAAAAATTTGAGGCGTTACATCTGTTTATTTTTGTTCTGCTTTGTTCTGTTCTGTTATGTTCTGTTATGTTCTGCTCTGTCCTGTTCTATTTGTTTTTTTTTCTAATCTGTTGTATTAGTATGACAGAAACCTCTGTGATACTTTAATCTATTTCATTATGATCTTATACTCACTATTAAGTTCTTTGTGTTACACTAGTTTACATATTGTGTTTTGTTAATTGTGATTGGTGTTGGTTATACACTGAGCTTTATAGCTCACCTCTTGGTTTTATCTTTGTTTGTTCAGGTAAATCTCTAACTTAGTATCAGGCGGCATGTGGGAGCTCAGATTGTTTTGCAATAATGTAAAAATGTTTTTGGTCTTTTGAGTTTGTAATCTGTTTCTGAGCTAGTCTTAGTGTTTGCTAAATTCATCAGTAATTGATTATTTCTAACGCAAAACTACAAAATCACTCAAGTAGATAAAATGGATTTCGATTTTCAATGTGAATGTAACAGCCTGATTTTGGGTTTAGTCGAAACAGTGGTTTTGGAACCACTATTTCGAGGTCAGAGAAATTATTTTTAATGATATTTTATGTGTTATACCTTGATTATATGAGTGCATGAAAAATTTTGGTGAAATAATTTTAGCGATTTCATGCTTAATTACGAAAAAGGATTAAATCACACAAATGACAAAAGTTTTGTTTTGCTATCTAAATATGTTAAATAGCTAGAGAACCAAAATTTGGGGTGTTTAAAGAGCAAATAGACCCTTAAAATGTTGATAGACGGCCATAAGGGGGACAAAGGAGTTGAAAAGTCAAAATTTTGGTATGGTTGGTATTTAATGACATATACAAAGACTAATAAAATAAAACAAAAATAGCCACCCTTCTTCTCCATCTTTCTCCATTGAAAATTAGGTAAGAAAAACCTCCATGGGAGCTTGAAAATTTCAGCAACATAAAGCTCTCTCATGTAAGTAATTTTGGTGTTGGTTTTTTTTATGTTTTTGATGTTTTTGAGATCCTTGAAGCATGATATAACTATTTCTATCATTATTTTGAATTAGGTTTTATGTTAAAAAATTCATCCATGTGTGTCATGCATGTTCTTTTATGTTAAATGGAAGAAAATATGGTTGTGTAATACACAACTTTTGTGAAATGATTTTCATGGAAAACACCTAAATGGGCCATTTTGTAAAAGTTATAACTTAGGTTGTAATTGGGTGAAATAGTAGAAATTTGGGGTTTTCGTAAGAGTAACAATTGGTCGGTTAAGCTTAGCTAATAAGGAAATTCAATAAAAATCAATTTCCGGGCCTAAGGGTAAAATGGTCATTTTGTGAAAGTCTAGGGGCAAAATGGTCATTTTTCCAAAAATGTGAATTTTGATTTGTCCAAATTTATTTAGTGATTAAATGAGTGAATTTCATCATGTTAGATCAAGAAAAATCGAGATTTGGGCTTAAATCGAGAAAGTGCGTGGTTAAAGACAAAAAGAGAATAATTAGCCGAAATTGCATTTGAGGTAAGTCCGTGTGATTAAATGAGGATGATATTTATGCCATTGTTATTATACTTGAAAATCTATCTTTCCATGATTGTATTAAAGTCTATGTTGATGATATTGCCAAATGCATTTATGTGTTGATTGAATGCTTAGAGATTTGATGGAATATGATATTCCATTGAAACGAGTAAGTTGTATGTAAATAATAAAACTACATTGTTATTATATGTGTTTAAACTGATATAGCATGAATTGCTTGGTTTTGGAAATGATTATGTATGATGAATATTGAGATAGTAGAATTCCTGTTTGAACCTTAAGAAACAATTCGGATATTCATGCCACGACATTCGAGTTATTTGTGTGCCAGTGTAAGACATGTCTGGGACATGCATCGACCACATTATGAAAGCCAGTGTAAGACCATGTCTGGGACATGGCATCGGCATTGAGACGAGAGCTAGTGTAAGACATGTCTGGGACATGCATCGGCCTCGAGATGTAAGCCAGTGTAATACATGTTTAGGACATGCATCGGCTACGAGATGTGTCAGTGTAAGACCATGTCTGGAACATGGCGTCAGCACGAATATGTGAGAGCTAGTGTAAGACCATGTCTGGGACATGGCGTCGGCCTCGATTTCGATAGTTAGTGTAAGACCATGTCTGAGACATGACATCGACTTGATGGATGAGCCAGTGTAAGACCATAGCTGGGACATGCAATTGACTTGATGGATGAGCCAGTGTAAGACCATGTCTAGGACATGGCATCGGCATTATACCCTATGTTTGAGGCTTAGTGAATATCCAATAGCTTTTCGAATGGTTCAATGGTGAGAGTTACAGTTTAAGCTAAATGAGAAAGGTTATGACCATATTGTGAGTGGTACAGGTACTTACATGAAATTGATGAGATGTGAATTCAATTCATGTTATATGATTAGTAAGGAATGAATATCAATATGTTGGGTAACATAGGTATGTATGCCAAGCTCATGAGAAATGATTTTAGTTTATGATGCACATTTAGTGCAGATGTAAATAGGTAATTCATGTTTATGAAAATGATTTTGTAATGACCTTGTGATTATAGGTCTATACTTATGATGTATGAATACATAACCTTACCAATGTGGTGAAAATGAATTAATATGGTGTGATAAACATAGTATCGTTAATTTACACTAAAATAGTTTTAGACAGCAGCCATATTCCGATTTTAAAAATCCACCAAAAAATTTGGAAATTGAGTTAGAGGCTGAATAAAATATGAAATTTAAAGCCTAATGAGTTTAGTTTCACATAGAAGAAATGGTGTAAGCAAAAGAGTTTCATATTATGAAATATTTTCAAGTGAGTGGCACGTATAGGGATCTAGTTGATTGACATGTATTATTTTGATTTAGCCAAATGTGTCGGCTTATATTGAGTTATATGTATATAGCCATGAGATGTGGCTCATATTGATTTTGGCTTGTAAGCCTAGCTATTCATGTCATGTCTAATGTTTATATGGTGATTATGCTTGTTTGCCATGCATTGTTAGTAATATGACATGTGTGTTGGATGTATGCTCTATGACCAATTGAGGTGGTCATAGCCATGTAGTAATCGCACGTTATAAACACAATGTGGTAATGATTGAACTTGAATGCTTGATGGATGACTTGGTAATCATAGTATAATGGTAAAAGTGGTCATCAAAATGACAAATCTTATGAATGTGAAATAAGGAATCTAGACTTGGTATTGCATGAGTAGATGCATTACTTGTAAGAGGACATGTTAATGTTAAGGATATGTCTTAATAAAGAGTGTTTAATCACTAAAACGATACCATGATTTGCAATTTTGATGTGCATAAGGTTGTAAGAGATTATGGGTAACATGAAGGCTTGGGAAATAACCTAAGTGTTGGCCACACAGACTGAGACACGGCCGTGTGTCTCAACCGTGTGAGGGACATAGCCCGGCGACATGGGCGTGTGGCCCGACCGTGTGGTTTGATGTGCATGCTGATGTCATAAATAGAGAGTTACATGGTCTGAGGACACGAGTGTGTCCCTATGTCCACATGGGTGGGTGACCCTATTTTATGGGAAAATTTTCTAAGTTTTTCTAAAACTTCTCAAGTTCTCGGTTTAGTCCTGAATCAATCTCGATGTATGTTTTGGGCTTTGTAGACCCAAATAAGGGATGACATACATGTGTTTGAAATGTTTTGAATTAAAATAAATTTTAGGGCCCGGTTTTTGCATGTTTGTGAACATTTAAGTCTAGTAATGCCTCGTACCTTGTCCCGACATTGGAAACGGGTAAGGGGTGTTATAATGTAACTCTGAAAAGAGTTTCCACCATGAATTAAATAAAATTTTAAATGTTTCTCTTGGAACGGTGTTAGAGTTATATAAGAATGAAACAAATTTAAGTATGTACTTTAATGAAGAAAATGTTACTAAATGCACATACGTGCCTTTTTTTGTACTTCGGTTGGTACCCCTGAATGCACATACGTGCCCCTATTTGTACTTCGTACCCCTGAATGCACATTTGTGCCCTTGTTTGCACTTCGGTGCCTCTAAATGCACACCTGTGCCCCTGTTTGGACTTTGGTACCCCTAATCACACATTTGTGCTCCTGATTGCACTCTGGTGCCCTTGTTATGCATCTATGATGCCTCTGCTGTGATTTTTGTTGCTAAAAAATTTGAGTTAAGTTATTTGACTCGATGAACTAAATGATAGAGAGATTTACAAATTAGTTATATGCTTGTATGTTTTGGTTTATTTATATGTAATGGGCTTGATAAGTGAAAATATAACAATGTATGATTTATACAGGTAGATGGAATGTCACTTTGAGTATGTGTGATTTCACTATGATAAGCTTTTGAGAAGTAAAAGGTTAAAAACCATTTGAACATGGGTACAAGTAATATTATAATTCATGTTTTGGTATTGATGATTAGGGATGGTATGATATTTCTTTAAGTATTTATTTTTATGGTGTAAGTCGAGTAAACATTTATATTATGAGCTTACTAAGCTTTATAAGCTTAGTTGTTTTTGTTTTTTTTTTCTATTTTGTAGATACTAATTTTAAAACAAATGGACGGATTGACCGGAAAGCTCTCACTATCCAACTTCCTTTTGTGGTAGCTTTTGTATCTCTTTTTTGGTTGTGGCAAGTGTATATAGGTTTTGTTTGTAAGTTATTAATATTAATGGTAATGGATGATTAAGAAGATTTTTTAGCTTCTTTTGAGTACGTTTTGTAATGTTGGAATACTAAATTTTATGTATAAATGGAAATCCTAATGTTTATTTGGTAAACTTTATAGCATGCTAAAAGGTAATAATAATAATAATAATAATAATAATAATAATAATAATAATAATAATAATAATAATAATAATAATAATAATAATAATAATAATATAGTCATTTTTGGGAGCTTCAATTGGAAATTGGTATTAGACAAAGCCTTATTAGGTTATTTGAATGTTTAGTTATGAATTGAGGTGCTTATGGATAGTACACTGGTTAGAAGCTTTAGGTGGATTGTTTTGACATGTTTAATGTAACACCCTAAAACCGGCCTAGACGTCAAGACCAAGTTCCGAGAGTTACATCATCAATTCTAAAAATACCACAATTATGATGCAGTCGAAATAAACCATTCATCACATAATATCCATCACAACAATTACTAAACACACAATCTTCACAAATACCATAACATAATAGAATACCAAAATTCCTAGTAGTAATATTTAAAAGAAAGATAAAAGCTTGACCGAGCTCCCACAGCGCCGACCCGTTCAAGTCTATGAACCACATGAAATCCAATTAATAACAGATTGAGTTGTGAACTCAGTACGTAAAAGAAGTTGGTTTAATTTGAACACATTTATAAGATAGTTTCCAATTTCCAAGATTCCGTTTAATAACAGAAGCAATTTCAGTTCAGATGCCCATCCAACCCTACACACCACAGAGTGTCTGTCTAACACGTTTACAAGGACACAACTTAGCTACTAGATCGAAATTCGACAGAGCACTAGATTTAGAGATTCAGATTTATTAGCATTGTGGCTTAGCCACCAATTTAGGGCAGATTACTTCCTTATTCACAATATCCCAACCTATGCAAATGCAAAAATAAATGTCCACAATATATACTCAGTCACTCTAAGTTATCTCACGATTAGATAATACTGTTCAGTATCAGAATAACTATCACATTACACATATAGTTATGTTATTCGTCCATCTGTCACAGAGTATCAGAGAGTGGTCGTTCAGTCAAATTCAGATCATTCAAATAATAGGGAAACCAATATCAGTCTTAAACAACATTTACGGCATCAAAAATGGGTTTCGAGCCCTTTTTACATGCCACAAGGCTTGAGCATACGCCCATGTGGCTCACACAACCTGGACACATGCCCATGTCCTTACCTGTGTGACTCACATGGCCTGGGCACATGCTAATGTCCTCTTCCCATGTGGTTCTGAGTCATAAATAGAGAGTTACACGGCCTGAACACACACCCGTGTCCTGTTCGTGACTCACACGGCCTAGACACACGCCTATGTGCCTTGCCTGTGTGGTTCTAAGTTACAAACAATGAGTTACACAGCCTAGACACATGTCCGTGTCCCTTGCTCGTGTGAACCCTACACTAACATGGTCACACATGGCCTGGACACACACCTGTGTCCTCTGCCTATATGGCTCCAAATCGATAAACAGTGAGTTACACGGCCACCCACACGGCCTGGCACATGGCTGTGGGGCATTGACAACTATGTTTTCCGGCAACTGAAATTTGCAAAAAATAAGGTTTTCAGCATGCACCTGAAGATATTTTGAAGTAGAAACAACATGGAGAAGTCCCGGAACCTAATTTAACCATTCAACAACCAATCAAACAACTATAAAAATGAATCAACGCATACATGAACATCAAGCAAAAGTGTCGAAACCTCGATGTTAAACTTTCGACGACGAACACTTACCGAAAATTCGACATCACTAATTCAAAACAGCATGTGAAGGACCACTTCCCTCCGTATTCATACCTAAAGAATAGATTAATGACCAATTATCAGAGGATTTACACAAAACATTTTGTAACGCACTGAATTATTTAACTTTGTTTTTGTAAAATCTGTCATAAATGAGAATCTACTTTAGTAACTAAGTATTCTGGGTGCGTGTTTGAGGTCTTGGGTTCAAGTCCAACTTTTGGAAAATATGTTATTTTTGGTTCTACCCTTATCCCTCGTAGGTGGGCTTATGTTATATTTTTGGTAAACTCATATCAGAATGTGCCTACTGGTTTAAGTGGTAAGGTGTTAGCTTACCCCAAGGTCTTGTGTTCGATTCCCCGTGTGACTGTGGATGATATTTTTGCTTCGATTGTCTAATAAAGGTTCAGTGGAACTGAAACTCTGTGGTTGTTAGATGAGGGTTAAAGTGGTGGTTAGTGGAGATTTAATTGTTAGTAAGAGGTTAGGATATACTTTACTTATTTCTTTTTAATTTTTAGTGTTTTTCTCTCTCTTCTTAACTTTTCTGACGTTCCCAAATATTTTTCCCCTCTCTAAAACATTTGTTTTCTTTTCATTTTTCCCTTCAATTTTGTTCATAAACTATTGATTCTTATCGTTGCTTTCGGATTTTTGATGCTCTTCGTGCGGTTAAGGAAAGTGGGGTTTCACTTGTTTGTAGTTTTCGACTTCTATAAGGCTATTTGATTCTTTTCATATTAGGGTGGTATAGGAGAAGGCTATTTGATTTTCTATGACCATTGTTGTGTAGGAGAAGACTGTGAATAGTGAGTTTCGCTCCAACTGCCTAAACAATGTTAGCAGAAGTTTCGTCGGTGGTAAGTTGGTGAGCATTGTCAGATTATTATTGTTGATGAATTCGTAAGTTAAATTGCTAAATCGGCATTTGGTATACTATTTTTAGGGTTTCAGAGGTCTTAGGATTGCTGTAGCGTCAAATCTAAATCATTTGTGTAACAAAAACACAAGAAAACGAGGTTCGATGAAAGTAAAAAAAGAGGCCTAATGTAATACCCCGAAAATTACTACAGTAAGAAAGTAAGATATTATTCTTGATATAGTTAAGTAAGGAAATAAAGTGACTAAAAGGGAAATTTTATTATGTCAATATTGGGAAGTATATTATGATATATTACATTATTAATTCAAGAAAGGACTAAATTGCAAAAGTGAGAAAAGTTTTGTTGCCCAAGAGTAAATACTCAAAATTTGAGGGGTTAAAGTGTAAATGTGAAAAATTTGAAGGACCAATAGTGTAAATACTTTAGGGGTGGAACTAACAAAAATGAATGAATTAGGACCAAATCGAATAGGTGAGTAATTATGAGGGACTAAATTGTAATTTTCTTAAATTAAGTGATGACTCAATGATGGAATTTTAAAAGATTATGAAGGGCAAAATGGTCAATTAGTAAGAGAGAGAATTCTAGAATGTAGTGATTATGTTGATGATATTTTAAATTAATTAATTAGATAAATATTATTTTATTAATATTTTAATAAGATATTTATGATTATTTTATTATTTTATTTAGTATATATGTGTGGAAAAAAAAGAAAAACACACACACACACACACACACACACCATCCATCATCTTTCCATGCATTTCACGTTAGAAGAGAAGAGAAGAAAGAAAGTTTTGCTTTCTTTATAATTTAGTCCTTCCACCAAAAATTCACCATTTTCACCTAGAAATCAAAAGAATTTTCATAGCTACCAATAGAGAAAAATGTTAAAGAGACTAAGGGGAGTTAGAATATCAAGTTGGATTCAATAAATAGAAGCTGGAGGAGAGAGAAAATTCAAGTTAAAGATTGAAATCAATAGGACAAGGTAAGAACTTGAAGACTTCAATATATTTTAAGTAGAGTTTCTCATGTAAGATAATATCAAAAGTATGAAAATGATTTTAAGTAGAGTTCTTAATATATTAGTGAAGGGAAATAAGAGAAAATGGTGGGAAATATTGTAGAGAATAGAAATAAGGGTGTTATAAACTTGGTAATCAATATGTTGCACTAAAACAGTTTTGGACAGCAGCAGTAGTTAAATATTAAAAAATCACCAAAAATTGTGGAAATCGAATTAGAGGTTGAATAAAATATTAAATTAAATTTTATTGAATCTAGTTTTTCATAGAAGAAACGGTGTAAGCAATGAAATTGTAAATTGTGAGATATAATAAATTTTATGAGACAAGGTCAGAATAATTTCGGGTTCCTCTGCTTTGAATTTGGAAAATCTTAAAAAAATTAGAGAAAAATAGTTAGGGGCTTAAATTTATATGTTTAGATACTTAATGAGCCTATTTTTAAGAGAAACAAACGGAAACATCATTCAAATTCTGTACTAAAATATAATTAATTTTTAGTAAGGAAAGGTCAAAGCTATTAAATAGCAAAATAGGGGTAATTTTGAAGATTTTTCTATACTTATTGGATAAATTATAAATTCTGAAATTTTTATGGTAGAAATGTATTTGAGTCTAGTTTCAGAAACATTAAGTGGTTCTTAATTTAGAATTCTGTAGCTTAAGATATAAATAATTTAGTGATTATGACTCAAGTGGACAGCTTGATATGAACATATGAGAAAATAGTGGAATTATATATACATTAAGGATGTGGCATGGAGAGGAGGAGGAGGAAAATATATACGAATATTTAGTTAGCATGGGTTACATTAAAGTGGTTAAATTGCATGTTTTAGGCTCGGGGACTAAATTGAATAAAAGTAAAACTTTAGGGGCAATTTTGTAAAAATATAAAAAATGACCAAATTGAGTGAAATGAATTATTGTATTGTCTAAATTAATAAATTGAATGAAATTATTAATTTAGATCAAGATTGGTTGAATAATCGAGAAAAATAGAAAATTATCGAAATGCCCCTGAATCTTGGTATTTTTGCAATTTAGCTAGATAGGTTCGTGGAACTTAATTATGTGATATAAGGAAATACGAGTTGATGGTACATGTAATATTGATATAATGATTTAACTGATTTATGTTTATGAAGAAACGACAAGAGAATGATATTTATCATGACATGTAAATATGTGATTATCTTAGATACGTTGATACAAGGAAAATAAGTATGTTTAGGGGGCAATATGTTTGATTTTGATTGGTCCAAAATATGAATGCTAGATGAAATAAAATGTCTGATAAATAAATTTGTAACTCCGGTAATGGCTCATACCCTATTCTAGTGATGGATACAGGAGGGGGTGTTACACCTAACGACGTCACACGGGCATGTGCTCGACCGTGTGTGGCCATGTGGGTCACAGGGGGGTGCCACACAAGCCACACGGGCATGTGGGCCCAAAAATTCTAAAATTCTAGCTAGATTTGCACGTGTCATTCTGATCGACTGTGGGTTTTCGTAGGGTTAGTAAGGGCGAAACAAACCTTAATGCATGAGATCTGTTATTTTGATAGAATGATCTGAGTTCAGGAAAACTGATATGTATGTCTTATTGTGTAGTATAAGTATGTATGATATCTGTATACGAGCATGCAGGTCATGTTAACCCTGTTAATTCTGTATATATGTATTATATATTTGTATGTAGGGTGGGTTCTATTTATTGGAGGAAGTGTAACACCCCTCACCCGTGTTCGACGCTGGAACAAGGTTACGAGGCATTATCGGACTTACATCGCAAACAATCATAAAATTTCGAGTCATAAATTTCAACCAATTAAAACTATTTGCATTCAGTCATAAAGTCCCTAATACGAGCCTATGAGGCCCAAAACATGCATTGGAAGTGGTCCGGGATTAAACCGAGAACTTAGGAAATTTTTATAAACCTTAGAAATTTTTTTTCCATGTACAGGGGTCACAAGCCCGTGTCCCTAACCCGTGTAACTCTCTAACTTGCAAGGCATGAACAAATTGAAGTCACACGGTGCAAACTGAAAAATATATAGGATTTTTCCTATATAATTCGTCACCTTTTTACTTAAATTTGTTGTTAAAACCAAGTAATTGCTTAATAAATTAATAAAACATATGAAAATATGAAATTGAGACATAGAAATTATTAAAATCTGATTTTATGCTTCATTATATAGATTTCATGCAGAAAATGGCTTCTTTTTTATTAATTTGAGCATATTATATTTTCAAGCTACAAAGTGGGCCATGCATGATTAAATTAAATAATAAAATATAAAGTTATATTTAATAATTTATTTTTAATATATTTTATTAATAAATTGGGTTTTAATTAATTAAGTAAATTGATTAATTAAAGTGGTTAAATTACATTCTTTGGTCCTCTAAATTATCTACTATTGTTGGACAGGTCTGAGAGCTTTATGTTGATTACAAAACCATCCAAATGGAGGACCAGGTCAACCCAAAATTTGGCTACATGTTGATGTTCATAAATTAAATTTTGGTTTAATTACACAAGATCCTTGAAGAGTTGAAGAAATCAGAGATTTACCCAAAGATTTGCAAATGACCGAGTCCTGATCCTGATGATGTTGTGGCACTTAAATCAAGCAAAAATCAGCCATATTTTCACAATTCATGGTCGGCCACCCTTGGATGAATTTGCAAAAGATGGACACTCCTATTTTTAGCAAACTAGCTCCCTTGCCTCACCTATAAATAAGACCCTATTTCTCACTTTTCTAATCATCCCTCATCCCTCAATCATCCCTCACTCATTCATCATTCTCTCCTCTCTCAACTCTCTTAGCCATCACGCCTATCATCATCTTTGCATAAATATTTTTAGCAAATTAACCTCTTCAAGAGCCTTTGGTCAGCTAGCTCGGAGAGCCATCAGTAAAGGAGCGAAGCGAAGTAACGAAGGAGCCCTAATCAGTCAGAGTCTTGGGTGACAGTCACTTTGAATTGGGTTTAATCTTTCTTTTCTTTAATTTAATTCAAGAATGTTTGCTATGTATTTACTGTTCTTGTTTACAACAATGATAGCTTAATTTTATTTAAGCTAGGATGATTATTTTTATTGAATAATATTTATTTGATTCATGCTTATAATGTTTGTGCCTCAATCGATCATGTTTTCAATTAAAATCAAGTCTGTATTTCGTTCATACATGATTGAAATGCACCTGAATTACCTGAGCGATCCTAACCAGACGACGGCTAATGGACACATAATTGAAATGTGCATGCTCAATTTAGATCCTAACTCGATTAAATTGTAGGTTACATAACAACCCTAATCAGGCTCTATTATCTGCATAGTTTTTAGATTTGTGTGATTAAACTGTTTCAAACCTAACAAGTCCCTATTATCTCGAACGAATGCGAAGAAACCCTTAGTAAATAAGGATAAGTAAAATGCGTATTTACTAAGTAAAGGATTTCGAAATGACATAATGTGGTTTCCAAACTAATGAAAGATCGAGTTGTCATGAAATGTTTTTCCGAATATTGATAAGCATGTTGATAATAATTTTAGTTTAATTAAAATAATTGTGCTAGCTTATTTATCTTATAATTGTTGCTTATTGTGTTAATTCTGCTAAAATCTATTTCATTCATATAGTTTCATGTTAGGATAAATCACATTAGAGATCATTGCATCTAGATTAATTTTACATATTTTTAATCAATACTTCCAAATTAAATTGTGTCTCTATTTACCTAGTTGTTAATAATATTTTTATAATTAAGTGACTTAGCACGAATACAATCCCTGTGGAGACGATAACTCGATACTTACTTATTACTTGATAACGACTGTGTACACTGGCACAAACCCGAGCGTTACACATAGCCGAGTCACACGCCCGTGTGCTAAGCCGTGTGGTTAATTTAATTTTCATAAATAGGTGTAGACTTCACACGTCCAGAACACACACCCGTGCTTAAGGCTGTATCCCGCACACGACTGAGACACACGCCTGTGTCTTTGCCTATGTGCTCAATTCTGAGCATTCTGTTTCTCAAAATTAAGGTGCAGGGGACACATGGCCAAAACACATGCCCATGGTACAGACACACGACCTAGACACACACTTGTGTGTCTACCCGTGTGGACAAAATAAAGGCTATTTACCAAGCCATTTGTCACCCTTATTTGCACACACACATTCACAACTTTAATGGTACAAACCATAGCATATTAGGCAACCAAAACATCCACAACCAAGACTAGAACTTGTCCTTTCAATATTAACATTTAACATACTTACAGCCTCACACTTTACCAAACCAAATCTTACCAAATTCATATTCTACAAGCCTCAATAAGTCTACTTTCAATTTGTATTGACTTATCTAAATATTCCAACATACCAATTAACCAAACTCATCCATTTGACAACAAAACCATTAAGCCACATTCAACCACTTACCAAACATTTATAAACCACATCACAAAATGGCCTTGGCACATATATGAATATATATATATATATATATATAGGCTTAAAACCAATTTGACCAAGATAAGCCCAATTACATGGCTAGACACCAAATCAACCTTAAACTATATAAGCCAACACATTTGGCCAAATTCATAATGACACATATATCAAAATGACCAAGTCCCTATACATGCCATATACTCAAAATATTTAAGATCATCGATACCCAAAATGACAGTTTGATAGTGTGATGCGATCTCCGACGATCTCCAATCCGAGCTAGCTTGATGACACTATAAAACATGGAAAAATAAAATGGAGTAGGCTATATAGCTTACTAAGCTCATATGAAAGAAATAAGCAAATCTTACCATACATTTAACATTCAAGTAATATAATATAAGTTAATGTAATTTACCATAATCTCATGACCATAATTCATTCCATCACAAACTTACCTTGAAATCATAATTTCACGAATTTAATAATCATAAGCTTTATGTACATACCTGTACCATCTCATAATAGTTTCATACTTATTCTCATCATTGAAATACCCAATATGTAACGTCCCCTAACCCTATACCGTCGTTGGAACAGGGTTATGAGTCATTACCAGCCAGTACAGTCCAATTCCGGTCATTAATTAAAATAAATATTCACACACGTCCTAATTTTAAGATGTCATTCCTTTAATGGGCCCTCGCGGTCCAATATGAACAGCAAATTTAATTCGGGACTAATTTATAATCACTACGAATTTTTAGTAAATTTCAAAATTCATACTACATACCGTTGCCAACCATAATTTACTCATTTCATCAATACTTCTACAACCTAAATGACTCTCATAAAACATCCTAGGTACATGCCATTACCAATACTCAACATACTTTATCTCATTGAATTCGGGATCGGCTGGGATGCTGATTCGATGATCTAACCTTAACTTAACTCACGCACGGAAACAAACCGTGATGCACCGAGTATGGTATACTCATTGGTATTTCTATAATCCAACATTTAATAATATAACAAATACTTAATATCATAATAACAATTACAATTATTCAATTATTTATTTCATAGATAAATTTCAACTACTTACCATGTAAATTTATTAAAAATCATATAATAAACACAATAACATAATTGTTCAATTCTTAAATAAATCCATTATTATTTACTCCATTCTTTCACTTACTATTCGGTATAGCTTTCCTTAATTTATTCACAATTCAATATCATTAAACTATATTCAACTATACACTTATCAATCATATTCCATTTTAATTCATTTCAATAACAATAATTTCATTTATATCATATCAACTTACTATCCTCGATAGCTTTCACTATATACATACGATTCATATATTTCAAATCACATTTCAATTCATCAAGTGGCATCATATATCATCAATTCGAACTCCAATCATTTCATGAACCTTTGGCTCATATTTTCAATTTCATATCTAAATTTTCAATTCTCAATTCAATTTCTTGTTTCATTTCAATAGCTTGATCAATCAAATTTATTCGATTTATCTTTCACTTATTTACCCCTATTAACAAGACTCGGACCTTGGCGGATACGGATCCAACCAATCACATTAGTTTGGCACCCAATGCCTCATCGGATAGTTCAAGCAAAGTTGACACCAGTGTCTCATCGGCCTAGCCAAGAAAGTTGGTACCAGTACCTTATCGAATCTATCCAAGAAATATAATGACACCCAAAGGTCTCATCGACTCGAGGTCAAAGTATCCCTAAACTTTTCCAATCCTATGGCATGCCAACTATATCCGACCTAGCCCGATATTGTTAATAGGGTATTTGATTCACTTTCTCGATTCAATAATTCTTTCATCAATATACCATTCTGATAATCACATATATTCACCCATTTTCACAATTCATATAATTTCATTCAATTCAACAATATATTTCAATTATTCACATTAATTCATAATTCAATACAATTCAAATCACTTTTCAATATTAAATATTCAAATATCACAATCTCATATTTTCATATCAATTTCATCATATTTCTAATCAATGTATTTTTCATATAACATTCATTCAATATTCAAATTTTTACATAAATAATATATATTATATAATTCAATCAATATAAATTCAATCAAAATAATTTCAATCAATATAAATTCAATAAATTCATCGCATACCAAAATCAATCCATTCCAATTGTAAAACATCATAATTCTAACACTAACAATTGCCATATGTATATAAATATAACAAATAATGACTAAGTTCAGATTATAGAAATACAACCGTAGTTTCTGAGCTAACTCCCGTTGACTTTGTCTTGTCCTTTCTTAGCCGAGATTTCCGTTACCACATTGACTATTAAAATTTAAAGCTTCAAAACCTTGATTTTTCCTTTTCTCCCTTTCTTTCATTCTTTCCTTTCTTTCTCCCCTGCTCTTCTCTGTTTCGTTTTGCTTTGTTTCTCTTTTTCATTTCTTTTATTTCTTTTATTTCTTGTTTTTATTATTAAACTATTATAATATTTATTATTTATACATGTGTATATTTATTAATACACATGTATTTATTTATCACCTTACACTTGTCATAATTTTTATTTATTTATTTATTTAATATAAAATATTATTAATATAATAAACTTTAATTATTATTATTTTACTTATATAATAAGTAAATACACATGTATAATACATGTGTACCATTTATATTTGTACACATTTAACTTATTTTAACCATACATTTGTCACCCCTTTTTGGTTTATTTGCTTCTTTAGTCCATTCACTTTTATTTATTCTATAATTAAACTTTCACTCTTCATTCAATTTTAATCATTTTATCTAATTATCCTTAATTTAAGTTAATTCACTTCATTAAACTTTAAATTAATCACTCACTTAACTTCATAAATATATATATTTTTTAATAAATATTTACGAATCCATTTTTCAGAAACGGAGACCCGAAAATGTACTTTTTCGATAACTATAAAATTCGGGTCATTACAATTCTTCCCCCCTTTAATAAATTTCGTCCTCGAAATTTGCCTGAAAA
Organism: Gossypium longicalyx; assembly: GCA_025698465.1. Lineage (NCBI taxonomy): Eukaryota > Viridiplantae > Streptophyta > Magnoliopsida > Malvales > Malvaceae > Gossypium > Gossypium longicalyx. The sequence continues at coordinate 43,498,290 of CM046999.1, forward strand.
GAGGTAGGGGTATAGAAATCTCACTGTTTCTTTCGGTTCCCGTGTAGCTTACTCAATATTATAACTTCATTTCTCAAGCTAGTATCTCGATCAGTTCTTCTTCTTTATACAATGAATCAGTTCAAATTTTAATATCCCTTGTCAAAGTAACATGTGGAAGATCTGATTTGCATCATCTGAACATCATATCCTGAAAAATCCCATAAATTTTTCATGACTTCAGAGGCTAAACCATCTAATATATTTCCAGTCCGATCTTTCACAGATTCACGTAGCCCAACAGTACGAGAACTCAATATCCTGATGTTTCAAATTCACATATGATTTCTGTCTATCAAACTATTTCAGTCTATCTCGAATCACGTTTATTCAATTTCCATATAGAATTTCCAACAATCAAATACTGCTTTTAAACTATCTCGAATTATTTCCATTTTTCTTTAGTTTCACGAATCAACCAGCTCCGCATATTCTTTTTCTCACAGTATTCAATCAGATCCCATGCAGTTTTATATTCATAATCATTCAGAACTTCATACAGTGCTGAAAATTGTTATCACGTACCCAGAACTTCTTGTACTTGTTCTATAATCAGAGTATAAACCACGTATCTCAATCAGAAATAATAGAAACCAATATACCATGTAATCTGATAATCTCAGAAACCTATATTTTAGACAATTATTACGCAAGAATTTATTCATACCAGAGTAAAATATGCAAACCTCGCCATACCTTCGACATTTATTCAAATATCATCTTCTTCTTTTTTTTTAAGATAAAGATAATTCCAAGTCAGTCCCATAAAGATTCTATCTCATTTCCTTTCTGATATCATTACTGACTGTAGCAGTTCTGAATTCTTCAGTACAAATTCTTTTTCTAAAGTAGACAATCATCAAATTCAATCTGAAATTTTCAATCAAAATCATTTGTTCACTATACCTATTTAACCAGTAACTCATTATCACATTTCTGAACTTTGCAGACCTACTGTAGAGAAGTAAGTTTAACCTTTATTTCAACTAGAATTGAGAGATCATCAGATAATGACAATCGAGTGTTCATAACTCATAACACAAAGCAAAACTTTCAATTCTGAGTATTCATAACTCCATTTGCTTTTTCTGGATGATATTCAATTATCAAATCATAATCCTTTAGTGCAAAGACAATAGCTACCACTTCTGAATCATGTATCAAATAATTCTTCTCATATAATTCTAACTTTCCAAAACATAATTCATTAATTTTCTTTCTTGCATCAAAACACTACTATCCTCAGAAATCACTAGTTTCTTCACCGGATTTGGACTAAACTGAAACTAATGCTTGATTAATCGAGCTTTCAACTAATTAGAACCTTGCTAACGTCAATCAGATCATTCCAATTCCACATCTTTCTGTAATAACCGACTAGTTTTAGAAAACTTCTGATTTCAAATATATTTTTCGCTATCATCTCAGTCACAAAATCTATAGCACATTCAACTTCTTCAATCAACAGTAGTTCGGGCAATTTTTCTAGAACCACATTAGAATTCTCTTGCACTATTGCCACTGATTTAAACCTTAACTTAAATACTTTAATATTCAATACATAAACAAGGTAAATACCATGAACCTTTTTCTGGCAAACTTCTGTGTTGACATAATTAATATCACAATAAACAAATCATTCCATCTTCTCTTGTTCAAGCCAAAACATTTCATCATCTTGATCTTGCAACACATTATACTTCTGCTTATAATTTATCACAAACATCGTGCAAAATTAACCATTCCATTCTCAGAATCACATCGAACAATAATAACATCAAATTGATCAGAAAATAGTACCTTAGTATCATTATCAGATAGTTCATGCAGATTCTATTAATAAATAAATACTGACCTGAAAATTTGATACTTCAACCAAAAATTCAACGAGCTCAACAGACAAATCTTTAATGGATGCTGTAATGACATCCGAAAGAGAAATATCTTCTTTTATACGATTAACATATGCCGTGGCTGATGTTCATGCTCCAGATTTTTCAGTGAAGTCCTTTATCACACTTCGACTATCACCCGTATTTCCGGAGCTACAGAGTAATCTGCCTCTGATAGTTGTGTTACTCAGTCTTGAATTCTGAATAATATCTTTTCAACTTTCTTTGAGCAATCACTAAAATAATAATCAGAAGAATCATATCTAATCACATATTCCACTCTTTATTCTACATTCCTCAGCTTTTTGTCTTCTTTTAAACCATCTTCAAACCATTTGTACCTTACTATTTCTATCAGAATATACCCTCTGATATATTTATTCAATCAAAAAAAAATTCCCTTCATATACAGTTGCAGTTATATGATCCTGTTTAAGCTTCAAGAATTCTGTACGTTTCTGATTAAGAAATCTCTGACTGATATATATATATTTCTTTCAGAACTCATCTCAAAAAATTTCCAAATAGCCCTTTCTTAATTACAACAGAAATCAATATTTTCCACCACTGGCAAACTGAATCTTTTTAACATAAATATCATACCTTTCTAACATTTAATCGATGAACAGAAACAATCCCGATAATATTCTCCAACTAGATTTCAGTTCTTTCAAGATCATTCTCAACTGTAATTCTCAATTCATCCACACCATATATATATATATGTACAGATCATTAACAGCAGATAACTTACCCGTTCAGACAAGCTCTATACCTTGAAGCACTTCGGGAACCGATTAAGAAACAGGAAGGATAGATAATCATGCGCGTATACAATTTCTTACTACTCATGAAGAACATCGCTTATAATTCTAAATAATTATGTATCATTTCTTTTCTATTATTTCATCAGTCATCATTCAGTAATTAGTTACTTATTGAGTTAATACTCAATATTACCGATTCAGTTTTCATTTTATTCACCAAACTATTCATCTCCAGTATATATTTCGTAATTAATGCCATCGATATGTTCATCTAACATTTCAACTATAAAACAGTACCAAACAAATATATCAGCATCCGATCCCGACTCAATTTTGACTCAATCATGGCATGTACCTCCAGACTCTTTTTAGTACTTGACTTAATCCTAGAATCGACTAAACTCGGTTAGCTCTGATACCACTAAATGTAACGTCCCCTAACCCTATACCGTCGTTGGAACAGGGTTATGAGACATTACCAGCCAGTACAATCCAATTCCGGTCATTAATTAAAATAAATATTCACACACGTCCTAGTTTTAAGATGTCATTCCTTTAATGGGTCCTCGCGGTCCAATATGAACAGTAAATTTAATTCGGGACTAATTTATAATCACTACGAATTTTTAGTAAATTTCAAAATTCATACTACATACCGTTGCCAACCATAATTTACTCATTTCATCAATACTTCTACAACCTAAATGACTCTCATAAAACATCCTAGGTACATGCCATTACCAATACTCAACATACTTTATCTCATTGAATTCGGGATCGGCCTGGGATGCTGATTCAACAGTCTAACCTTAACTTAACCTGCGCACGGAAACAAACCGTACGCTGAGTATGGTATACTCATTGGTATTTCTATAATCCGAACATTTAATAATATAACAAATACTTAAGATCATAATAACAATTACAATTATTCAATTATTTATTTCATAGATAAATTTCAACTACTTACCATGTAAATTTATTAAAAATCATATAATAAACACAATAACATAATTGTTCAATTCTTAAATAAATCCATTATTATTTACTCCATTCTTTCACTTACTATTCGGTATAGCTTTCCTTAATTTATTCACAATTCAATATCATTAAACTATATTCAACTATACACTTATCAATCATATTCCATTTTAATTCATTTCAATAACAGCCAATTTCATTTATATCATATCAACTTACTATCCCTGATAGCTTTCACTATATACATACGATTCATATATTTCAAATCACATTTCAATTCATCAAGTGGCATCATATATCATCAATTCGAACTCCAATCATTTCATGAACCTTTGGCTCATATTTTCAATTTCATATCTAAATTTTCAATTCTCAATTCAATTTCTTGTTTCATTTCAATAGCTTGATCAATCAAATTTATTCGATTTATCTTTCACTTATTTACCCCTATTAACAAGACTCGGACCTTGGCGGATACACGGATCCAACCAATCACATTAGTTTGGCACCCGATTGCCTCATCGGATAGTTCAAGCAAAGTTGACACCCGATGTCTCATCGGCCTAGCCAAAGAAAGTTGGTACCAGTACCTTATCGAATCTATCCAAGAAATATAATGACACCCAGTGTCTCATCGACTCGAGGTCGAAGTATCCCTAAACTTTTCCAATCCTATGGCATGCCAACTATATCCGACCTAGCCCGATATTGTTAATAGGGTATTTGATTCACTTTCTCGATTCAATAATTCTTTCATCAATATACCATTCTGATAATCACATATATTCACCCATTTTCACAATTCATATAATTTCATTCAATTCAACAATATATTTCAATTATTCACATTAATTCATAATTCAATACAATTCAAATCACTTTTCAATATTAAATATTCAAATATCACAATCTCATATTTTCATATCAATTTCATCATATTTCTAATCAATGTATTTTTCATATAACATTCATTCAATATTCAAATTTTTACATAAATAATATATATTATATAATTCAATCAATATAAATTCAATCAAAATAATTTCAATCAATATAAATTCAATAAATTCATCGCATACCAAAATCAATCCATTCCAATTGTAAAACATCATAATTCTAACACTAACAATTGCCATATGTATATAAATATAACAAATAATGACTAAGTTCAGATTATAGAAATACAACCGTAGTTTCGAGCTAACTCCCGTTGACTTTGTCTTGTCCTTTCTTAGCCGAGATTTCCGTTACCACATTGACTATTAAAATTTAAAGCTTCAAAACCTTGATTTTTCCTTTTCTCCCTTTCTTTCATTCTTTCCTTTCTTTCTCCCCTCTTTCTCTCTGCTTTTGCTTTTGCTTTGTTTCTCTTTTTCATTTCTTTTATTTCTTTTATTTCTTGTTTTTATTATTAAACTATTATAATATTTATTATTTATACATGTGTATATTTATTAATACACATGTATTTATTTATCACCTTACACTTGTCATAATTTTTATTTATTTATTTATTTAATATAAAATATTATTAATATAATAAACTTTAATTATTATTATTTTACTTATATAATAAGTAAATACACATGTATAATACATGTGTACCATTTATATTTATACACATTTAACTTATTTTAACCATACATTTGTCACCCCTTTTTGGTTTATTTGCTTCTTTAGTCCATTCACTTTTATTTATTCTATAATTAAACTTTCACTCTTCATTCAATTTTAATCATTTTATCTAATTATCCTTAATTTAAGTTAATTCACTTCATTAAACTTTAAATTAATCACTCACTTAACTTCATAAATATATATATTTTTTAATAAATATTTACGAATCCATTTTTCAGAAACGGAGACCCGAAAATGTACTTTTTCGATAACTATAAAATTCGGGTCATTACACAATAAACCACTTAGAATAATAATCGGATACTTGGGAAACCTTGCAAACAAGGTGTCACATATGTAGCCATTGCTACCTCTATCTCATAACACATATATGCTCGCTCTCGAGCCATCAACGGGCCTACTCACACAAGCTGTTAGTTAAGACATAGCTACACGGTACTGCTCACACAAGCTGTCAAGTAACTACAACATATGCCGGTATACTCAGCCACCGGTAGGACGCACAGGACCAACACTCGGATCACATAACATTATACCCTAGTGACATGTCACTTGTATCCTAATCTATTCTTAAGGTTCAATCGGGATTTCTCGATTACTGAATCATCGTCGAACGTGTCCGTAGACTCGTTCATACAATTTATACAATATTAAGGCATTTAAAATACAATTATGAAAAATGCTTATTTAACATACGAACTTACCTCGGTTACAAAAATGACAAAAAGGATCTATGCGTCAATTACTTTGTTTTTCCCTTAATCTACACCCAAAATTCGTTTTTCTTGATCTATAATACCACATTTAACTTATTTAATCATCAAGCTATTCAATTCAGTCCAAAATCACATTATTGCAAAAATTATATTTTTGCCCTATCATTTCAACATTTTATAATTTAGTCCCTAGGCTCGTAAAATGAATTTCATTCAATTTCATCACAACCCAAGCCTAGCCGAGTATTACTTGTATTTATAACAACCCACATTTTTCATTTATTCACACCTTTCTACACATTTATAACCTTTTACAAATAAGTCCCTATTTGATGTTTTTATCGAAAATCACTTTACAAATGTTGTTTATCTAACAACAAACATGCATTTTCTATCATCAGACATCAAAATACAAGCACATCCAACATGGGTAAAATTTTAGACTTTAAAATCTATCAAATTAGTCCTTAAAATAGCTAGATCAAGTTACCACGATATCAAAAATATAGAAATCATTAAAAACGATACAAGAACAGACTTACAATCGAGCATGAAAGTTGGCCAAAACCTAGCTATGTCCTCTCCTCAAAATTTCGGCTAGGGGGACTAAATTTATGAAGATGAACATCTTTTATTTAGTTAATTTGTCTTTATTTACCAAATTACCATTTTACCCTTCACTTAAACTTTATAAATTCACTTACTCCATGCCCATTTTTCCCACCCTAAAGTATAATGGTATAATTGCCATTTAAAGACCTCTAATTAAAAATTCATAACAATTTACTACCTTTAACTTATATAACTCAAATTTTGCACCTATTGCAATTTAGTCCTTCTAGTCAAATTAAGCACTTAATCGATAAAATTTCTTAACAAAATTTTCACACAATTATTCTATCATGCTGTAGACCTTAAAATAGTAATAAAGTGAATATTTCTACTTCAAATTTGTGGTCTCAAAACCACTGTTCTGATTTAACCCTAAAACGGGCTGTTACAGGAAGTGTTCTGTAAGGCGATAATTTGTCGTTTCGAGCAACTCAGTTGCAAATTATTCTAAGAAGTGTCGTACAGACACTATGTGGTATGTAGGACTAGGTGAGTGTTTTATACCCCACGTGGTGTGTTAAAATGGTAGGATATGGTGTGTAGAGAGTGGGGGAAAGACTTTGCATATCTAAATGTTTCTGATAATCTGATTCTGATAAGGACTTATGTCCATTTCTGTTCTGATATATTGAAATTCTAAATTTGTGCATGTATGTTTCCGTTGAGTTACACACTGAGTTTATGAAAACTCACATCTATTGTCTGTTCTGTTCAGGTAATCCTCAGACATAGGTGGGTCACTACGACATCTCAATGGGGACCACTAGTTTGCGAACTTTTTGATTAACTGTTTTATTTAAAATTTGGATTATTTTTTAGAGTTTTGTAATTTTGGGACTCTCTGGACTATTTGTTTCAATTTTGGCTTTGGATGTGTTTTTGAATTTTATACTGAGATGTTTGACAAAACCAAGGTTTTATACAAACAAATATTTTTCTGAAAACACAAACACGGTTTTCAACTTTAACAATATCAAACTTCAGCTGCAAAATAAGTTTTCTGAAAGAGCAAATTAATAAGGTTTTCCTTAACTAAAATGATAAAAATATGGATTCTTTTCAGTGACAATTAAACACGTGAAATTTAACATAATAAGATTGATTTCAAACCCCTTTTTCGTAACACTCCTAGATTCGGCCATAACGTCTAGGCTAGGTTTGGGTTGTTACACATTGAGGGAATTTTGAATTTAACAATGCAACAAAAACTAATGAAACTTCGCAGAGATATAAGGTTTTCTGACAGAACTTACACAGAAACCTTCTAACCATACTCTGAACAACTTAGGGGTCGCAACTATTATGGTACTCACTCGTTGAACTTAATCGAAAAAGAAAATTTCAACAGAGTAAAAGTTAAAAGAGGACAAAATAAAAATAAAAAACATAAAAGAAGGGAAAGGGAAAAGGAATTAACATTAATTGAAAATGAACTTCCAGGCAGATTTCTAGCGTTTGCCAAAAATATTCCCTATCGTCCTCTTCGGGACTAAAACACGAAACCTAGCGGAAGACAAACACTTAACCAGTGAACCAGCAGGCTCATTCTTGACACAAATTTACCCTAAACTAAACTTAAATGTGTCATTCCAGGATTGCTATTACCTTAAATTAAAACAACAAAATTCTAAAAGATGCAACTCAAACTCCTAACCTTAAACACATAAGCAGGACACAGAACCACAAATACAAAAATTTAATTACAACAGAATTTAACAGTCAAACCTTAAAATTTTAGGGTGTTACAACTCTCTCCCCCTAAAAGAAATTTCGGCCTCGAAATTTACCTGACTCAAATAAATACAAATATTGTTGCCAAATTGAATCTTCAGGTTCCCAAGTGGCTTTCTTAGTCCCGTGATTTCGTTACAAAACTTTAACTAGAGGAATATTTTTCTTCCTCAATACCTTAACATCATGATCTATGATCTGGATAGGTTCTTCCTCGAATGTTAAATCCAGTTGTAACTCGATTTTGTCAGCAGGGGCAATGTGCGACGGATCAGATCGATACCGTCTCAACATTGAGACATGAAACACACCATGAATTCTCTCTAACTACGGCGATAGTTCTAATTGATATGTAATAGGTCTGACACATTTTAAAATACAGTAAGGTCAAATGAATCTCAGGCTTAGCTTGCCCTTGCACCCAAATCGGAGAACCTTTTTCCAAGGTAATACCTTCAGAAACACCTGATCACTTACATAAAACTCGATATCTTTTCATTTTAAATTAGCGTAAGATTTCTGTTGATCAGAGGTGATTATCAGACTATCTGAAATCAATTTCAGAATGTTCTCAGTTTTAGAAACTAGCTCGGGACCCAAAACACGATGTTCACTTAATTCTGTCCAACATAGAGGAGTACGACACTTACGACCATACAAGGCCTCATAGGGTGCCATCTGTATACTAGATCAAAAACTGTTATTGTATGCGAACTTAGTCAACGACAGATAATCCTCCCAGCTACCCCAGAAATCTATTACATAACCCTGAAGTATGTTATCTAAAATTAAGTCGGGTGCATAGAGCCTCATGAAGTTTCTTCCATAACCGAGACGTGAATCACATGTCTTTATCAGAGATAATTGAGACTGGAATCCCGTGCAATCTCATAATTTCTGCAATATACAGTTTAGCTAACTTTCGTAGGGAATAATCGGTTCTGATAGGGATGAAGTGAGCATATTTCGTTAATCGATCAACAATGACCCAAACTGAATCTTTCTTAGTGGGGGTTAAAGGCAACCCACTAACAAAATCCATCATTACCCGCTCCCACTTCCATTAAGGAATCTTAACTGGTTGAAGTAAACTAGAGGGCAACTGATGTTCAGCCTTAACCTTTTGGCACGTCAGATAGTGGGATACAAAAGTAACTACTTCCTGTTTCAATCTAGAATACCAACAGAGTTCGAGGAGGCCCTGATACATTTTTTTCCCACCAGGATGCATAACATAAGGACTACTATGCGCCTCCTATAGGATCAACTGCCTTAACTCCTTATCATTAGGTACGCAAATGTGACCTTTGAAACACAAAACCTTATCACTGTTGAAGCTGAAATTAGAAGTTTCGTTTAAAGTAACCTGTTGCAATCGCTGAACTAAGAACTCATCATTTAACTGTTTAGCTCAAATCTGCTCAACCCAAGTCAGTTTAACCTGTAATTCTGCTAACAACTGACCATCCTCCACCAAACTCAGACGAGATAACATTGCTTTCAGATTAGTCATAGTTCTACAGCTAAGGGAATCAGCTACCACATTAGCCTTACCCGGATGATACTCTATCATGCAGTCATAATCTTTTAGTAACTTAACCCATCTGCGCTGCCAAAGGTTTAATTCTTTTTGAGTTAATAGATATTTGAGGCTCTTGTGATCGGTGTAAATGATACACCTTTCACCATACAGATAGTACCTCTAGATTTCAGAGCAAACACGACCGCAGCCAGCTCAAGGTCATTGTAGGTTAGTTATTTTCATGTGTCTTAAGTTGTCACATTGCGTAAGCAACCACTTTACCTTCTTGTATTAAAACACATCCTAACTCTACTTGTAACGCATCACTGTATACCACAAACTCTTGACCCGATTCCGGTTGAACTTAAAAAAGAGCTTCTTCGGTGAAACACCTGATTGATTAAATTCATAAACCCCACCAGGGCATTCGTCAAATTGAAAGGCATCACCAAGAACTCGTAATGTCTGTAACGAGTCTTGAATATAGTTTTGTACACATCAGTCTCTTTGACCTTGAGCTGATGGTAACCAGAGCGTAGATCAATTTTGGAAAAAATGGGTGCTCCTCGAAACTGGTCGAACAAGTCGTCAATCCTTAGTAACAGGTACTTATTCTTGATTGCCAACTTGTTCAACTGTCTATAATCTATGTACATTTTTATTGACCTGTCTTTCTTCTTAACAAACGGTATCGGTGCCTCATACGGAGACACGCTTAGTCTGATAAACCCCTTCTCAAGAAGTTCCTAAAGCTGCGCTTTTAGCTTGGTTAGCTTCTTCGGTTCCATCTAATAGGTGCAATGGACACCGGAGCCGTACGTGGTAACAGATCAATACCGAACTCCACCTCCTGATCTGGAGGTACCTTAGGCAATTCCTCAGGAAAAAAACATTTGGGAATTTCCTCACAGTGCAGATATCTCCCATAGAAAAATTTGCGAAAACAAAATCAGATATGTAGGCAAGGTATGCCTCGCACCCCTTCCACACTAACTTATCTGTTACAAGAGCGGAGATTACATTAGGGAGGTAATCTCGACGCTAACCAACCATGACCACCTTGTCAGTCTCATCCGTTCTCAGAGTAACTCTCTTAGTTGTACAATCTAGACTGACATGATATTCTATGAGCCAATCCATTCCCAGAATCAAATCAAACTCATTAAAGGGTAACTCTATCAGATTAGCTGGAAATACCATACTTTGGAGTGCTAAGGGTACCCGCCTATTTAATCTATCAACACTCCCCGACTGACCCAAAGTACTAATCAGAAAAATCTCTCTAGCAGTATTTTCAGCAGTCAAACCCAGATTTGCAGAAACAACACTAACTCTATACGAGTGAGTAAAGACAATATCAATGAGAGCGCAGTATGGTACAAAATGAATAGATAAAGTACATGAAATGACATCAGTATCATTGCTATCCTCATGGCGTCTCGCTGCATATGCCAGAGCCGGTTGACGAGCCTCAGTCTGACCTGCACCTCGACCCGGTGCTCTTTGTCATCTCCCAAATCCATCACGACCTCTACCAGTACCACGACCTTTAAGTGGTTGCTGAACCACTCTCCGAGGTAGAACAAAAATCGTAGCTAGAGTCTGTGCTGCAACTAGCACCTGATCTAGTCAACGGGGGCAATCCCTAACTCGATGTTCCATCGACCCACAACGAGAATATGATCTTAACTTCCTCCAGCATTCACTCGAATGGCGTTTCCCATAATCACTCCACAGCTGAATCTCAGTCACTACAATTGATGCCTCAGGCCTTGGGGGCTTATCAAATCTCGCCTGTTTCTTAGGGCGTTGTCCCTCTTAATCTTACTCTGATTTCTCTCGCGATCATGTAGCTCACGCTTATTGCGCTTTACCTATTCCACTATTTTTGTTTTACCGACTAGAACCATAAAAACCCACTCCCTTTGAGGAGCTATCAGAACTCGTAGATCATATCTCAATCCTTCCTCAAACCTCAAGCACTTATCATAGTTAGACGCTACCAATGCATGTGCATACCTACTCTGTCACACGAACCTGGCTTCATATTTGGCCATAGTTCGATCACTCTAAACTAGTCTCATAAACTCGCGTCGGTGAGCCTCGACATAACTCGCCCCCATATACTTACTCTGGAAGGTGTTGTTGAAATAATCCCCGTTAATTTGTTCAGGCCAAGCACCCTGTCCAACCGATAACCACCATTGATAAGCCTCATCTCGAAGTAGTGACACCGCACCCCTCAATTTTTAAGTGGGAGTGTAATCAAGGTCAGTTATAATATGCTCGATAGCCTTGAGCCAATACTCAGCAACAGTAGGAGCAACTCCTATGACGCCTCTGAACAATTTAACCTCATTCGACCGGAGCCGCTCAGTAACCGACCCTCGGTCTCTCGATCCTGAATAGGTCTCTGTGACCTTCTTCAATGCTCGAACCATGGCTTAGGACAATGCATCGTCCCCAATCGTAGGAGCTTGAGACTCCGTCTCAGTAGTGGGAGTACCAACTGTCTCGCTAGTCTCCAGATTGGGCATACTACCCATAGAGGATGACTCCATTCGAGCTCCTCCTCAGCGTCCTTGACACCCACGAGTACCACGTCCACGACTACTGCGTGAACTTATTTGGAAATCTAGCTATAATGTCAAAGTGCATAGATCAGTTCAGGCACCAATAGGATGATTTCACTAGTTCATATCAAAGCATTTAACCAGATAATAGTTCAGGTAACACAATCATTATAGCAAAACATAAATGCTTACAAGGTCAGCGTCGGAGGCTTGGTCATTTGCTAAAGTTTCAGTTTCTAGATTAATTCAGATACTAAATTATCACCTAACTACTTTTATCACACATTATGAGCCCAAACACAGTCCGAGTGTTGACAAACCTGGTTCTAATACCACTAAATGTAACACCTTAAACCCGGCCTAGATGTCCAGACCAAGTTTAGAGAGTTACATCATCAATACTAAAAATACCAAAATTATAACGTAGTCCAAATAAACCATTCATCACATAATATCCATCACAACAATTACTAATCACACAATCTTCACAAATACCATAACATCATAGAATACCGAAATTCCTAGTAGTAATAATTAAAAGAAAGATAAATGCTTGACCGAGCTCCCACAGCGCCGACATGTTCAAGTCTGAGAACCACCTAAAATCCAATTAATAACAGAGTGATTTGTGAATTCAGTGCGTAAAATAAGTTGGTTTAATTTGAACACATTTATAAGATAGTTTCCAATTTCCAAGATTCGGTTAATAACAAAAGCAATTTCAGCTCAGATCCAAGAAAAATTAGTACATCTGCTAAAGTAATTTCAGTATCAATACAGAACAGATCAGATGCAAATGAAAATTTCCCTACCCCCATCTACTACACATCATCTTTGGCCATCCCAACATACTGTTAAGGGCGTTCAATACCTATCCAACCTTACACACCACAGAGTGTCTGTCTGACACATTTACAGAGACGTAGCCTAGTTGCTAGATTGAAATGTGACAAAGCGCTAGATTCAAAGATTCAAATTTATAAGCATTGTGGCTTAGCCACCAATTTAGAACATATTACTTCCTTGTAATAGCCCGTTTTTAGTCAAATCAGAATAGTGGTTTTGGGACCGAAAATTTGAGGTCAAAATAATTATTTTATTATTATTTTAATTTCTACAGCATGGTAATATGATTGTTTAAAAATTTTAGTAAGAAATTTTATCGTTTGTGTGGTTAATTTGATAAAAAAGACTAAATCGCGTAAAGTGTAAAACTTATGTTCTATTAGCTAAAAGTATTAAATGGGTATAAAATTAAATAGTGGAGGTCCTTATGTTGTAATTAGACCATTATTAAAGTGGGTGGAAAATTATGTGCATGGTTAATTGAATTTTTAAAGGTTATATGTTAAGGTTAAATTAGTAAATTAGTTAATAAGTAAATTAAAACAAAAGAATAATGTATCATCTTTTCTAATTTGAAAGACACCACCGAAAATTGAAGATAGAAACCTCAATGGAAGCTTGAAATTTGGCCAAATTAATTCTCATGCATGTAAGTTCAATTTTGTCCCTTTTTAATGATTTCTATGTTTCTGAGATCGTTGCAGCTTAATCTAGCTAGCCCAGGGACTAATTTGTAAAATTTTTAAAGGTATAGGGTTTTTCCATTGATGAATGTTGATGTATTTTGATGTTTAATGGTAGAAAATGCATGGTTGTTGTTAGATAAACAACAATTGTTAAGTCATTTTTAGTAAAATGTCCAAATAGGGATTAATTTGTGAAATGTTGAAATTTGGAAGTTAAATTATAAAATAAATGAAAAATATGGACTTCTAGGGACCTAATTTAAATTTTACTAGCATGGGTTTTGGTTGAATTGCATGAATTTGTGATTTGATGAAATAAAGACTAAATTGTAAAAATGTTGAAATGTTAGGGGTAAAAATATAAAAGTGCATTAATGTATGTTTTTGGATTAAATTGAATATAGAGATTATTAAATAAGTTAATTTTGATTATATTTAGATCAAGAAAGGCGAAATATAGATTTAAATTGGGGAAAGAATAAGGTTTTGGATTAATCGACTTAACTCGCTGTTTTTCCATCCGAGGTAAGTTCGTATGTAATAAGCATTGTTATAATTGTATTTTAAATGCTTGATATTGCATAAATTGAAAATACGACCTTGCGGATACATTTGATGATGATTTGGCAATGAGAAATCCCGACTGAACCTTAGGAATAAATTAGGATACGAATGACATGTCATTAAGGGTTATTATTGTTTTGGGTGTTAGTCCGTACGTCCTACCGGTGGCTGAGTTATCCAGCATGTGTTGCAGATTCTCGTCAGCTTGTGTGAGCAGCATTGTGTAGCTACGTCTTGACCGTCAACTTGTGGGAGCAGACCCGTTGATAGCTCAAGAGTGAGCATTATTGAGATAGCTTCGGCTATATATATATTGGCACTTAGGGTGCGAGATTCCTGAATATCCTATATTATTCCAAATGGTTCAATGGGTATATCAAAGATATAAAATGGTGGGAGTAGATACATATCAGTACAGGGATGTACGGAAACTGTATATGCATCGAACATATGAAAGAATTGAGCTCATGGTTATATAGATGATTGAATACATATTAATATTGTGGTTAATTATTTCATGGTATGTTGTATACATATTTTGAATGGTAAATTAAATGGTGAGTTTTTCTTATTATATTTATACGAGCTTACTAAGCTTTATAGCTTACTTTGTTTATTTTTACGTGCTTTATAGTGAATTCAAAGCTAGCTCAGATTCGAAAATCGTCGAAGACTTCATCACACTATCCTACTATCACTTTGGTACTTTTGATCTTAAGTATTTTAAGTATATGGCATGTATAGGATTATGGTCATTTTGGTTATGATTTGATAATGAATTTAGCCATTTGAATTGGCTTGTAAATTTCTAAAGTTTGGTTTTGTATATAGCCATGAAAGTTGGCTTAATTTTGTTGGTTTGGTTGTGTAGATAATTGTGCATATGGCTTGTGTGTGAGTTCGATGATAGATATGTGATGCTTGTTGATAATAGGTAATATGGATAGCAAATGGTTGAGTTATAATATTGGCATGCTAGTGAATCTAGGCAAATAATGCATATTTGGAATTGGTTATTTTGATGTTTTGTAAAAGTGAGTTTTGGTATGAATTTGATTGGTGTGTTGTGGTAATTGTTTGACTTGGAATGATTGTTATTGAAATGGTATAAATTGAGCTTGATTGGAGTTGATTTATATGCCTAGTTATTCCATGTTTTATGCCATTTGGGTTAATGTAGGTATATGTAAATTTGGGTGGCAAATTGACTTGGTAAATAGCCTATTTTTGTCCATACGGGCGTGTATCTCAGCCGTGTGTGACACATGGTCAGGTTGCACGGCGTTGTGTCCCCTGGTGTTGAATTAAAAATCAAGTTAGTATACTCTACATGGCCCAGCATACGGGCGTGTGATTGGCTGTGTGGCCTAAGTTAGTATACCATATAGGTTTGGCACGACCTAGTGACGGCCTGGCGCACGGGCGTGTGAGGTCTTTTTGAAAGGACACACGAGCTGGCCACATGGGCTGGTCACACGAGCGTGTGGTTGGTCGTGTGACCCAAATCAAGGAGTTACACGGGCTAGTACACGGCCATGTGCTTCCATTTCGAATGTCCACACGGCCTGTGACACTAGCGTGTCTTTGGCCATGTGAGACACAAGGCCTGGGCCACACGGGCGTGTGTCCCTTGTAGTTTGGAAAATTTTCTAAGTGATTCAAAAAATTTCTTGAGTTATTGGTTTAGTCCCGAACCACCACGAATGCATGTTTTGGGCCTCGTAGGCTCGTGTTAGGGACAATGTGATTGATGTTGAATGATAATTATATGAAATTTAAAAATGTATGTGAAATGTATGTTTATTTGTGTTACAAGTTTGGTAATGCTCCGTAACCCTATTCCGGTGTTGAATACGAGTGAGGAGTGTTACATTTCTTCTTCACAATATCCCAACCCATGAAAATGTAAAAACAAATGTCCACAATAGATGCTCAGTCGCTCTAAGTTATCTCACGACTAGATAATACAGTTCAGTATTAGAATAACTATCACATTACACATACAATTATGTTATTCGTACATCTATCACAGAGTATCAGGGAATGGTCGTTCAGTCAAATTCAGATCATTCATATAATGGGGAAACCAATATCAGTCTTAGACAACATTTATGACCTCAAAAATAGGTTTCGGGCCCTTTTTACATGCAACATAGCCTGGGCACATGCCCATGTCTTTTGTACGTGCAGTTTTATGTCGTAAACAGAGAGTTACACGACCTGCACACATGCCCGTGTGCCTTGCTCGTGTGGTCTTAAATCACAAAAAGTGAGTTACATAGCCTAGATATACGCTTATGTTCTTTACCCGTGTGAACCCTAAACTAATATGGCCACACAAGGCCTGGACACACGCCCGTTTCCTCTGCCCATGTGGCTCCAAATCGATAAACAGTGAGTTACACGGCCACTCACACAGCCGTATGGCATCGACAGCCATGATTTTCGGCAACTGAAATTTACAAAAAATAAATTGTGGAACGCATATGAAGAGATTTTAAAGTAGAAACAGTACAGAGAAATCCCGGAACCTAATTTAACCATTCAATAACCAATCAAACAACTATAACAATGAACCAACGCATACATGAACACTCAAGAAAAAGTGTTGAAACCTCAACATTAAACTTTCAACGACGAATGTTTACCGACAATTTGACAACACTAATTTGAAATAGCATGCGAAGGACCACTTGCCTTTATATTCAAGCCCAAGAAACATATTAATGACCAACTATTAGAGGATTTACATAAAACGTTTAGAGAATTCTCAATTTAACAACTCAACAAAAACTAACGAAACTTCATAGAGATATAAGGTTTTCCGACATAACTTATACAGAAACCTTCTAGCCATACTCCAAACAACTTAGAAGTCACAACTATTCCAATACTCACTCGTTGAACTTAATCGAAAAAGAAAACTTCAACGGAGTAAAAAGAAAAAGAGGAAAAAATTAAGGAAAAAAAAGAATGGAAAGGGAAAGGGAAAGGGAAAGGGAAAAGGAATTAATGTTAATTGAAAATTAACTTCCAGGTAATTTCTAGCATTTGCCAAAAGTATTTTCTACCATCCTTTCTGAGACTCGAACACGAAACCTAATAAAAAATAGACACTTAACTAGTGAACCAGCAGGCTCATTCTTGACACAGATTTACCCTAAATTAAACTTAAATGTGCCATTCCAAGATCACAGTTACCTTAAATTAAAACAACAAAATTATAAAAGATGTAAGTCAAACTCCTAACCTCAAACACATAAGCAGGACACAACACTATAGATACAAAAATTTAATTACGACAGAATTTAACAGTCGAACCTTAAAATTTTAGGGGTTTACATTGAAGAATGTATTAAGAATATTTTGATAATAGAAATGTATGTGATATTGGTGTACCTTGTTGGGCAAGATTTGGTATTGAATTAACTTGAATTAGGGGTTAAATGGTGAGTACACAGCCTGGGACACGGGCTGTCACACGACCGTGTGTCACACATGGTCACCTTACATGACCGTGTATACTTTATTATTTTAAGTGTAGGTCAAATTATTTGTCTCAAGTTAGTGGGTTACACAGGCTAGCACAAGACCTGGGACACGGCTATATGTACCAAGTCAGTGAGTTACACAGTTAGACACATGGGCTAGGACATGACCGTGTATCCTTATATCGAATGCTTACATGGTCTGAGCTATGTCACACAGCTGTATAACCCTTACTTTTCAAAATTTCAAAATTTCCTAAAATTTTTTGTTTTGTTTCGATTTAATCCTGAATTGTTCTTAAACTATTTTTAGGGTCCCATAAGCTCGATTCAAGGCTCATAATTGTATTCATACCATGAATAGATATTGTTTGTTATTTGCTTATAAATTAATTATTTAACTATTTTAAATTAAAGTGAAATGTTTTGTTTTGATCGGTAACACTCTATAACCTTAATCTGACAAATGAGATAGGATATGGGTGTTACAACTGTTCTATTTTTTTAGTAGACCAAGCACCCAGGTTTCCCTCCTTTGTTCAAAGTAAGTGGAATTTTAATGGGAGTATGTCAGATTAATTATCCCACTTTACCTCTAGTGTAAAGGAATGGAATAAGTCTATGTATGGGCATATTAGGACTTACAAAAGCATTTAATAAAAAGGCTGTCAGAAGTTCAAAAGATAATGGAACGTTCAACCTCGAGTGATTTATTTTAGAAGGAATTGAGGTTAAGAGAGGAGCTGGAAACCATTATTCATCACAAGCATTTACTTTGGAAACAAAAAGCAAGATGTGATTGGTTTGAATTGGGTGATCGCAATACCAAGTTTTTTCATAAACGTAGGCTTTAAAGAAGAAAGTTTAATAGAATTACAACCTTGTAGAATGTTGATGGAGAGTGGATTTATGACCTAGATGCTTTATGGATAGAAGCAGTAAATTTCTTCTAGAAATTATATGGTGATGTTCTAAAACCATTTAGGGGTTTACCCCCCAAGTTCTTTTCCTAATCTTGATGATCATGATATTGAGTTTCTGGGTAGACCAATATCTGATGAGCAAATTAAGAAGGCATTATTTAACATGGCTCCTTTGAAGGTCCTAGGTAGTGACGAATTCCATGCTCTATTTTTCAAAACCAATGGGAAGTTGTTAGGAGTGATATCTGTAAGTGGGTTAAGAATGCTTTTGATAGAGGGAATATTGATTCTGAGTTAAATAATACACTGTTAGTTCTTATTCTGAAGGTTTCTAATCCTGAAAACTCTGTTCAATTTCTCCCAATTAGTTTGTGTCCAGTTCTATACAAGATGATTATAAATATTAGAGCCAACCGGTTTAAACTTATTTTCCCCAAATTAATTTCTCAAGAAAAAGCAGGGTTCAAAGTAGGTAGAAGCATTGTGGATAATACCATTATAGCTCAGGCGGTTATACACTATATGAAAGGAAAGAGAAGTAACAAGCAATGGATGGTAGTTAAGATTGATTTAGAGAAGGCATATGATAGGATACGATGAGATTTTATTGATGTCTCGCTCCAGGCTGCAGGTATTCCAAATTTCCTCAAGAATGTAATTATGTTTGCGGTCTCCAACTCTACTATGCAGGTTCTGTGGAACAGAGTTCTTACATAGAAATTCAAGCCAGTTAGGGGAATTCGACAGGTTTGTCCACTGTCTCCGTACCTCTTTTTGTTATGTATGGAATGGCTAAGACATGGTATACACAATGTTGTCTCTTTAAGCATATGGTCTCCTATCCAGCTATCTCGCTCTGGTCCGGCCTTATCTTACTTATTCTTTGCAAATGATTTGGTTATCTTCAATAAAGTGGATGTCTAACAGACTAGATTACTTAAGGATATCTTAAAAAAAATTTGCGCTTTCTCTGATCACAAGATTAATGCTAGAAAGAAAAATATTTTCTTTTCAAGTGCAGTTGGGGAAAATCTAGCAAGGGTAATCTATGATATGCTTGGTTTTCAAAAAGTGGAGGATCTGGATATTGTTTAGGGGTTCTCTTGTTCTATGAAAGATCACTAACAGTATCCTGAGGTTTGTGGTGGAAATGGTTTGAAATAAATTGCAAAGTTGGGAGGCTAAACAACTCTCACTTTCTGGCAGAGCTACATTAGTGCAAATGTACTATTATCTATTCCTACGTATTTTATGTAGTTCATGATGATTCCCAAAGAAATTAGTAAGGAGATCGAACGTATGGTCAGGCAATTCATTTGAGGGGTCTTCCAATGGTAGGAAGAAGATGCCACTCTTTAGATGGGATTCTCTGTGTCAACCACGATGTTGTGGGGTCTTGGGCTTAGGCCATTGAGAGACTAAAATACCTCTTTCTTACTGAAACTTGGGTTTAACTTAGTTACAAAAGATAATGTCTTATGTGTCTGTGTCCTTCGATCTAAGTATAATATAAATGAAAGACTCTTGGAAAACATTGAGAGGAATAGATGCCAGTTTCTTTGGAAAGGACTCTCTAAGGTATGTTTTCTACTTCGGGATAATTTGGTTTGGTTAGTGGGAGAATGAAACAATATTCACTGTTGAGAAGATCTTTGGTTTTTGGAAACAAGCCCTTTAATCAACCGTATTCCCTCATAGTCCAATATTTCTTTGGGCTGTTACTTAGCAACATGGTAACAGATGAAGGTACGTGGAATTTAGAAAATTTTCAAGTTTGGCTATCAGATGATGTCATTAATAGTATTGTGAGCATTCCCCCTCTGTAACACCCCAAACTCAGCCCAGACGTTATAGTCGAATCTGGTGTGTCACATTGAAGTGTTTTAGCGAAAACCATGTTTTCATTGAAAACCCTTCTTAAAATAAAAGAAACCTTAATTAACTTAAAAAAAACACACCTTTCAGTTGCAAAAACCTTGTTGAAACATTTGATTTAAGAAGACTTATCATTTAAAAATTTAATTGCATAACGTAGAAAACATACTATAATTTAAAAAACCCATGTTCAACTTCTTGTAATTACATTGAAAATAATAGTAATTCAAGTAATAATAACACAATGAAAACCTATAACAATCTGGTCTGAAACATACTT
Source organism: Gossypium longicalyx (assembly GCA_025698465.1). Classification (NCBI taxonomy): domain Eukaryota; kingdom Viridiplantae; phylum Streptophyta; class Magnoliopsida; order Malvales; family Malvaceae; genus Gossypium; species Gossypium longicalyx. The sequence continues at coordinate 43,519,423 of CM046999.1, forward strand.
AAAAAGAAGTAAAAACTTAAATGTTTGAAATAAAAAACCCAAGTCCAAAACATCTTGCTAGCTGGCCACCCAGAGTCCTTCCAAACATCGAACCTTCTACTGAGCATCACCTAAAAATAAAATAAAAGAGGGGGTGAGTTTTCGCAAACTCAGTGTGTACAACCCTCGACAAGAACAAACATTAAAAAAAAACATCATTCATCAATCATGCAATGCAATCCCATCCAAATTATCCATCTGCTACACACCAGCTCTGTCCCCCGTCACACTATGTGGGGATATAAATATCGACCCACCCAACCCATACACCATGGTAGCCCGGTTACGGAACTACCTTTATTTACATATTGAACTTTAAAAGCCGTCGATGGATCCACGATTGTCAAGCAACCATACAATCCTCATATACTTCCTCCGTTCCATAATTCCCAACCCATATGCAACCTAAGCAGAATATCAGATGTATGCATGTCGCATCCACAAAACTTACATTCAACACCTAGGGGTATTTTGGTCATTTTTGCCCTTAGGGGCATTTTGGTAATTTTCCCTTAATTACGGTTTTCACTTATCTTGGCCCGTCAACAAGTCCCGTGAGCTAAGATGAACGAATACTATGCACCAGGTAGGATTCTAAAGAATAGGAGGTGGGTCATTAAGACCGCTTAAGTACCAAGCTCTCCCTAGATCTAATCCTAGACATGCATATACCCGTTGCCACACCTTAACCCTTTGACTTGTCCACGATCGCAATATATTAATCAAGTCTTATTTGGATATCATATACTAGGCCCAAAACCCCTTACAAAGCCCAAACAAATTCACATACCTGTATCTGGACCATGAAGCCCAATCATATTCATATGGCCCATTAGGCCCAAATCACCTGTATATGGCCCATTAGGCCCATATCACATTTATATGACCCGTTAGGCCCAGTCACATTCATATTCATGCTCACATACAAACTTTCTATCATATAGCATCAATACTCAATTTTTTCCTATTATGGGCCCAACAGCCCATTGGGCCCATTTAGCCCATTCCGGCCCATATGGTCAAATCACAACTCAAGTCCACGGAATCACCCATGGGCCTCAGGCAACCTATCGGTTTCCCTCTTACGAGTGTTCGCGCACTCGCAAGACTATTGTAGCCAAACTTTCGGCTTTTCGGCATTTCGGCTTTTCGACTTTTCGGCTTTTGCCGATTCATTGTGTGTGTGCAGTGTATGTACACACCTGGTAAGCAAGTGTGATGTGATCTCCTTAGCCCAAACCTACAATCGATATCACCCTTCAATTAATCGCATGCTTAATACTTATTTACTCAAAAATTGAAACCTCACCTTAACCTTACCTTGAGCCCAATCCTTAATCGCTTTTTCCTTGATCACATATTTCCTAGATCTGCACAAATCTTAACTATTAAAACCCGAATAATAGGTGACTCGTATCCAACACAAGTCTCCTTACCATAACTATGACCATTCGGCCACCTTAGCCAATGGGAGAAGATTACTTAGCAAAACCACAGCACCTTAAGGAGCAATTCGGCAGAGAGCTAAAAACCAAGATCCGATACTAATTCCCTACCAAATTTGATTGGAAAGAGTGAGGGACAATAATCGATACTAAACAAAGAAGACCGATTGGAAGAGCAACACTTACACTAGATTCAGTCAAAAAGTATTCAACCCTTAGAAGATTCGGTTTTTCAGCTTTTCAAACTAAGTAGGTGAATATGGTTTATTTGGTACAAATTAAAGAAGAAGAGTAGAAGAAGAAATCGGTTAAGTGAGAAAATTTTGTAGAGAAGAATAGAAATCGGCAGAAAGAAAAGAAAGAAAAACAAAAGGGTTTTCAACTTTTTGGATCTTGAAGAGAAAAGGGTTACTGGCACAAAGTGAAGGGAAATTCATCATTAACTTTTCAACCCTCCCATTCGGCACCTATTTATAGCCCTATAGCCGAATTCTTCAAGCCCAAGTTCCCAATTCAGCTCCACTTACTCCTCATATCTCATCTTTTTGTTTTTCTCCCTGATAACCCCTTGATCCTTTCTTTAATTATCTCTTTTGAACACTCCCCTTAGAGTCCATCTTCACGCCACTTCCATCCTTCTAGAAGGCCAAAATTAAATTGTAAAAATACTAAGCTAGGATTCGAACCTTAGACCCCCTTGCTAGCTACTAACGCCACCTTACTACACCTTATGTGGCGTCACTTAGCCACTCTACCACAGGCTCTTTTTGTGTCCAATTGTTTCTTTATTTATTCAAAAGCCCAACTACTAGCCAACCCTGATTCTTTTAATAATTAAATTATAATTTCTTCTACCCCTTAATTCAAACTCAACCTTAGCTAAGACCTACTAAAATTATTTCTTGGATAAGAATATTAAACACAATTTTCATCAAAATCGAAAATAAAGAAAATTCAAGATTTCGAGATTTTTGGATTTTGGGACTTTTGGGGCGTTACACCCTCCCCATCCTTCTGCGAGGTTAGATATGATTATTTGGACTCGTAACCCAACAAGGGTTTTTTCCTATGAAAAGTGCATATCGAATGTTGCGAAAAGGATCTTGGTCTTCTAAAAACACGAAGTGGAAATTGGCATGGAAGTTTCAGGGACCCTAGAGGGTAAGGTTTTTCCCGTGGTTAGTGCTTAAGCAACGTTTGCTTACTAATGCCGAACATGTGAGAAGAGGCATTGGTCATGATGGTCCTTGCACACTTTGTGGTGATACCATGAAGATATCTTGTTCTCAAGGACTGTTCAGCTGCGATAGAAGTTTGGACACAAGTTATTTTAGTAAATCACCATGGTATATTTTTCTCGACCAACCTTCATGAATGTCTTGTTTCTAATTTGAAAAAAATACTTTGGAATTGAATATAATGGGGTTAGCTAGCCTTGTCTTTTTGGCTTGATTGCTTGGCGCATTTGGAAAAATAAGAATTTACTCATTTTCCAAGGTTCAACCTGGAGTTCTTTTGATATTGTTAAAGTCTCATAGAGGGAAGGAATACATATCAGCTCATGAGGATATTCGAAGTAGCTATCAAGAAAATAGTCCTAGTTAAGAAATTGGGTCCATTTAAATTCTGATAGAGTGGTTATACAGAACTTAGGATTAGGGGGTGTCGGGGGAATGATGCATAATAGGGTTGGGGAATGGATTTTTGGGTATAATAGACATGTGGGGAAACGCTCATTGTTTGATGCAAAATTATGGGGTATCTTGGATGGTTTGGTCCTTCTCCAACGATAGGGCTACAACAAGATAATGATTCACTCTGATAGTTTATAGGTGATTAAAGGCATCTAAGATAGTTCATTGGTAGATTCAAACTCTACTTTGATTAGACGGATTCATCAGATTTTGTTGAAAGTTGAGCATTGGAGAATAAGACATGTTTCTAGAGAGAAGAATCGAGTTGCTGATTGCCTAGCCAAAATGTCACTCAACAAGAAGGATGATTTGTAGGTTTTTGATAGTATGCTAGGGGAAGTTTTAGATCTCATGCACTTGGATATAGTAGATGGTATTTGTGATTAATTAATTTAAGTGTAATCCTTCTCTTTTCATAAAAAAAAGTATCTCAGAAATCTAATAGTTGGCCCTCTTCCCTATAGTGAATATAGGCTGTTAAAATGTATTTTTTTTAGCTCCAAATTCCCTCTACCCGCTCAAATTAGGAGTTCCTTACTTACACAGATCCATCATGCTACACATACTTCCAGTTGGAATGGCTCTCATTTGGCTCTCTTAAAATATAAAAATTATGTAAAATATCTTAAATTTTTTTAAAAATAGATATAAATTATAAAAGTAAGTATACAAATATTTTAAAGATTTTTTTACCAAAAATTACTTTCAACAGTGTCTTTCATTTTGTTCTTTTTTTTCCCTTCAATTAACAAAGTTAAAAATATCAAAAGTTATGGTCTTGACATTCAATCTCTTATAAATTATTAGGGGTGAGTGTTTGATCGAATCAAATAAAAAAATTTTGGGTTAATCGAGTTGACGAATCATATTTTATCATCCTAACTCGATTTGAATTTTTTTTCGAATCAAGTTGAGTGAGATGGAATTTGAATTGAATCGAATATATTTCTTCAAGTTAAATTTAAAAAAATAATTTTGGGTCCTTGTAACCACTGTCACCCACCGTAATAAAATTTGTCCACCATAATCAAATTTGTTATTAACTTTCATCACCTCATAATTTATTTATTAACCTTCAATTATCTTTTGGTTATGTATTTTGAAATTAAAAAAATATATTAAATGTAAAAATGTGATTTTTTAATAAAAGTTATTTTAAAGATGTAACGCTCGGGTTTGTGCAAGTGTACACAGTCGTTATCAAGTAGTAAGTAAGTATCGAGTTATCGTCTCCACAGGGATTGTATTTGTGCTAAGTCAATTAATTTGTAAAATTATATTAGCAATTTGATAAATAAAAACAATATAATTGAGAAGTGATGATTAAAATATATTAAACTAAATGCAATGATCCCTGATGTGATTTATCCTAACATGCAACTATATGAATGAAATAGATTTTAGCAGAATGAACACAATAAGCAAGAATTATAACATAAATAAGCTAGGAAAATTACTTTAATTAAACTTAAATTATTATCAACATGCTTATCAATATTCGAAAAAACATTCCATGGTAACTCGATCTTTCATGAGTTTGGAAACCACATTAGGTCCTTTCGGAATCCTTTACTTAGTAAATAAGCATTTTACTGATCCTTATTTACTAAGGGTTTCTTAGTATTCGTGCAAGGTAACAGGGACGTGTTAGGTTTAAAACAGTTTAATCACACAAATCTAAAAACTATGCAGATAACAGAGCTTGGTTAAGGTTGTTATGTAACCTACAATTTAATCGGGTTAGGATCTAAATTGAGCATGCACATTTCAATTATGTGTCCATTAGCCGTCGTCTGGTTAGGATCGCTCAGCTAATTCAGGTGCATTTCAATCACGTATGAATGAAATATAGACTTGATTTTAATTGAAAACATGATCGATTGAGGCACAAACATTATAAGCATGAATCAAATAAATATTATTCAATCAAAATAATCATCCTAGATTAAATAAAATTAAGCTATCATTGTTGTAAACAAGAACAGTAAACACATAGCAAACATTCTTGAATTAAATTAAAGAAAAGAAATATTAAACCCAATTCAAAGTGGCTGTCACCCAAGACTTTGACTGATGAGGGCTCCTTCGTTCCTTCGCTTCGCTCCTTTGCTGATGGCTCTCCGAGGTGGCTGACCAAGGGCTCTTTAAGAGGCTAATTTGTTAAAAATATTTATACAAATATGATGATAGGCGTGAGGGCTAAGAGAGTTGAGAGAGGAGAGAATGATGAATGAGTGAGGGATGATTGAGGGATGAAGGATGATTAGAAAAGTGAGAAATGGGGTCTTATTTATAGGTGACGCAAGGGAGCTAGTTTGCTAAAAATAGGAGTGTCCATCTTTTGAAATTTCATCCAAGGGTGGCTGGCCATGATTTGTGAAAATGTGGCTGATTTTTGCTTGATTTAAGTGCCACAACATCATCAGGATCAAGACTCGATCAATTGCAAATCTCTGGGTAAATCTCCGATTTCTTCAACTCATCAAGGACCTTGTGTAATTAAACCAAAATTTGACTTATGAACATCCACATGCAGCTGAATTTTGGGTTGACTTGGTCCTCCATTTGGATGGTTTTGTAATCAACATAAAGCTCTCAGACCTATCCAACAATAGTAGAAAATTTAGAGGACCAAAGAATGTAATTTAACCACTTTAATTAATCAATTTACTTAATTAATTAAAACCCAATTTATTAATGAAACATATTAAAATAAATTATTAAATATAACTTTATATTTTATTATTTAATTTAATCATGCATGGCCCACTCTATAGCTTGAAAATATAATATGTTCAAATTAATATAAAAGAAGCCATTTTCTGCATGAAAACTATATAATAAAGCATAAAATCAGAATTTAATAATTTCTATGTCCCAATTTCATATTTTCATATATTTCATTAATTTATTAAGCAATTACTTGGTTCTAACAAAAAATTTAAGTAAAAAGGTGATGAATTATATAGGAAAAATCCTATATATTTTTCAGTTTACAAAGATAAAATGTGAAATTGATACCAACATAAAATTTTAACATAAATATTTTATGGCATTATTAATAATTCAATTTTAATATAAATATTCAATATGATTAAACAATTTAATAATTAAAATAGTATAAAATGTAAAATTTAATTTAATAATATAAATAGTAGATATAAATAAAATTATTATTATTTAAGTTTAGAGATTTTTTTGGATGATTTTGATTTTTTATTTGGGGCTAAAGGGTGAGAAGTAAAAGTGGGGGTGTGGGGAGGGATGAGATTGGGGTAGATGGGGGGTGGGATGGGATGGGAAGGGAGTAAAAGTTTTAGGGGGAAAGTGGGAGGGAGTAAAAATTTAGGGGGAAAATGAAATGTTTTGAGGGTTTTTTAGAGTAAAATTTTGAGAGAAATTAAGTAGAGGAGTAAAATTTAGGGAAAATATTAAAAAATGGGTGGATAATGGATTTAGGGTAGATGGAAGGGTTGGTGTAACACCCCTAACCCTTATCCGTCGCCAGAGCAAGGTTACAAAGCATTACCGGACTTTACGGATTTAACGCAAACATTTCACAACACTAAATATAAATATCAAGAACCATTCATAAAACACTCATATTGTCCCTTATATGAGCCATCGAGGCCCAATATACACCTTAGGAATAAATCGGGACTAAACCAGATACTCAGGGAATTTTTCTCAAAATCTTAAAAATTTTCTTAGAAGTAGGGGACACACGCCTGTGTGGCCGGCCTTGTGGCTCACACGGCCAGGAGGCACGCCATGTCTTAGGCCGTGTGGCCATTCGATGTGAGACACACTGTAATGCCCCAAATATTATATTTTTGTTTTTGCAATTAATTGACACAAATATCTATCTGTTTCAATGGTTAAGTGTTTTAAGTCTGTGTGTGAGGTCCCAAGTTCAAGCCTTAGCTTTGGCAAATTTTGATATTTTTCTGATTTAAGCCTTGCGTTTGGGGAGTGGGCTTATATTAAATTATTTGTAAAACCATATTAGAATGAGCCTGCTGGTTCAAGTAGTAAAGGAATTGGTATGCTGGAGCTCTTGGGTTCGAATCCCTGTGTTTCCGTGGGTATTAATTTTGTTCTGCTACTGGGAAGAGTTTTAGTTATTTTGGAAGTCTGAGGGTAGGAGTTAGTGGGAGGAAAATAAGGGATTTGGGGGTTATCAGAATTGGCATATTTTCTTATTGCAAATTTTTCTCCCTCCTCTTAAGAAAAAAACTGACGTTAATCTTTTGTTCTCTGCCATTCCTTTGTTTTATTTTTCCTTTCGGCTTCGTTTCCTTTTGCTTCGTCAACCGTCACACTTTGGTTCTTGTTATTCTCGTTTTGTCGCACAACTCTGGTAAGTGAAGTTTCGTCATTCGGTAACTTGTATTTTTATTTTTCAAACACTGAATATGGTTTTATGGTTGTTTTGACAGTAGCAAATTGAAGAGACTAAGACTTTATTCTTGCGGAATTGTAGTCAATTGCTCAGAGTGTTGGGGTAAGGTACGAATGGTTTAATTGAACTGTTGTCAATGCTGTGGTTTTGAGTGAATCGTGAATTAGGACTGATTATGGAGCTTGCGTTGTCAATTTCAGCTGCTGGTCTATTCCGGAGTTTTTTTGCATTGAAACAATAATAGGTGTGTACTTGAAACATGGAAAAATGGGATTCGATGAAAGCCAAAAAACCCCACTGTCAATGCCACATGAGCGTGTGGTCGCCAGTGTGGTAGGCTGTGTGCGACAACACGGCCGTGTGATTGACGAAGGCCAGGTTGTGCACAAGACACGACCGTGTGATGGCCAAGGTGTGGTCGTGTGGGCCACATAAACTAAACCAAACTGGGTGTGTAGGCCATACGGGAGTGTAGACCCACACGGATATGCCACACAGGCGTGTGATATCTGGGCCAGGCCGTGTGATCCACACGGTAATGCCAATCTGGGCTTGTAGGCCCATTTACTTAAAATGTTCCTATGGTTACACGGGCCCAAGTCAACTGTGAACCTACTGCAAGGTCAGTAAGCACTACGTAGACCTTAAATCATGTGACCTGAATATATAATGTATGTATTGAGCATGTTAAAATTTATGCATGTTTACTGATTCGTATGTATGATTGATAACTGAATTCTAGCATGTAAGCATGTATTTCTGTATGCCTGCATTGAGAATGTTTAGTTGCATCTGCATTGGGATGGGATGATTGATTATTGGAGGAAGTTTACTGAAAGGCTTTCATGCCTATTATATCGCAGCTCAGCTGCAATATTACTGATATGTGCCGCATTCAGTACGACTTGGTGTGTAGGGTTGGGTGGGTGTTTTAAACCCCACATGGTATGTAAGGATGGTCGAAGATGGTGTGTAGAGGCTAGTGGGGTAGGATACTGATTTTTGTTACTGTATGCATACTATATCTGAATGGGCTAAGGCCTGAACTGTATCTGAATCTGTAATGAGCTTAAGCCCCAGATTACATTTGACTAATAACTGTTGTTTGATTGTATGCATGTCTTCTGTGGGGATTTCACAATGAGTTTATGTAAACTCACCCCTTTCTGTTTCATTTGTACAGGTAATCCCCAGACTTAGATGGGTCAGTGCGGCAAAGGATTCAATGATGACCACATGTCTGTTGAACTGCTTTAATTTTATTTAAAGTTTCAATTTCCTCTTTTTGATGTATTTGGGACTTTTGGACTGTTTGCCATTATTTTAGATTTAACTATTTTCATGGACTTTTAAACTGCAAAACTCAACGAAAACTTGATTTAATTAAAAAAACAATGTTTTTTCCTAAATGCAAAATAGTTTTCTTAAAATATCACGGTTTAAAAGCTTCTACTACAAAATATGTTTTTAAACTAGTCAAATTAACTGGAAACTAATTTTGGAAATTGAAGAGAGACAAATAGAAGCTAATAAACGAAAATGGTTTTAACTTGATTAATTCGATTTCAAAATCCCATTCCATGTGACATCTCCAAATTCGGCCATAACGTCTAGGCCGACTTTAGGGTGTTACATTTAGTGGTATCAAAGCCAGGTTGCAAAACTCGACTGTGGATTTTGGGTTTTAAAACATTGGTTTTTAAGAACTGATTTTTAAATAATTTGAAATGATTTGACTGAGAATGTGGTACACCGAGTCTCCAGCGTCGATCTTGTAAGTATTCTGATAAATTGTTATGGTTTTATAGATAATCTATTATGAAACCACTCTAGTTAGTGTATAATAAAACTGTATTGAAACTGAACTGATAGAGACTGTACTTGCGAAAAACAAACTCTGAATTTATGATATTGCATTACATAAAATATCTGTTAATAAATAATAAAACTATAGCTGATTCATAAAATTCATAATACAGATAAATCCGAATAGACATGAGCGCACGAGGTATCCGCGGACGTGGTACTAGAGGCCGAGGTAGAGGCTGTAGGGGGCTCGAGCTGAGTCCTTTTCTCTGGGTAGCATGTCGAACTTGGATACGAGTGAGATGCCAGTGTCACCTGTTACTGAGACTAGGTCTCAAGATCGCATGGTTAGGGACGACGCATTGTCCCAGGCTATGTTAAGGATACTAGAGAGGGTCGCTGGGCCCAACACTAGATTTGGAGGCCGAGGGTCGAGGCCGAGGGTCGAGGCCGAGGGTCGATTACAGAACGACTTCGGTCCAATGGAGCTGAACTTTTTAGGGGTGTCACTGAAGTCACCTCAAATGTGGCTGAGTACTGGGTGGAGGCTACTAAGAGGATAATGGATGATTTAGACTCTCCCTTGAGTAGAAACTGAAGGGTGCAGTCTCGTTGCTTTGTGATGAGGCTTATCAGTGGCGGCTGACCGTTAAGGAGGACACTTAGCCCGATCATCTATCTTGGGAGTTTTTTAAGTCTGCCTTCCAAAGGAAGTATGTGGGAGCAAGTTACATCGATGCTCGTAGGTGTGAGTTTTTTAACCTCACTCAGGGAGACCGATCAGTGGCTGAGTATGAGGCTAAATTTTTGAGACTGAGCCACAATGCTTGAGGCATGGTGGCGTCTGAATATGAGAGATGTGTTCGTTTTGAGGACGGTCTTGGGGATAATCTGATGGTGCTGATAGCTCTGTAGAGGGAGCGAGAGTTCTCCGTTCTGGTAGAGAAAAAAAATATCGTCGAAGAGGTTAAGCGCGCTGAGAGCCAAAATAGATATCGTGAGAGGGGAAAGAATAAAAGGGATTCAGAGCCCTCGATTTCGGTACAGAGGCCTAAGAAAAAGGCTAGGACTGATGGGCCGGTTAGAGTTAGGCCCCCTATTGCTCCTACCGAATTGCAACCATGTGGAGATTGTGGTAGACGCCATCAGGATGAGTGTTGGAGGAGGACTGAGGTGTGTTTGAGGTGTAAGTCATTAGAGCACTGCATTCGGGAGTGTCCACTGAGGGCCGATCAGGTGAAAGCTCTAGGTTCTTGTACTGCGCAGCCACAGAGGGTAGTTTAGCAACCACTGATGGGTCATGGTCAGGCTAGGGGTGGTAACGGTATGGGCCGTGGACAGAGAGCACCTAGTAGAGGTGGTGGACAGACTGAGGTGAGGCAGCCTACTCTTGCTTATGCTGCTCGTCACCGAGAGGACAGAGATGCTCCATATTTCATTACCGGTACGTTCTTAATTTATGATGTACCTTATTTTAATCTAATAGACATAGGTTCCACATATTCCTATATAGCTAGCACTATGTTTGGAAACTTGGGGATCTTAGTTAAGAGTACTTCTAGTGAGATGACTGTACTGAGTCTACTGGGACAATTGGTTCGGGTCAGCAAGTGTATAGAGATGTTCTGCTAGAGGTTCAAGGGTCGATATTCCTGACTAATCTGATAGAGTTTTCATTTAGGGAGTTTGACCTAATTTTGGGTATGGACTAGTTGGTCAAGTACCGTGTCAGTCTGGACTGTGCGATTAAGAGGGTCGTCTTGAGAACTGAGTAGGATATTGAGATAATCATTATTGGAGAACGTCAGAATGATTTGGCTAATGTGATCTCTGCATTGGTGGCTGAGAAATTGGTTCGTAAGAGATGTGAGGCGTTCTTGGCCTATATTAGTGTTTCCGTTTTTAAGGACTTTACTGTAAAAGACATCAGAACTATAAAAGATTTTACAGACGTCTTTCCTGAGGAGTTACCAGGTTTACCACTAAATCGAGAAGTGAAATTTGGGATTGAGCTTCTTTCTGGTACAGGTTCGATGTCTACCATCCCCTATCGAATGGCACCGAAGGAGCTTTGGGAGCTTAAGGCTCAACTTTAGGAGTTGTTGGACCGTGGCTTCATCCGTCTGATTGTGTCTCCATAGGGAGCATCATTTTTGTTTGTTAAGAAGAAGGATGGGACCATGAGGATGTGCATAGACAATCGACAATTAAATAAGTTGACCATTAAGAACAAGTATCCACTTTTTAGGATTGATGAATTATTTGATCTGTTCCAAGGGGCTTCTGTGTTCTCTAAGATCGATCTCCGGTCAGGGTATCATCAGTTGAGGATTAATGAGGTGGATGTGCATAAGACTGCATATAGGACTCGTTATGGACATTACGAGTTCCTAGTAATGCCTTTTGGTCTGACTAATGCGTTGGCTGCATTTATGGATCTGATGAATAGAGTATTTCAGCCTTATCTGGATCAATTTGTCATGGTCTTCATCGACAATATTCTGGTATACTCTAAGACTGAAGATGAGCATGATGAGCATCCTAGAGTTGTGCTTCAGATTCTGCGTGAGAAGTAACTGTACGCTAAATTTAGTAAGTGTGAGTTCTGACTTCGTGAAGTCACTTTTGTAGGGCACGTAGTGTCTGCTGAGGGGATTTATGTCGATCCTAGAAAGATTGAGGCTGTACTAGATTGGAAACAACCTAAGAATGTATATGAGATTTGCAATTTTATGGGTCTGGCGGGTTATTATTGATGGTTTGTGGAAGGTTTCTCACTGATTGCAGCGTCCTTAGCTAAGTTGCTACATAAGTGTGTTCCGTTTGTCTAGACTGATGTGCAGTAGGAGAGCATCAAGAAGCTTAGGACTATTCTGACTGAGGCTTCTGTTCTGATACAGCCTGAACCTGGAAAGTAGTTTGTGCTTTACAGTGACACGCCGCGTGTGGGTTTGGGTTGTGTTCTGGTGCAGGATGGTAAGGTTTTGGCATATGCGTCTCTTCATCTCAAGATGCATAAGACAAACTATCTGATGCATGATTTGGAATTAGCCGCCATAGTCTTTACTTTGAAAATCTAGAGGCAGTATCTATACGATGAGAGGTGTATTATCTACACTGAGCACAAAATTCTCAAGTACCTCCTAACTCAGGAGTTGAATCTTAGACAGCGTAGATGGATTGAGCTGCTTAAGGATTATGACTGTACTATTGAGTACTATCTTGGCAAGGCCAATGTGGTGGTCGATGCGTTGAGCCGTAGGGCGATGACTGATCTGAGAGCGATGTTTACTCGACTTAGTTTGTTCGATGACAGAAGTTTGTTGGCTGAGCTACAGGTTAAACCAACTTGGATAAAACAGATTCGGGATAGGCAGTTAGAGGATGAATCGTTGGGTCTTCGATTCCGTCAGGTTGAGAGTGGCGGCACTACGGACTTTGGGCTGAATAATGATGGGATACTCTACTGTCGTGGTTGAATTTGTGTACTGAATGATACTGATCTAAGGCAGTCTATTCTGAGAGAGGTGAATAGTAGCCCTTATGCTATGCATCCTGGTGGGAATAAGATGTGCCAAGATCTTCGAGAATTGTACTGGTGGCCAGGATTGAAACGAGAGGTTATTGATTTTGTGGCACGATGCTTGACATGACAGCAGGTTAAGGCTGAGCATCAGTTACCTTCGGGTTTACTTCAGCCAGTTAAGATTTTGTTATGGAAGTGGAAGTGAGTAACGATGGACCTCATTAGTGGGTTGCCTCTAACACCCACAAAAAAGGATTATGTTTGGGTCATCGTGGATCTATTGGCCAAGTCTGTGCATTTCATTCTGGTTAGGTCTGACTATTCTCTTCAGAAGTTGGTGAAGCTCTACATCTCTGAGATAGTGAGATTGCATGGGGTACCGGTCTCAATCATTTCTAATAGGGATCCTCGTTTCACGTCTCAGTTTTGAAAAAAGTTACACAAGGCTCTGGGTTCAAGGTTGGACTTCAGTACTGTGTTCCATCCTCAGACTAATGGTCAAACTGATAGGGTGATTAAGATACTGGAGGATATGCTTTGGAGCTATGTGATTGATTTTCGAGGTAGCTAGGTGGATTATCTGTCACTAACTGAGTTCGTCTACAATAACAGTTTCCAAGCGAGTATTTAGATGGCACCTTTCGAGGCTCTGCATGGTCGAAAATGTCGCAGTCCGCTATGTTGGACTGAGTTGGATAAACATCGAGTGTTGGGTCTAGAGTTGGTTTCTAAGACTGAGGATTAGGTTCGACTGATTAGGGATTGTCTGAAGGTGGTTTCTAATAGACAGAAGTCCTAAGCAGAGTTGAAGAGGTGTGAGATTGAGTATTCTGTGGGAAACTTCGTGTTTCTCAAGGTCTCGGCATGGAAGAAGGTTTTGAGGTTCGGTCGCAAGGGCAAGTTGAGCCCTAGGTTTATTGGGGCATATCAAATTCTGAAGCGAGTGGGACAGGTTGCTTATCAGTTGGAGTTACCCCTAGAGCTAGACCGTATTCATAACGTATTCCACGTCTCGATGTTAATGAGTTACCGATCTAATCCTGCTTATATTGTCCCTGTGGAAGAGATTGTGGTTAGGTCAAACTTGACATTTGAGGAGGAGCCGGCTCACATCCTTGATCAAGATGTTAATATTCTTAGGAGGAAGTCCATTCCATTAGTGAAGGTGCTGTGGCAGAATCATAGCACTGAGGAGGCCATGTGAGAACCTTAGGACTCGATGCGTCAGTAGTGTTCTCATCTGTTCTGATTAGGTAAATTCCAAGGTCGAAATTTCTTTTAGGGTGTAGAGTTGTAATGCCCTAAATCTTATATTTTTATTTTTGCAATTAATTATTACAAATATCTATTTGCTTCAGTGGTTAAGTGTTTTGGGGGTGTGTGTGAGGTCCCAAGTTCAAGCCCTTGCTTTGGAAAATTTTGATATTTTCTGATTTAAGCCTTGCGTTTAAGGAGTGGGCTTATATTATATTATCTGTAAAACCATATCAGAATGAGTTTCCTGGTTCAAGTGGGAAGGGAATTGGTGTTCTGGAGGTCTTGGGTTGAAATCCCTTCGTTTGCATGGGTATTAATTTTGTTCTGCTGCCTAGAAGAGTTTCAGTTATTTTTGAAGTCTAAGAGTGGGAGTTAGTGGGAGGAAAATAAGGGATTTAAGGGTTATTAGAATTGGCATCTTTTTTTTTTGCAAAATTTTCTCCCTCCTCTTAAGAAAAAAACGAACGTTAATCTTTTGTTCTCTGCCGTTCCTTTGTTTTGTTTTTCCTTTCGGCTTCGGTTCTTTTTGCTTTGTCAACCGTCACACTCTGGTTCTCATTATTCTCGTTTTGTCGTACGACTCTGGTAAGTGAAGTTTCGTCATTCGGTAACTTGTGTTTTTTTTTCAAACACTAAATGGGGTTTTATGGTTGTTTTGACAGTAGCGAATCAAGGAGACCAAGACTCTACTCTTGTAGAATTGTAGTCAATTGCTCGGAGTGTTGGGGGTAAGGGACGAATGGTTTAATTGAACTGTTGTCAATGTTGTGGTTTCGGGTGAATTGTGAATTAGGACTAATTATTGAGTTTGGGTTGTCGATTTCAAGTGCTGGTCTGTTCCGGAGTGTTTTTGCATCGAAAGGATACCAGGTGTGTACTCGAAATGCGAAAAAACAAAATTCGACGAAAGCCAAAAAATAACACTGTCGACGCTACACGTACGTGTGGTCGCCCGTATGGTAGGCTGTGTGCGACAACACAGCCGTGTGATCGACGAAGGCTAGGCCATGCTCAAGACACGGCTATGTGATGGCCGGGGTGTGGCCGTGTGGGCCAACGGGCTAAACTGAACTAGGCGTGTGATATTTAGGCTAGGCCGTGCGATCCACACGGGCAAGGCCAATCTAGGCGTGTGGACCCATACGGGCAAGCCACATGGGTGTGTGGGCCAATTTAGTTAAAATGTTCCTAGGGTTGCACGGGTCACCCAAGTCGACTGTAAACCTACTGTAGGGTCGGTAAGTGCTACTTCGACCCTAAATCATGTGACTTGAATATAGAATGTATGTATTGAGCATGTTAAAATTTATACATGTTTACTGATTCGTATGTATGACTAACAACTGAATTCTAGCATGTAAGCGTGTATTTCTGTATGTCTGCATTGAGAATTTTTAGTTACATCTGCATTGGAATGGGATGATTGATTATTGGAGGAAGTGTACTGAAAGGCTTGCGTGCCTATTATCTTGCAGCTTAGCTGCAATATTACTAATATGTGCCGCACTCGGTACGACTTGGTGTGTAAGGTTGGGTGGGTGTTTTGAACCCCACATGGTGTGTAGGGATGGTCGGAGATGGTTTGTAGAGGATAAGGGTAGGATACTGATTTCTGTTACTGTCTGCATACTGTATCTGAATGGGATAAGGCCTAAACTTTATCTAAATCTGTAATGGGCTTAAGCCCTAAACTGCGTTTGACTGATAAATGTTGTTTGATTGTATGCATGTCTTCTGTGAGGATTTCACATTGAGTTTACGTAAACTCACCCATTCCTGTTTCATCTGTATAGGTAATCCCCAAACTTAGACGGGTCAGTGCGGCAGAAGACTCAACGGTGACCACATGTTTATTGAACTGCTTTAATTTTATTCATGGTTTCAATTTCCTATTTTTGATGTAATTTGCGGCTTTTGGACTATTTGTCATTATTTCATATTTAACTGTTTTCATGAACTTTTAAACTGCAAAACTCAACGAAAACTTGGTTTAATTAAAACAAAACAATGTTTTTCCTAAACGCAAAATGGTTTTTTGAAAATATCACGGTTTAAAAGCTTCTGCTACAGAATATGTTTTTAAACGAGTCAATTTAACTGGACACTAATTTTGGAAAGTGACGAGAGACAAATAGAAGCTAATAAACGGAAATGGTTTTAACTTGATTAATTCGATTTCAAAATCCCATTCCATGTAACATCGCCAGATTCGGCAATAATGTCTAGGCTAGGTTTGGGGTGTTACACACACGGCCGTGTCCCAACCCATGTCCATACCCGTATAACTCTCTAACTTGAGTCACATGGCCAGCCACACACCCATGTGCTAGGCCGTGTGTAAAAACCTGGGCATTCTGTTTTGAAATTTTAAAGTGTAATGGACACATAGCCAGACCACACGCCCACGTGCCAGACCGTGTGTCACACATGCTTGAGACACACGCCCGTGTGGATGAAAATAGGCCATTTTAAGGCCATTTTTCTCACCATTTTTTATATCAACCTATACACAACATTTCAATACATTAAATAGCTCCAATCAAACAATCAACACAAGCCAAAAATCATGTTTTAAACATAATATATCATCACAAACTCAATAACCTAAACTTACAAAAATAACTCTATTCATTGATTTACCAAAATCTACTACTAAATACATGCATACTAACATATATATATGTGTCATTTACAACCACACTTCAAATTTTGCTCTTTTCCAATCCAGCCCTACACATGCCATATAAACCATAAAATGTATAACAAAATCTACTAGAGCAAACTGGATAGTGTGGCTCGACGTGTTGATCCAATCCTCTAAATTTCTTGAAAATATACAAAGAAAATTAAACAACACGGTAAGCTTAATGAAGCTTGGTAAGTTCGTTGGCTTTAAATATAAATCTTACCGAACATACTATAATAATTCATTTAGGTAAATCATTTTACAAACATTTCTTGCCAATCACAACTTTAATTGATAAATTCACTTATTTGAGATCAATATCAATAATAAATTAAATTCTTACACATTAATTCTATATGCCACTTACCAATCATTGTTAAATCAGAGAACGTCTTATGGATTTGAGTACATCATAAACAGAAACCCAAAGGCTGCACAGAAACATATAAGTGCTAAACGGAAACCTATAAGGCTTAAATAGAAGCTCATAGGAGCTGAACAGAAACCCATAAGGGTTAATCTAAAGCTCTAAATAGCTGAACTGAAACCTAGAAGGGCTGAACTGAAGCTCGATAGAGCTAAACTAAAACCCATTAGGGTTAAATAAAAACTCATATGAGTTAACTAAAGCTCATGAGAGCTAAACGGAAAGCAAACACAGAAGTTCGCAAAAAATGTTGAACCCCGATTTACTTGGGTAATTTGCCACCAATTCCTCTTTTGCACTGAACGACTGTACTCAATCCTACGTCTCGTTCATTTTGAAAATTCACTTCAATTTCGTGACTTTAACAATAATTTCATTTTCAAAAAATAACATGAATAATTACATAATATCATTCATCAATTTAACATTTAACATTAAAGTTTAACCATACGAACTTACCTGGGCTAAATTGTAAGTTTGTAGTAGTTAGGGACTATTCTGCTAATTTTCCTTTTTCTCGCTGATCTACGGACTCTTGATCCAAAAAATATATATAAAATTACTCATCCATTAGCACATATTTCAATTCTATTTCACTTCACAATTTATACCACACAATTTTCAAAATTGTGCAATTACCCTAACTTTTATAATTTTTACAATTTAGTCCCTCACTAATTATCCTATCAATTGAGTAGATTTTTCTCAATTGAAAATTTATCTGACTATTCTAGGCTATCATATAGTCTTTGATAAACATAATTTATTAACAAACCCTAATATCTAATCTTTTTTACAATTTGGTCCTAAAATCAATTTCTATTGAAATTACTTGATAAAATCATCATATAATAAAATTAAAGCTTCAAATCCATGATAATTCATCATAAAAATTTAGCACTCATCAATAGTAACTTTCAAAATTATCCATGAAATAAAAAACTAATGAAATAGATAGTTGGACCTAATTGTAAAAGTCTAAAAAATACAAAAATTTCAAGAAAAGAGTAAGAATTGAACTCACATGTAGCAAAATATAAAAACTACCTTCTTAAGGGTGCTTCAATGGTGTTTTTGGCTGAGAATTATGAAGAAATGTCTAGATATTCAATTAAATCCTATTTTTAACTATTAAGTTTTATTTCATTTCCAATTTTACCCCTTGTTCACACTAAATTCATGACTTTTCTACACACATACCCTCTAGCCTCTTATTTCATGACTTTTCTACACACATGCCCTCCAGCCTCTTATTTTAGGCTTATTTACCCTTCAAATCCTTCCTCATTTAACATTTAGGCTGTTTTATCACTTTAGCAAGTTTTGCACCTTTTTCAAGTTAGTCCTTTTTATTTTATTAACTATCAAAACGTTAAAATTTTCTAATGAAACTTTAATTCTAACTTATTGAAATTCTGTACATATTTATAAAAATATTTATGGCTCGGTTTATGAAATCGAGGTCTCGATACCTCATTTTTTAAACCACTTAACCTAATAAATTCTTCTAAAACACAAATCACTATTTTAAAATTCTACCTAAAATCACACTTGACTCATAAATACTAAATAATAAAATTTTCGAACTCACTCGTCGGATTCAGTGGTCTCGAACCACTGTTTTTGACATAACTGAAAATTGGGCTATTACAACTCTCCCTCTTTAGGAAATTTCGTCCTCGAAATTTGTTACCTAAAAATAAGTTCAAATACTGTGATCTTATAGATTCTTCTGTTTCCCACATAGCCTTCTCTGAACCATGACGGTGCCATAATAGTTTTACTAGCGAAACTCATTTATTCTATAATTTCTTAACCTCTCGAGCTAAAATCTTTATCGGTTATTCAGAGTACGTCATATCCGGTTGAAGCCTAATTTCACTATGAGGAATCACATGTGAAGGATCTGATCTATATCGTCTCAGCATCAATACATGAAACACATTATAAATTTTCTCAAGTTCTGGAGGCAAAGCTAATCTATAAGCTACTGGGCCAATTCTTTCAATAATTTCATACGGTCCGATAAATCTTGGACTTAGTTTCCCTTTTCTACCAAACTGCAATACTTTCTTCCACGGTGAGACTTTTAAAAACACCCGATCACGAACTGCAAATTCTATATTTCTTCTTTTCAAATCTGCATATGATTTCTGACGGTCAAAAGTAGCCTTCAAACTATCCTAGATAACTCGAACATTATCTTCAGTTTCTCAAATCAAATCAACTCCCTTTAGCTTGGATTCACTCAATTCAGACCAATACAATAGGGTATTACATTTCCTTCCATAAAGAGCTTCAAATGGTGTCATATTTATACTAGATTGATAACTATTGTTATATGTAAATTCAGCTAATGGTAAATACCTTTCCTAGCTACCTCCAAACTCGAGTATGCAACACCTCAACATGTCTTCCAAAATCTAAATTACTTGTTCTGATTGTCTGTCAGTCTGAGGATGAAACGTTGTACTGAAATTTAATTTTGTACCCAAAGCTTCTTGAAATTTATTCCAAAATCTTGATGTAAAGCTCAGATCTCGATCTGAAATAATAGATGTGGGGACTCCATGTAATCTTACAATCTCTAATATGTACAATTCTGCTAATTTCTCAAGTGAGAAATCTGTTTTGACTGGAATAAAATGTGTCGACTTAGTCAACCTATCAACAATCACCCAGATCGAATCTTTCTTTTTTGGAGTTATAGGTAATCCAGATACAGAATCCATAGTGACATGCTCCCATTTCCACTCAGGAATCATGACAGGTTGCAATAAATCCGTTGGTACATGATGTTTTGCTACAAATCAAACATCTTGCTACAAATTCACAAATTTACCATTTCATACCCGGCCACCAATACATCTGTTTCAAATCACAATACATCTTCGTACTACTCGGATGAATAGAATACATGCTACTGTGAGCTTCAAAAAGAATTTAATTTTTCAAATCCAAATTATTCGGAACACAAATTCTATTACGATAATGCAACATACCATTATCATCAATGCTATATTCTAAACTCAACTTATCCTGAACCATTTGTCGTTTCAACACCAATTTCGGGTCCTCATCTTGCAACTCTCAAATTCGTTGAAGAAACATAGGTTTTATTTTCAATTCAGCTAATATAGAACCATCTTCATTAAGAAACAAATGAGCGTTCATCACTCAAAGTGTAAACAAAGGCGACTTTCGACTAAGTGCATCTGCAGCTATATTAGCTTTCCCCGAGTGATAGTCAATAACTAAATCATAATCTTTAAGTAGCTCTAACCACTGCCTCTGTCTCAAATTAAGCTCTTTCTGAGTCATCAAGTATTTCAAACTTTTGTGATCTGTGTACACGTAACATTTCTCGTAGTGTCTCTAAATCAATGCAAATACAATTGCAGTCAATTCAAGATCATGTGTAGGATAGTTCTTTTCATGTGGTTTTAACTGTCGAGAAGTATAGGCCACTACTTTGCCCGACTGCATCAGTACACAGCCAAAACCATTTAGAGACACGTCTCTATAAATAACATACGGTACACCTGATTCTGGCTTAGTCAAAACTAGAGCCTCTGTCAACATTTTCTTCAACTGATCAAAGCTCTGTTGACACTCATCAGACCACATAAATTCAATATTCTTCTGTAATAATCGAGACAATGGCTAGGCAATCATAAAAAAAATCTTAATAAAACGTCAGTGATAACCTACTAAACCTAGAAAACTTCGCAATTCTGTAATATTCTTTGGAGTTTTCCAACTCACCTGTAATATCCCGAATTAGGGCCTAATCGGAATAGTGGTTTCGTGACCACAAATCCGAGATAGAAATAATTATTTTATAATTATTTTGAGGTTTATGATATGATTGCATGATTGTGTGAAAATTTTGTGAAGAAATTCCATGCATAAAATGCTTAATTTGAAGTTAGGGGCTAAATCGAATAAGTTGCAAAACTTGCATTCTAGAAGTTTTTAGTATGAAATTGATTTGAAATATTAATTAGGAGGTCTTAAATAGCAATTTGACCAATTTCTAAAATTTTGGACAAAAATGGACTTGTACATGAAAATTTTCAAAGAAAGGCATTAAGGGCATTTTGGTCATTTGGATAATTAATGAAATAAAATGGGAAAAATGACACAAAATAGTCATCTTCCCCATAGTTGCTGCCGAATGCTCCATGTCTCCATAGCTAGGGTTTCTTCAACTTTCAAGCTTCATAGTAAGTGATTCCAAGCCCGCTTTTAATGATTTTTATGTTTTTGAGATCCCGATAACTCGATAAAGCTTATGTTAGCAATAATTTAACCTAGGGTTTATATTTGGAAAAATACCCATAGGTGAAATTTGTGTATTTTGATGTTTTATGATAGAATATGATGTTTTAAATTATGTTAGACAACTTGTACTACTCGATTTTAAGCAAAAAGCGAGTAAAAGGGCTTAATCTGGTAAAAATACCTAATAGTCACAAGTACATGTTAGAGTGAGAATTTGATGTTGCCATAGAAGGAAAAAGTGATCAGCATGTTGTAAAACATAAGAATAAGGAATAAAGTTTAATCCAGAGCCTAGGGGCAAAAATGTAAATATGCAAAAGTTTAGGGGTAAAATTGTAATTTTGCCAAAATTTGAATTAAGGATTAATTTGATAATGTGAGTATTAAATAAGCTAAATGTGTTATTTTAGATCAAGAAAGGACGTGAAACGCGACCCCAATCGAGGAAAAGAAAAGATTGTGGATTAAATTGCAAAACCTTTGTATTTTGGTACCAAGGTAAGTTCATGTGTAAATAATGTAACATAATTGTGATTTTTAAGTCATTGATGTTAATTATATGATATGCTGATTTTTATCATGAAATATATGTTTTGTGGTTAATTTTGAATAAAATGCAAATTATGTGAGTTATTTGTTGAATATAAATTGTTACCGAGTATTGATTTCGGCATTCTACGGAAGACGGCAAGGATATGTGTTCGAGGAAAATCCCGTTTGAACCTTAGGAATAGATTAGGATACAAGTGACATGTCACTAGGATGGTTGAGCATCCGAACTCGTTGAGTTGAGTCCGAGTTCACTTATGGATGCGAATGTTCGAACTCGTTGAGTTGAGTCCGAGTTCGTGAGATGTAACTAGGCATCCGAACTCGTTGAGTTGAGTCCGAGTTCATTATGGATGCGAAACGCCCGAGCTCGTTGAGTTGAGTCCGAGTTCGCTTAAGGCGGGTTACATGGTAGCTTGGCTACATATGTGGCACTTATGTGCAAACTTCCTACGTATCCGAATTATATTCGAATGAGTTCAACGGGTAAAGTTCTACTCAAATGAAGGAATACTTGAGATGAAAAGAGACGTATTGGTAAGTGATGTGAAATGGATACTTGGACAGGTATGTACTTAACCCTCGGGTTGAGTATTGATACAATAACGATAAGGTAGTAAAATGATGAAAGATGATTAGAAATGAGATTTATGTTTTGGTGATACCATGCTAATGTTGTTTGGTATGATTGCTTTGTTATGTTACTTATTATTTGCATATGAACTTACTAAGCATTTATGCTTACCCCCTCTTTCTTACTCATTGTAGTTTTGGACAAGCCAGCTCAGAGTCGGGATTGGTCGAGGATCACCACACTATCCGGAAGAACTTTTCAGTAAAATGGCTTGTAAATTTAAGTATGGCATGTATAGCAAAATACTTATTTTGTGTAAATGATCTTATGGTATGGTGATGAAATGGTTGAGGAAGTGCTTGATAATGATAAATTATGGAAATGGTTAGTTTAGAATATGTTTGATGTTACGGAAAGTTAATAAGTTACCTAGTTCATGAAAATTCATAAAAAGGATGAAATTTGCCATAAACAGAATATTACAGCAACACTGACGTGAGTTTGAAAATTTACTTAAAATCATAGGAATTGAATTACATGATGAATTAAATATAAAATTGAAGCTTATTGTGTCTAGTTTCACATGAAATAAATGAAATGGGTAAAGGAGTTATATGTTGGAAGATATTTGAATTTTAGTGAAACAGGGTCAGAGCAGTTTCTGAATCCCCTGTTCCAACTTTAGAAATTCACCATAAATTGTACAGATATAATTAGGTGATGTATTTTATATTCTCAGAATCCTTATTGAGTCTAGTTTCAGGAGAAATAAACCTCATATTCATATGAATTTTATACAGAGAGAAAAGTGGTTCGTAGTAAACAGAGGTCAGACCAATCAAGCCCTGAAACAGGGGTAACTTTAACTAATAAACTGTACTAATTGGCCCAACCAAAAATTCTAGAAAAAAATTAGTAGATAGGAATATGAGTCTAGATTCAGGGAAAATTTACGGATCTTGATTTCGAGTTTCGTAACTCGAGATATGATTTTTCTTGTGACTGTAATGCAAGTAGCTAAAAAGCTGTGAATGTAGAAACAAATAATCTAAAGTTCTTAAAATGTTAAATTAAGTTTAGTAACACCTCATACTCGACTCCGGTGACGGTCTCGGGCGTGGGGGCGTTACATCACCACAGTAGAAACTTTACTCGGATCAACTCGAATCTCATCGGTTTGTACAATGTGACCTAGAAATCCAACCTCGTGTAACCAAAATTCACATTTTTTAAACTTTTCATACAACTGTTTCTCTCTCAAAATCTGTAACACCATTCTCAAATGTTGTGCATGTTCAGATTCTTTGGAATAGATCAATATATCATCAATAAATACAACCATAAATCTATCCAAATAAGGCTAAAAAATTTGATTCATTAAATCCATGAAAGCAGCATGAGTATTAATCAAACCAAAAGGCATTACTAAAAACTCATAATGACCATACCAAGTTCTGAAAGCAGTCTTTGGCACATCACACTCTTTAACCTTCAACTGATAATATCCAGATCAAGGTCTATCTTCGAAAATATCGTAGCACTTTCAGTTGGTCAAATAAGTCATCAATACGAGGCAAAGGATTTTTTTTTAATTGTGACCTTATTCAATTGTCTATAATCTATGCACAATCTCAAATATCCGTATTTCTTTTTCACAAATAAAACAGGTGCACCCCAGGGAGACATACTCGGCCTGATGAACCCTTTATCTAATAACTCTTGCAACTGTGTTTTTAACTCCTTTAACTCAGCTGGTGCCATACGGTATGGTGTTACTGATATCGGAGTTGTTCCCGAAATTACATCAATTACAAATTCAATTTCACGATCAGGTGGTAAACCCGGCAATTCCTCAGGAAATACATCAGCAAACTCATTAAAAATTGGTAACTGTTCTAACTTTGATTCAAAATTTTGAGTATCAAGAATGTAGGTTAAAAATATTTCATTACCTTTACACAATAATCTCTGAGCTGAAAAGGCTGAAATAATTCTAACAATGTCTTTTGTATTCCCAAACTCAACCGAAATTACTTCTCCTGTCTGACATTTCAGATCAATCTATTTTTCTCTACAATTTACCATAGTATCATGCTTTGTTAACCAATCCATTCTCAGAATAACATCAAATTCTCGAAAGGGTAGTAACATTAAATCTAACGCCCTGAATAATTTATAGTGGTTTTTATAGAAATCTAACACATATATATCTGCTTCAGTGGTTAAGTGTTCTGAGTGTGTGTATGAGGTATTGGGTTCAAGCCCTACCTTTAGTAAATTTTGGTTATTTTTGGATCTAAGCCTTGTCTTCATTCAGTGGGCTTATATTAAATTGCCAGTAAATTCATGTCAAAATAAGCTTGTTGGTTCGAGTGCTAAGGGAGTTAGAGTGTTGGAGGTCCTGTGTTGGAATCCCTATGCGAGCGTGGGTATTTTTTTTGCTCGGTTGTCTAATAGAGTTTCAGTTGAATTTCAATTCCAAAGTGGTTGAGATTGTGTAGTTAATGGGAAGTTGGGGGGAATCAAATTGGTTTTTATTTTATTTTATTTTTTTATTTTTTTGAAATTTCCTTCTATTTTGACGTTTCTGTTCTCTCGTCTTCTTTGTCAGTTGTTTTTTCTTCTTCCTACCCTTTTTGAATTTTCAAAGCAATTCTTTTTGTGCAATTTCTGGCTGCGTTGTTTGGTAAGTATTGTTTTATTGGTTCTTAATGTTTTTTGGCTAAATGGTTAATGAGAGGGTTGTTCTTGTTACTTTCGGTTTAGGGGAAGGACAAGAATCGGCTGAGGCTTCTGTAGCAATTTAAGGGTTTAGGGTTTTTGCTCGATAGTAAGTTTTCGCATGCGTTGGTCAATGGTGTAACGCTTCGATTGTGAAATAATTTCGGTTGAGTTTTCGTAAGTGTTACTGAATTCGGGCTTTGGAATGTCAATTTTTAGGTTTTAGAGGGCTTGAGATAGTTTTCGCATCAAATCGATAGTAGGTGTGTACTTGAAATGCGAGAAATTAAGTTTCGACAAAAACCAAAAATGGCTACTATCGACACCTGTGTGGTCGGCCGTGTGGGTGGCCGTGTGTGAGACATGGCCGTATGGTTCGAGGGCATGGTCGTGCTCTGGACACGACCATATGGTGGCTTAAGCAAAGCCGTGTGAGCCACATAGGCATGTCGCACAGGTATGTGGATTCTGGGCCAGGCCGTGTGGGCCACATGGGCAAGGCTAATCTTGGCGTGTGGGCCACACGGACATGTGGGCCTATAATTTTGAGATTTTCCCTAGGGTCGTATGGGTCGTTCTGATCGACTGTGGGCCTACCATAGGGCCAGTAAGGGCTAACCAAACCCTAAAACTATGGATTTGATAGTTTAATATTTTGTTCCGAGTATGATAATGCTATGCATGTCTGACTATTTCGTTATCTGTATATAAGCATGTTTAATCTGTATTTCTGCATTTCTTTTCTATATGTATTTTGGGGTAAGATCTGTATATAAGGAGGAAGTATTCTGTACGGCATTAATCGTCTATATTTTGGCAGCTTGGCTGCATATAATCTGATATGTGTCTTAATGGCACAGTATGGTGTGTAGGGATGGGTGGGTGTTTTTAAGCCCACATGGTGTGATGGGATGGTCGAAGTTGGTATGTAGAGGAACGGGGTAGGATTTTTCATATATGTTATTTGAATCTGTTATCTGAATCTGAATCTGTATCTGACTGTGTATATGACTCTGTATGTTTGCATGCTTAGTTTTTTTGGGTTACACACTGAGTTTACGAAAACTCACATTTGATTGTCTGTTCTGTCCAGGTAATACACAAACTTAAGCGGATTGGTGTGGCGGAGACTCAACGGTGACAACTCGACCGTAAACTACTTAAAGTTATTAATTTATGGTTTTATTTATGAGTTTGGTTTTCTTTTGAGAGTTTCTAACTTCTGGGACTCGCGAAAAAGGGGTTTTTTTTTTCTTAAAATAACAAACTGGGTTTCTAAAATATAACAAATTTATTAAACTCTTGCTGTAATAAGTGTTTTGGCAAACAAATTAATTAAATAACGTTTTCAGTATAATCATAAACGAACTTATGGTATAAAAATTGAATGGTTTATCAAGTCAACACCATTTTCAAAACCCATTCCTTGTGACAACACCAGATTCGGCCATAACGACTAGGCTAGGTTTGGGGTGTTACATTAAATCAGTAGAAAATTCACAGCCTTTTATTTTTAGTGGACAGTCACGATACACTAAAATAACTATTACACTTTGGCCTAATGGATTAGTGACTTGAACATCATAATCGGTAGATTCAACAGAATTTTTTTTTTATTCTAATACAATGCAAATGTAAGAATGTGTAGACCCAGGGTCAATCAATGCATATACAGTAATATAAAAAAGATAGAATGTACCAGCTATTACGTCTAGTGTTGTAGCTTCTTCTTTCGCTCAAATAGCATAAGTACGTGCAAGTGCCCTAGCCTCTAACCGAGCAGTAGAATCTTTCATACCCGAACGAGTAGTTCCAGTAATATTGTTTTGGACCGAACGTTTACTTCATTGAGAAGTAGCCAACTATTTCTCTTTTTGCTCTTCTTCCTTTCTTTGCAATTGAAGACAGTTTTGGATAAAATGATAGGTGGCTCCACATTTGTAACAATCCCCCGCTTTACCTCTACATTCACTGGGATGGTATTTTCCACAATATTTCTATTTGGGCCTAGGAACATTCTGTACACTTCCCACACTAGCCGCAGGTCTAATAGTTACCCCGTAATCTTGTTGAGTTGTCTTATTCTTATTTGATCGTTTCGACATTGGGATAGCTCGACTGAAATCATCTCGAGACTTTTTTGTAGGTATAGCTGAAAATGACTTAGAGGAACTTCTTTTGTAAGATTCTTTACTTCTTCTATCTCGATGCATTTTTCTATTATAAACCTCTTCCATTTTCTTAGCACGATATGATAAAACAACAAATTTTTGAATTTTCGTGCCCCTAATCATCATTCTGATTTCATCATTTAGCCCTTCCTCAAATCGAGTGCATATCTCTTCCTCAGTTGGTACAATTTTCTTGGTATACTTACTAAGATATACAAATCCCCTTTCGTACTCGGCTACTGATCGGTTACTTTGTCACAAGTAAAGAAATTCCCTCTTCATTTTATCTAAATATCTCTTCCCGAAATATTTCTTTTTAAATTCACTTTGAAAAAATTCCCAAGTGATTTTCTCATTCGGTACTATGGCCATTATAGTCATCCACCTGTTATAAGCTTCTTCTTTCAGTAGTGACACAGCACATCTCAGATAATCTTCGGAAGAACAAGCTAATTCCTCAAAAACGCTTATTGTGTTCTGAAACCAATACTCAACTTTGACAGGATCATCATCTGACCTACCTCAGAATTCTTCGGCCCCACATTTTCTAAGTTTCTCGATTGGAGTACGTTTATTGGATTCAATCACTGGAGGAGATGGAGGTGCAACCGGAGGCACTTCAGACGGTATAGTTAGGGGAGGAGGTTGTTGAGCCAAGTTTCTTTCTTCCATAAACTCACTAGACCATTGGTTCATAAACCCAAAGAACATATTTTTAAGCTCTTGTTCTTGAGCCGGAGGAATTAGGATGTTACTACTTGCCCCATGTTCAGATGTATGTACTCTACTATTAGCGTCATCATGTTCAGCATGTTCAGATCTATCTGATATCTTTACAATTTATAAGAAAAATAAGGGTTAGATTAGATCATACACATCACACTATCACGAATTTATATGGCATGTATTTCTAGACACTTTACAAACTACATTAGTTTTGAGAATCGACTAAAATGAGCTCTGATACCACTAAATGTAACACCCTTAACCTTTATCCATCGCTAGAACATGGTTACGAAGCATTACCAGACTTTACAAATTTAACGCAAACATTTCACAACACTCAATATACATATCAAGAACCATTCATAAAACACTCATATTGTCCCTTATATGGGCCCTCGAGGCCCAATATACACCTTAGGAATAAATTGAGACTAAACCAGATACTCAGGGAATTTTTCTCAAAATTTCAAAAATTTTCTTAGGAGTAGGGGACACACGCCCGTGCAGCCTGCCGTGTGGTCACAGGCTAGGAGGCATGTCGTGTCTTAGGTAGTGTGGGCATTCGATGTGAGACACAGCCATGTCCCAGCCTGTGTCCATACCCGTGTTGTAACACCCCTCACCCATATTCGTCGTCGGAACAGGGTTATGGAGCATTACCGGAGTTTACAGTTCAATTTCAGTTAATTTATATCATTTACTATTCATTTCCAAAAATCAATCAAAATTAGTCATAATGTCCCTCATATGGGTCCTTGAGACCCAAAATACATATTAGAATCGAGTCAGGACTAAAGCGGGATCACAGAAAATTTTGGGTACAAGCGACACACGCCTGTGTGGCTCACACGGCCAATGACACGCCTGTGTCTCAGGCCGTGTGGGCATTTGATGTGAGACACACGACCGTGTCCTAGCCCGTGTCTTTACCCTGTAACTCTCTGACTTAGGTCACATGGCCAGCCACACGCCCATGTGATGGGCCGTGTAGTTAATTTAATTTTCAAAAATTAAGTGTAGGTTTCACACAGCCAAGATACACATTCGTGTTCTAGGCCGTGTGTCACACACGATTGAGGCACACGCCCATGTCTCTGCCCGTGTGACAAATTCTGAGCATTCTATTTCAAAATTTTTAAGATGCAGGGGACACACAGCCAAACCACATGCTGGTGCACTTAGCCGTGTGTCACACATGGTCGAGACACACGCCTGTGTGCCTGCCCGTGTGGACAGAATAAGGCAATTTTCCAAGCCTTGTTTCTCACCTTTTTTATCTTGTACATACATCAACAATTCAATATATTCACCAACCAATTCAAGGCATATAAATCGATCTAATGATCAAGTTTTAAGCATGACATGTTTGCTCATACTTTCAAGTATGCATTTTATCCTTTTCTAATTGTCGAAACCATTTTTTTTGGGAGATTTTGAAAACAGGAGTCGCCACCAACCTTTTTAGGTGTGATTGAATCACCTTATAAAACATTTTGGTCTTACGAAAATGTAAGAAAACCGGTTCGGGAGTCGGTTACGTACGAGGAAGGATTAGCACCCTCGCAACGCCCAAAATTGGTACCAAATTGAATAGTTTTCTGTCTTAATGTCAAAAGTTTGAAAGGATTTAAAAATAGGATCCCTTTTTAAAACCGGAATAATTTGAGTTGAAAATCGAGATTCTTTCGCTCCAAAAGAGTACAAACATCACATCCAGCATGATTGGACACGATATTCTTAAACTTTCGTAACTGAAATCATCTCGTGATTTACTAAATCTATTTAGAAGGATAGTTTAGGCATTTAGACAAACGGGAAATCGCAACCCAGCATGTGAGGGCACTACTTCCCGAATTCTTAAATACAAAAAACGTTGCCTTATTTTTAAAAATTCTTTTGGATTAAATGAAATATAAATTTTTAAAACAATGATGCATTTAACATATTACAAGATATCAATACTAAATAATATAAACTACATGAAACATACTTTAACATTTCATGCAAATATAATATAGAGAATAATAAACATAAAATATAAAATTACATGGCATACACAATAATATTTCATACAAGTATAACCTAAAATAGCAACATAAATGATCAATTTTCATACAAATATATAAAAACAATAAATAACATAAAAATACAAATAATTTATGAGATAAAATTAACATACTAAAACAATACTAAATAAAAACGAAAACAAATTATGAACATATGTAAAATAAGTCAAAAAATAAAAATGAAAACTAAATACTGTTAAAAAAATAAATGAGGTATTAAAAATATTTAAAATAATATATAAATAATAAAGGAGAAATTTTAAAAAATTGTTAATTAATTAATAAAAAATACTATATGATATAATAATTTAATATATATTTATAAAAATAATATTATATTAAATAGGAACAAAACTTTATAGTAAATTTTAAAATATTACATAATATACTAAATATTTAATAATGATATATGTATTATTTAATAATAATTTACAAATTTTTAAAATTATACATAAATATAAATAATAAAATAATAAAATAATATAATATATAATAAAATAAAAATAATATAATGAATAATATATATAATAAAATGATATAATATATAAATAAAATATATAATAAAATATAAATAATATAATAAATAATATATAAATAAAAAATAATATATATAATAAATTTTTTACATATATAAATAATGTTTATAGTAAAAATAAATAATATATAAAATATTTAAAATAAATAAATTATATATAAAAAATTTAAAAAGGATTAAAATTAAATAAAAATAAAAATCTAGGGTTAATTTTAAAATAATAAAAAAATTTGGACTTAATTGAAACACGCGGTAAAATCTAAGGGACTCACTGGGCAATTAGCCCTAATCTCAAAAAACGACGTCGTTCCCAAAATAAGTTTTATAATGGCCATTAGGACTAAATTGAAACAAAAATAAAAGGTTAGGGCCAAATTATAATAAAAATAAAATGAAATTATAAATATTAAAAACACGGAAGGATCAATTGGGCAATTAGCCCTTTAAACAAAAACACACGGATCCTTCCCGGGTCACGGGTCAACGCGCGGATCCTTGCCTTTGAAACGATGCCGTCTTGAAGCCTATCGTTTTAAGCAAAACGACGCCGTTTCCATGAGGCTATATAAGCCAAATTTTGACCCCAGAAATTCATTTTTAACCCATTTTAAAAAAATTTTAAAAAAAACTCTGAAAGAGGACAGAGAGCAGGCCCTCGGAGCTCCGTTGAGCCTCCGTCATCAGGCTCCCACGCGCCCACGCGCCGCTGCCGACTCCGCCACGTACGGCGGTCGGGATTCGAAAAGCTTCACTTTTCGAAGCGAATCGAGAGGTAATCCTCTTATATTTTTTTTACAGTACTTTGTATGTGTAACGCCCCGTACCCGAGACCGTTGCCGGAGTCGAACATGAGGTGTTAACAGACTTAATTCATTGCTTAAACAGCTCAAACAATTAAATTTTAAAATTTTCAGTCAAGCTAGCAATCTGCATCACAGTCGCTTAAAAATTCATATCTCGAGTTC
This sequence comes from Gossypium longicalyx, assembly GCA_025698465.1. Taxonomy (NCBI): domain Eukaryota; kingdom Viridiplantae; phylum Streptophyta; class Magnoliopsida; order Malvales; family Malvaceae; genus Gossypium; species Gossypium longicalyx. The sequence goes on from CM046999.1 coordinate 43,551,296, forward strand.
TGAAACTCAAAATCCAATTCTCTAAATTTTCCCTGAAACTAGACTCATATATCTATTTACTAATTTTTTTCTAGAATTTTGGCTGGGCCAATTAGTACAGTTTATTAGTTAAAGTCTCCCCTGTCTCAGGGTTCGACTACTCTAACCTCTGTGTATTACGAATCAGATCTCTCTCTGTACAGAATTTCAATGACTATGCCGTTTGTTTATATTAAAACTAGACTCAATAAGAAATCTGTACATATAAAGCATGACTTCTAATTATTTTTATACAATTTATGGTGAATTTCCAAAGTCAGAACAGGGGATCCAGAAATCACTCTGGCCCTGTTTCACAAAAATTCAAATGTCTCATAAATTATAATTCATATACCTGTTTTGTTCAATCCATATGAAAATAGACTCATTGAGATTCAATTTCATAACTTACTCATCATTTAATTCCATTTCTACTATTTTTAGTGATTTTTCAAATTTACATTACTGCTGATGTCAGACTCTGTTTTATGGCAAATTTCACTTTACTAAGGATTTTCATGGACTAAATATCATTTTAAACATACATAACATCAAATATGACTTAGATTGGCCATTCCAATGGCTAATCATTTACAAACCCTTTTCTTGCCAAACCATAGCCATATCATAAGATCAATTACACAAAGTGAGTATTTTGCCATACATGCCACATTCAAAATATACAAGCCATTTTACCGATTTAAGCCTTCAGATAGTGTGATCGAACCTTCGACCTGTCCCGATTCCCGAGTCGGCTTGTTCAAAACTACAATGAATAAAAAGGAGGGAGTAAATATAAATGCTTAGTAAGTTCACATGCAAGTAGTAAGTAACATAATCATGCAATTCCACATAAAAACATCATTTGCATAAACAACACCAAGACATTCATGTTACATTTGCATTTAATATCATGCTACGATTTCATTATACCAAGTTCTCAACCCGAAGATTTAAGCACATACCTGTCAAATTTTCTCATTTACCACACTTACCAACATGTCACCTTCGTTTTAGGCATTCTCATTATTCTCTTAAGATTCACCCGTTGAACACATCGGAATATAATTCGAATACACGGAAAGTTTGTACATAAGTGCCACATATGTAGCCAAGCTACCATGTAACCCGCCCATAAGCGAACTCGGACTCAACTCAACGAGCTCGGGCGTTCGCATCCATAAGTGAACTCAGACTCAACTCAACGAGCTCGGATGCCTAGTTACATCTCACGAACTCGGACTCAACTCAACGAGTTCGGACATTTGCATCCACAAGTGAACTCGAACTCAACTCAACGAGTTCGGATGCTCAACCATCCTAGTGACATGTCACTTGTATTCTAATCTATTCCCAAGGTTCAAACGAGATTTTTCCTCGATTACACATCTTTGCCGTCTTCCACGGAACATCTAAACCGATATTCGGTAGCAAATCATAATTTACATATAATTCAATAATAACCATAAAGCATAATATTTCATGATATTAATCATCATATCACATAAATAACATTAAATTACTTAAAATGACAATTATGTTACTACATTTACACATGAACTTACCTCGGTATAAAATTATTAGCAATCGAGCCAATTCTTCGTAAACTTTGTTTTTACCTCGATCGCGACTTGAATCTCGTTTCTCTTGATCTATAATGCCAAATTAATCTTATTTAATACATACATTCATCAAAACAGCATTTAATACGAACTTTAGAAAAATTACATTTTTGCCCCAAAACTTTTGCATAATTGCACTTTTTCCCCTAGGCTCGGGAATTAAACTTCATCCCATTTTCTTATGTTTTATGACATGCTGATCATTTTTTCCTTCTATGGAAACATCAAATTCTCATTCTAACATGTACTTATAACTATTAGGTATTTTTACCGATTAAGCCCTTTTTCTCGTTTTCACTTAAAACCGAGTAGCACAAGTTGTCTAGCATAATTTAAAACCTCATATTCTATCATAAAACACCAAAATACACAAATTTCACCTATGGGTATTTTTCCAAATGTGAACCCTAGGTTGAATTATTGCTAGCATAAACTAAATCAAGTTACCGGGACTCCAAAAACGTAAAGAACATTAAAAATGGGGCTTGGAATCACTTAATATGGAGTTTGGAAGCTTGAAACAAACCCTAGCTATGGAGAACCCTTTAATTTTCATCCTAATGAAGAAGATGAACATATTTTGCCATCTTTTTCTTTTTTTTTTACTCTTTTAATTACCAAATGACCAAAATACCCTTAATACCTTTCTTTGAAAATTTTCATGTAAAAGCCCATTTTTGTCCAAAATTTTAGAAATTGGTCAAATTGCTATTTAAGACCTCCTCATTAATATTCCAAAGTAATTTCATACTAAAAACTTCTAGAATGCAAGTTTTGTAACTTATTCGATTTAGTCCCTAATTTCAACTTAAGCACTTTATGCATAGAATTTCGTCACGAAATTTTCACACAATCATGCAATCATATCATAAACCTCAAAATAATTATAAAATAATTCTTTCTATCTCAGATTTTTGGTCACGAAACCACTATTCCGATTAGGCCCTAATTCAGGATATTACAACTCTCCCCCCTTTAAGGATTTTCGTCCTCGAAAAGCTTACCGGTAAACAGGTGTGGGTATTGATTTCTCATAGTTTCCTCAGGTTCCCATGTAGTCTCTTCTACCCCGTGCTTTTGCCACAATACTTTCACGAGAGCGACACTTTTATTTCTTAGTTGTTTGACCTCTCGAGCTAAAATCTTAATCGGTTCTTCTTCATAAGTCATATCCGATCGTAGCTCATTTCTGTTGGTGAAATTATATGTGAAGGATCCGAACGATACCGACGTAACATAGATACATGGAACACATCATGCATCTTCTATAATTCAGATGGAATGCTAACCGATAAGCTACTGGTCCAACTTTTTCAATTATTTCATACGGCCCAATAAAACGCGGACTTAACTTGCCTTTCTGTCCAAATCTAAGGACTTTCTTCCATGGAGACACTTTTAAAAATACCTTATCACCAACTTGAAACTCGATTTCTTTTCGTTTCAAATCCGCATAAGATTTCTGTCTATCCGAAGCAGCTTTCAAACAATCTCGAATCACTTTCACCTTTTCTTCGGTTTCTTTTATTAGATCAACTCCATAAATCTGATTTTCCTTGAGTTCAGTCCAATACAATGGCATTCGAAATTTACGACCATACAATGCTTCGTAAGGTGCCATCTTCAAACTCGTCCGATAACTATTATTATAAGCAAATTCTACTAACGGTAAGTACTTTCCCAACTACCTTGAAATTCCAATACGCAACATCTGAGCATGTCTTCAAGAATCTGAATTACTCTCTCTGATTGTCCATCAGTTTGTGGATGAAAGGCAGTGCTAAAATTTAACTTTGTACCTAATGCCTCTTGCAGCTTTTGCCAAAACTGTGAAGTAAACTTCCGATCTCTATCTGAAATGATCGACAAAGGTATCCCATGAAGTTTAACAATCTCACTGATATACAATTCAGCCAACTTATTAAGAGAATAATCTGTACGTACCGGAATAAAATGAGCTGATTTAGTCAGTCTGTCAACTATTACCCAGATGGCATTTTTCTTCCCCGGAGTTAACGACAACCTAATCCGATCCCATTTCCATTTAGGAACCATGATAGGCTGAAGTAGACCTGAAGGTACTTGGTGTTCAGCTTTCACTTGTTGACAAACTAAGCACTTTGATACAAACTCGGAAATATCTCTTTTCATTCCACTCCACCAGTACATTTTCTTCAAGTCATTAAACATTTTCATACTACCCGGATGAACCGTCAAACAACCATTATGTGCTTCATGCAAAATCTTTTGAATCAACTCATTATTTTTCGGTACACAAATCTAATTTTTAAACATCAAGCAACCATCAAAATCGATTTTGAAATCTGACCCCGTATCAACTTCACACTGTTTTCTCTTGGCTTGCAAATTTTCATCGCTTTTCTGAGCTTCACAAATCTCTTGTAAAAACATCGATCTTGCTCTTAACTCTGCTAAAATCGAACCATCATCTGATACCTTTAACTAAGTATTCATAGCTCTCAAAGCAAATAGCAACTTTCTGCTCAAAGCATCGGCAACCACATTCGCTTTTCCCGAATGGTAATCAATAACAAGCTCGTAATCTTTCAATAACTCCAACCATCTACGCTGTCTCAAAGTCAAGTCTTTTTGTGACATCAAGTACTTAAGACTTTTGTGGTCGGTATATACTCGGCATTTTTCGCCATACTGATAATGTCGCCAATTCTTCAAAGCAAATACTATAGCAGCCAATTCCAAATCATGAGTCGGATAATTTCTTTCGTGAGATTTTAACTGCCTCGAAGCATAAGCCACCACTTTTTCTTCTTGCATAAGTACACATCCTAAGCCATTTTAAGAAGCATCACTATACACCACAAATTCTTTACCTGATTTGGGTTGTACCAATACTGGTGCTTCAGTTAATAACTTTTTCAATTCTTCAAAACTCTATTGACATTCTTCTGTCCACTCAAACTTAACATCCTTTCGGAGTAGTCTAGTCATAGGAGCAGCAATTATAGAAAATCCATTTACAAACCGCCGATAATACCTAGCTAGTCCCAAGAAACTTCTAACCTCGGTTACATTTTTCGGTGGTTTCCAATCAACAATGGCTGAAATTTTACTAGGATCAACTCATATACCATCACCTGAAACAATATGACCCAAAAATCCAACTTCCTAGAGCCAAAATTCACTTTTACTAAACTTAGCATACAGCTGCTTATCTCTCAAAGTTTGTAAAACTATCCTCAAATGCTGAGCATGCTCTGTCTCATCTTTTGAATAAATTAAAATATCATCTATAAACACCACAACAAATTTGTCCAAGTATGGCCGAAATATGCGATTCATTAAATCCATAAACACAGCAGGAGCATTTGTTAATCCGAATGGCATGACTAAAAATTCATAATGACCGTACCTTGTTCTAAAAGCAGTTTTAGGCACATCAGACTCTTTTACTCGCAGCTGATAGTATCCAGATCTCAAGTCAATCTTTGAAAACCATGTTGCTCCTTTTAGCTGATCAAACAAATCATCAATTCTCGACAACGGATACTTGTTCTTGATTGTCACCTTGTTTAATTGCCGATAGTCAACACACAATCTCATAGAACCATATTTATTTTTCACAAATAACACGGGAGCACCCCAAGGTGAAAAACTCAGTCTTACAAAGCCTTTATCAGTCAACTCTTGAAACTGCGACTTTAATTCTTTCAACTCTGCTGGTGCCATTCTATATGGAGCAATCGAGATCGGAGCTGTTCCCGGTATCAAATCAATACCAAATTCTACTTCCTTGACTGGAGGCAAACTCGACAATTCTTCTTACGAAATACGTCCGCAAATTCACACACAACCGCAGACTGATTCAACTTTCTTTTCAACTTCTTTTGTATTAATTACATACACCAAATAAGCTTCATAACCCTTTCTCAAATATCTTTGAGCCGACATTTAAGAAATCATACTAGATAATGCCTCTGATTTGTCTGATTCAACCCGCAGAATTTCACCACTTTCACACTTTAATTCTATAACATTTTCTTTGCAATTTATTATAGCATCATGCAATGTCAACCAATCCATACCCAAAATAACATCAAATTCATCAAACTGCAACAACATCAAGTCGGCCGGAAAGTAATGACCCCGAATCATTAAAGGGCATTTCTTGCATAATTTATTAACTATCACACATTTGCCTAATGGATTCGACACTCTAATCATAAATTCTATGTTCTCAACAGGTATATTCATACTAGACACCAATTTCATGCACACATATGAATGAGTAGAACCGGGATCAATAAAAGCAGTAACATTAACATCATAAAGAGAAAATATACCAGTAATCACATCGGGTGATGAAGCATCTTCACGTGCCTTTATGGTATAAGTTCTAGCTGGAGCCCTTGCTTCAACTCAAGAAACCCTTTACGCTTTTAATCAACAAATCTTTCACTGATGTATTTCTTCCGAAATTCTTCTTGAAAGAATTCCCAAGTCACCTTCTCTTTCGGTACCACTGAAATCAATGTCTTCCACCAATGATAGGCTGAATCCCTCAACAATGATATAGCACATTTCAAGCATTCCTCAGGTGTACAAGACAATTCATCAAATACTTGAATAGAATTCTCGAGCCAAAACTCTGCTTTCTCGGCATCATCATCAACATTTGCCCTGAATTCTTTGACCCCTTGCTTGCGGATTCTGTCAACTGGAGTTCTATGAAATTCCATCAGATCCACACCTCGAGGCATCGGGGGTACAGGTTGAGGAATCGGGGGAGGTGGGGGAGGTTGTACATTCGGGTTCGTACGAACGAACTCAGTATACCAAGCACTCATCATCTGGAGAAAGGCTTCTCGAGCCCCTTCTCCTCCTCCTTGACCAACAGTAGGAGGTGGATTTTTGGTTGGCACCACCCCTTCAGCCGGAGCTGGTGCATTACTTTCTACATCATCAGCCACAGCTGGATCGGGATCCATTTACTATAAAAAAATCATTTAAAAGGTTAGAAGTCGTCACACTATCACAATATATATATGGCATGGCATGTATACCAAAACTCGTACATACAACACGTTAGTCCGAGAACCAACTAAACCTACTCTGATACCACCAAATGTAATGCCCCGTACCAGAGACCGTTACCGGAGTCGAACACGAGGTGTTAACAGACTTAATTCATTGCTTAAACAGCTCAAACAACTAAATTTTAAAATTTTCAGTCAAGCTAGCAATCTGCATCACAGTTGCTTAAAAATTCATATCTCGAGTTTCGAAACTCAAAATCCAATTCTGTAAATTTTTCATAAAACTAAACTCATATATATATTTACTAATTTTTTTTTAGAATTTTTGGCTGGGCCAATTAGTACAGTTTATTAGTTAAAGTCTCCCCTGTTTTAGGGTTCAACTACTCTGACCTCTGTGTATTACAAATCAGATATCTCTTTGTACATAATTTCAATGACTATGAAGTTTGTTTATATTAAAACTAGACTCAATAAGAAATCTGTACATATAAAGCATGACTTCTAATTATTTTTATACAATTTATGGTGAATTTCCAAAGTCAGAACAGGGGATCCAGAAATCACTCTGGCCCTGTTTCACAAAAATTAAAATTTCTCATAAATTATAATTCATATACCTATTTTGTTCAATCCATATGAAAATAGACTCATTAAGCTTCAATTTCATAACTTACTCATCATTTAATTCCATTTCTACTATTTTTAGTGATTTTTCAAATTGACATTACTGCTGATGTCAGACTCTGTTTTATGGCAAATTTCACTTTACTAAGGATTTTCATGGACTAAATATCATTTTAAACATACATAACATCAAATATGACTTAGATTGGCAATTCCAATGGCTAATCATTTACAAACCCTTTTCTTGCCAAAGCATAGCCATAACATAGGATCAATTACACAAAGTGAGTATGTTGCCATACATGCCACATTCAAAATATACAAGCCATTTTACCGATTTAAGCCTTCAGATAGTGTGATCGAACCTTCGACCTGTCCCGATTCCCAAGCCGGCTTGTTCAAAACTACAATGAATAAAAAGGAGGGAGTAAGCATAAATGCTTAGTAAGTTCACATGCAAGTACACATAAAAACATCATTTGCATAAACAACACCAAGACATTCATGTTACATTTGCATTTAATATCATGCTACGATTTCATCATACCAAGTTCTCAACCCGAAGATTTAAGCACATACCTGTCACATTTTCTCATTTACTGCACTTACCAACATGTCACCTTCGTTTTAGGCATTCTCATTATTCTCTTAAGATTCACCCGTTGAACACATCAGAATATAATTCGAATACACGGAAAGTTTGTACATAAGTGCCACATATGTAGCCAAGCTACCATGTAACCCGCCCATAAGGAAACTCGGACTCAACTCAACGAGCTCGGGCGTTCGCATCCATAAGTGAACTCGGACTCAACTCAACGAGCTCGAATGCCTAGTTACATCTCACGAACTCGGACTCAACTCAACGAGTTCGGATGCTCAACTATCCTAGTGACATGTCACTTGTATTCTAATCTATTCCCAAGGTTCAAACGAGATTTTTCCTCGATTACACATCTTTGCCGTCTTCCACGGAACATCGAAACCGATACTCGGTAGCAAATCATAATTTACATATAATTCAATAATAACCATAAAGCATAATATTTCATGATATTAATCATCATATCACATAAATAACATTAAATTACTTAAAATGACAATTATGTTACTACATTTATACATGAACTTACCTCAGTATAAAATTATTAGTAATCGAGCCTATTCTTCGTAAACTTTGTTTTTCCCTCGATCGCGACTTGAATCTCGTTTCTCTTGATCTATAATGCCAAATTAATCTTATTTAATACATACATTCATCAAAACAGCATTCAATACGAACTTTAGAAAAATTACATTTTTGCCCCTAAACTTTTGCATAATTACACTTTTGCCCCTAGGCTCGGGAATTAAACTTCATCCCATTTTCTTATGTTTTATGACATGCTGATCATTTTTTCCTTCTATGGAAACATCAAATTCTCATTCTAACATGTACTTATAACTATTAGGTATTTTTACCGATTAAGCCCTTTTTTCTCGTTTTCACTTAAAACCGAGTAGCACAAGTTGTCTAGCATAATTTAAAACCTCATATTCTATCATAAAACACCAAAATACACAAATTTCACCTATGGGTATTTTTCCAAATGTGAACCCTAGGTTGAATTATTGCTAGCATAAACTAAATCAAGTTACCGAGACTCCAAAAACGTAAAGAACATTAAAAATGGGGCTTGGAATCACTTAATATGGAGCTTGGAAGCTTGAAACAAACCCTAGCTATGGAGAACCCTTTAATTTTCATCCTAATGAAGAAGATGAACATATTTTGCCATCTTTTTCTTTTTTTTTTTACTCTTTTAATTACCAAATGACCAAAATACCCTTAATACCTTTCTTTGAAAATTTTCATGTAAAAGCCCATTTTTGTCCAAAATTTTAGAAATTGGTCAAATTGCTATTTAAGACCTCCTCATTAATATTCCAAAGTAATTTCATACTAAAAACTTCAAGAATGCAAGTTTTACAACTTATTCGATTTAGTCCCTAATTTCAACTTAAGTACTTTATGCATAGAATTTCGTCACGAAATTTTCACACAATCATGCAATCATATCATAAACCTCAAAATAATTATAAAATAATTATTTTTATCTCGGATTTTTGGTCACGAAACCACTATTCCGATTAAGCCCTAATTCGGGATATTACAGTATGTATGAAATGCTGGTATCTAAGAGAAAAATAAAGAAAATAAAGCAAGAAGAATCACCTCTGTTTTCTGGCAAAGCTAAAAAATCTATAATCTGTTTCTCTGTGTTTTTATCTGAAAAATCCCCCCTTTTACAGATTAGAAAGGAGGCTTTTATAGCCTTTTGTTAATTATTATATTTTGGGAAAGAAATCTTTAATTTCTTTACATGTTTGCTTCTCTTTTCTGCTATGGTTCCTTCCTTTTGCAAGTACCAGTGAGGATATCACGACGATGAGTGTGCTGGTGTTGATTCGTGCGCCAATTACGGCACGATACGGAGCTGGAGTCACGGCGCCAATGGAGGCATCGATGAAGGATCACTGGAACGGCGCGAGACGAAAGGGCGTGACGATTGGAGTGCTTGCAGCGCAACACTTCTGTAAACCCTAGGGTTTCCTAACCTGCTAACTGATTTGGGCCTTTTGGGCCCCGTGTATCTTTGGGTTGAGGGTGTAATGGGCTACTGGGTAGTTTAGGCTATCGGATTAACAGTGGGCTTTGTAAATAGACTGAATATTTAAATTTTTTTTGTGTATTTTGGTTTATTGTTTTTATTGGGCCCGGGCAAATTTGGGCTATTACAGCTGCCCCTCTTTGCTCATTGCCGTGTAACAGAAATAGAGCAAAGACTATAAAAGGACCAATTTTGCCCGGCCTGGCCAAGTCTCGAAATCTTAATCCTCATCTTCTTCAAAGGTATTCTGATAACTTCAAACTGCTTCACTGTAACTCAGGAATGTCAAATCTACTATCTTCAACCTGCTCCCTACAAACTCAGGGACGCCATACTGAAATCTTTGATCTACTCCCCGCCTAATACAGAGACACCAAATCTGTCATCTTCGATCTGCTTCGATGTAAACACACAAATGTCATATCTGCTATCTTCGATCTGCTCCCCGTCTAATACAGGGACGCCAAATCTATCATCTTCGATCTGCTTCGATGTAAACACATGAATGTCAGATCTACTATCTTCAATCTGCTCCCCGTCTAATACAGAGACGCCAAATCTGTCATCTTCGATCTGCTTCGATGTAAACACACGAATGTCAGATCTACTATCTTCGATCTGCTCCCTGTCTAATACAGAGACGCCAAATCTATCATCTTCGATCTGCTTCGATGTAAACACATGAATGTCAGATCTACTATCTTCAATCTGCTCCCCGTCTAATACAGAGACGCCAAATCTACTTCTTCGATCTGCTTCGATGTAAACACACGAATGTCAGATCTGCTATCTTCGATCTGCTCCCCGTCTAATACAGAGACGCCAAATCTACTATCGGTGATCTACATTGTCCCCTAAAGGACATAACCTGTAGAATGCATACGTGCTCATGCCTAATGATTAGGATGCCATGATCGAAATGAGTCAAATGCTCCTAAATAGACATATTATGATGCAAAATGTTATGAAAATGACTCCTATTTCGGACGTCTTTACTCATTCATCCATCAAAGTTTCATCTTTATTTTACTCGAAGTGTCAATCATACTCTGCTCGTATGCTTTGAATCAAATTGGTCCTATTGTACCATTGTTCAAATGTTACGACCTGCTGGAGATGATCCTCTCCTAGGATTGAATCATTTGAATTGTCCAATCATCCTTTGGACTGAAGAAGAAATTTTTTCGAGCACCTCCGACCTTCACTCATGAGAATTCTTCAAACGATTGTTTTGTTTTAGTTTCTCGTATTATCTAAAGATTTCCAGAGTAATATGCAAAACTTCATTTGTAAAAATATTTAGTTCATCAATCATTATTTCAATGCAACACACTTTATGAATAATGGAAGACGAATAATTTGATCTTGAGAATAGTTAGATAAATCATCAAAAATTCAAAAGGAAATTAATCTGAAAACATATCTTTGAGAAGAAAAAGAATCCAAAGATAGTAAACAGGACAAAAATCAGATGCCCTACATATCACAGCTTGGGCTTCTGTATACAAACTCCGTGAAAGCTATTTTGAGTTTAACATGTGTTTAGAAGATCCAAAGTACTTTGTTGATGCCCCAGTATGTAATACACTCCACTTCTTGTCGAATCCGGTATAGCAAGGTCATTGTATGCTTTTCAAAATTTGAGCTGCCCTTTCGGGTTTTCAACTCAAAACCCCTTTGTCTCAAGGAGCCTTTTGCGGGTTTTCACCTTGGCCTCTCCATTTTTTTTAGAAGTCTCAAAGCGCCCTTTGCGGGTTTTCACCTTGGCTTCCTTTTTCTTTAGACAAAGTACCTCTTGACTGAGTTTGAATTCACTGGATTGGGTAAACTCTTCCCATCCATTTCTGTCAAAATCAGTGCACCACAAGAGAAAGCCTTCTTCACAACATACGGCCCTTCCCAATTCGGCATCCATTTTCCTCTAAAGTCCTTCTGTATGGAAAGAATCTTTTTCAGTATAAGGTCCCCTTCGTGAAATTCTCTTGGACGAACTTTCTTGTCATAAGCTCTCATCATTCGCTTCTGATACATCTGACCATGACGAATAGCCCTTAGCCTCTTTTCTTCAATCAAGTTCAATTGATCATACCGCGATTGGATCCATTCTGCTTCATTCAGCTTTATCTCTGACAAAATTTGAAGAGAAGGTATTTCCACTTCAATGGGTAACACTGCCTCCATCCCATAAACCAACGAGAAAGGAGTTTCCCCAGTAGAGGTTCTGACGGACGTTCGATAGGCCAAGAGTGTAAATGGTAAATTCTCATGCCAATCTCTGTAGGTTTCAGTCATTTTCCCCACTATCTTCTTGATGTTTTTGTTGGCAGCTTCCACTGCCCCATTCATTTTTGGGCGATATGGAGATGAATTATGATGTTTGATCTTGAATTGGCTACAGACTTCCGCAATCGTGCTATTGTTCAAGTTCAATGCATTGTCCGATATGATTCTCTCAGGCATTCCATACCGATAAATGATCTCCTTTTTCAAGAATCGACCTACTGTCGACTTGGTAACACTAGCATATGAAGCTGCCTCTACCCATTTCGTGAAGTAGCCAATGACTACGAAAATGAAACGATGCCCATTCGAAGCTTTTGGTGATATTGACCCAATGACATCCATGCCCCACATGAAAAAGGGCCATGGAGAAGTCATAACATGTAAATGTGAAGGTGGTACATGAATCTTGTCCATATATCTGGCATTTATGACACTTCTTGGCATAACTGATACAATCTCCTTCCATAGTATACCAATAGTATCCAAACCTCATGATTTGCCTTGCCATTGTAAAGCCATTAGCATGTGTCCCACAAACACCTTCATGTACTTCTTCCAAGATCTGCCTGGCTTCCACAGCATCGACACATCTCAAAAGCATCTGATCTTTCCTTCTTTTATAAAGGATGTCCCCATCTAGTACATATTCACAGGCTAACCTCCTCAAGGTTCTTTTGTCATTCTCAGTTGCCTGCTCAGGATATTCACGATTTCTCACATATCGTAATATATCTTGATACCAAGGATGGTCATCCCTTTCCTCTTCTTCAATGTTACAACAATGAGCTGGAACCTCAGAAATACTCATCTGAATTGGTCTCACATCCTCTTTTTTTATTTGTTTTAATCATGGAAGCCAGTGTTGCTAAAGCATCTGCCATCTGGTTTTCGTCCCGTGGGAGATAATTGAAGGTGATGTTATCAAACTCCTCAAGTAGCCCCAAAACTACCTTTCGATAATTAATCAATTTGGGGTCCCTTGTCTCCCATTCACCCCTAAGTTGGTAAATTACCAACGCAGAGTCTCCATATACTTTCAGGGTTCTAATTTTTTGCTTTTTAGCCGCTCGAATCCTCATGATGCATGCTTCATACTCCGCCATATTTTTTGTACAGTCAAAATTCAATTTGCATGTGAATGGATAATGATCTCCATTTGGGGATACTAAGACTGCCCCGATTCCATTTACTACTGCATTGGATGCTCCATCAAAGTTTATCTTCCATGGATATTCTTCAGTAGTTGCCACATACATCAACTCCTCATTGGGGAAATCAAATCAATGGCTCATAATCTTCTAGAGCTCTGCTAGCCAAAAATTCTGCTATTGCGCTTCCTTTTATGGCTTTTTGACTCACATAGACTATATCAAATTCAGAAAGCAGTATCTGCCACCTTGCCATTCTTCCATTTAGGGTTGTTGACTCCATCATGTATTTTAATGGATCAAGTTTCGAAATTAGCCAAGTTGTATGATATAGCATATATTGCCTCAACCTTCGAGTTGTCCAGATCAAAACACAACACAACTACTCAATCGGCGAATATCTCATCTCACACTCAGTGAATTTCTTACTGAGATAATATATCGCTTTCTCCTTATTTCCTGACTCATCATGTTGACCAAGCACACATCCCATAGAATTACTAAACACTGATAAGTACAGAATTAATGGTCTATCTGGACTGGGCGGAGATAACACTAGAGCGTTTAATAAGTATTGCTTGACTTTATCAAAAGCATTCTGACATTCCTCATCCCAAGTACCTTGGTTGTGTTTTCTAAGGAGGCGAAATATAGGATCACATTTCTCGGTTAATTGCAAAATAAACTGAGCGATATAATTCAACCTTCCAAGAAAACCCCTAACTTTCTTCTGAGTACGTGGTGGAGGCAGTTCTCGTATGGCTTTAACCTTGTCTGAGTCAACCTCTATTCTCTTTTCACTGACCACAAAGCCTAATAATTTCCCCGACCTAGCTCTGAAGGTGCACTTTGCCGGATTAAGCTTCAACTGAAACTTCCTCAATCTCAGGAACAACTTCCTCAAGACTTCAATATGCTCCTTCTCTGTTCGAGATTTGACAATCATGTCATCAACATACACCTCAATCTCTTTGTGTATCGTATCATGGAATAAGGTCACCATAGCCCTTTGGTATGTTGCCCCTGCATTCTTCAGCCCAAAGGGCATTACCTAGTAACAAAAGGTACCCCACAATGTTATGAAGGTGGTTTTGTCCATGTCCTTAGGATGCATCTTTATCTGATTGTACCCGAGAAACCATCCATAAAGGAGAACAACGAGTATCCCATTGTATTGTCCACCAAAGTGTCGATGTGTGGTAAAGGAAAATTATCTTTTGGGCTAGCTTTGTTCAAATCTCTATAATCAACACACATTCGTACCTTCCAATCCTTCTTAGGGATAGGCACAATGTTAGCCACCCATTCTGAGTATTTAACCTCTTATAGGAATCCAGCATCAAACTGCTTCTTGACTCTATCTTTTATTCTCAGCACAATATCAGGCCTTATCCTTCGCAATTTTTGTTGGACTGCCTTGCAATCCTGTCTTATGGGGAGACAATGTACCATGATATCAGTATTCAACCCCGGCATATCCTGATATGACCATGCGAAGATATCTTTGAATTCACGTAACAGCTCAACAAGACCTTATCTCGTTTCATTAGCAATGTGTGTCCCAATCTTCACTTCTTTCCCTTCTTCCAAGGTTACATTCTCTATTGCCTCTTTCTCATAGGGCAAAATTTGCTTCTCCTCTTGTTTCACCAATCTCAACAGATCTAGAGACACATCACAATCCCTGTTATCTTTAAAACTCTGAGGTTTCTCTAAACACATTTCTTGCTCAATAGAGAATTTAGGATTTGTAGTATCATCGCTCATGTCGTTGATATCTAGGGACCTGTGAGGGTGCAAAGGAATGTACAAAGGACGAATGAATTTAAGAATGTCTATTAACATGTTATGAATGAAATGAAAGATTTGAACAGAATTAAAAGGACAAAAGAAAAAAGAATGAAAGACTGTTTGCTCGAATTGATAATAAAGATGTGTTTTATTGAAACAAAATATCTGAACATGAGCCTATTTCACAAATGAAGTCTTATTACTCCTAGGCTTTAGAGTAACAAGAGTGTTCTAAAAATTACTCTGAAGAATCTTTAAAAACTACAGGAAGTTCTTCTGCAGTCCGATTGTTTAAAGAACTTCCCGGTTTGTAAGGGCAAATGCCCTCAAGGTTTCTTCGTTTAGACTCTTCATTATGTACAGCATTAATGTGATGACTTCCTTTTTCAAGCAACCCTCTCTTAGGGTGAATTATCCCTCCTGATATAAAAGTCTAGGATATATGAGGGAACGCCATTGATTCCCACTCTACTTTTCTTCCACTTAAACGAGCCCTTCTTCTTTCTTGACACTTCTTTATTTCCTTCCTTCTCTGTCTGTGATCTGGCCTGAAACCCAAGCCAAAATGGTCTCTTTTCTCCTTTAGTTCTGGAACTTGAATCCCTCCTTTGAGATATCTTCCCAATCCTTTTCCTAGCAAGGCTCCTTTCCCCACTGTCATTTGCAAACCCGTTCTTGTGGTTCTGGATATTTTAGGCACCGACACCTCATTCCCCTCTGAAATAAATGTTGCATTAACGAATTCAAATGAGCGAAAAGAACACTCCACGGCCTCCTCGTTTGCCTCTACATAGGGTGCGTCACTGGTAACTACTGCTATAATGTCTTCCTCAGCATTTATGGTAACCAGCCATCCGTCTGTTACTAGCTTTAATTTCTAGTGCAAAGATGAGGGCACCGCTCCTGCCGAATGTATCCAAGACCTCCCCAACAAGCAATTATAAGAGGGTTTGATGTCCATCACTAGAAAGTCTACCTCATACATGTTTGGTCCAATCATCAAAGGGATATCAATTATTCCCATGACCTTTCTCTCTATGCCATCGAATGCTCTCACTACATTATGGCATGTTTTCATGTGAGAACTGTCTATGGGCAATCTATTCAATATGGACAATGGCAGGACATTTAAGGCTGACCCATTATCAATAAGCACCCTCGGCAATGTATATCCTTTGCAGCGAGTGGTAATGTGCAAAGCTTTAGCTGATCCCATGCCACCGGGTGGGATTTCATCATCATTGAAATAAATGAGGTTGTCAGCGCTTATGTTACTAACCAATCGATCCAACTTGTTGACGGATATATCATTAGTAACGTAAGTCTCGTTGAGCACCTTCATTAATGCCTCACGATGTACCTCTGAACTCAGAAGCAAAGCCAACACTGATATGCGAGCTAGTTGTTTGCGCAATTGTTCAACCACGCTGTACTCACTGTGTTTCAGGAATTTTAAAAACTTTCTAGCTTCTTCTTCCTTCATTGGCTCATTAACAAGTACCTCAGCTCCACTCTCTTTCTCAATGTCAAAGTCTTTCACTTTCGTTGGCTCAACTTTGATGCCTCCTACATCATAACGCTTCCCACTACGTGTGTAGGAACCTTAAACTTCAGCCTCTTTAGAAGTACTAGCTATATCTTCTCTCTCCGGCACTGTCACATTGCAGTCATAATTCCAGGGTATCCTATTGTTATCCTTATAAGGAAAGGAAGCGGGTTTTTGAATAATGACTTTCGACGCTATTTGTGTCTCAACTTTATTATTCCTTGGTAGAGAAATAATGATCCTTGGTCGGTTGATTCTTTGATTCTTTGGTTCACCTTCCAATGCGTATACGTGTCTCTTATCTGAGCCAGCTTCATAAAATTCCAGCTCCTTATTATCCATAAGGCTTTGTACCAAAGCCTTAAACTCGTCACATTCTTGAATCTCGTGTCCCTCTGCTGCATGGAACTCGCAGTAGTTCCTCGCTCCTTTATTTCCTTCTTCAGAGATTATCATCTCTCTTTTCATCATTTCTTTCCAGATTACTTTCATCGGTATTCTTGCCTCGGCCATGTCCTCTTTAATCCTTCTCATACCAGTTTCCCCAATTGTGTTTATCCCTTGATCACCATGGTTCGGCAACGGGTTCTCTATACTAAGGGTGTCGTCAAATTTTACGACCCCCATCTTGATAAGTCTTTCCTCTGCTTTTTTAAAGCCAGTGCAATTTTCGATCGAATGCCCCGATATCCCTGCATGGTATTCACATTTGGCGTTTGCATCGTACCATTTGGGATATGGAGGTTGTAGTGGTTTCAAATGAAAAGGAGCTATTGCGTGCGCATCAAATAAAATTTGATAAAGCTTCTGGTACGTCACTAGGATAGGCGTGAATGAGACCTTTTTAGAGTTTTGTCTCGTACCAGATCCCTACTTTTGGGAACCTCGTTGCCCAACTGTAGTTGCTCTGGGCTGACTAACCGTAATTGCTTTTGAGTTATAACTACTCGTATTATTCACCTCATTATCTTTCCTTCTTGGGGCTGATCTTTTAGCGATTTCCCCCTCTATTTTACCACCTCTTATGGCGTTCTCAATCATTTCCCCTGCCATAACTATATCAGCAAAGCTCTTGGTGGTACTTCCAATCATATGAGTAATGAATGGGACCCTCAAGGTGTTAATGAACAGCATGGTAGTTTCTTTCTCCAAGAGCAGTGGTTGAACTTGCATGGAAACCTCCCTCCACCCCTGTGCATATTGCCTAAAACTTTCATTAGGCTTCTTTTCCATGTTCTGCAGAGTGATTCTATCAGGAGTCATGTCATTCACATGATTATATTGCTGCATGAAGGCTTGCGCTAAGTCTCTCCAAGAATCGATCCTAGCGCGGCTCAATTGATTGTACCACCTAGCCACTGCCCCAACCAAACTATCCTGGAAACAATGGATCAATAATTGATCATTGTTTACATAACCGGTCATCCGCCTACAGAACATGGTGATATGGGCCTCAGGGCAGGTAGTCCCATTGTACTTCTCAAATTCCGGCACCTTGAACTTATGAGGAAGTACCAACTCTGGAACCAAACTCAAGTCCTTGGCATCAATTCCCTGACGATTATCAGCATTTTCCAATGCCTTAAATTTCTCTTCTAACCATCTGCAACGTTCCTCTAATTGCCTTGATGATTCGAGTCTCATTTCTTCCCTCTCAGCTACATCTAAATCAGGAATGGCTGGATTGGTAGGGTTATCTCTCAGGTTGGATCCCGAGCCAGTTTGGAAGTTCATGGGTGCTCCAACATCGACTTGCCCATGTTGAGGCCTTATTGTGATGGACGGCCTTCGGGGATATGCCTCAGGTTGAGTTTGCACATGGGGTGGGGTAAAACCCGGAGGATGATCCTCATTATCCTCTTCAGTGATAGTCATAGGGACCTTTCCTTTATCCGTTGCCCCCTTCAGCAGCTGAGCCATTTCAACCATCACATTCCTTTGGGCCTCCAACTTTGATCCTTCATCTCCTGTTGGATTTTTGCCAATTGTTCCTACAATTGCTCTTGCATTTCTCTCTGGATCTGCTCAAGTCTTTGATCCATATTCTTTATCTTAGTGCGTGTACCGTAAGGAAGTGTTGCTTCCAGGTTTTCTCTTTCTCTCACTCTCTCTTTCTCTCTCTCTCTCTCTAGTAATTTTAACTAATTAGGGTCTTTCTATAAATTTGAATGCATATGATGCGATGAGATGCAAATGCATGAATGCAAAAAGATATCGATTCTGATTCAGTTTCTTTTAGAAAACGTTATTTAAGAAACAAAAATCTTCACACAAAACAGATTACAAATACGCTTTCGCCCTTAGGGCCAGAGTTTTAACCCTATCCAATAACAAAGCTAATTCTCGACCTCTATTTGACACTGACTCATACCTTGCACTTAATACATTAGCTTGCGCTGCCAAGTCTTGCAAATGATCGGTAACCTCTCGAATCTGGACTATGGCTTCTCCCATGAGGTAGTCCCTATCTTTGACTTGATCCTAAAAATGATGAAACTCTCCCTTCCAATGTCCTTATCTTGCCTCAAGCTGCTCAATCCAGAGTTCACAATTCTGCAATGCTGCTTCCAACCCTCCAATATTGTACTTCATTTCCTCGATCTTGTTTAGACTTGTCTTTAACTCGACCACAGAGTTACGACTTCGGTGGTGTGAAGAGATCGTCCAAGCTCAGTCACCTTAGCTTTTAATCCTTGATTCTCTTTTTCTAGGACCTGATTCTGCGCCTGCATCTCTTGGAACTTCTTCTCCCAATACTCGGTTTTGGCTCTTTCTTCTTGAACCTCTTGTTGCCACTGCTCAGAAGATTTCCCCAATCCAGCTCTCTTCATTGATAGCTGTATCCTCTTATATTGCGTCTTCAAGTCATCACGATCTTCCTCAATCTTCCTCTTTTCTTTCTTCACTTTTTTAACCTCAATTTTCTGAACGTCGACATCTAAGCTTAGGTAGATCTTCTCTTCCTCCAGCTTCTTTATCTTTTTCCTGAGCTCCAAACTCTTTCTTTCGAACTTTTGCTTGATGACTTCTAACTCTGATAGAACCACTCGTAAGTTCTCCTCCATTGATCGAGCAGCCCCCAAACTCGGCCTAGGGATGTTATCATTGATCCTCTTACTAAACCACCCTTTGTACTCAAAGGTTGTCGTCGGACCTTCAGTTAGAATCTATACACAGTAAATCTTCTTCCAAGCCTCAGAAATCTCTCGCATCTTCTTCTTCTAATGATCTCCCTTACATGAGAAATCACTCTGAGCTAACCCTTGTATTGCCGGTATAAACTGCCCCGCTTTGTATTGCCTTAGGACGAGTAATGGTGCATAACCAACAACTCCCAAATTCCAGGAAGAGGTACCCAATCAAAGCTTCCGCAACGATAAATGACCTCATTAGGAGCCATCTAAGGGGCTTTCCACATAACATCTTCCTCTTGGAGATTCTGAAGTATTTCCATCCACCTTTCCTCTGTAATGTCGTCCCTTCTCGGCGTAGCTGCTGCTTCCTTTAAGGGAGAATAATCCGTAAAGAACACTCGGCAAGGAACCTTATCGACCCTCCAAAAGTGGTTGTGGAACCATACTAACAACAACTATGCGCATCCAATGAATCTACCTTCACCAGCTCTCCAACATGCATTCAAGAATCTGAACGTCTCAGCTAGGATTGCAAGCACAGGTGTGTTCTGTTTACCAAGTTGATCGAATAAATCCGCAACTACCTCATCTATATGCCCCATAGCTTTGAGGAAAATCACCAAACCATAAATACTTAAGGCCAAGACATCAACCCTCTTCTTCACATCGGGGTGTGCCAATATCAAATCCCTTAAACTTGCCCGCGGAATGCATTTACCATCACCCTTTTGTTGGATTCGAGCTGCGGCCCACTGTTCACTCATCCCTGTGATCAGCATTAATTTCTTCACGAAATTTGGGAGATTAGCACCCCTAACATAAGCTTTGTTACCTTGAATTCTTGGACAGCGAAGCAAGGTCGTATACTCATCCAAAGTAGGTACTAAGTCTACCTCTCCAAATGTAAAACAACTATAAGCAGGGTTCCAAAACTGTACCATAGCTCAAAACAGATGCTTATCCACCTCGATGTCTAGCAAATAGGGAAGATCTTCATAATTCTGGTAGAACAGCTACTTAGCCTCGTCATCCTATTGGGCCCAAATGCCCTTCAACTCCTAAAACTCATTCTGTGACGAACTGATACGAGTGATGTCCCACAACTCTGACGTATACCCCTCAGTGACACTATCTCCTTTCTCTAACTGGGTTTTCTCTGACCACGCACAGACAGAAGCGTTGTCCTCCACTTTATCAAGATATTCGTTCCTCATTACAGAACTTTCTAATCTAGAAATTGAACTGTGAATCAACACCTCTAAATGTCTAATGACTTGCAATGATAACAAAATAAAATATGTTAGTGTCATATATAAAAGGTATAATAAACAAGCACTTATAAGGGTAGCTTACTAAAGGTTATTACTGTACTACTTAGGGTAAGCACTTAAAGTTCACTATATGTGTTTTAGTTCTAAAGTGAGGGTACCTAAACCAGCAGATTCCTCGATCCTCACCCATTATAGGCTCATATGGACCAAGCTCGGTTCAGGGGGACACATTTCCTTATGGCCATGCGGAGATGAAAATCTCACGAAAACATAGGTACGGATGTATCTCGGAAGCAATCCACTAGCTCATGCGGAGGTGAAAACCTCACGAAAGCGTAGCTTCTCACTCCCACTTAAGGGTGTGACCATAACGGTCATGCAAATGCAACGTGTGCGGAAAAATAACAATCATATGCAACAAACACATGTAAAAAGATCATATTTTAAAATTTTCCAAATTTCCGACATTAAGGCAGAAAGTAATCAATTTTCGGCTTGACTCTCTTATTGGTCCCCAGTGAAGTCGCCAAACTGTCGAAACCATTTTTTGGGGGGAGATTTTGAAAACGGGAGTCGCCACCAACCTTTTTAGGTGTGATTGGATCACCTTATAAAACATTTTGGTCTTACGAAAATGTGAGAAAACAGGTTCAGGAGTCGGTTACGTACGAGGAAGGATTAGCACCCTCGCAACGCCCAAAATTAGTACCGAATTGAATAGTTTTCTGTCTTAATGTCAAAAGTTTGAAAGAATTTAAAATAGGATCCCTTTTTAAAATCGGAATAATTTGAGTTGAAAATCGAGATTCCTTCGCTCCAAAAGAGTACAAACATCACATCCAGCATGATTGGACACGATATTCTTAAACTTTTGTAACTGAAATCATATCGTGATTTACAAAATCTATTTAGAAGGATACTTTAGGCATTTAGACAAACGGGAAATCGCAACCCAGCATGTTAGGGCACTACTTCCTAAATTCTTAAATACAAAAAACATTGCCTTATTTTTAAAAATTCTTTTGGATTAAATGAAATATAAATTTTTAAAACAATGATGCATTTAACATATTACAAGATATCAATACTAAATAATATAAACTACATGAAACATACTTTAACATTTCATGCAAATATAATATAGAAAATAATAAACATAAAATATAAAATTACATGGTATACACGATAATATTTCATACAAGTATAACCTAAAATAGCAACATAAATGATCAATTTCCATACAAATATATAAAAACAATAAATAACATAAAAATACAAATAATTTATGAGATAAAATTAACATACTAAAACAATACTAAATAAAAAAACGAAAACAAATTATGAACATATGTAAAATAAGTCAAAAAAAAGAAGATGAAAACTAAATACCGTTAAAAAAATAAATGAGGTATTAAAAATATTTAAAACAGTATATAAATAATAAAGGAGAATTTTAAAAAAATGGTTAATTAATTAATAAAAAATACTATATGATATACTAATTTAATATATATTTATAAAAATAATATTATATTAAATAGGAACAAAACTTTATAGTAAATTTTAGAATATTACATATATACTAAATATTTAATAATGATATATGTATTATTTAATAATAATTTACAAATTTTTAAAATTATACATAAATATAAATTGTAGTAGCCCAAATTTGACCGGGCCCAAATAAAACAAAAGAAAATAAATAAATAAATAAATAAATATTTATTTATTAAACAGTCCATTAAAAAGTCCAGATTACAAAGCCCAAACATTGAGGCCCAATGTATAAACATAACAGACCGACCCAAACCCCACATCGTGCCCAAATTTTAAAACCCGTTACACAGCAGACCCCTAAAAACACTCAGACCCATCTACACCGGATGACCCAATATCCTTGACCCAAGGATACATGGGGCCCAAAAGGCCCAAAGCAGTAAACGGATCAGGAAACCCTAGGGTTTCCTGAGAAGTTAGGCACCGCAAAGGGGGATTCTAGATGCTTCGAGGTTCCAAAAGTCACGATTTTTCAAGTCCAAGGGCCTAATCGTTGCCTTCATCAGTGCGTTGTGACTCCTCGACTTCGCCACCATGCATCGCGCCACCATCGGCGCGCGAATAACGCCAGAATGGTCATGCGCTACAATATAGCACTGGCCCCATCAGCGCGCAGTCATTGGTGCTCGAACGAAATCCTCGCGATTCGCCTGCAAGAAAAGGAAAGAAAATCACTGCAGACATGCGAAGTGAATACGGAAAGAAATCAGAGATTTCTTTCCAAAACTTGTAGTGGTTTATCGAGGCTGTAAAGCCTTCTTTTCAATCTGTAGAGAAAAAAAAGAAAACTGACACACGAATAAAAAACACCAGAGAGATATACCAAAACATTGTACACAAAATATTTTTGCAATAATACACCAGAGATTTTCACAAGAAACGAAGGTGACATATATTTTTTTCTGTTTCATTTTCTTTATCACAAGTTCATGGATATAATACATTGAAAAACAAAGGAGAAAGAAGTACCTTTAGATTCGTCGCGAAAAGCGAAGCTTTTCGGATCCCGACCGCCGTGTGTGGCGAAGTTGGTGATGCGCATGGGGCTGAACACGGAAGTCCGATGTACGGAGCGGACCGGCCTAGGGCCGGAGCTCAGAGGACTGGGGAAATTTCAGAGGTTTTTTTTAGGGGGTTAAAATGTTTTTTTTGAAGCTGAAGTTCGGATTATATAGGAGAAGGATGCGACGTCGTTTTGGGGTGACCGTTTAGTGACCAAAACGGTGTCGTTTCAAGGCCTAAGATCCGCGCGTTGACCCGTGACCCGGGAAGGATCCGCGTGTTTCCGACAAAAGGGTTATTTGTGCAACTGATCCCTTCGCAATTTCAACATTTGCAATTTCATTTTATCGTATTTATAATTTGCTCCTAATATTTTATGCTTGTTTCAATATTAGTCCTAATAGCTTCTTTAAGGTTTATCCCAGGCACGACGTCGTTTTAAAGAGGATGGTTTAATTACCTTATGAGTCCCTCACATTTTGTGTGCGTTTCTTTGGGGTCCCTACTTTATTTTTTTTTTAAAATTCCGCCCTTGTAGATTCTAAAAATTTAAAATTGGCCTTATGATTTATCTTTATTTATTTTATTTTCTTATATTATATGTTATAACTACTTTATTATATGTTATTTATTTTATACATTATTATTACATATTATGTATTATACATTTTATATATTTTTATATTATTATTTATATACATATATTTTTATCCTTAACTATTATATTTTATTAATTAATTACTTATATACTATATATTGTAATTTTAAACCTATATACTTTTATATTATATATTATATAATTATTTTATTTACTATGTATATTATTTATTATATATATTTTTTAAAATATTATATTTGTATTATATGTTTATTATATTATTAATTACTTATTTTTATGTATTATCTTATCCTAAATTATTTAAAAAAAATTATTTTATTATATATTAATTATTTTATATTTTTTTATTACTTAAATACCAAAGGTTGATTTGAAATTATTATTAAGTGACGTTTTCTTTATTTTAGAGTTAATATATACGTATTGCTATTATTACTATTATTTTATCATGATTTTTGTATGTACGTTTATATATTAAATTGTATATCATGCATCATTTTTGTTCAATAAATTTGTTTAAATATATGTTGAATCACCATTTTGAATGATTATTTTGCTTATTTATTTTTTCATGCAAGATATATATTTTTGTATATATATGTTTTATGTTTAAGATTTGCCATGTCTATTAATTTATATATGATTCATGTATATCATTATGTGGTGTGTATTTATGCTCTTATTTGCTTATTATTTACTTTAGCTTAATTATTTTATTACATGCATAATTATTATATTATTTATTCTTCTTCTTATATATTATTCATGTTAAAGCATGGAAATGTTAGATTTTTTTTTTTTTGCATACTACCTTAGTATTAATGTTCCATAATATTAAATATGACATGTCATCCTCATACATCGATTTAAAACAATATTCAAAAGTTTTATAAAAATAAAGGCAATACTTGATGTTCTAAGCTTGAGAAAGGTAGTGCCCTAACTTACTGGGTTGCGACTTTTCTCGATGAGTTCGAATAGTTAAGCAACCTCCTAAGTGTTTTTGAAGTTTTCAAAATACAAACAACTATTTTGGGATTTCAAAGCGTTGTGTCCTAACTTACTGGATATAACGTTTTGTTGATTCAAGATAGAAATTTTGAAAGAGACGAACTTAGTTTCAAGGTTTTAAAATGTTTGGTTCTAACTTATTGGATGTGACGTTTTGACTCGGTTTGAAATAAGTGAACCTTAATTTTCAAAATTAAGACATTCTAATTAAAAGAGGATTACATCTTAAAACTTTCTAATTTCCGACATTTAAGACATTTGATAATCAATTAGGTACCAATTTTTAGGCGTTACGAGGGTGCTAACCCTTCCTCGTACGTAACCAACTCTCGAACTCATTTTCTTGATTTTGTAGACTAAAACTAATGATTTTAAACAAAATGATTTATTGGTGATCCAATCACACCTAAACAGGTTGGTGGCGACTCCCGTTTTCATTTTTTAAAGTCGATTTCCATTTTCCAAAACACGATTTAAAAATGGTTTCGACATAAATAATAAATAATAAATAATAAAATAATATAATATATAATAAAATAAAAATAATATAATGAATAATATATATAATAAAATGATATAATATATAATAAAATATATAATAAAATATAAATAATATATAAATAAAAATAATATATATAATAAATTTTTTACATATATAAATAATGTTTATAGTAAAAATAAATAATACATAAAATATATAAAATAAATAAATTATATATAAAAAATTTAAAAAGGTTTAAAATTAAATAAAAATAAGACTCTAGGGTTAATTTTAAAATAATAAAAAAATTTGGACTTAATTGAAACGCGCGTTAAAATCCAAGGGACTCACTGGGCAATTAGCCCTAATCTCAAACAACGACGTCGTTCCCAAAATAAGTTTTATAATGGCCATTAGGACTAAATTGAAACAAAAATAAAATGTTAGGGCCAAATTATAATAAAAATAAAATAAAATTATAAATATTAAAAATGCAGAAGGATCAATTGGGCAATTAGCCCTTTAAACAAAAACACACGGATCCTTCTCGGGTCACGGGTCAACGCGCGGATCCCTGCCTTTGAAACAACGCTGTCTTGAAGCCTATCGTTTTAAGCAAAACGACGTCGTTTCCATGAGGCTATATAAGCCAAATTTTGGCCCTAGAAATTCATTTTTAACCCATTTTAAAAAAATTTAAAAAAAAAACTCTGAAAGAGGACAGAGAGCAGGCCCTCGGAGCTCTGTCGAGCCTCCGTCATCACGCGCCCACGCGCTGCTGCCGACTTCGCCACATACGACGGTCGGGATTCGAAAAGCTTCACTTTTTGAAGCGAATCGAGAGGTAATCCTCTTATATTTTTTTACAGTACTTTGTATGTATGAAATGCAGGTATCTAAGAGGAAAATAAAGAAAATAAAGCAAGAAGAATCACCTCTGTTTTCTGGCAAAGCTAAAAAATCTATAATCTGTTTCTCTGTGTTTTTATCTGAAAAATCCCCCCTTTTACAGATTAGAAAAGAGGCTTTTATAGCCTTCTGTTAATTGTTATATTTTGGATGTTTGCTACTCTTTTCTACTATGGTTCCTTCCTTTTGCAGGTACCAGCGAGGATATCATGACGGTGAGTGCGCTGGTGTTGATTCGTGCGCCAATTACGGCGCGATATAGAGCTGGAGTCACGGTGCCGATGGAGGCGTCGATGAAGGATCACTGGAACGGTGCGAGACGAAAGGGCATGGCGATTGGAGTGCTTGCGGCGCAAAGCTTCTGTAAACCCTAGGCTTTCCTAGCCTGCTAACTTATTTAGGCCTTTTGGGCCCCGTGTATCTTTGGGTTGAGGGTGTAATGGGCTGCTGGGTAGTTTAGGCTATCGGATTAACAGTGGGTTTTGAAATGGACTGAATATTTAATTTTTTTTTTTTGTGTATTTTGGTTTATTGTTTTTATTGGGCCCGGGCGAATTTGGGCTATTACACTAATCATATACTTACCCAAGTGTGATTTTATCTAAGTTACTAATCCAAACATACTCACATACCAATCATGATATAACTTCATACATAAGTATATTAAATATGTTAACACTAGTCATTCCAATGGCTAATTACAACCAAAACATTTATATACTCTTACTTGTTACAATTAGCCTATACCTGCCATTTTACCAAACTAAGTTTCCTATTTATACCAAAATGAGCTGGAGGATAGTGTGATGATGCTCTGACTGATTCCAACCTTTACGAGCTTCCTAGCACTATAAAACAGAGAAAAGAAAACCAAGTAATCATTTCAAAAGCTTAGTAAGTTCGTATAATAGGAAATTAACTTACCAATCGTATTCATTTAAAGTAAACATACAAACGTGCATCCAAAACTATGTGGCCAATTGCCTAGACACGTGCTCACATCAAACAAGTTAGCCATGAAATTTTATATAATTATCAAGAAAACAGAGATGAGCTCATCATAAAACCATTTCTAGGTATTTTAGGGATATTTAAGATATAATTCATTTAATTCTCATATTTTCTCATATCAGGAGTTTTGTCCTTTGAATCATTGAAATATCGATGGATACTCGTGTAGTACACACAAGATGTACTAATCATTGATACGTCAATTCATATACGGGGATACTTTTTAGAGTACAGAATCAAGAAGCACACTCTCGAGCCTTGTAACGGGAAGCCCACAAAGAGCTTATCGGGAAGCTTATCCAGGCTATATAACGGAAAGCTCATAAAAGCCATAATTGGGAAGTTCACAAAGAACCATATCGGGAAGCCCACAAAGAGCCATATAACAGGAGCTCCGAATAGCCATATATTGGGAAGTTCAAGAGAGCACTATCGGGAAGCTCACAAAGAGCCAATTTAACAATAAGCTCACAAAGAGCCTATAATCGGGATGCTCATAAGAGCTAATGTGTGTCCACAACAAATGTAAGATCACAACCTATCGGGACGCTCTGAAGAGCTATAACGGGAAGCTCGAGAGGGCTAATATCGGGACACTCTTTTGAGCTATGGTGTGTTTGCAACATATACAAGACCATAACTAATACAGGAAACTTGTATCCATCGATTTTCATTTGTTCAAACGGAATTTTACAATTCTCGCGTATGTCAGATATATAATTATTTTCATTTATATAACAAATCCATAATTCACGTATACAACATTCATTTCAAACATGAAAATGTACACAATTTAGTTACTCGAACTTACCTCGATACTTGTTCGTATATGAGAATCTACTGATCCGAAACTTTTTGTTTTCCTCGATCCAACTCAGTATTAGGTCTTTCCAGATTTATATAAATGAATTTTAACATTAATTTAATCCATTTCATACTCAATTTAATTCAATTCACATCCTAGGCAAAATTACCATTTTGCCCCTATACTTTTCATAAATGACGATTTCATCCCTAGACTCGGAAAATGAAATTCATGCAATTTAATCCTTATTCTAAGCCTAACGAATTTTTACATACTTTAATAATAGCCCATAAATTTCACAAAAATAAAAATTTTTCCATGGGTTTTACCAATTTTCAATTTAGTCCCTAAATCATAATTTCATCAAAATTCTCTTTGTAAAAGTTATTTATCTAACAACAACCTTTCATTTTCTACCACAAATTTCAAAATTTCAGCATATTCATCCATGGAAAAATTTCTATACTTTGATATCTTTACAAATTAATCCCCAAAATAGATAGATTAAGCTATTTTGATATAAAAAATATAAATAAAAAATACTAAAAACGGGACAAGATTACTTACCCAATTAAGCCAAGAAAGCTTGCTTTCTCTTTCCTAGGGTTTCATGTGTTTTTGGGGAAGATAATGAAAATAAGATGATATTTTCTATTTAATTTAGTTATCATCTTTTAATTTTTTCACTTTCCAATTTAGTCTTTTTCTTTTTCTAATTTTCCATGAATGATTCATCATAAATATCTACTAACTTTTTCTTAATGGCCTAATTACCATATAAGGATGTCAAGTTTTAAATTCCATAGCTATTTAATCCTTCTAGCTACTAGAATTCAACTTTTGCATTTTATGCAATTTGGTCCTTCCTATAATTAATCATGAAATCGGTAAAATTTTCTTATCGAAATTTTCATACATCTTTCCTATCATAATACAGACCATGCAATAATATTAAAATAAATTTTCTTTATGACTCGGATTTGTGGTCCCAAAACCACTGTTCTGATTTCACTAAAAATGGGCTGTTTCACGTGCAACTCACTGACTTGAGTCACACGGCCAACCACACGCCCATGTGCTAGGCACTGTGTAAAAACCTGGGCATTCTATTTTTAAATTTTAAGGTGCAGGGGACACACGGCCAGACCACACGCCTAAGTAACACCCCTTACCCGTATTCAACGCTAAAACAGGGTACGAGGCATTACCGGACTTACATCGTAAGCAAACATACAAATCAAGTCATAAATTTGCATCTAAATTAAAACCATTTGTATTTAATCATAATGTTCCTAATACGAACCTACGAGGCCTAAAACATGCTTCAGAAGTGGTTCGGGACTAAACCGATAACTCAAGAAATTTTTACAAAACTTAGAAAATTTTTGCTATAACAGGGGTCACACGCCAGTGTGGTAAGGAACATGCCCGTGCGGGCAGACCGTGTGGTTACACACGCCTGTGTCCCTAACCTGTGTAACACTCTTACTTGCAATGCATGAACAAATTGAAGTCACACGGCCAAGTCACACGCCCGTGTGCTAGGCATTATGGTTAATTTAATTTTCATAAAATAGGTGCAGACTTCACACGCCCGGGACACACGCCTGTGCCTGAGGTCGTGTCCCTCACACGGCTAAGACACACGCCTGTGTCTCTGCCCGTGTGCTCAATTCTAAGCATTTTGTTTCTCAAAATTTAGGTGCAAGGACTACATGGCCGGAACACATGCCCATGGGGCAGGCCGTGTGGACAAAATAAAGGCTATCTACCAAGTCATTTTCCACCCTCATGTACACCTACGCATACACAAGTTCAAAGGCATAATTCATAGCACACTTAGACAACCAATAACATTCACAAAACTATGTCAAATCATGTCATTTCATTATCCACACTCAACATATTTACAACATCATATTTTGCCAAACCAAATCATACCAAACTCACATTCTACAGGTTTCAATATGGCTACCCATAACATGCATAATTTTACTTAGTTTTCCTAGAATACCAATGAGCCAATCTTAACCATTCAACAACAAAACCATTAAGCCACATTCAACCATTTACAAGCATTTATAAACCACATCACACAAGAGATAATTGCATATGCATGCATATATATATATATATATATATATATAAGCTTACAACCAATTCAACCAAAATGAGCCAAGTTACATGGCCAAATACCACACCAATCCTTTGATAATTACAAGCCAATACATTTGGCCAAATTCATAACGACACATATAACAAAATGACCAAGTCCTTATACATGCCATATTCTCAAAATGTTTAAAATCATATGTACCCAAAATAACAGTTTGAGATCCAATCCGAGTTAGCTTGGTGACACTATAAAACATGGAAAATAAAACGGAGTAAGCTATATAGCTTAGTAAGCTCGTATGAAAGAAATAAGCAAATCTTACCGTACATTTAACAGTCAAGTAATATAATATAAGATAGTGTAGTTTACCATAATCTCATGACCATAATTCATTCCATCACAAGCTTACCTTGAAATCATCATATCACGAATTTAATAATCATAAGCTTTATGTGCATACCTGTACCATCTCGTAATAATTTCATACTTATTCGCATCATTGACATACCCAATAAACCACTCGGAATAATAATACTGGATACACAGGAAAACCTTGCACACAAGGTGCCACATATGTCGCCATTGCTACCTCTATCTCATAACACATATATGCTTGCTCTCAAGCCATTATCGGGCCTGCTCAACAAGTTGTCAATCAAGACGTAGCTACTCGATGCTGCTCACACAAGTTGTCAAGTAACCGCAACATGTACTGGTATACTCAACCACTGATAGGGCGTACAAGACCAGCACTCGGAATCACATAACATAAAACCCTAGTGACATGTCACTTGTATCCTAATCTATTCCTAAGGTTCAATTGGGATTTCTCGCTGGCCAAATCATCGTCAAATGTGTTCATAAGGTCGATTACACAAATCATGCATAAATTAAAGCATTTAAAATACATTTAAAGTAAAGTTTATTTAACATACAAACTTACCTCGGTTACAAAAACGGCCAAAGGGATTTATTCGTCAATTACTTTGTTTTACCCCGATCTAGACCCGAACTTCATTTTTCTTGATCTATAATACCACATTTAACTTATTTAATCATCACATTATTCAATTCAGTCGAAAAACACATTATGGCAAAATTTACATTTTTGCCCCTAACTTTTCAACATTTTACGATTTAGTCCCTAGGCTCGTAAAATGAATTTCTTACAATTTCATCACAACCCAAGCCTAGTCGATTATTATTAGTACTCACAGCAGCCCACATTTTTCATTTATTCACACTTTTTTACACATTTTATAGACTTTTACAAATAAGTCCTTATTTAACGTTTTTATCAAAAATCACTTTACAAACGTTGTTTAATTAACAATGAACATGCATTTTCTACCATCAAACATCAAAATACAAACATGTTTAACATGGCTAAAATTTTAGACTTTAACTTTCTTTCAAATTAGCCCCTGAAATAGCTAAATCAAGTTACAACGATCTCAAAAATGTAAAAATCATTAAAAACGAGACAATAACAGACTTACAATCTAGCTTGAAAGCTTGACCAAACCCTAGCTATGGTTCCTCTTCAAATTTTCAGCTAAGGGATGAAATTGAAGAAGATGGAGATGTTTTATTTAGTAAATTTTGTCCTTATTAGCCAATTTACTAAAATACCTTTAATGCATAACTTAAAAAAATTACCTAGCCAAGTCCAATTTTGTCCATCTTAAGGTATATTGGTCTATTTGCCATTTAATGACCTCTAGTTAAAAGTTCATAACAATTAGACACCTAACTTATAGAATTCAAGTTTTGCACATATTGTAATTTAATCCTTCTAGTCAAATTGGGCACACTCAATCGATAAAATTTCTTAACGAAATTTTCACACAATTATTCTATCATACTATAGACCTTAAAATAGTAATAAAATAAATATTTCTATTTCGAATTTGTGGTCCTAAAACTACTGTTCCGATTTGACCCAAAAACAGGCTGTTACAGCCTATGTGCCAAGCCGTGTGTCACACAAAGCTGAGACACACATTCGTATCTCTGCCTATGTGGACAAAAATAGGCCATTTTAAGGCCACTTTTCTCACCCTTTTTGATATCAACCTATACATAACATTTCAATAAATCAAATAGCTCCAATCAAAGAATCAACACAAGCCAAAAATCATGTTTTAAACATAATATATCATCACAAACTCAATAACCTAAACTTACCAAAATAACTCCATTCATTGATTTACCAAAATCTACTACTAAATGCATGTATACTAACATATGTGTATGTGTGTGTGTGTGTGTGTGTGTGTGTGTGTGTGTGTGTGTGTGTGTGTGTGTGTGTGTGTGTGTGTGTGTGTCATTCACAACCACACTTCAAATTTAGCTCTTTTCCAATCCATCCCTATACATGCCATATAAACCATAAAATAACAAAATGTATCGGAGCAAACTGGATAGTGTGGCTCGATGTGTTGATCCGATCCTTCGAACTTCTTGAAATTCTACAAAGAAAATTAAATGATACAGTAAGCTTAATGAAACTTAGTAAGTTCGTTGGCTTTAAATATAAATCTTACCGAACATACTATAATAATTCATTTAGGTAAATCATTTTACAAACATTTCTTGCCAATCACAACTTTGATTGATGAATTGACTTATTTGAGCTCAATATCAATAATAACTTAAAATCTTTCACATTAATTCCATATGGCACTTACCAATCATTGTCAAATCAGAGAACGTCTTATGGATTTGAGTACATCGTAAATAGAAGCTCGAAGGCTGCACAGAAGCATATAAGTGCTAAATGGAAACCCGTAAGGGTTAAACGGAAGCTCATAGGAGCTGAACAAAAACCCATAAGGGTTAGTTTGAAGCACAACAGAGCTGAACTAAAATCCAGAAGGGTTAAAGTGAAGCTCGAGAGAGCTAAACTAAAACCCATTAGCTTTAAACAGAAACTCATATGACTTAATTGAAGCTCATGAGAGCTAAACGGAAAGTAAACATGGAAGTTCACAAAAAATGCTGAACCCCGATTTACTTGGGTAATTTTCTGTCAATTCCTCTTTTGCATTGAACGACTGTACTCAATCCGCGTCTCGTTTACTTCGAAAATTCACTTCAATTTCGTGATTTTAACAATAATTTCATTTTCAACAAATAACATGAATAATTACATGATATCATTCATCAATTTAACATTTAACATTAAATTTTAACCATATGAACTTACCTGGGCTAAATTGTAAGTTTGTAGTAGTTAGGGACTATTACGCTAATTTCCCTTTTTTCTCATTTATCTACGAGCTCTTGATCTAAAAAATATATAAAATTACTCATTCATTAGCACATATTTCAATTCTAATTCACTTCAGAATTTATACCCCTTAATTTTCAAAATTACACATTTACCCAAACTTTTACAATTTAGTCCCTCACCAACTATCCTATCAATTGAGTAAATTTTTCTCAATTGAAAATTTATCTAACTATTCTAGGCTATTAAACAGCCTTTGATAAATATAATTTATTAACAAACCCTAATATCTAATCTTTTTCACAATTTGGTCATAAAATCAATTTCTATAGAAATTACTTGATAAAATTATCATATAACACAATTAAAGCTTCAAATCCATATTAATTCATCATAAAAATTCAGCACTCATCAATTGTAACTTTCAAAATTATCCATGAAATCAAAAATTAATGAAATAGATAGTTGAACCTAATTGTAAAAGTATTAAAAATACGAAAATTTCAAGAAAAGAGCAAGAATTGAACTCACATGTAGAAAAATATGAAAACCAGCTTCTTAAGGATTCTTCAATAGTGTTTTTGGCTGAGAATTATGAAGAAATGTCTAGATATTCAATTAAATCCTATTTTTAACTATTAAGTTTTATTTCATTTCCAATTTTACCCTTCATTCACACTAATTTCATGATTTTTCTACACTCATGTCGTCCAGCCTCTTATTTTAGGCTTATTTACCCTTCAAGTCCTTCCTCATTTAACATTTAAGCTATTTTATCACTTTAGCAAGTTTTGCACCTTTTTCAATTTTGTCCTTTTTATTTAATTAACTATCAAAATGTTAAAATTTTCTAACGAAACTTTAATATTAATGACACTCTGTAAATATTTATAAAAATATTTATGGCTCGATTTATGAAATCGAGGTCTCGATACTTCGTTTTTGAAACCACTTAACCTAATAAATTCTTCTAAAACACAAATCATGTAACAACCCGTTTTGAGTCAAATCGGAACAGTGGTTTCAGGGCCACAAATCTAAAGTAAAAATTATTATTTTATTATTATTTTAATGCCAGTGGCATGATTATATTATTGCGTGAAATTTTTGTTAAAGAATTTTATCGTTTGAATGGTTAATTTGATAAAAAAGGACTAAATCGCGTAAAGTGTAAAACTTGTGTTCTATAAGTTAAATGTGTCTAATAGCTATAAAAGTTTAAACTTGAAGTCCTTATGTGTTAATTAACCCATTTAAGATATAATGGATGATAGTGGAGTGGTATTTGGTGTAATTACAAATGTTTTTAAAGGTTAATTTTGGAAATTGGTATTTAAACATATATTAAATAAAACCAAATTAAAAACTTTCTTCATTAATTCTTCTTCAATAGAAAATTGGAAGGTTAATATGGCCATGGAAGAAGCTTGTTTCAGCCAACCCTAAATTTTCAATAGGTATGTGATTTTCGTCCCGTTTTTAATGATTTCTACGTTTTTGAAATCATTGCAACTAGGTCTAGCTAGCCCAGGGACTACTTTGCAAAATTGTTAAATATTTTGAATGATGTCATTGATGAATAAATGTGTTTTTTGATGTTTGATAATAGATTATGAATGTTGGTTGTGAATTATACAAGTTTTGTTAAGTGATTTTAGTGAAATTGCAAAATAGGGGCTAAATTGTGAAATGTGTAAATTTAGTGGTTAAAATGAGAAATAAATAAAAAATATGGCCTTCTAGGAGCATAATAGTAATTTAAATAAGCATGGATGTTTTGGAATTTGCATGAATTTGTGATTTTGTGTAATAAAGACTAAATTGTAAAAGGGGTGACACAATAGGGGCAAATGTATAAAAGTATTTTAGAGTGTATTTTGGACTAAATTGAATAGAGGGATTATTAAATAAGTTAAATTTGATATCAATAGATCAAGAAAAGCAAAACTCAGAGTTAGATCGGGGGAAAAACAAAGTTATCGACTAATCAGCCTAATTCATTATTTTTACATCCGAGGTAAGTTCGTATGTAATAAGCATTGTTATAATTATGCTTTAAATGATTTGATATTGCATAAATTGTGTATTTGAGATTACAGTCATGTTTGGAGACGACTCGGTTAATTATAGGCACTTAGTGTACGAAATCGAGATACCTTCAGATATATATATTTGCACTTAGTGTGCGAGAACAAGATAGCCTTTGCTATATATGTATATATATGCACTTAGTGTGTGAGATTGATATAGTTTTCGCTTTTTATTTGGCACTAAGTGTGCAAGTTTCCCAAACATCCAATAATATTCTAAATGGTTCAACGGTTATGACATAAATGTGAATGAGTATGATTTTGATACGGAATGGTACAGGTATGTACGTGAACCGCATAAGCATTGAAATAAAGAGATAATGAAAGTGATAACAAATCTTATGAATGAAATTATGATAGGATGATGATTCCTTATGTGGTTTGTATATTATGTTTTATTTGTTTAACTTGTGCACATTTAATAAGTTGATTTTAAATGCTATACGAACTTACTAAGCTATAAAGCTTATTTTGTGTATTTCTCTATGTTTTATAGTGATTTCAAAGCTAGCTCGAATTCAGGGATTGTCGGAGAGCGCTTCACACTATCCAACTATCACTTGGTACCTTTGAAATTAAGTTTTGGGTCATATGGCATGTATAGGGACTTTGGTAATTTTGGTTATGACTTGATAATGATTTTGGCCATATGAGTTGGCAATATAAATGTAAATGTTTATGTTTTGGTATGTATATAGCCATGTGAGATGGCTTATTTTGGTTTATTTGGCATGTTTGAATCATATACATATAAGTATGATCATGTCTTGTGAAATGAGTTGTGTGATGATTGATGATAATAGGTATTATGAATGTTAAATTGATGAATTGTGGATATTGCTATGCATGTGGAAATTAAGCCAAATAATGCATATTTGAGTTAGGTCATTTTGATGTTTGAAGTAATTGATACTTGGTTGAGGTGGATTTAATGTTTATTATGCCTTGTGTTGGTGCTTTGAATTGTAGTGTAGGTGTGTGACAATTTGGGTGGCAAAATGGCTTGGTAAATAGCCTATTTTTGTCCACATGGCCAGAGACACGGGCATGTGTCTTAGCCGTTTGTGATACACGGTTAAGTACATGGCAGTGTGTCCCCTGGTGTTGAATTTGAAATCAAGTCAGTATGCTCCACATGACCTCACACATGGGCGTGTGACTTGGCCGTATGGCATAAGTCAGTATACCCTATAGGTTTGGCACGAGTGTGACCCAAGTCAGTAAGCACACTTGTTTAGACACGGGGTAGGACATGGGCTGGGACACGGCCATGTGCTTCCATTTCGAATGTCCACACGGCCTATGACATGGGCGTGTCTGGTAGCCATGTGAGACACACAGCCTAGCCACACGGGCGTATGTCCCCTGTTTTGAGAAAAATTTTAAAAGTTCGTGAAAGTTTCTTAAGTTATCAGTTTAGTCTCGAATCACTTCCAATGTATGTTTAGGGCCTCGTAGGCTCGTACTAGGGACAAATTGATTGAGATTGAATGATGAATACTTGAATTGAGAAAATGTATGTTAAATGGATGTGTAATTGTTTTATAAGTCTGATAACGCTCCGTAACCCTATTCCGGTGTTGAATATGGGTGAGGGGAGTTACAAATCACTATTTCAAAAGTCTTCCTAAAATCACATTTGACTCATAAATACTAAATAATAAAATTTTTGAACTCACTCGTCAGATTTTGTGGTCTCGAACCACTATTTTCGGCACCACTGAAAATTGGGCTGTTACTAAATAATACAAGAGCAAAAAATTGGTGCTATTTTTGTAGCAAAGCTTAAGATAGTCAAATTTGGTGTTGTCAAGAATTATATAGTTCGGTTAATTCGGTTAATTATATAGTACCAGTCAAGAATAGACAATTAATTCAGTTAAAATTATATTTTAAGGATAAATTTTAAAATTATACATACACAGATTTTGATTTTATGTAATTTTATACATGAAATTTTGATTTAATTCAATTCTCACAAATTATTAACACAATTATCAATATAACATCATTTTATGTTTATATATTACGTGCACAAATAATTTATTTATTCAACATAAAAATAAATTGGTGCATTTATTTCTTTAAATGTGTATAATTGAATCAAAATTCATATATCAAATTACACATTAAATCAAAGTTCATATATACTTTTGAGATTTGCCCCTATATTTTATTAAATTTATACTTTACATCTTTAAAGTAGTATGCTGATATGTTACTTAATAGGTCAAATTAGGATTTATGTAGGACTGATTCAATAAAAAAAGTTCAAAAAAATATTCATTATAAATTTCATACACATAACAATTTTTTATGCATATCACTTTTCTTGTTTCAATTATAAATTTTATAAAGTTTACAATTTAATCCTTAACATAATGAAGATTCATTATTTACTACAATTTTACCTTAACATCACTTTGTAATCAATTCACTACTTCATTTAAACTCTTTATCATAAATCTAAAATGTATGTTTGTTTAATTGAAAACAACTTTTAAGAAATATTTTCAGGAAATCTGTCAAACAACAGAAAATATTTTACACAAATTCATTCAAACACTAGAAATGTAACACCTCGAATTTTGGGGCTAGGAATTATGGGTTTTGTGGTTAGGGTTAGAGACAGGGGTGTGCTATTGTGTTTAGTTGCGCATTTAAGTGTTAGAATAGGCCAGCTGGTCTGGTGGTTGAGTGTGTGTTAGTTTGTCTTTGGATCCTCGGTTCAAGTCCTTGTGTGTACTTCTTGGAGGAATATTTTTGTTTTGTTTTGTTTGCTTTGTTTTAATTTAATATATAGTTAATTAATTAATTATTTATTTATTTATTTATTTTGTCTTTGTTTTTTATTTTTCTTTAGCTGGGACGTTCTTTTCTTTTTCCCTGTTGTTTTATTTTATTTTCTTTCTATTTGTTCTGGGCTTTTTCTTCGATTTTCCTTTCTTTCCCCTAGGAAAACAGTTTTTATTGCTCGTGTATCAAAGAATTTCGCTTCTCCGTCGTTGAATCAGGTGTAGGTTCCGTATCTTCTTTTGCTTTATTTGTGAATTTTATTTCGACTTTACAAAAAGTCAACAACGTGTGTGTGAGTGTTCGCAAACCTACTAATTCTGATGTTGTATCACTGTTTTATGCTTAGAAGGTGTACGATTTGGTATATTTTTTAACTATCAAGGGTTGGGGGAGTGCTTCGTGGCTAAGAGCATGTTTTTCGGGGCTGTTTTAGGGTGGTTTCATGACCACACGGGTGGCCACAGGGGCGTGTGTGTTTAGGAATTGGGGTTTGAGTGATTTGGTGCCACACGATCGTATGGCTAATTTGGGGATTTAGGAATCCCACATGGGCGTGTATTTTGAACACATAGCCGAGTCTGATGGGCAAACAGCCGTGTCTGCCCTAAACTCTATTTTAGCTCAATTGGATAGTAAGTTACACGACCTGTTCCCATGGCCATGTTCTTAGTCCACACGGGCGTGTGCCTCAGTCACACGGCTGTGTGCCCCTCTTCACATGGGCATGTGCCTCAGCCGCATGGCCATGTGCCCCTCCTCATACGGGCTTTTGACCTTCCACACGGCCTAGGCATTTCCACATGGCCAGAGCACATAGGATGTGATCCTAGGATACCAAATTTTAGCATGTGTTTTTTTTATTCTGAAAATGTGTCTGTGCACTCCGATCCTTAGCTAAGCTTTAGTAAGCGTGTTTAAGTTTTGATATCTGTGACAATTGTATGAGATGTCTGATTCTGAATCTGGTCTGTGGGGTGTGTTTGTATAACTGTTCTGTCTGTCTGTCTGTTAAATTGTCACTATTTTATGAGTTTGTGTGCACGCATTCACTTGCATAAAGTATTTTGTGTGGGATTCCAAAGTGAAGGGAGTCTGATTCTGATCTGATCTGGTAGATTTACTGCAACATATAAGTACAACGATTTTTGCACTATACCGCATCTGCGTCAGCTTTGCTACGTACTATTATCTGATCTGGCAGTATAACTGCAATAGGACTATACAGCGGGTTACCGTATTGCACTGTATAACACATACATCAGCTCTGCTACGTATTAACATTTGAGTGGCTTAGTCCATATATATGGAGTGTAGGGTTGGACGGACCTACGAGGTCCTATATGGTGTGTTTTGGTTGGTTGAGCTTAAACAGCTCTTATGGGGTGTGATCAGGGGACAAAGAGGTGTGTCGGCTAGATGGGTGGATTTTTATTACTTGACTACATTTCATACGCATTTATACGTATGTTCTGGGTGCTTGACTATCTGACTGTACTCTGTCTATCTATTGTGATTTGGTGTGCTCAAGTGTTGTGTTCTGTTGGGACGTTAGTTCCAAGTTTCCTTTCTGACTTAATGAATCTCTGTAAATCTGATGCGCTATTGAATTGAATTCCGTCATTTGTTTTTAGTCTTGATTCAGACTCACACTGAGCTCGAGTAGCTCACTCCCTCTTAGTGTTTCCCTTTCAAGTACATTTCAGAAGTTTGTCGCTGGATTCGATATACAGAGGTCTCGGATAGTCTTAGAGAAAAATATAGTATAAGTTTGTATTTTTAGTTTCTTTTTGTTATTCAGTTTTTAAACTGTAAGGTTTTATAAAATTATGGTACAAGTTCTGTTTTAATCTTTATTCATTCATTTAATTCTGGTTTTATAATAAGCTTAACTGTAATTTTTACTGACTAAATTTAAACGATTAAATGTTTGGTTTGACTGAAACTTGTTTTGTAAAAATTTACCTACAATCACTTCGGTGATCAATGTAACATACGAGATTCAGTCTAAACTTCTAGGCCTGGTTTAGGGTGTTACAAGAAAATATTAACTTTTCTAAAAAAGTAAGTCATTTTTTGTAACGCCCCAAATAATTTTATTCCATTTCTGCATTATTTTGACATAAATATGTATCTGCTTTAGTGCCTAAGTGTTCTGCGTGTGCCGAGAGGTCTTGAGTTCAAGCCTTACCTTTAGTAAATTTTGTTATTTTTAGATCTAAGCCTTAACTTGGTCCAGAAGGCTTATATTAAATTGTTGTAGACCCATATCAGAATGAACCTACTAGTTCGAGTGGTAAGGGTGTTAATACATTAGAGGTTCTAAGTTCGAATCTCCGTGCAAGCATGGATATTATTTTGGCTTGATTATAGGCAAGTGTTTCGATGGAGTTTAGTTTCTGAGAAGTGGCTGTTAATGGGATTAGTGGGAAGGGATTTTAGAGGTTTCAAATATTATCATATTTTACTTTTGTTCTCCTTCTTTTTTTTTCAAAATTTCCCCAAAGTTCTAACGTGAAATTTTCTTCCTTCTGTCCATTGTTGTTTCTCCTGTTTTTCCTTATCATTGATTTAATTTTTGTCTTCCTATCTTCTATCAGATCTTTGCGTCTCGCTTCTTTCTGTGTTTTTGTGCAATATCGATAAGTTTGGTGGGTTCTTTCCTTGCGTTGGCTAATGTACTTTGGTTAATGGAGTCCGTTTTGTGTTTAGGAGAGGATCGTGGTGCTAGGAGTTTCCAATCGGCTCTTTAATCGTACGAAATCTTCGTTGCTCGCTATAAGGTAAAGATTTTGTTGATTTAAGGGTTGTCCATTATAGTATTGTCAGTTTAATATCATTATAAGCGATTGACTCAGGTTTAAATTGGTCAATTTTTTGTTATGCTGATCTTGGGAGTGTTCTCGCATTAAACTGATACCAAGTGTGTACCCGAAACGCAAGAAACGAACCTTCGGCAAAAGTTGAAAAATGAAACTGTCGACTCCACAAGGGCTTATGGTCGCCCGTGTGGTAGGTCGTGTGTGAAAACACAACCGTGTCATCAACGAAGGCATGGCTGTGTGCAGGACACGACAGTATGGTGGCTCGAGTGTGGCCGTGTGGGCCACACGAATAAGGCCAATCTGAGCGCATGAGCCCACACGAGTATGACAAACGGGCGTGTAGATTCTGGGCCAAATTAACTCGGGTTTAAATTGGTCAATTTTTTGTTATGCTGATCTTGGGAGTGTTCTCGCATTAAACTGATACCAAGTGTGTACCCGAAACGTAAGAAACGAACCTTCGATAAAAGTTGAAAAATGAAACTGTCGACTCCACAAGGGCTTATGGTCACCCATGTGGTAGGTCGTGTGTGAGAACACAACCATGTCGTCAACGAAGGCATGGCTGTGTGCAGGACACGACAGTATGGTGGCTCGAGTGTGGCCGTGTGGGCCCATTATATTGAAATTTTTTGTAGGGTCGTACGGGTCATCCTAATCAACTATAGGCCTACCATAGGGTTGATAAAAGCTAACTAAACCCTAAAGCTATGTGATCTGTTAAACTATAATACAGTTCTAAGCATGACTATGTAATGTATATATGTTATCTGTTTATAATAGCATGTTAAGCATGATCTATCTTTTAATTCTGTATGCATACCTTGTAATTTTTTTGAGGTGGGATTTGTATATGAGAAGGAAGTATTCTGATCGGCGTTAAACACCTAATATCTGGCAGCATGGCTGCACTTTATTTGATATGTGTCGTAATGGCACAACATGGTGTGTAGGGATGAGTGGGTGTTTTTAACTCCACATGGTGTGTAGGGAAGGTCGGAGATGGTGTGTAGAGGATGGGGGTAGGAATCTGATTCTGATAACTATTTTTGTATCCAAAATGGGCTTGAGCCCGACTCTGTATCTGCATCTATTTCTGACTATGTATATGATTCTGTTTGATTGCATGCTTAGTTCTGCTGGGTTGTACACTGAGTTTTCGTAAACTTACATCTGCTTGTCTGTTTTGTTAGGTAACCCACAGTCTTAGGTGGATCGGTGTAGCAGGGGCTTAGCGGTGACCACTTGACCATATACTATTTAGAGTTTTCACTTGATTTTTTTTAAAGCTGGTTTTATTGAGAGTTTGTATTATCTGGGACTCTCTCTGGACTTTATGGTTTTCTTAATCAGTCGGTTTTGATTTTATACGTTTGTTAAACTGCATGTCTCAACAAAACATTTTCCTTTAAAGATGATAACCTATATGCTATCAAAGGTTTTTCTAAAACACGACGGATACGAGAACATTTTCAAAATATAACCGTCCTAAGGCTTCTCCTGTAACATGTTTTCTTGCAAATTAATTAACTAAACGGTGTTTCGATCAAACTTCTGGATTATGCAATGTGAGCATTTTTGACGTAACAACTTTGTTTCTAAAACTTTTTCCTTGTGACGTCACTGAATTCGACTATAGCGTCTAGGCCCGGTTTGGGGTGTTACATTTAGTGGTATTAGAGCCAGGTTGTAAAACTCGACTGTAGATTTTAGGTTCCAAGATTGTGTTTTAAAAGAATTAGTTTTTAAATTTCTTGAATAATTTGAAAAAGTATGTGGTACACCGAGTTCCGGCGCCTATCTTGTAAGTACTTCTAAAACTGAGATAGTTTATTCTAAAAATATTGTAGATAGTATCTTCTGAGACTGTACTGAAATAGTTAGAGACTGAAACTTCTGAAAACATCTTTAAACTTCTGATAATTTATACATAAAATATCTGCTAATAAATAATTGAAACTGATGCATAAAACTTTTAATGTAGATAAACCTCGAATTAGACAATGAGCGTTCGTGGAACTTGTGGACGTAGTACTCGTGGCACGGAAGAGGCCGTAGGGGGCTCGAGCTGAGTTTTCCTTTCTGGGTAGTATACTGAATTTGGATACGACTGAGACACCAGTTTCACCTGCTACTAAGACTGGATCTCAGAGTCATTCAGTTGGGGACGACTCACTGTCTCAAGCCATGCTGAGGATATTGGAGAGGGTCGCTGGACCCCATTCTGGAGCTGAGGGTCGAGGGTCGGTAACTAAACGACTCCGGACTAATGGTGCTGAGTTGTTTAGGAGTGTTACTAGAGTTGCCCCTTGTAATATCCTGATTTTGGGCCTAGTTGGAATAGTGGTTCTGTGACCAAAAAATCCGAGATAGAAATAATTATTTTATAATTATTTTGATGTTTATGATATGATTGCATGATTGTGTGAAAATTTCGTGATGAAATCCTATGCCTAAAGTGCTTAAATTGAAATTAGGGACTAAATCGAATAATTTGCAAAACTTGCATTCTAGAAGTTTCTAGTATGAAATTGTTTTGAAATATTAATTAGGAGGTCTTAAATAGAAATTTTACCAATTTCTAAGCTTATGGACAAAAATTGGACATGGATGGAATTTTTGGAAAGTTTAGTAGTAAGGGCATTTTGGTCATTTAGGGGTAAAATGAATTAAAATACAAAATTAAAAGCCAATTTTGCTCATCTTCTTCACCATGGCCGAATATAGCAAGGATAAACCATGGCTAGGGTTTTTCAAGCTTCCAAGCTCGATTGTAAGTCCATTCTAGCCCCGTTTTTCAAGTTCTTTACATTTTTGGAGTCCCGGTAGCTCGATTTAGCTTATGCTAGCAATAATTTAACCTAGGGTTTATATTTGGAAAAATACCCATAGGTGAAATTTGTGTATTTTGGTGTTTTATGATAGAATATGAGGTTTTAAATTATGTTAGACAACTTGTGCTACTCAGTTTTAAGTGAAAACGAGCAAAAGGGCTTAATCGGTAAAAATACCTAATAGTCATAAGTACATGTTAGAGTGAGAA
The DNA here is from genome assembly GCA_025698465.1 of Gossypium longicalyx. NCBI lineage: Eukaryota > Viridiplantae > Streptophyta > Magnoliopsida > Malvales > Malvaceae > Gossypium > Gossypium longicalyx. The sequence goes on from CM046999.1 coordinate 43,595,899, forward strand.
TTTGATGTTTCCATAGAAGGGCAAAATGATCAGCATGTCATAAAACATAAGAACATAGGCTGAAGTTTAATTTACGAGCTTTGGGGCAAAAGTGTAAATATGCAAAAGTTTAGGGGCAAAATTGTAATTTTTCCAAAATATGATTTTGGGTCAATTTGAATAATGTGAGTTCTAATTAGACTATATTTTAAATGATAGAGCAAGGAAAACTGAAATTCGGGCTAAAATGGGGAAAATACCAAGTTGTGGACGAAATGGTAAAAGTAGCCATTTTCGCATACTAGGTAAGTTCATATGTAAATGTTGGTAACATAGTTATTATTTTAAATGTTTTTATGTTATTTAAATGATATGATAATTATTATGAAATATTATACTCGTGATAATTGTTTGATAATATGTCAAATTATGTGATATACTTGGAAAATGTGAAATACTACCGAGTATCGGTATCGGTATTCCGTAGAAGATGGTTGAGACACATGATTGGGAAAAAGGTCCCGTTGAACCTTAGGAATGGATTAGGATACAAGTGACATGTCACTGGGATATTTGGGCATCCGAAGTCGTTGAGTTGAGTCCGAGTTCACTTATGGATGCGAATGTCCGAACTCGTTGAGTTGAGCCCGAGTTCGTGAAATGTAACTAGGCATCCGAGCTCGTTGAGTTGAGTCCGAGTTCACTTATGGATGCGAATGTCCGAACTCGTTGAGTTGAGTTCGAGTTCGTGAAATGTAACTAGGCATCCGAGCTCCTTGAGTTGAGTCCGAGTTTACTTATGGATGCGAATGCCCGAGCTCGTTGAGTTGAGTCCGAGTTCGCTTATGGGCGGGTTACATGGTAGCTTGGCTACATATGTGGCACTTATGTGCAAACTTTTCATGTATCCGAATTATATTCCGATGTGTTCAACGTGTAAAGTTCTACTCAAATGGAGGAATACTCAAGATGAAAGGGACGTATTGGTAAGTGTTGTGAAATGGATACTTTGAACAGGTATGTACTTAACCCTCGGGTTGAAAAATCGATATAACAATAATATGGTAAGATGATAAATGAAAATATGATATGAATGTCTTGGTGATGATTATGCAAATGATGTTTTATGTTTGCTTATATGGTTATGTTACTTGCTATTTGCATGTGAACTTACTAAGCATTTATGCTTACTCCTCCTTTTCATTCCTTGTAGCGTTGACAAGCCACTCGAAAATCGAACGCAATGGAGGCACGCTCACACTATCCGTATACCATCTTGGCATAATGGCTTGTATATTTTGAGTATGGCATGTATAGCATTATAATCATTTTGTATATATGGTCTTATGATATGGTTATTGAGTAGTATAAAAATGCTTGGTAATGATTAGCCATTGGAATGGCTAATTATGATCATATTTGGTGTTATGTATGTCAAATTGTTAGTTAATCCATGGAAACCATGAAATAGGTAAAATTTACCATAAAATAGATTCGATACAATAGAGAGTGACGTGAATTTGAAAAATCATTAAAAATAGTAGAGATATAATTAGATGATGAATAAAATATTTAATTGAAGAATTATGAGTCTATTTTCATATGGAAGAAACGAAATGTATATGAGTTATCTTTTATGAGATGTTTAAATTTTTGTGAAACAGGCAGGCGATTTCTGGATCCCCTGCTCGACTTTGGAAATTCACCATAAATTGTATAAAAATAATTAGAAGTCGTAATTTATATAGTTTTAAAAGAAACAAACTTCATAGTCATTGAAATTTTTACGAAAGATATCCGATTCGTAATACACAGAGGTCGAGCGATCGAACCTCGAAATAGGGAGACTTTAACTAATAAACTGTACTAATTGGCCTAACCAAAAATTCTAGAAAAAATTAGTAAATATATATATGAGTCTAGTTTCAGGAAAATTTACGGAATTGGATTTTGAGTTTCAAAACTCGAGATATGAATTTTAAGCGATCATGACGCAGCTTAGCCACTTTTTCCTCGAATTTCTAAAATTAAATTGTTTGAGCTGTTTAAGCAATGAATTAAGTCTGTTAACACCTCGTATTCAACTCCAGCGACGGTCTCGAGTACGGGGAGTTACACCCCTAGTGTGGCTGAGTACTGGTTGGAGGCCACCGAGAGGATTATGAATGATTTAGACTACACTCTCGAGTAAAAATTTAAGGGTGCAGTCTCCCTGCTTCGCGACGAGGTGTATCAGTGGTGGTTAACAGTTGAGGAGGGTACTCAGCCTGATCGTTTGACTTGGGATTTCTTCAAGACCACATTTCAGAGTAAGTATGTGGGAGCGAGCTATGTGGATGCTCGTAGGCATGAATTCATGAATCTCACGCAAGAGTATAGATCTATGGCCGAGTATGAGGCCGAGTTTCTGAGGATGAGCCACTATGCTCGAGGCATTGTGGCGTCTGAGTATGAGAGGTGTGTTCAGTTTGAGGATGGACTGAGGGATAATCTGAGGGTACTGATTGCTTTACAAAGGGAGTGTGAGTTTGCGATCCTAGTTGAGAAGGCGAAGATCGCCGAGGATGTTAAGTGCATGGAGCGCCAAAACTAAGACCGTGAGAGAGGCAGGAATAAGAGGGATTTGGAGCCCTCTAGTTATGTTCCAAGGCCTTAGAAAAAGGCCAGATCTGATGGGCTAGTTAGAGTGGGGGCTCCTATTGCTCCAACTGGGTTGCAACTATGCGGTGACTGTGGTAGGCACCATCCGTGCAAGTGTTGGAGGAGGATTGAGGCCTGTTTGAGGTGTGGATCTTTAGAGCACCGTATTAGGGACTGTCCACAGCAAGCGGATCAAACACAAACTCTAGGTTCTCTACAGCCTCAGAGGGAAGTTCAGTAGCCACCTAGGGGTCGTGGAGTGGCTAGGAGTGGTAATGGATTGGGCTATGGACAAAGAGCACTAGGCAGAGGTGCTAATTAGACAAAGGCGAGGCAGCCTACACTTGTCTATGGTGCTCGACACCGAGAGGACAGAGATGCTCCAGATGTTATCACGGGTACGTTTTTAATTTTTGATGTGTTTTATACTGCTCTTATAGACATAGGTTCTACACAATCCTATTTAGCTAGCACTGCATCTGAAAACTTAGGGGTAATCGTTGAGAGTACTTCTAGTGAGATCACTGTACTGAGTCTGTTGGGGCAGTCTGTCCGACTTAGTAAACTTTATAGGGATGTTCCATTAGAGGTGTACGGCACTGTTTTTTTGGTAAATCTGATGGAGCTTCCGTTTGGAGAGTTCGACTTAATTCTGGGCATGGATTGGTTAGTCAAGCACCGAGTTAGTTTGTACTGCACGATTAAGAGGATCATTCTAAGGATTGAGGATGATAGAGAAGTGGTCATAATCGGCGAGCGTTAAAACTATCTGTCCAACGTGTTCTCCGCTCTTGTGGCTGAGAAACTGGTTTGGAAAGGGTGTGAGGCGTACTTGGCTTACGTTAGTGTTTCTGATTCTAGGGGCTATTCTGTTGGGAATATTAGAACTGTAAGATATTTTTCAATTTTTTTCCTGAGGAATTACCGGGTTTACCTCCGAATCGAGAGGTTGAGTTTAGAATTGAGCTTCTTTCGGGCACCGAAAGAGCTTACTGAGCTTAGGGCACAACTACAAGAGCTACTTGACCGTGGTTTCATCCGTCTGAGTGTGTCTCCATGGGGGCACCAATTCTGTTCATTAAGAAAAAGGATGGGACCATGAGGATGTGTATTGACTATCGGTAGTTAAATAAGTTGACCGTGAAGAATAAGTATCCGCTTTCGAGGATTGACGACTTGTTTGATCAATTCCGAAGAGCTTCAGTGTTCTCTAAGATTGATATCGGGTTATCACCAGTAGAGGGTTAAGGAAATTGATGTTCATAAGACTGCATTTAGGACTCGATATGGACATTACGATTTCCTAGTCATGCCTTTTGGTCTGACGAATGCTCCGGCTGCATTTATGGATCTTATGGACAGAATGTTTTAGCCCTATAGTGGATCAGTTTGTTGTAATATTCATTAATGATACCCTTGTTTATTCTAAGACAGAGGATGAGCATGATGAGCACCTTAGGGTGGTGCTTCAGACTCTGCAAGAGAAACAGCTCTACGCTAAGTTAAGCAAGTGCGAGTTGTGGTTACGAGAGGTAACCTTATTGAGGCATGTGGTTTCTACTGAGGGATTCATATAGATCCGAAGAAGATTGATGCTGTACTGGATTGGAAACAGTCTAAGAAGGTGTCTGAGATCTGTAGCTTTCTGGGTTTGACGGGTTATTGTAACAACCCGTTTTTAGGTCAAATCAGAACAGTAGTTTTAGGACCACAAATTTGAAGTCAAAATATTTATTTTGTTATTTTAATAAGGTCTTCAGCATGATTCATTAATTATGTGAAAGTTTCGTAAATAAATTTTACCGTTTAAATACTTAATTCGATAAAAAAGACTAAATCACGTAAAGTGTAAAACTTGTGTTCTATTAGCTAAAGGTGTCAAATAGTTATAGAACATTAAATTAAAGGTCCCTAAGTGATAAATAGCCCAATTGTGGTTAGTGGATGATGATAGCATGGCAAATGGTGTAATTTTAAATTATTTTTAAGGTTAAAATGGTAAATGGTTAATTAAGGTTAATTATAATAAAACAAAACAAATTTCCTTCTCCACTCATAATCATCAACTGAAAACTAGGGTGAATAAACACCATTTATGCTTTCTTTATTCGGCCAAGCTTTAGTGAGCAATTACGTTACGGTTTTTGATCCGTTTTTAATGATTTTTACGTTTTTGAGCTCATTGCAACTTAATCTAGCTAGCCCGTACCTTCGTTTTTGAAACTGTTATAGATTTTGAATGATGCCATTATTGAATGCTTGAGTTTTTAAATGTTTAATGATAGATTATGAAGGTTTAATGATAGATATACAAGTTTTACAAAGTGATTTTTGACAAAAATGTCAAATAGGGATTAAATTGTGAAAATGTAAAATGTGATAGTTAAAAGTGTGAAATAATGAAAGTTTTGGGCTGCTAGTAGTATATAGGAAATTCAGCTACCATGGGTTATGGCCTAGTTGTGTAATTTTGCATTTTTATGTGTTAAGGACTAAATTGCAAAGTAGTCAAAAGTTTAGGGGTAAATTTGTAAATTAGCCAAATGAATGTTTTAGGTTAAATTGAATTGAATGAAAGTTTGAATTAGTTAATTTGATATTATATAGATCAATATAAACAAATACCGGAACTAGATTGGGGAAAAAGAAAGATCAGCAAATAGACGATAGTCTTCATCCGAGCAACTCAAGGTAAGTTCGTATAATTAGAATGAAACTTCTATATACTTGTAATTATTAAAATGAATATGTATAATGGAGATAATTGAAGTATAAATGCCTTATTGATATAATGTATTTGTTATTGAACCCTATTTGAACTTTATAGATTCATTGGATACGAGTGACATGTTACTGGAATTACCATTTTGGTCGAGTTCCGGCATTTGTTGCGAACTCACCATAGCTCATATGAGCTTACCGATATATCAGCTCAAAAGAGCTTACTGTTTTTGACTCATTGTAGCATACCATTTCAGCTCGATAGAGCTTACCATTTCAGCTCATTAGAGCTTACTGTTATCAGCTCAGGAGGAGCTTGCTGATTATTGCTCGAAAAAACATATACGATAATGAATTGACGGGTTGCTGATGATGTTCACTCGAGTATCCTTTGAAGTTCTAATAAGTTCAACGGGCCTAAATACTGGTTATACGGATAAGTTACGAATTATAAATGTTACTAGTGTTATATATATAATATGTGAATTTTGGAATGATGTAAAGTATTGTATCAATGGATGATTTTATGTATTTGTCAAATGACTAACATGTGATGGATACTTGTGATTAGGTGTTGGTTAATTGAATTGTTGGCATTTTGAATGTTGCTTTGATTATGTTTGAATGGTAAGTTTAATTCTAAATTATATGGGCTTACTAAGCTATAAAGCTTACTTTGTTTCTTTTTCTATGTTTTGTAAAGGTTCGTTAGCTCGCTCGTTCCGGACAAATCGGAGTTGCACATCACACTATCCAATTTTCGATTGGTACTTTTGAACTTGTGGATTTGTAAATATGGCATGTATAGGCTAGTTTGAAAGATGTTATTTATGTTACTTGATATCATGACTTTGGTATATTTCTGTGTATAAGCAAGCCATGTCATTTGGCTTATTTTGATGTTATGTTTTGGTTGAATTGAAGTGTTCTATTATGGTGTGTTTTGGCAAGGAATAATGGAATGAAATTATGTAATAACCCAAAATTCACGGGCATCAGAAAAGTACATTATCGGGCCTCTGTCTTAACAAAATGGGTTCGTAAATAATTATTAGGAGTAATTGTGAGTCTAGTAATGTGTCTAATTAAATTTTAATTGGATGAATTTAGTTTAATTAAGAGAAATTAAGAAAAAGGACTAAATAAAATAAGGTGTAAAAGTTGAATTATATATTAAAAGAAAGTATAAAAGGGCAAAATGGCAATTAAGCTAATTCATAAATATGAGACGGCATAAGTTGATTGAGTTGAAGATATTACAAAAAGTTTAATTAATAATTATTAAGGTTTCATATTAAATTATAAATTATAATAATAATTATTATATTATGAAATAAGTTAAATAAAGACAAATGTATGGTAATGGTTTAATACAAGTGTATTAATTAAAATACATATAATTGCAATACATGTATTATTCAAGTATAAGATATTTATTATTTATTTTTATTAAGTAAAAGATAATTATTAGATAATTAATTGAATTATAAGATTTTACAAGTGTATGGTATAGATGATATTGTACATTTATGAATAAAATATATATGTACATTTGTAATATTATTATTTGTTGTTAAATAGTTTTTTTATTAAATAAATAAATATATGGTACAAAATTTATACAAGTGTAATAATATAAATATGTACAAATGTAATTAAATAATAGATTTACTTAAAATTTAAGCATAAGATATTTTATATTGATATTATATTAATTATTAAGCAATTAAAACAATAAAGTAAATAAATTAAAGTAAATAAAAGAAACTAAAGAAAGAAAAGAAGTAAAAGAAACAAAAAGAACAGCATAAGTCATTCGAATAGGGGAAGAAAGAATACGAAAGAAAAATAAAAGGGAAAACTAGGGATGTGTAGCTTGAAGTTTAATTGGTAAGTTAAATTAAGCCCTTTTTACTTAATTTTGATGTTTTAGGAGTTTTAGAACAAAGTTTTGTTAAATTTAAGTTAAAATTTTGGAAGTTCTTAAAGTTTTTAAACATGGTTCATGTTGAATAAATTATTGAATTAGGGATTTAATTGAATAAATTTCAAGTTAGGATTGATAAATGGATTAAATTGTAAAAGAAACTATGAGTTTTGTGATTGAGGGATTAAATTGAAAGAAGTTTTAAATTAGGGTTTTATTATGAATACTTGATAGTTAGGTTAAATTTGATAGGAATTTGAATAAGAATGAAGTATGAATTAAATTAGTAAAGTGAATGAGTTAGTTAGGACCTAATTGAAAATAAGGTGTAAATTGAAAAGAAATTCAATTATTTGTTATAATGAGTGTTGTAATTAATGGTATAATTATTTTAATTTCTATAGCTAACGTAATACCGGGGACCTCGACAAAGAAAGGAAAGGAGAAGGTTTACGAAGAGTAATTCAAGAATTATGGTTTGTATTTCTATAAACTGAACTTAACATTTAAATTGTTGTTTTTGTTATTATATGTTTATGGAAATATATTAAGGTAAGTATTAGTGTTTTGATCTTGAATTGAATATATGTGAATATGTAATTATTCTGAAATGGATATTGAAATGATTAATTACTATGAATTGAGAAATGAATTGAATACCTTATTAACTGTATCGGGCTGAGTCGGATATAGTTGGCATGCCATAGGATTGGAAGTGTTCAGGGATACTTCGACCTTGAGTCGATGAGGCAGTATAAGTGTTGTACTATTACTTCGACTTCGAATCGATGAGGCACCTTGTGTGTCATACTGTTATTGTTACTTCGGTTTAATCCGATGAGGTATTAAGTACTGTTACCGTATTGCTACTGTTTACTTTGGCAAAGCCGATGAGGCATAATGTGCCGTACTGGTGTGTTGGTTGGATTCGTGTATCTGTCTAAGTCCGGGTTATGTTAATAGGGGTAAACTATTGCACTGAATAATTGAATGACTGTTTTACTGGACTGAATAACTGATTGTTATTTATTATTTGATACTAAAAAACTTATTGATATTGAATAACAATAAACAAATAATTGTTATTGGAAAATAATGATTGATACTGAGTTTGAAATAAATTAAAGCACTAGATTGAAAGGTGAATATTTGAATAGTTATTGAATTTGAGTAGTGTTATATATGTATTTTATAATTATTTAAGTATTAGTTTATAGAAATACCACTGAGTGCATACTCAGGGTACGGTTTGTTTCCGTGCGCAGGTTAGGTACAAAAGTGACTAACGACTCAGTATCCAAGCCAATCCCGAACCTAAATCTGTGGTGATGTACTTTTCTCTTTTGAAAATGGCATGTACCTAGGTTGTAATCTGTTGTTATTTTGATACATAAATATTAATGATAAATGATGGTAATGGTTGTTCCATACAATTACATATGTCTTAAACATAGTCTATATCATAGTTTTGGGCAATTTTGTTGAATGATAATTTAAATGAATCAATTAGACATCTTATGTTAGATTTTTATAAACATAAAAATGTTATAACTTTATATTATTATTACTTTGTTATAATTAAAGATGTAAAAATTCATGAATTGATTTGTTTGGATTGGTTTCGATTTGAATTTTCAGGGAAGTTTAGATATTTATAAAGGGGTTATATTGAGTTCGCACAAAAAAAAGTTCAGAGTACTCGAACAAGTCCCGATTCGATTCTAACGTGTGATTTGAACCACGAGGGTCCATTATAAGGACTTTATATTTAAATCAAGTTATGTATGTTATTTATTTTAAATTAATTTTAAATTGTCTGATAGGTTCGGTAATGCTCTGTAACACTGTTCCGGCGATGGTTTGCGATTAGGGGGTGTTACAAATTATGTAAATGAAGTCTTGATATGTAGATGTTAAATGTATAGATTATGCATGTTGTTAAATAAGTATTTGGGTATGAAATGGTTATTTTGGTTGCCAATTGAGTTGCATAAATGAGGTCAATTATACTTGAGAATGCTTGTGTATATAGGGTGGCAAATGGTTTGCAAATAGCCTATTTTTGCCCACACAGGCAGGGACACAGGTGTGTGTCTCAGCCGTGTATGACACACGGTCATGTTGTACGGCCATGTGCCCCCTGGTGTGAATATGAAATTGAATTCAGTATGCTCCACACGACCTCACACACAGGCGTGTGACCGGCCGTGTTGCATAAGTTAGTATACCTTACAGTTTTGGCACAGCCTGATATACGGGTGTGTATGGCCATTTTGAAGGGCACATGGGATAAAAACATGGGCGTGTGGTTGGTCGTGTCACCCAAGTTAGTATCCTCTCCAATTTTCACACGGCCTGGCACACGGGTGTGTCATTGGCCGTGTGACACAAGTCAGTATGTATACCCTGTTTTCACACGGTCTAAGACACGGGTGTGTCTACTAGCCGTGTGAGGCACACGGCCTGTTCACACGGGCGTGTGACACTTGAAATGTGGAAATTTTCCTAAGTTTCTAAAATTTTTAATATGTTATCATTTAGTCCTGAATGCATGATTAAAGCTTTGTATGCTTGATTTAAGTACATATTGAATATGAATGAATGATATTAACTGAGATAAGATGTTATCGGATAAATGATTGTTCTGAACTGAGTTATAAGTCTGGTAATGCCTCTTAACCTATTCCAGGAACGATTACGGGTTAGGGGTGTTATATTTATTGGTATCAGAGCTACAGTTTAGTCGATTCTAGTACTAACGTAGCGTATGTGAGTCTAGCTATACATGCTATATATAAAATTGTGATAGTGTGATGACTCCTAACATTTTCAAATGTGTTTTTATATAGTAGTGGATCCCGAACGAGTTGTAGCAGATGATGTAGAAAGTAACGTGCCAGCTCTTGCTCAAAGGACAGCGCCTAATAAATCTAGACCTGTGACGAGTAATGACGGCGGTGAGGCTAAAGAAGCCTTCTTTTAGATATTGAACTAGTGGTTCATATAGTACATTCGTACGAACCCGGCTTTTCAGCAACCTCCACACCTACCTGTTCCTCAATCGATCCATATATTTCTTCAAGGTATCGATCCTCTGTGATTAAATAAACCAACTATCGATAAGATATGGAAACATAGAGCAGAGGAATTTAGAGCTACTGTTAATGATGATCCTGAGAGAGCCGAATTTTGGCTTGAAAACATGATTCGGGTATTTGACGAATTATCTTGCACACCTGAAGAATGTTTAAAGTGTGTTGTATTGTCGCTAAGAGACACTGCGTATCAATGGTGGAATACCTTGATATCTGTAGTTCCGCAAGAAAGAGTCACTTAGGATTTCTTTCAAGTTGAATTTAGAAAGAAATACATCAGTCAAAGGTTCATTAATCAGAAGAGAAAATAATTCCTTGAATTGAAGCAAGGTTGTATAATAGTTACAGAGTATGAGAGAGAGTTTCTATGACTCAGCAAATATGCTCGTGAATGTGTTTCTTCTGAAGCTATAATGTGTAAAAGATTCGAGGATGGACTGAATGAAGAAATTAGAGTGTTAGTTAGAATTTTGGAGCTGAAAGAGTTTGTTGTTTTGTTTGATCGAGCTTGTAAAACCGAAGAGCTTTGCAAAGAGAAAAGAAAAGCCGATTCAGAGGCTAGAAAGTCTAGAAAGAGATTTATGGGTAAATCACATCAGTCAGCATCAAAGAAATTTAGAGAATATCATCCTCGTTCTAAGGCTTCTGCGGGAAGTTTGATTAGAGATAGAAATGCGAGACAATCAAATTCTAAACCCCAGCCGACATCTGTTGCTAGTGTAGGAAGTGTTAGAAATGTTAGACCTGAATGTAAACATTGCAATTAGTGACATTACGGTGAATGCAGATTAGTGAGTGGAGCTTGCTTTAAATGTGGATCTTTTGATCATTTTCTCCATGACTGTCTAGAAAAGTTTACAGCCGAAAGAGAAAAACTAGCGAAAGTAAGTAACATGGCTACTAGAGGGAGACCACCCCAAAATACTAGAAATGTAAGTCATAATCGAGGTGCTATGAGAGATTCGACTGTGAGATCTGAGGCACGAGCACTTGCCAGAGCTTATGCTATTCGTGCACGAGAGGAGGCATCATCGCCAGATGTTATTATTAGTACTTTTTCTCTTTTTGATACTGATATAGTTACGTTGATAGATCCTGGATCAACCCATTCATATATCTGTATGAATTTAGTATTTAAAAAGAGTTTGCATGTTGAGTCCACAGAGTTTGTAATCAAAGTATCGAACCCCTTAGGCAAATCTGTTTTAGTTGATAAAATTTGTAAGAATTGTCCTCTGATAATCCGGGGTTACTGTTTTCGGGCTGACTTGATGCTTCTACCGTTTGATGAGTTTGATGTGATTCTGGGTATGGATTGGCTGACTATACATGATGCAGTTGTGAATTATAGACGAAAGAATATTGAATTGAAATGTCAAAATGATGAGATTTTTCGGATTAAGTTTGATGAATCGAATGAATTACCTACTGTGATATCATCTATGTTAGCTTGGAAATATTTGAAAAAGGGTTATGATGCATATCTTGCATACGTACTGGATACAAAGGTATCTAACTCAAAGATTGAATCCGTACCTGTTGTTTGTGAGTTTTTGGATGTATTTCCAAAAGAATTACCGGGTTTGCCTCTGATCAGAGAAGTTGAATTTGGTATTGAATTAGTTCCAGGAACAACACCGATATCGATAACTCTATATAGAATGGCTCCAACAGAATTAAAAGAGTTGAAAGCTCAGTTGTAAGAATTGACAGATAGAGGTTTTGTACAACCGAGTTATTCTACCTGGGGTGCAACAGTATTGTTCGTGAAAAAGAAAAATGGCAAGATGAGAATGTGTATCGATTATAGAAAGTTGAATAAAGTGACTATAAAGAAAAAATACCCTCTACCGCAAATTGATGACTTATTTGATCAGTTGAAAGGGGCTACAGTATTTTTAAAGATTGATTTGACATCGGGTTACTATTAGTTGTGAGTTAAAGAGTCGGATGCGCCGAAAACCACGTTCAGAACAAGGTATGAACATTATGAATTCCTTGTCATGCCTTTTAGTTTAACTAATGCTCCTACCATTTTTATGGACTTGATGAATAAAATATTCAAATCGTATTTAGACAGATTTGTTGTTGTATTCATTGACGATATTCTGATCTATTCACGAGATGAATCTGAGCATACAAAACACTTGAGAATTGTGTTACAAACTCTACGTGATAAGTAGTTATTTGCAAAGTTCAGTAAATGTGAGTTCTGGCTCAAAGAGGTTGGATTTTTAGGGCACATTGTTTTAGCCAATGGTATTAGAGTTAATCTGAGTAAGATTTCTGCTATTGTTGATTGGAAACCTTCGAGAAACGTATCTGAAGTCCGTATTTTTCTAGGCTTAGTAGGCTATTACCGAAGATTCGTGAAAAAATTTTCAATGATTGCGACACCAATGACACGACTACTACAAAAAGATGTAAAGTTTGAATGGTCAGAAAAATGTCAGTAAAGTTTTGAACAATTGAAAGTATTGTTAACTGAAGCACTAATTTTGGCTCAACCGAATCAGGAAAAGAATATGTGATTTATAGCAATGCATCATTAAATGGTCTGGGATGTGTTCTAATGCAAGAAGGAAAAGTTATAGCTTATGCTTCTCGATAGTTGAAACCGCACGAAAAGAACTATCCGACGCATGATTTAGAGCTGACAGCAATTGTATTCACATTGAAGATTTGGCAACACTACTTATATGGTGAGAAATTCCACATTTATACAGATCACAAAAGCTTGAAATATCTAATGTCACAGAAGGATTTGAATTTTCAACAATGAAGATGGCTTGAGTTATTGAAAGATTATGATTTTGTGATTGATTATCACCCGGGAAAAGTTAATGTAGTTCCTGATGCCTTGAGCAGAAAATCATTGTTTGCGTTACGAGCAATGAACACCCAGTTGATGATATGTGATGATGGGTCTATTTTAGCTGAATTAATATCTAAACCGGTATTTCTTCAACAAATTTTTGAAGCTCAAAAAGATGATCGTGAACTACAAGCTAAACGAGTTCAATGTGAGTCTAATTATGATTCAGAATTTCATATTGAAACTGATGACTGTTTAATGTTCTGAAATAGAATTTGTGTACTAAAAAATACAGAAATTATTCAGAAAATCTTGCATGAAGCACACAGTAGTTGTTTTTTTGTACATCTGGGTAGTACCAAGATGTATAATGATTTGAAACAGCTGTACTGGTGGTCGAGTATGAAATAGGATATATCAGAGTTTGCATCGAAATTTTGATTTGTCAACAAGTTAAAGTTGAACATCAAGTACCATCGGGTTTACTACAACTTATAATGATTCCTGAGTGGAAATGGGATAGAGTTTCAATGGATTTCGTGTCAAGATTGCCCCTAACTCCGAAAAAGAAAGATGTTATCTGGCTTGCCGTTAATCGACTAACGAAATCTGCTCATTTTATACTGGTACGTATAGACTACTCACTTGATAGATTAACAGAATTGTAAATTTCTAAGATTGTTCGATTGCATGGTGTGCCATTTTCTATTATTTCTGATAGAGATCCGAGATTTACATCGCGATTCTGGAAGAAACTGCAAGAAGCTCTGGGAACAAAATTGAATTTTAGTACTGCTTTTCATTCTCAGACTGATGGTCAGACTGAGAGAGTTATTCAGATTCTCAAATACATGTTGAGATGTTGTATTCTAGAGTTTGAAGGTAGTTGGGAAAAATACTTACCGTTGATTGAATTTGCGTATAACAACAGTTTCCAAACGAGTATAAAGATGGCACCGTACGAAGCTTTATATGGCCACAAATGTCGAACTCCACTATATTGGACAGAATTGAGTGAGAAAAAGATTCATGGGGTTGAATTAATTAGAGAAACTGAAGAAAAGTGAAAACAATTCGAGATAGTTTAAAAGCAGCTTCAGATCGACAAAAATCTTATGCGGATTTGAAACGTAGAGAGATTGAATTTTAAGTCGGGGACCGAGTGTTTTAAAAGTATCACCGTGGAAAAAGGTTCTTCAATTCAGTCACAAAGGAAAGTTGAGTCCACATTTTATCGGGCCGTATGAGATTATCGAGAGAATAGGGCCTGTAGCATATCGACTAGCTTTACCATCAAAACTTGAAAAGATTCATAATGTCTTTCATGTTTCTATGTTACGTCGATACAGATCTGATCTGTCACATGTTATCTCACTGATAGATGTTGAAATACAAGCTAATTTGACGTATAACGAAGAACCAGACAGGATTCTGGCTCGTGAAATCAAAGAATTGAGAAATAAGCGCATAGCCTTGGTAAAGGTTCTTTGGCATAAACATGGGATCGAGGAATCTACGTGGGAAACCGAAGAAGCTATGCGAAAACAGTACCCTAACCTTTTTACCGATAAGATTTTCGGGGATGAAAATCCCTAAGGGGGGAGAGTTGTAACAACCCGTTTTTAGGTTAAATAAAAAAAGTGGTTTTGGGACCACAAATCCGAAGTCAAAATATTTATTTTGTTATTTTATTAAGGTCTTCAGCATGATTGATTAATTATGTGAAAGTTTCGTAAAGAAATTTTACCGTTTAAATGCTTAATTCGAAAAAAAGACTAAATCGAATACAGTGTAAAACTTGTGTTCTATTAGCTAAAGGTGTCAAATAGTTATAGAACATTAAATTAAAGGCCCTTAAGTGATAAATAGCCCAATTGTGGTTAGTGATGATAGCATGACAAATGGTGTAATTTTAAATTATTTTTAAGGTTAAAATGGTAAATGGTTAATTAAGGTTAATTATAATAAAACAAAAAAAAATTTCCTTATCCATTCATCATCATCAATTGAAAATTAGGGTGAATAAACACCATTTTTGCTTTCTTCATTCAGCCAAGCTTTAATGA
The DNA here is from genome assembly GCA_025698465.1 of Gossypium longicalyx. NCBI lineage: Eukaryota > Viridiplantae > Streptophyta > Magnoliopsida > Malvales > Malvaceae > Gossypium > Gossypium longicalyx. The sequence continues at coordinate 43,611,142 of CM046999.1, forward strand.
GCAATTAAGGTACGATTTTTGATCCGTTTTTAATGATTTTTACGTTTTTGAGCTCGTTGCAGCTTAATCTAGCTAGCCCGTACCTTTATTTTTGAAACTATTATAGATTTTGAATGATTGCATTGTTGAATGCTTGAGTTTTTAAATGTTTAATGATAGATTATGAAGGTTTAATGATAGATATACAAGTTTTACAAAGTGATTTTTGACAAAAATGTCAAATAGGGATTAAATTGTGAAAATGTAAAATGTGATAGTTAAAAGTGTGAAATAATGAAAGTTTTGGGCTGCTAGTAGTATATAGGAAATTCGGCCACCATGGGTTATGGCCTAATTGTGTAATTTTGCATTTTTATGTGTTAAGGACTAAATTGCAAAGTAGTCAAAGGTTTAGGGGTAAATTTGTAAATTAGCCAAAAAGAATGTTTTAGGCTAAATTGAATTGAATGAAAGTTTGAATGAGTTAATTTGATATTATATAGCTCAAGATAAACAAATACCGGAACTAGATCGGGGAAAAAGAAAGATTGGCAAATAGACGATAGTTTTCATCCGAGCAACTCAAGGTAAGTTCATATAATTAGAATCAAACTTTTATATACTTGTAATTATTGAAATGAATATGTATAATGGAGGTAATTGAAGTATAAATGCCTTATTGATATAATGTATTTGTTATTGAGCCCCATTTGAACTGTATAGATTCATTAGATACGAGTGACATGTTACTGGAATTACCATTTTGGTCGAGCTCCTGCATTTGTTGTGGACTCACCACAGCTCATATGAACTTACCAATATAGCTTACCGTTTCAGCTCATTAGAGCTTACTGTTATCAGTTCAAGAGGAGCTTACCGATTATGGCTCGAAAGAGCATATATGATAATGAATTGATAGATTACTGATGATGTTCACTCGAGTATCCTTTGAAGTTCTAATAAGTTCAACGGGCCTAAATACTGTTTATACGGATAAGTTACGGTTATAAATGTTACTAGTATTATATATAAATATGTGAATTTTGGAATGATGCAAAGTATTGTATTAATGGATGATTTTATGTATTTGTCAAATGACTAACATGTGATGGATACTTGTGATTAGGTGTTGGTTAATTGAATTGTTGGCACTTTTAGTGTTGCTTTGATTATGTTTGAATGGTATACTATTTAGAGTTTTCACTTAATGGTTTTTTTTTTTTAAAACAAGTTTTATTGAGAGTTTATATTATCTAGGACTCTCTCTGGACTTTATGGTTTTCTTAAACATGACAACCTATATGCTATCAAAGGTTTTTCTAAAACACGACGAATACGACGGCATTTTCAAAATATAATCGTCCTAAGGCTTTCCACTGTAACATGTTTTCTTGCAAATTAATTAACTAAACGGTGTTTTGATTAAACTTGTGAATTATGCAATGTGAACATTTTTGACGTGACAACTTCGTTTCCAAACTCTTTCCTTGTGACGTCGCTAGATTCGGCCATAGCGTCTAGGCCGGGTTTGGGGTGTTACATTTTTTGAAAATCATTTTTCGAAAATTAATTTTTAGTGAAACAAACGGAGCCTCAGTTAGAGTTTGAAAGGAGATGAGACGAAATTGTTTTGAACAAAAGAAATTTGCTCGTAGGGAATTGAAAAGGAAAAAAAAAAATTATGAAAATATAACTCGTAAAATATCACTAAAAATTATATTAAAAAAATGAAAGGGTCTATGTTACAATTTTTCCTTCCATAAATGCTTTTTTTCTTCTTCCTTTTTGGTCACATGTACATAGTTCTAAGCTTTTGAAAATGCATTTGGCCAAAAAATACTAATAAATTTCTATACAATATTCAACGATGACGCTTTTTATAATTAATTTGTGGAAAGAAAAAAGTTTTTTTTTTAGATGCCATTGAAACAATGGCATTGAAATTTAGACATTCTAAAAATACGATATGAGCACAACATGCACGCAATACTCAGTGTTTGCTTTTGACTGAAACTTGAAAGTGATATCTACTTCACTATTCTTATCCGACATTTTGGTAAAATAATATGGCTTACTTGGAATTTGTTATCCAATTTGAAAATGTCATTTTGAAAATAACCAGTAAGTTGTATTCCATTTGTTATGTAATTTCAAAATGTCATTATAATCTAAAATGGCTATTTGAGATGCTCCCTTAAGTTAAAAATCAAGTTTAGTTTCAAAAGCACGTGTATAAGACGAAAGGCATCATTTCATATATTTGAAAACTTTAAATCTCAAATTTAATATAATTGGTTCATTAGTCATACATAAAAGTGATATGTCATCAATATCTTTTTTTTATACAAAATTTTAAAATTATCCATAATTTCTTTTCAATCCTTCAATAATAAAAAGAAAATATGTTTAAGTGTGTTTAAACTCATATCCAAACCGATAATGTTTTTATTAACCAAACCACTATACAAGTTCCTTTTTTTTTCACGAAAAATACTCTTTGAATGCTTTTTTGCTTTCATATATATTCTTCTTTTTAATCTCCAAAAGAATATTTTGTGAATTCAATTTCAGCATCTTTATTTATAAAAGCTAAAGCTTCCTTTGTATGGGAGACTTAAATATGTATAAAGCTCGGATTACCCACAAAAATTGGGTAAGTTTGATTCTTTCCATGTATAAATTATAAGAATATATTAAAATAAAATAAATTTATATTATTTTAAACATTAAATAATTAACTCAGGATTCACCTTAAATCGAATTTAAATTATAATAAAAATGAAAATAAATCCACTATTACCTAACACAAGTCTTAAATAAATTATTCAATAAAAAACTACTCTTAAGTTAGAAGGTTTGTATTGATCATTTGGCATTCTCTCGTAATTTCAAAGTTGATGTTTACAAATTCAACAACAAGAAATGATTTATGTTTTGGCAACGAAGATGTAAACAACATTAGACACTTCTGGAGGAGTTGATAAGTCTTCATTCAAAGTTTCAATCGTACAAAATATGGCACCAATTTCTGAATATTTTTGCTGCAATCAATTTTATTCAGCTTTAAAAGTATCCCCACCATCCTACAAGTTTGATTTAAGTTTATATATAGCTAAATCTTCTTCAATTTATTCATATTTTTGTATTAAAATAAACTTGCTTAATAAGAAGTATTGAATATAATGGTAAATCGTATTACACTTTTAAAGGGAGGATTCAAGTTCAAACTTTGAAAATAACATTATTAAGAAAGACAACCACAAATTCTGAAAAAATTAGTCTCTATAAAATAAAACAGACATAAAAAATACCTTGATTCATTATAAAAAAAAATCCCAAATTCTAAATCCAATGTGTTCTATATCTGTTTAATGTGGTAAATTTAAATTTGAATTGATTGAAAATTTAAAATTTCTTATTTAAATTTAATTATAATAATCGATTAATATCACTATAAAATATTTTAATCTTTTATTATTTTAAGAATAGAAGAATGGGTCATTCTAGTCGGTCCAAACCTTAGCAAAAGTGAAAGTTTCAAGTTCTGAGTGTTCAAGATTGAGACTTATCATGCGTAATTATATGTGTGTCTTTGAGTTTCACTCTATGTTATCATCATATAAATTTTAATTCAATTAGAGACTTGAAGAACTATACATATAATTGTACATAATAAGTCCCAAACTTAAATACCTAAGATCCAAGACTCTCGTCTTCACCAGCTGAGTCAAAGCCTCATTAGCTACTTTTATATATTTTTAAATTCATAGTTAGAACATATCATTTCCTTTGATTTAATGAGGGTATGTGTTGGAATCATGAAATAAAATATTTTAAAAAATAAATTTAAAATAATTAATCTACATGTTAACTCACAAATTTTAATTCAAAATTAGCATCTAATTTTAAATAACTAACCGCCCATGTTTTGTGTTGGGTTGATTATTTATTTTTCTCAAATTATAGAGTAAAAGTTTTGAAGGTTAAAATATGATTTTAAGTCCCTATACCCTTTGTATATTTGTAATTTAGTTTCCCTACTTTTATTTTTAGGAATTTAGTCTATTTACTTTTCGAATTTAAAAATCCGAGTCCAGTTGTTACTATGATTAAAATTCTTCCTTAAAAACACCATTCGAACTTGTCATTATAAAATATGTTTTGTTGGAATAGTCACTACAGCAAAATAGGTTTTTAGCGGCGTTTTTCTTCAAAACGCCACTAAAGAGCGAGCATAAGCGGCGTTTTTAAAAACGCCGCTAAAGATCGATCTTTAGCGGCGTTTTTAATAAAAGCGCCACTATAGGTTCACATTTAGTGGCACTTTAAGAAAAAACACCGCAAAATTTACGCTAAACGCCGTCGTTTTAGTGGAGCTTTAGTGGCATTAGCAGCGTTTGTACAAAAACGCCGCTATAGATCAGTATTAGTGGCGTTTTCAAAAAAGCGCCGCTAAAGGTGTGCATATAGCGGCGTTTTTTTTAAAAAACGCCGCAAAAAAAATTGCAAAATGCCATCGTCTTATATTGACCTTTTTAGTGGCGCTTTTATAAGAAACGCCGCTATATGTCTTATGTAGAGCTTTTAGTGGCGCTTTTATAGAAAACGCCACAAATTCTGATCTTTTTTTTTGTACTTTAAGTGGTTTATTTATATTAAAATACAATTTATTTTTAATTGAATATTTATATTCTTCAGAAAAAAATAATGACACGTAGGAAAAATTTGAAAGTAAAAACATAGAAAAATCTTTGTTAAAAATGATAAAATACTATTATTTAAAATAATTTTAAAGATTTTTGGTATATGACTGATTGTTTTTTTAATTTATATGTTAAATATTTTCTTATATAATTGTAAAAAAGATTGTATTAATTTCAAAATATTGAATTAATTATCATTATAGTTTAGGGTACTTTACGGTTTAGGGTATATGGTTAAGGGTTTAAGGTTTATGAGTTATTATTTTAAGGTTTAGGGATTATGGGGTTTAAGGGTTATGGTACTTTAAGTGTCAGGGGTTAGGGGTTTAGAGTTTATGTTTTATGATTTAGGGTTTATGGATTATGGATTAGGGATTTGGGTTTAGGATTTTGATTAATTAGTATTTTTTTAATTTATATATGAAATAATTTCTTATATAATTGTGAAAGAGATAGTGTTAATTTTAAAATATTGAATTAATTACCTTTATATATAGTTTAGGGTTTAGGGTTTACAAATCAGGGTATATGGTAAGGGTTTTAGGGCTTATGAGTTACAACTTTAAGGGTTAGTGAATTATGGGTTAAGGGCTGGTGTTTAAGGTTTAGGGGTTAAGGGTTACGGGTTATGGGTTTAGGGTTTAGAGTTTATGTGTAAGGTTTATGTTTTTAGGGTTTAGGGTTTAGGATATAAGGTTTGGGGTTTAGGGTTTAAGGTTAATAAATTATGGTTTAAGGGTTGGGGTTTAGGGTTTATGTGGTTAATGGTTATATGTTACAGGTCGGGGGTTTAGGGTTTATGTGAAGGGTTTAGGATTTTAGGGTTTAGGAATTAGAGGATTAGGGTTTAGATAAATTAGTATTTTTTAATTTATATATTAAATAATTTTTAATTTAATTGTAAAAGATATAATATTAATTTTAATATCTTAAAATATTAGAGTAGTGGTGTTTTTGAAAAAAATGAAATTATTTAGATTAAATTTTTAGATTAAATTATTTAAGAGATAATAGATAAACTTTATATATTTAAATATTAGATTTAAAAAAAACATTGATAACAAATAAAAATTAAATACAAAAAAAATGAATATAAAATGAAGGTTAGTGGCGTTTTTGAAAAAAATGCCACAAAAAGCATTTATCTTTAACTAAAACACTATCGTTTTAATTGGAGCTGGAAGGGGATTAGTGGCACTACCTTACAAACGCCGCAATATATGGGATTTAGCAGCGCTTTTCCAAAGCGCCACAAACGTTTAAATTTTTTATGAAACGACGCCGTTTTCTTTTCTAACATTTTATCCTCCTCATACCCGACACTTAGCCATTTCCAGCATTAATTTCCACCCTTTAACAGATTTCCCCCAATTCCCTTAATCCCTAAATTTTCCCCAAATCCCTAAGCATCTGAAGCTCTTGAGGCTACCCGACCACCTACTCGTCGCCGTCCGCCATCCTCACTGTTGCGTCGTCGTCGCTCTCCACTGCCGCAACCATAGGTAAATGCTGGTTCAGTTTTCTTGATATGTCATTAATTAGTTTTCTTGTTATATCATCCAACCCCATTGTTGAGGGCATAAATATTGCTTAGGAGACTGCTGCATGTGCTTATATATGTGTGAGTAACCTGCTAAACAACAATAAAGCTTGGACTAAAACAACAATTAGACCGATAAAACAAAACAAAACATTGGAGAATTAGTGGCCGAAGAGATGGAGGCGCATCCACCACTGCCTTATCCATTTTCGCTGTTAGAGGGTGGCTTTTAGGTTTTTCTTTTTTTAGATTTGTTAATGAAGGAGCATATATGTAATTAAATGGTTAGAAGTTTAACATAACTTCATTATGAAAGGTATTTGCAGATTATGAATATTAATATTTTCCAAGTTTGTATACTCAATATTTATTAAGAATGTTTTGTATTTTTTATATATCAATAAATTAATAAATACTTTAAATTTTTTATTAAAAAAACTATAGTTATTATCATGAGACATTTTTTCTATTTAAGATTTAAAAAAAAAACATTTGCAAAATATTAAAAAAAATTAATATTAGTCGATTTCTTTTACTAATATAAAACTAATCGAAAGGGGTTCCAATAATAAAGGAATGTTCATTCACCTTAATCAGTCAGCTGGTTGTTATATGTTGGGCTACCCAACAAACAGCATGTCACCTCACCTTGTCTAATAGTCCAACCTTGGCAAGTGCCTTTGGAATTTAGCAACCGAATTTTTTGGCACCAACTTTTCTTTCAAAATAACATATGCACCCAGTCCATTTCAACACCATGTGACTGTTATATCTTTTTGCTCAACTACGCAACAAGTAAGTGTGTGCTTGTTTGTTTTCGGTTAATTTCTGTAAATCATAATTATATGGATTTAGTTTTTTATTTATTATTTGAATAAAATTTGTCCTTCCATTTTCTTTTAATTGCTTTATTTTAGTTCTAAGCTTAACGGATTTTGTTGCTATCGTTAAATAATGACATATTGTTCCCTGAATTTACTACATTTTGATTTGTGTAACCTTATTAAAACAAGTCTTCAATAGAAAGTTGAGTCGCTACTTTCTTCTTATTGTTTATAGGAAGAACAAATTATGTGAATTCAACTTTCTCAAACACACAAACTTTTTTGAATTTAGATTGGGAGGTGCTAGTTCATAAAATGATTGATTACCTTTGGTAATATTGTTACCAGACAAATAGTACGTACATTATTAAACATGTTACAATACCATGTTTGGTTCAAGGTAGAAGTTGAAATAATTATAGACTCAGATATTTAATTATCGATTTGCTCTTAGTAAATAGTAAATGATGAGTAATTTGACAATGTTTTTGTCAATTACAGAACGGACAAGTTTCATCACCCACAAGATTCATTCTTTTGGGTCAAATTACTTTTTTAGGAAAAGATATTACAGTATATGTTATCTAGATAGGGATGAGTGTTATGTGCTCAACAAAAATTTGTCAACTTTATTCATGTAGTATTTGAATGATGATACTTCATATCATATACTCGAATATATGTCAAATGCAGCTATTAGATACCTTTAAAAAAATAGTGTCTAAATAACGAAACCAGCAAAAAAAAATTGCCAATATCTCCCAAATCAACTTGTGTTAAAATGTTTGAAATTGGAAGGTGGGAAACTGAGAATGGACATAAATTTGACATTCTTTTTTTTTTGTTTTTTATTATACAATTAACATGTATTACAAAAGAATAAATTGCTATAATTATGACCTGAAAAAGTACAATTTGTTTCTTCATAGTTCGACGCATTCATCATCTACAACCTCAATATCATCGTCCCAGTCCAGTTGAAAAGAGTTCGCTGATCTCATCAACTCTGCTAGTCTAGTAACATCCTCCAGATACGTTGGTTGGTTAATAGCCTGGAGTATGAATTGCATACCTCTCTTAATTTATAAATTTCTATAATTAAATCCTATATTAATAGTTTATTATTTATGTTTTTGATCCCTATTAATTTTCAAATGTTACAGCTTAATATGATTAATCCCTTAAATCTAAATTGATTATTTAAGGTAGCTTTTGGTGCGATCGAAAATGGTCACATTCTTGGAAATTTAATTAGTTGAAAAGTGGTTTCAACATTTAATATGTCAAATTTTATTTACTTTTCTTGGAATTTAATTTTCCCTTGTAAGTTATTTTCTTATAAATATGAAAATGTGATTCCATGATAAAAGGTGAGAAAGTTACTCTCCCATATAGATTGGAAAGTTACTACTTGATTTTCTCTTACTTCAATGGATTTTTTGCAAATTTTATATATAAATAATTTTTTTATTCCGAAAAAAGTTTTATATAGACATGATTTTATATGCATCTATTCCGAGCATGTACTTTTCCTACATTTGCACAATAATCATGTTTATCTTTTCTCAATGTTGATGATGACTACAGTTAGGAATCGGTGAAGAGAAGGTTTCGCAAATCAGACGCGCTATTCAAAAATATGGCAATCTCATAGGCTTCAGTGAGTTACAAGAGCTTCTTCACTCTGCTTTTTTTTTTTTTTTTTTTTTTTTTGCATATTGGGCATTGCTATTTGATATGATATTCATGTATGATATATATCTGGCTATGGATATAGTCATATAGAGATAGTATCTTTAAAGATACCTAAAATACATAAAGAAGCTTTAAGAAAATCTGGATATACCCGTATCGAACATATATATTTTTAACATTTTAGAATATTTTTAATCATATTAGACAAATTTCTTGAATTATGTTTGAGGTTTTAATATACATGTTTGTGGAATTAAAATTTACGTTTTCTAGTGGTTCTGTTTTTTTTTTATCTACAGTAGAGCGATTTTCACTCGGAGTAAGAAATCCCATAGCTTTCCTCGCACGGTCTCTGGTTAGTAAATACTTCTATATCTCACATGATACTGTTGACTATGTTCTCGAACTTGAGTGTGAGTATACTTGTGCAGACATAAATTTTTAGAGTGTAGATGCAATGATTTAAGTTTTGATACTAATACATTTAGATATGATTGAAGACGACGAAAATTTTTTATGGTGATGATGGTTTATGATAAATATTAAATTGTAAAAGAAAATAGAATATTGATTATAATTTATTGCATTAAGATCATCAAGTGCTGGCCTTGAACCTAGATCAGCTCTACATTTCTGCAAACGACTTAGATTTTACTCAAAACTGAATAGAAGCTGGCTTGTCGGTCCATAGTCAACTTGTGTATGTACTGCCTTTTATTACTTTTAAGTCTTAAATATTGATTTAGCCTAAATAAATAAAAGGTAAACTGCATTCAAAGTCACAAAATTATTAGTAAATTTTTGTTTTGGTCATTGAACTATTCAAAATTACCATTGTGTTTGTTCAATTTTGTGTTTCTATTGGTTTTCCTTTGTGCTGTTTATAGAGAAGATTGTTGGTTTCGATGCTACTTATGTTGTGATTTCTAGTTTCTACATAATAACTTTGTCACTTGTGGGTTTCAACTTATCAATTTTGTGGATTTTCTACAAATACCACATATGGTAGACAAGTATTTTTTCTTATTTTCCTTCTTTATGATGTTTCTCTTCATAGAATGTAATCTTCTTTGTTCTTTCTCTTAAGTAACTGCTAGATACCCCATATCTCATAGTTGATAAATCTATAGGACACAACCAAACTAAACTTTCTGGAAAACTTATCTCAAAAAACTCTTCACTACTTAAATCAAACCCCAAAATTGCATTACTGAATCCACCAATTTTCCCTCTCTGATACCCTAACCAATGGAGTGCCCCATTAACAAAAGTGGATGAAATCCCTGCTTCAACAGCGTACTTAGGTGAAGTGGGAGTAACCATTTTCCAACAATTTTCATTAAGTGAAAACAAATAAGGTTCAATCAAAGTCTCACATTTTTCAACCCCAACTATAAGTAGCTTATAATCATTGGTTCTCGAATCAAACCCAAACCCAAAATTTAAACGTACATCATCAGTATAGCATCAAATATTTGGTTGAGGCAATGTAATGTATTTTTGAATGGAAGGGTTCCAAAAAATGAAATTCAAAACATCTTGTGGTAGAAAAGTAAGACAAACTAACCCATTGCGAGAACCAACCACTGCAGAATAAGACAAACACCCAAAAACAGGGAATTGAAGCTGCTTGAACTCATCAAAGTCATCATTATCATAATGTAAAAAGTAGTTCTCTTTGCCCTTTTTTTAAAGCACCTAAGGAGGATGAAAGGAGTGTTGTTGGGTTCTGAAAGTGAAGCTTGTAAATAGGTTGAAATGAAAGATGGGTTGCAAATGAGACTGTTCCAGGTCGTACAAACTGACTGCATTTCACCAATCATGTTTAGTTATAAATGTATATTATTGTTTTTTAAAGTTATTCTTTGAGAAAATTTAATTGATTTTTTTAGAAAAATAAAATAATTTTAATTAGTACATGATAATGATGCCATTACTATATACAAAATCATTTTGAATTTGGTCAAAATTTTACTATTAATCATTATATTTTGATAAATATATACATTTAGTTACAACTTTTGATAAATATTGTATATCGTGTTTAGGTTCCTAAGCAAATTGAAATCTTATTGTCGCAATAAGCGTTATCTAGAAGGATCAATTGTTGAAGGGTACTTGGCAGAGGAGTGCATGACCTTCTGTTCTAGATATTTAGAAGATGTTGAAACACGATTGAATAGACCAACTAGAAATGCAGGGCTCAATGATGGCTGAAACTTATTTATTCCAAAGTTATGGAGAACCAATCGGCAAAGTTGAAATTGCAGAATTAGATGATATATCGTGGATACAAGCACATCGATATGTACTTTTTCACCACGATTTAGTTGAACCGTTACACAAGTAAGTTCTAAAATTTCCTCACATATTCGTCGTTTTGATTTGTTTATCTTCTAACCAATTAAACTTGTTTTTAACATAGTGAGTACAAACAAATTTTGAGATCTCGTGCACGCTCTCGAAGATTACAACATCGAGAGATTAATAAGTTATTCACAAAATCTTTTCATGAATGGTTAAGCCAAACGGTATGTAACTAAAGTTAATAAGTTACATATAATCGTGAAATTTAGTTAATCAAATAAGAATGTTTTTACATAATACATTTATAATTCTTCAATTTACTTTCGATTCAGTAGGTTTGGAGTGGGAAGAACGTCAATGATGAAGTTAAATGGCTTTCCCAAGGTCCGAACAGAGTAATAAAAAGATATAGTGTCTTCCTCATCAATGGATACAGATTTCATACAAAGTATCGCGAGAGAATGAGGAGAACTCAAAATTGTGGAGTTGTTGTTAATTCTTCAATTATAAGTTATGCTAGTGCTAGGGACAGTAATCCGGTTGAGGGTAATGTGGAGTATTACGGACTTCTTACCGACATTATTGAGTTGGATTACTATGGCAGATGGAAAGTTGTCTTATTTCGGTGTGATTGGGCTGATGTTAATACTGCTCGAGGAATTAAAAAAGATCAACTTGGTTTTATAATGGTGAATTTCTCTCGCTTGATTCACACTGGACAACAATTGATGGACGAGCCATATGTATTTTCCTCTCAAGTGAAACAAGTTTTTTATTCGAAAGATCCAACTGATAAGGGTTGGTATGTTGTACTCCGGAACACCACTAGAGACTTGTTTGACATGGGTAATAGAAGTAGAGATGACATCGTCAAAAGATCAGAAACATTACCTTTTCCAGACCAAAACTTAGATAAAAATATCCCTAGTACTAGTACACAACATCAATGGGTTCGACATGATGTGGATGAAGATATTTACGAATAATGATGTAGTAAGATTTTACGATTTTTAAATTATATGTACTATTATAATTTTAATCTTGGTCATGTTATATAATTTAACTATTTTATATGTACTATTATTGTTGTAATTTGTTACTAAAACTTTAACTATTTTATGTGTATTGTAGGAAAAATGCGTAGAAGAAGATTACGAGATTTAAGTATTGTCCAAAATACTCCAAATTCGGAAGAAGCAAATAGTGAACAATGAGATTTGTTGGATCTTGAATGTGCCGGAGACACTTGACGAGCCTGAAGAATTTCAAAGTAATGTTAAGTTAATTTTCCATGTGTTGACTTTTATTATTAATTTTTTGTCAATTTTAATATAATAATAGTATATCATTTTTCAGCTGAAAGTGGTGGGATGCGCAGAGTTCGAGGACGTACACTGCTTAGAGATTTATACGACTTAGATCCTGTCGAGCGTGTCAAAGTAAGTAGAAATACTCATGGTCAGCCTGTTGGATTTGAAGCTCGACTTTTAGCAGGCTATTTGGGCATTTTAGCACAAAATGCCAATATGTTGCCCATCAACTACGAATCATGGCATCACATGCCTGATAGCAACAAAAATCAGGCTCTCGGTAATATTAAGGTAACAAATTGTAAATGTAATTTATAATACTTTGGTTTAAGTTTCATTTATATTTACATTCTAAACTTGTGTTTTTTTAGGAGAGATTTGCTTTAGAGGTCTCCGATGATTATATCAAGAAGGCATTGGGTAAAAAATAGAGAGACAATAAAAGCACTTTAAAAAAACATTATTTTAAGAAAGACATAAGCCTCGAGGAAAAATTGAGAAATGTCCCGCCGGGAATGCTGAGGTACCAATGGGAAGATGCGGTTAGATTCTAGAATTCAAAGAAAGGAGAGGTATTGCGCATTTCCAAACTCTTATATATAGTGTTTACTATATACGTAATAATAATTTCATTATGTAAGACCGTGAGCGAGTTGGAACAAGCAGCAAGCAAAAACAAAAATTCACGCACACGGCACGGTCGAGAAGTTTTGCTTCTGTAGCTGAGGCCGAGGTATTATGAATTTATTAATTCTTTCAAATATTAATAAATTTCTACTATTAAATAATATTTTTACTACTATATTGTAGGAAGTCAAATCTGGACAAAAATTTGGACGCCTTCAGCTTTTTGAGATTACGCATAGGAAGAAAGATGGATCTCCTATGACATCTGAAGTTGGAGAAATTATGGTGTAACGCCCCAATTTTCAAGAATTCTGTGAATGATTGGTAAAATTTAAAATTTTGTGTTCTGTCTGCTTGATGAAGGTTTAATTATGATAGGTGGCCTCTAGAAGGCCAAGCTTAGGTTAAAATCCAGTAATTTTAGGTGATTTTAATCCATAGGGAAAAAGGGGTTCTGGTTAACTGGGCTTTTAAGTATTAACTGGGTAAAAGAGGACATAAGGAAGCCTGTGGTAAGATGGCATGTGAAGCTACTTAGGGGCTTTAGAGGTGGCGTGTGGATGACCAAGGAGGGCTAAGGTTCGAGTCACAAGGTAAGCAAATTAATGATATTAATTTTTATGTACAGAAAAGGTAAGCAGTGGAACTGAAGTGAGAGTCTGTCTGGAGAAGATTTAGGAGCTGATAAGGGAGAGGATTTAGGAGCTGATCAGGGAGAGGATTTAGGAGCTGATTAGGGTGAACTGTGTTGGCCGAATGGTGGACTCTTGAGGAGCAAGAGTTGGCCGGCCAAGGGATGCTTAAGGGGAGCTAAGGTTAGTGCCAGTATAAATTCGGCATTAGTGGTAAGTGGTGCCGTTTCCTGACTATTCTCTCTTCTTTGCTTTTTCTCTTCTCTCCATCCACATATTCTTTCCTTATTCTTTTCCCCATAGCCGAATCCTTCAACCACCCTACTCTATACCACATTCCTTCCATTATTTTTAAGACTATAGCCGATTGCCTCAAATCCCGAAATCCCGAAAACTTGACTCCTTTTGTACCGATTTTTCCCTAGCCAAATCTCTTATTTTTCTCATCATCTTTGGCCAATTCTCTCAACCTTTAAACCCCAGGTTTCTGTCGACAATACCACAAGTAAAAACCCTCATATTTTATCTTTCTCAACACTTTTGCAAAAAGCCGAAACTCCCACACTATCCTAGGGACATAGCCGAATACTGAGATCCCTGAAGGCTCAAATTTTGTTATCGTTTGAGGGCTTAGAACTGCATCAGAATCAAGTAGGAACTAAGGGGGAACGTTGACTGAAAGAATCGGTGGTAAGTCTTTCCAACTTAGTCTATCTTGCATAATTTAAGAAAAGCCGGAATCCCTAAAAGGTTAGGGAGGTTGTCGTTTTTTGGACTTGTAGCCCTAAGGGGTTGTGATAATAGTATTATTTTGGTAATAGTGTGATTAAGAGGCTATTGATCAAGGGCTTGGACAAGTGGAGCGAATGGATCTGGATCGAGACGCTATTTTCGGCAAAGGTAGGAACGCTAAGGCCTAAGGTGTTGTTGGCCGAATATGGTAAGAAGTTAATGTGTAGTTCATTTCGGTAGTAAGATTAACGTGTTAGTATTATAATTGTAGGCAGATCGTGCGTGGATCTCGTCAGCGAATCGTCATAAAATAGGTGTGTAACTGACACCCTCTCATAGACTAGATCGGCAAAAGCCAAAAAGCCGAAATGCCGGAAAGTTGGTATTTTTGGTAATTTGCGAGTGTGCGAATGCTCGTAAGATAGTTGGGTTTGTATGTTTGGTATTCTGAAGGTAATAAACTGTAGTACATGCGATTTCGTACATTTTGATAATTTGGGCTTAATGGGCCAAAAATCGGGTTCATGGGCCAACAGGCTCAATTTGGTAAGCATGCGCGGTAAGTATTCTGATAGTACGTAAATGGATAGGATATACATGAAAACCCTAAAGGTAGCTAAATTGCTACAATACCCTTATGTATGGAAAATTACCATGATACCCCTAGGTGTAAATGACCAATATGCCCCTAGGGTTGATTTTGTCTGAAAAGCATGTTGATTTAAATCGGTATGATGTATGCCATGAATGAATATTTGTTGCATGGGAACATGGGTTATATTATGAAGGAAGCGTCCTGGTGGCTATGCCACAATTATCTGATCTGGTGGCTCTGCCACATATATCTGTTCTGGTGGTTCTGCCACGATTATATGTATCTGGTGACTCTGTCACATAATCTGTTCTGGCAGCTACGCTGCATATTTCTGTGGCGTGTAGCGGTTGGGTGGGTCGAGTAGTCTCCCCACATGATGAAAGGTTGGTATGGGGGTGCATGTGGTTGGATATGGGTTGGGTTATGCATATACATGAAATATCTGATCTGATCTGTTATGGGCCTATGGGCTTAATTGCATATCTTGCTCCGGCTAAGGCCAATTTATTCTGTTTCTGTGGTTTGAACTGATATGGGCTATGGTTGGGTTAATTTTACACACTGAGTTTCCCCAAACTCATCCCCTATTTTCATCCATGCAGGTAATCCCCAACCATAGTGGGCTTGGAGCCGCGAGGGATTCGGAGTGGCCACTCGTTCTGCAATATGGATTTCTTCTAGTGATTTGGACTTCAATTTTCTTTACTTTGATGATTTGGGTTTTGTTATGTAATAAGGCCGCTTATGATTATTTTTTTGGGTTTTGATTTATAACTTATCATGATGATCTTAAATTATATTAACTATCAAAATGGGCTAGATCTAGAGTTCGTTTTCCAAAAACATGAACTGATTTCAAAGTAACACGATTACAAACAAGGCTCCTGCTATGATAACGTTTTCCAAATTTAAATATGTTTTTTTTTCTAAAATAGACATAATTACAATGGTAACCCAAAAATATACGCGATGTTAGAGTGTGGCAATGGCGGTGTACATGTCTAGGATTGGATCCGAGAGAGCTTGGTACTTAAGCGATCCGATGGACTCACCTCCTCTTTCTCGGCTTCCTACCGGTGCACGACTTCCATTCACTTTAAACCCTTAATGAATTAATCCTTTGAACATCAAGTGCGATTTTACGAACTTAGATTGGAAAAATGTTTTTAACATTTTGATGTGGCACGTCGGATCCGGTCATAACGTCTAGGCCGGGTTTTGGGTGTTACATTTAGTGGTATCAGAGGCAGGTTGCAACAACTCGGCTGTGGAATGGGTTTACAAAAAACGAAGATTTAAAAAAAAAGTTTTTAAAATCTGGACTTCTGAAGGTGGCATTCGAATCTCACTACCAAGCTCAAAGTATCATTCTCGAATTTCTCTCAATATTTTTCTCGATTATTTATCTCAGATCAAACTCAAATAGGATGCTCTAGATAGGATGATACTAAAACCCTAGGAAAATTTGATAAGAGACTGAAACTGTAGTTAGACTTCGATTCTGCGAGAACAATCTCTGAAATACTGTCTGATTCATAAAACATCTATAATAATCACTGGAATACCGGATTAATGCATAAAATTTGTAAAACAGATAATACGATATGAGTACAAGAGCCACTCGTGGAAGAGGCCGTGGACGTGGCCGAGGAAGGGCTCGAGCGGTATCTTCATCTTCGGGACATATGCCGACGGCAGATACACCGGTACCATCGGCAACGGAAGTAGAGTCACATGATCGTGGTGCCGGGGATGACGCCCTGTCGCAGGTAATGCTTCATGTTCTGGAAAGGGTTGCCGAGGCAAGCAATGCAACAGCGAGTTCGGGGTCCATTTCGAACGACTCGGCCAACGGAGCGAGAGATTTTTAGGGGTGTGTGCGTATCGCCCGAATGTGGCGTAATATTGGTTGGAGGCCACGTAACGAATTATGGATGACTTGGATTGCTCTGTGGAGCGGCGAACCGGCGGAGCCGTGTGTCGCTGCTACGGGGCCACGAGCTTACCAGTGGTGGCTCACCGTGAGAGAAGGAACCCAGTGAAAAGGGTAACTTGGGAACTGCATTTAAGACGGTCTTTAAAGGCAAGTATGTTGGGGCAAGTTATGTGGACGCTCGCAGGAAGGAATTTTTGAATCTGGTGCAAGGAGGTAAGACAGTTGCCGAGTACGAGGCTGAGTTTCTAAGGTTGAGCCGGTATGCCGTGGGCATAGTTGCTATGGAATATGAGCAAAGTGTGCGCTTCGAGGATGGTCTTAGGGATGACCTGAGGGTGTTGATTGCTCCGCAGAGGGAGTGAGACTTTGCGGTCTTGGTGGAGAAGGCAAAGATAGCAGAGGAAGTTAAGCGGGCTGAAAAGCAGAATCGAGAGAAGGATCGAAATCGTTTTCAGAGGGATTCAGGACCCTCGGGTGGGGCTAATAGGAATGTTAAGAGAGCAAGAGTAGAGGAACCAGTTCGAGCAGTTAGACCACCAATCTGTGGAGACTGTGGTAAGGTACATTTGGGCGAGTGTAGGAAACGTTCCGGTGCTTGTTTCCGATGCGGATCTATGGAGCATAGAGTTAAGGACTGCCCACATAGAGCTGATCAGGCTCAGGTTGCTGTACAGAGGGTTGTTCAACCCATGAGAGGTGGACCACAACCACCGAGAGGACGTGGACAAGGTAGGGGTGGAAACAGAAATGGCCGAGGTCGAGGGGCACCTGGCAGGGGTGTCGGAAATGCTGAAGCTCGACAGCCAGCCTTGGTGTATGCAGCTCGTCATCGTGAGGAGGGCGATGCACCTGACGTCATAACTGGTACGTTCTTGGTTTCTGGCATGCCATATACTGCTTTAGTGGATATTGGATCTACTCATTCCTATGTTGCATGTGCCATATCTGGGTCGTTGGGTGTGCACTCTGAGAAGATTGTGAGTGGGGTATCTGTGTTAAGTCCTTTGGGTCACTCAGTTAGGATAGAAAAACTGTATAGGAATGTACCCTTAGAAACTCAAGGCAAGGTTTTTCTTAAAGATCTGATGGAGTTACCGTTCGAAGAGTTTGACCTCATTCTGGGAATGGACTGGCTTGTTAAGCATAGGGTGACTTTGGGTTGTGTTGCTAAGCGAATGGTGTTAAGGACCACGGAAGGTGAAGAGGTTATGATGATAGGCGAGCGAAGGGATTATTTGTCTAATGTGGTGTCGGCATTGAGGGCCGAAAAGTGGATTCGAAAAGGTTGTGAGGCCTATTTGTCATTTGTAAGCAAGTCGGAAGAGAAGGGATTGACAGTGGAAAAGGTCAGGACCGTAAAGGAGTTTCAAGATGTTTTTTCAGAAGAGCTTCTGGGATTACCTCCAAACCGAGAAGTGGAGTTTGGGATCGACTTGTTGCCTGGAACGGCGCCAGTGTCTATCGCACCGTATAGGATGGCACCGAAGGAGTTGGTGGAGCTAAAGGCACAAATTCAAGAGTTGTTGGATAGGGGCTTTATTAGGCCAAGCGTGTCTCCATGGGGAGCACCGGTGTTATTCGTGAAAAAGAAGGATGGTACAATGCGGATGTGCATTGATTATCGCCAGTTGAACAAACTGACAATTAAGAATAAGTATTCACTGCCAAGGATTGACGATCTGTTTGACCAGCTTAGGGGGCTTCTGTATTTTCTAAGATCGACCTTCGATCTGGATATCATCAGTTAAGGGTCAAGGAGACAGATATCCATAAGACAGCATTCAGGACTCGGTATGGTCATTACGAGTTTCTGGTTATGCCATTTGGGCTGACGAATGCTCCTGCGGCATTTATGGATCTGATGAATCGGGTGTTTCAACCATTTCTGGATCAATTCGTAGTCGTCTTTATTGACGATATTTTGGTATATTCTGAAACGGAAGCAAAGCATGATGAGCATCTCCGTATAGTGTTACAAGTGTTAAGGGAGAAGGAACTTTATGCAAAGTTCAGCAAGTGTGAATTCTGGTTGAGGGAGGTAACTTTCTTAGGACATGTGGTCTCTGTTGAGGGGATTAAGGTGGATCCTCGAAAAATTGAAGCAGTTTTGGAGTGAAAGCCGCCTAGAACAGTATCGGAGATATGAAGTTTCTTAGGATTGGTAGGATACTACAGAAGGTTTGTGGAAGGTTTTTCAGTGTTGGCTGCACCTCTGACTAAACTCATAAGGAAAGGGGTACCGTTTGTATGGACTGAGTCCCAACAGGAAGCTTTTGAAAGGTTGAAGAAAGTTTTGACTAAAGCACCTGTGTTAATTCAAATGAGAGTCCAGGAAGGATTTTCTCGTGTCATGATGGCGCATCACATGTAGGTTTAGGCTGCATGCTAATGCAGGAGGGTAAGGTGGTTGCATATGCGTCACGGCAGCTTAAGCCTCACGAGGGGAACTATCCTACTCATGATTTGGAATTAGCAGCAGTGGTCTTTGCTCTTAAGATTTGGAGACATTACTTGTACGGAGAAAGGTGTATTATATACACAGACCATAAGAGTCTTAAGTATTTGTTGACTCAGAAGGAGCTGAACGTTAGGCAAAGGAGATGGATTGAGTTGCTTAAGGATTATGACTGTTCAATCAAGTATCACCCAGGAAAGGCTAATGTGGTAGCCGATGCTTTGAGTCGTAGAACCGTATCTGATCTGAGAGCAATGTTTGCTCGTTTGAGTCTCAGATGATGATGGCGCTTTGTTGGTTGAATTGCAAGTAAGGCCAACTGGGTGGACCAGATTAACGGCGCGCTTGAAAGATGAGTCTTTGGTCGCTCGTTTTCAACAAGTTAAGGAAGGGAAACTTCGAGTTCGGTTTAAATGGTGATGGAGTTCGTGTTTCCGAGGAAGAATTTGTGTTCGAAGGACTTTGATCTAAGGCAGACAATATTGAAGGAAGCTCATGGAGGACTATGTGCCATGCATCCTAGAGGGAATAAGTTGTATCACGACTTGCGAGAATTGTACTGGTGGCCTGGACTTAAGCGAGAAGTAATGGAGTTTGTAGGAAAATGTCTGACATGCCAACAAGTGAAAGCTGAGCATCAATTACCTTCTGGACTATTACAGCCGGTGAAGATACCACTTTGGAAGTGGGAGAGGGTAACCATGGACTTTGTGAGTGGGTTGCCGTTGACACCATCAAAGAAAGACTCGGTATGGGTGATTATGGATAGGTTGACCAAATCGACCCATTTCATACCAGTACGTACCGACTTTTCGCTTCAAAAGTTAGCCAAACTGTATGTGGCAGAGATTGTGCGACTTCATGGAGTCCCAGTTTCGATTATCTCTGACCGGGATCCCAGATTCACATCTCGATTTTGGCAAAAGTTGCATGAGGCGTTGGGGACGCGATTGAACTTCAGTACGGCTTTCCATCCCCACACTGATGGTCAGTTGGAAAGGGTCATTCAAACTTTGGAGGACATGTTAAGGGGATGCGTGATTGACTTTCGAGGTAGTTGGGAGGACTACTTACCGTTGGCAGAATTTGCGTACAATAACAGTTATCAGGCGAGTATTCGAATGGCACCGTATGAAGCACTGTATGGTCGAAGGTGTCGTACACCTAGTTGTTAGACGGAGCTAGGGGAGCGACAAGTTCTTGGACCGGAATTGGTGGCTGATACTGAGGCTAAGGTCAGAATAATTAGGGACCGTTTGAAAGAAGCGTCTGATAGGTAAAAATCATATGCAGATTTGAAGCATAAGGAGATTGAGTACTCAGTAGGGGATATGGTCTTTTTAAAGGTTTCTCCTTGGAAGAAGATATTGAGGTTTAGTAAGAAAGGCAAGTTGAGTCCGCGGTTCATTGGGCCTTATCGGGTTTTGAAGCGAGTAGGCCCAGTGGCTTATCAATTGGAATTGCCTCCAGAACTAGACAGGATTCACGATGTTTTTCATGTCTCCATATTAAGGCGTTATCGTTCTGATCCTGCTCATGTCGTGCCAGTCACAGAAATCGACGTACAAACTGATTTGACATTCGAGGAAGAGCCGGTGCAAATATTGGATCGAGATGTTAAGGTTCTTAGAAGGAAATCTGTCCCATTAGTGAAAGTGCTTTGGCGTAATCATGGCAAAGAGGAAGCCACTTGGGAGCCAGAAGAGGCGATGCAACAGCAATACCCTCATCTGTTTGGACCAGGTAAATTTCGAGGACGAAATTTCTTTAAGGAGGGTAGAATTATAACGCCCCAATTTTCGGGAATTCTATGAATGATTGGTAAAATTTAAAATTTGGTGTTCTGTCTACTTGATGAAGGTTTAATTATGATAGGTGGCCTCTAGAAGGCCCAAGCTTAGGTTAAAATCCAGTAATTTTATGTGATTTTAATCCATAGGGAAAAAGGGGTTCTGGTTAACTGGGCTTTTAAGTATTAACTGGGTAAAAGAGGACACAAGGAAGCCTGTGGTAAGATGGCATGTGGATGACCAAGGAGGGCTAAGGTTCGAGTCACAAGGTAAGCAAATTAATGATATTAATTTTTATGTACAGAAAAGGTAAGCAGTGGAACTAAAGTGAGAGTCTATCTGGAGAAGATTTAGGAGCTGATAAGGGAGAGGATTTAGGAGCTGATCAGGGAGAGGATTTAGGAGTTGATTAGGGTGAACTGTGTTGGCCGAATGGTGGACTCTTGAGGAGCAAGAGTTGGCCAGCCAAGGGATGCTTAAGGGGGGAAAATTTCGGCTAGGGTTAGTGCCAGTATAAATTTGGCATTAGTGGTAAGTGGTGCTGTTTCCTGACTATTCTCCTCTTCTTTTCTTTTTCTCTTCTCTCCATCCACTTATTCTTTCCTTATTCTTTTCCCCATAGCCGAATCCTTCAACCACCCTACTCTATACCACATTTCTTCCATTATTTTCAAGACTATAGCTGATTGCCTCAAATCCCGAAATCCTGAAAACTTGACTCCTTTTGTACCGATTTTTCCCTAGCCAAATCTCTTATTTTTCTCATCATCTTTGGCCGATTCTCTCAACCTTTAAACCCCAGGTTTCTGTCGACAATACCACAAGTAAAAACCCTCATATTTTATCTTTCTCAACACTTTTGCAAAAAGCCGAAACTCCCACACTATCCTAGGGACATAGCCGAATATTGAGATCCCTGAAGGCTCAACTTTTGTTATCGTTTGAGGGCTTAGAACTGCATCAGAATCAAGTAGGAACTAAGGGGGAACGTTGACTGAAAGAATCGGTGGTAAGTCTTTCCAACTTAGTTTATCTTGCATAATTTAAGAAAAGCCGGAATCCCTAAAAGGTTAGGGAGGTTGTCGTTTTTTGGACTTGTAGCCCTAAGGGGTTGTGATAATAGTATTATTTTGGTAATAGTGTGATTAAGAGGCTGTTGATCAAGGGCTTGGACAAGTGGAGCGAATGGATCTGGATCGAGACGCTATTTTCGGCAAAGGTAGGAACGCTAAGGCCTAAGGTGTTGTTGGCCGAATATGGTAAGAAGTTAATGTGTAGTTCATTTCGGTAGTAAGATTAACGTGTTAGTATTATAATTGTAGGTAGATCGTGCATGGATCTCGTCAGTGAATCGTCATAAAATAGGTGTGTAACTGACACCCTCTCATAGACTAGATCGGCAAAAGCCAAAAAGCTGAAATGCCGGAAAGTTGGTATTTTTGGTAATTTGCGAGTGTGCAAATGCTCGTAAGATAGTTGGGTTTGTATGTTTGGTATTCTGAAGGTAATAAACTGCAGTACATGCGATTTCGTACATTTTGATAATTTGGGCTTAATGGGCCAAAAATCGGGTTCATGGGCCAACAGGCTCAATTTGGTAAGCATGCGCGGTAAGTATTCTGATAGTACGTAAATGGATAGGATATACATGAAAACCCTAAAGGTAGCTAAATTACTACAATACCTTTATGTATGGAAAATTACCATGATACCCCTAGGTGTAAATGACCAATATGCCCCTAGGGTTGATTTTGTCTGAAAAGCATGTTGATTTAAATCTGTATGATGTATGCCATGAATGAATATTTGTTGCATGGGGACATGGGTTATATTATGAAGGAAGCGTCCTGGTGGCTATGCCACAATTATCTGATCTGGTGGCTCTGCCACATATATCTATTCTGGTTGCTCTGCCACGATTATTTGTATCTAGTGACTCTGTCACATAATCTGTTCTGGCAGCTACGCTGCATATTTCTGTGGTGTGTAGCGGTTGGGTGGGTCGAGTAGTCTCCCCACATGGTGAAAGGTTGGTATGGGGGTGCATGTGGTTGGATATGGGTTGGGTTATGTATATACATGAAATATCTGATCTGATCTGTTATTGGCCTATGGGCTTAATTCTGTATACTGTTCTGGGCTAAGGCTAATTTATTCTGTTTCTGTGGTTTGAACCGATATGGGCTATGGTTGGGTTAATTTTACACACTGAGTTTCCCCAAACTCATCCCCTATTTTCATCCATGCAGGTAATCCCCAACCATAGTGGGCTTGGAGCCGCGAGGGATTCGGAGTGGCCACTCGTTCTGCAATATGGATTTCTTCTGGTGATTTGGACTTCAATTTTCTTTACTTTGATGATTTGGGTTTTGTTATGTAATAAGGCCGCTTATGATTATTTTTTTGGGTTTTGATTTATAACTTATCATGATGATCTTAAATTATATTAACTATCAAAATGGGCTAGATCTAGGGTTCGTTTTCAAAAACATGAACTGATTTCAAAGTAACACGATTACAAACAAGGCTGCTGCTATGATAATGTTTTCCAAATTTAAATATGTTTTTTTTTCTAAAATAGACATAATTACAATGGTAACCCAAAAATATACGCGATGTTAGAGTGTGGCAATGGCGGTGTGCATGTCTAGGATTGGATCCGAGAGAGCTTGGTACTTAAGCAGTCCGATGGACTCACCTCCTCTTTTCCGGCTTCCTACCTGGTGCACAGCTTCCATTCACTTTAAACCCTTAATGAATTAATCCTTTGAACATCAAGTACGATTTTCTGAACTTAGAATGGAAAAATGTTTTTAACATTTTGATGTGGCACGTCGGATCCGGTCATAATGTCTAGGCCGGGTTTGGGGTGTTACATATGGTATATTTACTTAATAATATTTGATTTATTCTAAATATTTATAATGTTTAATTATAATTGTTTAATTCAATTCATCATTACTAGTTTTAAATAATGTTAAGTTATGTTGCATTCCTTTTTATTATATATTTCGTTTTTAACTGTTTAATTGATTTTTTAGGAGAAACTAAAGGAGAAGAAGGCAGAATATGAAGCGATTGCTTCGATCGATAGTTCTGTTAATCTTGAGAACATTGATAACGAATTATCACCAAGTTCCGGGTCCCGAAAAGTGCAGTCGGGTTCAATTTCAAGGATCTCGTGTTACCCCACCCAATATTTTGGATCCGCTCCCAGCAATACATGCCTTCCTAAGTCAAGCTCAAGTCGAAGTTCGAGAGGTTAAGAGACTAGATAGCTCGGATGCAAGCGAACACGGTTGAGCAAATTACCGAGGTTCAACGAAAATATGAAGAACTCCAGCAACAACTTAGAGCGGAGGCAACAGAGAGAGGCGGCAGCGGCGATGGGGAGGCGGCGACGATGAGCGAGGAGGCGAGGCGGCAGCGATGGCAGCAGAGCGAGCAAAAAAGTACGATGACCTCCAGCTACAGCTTCAGCAGATGATGCAGATGTTTCAGCAATCGCAAAAGCCGCCATCTTAGACATTAGTTTTCTCATTGTAAGAATGTTTTTAACTTTGTCACGTTTAACATTATTGTAAGAATATTTTAAATTATAATTTATTTATTAATTATATCATATATATTTCGTTAAATTTGAAGTATTATTTAGAATTAATGTTTTTTGTTGTGTTTTTTATGCTAAATTTGTTGTTTTTGGCTGCATTCTATACTATATTTGTTGTATTTGGTTGGATTTTAATGCAGGAAGGGCTGGATTTTGGTGAAAAAAATATATTGCAAATCTGCCAAAATTAGCGGTGTTTGTGGGAAAAGCACCGCTAAAAGTAATGGCTTTTAACGACGTTTGCAAAAAAGCGCCGCTAAAAGCCATTACTTTTAGCGGCGCTTTTCCCACAAACGTCGCTAAAAGCCATGACTTTTAGCGATGCTTTTTTAAATAAACGCCACCAATTTTTTGCGGCGTTGCCTTTAGTGGCATTTTTTGCGGCGTTTTCAAAAGCACCGCTAAAAGTCTATTTTCTTGTAGTGAGTGTTTTAAGAAAAATTAACATTAATATTTTGATTGAAATAGTTAAACTATTTAAAATAACTAATGACAATATAAATGTAGAGGGGCCAAATTATGTCAAAACCTAAATTATATAAAGTAAATCTCAAGTTTGAACATAGTCTAAGAGCTAAAATTAAAATTTGACCATTACATTATAATGTCAGAAATGTAATGCAAACCTTAAAAAAAAAAAAGGAAGCCATGTATAGCCTCTAAGACTCTTAAGGCGTTTAAATTAGAGGTGTGCATAGGTCGGGCTGGGATCCACTAAAAATTAAGGCCCATTTGCTAGGCCCGGGCTCGGCCCGAAAAATAGGCACTAAAATTTTGTCCAAGCCTAACCCAGATAAAAATGTTAAAATCCAAGCCCAACCTGGCCCGACCATATTAATTTTTATATTTTTTATATAATTTTAAAATATATACAATACATCAAAAATACTAAAAATATCAAAATAAATATTTCCCAAAAAATTGAAAATAAATTTTTAAAAATATGTATACTTAGATAACACTAAGATAGATGCAACTTAACAAGCAAATGCCTCTAAAATAATAATAAATTTAACAAATGTCTTTAAAATAATAACAAAATTAACAATAAAATAAGTTTTATACAATATACAAACAATAACAACAAAATTGTAGCAACATAATAGTAAAATGGTAGCAAACTAGGGAGAAAACAATAAGAAAATAATATAAAAAAATAGATTTTTTTTGTCCTTTAGAGAATTTGGGCCGAGTCGGGCCCGGTCCAAAAATGCCTTACCCGAGGCCCTACCCTTTTTTAAACAGGCCTTATTTTTGTTTGTCTCAGCCTATTTTTGGGCCTATATTTTTGCCCAAAGCCTCCCACATTTCGAGCGAGCGGCCTGGCCCATGAACAGGTCTAGTTTAAATTATATATAATCACATAATATTTTAATTAAAAACTTAACCGTGTTAGCTATTTGGACTATTTATGTAACACCCTAAACCCAGCCTAGACGTCCAGACCAAGTTGGGGAATTACATCGCCTGTACTAAAGTTCTTATTATCATAACACAATCAAGTTGAACCAATAGTCACATAATATTCATCACAACCATAATTTAAACATATAACCTTCATAAGTCCATAACATCATAAAACATAAATCCCTAATAGTAATGCTAAAAAGGAAAGTTAAGTGTTTGGCCGAGCTTCCGCGACACTAACCCGATCAAGATTGATTACCACCTGAAATCCAATCAAGAAAAGGGTAAGCTGTGAACTCAGTGCATAAAAAGGAATGTAATTCAACAATGGTTGTTTATAAAGAAATTTCAATTCAGAGATTCGGTTAGACTTAGAAGTATGTCCAATTCAGATTCAGAGCAGAGGTGTTACATATATATACATATAATATTCCAGTTCAGATATAGTCAAATCCAATTCAGATTCAATGTTCCTATTTCCATCCGCTACACACCAACTTCGGCCATCCTAACACACCACTATTGACATTTAATGCCCATCCATCCCTACACACCTTTAGAGTATTCAATGACACTTTCACAGAAATGCAGCTTAGCTCCTAGATCAATATGCGACAAGTGCCAGAATTAGAATGATACTCATTGTAGCATAGCCACGATTTCAGTACAGACTCTCTTTCCCTTCATAATCTCCCACCACATGTTAATGGAAAATGAAATTGTTCATAACACATGTTCAGTCATTCTAATACATTTCATAATTAATAAAATAGTTCAGTATCAGAGTGGTATTACAGTACACATTCAAGTATGTGATTCACAGATCAGTCTCAGTGTATCATACAGTTCTTATATAAACAAATTCAGTCATTCGTACATTGAGGAAACCAAAATCAAAGTTTAGCAACATTCTCAGCCTCAGAAATAGTTTCTCAAACCCAATATCCTGCCACACGGCCTGGGCACACGCCCATGTGCCTTGCTCATGTGGTTTTTAAGCACAAGCAGTGAGTTACACGACCTGGACACACGTCCGTGTCCCTGACTATATGATCCCTACACTAGTATGGCTACACATGGCTTAGACACACGCCTGTGTGGCCTTAATTCAATAAACAGTAAGTTACACGACCGTTCACACGGCTTGCCACATGCCCGTGTGGCATCGACACCCACCATTTTTGGCAATCCAAAACTTGTGAATTAAAGTTTTCGGTACGTACCTGAAAAGATTTCGAAGAGACAACGATTCTGGAGATCGTCGAAGCCTAGAACAAGCATTCAATAACACAATTTAGCCATTAACCAACAAAGCTTCTTGATTGCACACTTAGTTCTTACGTCGAAAGTTTCGACACAAAACCTTCAAACACCTCAAACTTACCAATTCTTCAGCAACAATTACAGAAACTGTCTTGTTGCTATTACTTGATGTTAATAGCTTCCTTGATAAGCAAAACACAATTGTTAAGCAGAGAGACTCGAACTCACAACAATATTTCATTCTAAACACTTTACAAGGCGAATGAGAAATAAAAATCTCAAAGATGCTCACATTGACAGTTACTTACCGATGGCCTCCAGACCAGTGACTAACAATATAATTTCTATTAAGCTGTATT
Organism: Gossypium longicalyx; assembly: GCA_025698465.1. Lineage (NCBI taxonomy): Eukaryota > Viridiplantae > Streptophyta > Magnoliopsida > Malvales > Malvaceae > Gossypium > Gossypium longicalyx. The sequence goes on from CM046999.1 coordinate 43,638,906, forward strand.
CTCTCACCACTTCCGATTAACCTAATAATCAATCAAAAAAAAGAAGAAAACGATCGAAATGATAAAGAAAAGAAATAGAGAAATAAAGGAAAAAGTAAAAGGAGAAAGAAAACTATCGTTAATTAATTCCTAACTTCCCAACAGATTCCTGACACTTGACAAAAATTTATTCCTAACGCATACGATGGTATTCGAACTCAAAACCAGACAGAATACAAATTGATGTTTAACGAGTGAACCAACAGGCTCATTCTTGTCAAACTTTCACACTGAATTGAACTTTAAGTGGGTAACGCATGCTTTTGGGTTGATTCCAAAAACAACAAAACTTTTAATGATGTGGCTCAAACTTCAAACCTTAAACTCAATCGCAGAACACAAAACCACATACACAGAAATCTAATTACTGCAGAATCTCACAATTAAATTCTTAAAATTTTACGGCGTTACAACTCTCTCCCCCTAAAAGAAATTTTGGCCTCAAAATTTTACTTGAGTCAAATAGATACAGATACAATTGTCAAATTGATTCCTCCGGTTCCTAGGTGGCTTCCTCAGTACCGTGATTCCGCCATAAAACTTTCACTAGAGGAATAGTTTTCTTCCTCAGTTTTTTAATGTCACGATCCAAAATCTGAACAGGTTCTTTTTTGAATGTTAAATTTGGTCGTAATTCGATCTCGTTGACAGTAACAATATGTGACGGATCTGACCGATTCTGTTTCAGCATTGAGACATGAAACACATCGTGAATCTGATCCAGCTCTAGCGGTAACTCCAACTGATAAGCAATGGGTCCAACTCGTTTCAAGATATGGTAAGGTCCAATGAATCTCGGCCTTAACCTACCTTTATGTCCAAATCGAAGGACCTTTTTCCATGGTGATACTCTTAAGAAAACTTGATCACCAACAAAAAATTTAGTATCTTTTTTTTTTTAAATCAGTATAGGACTTTTGTCGATCAGACACGGCTTTCAGTCAATCCTTAATTACTCTTACAGTATTCTCAGTTTTAGAAACCAGTTCAAGACCCAGTATCCGGCGTTCACCTAATTCTGTCCAACATAGCGGAGTATGGCACTTACGACCATATAAGGCTTCGTATGGTGTCATCTGAATACTAGACTGAAAGCTATTATTTATGCAAATTCTGCTAACGGTAAGTACTCTTCCCAACTACCTCTGAAGTCTATCACACAACCCTCAAGCATATCTTCTAGGATCTGAATAACTCGCTCCGGCTGCTCGTCAGTCTGAGGGTGATACGCAGTACTGAAATTAAGTCTAGTGCCTAAAGCCTCATGGAATTTCATCCAAAACTGTGACGTAAATTGCGGATCTCTGTAAAAAATGATCGAAACCAAAATTTCATGTAGCCTCACAATTTCGGCGATGTAAAGTTTAGCCAATTTCTGCAAGGAGTAGTCCATTCGGATAGGATTGAAGTGGGCTGACTTGGTCAACCGATCAATGATGACCCAAACTGAATCTTTCTTAGTTGGAGTTAAAGGCAACCCCGTAACAAAATCCATTGTTATCTGCTTCCACTTCCACTGAGGAATTTTAACTGGTTGAAGTAACCCGGATGGCAACTAATGTTCTGCCTTAACCTTTTGACATGTTAGATAGTGGGATACGAAAACGACTACATCACGTTTTAGTTCGGGCCACTAGTAGAGTTCTCAGAGATCCCGGTACATTTTATTCCTATCAGGATGCATAGCATAGGGACTGTTATGCGTCTCCTGTAAGATCAAATACCTTAACTCGTTATCATTGGGTACGAAAATCTGACCTTTGAAACATAACACCTTATCGCTATTTAGACTAAAATCAGAATTCTCATTCGAATCAATCTGTCGCATATACTGGACTAAAGACTCGTCATTCAGTTACTTCGCTCGAATCTATTCCATCGAAATTGACCTTACTTGTAATTCAACCAACACTCCTCCATCCTAAACTAAACTCAGATGAGCTAACATTGCTCTCAGATCTGTCACCGCTCTACGACCAAGGGCATCAGCTACCACATTATCCTTCCTTGGATGGTATTCTATAGTGCAATCATAACCTTTAAGTAACTCAACCCATCGTCGCTAATGAAAATTTAACTCTTTCTGGGTTAACAAATATTTGAGACTCTTGTAATCAGTGTAAATAACACACCTTTCACCATACAGATAATGTCTCCTGATTTTTAAAGTAAACACAACCGTAACTAGTTCAAGATCGTGTGTAGGGTAGTTACCCTCGTGTGTCTTAAGCTGGCACGATATGTAAGCAACCACCTTACCGTCCTGCATCAGTACACATCCTAACCCAACATGTAAAGCATCACTGTAAACCACAAACTCCCAACTCGTTTCTGGTTGGACTAAAACAGGAGCCTGTGTCAGGACAGACTTGAGCTTATTGAAACTAGACTGTTGTGCTTTAGACCACACAAATGGAGCATTCTTACATAAAAACTTTATCAAAGGTGATGCAATCAGAGAAAATCCTTTGACAAACCTCCGGTAGTAACCGGCTAAACCTAGTAAGCTATGAAGCTCAGATACATTTTTCGGCTCCTTCCACTCAACAGCAGCTTCAATTTTCTTGGGATCAACTCGGGTTCCTTTCGCAGTCACTACATGACCTAGAAAGGCGACTTCCTGCAACCAAAACTCACACTTACAGAACTTGGCATACAACTATTTTTCTCACAATATCTGAAGTACAATACGGAGATGACTATCATGCTTAGTTTTAGTTTTAGATTAGATCAAGATATCATCAATGAAAACCACTACAAATTGATCCAAATACAGTTGAAACACCCGATTAATTAAGTTTATAAATGACGATGAGGCATTCATTAACCCGAAAGGCATTACTAAGAACTCGTAATATCTGTAACGAGTCCTGAAAGCAGTTTTGTACACATTAGTCTCTTTGACTCTGAGCTGATGGCAAATAGAGCGTAGGTCGATCTTGGAAAAGATGGGCGCTCCTCGAAACTTGTTGAATAAGTCGTCAATCCTCAGTAACAGATACTTATTCTTAATTGCCAACTTGTTCAACTGCCTATAGTCAATGCACATTCTTATTGACCAATCCTTCTTCTTAACAAACAATACCTGTGCCCCTCATGGAGACACACTGTAACAGCCCGATTTAGACCCTATTCGGAACGGTGGTTTCGGGACCATGAATACAACAAAAAAATTTTTAAAAATTATTTTCTGTGTTTATTATGTTTGAATTTATATGTGTTAATTTTTTGTGTTTTAATTTTACTGTTTGGTTGCCCGATTTAATAAAAGGGCTTAATCGCGTAAACTGAAAAAGTTGGTAGTTAAATGTGAAAGTGCCTAATTGTTGTTGTCTTTATAATATGAAGTATTTATGTTGCAATTAGACCATAATTATAAATGATGGATGGTTAAGGACATGAATATAATGTTTATAAAATTATTTCATTAAGGTTATATTAGTAAACATAAAATAAATAAAAGCCATGCATTCATAATTTCAAATGGTTGAATGTTGTAAGAAAGAAAAGAAATAAAGAGTTAAGGGTTTGGTCATATGCATGCTTAATTAATGTATATAATTTAGCTCGGTTTTTTATAATTTTTACGTTTTTGAGATCGTTGCACTGAAATGTACAAATCCCAAGCTTGAATTTATGATTTTGATGAATATTTTGAGTTATTCCATTGATGAATATTTGATTTTTGTGATGTTAATATTTGATTTTTGTGATGTTAGTTGATGAATTATGAAAGATATGTTTTGGATTAATATGTTTTTGTATTGAAATTTTTGATGATTTTGAGTAATTAGGGCTAAATTGCAAAAATAATAAATTGAGGGACTAAAATGTAAAATAAATGAAATGTATGGACTTTTATGAACATGGTTAGTATTCATCCTAAGCATGGTATGTGCAAATTTTGCATGTTTTGTGTTTTGTGCAATTTGGACTAAATTATAAAAAGTGTAAAATGTTAGGGGTAAAATGGTAATTTGCCCATTTATGTGTTTTTGGACTAAATTGAGTTAAATTATGTTTGAATGAGTTTAATTTGAATATGTTTAGATCAAGAACCAAAGAAATTAGATTTAGATCGGGGGAAAACCAAAGTTGTCGATTAGCCATCCTGTTTCGATTATTGTTGTCTGAGGTAAGTTTATAGGCAAATAGATGTTGTAAATTTCAATATATGTATATTATAAATGATGAATTGAATTTTTTTAACTGTTTAATAATGTGCCGAAATGATATATGTTTGAGAGTAATGGTTACGAGTTCGATTTGATCGAGTAACGACATTCGAAAGCCCCGTATAAGCCTTAGGAATTGATAGGATATATGTCATGACATAGGATTTCGATATGTGATGTGCGAGTAAGACCATGGCATCGATATATGTGTGTGAGTAAGACCACATTTAATACGTTGGCATCGATATGTGATTCTAATTTATGTGTACGAGTGAGACGACGTTTAATACGTTGGCATCGATATGTGATTCCGGTATATGTGTGTGAGTAAGACCTTGTCTAGTACGTTGGCATCGGTATGTGATTACATATAAGACCACGTCTGGGACGTAGGCATTGTACGATATGTGTGATTATCCGAGTATCCTATTCAATTCTGAATGGTTCAACGGGCAATGATAAGTTAATATTGAATGAAAAATTGAGTTAAAAGGTTCAGGTATGTATTCATACTAAGTTATGAAAGTATGGTAAGTTAGATGTTTGAATTGTTAATATAAATGTTACATTTTAATGTGAAATACATGTATGAATATGTAAAAGTATACATTCGGCGTAATGGTGTATTCATCATGCAAATGAATGTATATGTGTATTTGAAAATCTATAATTGGCTAAATTTTTAGTATATGTGACCTTGTAATGGTGAATTATGTGTATTCATATATGAATGAGTATATTCGGCCAAGGGTATATATATATATATGACCTTAGAAGTGAAAAATATTTATGATATTAATTACATGTGTATTCGATCTATTTAGATTTGATGCATAGTTATATGTTTGATAAATGCATTTTTGCAAGTTTGGAAATGTATATGAATATGATATAATGATTCAATTTTGTTTTAATGAATTATAAATGTTAATGAGTTATTTATTTGCCTGTGACTTACTAAGCTACCATAGCTTACTCTGTGTGTACACGTTTGTTTCTGTTTTTATAAATTTTGGAGTTAAGTTACAAGCTCGAGCATTGTCAGCGAAGTTTATCATACTATCGACTATTTTCGGTACTTTATAAGTTGAATTTCGAACCTATGGCATGTATAGGCTAGATTATTTTTGGATATGTTTAAGTTTGGTATGTGTATATATATATAAGCCATGCGAAAATGGCTTGTTTATTTTGTTAAGTTCGGTTTCAAAGTTTGAATAAATTATGGTTATGTTTGGTTGTGGTTTTGATGTTTCGGCCATTATATATTTATATGTGAATTATGGTAGCTATATTTGCTAACGGTGATAAAGTTATGTCAAAATATATGTGTATGGTATAATTAGTATGATGTGAAATTGTGGTTGAATAATTTTGTTGAGTGATATGCATGACATATAAATGAGACTTTAAGTATAATGAATAGCTTGTGAAATGATCATGTTTTGATTCGACAAACAAGGTGAATTAGCTTTCGGTTAATGTTAGATAATCGTAGTAACATGTAGTTGTGATTTGTAAATGGGTTGTTTTGGCTTATAAGATTAAATCATCATACATATATGTTTTTGTGTATTCAGTTATGTAGTGATTTAATAAGTATACATTAAGTCAGATATATTTGTAATATGTTTGAATTAATGTGCAAATTATGGTTGATATATATATGTATACTGATTTATTACTATGAAAGGTTATGCGTATAAAGTGATAGGTTAAAAATGATGAAATTTAAGAATTGAACAAAGCTTATGTATTAAGCACGATTACATTCGGCTAATGTATTGAAAAATTACCAAATGAATAGTGATTTGTGCATTGGTTAAACAAGAAGATTATATGAGTTTTATGTGATGCATATATGTCTAACTTGGTTAAAAATTGATGTTTGAGTAGTGTATAGGTTAGTCATTAAATGATGAGCATAAGTTGATTTATTTATAAGCTTATTATTCGGTCAAATAAAAATATCACTGAAATTGTTTGTATGTGAAATTCGATTTTCCTTATGGAAATGATTTGTAAAATTTTGTATGTATTTTGATGGATAGATTATTTGGTTTTCTTTTAAAATATGTTTAAATTGTTATGATATGATTCATAACGAATTTAAATTAGTTTTATATGTTAACATTTGATTGGTTTAAGAGTTTGAGCAAGTGTATGCATATGATTGAGTAGAATTTGTGTCTCGTCCGGTAATACTTCGTAATCCCATTTCAGCAAAGGATATGGGTTAGTGGTGTTACATTTGATTGGTATCAGAGCTACGATTTAGTCGATTCTAGGACTAACGTGGCATGTGTGAGTCTAGCTATACATGTCATGTTTTATATTGTGATAGTGTGATGACACCTGACATTTGAAAATGTGTTTTCATATAGTAAATGGATCCTGGTCGAGCCGTAACGGATGACGTAGAAGATAATACGCCCGTTCGTACTCAAGGGGGAGTGCCGACTGATTCTAGGTCGATTTCAAGTAGTATAGAGGAAGAGGCTAAGCGAGCCTTCTTCCAGTTAATGAATGAGTGGTTCACGGAGTTCGTTCAAACGAATCCGACTGTTGTACAACCTCCACCCCCTCAAGTTCTTGTGACTTCCCAAGTTATACGAAAAGAAAAGAAAACAAAAGCTGATTTTGAAGCCAGAGATTCTTGTGAGAGATCATCGAGTAAATCATTTCTGTTTGCATCAAAGAAATTTCGAGATCATTATAGTCGTTCAAAGGCTAATGTGGGACACTCGAGTAGAGATCGTTTTAGATCACATTCGAGCTTCAGAGCTTCAACTACTTCGATCGCTAGTGTTGAGAATGTTAGATCTGATCGACCTAAGTGCAAACGTTGTGGTAAAAGGCATTTAGGTATTTGTAGATTGAATAATCAAGCTTGTTTCAGATGTGGATCCTTAGATCACTTTATCTAAGATTGTCCTGAGTCGGTTGAGCAAGAGATTGTGCAAAATCTGAGATCGAGTAACACTTCAGCCAAGGGTAGATCTCTTAAAAATACGAGAAATATGAGTAGCAGTTAGAGAGGAACTAAAGACATAGCAGTTTGATCTGAGGCTCGTGCACCTGTCAGAGCTTATACTATTCATGCTCGTGAGGAGGTTTCAACTCCAGATGTTATTATTGGTATATTCACTCTCTATGATACTAGTGTAATTACATTGATTGATCTTGGTTTGATTCATTCTTATGTATGTGAGACCTTAGTATCTAGTAAGACTTTGTCTGTAGAATCTGCTGAGCTTGAGATTAGAATATCGAACCCCTTGGACCGGTGTGTTCTGGTTGACAAAATGTGTAAGAATTGTCCGTTGATGGTTCGAGATTCATGTCTTCTGATTGATTTGATGTTGATACCATTCGACGAGTTCGATATAATTCTGAGTATGGATTGATTGACTTTGCACGATGCTGTTGTAAACTGCAAATAAAATACTATTAATTTGAGATGCCAAAATGATGAGATTAATCTGATTGATTCTAATGATCTGTATGGTTTATCGGTAGTAATATCTTCGATGTTAGCTATATGAGAAAGAGTTGTGAAGCTTACTTTACTTATATGCTTGATTCTAAAGTAACTAAAAAGAAAATTGAATCAGTACCAGTTGTTTGTAAGTATCTGGATGTGTCACCTGAAAAATTACTGGGTTTACCACCGATCCGAGAGGTAGAGTTTGGTATTGAGTTAATGCCTGGGATGACTCTGATGTGCCAAAGACTGCTTTTCGAACGAGGTACGGACACTATGAGTTTTTGGTTATGCCTTTCGGACTCACTAATGCACCTGCTGCTTTTATGGATTTGATAAACCGGATCTTTAGATAGTATCTGGATCGATTTGTGGTTGTGTTCATAGATGACATTTTGATCTATTCCCGTGATGAAACCAAGCATGCCGAACATCTGAAACTTGTGTTACAGACTTTGTAAGGTAAATAGTTGTATGCAAAGTTCAGCAAATGTGAGTTCTGGTTACGTGAAGTTAGTTTTCTGGGACATGTATCAGCATCGAGTATTCGGGTTAATCTGAGTAAAGTTTCAACTGTACTTGATTGGAAACCTCCAATAAATATTTCTAAAATCTGAAGTTTTTTGAGATTTGCCTGTTACTATAGACGGTTTGTGAAAGGTTTCTCTATGATTGCAATCCCGAGGACGAAGCTATTACATAAAAATGTTAAGTTCAAGTGGTCAGAAAAGTGCCAGAAAATTTTTGATCAGTTCAAAGCCCTTTTGACCAAAGCTCCAATGCTAGTTCAGCCAAAATCAAGTAAAGAATTTGTTATCTATAGTGATGCATCATTAAATGGTTTGGACTGTGTGTTAATATAGGAAGACAGAGTCATAGCTTATGTTTTGAGACAGTTAAAGTCGCATGAAAAGAACTATCCGACACACAATCTAGAATTTGCAACTATTGTGTTTGCATTGAAGATATGGCGTCACTATCTGTTCGATGAGAAATGTCATGTTTATTCTAATCACAAGAGCCTGAAATATTTGATGACTCAGAAAGATCTGAATTTGAGACAATGTCGATGGTTAGAGCTATTAAAAGACTACGAGCTTGTGATTGACTACTATCTGGAAAAGGCTAATGTTGTTGCTGATGTTGTAAGCCAAAAATTACTATTTGCTTTATGTGCAATGAATGTGTATATGGCTATGTCTGATGATGGTTCAATTATAGCTGAGTTAAAAGTAAGACCATTATATATATTCAATAGATTTGTGATGCTCAGAAAATTTATGATGATTTGTTAGCAAAGCGAGCTCAATGTGACTCGAATGCTGATTTGGAGTTCCGATTTGATACTGAGGGTTGTTTGAGGTTTAGAAATAGAATATGTGTTCCGAGAAATTCAGACTTGATTTAGATGATTTTGAAAGAAGCTCACAACAGCCGGTTATCTATTCACTCGAGTAGTATGAAGATGTATAATGATCTAAAATAGCTTTATTGGTGGCATAGTATGAAACGAGACATTTCTAATTTTTGTTTCAAAATGTTTAGTCTATCAGTAAGTAAAAGCCGAGCATTAGGTACCTTCGGGATTGCTTCAGTCGATCATGATACCTGACTGGAAATGGGACAGAGTCACAATGGATTTTGTATCTGGTTTATCGTTAACACTGAGTAAGAAAGATACAATCTGGGTCATCGAGGATAGATTGATTAAATCGGCTCATTTTGTTTCGGTTCTCACAAATTACTCATTTGATAAGCTAGCTGAATTGTATGTTTCTCATATTATTATATTTTATGGTGTACCTATTTCTATTGTTTTGAATAGAGATTCGAGGTTTACATCGCGGTTTTGGAAGAAACTACAAGATGCTCTAGGTTCGAAATTATATTTCAGCACACCTTTCGATCCGCAAATAGATGGTCAGTCTAAACGAATCATTCAGATACTTGAAGATATGTTGAGATGTTGCATTCTCAAGTTTGAAGGAACGTGGGAACGATACTTACCTCTGATTGAATTTGCGTACAATAATAACTTTCAATCGAGTATCAAAATGGCACCTTACGAGGCTTTATACGGTCATAAATGTTGTACACTATTGTATTGGACCGAGCTCAGTGAAGATAAGTTACACGGGATTGATTTGATCAGAGAGACTAAACAGAAAGTAAAAGTGATTCGCGAAAGTCTGAAAACAACGTCAAATCGTCAGAAATCGTATGCGGACTTGAAACAAAAAGATATAGAGTTTTAGATAGGGGATAAAATCTTTTTGAAAGTTTCGTCGTGTAAAGAAAACAAAAAAAGAAAGAAAATACTCATATTTGGTCATAAAGGCAAATTGAGTCCGAGATTTATTGGGTCGTATGAGATTATAGAGCGTATTAGGCTAATTGCTTATAGACTGTTGTTGCCCCTTGAGTTAGAAAAGATTCATAATGTATTCCATGTTTCGATGCTTTGTAGATATCGATCTAATCCCTCACATGTGATTAATCTGTCAGAGATTGAGATTAAGTTTGATATGACATATGAGGAAGAACCGATTCGTATTCTGGCTCGCGAGGTTAAGGAATTGTGAAATAAGAAAAATTTGTTAGTGAAAGTACTATGGCATCGACAAGGTATTAAAGAGTCTATGGGGAGAGTTATAGGATACAATGAGAGAATGTTACCCAAACCTATTCACCGGTAAGATCTTCGGGGACGAAAATCCTAAGGGGGGAGAGTTGTAACAACCTGATTTAGACCCTATACGAAACGGTGGTTTTGGAACCATGAATCCGAGTCAGAAAAATTTTTACAAATTATTTTCTGTGTTTATTATGTGTGAATTTATATGTGTTAATTTTTCGTGTTTTAATTTTACTGTTTGGATGCCCGATTTAATAAAAGGGCTTAATCGTGTAAAAGGAAAAAGTTGGTAGTTAAATGTGAAAGTGTCTAATTGTTATTGTCTTTATAATATGAAGTATTTATGTTTCAATTAGACCATAATTATAAATGATGGACGGTTAAGGACATGAATATAATGTTTATAAAATTATTTCATTAAGGTTATATTAGTAATTAAAGTAATAACATAAGATATAATAAAACATAAAATAAATAAAAGCCATGCATTCATAATTTCAAATGGCCGAATGTTGTAAGAAAGAAAAGAAATAAAGAGTTAAGGGTTCGGTCATATGCATGCTTAATTAATGTATGTAATTTAGCTCGGTTTTTGATAATTTTTACGTTTTTGAGATCTTTGCAGTGCAATGTTTAAAGCCTAAGCTTGAATTTCTGATTTTGATAAATATTTTGAGTTATGCCATTGATGAATATTTGAGTTTTGTGATGTCAGTTGATGAATTATGAAAGATATGTTTTGGATTAATATGTTTTATATTGGAATTTTTGATGATTTTTAGTAATTAGGGCTAAATTGCAAAAATAATAAATTGAGGGACTAAAATGTAAAATAAATGAAATGTATGGACTTGTATGAACATGGGTAGTATTCGGCCTAAGCATGGTATGTGGAAATTTTGCATGTTTTGTGTTTTGTGCAATTTGGACTAAATTGTAAAAAGTGTGAAATGTCAGGGGTAAAATGGTAATTTGCCCATTTATGTGTTTTTGGACTAAATTGAGTTAAATTATGTTTTAATGAGTTTAGTTCGAATATGCTTAGATCAAGAACCAAAGAAATTAGATTTGAATCGGGGGGAAACCAAAGTTGTCGATTAGTTGTCCCATTTCGATTACTGTTGTTCGAGGTAAGTTTATAGACAAATAGATGTTGTAAATTTCAATATATGTATATTATAAATGCTGAATTGAATTTTTATAATTGTTTGAGAATGTGCCGAAATGATATATGTTTGAGAGTAATGGTTACGAGTTCAATTTGATCGAGTTACGACATCTGAAAGCAGCCTTAGGAATAGATAGGATATATATGTCATGACATAGGATTCCGATATGTGATGTGCGAGTAAGACCATGGCATCGATATATGTGTGTGAGTAAAACCACGTTTAATATGTTGGCATCGATATGTGATCCCGATTTATGTGTGCAAGTAAGACCACGTTTAATATGTTGGCATCGATATGTGATTCCGATATACGTGTGCGAGTAAGACCTCGTCTAGTATGTTGGCATCGATATGTGATTACATGTAAGACCACATCTGGGACGTTGGCATTGTATGATATGTGTGATTATTCGAGTATCCTATTCAATTCCGAATGGTTCAACGGGCAATGATAAGTTAAGACCGAATGAAAAATCGAGTTAAAAGGTTCAGGTACGTATTCATACTAAGTTATGAAATTATGGTAAGTTAAATGTTTGAATTGTTGATATAAATGTTACTTGTTAATGTTAACTACATGTATGCATATGTGAAGGTATACATTCGGTTTAATGGTGTATTCATGATGCAAATAAAAGTATATGTGCATATGAAAATCTATAATTCGCCAAATGTTTAGTATATGTGACCTTGTAATGGTGAATTATGTGTATTCATATATGAATGAGTATATTCGGCCAAGGGTATATATATGTGACCTTATAAGTGAAAAATATTTATGATATTAACTACATGTGTATTCGATCTATTTAGATTTGATGCATAGTTATATGTTTGATAAATGCATTTTTGCAAGTTTGGAAATGTATATGAATATGATATAATGATTCAATTTTTTTTCAATGAATTATAAATGTTAATGAGTTATTTATTTGCTTATGACTTACTAAGCTACAATAGCTTACTCTATGTGTGCACGTTTGTTTTTGTTTTATAGATTTTGGATTTAAGTTACGAGCTCGGGGATTGTCAGCGAAGTTTATCACACTATCGACTATTTTCGGTACTTTATAAGTTGAATTTTGAACCTATGGCATGTATAGGCTAGATTATTTTTGGATATGTTTAATTTTGGTATGTGTATATATATAAGCCGTGAGAAAATGGCTTGTTTATTTTGTTAAGTTCGGTTTCAAAGTTTGAATAAATTATGGTTATGTTTGGTTGTGGTTTTGATGTTTCGGCCATTATATATTTATATGTGAGTTATGGTAGATATATTTGCTAATGGTGATGAAGTTATGTCAAAGTATATGTGTATGGTATAATTATTATGATGTGAAATTGTGGTTGAATAATTTTGTTGAGTGATATGCATGACATATAAATGAGACTTTAAGTATAATGAATAGCTTGTGGAATGATCATGTTTTGATTTGGCAAACAAGGTATTAGCTTTCGGTTAATGTTAGATAATTGTGGTAACATGTAGTTGTGATTTGTAAATGGGTTGTTTTGGCTTATAAGATTAAATCATCATACATATATGTTTTTGTGTATTCAGATATGTAGTGATTTAATAAGTATACATTAATTGAGATATATTTATAATATGTTTGAATTGATGTGCAAATTATGGTTGATATATATATGTATATTGATTTATTACTATGAAAGGTTATACATATAAAGTGATAGGTTAAAAATGATGAAATTTAAGCATTGAACGAAGCTTATGTATTAAGCATGATTACATTTGGCTAATGTATTGAAAAATGACAAAATGAATAGTGATTTGTGCATTGGTTAAACAAGAAGAATATATGAGTTTTATGTGATGCATATATGTCCGACTTGGTTGAAAGTTGATGTTAGAGTAGTGTATAGGTTAGTCTTTAAATGATGAGCATAAGTTGATTTATTTATAAGCTTGTTATTCGGTCAAATAAGAAAATCACTGAAATTGTTTGTATGTGAAATTCGATTTTCCTTATGGAAATGATTTGTGAAATTTTGTATGTATTTTGATGGATAGATTATTTGGTGTTCTTTTAAAATATGTTTAAATTGTTATGATATGATTCATAAAGAATTTAAATTAGTTTTATATGTTAACATTTGATTGGTTTAAGAGTTTGAGCAAGTGTATGCATATGATTGAGTAAAATTTGTGTCTCGTCCGGTAATACTTCGTAACCCCATTCCGACGAAGGATACGAATTAGGGGTGTTACACACACTCAGTCGAATAAATCCTCTATCAAGGAGTTCCTGAAGTTGTGCTTTTAATTCGGTTAGTTCCTTTGGTGCCATGCAATAGGGTGCAATGGACACTGGAGCAATACCTGGTAACAGATCAATTCCAAACTCCACCTCTCTATTCGGAGGTACTCCGGGCAATTCCTTGGGAAAGACATCCGGGAATTCCCTCACGGTATGGATATCTCCTACTAACAACTTTTTTGGAGCAGAATCGGTTACCTAAGCTAGGTATGCCTCACACCCCTTCCATACTAATTTGTTTGCCACAAGAGTGGAGATTATGTTAGAGAGTTAATCTCAACGCTCTCCAATCATTACCACCTCATCATTCTCAGTTGGTCTCAGAGTAACCCTCTTGGTTGCACAGTCCAAACTGACCGATATTCAGCGAGACAATCTATCCCTAAAATTAAATCAAACTCATTAAAAGGTAATTCTATTAAATCAGTTAGAAACACCATACCCTGGAGCTCTAGGGGTACCCGCCTGTATACTCTATCAACTCGAATTGACTGACCCAACAGACTAATCACAAAAAACTCTCTAGCAGTATTCTCAACAGTTAAACCCAGAGTTACAAAAACAACACTAGCCATGTACGAGTGAGTAGAACCAATGTCAATGGGAGCATAATACTGAACAGACTGAACAAAGAAGGTACTTACAATGACATCAGCATCATCGCTCTCCTCGTGGTGTCTCGCCACATAAACCAGTGCCGACTGACGAGCCTCAGCTTGACTAGCACATCTACCCGGTGTTCGCTGTGCTCTCCCAACTCCATTACCACCACCTGTACTAGTACCACGACCTCTGAAAAGTTGCTGAGCCTCTCTTAGAGGTTGAACAGAATTTGGGGACAAAGTCTGTGCCATAGCTGGGGCTGAACCAGGTCGACAGGGGCAATCCCTAACTCAATGTTCCATTGAACCACAACGGAGGCACGCTCTTAATTTCCTCCAGCACTCGCTTGGGTGGCGCTTCCCACAACCACTACACTGTTGAATCGTAGTTACTACAGCTGGTTCCTCGACCCTCGGGGGCCTATCAAACCTCACTCGCTTCTTAGGGCACTGAGCAGAACCAGAGGAACCCAAATCCCTCTTAACTTTATTTTGATCCTTTCCTCGGTCACGAAGTTCGCACTCAATGCGCTTCACTTCTTCCACTATCTTTGCTTTATCAATTAAAATCGTGAAAACCAACTCCCTCTAAAGAGCTACCAAAAATCGCAGGTCGTATCTCAAACCCTCTTTAAATCGCACGCACTTATCATAGTCAGACATTACTAAAGTTCGTGCATATCTACTTAGTCGTAAAAACTCAGCTTCATATTCAGCCACAGACCGTCGCCCTGAACTAGGCTCATAAACTCACGTCACCAGCCTCTACATAACTCGCCCCCACATACTTACCCTGGAAGGCGTTCTTGAAATAATCCTTGTTCACTTGTTCAGGCTGAGCACCTTGCTCAACAGTTAACCACCACTGGTACGCTTCGGCTCAAAGTAGAGACACAGTGCCCCTCAATTTTTGAGTAGGAGTGTGGTTAAAGTCTGTTATAATACGCTCGGTATCCTCGAGCCAATATTTAGCAATAGTAGGAGCGACTCCTACGACACCCCTGAACAATATAGCATCATTCGACCAGAGTCGTTCAATAATCGACCCTCGACCTCCTGATCTCGAATGGGTCCCAGCGACCATCTCTAGTGCTTAAATCATGGCTTGGGACAGTGTGTCGTCCCTAGTCATTGGAGTCTAGGACTCCGTCTCAACAGCGGGAGTACCAACTATATCGCTGGTCTCCAGATTAGGCATGCTGCCCATAGAGGATGACTTTGCTCGAGCCCTTCCTCCTCGGCATCTTCGACACCCCCGCATACCACGTCTTCGACTACTGCATGAACTCATTATGGCAGCCTAGCTACAATGGCAGAATACTCAGATCAGTCCAGACATTCAATAAGAAGATTTCACCAGTTCACATCCAAACATTTGTTACCAATAACAATTTAAGTAGCACAATCTGTATAATAGAATAGAAATACTTACAGGGCCAGCGTCAGAGGCTTGGTCGTCGCTAAAGTTTCAATGTTACCTTATTAATTCAAATACCAACTTGACACTAACTACTTTACCCATACATTATGAGTCCAAACACAGTTTAAGTGTTGTCTAACCTAGCTCTGATACCATTAAATGTAATACCTTAAACCCAGCCTAGACGTCCAGACCATGTTGGGGAATTACATCACCTGTACTAAAGTTCTCATTATCATAACACAATCAAGTTGAACCAATAGTCACATAATATTCATCACAACCATAATTTAAACATATAACCTTCATAATTCCATAACATCATAAAACATAAATCCCTAATAGTAATGCTAAAAATAAAAGTTAAGTGTTTGACCGAGCTCTCGTGACACTGACCCTATCGAGATTGATTACCACCTAAAATTCAATCAATAAAAAGGTAAGTTGTGAACTCAATGCGTAAAAAGGAATGTAATTCAACAATGGTTGTTTATAAAGAAATTTTAGTTCAGAGATTCAGTTAAACATAGAAGAATGTCCAATCCGGATTCAGAGTAGAGGTGTTATATATATATACATATACTATTCCAGTTCAGATATAGTCAAATCCAATTTAGATGCAATGCTCCTATTTCCATCAGCTACACACCAACTTCGATCATCCCAACACACCACTATGGACATTTAATGCCCATCCATCCCTGCACACCTTTAGAGTGTTCAATGGCACTTTCACAGAAATACAGCTTAGCTGCTAGATCAATATGCAACAAGCGCCAGAATCAGAATGATACTCATTGTAGCATAGCCACAATTTCAGTACATACTCCCTTTTCCTTCACAATCTCCCACCACATGTTAATGCAGAATGCAATTATCCGTAACACATGTTCAGTCATTCTAATACATTTCATAATTAATAAAATAGTTCAATATCAGAGTGGTATTGCAATACACATTCAAGTATGTGATTCACATATCAGTCTCAGTGTATTAGACAGTTCTCATATAAACAAATTCAGTTATTCGTACATTGAGGAAACCAATATCAAAGTTTAGCAACATTCTCAACCTCAGAAACAGTTTTTTCGACCCAATATCCTGCCACACAGCCTGGGTACATGCCCATGTGCCTTGGCCGTGTGGTTTTTAAGCTCAAATAGTGAGTTACACGGCCTGGGCACACGCTCGTATCCCTAGTCGTGTGATCCCTCCACTAGCATGGCCACACAAGGCCTAGACACACGTCCATGTGGCCTTAATTTAGTAAACAATGAGTTATACGGCCATTCACATGGCATGCGACATGCCCGTGTGGCTCACACGGCGTAGTCACAGCTTGTGTACCTGCCCGTGTGGTGCCGACAGCCACCATTTTTAGCGATCTGAAACTTGCGAATTAAGGTTTCTGGTACGTACCTAAAAAGATTTCCAAGAGACAACGATTCTAGAGATCCTCGAAGCCTAAAAAAAGCATTCAGTAACACAATTTAGCCAATTAACCAACAGAACTTCTCGATTGCTCGCATAATTCCTACGTCGAAAGTTTCGACACAAAACCTTCAAACACTCCAAACTTATCGAAACTTCAGCAACAATCACAGAGACTATCTTGTTACTATTTCCTGGTGTTAATAGCTTCGCCTGATAAGCAAAACACAATCGTTAAGCAGAGTTTCTCGAACTCACAATAGTATTCCGTCCTAAACACTTTACAAGGCGAAGGAGAAATAAAAATCGCGAAGATGCTTGCATTGACAGTTACTTACCGATAGCTTTCAGACCAGTGGCTAACAATAGAATTTCTGTTAAGATGTATTCTCTCACCACTTCCGATTAACCCAATAATCAATCAAAAAAAAAAAAGAAGAAGAAAACAATCAAAACGGCAAAGAAAAAAATAGAGAAAGAAAGGAGAAAGAAAACTATCGTTAATTAATTCCTAACTTCCCAACAGATTGTTGACACTTGACAAAAATATATTCCTAACGCATACGATGGTACAAACAGATGCTTAACCAGTGAACCAGCAGGTTCATTCTTGTCAAACTTTCACATTGAATCGAACTTAAGTGGGTAACGCGTGCTTATGGGTTGATTCCAAAAACAACAAAACTAAATTCTTAAAATTTTAGGGCGTTACAATTTAATAATATTATAAAAATATAGGAGCTAAATTATACTAAAAATTAAAATATAACTATTAAATATTAAATATCAAATTTAAACATAATAAAGAGAGCTAAAGTACAATTTAATAATGTTTTTATAATGTAGAAAAAATAATTAACATGTCACAATAGAGGAAAGTCTTTTATATATAGTTATATAGATTATAATGAATTTAAATTTGATAATTAATAAAAGATAATTAGATAATACTGATTTAATTATGGATGGTAAAATTTGAACTATTTCATGGACTCTAATTTGGAGCGATTTTTTTTTTTGTTTGTTTGAAAAGTGGATGCGAGACAAGGTGAGGTGAATTTTTTTTTTTTGATAGTGAGCATGGAACGATTATGGTAATTGCTTGTGTCATTCTGACTCGTTCCATTATATACACTTACCATTTTATCCTTGTATATATAAATTATTAAAAGGTGAAAATGTAACAATGTAATATAGAAAAAAAAATCATATATTTTATGTTTAAATATTGTTTCAAGAATTATGTTTAAATATTTACTTGACTTTAAAAAGACTGAAAAGAACTAAAAATAAATAACAACAATTAAATTGAAGCAGAACGGGGTGGGGCAGAGATGAATGCATCCAACATCCATAAAGGTGGTAGTAAATTTCAAAATTATACAATCATAGTGGAGTGGAATTGATGGTAGAACAAAGCGTGCCAATTATGGAATAATAGTAAATTTAACAATATCATCCCACCTCACCTCATTACCATCCCTAAATTTAATAATATTTAATTTAATATTTAATTTTACTATTAATATATTAAATTTTTTTATGGTAGTTATTATATGATTTATGAACACTTGTAATGAAGACCAAAAATAATTAAAATATTTGATGTTAGAGTCATACGTAGAATATTCAATCCATTGAATGAAAATATTAAAATAATTACAAATAATCATATATACACATATAATCACAATCTTAATTTTCGAATTTTCCTCTTTATAATCTGATATTTTTATCATAATATTACAAATTATTTTGAAAAAAAAAACTAGTATAATAATATCATAAGTCACAAAGTTTAAAAATGAGATAAATTTTAAAATTATACACGGATTTTTATTCAATATGCAATTTGATACATAAATTTTGATTTGGTACAATTATACACATAAAACTTAATTTTGATTTAAATGTACATAGAAAATATTGATTTTGATTTTGATTCAATCATGCACAATTAAAAAAATAAATAAATACATTGATTTATTTTTATATTTCATTTATTTTTATATTGAATAAATATAATTATTTGTGTATATATATAAATTTAAAATGACGTTATATTAATAATTGTATTAACAGTTTGTTTATTTTATCTTGATATAATTGATATAATTTTATATTAGTTATATATATTTCGATACATTAATAATTCATTTAATATATATATTTGTAGATTTATGCCATGTTAGGGTTTTGTGTCGTGTTTCAATTGTTTTTACCTAACTGTCTAGAAAATTTTGGATCTTACAATTAAATAATAGTAACTTTTATATGATTATTTTGAAAAATATTAGTTGGGTTTAATGTATTTATAGTAAATTTTTTTTATCTCTAGAAAAATATATTAAAAAATTCTCATGTTTCATTTAATATATGTTTTTAAAGTATGTATACTTTAAAAGTATTTATTTTATTATTTTATTTGTTGAATTTAAAAACTTCACTAATAATAAATAAGATAATTTATTTAAAAGAAATATTATCTCTAAAGTCAATAATTCAAAATTTGATCTTTGAAGTAATATATATATTTAGAAAATGAGGTATTGACATTGTTGGTAAAGATAAAGATCCTAAGTTTTTGAGCATCTAGATTGAAGCCCCACTATGTACAATTGCTATGTGTGAATTTTGCCTAATTATATTTTAGTTCTTTAATTATTTATGCTTTATGCTTTGTAATGATTTGATTTTAGTTTATAGCTAGTACCAAAATGTGCCATTAAGTTTGATTATGGCTACATATAATTTTTAAAGTTTTCAAGGGTTTAATTAAAATTTTTTAAAAATTTGAGGGATTAATAAGAATATCCAAAATTATTGGAGTTTTTAATTAAAATTTTAAACTTTTTGAGTGAATCAATGAATTTTTTCGAAAAAAACATTAGAGGTATACAAAAATTTTAAAACTACTGAAAGACTTAAATTAAAATTTCTAAAAAACTTGAAAGTTTACTTAAAATTTTTCAAAAATTTAAAGTGCATAAATGAAAATAATTTAAAATTTTGGAGCACGCCAAAACCCTTTGACTCCATTGACATTCCGCTCTATTTCGAACATGTACTTATAATTATATTATATTTACTTTACAATATATATCCAAAGAATATATGCAATCAATTTAACGTGATTCTTCAAAAATTAATAGGTTTAACTCTCTCTTTTGGAAACCACATTCAATCTATTTCAATTTTAAATTCCAATCAATTGTTTTAAGTATCTCTTTTTATAATGTGATAGTTAATAGTGAATAAGGTTGGAATTATGTTATCATATATTTAAATGAAATAAATATTGTTATATACTTACACTTAAATTGTAACGTCCCAAAAATTTGAATATTTATTTATGTGATATTGTAGTAATTAAGTCTCTATATCAGTGGCTATGTGCTCTGTTTATGTGTTTGAGGTCGGGAGTCGAATCGCGTCTTTAGAAGTTTTGCTAATTCAATTTTAATTAATCTCTGCTCTTGAGCCGTTGACTTAAATTTAATTCTCCGTAAATCTATGTCAAGAATGAGCTTGCTGGTTTATTGGTTAAACTTTTGTATTCTGTTTAGTCCTGTGTTCGAGTCTCGGCATATGCGTTAGGTAATATTTTTGCTTAATGTCAGAATTTTGATCGGTGGTTAAATTAAATTAAATGTTCCCTCTCCCTTCTACTTTCCATTTTTCCTTTCTTCTTCCTTTTTCGTCTCTTTCCCTTTAGTTTTCTTTTACTTTGTTCGATTGCTACTTGGATTCACATGTTTTGTCTGCTACCGTTGTCAAGTAAGTACGCGTGCCATTACTGCCAATTGAAACATTAATTGCGTGAATTTCGTTGATCATAGAACTTCTGTTATACGGTGTTTTGCTCATTTCTGTCAGAGTTGTTTCCAACTCGATTTGTTTAAACCTTCTTTTAAGCGACCGTTTGGTTTATTTTTAGGCGAGGATATCGAAAGCAACAATCCTCAGCACACTAACTCGAGTACTTGGTTTTAATTTTGTCGATAAGTCTGGATTTGTTGAAGGTTTTGCATCAAAACTTTTGACATAGTTTTTTTGTGCGTGATTGTGTATTACTGTCAATTAAGTTATTTAATTGAGTTATTGAATGGTCGTTTTAGGCTTTAGGAGTCTTCTACATTGTTCCTACTTTGAAACTACTTTAGGTGCGTATCGAAAACCTAAGTTTTTGCAAATTTTAAATGCTGAAAAACATGGCTATCAATGCCACATGGCCGTGTAACTCATTGTCTACCAAATAAAAGCCACACAGACAAAGGACACAGGCATGTGTCTAGACCGTGTGTGGTCACGTTAGTGTAGGGAGCACACGAGCCAAGGACACAAGCGTGTGTCCCAGCCATGTAACTCACTAATTACAAGATAATGAGTACAGGGCCAAGGACACGGGCATGTGTCCCAACCGTGTAACTCACTGATTACAAAATAAGGATCACACGTGTGGAGGACACGATCGTGTGTTAGGCCGTGTAAGACACACGGGCAAGCACATGGGCATGTGTTAGGCCGTATGGAGCCACCCAGGCCAACTACCCAGGCCGTGTGAGGTCGCACGAGCGTGTAGGCTAGTTATGAAATTTCACCATATACCAAGCATCACTCGAGTTAAATACGAGTTTTCGATGACCCCGTTTGAACTGAATTTGACTGCATAATGAACACCTTTGTATTGTTCTCCAGACACTTCGAGATAAGCAATTGTATGCTAAGTTTAACAAGTGTGAGTTTTGTAGTCAAATGGAAATAACGAGAAATATACCTAGCTTTGGAGTTTTCTAAGGTTAACAGGTTAATACCGAAGGTTTGTCGAGGGATTTTCCCTGATTGCGTCACCTCTAATGAAGCTACTGCATACGAACACTCCATTTGTGTGGTTTGAGGAATAATAGTCTACCTTCAAAAAGCCTAAGTCTGTTTTAACATAAGCTCCTGTTCTAGTTCAACTTGAATCGGGCCGAGAGTTTGTGGTTTTTGGTGATGCATCGCAAGTCTGACTAGGATGTGCTTTATTGTAAGACGATAAAGTGGTAGCTTACGCATCGTGATAGCTTAAGACACATGAGGGTAACTACCCTACGTACGATCTCGAGTTGGCTGCAGTCATGTTTGCTCTAAAAATTTAGAGGCATTACCTGTATGGTGAAAGGTATATTATTTACACTAATCACAAGAGTCTCAAGTACTTGTTAATTCAAAAGGATTTAAATCTTAGGCAGCGTAGGTAGGTTGAGTTGCTTAAAGACTATGACTATACTATAGAGTATTATCTTGGTAAGGCTAATGTGATAGTTGATGCTCTTAGCCATAGAGCGATGAGTGAACTTAGAGCGATGTTCTCTCGTCTGAGTTTGTTTGAGGATGGGAGTTTGTTGGTTGAACTATAAGTTAAGCCATCTTGGGTCGATCAGATTTGAACTAAATAGTTAAGTGAAGAGTCTCTGGTACAGCATCTGCGTCAGTTTAAGTTGGGTGAATCGTCGACTTTCAGTTTGAATGGAGATAAGGTTTTGTGTTTCAGGGGTCAAATTTGTGTGCCTAACGATAAGGAATTCAGACGATTGATTCTACAGGAGGCACATAGCAGCCCTTATGCTATGCATCCTAGTGAGAATAAATGTATCGGGATCTCCGAGCACTGTACTGGTGGCCTGGTCTGAAACGAGAGGTAAGTACCTTTGTGTCACACTGTTTGACGTGTCAAAAGGTTAAGGTTAAACATTAGTTACCTTTAGGGTTGCTTCAGCCAGTTAATATTCCTCTGTGGAAATAGGAGCGAGTGACGATAGATTTTGTTAGTGGTTTGCCCTTAACACTCACCAAGAAAGATTCAGTGTGGGTCATCGTTGATTGATTGACCAAATTCACTTAGTTTCTTACTATCAAGACAGATTACTCGCTACAGAAGTTTACCAAGCTGTATGTTTTCAAAAATGTAAAACTGTACGGAGTTCCAGTGTCGATTATCTCAGATAGGGATCAACGTTTTACTTCTCAGTTCTGGAAGAAGCTTCATGAGGCATTGGGCACTCAACTTGATTTCAGTACTGCGTATCACCCTCAGATCGAGGGATAGTCTGAATAGATTATTCAGATTCTAGAGGATATGCTTTAGGGTTGTGTAATTGACTTCCGAGGTTGTTGGGAGGATTACTTACTGTTGGCGAAATTCGTGTACAATAACAATTTTCAATCCAGTATTTAGAAGGCTCCTTACGAGGCTCTGTATGGTCGTAAGTGTCATACTCCTCTATGTTAGATTGAGTTAGGAAAGCACCGAGTTTTAGGTCCCAAGCTAGTTTTTGAGACTGAAAACACTATTCAATTTTTCTAAGATTGTTTGAATGCCACTTCTAATCAACAAAAATCTTTTGCTGATATAAAAAGGAAAGATATCGAGTTTGTTTTAAGTGATCATGTATTTTTGAAAGTGTTTTCATAAAAAAAGGTCATTTGGTTTAGTCGTAAGGGAAAGTTGAGCCTGACGTTTATGGGACTTTACCGTATCCTGAAACGTGTCGAACCTGTTGCTTATCAACTAAAATTACCATAGAAGTTGGAGGGGATTCATGATGTGATTCACATCTTGATGCTGAGACGGTATCAATCTGATCTGTCGTACAATGTCCCGATAGAGGAAATTGAGGTGCGATCGGGTCTAAATTTTAAGGAAAAACCTATTTAGATTCTAGATTGTGACATTAAGGTACTGAGGAAGGAAAGTGTCCCTTTAGTTAAGGTTTTATGGTGGAATCACAGCACTGAGAAAGCTACTTGGGAACCCAAAGATTTGATTCGATGGCAGTACCCGTATCTGTTTGAGTTAGGTAAATTTTAAGGCTGAAATTTCTTTTAGGGGGAGAGACTTGTAACGCCCCAAAAATTTGAATGTTTATTTGTGGGATTCTGTAGTAATTAATCATTTGCATCTGTGGCTATGTGCTCTAATTATGTGTTTGAGGTCAAGAGTTCAACTCGCGTCTTTAGAAGTTTTGCTAATTCAATTTTAATTAATCTCTGCTCTTGGGGCGTTGACTTAAATTTAATTATGTGTAAATTTGTATTAAGAATGAGCCCGCTGGTTTATTGGTTGAGCTTTAAAATGTTGTCATGTGCTCAAATCTTGATGTATGCGTTAGGTAATATTTTTGCTTAATGTCAGAATTTTGATCGGTAGTTAATTTAAATTAAACATTCCCTCTCCCTTCTACTTTCTATTTTTCTTTTCTTCTTCCTTTTTTAGTATTCTTCCCTTTAGTTTTCTTTTTTTTCTTCGTTCAATTACTTTTTAGATTCATATGTTTTTTCTGCTATCGTTGTTGCGTAAGTACGCATGTCATTGCTGCCAATTGAAACATTAATTGCGTGAATTTCGTTGATAGTAGAACTTCCATTATATGGTGGTTTGTTCATTTCTGTCAGAGTTGTTTCCAACTCGATTTGTTTAAACCTTTTTTTAAGCGACCATTTAGTTTCTTTTTAGGCGAGGATATCGAAAGTAATGATCCTTAGCACACTAACTCGAGTAATTGGTATTGATTTTGTCGGTAACTCTAGATTCGTTAAAGGTTTTGTGTCTAAAATTTCAACATAGTTTTTTCACGGGTGATTGTGTATTGTTGTCAATTAAGTTATTTAATTGAGTTATTGAATGGTCATTATAGGCTTTGGGAGTCTTCTACGTTGTTCCTACTTCGAAACTACTTTAGGTGCGTACCAAAAACTCGAGTTTTTATGAATTTTAGATGCTGAAAAACATGGTTGTCTACACCACATAGCCGTGTGGCTCACACAACCATATAGTAGGCCCTATGGTAGGCAGTGTAACTCACTGTCTACCAAATAAGAGCCATGGGTAAGGGACACGAGCGTGTGTCTAGACCGTGTGTGGTATTGTAAATGCAATGAGCACACGGGCCAAGGACACGGGCATGTGTCCTAGTCATGTAACTCACTAATTACAAAATAAAGATCACGTTGGTGGAGGACACGGCTGTGTAAGACACATGGGCGTGTGCCAGGCCATGTGGAGCTGACAGAGCTAGCTATCCAGGCTGTGTAAGGTCACACGGCCGTGTAGGCCAGTTATGAAATTTTACCATATACCGAGCATCACTTGTAACGCCCTGGATAATTTATGTCTGCTTCTGTTAATATCTGACACAATTGTGTATCTGCTTTAGTGGTTAAGTGTTTTAGTTGTGTGTGTGAGGTCTTGGGTTCAATTCCCACTTTTGGCGATTTTTGTTATTTTTTATCTAAGCCTTACCCTTGTTAAGTGGACTCATAAAATTTTCTATTAATTCATACCAGAATGAGCCTGTTGGTTCGAGTGGTAGGGAGTTGGTGTGTTGGAGGTCTAGTGTTTGAATCCTTGTGTAAGTGAGGGTGTTAATTTTTGTTCTAGTCAGCTGTCAATGTTTGGATAGAGATAGAATTCTGAAGTGGTTGTAATTGAGAAGATAGTGGGGAGTTGGGATATGGGGAGTTATCAGATTTTTTTTATTTTTAATTTTTATTTCTATTTTTTATTTTTAAAATTTTCTCTCTCCTCTCAAAATTATTCTGACGTCAAGTTTTCTCTGTTCTTTACCATTTTCTCTTCTCTTTCCTTTTCTGACAGTTCTGTTCTTTTCACTTCTATCGTAATCTTGTGTTTTGTTAATACGATGTTTTTCATGCGTTTGTGATAAGTGGGGTTTCACTTGACTGCAAGTTTTGGTTCTGTTAATTGTTTGGGATTACTCGATTCATGGGGTTTTCATTGATGGAGTAATCTAAGAGGATAGTAATTCGTGAGAACGTTTTGTGCAGGAGTTGAAGGGGACCCTTTGGTTAGTGCTCTAGCGGTTTAGTACACTTTAGCGGTGGGTGTTATCAACGGTAAGTCGATTTCGTGATGATTTCTTGTTGTTGAATTTGTAATTTAGCCGCTAAATCGGTATTTGGTATGCTGTTTCTTAGGTTTCAGAGGGCTCGAGATTGCTGTAACATCTTAAACGAACTAGGTGTGTAACCGAAATGTGGAAAATCTAACTTCAGTAAAAGCCAAAAAAACTATTCTGTCAACGCCACACGGGCTTGTGGCTGCTCGTGTGGTTGGCCGTGCGCTTGACACGGCCGTGTGGTGGTGTAGGGGTGACCGTGTGGGCCATAGGGGCTAAGCCAAGTTAGGCGTGTGGGCCCACACGGACATGCCCTACATGCGTGTAGATTTTGGGCCAGGCTGTGTGGTCCAATCTGGGTGTCTGGGCTACACGGGCGTATGATTCCACACCCGCAAGCCATACTGGCATGTGGGCCCATATTTTTTAAATTTTCTCTAGGGTCGCACGGGTCGTTCTCATCGATTGTGGGCCTACCGTAAGGTAAGTAAGAGCTAACCAAACCCTATTTTTTATGCTATGATATTCTAATAGACTGTTCTAAGTGGGATATTAAATGTATGTCTGTTATCTGTATATAAGCATGTCGAGCATGTCCAATCTGTAAATTCCATATCAGTATCCTATATCTATTTTTTGGGTGGGATTTATATATGTGGAGGAAATGTTCTGTATGGCGATCATCGCCCATATTTTGGCAGCAAGGCTGCATATTATCTAATATGTGTCTTAACGTCATGATATGGTGTGTAGGGATAAGTGGGTGTTTTTAACCCCACATGGTGTATTGGGATGGACGGAGTTAGTGTGTAGAGGATAGGGTTAGGATTCTGCATAATTGTATCTATTATCTGTATCTAAAATGGACAAAAGTCCGTATTTGCATCTGACTGAGCATGAGGTTTCTAAATGTTTTGCCTGCCTATTTCTGTTGGGTTACATACTAAGTTTACAAAAACTCACATCTGTTTGTCTGTTTTGTACAAGTAATCCACAGACTTAGGCTAATCGGTGCGACGGAAACTTAACAGAGACCACTCGACCATAAATTGTTTAAACTTAGTAACTTATGGTTTATTTTAAATTCTGGATTTAATTGTAAGTTTGTAATTTTTAGGACTCTCTGGACTGTATGGTTTTTAACTGTTGATTTTTGGTTTGTTTGGTATTTTGCATGATTCGATAAAATGTTTTATGAAAATGACGGTTTTATGTAAATAAAATTTTTTCTAAAAATACAAACTAGATTTCCAAAATATCAGTTTTATTAAACTTTCAATGTAATATGTGTTTGGCAAATGAATTAATTAAATGATGTTTTCAGCAATAATCAAGAATGAATAAGAGTTATAAAAGTTGAACGGTTTATCAAAACAACTCTGATTTCAAAACCCATTCTTTGTGATATTTTTCAGATTCGGCCATAGCGTCTAGGCCGGGTCTGGGGTGTTACATTGCTAAAGTTAAATATGAGCCTTCGGTGAGGTCATTTGAACTAAATTTGATTACATAAACTGATATTCTGTGATATGGAATTTGAATACTAACTATTAATGTGTTTATTGTGTTTGACTAAAATAAATTGGAATTGATCTACTGTATACGAACATGAGTATATCTGACTATTTGCATAGAACTCCGTGTTAACTGTTATGTGAAGTATGTGTATGTATTGGATCGGGATTGAATCAGGAGGAAGTATTCTGTTCTAAACTAGTGGTTAAATCTCTGGTCTCCGTATACTAATTTGACAACTAGTCTACAATCTTTGAAACGTGTCAGACTGACACTGAGTGGTGTGTAGGGCTGGATGGGTAATAAATACCCTATTTTGTGTGTTGGGTTGGTCGGAAATGGTTTGTAGCTATTGGTCTGTTCTGCATCTGATTATAGCATGATCTGTTATTCGTTTGTATGAATCTGACCTGTA
The DNA here is from genome assembly GCA_025698465.1 of Gossypium longicalyx. Lineage (NCBI taxonomy): Eukaryota > Viridiplantae > Streptophyta > Magnoliopsida > Malvales > Malvaceae > Gossypium > Gossypium longicalyx. The sequence goes on from CM046999.1 coordinate 43,666,975, forward strand.
ACTGAATGAACTATTTCTTGATTCTACATCAACATCTTGGATATCTTGGTTTACCGATAATCTTTTGTATATGTAAATAGTTGGGTCATTTCTGGTATATTAACTCAGTTATCATTGAATGAATTTCAGGTAAATCACAGACTTGATCGGGTCGGTGGATGGGGAGCTCGGTTATGTGTTTATACCGTTTAGTATTATGAATCATGCTAGTTATATCAGTAGTTAAAAGATAATGTCGAGATACTGGTTTGTTTTTATTAAACTTTATTAGACTTTAAAAGTGTGTTATCATAAATTGCTGGATGTGTTTTGTTGTAACTCTCTAGGCTTGGCCTTGTCGTCTAGGCCAGATATGGAGTGTTACATAAATGAATCTATTGGTATATGAATTTCCATATTTAATTTTTAAAGCTATAGAAAATTTGTTTTAAGGTTATACGTTTTTATGTTAAATAAATAATTATTTTTATTAAATTAGTATTTATTTTTATTAAATGATATGTTTATTGTTATTTAATTTTTGTAGTTATAGAAATGTTGGTTTAGGTTTTGCGTTATTATGCTAAATAAATTATTGTTTTATAGAAAATGTGTATTTTTAAGTAATTATTGATTTAGAAATTATTAAGTAATTATTGTATGCAGTATGTTATGAAATTCGATATTATGAAAAATATGTTTAGGGTATGAAAATTGTATTTCTAAAATTTTTGGTTTGTGCGAAACAGATTTCGAGTATGTTATGGCTTAGATTAAATCAAGTGTTTGATGAACTGCAACATGTGGTAAATTTAATTTAATAGTTATGATATTCAAAAAATATATTTAATTTTTTTATTTGATTGATTGACTAAATAAATTGACAAGATGTTGATCGCATTCTTCGTAACCAGAGCCAGGCTTAGCTTGATTTAGGGCCGATAGATGATCAAATTCGTGAATATATGAACGTTTTCAAATTTGGGTATGTTTTGAAATGAGGCCATGCACAATTTTCCAATATTTGATTGCTACATTGATTGAACAGTGGCAACTGGAGACTCATACTTTTCATCTACCGTTAGGAAAGTGTACTATCACCCTCAAAGACATAGTTTTCATTCTCTGGTCACCCATTGATGGGTTGGTCGTAGCAGGGGATACTAGAATGCCTTTGACTAATGTTTGCAATGATTACCTTGGAGCAATTCCTCCGGATGATAAGATTGTGGGGTCGTTTATCCTACATAAATGGTTGGACCAGTTCCTTAAAGTGTTAACGGTGGTTGTGGTAGATATAGGCGTGTAGTATGTTGCTCGAGCATTAATACTAAGGCTCGTTGGAACCATATTGATGATAGATAAATTTGGCAATCGGGTCCTTTTCCATTACCTAATTTTACTACAAAACATATTTGTTGCTGGAGGATATAAATGGGGATTTTCTGTACTTGTAGCACCCTATACTCAACTTAATCGTTAGATTTGAGTTACAAGGTATCACATTCGTTGTCGGAACAACTACGATCAGAATACAATACGATTTACAACATTAAACATTCTAATACAAATAAAATAAGTATTTAAAACGATTCATATTCATTTTCAAATCTTATACAAGCTTACAGAAACTCTAATATTAACTCAAAATCAAATTAAGACTAAACTATAATATTAACTCAAAATCAAATTAAGACTAAACTATAATATTTACAAGCAACACTAACCCTAAATACTTCTAAGCATCGGTTAAAAAAAACATATCTACAATGAGGTCGTTGTTCCCATTTTTAACCTTTTTATGGGTTTTCTAGAATTATATATATTCGCAGTAGTTGAGGGTGTGAACTTCACTGCTTTTGTATTATTAATAAAGTATTACTTTTCAATACACAATTTACACATATATATTATATAATAATTATAAATTTAATAATTATGAAAATTTTATTATTATAAAAATGACATAATTTTTATTTCTTATATAATGATCTAAAAAATATATGTAAACTTTTTTTTTTTATCTTAAACGTATTTTAATTATTATTTGATATAAAAAATTAATATACTTTAATATTTAATATAATCACATTTTAAAATAAATATATAACCAAATTTTATAATAATTTATTATTTTATATAAAATATTAAAACATATAACTTTGAGTTTTATAATAATTCAGTAAATATATAAATTTAATTAGTATAAAATTTATATGAATTAATCATAAATACGTGGGAAATAAAAATAAAATAATCAAAATTCAACTATTTATTTTAAAAAATATTATTTAAAATAAATATAAATTTTATATATAATTTATTTAATATGAAATACAATTACTTATTATATATAATTTAATTTAATAATTTCTAATCTCATGATATGTATATCCACTGTTGATTTTAATTTTATTATTATAATAATTAATTTTAGTGTCACCGCCTTTTTAATTTCATTACCACCCAAAAGAAGTCTAAGATAAGGAAAGGATCGGATTATTTTTTCTCAAACATTTTATTTGATAATCATATTAAATTTTAATTAAATTTAAAATTGAACATTTATAAATCCCTAAATAATAAAAAAATTCTCAATATTAACCACGAAAAATTCTATAGAAAAAATCTGCACGTTGCTATACTGTACAAGAAGAAAGGGTGATAGCAATAGATAATATCTATAAAATAATTTGTGATGGTTAGTAAAAGATATTTATATCAAATATGATGGCTGAAGAGTTGTCCCACCTTTTTGTCCGTTTAAATTTAAACATCTATAAAAGAATTGATAGTTGATATATAAATGTATAAGTAAAAGGGGGAAGCAATAGACAATAGAAGCGTATCTTTTACGTGAATTAATTACTAAGAATGGCTCCTTCAGCAATCACTTTTCTCACAGCCCTTGCAGTTCTCTGCTCTTTCTTCTACGTTCTATTTTACATTTCATCAAGGAAACATGGCAAAGGAAAAGGGAAAGCCCTCCCTGGTCCTCGACCCTTGCCAATCATTGGAAATCTCCACTTGTTAGGTATGCTTCCACACCAATCCCTTTCTCATTTGGCCAAGAAACATGGTCCTATGATGTCCATAAGGCTAGGTTCTGTGCCAACTGTTGTTGTTTCATCCCCTCCAGTCGCTGAGATGTTTCTTAAGACACATGACGCTATTTTCGCAAGTAGGCCAAAAGTTCAAGTCCTACAATCAATTTCTAATAGCCAAAGGGGCATAGCATTCACAGAACATGGACCATATTGGCGCAGTGTGAGGAAGATTTGTAATATGCAACTTCTTACTTCATCGAAAATTGAATCGTTTGCACCTACAAGGAAGGAGGTGCTAATGCATCTCACTGAATCTTTGAAGGAAGCTGCAACAGCAAAAGAAGTGGTTAACATCAGTAAGAAGCTAGCAGAAATTAATGGAGAGATGACTTTGATGATGGTTTTGGGGCCTGTGAAGAAGTATACGGAATTCAACCTCATCGAGCTTGTTGAAGAGCTTACTAAAATTGCAGGAGTTTTCAATTTGGCAGATTTTGTGCCTTTTCTTGGTGCTTTCGACCTACAGGTATGGTGTTGCTGTGTATTTTAATATACCATATCAAAACAAATTAGCAATATACATTACGGACAACCACTGAGTGAATGGTGTTGATTATTTTCAACTATGTAGGGAATTAAAGCTTCCACAAGGACACTTGGTGAAAAACTTGACAAAGCCCTTGAGACGATCATTGACGATCATCTACAGAAAAAGCAAGATGATTTCGTCGGTATGTTGCTTACAGAGTTAGATCAAACAATGAATCCCAATGGTGATATAATGAATCGAAATAGCATCAAAGCCATAACATTAGATATGATTGTGGGTGGCTTCGACACTTCAGCTGCAACATTAGAGTGGGCACTATCAGAGCTCATAAGGCATCCGAGGGTAATGTTGAAACTCCAACAAGAGTTAAAAAGCATTTTTGGGAATAAGAGAATCGTGGAGGAAAATGATTTACCAAAATTGGAGTACTTCATGTGAAGCCTATTTATCGCATGTAGGAATATAATGTTTATGTTATGTATTTGGTATGTTGTCACAAAATAAATATTTATATTGACAATGTATCACACTTAAGAAAATCCCTCAAAATCAAATAAACATAATCAGACTTTTTTTTGGTAATATAGTTAAACTTTTTTAGTAGTTAATTAAAATTTTAACACATTACATTACTTAATTTAGTCTCCATATATAAATTTATACATCAATAATACATTAAATACAGATTTGTTTGAAAATGCAATAAGTCTGTAACACTCCAAACCTGACCTAAAAGTAATGATCGGATTACGAAGGTTATAACTGTAACACCCCCAACTCGGCCTAAACATTATGGTCAGATTGGGAACGATACAATGCTTAAGTAGAAGTTACAAACAAATACAGCAGTATTGGAAAAAAACAAGTAAAACTTTTGGAATCAAATATATCATTCTAATTACTTAGAAACTTTGGAGATTAATAGTGGTTCAAAATTTATAGGTAAATTCCCACGTCACATTTTTATATCAAAAACCCTATTTCACGAAATCATCTAAATTGTTTTGCAACGAAAAAAAAACTTAAATTCCCATTGTTTGAAAATTTGGTATTCATTTTAGTTATCTTAAATTACGTGTCAAAAACCAATTTAAGTCTTAGCTTGATAATAATTTATACCTGCGACCTTAATAACCTATCAAATGTAAAATATACAAAATTAACAAACCCAATCAAAATCTCAATAATGTCCAAATTGAATAAAGCAAAACAACCCAAAATTCTTAGTTAAAAAAAACGTGAAACTCCGAGCTCCATGTTACCGTCCAATCCTAGTTTGAAGGGTTACCTAAGACAAGACAAACAAACAATATTGTAAGCTTAAAGCCCAATGTGCGATCCGACCCATACCCACAGTATATAAAAGAATACTTTTAACAGTATATCACATAACTTATTTTTCACATATCTCATATCATATTAGATCTGATATGATTTATAGCTTATTATACCATAGTATATCATGCTAGGTCATATCAAACAAATCATATCAAATCATAACATGCATAATATATCTTACCTCCATCTGCTACATACTAGTTTCGCCTAGCCAATCACACCATATTGGACTACACAATTCTATCCATCCAATCACACCAATATGTGACGATGTGTCACTCATAAAATTACAGCTGAGCTGCCATACATATAGCTTTGCGGTTGAGCTGCCATATTTGCAGTAAATACTGCCTATACACTACCTCTATCATAACATATCCTACCCCAAACATATACATATCAGATTCATATATTATACATATCATAAACAGACAACATATACACATATAGCAAACGTTACATGACATGCTTATTTACATATTTCATTTTTCGCATAACACAACTTATAATTTAGTTTTAGCTTACGATATATACATCATGCTTTAAACGCCACCAGTATGAACTTAAGTACTAAACTTACAAGTTTTTTTCCTGGCCTTTAGGACATCCTCGGAGCCAAATATCAAGTCCCCTAAATGACCGTTAATTGGGCCCTACAATTGGCCAAAAAGGCCCACATGACCCAAAAACCTAGCTCGTGAGGTCCATATGGTCCACTCACACGATTTGAACATTTTTACACAGTCGTGTGCCTCACACTGTCTAGCCACACAGGTTGCTTAATCTCACACGACCTGCTCTGCAAAACCTTACACGGTCGTGTGTCTCACACTACCCACCACATGGCCGTATGGAAACTAGGCAGTTTCGCAACAGCATCTGTTTCACGATTTTAGTCGAATTTCTAAGGGATTTTTGGGTCGTTTTCATACACCTGATTATTGATGGAATTAACCACACTCTTGGAACTCTCATAACTTACATTCATTCAACAATTACACAAATTAATCCACAAATCTCACGTAAAATAACCTCCTTAAACCAAAACTGCAACCCCTAAAAATGAAGTTCAAATACTTACTTCCTCGAACCATGCCAAACAACCGAATCTACTCTTCCGAAGGGTTAGAGTACTCACATCTTTCGCCTAATTACACACCACAAAAGCACTAATCAAAATATTGAATAAATACATACAAACACAACTAGAATGATAGAAATGTGCAAGTGTATACAATCGTAACAAGTAATAAAGTGACAAGTAAATGTCGAGTTATCGTACCCACAGGGACTGTGAAAAGAATTATTCATGAATGCAATTAAAAACACTTTGGTGAAGAAAAACATTTTGATTTGAGGAGGTGATTAAAAACAAGGATTTTAACAAAGTAAAATAAATAAAAATAAAATAAAAGCTCCAAAGCACGATTTCAAAAGATGATTTTAATCAAGATGACATAATTGTGCTAGATTATTTACATTTCTTAACTTAGATTTATTAAACTCATGTTTATGTTGTTACGAATAAATTCACAGCAACTTGGTAGTTTGCTAACTTATGAACATACTTACCTACAAAAATCTATTTATCTCTTGACTATATCTCTATGTCAATTCAACTGATTAAACAAATTTTAATAAGCAAATGTGTTAGTGCACATACATACTTATGAAATTAAAATAATCTCTTGTACATATCTGTATGCCAATTCAAACAATTAATTCAATCTCATAAGCACATAAAAGATTACGCAAGGTAACAATGTATTTCTACATTGAAACAATTTAATCACAATAATCTTGCAAGTTATGCAAGGCTAATGTATCGTTAGATACCGTTGCTAATTTAATCCTCAACTACCTTAGATTAATAAACATGCACTGGTTAATTATCGTGTCAATTAATTACAATTTCAATCCATTTAAGTAAATAATTCATTAGTTACCTTACAATTGTAATGCAAGAATAACTTAGTCATGGTTTTACTTAATCAAACATCTTACTGAGGCTCAAAACAACCCAAACACAATTTTAATAACTCAAGCAATCTAACTAACACGAATTGAATTTAAGCCATATTAATTAAATTAAACATATCGACATCAAAAATATTTATAGACATGTTTATAACAACAACAATAAAATTAAAAGGATAAGGAACAAGAATCAAATCCAGTGTTTCTCCGAGGCTTGACTAGTTTGCTCCGCTCCTCCTTCTCCACTTGTTCTTGTTGAGCTGAGGCTTCCACGAACACTTGAATGCTACTCAAAATGGAGGTTGAATGACGCTTTTTCAAGAGGTGAAATCGGTAAGGGAATGGGGAAGAGAATGAAGAATAATTAAGAGAGAAAAGTAAAAGAGAAGTGAAGAATGAATGGTTTTGAGATGTGTTTGAAGTGAGAAGCAAAGGGGGTGTTTATAGGTTGAGAAGGCTGCTAAAAATAGCCAAAATCAGCAGCCAAAGACTCCCCCCATGGCCGGCCACACATGTGGCATGTTTGAAGATTTCAAACATGTTATTTTTAGGTAGGGGCAAATCTTGAAAGGCATGAATAGTGGAAGGGTTTGAATGCAAATTGAAGGAGTCTTCAAGGGCCATTTTGCAAGCCAAATAATCAGCCAAACAAGCTGATTGGGTTAGAATGTGGAATGATTTTGGGCTGCCCAGTGCTCAGTTGGATCGGTTTTTTCGGTTCAGCTCAACTGGGCCCTTTTTCATAATTAATTAATAATAATTTATTTAACCCAAATTAAATTGGATTAAAATTAAAATTAATTATATTATGAATTAATACAAATAATTTGGACCATCTTTTGCTGAAAAATTAATTCGCCTTGATGCTTCAAAATTGCTTTTTGGTTTTACGCTTCTAACAGTGTCTACCGAGTCGTTTTTTGCCCTTTGTGCAAATCTGTCGAAAATAATCAAAATTCATCAAATTTTGGTATAAAATTAATTAAAATTCAACATGTTCATAATTTGAGTTCAATTTAATTATTTTATAAATATTATATATTTTTTGACAAGAATTTTACTGAAACTACATGAATTTGAGTTAAAAAGGGCATGAAAAAGTGTGTATATTTTCATGTTTCCTACAACCCACCTTGCTAAAGATTCAAACTAAACTAAAATAATAAGAAAAATAGGAAAAATACCCAACAAACTTACATTCTAGCTGGAGCAGAATCAAAGCACAAAAGTGTATGAACAAATGGCAATATCCAAAGAATAGCAAAGAATAAAGAAACCCAAACCAATAGAAATAAAAGAAATAAAATAAAATAAAAACAAAAAGAAAGAAGCCAAAAGATGAAAGATGCAATCAAGCAGAACAAAAGGAAAAAAAAAACAAGAAAACGTGGAAGAATGTCCAATGGGAAAAGGAGTAAAACAGTTTTAGGTAGGAGGAAATTTAAGAATTGATAAAAATAAAATAAAATAAATCAAAAAGCAAGTTTAAATTAAATCCAAATCCCACTTATCAGATTTTATAGAGTCCAACTAAAACTCTAATGCCCAACTAAAGCCTAAGCAAAAGAAATAATATACCATGCTTGAGCACCACAAGATTCGAACACAAGACCAAATGCAACCATCTAAAACACTAACCACCATATCAAACCAATTTACTTGGCAAACAAACACATTAAAAAATCGTAACTCTCCCCTCTTAAAAGAAATTTTGGCCTCGAAATTACCTAACTCAAACAGATGAGGATACTCTTGGCACATCAAATCCTCGGGCTCCTAAATAGCTTCTTTGGAACCATGATTCTACAAAAATACCTTTACCCAAGGAATGGTCTTTCTTTTCAGAACTTTAACCTCACGATTTAAAACTTGTATTGGCTCATCCTCAAAAGAAAAATCTTGCCTTAACTTAATATCCTCCACTGGAACCCCATGCAATGGATTAGAATGATAACATATTAGCATAAACACATGAAAAACATCATGGATACAATCCAGCTCTAGAGGTAACTCAAGCTAATAAGCAACCAGCTCAACACGCTTCAAAACCCGATATGGCCCAATAAAATGAGGGCTTAGCTTGCCCTTACGATCAAACCTAAGAACTTTTTCCAAGGAGACACATTAAAAAAGACATAATCCCCTACCTCATATTCAATCTTTCATCTCTTAAGCTCCACATAAGACTTTTGTCTATCAAAATCAGCCTTAAGACGATCCCGAATCAAACAAACTTTGTCCTTAGTCTTAGCCACCAACTCAGGACCCAAAACTTTCCTCTATCCCAACTCAGTCCAACAAAGGGGAGTGCGACATTGCCTACGATATGAAGCCTCATAAGGTGCCATCTAAATGCTAGAGTGAAAGCTATTATTATAAGCAAATTCAACCAACAACAAAAACTCCTCCCAACTCCCTCAAAAGTCAATCACAAAAGTCCGAAGCGTATCCTCCAAGATCTGAATCACCCTCTCCTATTGACCATCAGTCTGAGGATGAAAAGCTGTACTAAAATCAAGATGAGTACCTAGTGCTTCATGCAATTTCTACCAAAAGCGGGAAGTGAAATGAGGATTTCGATCCGAAATAATAGACATAGGAACCCAATACAATCTGTGTAACACCCTGAATTTGGGCCCAGAAGTTTTAGGCCTTGAGCATGGGAGCGGTTGAAGGCAGCTTATAATATTTTGTTGTGCATGTAAATTTCGTTAATGAAGGCTTATTTTAGTGGTTAAGTGTGCTGAGAAGTGTTGGAGAAGTCCTGGGTTCAAACCTGGACTCTAGCAGAAATTTTGGTTTAAGGTGAATCAAACCCTGGGTGTAGTAGGTAGGCCTTAAGAATAATGTTGGAAAAATTGTGCCATAAAAAGCCTTGTTGTCTAGTGGCAAAGTAGCGCCACATAAGAGGCAGGAAGGTGGCGTCATAGAGTTGGCAAGGAGGTCCGGGGTTCGAAACTCATTGCAATCAAAGAGCATTTATTTTGCTAACAGGGGGCGGCAAAAGTTGGTGTTGAATTTAAACTCTGATGATAGAGGGATCCCACATCAGGAAGCTAATAGAAGAGTGGATGCGAAGCTGGCTTTAAATAGAGAGAACCATGAGGAGAGTAAAGGTACCTTTCTTGGCTGATCCCTTTCGCTTTATGGCGTGCTCGTTTGGGTTGGGCATCGGCTAAGAGTGCTCGGAGCGCGAATTAACTCCAGTCTCCTATCAGGTGTGTATTTCTCACTACTCTAGCTGTAGGATGGCTACTTCGGGCTGCGATAGGCCGAAAGAGGCCATGTTGGCCCAATGGGCCTACAGGCCCAATTGGATAAGTTGTTTGATTGTTCAGTAAATATTGGACTAGGCTAGGTGAATCTCATATCTGTGGCTAGATTTGGGCTAAAAGGGCCACACGAGCGTGTGGGCCCATTTGGGCCGAGAATGGGCTTTAGGCCCATTCGTATTGTTATCCTTGTTTAGAATACTTTAGCTTACCGAAATACCCTTGTAGGGTAGAATTACCGAAATACCCCTATAGGGTAGAAATATCGAAACACCCCTGTAGGGTAGAATTACTGAAATACCCTTGTAGGGTAGAAATACCAAAATACCCCTGTAGGGTAGAATTACTGAAATACCCCTGTAGGGTAGAATTACCGAAATACCCCTGTAGGGTAGAATTACTGAAATACCCCTGTAGGGTAGAATTACTGAAATACCCCCGTAGGGTAGAATTACTAAAATACCCTTGTAGGGTAGAATTACCGAAATACCCTTGTAGGGTAGAATTATAGAAATAACCTTGTAGGGTAGAATTACCAAAATACCCTTGTAGGGTAGAAATACTGAAATACACCTGTAGGGTAGAAATATCGAAATACCCCTTTAGGGTAGAATTACGGAAATACCCCTGTATGGTAGAATTACGGAAATACCCCTGTAGGGTAGAATTACCGAAATGCCCTTGTAGGGTAGAATTACTAAAATACCCCTGTAGGGTAGAATTACTGAAATACCCCTAAAGGGTAGAATTACTAAAATACCTCTGTAGGGTAGAATTATCGAAATACCCTTATAGGGTAAAAATACCGAAATACCCCTGTAGGATAGAATTACCGAGATACCCTTGTGGTGTAAAATTACCATTTTGCCCCTAGGGTGTTAAATAACTGTTTTGCCCTTGTGGGCAAGTGACTGACTTTGACTGTGTGGTTGACAGATTTGATTGTGAATACATGTTGGTGATATGAATGACTTGACTGTGATTGTTTGATTCAAATATGGGCATGACATTGTGCATACATGACATGTTGCATGGGTTGGGTTATATTGATGGAGGAAGCGTTCTGGTGGCTATGCCACAAATATCTATTCTGGTGGCTCTGCCACAATATTTGTATCTGGTGACTCTGTCACAACATCTATTATGGCAGCCATGCTGCAAATTCTGTGGTGTGTAGCGGATGGGTGGGTTGAGTTGTCTCCCCACATGGTGTAAGGTTGGTAAGGGGGTGTATACGGATGGATATGGGTTGGGATTGCATTCACATTCTGATTCTGATTCTGTCACCTAATACTGATTCTGATTCTGTCACCTAATTCTGGTTCTGATTCTGATTCTGTCACTTGATTCTGATTCTGATTCTCATTTTGATTCTAGTTCTGATAATGTTTCTTATTCTGTAATGGGCTAAGGCCCATCTGGAACTGTCTGTTATAATGGGCTAAGGCCTAATTGATACCGAAAATCGTAAGTAGGGTCAGCCCGGACTTTTAATTCTTTTATATGACCGATCGCTCTCAAGTATATAGTAGGGGATTTCACACTGAGTTTTCGTAAACTCACCCCATTTATTAACCTTTCAGATAATTTTTAGCCTTAGACGGATCGGAGCTGCGAGGGGCTCAGAGGAAGCCACACACACTGTTTATGTTACAATTTTGATTATTACTTTTAAATGTTTTTATGTGGGTTGTAGTAAAGCCGTTGTAATTTTCTGGATTTCAAATTTGGAATTTTATTTATTGTTCTTATAATTGCTAGTATTAGAACACGATTTTCCAAAGCAACTACTATTGTTAAAAACATCACGTATCCGTAATTGTTTTTAAATTAAGCTTCCGCAACTGTCAAGATTTTTACAAAGTTGTTAAGAATGTTATTCAGCTGAGGTTTTCTAACAAGGTTTAAAAAAGGTATAAGTTTTAAATTATTAAGAAGGGTTTTTAATGGAAACATGGTTTTCAAAAAACACTTCAATGTGACACGCCAGATTCGAGCCAAACTTCTAGGCCGGGTTTGGGGTGTTACATTTAATGGTATCAGAGCCTGGGTTGCAACAATTCAACTGTGGATTGGGTTTTCAAAGGTTGAATTTTAAAAAATTATTTTCAACCACGTGGTCTGTTTGAAATATTTCTCTTAAAAAGTGTGGCACACCGAGTCTCCGGCGCCGAATCCGTAAGTCTTCTGAATACTTTTGTCTATTTAGAAATTGAAATACTGTGGATTCCTTAGACATTGGTCTGAATTTAAATTTGGTATTTATTTTATGTAGATGTGATGTTTAGATATAGAAATTATATATATGTGTGATAAATATGTGTTTGCTTCAGTGGATAAGTGTTGTATGTATGAGATGTTTCAAGTTCTAGTTGAAGTGTGATAGTGATAGTAGGATCAGAGTGTGCAGTGGTAGCATAGTGGGGTAGATGTTACACGACTACCCGGTTAGATGGAAATTTCGACGAAATTTCTTTAAGGGAGGTAGAGTTGTAACACCCTGAATTTGGGCCTAGAAGTTTTGGGCCTTGAGCATGGGAGCGGTTGAAGGCAGCTTATAATATTTTGTTGTGCATGTAAATTTCGTTAATGAAGGCTTGTTTTAGTGGTTAAGTGTGCTGAGAAGTGTTGGAGAAGTCCTGGGTTCAAACCTGGACTCTAGCAGAAATTTTAGTTTAAGGTGAATCAAACCCTGGGTGTAGTAGGTAGGCCTTATGAATATTGTTGGAGAAATTGTGCCACAAAAAGCCTTGTTGTCTAGTGGCAAAGTAGCGCCACATAAGAGGCAGAAAGGTAGCGTCATAGAGTTGGCAAGGAGGTCCGGGGTTCGAAACTCATGGCAATCAAAGAGCATTTATTTTGCTAACGGGGGCAAGAGTTGGTGTTGAATTTAAACTCGATGATGGAGGGATCCCACATCGTGAAGCTAATGAAAGAGTGGATGCTGTCGGCTTTAAATAGAGAGAACCATGAGGAGAGTAAAAGTACCTTTCGTAGCTGATCCCTTTCGCTTTATGGCGTGCTCGTTTGGGTTGGGCGTCGGCTAAGAGTTCTCGGAGCGCGGATTAACTCCAGTCTCCTATCAGGTGTGTATTTCTAACTACTCTAGCTGTAGGATGGTTACTTCGGGCCGCAATGGGCCGAAAGGGGCCATGTTGGCCCAATAGGCCTACGGGCCCAGTTGGATAAGTTGTTTGATTGTGTAGTAAATATTGGACTAGGCTAGGTGAATCTCATATCTGTGGCTAGATTTGGGCTAAAAGGGCCACACGAGCGTGTGGGCCCATTTGGGCCGAGAATGGGCTTTAGGCCCATTCGTATTATTATCCCTGTTTAGAATACTTTAGTTTACCGAAATACCCTTGTAGGGTAAAATTACTGAAATACCCTTGTAGGGTAGAAATACCAAAACACCCCTGTAGGGTAGAATTACTGAAATACCCTTGTAGGGTAGAAATATCGAAATACCCCTGTAGGGTAGAATTACTGAAATACCCCTATAGGGTAAAATTACTGAAATACCCTTGTAGGGTCCTGTAGGATAGAATTACTGAAATACCCTTGTAGGGTAGAATTACCGAAATACCCTTGTAGGGTAGAATTATCGAAATACCCTTGTTGGGTAGAATTACCAAAATACCCTTGTAGGGTAGAAATACCGAAATATCCCTGTAGGATAGAAATACCGAAATACCCCTGTAGGGTAGAATTACTGAAATACCCTAGTAGGGTAAAAATACCGAAATACCCCTGTAGGGTAGAATTACGAAAATACCCTTGTAGGGTAGAATTACTGAAATACCCCTGTAGGTTAGAATTACTGAAATATCCCTGTAGGGTAGAATTACCGAAATACCCTTGTAGGGTAGAATTATCGAAATACCCTCGTAGGGTAGAATTATCGAAATACCCTCGTAGGGTAGAATTATCGAAATACCCTTGTAAGGTAAAAATACCGAAATACCCCTGTAGGGTAGAATTACTGAAATACCCCTGTAGGGTAGAATTATCGAAATTCCCCTGTAGGGTAGAATTATTGAAATACCCTTGTAGGGTAGAATTACTGAAATACCCTTGTAGGGTAAAAATATCGAAATACCCCTATAGGGTAGAATTACCTAGATACCCTTGTGGAGTAAAATTACCATTTTTCCCCTAGGGTGTTAAATGACTGTTTTGCCCTTGTGGGCAAGTGACTGACTTTGACTGTGTGGTTGACGGATTTGAATGTGAATACATGTTGGTGATATGAATGACTTGACTGTGATTATTTGATTCAAATATGGGCATGACATTGTGCATACATGACATGTTGCATGGGTTGGGTTATATTGATGGAGAAAGCGTTCTTGTGGCTATGCCACAAATATCTGTTCTGGTGGCTCTGCCACAATATTTGTATCTGGTGACTCTGTCACAATATCTATTCTGGCAGCCATGCTGCAAATTCTGTGGTGTGTAGCGAATGGGTGGGTCGAGTTGTCTCCCCACATGGTGTAAGGTTGGTAAGGGGGTGTATACGGATAGATATGGATTGGGATTGCATTCACATTCGATTCGATTCACACACCGACACCGATTCTCGATTCTCGTCACCTAATTTTGATTCGATTCGATTCGATTCACACTTGATTCGATTCGATTTTCGTTTTGATTCTAGCTCTAACAATGTTTCTTATTCCAGAATGGGCTAAGGCCCATCCGCATCTGTCATATAATGGGCTAAGGCCCCAATTGATACCGAAATTGTAAGTAGAAGTCAGCCGACTTTTAATTCTTTTATATGACTGATCGCTCTTTTATATAGTAGGGGATTTCACACTGAGTTTTAGTAAACTCACCTCGCTTATTAACCTTTCGTAATTTCTAGCCTTAGATGGATCGGAGTCATGCGGGGTCGGAGGAAGCCACACACACTCGCTTATGTTACGCTTTTGATTATTACTTTTAAATGTTTTTATGTGGGTTGTAGTAAAGTCGTTGTAATTTTCTGGATTTCAAATTTGGAATTTTATTTATTGTTATTACAATTGCTAGTATTAGAACACGGTTTTCCAAAGCAACTACTGTTGTTCAAAACATCACGTATCCGTAATTGTTTTTAAATTAAGCTTCGGCAACTGCCAAGATTTTTACAAAGTTGTTAAGAATGTTATTCAGTTGAGGTTTTCTAACAAGGTTTAAAAAGGGTATAAGTTTTTAATTATTAAGAAGGGTTTTTAATGGAAACATGGTTTTCGAAAAACACTTCAATGTGACACACCAGATTCAAGCCAAACTTCTAGGCCGGGTTTGGGGTGTTACAATCTGACAATCTCATAAGCATAAAGTTTCACCAACTTTTGCAATGAGTAGTCGGTCATAACCAGTATAAAGTGGGCTGACTTGGTTAATCGGTCCATAATGACCCAAATTGAATCCTTCTTAATGGGTGTCAAAGGCAACTCACTAAAGAAATCCATAGCTACCCATTCCCACTTCCATAAAAGAATTTTAATGGGTTGTAAAAGTCTAGAAGGAAGTTAGTGCTTAGCCTTAACTTGCTAGCACATTAAACAATGATATACGAATTCAGTTACCTCATGTATCAGCCTCGACCACCAATATACATCACAGAGATCATGATACATCTTATTACCTCCAGGATGCATAGCATAAGAACTATTATGTTCTTTTCATAAGATAGATTGTCTCAAATCCACATTCTTAGGTACACAAACACGACCTCGAAAACACAAAATTCCATCATTATTATACCCAAAGTCTATAGTCTTACCCTCATCCATCTGTTGAACCAACTCATCAAAGACTCATTTAGAAGTTGCTTACTCTTAATTTATTTCAACCAAGATGGCTTAACTTGCAACTTAGCCAGAATGCCACCATCATCAAATAAACTTAGGCGAGAAAACATTGCCCTCAAATCAGTCATCGACCTTCGGCTAAGAGCATCGGCCACCAGATTGGCCTTACAAGGATGATACTTAATCGAACAATCATAATCTTTAAGCAACTCAATCTAGTGGCGTTGCCTAATATTCAACTCCTTATGTGTGAGGAGATATTTCAGACTCTGATGATCAGTATAGATGATGCATCTCTCACTATATAAGTAATGCCTAAAAATATTAAGTGCAAAAACAACTGCAGCAAGCTTGAGGTAATGCCTAAAAATTCTAAAGCTTATTCACATTCTGAGGCTACTTCCGGTCCAAAATAGCTTCTATATTTTTAAGATCCACTCGGATACCTTCTATAGAAACCATATGCCCCCAAAACATAACCCCACTCAACCATAACTCATATTTATTTAGCTTAGCATACAGTTCTTTTTCTCAAAGAATCTGAAGAACTATACGAAGATGCTTGTCATGCTCAACCTCAGTCTTAGAATATACCAAAATGTCGTCAATAAACACAACAACAAACTGATCCAAAAATTGTTGGAACACCTGATTCATGAGATCCATGAACGCTGCCGGAGCATTAGTCAATCCAAAGAGCATAATTAGGAACTTGTAATGACCATAACGAGTCCTGAAGGTAGTCTTATGAACATCATCCTTCTTAACTTTCAATTTATGATACCTAGAACGCAAATCAATTTTTGAAAATATAGAAGCCTCATGGAATTGATCGAATAAAGCATCGATCCTCAAAGGTGGATATGTGTTTTTTATCGTCAATTTGTTCAACATACAATAATCCACACATATACTCATTCTTGTTCTTATTCTGGCTTTTCTCTCGCTCTATTTTCTTGCGCTCAGTGTACTTGACCTCCTCAATTATCTTTACCTTGTCCGCCACGGTTGTAAAAACCCGCTTCCTTTGAGGAGCTATCAAAATCTTGAGGTCATACCACAAGTCCTCCTCAAACCATACACTCTTCTCATAGTCATTAGAATAAGTCCTCGAGCATACTGACTCAATTGTAAAAAATTGGTCTCATACTCGGTCACCTATCTATCTCCCTAACTCAAATTCATAAACTCTCACTTACAGGCCTCCACATAGCCTACGCCCACATATTTACCTTGAAAGGCATTCTAAAAATAATCGCACGACAATTGCTCAGGCTGAATGCCCTCCTAAACCGTTAGCCACCATTGATACGCCTCATCATGAAGCAAGGATATCGCACCCTTCAATTTTTGCTCAGGGGTGTAATCTAGGTCATTCATTATTCTTTCAGTGGCTTCCAACCAATACTCAGCCACCGCCAAAGTGACTCTAGTGACATCCCTAAATAGTTCGGATCCATTAGACTAAAGTCGTTCAGTAATTGACCCTCGGCCCCTAGATCCTGATCTAGTATGGGTCCCAACGACCCTCTCTAAAACCCTCAACATTTCCTATGACAGTGGCTCGTCCCCGGCTGTCTGAGGCGCAGACTCAATCTTTGTAGTCGAAGTCCTTAAGGTCTCATTCATGTCTAACTGGCGCATGTTACCCATCGAAGAATATTCAACTCGTGCACCTCGACGGTGACCACCGCGCCCACGGGTGCCACACTCACTAGATCTACAATTACTCGATATCTTATCTACAATTTTTTAGAAATTTTATGCAATCAGTTTAAGTTTTACATGTAACAGCCCATTTTTCAGTGGTGTCAGAAATAGTTGTTTGAGATCACCAAATCGGGCGAGTAAGCTCGTAAATTTTACTATTTAATATTTACAAGTCAAATATGGTTTTAAAAATATTTTTGAATTATTAGATTCAAGTGACAAAACCCTAGTTCAATTGGTTTTGGAAAATGATGTTGGACCTAGTTTCTATAAACTGAGCCGTAAATATTTTTATAAATATTTACAGAGTTTCAATAAAGTGGTATTAAAGTTTCATTGAAAAATTTTAACATTTCGATAGTTAATTAATTAAAAATGACTAAATTGAAAAAGGTGCAAAACTTGCTAATTATAATATTTAAGAGATTAAATGGCTTGATTAATAAAAGAGGAAGGACTTAAGAAGCAAATATACCTAAACTAAAATGATGAGGTGGCATAAGCATGGAAAATAATAAAATAAAAGGATTTAATGGCAAAATGATAAATTGTTTGAAATTAAAATAAACAAATTGAATCTTAATGTTTTTATGCCATTCATCTTCGACCTTTTGCTTAAACTGGCATGGAGGGAGAGCTTTAAGCTAGTTTTCATATTTTCACTGCAGGTAAGTTCAATTTAGTCCCATTTTCAATAATTTTTATGTTTTTGAGATCGTTACAACTAGGTCTAGCTAACCCGTACCTTTGATTTTGAAACTATTAAAGATTTTGAATGTTTCCATTGGTGAACCTATATGATTTTAGATGTTAAATTATGAATTTGATATATTGGTTGATATTTAAAAGTATTTTGTTAAGTAATTTTGATGAATTTCCTGATTAGGGACTAAATTATTGAAATAGTAAAAACACAAGGGTTTGTTGTGAAATTATTGCAAAAATGGACTATATTAAATGCCATGAACATTTGGATAGCTTGGATTTGTATAAAAAATGGTTAATTTGTATGTTTTGAGTTCAGAGACTAAATTGAATAAAATTTTAACTTCAGAGGCAATTTTATAAAAATGTTTAAAATGACTAAATTGCATGAAATGAATGGTTTTATCATCTAAATTAATATATTGAATGAAATTATTAATTTAGATCAAAATCAGGTGGAAAATCGAGAAAAATTAAAACTTACCAAAATGTCCCTAAACTTTAGTATTGTTGCAATTTAGCTAGGTAAGTTCGTCTAATTAAATTGTATATTTATATGTTTGAATTGAATGCTATATATTTGAAATGTATAAAATTTTCATGCATCAGTATGAATCACATATTCGATAATGCCTAACATGTGCTAAGTCTCGTTTGAACAAATGAAATGCGATAGACACAGGGTTCTTGAATTGGTTATGGTCCTATATATGTTGCGGACACACCACAGCTCGCATGAGCGTCCCGTTAATAGCTCTTATGAGCATCTCGATTGGTTGTGATCTTGTATGTGTTGTGGACACACTGCAGCTTTTACGAGCATCTCGATATTTGGCTCTCACGAGATTCCATTTATATGGTTTTTGTAAGCTTCCCGTTTATGGCTCTTATGAGCTTCCTGATAATTGGCTCTTCGGAGCATCCCAATAATTGGCTATTATGAGCTTCCCAATTAATGGCTCTCTAGAGCTTCCCGATATTGACTCGCTTGAACTTCCTGATTATAGCTCTCATGAGCTTCCCAATATTGACTCGCTTGAACTTCCTGATTATGGCTCTTATGAGCTTCCCTTTGTATCGCTCATATGAGCTTCCCGTTATATGGCTCGAAAGAGCTTCCTGTTATGTGCTCGTGTGAGTATTCCTGAATATGTATTGATGGATAATACACGAATTGACGGTTTATAGTTTTGTACACTTTGTGTGTACTACCCATGTATCCATTGACATTTTAAATGGTTCAACGGGCAAAGTTCTAATATGAGATAATATGGGTTCGAAATGAACTATTACCCGAATAAATTTGAAATATATGGAAATGATAGTACATGATATATTGATATATTAAAATGGATGATATATGTATATGAAGAAACAGAAAGAGAATGATATGTATCATGACATGTACATATGTGAATATCTTTGATATGTTGATACATAGAAATTATGTAAGTTGAGACGAGTAATAAACTCAAGTGTGCCATGTTGAGAAAATAAGTTTATCAATGTTGAATTTATATGAAATATGATCAAGTACACTAATAAGTGTTGTTGTTTGATGCTTAGGCAAGTGCCAAGATATTGGTTAAATGGTAATATGTTTATTTATATGATGCATCGAAAGGGTAAGTACTTAAATGAAAATATGCTAGTGCTCGTGAAAGAGTGGTAAGGTTTAAGTTCTGCAATTTCTTATGAAATGACTTATCATGTGATTAATTCGAAAAAAAAAAGAAGCTATGTTTAAATGCACTAGCTTGTGGCTATGGTTGAATGATGTGTTTATGACTGGTGTGTTATGCATATGGAATGAGTGTGGAAAGTAAAGAAGTGCAAATGAAAATAAAGAAATTTGGAAGAGTTAAAGTTGTTTAAAATCCTACTATGCTAGGGATAATATGTATAAGTGATGCTGTGGATTTATTTATCTTGTAAGCTATTGAATATAACTTCACAAGTATTATGGTGTCAATATTGGATTATTCTTTATATGTATAAATTTCATATTTGAAATGAATTGATATGATTAAAGTTTATACGAGCTTGCTAAGCATTCATTGCTTACGTAGTTGTTTTCCTTTACTTCCAGATTACCGAAAGCTCAACCGGGTTGGAAGCTTGTCGGAGATATATCACACTATCCATCGGTTCTATCAGTACTTTCGGATGTTTTATTCTAGTTAATGTAGGCATATATGTGTTTCGTTAAAATTAGTCACTTATTTCGCTTGTGTGTTGCCATATTTTGGGTTTGGTGCATATTTGCCTTATATGATTGATGTGTGATTTGGTTTATGATTTTATGGTAAAAGGTAAAATATTAGCTAAAAGTGCATTTATATACATGTGTTTTGGGATGTGATGAATTGATCAGGAATCGGTACCTTAATATATAAAGTATAAATATATTTAAATATGTTAGTATTTAAAATATATTTTGGCACCATATGGTATGTATTGGTAGGTAAGTGACTTGGTTTAAAGTAATGCAAATTAGCTTGGTAAACCTTGGGTACAATTATGCATATATGTTAGTTGTACTTATGAATATATTGAATATATGAACACACATGTTATAATTTGTTATTTGAGGTGCCTAAAGGAATATTGGTTGTATGTTAAGATATTATATATATTTAAGGCTTGATTTGTAACGCCCCAAAAATTGGGCCTAGAAGAGTTGGGCTTTGAGTCTGGGATTCGGATAGAAGAAAACCTGAATAATTAAGAAGTTTTAACTATTATCGTTTAAGAAAGAATTTTTACTACTAGAAAATTATTATTATTATTGATATTTGTAACGCCCAATTTTCGAGAAATTCTGTGAATGATTTGTAAAATTAAAAATTCTGTGTTCTGCTTGTTAAGAGTAGGTTTAATTGTGATAGTGGGCCTCTAGAAGGCCCAAGCTTAGATAAAACCCAATAGTTTTAATTAATTTTTTATCCATAGGGAAAAAGGGGTTACGTTAACTGGCTTTTAAGTATTAATTGTGTAAAATAGAACACAAGAAAGCAAGTGGTGAAGTGGCATGTGACGCCACAGGGGAAGGTTATAAGTGGCTTGTGGAAGCTAGGGAGGACCCGTGTTCAAGTCACAATGACAAAGAAATCAAGGGATTAATTTTTATGAATGAAAAGGTAAGTAGTGGAACCAAGTAAAAGTCTGCATCGGGAAGAGTTTGAGTTGCTCAGGAGATTGAGTAAAGAGGGGATAAGGGAGAGGATTTAGGAGCTGATCAAGGAGGATGTGTTGGCTGAATGTTGAACTCTTAAAGAGAAAGAGGCGGCCGGCCAAGGGATGCTTAAGGGGGAAATTTCGGCTAGGGTTAGTGCCAGTATAAATTCGGCATTAGTGGTAAGTGGTGCCGTTTCCTGACTATTCTCCTCTTCTTTTCTTTTTCTCTTCTCTCCATCCACTTATTCTTTCCTTATTCTTTTTCCCATAGCCGAATCCTTCAACCACCCTACTCTATACCACATTCCTTCCATTATTTTTAAGACTATAGCCGATTGCCTCAAATCCCGAAATCCCGAAAACTTGACTCCTTTTGTACCAATTTTTCCCTAGCCAAATCTCTTATTTTTCTCATCATCTTTGGCCAATTCTCTCAACCTTTAAACCCCAGGTTTTTGTCGACAATACCACAAGTAAAAACCCTCATATTTTATCTTTCTCAACACTTTTGCAAAAAGTCGAAACTCCCACACTATCCTAGGGACATAGCCGAATACTGAGATCACTGAAGGCTCGACTTTTGTTATCGTTTGAGGGCTTAGAACTGCATCAGAATCAAGTAGGAACTAAGGGGAATGTTGACCAAAGAATCGTGGTAAGTCTTTCCAACTTAGTCTATCTTTCATAATTTAAGAAAAGCCGGAATCCCTAAAAGGGTAGGGAGGTTGTCGTTTTTTTGGACTTGTAGCCCTAAGGGGTTGTGATAATAGTATTATTTTTGTAATAGTGTGATTAAGAGGCTGTTGATCAAGGGCTTGGACAAGTGGAGCGAACGGATCTGGATCGAGACGCTATTTTCGGCAAAGGTAGGAACGCTAAGGCTTAAGGTGTTGTTGGCCGAATATGGTAAGAAGTTAATGTGTAGATCGTTTCGGTAGTAAGATTAACGTGTTAGTATTATAATTGTAGGCAGATCGTGCGTGGATCTCGTCAGCGAATCGTCATAAAACAGGTGTGTAAACGACACCCACTCATAGACTAGATCGGCAAAAAGCCGAAAAGCCGGCATTTGTGAACTTGCGAGCGTGCGAGCGCTCGTGAGATGGTTGTTTGTTAGTTTGGTAATCTAAAGCAGTATGATTGCAGAGTGCGCAATTTCGTGCACTTCGGTATATTTGGGCTTAATGGGCCGAAAACGGGTTAATGGGCCAACAGGCCCAATTCAGTAAAGACGCTCGGTAAGTATTTCTGTTGATGCGTTAACAATTGTAGGATGTATGTAAACCCTAAAATAGTGAATTTTACTAAAACACCCCTAAGTATGAAAATTACCGTTTTACCCCTAGGTGCAAAAAGACCGTTATACCCCTAGGGTTAATTTTGACTGAAATGCATGATATTCTGATTCTGTTTGTTGTATGCCATGACATATATATCTGTTGCATGGGATCTGGGTTATGTATGGAGGAAGAACCTGTTCGGTGGTCGTGCCACATATTACGATATAAGCGACTTTGCTCGCGAATTATAGTTAGTGCCGCAACCGTGCTAACAACACCGTAAGTGTAGGGATGGCGTGGGTGATTTATTCCCACAGAAGTGTAGGGATGGACAGAGGCAAGTGCGGGGTTGGATGGGGTTATCATGCATTAATCATATGAGATCGTTTTGTTATGGGCCAATCAGTATTGAAGTGGGCCCAACTATGTTAATATGGGCAAGGCCCAATATATCTCGACTTGTAATAGGGTTACGCCCGATTGATACTTATATGGGCTAGGCCCAATATACTCGACATCTTTGTAAGGGCTATGGCCCAGTTAATATTGATAAGGGCTAAGGCCCGCTTAACACCGATTTACGAATAGGCTTTAGGCCAAAGTAAAGCTTGAACCGATTTGGGCTCGTTGGGATACTTTATACACCGAGTTTTCCAAACTCACCCCTTTCTCTTCTATCCTTGCAGTGAGCCCTAGTTGATGGACTTGGAGTCAGGGGATTCAGAGTGGCCACGAAGATTAAGTTTCTGTTTTCTTTAAAATAAGTTTCGCATTTATTATTTTGATTATTTTTATTCTGGTTTAAGTTGTAATAAGGCCGCTCTTTTTATTATTTTTAATATTTTGGGTTATTAAATTGGTTAGCTCTAGGACGCGTTTTATAAAAGTTATTTATTTTCAAAATATCATGATTACCGAGTAAAGCTTCCGTAACGTAAATGTTTTCAAAGGAAATAAATATTTTAAAGGGACTTAAACTTAATTTGTTGTTTGTGGACAAGTAATATGCTTTAAGTGTGGCAATGGATGTGTGCATGTCTAGGATTGGATCCATGAAGAGCTTGGTACTTAAGCAGTCCAATAGACTCACCTCCTCTTTTTTGGCTTCCTACCTGGTGCACAGCTTCCATTCACTTTAATCTATAACGAAAATATTCTTTTTAAAGATTTTTAATTAAAACATGAGTTTTACAATAACGCTCCAATGAGTTTTACATCAAGAAGGGTTTTCAATGAAAACATGGTTTTCGAAAAACACTTCAATGTGACACGTCGAAATCGGCCGTAACGTCTGGGCCGGGTTTGGGGTGTTACATGATTTTTACTTGTTTTGGATGCCATAATATGGCTTGTTTGTATGTATGATGATAACTATAGGTATATGCCTTGTTGGGTGAGAAAAATGGCTTATAAAATAGCCTATTTCCGTCCACATGGGAAGATACACGGGCGTGTGTCTCAGTAGTGTGTGACACACGGTTAGGTGACACAGCCGTGTGTCCCTTATATCTTTTAAAAAATACAAGTCAGTATATTCACACAATCTAGCACACAGGCGTGCGGTTTGGCCGTGTGACCTAAGTCAGAGAGCTCATAATTTTGGACACGGGCTAGGACACAGTCGTGTGTCCCTATTTCGAATGCCCACACGGCCTGAGACACGGGCGTGTCTCTTGACCGTGTGAGACACAAGGTCTAGCCACACGGGCGTGTGTCCCCTGCATCTTTGAAAATTTTTTATATTCTCTGAAAAATTCTCTGAGTTTCCAATATAGTCCCGATTTGTTTCTAAAGTGTATTTTGGGCCTTGAGGGCTCGTATAAAGGATAATATGATTAATTCTGATTGGTTTCTGACATATATATTATGGGATGTGAAATATTTGAAATTTCTATCTATTTGTTCTGTAAACTTCAGTAATGCTCCGTAACTCTGCTCCAGCTACGGACTCAAGTTAGGAGTGTTACATTAAACCTTTATTCTTAACTCCTATCGAAATACTTATCATAATATAAAGAGTGTTTTTCTTACACTACAGTCTCTAAAGGTCATATCATATACTAAAGTTATCACATACAAAGTATCTCTAAAGCATATCTAAAGTTTAAAATACTTACATGGATCGGCGCCTGATTCTCAATTTCACTTATCCAAAAGTTCAAAAATAGTTTTAATTAAATTTCAGTTCAAATAATAAACAAGCTTCTTAAAAATAGTTTGAATCCAAAAATACACAACCGAGTTTTGCAACCTGACTCTGATACCACCGAATGAATCACCCCAAACCCGGACTAGACATTATGGTTGGATTATGAAGGTTACAACTGTAACACCCCCAACCCAACCTAAACATTATGGTCAAATTGGGAAAGCTACAATGCTTAAGTAGAAGTTATAAACAAATATAGCGGTATTGGAAAAACAAGTAAAACTTTTGGAATCAAATATATTATTCTAATTATTCAGAAACTTTGGAATCAAATATATCAATATGTGGCGGGGTGCCACTCATAAAATTGCAGCTGAGCTGCCATACATATAGCTTTACGATCAAGCCGCTGTAACACCCCTAACCCAAATCCAACACCGAAACAGGGTTACAAAGCATTACCAGATTTTTCAGATCAAATAACAGACATTTCGCATTATTTAACATTCATATCAACAATCAATTATAATCATTCATATTGTCCCTTGTATGGGCCCTCGAGGCACAAAATATACATTAGAAACAAGTCAGGACTAAACCAGAAGCTCAGAGAATTTTCATGAAATTTTCAAAATTTTTCACAAGTGCAGGGGACACACGCCTATGTAGGTAGGCCGTGTGGGCATTCGATGTGAGGCACACGGCCATGTCCCAGCCTGTGTCCATACTCGTGTAACTCTCTGACTTATGTCACACGGCCAGCCACATGCCCATGTACTAGGCCGTGTCGACAATTTAATTTTTGAAAATTAGGTGCAGTATTCACACAGCCAAGACACACGCCCATGTGTTGGGCCGTGTGTTTCACACGGCTTAGACACACGCCCATGTCTCTGCCCATGTGACCAATTCTGAGCATTTTGTTTCTCAATTTTTAAGATGTAGGGGACACACGGTCAAACCACACACTGATGCGCATGGCTGTGTGTCACACATGTTTGATACACAGGCCCGTGTGGACGAAATTTGGCCATTTCCAAAGCTACATTTCTCACCTAATTTTTCACCCACCTACTATGACATTTTAACATGTTCACAAACCAATTCATAACATTCAAATCAGGCCAAATTCAAGTTTAAAACTTGGCTTAGCATCCTATATGTCCAAGTATTCAATCCTACATAATTGATCATATATACATATATGCATCTTTCACCAAGCATACCAAATCAAATCATGTCTTAATATGTTTACTAGCTAACCATTATTCAACCATGCTAAGATACATAACAATCATAATAAGGCTAGTTACATATACCAATTACAAGCCATACCAATGGCTAGTTCCAACCAAGTATTTACATGCCATCATTTGGCCAATTTAACTTATACATGCCATTATAACCAAAAATTAATTTACCATTTTTACCGAACGGACCAATGGATAGTGTGAAATATCTCTGCCAAGCTAAGTGTGAAAAATCCCAACCAAGCTTCCAACCCAATGAGCTTCCGAAGTACTCTAAAGTAGGGAAAAATAAAATAGAGTAAGCTTTTAAAGCTTAGTAAGTTCATATAACATGAATTTAACTTACCACTATTATATATAAGGTAAGCATACAATTCATTGCTAAGTCGTGTTGGCCAAGTGCCTAAACACATATCCTTATGAACATGTTAATCACTGTAATCCATATAATATTTCATAATCACAAATTTACATAATCATCATGCAAATTTTATACACATGTACCATCCATCTCACATTTCAACATGTTTTGTAATATTAGTTTCATGTATTTCAGGCATATACCGGATTATAGATGAACAAAGTCGTTAAGCATGTTCAACATTTGTGTATCAAGCATACCATGCTTCAATATATCAAGTGATATCATTTATTTGTTCAAATACTTCTCTCATCATGTGTTCATGTAGCATGTACAAAGCATGTTAGTCATATATATTTCATATGAATATCAATGAACTTGAATGGGCTTAATAATAATAATTCTTTTTCCTTATGCTCATACTTTCCACATCAAGTATTCAAATATCAGGTATAATTCATGTCCATGTAATTCAAGTATGTACCCATAATATTTTGTCACAATTCAGATTGTTTCATATCAAAATTTTACCTGTTGATTTATTTAAAATATCGATGAAAACACGGAAAGTATACTTGTACTCGAGATATACAAATCTATAATCATAGATAAACATATTCATCGAACAATTTCGATGTTCATATATCATCATCCCATACTTCCATATATTATGTATCATCATTTTCATGTATTTCAGACAGATACATGTATTAATTCATTTCATGTTCATATTTTCTCATGTCAGGATTTTGCCCGTTGAATTTATTTGAAATATCGATGGATATACAGATAGTACACTTGAAGTGTACAAATCAGAAATCCATCAATTCATATCTAGGGGTACCCTTTAGGGCATATAATCAGGAAGCACTTTCTCGAGCCATATAACAGGATGCTTATGTGAGCCATTTAACAAGAAGCTTATCCGGGCTAAATCAAGAAACTCATAAGAGTTTAAAATAAGAAGCTCATTGAGCTTAATAGGTAACTCCGAAGAGTTATTATCAGGGAG
The DNA here is from genome assembly GCA_025698465.1 of Gossypium longicalyx. Classification (NCBI taxonomy): domain Eukaryota; kingdom Viridiplantae; phylum Streptophyta; class Magnoliopsida; order Malvales; family Malvaceae; genus Gossypium; species Gossypium longicalyx. The sequence continues at coordinate 43,694,586 of CM046999.1, forward strand.
CTATGGATAGCCATATAACAAGAAGTTCAATTGATCCATATCAGGAAGCTCAAAAAGAGACTATATTAGGATGTCCATAAAGAGCTACGTTTGTGTTTGCAATATTTGCAGGATCACAACTGATCATATAATAGGATGCTCAAAAAGAGCTACGGTAGTCTACAACACATGCAGGATTACTACCGATCAGGATGCTCGTAGGAACCATGTGATGGGAAGCTTGAGAGGGCTTATAATAGGATGCTCATAGGAGCTATGGTATGTCTGCAACATATGCAGGACCATAACCAATACAGGAAAATCCTATATCCATCGAATTTCTTTTATTCAAACGGGACTTAACACTTGTCAGACATTTTCGGATAAGTGATTTATGTTTATAAATGACAATCATACATTTCACAATCATAACATTCAATTTTAAACATATAAACATACATTTTAGTTACACGAACTTACCTTGACAAATGTTCGTGTATGTAAAATCTACTAATCCGACACTTTCTCTTTTCCTCGTTCTAACTCCAAATTTGGTCTATCCGGATCTATACGAGTAAATTTAACATCAATTTAAGATAATTTATATTCAATTTAGTCCAATTCACATCTTAGGCAAAATTATCATTTTGCCTCTATACTTTTAATTAATGACGATTTCATCCCTAGGCTCAAAAAATGAAATTCATGCAATTTAATCCTTATTTCAAGCTTAACCGATTTTTACATGTCAAAATAGCAACCCATAAATTTCACCAAAATTAGAATTTTTCCATGGGTTTTACAATTTTTCAATTTAGTCCCTAAATCATAATTTCATCAAAATTCTCTTTGTAAAAGTTGTTTATTTATCAACAACATTTCATTTTCTACCATGAACTTCAAAATTTCAGCATACTCATCGATGGCGAAACCCTAGTACTTTAATAACTTTTCAAATTAATCCCTGAGATAGGTAAATTAAGCGATTACGATCTATAAATTAAGCGATTACGATCTCAAAAATATAAAAATTATTAAAAACGGGACATGAAACATACCTAATTAAGCAAAATAAGCTTGCCCATCCTCAAGCTTCATAACTAGGGTTTCCACGTCTTTTAATTGGGAAAGATGAACATAAATGATGATATTTTGTTTATTTTATTATTTAACATCTTTTTATCTTTTTTCTTTAATTAAATTTCCATGGATGAATGACCATCCTTATCTATTAACCCCAATAATTGGTCTATTTGCTATGTAAGGACCTCAAATTTTGAATTCCTTAGCTATTTGATACATATAGCTACTAGAACTCAACTTTTGCATTTTATGCAATTTGGTCCTTTTATCACATTAGACATTTAATCAATAAAATTTCTTAACGAAATTTTCACACAATATTTCTATAATTCTGTAGATTATAAAATAATATTAAAATAAATTTCTCTTTCGGAGTCGAATTTGTGGTCTCAAAACTACTGTTCTGACTTCACTAAAAATGGGTTGTTACAGCCGCCATATTTGCAATAAATATTACCGTATACACTTCCTCCATCATAACATATCCCACCCCAAACATATACATATTCAGATTCATATATTATACATATCGTAAACAGATGACATACACACATATAGTGAACGTTACACAACATGCTTATTTACATAATTCATTTTTCGTATAACACAACTTACAATTTAGTTTTAGCTTACGATATATATATATCACGCTTTAAACGCCACCCGTATGAACTTAAGTACTAAACTTAATGTTTTTTTGGCCCTTATGACGTCCTTGGACCCAAAAATAAGTCTCTTAAATGGCCCTTAATTGGGTCCTACAATTGGCCAAAAAGGCCTAGACGACCCAAAAATCTAGCTCGTATGGTCCACCTGGGCCACTCACACGGTTTGAACATTTTCACACGGCCGTATGCCTTACACGGTCCAGCCACACGAGTTGTTTATTCTCACACGGTTTGAACATTTCCACATGGTCGTGTGCCTTACACGGTCTAGCCACACGGGCTACTTATTCTCATATGATCTGCAAAACCTTACACAATTCTGTGTCACACACGACCCACCACACGGCCATGTGAAAACTAGGCAATTTTGCAACAGCCTCTATTTCGTGATTTCAATCGAATTTCTAAGAGATTTTTGGGTTGTTTTCACACACCTGATTGTTGATGGAATTAACCACGCTCCTAGAACTCTAGTAACCTACATTCGTTCAACAATTACATGAATTAGTCCAAAAATCTCACGCAAAATAACCTCATTAAACCAAAACTCCAGCCACTAAAAACGAAGTTCCAATACTTACTTCCTTAAACCACGCCAAACAACTGAATCTACTCTACTAGAGGGTTAGAGTTCTCACGTCTTTTGCCTAATTACACACCACAAAAAAAATAATCAAAATATCAAATAAATACATAAAAACACAACCCACCTTTCTTAAGAATCAAACTAAACTAAAATCATAAGAAAAGTAGGAAAAGTACCCAACAAACATACATTATGGCTGAAGCAGAATCAACGCACAAAAGTGTATGAACAAATTGTAATATCCAAAAAATAGCAAGGAACAAAAAAAAAATCCAAAACAATAGAAAAAGAAAGAAATAAAATAGAATAAAAACAAAAAAGAAAGAAGCTAAAAGATGAATGATGCAATTAGGTAGAACAAAAGGAAAAAAAAAGAAAAGAAAGAAAAGATGGAACAATGTGCAATAGGAAAGGGAGTAAAACAGTTTTGGGAAGGAATAAATTTAGGAATTGATAAAAATAAAATAAATAAAAATGTAAGTTTAACTTAAATCCAAATCCCACCTACCACATTTTATAGAGTCCAACTAAAACCATAATGCCCAACTAATGTAACACCCCTAAACCGAATGCATCGCCAGAACAGGGTTACAGAGCATTACCATAATTTATATATAAATAATAGATATTCCACTTCATACAATATTCATATCAGAAATCAATCATAAAGTCCCTTATATGAACCCTCGAGGTCCAAAGCATGCATTAGAAATGAGTCGAGACTAAACTTGGTACTTAGAGAATTTTTCACAAAATCTCAATTTTTTTCCTAAGTGAAGGGGTCACACACGCATGTGGTCAGGCCGTGTGGACACGCTCGTGTCTCAGGCCGTTTAACTCTTTGACTTGGTTCACACAGCCAAGTCACACGCCCGTGTGATCAATTCTGGGCATTCTGTTTTGACATTTTAAAGATGTAGGGGACACACGGCCAAGCCACACACCCATGTGCTAGGTCGTGTGTCACACACGGCTAAGACACATTCCCGTGTCTCTGCCCGTGTGTCACACACAGCTGAGACACATGCCCGTGTCTCTGTTCGTGTGTCACACACGGCTGAGACACATTCCCGTATCTCTGCCCGTGTGGATGAAAATCGGCTATTTTCCAAGTCACATTTCTCACCCATCTTGTCTTTCACCTATACCAACACTTAAAGATATTCACAAACCATATCAAAGCATTCAAAACAAGTCCAAATCGTGTCTTAAACATGACATAATATCACATGTAATCAAGTATACACACTACATGACATAATATCACATGCAATCAAGTATACACACTTACTTAAATTACCAAGTTCACATATATGCATATCTTATCAAATATGCTAACTAAATTCAATCATCAATATGCCAATATAATTTCTATCAATCAACTATTCCAAACATATACCAAACATATCCATCACAAGTCATTCCAATAGCTAGTTATAATTAAAGCATTTATATACCGATGTTGGCCAATTAACCTATACATGCCATTATATCCATAATTGATTTACCATATATATACTGAAATGGGCTGATGGATAATGTGAGTGATCTCCGCCAAGCTTCCAATCCAACGAACCTCCAAATTACTATAGTATAGGGGAAAATAAAACAGAATAAGCATAAAATGCTGAATACGTTTGTATAACATGGTAATTAACTTACCACTCATTTAAATTCAATATAAACATACAAGGCACATTCATCACGAGCCCTAACACATATCCTCATCACCCTTGTTAGTCATATATTTAATATAAATATCAAAACATGTATGGGCTCAACAATAATTAGATTTCCATGTACATATACTTTCCACATCATGTATTCATATAACATATACAAATCATATCCTTGTATTTCAAGTACATTTTCATAATAATTCGTATCGAGTTCAGATTATTTCATGTCGGAACTCTGTCCATTAAATCATTTGAAATGTCAGTGTCACACGGGTAATACACTCAATGTGTACAAATCTATAATCATGGATGAACATATTCATCAAACAAATTCCATGTTCATATATCATTATCTCATATTTCCATATATCATGTATCATCATTTTCATGTATTTCAGGCAGATATGATTAATAATTCATTTTTTTTTCATATCTTCTCATGTTAGAACTTTTCTTGTTGAATTTTATTTGAAACATTGATGGATACCCAGGTAGTACACTCAAAGTGTACAAATTAGCAATCCGTCAATTCATATTCGGGAGTGCTCATTAAAGCACATAATCGGGAAATCCTCTCTCGAGCCATATATCAGAAAGTTCACAAAGACATTAATCCGGAAGCTCACAAAGAACCTTTTAGAAAATTTATCCAGGCTATATAATGGGAAGCTCACACAGAGCCATAATCAGGAAGTTCACAAAGATATTTTAATTAGGAAGCTCACGAAGAGTCGTTAATAAGGAGCTTCGAATAGCCATATATCGGAAAGTTCAAGTGAGCCATATCAGGACTCTTACAAAGAGCTGCATTTATTTCTACAACATATACAGGATCACAACTGATCATATAACAGGACGCTCACAAAGAGCTGTGTTTGTGTCCACAACACATCTAGGATCACTACCGGTCAGGATGCTCGCAGGAACGATATAACAGGAAGCTTGAGAGGGTTTATAACGAGATGCTCGTAGGAGCTGTGGTGTGTCCGCAACACATGCAGGACCACAACCAATCGGGATATCCTGTATCCATCAAATTCTATTATTCAAACAGGATTTAATATTTATCGTGCTTTTTCGAATATGTAACCAATTTCATATATTTAGCATTTATACAATTCACATACACAACATTTAATTCAAGCATATAAATATACACAATTTAGTTACACGAACTTACCTCAACAAATGTTTGTGTACGTAAAATCTATTAATTCGATATTTTCTCCTTTCCTCATTCTAACTTCGAATTTGGTCTATCCGAATCTATATGAATGAATTTAACATTAATTCATGTTCATTTCAATTCAATTCACATCTTAGGAAAAATTATCATTTTGCCCCTAAACTTTTAATTAATGACAATTTCATCCCTAGGTTCGAAAAATGAAATTCATGCAATTTAAACCTTATTCCAAGCCTAGCCGATTTTTACATATAAAATTTATCGCCCATGTATTTCATAAAATTTAGAATTTTTTTCATGAACTTTACATCTTTTCAATTTAGTCCCTAAATCATAATTTCATCAAAATTTCCTTTACAAAAGTTGTTTACCTATCAACAAACTTTCATTTTCTACCATAAAACTTCATAATTCATCTATGTTCATCGATGAAAAAACCCTAGTTATTTGATAACTTTACAAATTAGTCTCCGAGATAGCTAGATTAAGCTATTACGATCTTGGAAACATAAAAATCATTAAAAACGAGACAAGAAAACATACCTAATTGATCAAAATAAGCTTGCTTGAGCTACTTTCTCTTAGCTAGGGTTTTCATGGAAATAATTTGGGAAAGATGATGAAAAAGATGATATTTTCATTATTTAATTAATTATCATCTTTTATTTTTTTTTCACATTCCAATTTCATCCTTTTCTTTATTTTATTTTCCATGGATGAATCATCATCCTTAACCACTAAGCATTTTTAAATGGTCTATTTACTATATAAGGACCTCCACTTTAAAGTTCTATAGCTATTCAATCCCTTTAGCTATTAGAACTCAACTTTTGCAGTTTGTGCTGTTTGGTCCTTTATCAAACTAAACATGTAATCGGTAAAATTTCTTTACGAAATTTTTATACGACATTGCTATCATACTATAGACCGTAAAATAATATAAAAATAAATTTTCTTCCGAAATCGGATTTGTGGTCCCAAAATGTCTGTTCTGATTTTACCGAAAACAGGCTGTTACAACTCTCCCCCTTAAGAATTTTCGTCCTCGAAAATCTTACGAGTAAAAAGATTCAAATATTGCTTTCTCATAGTGTAATACCGCTAACCCGTATCCGTCGCTGAATTAGGGTTACAAGGCATTAACTAACCGAGAACATAATAATTTTTTTTTTCAAACATTCACAAATTTTACACATTTCATTTTAGCATTATACGAATTTTACAATTGATTTAACTTTAAATATATCTTATAAATCATAGTACATAATACAAATCATTACACAAGTCAAATATAATACACTTTTAAGTATAAACACATTTGAACCAACTCATACAATAAGCCAACATCATCTTGAACAATTATGCACTTCCATAATCTATCTTAACTTAAATGCATAAAACTCATGATTTTTCTTTAACAAATTTACATATAATTATTCTAATAGTAATTGACAAAAGTTACTATTCATTTGGTCAATTTTCATCTCATTAACCGAATAGGCAAATACCTATCATCATTTTCCTTTCAACTTTATTTCATCACAAACAAATATACAACCGCACATGGAAACATGTATAAACATCCTACAATTTACATTTTCTAAACGCATCATTCAAAAATATATTTTACCTAAGTAAAAACCTTAACCTAAATAATTAATTATGCCATGAAATTTTATACATACAATGATCATTACATCAACCACTTCCAAATTTACTAACATCATTAAACTATTTTCAAACATACAACATTTACCACATAGACCATTCATGTATAATATATAACATCATAACTAAAAGTGAGCTCAAACCTTAACCAAAGTATGACCGAAATTATCAAGGAAATTAAGCCATTTTCGCATGACTAAAGTTATACATATTCAAGGTCGAACAAAATACATATTAGCCTATACATGCCATAAGTTTGAAAATAGACTTTTAAAAATACTGAAGGTTGACGATAGTGTGGATGACTTCGATGACGATCCTCGAGCTCGTAACTTACAACCAAAATCTATAAAATAGAGTAACAGAACACACAGAGTAAGCTAACTTAGCTTAGTAAGCCTTAAGCAAATTAAACAACTCAAATGAATAATCAAAACGTTTCATACAAGCCGAATTGTACTATTAAAGATATACTTTAACTCAAATAAGTTACCTTGGCCGAATGTTCAAAGTCAATTATAACACCATATAAATACTTACCTATATGGCCAAATACACAAGGTACATTATATTATCTCATATGGCTGAATATATAAGTTCAATATATCATCACATGTAACTTAATGTTCAAGTTAAAAAAAACATCACATATGACCGAATATACAAATTCAATATAACCTCACATGTATCTGAATATACAAATTCAATATAAGCTCACATGTAACCGAAAATACAAGTTCAATATAAGCTCACATGTAACCGAATATACAAGTTCAATATAAGCTCACATGTACATACCTATGTGGCCGATTATAAAAGTCATTTAAATCAACTTACTTTGTAACACCCCAAACCCGGCCCAAATGTTACGACCGAATCCGGCGTGTCACATTGAAGCATTACTAGAAAAGTCATGTTTTATCTAAAGTCTTTCTTAGTGTTTGAAGAATACCTTTATTATAGATTAAAGTGAATGGAAGCTGTGCACTAAGTAGGATTCCAAAAAGAAGGAGGTGAGTCAATTAGACTGCTTAAGTACCCAGCTCTCCACGGATCCAATCCTAGACATGCACACAACCATTGCCACACTTTAACTGAGTGATTGTTTAGGGAAAACCAATTCGTTTAAAACCATTTGAAAAGGTTATTAATTTTGAAAATGTTTTCGTTGCGGAAGCTTTGCTTTGTTATCGCGATATTTTGAAATCAAGTAACCTTTTTAAAACGTCCTAGAGCTATTCAATTTCAAACAATCAAAACAATATCTTATCTAAGCTGACAAAACATACTAAAAATAATTAAAAATAATTAAAGCGGCCTTGTTACAACTTAAAAACCCAAAACAATTAAAAGAAGTAAGTGCTGATCAAAACATATGAAGAAAAGTGAATTTGCAGAACATATGGCCACTCCGAATCCCTCATGGCTCCAAGTCCACTATGGTTGGGGATTTCCTGCATGGATGAAATTAAGGGGTGAGTTTAGAAAACTCAGTGTGTAAAGTAAACCCAACTAGAGCCTAAATCACTCAAGCTTTACTTCGGCCTAAGCCCTATCGTAAATAGAATTAATCGGGCCTCACTTTCTATTCAAAATCAAGTGTGGCCTTTAAGCCCATTACGATAATGAGAACATATATTATGCATGTATGCAAAAACCCAACCCATATCCATCCGTATACACCCCGTACCAACCTTACACCATGTGGGAGACAACTCGACCCACTCATCCGCTTCACGCCACGCAATTTGCAACATGGTCGCTGTAAGCGAATATTGTGACAGAGTCACGAGATATGAATATTGTGGCAGAGCCACTAGAACAGATATTTGTGGCAGTGCCACCAGAAATAGATAATTGTGGCAAAGCCACCAGAATGCTTCCTCCATCAAAATAACCTTTATCCCATGCAACAGATATACATGTCATGGCATATCACAAACAGAATTAAAATATCATGCAATTCAGTCAAAATCAACCTTAGGGGTATAACGGTCATTTTGCACCTAAAGCTATAATGGTAGTTTTCATACTTAGGGGTATTTAGTGAATTTACTATTTTAGGGTTTTCATGCATATTACAACCATCAACGTATTAACAGAAACACTTACCGAGCGTTTTTACCGAATTGGGCCCGTTAGCCCATTAACCCATTTTTAGCCCATTAAGCCCAAATATACCGAAGTGCACGAAATTGCGCACTCTACAATCTTACTGCTTGAGATTACCAGGATTAACAAACAAACTATCTCACGAGTGCTCGCACGCTCGTAAGTTCACAAAATGCCGGCTCTTCAGCGTTTCGGCTTTTTGGCTTTTGCCGATCTAGACTATAAGTGGGTGTCGTTTACACACTTATTTTTCGACGAAACGCTGATGAGTTCCACACACGAGCAGCCTACAATTGGTTACTATAACATTAGATTAAAACTCGATAACATTTTAACACATCAAACCCTTACCATATTCGGCCATAGTCCATATCTTTAACCCTTACCTTTATCGATCTCCAACTACCAGATCTAGATGCTCCAACAGTGTCAACCCTCTATGCTCCTTGATTGCTTGTCCTTAAATCCACACTAAATACATATGAAACCAAAAGAAGAGGCTATTAAAGCCTTTAGTCTAAAACGACAGTCTCCCTAAATGATTAAGGACTTGTTGGCTTTTCATAATAAACCTGAAATAACGAATGGACAGAAAGATTTGAGCACTTACCGAGGATCTACTTGCCAGGAACATTCCAAAGTACCATCCTATTCCATATTTGTTGTAGATCAAACCCCTAAAATACAAGAAGAGAATAGATCTAGTGATTCGACTTTTTAGGTATGCTTATTTCGGTTTAAGAAGAAAATAGAAGAATAACGAAGAAAAAGAATAGAGGATTCGGCTAAGGATTAAAGTCAGCTATCACGTAGTGTGGTTCAGATTTTCGAAGGATAATCGGTTAGCAATGGTTTAAGAGAGATCGGTGGAAGAAAAAAAAGGAAAAGAATTTTAAGAATAGAAATAGAAGATTTAGGCTTCGGCGAAAAAGGAAAGATGGATCAAAAGGAATGAATGTTGATAAAATAACATAAAAAAATATGATAAGAGAATTTGAGCTGAAAAAAGCTAAACAAACAATTCATCCTAGCCAAAATTTGAGAGCTATTTCGGTATCTAATTGCCCAATGCCGAATGAGTTCTATTCCGGCACCACCGCCCTTCTCATATTCAAATTCCTTGTTTTGCTTCTTAATTTCAGCCACCACCAATTTAAATCCCATCCAAATTCCCTGCACCATCAGCAGCAGTCCACCGCTTGATCGACTCAAGCCACTGCTAGGAGAGTTTCGGTCAAACTCTAACTCTCCCCCACGTGAGCAGCAAAATTGGTCCTTCGTGCGCACAGCAGCTCAAACTCCAGACCTCATCCTGTCCCTGCGCTTCACATCCTGCTGCTAGCCACTGCACCAAGCTTCTTTCTTTACTAATATAGGGTCACAATTAATCTTAATCTATTCCAGTTGAAGCCCCGGTTACTTGCGAAATAAAAAGAAAATTTCGCCTGCTACACATCTCGAACCTGCGACCTTCTAAACAAACACATACGCTACTTGCCACTGCACCAAAGTTCCTTTCATAAAATAATCTTCTCACAATTAATTTTAACTGCTGCAATCACGGCTACTTAAAAATAAATCAAAATTTTGCCTTCCTCTGGGATCGAACCCACATCCTCTCGGCATGCTTAGCACGCTGCTGCCACTACGCCACAGGCGCTCCTTGTGGCATACTTCATTCGCAACTTCTTTTAAAGCCTATTTTAGTGCAATCCGTTTACTAAAAAAATAACCATTTGCGGGCGCCATGCCTTGAACCCAAGCACCTCCCATGCCCTCCTAGCGTGCTTAGCCACTGGGCTAGGTGCTTGCTTGTGCTAGAACTCAGCCCAAACCACTTATAAGGACTACCTGCAACAGCCCTTAACTTAAAAACATGTTTGCGCACGCTGGGAATCGAACCCCAACCTTCCTTCCTGATGTCCAGCATGCCTAACCACTGGGCTAGGCGTTCCTTTATGCCCAATTTCTGCCCAACTTATTTTTAAGGCCTTATGCCCAGATTTCCTTAAGAGGCAAAATTTAAGAATTTTGCTAAAGCTATGGACTGAGCCCCGGACTTTTTCCCACACCATAAACCCTTCGTAATTTATTTAATTACTAACTAAATATACTAAACAATAATAATAAAAATTAAAACATCCCATTTATTCAGGTCGTCTTCTACACGAACCCAGACTCAAGGCCCAATATTTTCAGGCCCAAAAAATCGGGGTGTTACATACTTGCTCAATTTCCACGTCAATGTATAGTCTTATAGACATAGACTTGAAATAAATCACCGGCACAAAACCTGCTAGGCATAAGCCTGAATCACACACCGGCACAAGGCCTGCTAGACTCAAAGTCTGATATTTTTCACCGGCAATAAGCCTGCTAGGCATAAAGCCCGATTACATTCACCAGCATAAAGCTTGCTAGGCTCAAAGCCCGAATATCACTATTATAAGGCTGTCTTACACACAATTCATATAACAAAAACTCCATATATTCCACATAAATCATATGAACTTTTAAATGATATAACCCTGTCAAATTAAATTCAAATACAATATTTCTATACTCAAACACATTCGGCTAACTCTTTATGAATCTATAGATTCCATAACAACATATTAAACTAAATTACAACCAAGATAAATGATGTCTAATTGCTTAAAAACTTACCTCAGATATCGACGGACGTTATAAATCGGCTATTCGATTATTTTTTCTTTTCCCCGATCCAAGTCCGATTTCTTTTGATCTTGATCTATATAATTTCAAATTAACCTCATTTAAACACAATTTTATTCAATTTAATACAACACATAAATGAGTAAATTACCATTTTACCCCTGATATTTCATACTTTAACAAATTAGTCCTAATTGCACAAAACACAAAATACACAAAATCTCACCACATAATAGTTAGGCCCAATCTTCCTTATGCTCATACCAATCCATATATTTCATTTATTTTGAATTTTAGTCCTTCAATTTATTATTCTTGCAATTTAGTCCTAATAATTCAAAATCATCAAAAACTCCAATACAAAACATGTTAATCTAAAACATATTTTTGATATTTCATCATCAAACATCACAAAACACAAATATTCATCAATGGTATAACTCAAAATATGCATCAAAATCAGAAATTTAAGCATGGGTCGGGTAGTATTCGAAGCAACGATCTCAAAAATATAAAAATTATCAAAAACCGAAATAAAACATACCTTAAAATTGAATCAACAATGGTTGAATACCTAGTTTCTTATTCTTTTCTTTCTTCTTTTATCTTCGGTAATAACAAGACAATATGAAACCTTATTTTATTTATTTATGATATATTATACATTATTTTATAAGTTACCAAATTAACCTTTGTTAATTAATAGAGAACCAATATATATAAAGGTCATATCAGTCCATGCTATAATTAAAAGGAAAAGTTGCAACATAAATACTCCATATTAAAAAGCCACTAACACTTCAATCCATATGCTTTAAACTATCAAGTTTTCATTTTACGCGATTAAGCCCTTTTTATTTAATTAAGCACACAAACAATCAAATTTTCATACAAAACTTTCACACATGCTAATTCACATATAATAAACATAAAAAATAATATTTAAATATTTTTCTGTCTCTGATTTGTGGTCTCGAAACCACCATTCTAATTAGGGTCTAAATCGGACTGTTACACATAGTTTCCTCCGATTTCTAGGTAGCTTCTTCTATATCGTGCCATTGCCAGAAATCTTTTACTAAAGCTACCTTTTTTATTTCTCAGTTCTTTCACTTCAAGTGCCAGAATTTTGATCAGTTCTTCATTATAAGTCATGTCAGACTAAATTTTAATATCTATTGAAGAAATAACATGTAACGAATCTTATCGATACCGTCGTAACATAACATATAAAAACATTATGAATTCTATCAAATTCTGGCAGTAATGTTAATCGATACGCAACAGGTCCGATCCTTTCAATAATTTCATACTGCCTAATATATCGAGGACTCAATTTCCCTTTACGACCAAACCAGAGAATTTTCTTCCAAGGTGAAACTTTCAAGAATTCCTTGTCGTTAATTTGAAACTCTATTTCTTTTCATTTTAAATCCACATAGAATTTCTAACGATCAGATACTGCTTTTAAATTGTCTAGGATCACTTTCACCTTTCTTCAGTTTTACAAATCAGATCAACTCCATGTATCTTTTCTCACTAAGTTCAGTCTAATAAAATGGAGTTCTACATATAGGACCATATAGAGCCTCGTACAGTGCCATTTTATACTTAACTGATAACTGTTATTGTATGTGATTTTGACTAACGACAATTATTTATTTTCTAATTTCCTTCAAATTCTAAAACATTGCACCGAAGTATATCTTCAAAAATCTGAATCATACGTTCAGATTGACCATCCATCTGAGAATGAAATGAGGTACTAAAATGTAACCGCGTACCTAGAGCTTCTTGTAACTTGTTCTAAAATCAAGATATGAACCATGGATCTCTATTAGAAATAATAGCAATTGGCACATTATGTAATCTGACAATCTCAGAAACATATAATTCAGATAATCTATAAAGTGAGAAATCCATTCATACTAGGAATAAATATGCAGACTTCATCAAACGATTGATGATTACCCAATAGCATCTTTCTTTTTCAGAGACAGGGGTAATCCCGATACAAAATCTATAGTAACTTTATCCCATTTCCATTTTGGTGTCGTCACTAACTGTAACAGTCCCGAAGGTATCAGTACTTGATGTTTAGCTTTAACTTACTGACATATCAAACATTTAAATACAATTTTAGAAAAACCTCATTTCATTCTGGGCCACCAATACATCTGTTTTAAATCGTTATGCATTTTATTATTCTTCCGGATGAACAGACATAGTACTACTGTGAGCATTCATGTAAAATTTTCTATACAAGCTTTAAATCCTTCAGTACACAGGCTCTGCCTCTGAATAACAGGCAATCATCAAATTCAATCTGGAATTCTAAATCAAAAGTTTTCTTACTCTATACCTGTTTAACTTGCAACTCATTACCATTTTTCTGAGCTTCATAGATCTATTGTAGAAACATTAGTTTAGCTTTAAGCTCAGCTAAAATTGAGCCATTATTAGACAATTACAATTGGGTATCCATGGCTCGCAAGGCAAATAGAGACTTTCTACTCAGAGTATCTACAACCACATTCGCTTTTCTCGAGTGATATTTAATTGTCAAATCATAATCTTTCAATAGCTCAAGTCATCTACACTGTCTCAAATTCAATCTTTTTGCAACATCAGATAATTTAAACTTTTATGATAAATAAATATATAGTATTTTTCACCAAACAGATAATGTCAGCAAATTTTCAGTGCAAATACAATAGTTGTCAAATCTAAATCATGTATCAGATAATTCTTTTCATACGGTTTTTAACTGTCTGGAAGTATAGACTATTACTTTGTCTTACTGCATCAAAACACAATCTAACCCATTCAAGGATGCATCATTGTAAATCACAAATTCCTTACCTGATTCAGGCTTAACCATAACTTTTACTGACATTTATCAGACCATTCAAATCTTACATCTTTCTGTAATAACTGTATCATTGACATGGCTATCATAGAAAACCCTTTCACGAAAATTGAAAAGAAATTATAAAATAAAGTTATTTCAATTATTAACACCGAAGCTTTGAATTACTCTGAAGCCACAATTGCTAGATAGATTAAAAACCATAGTGCCATAATAGGACCAACGTTTCAACAATATAGATGAAACAATACCTCAACATCAATAGTACTCTCTAAATAGAAGAGGAAAACTGAAAGTAGTCCCAATAACAACCAGTGCAATAATACAACTTCTATAATTTGAGATCCATATTATTGAACTCCCATGATTGAGTCAAGATTTATATCAGTAATAAATGTAATTACCTCTGGCCAATGAATATCTTTTACAAATAAACATTGTTTGCTAGATAAGATTAGACCATAAGAATGACAAGAAAACTGAGATAATGAAATCCAAAATATGAAGCTATACTAAATTTCCGAGAATAAAAACCACATTGAATAATAAAAAGATCGATGATATCCCAGAGAAAATCCAGAAGAGTAATATTGCACATTCACACTAGAAACAGCTATGATAAAGACAATATAAATTGTATATTTGCAATTTAGAGCTTCAACCAGTAGAAGTAGAAAATAGTATCATATGAATCTTATCATCAAGTTTTCTCTAAAACATAATTAATTAGAAAACCAAAGAAAAATAGAGGAATACCGCTCATGAATCAACTAGACTTACAATAATTCTGTCTATTGTTATAATTAGCCAGCCTTTCTATATGATAAGTATCGCATCTGAAAATGAACAATTACATATGTCTCTGAGAATAACAGAACATATAGAATACCTAGAGGAGATCGTTGTAAAATACTCAACTATAACAGTTGCTTTCAGATATCTTTGCAATTTCAACACTACCCCACTGACTACTACAGTCATCAATGATCTCACATTCTTCCAATCACTAAAGAAATCAATTCAGAAAAAATTTTGCTTAACCCGTACTTTAAATACCATACCATACCTAAATAAATCAATTACTCGTAAATAACTTCTTCCTTAATAACAATATTGTATATCCCGAATCATCTTTAGAATAATTTGATCTCTTCTAAAATCTTCTTTACTTGCTAACCCATTCTCAGTTCTGACCACGTTATTATTCATTTAACCACTGACTCTTCAGTTTCACACTTGTGAACTTAATCAATATAAATCTTATGAATTTCATTGTCTAAGACTGTACTGGTGAGGGGGTGGAGTTTGTAAAGCCTTAAAATTTAACTTCCATATATATACACATATAACATGACATTTATCGTCAACATGTTCATTACAAAAATTTATTCATACCTTTATGAGTCTCTACTCATCATAAGCAACCTTTTTAATCAGATACTTGAGTATCGCTTTCGACATTATCAGAATTAACTCGGTTGGAAAATATCTTTGTCTATTAGTAAAACAATTCTCCTCAGAGTCGGGAGATATCACACTATCACAGGTTATATAATGTTATGTATTTCTAGACTTCACATATGCTACGTTCAGTCCGAGAACCCACTAAACTGTAACTCTGATATCAATAAATGTAACACCCCTAACCCGAATCTATCACCGAAACAGGATTACGAAGCATTACCAGAATTTATAGATCACATAATAGATATTCCACTTCATACAGTATTCATATCAGAAATCAATCATAAAGTCGCCTATATGAACCCTCGAGGTCCAAAGCATGCAATAGAAATGAGTCGGGACTAAACCGGGTACTAAGAGAATTTTTCATAAAACCTCAAAATTTTTCCTATGTGTAGGCACCCATGTGGTCAAGCCATGTGGTTCACACGGCCAAGAGACACACCTGTGTCTCAGGCCATGTAACTATCTAACTTTGGTCACATAGCCAAGTCACACGCCCATATGCTAGGCCTTGTATAGGTACAGGGGTTCTGGGCATTCTGTTTTAACATTTTAAATATGCAAATGACACACAGACAGGCCACACGCCTATGTGCTAGGTCGTGTGTCACACATGGCTGAGACACACGCCCGGGTCTCTGCCCGTGTGGACGAAAATTGGTCATTTTCCAAGCCACATTTCTTACTCATCTTGTCTTTCACCTACACCAACACTTAAACACATTCACAAACCATATCAAAGCATTTAAAACAAGTCCAAATCATGACTTAAACATGACATAATATCACATATAATCAAGTATGCACACTTACTTAAATTATCAAGTTCACATATATGCATATCTTATCAAATATGCTAACTTAATTCAATCATCAATATGCCAATATAATTTCTATCAATCAACCATTTCAAACATATACCAAACATATCCATCACAAGCCATTCCAATGGCTAGTTACAATTAAAGCATTTATATGTCGATATTGGACAATTAACCTATACATGTCATTATAACCATAATTGATTTACCATATATATACCGAAATGGGTTAATAGATAGTGTGAGTGATCTCCACCAAGCTTCCAATCCAACGAGCCTCCGAATTACTATAGAACAGGGGAAAATAAAACAAAGTAAGCATAAAATGCTTAGCAAGTTCGTATAACATGGTAATTAACTTACCACTCATTTAAATTCAATATAAACATACAAGGCACATTCAATCAACTTGATCATGAGCCTTAACACATATCCTCATCACCTTTATTAGTCATATATTTAATATAAATATCAAGAAACATGTATGGGCTCAACAACACTTAGGTTTCCATGTACATATACTTTCCACATCATGTATTCATATAACATATACAAATCATATCCTTATATTTCAAGTACATTTTAATAACAATTCGTCTCGAGTTCAGATTATTTCATGTTGGAACTTTGCCCATTAAATCATTTGAAATGTCAGTGTCACACAGGCAATACACTCAAGGTGTATAATCATGGATGAACATATTCATCAGAAAAATTCCATGTTCATATAGCATTATCTCATATTTCCATATATCATGTGTCATCATTTTCATGTATTTCAGGCAGATACGTGTAACAATTCACTTCATTTTCATATCTCCTCATGTCAGAATTTTTCCTATTAAATTTTATTTGAAATATCGATGGATACCTAGGTAGTACACTCAAAGTGTACAAATTAGCAATCCGTCAATTCATATTCGGGAGTGCTCACTAAAACACATAATCGGGAAATCCTCTCTCGAGCCATATAACAGGAAGCTCACAAAGAGCCATTACTCGGGAAGCTCACAAAGAGCTTTTCAGGAAACTTATCCGAGCTATATAACGGGAAGCTCACACAGAGCCATAATCAGGAAGTTCACAAAGAACTTTTAATCAAGAAGCTTAGGAAGAGCCATTTATCAGGAGCTTCAAATAGCTATATATCAGGAAGTTTAAGCGAGCCATATCAGGACGCTCACAAAGAGATGCGTTTATGTTTGCACCATATGTAGGATCACAATCGATCATATAATAGGACATTCACAAAGAACTACGTTTATGTCTGCAATATGTGCAGGATCAAAACCGATCATATAACAATACGCTCACAAAGAGCTTCGGTAGTCCGCAACACATGCAGGACCACTACCGATCAGGATGCTCATAGGAACCATGTAACGGGAAGCTTGAAAGGACTTATGACGAGATGCTCGTAGGAGCTGTGGTGTGTCTGCAACACATGCAAGACCACAACCAATCAAGAAATCTTGTATCCATTGAATTCTATTATTCAAACAGGATTTAATATTTATCGAGGTTTGTTGGATATGTAACCAATTTCATATATTTAACATTTATACAATTCACATACACAACATTTAATTCAAGCATATAAATATACAAAATTTAGTTACACAAACTTACCTTGACAAATGTTCATGTACGTAAAATCTACTAATCCGACATTTTTTATTTTCCTCGTTCTAACTCCAAATTTGGTCTATCCGAATCTATATGAATGAATTTAACATTAATTCATGTTCATTTCAATTCAATTCATATCTTAGGAAAAATTACCATTTTTCCGCTAAACTTGTAATTAATGACGATTTCGTCCCTAAGCTCAAAAAATGAAATTCATGCAATTTAATCCTTATTCCAAGCCTAGCCGATTTTTACATGTAAAATTTACAGCCCATGTATTTCATAAAATTCATAATTTTTTTCATGAATTTTACATCTTTTCAATTTAGTTCTTAAATCATAATTTCATCTAAATTCCCTTTACAAAAGTTGTTTATCTATCAACATTTTCTACCATAAAAATTCATAATTCATCTATGCTCATCCATGGCAAAACCTTAGTTCTTTGATAAATTTACAAATTAGTCAACGAGATAGCTAGATTAAGCTATTACAATCTTGGAAACATAAAAATCATTAAAACGAGACAAGAAAACATACCTAATTGATCAAAATAAGCTTGCTTAAGCTAATTTATCTTAGCTAGAGTTTCCATGGAAATAACTTGGGAAAGATGATGAAAAAGATGATATTTTCATAATTTAATTAATTATCATCTTTTATTTTTTTCACTTTCCAATTTCATCCTTTTCTTTATTGTGTTTTCCATGGATGAATCATCATCCTTAACCACTAAGCATTTTTAAATGGTATATTTACCATATAAGGACCTCCACTTTAAAGCTTTATAGCTATTTAATCCCTTTAGCTATTAGAACTCAACTTTTGCACTTTGTGCAATTTGGTCCTTTATTAAATTAAACATGTAATCGGTAAAATTTCTTTATGAAATTTTTATACAACATTACTATCATACAATAGACCATAAAATAATATAAAAATAATTTTTCTTCCGAAATCAGATTTGTGATCCCAAAACGACTATTTCAATTTTAGCAAAAACTGGCTGTTACAACTAAAGCCTACGCGAAAGAAATAATGAACCAAATTTAAGGCAAACAAACACATTCAATAATCCAAAAATTTAAGGCATTACAAAGCCATTAAATATAATGATTGGCAATGGCATGGAAAGAAAAGGAAAAAAACGATTTAGTAAATAAATTCAATGAATATGTTTTTAGTAATTTATTCTAATTAATTTTGACTATGAATGCTACAAATTCAGTAATTTATTGACTTTTAAAGGCTTCAATTTTTTAACATTATTTTTATTATATGTTTTTATAATATTTGATTTTTTCGATATAATGTTTAGAATTATCTATAATCACTCTTCAATCCTTAAATAGGAGGATAATCTGCTTCAGCACACTCAAATTCACGTCCTTACGCACTAACAAAAATATTAATACCAATCAAGTTAAGACTTAATCGACTCAAAAACTTCAATTTTATTACAACTAAATTATGGAAAGTTTTAGTGTGGTAAGGGTAATTAAGTCATGCTTTTGTTTTTTATATTATTTTTAGTTTGCTATTTTAGACAGGCGGCAGTTTCTTTTGGCTTATTATTATTATTATTATTATTATTATTATTATTATTATTATTATTATTATTATTATTATTATTATTATTAAAAATATATATTTTATATATGCATGTTATGTCATGTTTATGTTATTTTAGTTTTAAATTATATTTTGCATACGTTATTATAGATACTCTGTTCACAAAATAATTTGTGATCATTTATATTGTGTCTAAATTTATTTCATATTTGTATAATTTTTAAGGGTGATTGAATTCAAAGAAAAATCATATATTCATATAGTGTTTGTATTTTTTTTTCTCTTTAATAATATATATATATATATATATAAACTTTGAAACATATTTGTATTTGTATAGTAATAATGGGTGTCTCCACTTCCCAAGGCAGCACCACTCTGAAAAGTAGCTCAACCATTGCTTCATGATTACTAAAAAGATAGGATGAAAAAATTTTAATTTCTTTTTAGTGTCGCCTCTTTCCAAGGCAGCACCTACATAATTTTTTGTATTTTCACGCGTATTTTCATAGTTAAACGAAAAAATAAAAAAATATATTATTTTTGGTACCACCTCCTTTAATTAAGGCACCTAATTGGATTAAAAAATTATTTTTTGGTGTCGCCTCCTTTAATGGAGGCACCTATTTTGTAAAAAAAAAAAAAAATTGTCCCTGATGACTACATGAGATATGACGGCACCAATATTATTTTTGGAATTTTTTGGTGCTGCCACTTCACATGGCGTGTCCAAAATTTAAATTTTTTGGTCCCGCCACTTCATGTGGTGTCACCAATTTGTGGTCGTGACTGCGTAACCACTGCCAACAGGAACTCTTGACCACGTAACTATTACGAACTAAAAGCCCATCTCCCTTAGTATTAAATGGGGTATTCCGATACGGGAGGGAGTGTTAACCGCGTAACTACTACCCTAAAAACAACATATTTTATATGTCATTTATATATATCGCTCATGACGAAACAATTTTTTTGTTAAAGAACACCATAATAATAAATATCTCTCCTTCTTTCAACATAACATATTTTTTTCTTTCAACATAAAAAAAATATTAAGACCTATACTTGTGCTAAGTTAAGGCTAGGGTAATATATAGTTGGTGGTGCCACCACATTTATAGTAGAAACCAGGGGAAATAAATTAAACTATTTTAGGCACACCATGTGAACTGGCGGCACCAAAAAAAATTCAAAAATATTGGTGCCACCACATCTTATGTAGTTATTAAGGAGATTTTTTTTTTTTACAAACATTGGTGCCTCCATTAAAGGAGGCGGCACCAAAAATAATAAAAATATATTTATGTTTTTCATTTAATTATGGAAATACGCGTGAAAATATAAAAAATTATATGGGTGCCGCCTTAAGAAGTGGTAGTACCAAAAAATTATTTTTTTTCATCCTATGATTTTTGTAATCATGAAGCAATGATTTGGCTGCTTTTTTAGGTGGTGCCGCCTTGGGAATTGGAGGCACCCATTATTACCGTAGAAACTAGGTCATTTTTCTAAATAATCTAGTACTAGGGTGTTAATACAAATATCTGGTGAGGAAAATCTTGAACACACAAACGTAACTCAAATAGAAAAAGAAGAAACAAGATAAGGCTCCAAGGCGTGTAACAAGCCACTATATTTAAGGTTATATTTGCCCCCACCTATCTTCGGTGTGCAAAAGAGTTTCAAGCAAATTAACCTCAAGGATACATTGAAGCCAATGACTATTTGCGTTTTACACTGACGAGAATAGTCCACTAAGCACTGAGCAATGTATAACAAGAAACTCAATTTCTACAAAGGACTTCTACAGTAATATTTTATAGAATAATCTAATAATATTAGAAAATGGAGGAAGGAAAAAAAGAATTTTAGAATTTTAAAATTTATTGGTGTGATTTCAAAAGAAATCTCATTCCTATTTATAAAAATTTTCATGTCTCTTCATAGAGACATCTTTCAATAGGTGTCTTTCTAAATAAATAAAATAATAATAATTATTCATTTAATTGTATAACTATTCAAGTAATATTGTTTGAATAGTTATAATTCTTTTTCAAAAATCAAATGATATAACTTTTGACAAATGACTAAAAGATTTATCTTTTGATTAATTACACTAATTTATTTATACATATTGGAAACACTATAAATATTTGAAAATGTTCCAATAATCTCCTTCCATTTTCAAATATTTGTAAATGTTCCAACAATCTTCACCCATTTTCAAATTATTTTAGATTTTGATATTCTTGGAAATCAATTTGCATAAATAAAGTTTTCTTACGATTGAACCGTCACTTAGTGAAAACATACTAAAGTTAATTGAAATATCATGGTAGACATACACGTCCCGGAGAAGCTAACGACTCCTCGAGAGTCTCACCAGGCTGATCCTCATGATCTCAAAACTAAATTTTTAAAAAATCTAGAATATCGAAACCAAACACAAAGATAAATATCTAAACACTACAATTCTAATTTTACAACTCTAAACTTACAATTTCAGAGTTTCATATGGACAAGCATCGGAATCTCAGACATTTCATTTTCGCAAAACATTTTCAAAACACAAACCATTTTCAAAACACTGTGGTATGTTTGTCCAAAATATTTTTAACCCACACGCATACAAACACGTAAAAACACAAGCCAAATTTTTTGAAAACCTGACTCTATTACCACTAAATATAACACCTCAAAATCTGACTCAGAAACTTCGACTGGATCTTGGTGAGTCACATTGGCCACAAAGATGGCTCAATACGAATCACGTGTTTAAACACATAAATTCCTTTCAAAAATCATTTTCTCTTACCACTCCCCAAAACTGAATACAAATTTTATATAATGTTTTGCAACCGTTGCAATTATTTCTATTTAAACTATACTTTGAACTAATTTATAATTGAAGAGTTATTGATTTTGCAACCCAAGATAGATTTGAAAGTCCAAACTAATGAGCTTTAAGTCAAAAAAATTTATCGAAAGAACTATACTATCATCTTGATAGAAAATCATAATTAGTTTTAAACTTATGTGCGACTTACAAATTTTAAGTTTTGAAAACCATACAGTCAAAACGTATTGATTGTCCGAAAACAAAAAAGAAAAAAAAACTCATACCACAACATTATAAACTCCCTTACAAATAAATTGAAAGTAGATAACTAAATTTTAAGGAACATCGTTAAAACAAACCAAACTCTCTAGGAATCCAAGACCACTAATATGCGGAGTCCAACCTCCAAGCTCAAGGTTAACCTGAAAAGAGGGAAAACTAAAGGGATGAGCTACGCATGCTCAGCGTGAGTCCAAAACCAAAAATGATAACAATTGACGAGGTTTCAAAACAAATATCCCATATAAGAGTACATAGTCAATGTATAAAATCCCAAACCGGTAGTAAAAAGTACGAACACATTTCCATAAGCCATTCAAACAAACACATACATTACTTTATACACACAGAAGTGTTAAACCTATAAAATTATTATTCAATTTGCAAATAATTTGAAAATTACTTCATCATACGCATAAACTCAAATGCAAACTGAATGCAAAAAATTAAAATCCCACCAAACTAACCAAACACCACTCCGATCACCCTTCACATCATAATTGAGCTATAGTAAGCCCATCCACGCTACACACCACAAATGTGGAACTAAGCCACTCAACTGATAATATGCAGCTAAGCTGACACATGTATAAACTCACCTCGGTAATTCGCAGTATAGAAATATTACAGTTAAACTACCAATTCAGCCTTCCTTCTCTTCATAACCAAAATCCCATATTTTTATGCAAATGCAGGAACGCACACAGTTCACTAACAGATTCATAGACATGATGATTCATACTCAATCGAACAATTTCAGAATCAATTTTACTTGTATTCATTTACTAGGTCATATCTCAAATCCATTTATCACATCACATTAACGCGTAAATAAACAATTAGTTTTAATCCTATAATTGCAAATACACATACGAGTCTAAGTTGAAACAAAGTCCCAAACATATTTACCAAGGCTTAATCGAGGGTTGGATTACACAGAAACATAAAACGAGTCAATTTACAACATAGAATAAAAATCTGCGAAACAAAGCCACACAGTCGTGTGCCCGGCCGTGTGAAAGAGGCACACACCCATGTGATAGAGTTACACTACCGAGTGAGTAGCTCGAGTAACTCAATGTTCAAATGTTCAAAAATTAGAAAAATTAAGATGCAGTGTAGACACGATTGTGTGGATAACTCACATACCCGTGTGACTTAGAAACACAGTCGTGTGTCCAAGGCACACGCCCATGTGGAAAACAACAAAAACCCTAATTTCACAATGTTACACGGTCATGTGGACCGCCTGTGTGCAACACACGCCCATGTGGCTACCTGTGTGGTCACAAAACCACACCAAAACAGGATAAAAATCATGGTTTTGTGATAGCAAAACGATCCCTAATCACTAATAATTTAGAAGCACACCAAAAATTGCAGAATCTGATGAAATCCAATAGTAATTCAATACTGAAATTAAATAGTTTCAAAAACACACCTGACAAACGCTTTCCAAGCACTAAAATTGACCGATTCGCCTCTATTTTACCAATCTGAGAACTCAATTACGATTACCCACAAAATATTTTTAAAAAGAAAACCTCGATCAAACAAAATTGAATAATCAAAGAAAACCAGATCACCAATTCAAAAGGAAAACACTTACATGCAACAATTTCGACAGATACGAATGTTAATTCCCTAACGAAGTGACTAGAACAAAAGCTTGGTATTGGGAAAAGGAGAAAGAAAAAAATTGATGTGGAAAAGAGGGAGAGAAAAAAGAAACGTACGAATTTCTAATTTATTTTTTTTCATTCTCATTTTTTAACATTTCAAAATAAAATAAATAAATTTCATTAAAAAGATTTTTAACAAATATTTATACCATCAGAATTTTCAGAATTTAAACCAAAAATAAACCATTTCCCAGCTTGCACACATGGACTCGAACCTGAGACCAAAGGCAAGCTACCTACAGAGCTAGCCACTGAACCAGCAGGCTCATAGTGCTCATAGAATACGAAAATAGACTTAAAAGTCAACCCGAACACTAACCCTAACCAAAATACCTTAAACTTCTAACCCTAAATTTCAAAATGTTTCAACTCACCCCTCTTTAAAGAAATTTCATCCTCGAAATTTCCTGCTAACCGAAAAATTGTCTAAACATAATTCTTAGCATCATGCTCCCGTTGTGCACTCTAATCCTGACGCACTATCATACCATACTAACCTGAAAATCTCACACACACCACTAAAACCCTTAACAACTAAACTAAATCAAATCATTTTTCTATCACTCACACATACATTATCCAACAAATTCCTAACCTTACACTTACAGTCTATTTTTATTGCCACATCACCACACTATCAACCAAAATCCAATCACAACCAAGGTAAAACAACCCAAAAATCAAATTGTCTTACAACCACACCTGTTTCAATGTCGCTGAAGAAACTCCCTAATTTGATGCTACATGGACTCGTATCTAAAACGCCCTCCTGACTTTTTCCAACAATCACCCGAATGAGCTTTTTCCAATGCCCACAAACAAACATGTTCGCAGACATGTTCGCACTACTACCAGAACCTGCCATAATACCTTTACTAACATCCTGCTGAGATATGACACACTTAGCAGATCGAGGCTCCAAACTCAAAGGAATAAGATCCATTTTATTCTCACACTCCACACACCTAGATTAAACCATTACTCTGGTTCTCTCTAAACTAGCCTAGAAAAATTTCTCTAAAACTTCCCTCACTACCTGAGTCAATGCCTCTATACCAACATCCGGGTTATCGCTACCCGTGGCTGGCATCACCGTGGAAACCTCTGACTCCTGAACAGACACACGTCCTGGAGTAGCTGACGACTCCTCCAGATTCACAACAAGCTGATCCTCACAATCTCATTTACCACTAGAATCCATATCGATCTCGAAACTAAATTCTTAAGAAATCTATAATATCGAAACCAAACACAAAAATAAATATCTAAACACTACGTTCTGATTTTACAAATCTGAACTTACAATCTCGGAGTTTCATACGAACTAGCATTGGAGTCTCAGACATTTTATTTTTGCAAAACATTTTCAAAACACAAATCATTTTCAAAACATTGTGGTATGTTTGTCCAAAATATTTTTAACTCACAAGTATACGAACATGTAAAAGCACAAGCTGAGTTTTTTACAAACCTGACTCTAATACCACTAAATATAATACCCTAAAACCCGACTCAGAAGTTTCGACTAGATCTTTTGTTGAGTCCCATTGGCCACAAAGATGGCTCAATACGAATCACATGTTTAAACACATAAAGTCCTTTCGAAAATCATTTTCTCTTGCTGCTTACCAAAACTGAAAACAAATTTTATAAAATGCTTTACAACCGTTGCAATTATTTCCATTTAAATTTTACTTATAACTAATTTACAATTGAAGAGTTATTGATTTTGCAACCCAAGATAGATTTGAAAGTCCAAAGTAATGAGCTTTAAGTCAAAAAAATTCATCAAAAGAACTATACTATCATCTTGGCAGAAAATCATAATTAGATTTGAACTCATGCGCGACTTACAAATTTTAAGTTTTGAAAACCATACAGTCAAAATGTACTGATTGCCTGAAAACAAAAAAAAACTCATACCACAACATTATAAACTCCCTTACAAATAAACTGAAAGTAGATAACTGAATTTTAAGGAACATCGTTAAAACAAACCAAACTCTCTAAGAATCCGAGACCACTGATATGCTGAGTCTAACCTTCAAGCTCAAGGTTAACTTGAAAAGAGGGAAAACTAAGAGGCTGAGCTACGCGCGCTTAATGTGAGTCCAAAACCAAAAATGATAACAATTGATGAGGTTTCAAAACAAATATCCCATATAAGAGTACACAGTTAGTGTATAAAATCCTAAAACCGGTAGTCAGAAGTATGAACACATTTTCATAAGCCATTCAAAGAAACACATACATTACTCTATACACATAGAAGTACTAAACCCATCAAATTATTATTCAATTTGCAAAAAATTTGAAAATTACTTAATCAAACACATAAACTCAAATGCAAATAAAATGCAAAAAATTAAAATCCTACCCAACCAACCAAACACCACTCTGACTACCCTTCACACCACAATTAGGCTATAGTAAGCCCATCCACCCTACACACCACAAATGTGGAACTAAGCCACTCAAATGATAATATGCAGCTGAGCTGACATATGTATAAACTCCTGCGGTAATCCGCAGTACAGAAATATTGCAGTTAAACTGCCAATTCTGTCTTCCTTCGTTTCAAAACCAAAATCTTAGATTTTTATGCAAATGCAGGATTGCACACAGTTCACTAATAGACTCAAAGACACCCTTCACACCTTATCAATGTATGAAGCTAGGGATAGTACTATCATTTTATTCTTTTGATCCCTAAGGATTTGAATTCTAAGAATATAACTAACTTCACCCAAGTCCTTCATGCTAAACTGTTGAGTTAATCATAGTTTAACCAATGACAATTCTCCTACATCATTTTTGATAAGTAGAATATCATCGACATACAAAACGAGGAAGAGCTCTTTTTTATCCTTTATACGCTTATAAACAAAAGGTTCATCAGCATTTTGCTCAAATTCAAAAGTCTTGATCGTTTGATCAAATCTTTTATTCCATGAGCGGGACGCTTGCTTAAGTCCATAAATGGATCTTAGCAGTTTACAAACTTTTTACTCCTTTCCTTTGACAACATAGGCAGTAGGTTGACCCATGTAAGTGGTCTCATCAACACAGTCATTCAAGAATTTTATCTTGACATCCATTTGTCAGATCTCATAATTGAGAGCAGCGGCAATGGATAAGAGTATGTGGCTATACTTGAGTATGGCTACCGGAGAAAATGTCACATCCTAATTGATGCCTTCTTTCTGTGTGTAACCTTTCCCTACAAGTCTAGCTTTGTGTATTTCCACTTTTCCTTCTGCATTTCTCTTCTTCTTGTAGATCCACTTACACCCTATGGGTTTAATTCGAATCGGTAAGTCTATAAGTTCCCACACCATATTGGATTTCATAGAATCCATCTCAACATCCATGGCCAGTTTCTAGAGCCTGGAATCAACGTTCTGCATAGCGTCCTCATAAGTGAGTGGATCATCATCCTCATGATTAGCTTCCATATTATAAATACTACCATTATAGATGAAGAAGTCCGGTTTCTTAGAAACACTCCCACTATGAAGGATTCCCTTATGTTGTTGATCGTTTGTAGGTCTTTCTACAACTTTCACAAGAATTGAACTTGGTGATTATTCTACCACTCTTGAAAGTTCCTTGAGTACCACTTTACTTCAATGCTTAAAGTTATCCATGTAGCTTTCTTCAAGGAAAGTAACACGAGTAAAAACTTTAATTGTATTATATTTCAGATTATAGAATAATCTTTCTTTTGTTCCTTTTAGATATACTACAAACATGTACAATTATGTCCGTACATCCAACTTCTTTTCATCCTTATCTAGAATGTGTACTGAACAACCTCATATTCTAAAGTGATTTAGAGCGGGTTTCTTTCTTTGCCACAGTTCATAAGGTGTCTTACAAAAAGACTTCATTGGCATATCATTCAGAATATAGCAAGCCATTTGTATCGCATATACCCAGAAGGAAATAGAAAGTTGTGAATAGCTTAACATTGAACAAACCATGTTAAGCAAGGTTCTATTCCTTCTTTCAGCTATATCATTCTGATGTGGAATGCCCAGCGTAGTTAATTGGGATAATATCTCATTCTTTATAAGGTATCGAAAGAACTCATAGGACAAATATTACCCGCCTCGGTCAGACTGAAGATTCTTTATGGATAAACCTAATTGTTTTTCCACTTCCGCACAAAACTCTTGAAATTTATCAAAATTTTGCTTTGTGGAAACCTGACCTATACGTTATGGTCGAATTTGGAGATGTCACAAAGAATAGATTTTCTGAAAACGAAGTTGACTCACCAAATCATTAACATTTCATAATTTATATACATTTATAATTTATTGAAAAAATCAATTAGTTAGTTCATTTGCCAAAAACTTATTACAACAAAAGCCTTAAAATCATTATAGTTTGAAAATGCAGTCGTGTTTTTAGAAAAAACCTTTGTTTGCGTAAATCCATCATTTCTACAGATAAAATTTTTGTTGAAGCATGCAAATTATCGAGTAACAAAACCAAAACCAACAGTTAAAATTCTATGCAGTCCAGAAAGTCCCGTGCATTACAAACTCTCAGTTGAAAACCATATCTTAAAAAAACCATAAATGAGCAAGTTTTAATAGTTTACGATCGAGTGGTCACCGCTGAGTCGCCGCCGCACTAATCCGCCTAAATCTGTGGATTACCTGGATAGAACAGACAAATAGATGTGAGTTTTCATAAAATCAGTGTGTAACCCAGTAAAATTAAGCATGCAAACATATAGAAATCTCATAAACAATCAAATAAAGATACGGGCTCGTGCCCATTTCAGATACAATCATCAAAATTAGATATACAGATTAGAATATACATTATCCTACCCCTATCCTCTACACACCAACTCCGTCCATCCCAACACACCATGTGGGGTTAAAAATACCCACCCATCCCTACACACCATATCGTGCCAATACGACACAAGTCAGATAATGTGTAGCCAAGCTGCTAGAGTATAGGCGATGATCGCCATACAGAACACTTCCTTCTCATATACAAATCTCGTCCCCAATAACAGATGCAAAAATCAGAAATAGATATAATAGATTAAACATGCTCAACATGCTTATATACATATAACAGATATACATGTAGCAGTTCAGTCAGGCATACATTTAGTATCCTACTCAGATCAGTCTATCAGAATATCATAGCATACAAAACAGGGTTTAATTAGCCCTTACCAACCCTACAGTAGGCCCATAGTCGATCAAAACAACTCGTGTGTCGTTAGAGAAAATTTCATAAATAACGCTCACATGCTCGTGTGGGCCCACACACCCAAATTGGTCTCACCCATGTAGCCCACACAGCCTGGCCCAAAACCCACATGCCCGTGTGGCCCACACGGCCACACTCACACCACCACATGGTCATGTCTTGCGTACAACCATGCCTTCCTCGACCACACGGCCATGTCTCACACACTGCCAACTACACGGGTGACCACACGCCCGTGTGACATCGATAGAATAGTTATTCGGGTTTTGTCGAAACTCATTTTTTTGCGTTTCGGGTACACACCTGGTACGTTTTTGTAGCAAAAGCAATCCCAATACCACCAGAACCTATAATTAATATAAAATACCAAGTCAAAACCGGAACAAGCGAAAAACTAAGAACCTCTAAAACTAAAATGCTCACCTTAGGCAAAATGATGCTCCTCAACACCTAACTCGTTGACGGATTAAAAGCCCCTTGTGAACCCCCTAAATAAATCAACAACACTAACAATTAATACCTCATTCAAAAAATTACAGCGTACTTTTCACAACAGAAATTTATGAGACCACAATGAGATTAACAAAATAACGCTACTGTAACGCCCCTAACCCGAATTCGTCACCGGAATAGAGTTACGGAGCATTACTGGAGTTACTGATTTATTTATCAGATATTTTATTTCATCTAACGTTCATATTTGGAACCAATTAACATCAAACACATTGTCCCTTAAACGTACTTATTTTTCTCGACATGTTTTACTCGAATTTATTACTCGTCTCAATATACTTAATTTCCTTGTATCAACGTATCAAAGATAATCACATATTTACATGTCATGATAAATATCATTCTCTTTCCATTTCTTCATAAACATAAATCAGGTAATTCATTATATCGATATTTCATGCATCTAAAAAATACAATTCAAGTTACACTAACTTACCTCGTTGCTTGTTCATGTTTATAATTTCATTAATCTGATATTTTTTCTTTTCCATGTTCAAGTCTTGTATTCGAGTCATCCGAATCTTTATAAATAAATTTGATCATCGTTTTCATTTATTTCATGTTCTAATACATTCAATTAATGCTCTAAACAAAATTATCATTTTATCCCTAAACTTTTAATTAATGACGATTTCATCCCTAAGCTCAAAAATAAAATTCTTGCAATTTAATTCTTATTTTCAGTTGTTATTCTCATACAAATTGATAACAACCCATGAATTCTATAAAATATCAGAATTTTCCATAATTTCAACACTTTTCAATTTAATCCTTAAAATATGTTTTTCCCCGATCTTGAACTAAATTAATAATTTCATTCAATTTTGTAATTTTAAATAATAAAATAATTCATTTCATGCAAATTGGTTATTTCTAACATTTTTATAAAATTGCCCATAAAGTTTTACTTTTATTCCATTTAGTCTCTGGGCCTAAAACATGCAAATTAGTCATGCTAGCTGAATATTCATACATATTTTCCTCATCTTCCTCTCCATTCCACATCCTTAATTTATATAACATGCTATAAATAACATTATCAATAATTTCACTATTTACCTATATGTATATTCAAAATTATCCATTTGAGTCATAGCCACTAAATTATTTATATCTTGAGCTACAAAACTCGAAATTAAGATCCGCAAATTTTCCCTAAAACTAGACTTACATATCTTCTTACCATAAAATTTTCAGAATTTTTAGTTTAGCCAATATGTACGGTTTATTCTTTAAATTCACCCTTATTATGCTGTCTGACAGTTCCAACCCTTTTTTACTAAAAATTAATTATCTCATTGTACAATATTCAGATGATATTCTCGTTAGTTTCAATTGAAAATATACTCATTCAGGATTTTAAACATATAACTTTAAGAACCTAATTATTCTTCTCCAATTTTTTATTATTTTCCAAAGTCAGAACAGGGAAACCCAAAATCATTCTGACCTTAGCTCACTAAATTTATTATATCTCACAATTTACAATTCTATTGTTTACATTGCTTCTTTTATAAGAAACTAGACTGAATAATATTTAATTACATATTTTTTTCATCCTCTAATTTGATTTCCACAATTTATGGTGATTTTTCAAAGTTAGCCTACCGCTGCTGTTTAAAACTGTTTTAGTGCAAAATATTAATTATTAAGTTTATAACACCCTTATTTCCTTTCTCTACAATATTTCCCTCCACTTTCTCTTATTTCTCCTCACTAATATATCAAGAACATAGAACCAAGTATAAGAAAACTCTACTTTAGCTTTATTTCCATGCTTTTTCAATAACATCAAACTTAAAAATACATGGAAATCTTGATGTTCTTATCTTGTCTTATTGTTTCCAATCTTTAACTTGATTTTCTCTCTCCTCCAGCTTCTATTTCTTGAATTTAACTTGATATTCTAGCTCTCCATAGTCTTCTTGTCATCTTTCTCTCTTGATGGTTATGGAAATTCTTTTGATTTCTAAGTGAAAATGGTAGATTTTTTATGAAAGGACCAAATTGTAAAGAAAAGAAAGTTTCTTTCTTTCTTTTCTCTTCATACGTTGGGTGCATGGGAAAAAGATGATTCTCCATCTTTCTTTCCTTATATATACTAACTAAAATAATAATAAAATAATAAAATATCATTTGAAAATTAAATTAAAATATTAATAAACTAATATTTATTTATTTAATCTAAAATATCTCCAACATCATCATTGCTTTCTAGATTTATCTCTCCTTCCAATTGACCATTTTGCCCTTTGTGATCTTTTAAAATTCCATTCTTGATTCATCATTCAATTTGATAAAATTGCAATTTAGCCTCTCATAATTCTTCACCTATTCAATTTGGTCCTAATTTATCAATTTTCCTTGGTTTCTAGATGATTCCACCCTTAAAATATTTGCACTATTAGTCCTTCAACTTTTTTGTTTTTACACTTTAATCCCTCAAATTTTAAGTATTTACTCTTGGGCCACAAAACTTGTCTCACTTTTACAATTTAATCCTTTCTTGAATCAACATGTCATAATATACTTCCCAGTGACATAACTCAATTTTCCTCTTCTTGTCACTTTATTTCCTTGTTTTACTATATTAAAGATAATATATTACTGTAGAAATTTTCAGGGTGTTACAGCTACTTACAGAAAACCCAGAAGCAAATCAATTTACCCCCTCCACACTTCGATCAGACAACGCAAAAACAAGAGAAACCCAACCAAAAGAAAAATAAGGGTGGAAAAAGAACTTGAGAGTTTGGGAAGAACGTTAAAACTAAACAGGAAATTTTCAGTGGGAGAGAAAAAAATAGAAAAAATAAAATAATGCTTTGACAATATCCCACTAAATCACAACCCACATTATCCCACTACATCTTAACCACTTCAAAATTCTAATTCAATGTAAAAACCACTGCAACCTACTCAAGATCATGCGTCGAATAATTTTCCTTATGTGTCTTAAGCTGTCGAGATGCATGAGGCACAACCTTACCATCCTGCATTAGAACACAACCCTAGCCAACATACGACGCATCACTATATACCACAAACTCTTTTCCAAACTCAAGTTGTATCAGAACAGGGGCCTGAGTTAGAACAGACTTGAGATTCTCGAAACTCGATTGTTGTGTATCAGTTCAGACAAAAGGAATACCCTTGTGCAAAAGCTTAGTCAAAAGAGCTACAATCAGAAAGAACCCCTCGACAAACCACCGATAATAACCCAATAGACCCAGAAAACTGCAGATTTCAGATACGTTCTTAGGCTAATTCCAATTAAGCATAGCCTCAATCTTTCTAAGATCAGCTGGGATCCTCTCAGCAAAAACCACGTGCCCCGAAAAATTCACCTCATGCAACCAAAATTAACACTTGCTCAACTTATCGTAGAATTATTCCTCTCGGAGTATCTGAAGCACTACTCTAATATGCTCATCATGCTCATCCTCAGTCTTAGAGTACACCAGTATTTCGACAATGAAGACCACGATAAACTGATCTAGATATGGCTGAAAGAGTCAGTTCATCAATCCATGAATGCAACCAGAGCGTTCGTCAAACCAAAAGGCATGATTAGGAATTCGTAATGTCCATAACAAGTCCTAAATGCAGTCTTATGAACATCAGCTTCCTTAACTCTAGGCTGATAGTACCCAGAACGAAGGTCGATCTTTGAAAACACAGAGGCCCCTCGGAATTGATCAAACAAATCATCGATCCTCAGAAGTGGATACTTGTTCTTCACAGTCAGCTTGTTCAACTGCCGATAATCGATGCACATCCTCATGGTGCCATCCTTTTTCTTCACAAATAGAACCGGTGCCCCCACGAAGACACACTAGGGCGGATGAAACCATGATCCACAGGCTCTTAAAGTTGAGTCTTAAGCTCTACAAGCTCCTTCTGTTCCATTCGGTAGGGAGCGATAGACACCAGAGTTGTACCCAGTAGAAGCTCAATGTCGAACTCAACTTTTCGATTAGGAGGTAAACCGGGTAACTCCTCAGGAAAAACATTTGAAAAATCCCTCACTGTTCTGATATCCCCGACAGAAGAGTCCTAAGAAATAGAAATAGAAATAGTGATGTAAGCCAAGTAAGCCTCATACCATTTTCGAACCAATTTCTCAGCCCCAAGTGCGGAGATCATATTGGACAGATAATCTCGGTGCTCACCTATCACAACCACTTTTTTTATCATCCTCGGTCCTTAAAACAACCCTCTTAGATGCACAATCCAAAGTGACTTAGTGCTCAACCAACTAATCCATACCCAGAATCAAATCAAACTCCCCAAACGGAAGCTCTATCAGATTTTCCAGAAAAACGACCACTTGCACCATTAACGAAACATCTCTATAAAGCTTATTAACCCTAACAAACTGCCCCAACGAACTCAGTACAATAGCCTTACTAGAAGTGCTCTCAAAAGAAATCCCCAAGTTTTCAGAAACAATACTAGCTACATAGGAGTGTGTAGAACCTATGTCTCTTAGAGAAGTATAAGGTATATCAAAAATTAAAAATGTATCGGTGATAACATCTAGAGCATCTCTATCTTCTCGGTGTTGAGCAACATAAACTAGTGCAGGCTACCTCACCTTAATCTGACTAGCACCTCTACCCAGTGCTCTTTGCCCACGACCCATAACATTATCACCCCTAGCCAGTCTATGCCCCCTAAGTGGCTACTGAACTACCCACTGAGGCTGTACAGAACCCGATCTCGAAGCTTGCATCTGATCTACCCATTATAGACACTTCCTAATACAGTACTCTAGATACCCACACCTCAAACAATCCCCAATCCTCCTCCAACACTTTCCCGGATGGCGCCTACCATAGTCTCCACAAGGCTGAATCCTAGTAGGAGCAATAGAGGCTCCCACTCTAACTGGCCCATCAGGTCTGGCCTTTTTCCTAGGCCTCTAAACAGAACTAGAGGGCTCCAAATCTCTCTTATTCTGACCCCTCTCTCGGTCCCTATTCTGGTGCTCCACGTGCTTAACATCCTCGGTGATCTTCGCCTTCTCAATCAGAACCGCGAACTCCCGCTCCCTTTGTGGAGCAATCAGTACCCTTAAGTTATCCCTCAATCCATCCTCAAACCAAACGACCTCTCACACTCAGAAGCCATCATGCCTAGAGCGTAGCAACTCAGCATCAGAAACTCGGCCTCATATTCAGCCACAGATCTATCACCTTACATGAGATTCATGAACTCATGCCTACGAGCATTCATATAGCTCTCCCCCATGTACTTACTCTAGAAGGTGGTCACAAAGATATCCTAGTTCAGATGATCATGCTGAGTACCCTCCTCAACCGTTAACCACCATTGATATGCCTCGTCGCAAAGTAAAGAGATTGCATCCTTAAATTTCTGCTCGGAAGTATAGTCTAAATCATTCATAATCCTCTCAGTGGCCTCCAAATGATATTCGGCCATAGTAGGGGCGACTCCAGTGACACCTCTAAACAACTCGACACCATTGGATCAGAGTCGTTCAGTTACCGACCCACGGCCCCCAGATCCAGAATGGGGCCCGGTGACCCTCTCCAACATTCTCAACATGACTTGGGACAGTGCATCATCCCCATCCGAACGGCTTTTAGACCCAGTCTTAGTAGCAGGCGAAATCGGCATCTCACTCGTATCTAAGTTTGACATACTGCCCAAAGAGGAAGACTCAACTCGAGCCCCCCACGGCCTCTACGACGGCCACGAGTACCACGTTCGCGTGTTCCACGAGTGCTCATTGTATAATTTGAATTTATTTACATTATAATTTTTTATGCATCGGTTCCTATATTTATTAACAGATATTTTATGCATAAATTATCAGAGGTTCAGAGATGTTTTTAGAAGTTTCAGTCTCTAACATTTCAAAGATCTGATTTCAAAAAGTACTAACTACGATGTTTTGAGCGATTCTATCCAATGCGGAGAGATACTTACGGATCGTGTACCAAGACTCGGTGTACCAAATACTTTCTCAAATTATCCAAAATATTTAAAAACTAACTTTTTTAAATCATAATTTTGGAACCCAAAATTCACAACCCGAGTTTTGTAATCTAGCTCTGATACCACTAAATGTACCACTGATAAATAGTAATTTATACATATTTTTATCCCATGTTTAGCTCATTTATGGATGAATTCTCCTTATAATTGGTGAATTTGATGCTTCTAATCCTTTAATTTCATGTTTTATACTTAGGTGACCATAGGAAAGTAAAAAGAGCGAGAAACGGGCTGAAAACGGAGAAAATGGGCCAACGTAGGAAATCAACATGGCCTAGACTTCCACACACGGGTAGACCACATGCCCGTGCCCTTCTAGCAGAATTGAGCACGACTTACACGGATAGACCACACGGCCATGTCTATTCAATAGACTCTAACATGGTTTGGAGCAATCGAACATGGGCGTGTCACACGGGCATGTCCCTGTTGAGCCCAAGTTGAGTTCTATTCGAAAAAGGCCACTCTTGAGGGTTCTAAGGCATTCTAAAGCCTATTTAAACACCAGAGAGGAGGATGAAAAGGACACACAGGGAGTAGGAGGCAAGGAATTACTCGAAGAAAGCCGATTGATCCATCCCAGAGGCGGATTCTCCTTCAAGACGGAAGATCTCCGTTAATTTTCCTTCAGGAGTTTTGGATTTTCTTTATGTCTTGTTAACATTATTCTTCTGAGATGCTTTCTTTTACAATTATGAACTAAATCCCCTAAATACCTAAGGGGAATGAAACCTAAGATGGATCTTGTTATTATTTTCTGAATTATATGATAAATACTTGATTTGTTCTTAATTATGTGTTATTAATCCTTGTTTTAATATTTTAGGATATTAATTCAAGTATTGATGTGCTTATTTAGAGGATGAAAAGTCCTTGTCTAAGAGTAGATCTAGCATAATTGAGCGGAGTTGCATGCAATCCTAAACATAGGACGACATAAATCTGCCAGATTAGAGTCAAACTTAATAAGGGAATCCATAGATCGAGTTAATGCAACACTAGGGGTTTTAATTAGGAAGAGATTTCAATTAATCAATCTAGGGTTAGACGTTGTTAGTCTCGAGAGAGATAATAATATAAATTAGGGATTTTTACGGATCAAGTCAAGTGAATAAATCATCTAATTTAGAGTCAAATAACAAGTGAAGTCTAGGTGGATTTTTCCTTTGGTATTGTCTTAATCAATCGAATTTCCAAAAATATTTTCCCTAATTTTATTTCTATGAATTATTAGTTAGTTAATTAGTTTAGATAAAAAAACCCCTTTATTTTTAGGCTAGATAATAAGAAAAGAGTTAATACTAGTACTTTTAGTTCCTTTGGGTTCGACATACCAGTCTTGCTAAAACTATACTACTGTTCGATAGGTACACTTTCCTTCGTCGTGATAATAGTTAGTCTTCAAGAACGGTCAAATATAAATTTATTAAAACTTATCACGAATCAACACAATCAAGTTTTTGGCGCCGTTGTCGGGGAGCTAAGATATCAGGACCGCTTGATTTTTATTACTTTAGCCATTTTTATTTCTATTGCAATTTACTTCTTATTTTAGTCTAGCTTATCTTTACTAATTCTTCTTTTTCTTTATTTCTGGCAGGTTTTTATAGTTTATGACTAGAAGGAACCCGTCATGACCATTACTTTTTGATAGTGAGATCGATTGCACAGTTCATAGAAACCGAAGAGAAATAAGGCGAAGCCTAAGATACACAGAGGAAGAGCAAGAGGACAACATTCACACCATAACCGAGGAGATGGCTGAAAATTAGGAAAATCCGCTACCTCCTGCGATTGCCGCTGATCCAGTAAATTAGAATCCTGCTCTACGTACTATGTATGATTATGCTAAACCTAATTTAATAGGAACTGAGTCAAGTATAGTTAGACCTGCTATTGCGGCAAATAATTTTGAACTGAAACCTAACACAATTCAAATGATACAATAGTTTGTTCAGTTTGATGGTTTGCAGGATGAGGATCCAAACAATCACTTGGCGAATTTTTTGAAGTTTTACAATACTTTTAAAATCAATGGCGTTTTTGACGATGCCATACGCCTTCAGTTGTTTCCCTTTTCATTGAGGAACAAAGCTAAACAGTAGTTGAACTCGTTACCACGAGGGTCAATCACTACTTGGGAACAAATGATCGAAAAGTTTTTACTTAAATATTTTTTGCCGGCTAGAACAGCTAAGTTGAGGAATAACATCTCTTCTTTTGTGCAGATGGATCTAGAAACATTCTATGATGCATGGGAGAGATACAAAGATCTTTTGAGAAGGTACCTTCACCATGGGTTACCACTTTGGCTACAGTTTCAGACATTTTACAATGGTGTGAACCTTTCAACGAGGCAACTCATCGACGCAGCCGCCAGTGGAACTTTGAATAACAAAACACCTAAAGTAGCTTACAAATTCATTGAAGAGATGTCACTAAATAACTATCAGTCGCAAGTGATGAGAACAAAGCCGACGAAAGCTACTGGTGTTTTCAACCTCGATGCGGTTACTATGCTCTCTAACCAGGTACAACTCTTAAAGAAAAAGATTGATGGTTTATATGGTTCTACTCAGGTACATCCAGTGATGAGGTGTGATTCATGTAAAGGAGGAGTACATGCAGATTATCCATCCTTCAACCCTAGCACCAAGGAGGAACAAGTTCAATATATGGGTAATAACAATTCTAGATCTCAAAATAACCCATACAGTAACACGTATAACATAGGTTGGAGGAACCATCCCAACTTCTCGTGGAGTGGTCAAGGAAATCAAAAGCCACAACATCCCCCAGGTTTTTAACAACCACCTTACCAGCAGGAAAAGAAGCCGAACCTTGAGAAGATGCTAACAAAATTTATCTTAGTATAGGAAACTCGTTTCCAAAATACCGAGACAGCTCTTAAAAATCAGCAAGCATCCATTCAGGGGCTCGAGAACCAAATAGGCCAGTTGGCAAAAATGATTTCCAAACGACCATAAGGTAGCTTACCGAGTAATACAGAAACTAACACAAAAGAGCAGCTTAACGCAATTACTGTTCAAGATGAGGAAGGGTTAGTGGAACCTGAACCACAACCAAGGCAAGGAATTGTGGTAACCAAAGGTGAGGTAGACCATAATGAGCGAAAACCGGTAAGTACAGAGTACAAACCTCGAGTACCATACCCCAATGAGACAAGGAAAGATCGCACAGACGAACAATTCGGTAAATTCTTTAAATTATTAAAAAAATACATATTAACTTATCGTTTATTGAAGCTCTTTCGCAGATGCTAAACGCAGTTAAATTTCTAAATAAGCTTCTAGCAAATAAACGAAAATTAG
Source organism: Gossypium longicalyx (assembly GCA_025698465.1). Classification (NCBI taxonomy): domain Eukaryota; kingdom Viridiplantae; phylum Streptophyta; class Magnoliopsida; order Malvales; family Malvaceae; genus Gossypium; species Gossypium longicalyx. Next base: position 43,734,491 of record CM046999.1, read on the forward strand.
ATGAAGCGTCGCATGTGGAGTTGAACGTAGTGTGCTCAGCCATACTACAGAATAAGCTGGCTAACAAATTGAAAGATCTAGGGAGTTTTATGATTCCTTATTTAATTGGTAGCTTAGATGTTAGTAATGATTTGGCTGATTTGGGGGCTAGCATTAATGTCATGCCCTATAAAATGTTTAAACAACTAGGTCTTGGGAAACTCAAACAAACTAGGATGAACATTCAGTTAGCAGATAAAACTATTAGATTTCCTAGGGGTATCATTGAAGATGTGCTTGTTAAAGTTGATAAATTTATATTCCCAGTTGATTTTTTTATTCTAGACATAGAAAAGGGTAGTGACGTGTCTTTAATTTTAGGAAGGCCCTTTTTAGCAACTGCTAGAACCATTATCGGTGTTGGTACAGGTGAACTCACACTTCGTGTGGGTGATGAGACAATCACCCTTCAAGCTCATAATTCAAGTAACACATCAAATATCGAGGGTGGTTGTATAAATCGTACCACTAAAACTAACCATGTGGTGCAACCTTCTTTGTAGAAAACACATCCGAAAAGCATACATGAGCCATGTTCAAGTAACAACAAAGGACCCATCTGTGAAGAACGAAGGCTATGAGTCAAGGAACTAGATGAATGGCGGACACAGAAACTGAGAACACACGATAAACTGAAACTACACCATAACGAACCCAATGCTTCACCAAATCAACTTAAGGTTGGAGATAAGGTACTACTAGATACTGCAGACCCTCGCATTACCACCGTTGAACCTAATGGAGAAACCCCTCTTACGGTACTTAGCATTTTCCCATACGGCACAGTCGAGGTAATTCATCCCAAATTCAGTACATTCAAGGTAAATAGTACTCGTCTCAAACCTTATTTTGACAAAATTTATAGCAAGAATGAGGAGTATAAACTCCTCGAACCACCATGACCACGCAACAGAGAGGTAAGTCAAGCTTAGACTATAAATAAGTGCTTCTCGAGAGGCAACCCAAGCACTAACGGTGTTAACTTCTTTAACTTTTAGTTTTTAACACTTAATTCACTAACTGAGTCACTGAACACAGGTTTTTCAAAGCCACACGGCCAGGTACACGGGCATGCCTTAGGCCATGCCCGTACCATAGAAGGCAACACGACCTTGCGAAACGGCCGTGTAAAAATAGGGCAAAATTTTTCCCCAAGATGGGAGTCGGTAAGTTTCCATGGCCGTGTGACATGGCCGTAGATGAATCTGTTAAAACAACACGAGCGTGCAACACGCCCATGTCTAGAGGCAATGGTTGAAACTGAGAAAACAACATGGGCGTGTGACACACCCGTGCTCACTACCCGTGGTCAAGACTGACAAAATAACACGGGCGTGGGAGAAGCGAACGAAGTAGGACACAATCGTGTGACACGGCCGTGTGCATCAACACGCCCAAAGAACACGGGCTTGAGTCGAATTTCAGACAAGCCCAAATTTGAAAATCACGATATACACGGGCTAAAATTAGGACACACGGGCGTGCCCCACGGCCGTGTACCCCAAAATCTATATAAACCCCTACTATTCATCATTCCCTTCCCCAAACATCAAACCTTAGCCGCCGGAACCCTTTCACACGACCTCCCTGCCACGCCCGTGCGTCGACCACAACACCAACCTCGACGACCCAAACTCTTCCTTCTTGCGTTTGTTTACTTTTTTTTCTCTCTATTCTCTTCAAATATTTTACTTATTTTATGATTTGTTTTTTATTTTTCTATTTGACTATTTTGAGTAATATTCATGGTTATAATGATAGTAATACGTATGCTCTTTGTTAGAAATTTGCCATTTTAGTCAATACATTATGCTACATTCATCCATTTTCTTGTTTACATGGATTTCATGCTTACCCACACCATATTTCATATTCTCAAACCCACATGCATTCATTCACTAGGTATTCCATTTAGCACTATTCTCATGTTCCTATTGTTTATAATGACTTCCATAAGAATTTAGTTACTTTTTGGTACATCTCACCTTTTGCCTATGATGCCCATGAAGTATTCTTCTTTAATTTGAACATACTTGCAGACTTCTCCATGCTATTCTTGGGATGTATTATTTTAACTTGGACTTCTCATTATAGGTATACCATGTCAACTTCACGTGGCAAGAAGATTGCCGTCCTCGCTTCAAAAAAATGGAAGGGACCCGAAGCCACATCAACAAGCGCATCAGCTGAAGTGCACCACCCCTTTCTCCAGTTTCCCTTGGGACCCCAAAAGGAACTTTTTCAAATACTTTGGGTTGTACACGGAAGAGTTCATGGACGACAACAAACTCGATACCCTCCATCGCCACATCCACTACTCTCCTTCAAAATGTTGGAAAGCCCTCGTCCCTACCTCGGCCACCTACGACCCTAGCCGCTCCAAGGCATCGACTCTCGCCCCATCCCTGAGGTACTTACACGCCATCTTGGCCTACACTCTAACAGGACGGCGAGAGAGCACCGGTGTCGTCAACACTTACGACTCCTAATTTTCATAGAGTATGGCGCATGGGCATGTCTTCGACCTTGCCTATTTCATCGTCATCGCCATTCGCCATAAGACGGAGCGACATAGGAAGGGAGTCATCTCTATTGGCCCCTATGTGACTCGCCTGGCGCGCTACTTCGGCCTCCTTAACATAGCGGAACAATCATCCTCCCTCACTCTCATCGGTCAGATGTCCCCACAGGGCATCTCGAGTATGCTACATATGAGGATGATCGAGAAACAACGTGGAACCGATCATCTCCATTACCTCCTGGTCCAGTCCGCCGAGGAGGAAGACCCAGAGGACATTACTGATGATGTCCTTCCACATCATGAGGACCCGCCGTCTCAGCCACCACCCATCCATCGTCCAGTTCATGCGGCCGCTTCATACTCTGACATCTCTGAGTGCCTTACTCGATTTGAGCAGTAGTATTTTCAGCGCTTTGATCACATTGATGCTACTCTACATCAGATTTTTAGCACCTTAACATCTCATTGCCACCACCACTTCGCGAACCATCCGGCGATGACGATGTTTAAAGACTTTTTATTTATTATTTTTATTTTCACTTTTATCTTTATTTATATTCTTAAAGTATTTTTTATTTTATTTTCTTTAAAACTATTTCATTCTTAGGTTTTATAATTTTTATTGAACAATTTATAGTTTCGGCTATTTCATTATGAGTAATTATATTTCTTTATATTTCCTAAAAGAGTTCTTGATTTTATCACAATTAGAAAAAAGCTCCAAAGCTCACCTTCACTTAGTAACTTGCAACTCTATTGGAAAAGGTTCTCCACGACTGTCATGTCCTACCCGACCACCACGATAACCTCTTTACTGGACACTGTGGTTGTGGAACCCAACCTTACCACCACCAGAATATCCTCCCCCAATCTCGTCATTGCCTTGGCCGATTATTCTCCATTCAGGAAGTTTCACTTCTCTCCCTATCTTATGATTTTATATTTTTCCATATATCTATCATTGTACATTGAGGACAATGTACATCTTAAGTGTGAGGGGGGGTTATCTATATCATTATTAGAAAAATCCCTGAATTTTGTCTTATTCTCATGTGATTCTCATATCATTATTAGAATGAATTTTGATTAATTTATGATTTTTATTGATATGTCTTCAATTAAAACATAGGCATTCATGCATTGATTGTTTAAACTTTAAGGAATTAGAGAATCAAGTATGATAAATTGACTTTTGAGAATTAAAAAACTTTTTAGGTTGTTTCCCCAAGTTTAGGCATTATTTTGAGTTAAAATTCACAAGGTTTAAACATCAAAAAAGCCATAATTTTTGTGAGATCTTGAGCCTTTAAGAGCATCTATTATTTCTTTCATGCTCACTTTTATTGTTGCTTTGAGTGCGTCTATCTTAATTTGTTATTCTAGATCTTGCTTGGTTATGCATGTCAAGACCACACCATTTGATTTGATATGTCAAGATGATAAAGGCACTTAGGTTTAACCCACTCACTTCATAAAAGCCTACCTTCATAATTAACCCTTAGTGAACCCTCTTGAGCCTAGTAACCCATTCATTGATTTACCCTTCCTATTAACCCATAACCCATTATTGTTGAAATCCCCTAAATTAATTTGATCCCTATTTTTGTCAAGATTTGATTTGAATAAATTGCTTAGCTAATTTTATCTTTGATAGTTAGTCTATGTTATTTGACTTGTTCTTAATTAAAAAAAATTACAATACACATATTTATATTATAGTAATTCTTTGTTTTTGAGCTTAAGTGTTTAAGTCCATATTCTGAGAAGAAGCTCACACGTATTCAATTGATGATTAGTTGTTTTTCTAGTTAGGTAATTTTTCAATTCAATCTCGATTCTAACCTTTTGTTTCAGCTTGTGACCACACCCCCTAACCAAAGCCACGTTACAACCCTTTAAAGACCTTTTGATTGATGTATCATCTCAATATATAGTGGTGGAGATTTTATTTTCATGCAAGCCTATGGTAATAGCTTTTCATATTGACTATTGAGTGCTTTAACTTGTTGTCCTTAAAACACCTCGAGTGATTTGAGTGAATCTCTAATGAGGATGAGAAACTCTGTGATATTTTGAATCAATGGTAATTACCTAGATGAGGGGAGACAACTATGTTCTCGTGATAAAATACGCAACTTGGAATGTTTGAAACTTTGATGTTCTTTTAGTTGAATTCTCAATGTATGATTACTTTTGGATTATTTTGAGATATCATTAATAAGAATTATAAGTTGAGAAGAATTGATTTTGATTGTGAGTTGAAGATTTTGCTTGAGGACAAGCAAATGCTTAAGTGTGGGGATATTTGATAAACCGTAATTTATGCATATTTTTATCCCATGTTTAGCACATTTATGGATGAATTCTCCCTAGAATTGGTGAATTTGATGCTTTTAATCCTTTAATTTCATGTTTTATACTTAGGTGAGCATAGGAGAGTAAAAAGAGCGAGAAACGGGCCAAAATCGGAGAAAATAGGCCAACGTGGGAAATCAACACGGCCTGGACTTCCTCACACAGGTAGACCACACGCCTGTGCCCTTCTAGCAGAATTGAGCATGACTTACACGGGTAGACCACACGGCCCTGTCTATTCAACAGACTCTAACACAGTTTGGAGTAATCGAACACGGGCTATCGCACGGGCGTGTCCCTGTCTAGCCTAAGTTAAGTTCTATTCAGAAAAGGCCACTCTTGAGGGTTTTAAGCATTCTAAAGCCTATTTAAACACTAGAGAGGAGGATGAAAAGGACACACAGGGAGTAGGAGGTAAGGAATTACTCGAAGAAAGTCGATTGATCCATCCCAAAGGCAGATTCTCCTTCAAGACGGAAGATCTCCCTTAATTTTCCTTCAGGAGTTTTGGGTTTTCTTTATGTCTTGTATTAATTATTCTTCTGAGATGCTTTCTTTTACAATTATGAACTAAATCCCCTAAATACCTAAGGGGAATGAAACCTAAGATGGATCTTGTTATTATTTTCTAAATTATATGATAAATACTTAATTTGTTCTTAATTATGTGTTCTTAATCGTTGTTTTAATATTTTAGGATATTAATTCAAGTATTGATGTGCTTATTCAGAGGAGCAAAAGTCCTTGTCTAAGAGTAGATCTAGCATAATTGAGCGGAGTTGCATGCAATCCTAAACATAGGACGACATAAATCTGCCGGATTAGAGTCAAACCTAATAAGGGAATCCATAGATCAAGTTAATGCAACACTAGGGGTTTTAATTAGGAAGAGATTTCAATTAAACAACCTAGGGTTAGATGTTGTTAGTCTCGAGAGAGATAATAATATAAATTAGAGATTTCTACGGATCAAGTCAAGTGAATAAATCGTCTAATTCAGAGTCAAATAACAAGTGAAGTCTAGGTAGATGTTTCCTTAGGTATTGTCTTAATCAATCGAATTTCCCAAAAGTATTTTCCCCAATTTTCTTTCTGTGAATTCTTAGTTAGTTAATTAGTTTAGATAAAACAAACCCCCTTTATTTTTAGGCTAGATAATAAGAAAAGAGTTAATACTATTACTTTTAGTTCCTTTGGGTTCGACATCCTGGTCTTGCTAAAACTATACTACTGTCTGATAGGTACACTTGCCTTTGTCGTGATAATAGTTAGTCTTCAAGAATGGTCAAATATAAATTTATTAAAACTTATCACGAATCAACACGATCAACCACCCTAAACCCAGCCTAGACGTTATAGTCGAATCTGGAGATGTCACAAAGAATGGGTTTTCTAAAAACAGAGTTGACTCGTCAAATCATTAACATTTCATAATTTAAATACATTTATAATTTACTGAAAACACCAATTAATTAGTTAATTTGCAAAAAACTTATTACAGCGGAAGCCTTAAAACCGTTATAGTTTGAAAATGCTGTCGTGTTTTTAGAAAAACCTTTGTTTGCATAAATCAGTCTATTTACAGATAAAATTTTTGTTGAAGTATTCAAATTATCGAGTAACGAAACAAAAACCAACAGTTAAAAGTTTCTGTAGTCCAAAAAGTCCCGTGAATTACAAACTCTTAGTTGAAAACCAAATCTTAAATAAAACCATAAATGAGAAAGTTTTAACAGTTTACGATCGAGTAGTCACCGTTGAGTCACCGCCGCACCGATCCACCTAATTCTGTGGATTACCTGGACAAAATAGACAAACAGATGTGAGTTTTCATAAACTCAGTGTGTAACCCAACAAAATTAAGCATGCAAACATACAGAAATCTCATAAACAATCAGATACAGATTCGGGCTCGTGCCCATTTCAGATACAGTCATCAAAATTAGATATACAGATCATAATATACAAAATCCTACCCCCGTCCTCAACACACCAACTCCGTCTATCCCAGCACACCATGTGGGGTTAAAAATACCAACCCATCCCTACACACCATATCGTGCCAATACGATACAAATCAGATAATGTGCAGCCAAGCTGCCGGAGTATAGGCGATGATCGCCATACAGAACACTTCCTTCTCATATACAAATCCCATACCCAATAACAGATGTAGAAATCCGATTCAGATATAACAGATTAAACATGCTCGACATGCTTATATACAGATAACATGTAACACCCCTAACCCGTATCCGCCGCCAGATTAGGGTTTTGAGGTATTACTGATTAAACTATTATTCATACAAACATTGATTATAAATTTCAATTCAAAATTCAGATCACATATAAGCTTATAACTCAATTCATTATCAAATCTTAGAAGAAATTTAAGATACACAATACATCACAAATAATGCATCATCTAAAATGTATGTACAAATTAAATATTTACTTCATACACAAAACATGGAACACATCTATGGCTTCATTATTGATCATTTGGCTTGATGTATACATATGTCACGTGTATGCACAGGTAGCATTAAATGAAAGACATTTCATTACTTTTTTTTATCTATTAAAAGGCATTACTACTTTAACTATTATGTTATTCATAAGTAATACATTAAGGCAATCTAATTTACTCTTTAAATACTTATAAACATATAAGTAGTTGTAACTTAACATGACTAAATAAAACTATAAGGCAAATTAAAATTTCAAATTGATAAATCATCATCACATAAAGAACGCAACATATATTACCAAGCTCAAACACATTTTACCATCTAGCATAAATCTCTCAAAGAACCCTAATGATAAATTTAACATTATATCATGCAAAAATTCATTAAATTATCAAACTAGAAATAAATTGCAAATAACAATCCTTGCACACACTTTATTTATGTGCACATGTCAAATAATTAACCAAAACAATTTTAACATGTATTTAATACTTTTTACCTTTCATCACCAAATGGTAGTACTTAAATCTAGGCTTACTAAGAATTATGTCCATGCATTTACGAACCTAAACCAAAGCATAAAAGCAAATTCACATATATATTTCACCTTAACTTAAACATATCCAAGTTAATATAAAAAGCTTATGATCGAATTTATCATATCACTTACTAAGTTATAATCCAACTTTGATACACAATCACATAGCATCACTTATAAATATTTATAAGTTACGACACATTTCTCCAAACCTCATGCAAAGTCATTAACCTAATTCAACATTTCAACACATAACCCATACTATATCCATCCATAGCACACAGCATATGAATCAAAATGAACTTTTACCTTTATCAATAAAAAACCAAACACAAGAAGAGAAACAACCACAACCAAAGCACAATCAAAAACCAACTTAAGAAATTTAGCCATTTTCGCATGGTTTGTATATACATTCATTTCCAAAATATTTAACTCCAAAACCAACATATACATGCCATAATTCAAGTTTAGTTCAAAGGTACCACAACTGTAGATAGTGTGATGATCTTGACTGTCGATCCCCGAACTTGTAGCTTGACTTCAAAATCTATAAAACAAAATAGACATAACACAAAGAGTAAGCTCTCAGAGCTTAGTAAGTTGTAAGCAAATCAACAACTCAATGATTTATTCAACATAACTAATTTAAACTAGAATTATTACATCAATTTACATTCATTTCTAAGCATGAATACATCCATGTTACTTATATATAATCATATACATTTATATACAATCATATATTCACTTTGTCCGAATAATCACTAGGTTCTTAGTTCATATACTCTTACATACATAAACTCAAAGATCATAGTATAGTCTCATGTACTTATATTATCCACATGACCGAATGCACATAAGTTCACATATACAAAATTTACACTTATTCAATAATGTGCAAAAGGTCGAATAAACTTACCTTATTTTTGTTAATTATTGGACTAATTCATACCTGGCCATTTAGCTTGTATCATAAAATTTGTACACGATTACCTTTGCCTGATGAACCATTCGGAATCGGATAAGACACTCGGATTATCACATATATCGCACAATGCCAATGTCCCAGACGTGGTCTTACATGTAGCCACATATCGATGCCACTGTCCCAGACAGGGTCTTACTGATAAACACATATCGAAAACACAAATCAATGCCATGGACTTACTCACACACATATATCGGAATCCTATGTCATGACATATGTATCCTATCTATTCCTAAGGTTCATATGGGGCTTTCGGACGTCATAACTCGGTCGAATTAAATTTATAAACGAAGTAACCAAGCCTTTCCATATTCGGCTATATCAAATATAAACTTCAACATTTCATAACAGCATGTATATTTAATATTTAACTACAGTTAAACACGTCTATTTGCTTATAAACTTACCTCGGACGTCGTAAAATGGAATGCGGCAGCTAGTCAACAACTTTTGTTTTTCCCCTATCCAAGTCTGATTTCTTTGGTTCTTGATCTAAACAAGTTCAGATTAAACTCATTCAAACATATTTTCATTCAATTTAGTCCAAAAACACATAAATAGAAAAATTATCATTTTACCCCTGACATTTACAATTTTTACAATTTAGTCCCTATTGCACAAAACACAAAATACACCAAATTCCTCCACACCCAAGCTAGGCCGAATATTACCCATGTCTATACAAGCTCATATAATTCATTAATTTCACATTTTAGTCCCTCAAATTATTATTTTTGTAATTAAGTCCTAATTACTCAAAATCATCAAAAATTCCAATACAAAATATGTTAATCTAAAACATATCTTTCATTTTTCATCATTAAACAACAAAAATCACAAGCTATAAAAAATGGCACAACTCAAAATATTCATCAAAATCAAAAATTAAAGCATGGGTCTTGAAGATTACTAAGCAACAATATAAAAAATGTAGAAATTATCAAAAACTGACAAGAAATCGAACCTTGATTGAGCCCCAAATAGGCCGAACCCTAGCATTTATTCTTTCATCTTTTCTTTTCTTAAGTTTCAGTCAAAGAACAAATGAATATAATGAATTTCATAACTTTATTTTAACTATTATATGTTTATTAAATAAATTACTTAAATAACCTTAAAATAATAATAAACTATATAATCCATGTCTTTTACGGTCCACTTATTATGGGAATGGGCAATTTACAACTTAAATACTTCCTTTTAATAAGCCAATAACAATTCTGTCCTTTACACTTTTAGTTACCAAATTTTTATTTTACGCGATTAAGTCCTTTTATTTAATCGAACATCTAAACGACAAAATTAAATCACGAAATTTTCATAGATAAAATTTCACACAAAATAAACACAGAAAATAATTTTTTAAATATTTTTCTAACTCAGATTCGTGGTCCCGAAACCACCGTTCCGATTAGGGTCTAAATCGGGCTGTTACATAACAGATATATATATGTAGCAATTCAGTCAGGCATACATTTAGTATCCTACTTAGATCAATATATCAGAATATCATAGCATACAAAATAGGGTTTAATTAGCCCTTACCGACCCTACAGTACGCCCACAGTCAATTAGAGCGACCCGTGCGTCATTAGCGAAAATTTCAGAAATAAGGCTCACACCCCTGTCGAGTAGCTATTTGGTTTGATAAAGTAAAGATTATTTTCCATCCATCCATTTTTTATTAAAGAACGGTTTTTGTGAATAGCAATCCTTTATTGAATGTCACAGTATAACCATCATAAAATAAACATGCTACAGAAATTAAATTCCTCTTAAAATGAGGTACATAAAACACATTCTATAAAACAACCTTCCTAAATTTTTCAAAGTATAAAATAACTACTTCCACTACTTTGGCTCAAACATAGCTCCTATCTCCGGTCCGCAATGAAAAGCTCCTATCTCGCAGACTTCTTATTTCGCTAAACCCTTGTTGTAACACCCCAAACCCGGCCTAGATGTTATGGTCGAATCTGGCAATATCACATTGAAGTGTTTTTCGTAAAGTGTTATATCGTTGAAAACCCTTAATATATTTGACCTCTTTGTGTGATCCTAATGGTGATTCTGAGATATGTGGTTCATTTCAAAACTTGCGTCACTATCAAAAAGTATTTACTTAAAAACGTTATTAATTTCAAAATATCATTTTAAAGCGGAATTTTTTTTAAAACAGTTGTGTACTTGCGTTCACTTTGTAAAAACATTGTTTCTTTTTAAAAAACTCGAGTTCCTAACACTAGCATTTATAAACCAAAGCAAATAAAGAATCCAAAATTAAAGTTAAAATCCATAAAAGCCTTATTACAGTAAAAATACCCAAAATAAAATTACTTATAATTATAAAGCAAATATGAAAGAATATGTGGTTGCGTGGCCGCCTTTGAGTCCCTCGCAGCACCGATCCGCCTAAGCCTGGGGATTGTTTGTACAAATAAACAAAAGGGTGAGTTTACTAAAACTCAGTGTGTAATCCCATATCAAACATCCAGACAATAAGCAAATACAGTCTAGGCCTAAGCCCATTTCAATAATGGTTTAGTGTCAGTTAGGGCCTTAGCCCATTATAGTATCAGTATCAATTTGAGCCTAAGCCCATCTCGATGGTAGTAACGGTACAGATATGCAATCCAGAAATCCTACCCAACCAGCTTCTACACTCCATCTCCGTCCAACCCTACACTCCATGTGGGGATATAATCACTCACCCATCCTTACACTCCAAGTAGTACCGGTTGCGGCACTAAACAGTATTTGCAGTAGAGCTACCAGTACAGTACACTTCCTCCAATCATATTAAAGCCCATCTCCATGCAACATATCATGCATCATGTCATGTCATGTCATAATGTTATACATGTACTCAATAGAGTTAAAATAACATGCTAAAACATAATCATACATGAATATAGATCCATACATCACATAGGGGCAAAACAGTCATTTTATCAAATAGGGGATCTAAGTAAACTTATTGACCCAACAGTAGGTCTACAGTCGTCTCGGGCAACCCGTGCAACCTTAACAGTCAAACAGTGAAAATGGGCCCGCGGCCCATATTGGGAGCCCATGTGGGCCCACACGTCCATGTGGCCCACATAGTATAGAAATGGCCATGGTCGTGTGGTTTACATAGCCTGGCCCAAATATTTCGACACGTCCATGTTGCTCACCCATGTGGGGCTCACATGCCCGTGGGGCCCAAATGGCCAAGTCGGCCCAATACGGCCTTAGCCCATGAAATCGCTCATGTTTAATCACGTAGTCTACCTACATGGCTGCGAGCACACCCGTATGGTATAGACGTTCATTTATTCTGACTTTTGTCGTTTTCTATAGTCGGAGTTGTGTTTGTACACACCTAGTTTCTATTTATCGAAAGAAAAGAATGCTCATACCCTTGAACCCTTCGCTCAAGTAAAGAGGGGAGTTTCGTCCACCCTAATGCCAACAAAACTTCTTTCACCCTTCGAAAAGTCCCTAAACACCAACCGAAAATAGGTAAACACTTAATCAACAAGCAACAAGATAACATTATACTATTACACTTAAATCACCCAATCGACAATCGCTTACCTTGATTGACCAACCAAGGCTCTATCCACCTAAACTGTCGAAAAGAACGATCACTTATGCCCTCGATTGTAGCCCGCAATTCAGCCAACCTCCTATTAACAACTATTCAAAAGAACAGTTTGAACCAAACTGAAAGTTAGCCTTACCGAAACTCAAAACCAAAAAATTGTACTGACCACAAAATCGACAGAGAGAAATGAAAGAAAAGTCGGCATAGTAAGGGTAGGAGAAGGAGTAGTATTCGGCCAAAGCAAAACCGATTGAGAGAAAGGGAGAGAAGAAGAAGAGAATCAGCCAAAGCGAAACTTATTAAGAGAGAGGGAGAGAAAAAGAGGAGAATTGGCCAAAGCAAAATCGATTGAGAGAGAGAGAGAAGCAAAGAGAATCGATAGGTAATGGGATTAAAGGAAAGAGCAACACCGAAAGATACCCAAAGTCCCTAGCAAAATTTGGCCTCCAAAGGTGAAAAAAAAAATTACAGAAACCATAAATGGATAGAACAACCCAGCAAAGCCGAAATCCTGAGAGGTAGGAGTTCACATTCGACACCAACACTTCCACTCCTTCCAAAATCCCATATTTTCCTCCCCAAATCACTCAAAACCGTCCACTCCTCCCTTAACCACCCAATTCAAATTCCACCACACCTCTTAAGTAGTTCGGGTTGACTAGAACTCCCATACGGCCACGGCAGTAAAATAAAACACTCTATTGCGTATAGCAGGACTTGAACTTCAGACCTCAGGTTACAATAACACGCCACTCATCCCTTAGACCAACAAGCCCTTTTCTGACAAAAAATACCCACATTTATTTAAGAACCTACTGACTAGAGACAGGGTTTATTCATAAAAAACAAAACTTTTGCGCAAGCCAAGCCATGAACCCAAGACTTCTCAGACACTTCCTAAAACACTTAGCCATTGAAGCAGATAGACAGTTGTGTAACACAAATATACGAAAATCAATATTAAGGATTTTTAGTGCGTTACAACTTTACCCCCTAAAAGAAAATTTTGGCCTCGAAATTTTACCTGATCGGAACAGAAGAGGGTATTGTTGTCGCATCGCCTCCTCAGGTTTCCACGTGGCCTCCTCAGAGCTGTAATTATGCCAAAGAACCCTAACCAGTGGGATGGACTTCCTCCTTAAGAATTCTACATCACGATCTACTATGTGAACCGATTCCTCCGCAAAAGTTAGATCTGGTCTAACCTCAATCTCCTCAACCGAAATAACATGCGTCGGATCAGAATGGTAGTGCCTCAGCATAGAGACATGGAACACGTTGTAAATTCAGTCTAACTCTGGAGGTAACTCAAACTAATATGCAACCGGTCTCACACGTTTAAGGATGCAGTAAGGCCAAATAAACCTAGGGCTCAACTTGCCCTTACATCCAAACCTTAATACCTTCTTTCATGGTAAAACCTTGAGAAAAATGAAGTCACCCACAAAATACTCAATCTCTTTACGCTTCAGATCCACATACGACTTCTGTCTGTCTGATGCCGCCTTCAATCGATCCCGAATTAGTTTAACTTTATCCTCGGTATCAGAAACTAATTTAGGGCCCAGAATACGCCGATCGCCAAGCTCAGTCCAACACGAAGGAGTACGACACCTATGACTATATAATGCCTCGTAAGGTGCCATCTGTATACTAGACAGATAGCTATTATTATAAGCAAACTCTGCTAATGGCAAGTAATCCTCCCAACTACCTCAGAAATCAATCGCATAACTCCTTAACATGTCCTCCAATATCTGAATACCCTCTCTGATTGGCCATCTGACTGAGGGTGGAATATAGTACTAAAGTTCAACCTCGTACCCAGAGCTTCATGCAATTTCTTCCAGAAAAAAGACGTGAAGCGAGGATCCCTATCAGATATTATGGAAACTAGTACCCCATGCATTCTCACTATCTCAAACACATACAGTTTAGCCAGCTTTTGCAAAGAGTAATCAATACAAACTGGTATGAAATGGGCAGATTTGGTCAATCGACCCACGATGACCCATACCAAATCCTTCTTAGTAGGCGTTAGGGGCAACCCACTAACGAAGTCCATAGCCACTCTCTCCCACTTTCAAAGTTGAATTTTTACTGGCTGAAGCAACCCTGAATGTAATTGATGTTCAGACTTAACCTGCTGACAAGTCTGACATTTACCCATGAAGTCGGTAACTTCACGCTTAAGACCCGACCACCAATATAACTCACGAAGGTCTCGGTACATCTTATTTCCATCAGAGTGCATAGCATAACTATGCGCCTCTCACAGTATAGACTGCCTCAAAGCAGTATCCTTCGGTAAACAGATTCTCCCACAGAAACAAAGCACCCTTTTGTTATTCAGTCCAAAATCTACAGTATCCCCACTCTCAACCCATCGGAAACGAAAACCCAACGACTCATCTTCCAACTGTTTACCCTTAATCTACTCAAACCAAGTCGATTTAACATGGAGCTCGGCCAAAAAGTTACCATCATCAAATAAACTGAGGTGAGCAAATATCGCCCTCAGATCAATCATAGCCCTACGGCTCAGTGCGTCGACCACCACATTGGCCTTACCAGGATGGTAATCAATCGTATAGTCATAGTCTTTAAGCAGCTCAATCCATCTACGCTGCTTAAGATTTAGCTCCTTCTAAGTGATGAGATATTTGAAACTCTTGTGATCTGTGTAAATGATACACTTCTCACCATATAGGTAATGCTTCCAAATTTTCAGTGCGAATACCACTACAGCTAACTCCAAGTTATGTATCGGATAATTCGCCTCATGAGTCTTAAGCTGATGAGATGCATATGCTACCACCTTACCCTCTTGTATCAACACACATCCCCAAACCCACATGTGATGCATCACTGTAGACAGTAAACTCTTTGCCAGGCTCTGGCTGTATCAAGACAGGGGCCTCAGTCAGTACCTTCTTGAACTTCTCAAAGCTCCCTTGTTGCGCATTAGTCCAGTTAAACGACACACTCTTACGTAATAGCTTAGTCAAAGGTGCTGCAATCAATGAAAACCCTCTACAAATCGCTGATAATACCCTGCCAGTCCTAGAAAACTGTTAATCTCAGATATAGTCTTAGGTGGCTTCCAATCTAAAACGGCCTCAATATTTCGAGGATCAATCCTAATCCCTTCAGCTAATACCACATGGCCCAGAAACTTACTCCTCTGGGCATTCACATAACTAGCACCCATACACTTTCCCTGAAAAAAAGTCTTGAAAAATTTCCAGGTCAATCGGTCGGGCTGAGTGCCCTCTTTAACCGTAAGCCACCATTAGTAAGCCTCATATCTCAACAGTGGCACTGCACCCTTTACTTTCTACTCGGGGGTGTAGTCGAGATCGTCCATGATCCTTTTTGTAGCCTCAATCTAATACTCAGCCACATTAGGGGCAACTCCAACAATACCCCTAAAAATCTCAGCTCCATTAGACCGGAGTAGTTCCGTAACCGACCCACGGCCCATAGCACAAGTATTGGGCCCAGCGTCCCTCGCCAGAACCCGTAATATGGCTTGGGACAGCGTGTCATCCCCAGCCGCACGATCATAAGACCTAGTCTCAATCATAGGTGAAGTCGGTGCCTCTCTAGCTTCAACATTAAGAATGTGGCCAGATGACGAAGACCCAGCTCGAGCACCTCCACGGCCTCCGCCACAGCCTCTTGTACCCCTTTCGCAAGTACCTCTAATGCTCATTAACAAAGTGCGTTTTATCTGTATTAACAATTTTATGCATCAGTTTATAGTTCCAGTGTTTATTAACAGTTATTTTATGGAAAATTGTATCAGTATTTTAGAGTTCGTTTTCGTAGATCGTAATCTTACTACAATTTTTAGTTTACCCTAACTAAAGTGTTTCAGTACAGTTTACTACCTACAGTAGTCTTAGCATTTCAATTTAAACAAGCAACAATTTCAGAAGACTTACAGAATCGGCGCCGGAGACTCGGTGTACCCCACATTCAGTAAAACCTTTCAAAATACTTCAAATTATTTGAAACAGTTCTTTTAAAAATTTCAAGTTTTTTTTTAAAGAAACTCAATTCTACAGTCAATTTTTACAACCTAGCTCTGATACCACAAATGTAACACCCTAAACTTGACCTAGACATTATAATCGAATCTGGCGATATCACATTGAAGTGTTTTTTGTAAAGTGTTATATCTTTGAAAACCCGTAATATATTTGACCTCATTGTGTGATCTTAATGGGGATTCTGAGATATGTCAATGTGATCTTAATGGGGATTCTGAGATATGTCATTCATTTCAAATTTTGCGTCACTATCAAAAAATATTTACTTTAAAAATGTTATTAATTTCAAAATATCATTTTATAGCGGAAGTTTTTTTTTAAACAGTTGCGTACTTGCATTCACTTTGTAAAAACATTATTTCTTTAAAAAAAACTCGAGTTCCTAACACTAGCAGTTATAAACCAAAGCAAATAAAAAATCCCAAATTAAAGTTAAAATCCATAAAGGCCTTATTACAATAAAAATACCCAAAATAAAATTACTTATAATTATAAACCAAATATGAAAGTATATGCAGTTGTGTGGCCGCCTTTGAGTCCCTCGTAACACCGATCCGTCTAAGTCTGGGGATTGCCTGTACAAATAAACAGAAAGGTGAGTTTACGAAAACTCAGTGTGTAATTCCATATCAAACATCCAGACAATGAGTAAATACAGTCTGGGCTTAAGCCTATTTCAATAATGGTTTAGTTTCAGTTAGGGCCTTAGCCCATTATAGTATTAGTATCAATTTGGGCCTGAGCCCATCTCGTTGACAATAACGGTACAGATATACAATCCAGAAATCCTACCCAACCAGCCTCTACATTCCATCTCCGTCCAACCCTACACTCCATGTGGGGATATAATCAACCAACCCATCCCTACACTCCAAGTAGTACCGGTTGCGGTACTAAATAGTATTTGCAGCAGAGCTGCCAGTACAATACACTTCCTCCAATCATATTAAAGCCCATCCCCACGTAACACATCATGCATCATGTCATGTTATGTCATAATATTATACATGTACTAAATACAGTTAAAATAACATGCTAAAACATAATCATAAATTAATATAGATTCATACATCACATAGGGGCAAAACAGTCATTTTATCAAATAGAGGGTCTAGTTAAACTTACTGACCCAACAGTAGGTCTACAGTCGTCTCGGGCGACCCGTGCAACCATAACAGTCAAACAATAAAAATGGGCCCACGGAGCCCATGTGGGCCCACAAGCCCGTGTGGCCCACACAGCCCAGAAATGGCCTTGGCCGTGTCGTTTATACAACCTGGACCAAATATTACCATGCGTCCATGTGGCTCACCCATGTGGGCCTCACATGCTTATGGAGCCCACAAGGCCCAATATGGCCCAATACAGCCTCAGCTCATGAAGTCGCTCATGTTTAATCACGTGGTCTACCTACACGGCCGCGAGCACGCCCTTGTAGCGTGGACTTTCAACTATTTTCTATAGTCGGAGTTGTATTTGTACACACCTGGTTTCTATTTGCCGAAAGAAAAGACTGCTCATACCCTTGAACCCTTTAATCAAGTAAAGAAGGGAGTTTCGTCCACCATAACGCCAACTAAAGTTCTTTCACCCTTCAAAAAGTCCCTAAACACCAACTGAAAATAGGTAAACACTCAATCAACAAGCAACAAGATAACACTATACTATTACACTTAAATCACCCAATCGACAACCACTTGCCTTGATTGAAAAATCGCGGCCCTATCCACTTAAATAGTAAAAAAAGAACGATCACTTAAGCCCTCAGTTACAACCTGCAGTTCAGCCAACCTCTTGTTAGCAACTATTCGAAAGAACAGTTTGAACCAAACTGAAAGTTAGCCTTACCAAAATGCAAAATCGAAGAATTGTAATGACCATAAAATTGACAAAGAGCAATGAAAGAAAAGTCAGCACAGTGAGGGTAGGAGAAGGAGTAGTATTTGGTCAAAGCAAAATCGATTGAGAGAGAGGGAGAGAAGAAGAACAGAATCGGCCAAAGCGAAACCGATTAAGAGAGGGAGAGAAGAAGAAGAGAATCGGCTAAAGTAAAACCGATGGAGAGAGGGAGAGAAGCAAAGAGAATCGGTAGGTAAGAGGATTGAAGGAAATAGCAAAATCGAAAACAAAACCAAAACCGAAAGATACCCGAAGTCCCTAGCAAAATTCAGCCTCCAAAGGTGAAAAAAATTTGACAGAAACTGAAAATGGAAAGAACTACCCAGCAAAGCCGAAATCCTAAGAGGTAGGAGTTCACATTCAGCACCAACACTCCCACTTCTTTCAAAATCTCATATTTTCCTTCCCAAATCACTCAAAACCGTCCACTCCTCCCTCAACCACTCAATTCAAATTCCACCACAACTCTTCACTAGTTCAGGTTGACTAAAACTCCCACACGGTCGTGGCAGCAAAATAAAACACTCCATTGTGCATAGCAGGACTCGAACTTCAGACCTCAGGTTACAGTAACACGCCACTTATCCCATAGACCAGTAGGCCCTTTTCTAACATAAAATACCCACATTTATTTAAAAACCTACTGACTAGAGATAGGGTTTATTCATAAAAAACAAAACTTTTGAACAAGCTAAGGCTTGAACTCAAGACTTCTCAGACACTTCCCAGAACACTCAGCTATTGAAGCAGATAGACAGTTGTGTAACACAAACATATGAAAATAAATATTAAGGATTTTGGGGGCGTTACACCTGTAAAGAAACACAGACATGGTTAGTGGCTCTAGAATTAATAACTTAGTTGTCAATTGATTCTTCAGCTAAGCAAGCTTCAACCACAAAGAGTTCCATACCTTTTCCCTTTTCGGCTAGGTAATTCAAATACTCATTGCAGTTTGATTTAAAATGTCTTTTCCTATCATAGAAAAAATATTTAATCTTTTTAAAATCTTTTGACTTCTTAGCCTTCTTCCTATCCATACGAGGTAGACCCAAGACTTAGTCATTTTCTTCTTTTCCTTAATTTTCTATTTCCCTTTAGAGGACGAGATGCCCACAACTAAGTTTGCCTCAGGTTTCTCTTGAACCGGCGTACCACCATTCAACATCAACTCATAGGATTGTAATCCTTCATGAGCTGAGTCGAGGTAAACGACTTATTCCCCAAGTTGTAAACGGCCCTAAAACCAGCAAACTCTTTGGTTAAGGGTTTCAACACTATTTCAATTTACGTATTCACGTCAAGTTTAGCCCTATTTTCCTCCACTTCTGTAAAGAATACCATAAGCTAAAGCATATGTTCTTTGATCGGGGTGTCAGTTTTTTGTTGAGAATTCATCAAATTTATAATAGTAGATTGTAGAGTCAATGTAACTTGGCCCCCGAGCAAATCCTCCAAATTTGTCATGATCTCTTTGGCAATACAAAAATTTCTTATGTTTATTTTGCAACACACTGCTCATAATTGATAACATATAACATCGAGCAATCGAGTTAGAATCTCTCCAATGATTTCTCGCTTTAGGGTGAACTTCAAGAGGACATGTTTTGTCAAGAACGAATTTGTGTTTCTCACAGGTGAGAACTATCAGCAAGTTCTGTTTCCATTCTTAAAATTTATCCTCATTTAATTTATTCTCAGTAGGAATGCTAATACGAAAAGTATGAGACATATTTAAACTGAAAAAAAATAAAGATTCACTAAGAATCCAGTATCTTTGTATTAAGCAAATATTTTTCATTTCAGCAACATATTAAGAATCCAGTATGATGCATGCGTCTTGTATTAAAATCTTGAAAAAATATTTCGTTGTTACGATCATTTTCACACCCATCAACTATGTCACCTTAGGGTTCCATGATTAACTAAAAAAACATGGATTACATTCAATCAGTTCGTGAATCTTAATTCTCAAAACTCCACATGAACTAACGATTGTTTAACACTTGGCCATCATCTCTAGCTTAAATATCGTTTCTTGGGAAACTATTTAATAAGAGATGATATTGAGTGTGTAACCATTGACTCAACACCCATCATGAAAATGCTTTCATTTGTGAGTCATCTTAGTACAATCTCTTTGAAAGTCATGCATAACTAGTTATCCTTAAAAGGAAATCTCATCTACTGAACCCACGTGACAAAGTTTACCTTGGGGTACGGTCAGGGTAGAAACTGGCTTGAAACTTTATCATGCTATCACTTAGGAACCATCACTAGAGGTCGTTGGTCTTATTCAAGGACCTTCTCCCACTCAGTATTATAAAAACATGAAAGATTTTTTATCTCAAATTTCAAGAATAATCATACAATAGTCCTAGTGGCATTCTTACCTAATCTAAATGACATGCTTCCAATATATGCATGGCATAATATGGAAATTTCATAATATCCATTCATAAGAATAAATAAATCTTAAAAACAAATAATTTTGATTCTCCACGATTTTTCTTTTAAAGGAAAAATCGAAGAAGTGAATGAGAATCGTGCACCAGGTAGGGTCCCAAGAAAGGGAGGTGAGTCAAATTTGACCTCTTAAAAACCAATCCTTTCCTAACCAGAGCCAATCCTGAACATACACCTTCTCATTACCACACTTCTCACAACTATCGAATAACCTAAAAAATGAATAGAACAATACAACACATGTATTTTTTCATTACCACACTTCTTATTTTTTAATCAATCAACTGTGGACCATCTTATATATATATATCACAATTATAACATTACATAATATTATAAATAATTATAAAACAAATATATAATGAGATTGGTAATTTAAAAAAAATTCCAGCCAAGGTTTCCATTGTTCTATTTCTAGAAAATAAATAGAAAAATAAAATTATATATTTTTTCACCACAAGGCATTCTTTGGCTCTTCAACCACCATCACATCTTTTCATCGTCATGGACTCCTTTTGGAAAAATTACATTTAAGTCCTATGTCCGTTTCCAGCTCACAAGAATTATATGAATTTCTATGGTCTATTTCTTAAGAACCACAACCTCGGCAAAAAATATATATAACAAATATATAATATCGCATCCATTCCCATATATAACTTAAAACACGCATAAGATCTAAAGAATATTACTTTCTATGTAATCAAATCATTAAAGAAGAAGAGAAATTTATTTTGATTATCAGTTTATACTTATAAATAAAAGACAACTTGGCTATGATACCAATTGTTGAAGAAATGGGTTTGAAAAACTCACAGAAAAATAAATTTAGGGAAAAAACAAAGTTTTAATTTTTTTTTTTCAAAACAAGATCTTGGTTGCTATATCTAAACTAATAAACACTTAATCAAAATTGTACCTTTTCGATTCGTCTAGGATGAGCACTTCAACCAAGTAGTCTTCTTCGTTATCCTCAAGCTCACGTCTATAGAGTGTGGGCTTGCTTTAAATCAGAAAAATTTTCACAAAAATTACCATTGGGGTAATTTCATAATTTCTCTAAATTTTTGGGTTAAGGTGTAAATCAAAAAAATATCTCTAGAATTTTTTTTGGAATAATCTCTTCAAAGAATTTTCTCTCTACAACTTTCTCTTAAATTCAAGTGTGTGTAAATAATGACCCATGACTCTTTTTATATGAGAGTTTAGAGAGTTCAACTATAATTAAACTTAATCAATTTAATATTAAATCTTATTAAAATAATAGAATGTTTATCTACAAGTTAAACATTAAATTTAATTTAATATTAAGATAAGTATTAAATTAACTTTAATATTAAACTATTAAAATAACATTATTTTTGCAATAATTAATTTGAAATCAAATTCTCTAGTAGACTCCCAGTATGAGTGTAACTCTTCCACTGCTCAACCACCAGCGACCAACTGTCACCGGCCACCGAGATATCGCTATCGCAGCCACCAGCACCGTCGTCTCCGATGATGTACGTGCGACACCCTTACGGCACCCTGAGTCAGTTTGACTGCTGCCAGTTCGATCTGGGTTAGTGATGACTCGATCGGTCCGATCTAGCCACCTGTTGGACCGTCAGCCTGGTTTTATATACCGGGCCCTATTTGACTAGTTTTTGGGTCTTGGTCTCGGTTTTGGGCTCCCAAGTCCAATTTTTAAGTGAGCATGGGGCCAATTGTCTGACTTAAAAATTAACTTCCAAAAATATCATATTAATTTTAATTGATTTGATTAATTTAATTTTACTTGATCAAAATTAATTTCTCCAAAAATTACTTAGATTTTCCAAATTAATTTTTTAAGAAAATTCTTCTCTAATTGTAGAATTCTCACGACCACCTAATTTAATTCCATATCAAATAAATCGACTCAATTAAATTATTCTCAAAGTCATAAAATTTTCTTTTAATTCAAATACAGTTTGATCGAGCTTTTGTTGAGCTAGTGAAGGGACTAATCGGACATATACAATTAGGCTCTAGTGATTGCAATTATGTCCAGAAGCATCGTTCTGATAATTCGCAATTACTTCATCATGAAGTTAGTCCACAAGAAGTATCATGATTGAAAACAAGTTATTGTATACTCTTTACAAAAACAATTCATCCAACTGCTTTGTTCAATGACCTTGTCATGTATGTGTTACTCTCATATGATATCCTTGATTCCTTTGAGTTAAATCCGTTCACTCAATACAATTCTATTTTATCTCATTGTCACCATTGTGTCTTCTTAATGATTAATGTGATCACTGTCAATAAATGACTGTGATAAATTGCTCGTTTGACAACAAACAACCCGTGGCTGCATTCTATATTTATCAATCCACACAATGCCAATGAGAGGATATCATTAGCTCTTTAATTGAGCTATGAATTCTATTATTGCTAGTAAAGCCATGCCATACAAATCATATACCCAACATACCAACTATGCGCTCGATCATCTTTAGAGCATAAGCTTCCACTTATATCATAGCACATGAGTTGCATACGCATGGTTACTAACTAACTCAGGATTTAGGTAAATCACACCATGAATGTCACAAGTGAATTAATTCGTAAACGGATTCAGAATAAATTCATTTTGGGTCCAATCCAATGTATCATTTTACCAATAAATACATCAATGTATCTACTCATAGAGTCAACTACTCCGATAGCCAAGACTAGCCATCTCCCCAATTGGAATTGTAGATGACATAATAATCCTTCTTAGTATTTGAATCAAATGTTCACTTTGATTCTTTTACGAGATTACGGACTCATTTAGATTATCTACTGAAATAAGTTGTCTTTCTCGCAATGTAAACGTTCTTTACAATGCCACTTATCTTCAGTTTGAACTTTAGGCAATCAATAAGCTAATATTTATTTGTCACAATTTCGCTATGCATGTAAAATATAAAAGACAGAAAATACAAAAGATATAATAGTAAAATGTGAAATTAACTTTACTTTTTTATTCATTGTTAAAATAAATAGAAAACAGGTACATGTTTACTATAATATGGGCACATTTTCCAACATAAGATACTGTCATTTTTACATTGTGTGAACTTTGTGAAATTTTGTCTTTGTACACATGTTTGGTTGCTCCAGTATCAATCCACCATGCATTATCATCTTGTGCCATATTATTTTCAGATATCATTGCGACAAACTTTTCGTTATTATCAATCTTAGAAGATGATTTCTTCTTTAAAAATTAGCATTCATTCTTGAAATGTCCCGGGTTACCACAATGATAGCATGAGCCTTTTTGTTTCTTCATAACTGCACTTTAGCATTTTCAAAATTTAGGTTTTGATCTTGCTTTCAATATTATTCTTTAATAAGAAGATGTTTTGCCAAAGCCTCAAGATATATTTCCTCTTTCTTATGTTTTAGACTTCTTTTAAAGTCTTTCCAAGATAGAGGAAGTTTGTTTGTTATAGAGGATACAACAATCATTTCATCCATTTTAATATCATATTGCTTCAATTGATTCAGCATTTTTTCAATATCACGAAATTATTCCATAACAAAATGACCATCAACCATTTGGTAACTATTAAAACAACTGACAAGAAATTTCTTACTTGTAGCATCTTCAGTCATGTATCTTGTCTCCAATTTGTCCCATAATTCCTTAGCGGTGGCCTCGTTCTGGTATGTGTCGAATAAACTATCGGATAAACCATTCAATATGTGGCATATGCACATGTAATCAACATTGTCCAATTTTTGCCTTTCTCGGGTTGCAGAGATTCGTTTTCCTTCTCTTCTTGTCTTGGCGTATCCAAAACATAGGCAATCTTCAAAGTCATTAATAAGAAGTATATCTTTTTCTACCATCATTGGAAATTGCCACCATCACAACGATCAAGTTTGACAAAGTTGGAAGCCAACTCTCTTAGTGTTCCACTTTCATGTGTTGTGGTCGTTATCATGAAATATAACCTTAAAATTGTTAGTACAAATATCTGGTGAGGAAAATCTCGAACACACGAACAAAACTCAAATAGAAAAAGAAGAAATAGGACAAAGCTCCAAGTCATATATCAAAACACTATCTTTAAAGTTATATTCGCCCCCACCTATCTTCAGTGTGCAAAAGAGTTTTAAGCAAATTAACCTCGAGGATAAATTGAAGCCAGTGACTATTTGTGTTTTGCACTGACAAGAATAATCCACTAAGCACTGAGTAATGTATAACAAGAAACTCAATTTCTATAAAGGATTTCTGAAGTAATACTTTATAGAATAATCTAATAATATTAGAAAATGGAGAATGGAATGAAAGAATTTTAGAATTTGTTGGTGTGGTTTTCAAATGAAATCTCATTCCTATTTATAGAAATTCTCATGTCTCTTCAGAGAGACATCTTTCAATAGGTGTCTTTCTGAATAAATTAAATAATAATAATAATTTATCTAATTGTATAACTATTCAAGTAATATTGTTTGAATAGTTATAATTCTTTTTCAAAAATCAAATGATATAACTTTTGACTAATGATCAAAGGATTTATCTTTCGACTAATTACACCCATTCATTTATAGTTATTGGAATACTATAAATATTCAAAAATGTTCCAACATAGGGTTATTTTCATACTTTTTAAATTTTTTGGGGTTATTTATCTAAAAAAAACCCACAATAATGCTAGAGCCTAAAACTGGTACTATTTTTATAGGAAAGCTTAAGATAGTCAGAGTTGGTGTTGTCAATAATTATATAGTTTGGTTAATTCGGTTAATTATATAGTTTGATGGTTAATTATATAATACCAGTCAAGAATATAGCTTGACGGTTAATTTGGTTAAAAATATATTTTTGGGATAAATTTTAAAATTATACATGAACTTTGGTCTAATGTATAATTATATACATGGATTTTGATTTTATGTAATTTTATATATGAAATTTTGATTTAATCCAATTCCCCCAAACTATTAACACAATTATCAATATACCATCATTTTATGTTTATATATTACAGGCACAAATAATTATATTTATTCAACATAAAAATAAATCGGTATATTTATTTCTTTAAATATGTATAATTAAATCAAAATTCTGATATCAAATTCCACATTAAATCAAAGTTTATATATACTTTTGAGATTTATCCCTATATTTTATTAAGTTTATAATTTACATATTTAAATTAGTATGTTGATATGTTAATTGATAGGTCAAATTAGGATTTATGGAGGACTGATTCAATAAAAAAGTTCAAAAAAAATATTTTTAAATTATTTAATTTTAAATAATGTATTTAAAAGTGTTCCTACGCTTGCTCTCTCACTTCTTGAAATGGGATTTGTACGGGATTTATTCAAAATATATATATATATATATATATATTATTTTTAGATAATATATTTGAAAGAATTAATTTAAGTTTTGATTTATTTTCAATTCATACCTGCTTACTCAAGAAAAGAAATTATAGTGTTTTTTTAATAAAAAAATATTTATATTGCATAATTCATAAAAACCAATTGTTATATAAATAATTTATATTAATAAATATTAATATTATTACCCTTTTTTAAGGGACTACTATTACCACTAAAAATAAAATATAATATTGTGATCACTAAATAATTTATTATAACATTATAATTAAATTACATTTAATTAATATATTAGATTTTTTTATCCGTGCAATATAAGATTAATTGTATGTATTAGTTAAATTACATTTAATTATATCTTAAAATTTGTAATGTTTCATTAATAATATGGTTATAAAATTAAAACGTAATAATATATAAATTTAATTTTAAAAACATGATAAATAATAACATAAACATGATAATGGTAGATAATGTAAAATTTTACTTTTATGTATAATTTTTAACTTAATTTTAATTGTTAATTAATAATATAGATTAATAAATAAACTTTAATATTGTTACCACTAAATAGTTTATTGTAACATTATTTATATTTTAAATATCTATTTCAATCTCAATAGTTATTTATTTTATAAAAATAATAATAAACTTAAAAAATTAAATTATTTTAAAATGTACGGTGATTTATTATGTAAAATTATAATTAATTGTCAAAAATGAAGAGGTGGGATTGGAGAGATGAACAGAGAACCCAACGGGGTAACCAGGCTGAGAGACCAGTGGAGTGATGTGGGTGAAGTGGAATATGGTGGTTATGATTGGCCACAAGTTAAATCAATTGGGCTTGATAGTTTTGGACATTTGAATCAAATGGAAAAGTTGGCCGATGGTGAAAAAAAGGTTAAAGGGATTAGTGACAGAGTCTCAAGTTGGCCTTTACCAATCGGTTGAAAATGGCCTAAGTTCAATTAATGCCTCTAAACTCATAAATGGATGGTTGGTTGATGATATTGAAGGAAATTTACTTGCAATTGCCTGTGAAAATCTTGGGATGGGTAAATCAGATAAAAGGAAGTGGTTTGCTTCATATAAGATGATCAACATAAAAAAATTTTCAGTAACGTAAAATTGTTCTTTTATTCTCATTAAATGTCTTTTTTTTTTTTTAAGATGTTTTCCAAACTGATGAGTCTTTATTCACTATAACACCCCCATACTTGATCTGAACATTGAGTCAAAGCACCAGAATATTACATTCTCTATTACAGTCTTCACTTATTAATTTTTTTATAAACTTTCATAACTTTTTGTCATAAAAGTTCAATATTCACTAATTAATCATATTAAATCAATTTTATTTCTTGTTACACTTTAATCACATAATTTATCTCAATATCTTGTTTCACATATCAAATTTCTATGTATTTCACTTCTATTATTTCATCCACATATTTTACTTTTACAATACTTTATGCATATTTCATCATCTCATAACACATTCATTAAACTTTTATCACAATTTCCTTATTCACATATTAAATTATTTCACATTTAAACTTTTGTACATTTTTTAATTTAGTCCCTATTGCCATGTAATTTATTTTTCATCATATAAGCACTTTAATCAAATAATTCATACACATAACAAATTTTCATGCATATCACTTCTCTTGTTTCAATTATAAATCTCACAAAGTTTACAATTTAATCATTAACATTGTCGAAACCATTTTTTTGTTTCATGAAAAACTGGGTCGACTTGATTTTAAAAATGAAAATAGGAGTCGCCACCAATCTTTTTTGTTTAGGTGTAATCGGATCACCTCGTAATTTGATTATTTTAATAAAATGTTTTGTTTTACTAAAACAGCGATTTTGGTCTACGAAATTGGAGAAAAAGGGTTCGGGAGTCGGTTACATACAAGGAAGGATTAGCACCCTCGTAACACCCAAAATTGGTACCTAATTGATTAATTAATGTCTTAATGTCGAAAGTTGAAAATCTGTAAAGAATTAAAAAATACGATCCTCTCTTTTTATTAATGTTAATTTTGCAAAAATGTTTAGATAAATCAAAGCAGATGTTAAAGACCTTCTTGTCCCAAAGTAATAAATGTCACATCCAGTACGTTAGGACACGACGCTTTAAACCCTCGAGAATAAGTCGGTCTTTAGATTTTCAAAACTCATACACTTTTAATTTTAAAAGGATATTTGATCATTTGGGTCAAACGAAAAAAATCGAAACACAGCACGTTAGGGCACGATCTCTCGAATCTCCAAACACGGAATATTGCCTTTATTTAAAAATCCCTCTTTATGTATCAGATAAAAGTTGTGACATGATTTTGTTGTGTTATGCAAAATGAAATTGTAATGTTAACATGCATACCGAAAAAAACGTAATAAATGCAATAACATAAATGACGATAATGAGTGCAAAATAATTGATAAAATAAATAACAAGTTAATGAAAACAATAAGTAAATAAACAAAATTATTTAATAAAACAAAGGGGGCTCGAATGATAATAATAAAAACTACGTAAAGAAAATGGTGAAAAATATTAAATAAAACAAACAAATAAAAAACGATAGTAAGAATAATAATGATAAAATAGAAGATAATAATAATAGTACATTAATAATAATGTTACGTAGATGATGATGATGATGATGATGATGATGATAATAATAATAATAATAATAATAATAATACATTAATAAAGATAAAAGTAATAATAATAATATAATACTAATTATAATAAGGACAATAGGTATAAAATATATGGAAAGGGTGATAAATAAATAAATGAATGATTAAAAAATGATAACAGGTAATAAAGTGATAATAATAAACAAAGTATAAATAAAACAAATAAGGAAAATAAATACATATAAGGATTAAAGTAAATAAGTATATGAACAATATATGAACTAGAAAATAAAAGATTAAACGAATTAAATAAAAGAATAAGAACAATAATGAATATAAAAAAAAACACATAAATAAAAGAAAAAACACATGAATTCAAATAAAAAAGGGGTTAATTAAAACTTAAAAAGAAGTTTAAGAACAAAACAAAGAAATAAAATGAAGCAAAAGGATCAAGCTATAACGCGCGAATGAAATAGAGGGTCCGAAAGGGAAAATATCCCTATGCTCCAAAATGCAACTTTTTATGCGGGACTGAAATGAGATAAAAGCAGAATTCTGCTCTAAAATTGAAAGAAAATAGAATAAAAGAAAAGACCCAATCGAAATAGACCGAAAAAATGGAAGGACCGATTCCATAAATAACCCATAAGGCGTGAAAACACGCGGGTCATGGTCTCCATCGGGTCGGGTCTCCAAGTCAATGCAAAACGGTGTCGTTTTATGGCTTTTGAGCTAGCCTAAAACGGTACCATTTAGCACCTCTACATATACTAAATTTTTTTAAAAAAAAAAAATCATTTCAAAATCTGTTCTAAAAAAAAATAAAAAACCCTTTCTTCCTTCCTCTCTTCCCTTCCATGCATCCGGCCAAGGCACTGTCGCTCACCCACCGTGGCCATCGGTCATCGGCGATAGTGGTTGTCGCCTCCAGTGGCCAGAAAGAAAACTACAACTCCCTCTTACCCCTTTTAGCCAATATTCGAAGGCTAGGCCTTCGTTCTTTGGAAATGAAATGTCTTCAACCCATTCTTTTGGCCATTTTCGATGCCGGAGGAAGTCTTCGACGGCGGGGCACGCGAAGAGGCGCAGGTAAAGAAGTCTTCTTTATTATTATTTATTATTATTATGGCTTTAAAATAGGACAAGAAACAAAAAAAAAAAAGGAACCACCTTTGGTTTGAATGCAATCTATTTCAAAGTCTATTTTTTTTATTAATCGTCTGTAAAAAAACTACATCGATAATGTTAGGGCTTTTATAGCCGATTACACTGCTTCATTCACTATTTTTGCTACTTTTCATTTACTGTTTTGTTTCTGTCTTGTTTGCTTCGTTTCTGTTCTGCTTGCTTTGTTTCTGTCTTGTTTGCAGGTTATAAAAGGAGTCAACAAAGGCATGTTTTGCCATCTTGGGCGGTGTGTGTGCTAAGGGTGCACATGGAGGGGGTACGGCGCACTCAAGGCACGTGAAAGGGGGGAACGGCGCCTAGGGTTTCTTTTGGCTAAAAGTGTTTACGTTTAGTGGGCCATAGGGTTGGGCTTAGGTTATTATTTTGGGTTTTAAGTTTGGGTTTGTAAGTTGGGCTTTACTAGTTTGGACTTATTTTATATTTAATTGGTTTTTATTTTGTTGTTTTTGGGTTATTGGTTTGTTTAATGGGCCTAGACAAATTTGGGCCTTTACAAACGTCATCAAGATTCATTATTTATTATCATTTCACCTTACAGTTACTTTGTAATCAATTCACTACTTCATTTAAACTCTTTATCATAAATCTGAATTATATGTTTGTTTCATTGAAAACAACTTTTAAGAAATATTTTTAAGAAATCTACCAAATAACAGAAAATATTTTACACAAATTCATTCAAACACTAAAAAATATTAGCTTTTCTAAAAAATAATTTATTTTCTAGAAATCATTTTCCGAAAACTATTTCTAATAAAACAAACAGAGACTTACTAGAGTTTAAAAGGAGATAAGACAAAATTGTTTTGAACAAAAGAAATTTGCTCGTAGGAATCAAAAAATAAAAAAGATTATTATGAAAATATAACTTGTAAAATATCACTAAAAATTATATAAAAAAACGAAAGGGTCTATGTTACAATTTTTCCATCCATAAATGCTTTCTTTCCCTTTTTTTTTTTTTTTGTCACATGTATATAGTTCTAAGCTTTTGAAAATGCATTTGGCCAAAAATACTAATAAATTTCAATACAATATTCAATGATGTCGCTTTGTGGAAAAAAAAAAACTTTCTGTTTTTTAGATGCCATTGAAACAATGGCATTGACCTTGCATTCTAATAATAGGATATGAACACAACACGCATGCAATACTTAGTGTTTGCTTTTGACTGAAACTGAAAGTGATATCTACTCCACTATTCTTATCTACAAATTTTGGTAAAATAATATGGCTTACTTGGAATCTAGTAAGTTGGGTTATTTTATTAAAATGATCGAAAAAAATAAATAATTATAAAAATAACCCTGGTTTAAAAACAATCATCTAAATAAATTAACATGAATAGTAAAATAGAGTTGGGGATTTAATGGGCAACACCACCTTGATTTTGGACTCAATCATTTCTTGATGATTGTGTTAGGCTTAAAAAAATTAATTTTGGGGGTTGGGGGATTTAATGGCCGACATTTGGGTATTTTTTTTCATACAGTACCACACTGGTATACATTTATACCAGTATTTGAAAAAAAAATTGGTTGGGGGACATCACTTTATAATTTTTAAAAAATAATTTTTTTGGGTGCTGGCATACTGATGGCCGGCACCTACTTTATCAGATAAATAAAATTTAGGTTGGGAGTACTAGATGGCCAGCATCAACTTTTCGAATTAAAAAAATAATTTTTTCTATGCTGGCACAGTAATGGTCGGCACCCACTTTATCAAATAAAAAAAATTTTGGATTGGGGGAACTAGATGGCCAAAAGCAGCTATTTCGAGAACCGAAAGAAAAAAAATTAGGGTGTTGGGACACTGATGGCCGACACCCCTTCAATATAAAGAGTTGTTTTGTCTTCCATTTGAGCTTTTTATTTGCTTTATCATTTGAAAATCAATACTAAAAATATCAGTTTTGTTTGTTGAGGAGGAAGTAGAAATTGTTGAAGATGAGTTCCCAAGTTCTGTTTGTTTATATTCATTTTGATGGTGAAATGATAAATTCAGTTGAAGAAGGTTGTGTCTTGCTGATGAATTTGAAACAGAAGATCAGTATAAAAATAGCTACCCATTGCAGGAACCAAATGTTGAGACTGTTTTACAAATTTCTGATTTCAATGGATCCGCTTAAGTTATTAGAAATGGAGCTTGAAGATGATGATGATTTAGGGACAATGATAGCAATTTATTACTCCCTTAAGATGGATAATCCTAGCGCAATTAAGTTGTTTGAGGAGATAGCTGAACCAGAACCTGTTCAAGTTGTAATTCTAGTAAGTCAACATTTTGGAATCGATTTTGATCTTAATGTCTACTGGGAAGATCGGTCGGGTTGTAGAGGGTCATTGCAAACTCTCGAAAATCCAAACTACGATGGATGTTCATATAACGTCCCAATCCCATGTCACTGTCTAAAGATTCATCCAAAGGTGTTGGCCACCATAGAAGATAGTGATGAAGGGTTTGATAATGAAGGGTTCGATAGTGAAAATTTGAGTGACCCCGAGTTGGATGATATCCTTGAAGACATAGACGATGAAGGCCCTGTAGAGTGTGAATATGTGCATCCCCATTCGACTGGGAACACAAGATTCGGTATAGTTATTCGTAATAATTTAGGAGCCTTCATGACTGATGTAGATCCTGATGCGGTGCTTGCGCGCAAGTTTTCTGAATATCCAGATATAATGCTGGCTCACCTACTGGATGAAGAACCGAAAGCTGAAGGTTTGTTTGTAAGACAACAATTCAATAATAAGAAAAACTACTTACATGTAATAAAGCAGTACAACTTAAAGCTATCTGTCGACTACAAAGTCACGAAGTCAACATAATCTTTATATGTCAAAGAATGTTGGAAATCCTCAAGTGGCTATAACTGGCATGTTCGAGCTACATTAATACAACGGATACAATGTGGACAATCAGGAAAATAGAAGGTCCTCAAGTATGCACGGTCGCTCATATATCGCAAGACTATCAAAAGTTGGATGCAAAAATCATATGCAACTGCATCATCCCATTGGTGAAAGACTCGCCCACCATCCCTGTATCTATGTTTATTGCGCACATGCAAGCTTAATTCAAGTACAATGTTTCCTACATGAAGGCAAGGTGGGTGAAGCAAATGGCTATACAACAGTTGTATGGTGACTTTGATGCGTCATACAACGAACTTCAAGGGTTGGTAGCCGTGATGCTGGAGCATGTGCCGGGGATGGTGATTGATTTGCAAACACTGCCGCATAGAGGCCTGGACAGCGAGATAGAACTGGGGAAACTAGTTTTCTATCGATTATTTTAGACGTTTGAGTCGTGTGTTAAGGCATTCCCTCACTGCAAACCAATGGTGCAGGTGGATGGAACCTGGCTCCATAGTAGATACACGCAAATACTCTTGATTATGGTTGCACAAGACGGCAACCGAAATGTACTCACTATTTGTTTTTTCGTTGTGGAGAGTGATAACTTTGAGTCTTGGAAATTTTTCTTGTCAAATCTGCTAAGGCATATTGTCAGGTAAGACAATATTTGCCTAATCTCAGACAGATCGAAGGGACTAGTTGCTGCGGTAAGGCGTTCAGGGGTTCTATGGAGGTCCATTTATTGCATTCAACACATCATGTCAAACTTCCACAGAGAGTATAAGAATAAAGAATGGTGCAGAGAAATTGTGAGAATTGGTAAAAGAAACATTGTTCCAAAAATTGATATGATTATATTTTATTTTTTGAATCTATTTGTATTTTTTTCAAGATTTATCAATTTGTATTTTTAAATTTATTTTTTTCTAAATTTATAACAATGTAATTATTTTAAAATAGTTGTCTGAAATTGCATACACATGGTATGAGTTAGAACCGTGAAGATTCAAGCAAAGGATCGTGAGGCTTGAAGCTCAGATGTCATCATTACCCAAAAATTACCGTCTTCTTTAATGGTTGGGTTGTATGGAGAACTGGTAGTGGATTCAAAGTTACGATAATGGGTTTCGGTATGGTCAGATGACAACCTCGTAAAGGCTGTTAACTCGATTTTGAGGTGTACACGTCATTTGTCAATTTCTGTTGTTTTCTTGGCAACATTCTATAGACTGGCCACGTTAATGCCAGGGATGAGGCTGACACAAGTAAAGCAGATAGAGGTTAGGCATGTGTACTTTAAGGATGTCCGAAGGCAATGAAAGTCAACGCGAATAAGGCGCGAAGGATGAACGCAGAACTGTATTTGCGAGACTCGGAGACTTTTTGGGTTCAAAAGCAAGTCGGCCGTCGCTCAAGTCTTCTGCGCAGGTCGTACGCAGTTGATATGCAAAATAGGTGTTGGGAGTGTGGGTTGGTCCTAACTTTTCGATATTCATGTGCGCATGTTCATGCAGCGTGTGCGCGTGCAAATCTTGACACCGAACAATTCATAGACAAGGTTTACACACTGCAACACACATTGCGTATCTGGGGCAATCAATTTCCAGTAATACCGAATGTCTCCAACTGGGAAGTTCCGCCACTTGCTTTCGAGATGTTGCTGAACCGCAATCTCCGTAGACATCCTAAAGGTCGACCTCAGTCGACGAGGATTCAAAATGACATGGATGTTAGGGAGACGGGCAAACCTAAACAGTGCACGGTATGCCAGACATCCTGCCACAACCGATCCACTTGCCCACATCGTGTTTATGTTCTTTGTCAATCTTCTCATAATGCCAGATTGGAAGATGACGAGTGATTTATTAATTTTCCATGATTCAATTAATGTATAAATTAAAGTATAGATAATTTCCCATGATTTTTTTAATTTTAATTACAAAATCAACTTAAAGATTAAATAAATAATAATTTAAAACATTTCAATTGAAAGATTAAAACCAACTAATAAACCAATTAAAGTATAGATAATTTCAATTAAAAAATAAAAAATTAAATATATTAAGTTTAACTTGATAATTAAAGTTTAAATTAAAAATTAATTGGATTTCTTAATTTTAATTACAAAATCAATTTAAAGATTAAATAAAAATAATTTAATATGTTTCAATTGAATATATTATAACCAATTAAAGTATAGATAATTTCAATTAAAAATAAAAATTAAATACATAAAGTTTAACTTAATAATTAAAATTAAAATTAAAAATTAATTGAATTTTTTAATTTTAATTTAAAAATCAATTTAAAGATTAAATAAAAAATAATTTAATACATTTCAATTGAATAGATTATAACCAATTAAAGTATAGATAATTTCAATTAAAAAATAAAAATTAAATACTTAAAGTTTAACTTAAAGTTTAAATTAAAAATTAATTGAATTTCTTAATTTTAATTTAAAAAATCAATTTAAAGATTAAATAAAAAATAATTTATTTCAATTGAATAGATTATAACCAATTAAAGTATAGACAATTTTAATTAAAAAAATAAAAATTAAATACATAAAGTTTAGCTTAATAATTAAAGTCCACATAGGTGGGATATTGATGCCGGACGTAAATCAAAATAAAGTCTACAACATGTACCTCCCCATACTAAAAGACTTGGCCCAAGCTGGTAACTATAGTTGGGGCTTTGTAGTATTGGCGTGTTTATACCGCGAGCTTTGTCGAGAAACAAAGCCATCCACAAAGACCATGGGCGGTTGCTGCCTTTTACTGCAGTTGTGGACCTTATATCGGATGCCATTTCTAGGAGATGTGAGCCACCGATTGCTGTCCTACCCACTCGTAAATAGGTGATTTAACATTCGGCTATACAATTTGTTTATTAATTTTATAGTACTTTTTGCACGAAACAAAATAAAAATCGAAAATTTTTATATGTATTTCAGATGGGCAACGGTACCGAGAATTGGACGATCATACACCGTACCCGTGTACCGCCAGATGATAGAGACTCACTCTAGGGATGAAGTAAAATACGCTTCCAAGTTTTTTCTCCTAATACAATATTTTAAAAAAAATAAACTTAGCTAAAAACGTTTGCTCTATACTGTGCAGTTCCTATGGATGTTGTATTCGGACAAAAAAGTTACACCACTCATACCATCATGGGTTCACGATTAGCAAGCTTTGTTCGTGACAAACATTCCATTGATTAATTTTCATATGGTCGAGTGGCATGCCGCAGGTCGAGTCTTAAGATAGTTCGGTTGCATGCAACCTATCCCGTACCTTCCATACGACTTCAAAGAAATACACAGGATGGACAAAAAGGGGAGGGGCCACATAAATTGGGTGAACCAACATGCTTCGTACATCATTCTATGGAATGCTTGACATGAGAGGCAGCCCCCTTATTTGTCTCGGAGACAGGGTTCATTCCTTCGTGCGAGTACGCAACATGGTATGTCGAAAACGCGTTGCCCTACATATACCAAGGTTGATACATGGTGATCCCAGAACACGTGCAACTGGAATCTACTCGATGGTATAAGACCGAAACACGATTGCATCGTAACCGAGTTCCACCATTCAGGAACATAAAATCTGTCTCAAACCTTGATCTCGGGCCTGAATATGAATCATTCGAGGAAACCTCACAAACCCCCATCCGAATCCTCTTCTTTCGAGGACGTATTTGGCAACGACCTTGAGCCTCAACACTCAGCACACTCCGGATCGTTCTCATACCACCCAGAGCTCTACCGGCAAGCACCTACACCTAATATTGAGGATATTTCTGGCTCAGCACCTCCAGTCTCGCAATACCCCTTCACCCCCGATGATAAGGTATTTGATTATGCAACTTTCTTAAGTACACCGAGAGGGACACCGAAGGCCAGCCCGAGCAACTATCAAACGCCTCCTCGAGGTGCACACCTTCGCCAACGAAGGCAACTCGATTGTTATACGTCGGCCCTAGGGACGTCGCCAAGATTTAGACAAATTTGATTTTTTTTAATACATTTGTAATTATTCTTCCAATACGAAAAAATTTTAATTTTTAACTTAATTATTTTTGGGCATAGATGAGTACAAAATAATAATTTGAAAAATAATAAGACCCAACAAAAATTACATATACAAGAAAATACAAACATCCTAGAAAACTAATATACGAAAATATATAATTTGACCAACAAATAACACCGACTAATTTTTATTTACATATACAAAATTAATACGAACATTTTAGAAACTTGATGTACAAAAATATAAAATTCAACCGGCAAATAATACGAACTAAATTTGATTTACGGATACAAAAATAATACAAACATTTTGAATAGTAGTTTCTCCACAGTTAGTCATATTCTGCTTGAATCACGTCTACGTTGCATTTAGTAAATTCGACCATGTTCGCCCACCGTATTCTTTAACCGTAACCAGTCTACATAGTTCGCCATCTATGATGGAGGAAGTCATCCAACCTTTGATGGCATAGCCTTTACGGTTCACGTGACTATATATAATTCAACTTCCTTACAACATGGCAGTATATAATTCAACCCTAAAATTCGATTGTACACTCGCACATACTACCATCTGCAATCCATTACATCACACCTATTTGATGATACACTCTCAAATACGGTATCCCCATTTGATGGTATGTAACCAAACACTCCCATTTGAAGATAATTTTAACATTTTTTCCCATGCAGTTACAATACCACAACCAAATAGCTTCCATATATATAGACCTAAGATGGTACCGGCCATCAATGTCCTAACACCCCCCCCCCCAAAAAAATTTCAAATATGGTATTAGGGTGCCGACCATCAGTGTCCTAGCACCCAAAATTCTTTTTTTCAAATCGGGTACAAGAGTGCCAGCCATCAGTGTCTCAACACTTGAAAAAAATCAGTCCCCAAAAAAGTTGATGCCGACCATCTAATACCCCCAACTCAAAAAAAAAATTTATCTGATAAAGTGGGTACCGGCCATCAATGTGCCAGAACCCAAAAAAAATATTTTTTTTAATATTATAAAGTGGTATCAGCCACTTATTCCCCCAACCAATTTTTTTTTCAAATACTGGTATAAATGTATACCAGTGTGATACCGTATGAAAAAAATACCTAGGTGCCGGTCATTAAGCCTCTCAAACCCTAAAAATTAATTTTTTTTAAGCCTAACACAATCATTAGGCAATGATTGGGTCCAAAATTAAGGTGGTGTCAGCCATTAAGTCCTCCAACCCTATTTTACTATTCATTTCAGGTCATTTGGATGATTATTTTTGAACCCGAATTATTTTTATAATTATTTTATTTATCATTTTAGTAAAATAACCAGTAAGTAATGTCATTATAATCTAAAATGGAAATACTCAACTTTAGCTTTAACTTTTAAGTAATTAATTTTGAATAAATTATTATAAATTTGATTTTATTTGATTTGATTGAATCTAAATACTGAGCCTATCAACCATGAAAAAGAATTCATCAAATTGGGATAAAAATAATGTTGTGTGGATACCTAGAATAACAATTCTATATAAAGCTTCGGTGCACGTGAAGTAGGAGGAGGAAAAATGGTTTAATTCTAGAAAAAGTTTAATTGCTATTTGAGATGCTCCTTTAAGTTTAGTTTCAAAAGCACGTGTATCAGACGAAAGGCATCATTTCATATCTTTGAAAACTTTAAATCCCAAATTTAATATAATTGGCCATTAGTCTCCGATCCATATATTTCTTTTCATATAAAGTTTAAATTTTTTTATATTTTTTTAACTCTTTAATAATAAAATAATACGTCCTATATTTTATTGTAGTGTTTGCAATGTTTTTAATTAACCGGACCACTATACAAGTTCCTTTTTTTTGTTTGTTTTTTTTTTACGAAAAATACTCTTCGAATGCTTTTTGCTTTCATATATATTCTTCTTTTTAATCTCTATAAGAATATTTTGTGAAGTCAATTTCAGCATCTTTATTTATAAAAGCTAAAGCTTCCTTTGCATGGGAGACTTAAATATGTATAAAGCTCGGATTACCCACAAAAATTGGGTAAGTTTGGCTCTTTCCATGTATAAATTATAAGAATATATTAAAATAAAATAAATTTATATTATTTTAAACATTAAATAATTAACTCAGGATTCACCTTAAATCGAATTTAAATTATAATAAAAATGAAAATAAATCCACTATTACCCAACACAAGTCTTAAATAAATTATTCATTAAAAAACTACTCTTTAAGTTAGAATGTCTGTATTCATCATTTGGCATTCTCTTGTAATGTCAAAGTTGATGTTTACAAATTCAACAACAAGAAACGATTTGTGTTTCGGCAACGAAGATGTAAACAACATCGGACGCTTCTGGAGGAGTTGATAAGTCTTCATTCTCAGTTTCAATCATATCATCAATCATACAAAACATGGCACCGATTTTTGAATCTTTTTGTTGCAATTAATTTTATTCAGCTTTAAAAGTATTTTCGCTATTATACGAGTTTAAACTTTGAAAATAATATTATCAAGAAAGATAACTATAAACTCTAAAAAGATTAATCTTTATTAAATAAAACTGATATTGAAAATATCTTGATTTATTAAAAAAATCCCAAATTCCAAACTTCTTCAATGTATTCTAAATCTATTTAATATGGTAAATTTAAATTTGAATGGATGAAAAAATTAATATTTTTATTTAACTTTAATTATAAAAATAGATTAAAATCACTATAAAAAAATTTATTATTTTATTATTTTAAGAATAGTAGAATGGGTCATTTTAGTTAGTTGAAACCTTAGCAAAAGTCTGAATCTTCAAAATTAAGATTTATCATGTATAATTACATGCTTTAAGTTTTCCTATATCTTGTTACCATATAAATTTTAATTCAATTATTCAATTATATTTTGTATTGTTTCAAATCTTAATCCTATAATTGTTTGACTCCATACTTTATAATTGCTTCAACTTGCATATATTTATATATATATACTTTGATTTTACTTGTAAATTTTCAAGAAAAAATTTGTAGATTAATAATTTATAATATATAAATTTTGAAACATTTGAATATTCGTATGCATTGCATTTTACTTCTAATACGTCATTTTGCTTTTTTTTTCAACGTATCATTCTGCATTCATAGGTGTTGTGTAGTTGGTGCTTTGGTATGGCGCTGATGTCAGCCCGTGTTGCTGCCTGCGTGTCTCCGTCTCTTGACATCCTCAATGTGAATCTGAATCTAAATATAATATATAAATTTGAATTTTGGTGAATAATAAAGTCAAATTTGAGAAGTGCAAATTTAAACCACCTAATATTTTTAACATCAATAAAAAAAAATGTTCTACTAAATGATGTGATGTTCCAAATAAAAGTCTGGTAATAAATCAATTGCTTTCAATTTCCTTTTTATTCTTTAATTGCTTTCAATTATTGATGCTATTTGTAATTTTAAAAAAAAGCCCGATTATGGTTGGATATTTAAAGAGTGTAAATGTATTTTTGAATACGCAGTGCGTTTACTTTACTATTAAAAATAACGGTGACGATAATATTAATTATTGGAACTGTGAGGTAAAATATTCCATTGTACCATAACCATTGTCCATCCAAAAGAAGCTAAAGACTTTACCTATTGAGTTACATGTTTCGAAAATTAAATAATAATGAAAATTAATTAAAATTATTAATATATTTTTTTAATAGTAAAATGAATTGATGGGTAGAGTTTGATTTGATTTTATGTAACATCCTAAAAATCGGGTTAGAAGAAATTGAGTTTTGAAGTCAAGATAGTTATCTCTTGATTTTGAGTCTTGATTTTGGAAATTTTTTATAAGTAAATTGATTTGATTCAATGGTTAAGTGTTCTAGTTATGAATGCAAGGTTTTGGGCTTGAATTCTATCTCTTGAAATTTTGCTATTTTTAATTAAACCCCTATCTTTGGACATGTGAATTATAAGTTAATTTTGATCAATTGATAACAACAATGAATCTAGTGGTTCAATGGTTAAGTTTTTGTTTACTCTTTGGTTTAGTGTTTGAATTCTTGCAAAAGCAATAGGGAAATGTCTTATTTTGAATTCCTTTGTGTGGTAGTTTATTTTTGTTGGTTAATTAAACTTCCCAAAAACCTCCTGTGTTTATTCCATATTCATTTTTCATTTCTGTTCTGCCATTTCTCCTTTGTTTCTTTATTTTTTTCTTCACTTTGATTCTTCTCTTCAAGTTACTTTCTTTTTGCTATGTTACGCCAAATTGATTCTGTACAATGTCTGACTTCTCTTGCCTAGTTCAATTCGGTTGTCGGTAAGTTTCGATTTAAGGTTTTGCGTTGAAAGTTCTTCGATGTAACTTCTATTTTGGACACTAATCTTAGCGATTTGTTTATGAATGAGTCATCTGATTTATCGCTATAATGTCATTTTAGGGATGAGAATTCATCCTTGTTGCTTTAGTATCGAATTCGTAATAGGTGGGTAACAAAAACCTGAATTTTTGCAATTTACGAACGTTGGAAAACATGACCTTTTACTCCACACGGTCGTGTGACAGGTCGTATGAGCCACTAAGAGGGCCACATGGGCCAAACACCCAGGCCATGTGGATTCACACTTGCGTGTGGGTCAAAATTCTGAAATTTCCCCTAGGGCCATGAACGTTATCTGAACCGAAGGTAGGCCTTCCATAGGGTCTGTATGATCTGTATTAAGTTGCAAAACTCAGAAATTGTTGATATGTTGGTGAGTAATTTGCTATTTGTACGTATGTCTGTTTTGATTTAAGATAATTAAAGATGATTACTAATGTATAAAGTATCTTGTTTGGATGCGTTGAGGTATGTGAATTTTCCAGGTACGATCCGTATTCTGTTAAGTCTAATGGTACACTCCTATGTTACCCTGTTCATTAAGAATACGTGATATCCGAATATATTGAATTTATTGGTATTGATTCTAATAAATAACCATGCATGTGATTTCATGACAATCTAATGCGATTTGTTGAGGTTTGATAAATATGTTTTACAAAGCATGGACTCCCATGCCTATTGATTTTGTTATGGTTCGATAGCATGACCTACATGCTTATTACTCTGGCTCTGTATATGCATGTCATGAAATATTGCATGAGATTTGGGATAATGTAAAAAGAGGAAGTTTCTGGCAGTTTAATGATCCGCATAATCTGGTGGTTTACTCACAATTATGTTCTGGCAGCTTGACTACAATATTGTGACTTGACCACATGTATCAAATCTGGCAGTTTTAACTACAAATTCAAGTGGCACTGCCCACAGTTATCTGTTGGTTTGATTTGGTTGGACGAGTTCAAGGGAACTCTATTTTGGTATGTAGCGAAGTTGGGTAGGATATTTTCTGATAAATATTTTAATATAAAAGTTAGCTATATACACTTACCATTTTATCCTCGTATGTATAAACAATAAAGGGAAAATGTAATAATGTAATATAGAAAAAAATGCATATATTTTATGCTTAAATATTTACTTACTTTAAAAGGATCGAAAAGAATTAAAGTTAAATAACAACACTTAAATTGAAGCGGAACGGAACGGAACGAAATGTGGTAGCAATGAATGCATCCAACATTTATCGAGGTGGTAGTAAATTTTAAGATTATACAATTATAGTGGAGCGGAGTGGGTGGTAGAGCAGAGTATGCCAATTGTGGAGTGATAATAAATTTGGCAATATCCGCCCCACCCCACCTCATTACCATCCCTAAATTTAATAAAATTTAATTTTACTATTAATTAAATATATTAAAAATTTTGATGGTATTTATAATAATATGATTTAT
The DNA here is from genome assembly GCA_025698465.1 of Gossypium longicalyx. Taxonomy (NCBI): domain Eukaryota; kingdom Viridiplantae; phylum Streptophyta; class Magnoliopsida; order Malvales; family Malvaceae; genus Gossypium; species Gossypium longicalyx. The sequence goes on from CM046999.1 coordinate 43,777,374, forward strand.
GAACACTTGTAACGAAGACCAATAATAATTAAACAAATCATATATGAAAAATATTTGAAGTAAGAGGTATCTAAGAATCAGATTGAGTCGGATCATACGTAAAATATTCAATCCATTTGAATAAAAATATTAAAATAATTACAATTATTTTTATTAATTAAATAAGTGTAAGTAGAAAATAACAAATGAAGAAACATTGACTAAACCGCTTCATCAAACTCTGATAATTGACTTGTTTTATATTTGAAAATTGAAAAATCAATAAAGGGTGCAGTACAGCACATCCTAAAAACTAATTATATTATAAACTTTTAAATAATAAGTTAATCTGTTATTGATGTTGATGTTATAATATAAGTCAATAGATCATGGTTTATTTGGTATTTGGTTCAGTTTTATTTTTAATAATTTATTTATAGTTTCAGATCATATTTATTCTTTTTTAACACAATTAGAACTTTCAATCACTCAAACTTATGTCCTTCTACATTCAATACTACATTACAAAATTCTCAATCACTAATCATATATACACATATCATCACAATCTTAATTTTTCAAATTTTCCCCTTTATAATCTTATATTATTTATCATAATATTACAAATTATTTTGAAACAAAAAAAAAAACTAGTATATTAATATCATAAGTCATGAAGCATAAATATGAGATAAATTTTAAAATTATATATGAATTTTTATTCAATATGTATTTTGATACACAAATTTTGATTTAGTGTAATTATACACATGAAATTTAATTTTGATTCAAACATATACGAAAAATCTTGATTTTGATTTTGATTCAATCATGCCCATTTTAAAAAAATAAATATATTGATTTATTTTTATATTGAATAAATATTGTATGTAGTAAATTTAAAGTGGCGTATATTAATAATTATGTTAATATTTTATAAAAATTAAATTAAATCAAATTAAAATTTTATTTATAAAATTGAACAAAATTAAAATCTATGTATAACTTTATATATTAAATTAAATTTTATGTATAATTTTAAAATTTTCGAAAACATAAACTTCCAAATTTTTTATTATATAGGAAAAACTATTGAAACTTGTACAGTTTAAAAATTGAGGTGGAATTGAAAACCGCATATTTCGTATTAATTGAAAATTTAAGTCATAGACGTCTTTGTTTATTTTATCCTCACATGATTGTATTTAAAATATTTTTATGTTTATTTGTTTATTTTTTATGTCCCTCAAAAAAAATATATTATGTTATAGAAAATTCAAAATTTGAAGTAACGTATATATCTATAAAATATTCTCTAAAATATTTTATTTGTTAGGTCAATAATTCAAAATTTGATACTTTGATCATTTGTTTGAAGTAACGTAAATATCTATAAAATGAGATATTGACATTATTGGTAAAGATAAAGGTCTTAGGCTTTTGAACGTCTAGATTGAAGTCTCACCATGTACAATTGTCATGTGCGAATTTTGTCTAATTATATTTCAGTTCTTTAATTGTTTATGCTTTGTAATGATTTGATTTTACTTTATAGTTAGTATCAAAATGTGCCATTAAGTTTGGTCATGGCTACATATAATTTTCAAAATTTGGGTCTAATTAGAATTTTTTTAAAAATTGAGGGATTAATAAGAATATCCAAAAATTTTGGAAGTTTAATTAAAATTCTAAAATTTTTTAAAGAATTAATGAAATTTTTCAAAAAATTTTAAAACTATTGGGAGACTCAAATTAAAATTTTTAAAAAATTTGAAGGCTTGATTAAAATTTTCCAAAAATTTAAAGTACATAATGAAAATAATTTAAAATTTTGGAGCACCAAAACCGTTTGGCTTCATTGACATTCCGACTTGTTTATAGTTGTTGGGGCATTTACTTATAATTATATTGTGTTTACTTTACAAGCTCTGAAAAAAAGTAATATATAGGTATATATCCACTACTCAATTAAGTCTAGCCTTGCAGATTAGTGTATAAATAATTGGTCAAAGAAGGGTGGAAACAGAAAATTATATTGACTATATATATAGGTCTGGGATTAATTTTTGTTTAATCCAAATAATTTAAAAATCAGCCTCTACATTTATCTTTGAAAATGTTTTATAAATAAATCCTGAATTAAGTGTAAGTTTTGAAGATGAACAAAAACTTTGGAAGATGGAGTGTAGGGGCAAGTAACTATCCAAAGAAGCTTCCCCCTTTTCCCAAAGAATATATGCAACATCAATTTAAAGAGATTCTTCAAAGATGCAATAGGTTTAACTCTCTCTTTTGGAAACCACATTCAATCTATTTCAATTTTAATGTGATAGTTAATAGTAAATAATGTTGGAATTATGTTTTTATATGTTTAAATGAAATCAATAATATTGTTATGTATTCACATTTAAATCAATCTATTGGTATATGAATTTCCATATTTTATTTTTTAAGTTATAGAAAATTCGGTTTAAGGTTATGCATTTTTATGTTTAATATATTTTTATTTTTATTAAATAAGATTTTCTTTTTATTAAATCACATGTTTGTTGTTATTTAATTTTTGCAGTTATAGAAATGTAACGTTATTATGCTAAATAAATTATTGTTTTATAAAAAATGTGTATTTTTAAGTAATTATTGTATGTAGTATATTATGAAATATATGCTTAGGTTTGAACAATGTATTTTTAAAATTTTTGGTTTTTGCGGAATAGACTCCAGGTATGACATGGCTTAGATTAGATCACGTGTTTGACGAACTGCAACATGTTGTAAATTTAATTTAATAGTTATGATATTCTAAAAATATAGTTATTTTTTATTTGATTGATTGACTAAATAAATTGACAAGATGTTGATCGCATCCTTCGTAAACAGGGCCAAGCTCAGCTTGATTTAGGGGCGATAGATTATCAAATCCGTGAATATATGAATGTTTTCAGATTCGAGTATGCCTTGAAATGAGGCCATGCACAATTTCCCTGGATTTGACTGCTACATTGATTGAACGGTGGCGATTGGATACACATACTTTTCATCTACCGTTAAGAAAGTGTATTATCACCCTCAAAGACGTCGCTTTCATTCTCTCGTCACCCATTGATGGCTTGGTCATAGCAGGGGGTACTAGAATGCCTTTGACTAATGTTTGTAATGATTACCTTGGAGCTGTTCCTCCGGGTGATAAGATTGTAGGGTCGTTTATCCTACATACATGGTTGGACCAGTTCCTTAAAGTGTTAACAGTGGTTGTGGTAGATATACACGTGCAGTATGCAGCCCGAGCATTAATACTGAGGCTCATTGGAACCATATTGATGATAGATAAATTTGGCAATCGGGTCCTTTTCATTTACCTAATTTTACTACAAAACTTATTTGTTGCTAGAGGATATAAATGGGGATTTTCTGTACTTGAAACACCATATACCCAACTCAATCGTTAAGTTCGAGTTATAATGTGTCACATTTATTGTCGGAGCAATTACGATCAGAATACAATATGATTTACAACATTAAACATTCTAATACAAATAAAACAAGTATATAAAACGATTCATATTTATTTTCGAATCTTATACGAGCTTACAAAAACTCTAATACTATCCTGAGATCAAATTAAGACTAAACTGTAATGTTTACGAGCAAATCTAACCCTAAGTAATTCTAAGCACCAGTAAAGAAAAACGTATCTACAATAAGATCGTTGTTCCTATTTTTAACATTTTTATGGGCAGGGGCGAAGCCAGGGGGGCTGGCATGGGCCCTGGCCCCCCTAAAATATAAAATTACATTTTAGGCCCTTAAAATTTTTTAAAAATATTAAATTAGTAAAGGTAAAATTACACTTTGGCCCCTCTAAAATTATAAAAATTCGATTTAATCTTTTACAAATTATAAATATATAAACTATAAAAAATTAAAATTTCATCCGGCCCCTCTAAAATTATAAAAATTCGATTTAATCTTTTACAAATTATAAATATATAAACTATAAAAAATTAAAATTTCATCCGGCCCCCCTAAAAATTTTCTGGCTTCGCCCCTGTTTATGGTTTTCTAGAATTATATATATTCGCAGAGGTTGAGGTTGTGAACTTCACTGTTTTTGTATTATTAATAAAGTATTACTTTTCAATACACAATTTACACATATATTATATAATTATTATAAAGTTAATAATTATGAAAATTTTATTATTATAAAAATGACATAAACTTTATTTCATCTAATAAATATATGTAAACTTTTTTTTATTTTAATTATTATTTGATATAAAAAATTAATATACTTTAATATATAAAATAAACACATTCGAAAATAAATAGATAACCAAATCTTATAATAATTTATTATTTTATATAAAATATTACAATATATAAATTTGAGTTTTATAATAATTCAGTAAATATATAAATTTGATTAGTATAAAATTTATATGAATTAATCATAAATACGTGAATAATAAAAATAAAAATAATCAAAATTCAACTATTTATTTAGAAAATATTATTTAACATAAATATAAATTCCATATATAACTTATTTAATATGAAATACAAGTACTTATTATATATAATTTAATTTAATAATTTCTAATCTCACACTTAATTGCGATTGAATATAAATACATATTCCACCATTTATTTTAATTTTATTATTATACAGTCACTGTATTTTTATTTTCATCGCCACCTCGGATTATTTGTTTTCTCGAACATTTTATTTGATAACCATATTAAATTTTAATTAAATTTACAATTTAACAATTATGAATCCTTAAATAATAATAAAATTCTCAATATTAACCACGAAAAATTCGATACAAAAGATCTGCAGGTTGCTATACTATACAAGAAGAAAGGGTGATAGCACTCAGTGAAACATAAAAAATAAAAGAAAAGAAAAAACAAAAAGAGAAGGAAGCAAAGAAAAATCTTTGTCCAAATTGGCGGCTGATAATATTCCACACGAATGCAAAATGAAGTTAAATTTGGATTAGATTTCAAGCAAAGAAACGATTTAATCTTTAATCATACTTAAATAAATTTTGGATTAGAATCTAAATCAACATAACATTTTCGTATATTTTCAAATTCCACCCTTTTTGTAAAAACAAATTCAAAAGAATATAAAAGAAAGATGTTCATTCTATTTTAGTTCACACCCTTACTTTTATTAAATATTAATTAATTACTGTTTTAAAATATTTTAATTGAATTTAGCAAATAATACATTAAAGTTTATTTTCTTTCAATAGATGGTAGACAATAATCTTTGTTTTCTTTCATTTTAACTCCAAAATTCTAGTAAGTAATAACTTATCCAAAGTTTTCCAAGAGTAATTCAGAGAGTCAACAACTGAGTCTCTCCATAAACGATTCCCCGATCCTTTCTTTTGATCCTTCCCATGCAATTTCTCACTTTTCCTTCTCTATAAATTCAGCCATAAGTTCCCATACTCTTTAAAACATCAATCTTGTTAAATTTACAGTAATTTGAATCAAGCCAGCATTATAAGAAAGCTTGCCAAAAATGGTTGTTGCAGGGCCAGGTTTCAGTGGTGGTGGCAAGTTAAGCATGAAAAGCTTCGCCGTTCAGGTCCTTACAGGGCCATGGCTAATCTTTTTCGGGTCAGTGTTGATCATGTCCGCTGCTGGTGCCACCTACATATTCAGCCTCTACTCCAATGAGATTAAAAAATCATTAGGATATGATCAAACGACCCTCAATCTGCTTAGTTTCTTCAAGGACCTAGGCTCCAACGTCGGTGTCCTCGCCGGCCTGATGGCCGAGGTGACGCCGCCATGGTTCGTGCTATCGGTCGGGGCGGCCCTCAACTTTTTCGGCTACTTCATGATGTGGTTGGCCGTCACCAAACGGATAGCTAGACCTCAAGTTTGGCAGATGTGTTTGTACATTTGCATCGGTGCCAACTCTCAAGCGTTTGCTAACACGGGGTCTCTTGTCACCTGCGTCAAGAATTTCCCGAAAAGCCGAGGCGTCGTGTTGGGGATACTTAAAGGTTACGTTGGACTCAGTGGTGCCATCCTCACTCAGTTGTACCATGCCTTTTATGGCGACGACTCAAGGGCCTTGATATTGCTTATTGGTTGGCTACCGGCAGTCATTTCGATTTGTTTCGTCGGTACAATTCGGGTCATGAAGGTGGCTCACCAGGGTAACGAGGTCAAAGTTTTCTATAAATTCCTTTACATTTCTCTTGGCCTTGCTTCTTTCTTGATGATCATCATCATTTTCGAGAAGACAAACAACTTCACAAGGCCAGAATATGGCGGCAGTGCCGCCATGGTAACTTTCTTGCTGTTTTTGCCACTTGGTGTTGTGATCATGGAAGAATACAAGCTTTGGGAGGCCAAAAACAAGGCCTTAAATGACCCTTCGCCATTGAAAATTGTCACCGAGAAGCCAAGTTCTGAGGCCGTAAAACCTTCGTCATCGACCGCGGCAACGGTTTTATCCGAGTCGAGCAACGATCAAGCCGATGTCTCCTGCTGGAAAACCGCATTCAATGCGCCCAATAGAGGGGATGACTACACAATTTTGCAGGCACTTTTCAGCCTTGACATGATCATTCTTTTCTTAGCAACAACTTGTGGCGTCGGGGGTACCTTAACAGCAATTGACAATTTGGGGCAAATTGGGACCTCCCTAGGGTACCCAACAAGAAGCATAAGCACATTTGTATCCCTTGTGAGCATATGGAATTATTTGGGCAGGGTTGTGGCAGGTTTTGTCTCAGAATTTTTCTTGATGAAGTACAAGTTTCCTAGGCCCCTAATGCTCACCTTAATCATGCTGGTCTCTTGTGTTGGTCACCTTTTGATAGTTTTCGATGTCCCTGGAGGCCTTTATGTTGCATCGGTCATTATTGGATTTTGCTTTGGGGCTCAATGGCCATTACTTTTTGCTATCATTTCTGAAATTTTCGGCCTCAAATACTATTCAACTTTGTACAATTTTGGGTCAGTGGCAAGCCCAGTCGGATCATATTTGCTTAGTGTGAAATTGACTGGGAATTTGTACGATAATGAAGCTAGGAAGCAAATGAAAGCTTTGGGGATTTCGAGGAATGACGGTGAAGATCTTGATTGCCATGGGGTTGAGTGTTTCAGATTGTCATTCATTATCATTACAGCAGTCACAGTGTTTGGCACTTTTATTTCATTTCTTTTGGCTTACAGGACAAGGAAATTTTATAAGGGTGACATTTACAAAAAATTTAACGAAGACGCAAAAATGGTCAAGACGGAAATGTCGTCCACCATAAATACAGATGGATTACCAGAGGTAAAAGCAGCCGAAAATTGCATCAATCATGTGGAGGGAAAAGGTGCTGGAAACAGCCTTGGACCGGAGGAGACCAAGGCAGGGTAGGCTTGTGTTACTATTTAAAACCTCTAACAAGTATGATAGGTTTTCTGTGTTTTCCATATATATAGATTTTCTTTATACATATAGTTTTTGTTAGGTATGCAAACCCAAAAAGGAGTTGTATTACTAATTTTACATGGTTTTGAATAAGAACAATCGAGGTTTGGCAATTTTGGAACTACTTATTTAATATCACAGCTATTCATTAGCCATTCATTTATATATGAATATTCATTTTTATTTAATTTTGGATATATCAATGTATGAAAATAAATAAACAAAGGAATAATATTTAATATATTATCAAGTAGATTGAGGGTTGATAAGTGTCCTATAGGAGTATATATATTCTTAACTATTGAACTAACAGACTCATTCTTAAGACCTCAGCGCACAAAATTTAACTTATATTACCTATGCAAGTCAAAAGTTCAATTAAAGAATACATAAAATTTCAAAAATACAACTTGAACCTCTAACCTTTAATGAGAAACTAGAGAACATTACCGTAGAAACACTCATATTTTCATTGACACAATCTAATAGAAAAACTCACATTTTTGGAGTGTTACAATGAAGCTTGGAGGTGAGAGAAACAAAAAGGGTTAGAAGGCCATAACTCTTGTGGGATAATTTCAAACTAGTGATACTACAAAGAAAAAAGGTATTTTATGAAAAAAAAATAAAAGTGAGTTGTGTTTTATTTTTAAAAATAAAGTATCAACAAAACTCCTGAAAAATATGAATTAATTCAAATAAATGTAAATTTTAAAATTTATATAAGAAATCTAGTTGTCAGGTGACTTCGTGAACCAATAATTATTTGTTTTAATTATGTTTAATGCATTATATGTTCATATAACTTTTTATATATTGACACATCCATAAATATCATAATATGATTTAAATTTGGGACACAAATTTTAAAATTTTAACGTAATTGTTGAAAAATATAAAATTATTAATTTAGTAATGGAGAGAGTGCCTATTTTCGGGTCTATTAAATTTGTGTGGAGATAATTTCCATACTTAGGTGTTAGCAATTTATTGAACCATATATTTGGGCTTTGATGATTATATGGTGAATATCTAGTCTATTATGAAATATTATACTGCTTGGGAATTCATATATTGGTAATTAATTTGGATTGAAATTTCTCAAAACAATCCCTTAGATTGTGAACTTTGAATTGGATCGAGATTCTTTTGATGAGGTGCCATAGAGTCCATCTTTACTTCATATGTTATTATTATATTGCATTACTCTTATGGTATTATTGTTTTATTTGAATTGTATTAGATCTTTTATTGTAAGCAAATCTCGAAATCAATGTCTATATATTTGAGAGACTTACCTAGGTAAATATACCGAATGTTAGACACTTAATGTGTTCTTAAGAGAATACTTTTATAAGAGTGTTATTTTTAAAGTAAAATATATTGTTGTGATTACAAAAGGTGTTAATAGTGGTGAGAGTAATGTATCTTCAAAGTGTAACGGTGAAAGAAACAATCATTGTATGTGTGATTGAGTAGATTTACCTTGTAATTATAGACGAGAGTGTATACATCTCACTAAGCTAGGCTCTGCGAACATAAGAAAATCGAACTGCATAATCATCTTCTTGTGTTTTGTGTATTTTTTATTTTCTCATTAAGTACTTAAAAAAATGTCTACCAACTCTGACACCAATTTTTAATAACATCCTTTTTTTACTAACGTTAATTATTTCAACCAAAATCTTACTTTGTATTAATCTAAAAAAATATTTTTTACCAAAATTTTTTTGTTCACACACAACCAGTTGTGGCATAAAACTAGTAATAATTAAGCCTATTAAATTCAATGCTTTTTGATAATTAAATTACTTATTTAGTATCCAGATTCTTTTTTCAATACAATCCGCTAATAAATCTACCAAGTATTTTACCAATTTAGTTCTGATTTCGATTTTTTTTTTTAAAAAAAAGCTCAATTTAGTTTTTAAATATTTATATTCTTATCACTAAACCTTGTGTTAAAATTTATCTTTAATTCCATCATTTACTCATTAGTTAATTGATCATTTACCTTAGACTAAAATAAATAAATAAAAGGAACACATTGGGTTATGATAAAAATGAAAGAATATGTCCCCTAATTAATTTTTTTTTTTGTCACTTCATATGCTGAGTATATCCTATGCACAAAAACACATTCTATAAACAAATTCGCATATGCCTAACTAAGCTATCTACTGTCTGCGATCACGTTTTGTATCTGGATTTTTATAAATCCTACGACAACCTTATGCTGGGCCAAATCAAGTTCTGGGTAAGATATTTTAATTTTCTTTTAAAATTCAAATGTTATAATTTAATAATCTCAAAATTTTTAAATAATTTAATAATTAATTTATAATTTTTTGAAGTTAGAATGAACAAAATATAAATTTATTAATAATTAAATATCTGGTTTCCTAATAATTATATAGTTTTTCTCATAGGAAAAATTGTCAAAAGCAAGGCTCAGAAACTCAGAGGCGTAGCCATTTCTGATGCTATGATGGTATTAGAGCCCAAATATTTAATCATCCACTTACCATAGTTAAAGCTTCTTTTCTCTTATGCATCAATGGTTGGAAAAAATTAAATCAAAGTTACGTTAATGTGTTGAAATTTTATTCAATACCAATTATTTACATAGAAATTTTATATGATGATAAATTATAAGATACTTAAAATATATATTATAATTTATAACATGTGAAAAATATATAAACATATCAAATTTATAGAATTCAACTATCTTTTAAGTGAATGAATTCCTTTAGGAAATATAACATAATTAGGGTTTAGGGTTAAAAGGTAAGTAATATAAACTTAATAAAGTGGGGATCAATTTTTAAAAAATCTTATAACCATTAAATTTAATGTGTTGATATTGTTGTTTTTTAATATTAACTTTTTTGTAATTTTTATGATTTTTTAATAATTTTTATTTTTAAAAAGGGTTTAATTGGTTTTTTTTTAATTTGTCACTTAAGCCTTTTTGGCCTTGTAGCATTATTAGTTTTAAAATTTTCTAATTTACTTCCAATAAGAAAATAGGGGTCAAATTGAATATATATGTAAAAGTTGAGGACTAAATTTACTATTATACATTATATATAAAGACCAAATTTTAATGGAGTGGTTGTTTTGCTCCCTCGTCGTACATCGAGCTAGCAAATGGACAGGTTTGGGTGGGCTTGGAATGGGCTTGGAATGGGCCCTTTTGCACTATATTTTTTCAAATTTAAGATCGAATTTTCTCAGGCTCGAACCTATTACAGGCTTAGGCCCTTTCAAATTTGGATTTTTTTCAGATTCGAGCTCGGACCAAGCCAACAGGCTCTAATAGATTCAAATAATTTTGAATTATATAAATTATAAATATTTTAAATTTAATGTAATAATTTATTTTATTTTTATACGATGACAATACAATTTAAATTTGTCTTATAAAAAGTATAAATTATATATATTTAATAAAGTTCTTTTATATAAAATAATTAAAGTGCTTATTTGATGCGGTCGTTGAGAGCACCAAAAATATCTTATCCCTATAAAATAATGAAAAAGAATAGTATAAGGGAAGTAGGGTCAAATCTTCAAGGACTAAATTTGCACAAGTGCTTGTTCCTCGAAATCCCGGACAGAATCGTGCCCAAGAAAACCTAAGTACCTAGAAAAAATAAAAAGAAAAAAAAACAGAATTAAAAGTTTTGATTGAATTGAAATTACGAAAATTAAAATTAAAATAGTAGAGATAAATAGAGTTGTGGAAAAAGAGTTCTTATGAAGAGATTCCAGCCTTCGGTTGTCTCGATCCACCTTGGGTTTAATCTTCGGCTTTTAGGTGATCCTTCTCAAATAGAATAAGCCAGTTATATTGGAAGAGGACGCCTACGACCACTAGCTCCAAGATTTTAGACTTATGATTTAGAGGAACCTACAATCGCTTTTGTGAGACCATCTTATGCTAGATCATCACTTCTTAATGGCAAATGTCACGCTATTTTGTCTCTTGGGCTCGCCAACCTCTGACGCAGTAAGCTAACAAACCAACTGTGCAACCTTCCCAAAACATACAAAACGATCGTTCCTTGCACACGTTGAAAAGATCACCTTTTAAGGGACATGGACGGAAGCGTCAGCCCCGTAACGTGGAGAAATGATGAATACTCGTTGAGACGGCTAAGCGCGCATTCTAAGCCTCATGAACCCTTTTGGGGAATTTCGACAACATTTGGCTAGATAAGTTTAGTGGCTCATATTTTTGGGGAAAAAGAAATAAATGTAATGGAAATAGAATTTTTATTGAATAGTATAAAGGGAAATAAGACTAAGTTTTTTGGGGGAGAGAGTGTTTATAGAAAAGATGAGTGAAATTTGTCACTCCATTCCCTATTTATAGTACTAGGAAACCTAACCTATTCCTAATTAAATTCTAAAAGATAAATACAAATAAATTAAGATATTTAAAGATAAATAAAGATAAAAGCTAGAATTAAATCTAAATAATAATCCTTAATAATTATCCTAATATAATTGGAATTTAAATATAGTTGTAACAGCCTAATTTAGACCCTAATCGAAACGGTGGTTTCGGGACCACGAATCCGAGTCAAAAAAATATTTAAAAATTATTTTCTGTGTTCATTATGTGTGAATTAATATCTGTGAAATTTTCGTGATTTAATTTTATTGTTTGAGTGTCCGATTAAATAAAAGGACTTAATCGCGTAAAAGGAAAAGTTGGTGTTTAAATGTGAAAGTGCTTAATTGTTGTTGTCTTTATAAGTGGAGGCACTTATAATGCAATTAGACCAAAGTTATGAGTAGTGGACGGTAATGGCTCTAGATTATAATGATTTTATATTAAAATTAAAAGGTTAAAAAATTTTAAATGGAATAATATGTTATAATATAATAAAACATAAAAAGAAAACATGGATGTATTCATTTTTATTTGACTGAAACTAGTAAAAGAAAAGAAAAAGAGAAAGCACATGATATTCGACCATTGTTGATCCAAATTCAAGGTTAGTTTGGTTTCGATTTTTGATAATTTTTACGTTTTTGAGATCGTTGCTTCGAGTACTATCCAACCCATGCTTAAATTTTTTATTTTGATGAATATTTTGAGTTATGGCATTGATAAGAGCTTGTGATTTTTGTTGTTTGATGATGAAATATGAAAAATATGTTTTAGATTAACATGTTTTGTATTGGAGTTTTTGATGATTTTGAGTTAATAGGACTAAATTGCAAAAATAATAAATTGAAGGGATAAAATGCAAAATAAATGAAATATATGGACTAGTATGAGTATATTGAAAATTCGGCCCAACTATGTTGTTGTGAGATTTGGTGTATTTTGTGTTTTGTGCAATTAGGACTAAATTGTAAAAGTATGAAATATTAGGGGTAAAATGGTAATTTTCCCATTTATGTGTTGTTGGATTAAATTGAATGAGATTATATTTAAATGAGGTTAATTTGAAATTATATAGATCAAGAACAAAGGAAATCAGACTTGGATCGAGGAAAAACAAAAATAGTCGAATAGCCGATTCGTAACGTCCGTCGATATCCGAGGTAAGTTTTTAAGTAATTAAACATGGTTCATTTTGAACATAGAATGATTTACTATGATGATTCAAATTTTATAATGTATTATTATGTTAGCCGAATGAGAATTGTCAATGAATTAATGTGATTGAGTTGTATTTGAATGATATCAAAATTTATGAAATTGTGTATGTGTTACATGGAATATTATATGATTCAATATATGAAATGTTGTGGAATGATTTTATGTTTGTGACATTCAGGCATTGAGCCTAGCAAGCCTTGTGCTGGTGATTTTGATCGGGCTTTGTGCCTAGTAGGCTTAGTGCCGGTGAATAAATATCAGACTTTGAGTCTAGCAGGCCTTGTGCCGGTGTGAAATTCAGGTTTATACCTAGCAGGTATTATACCAGTGATTTGCTTTCAAGTTCATGATTATAAGAGTTCAAGTTATTGTGGATATTGAGCAAGTGTAATTGAGTTAAATGACATTGTATATGTTAGGCCACATAGGTAAGCATATGTAAGCTTATATTGAACTTGATTATTCAATTACATGTGAATTATATAGAACTTATATATTCGGTTTTATGTGAAGTTATTTTGAATGTGCATATTCGGCCATTGTGATGTTCTATTGAAGTTGAATTATAGGTTACATGTGATATTTTATTTAACTTCTATATTCAGCCATACATGTAAGTATCTATGTGATAATATATTTGATGTTGTATAATCGGTTATATAGAAAATAACTATGTGGTGATATGTATTTGATATTGAACATTTAGCCAAGGTATCTTATTGTGTAAAAGTATAATATTATTGATACAATTTGTTTAGTTTAAATGTTTTGATTATTCATTGAGTTGTTTAATTTGCTTAAGGCTTACTAAGCTAAGTTAGCTTACTCTGTGTGTTTTTGTTACTCTGTTTTATAGATTTTGGTTGTAAGTTACGAGCTCGGGGATCGTTATCGAAGTCATCCACACTATTGTCAATTTTCAGTACTTTTAAAAGTTTATTTTCAAACTTTTGGCATGTATAGGCTAATACGTATTTTGTTCGACCTTGAATATGTATAACTTTAGCCATGCGAAAATGGCTTAATTTCCATGATAGATTCGTTTATACTTGGATATGGTTTGAGCTTACTTTTAGTTGATGTTTTATAAATTATAAGTGAATGAAGTATGTGATATATGTGGTATGTTTGATAATGGTTCGTTGATGTTAGTAAATTTAAAAGTGGATTGATGTAATGATTATCATATATATATAAATTTTATGATATAATTATTTGTTTCGGATTAGGTTTTTGGTTTGGGTAAAATATATTTGGATAATGAGATTAGAAAATGTAACTTATAAGATGTTTATACATGTTTTTATGTGCGAATGTATATTTGTTTGTGATGAATTAAAATTGAAAGGAAAATGATGATAGGTGGAATTGGCTGTGGTTGGTCACTCGATTTTGATATGTATAAATATAAATAAATATGGTTTAATGATTTAATTTTGATGTATGTTTATTCATTTATAAACATGAGCATGTTTTATGTATATTAGAAATGCATGATATGAGGCATGCCTATATTTGAATATGCAAAGATTAGTTTAGTTCGATTTGCATGGAAAAATGTATAAGTACTATAATTAGTTATAAGTTTATTAATGGTAAATTATTGAGATTATATTGTTTAATAATGCTTGTAAGTGAGACATTGATAAATGACCATTTAAATAGTGATTTTATGTAATAGTACACCATGAGCATTATACTCATTTTTGCAAAAATTAATAATTATGTGTACGTATATACATATACTTTGATTGTTAATTTGAATGATGGTTTGGGTATATAATGAAAGTATATGCATATGCTTATATTTGTTAATGAAAATGTGATTATTTGAAAGGTATAGATTCGGTTGAATTTTGAGGTATGATTTGTAAATGCAATATGATAAATAAAGTACGTTTAATATTTAATTAGTCATGTGCTTAATATATTTATGAGTATGACTTGTATGAATATCTAAATGTTTGGAATTTTTGTTTTTGTTCAGTAATGCCTCGTAACCCTAGTCCGGTGACGGATACGGGTTAGGGGTGTTACAATAGTCTTATGCTATAAAATCTCTTCTTTGTACTTTTGCCCTAAATCTTCCACAATTTGTATTTTCGGCACCACCTCTTGCATGCTGGCCCATTTTATCTTTAAATTCACACTTTTAGCCCCCAAATTTTCTTTTGCCTTCAATTTAGTCCCTATAAGATAAAAAATCATAAATACTCAAATTAGTAAGATCATACTCAAAATAAACATATATTTAACACATAAAAACATGTCATTCTAGAGTATTATTAAATTCTCCCTACTTAGCCCATGCTTGCCCTCAAGTATGGTTCCTAACCACTATGAAAATTAGAACTTTTGCCATGATTGAAATCCCACTCCAAAGTTTTATAAAAAAGTAGGCATAATGCATAGGAAAAATAAAGAGAACCTTTAGCTTGCTTTAAGTAAAACAGAAAAAGTATTCCAATTAATACACACAAAAATTAAAATCGACTTGGATTATTTCATGAAAATTAAGTAATTTGCTAAACTTACCAAGACACCTTCTTTGTTTCCACCTTTAGTCCCCAAATGTAATTTTATTATTAATACATCATTTTTTCATTTTTTCTTTTTTTTCTTCTTTTTTTTTTCCTCTTCATTATTATTGCTTAAGAATATATTGGACCTTTTGACATGAAGAGAGATGACAATTAAGCACCCCACCCCGGTTACTCAACCCAACATATTCCTAAAAAAAATATTTAATTCTATTTAGCGGAGTTACCTAACACGTCACACAACCTTTTGACGCGAAATAAGATGACAACTCAAGCACCCTACCCCGGTTACTCAGTCAATCACGTTTTAAGTTGTACTCATAACCACAGAAGCATCACAATTTATTATAATGAAACAAAATTTTAATTCGGAGGATGAGGGAAAACAATCAAGTGTCAAAAATAAGTTTAGGCAACTACCTAACAGTCATGAACAGAAATTCAGCATGCAATTTTTATTAAGTGTTCTCTTTACATTTAGACTTAATTGATTGTACTATAAGCAAGATAGAGTTAACTCTATCAATCATGATTATTCAGCCTAAAAGAAATAAAACAATAGAGATGAAATCAAACAAGCAAAATCATAATTAACTCAGTAGACAAGAATCATGCATGTAGGTCAAATAGTGGGTAAGTCCTGGTCAAATTCTTAGGCATGAAAAGAGGCAGAATATTTTAAAAAAATAAATACGAGCATAAGGCAGTAGCAACAGTAACACAACAGTAAAAGTAGCAGATAAAACGACAGAAATAATGAGGAATGCTTTCTCCTTACTTAAAACATATTGTCCTCGATGTGAAAGAAAAAGGAAAAAGAAAAATAGGTGAAAGTAGAAGGGTTTAGAAAAACTCCCTATGTAGTCATTGTTCTTCACACATAGCTGCAAAGAGGGGAAGGTTTGGCGTCGCGTGGAGGAGAGGACGGGGATAAGATGGGCGAGTCGCGCGATGGAGATGGAGACGACGTGCACGAGTCTTTACCATGGTGTTTGAAAAATCGATAATAGGGGCCGAGGAAGAAAGTGCAACGGCTGGTGGGGGTTTGGGTGAAAAATAGGATAAATTTTTAAGGTTTAGGGGTGTATAGGTAGAGTGTTTGGCTGAAGGGTGGGGTGTTTGGGTGTTGTTTTTGGTTTGTATAAAATAGGGACGTGCTATTTCTACTTGGAATAGGGATAGAATAATGGATGTTTATGAAAATATGTCAATTCCTGAGTTTTTTCCTCGTCAATTTACCTAGACAGAAGAAGAGAAATTTATTAATATTCAAACAAAATAAAGTAATGAATAATAAAATAATATAATAAATTATAAAATAAAAATAAAAATTGGGTTGCCTCCCAACAAACGCTTGTTTAACATCGCTAACTTGACGCCCCAACTAGTATTAGGGCTGTTCTAGCTGAACTTTTTCATTTGTATGGGCTTGGAAATTCTCCTTTTTTACCACATCCACCATATTTGGGTTCAATCGTCCTTGTGCCTCTTTATTTGGTTTCATATTTTCCTCTAAGAAAATCTTATGTGTGCCTGTCAAGGGGTTAATCCCTTTTAAGTCGGCAATGGCCTCATCATTCTCCAAAAATGCACGCCTGAGATGCTCACGAAGTGGTTTTAATTTTAGATCTGGTGCTTGCACAATAGAAGGTAGAAGTTTAGTATCCATAGGAGTCAATAACTCATTAATAGATTAAAAAATCATTAAACATTATTTTAGATTTATCTCCATAAGATGACTCAAAAGTTTCTTCTACGAATGAGTCAATTATGTCGACACAATTTATGTTCAAGATTTCACTTGGGTGACTAATAGCGTCGTAAACATTAAACTTCACGATCTCCTCATCAAACTCCATCGTGAGAGTTCCACTACGCACGTCAATCTTAGTATTTGCAGTACTAAGAAAAGGTCTCCCCAACAAGATGTTTGAAGACCCAAAAGCTTTATCCTCTTCCATTTTTATCACATAAAAGTCCACAAAAAAGATAAGTCCGTTGACTTTAATTAATACGTCCTCAAGAACTCCTTCGGGATGCACAATAGACTTGTCTGCTAATTGAATGATAACACTTGTTTTCATCAAAAAAACCGCGTTAAGTGATTCATAAATAGAAAAAGACATGACATTTATGGGGGCCCCTAAATCATACATAGCTTTTTTAATTCCTAAGTGACCAATTTTGCATGGTATTACAAACATGCCCCTATCTTTGAATTTTGTTGGCATCCTCCGCTATAACACTGCGGATACATTCTCACCAATGCTTACCCTTTCATTACTAGTTAATTTTCGATTGTTGGTGCAGAGTTCTTTAAGGAACTTGGCATATCACGAAATTTGTTTGATGGCATCTAACAGTGGTATGTTGATCTCAACATTTCTGAATGTTTCGAGGATCTCCTTATCTTCTCTACCTTTCCAACATTGGTTCAATTGTTCTGGGAGTGGAGGTTGAATTATGGGCAGTGGAGGTTTCACTCGGACCAATTCATCGTTTTCGGGCTTTTCTTGGGTGGAATCTTGGCCAAGATTTTTGCCAGGATTTGGTTCCAGCACTTTTCCACTTCGCAACATCACTACATTTGCATGTTGTCTTGGATTAGGTTCCGTTTGTGACAACAGCTTCCCTTATGAGTTCATTTTCTCAATTGATGTGGCCAACTCTCTTATAGACGTCTCGATTTTCTGTTGAAAATCCTTAGTTTCCTTTTGGAAATCAAGAGTTCACCGTAGTATTTGCTATTGGAAATCAATAGTTTACCGTTGTATCTGCTATTAGAAATCAAACACATTAACTACTAATTTATTGACCATGGTTTCTAGAGAGGTACCTGAATCTTGCGTTTGTAGTGGAAACCAATTTTGGTATGGTTGGTTATACTGTAGGTTTGCCCCATAACTCAAGTTGGGATGGTCTCTCTGTCTTGGGTTATAGGTATTAGCATAGGGATCATATCGCCTTTGTGGTGGTCCAAGAAAGTTCTCCACAGCATCTAATTGGGCCATAGTATCATCATACAAACTAGGACATGAATCAGTTGTATGCTCAGGTGTAGCACATATTCCGCATAGTCGGGCCGGTCTTGTTTTTCTGCAACAAGAGAATTCACAATATTAGTAAGTCTATCAATTTTATCTTCTAAAGTTGAATTACTTAGCTGATGAACCCTTCTAGGGGGCTCAAGATTGGCTCGAAACTGCTGAGTGTTTGTAGCCATCGTGGATATCAAGTCCCTTGCTTGTTGGGGAGTCACGTGGACCAAAGCTCCTCCACTAGTGGCATCCACCATATTCATCTCTATGAGCTTTAAACTTTCATAAAAGTATTGGAGCAAAGACTGTTCTGTAATACCATGTTGTGGACAACTTGCACACAACTTTTTAAATCACTCCTAATAATCGTAACTTAGCTACATGCAATGCTGGAAAAAAACCTGTTGAGAAACAAACAAGAAAGATAAGTCCAAGTTGTAATAAATTTAGGGGGAAGATAAAATAACCATTCCCTAGTAGAATCTGCTAAAGAAAAAGGGAAAGTACGCAATTTGATTTGATCCTCAGTTACCCCCTAAGGTTTCATACTAAGACAAACCATATGAAACTCTTTCAGATGTTTGTAGGGATTTTTGTTTTGCAACCAACGAAAAGTTGGCAGTAACTGGATTAAACTTAACTTCAGTTCAAAATCAGTATCCATAGTAGGATGTGCAATGCACAATTGCAGTTGTTCTGCCAGAGCTTCGACCAACTGCCGAATCATTTGAGCCATTGGTTGATGTGCTAAATTCGGGTTTTCGTTAACCCTAGCGTTAAGCAATTCTTCTGGTGAATCAACTTCTACTTTTTCACTTTCAAGTGTTTGAGTAGGGTTTTCATTAACCCTAGACTCAACTTAGTCATCGACTTCGATTTCTAGTGGTGGGTTGCTCTGAGTCCCAACCACTCCTGACTGTTTTTTTCGTAACTTTGTCTCTTTACGGTTAGCTCTCGTAGTCTTCTCCATTTATGAATCAAACGCAAGAATACTTGGAGCAGATCTGGTCATAAGAAACAAAGAAACAAGATTAGTACGTTACCAGTCCCTGCAACGGCGCCAAAATTTGATGCGGTCGTTGAGAGCACAAAAAATGTTCTCTCCCTATAAAATAATGAAAAAGAATAGTATAAAGGAAGTAGGGTCAAATCCTCAGGGACTAGATTTACACAAGTGCTTGTTCCTCGAAATCCCAGACAGAATCATGCCCAAGAAAACCTGCGTACCTGGAAAAAAAATAGAATTAAAAGTTTTGATTGAATTAAAATTATAAAAATTAAAATTAAAATTAAAATAGTAGAGATAAATAAAGTTGAGGAAAAAGAGTTCTTATGGAGAGATTCCAGCCTCCGATTGTCTCGATCCAACTTGGGTTCAATCTTCAACTTTTAGGTGATTCTTCTCGAACAGAATAAGCCAGTTATAGTGGAAGAGGATGCCTACGACCACCAGCTCCAAGATTTTAGACTTATGATTTAGAAGAACCTGACTCTAGCCAACAATCGCCTTTGTGGAGGCCATCTTATGCTAGATCATCACTTCTCAATGGTGAATGCCACGCCATTTCATCTCTTGGGCTCGCCAACCTCTGATGTAGTAAGTTAACAAACCGACTGTGCAACATTCCCAAAACATACAAAGTGGTCGTTCCTTGCACAAGTTGAAAATATCACCTTTTAAGGGACATGGACGAAAGCGTTAGCCCTGTAATACGGAGAAATGATGAATACTCGTTGAGAAAGCTAAGCGCGGATTTTAAGCCTCATGAACCCTTTTGGGAAATTTCGACAACATTTGGCTAGATAAGTTTAGTGGCTAATGATTTTTGGAGAAAAAGAAATAAATGTAATAGAAATAGAATTTTTATTGAATGGTATGAAGGGAAATAAGGCTAAGTTTTTTGGGGAAGAGAGTGTTTACAAAAAAAAAAAAAAAAGAGTGAAATTTGTGTCACTCCATCCCCTATTTATAGTAATAGGAAACTTAATCTATTCCTAATTAAATTCTAAAAGATAAATACAAATAATTAAAGATAATTAAAGATAAATAAGGATAAATAAAGATAAAAGCTAGAATTAAATCTAAATAATAATCCATAATAATTATCCTAATATAATTGGAATTTAAATAAAGTCTTCTGCTATAAAATCTCTTCTTTTCACTTTTTCCCAAAATCTTCCACAATTTGTATTTTCGATACTACCTCTTGCATGCTGGCCCATTTTATCTTTAAATTCACGCTTTTAGCCCCCAAATTTCCTTTTTCCTTCAATTTAGTTGATGCGGTCGTTGAGAGCACCAAAAATTTCCTATTCTTATAAAATAATGAAAATAATGAAAATGATAGTATAAGGGAAGTAGGGTCAAATCCTCAGGGATCGAATTTTCACAATTGCTTGTTTCTCGAAACCTTAGATAGAATCGTGCCCAAGAAAACCTGCGTACCTAGAAAAAAAATTAAAAAAAACAGAATTAAAAGTTTTGATTTGGAAAAAGAATAGTTTTTTATTGAAATTCTAAAAATTAAAATAAAAATAATAGAAATAAATAGAGTTTGAGGAAAAAGAGTTCTTATGAAGAGATTGCAGCCTCCGGTTGCCTCGATCTGCCTTGGGTTCAATCCTCGACTTTTAGGTGATCCTTCTCGAACAAAATAAGCCAATTATAGTGGAAAAGAACGCCTACGACCACCAGCTCCAAGATTTTAGACTTACAATTTAGCGGAACTTAACTCTAGCCAACAATCGCTTTTGTGGGATCATCTTATGCTAGATCATCACTTCTCAATGGCGAATACCACGCCACTTTGTCTCTTGGGCTCGCCAACCTCTGACGCAGTAAGCTGACGAACCGACTGTGCAACCTTCCCAAAACATATAAAGCGGTCGCCTTTGCACACGTTGAAAAGATCACCTTTTAAGGGACATGGATGGAAACGTTAGCCCTGTAATGTAGAGAAACGATGAATACTCGTCGAGAAGGCTAAGTACAAATTCTAAGCCTCATGAATCCTTTTTGGGGAACTTTGACAACCTTCGGCTAGATAGATTTTGTGGCTCATGCTTTTTGGGAAAAAAGAAATAAATATAATAGAAATAGAATTTTTATTAAAAAATATGGAAAGAACAAAAGACTAAACTTTATGGGGGGAGAGAGTGTTTACTGAAAAAGAGATGAGACAAATTTGTGTCACTCCATCCCCTATTTATAGTACTAGGAAACCTAGTCTATTGCTAATTAAATTCTAAAAGATAAATACAATTAAATAAAAATAATTAAAGATAAATACGATTAAATAAAAATAAAAGCTAAAATTAAATCTAAATAATAATCCTTAATAATTATCCTAATATAATTAGAATTAAAATAGAGGCTTGTACTATAAAATCTCTTATTTTGCATTTTTGCTCCCAAAATCTTCGACACTTTGCATTTTTAGCACCAATTCTTTCTTACTTCACATGCTGGCTTAATTTAACTTTAAATTCATGCTTTTTGCCCCTAAATTTCCTTTTTCCTCCAATTTAGTCCCTATAAGATAAAAAAACCATAAATAGCTCGAATTAGTAGGATCATAGACATAAAAATATGTCATCCTAGAGTATTATCAAATCCCCCTACTTAGTCCATGCTTGCCCTCAAGTATGGTTCCTAACCACTGTGAAAATTAGATCTTGCCATGAAAGAAATACTACTCCAAAGTTTTATAACAAGTAGGCCTAATGCATATGAAAAATAAAGAGAACCTTTAGCTTGCTTAAAGTAAAACTAAAAAATATTCCAATTATTACACACAAAAATTAAAATCCACTTGTATTATTTCATGAAAATTAGGTAATTTAATAAACTTACCAAGACACCTTATTTGTTTCCACCTTTAGTCCCCAAATTATTATTATTAATACATCCTTTTTTTTTTCTTTTTCTATTTTTTTCTTTTTTCTATATTATTATTATTATTATTATTATTATTATTATTATTATTATTATTATTATTATTATTATTATTGCTTAAGAATACATCGAACCTTTTGACGCGAAGAGAGATGACAGCCAAGCACCCCACCCTGGTTACTCAGCCTAACATATTCCTAAAAAAATTATTTAATTCCGGTCAGCGGAGTTACCTAACACGTCACACAACCTTTTGAAGCGAAATAAGATAACAACCCAAGCACCCTACCTCGATTACTCAGTTAGTTACGTTTTAAGCTGTACTCATAACCACAGAAACATCACAATTTATTATAATGGAACAAAATTTTAATTTAGAGGACGAAGGAAAATAATCAAGTGTCAAAAATAAGTTTCAGCAACCACCTAACAGTCATGAACAGAAATTCAAGATGTAATTTTCATTAAGTGTCCTCTTTTCATTTAGACTTAATCAATTATACTATAAACAAGATAGGGTTAACTTTATCGATCATAATTATTCAGCCTAAAAGAAATAAAACAATGGAGATGAAATCAAATAAGCAAAATCATAACTAACTCAGTAGACAAGGAGCATGCATGTGGGTCAAACAGTGGGCAAGTCGTGGTCAAATTCTTGGGTATGAAAAGAGGCAAAACATTTTTTTTAAAAAATTATATGGGCAGCAACAATCAAAGAAGCAACATTTAAAATGATAGATATAATGAGGAATGCCTTCCCCTACTTAAAACACATAGCCCTCGATGTGGAATAAAAATAAATAAATAGGCAGAAGAAAAGTTTAGAATAACTCCCCATATAGTTAATGTCATTCGTATAAAGTACAAGTAAGATCAACCATCTACTAGCCAAGGGTGTCGAGTTGTGGCTCGATGCGCTCTAAACGTTGCTCGACAGTCATGGGAGGTCATTCTTGATTGGGTACGTCATGCTGATTTTGCTGTCGAAAGATTCATTCAGCCGGCGAAGAGCGGACACCTGGAGGGACAAAACAAAATGAGAAAGGGGTGCCAAGAAGCAATCCTTTCGAGTCGAGGTAGCGAGCATCTAATGGATCGGCCTGGCAAGCAACATGTAAGTCTCAAATAGAAGCGTTAGAGCCATGTAAAGAAAATAACAGTTGTGTAATAAAAGAGCCCAAAATTAGAGGACACTTTGCATTTGTAACATGTTCAAATTGAAGCGCATACCGATAGCCCAAATTAATCGGATAACCGGTGCACATACATCATAATAAGAATAATTCTGTCTTTGAGATGGTAACCGGAGCATCACGTCGGCCTGAAAAATTATAAGCTAAATAACAATGTATGTAACACAAGATAGGGTTATGAAACCACAAATCCTTTGATATTTTAGGGCTATACATGGTCTCGACATTATTTGTTAATAAAGTAAAAGCCTCGACAGCCTTACAATTTGCAGGAAAAGTACATAGGTTGTTCTCATAATCGGTGGTCATAGTATAGTCCTCTGAAACAAAAGATAATGCAATATTAAAATCAGTAATGGACAAACTATGCATAGCACCAAGCAACCGAAATATTATAATGCTCGGTGTGTCCAAGGAAACGCGTCCGTTCCACTAAAAATGAAAAGTAGAATAGAACTCCAAAACTAGCTCGTAATAAGCACAGCGAGTAACATCAAAATTTTCAACCCAACCAATATTGCAGAAATAATCTATAACAGCAGTTTCAATATTTAAAGCAGCCAAAACAGAAATTGATAAACATTTGCAAGGCACTATCTGTTTATGTCGTAGACGATCATACCTGCCCCTATCGGTGGCTGAAGAAAATGTTAAGTTATCGTGTAAGTGGCACTCCGGTGGTAAAATATTGACACAAGATCTGTAGGTTCGACCACGAATAGGTATCAGGCAGTGGTCATCGTAAATATCAAAGGTACTGGCGTAAGTGGGTTGTGCGATACTGTTAGTGTCAAAATTGGAGGAAGAACTCGGGGACACCTGTGTTGGTTGGGTCGAACGGTGTGGTGGCTGACGATGAGATCGCCATCGCGACGGTTCGGGAGTCGAGTCCAACGGTGGTGTTGAGGCGTGTGAAGTAAGCCGTGGGTTGCGACGATGGTGGAAAGCATAGAAGAGGCGGTTCGGCATGTAGAGGTGAGTAAGGTGATGGTGAGTGGCTACTGCGTAGAGGAAAGGGAGAACAGTCGACCGCGGTGCGTAGTGGGGAGGGAAAGTGTGGCGGTGTCGCATTTGACGGAGAAAAAAAGTACGATAAAGAAAAGAATGGTGAGTGCGAGTGGTATGGTGTTAGAGAAGATGAGGAAGAGACGCGCAGTGGAGAAGAAGACGAAAAAGACGCGCCGTCAGTTAAATTGATACTTTAGGGTGCCAAAAATGGCACCGGCTGCTGTTGACGGTGAAGGATGGTTTGGCGGTGGTTCAACATCATGTTCTCACCATAGTGGTCGAAAATCAGTGTTAGAAAGGGTAGGAAAAAGGTTTCGATGACTGATGGGGGTGTTTTGATTTTTTTAGGAAAAAATGGGTTAAAATTTTTAGGGTTTGGGGTTTTATTTGGCTGAAAGGGGTGTTTGGCTGTAGGATTTGGGTAGTCTGTGGGCTGGTATGCACTATTCTTAGTTGGAATAGGGATAGGATAAGGGCTGCTTGCATGTAAATTTTTGTTTTTCTCCTTTTTTTTTTTTCTATTTTCGCCTTAGTTTACCTAGACGGAAGAAGAGAATTTTATCAATATCCAAAAATAAAGTAATAAATAATAAAATAAAATAATAAATACCAATAAAATAAAATATAAAATATAAAAATAAAGAAAAGTAAATAAAAATAAAGGTTAGGTTGCCTCACAACAAGCGCTTGTTTAACGTCATTAGCTCGACCCCATGAATGGTTCTATGGTGGTTCCAAATGGATTTTTTCAACTGTGTGGACTTGAAAATTCTCATAAAATGGCTTCAACCATTGGCCATTGACTATGAACCACTTTCATGTTTCTTCACTCTCTATTTTAATCGCACCATGTGTGAATACTTCAGTCACAATAAAAGGTCCTTACCTTCGAGACCGAAGCTTTCTTGGGAATAATTTTAATATAGAGTTATAAAGTAAAACTTTTTGTCCTACCGAAAAATGCTTCTAAGCTATTTTCTTATCATGAAACAACTTTGTCTTGTCTTTATAAATAAGAGCATTCTCGTAGGCATGACTACGAATCTCTCCAAATTCTTAGATGTTTAATTTTCTTACTCGTCCTGTGGGTTCTATCTCCATGTTACATTATCGAATAGCTCAATAAGGTTTATGTTCCAACTCAATCGGAAGATGGAAGCTTTGCCAAAAACAAGTCGATAGGGGTCATGCCAATTGGTCCCTTATACGCTGTTCGATAAGTCCAAAATGCATCATTTAGCCGAAGACTCCAATCCTTTTGGTTGGGTCGAACTGTTTTCTCCAAAATAGTCTTGATTTCCCTATTCGAAACTTCTGCTTAGCCATTCATTTGGGAGTGGTAAGCTATAGATACACGGTGGTGAACTCTGTGTTTTGTCTATAGTGCCTCTATGACTTTATTGCAAAAGTGGGTGTCACGATCACTAATCAAAGCTCGAGGTGTGCCAAACCTAAAAAAAATAGTTTGTTTTAGAAACTCCACAACAGTTTTAGCATTATCATTTCGAGTAGGCTTTGCTTCTATCCACTTAGAAACATAGTCTACAGCAAGAATTATATATATGTTTCTAAATGAGGAAATAAATGGGCCCATGAAATCAATGCTCCAAATATCAAAAATCTCACATACATGAATCGGGGATAGGTACATTTGATTTTGTTTAGTGATGTTACCTGTATGTTAGCATTTATTGCAAGACTTAAAAAAATTATATGCGTCCCGAAAAATTGTGAGCCAATATAGGCTACACTTCAATACCTTGTAAGCAGTCCGTTTAGGGCTAAAGTGACCTCCACAAGCTTCTTTATGACAAAAAGTAAGGATAGAGGTTACCTCAGTTTCTGGAACACATCAGCTTATCATCTGATCTGTACAATGTTTCTATAAGTATGGGTCATCCCAGATGTAATATTGAGCCTCTCGTCTAAGCTTGTCCTTCACGAAGCATGCTAACCCTAATGGCAATGAACCTATGGCTAGGAGATTTACCATATTTGCATACCATAGGAAACACGCCTCGGTCGAAAATAGGCTTTCATCAGGGAATTCGTCCTTTATAGGAATGTCATCATCATGTATTTTTAACCTACTCAAGTGGTCGACTACCAAGTTTTCGCACCCTTTTTTATCTCGAGTCTGATGTCAAACTCTTAGAGCAGCAAAATCCATCTAATGAGCCTTGGTTTTACTTTCTTTTTCGCGATCAAGTACCTGAGAGCTGCATGGTCAGAAAAAATAATTACTTTAGATCCCAATAAATATGACCGAAATTTATCCAAAGCAAATACAACAACTAAGAGTTCTTTTTCTATGATGGTGTAGTTGCTTTGTGCAGCATCTAGGGTTTTTGAGGCATAGCAAATGACATGAGGCTCTTTGTCTATCTTTTTCCCTAACACAGCCCCACACTGCATTCGCTTGCATCGCACATAATTTCAAAAGGGTAGTTCCAATCCGGTGGTTGAATTATAGGAGCGGAAACCAATTTCTACTTGAGTGTATCAAAATCCTCCTTGCATTTTGGGCGGAACTCAAATTTCTTATCCTTCTGCAATAATTCACACAGTGGTTCAGCTACTTTTGAGAAGTTTTTTATAAAATTGTAAAACCCTGCATGGCCAAGGAAAGAACGTATTTCCCTCATAGTAGAGGGATATGGCAAAGAATTTATAATGTTAGTTTTGGCCTTATCGACCTCAATTTTCTTAGCTGAAACTATATGACCTAGAATCAAACCTCTGTCTACTATAAAATAACACTTTTCATAATTTAAGACAAGATTAAATTCTATGCACTTATTTAAAATTATTGTGAGATTTTTAAGGCATTCATCAAAACAATTTTCATGTAGAGTAAAATCATCTATAAAAACTTCGATAATTTTCTCTACATATTCAGAAAATATACTCATCATGCATCTCTAGAAGGTGACTGGTGCGTTGCAAAGTCCAAATGGCATCCTTCTGTACGCAAATGTGTCGAATGGGAACGTAAAAGTGGTTTTTTCCTAGTTCTCTGGTGCAACTGGGATTTGGAAGTAACCTAAGCATCCATCAAGACAACAAAAGTGAGTTTTACCAGCTAAACACTCAAGCATTTGATCTATAAAAGGAAGAGAGAAATGATCTTTTCTAGTGTAAGAATTTAACTTCCTGTAATCAATACAGACATGTCACCCATTTTGCACTCGGGTTGGTACCAAGTCACTTTCAGCATTTTTCTTTACTGTCATGCCCGTTTTCTTGGGCGCGACTTGCACCGGACTTACCCATTTGCTGTCATAAATGGGATAGATTATGTCAGCATCCAACAACTTGATTATTTCCTTTTTTACTACCTCCATCATATTCGGGTTCAGCTGTCTTTGTGCCTCTCTCTTTGGTTTCATGTTTTCCTCTAAGTAAATCTTGTGGGTGCATGTTAAAGGACTTATACCTTTTAAGTCGGCAATGGTCTAGCCAATCGCCTCCTTATGACTTTTTAATACCTGGATCAAACTTTCTTTTTCGAGCTTAGAGAGTTTATTTGAAACTATAATCGGTAGGATATAACCTTTCCCCAAAAAATGTACACTTAAGATGTTCGGGAAGCGATTTTAATTCCAAATCTGGAACCTGCACAATAAAAGGTAAAATTTTAGTGTTTGATGGACACAATAATTCATTAATAGATTCATAATCATCTAATATAAATTTAGATTTATCTTCATAAATGGACTCAAAAGTCTCCTCTACTAATGAGTCAATTATGTCAACACGGTTTACGCTCATGATTTCGCTTGGATGACTAATAGCATCATAAACATTAAACTTCACGATCTCCCTATCAAATTTCATCGTAAGAGTTTCGCTTTGAACGTCAATTTTAGTGATAACGGTACTAAGGAAAGGTCGACCCAATAAGAGGTCTGAAGATCCAAGAGTGTTATCCTCCTCTGTTTTTATCACATAAAAATCTACAAGGAAAATAAGTTTATTAACTTTTACCAATACATCCTCGAGGACTCCTTCGAGATACATAATAGAGATATCTGTCAACTGAATGATAACACCTGTTTTTGTCAAAAAAACCTGCGTTAAGTGATTCATAAATAGAAAAAGGCATTACATTTATTGAGGCTCCTAAATCACACATAGCCTTCTTAATTCCCAAATGGCCTATTTTGCATGGTATTGCAAACATACCCCTATCTTAACATTTCGCTGGCATTTTCCGCTGTAACACTGTAGATACATTCTCAACAACACTTACCTTTTCATTATCTGTTAATTTTTGTTTGTTGGTGCAAAGGTCTTTAAGGAACTTGGCATACCGCGGAATCTATCTGATAGCATCCAACAGTGGCATGTTGATCTCGACATTTCTAAATGTTTAGAGGATCTCTTTATCTTCTTTACCTTTTCGACATTGATTTAATCGTCCTGAAAATAGAGGTTGAATTTTCGGCAATAGAGGTTTTGCTCGGACCTATTCGTCGTTTTTAGCCTTTTCCTGGGCAATTTCTTGGCCAAGAAATCTGTCAGGAATTGGTTCCAGCATCTTTCCACTTTGCAGCGTCACTGGATTCGCGTTTTGTCTCAGGTTTGGTTCTGTTTGTTACGGTAGCTTCTTTTGAGAACTCATTTTCTCAATTGATGTGGTCAATTCTCTTATAGATGCCTCGATTTTCTGTTGAAAATCAAACATATTAGCTGCTAATTTATTGACCAAAGTTTCTAGAGAATTAGCTGAATCTCGTGGCTATTGTGGAACCCGATTTGGGTATGGCTGGTTATATCGTAGATTGGGCCTATAACTCAAGTTGGGATGGTCCATCTATCCTGGGTTGTAGGTATTAGCGTAGAGGTCATATCGCCTCTGTGGTGGCCAAGGGAAATTTTCCACAGCATTTAAATGAGCCATAGTATCATCATACAAACTGGGACATGCATCAGTTGTATGTTCAGGTGTAGCACATATTCTGCATACTCGGGCTGGTTTTGCTTTTTCTGCAACAAGAGAATTTACAATATTAGTAAGTCTATCAATTTTATCTTCTAACGTTGAATTACTTAGCTGGTGAACCCTTCTAGAGGGTTCAGGATTGGCTCGGAATTGCTAAGTATTTGCAGCCATCGTGGATATCAAGTCCTTTACTTGTTGGGAAGTCATGTTGACCAATACTCCTCCACTGGCGGCATCTACCATGTTCATCTCTATAGGTTTCAAGCCTTCATAAAAATATTGGAGAAGAGATTGTTCCATTATACCGTGTTGTGGGCAACTCACACACAGCTTTTTAAATTACTCCCAATAGTCATAAAGAGACTCTACTTCTTTTTATCTTATTTTAACGATCTCTCTTCTTAATTCAGCTGCACGTGATGTTGGAAAAAACTTATTTAGAAACAAATGAGAAAGATCAGCCCAAGTTGTAATAGATCCAAGGGGTAGATAAAATAATCATTCCCTAGTAGAATCTACTAAGGAAAAAAGGAAAGCACGCAATTTAATTTGATCCTTAGTTACCCCTTAAGGTTTCATACTAAGATAAACCATATAAAACTCTTTTAGATGTTTGTGGGGATTTTCGTTTTGCAATCGACGAAAAATTGGCAGTAGCTGATTGTTCTGCTGGAGCTTCGACCAGTTGCCGAATCGTTTGAGCCATTGGTTGATATGCTAGATTTGGGTTTTCATTAACCCTAGCATTAAGCACTTCTTCTAGTGAATCGACTTCTATTTTTTCGCTTTCAAATGTTTGAGTAGGATTTTCGTTAACCCTAGACTCTACTTCGTCGTCGATTCTAATTTCTGGTAGTAGGTTACTCTGAGTCCCAACCACTCCTGACTGCTTTTTCCGTAACTTTATCTCCTTACGATTAGCTCTTGCAGTCTTCTCTATTTCTGAATCAAACGCAAGAGTACCTAGAGTAGATCTAGTCATAAGAAACAAAGAATAAGATTAGTACGTTACCAATCCCTAGCAACAGTGCCAAAATTTGATGCGGTCGTTGAGAGCACCAAAAAGATCCATCCCTATAAAATAATGAAAATAATAAAA
This sequence comes from Gossypium longicalyx, assembly GCA_025698465.1. Classification (NCBI taxonomy): domain Eukaryota; kingdom Viridiplantae; phylum Streptophyta; class Magnoliopsida; order Malvales; family Malvaceae; genus Gossypium; species Gossypium longicalyx. The sequence continues at coordinate 43,808,153 of CM046999.1, forward strand.
ATAATAGTATAAGGGAAGTAGGGTCAAATCCTCAGGGACCGAATTTGCACAATTTCTTGTTCCTCGAAACCCTGGACAGAATCGTGCCCAAGAAAACTTGCGTACCTAGAAAAAAATTTAAAAAAAAACAGAATTAAAAGTTTTGATATGGAAAAAATAAAATAAAAACAGATTTAAAAGTTTTTATTGAAATTTCAAAAATTAAAATTAAAATAATAGAAATAAATAGAGTTTGAAGAAAAAGAGTTCTTATAAAGAGATTACAGCCTCCGGTTGAGTTGATCCGCCTTGGGTTCAATCCTCAGCTTTTAGGTGATCCTTCTCAAACAGAATAAGCCAGTTATAGTGGAAAAAGATGCCTATGACCACCAGCTCCAAGATTTTAGACTTACGATTTAGTGGAACCTGACTCTAGCCAACAATCGCTTTTGTGGGATCATCTTATGTTAGATCATCACTTCTCAATGGCAAATACCACGCCACTTTGTCTCTTGAGCTCGCCAACCTTTGACGCAGTAAGCTAACGAACTGACTGTGCATCCTTCCCAAAACATACAAAGCGGCCGCCTTTGCACACATTGAAAAGATCACCTTTTAAGGTATATGAACGAAAACGTTAGCCCCGTAATGCGGAGAAACGATAAATACTCGTCGAAAAGGCTAAGTACATATTCTAAGCCTCATAAACCCTTTTTGGGGAACTTTGACAACCTTCGGCTGGATAGATTTAGTGGCTCATGCTTTTTGGGGAAAAAGAAATAAATATAATAGAAATATAATTTTTATTGAAAAATATGGAAAGAACAAAAGGCTACCTATATCAACATTAGCCCTAAGGACCTCTCAGGGTTTGTTGCTGTCAGGTCTTTTATTGCTTTTTTGCCGTTTTTTCTCTACCATCTCGAGCCATGTGTTGAATAAATATTAGCCTTTTCTTCAAAAAAAATAGAGTCTTGTGCTATAAAATCTCTTCTTTTGTATTTTTGCTCCCAAAATCTTCCACACTTTGCATTTTCAGCACCACTTCTCTTCTACTTCACATGCTAGCTTAATTTAACTTTAAATTCACGCTTTTTGCCCCCAAATTTCCTTTTACCTCCAATTTAGTCCCTCTAAGATAAAAAACCATAAATAGCTCAAATGAGTAGGATCATACCCAAAATAAACATATAATTAAGTCATAAAAATATATCATCCTAGAGTATTATCATTAGTCCCTATAAGATAAAAAACCATAAATAACTCAAATTAGTAGGATCATACTCAAAATAAACATATAATTAACACATAAAAATATGTCATTCTAGAGTATTATCATTATTGTATGTAAAATTTATAATTCTATGATATTATATGAATTAACGAAAATATATTTTATTGTTCATTATTATATTATATTGACAATTAAATTACTATTTATCTTTTTTTATTAAATTTATAAACCTAATACTCATATTCTAAAATATTTATTTCAAAACTCAAATATATAATACTAAACCCAAACCCAAATAATATACTCATTATTATCCAACATCAAAATAAATAAATTATAGTCCAAATCTCAAGTCTAAAATTAAAAGAAATTAAATCAGATACTCAAATATAATTTGTAAAATTTAAAGCCCAATTTAAAATCTAATTTAATAAAAATAATATTTTATTAAGATATTAATTTTTAATAATATTTTATGTATGACTAATTATAATTATAAATATATACATTAATATACTAAATTACACATAATTATTGATACTATATCTTTTATTATAATCTATAATATACACTACAACAGAATGTGCAAATGGCGGCAAAGACTAGCAGCGTTTGCAGGAGAAAACGTCACCCCGCTTGACCATTCAAGATGTACATTGTAAGAAACGCCACTATGTGTTTTCTCACACCGTGGGAAAAATATTAGTGCCATAGGTTTTGCGGCAGTTGAACTCCGGAATGCCTTTGTACAGGGGCGAAGCCAGGGGGCTGGCATGAACCCCGGCCCCCTAAAATGTAAATTTGCTCTTTTGGCCCTTAAAATTTTTTAAAAATTTTAAATTAGTAAAAGTAAAATTACACTTTAGCCTTCTAAAATTATAAAAATTCGATTTAATCATTTATAAATTATAAATATATAAATTATAAAAAATTAAAATTTTATCCTGCTCCTCTACATATTTATTTTGGATTCGTCCCGCCTCTATAGGCTCCACAAATAAGGGCGAATTTAAGCGGACGCGGCTATACGTATAAAAAATGAGTGGTGATAGCTTGGAAGCACCACAATTTCTTTAGAAATTAGTGGCGATAGCATGGAAACATCGGAAATCTTTAAAATAAATATTTTTTAAATTTTGTTTATTAAAAATATATATTAGTTTAATTTTTTATTTATTAAAAGAACATATCGTGGCGTTTTGTCTCTAATCGCTTAGTAGCATATTCGCTGTGGTAATTAAATGACGCCGTGAAATAATCTTGAAGATAAAAGTTTCCTAATTTTATTATTTTGATTTTTTATTTATTAAAAGCAGGTACCATACTGCGGAGTTCTGATTTTAGCGCTGCAAATTAGGAGCATTCTAGCAGCGTTTCGCGATATCGTGTCATATAACGGTATTCTGATTTCCAAACGAAACGTTGCGATTGTTCCCTACTTTTACCCGACCTTCTTTTCTTCTTTGCCAAAAACACCAAATCAAAAAATTTTACAATCCCTAGCCACTGGCCGTCGACGGTCAAAGCCATCACTACTCGTCGCTTGCCGCTGGGTTCCTCCTACCCACCCATTCTCAGCTTCGTTTGTCTGTTTTTCCCAGTCATTCTCAAAAAATGCCACAATTGTTGCAATAATAATATTAATTATTATTGTATATTATTATTTATTATTATACTAGTTGAAATATATTTTAAGTTTCTATATTTTTAATATATTTAAAAGTTAACTTCTTGCTATATTATATCATATAGTATCTAAAATATTAATAGCTTATATATATGCATAAATAATTAAACATTATAATATTGTGGAATATTATATCTTCTATTATAATTTATATTATAATAATAGTTATATATGTATTAATATTTTTAGTGATAATTATATATTATATAATTATTTTATGTATTAGTAATATACTAATTTAGTATATAAATTTAACGTCAAATCAAATAATGGATTTAAGTTTCAATAATAGTTATAGTATATTATAATATTTTCATTAAAATTTTATTTTATAGATTTTAATAACTATTAATAATATATATTTAATATACATATATATACTTATAGTATTAAAATATTTTATATTAAATTAATATTTTTAAAATTTTATTTCACTTTATAATTTAACATAAGAAATTATTATTAATTACTCTTCCTCTATTAATAAAATTTTCATATAAATGAAATGCTTATAATACATTTTCAAAAAAATAAAAAAATTATCTTTTATTTTTATTTTTATTTTATTTTTATCTTAAGTAATATTATAAAATTTTATTAATTATTAATGTCTATTATGGATGTTCAATTATAAGCTTGGATATATTACAAGCACGAGCTTTCTTGGGCTCAAGTTTTATCTGTACAAGCTCAATTTAGCTCGGGGCCCAATAAGACTCCAAACATTAACAACCAAATCCCTCACAACACAAACCCAAACCTAAATCAACTACTTACCCAAAACTTAAGTCCAATTTCAAACCCTAGCCCAATACCTAAAAAAAAAAAAACAAAACAAAAAAGAAACCCAAGCCTAACGTAATTGCCTCTGCCCTCTGTCCCATCGCCCCATGCCAGTCAACCACCTGCTCCACCACCCTATCGCGTCACCACCCTCCACTTGCGCCTGCAAGAATTAAAATGAAAATGTCAAGCAAATGGACAAATACTTTGTAAATGGCTATATAAGCCTTGCAAAATTTTGTATTTTGAGGGGGGGTCTCTGGACATTTTCTTGAACAAAAAAAACAGTAGCAATTCAAAGCAAAAATAACAACAAAGCAATTGGAGTAGAAAGGAAGTTTAAAATCGGACTAAGGTTTTCTTTTCTTTTTATTTATTTATTTATTTTCCTATTTTCGAATCTATCTCTTCCTATACATATATTAAAATATATCAAAAATATATTTTAAAAAGAATAAAAAAATGAAAAAACGGCGGCGGGCCACGGTGGCGGCCGGTCGGAAATCTCGCCGGACCTTCAGCCCTGCAGAGAAAAAAAAGGAGAGGATTTTTTTTTTAAAACAAATGAAAGTGAGCTTTTTTTAAAAAAAAATCTGACTTATATAGGCCCCAAAACGACGTCGTTTTGCCTAGGATCCGCCTGTTTTTGAAGCGGAGGAGTTATTTGTGCTTTTGGCCCTTCCGTTTTTTTGTGGTTTCGCAATCAAGTTTTTTTTTTAATTTTAAGTTTTACCCTAAAATTTATTTCGGTTTCAATTTGGTCCCTCTTAGTGCTGTGCGTTTTGGGAGGATGAGATGTTGCCCATTTCGGTCCTCCCTTGTTATCCGCGCGCCCAAATTGGTCCTTTCCTTTGTATTTTTATTCCGAATTGGCCCCGAACTTTTACTTTGAGTTCAATTTAGTCCTTTTTTTGTTATTTTCAATATTGTAATTAAATTAATTAATCTAATATATTATTATTATTATTATTATTATTATTATTATTATTATTTTGTTAATATTACTATTATAATTATAATTTATTTTTTGTGTTTATTTGTTTATTGTTTTATTATTAATTCATTAATTTATTATTATTAACATATTATTATTATTATTATTATTATTATTATTGTATTATTATTACCTTTTTATTATCATTACTATTGTATTATTACTATTATTATTATATTTTCTTTTTGCATTTACAAATACGTTATTATTTTTATATTAACTAATTTAATATATATATTATTATTTTTATATTAACTAATTTAATATATATATTTTTAGCACACTTATTTTATTTATATATCATTACTCTTATTTTTATCATTTCATCATTTATTTTATTTATATCTTTCTAAATAATTGCAAACTTTAGATTATTTATTATTTGTATTATTGTATTATTACTATTTATTTTAACCATTATTATTACTATTATTTTTGCTTTTATTATTATTACTATATTATTTTTATTTTCTACTATTATCATTATTATTAATACTAATATTAATATTCTTATTATTACTATTATTATTATTATTATTATTCCTATTATTATTTTTACTGCTAATATTTATTATCATTTACTATTTTTTACTATTGTTTATTATTATTTTTACTACTTTTACTTATATTCGTTAGTATCATTATTAATTTTATCTGTATTTTCTTTACTATTATTTTTATTATCATTATTTATTTATTATTATTGTTATTATTATCGTCATATTATTATATATGTTTTATTACAAATTGCGCTTTAAATATTATTTATTTTAATTTGGTTCTTTATTTTCAATATTTTAAACTTTTTCCTTTAATATTTATTTATTCATTACTTTATTATTACTGTTCTCACTATTATTTATTTATTTATTTCATCTTTACTTATTCATATTCATACGTATTATTATTATTGTAATTTGTTTGTTAATATTATGACCATTATAGCATATTAGTACTATCATAACATTCATTTGTTTATCATATACTCGACTCGTATAGTTGTTTCATATTATTGCATTATTTTTCCCCCATGCTATGTTTAAATATAATCGGTTATCTTTGAATCACATTTCGAATAAGCCCATGTCGTTTTAACTCACATTTGATATAATTTTTAAGAAACAAAGAAATTTTCAAAGTAAGGCAATGTTCTGTATTTAGAAATTCGAGAGATCGTGCCCTAACGTATTGGGTTTCAATTTTTCTCGTTTGATCCAAATGACTGAATAACCTTTTGAAATTAAAACCCGTGAGTTTTGAAAATCAAAAGACCAACTTATTCTCGAAGGTCTGAAATGTTGTGTCCTAACATACTGGACGTGACATTTTATTTCTTCAGGACAAGAAGGTCTTTAGAATCCATTTTGATTTACTCAAGCAAATTCTTCGTATAGATCAACATAAAAAAGGGATAGTATTCAAAATTCTTTTCGAATTTTTAAATTTCGACATTAAGACATTAATTAATCAATTAGGTACCAATTTTGGGCGTTACGAGGGTGCTAATCCTTCCTCGTACGTAACCGAATCCCGAACCCGTTTTCTCAAATTTCATAGACCAAAATCGTTGTTTTAGTAAATCAAAATGTTTTATTAAAATGACCAAATTTCTAGGTGATCCGGTCACACCTAAATAAAAAAATATTGGTGGCGACTCTCAATTTTTGTTTTTATTTTCAAAACCAAAGTCGATCACTATTTTTCAAAAAATGGTTTCGACATTGTCGATCTTGGATTTTTTTTGGGCTTCAGCTTTTTCAAATTCGGATCATTAGGGCTTGAAGTTTTTAATAGAGGGACTAAAATGTAATCTAAGATATAAAACATGATATTTTATGATATTTTTACCATTTATAAATTATAATTATTCATGAAAATAATTATATCACCGACCATAATTAATATACTAATAAATAGATCTTAGAGTAAATATAATAATGATAATTTGAAAGTATAGCATCCACTTTTTTTTACTGTTAAAAAATAGAGATTTTGTTTTTAATTAGGCTTTTTAACTTTTATTTTGGGAAAAAAAAAGAAAAAACTTATTGAAATAATAAAAATAAAAGGTATAATGGTCCAAGATTTAAGATTACACATGTTATCTAAGAGAACCTAAAATGGTTGGTATTAGGATTATATCCTACATTTAGACATTGACATTATCTTTGAGCATGTGAGATTACAAGGTAGTTAGAATGATAAGAATCCAAACAATGTATTCTTATTCCAAAATATGATATATAACGTCATATTTGGTTAACCGAGCAAACCTTAATTGCATGTACAACAAAAAGATAAATTTAAATCTGAATTCGATATAAATAATTTAGATAAGATTATTCATTGAGAATTTAAGTTCATTAAATATAAGAATTTAATAAATAAAAATTTTCTCTTTTTTTCACCAAGCCATTTGCTTCTTATATATTGTTTTGCCAAGCAGTGGTGCCAACCTCCGAGTTGGCTATCACCCATCTTTTTCTCCCTTCCACTAACCTTTTCTTTCTTGCTTTTTCTCATTCACTTCACATATCTTCTCTCTTTTTAGTTTGTAGATCTATTTTGTGGGAATCTTTGTTGTCTTCACAAGTTGTGATGGACAGATGATGGCACCTGTCGTTTGCTAAAACTCCACCGGCCACTAATAATTTTTCTTGAAAAGTGGGTGGTTCTTCGCCAGCTTCTTAATATGTTTTTGTTTTGAGAATATTTCAGAATAATAAATGACTTCACGAGTCAATTTAGACCTATGTTGTTTTAAGTTTTATATGTTTTTTTTTATTTTTCTATTGTTTAATAAGTTTTTAGTTTTAGAAGTTTTTGTCAACTCTTGTAGCACTATTTTTAGTCTTGCTTATACATGTAACCTTAGTTTTACAAGTGATTATTTTAGGGAAGGCTTAGTTGTTGTCCTCTCCAGTTTGGTGAATATTCGATTCTTTTATCGATTTTTGCTCAACACTTTAGACCATCTGGGGTTGATTTCCTTATCGTATTAAGTGCTTGCAATCACTCTAGATATGTTGTGCTTGAGTTGTGACAAAGCCAATTGTCAACGTATCATGATGTTCAATTGATGCTAAGGCTAAAGCTTTTGTTGTATTGATGGAGCTTGCCCTTCACCATCTACGACAAGTATTTGTTATTTTTTCTCCTGAATTGTATGGTTCCATTGTAATGCCCTAAATTATTTAACTTTGTTTTTATGAATTTTGACATAAATATGTATTTGCTTTAGTGGTGAAGTGTTCTGATTGTTTATTTGAGGTCTTGGGTTCAAATCTCATTTTTGGAAAATTTTGTTATTTTTTATCCTAGCCTTATCCCTATTGGATGAGTTATGTTAAATTTTCAGTGAACTCATATTAGAATGAGCTTGCTGGTTCAAGTGGTAAGGTGTTAGCTTACCTTAGGGTCTTGGGTTTGAACCCCTGTGTGAGTGAAGGATGTTATTTTTGCTTCTTTGAGTGTGTGTCGGTTCTTTCTGTAGTAGAAGTTTGGTGGGATTGGAAGTTTGTGTTGGTTGAGAGTTAGTGGGTCAGTTTAGTGGGATTCAGTTGTTATAATTGTTGGGGGTTCGATAATTTGGTTGTTCTTCGTTTGTTTGGGTAAATGCAAGTTCGTTTGGTTTGGTTTTCTTTTTTCTTTTTTTTTTGTTCTTTCCGCATGAACTAGCGTAACGGTGTGAAGTTAGAGAAATTAATTTTCTGTGAACGTATTGCGTAGGAGAAAACGGTGAACCTATGGATTTCGCTCCAACGGTCGAAACCGTGATAATAGTTGTTTTCGTCGGCGGTAAGTTTCTGTGCACTATTCGGATTTATGTTGTCAAGTTATTAATTAGTTGCTAAATCGGTGTTTAGGATATTGTTTCTAGGTTTCGAAGGTCTCGGGATTGCTCTCACATCAGAAACAAGTCAGGTGTGTAATGAAAATGCGAGAAAACGTTGATAGGCGAAATCTGAAAAATTGGCCTATCGACGCCACACTGGCGTGTGTCCAACCATGTGGTAGGCCGTGTGCTACACACGGCTATGTGACAGGTGTGTGTGGCTGTGTGGGTCACACGACCTAGGCCGATTTGGGTGTGTGGGCCGTGGGCCACACAGGTAAGGCCAATTCGGGAGTGTGAGCCACACTGACAATGTATTTTTTTTATTCCAAAACAGCTTTAAAAAAATTTTACATCCTTTTTTTTAATATTTTACTGTACTATTATAGATACTTGTCAGCCTTTAACCCTGATTGTAGAGTTTAAAAACTTAATTGATAATATATCAAATATTATTCTAAAAATAAAATAAAAAAATTGAAAAATAAAATAAATGGATAATAACTTCAGATAATCCGAACTTGCATGATCTATAATTATAATTGGACTGGAAATACAAAACAATGAATCTTGTTATTGACTCATGCATCCTTTGCACAATAAAAAGCTAAGAGAAAAGAAAAAGAGATTCTAAAAAAGTAAAAATATCTACTAAGTGTAGGTTGTTAATATTTTCAAGCAATGAGAACACACGTTAAAACCCACATTATTGTTATCCAAAAAATATCAATAGGGAAAAGAAAAAAAAAGCTAATTTGAAGGAAAAGTGCAAAAAGTGGACAAAATGCACTGAATTTAATGTGGAATTTAACATTCCACCTCAGCCAACCACATCATTTTCATAATCCTCTTAAAACTTTATTCTGGTTTTCTTCTCTATTGGTAAAAAAATAGGGCAAATTATATTTAAGGTAACTAAACTATTAGTAAGTTTATAATTTGGTCATTTAATTTTAAAAAGTTACAAAAACGGTCACTAAACTATTTAAAACCTTTTAGTTAAGTCACTTGGTTGTTAACATCGTTGTTGTATAGCCTTATTTATTTGCACCGCCTACACCAATCAAAAGCTCTTGTTTCTCTTTTTTTCTATAGTTCAATTTTTATATGAAACAACTTTGAACATCACAAATCAACGAACCAAAGTCCAAACAACTTTCTTCTTTAATCTTTGACACTGATTACCAAATCGGCTTGGATCTAAGGTATGTTATTGTACTTGTCAATGAGTATTGATTGACCGTATTGATTGTCGAATCGTCATTTGGAGCTAACTAGCCAGACTTTTTTCTTAAAAGAAAAAAAGAAGAAGAAAACTTAGCAACTCAATGACTTAAATAAAAACTTTCAAATAGTTCAATAACTTAAATGAAAATTTTTGAATAGCTCAGTGACCATGTTGTAACTTTTTGAAGTTGAGTAGCCAAAACGTAAATTTACGAATAATTTAGTTTCTTCATGTGTAATTTACCCTAAAAAATATTGTATCAGATTGTCAGTTAAATCAGTTTTTGTTTACTTATTTTTATCAGTAATGATTGGTAGTGTATAAAAAAGCATAATTTTTAACAGTTTACATCAATTTTAACCTATGTTATTTGTTTTGTGTTAGACAGGGACTAAGAACCAAACTAATCACAGAAATCTTTGATTTCTTTCATTTCTTATATAAAATTATAACTATTAACTATAATTTTGATTCCTTTTTTTTTTTTTCTTTCTTTTTAATTTCTATAACAATAATAATGATAGCAATGGTGGTAGCGCACCTTGGTTGGTAATAGAATACAAAATTAAAATAATTAAAAGAGACAAAAATGTTGAAGCCATTGATGTTAATGCTGGTGGGGTTGGCGATGGTGCTGCGCCGCTCCCAAATATCATTCCAAAGAAGTTGCCATCATCAGTGGGTCCTGCACTGCCAGTACTGGTGGTGCCGGTGCCACTGGGCACGGTGTTGCCGGTGTACCCTGGATAGGTATAGCTCCCAGTCTCTTCGCTGTACATATAATTGAACACGCACATGCGAAAAAAAAAAAAAGTCATACATCAAACTATAAGAGAAAAGGATTGCAAATGTTTAGTATAAATTTATTAGTCACAACATGAACATAACACAAATGGAAAATTAAAACACCATAATAAACGGGACATGAATCTTCAAATTTCTAAAAATCTTTATAAATAAGAACTATTAACGCGTCAAAACTTAGGGTTAAGTCCAGGTAATAACTCTTGACAATGGTGGCTAAAACCCTTAAGAAATGACAAAACATTTGGAGGGATCTAATTAAAAATTTTAAAATATTTGAAAAGTTTAATGAGAAATTCTAAATAAAAAATTTGGAAGGGAATTAAATGGTAAGTGTGGGATAAAGATTCTTAAAAAATCATATCTAAATATGTAGCCGACAAGGAACCAAAGCAAAAAAGGTTGTTAAAATAGCTAACATGGATGACATATAAGCAAGGGAAAGGAGTTATCACATTGACAAACATGTATGAAGGAAGGCTGTCTTGAATGTGTATGTATTTTTCCCCATTAATAAAGCAAATTGTCAATGTCTTATAGATCAACATCAGACGGTGAGGGGGCTCACGTTGATATACAGTTGGAAAGCAGATCAAAGAGAATATAAACTGACTCAGATGCTTCACCCCCACACCAACTTGAATGCCAAAAAGGATCACCTCTCCTATCTAGTTTAAAGCTAACCCTTTTTTTTTTCTTCTTTTCATACTTTTATCCATGTTTGCATCTTCGTGGTTTTTTGTTCCATACATTAAGGGTTTTTATATTCGACACATATTCAGATATTAGTATAGAATAGTAATGTTACGTAAATTACCCTAGAAAAGGGAAGACCTATCATCCCATGCAAAGGCACATGGTGTAGGGCAAAAGAAATCGTTAGAAGGCTAATCTTTACACAGATTCTCATTATTTACTTGCAGTATCTAATGGGGGGAAAAAGACTAAAAGATGGGGAATAAAGTAATTAATTATGGGATTTTGTTAATAAATGTTTTGAAAGAACTTTTTTAGATTTAATCTGTATAAGATTCGTTAGGCAGACTGTTTATAGGGATTGATTAAAAATTATTTATTTATAGTTTAAGGGTGGGTTTGGTGTAATTAATGCGTTAAGTTTAGGGTTTTTTTTTTGTCTCACGTTATATTATTGTTACAATATTTAATTTTATCGTCATTTCTATTTTTACACTATTCGCGAATTAACACATCTAAACGGTTAAGAAAATGAGCGATAACTATATCTTGTATTAATATGAGAATTCTGTTAATTAATACTTATGCATTCTTTATAGTTAAATATTCATTGTTCCAGCTTAGTTAGAAATTTGTCTATTTAATACCAAGCATTAAAATGAGGATGACAGTTAAGAAAGAGACGGGTAATACAGTTAAAAGCCTAATTAAATTGAAAAATTACCTAGACTCGCCGAAAACGCCGGCAGTGAAAGTGAGCTGCTGAATGAAGGCAGCGGATTTAGGCTGGATGCTGGAAGCTTTAGCGTACTGAGGACTTACATCGGCACCGGAAGGCACAAAATAGGCTCCATTTACCATTAAATCCCCTTCTGTTCTCCAGTTCCAAGATGCCCATTCCCTCTCATCCGTGTCCACTCTCTTTGTCACCTGTTCACGACTTTGCCAAAAGAATGTAAAATGAAAGTCGAACAAATTACTGCTATAAATTAGGGTTCACAAATCTAAACACCCCACGCGCCGCCACAGAGAGTGGGGAACATGAGTGCTCCCCCACTTGCAGAAATACATCCATTTCTGCGAAGCACAAGTCAAAAAAGTATACTAGCCACCCACCAAGAATAATTAATCAATCATTTAATTTGCCTCCCTTTTCCCTAATTGGTCGACCAGAAAGAAATAAAAAAAAAAAAACCATGCTTTAATTTTTATTTATTTATTTATTTTAACTCGATGATCATGTAAATCATAATCTGCGGTCATAATTTAAATATTAACATGAGGGTTTTACCTCTTTAGCATTAGGGTCCACTGGTGCAGTATAACGATTCCCTTGACTGTTGATGGTAGGGTTAGCACTACCGCCGATGGCATACATTTCCCAAGCCGTGAAATCATTATTGACAACATGTATATACCCTAACCGGCATCTCGGCATTCTTTGCACCAATGCTTCTCCGAAGTGATTAAAAGCTATCGTCACCTGCATCCCTGAATCAGCCAAATGCCTACCAACACAACAAAAAATAGGGGGACTAAATTTTGAAAGTTCAAAAGAGTATAGGGACTGGAAGCAGAATTAGACCTTTTAATACCTGTCATCATGGCCTAAAAGCATTACTTCATTATGGTGAGAAAAATAATTGTTACTAATGGTAATTCCAGTGGAGCCCATTATAGCATCAATAAGACCGTCAGTGCAGTAACTAAGGGCGCAATGATCGATCCAGATTTTCTGGGAACTGAAAATGGAGATCCCATCACCGTCCGATCTTCCTCTCCATCCAACATGCGTCGGCGACGAAGCAATGTCGGCGTTCCCCGATGGTTTACAATGGTGAACGTGGATGTTATGTATAATAACATGGGAGACATACTGCAATGTTATACACCCATTCCCGGTGACATGAACGGTGACACCACGGCCGTCGACGGTTTTGAAAGAGTTGAAAATCAGCTCGTGCTTCAGCTTGATGACCATGTTGGTTGAAAAGATGATCCAGAGGGGTTCGTCTTGTATGACTGCGTGGCGGAGAGTGCCTGGTTTGGGATTAGCAACGTCGTTGTCGGAGGAATCCACGACAGTGTAGATTCTGCCGCCTTTTCCGCCGAGGGTTCCTTGCCCGAAACCTATAGAACAGTCAGCTAAGCGTTGGCGGTTGTTGTACCAGTTGGGATCGCACCGCCAGCAATCATCGATGGGGTTTCCGGTTAGACATTGATCCTTTTGGCTTACAGATGGAGCTTGTCTTCTTGATATAGACACATTTAATCTCCTACAAAAGATTAAAACAAAGGGTTTCGAGTAAAATTTAATGTAAATTTTACGGGAAACAGGGGAGAAAATTCTTCGAAAAAAAGAGCTAAATTTGGAAAGAAAATGATGATATTTTGTTTGCCATTATGAGAAGTAAAGACAATGGGACTACATGTTTTTTTAGTCAAAATCCTTGTCAGAAAAATGGGATTTTTTACTTCTTTTCCACACAGAATCATGCAAGAAAATGGTTGAATCAAAGGGCATACCTTTGAACATCATGAACAACAGATTCAGGGTGAGGATGTTGGTGAGGGAGGCTAAGATTGAAGGCAGTTCTACCAAATGAAGAGAATGGACCTAAAATACATATTATGAGAATGCAGGTGAAAGGAAGCATCCTTGAAGAACAACAACAATGGAAGCTTTTCTTTTTCCTTGTTTTGTTTTGTAATGAAAAAGGTTCCTTATTTCAACAAATTATGTGTCTTTGATTTGCTTGTTATTCACCAGAAAAATAAAAAAAGAAGATAGGAAAATGTAAAACTTTGGACAACCAGAAGTGATTTAAATAATAAGTAATCTAAAATTCATGACGATAGACAAAGAATCTTTAAATCCCAATTAAAAAAAAAACCTTTTATTTAATTTTCTTTCTTTTGAAATGCTTTATGTAATCAGAAAGTAGAAGAAAAAAGAAGGAAACTACGTTTACATTAAAAACCTCTTCAGAACACACTCTGTTTTCCCCTGTTTTTTTCCCATCTTTTGCAGACTCTTATCAGTTTACATAAATTCTTGGCTTGTAGTCTAATTATTCTTAAAACATGAAATAATTAAACAAAATAATAAAAAGAAAGGCTAGAAAGGGTTAATTTATGAAGAAATTAGAAAGGAAAACAGGGGGCTCATCCAAGAAAAAAAAAAGAAGATAATGCAGAAAAGAAAACCTTTTTCTTCAATGGAAGGTAAAAGGTAATGTTTTGCCTTTGTTTGAGGATAGAGTTTCTTTACTGCATGGATTCGTATATTTGTTCCTTATTTTACCCTATAAGCAAAGCAGCCTACCAGCAGTCAGCCGTAGGCACAATTTATAGGTCAAAGTCAGTGTTACAATGTAAATCGTCATCTGATAAACAGCCATACTTTTCTTCTTCTTTTTTCCTACCAAAATACTAAACCAGCTATGAATAGCAGTATGGTGTTTGTTGTGATTGACAGATAAAAGAGAAACCTTCGTTGAAAAAGATTCAAGATTTTAGATATGATTCAAAGATTCAAATATTGCGGCCTCCTTTGAGTAAAACTTTTATTGATCTTTGAGTTTGAGTGGAAGTTGGAGGCCCGGGTTTTGCATGGTAGTGAAAATCAACTGTGTGTTCTTCTTCATTCGACGCACATGAATTCAATCAACGTACATGAATTTTGCATGAATAATAGTGAGTAGGGGTAGAGCCAATATATTTTTTAGAGGGTAGAAATGTCAAAGGGAATGTCGGAGTTTGGGTTTCAAAAACTACATATATTTATCAAGGAAGATGAGAAAAATTTCAAGAGATAACAAATATTTTTAAAAAAAAAATCAAATTAAATATAATTCAAATATCTTAATTTTTTTACAAAAATCATTAGTATTTTTCACAAAAATATATTTATAAAAAATTATATATAAAAATTAAGTAAAGCATTTGTTAACTTAATTAAGTTAAAAAATCTAGCTTGCTAGTTATAAGAATTTTCTTCTATTTAAATGAAATTATAAAATAATACCATATATGGTTTAAATAAAAAAAAATCCTCAATTATTCCTCTTCACTCAGTTGAGCTATTAAACATCAATTATCATTAAACTAAACTTTTGATTACCAGCTTTCATGAAATATAAAATAACTCAAAATCTAAATAATTCAATTCCACCAATAATTTTAAAAAATTATGTCCACATTTTAAAATTTTAAATTCAAATCCTATTATTATTATTTTCTCTCTCAATATCTAATAATCTAAAATATTTAAGTTTCAGATCAATTTAAAATATGTGTTCGCTCTAATTAAAAAAACTAAATTAAAATTGGATAGAACTCACACAAATCGAAATAAAATCTAAAAAATAATTCACATACAATTTACACAAGGTAAAACTTATGCATGTGATATCATAATATATATACACTGGAGTAAAGTTAGAAATTTTTTTTAGGTGATGGAATTTAATTATAATTTTTTGAGAGGTTAAAATATAATTTTATTATGTATTCATTTATAATTTTATCATTTTTAAAGAGATTAAATAAAAATTATTTTTTGAACTTAAAAGTACAATTTTACTATTTATTAAAATTTTATTTTTATTATTTGTAAGAGGATTAAAAAGTTTTTTTTTCATTTGGTTGGCCATTAGATTTATCTCCGCATATACTTACCAAAAATAATAGTAGGGATGATAATGAAACGGGGTAAGAGCAAAATATTGTCAAATCTACCACTGCTCATAGTTGGCATGTTTTTTCTCTACTCATCTACTCAGCTAAGGATATGAAATCTTGTAAACTACTATTATTTTCATGCATGTTGGATATATCCATCCATGCTTTCCCCACTTTGCTTCAACGTGATTTTTGATAATTATTTTTAAAATTTTTAATAAAAATTATATAAGAAAAGCACCTTACATGTATATATATATTTAAAAATCTCACTTTATCCGAAACTGATGGATTAGAAAACTATGAAAGGATTCAAAATTTTCCACCACACATTCAAAAAAACTTTTCAAAACTTGTACAAGTAATGATTGAAACCTAAGAAAGTTAAGGAAAAGGTAAAATCCACTTAGAGAAATCTTGTTTATTAAGTTAGGTAGTTTATATGAAATGTTTTCAATATTGCACAAACTTGAGTCATGATTATACTCCAATTTTATTCTTATTTTTCAACTCGTAACCAGTTATTGTGGTTGTTGGTTTTCTTGTTTTTGGTCAATTTAGTAATTCCAGAATTAAGATATGCTAATTTATGTATTTTCACAAATTTATATCTAATCTTTTTATTTCTAACCATTTATAGGGTAGGCATTTTCGTATAAATTTAGTGCATTGTAAATGCTATTTTCTACATAAAATTTTATTATTTTATTTTATTTTAAGAGATTTTTTGTTAATTTTTAAAAATATATTTCATAAAATTGTCACATTTAAAATAAGAAAAAGCGTGCTTAAACACACCAAAACTTACATCATCTTAATTGTTACAATCGCAAAAATACTAATTGAGCTCAAAGATACATATTATCTTTCGAATCCATATCATACTTCTATTTTCTTACTACACTTTAAAGGTTTATTATATTATTTAGTATTCGAGTTTGAGAATTTTTTCTAATGTAATATTTTTATTATTTTTTATCCAACGTAATACCTATATTTAGCAAAAGTTATACATTTTGGTACCTAAAGATAACAATGTTTACTTTTTAGTGTTTAATTTATGTTTTAGGATTAATTTGATAAAAGTTAATTGCTAATGTTATTAGGTTTGGATTCTCATTATTTTGTTAATAGAATAAATTTAGTGTTAATTGTGAATTTATTTAATTTTGTGTTTAATTTGTTAAATACAACTTGATGACTTGGGTTTTTTTCGCTTTTAAGGTTGATTTGATGAAAGTTAATTGTTAATATGATTAGATAATTATGAATTTAACCATAAAATTCGAGAAAAAAATAATAAAAAGTTAACACCATTAACTTTAGGTACCAAAATGTATAACTTTTGTCAAACATAGTTACACATAAGACAAAAAAATAATACAAATATCACAATAGAAAATTTTGTCAAATTTACGTATCAAATAATGCATTAAAATTTTTTAATAAAAAAATTGCATCAAAAAATAAAATAAGTATTCCTAGTGAATTTTAATTTTTATAAAAAAAATATCTTACAACAATAATTTTAATTGCATCTAATATTTCAGTTTGAAATTGATTTTTAAAATTTTTTTTAATTGAGTTAACGTTAAATTAATTTGTAATAATAACTCAACCAACTCTTTTATTAATAATATAGATAATAAAAAATAAATATAAATAATTTATTTGTTAAAAAATATGTAATTTGTATAAAATAAAATAATAAATGTAGGGGAATGGAGCTTTATCCATTTATTCTAGTTATTTATTGTTGGAAGTTGGAGAAGGCATGTCAAGACAATGCATATGATGCAATATATTCCATTATTGTCCACCTAATATAGTATAGTTATTATAAGTTTATATAAATTTTATATTTAATAATTTGTATTATATAATCAAATCATGTTTGTATTATTATTCACAACTCACTTATCCAAAAATCAATATCAGTACTTTCAAATTTCAATTATTATTATTAAAAATTCTATAGCGTGCGATTTACGTACCTAGAATTTAAAAGTGTATTTAAAAATAAAATACGAAACATATGGCTCGAAATTAATTAATAGTAACACTATGGTACTAAAGTGAAAAAATAGATTAAATTATGAGTAAAATAAAATTTAAACATGCAAATAAATTAGATTAAGAATATTAAATATACTACAATTGTTTATCTTATTGTTGTCATCAATCTTTAGTTGGTATTGATCTTAGTATCGAGTTAATCTATAATGCTAATTTAACCAACAACTTTATTAATATATACAACTAATAAATGTAATAAAGTATGCATAATCTATAATATATATATATATATTATAAAATCATGAGTTTAAAAAAATGTTTGAATTTACAAGAATACTCTTTATTTTCCATCATATTACTAAGTTGGCATTTAAAATTAATTATAAAACATGAGTTTAGAAAAGATTTGAACCAACAAGAATACCCTATATTTTTCATCTTATTACTAAATTAACATTTAAATTTATTAGTTAAAAAAGTTGACCCAAAATAAAAGGTGTGATAATTATATATTTAAAAATAATTCTAATTTAATAAAAATTACGATGATTACACATCTAACACTTGGGGCACAAGTATAGGCTGGAAGGTTGCTGGACTTTCAGGGTTGGCCAATGACGAGGCTGAGACTAGTGGCAAAGCCAAGATGTTAATCTTGGGAGGGCCAAACTAAAATTAGACTGTTACGTAAATTTTTTTTCTCTATAACATATATTATGTGTGTTAATTATACTACAAATTTTTAACAAGTTAGATAAAAATTTTGTTCCACACTATATTTTCAAATATATATAAGTTAAAAAAATATAGCATGAGTATATATTTAAAAAGAACAACTAAGAAGAAATAGCATATCATTACTTAAAATTGTGCATGACATTTTTTCAAGGAAATAAAATCCCTAAATATAGAGTTTGAATAAAAAGTTTTAACTATCTCTCTTAATATAAACAACAATATTATCTGTATGAAACTCCCCGAATTTAACTTCTTCAACAAGATTTTCTCTTTGTTTTTATTAAGATTTTTTATTAATTTTATTTTTAATACCATAAAAATATTGGAGGGGCTTACTTCTATATTTGGAACGACCATAGTATGTATATAAAGGAGAAAATTGAAAAATCATGACCCCTTGAATCTCTTAGTGGCTTCTTCACTGTCTGATTGAGACTTTAATAGTAATAGCAATGAGACAAGAAAATATGCGTAAATGGTGAATACCAAATTTCAAAACCTAAGGTGTTTTTGGGTTTAGAAATTTTCAATGAAAAAATGTCTAAATTTGGAACCCAATTTTGATACCATGTTAAAAATATAGAGAAGGCAATGAAAATATGGAGAGTTTTTACTTATTGTTGATACTTTCATTGATATATATATACACACAATAATAAGGAAGAAGGAAACAAAATCCCTATATCGAGGCTAATTACGCCCGAAAGAATCTGCTTACATCGCTAAAAAATTGCTATACACTAATTTAATGCTAATTAGTCAACATATATATCTTATTCTTGTCCAATGTCATCTTCTTCTTCAAAAGTAGATTGAGAACTTGCTTGCATTCTAGTGCAATGACTTGCCTCTCCAGCACCTACAACACCTGCAACCAAACCCCATGTCAATTAATCATTATTCAACACTAAATCATCTTCCGGGTTTCCACTTAATTCCTTGTTAAATATATATTTTAATTCCTATAAAAATAAAATAGTAAACGAGAACAAGTTTAACTTCCGTGTTGATATAATCTCAAAGTTATTTCTTTATCAAACTCAATTCTTAGATCATCATAAAAGAGCTCTAAATTCAAAAAGTGTCCAATTGCATGCAATGGATGATGTAATTGACACTTCCATTTTGTATAAATGATTTTGAAGACTTCTTTGTGTTTCTCTTTCTTATTACCAAATGTTTCCGTATTTTCTCTCTTTCTCTCTCTCTATTTGTTGTGTAGGTTTTTCCATTATTAACAAGTACGAGAATCAAAATTAAGCGACCCATAGTCTTGAGAGTGAAACCACATATCAAAATAATTTTTAAAACACATTTAACCTTTGGATTCTTCATCCATTTACTTGACATTCAATTTTAAAAAGTAAGCATTTTGATTGTGAATATATTATAATGTAAGATAAGATGTGTAAGAACTAGTTTTACCGAATCGAACCCATTCCCTTTGCTTTGTATACTCATCATGTTTAACATAGTTATGTGGTTATAGATAAAACTAGTGATATCAATTGCTCTCTCTAAAATCTTATTGACATGATAGATCTTGTCAATATCTTCTAATATAAGATCGATGCAATGTGCAACACATAATATACGATAAAGATGTGGTGTTTATTTGAAAAAACAATAACACATTAAATTAGATTATGCAATTTATGATAATAATATTTGAAAATAATTAAAGAAAATATTACCAACCATAACAAAATTACTTGAATTGTTTGCGATTACTTGAACAACGTTGGCTTCATCCACATGCTCCATAAAAAAAAATCCAACAATTCAAACATTTTTTCTCAGGTTTTTATATAGGATGAAGCATCAATGGACTTAATAAACATGGTTCCAACATGACAATTAACCAAAAAAATTATTAAACTCCTGCCTTTAATATCAGTCCATCCATCTGACATAACACCTATGCTTAACCCAAGTCTCTTTATGACTTTTGAACATGGCATTTGTATAATCAATCTCTTTTTTAAGATATGTGACTTTTCATGGTAGCTCGGAGGTTTCAAGTTAGGGCCATATTGTGCAATAGCTTTGCTTGCATTCTTGAAAGCATCTATGTTTGCGACATTAAATAGAAGCTTGGTAGAAAAAAGTAATGTATTGACATGTCTCTTCTCTTTGCTTTTTGTCACATGCATCTTAAATATTCGTTTGCTTTAATTTTTCTTACTTTTTCAACTGAACTACTTTCTTTGGCATTTGATAAATGAAGGAATCCATTGGTACTTTTTGCCTCATTTTCTTGTAATTTTCTAACGTCTTGATACTTGACAGTGGCCTCTTGCCTTGCGGTTTCTTTCATCCTTTTTATCATCAGTTTCCACCTCCTTGTCGAAGTCGTCAAAGTCTGGTGACTTATTGTAATGTTCCTTCTTTTTTTTCTCGTAAACCACACAACCTTAGCTAGAAACTTAATTACAAATTTATCTAAGTCAATTTAACTCTCGAAAGTGAAAATTCACAAAGAAAATTCTCTAAAGCACCGAAATAAAGCGAAAACAATCTCAAAGCGAAGAAGCAACGAAAGAACCGAAAAAGCCAAATGTAACACCCCACACATGACTTAGATGTTAGGACCAAGCCTGGGAAGCTACATTAAAACATTTCAGGAAATCTCACTTTTAACTAATTAAAGTTTAACTGTCAAAAAACGTTTAAATAGTTGAACCAACGCAGAAATCCAAACTTGAAATCCGTATTTCAAGATAAAACAACTATAATATAAGTTTAATTAAAGCGGCAAAATACTAGATAAGAATGACCGAGCTCCAGCCACACAGACCCGCCTAAGCCGATGAGTTACCTTAAAATTTAGTCAAACAGACTAAATGAGTTGATAGACACAGTGTATAACTTATATTTGTTATTAAACGAAACTACAGAATAGATCTCCAGTTTCTCAAAGTTCAAATAGGTCTTAGAATCAGATACGAAAACATAACATAATATATCATTTACAGTTACAAATTATGGCAGATACAAAGTGTAGATTTCCTATCCCAATCCACTACACACTGTCTCCGTCCAGCCTTACACACCAAAAAGGGTATTGAGTACCCATCCATCCCTACACACCACATAGTGACTATATGTCACGTTCAAAATGTCGTAGATTAGCTGCCAGAACAAAATGCAAAAATTCACCAGAATCAAATATGTAACACCCCTTAACCCTTATCCGTCGCCAGAACAGGGTTACAAAGCATTACCGGATATTTCAGAACAAATACGAATAATTATATAATAATATAACATACACATCATAATTAAATCATAATGTCCCTTTATTGAGCCCTCGAGACC
Organism: Gossypium longicalyx; assembly: GCA_025698465.1. Taxonomy (NCBI): domain Eukaryota; kingdom Viridiplantae; phylum Streptophyta; class Magnoliopsida; order Malvales; family Malvaceae; genus Gossypium; species Gossypium longicalyx. Next base: position 43,830,148 of record CM046999.1, read on the forward strand.
CAAATCACGTTTTAGAAACTAATCCGGACTTAATCGAAAGTCTAGAAAATTTTTCATGAAATTTTAAAATTTTTCCCAAATATAGGGCTCACATGCCCATGTGGTTCAGGGACACGCCCGTGTGACCCTAAACACTCTCGTGCTTCAAGCCATGTCTGACCCCGTGTAACTCTCTGAGTTACCTCACACAACCAAACCTGAGCATTCTGCTTTAAATTTTTAAGATGCAGGGGACACACGGCCTAACCACAACCCATGTGTAAATCGTGTGTCTCACACGGTCTTGTCACACGCCCGTGTGCCAGGCTCTATGGACTCAAAATGAGCATTTTTCATCAAGTTTACCAACCCTGCAAACTTAAAACTCAATAACCAATATTCAACCAATCCAAACACAATCAAATACATCCAAATCATACCAAGTAATCTACTTAATAACCTAACCAACATATCAATATAGGTATTTTACAAATACTTACTAACTCAATTCATTTAACTTCATTTAAACCAAATCAAACCTTATACCAAATTTCAATCTAAAATTTGCATATGTTAAATTCATTCATACTTCAACCAAAAACATACCATTTTATAATTTCATTTACATATACTTCTCAAAATGACATACAAAAGGTCCTAGGTACATGTCATTTACCAAAAAGAAATATACTTCACCACAATGAGTTCGAGATCGGCCTTAGATGCTGATTCAACGATCGAACTTTAACCTAACCTGCTCATGGAAACAAACTGTACGCTGAGTATAAACTCAATGGTATTTCTATAATCTGAATACTTTAATTATAAAATTTACGTTATTTACTTATTCAATCATACAAATACTATAATTATACAAAAAACAATTCATAGCTAAATCATTTATAACACATTCACTTCAAATCACTTGCTATCTTCGATAGCTTTTCACAATGTCAACAGATATCACTTGAACCATATTTCATTCCATTATTCAATATCATTCACATCGATCAAATTTTCCAATTCATTACATATCCGTATTAACACGACTCGGACTTTGGCAGATACATGGATCCAACCAAAACACACCAGTATGGCACCCAGTGCCTCATCGGATAATTCAAAGTAATAAGTTGACACCCTGTGTCTCATCAGCCATGCCGAAGTAAGTTGGTACCTAGTACCTCATCGAATTTATCTAAAGTAATAATATGACACCTAGTGTCTCATCGACTCGTGGTCGAAGTATCCCTGAACACTTCCAATCCTATGCCATGCCAACTATATCCAACTCAGCCCGATACAATTTGTCGAAACCATTTTTTTGAAAAAGGGTCGACTTTTTGTTTGAAAATAAAAATAGGAGTCGCCACCGATCTTTTTTACATGAGGTGTGATCAGATCACCTCGTAATTTAATTGTTTTAATAAATGGTTTGATTTACTAAAACAGTGGTTTTGGTCTACGAAATTCAGAAAATGGGTTCGGGAGTCGATTACGTACGATGAATGATTAGCACCCTCATAATGTCCAAAATTGGTACCTACTTGATTAATTAATGTCTTAATGTCAAAAATTGAAAACTCTAAAGGAGTTTAAATTACGATCCCTCTTTGCATTAATGCTAATTTTATTTAAAAATTACTGGAATATATCGAAACGGATATTAAAGACCCTCTCATCTCGAGATAACAAAATGTCATATCCTGTAAGTTAGGACACCACATTTTGAACCCTCGAGAATAAGCTCGCCTTTTAATTTTGTTTAAAACTCATATTTAATTTTTTTAAAAAGGATATTCGGTCATTTGAGTTCAACGAGAAAATCGGAACCCCGTAAGTTAGGGCACAACTCTTTCGAATTTCCAAATACAGAGCATTGCCTTACTTTGAAAATTTCTCTCTTTTTTAAATAATTATCAAACGTAAATTTGAAACAATAGGGACTTATTTGAAGTATAATATAAAGACGACCAATTATATTTAAACATAATGCACGGGGGAATAATAATACAGTGATATAAAACAACTATACGAGTAGAGTATATATGATAAATAAATGAATGTTATAATGATAATAATGTACTATAATAGTCATAGAAATATTAACAAACAAATTACAACAATAATAAAACAAACATATAAATATGAATAAGCAAAAATGAATAAAATAAATAATAGTGATGACAATAATAACAAAATACCAAATAAATATAAATATAAGGGGAAGGTTTTATAAAATATTGGAAGTAAAAAACAAATTAAAATATAAATAAAATTAAGGTGCAATTTATAATAAAATAAATAATAATGGTAATAATGGTAACATATAAAAGTATATAAAAAATGTATAAATAAATGAACTTTAATTATTAAATAAGGTTGAATAAATAATAAATACATGAATAAATGAATAAACAAACTAACGAATAACAGTTTGCAAAAGAAAGAATTGAAGTTTAAATAAATCAAATATCAGATTGAAATCAAATTGACATTAGGGGGTAAAAATTATAAATAATAAGAGGCTACTAGGGATTAAAGGGTAATAAAACCAAAATCGTAGGACAAAAATAAAAGGAACGGGGCCAAATGGTAAATCATTTAAAATCAGAGGGACCAGGACAACAATTAAACGCGCAGATCTATCTGGAAACCAAGTGGTCATCAAAACGGTGTCGTTTCAGGTGTCCGTCCCCTCAAATGATCTAAGGACCAAATTGAAACAGAAGCAAAATCTTGTGGCAAAAATCTAAAAAAAAAAACATTGAACCACATTGAGACACGCCACAAAAGCGAAGGGACCTATTGCACAAATAGACTATAAGTCAAAAACGCGTAGATCGTGCTAGAGGGTCGGGTCGACGCGCGGGTCTTGGGGCGAAACGGCGTCGTTTTAGGGCGTCAGAAACCTGCCCTAAACGACGTCGTATAGGGGCTGTATAAGTATAAAAAATATTTCAAAATCCTTCATTTCAGCCACTGTTTAAAAAAAAACTCATTTTTGTTATCTCTCTCTAGGCACAGCCCAGTATCCAACCATGGCCAAGGCTCCGCCGTGGCTCTGCCGTGGTCGGAGTAAAAAGCTACTATTTATTTATTTATTTTTTTAAAAAAGGCCTAGATTAGAGGGTGATTCCCTCTATATTTTTTTAAAAAAATAAAAAAAAGGGAAAAGGGGTTTCGGTCTAAGGTGCCTCTCTCATGCCCTCTCCTTCGATGGAGATAAGTCGCTTTCCTAGAGGGCGACAAACCTGCTCACTCACGGTGACAGCGCGACGAGAGCGGTAAGATTTTCTTCTTTTATTTTTGTTTTTATATATGTATCTATAGAAAATAAACAAAAAATCTACCTTTTGAAACTGTTCGTTTGTATTCTGGGATTTGATTTTTTGTATTTCTCTCCTTTTTTTTTGTATTTGATTTTTTGTTAAAAATACATTATTTGTGGTGGCTTTTATAGCCATTTTACATTGCTCTATTCACTGTTTTACTACTACTTTTTCGCTATTGTTTTTGTTCTGCTTCTGTTGCGGTTTCTGTTGTCTTTGTTTCTTCTTGTTTGCAGGTGTTCTTGGAAGGTCAACGACAGAAACCTTGCCATTTCGGTGCAATGAGGTAGTCCTCGGGTGGAGGATACACTGACGGAGGCACGTGGAGAGCGGGGTGACCGAGGCATTGGCGCTGGGGTTGGATAGTAACCCTAGGGTTTCTGAAAATTGTTAAAGGTTTGGGCCTGTTGGGCCGTATAATTCTGTTGGGCTAGTCCTTTGTACTTGGGCTTCTATTTGTAAACTGGATTTTGATGGATTTATTTTTTATTTTTGTTTTTGTTTGTTTGGGCCTTTTGTCTGTTTGTAATTCGGGCTCGGGCAAATTGGGTTATTATAACTGCCCATCTTTGCTCATTTTCGTGTAATGGGAATGAAGCAATGATTTTTAAGAATGACCAATTTTGCTCGGCCTCTAAATCTCGACTTCTTTGTAGCTTCATTCTAACCTACTGCAAATTCAGAGGTATAGAATTTGTTGCTTCAATCTACTCCACCACAACTTCAGGGAGATAAGATTTGCTATCTTCGATCATCTCCACTGCAACTTCAGGGAGATAAGATCTGTAACTTCAATCTGCTCCACTGCGACTTTAGGGAGATAAGATTTGTAATTTGTAGCTTTAATCTGTTTCACTACCACTTCAGATATATAAGATTCGCCATCTTTAGTTTGTTCCACTGCAACTTCAGGAAGATAAGACTTGTAACTTCAACCTGCTCCACTGCAACTTCAGGGAGATAAGATTCATGATTGTAATCTGTTCCACTGTAACTTCAGGGAGATAAGATTCGCCATATCTAGTCTGCTCCACTGCAACTTCAAGGAGATAAGACTTGTAACTTCAACCTATCCCACTGCAACTTCAGGGAATAAGGTTTTCTATTGTCGATCTATTTGTAACACCCCTTACACGAGACCGTCGTTGAAGTCGAGCACGAGGCGTTACCTGACTTAACTTACTAATTCGGGGTATAAAATTTGCTTTTAAAATTAATTAATGTACATTCATTCAATATGTCCCTAAAAAGGGCCCTCGAGACCCTAAAACATGCAATTGAAATGGTTCAGGATCAAACCGGGAACATTAAAATTTTTTCGAATACTTAGACAAATCAAAACAATTTATTTCATTATTCCTTATAAAATTTCCCACCTGCGTCATAGTCACTAAATAAATCATAACTCGAGTCAAAACACTAAAAATTTAAATTTGTGAATTTTCCCTAAAACTAGACTCATGTATCTTCTTACTAAATTTTTTCTAGAATTTTTGGTCTAGCCAATTAGTACAGTTTATTAGTTAAAATTTCCCCTGTTGCACTATTCGACTACTCTGACCTCTCCTCACTACAAATCAATTTTCTCCCTGTATAGAATTCAAATAACCATGCCGTTTGTTTCTCTTGAAAGTAGATCCACTATGGAATCTAGAAATATAAACTATAACTCCTAAATATTTTTGTACAATTTTTAGTGAATTTATAAAGTCAAAACAAGGGATTCAAAAATTGCTCTGACCCTGTCTCACTAAGATTCAAATATCTCTTAATATACACTTCTTTTGCTTAATATCTCTTAATATACACTTCTTTTGCTTACTCATTTTCTTTCATATGAAAACAAACTCAATAAGCTTTAATTCTATATCTCATTCATCACCTAATTCTATTTCTACTATTCTTGGTGATTTTTCAAGTTCACGTTACTGCTGCTGTTCAATATTGTTTTAATGCTAATTTCACTTTTTCATGATTTCTTTGTATTAACTACCATTTAAGCATACATAACACCGAAACATGTTCTTCATTAGCCATTTCAATAGCTAATAATTATCAAATATTTACATACCATTCTTTAGCCATATCATAAGGACATACACACAAAATGGCTAAGTCCCTATACATGCCATGAACTAGAACGTTTGTAAATAAAGATACCCATTCGGTAACTTGATAGTCGATAGTGTGAAGTGATCTCCGATGACCTCCAACCCGAGTTTGCTTTTAAGTACTCTGAAACATGGGAAAGTGAAAGAAGTAAGCTTATAAAGCTTAGTAAGTTCACATGTAAAATAATAAGCATTAGCAATCAATTTAGCTTACTACTATGCTGTCATAATTTGCTTAAATAATGTTTAGTTCTTACTTTCTCATCTTACTCATCGGTAACCTTACCAAAGGCTCAGAATACAAAAGGCACCTTACTTAATAGCTTGCTTACAAACCTACAACATCTCACTTAACACATGAGTACTCTTTCATGATATAGGCATATTGCCAATCATGTCATAAAGTGTCACAAGCATAACTGAAAACTCATCACTTACTTAATACTTGATAATCTCAATTACTTACAATCTCAATATTAAATAAGCCGTAAATGCATACATGTACTCTTTCTTCATGTTCTCACTTTGTCGTTTCTTTGACTTACTCTTTGGATTACTCGGGAACCTTTTCCTTTTTAAACTTACCATTCCCATGTCTTGACATGGTCTTACATGGTATCCTTGCCTTATGAACTCACCAATGCCATGCCTTGGCATGGTCTTACATGGGACCTTTGCCTTATAGTAACTCATCAATTCCATGTCTTGACATGGTCTTACATGATTTCCTTACCTTATAGAACTTATCAATGCCATGCCTTGGCATGGTCTTACATGATATCCTTATCTTACCAAATACCATGTTCCAAACATGGTCTTACATGGTATCCTTATCTTAGTGCCAATGCCACATCTTGATGTGGTCTTACATGAAGTCCTTAATCAATGAAGATTCCATGTATTGACATGGTCTTACACAAGATCCTTGCCTTACCAATGCCATGTCTTGACATGATCTTACATGGTATCCTTAACCGTCAATTCCTCCTTAAATGCCATGTTATGAACAGGGACTTTTCCGTCAGTTCTTCCTTAATTTCCATGGTACAACCATGGAATTTGAGATATCAATGCCTTGTCAACTCATAGCTGAAAAATACTTGTTCAAATTCTCAAGGTTAGTCGCATAACTCAATAATAACAATACTAATAACAATAATTGCATAATAATAAAATACTACTCAACTTACATACTTACATTCTCAATCTCATCATATCATCAACTTAACTTATTCTCATCAAACTATGCTAGTCAATACTTTATTGTTGTCATATAAATTATACAAGTTCTCTTTCTGATATCGAATTACTATCGAACATTAATCATTATATCTGAAACTCAATACTAAAGTATTTAGGACCAAAATAACAATTTATCATTCAAATATGCATAATTAAATGCTTATAAACATATGAACTTACCTCGATACCAAAACGACCATTTTACCAACTTTTTCGATTTTCGATTTTTCTCCCGTTCTAGGTCCAAATCTCACTTTTCGGGATTATTGAGTTTGGAAAGCTTGGAAACCCTAACCATGGTTCACTCATGATATATTTGGCCTCCATGAAGAAGATAGACCAATTTTGGCTTTATTTTCCCTTTTTAATTCTTTTAATTACTAAATGACTAAAATTCCCTTAAAGGCTTTTCTTTCAAATTTGTCCTATTCTTGCTCATTTTTGTCCAAACTTAAATATAATGGTCTAATTACTAAATAAGGACCTCTACTTTAAGAACTCATTTCAATTGAATCCCTTTTATTATCTAGAACACACATTTTACTAATTTTACAGTTTAGTCCTAATTATCAAATTAGGCACTTATACATAAAATTTCTTCATGAAATTTTCACACAATTATTGAATCAATAAATTAACCTTAAAACTTGATCGGAATAATTTTTTTTTACCTCGAATTCATGGTTTTGCAACCACTATTCCGTTTAGGCCCTATTTCGAGATGTTACACTATTCCACTACAATTTCAGGGAGATAAGATCTGTAACTTCAATCTGCTCCACCACAACTTCAGGGAGATAAGATTTGTAGCTTTAATCTATTCCACTACAACTTCAGGGAAATAAGATTCGCTATAATACTTCAATCCGTCCCATTGCCATTTCAGAGGTATCGGATTTGTGGATTCACCGATCTTGCCACACCGTCCTCTGGGGGCATAACCTATAGAACTGATTTTATGGGCCTACTTATGCCTAGTGATTAGGATGTCATGATCAGGATGAATCAAATGCTCCTAACTAGATGTGCATGAATGGTATTTGCATGAATGTAAGAATGATCCCTTTTTAATGCTTAGGTTATCATTGCTTGTTGTTCATCAAGGTTTTTTCACTGATGTGATACCACGTCTTCTTGTTTAGCTGGTATATTTGACAGAAAGTCCGAAGAAATAGTCACAATTTAGACTATTCTTTTCTTAAATGATCCCAATCTTTAAATTTGGATAGTTTTGACCAATGGTCCCGCTTTAAGTCCTTATACTATTTAGAGAACTTTTCAGAGAAATACGCAAAAATCCTTTTGTTTGAATATTACTAGTCCATTAATCGTTATTTCAAAAAATGCTTGAAAAGGATTATCATAACGGACAAGATGAAATTTTATTGAGAACAAAGTTCGAAATGAATTAATCATGATAGCAAGCTAGAATAAATTACTCAAGATAGCACATTTTGCCAAAATACAAAATGAATAAAATGAAAATAGGTGCCCCAGATATCATAGCATGAGCTTCTCCGCCCAAAACTTCTCGAGGAACCTTTGAACTTGCTTATGTGTTTAGAAGACGTAGAAGGCTTTATTGATGCCTCAAGATGTAACATCCCTCCTCCTTGTTAATTTGGGCATAGCAAGACTATTGCATGCCCCACCTTTGATCAAAATTTGAATTGCCATTTTCCTGAGTTTTCAATTAAAAACCCCTTTGGTCTCAATGCGCCTTTTGCAGGTTTTCGTCTTGGCCTCTCCTTCCTTTTTTTTTGGGTGAAGTATTTCTTGACTGAATCTGAATTCACTGGATTAGATAGGTTCTTGTCGTCCATATCGGTCAATATCAACGCTCCTCCAAAAAAGGCCTTCTTTACCACATAAGGTCCTTCTCAATTTGACATATGTTTCCCTCTAAAATCCATTTGTATGGGCAGGATCTTTTTCAATACTAGGTCCCCCTCATAGAATTCTCTTTTGGTACATCTGACCATTACGGATGACTTTTATCCTTTTCTCTTCAATCAAGTTTAACTGATCATATCGGGATTAGATCCATTCTGCTTCATCCAGTTTCAATTCTACCAAGACTCGGAGTGAAGGAATCTCGACTTCAATGGGTAAAACCACCTCCATTCCATAAACTACAGAGAAAGATGTTGCCCCAATTGAGGTCCTGACATATGTTCGATAAGTATAGAGGGCAAATGGTAACTTCTCGTGCCAATCTTTGTAAGTCTCAGTCACTTTTCTCACAATATTCTTAATGTTCTTATTGGCTGCTTCCACTACACCATTCATTTTTGGGCGATATGGTGATGAATTGTGGTGTTTTATCTTGAACTGATTGCAGACTTCTAATATCGTGTTGTTGTTCAAATTTAGTACATTGTTAGATATGATCATTTCTAGCATTCTATATCGACATATGATCTCTTTCTTTAAGAACTTGCTGACTGCCGACTTCGTGACATTGGCATATAAAGCAGCTTTTACTCACTTGGTGAAGTAATCAATAATCATGAAGATGAATCGATGTCCATTAGAAGTTTTAGGTGAGATTGCCCCAATGACATTCATTCCCCACATAGAAAAAGACCACAGAGAAGTCATAACATGAAGAAGTGAGGGAGGTACATGAATTTTATCTCCATAAATTTGACACTTATAGCATTTCTTGGCATAACTGATGTAATCCATTTCCATAGTGGACCAATAATACCTGAATCTCGTGATTTTCCTGGCCATGGTAAAACCATTGGCATGTGTCCCGCAGACCCCCTCGTGGACTTCTTCCAAGATTTTCTTAGCTTCGACAGTATCTATACATCTTAGTAGCACCTGATCCTTTCTTCTTTTATATAGGATCTCCCCATCTAAAACATAGTCACTGGCTAGTCTTCTTAGCATTCTTTTATCATTTTCAGTCGCTTGGTTAGAGTATTCACGATTCTCATATATCGTAGTATATCGTGGTACCAAGGGTGATCATTCTTTTCTTCTTCTTCTTCGATGTTGTAACAATGAGTCGGAGCCTCATAAATACTCATCTAGATAGGTTTTACATCATCTTATTTGTTCATTTTGATCATGAGAGCCAAAGTAGCCAAGGCATCAGCCTTTTAATTTTCATATCGTAGGAGGTAATAAAAGGTGATATTATCAAACTCTTCAATTAGCTCTAAAACCAGCCTTCGATAATTGATCAACTTGGGGTTTCTCGTCTCTCATTCACCTTTGAGTCGATAAATTACTAGTGCAGAATCTCTGTATACCTCCAGTACTTTGATCTCGCGGTCTATGGCTGCACGGATGCCCATGATGCATGCTTCGTATTCTATCATATTATTCGTGCAACCAAAATCCAATCTACTAGTGAATGGATAATGATCTCTGTTTAGGGATACTATGACTGCCCCAATTCCATTTCCCACGGTATTTGAGGCTCCGTTGAAGTTTAGCTTCCAATGATGACCTTCTTGAAAATCTTTTTTAGTGTTTGTCACATACATTAACTCTTCATTCTGGAAATCAAAGTTTAAAGGCTCGTAATCTTCTAGAGCTCTACTGGCCAGAAAATTTATTATTGCGCTTCCTTTTATAGCGTTTTGATTCACAAAGACTATGTCAAATTCGAAAAGCAGGATTTTCCACCGGGCCATTCTTCCATTCAAAGCAGTCGACTCCATCACGTATTTTAGGAGATCGAGTTTTGAGATGAACCAAGTTGTGTGGTACAACATATACTGTCTCAACCTTCGAGTTGTCCAAACCAAGGCGCAACATAACTTCTCTATTGGCGAATACCTTTTCTCACATTCAATGAATTTCTTATTGAGATAGTATATTGCTCTTTCTTTCCTTCCTGACTCATCATGTTGCCCAATCATACATCCCATTGAATTCTCAAACACCACCAAGTATAGTATCAATGGCTGGTCTGGGTTGGGAGACATCAGTACTGGGGTATTGGATAGGTAATGTTTGACCTTGTCGAAAGTTTTCTAACACTCCTCATCCTAAACACCTGGATTGTGTTTCTTAAGGAGCCGAAATATGGGGTCGTATTTTTCAGTTAATTGTGAAATGAATCGGAGGATGTAATTTAGTCTCCCTAGGAAACCTTGAACCTCTTTTTGAGTGCACGGCGGAGGTAACTCCCGTATAGCCTTATCTTTGTCCAGATCGATCTCAATCCCCTTTTCACTGACTACAAATCCTAGCAATTTCTCTGACCTAGCCCCAAAAGTCTAAATAACAAAAGAATACAAGAATAAATATTTGTATGGTATAATTATGAATGAAATGATAAAAGAATATTTCCTCAAAGTGGGACAAAAGATGTATTTTATTAAAATAATGATCGTTAGACATAAGCCTATTTCACAAAAGGGTTCTTATTACTCTTAGGCCTAAAGAAATAAGCGTGTTATGAACATTACTCTAAATTAATTCTAAAGATTACAAGGATCTCCTCTGCAGTTCAATTGTTCAAAACACTCCCCAGTACATAAGGGCGAATGCCTGTTAGGTTTTCTTCTTCATTCATTTTTCAGATATGACATTGATGTTCAACCTTCCAATCATTCTTTTAGTAGTTTCTCCCCTTGACATCTTCCGTTTAGGGTGAATGGTTCCTCCTAACACGAATGTCTTGGATATATTAGGAAAAGTCATTGGTTCTCATTTGACTTCTTCCTCGTTCAATCGCACTCTTTTCTTTTCTTGTTTCTTTTCTATCTCCTCCTTCTTATACCTCGCATCTGGCTTATATCTTAAGTCAAAGCGATCTCGTTTGTCCATGATCATGGTGTCTCGACCCTTCCTTGTAGGCATTTTCCCAGTCCCCTCCCAGGTAAAGCTCATTTCCCAATCAGTAGTTGCAGGCCCATCCTCGTAGTTTTGGAGATTTTAGGTATTGGAATCTTGTTCCCTTCGAAAACGAAGGTCACGCTCACAAATTCGAGTGATCGAAAGGAGAATTCTATCGCTTCATCATCTGTCCCCATATACGATGCATCGCTGGTTACAGATGCAATAATGTCCTCTTCCATATTTATGGTTACCAGCCGGCCTTCCGTTACCAATTTGAGCTTTTGATGCAGCGATGATGGTACTGCCCCCTACTGAGTGAATCTATGGCCCCAATAAGCAATTTTAAGAAGGCTTGATGTCCATCACTAAGAAATCCACCTCGTACGTGCTTGGACTGATCAAAAAGGGTATTTCAATTCTCCTTATTACTTTCCTTTTGGTGCCGTCAAATGCCCTTACTATATTTTGGTATGTCTTCATATGGGAACTATCCACTGTCAGCCTATTCAGCGTGGATAAGGGCAGGACATTCAATGCAAATCCACTATCAATCAATACTCCTGGAAATGTATATCCCTTATAGCGGCTGGTGATGTGCAGAGCCTTTGTGGACCCTATTCCTCCTGAAGGTATTTTGTCGTCATTAAAAAATATGAAATTATCGATGCTTATATTATTGACAAGACGGTCCAGCTTGTTGACAAAGATATCATCCCCGACATAAATTTCGTTTAGCACATTCATCAACGCACTACGATGTGTCTTCGAACTTAAAAGTAAAGGCAACATTGAGATGCGAGCCAGTTTCTTATGTAGTTGTTCTACAATGTTGTACTCGCTGTGCTTTAAGAATTTCAAGAATTTTCTAGCCTTTCACCAATTCGTTAATAGGTGATTCAACTCTAACCGTATTTTTTTTCTTGTTCTACCGCCAAGGCCTTTTCTTTTACGAGTTCCGCTCTTGAATTCACTGGATCATAGCATTTCCCACTACGTGTGTAAAAGCCCGTATTTTGACCCTCCTCTAAAGAGTTAACTGGGTTCTTCTCTCCGGGGATTGTCACGTTGCAGTCATAGTTCCAAGGAACCCTTTTGTTATCCTTGTAGGGAAATGATACAGGTTTTTGGATTATGACTCTTAGTGCCATTCGTATTTCTACTTCATCGTTCCTTGGTCGTGAAATGATCACTACCGGGTGGTTAACTTTCTGGACCCTTTTTGTTGATCCTTCTTTTGAGGCATAAACCTCTCGTTCTTCTGATTCCTTGATCTCTTCATAAAATTCCATCTCTTTATTGTCTATCAAATTTTGCACTGTAATCCTAAACTCAGTGCATTCCTAGATATCATGACCCTCCTTGACATGGAACTCACAATATTTTCTTACTCCTCTAGGTCTTTCCTCTGAATCTTGTGTGATTAAACCTTCATCTATCATTTGTTTCTAAACCCATTTCAGTGGAGTTTTCACTTCATGCACATTAGTTTTGATTCTCTTACCCCCACTCTCTATTATCGCGTTTACTCCTTTATCAGAATGATTGGGTAACGGATTCCCTACAATGGTAGGTCCTAATGGGTCGTCAAATTTTACGATCCCCATCTTAATGAATCTTTCGATCAACTTTTTAAACGCAGTGCAGTTCTCAATCGAGTGCCCCATTATTCCCGCATGGTACTCACATTGAGCGTTTGCGTCATACCATTTAAGGAATGGAGGTTGCATGGGTTTCAGATAAAATGAGGATACCACATGTGCATCAAATAGACTTTGGTACAGTTCCCTATATGACATTGGAATAGGCATAAACTGGAGTCTTTCTGTGTTTGGCCTTGGGTTGGATTCTTGTTTGGAAGGGCCTTGATGGCTAGCGGTTACTGTCTTTGACGGGCCAACAACAATTAGTTTCGAATAACTTTTGTTATATGTGCTTACGTTATTCACCTCGTTTTCTTTCTTCCTCGGAGCCGATCTTTTAGAGTTCTCCCCCGTGTCTATCTTACCACTTCTCACCGCGTTTTCGATCATTTCACCAGACATCACTATATCCGAGAAGCTCTTAGTAGCACTTCCCAACATATGATTGATGAACGGGGCTTTTAAAGTATTGATGAAAAGCATTGTGGTTTCTTTCTCCAGAAGAGGTGGTTGGACTTGCGTTGCCACCTCTCTCCACCTTTGGGCGTATTGCCTGAAGCTCTCATTTTGCTTCTTCTTCATATTCTGCAACCTAATTTTACCGGGTGTCATGTCTGCCACATGAATATATTGCTTCATAAAAGCTTGTGCTAGGTCTTTCCATGAATTGATTTTGGTACGACTCAGTTGGTTATACCATTTAGCTGCTGACCCGATCAGACTGTCTTGAAAGTAGTGGATTAATAGTTGATCATTATGAACGTATCCTGTCATCCTTCGATAGAACATGGTGATGTAAGCTTCTGGACAACTAGTCCTATTATATTTTTCAAACTCTGGAGTTTTAAACTTTGGGGGAGCACTAAATATGGGACCAAACTCAAGTCCTTAGCATTGATTTCGCAATGATAATCAGCATTTTTCATTGCTCTAAATTTTTCTTCCATCCATCTACATTGATCCTCAAGTTGCTTTGGCAGTTCCACTCTTGTTTTTTATATTTTTGCCATATCATCTAGATCGGGAACAACGAGATTGGTTGGGTTATCTCTCAGATTGGAACCTGAGCCTGTTAGGTAGTTTATCGGCACTGAGGTACTGGTTTGATACTGTTGGAGTCTGATTGTAACGGGTACCCTTCATAGGTACACTTCTGGCTGTGTTTGGGCGTTTTTCAGGGTAAAACCTGAGGGATAAATAGGATCCTCATTATCATCCCTTGAGTTGATCGTAGTGTTCTTCCCTTTTTTACGTTCTCCAGTCAGTAACTTTGCCAATTGGCACATCATGTTTCTTTGGGATTCTAGTATCTGATCCTTCATCTCCTGTTATATTTTTGCTAACTGTTCTTCCAGTTGTGTTTGCAACTGGTCTTGCATCTCTTTTTGAAACTGTTCCAATCTTTGGTCCATTTCTTTGGTTTTGGCGCGAGTACTATAACGATGTTCAGTTGGTTGACTCTTGTTGGTTTCCAGATTAACTAAAATAATTTTGTTTAATTAGGGTCTTTTCGTGAAATTTAATACATATGATGCAATGTTAATGCAAATGCATGAAATGAATGCAAAAAGAGGTATTGATTCTGATTCAATTCTGTTAGAACAACTTTACTAGAAAACAAATTTCTTTACATAAAACAGATTACATATATGGCTTTGCCCTAATGCTCAAAGCTTTAACTTTTCTAAGAAGCCAAGCTAACTCTTGACCCCGATCTAATTTCGATTCGTACTTCAAGCTTAGTACGTCAGCCTAAACTGATAAGGTTTGCAAATGACTGGCTACCTCTCGTATCTGAGCCACAGCTTCACCCATAATATAATCTCTATCCCTAATTTGATCCTGAGAACGGTGAAGTTGCTCCTTCTAATGCTCATCATTTACTTCAAGGAGTTCAACCCGGAGTTTACTGTTTTATAACGTAGTCTCGAGTTCTTCTATCTTCATTTTCAGTTTTTCAATCTTATTTAAGCTCGCTTTTAGATTGATTGTAGAGTTGCGACTACGATACTGATGAAGCGACTTTTCTAGTTCTAACACCCTAGCCTTTAATTTGATTTTTTCACTACGGCTTTCTGATAAACTCTTTTCTAGAACCTCTTTTCGAACCTGAGCATCTTGGAATTTTCTCTCCCATCGATCGACTTTAATCTTTTCTTCTTGAATCTCTTGTCGCCATTGTTCTGACGTTTTCCCCAAGCAGTTTTCATCGATAAACGCAACTTCTTATGATCTGTTTTTAGGCTATCCAAATCTTCTTCAGCCTTATTCTTTCCCTTTCTCAATTGCTCAGCCTCTAGCTTCTGAACATCAACATCTAATCTCAAATGCATTTTTTCTTCCTTCAGTTGTTCTATCTTCTTTCCTAGTTCCGAATTCCTCCTTTCAAAATCCTGCTTTATAATTTATAGCTCGGAGAGAACTACTTGCAGACATTCTTCCATCGATTGAACGCCTTCTTGACTTAGCCCAAAGATGTTGCCATTGATTTTTCTACTCCACCATCCATTATATTCGGGGGTCGTCATCGGACCTACGGTAAACTTGTTCATCTGGCGGGTCTGGTTCCAAGCGTTAGACATCTCTCGAACCTTTTTCTTGTAGTTATCACCCTTATATGAAAATTCACATAGGGCCAGCCCTTGCATTGCTAGAATAAATTGTCTCGATCTGTACTGCCTTAACACCAAGGAGCATATTCTACAGTTCCCCAAATCCCAAGCAGAGGGACCTAGTGAAAGTTCCCACACCGGTATAGAATCTTATCGGGAACCATCCAAAGGGATCTCCACTTGACGTCTTCTTCTTGGAAATTTTAGAGGATAGTAATCCATTTTTCTTTTGAAATGTCTTCTCTTCTCGGTGTAGCCCCTATTTCTTTTAATGGAGAGTAGTTATTTGAGAAAACTCGATAGAAAACTTTGTCTACTTTCCAAAAATGTCTGTGGAACCAAGCCAGCAATAGTTGCGCCTGATGAATCTTCCTTCTCCTGCCCTCCAGCATGTATTCAAGAATCTAAATGCTTCAGCCAAAATTGAAGGGACAAGAGTAACTCTCTTATCAAGTCAGTCAAACAAATCAGAAACCGCTTCATCTACGTGCCCCAGCGCTTTAGGGAAAACCATCAGCTCGTAAATACTCACAGTAAAAACATCAACCATTTTCTTCATATTCGGGTGTGCCAAAATCAGATCTCAGAAATTTTTCCAGGGGATACATTTGTTTTCTTCTTTTTGCTTGATCCGAGCCGCGACCCACTGTTCACTTATTCCCGTGATATTCTTTAAATTTTTTACGAAGGTTGGGACATTAATGGCTCTAGAATAGGCCTTGTCGGCTTGAATCTTCGAACAACGAAGCAAGGCTGTATACTCCTCCACAGTAGGCACAAAATCCACCTTTCCAAAGGTAAAACAGCTATAGGCGAAATTCCAAAATTGAGCCAAAGCTCGGAACAAGTACTTGTCTACCTTGATGTCGAGTAGATAAGGCAGATCGCCATAATTACAGCAAATTAGCTGCTTGACCTCATCGTCCCAATGGACCTATATCTCTTTCAATTCTTGAAGATTGTTTTGTGTCACACTGATACGGGTGAAGTCCCATAATTCCGACGTGTATCCCTCTACCAAATTATCATCTTTCTCTAATTGCGTTTTCTCTGACCATATTCGGATAGCCACTTTATCAAGAAATTCGTTCTCCATGGCAAGCTCTCTATTTAGTAATCGAACGTGAATCAACACCTTTTTTATGATAAAAATATCATGCAATCATAGTCAAAACAAAACAAAACAAGTTAGTATACAAAGCTAGAATTCAAAGTAAGCAAGAAATAGTAAATAAAACTCATATTCGGGTAACCATTAGGGGTTCGGTGCGGTTCTACCTAAGGTAGGCTCTTAGGGCTCATTATATGTGGTTCGGTTCTAAAGTAAGGGTACCTAAACAGGTAGATTCCTCGATCCACACCCATTATAGACTCATAAGGACCGAGTTCAGTTCAAGGGAATAAATTTCCCTATGGCTATACGGAGATGAAAATCTCACGAAGACATAGGTACGGATGTATTCTAAAAGCGATCCCCTATCATATACGGAGGTGAAGACCTCACGAATGAATAGTTTCTCACTTCCACTTAAAAGGGTAAAATCGATCGATTATGCGATGCAATATGCAGAGATACATTAAAAGACTCGAACCAATAAAGCAAACATATCGAAATGATACAGACCTTAAAAATGCAATGCAATGAAAGGATCATAAGTTCAAACCGAATTCTCAATTTTCAACAAAAAGACAAGAAATAATCAACTCGTGGCTTGACTCTCTTATTTTGTCCCCAGTAGAGCTGCCAAGCTGTTGAAACCATTTTTTTGAAAAAGGGTCGACTTTTTTTTTTTAAAACGAAAATGGGAGTCGCCACCGATCTTTTTTACATGAGGTGTGATCGAATCACTTCGTAATTTGATTGTTCTAATAAATGATTTGATTTACTAAAACAATGATTTTGTTCTACGAAATTCAGAAAACGGGTTCGGGAGTCATTTACGTACAAGGAATGATTAACACCCTTATAACGTCCAAAATTGGTACCTACTGGATTAATTAATGTCTTAATGTCAAAAATTGAAAACTCGAAAGGAGTTTAAATTATGATCCCTTTTTGCACTAATGCTAATTTTATTTAAAAATTACTAGAATACATCGAAACGGATATTAAAGACCCTATCATCTCGAGATAACAAAATGTCATATCCCATAAGTTAGGACACCACATTTTGAACCCTCGAGAATAAGCTCGTCTTTTAATTTTGTTTAAAACTCATATTTAATTTTTTTTAAAAGGATATTCGGTCATTTGAGTTCAACGAGAAAAATCGAAACCCCGTAAGTTAGGGCATAACTCTCTCGAATTTCTAAATACAAAGCATTGCCTTACTTTGAAAATTTCTCTTTTTTTAAATAATTATCAAACGTAAGTTTGAAACGATATGGACTTATTTGAAGTATAATATAAAGACGACCGATTATATTTAAACATAATGCATGGGGGAATAATAATACAGTAATATAAAACAACTATATGAGTAGAGTATATATGATAAATAAATGAATGCTATAATGATAATAATGTACTATAATAGTCATATGAATATTAACAAACAAATTACAACAATAATAAAACATACATATAAATATGAATAAGCAAAGATGAATAAATAAATAATAGTGATGACAATAATAACAAAATAATAAATAAATATAAATATAAGGGGGAAGGATTTATAGAATATTGGAAGTAAAGAACAAATTAAAATATAAATAAAATTAAAGGTGCAATTTATAATAAAATAAATAATAATGATAATAATGGTAACATATAAAAGTATATAAAAATGTATAAATAAATGAACTTTAATTATTAAATAAGGTTGAATAAATAATAAATACATGAATAAATGAATAAACGAACTAACGAATAACAGTTTGCAAAAGAAAGAATTGAAGTTTAAATAAATCAAATATCATATTGAAATCAAATTGACATTAGGGGGTAAAAATTATAAATAATAAGAGGCTACTAGTGATTAAAGGGTAACAAAACCAAAATTGTAGGACAAAAATAAAAAGAATGGGGCCAAATTGTAAATCATTTAAAATAAGAGGGACCAGGACAGTAATTAAACGTGCAGATCTATTTGGAAACCAAGTGGTCATCAAAACGGTGCCGTTTCAGGTGTCCGTCCCCTCAAATGATCTAAGGACCAAATTGAAACAAAAGCAAAATCTTATGGCGAAAATCTAAAAAAAAAACATTGAACCACATTGAGACACGCCACAAAAGCGGAGGAACTCATTGTGCAAATAGACTATAAGTTAAAAATGCGCGAATCCTGCTAGCAGGGCAGGTCGACACACGGGTCTTGGGGCGAAACGACGTCATTTTAGGAGAAGCCTGCCTTAAACAACGTCGTATAGGGGCTGTATAAGTATAAAAAAATTCAAAATCCTTCATTTCAGCCACTATTTAATAAAAAGTCATTTTTGTTCTCTCTCTCTGGGCACAACCCAGTATCCAGCCATGGCCATGGCTCCGCCGCAGCTCCGCCGTGGTCGGAGTAAAAAGCTACTATTTATTCATTTATTTATTAAAAGAAGGCCTAGATCAAAGGGTGATTCCCTTTTATATTTTTTTTTAAAAAAAAGGAAAAGGGGTTTCAATCTAAGGTGCCTCTCTCACGCCCTTTCATTCGACAGAGATGGGTTGCTTTCCTCAAGGGCAACGAACCTGCACACTCACGGCGACGGCGCGACGAGAGCGGTAAGATTTTCTTCTTTTATTTTTGTTTTTATGTATGTATCTATAGAAAATAAACAAAAAATCTACCTTTTGAAATTGTTCGTTTGTATTCTGGGATTTGATTTTTTGTATTTCTCTCCGTTTTTTGTATTTGATTTTCTGTTAAAAATACATTGTTTGTGGTGGCTTTTATAGCCGTTTTACATTGCTCTATTCATTATTTTACTACTGTTTTGCTACTGTTTTTGTTCTGTTTCTATTGTGGTTTCTATTGTCTTTGTTTCTTCCTTTTTGCAGGCGTTCTTGGAAGGTCAACGACAGAAACCTTGCCATTTCGGTGCAAGGAGGTAGTCTTCTAGCAGAGGATACGCTGACGGAGGCACATGGAGTGCGGGGTGACTGAGGCAGCAGTCTTGGCAAATATACGTGGTTACAAGATAAATATACGTGGCTTAGCCACTGGTCTTGGCAAATTATTAAACTGTCCACAACTTCCTTTTTATTCAATCCCAACCCCAATGCAAATGTAGATTAACAGATATGAACATAAGGTGTTACAGATTCAGATTATACTCAGTTAAAACAAAACGCAAATACTCACTAGTTTACAATTCAATGGTATATGTAAAATAACAGTTTGCACAGAAACAAATTATCATTCAATAGGTTCTACACCGCAAATTAGATTATACAAACCCTACAATAGCTTACATTTGACTGGAACGACGTTTACGACCCTAATGAAAATTTTAAAATATTGACCCGCGCGCCCGTGTAGATTTACATGGCCTGGAAGGTTGGCCCGTGTGGTCCACATAGCCTAGCACACAACCGTGTGGTTCAAAACATTGAATTACACAGTCTAGACACACACCCATGTCCCTGGCCCATGTGACCTTAAATCTAAAATAATAAGTTATACGGCTTGTACACACGCCCGTGTGCCCTAAAATACAACTAGTGAGTTACACGGTATAGCCGTGTGGTTCAAAACAGTGAATTACACAGTCTGGACACATGCCCGTGTCCTTGGCCCATGTGACCTTAAATCTAAAACAATGAGTTATATGGCTTGGACACACGCCCGTGTGCCCCAAAATACAACTAGTGAGTTACATGGTACAGCCGTATGGTTCAAAAAAGTGAATTACACAGTTTGGACACACACCCGTGTCCCTGGCCCATGTGACCTTAAATTTAAAACAATGAGTTATACGGCTTGGACACATGTCCGTGTGCCCCAAAATAAAACTAGTGAGTTACACAGCCTGGACACACACCCGTGTCCTTAGCCCGTGTGCCTCCAATTTGAAAATAGTGAGTTACACGATCGTGTGGCATCGATAGCCATGTTTTTCAGCGTTCACAATTCGAAAAAAACTGAGTTTTTGTTACACACCTAATACGGATTCAATGTTGAAGTAATAGGAGTGATTCCAAAGCCTAAAAACGATAACCCGAGGTTCAATCAACGATTTAAATGAATAATTCGCATAAAAACAATAATCAACCCAACATGTCAAAACTTTGACGCAAACCCTCATAGTGAACTCACACTTACAGACGAATAAACATCAATTACCGAAACTTAGACTGCTAGAGGAACATCTTTCGCAAGACCTTCGCCTAACAAAACTCCAATCGCACAATTAACAAAAATTTAGACAAACAACAGTCACTTCTAACTTCGAATAACGATAACAAAATTTTGCGTAAACAAAAGAGAATAACAACAGAACTTGCACAACGACCTTTCAAACGACACAACGAGCAATGCATAATTCCCAATTAAAGCCGGTAACAGATTACAGAAGCACATAAAAAGAAAAGAATAAAAGAAGGGAAAGAAGAAAAAGAAAAGGAAAAACAAAGAACGAAAAAAATAGAATAAAGAAAAAAAAGCGTTCAATAAAGGTTATTTTTTAAAAAACAACCAAAACTAATAGGCTTTTACCAAATAGCATAAAAGTTTTCCTAAATGCAGGCACAAAGGTTCAAACATAGAACCTACCATTGAACCAGCAGGCTCATTCTTGACCTAGATTAATGCATAAATAAACTTAAGTCGTCAGTTCAATGATAGGGGTTTCACCAAAATAAACTGTAAAATTTCAAGAGTGAAGACTCAAACCCTTGATCTCAAACACATAAATAGAACACTTAACCACAAATATAGTGACTCAATTATTGACAAAATTTATCAAACAATTGAACAAATTTTGGGGCATTACACCAAAAGAAAGCAATGCACACAAAGTGTTTGATTAAATGCTCTCAAATATATTCAATAATTCTTAATGGAGTGGATACCAATGAGGGGGAAGACCTTTATTTATAGTTGAGCTCTTTCAGATCTAACAGTACATATTGAATTAAATCAATGGTTGAGACTCATACCTATCTATAAAATGAGAGTTTTTAAGGGATTTAAACTCTATACAATCTTATCCCTTGGGATTACAAAATATTCACCATGATAACTTTAACTTTACTAGAGTGTTTCACTAGATCACCAAGGCTTCATACAAATGTGTTTATCTATATGTTCTACAAATTGGATCAGTTCAAGTTGGTCAAATGAACCTTATTTATTTAGTAAATCTCCATGAGATAATTTGTGTGCATTTATTATGGGCTTTGATCCTAGCCCGTGAAATTAATAACTAGAAGTGAAAGGAAAATATTTAGGTAAGTTTTTAATTAGGTGAAACTTGCGATATTTTCTATTAAAAGTAATCTGAAGCTTTATTCATAAATAAGTACATAAATTTAATTATAAATATTTTGGGTGGAATTTAAAAGTTCCCAAAAGAACAGACCAAAGAAAGCATTCTAAAAATGTAGTAAAGTGGGGAACACTTTTGACTTGGGTTCAAAATGATGTAGCATCATACATTAAAACTCTAAAAATTGATGTGTTAATACGACAATAAATCACAATTTGATCGCACGTAATTCAATAAACTCGGCTGAGGCAGTTTTTTTTTTATTTTTTAAAAAATGCAAATGGGAAGGCAATTTTAGTTATGTTTTTTAAAGCTTTCGGAAAGTTTTCCTTAAATTAGGGCGGGCATGCAAATTTGAAGATAAAAAGAAATAAAAGGTGATAATGATATTCAACATTTATAATTATTGCAGAATGTATTAATTAATTAATTAATTTTATTGGGGTGTTAGGATGGTGATTGACAATGCCGTGCATGCATCTATGCTTTTATAGTAATTTGCTGAATTATTAGTTTGGTTTTTATTAAGTCTTTGTCTTTTTACAATAACTTAACCCGCTTTTCTTCTATTTAATTCTTATTAAAATTATATTTTTTATATATTTTTATAATTAAATTCTATTTTTATTTAATTTTGAATTAAATTCATTTACTATAAAGAATAAAAAAAGTTAATTAATTCTAATTTCTCGGAATTTGCTTTTCTTGCCTTATGAAACTTTAATGTTAATTTTTTTAATAATTCGTAAGGAATTAATAATTTATGTAAATTAACAAAATCAATAATTTCAATTACATGTTTACAAATAATTGGATTATTTTTTAATTTTCATAAAATATAAAGACTAGATTTTTAAAAACTAATGCGATGACCAAATTCTGAGTAATTAAAATAAAGAACCAATTCAGTCCCTTTTAATTTCAAAATTAAATAAATTGACCTTTTTCAAAAAAATTAAAACAATTAAATTCCTGTCGATTTTAAAGTGAACGACTAAAGACCATTAATTATGGTGTTAATGTCTATCGTTAATTTTACATGATTTTGATTGGTATAACAATAAATTTAGTCATTAATGTTTACATATTTTGTCAAGTTAATCTTAATCCTAAAAAATTCAACAAATTTAGCCTCAATATTTACTCATTTACACAAATGTTGTAGGCTAAATTTGTTAAATTGAGAGCACATTAACAAAAAGTCTAAACTTTGAGATCTAAATTTGTTACTATAACAATCAAAATTACATACAATTGATGAAAAACATTAAAGTCGAGACTAATTATCTTTAATTGCTCACTTTCAAAATTAACAGGGATCAAATTAAAATTTAACTATTCTCATAATCTTAAAAATTAGAGGGATTGGAATTGAAATTTACCCTTTATGTTCTCATGTAAAAAAGAATAGACAAATGTCCATAGTAAAAATCAAATCGAAATTTAACCCTTTTTATAATTTAAAAAAAATTAAAGAGATTGAAATTGAAATTTACTTTTGGGCCTTCTTTTATATATATATATATATATATATATAGTAGTAATAGATTTATTAAACAATAAGAGACAACAATGTTTTACTTATAAAAAAAATAACATTTTACTTTAATTAATAGAGAAAAGAAACCTTAATAAATGGAAAAGAGAAAAGATTAAATTAAAGGATTTATTGCTCAAATTTATAATTTTTTTCTAGAAAAAGGAATTGGCTACATTTATAAAATTTAGTAGTTCTAGTTAATTAACTTTTTTTTTATAATTACAACTTTTTTTCATTTATTTTAAACATTAAAATTAATTATATTTAGATTTGTGTGATATTCAAATAAAATCCTTTCAATAGCAATGATTTTAAAACTTGAACTTAAATTAAATATCTGAAATAGAATTCACTCTAATTTTATTTTTATCACGTGAAAAAGTGAATTAAAAGTAAAATCAAATTTGCTTAGGCAAATTTGTGTGATTTTCTTATGGTCTGCTTGTAGTTTGAATTTGAGTAAAGAAACTTGATTTGAAAATTCATTATAAACTTTTGATAGCTTAAAATTTAGACTTTAACATTTTTCTTATAGAAAAGCTTGCTACAAAATAGATAACAATAAACAAACAATGCTCACTCTAATAAACAAGCCTATAGCCTCACCCTAAACAACAAGCTCGAAAGTTGAACAGGCTAGAATTTGACCTATTGAAACTAAAGCCAAAGCGAGTAAAATCATTCACAATTCAAACGGATCACATACAGAAGAGGCGACGAAGGCACACCACTAACGTGATCATGATGAAGAAACATCTTTGCCTTCATGAACAAACATCGCCAAAAGATGAGAGTCCCAAGTTGATACTAAAATGCTAAGAACACGATTGAGGAAGGAATAGGCCTAAAGTCAGAGGTGCTAACTATTAGGATTTGTGCCTTTAGTGTAGCAGTTTTGCCATAAATTATTGTATTATTTTGAATTATTTGATTAATCAAATTTCTACATCTTTATTCATTATTCTTTTTATGTATGTTCTTGTTGGTTTTGCATGCAAAGTAAATTGTTAAGCAAATATCGATTCATTACTTACTTAAAGTTTAACTAATATTAAGTTACATAACAAAGAGAATTTAGTAACGCAAAAGATAACTTATAGTAGAAGGTAATCTAAATAGTCTATAGAGTCATGATGAACCAGTGACTCATCTTAGGACTATTATGTTATCTAGAAGTCTAATTAGAGAAGTAGCTTGTCTTGGTTATCAAAGCTAGACCGGCTCCTAAAATAGTGACATAAATGTAATTGTTTGGACAAATAATACATTAAACTAGACCCATTATGAATTAATCCTAAATTCATTTATCGTTTAATTGCGTCAACAAAAATTATGTGTTGATTTCTATTATTATTTATTTGTGTTTTTATGTTTTTAATTTAATTTTATTAAAAGTTTTTATTTATAATAAATAAATGGAATTAAAAATCTATGGTCCCACCGGTTCCACTATCAATCTGATTTTTATAACATTTGGTACAAAGCTAGGCTTTTCGGTTTGCAGATTGGATCTTGTAGGGTTGAGCATATTATTTTATATACAATAAAATGCCTTTAGCTCCCTTCTTTTGTCCCTCTTCGGCTCTTCCTTTATACCTAATCAAATCCGAATCGGCCATTGATTTTGGGTAATCCAGGATTGCTTAAGTCTCAAAATACCATGATTTATTCATTTATTCTTATTTGGACCCCATTTGCACTCACATTCATAAAGTCTATGCTTTTGTTTCATAACATGGTTTTATCATCTTCTTCCTTTTTCTTTTTTCGTTTATTTTGCATGACGTAAGATGGATTTTCCACTTGAATTATTACTTTAAAAATAAAATAAATTTTTTTATTATTTTGGGCATTTTTTTTATTGGAAATAATCTACGGAATTTCAAAAATGCCATTTAAAGGAGTGGAAAGTCAAAATTGATATATTAGGGGTATTATGATTCATAGTTTGTAATGCTATGCTTTAATAATAAAGTTGAGATTATAAAATTTTGAAATATTTATCATGTCTGAATTTTATTTAAATTTATTTTAATTTAGATACAAATATATTTTAATTATCAATTTGATTACATATGATAATGACTAATTTTAATTATAATTATTTGAATATGTAATTATAATTATAGCAGTAACTTCAAAAAAATGTAAAGCAATATTCTATTAAATCCCTCTCCTATAATTTTCTCTTATGTATGTTGGGTTAAATTTTGAAATT
This sequence comes from Gossypium longicalyx, assembly GCA_025698465.1. NCBI lineage: Eukaryota > Viridiplantae > Streptophyta > Magnoliopsida > Malvales > Malvaceae > Gossypium > Gossypium longicalyx. Next base: position 43,856,045 of record CM046999.1, read on the forward strand.
TTTTTTTTAAAGTTTGATTAGTATAAGTATAATACAAGTGTAAATATATGTTTAACTAATTACAATATAGAATCTGATCAATACAGCCCATAACAAGTGAAGAGTCAGACAAAGTTAGGCCAATCCAAAAAGAATAGGATAAAACCTACACATGACATACGCACATAGTAGGAGTGAAATTCATATATCACAACTGCAAATGATGAGACTTAAATAAACCTTAAAGACCCAAAACATTAACCTTTACTAATTGTGATGAGGCTTTGTGGATGAATCTTGTACCATTATGTAAATATTTATCAAAGAACCATAATTTTGTTGTGGACTTAGTATGAAAAGGATATCAAAGTTTTGACGTGAAATCAATCCCAAGTAGTGCATGATGTACACCGGCATATACCTATATTGTATAAAATTAAAATTAATTTTACATATTTTCATGATTCTTTATATGATTAATATTTAATAAGTTAATTAATTTATTTAATATTTCATTAATACAAATCATATATGTTGCATTTTGAGTAATCAAAAATATCTTTTAAATAGTTTATTTATATAAATATATATATTAAAAATAATATTTTGTATTGATATAATAAAAATTAATATCGCATGATTTAAAAATATGTATAATAAATTTAATTATATTAATAAATTCAAGGGTAAAAAAATTGTATGTCTCAAAATTTCAACTTTCAAAAAACTGCAACCATCTCAACAAAACTAAGATTTTGTGAACATGTAGAGAGAGAGATCCACATGAGGAAGAAAAGTTTCACATGCATTGCCTGGAGACAACTTTAACTTGATCCAAAAACAAAAGCATAAAAGTTGAACATTTTTTTTAAAATTAATTAATTGTGAAATATACCAATTTTCAGAATGAAATAAAAGAAGATAGTTTGCTTTCTTTTTTTCATGACTTGGAAAGTTTTCTTACAAAGATAAGAAATTGTTTTTATATCGCAAAACGGCGTGTATGAAGATGCAAAGGAGAAAAAGAAGCATAGATTGAGAGACAAAACAAAGAGAAGGTTAACATCCTAGTAGTAATAAATAATAAAAATGAAAATCTCAATCAAATAAACTTTTATATATATTATGGGTTAGTATGATAAATGTATTTTTTTTTATATTTCATAAATAGTTTAAAAAATTATCATACGTTTTTTTTTTAATATTTAAATAAAAATATTTTATTATATGCAAAAATATTCTAAAACCAAATAGCAAACCAATGTTGTTTTGAAGAAAAAAAGAAAAGTAGGGGACCCACCATCTGATAAAGTGCATACAAGTGGACAGAAAATAGTCAAAAGGCTAGATAATGAGAGGCGGTCCAATTACAAATTATGTTGGATGGGTCCATTAAAAAATCTATGGATATGATTTGGGTTATTTGATTGGATAAATTCGATCAAATTATGGGTTAGTGACTACATTTGATTAGGATAAGGCATAAATTGGATTCTTGTGTTAATAATTAAAACTTATAGACTTGTAAGTCTAAAGATGAATGAAAATGGAAACAGAAAAACATGATGATATGAGAATGGTCGGCGGTGGCACTTGATTGTTGACTCACTCCATTTCTTTACATGTCAGTTTCATCTTCTTCTTCTTCTTTTTTGTAAATTTTCTATTAAAGAAGCGACAATGGAAAGTTGGAAACACCTGTTACGGAAAGAGTTGCCAATCCGTGATGCAGTCGAAAGGGAAACCAACCAAGCTGAAGGAGAGTACATTTTGCGACCATGTCAGCTTCCCTAATCACAAACAAACTAAAAATATCTAACCTAATAGTCTTAAAACTAAAATGATTTGAGTAAAAATATCAATTCGAAAAATAAATTTGGGCAAAAAATAAAGTTCATTTAAAAAATAGGTTAGGCTTCAAGTAAGGTTTCTTTTTGCCTAGTCTAACCTAAATTTGCAAAAAAGAAAAAATTATGTTATTTTCCTATTGTTCTGCTATTAATTTCTCACTATTTTGTTATCATTTTATTATTATGTTGTTATTATTTAAATATTATATAATTCTTATTTTATTGTTTTTTTTATTTTCAATTTGTTAGGAAGTATTCATTTTAATGTTTTAGTATTTTTGATGTATTATATTTTTTTTAAAAATTAATATAAAAAAATTTAATATGGGCAGGTCGGGCCCAAGTTTTATCATTTTTATCTAAGTCGGGTTAGAAAAAATTAGGCCCATTTTTCGGACTGAACCAAGCTCGAGCCTATCAAACAGGCTTAAAATTTTGTCAAGGCATGGCCCATGGACAAGTCTACTATATCAATATGTATTATTATCTATACTATTAACAAAATCGTTGATTCCCTTAATTCAGTTGATGTCATAAGTTACTTGGGTATTAATTCGGTTAGGAAATGATTAATATACTCTTTTATTAAATGGCTATTATCATGATTTTGAGAGTAAACTACAAAAATAGTCACGAAACTATCATTACTTAATCATTAAACTTTTTGAAATCAAATATTTTGGCTATTCAAAAGCAAATTTGGGCTTTTTTATTGGTCCAATAACACATTTAGCCCTCCAACATTTACACATTATATCAATTTGATCCTAAATATAAAATATTCAACAAATTTAGCCATCAATACTTTCAAAATTTGTCATTTTAGTTCAAATTCTAAAAAAAAAAATCACATTACTTTATCTATAACTAAACAATCCATTTCCCATAATTTTATCTTCTATTTTGAAGTTGAGGATGGCAAGTTGAGCTCACTTTTTTCTATTTCAATTATTGAAATTTGTTGTTTGGTGATGTTTCTTATTACAAGCTAGTTGGTTGGCTGTTGCAGTCTCTGCCAAAGATTTGTAATCAACTTTGCTTCATCAATTGTAATGCTTTAAATATTATTACTATATGGTGTTTTTTTCATTCCCTTTTTTTTTTCATGTTGTAGGTTGGTAAACATGGTGTATAAAAATTGTTTATGCCAAAGACGATGTTAGAAATTTTATATTGAAGATAAAATTATAAAATTTTGAAACCTCAAGTTAAGATTTTTTGGTTAAGAAGGTTAAATTATTAATTTTTGTAAAGGGTCAAAAAATAATTTATTTATTGTTTTAGAATTAGAACTAAATTGAAAATTATTGTAAATTTTGAGGGCTAAATTTATTGAATTTTTTAGAATTCAAACTAAAATGACAAATTTTGTAAACATTGAAGGCTAATTTTGTTGAATATTTTATATTTATGATCAATTTGATATAATGTGTAAACATTGGAAGGCTAAATTTATTATTAGACCAATAAAAAAGCCCAAATCAACTTTGAGTGACCAAAATATTTGATTTTGAAAAGTTCAATGACTAAATCATAAAAATTAATAGCTCAATGACCATTTTTATAGTTTACTCTTATTTTGATGGCCTTTTTGTCTTTTCATACTTTCATATTGTTTTTAATAAAAGAACTAAAATTCATATCCTTAGGGATTGAGCTAGTGTTTAATGGATTTATGAACAAATTCTTTATCACTACACCAATAATAATTAAGTAAACTTAAAAAAAATGAACTTTTAACATAAAATATTTTCTCTCACCAAATTGTATATACATACTTACTATTAATAAAGTCTCAAACTGAATTGGTATCACAAGTCAACCGAACACCAGCTCAGTTAGAAAAATTACGAAATTATCTTTCCATAATTAAAATAAGTTATATTATTTGAGGGTGTAGGTTAGTCTTTTTTTATTTTACAAAAACTAATAAAAATATGCATATAGTGCAATTTGAACAGCACCAATTGAATTGGTAAAACCTTAAATTTACCACTCAACTAAAATTTTATTTTAATATGTTTTATACATTTTTTTATGTGCACAACTTATTATTTCCATCAGTTATATATCTATACTATTAATAAAGTCCTTAACTGAGTTGGTGTTATGAGTCAATTAGGCATCAATTCGGTTAGGAAAATTACGGAAATATTCTTCCATAATTAAAACAATTTATATTATTTGAGGGTATTTTACTTTTTTTATTTTAACAAAAAAATGTTATTCTATATTGTATGTTATTTTTAACCCATGCTTTTCATTTTTATTGTATGTTATTTTTAACACACATCTCTGGTCTAAATTTGTGGTGTCAAACCATACGTTCATTGTTTATTATATATTATTTTAACCACATATTTGTGTTCTAAATTCATAGTTTCTACTCGCATACGCGTGCGATAAGATTTCTATAATAAATAATGTCACTAATTGTGTTGGTGTCACAAGTCAACTCAATATTTAAATTTTTTTTTAAATTTAATAGTAAATTTTATTTTCATTAGCTTGATAAGTTTTTGATGTGTTATAGTAAAATGATGATATCAGGATAAACAATTAGACTGCACTTAATATTCTTAATATGATGCATTTACCTATTTCAATTTTCTTTTACTCACAAGTTAAACTATTTTTTATTTTGATTTCGTGTATATTGCGTTTGTGTTGTTATTATTAGTTTCAAACATTATATTTCATTATTTATTGTATGTTATTTTTAAACACACACATGTGATCTAAATACATGGTTCCACACGCATAAGCATGTGAAAGAATTTTTAGTTATTATTTAAATATTTGATTGAGTTTGCTGTCACCCATTAATTGAGTCTCAACCCAATTGTTAAATTGCAATATATATATATATATATATATATATATATATATATAAATTTACTAAAAACATATGTACAATGAACCTGGACAAATGGTTGTCCAAATATAAATATGTATTTGGACAACTATTTATCTTGTATTTGGACAACCATTTGTCCAAGTACATTCTTGGTTTGAAAAAGATATATTTTTAATTTATTATATATTTTTAAATATTTTTAAACTTATATTTTCCATGTGACAACTTCTCCATTAGATTGGTTAGCAATTGCATATCAACACAGTTAATTATATTTATATCAGTGCAAAGTTACTAATGTGATTCGTAGAATACAAGTTCAAATATTAACTAAGTAAAAAAAATTAAGTACCAACTAGATACAAATAAATAGATTTTAGTGGCAAAAGTTAATTAACCCATTAGTTAATAAAATATACATTTGATTTAATAGTATGCTTTAATAGGCTAAAAATTCAAATTTATTACTTAAAAAGAATTCAAAATTTTGCTGGTTTTCTACCAATTTCATAAATCCCAATTTTTTTTTTTAAAAATATCTATCAAATAAATTAATGTTATTGAAAACTGAGATGAGAAGAAGGCAGCGTAAAAGCATTGGGCTCAAATAAGAGGAGTAAATGCCCTAGATTTTGGTTATTGGGCTCAAATGGATAACTATTGGGCTTATGGAAAGTGAATATTATGGACTAATATTAAAAGTAAAAAACCCATGGATTATAGAATAATAAATAAAATCTGTTAAATTGACGGTTAAACCAAAATTTGATGGTCTGACCAGTTCGATCACCGATATTGTTCTAAAAATATTGAGTAAACCTAATTATTAGATCCCCTCATTTCAGATTCCTCAACATTGGCCACTTTATTGCATCATCTTCATCTTTTAGGGTAAACAACACAATTTCCCAAGTTTCTTAAGTTTTTCATTTTGAGTATTGTATAATAAATTTTTTTTATTTTAAACACTCTCGTTGAAAACCATTTCCGTTTTAGGCACTAACGTTAAAAATCATTTTCATTTTGGTTACTTGTTGTTAATTCAATGTTATTGTACACTTATTTTAGTCACTCAACTTTAATATGTTTTCATTTTAGTCACTCATTTCTCTTTTTTAAAATTACTTGTAAATTTTCCCAAAAAATTTATATTTTTACATAGAATTGAGTTATTTAACTACAAAGATGAAACCTAAGTTTTTCTTTGTAACTCGATTTTTTGTAAAAAATTTGGATAATTCACTGAAAAAGCACATGTTTTTCCCTTGTCAGTGAAAAAAAAACTAATATTAATTAAAAGAGGAGATATGAAATTAAAAAAATAAAATGATTTTTTCATGTAAAAACTCATTTTTTCCCTATAAAACCCAAGTAATTCCCTATCAAAATTCAATTTTTTTTCCTTTTATTCCAAAAAAATAAAATTAATTATAGAAAAAGGAATAAATTAAATGGAATTTAAAAAGATAAAATGATTTTTTTTCCCTATAAAAAGCTAAGTAATTCTCTATAAAACTCTAGGACTTTTTACCCTTTTACTAGGAAAAAATAAAATTAATTCTAAAAAAAAGGTAAAATGGTATTTTTTTTCATAAAAAAACACAAGTTTTTCCATTTAAAACCCCAAGTTTTTTCGATTTTACTAAAAAAAAACTAAAATTAATTCTAAAACACTAAAAAGATAAAATAAGTAACCAAAATGAAAGCTTACAAAAGTTGGATCACTAAAGTGAGTGTACAATACCAATGAATTAATGGTAAGTGACCAAAATGAAAATAATTTTTAATTGTAGTGTCTAAAATGAATATGGTTTTTAAAGGTAGTGATGAAAATTTTTATGTTTTCCTGCCCAAAGATGAAAATTTATAAAAGTTAGGTGAGTAATTGTGTAGTTTATCTTATTTTTAAGGTTCATATATATTACATCATTTTTAGGCTAAACTACACTAGTACTCACCGAACTATTAGTATATTTCTATTTTTGTCACTCAATTATGAAAAGTTACAAAGTGGTCACCCAACTATTTAATTTTGTCTTTTTTTTGTCACTAGTTGGTTAATGATGACAACTTTTACAGTTGGCATAATAGTAACTTTAATTCTCAATATTTATACATTGTGTTAATTTAGTATTGATTCTAAAAAATCTAACCCTCAAAAATTACACTACATGCAATTTGGTCTTTTTTGTAATTTTATTTTTCTCTGTAACCCTTTCACTAAAATTATATAAAATAAATAAATTTATTAGCTAAATTTAATTGAAAATATGCAAAAAAATTAAAACACCTAAAAATCCAAGATAATAATTTTTATATTTTCTCGTTCTTTTAAAAATAACCCCCAATGTCACAAAGAAAAGCAAAACTCTAAAAAAAAAAAAAGAGACCAACTTATACAATGTGTAAATGTCGAGGGCTAATTTTTTTTTAAAAAAAATTAAGACTAAACTGACATCAATTATAAATATTGAGGGGTTAAGTTATTATTATATCAATTTTAAAAGCTTTCATCATTAGCCAGTGGGTGACCAGAAAAAACAATTAAACAATTGAGTGACTATTTTGTAAGTTTTCATAATTGGGTGACAAAAAAAATACTAATAGTTGAGTGACTACTAGTGTTGTTTACCTTAATTTTTAGGGTAAACTACGCAGATAATCACTTAACTTTCAAAAGTTTTCATTTTAGACACCTGATTTTTTTTTTTTTGCAATTTAAACACCTATATTACATAGTTTGATCATTTTAATCACTCCTGTTAAAATTGTAAAAAAATCTAACCTGAAATATTATTTCTAAAATTTTGATTTTCCACTGCATTTAAATAAAAAAAAACTTCCATTTATTGTATTTCATTATTTATGATAAACTGGTGAATTATTGTTTCATTGAAGAAGATTGGTCAGTTTTAGGTAGAAAAAGAAAAGATCAAAATGTGTAAAAGAACCCAAAGATGTTCTTATACGGTGAAAAGGAATAGAGAAGCTCATATCTGGATCTCAAACAAGCTTTGTGAACACATGTTTTTTAGTCATTTTTAAACCAAAAAAAAAAAAAAAAAATTAACTTTTTAAATTTTCTGATTTAGTCACTAAACTATTCGAAAATAATTTTTTTGGTTTTTTACAAAATATTAACAACCATTTGAAATTTGATGAAAGGGCTAATGTGAAGTTTTTTTTATTGGCCTAATGATAAATTTAGCCTCTAATGTTTACATATTCTACTAATTTAATCTTAAATATAAAAAAATTCAACAAATTTAGTTATCATCCTTTACAAAATGACAATTTTTTATTTTTAAAATTTTTGTAAATTAAAAAAAAAAACACAACACCCAAACCTCTATTTCTCCATTGTGCTCACCTATATCAACATCAATTAAAAAATTTTACATGTTGTCACGTCCAATGACTCTCATCAGATCCGCCACCAACCTCACCTCCTTCATCCTCTTCTTCGTTAACATGTTCATAATTAGATGAAAGGTGGCAGGGTTCAACCTACTCTTTCCCATCATAAATTGAACTACATGCAACGACTCCTCGATCCTTTTGACCTTGCAGAGACGTGCGATGAGCAAACCGAATGTGTGCTTGCGCATGAGTCCTTTGTCTAAACAATATAAGGTTTGGATCAAAGGGTCGAAGATCAAGAGAAAGGATTTTGTATTAGTGATGAAGCTGAAGGTTTTGATGGTGATGAAGGCAGCCTATTGTCATCATATATCCATTTCGGTCGACTTTGTGAACTTATCTATGGTAGTCAGTTAATGTGGGCTTGTCAGGTTGAATGAGTTGGGATAGAGGAGAAAAGCCTAAAGAAGAAGCAAAGAATAGATCAGGGATTAGGGTATTGGTTGTTAAGTTTTTGGAGAAGCGACATGTTATTACTGATGAAGGTTGGAGAAATAGAAATTTGGTATTGGGGTTTTTTAACTTTACAAAAATTATAAAAATTAAAATTGGTCATTTTGTAAATTTTTAGGGCCAAATTTATTGAACTTTTTAGAATTTGAACTAAAATTTAAATTTTGTAAACATTGAGGGCTAAATTAGTTAGATTTTTTCTATTTAGGATTAAATTGATAGAATGTATAAAAGTTAGAGGGCTAAATTTGTTATTAGACAAAAATTCATGTCAACACTTCCGTCAAATTACAAACTCGATTAAAAATTTAATTTCGAATAGTTTAGTGACTAAATTGAAAAAAATTAGAAGTTCAGTGACCAAAATAAAACACGAGCAATACTTAAGTGACCATTTCTGTACTTTACCCAAAAAACAAGTTTCTTTTTATAAATGTCCAATCTAAATTTTAATTTACAATTTTATCCTTTATATTTGATTTCCAACTTTCCCTCCCATATTCGAAAGAGGAAGTACGGAATTTGTTTACATTTTCTCGACGCAGAAACCAGCGTCGTTTCAGGTAATTCGATTTCTTGAATTTTCCCCTCAATTTTGTTGGATTATTTTTAAAAGTAAAAATAAATTTATTGAACATTTTTTTCAAGCATTATTGCTTTCTCCCCCGATTGCTGATTTCATCGATTCTTTCTTTCAAATTTTCTAATTTAAATATTGGAAGATTTGGATTGGGAATCGTATGTTTTCGTGAATAAGATCGAGGAAGGAACCCTAATTCTAGAATGTAATTTACCTGCATATAATAAAACTGATTACTGATTAAAAAAAATTACATTTTACCTTTTGGTTTTATAAATTGGTAGTGAGATTAGGATCTCTTTAATCAGTTTATTTGGCTGCTTGAGAAATGATGGAAAAGTGAAATGCAATTTACTATTAATGCAGCTGTTAACTTTGATTTCTTTGAGTTGGTTTAGAGGTTAAGAATTTTGTTTTCTGTGAATTTCATTTTAGCATTAGGTCTAGGAAAATTGGTTGTGAGATTTGAATCTCTTAATTAGTTTATTTAGATGTTTGAGAAATGCTGGAAAGGTGAAATTTAACTTGCTAGTAGTACACCTGTTTAGCTTGATATTCTCTGAGTTGGTTTAGATATTAGGATTTTTTTGTTTTTCATTTGCAAATGAAGCATTTGGTCTTACTTACAGTCTGTGTGTGAATGTTGGATATGGGTATTAGTGACATGATAAAGTTCGATTTTTCTAAGTTTTTTGGAGGACACCTGGAAGGTTATCAACATCTATGTTTGGAAATGGATACCTCAATAAAAATTAAAAGTTGGAGTAACACAATATTGGGTTTTTTAATTGTCTATCATGTTTGAATTTTAGGTAATGAACTGAAAGGGAAGTCTATGGAAAACGGATCCTTTATCAGTAATGCACCAAGGAAGGGGCTCAGTGACATAACCAACTTGCAGCATCAGCCTAAAGTGTTGACCCAAGATGCAAAGCTGCTGCTGCAACCTGCTTCACTCTGGAGTAAAGATTACGTCAACAAGCTCCAACAGGTATACTTTAAAACTGCAATTAACTCACTTTTCTTTCCATGGGTTTTCTCACTTGGATTCTTTATTTGTTCCTTTAGCTTACTGAGAGCTTTTATCTGAAAATTTCTTCCAGGAAAATATGATGCTGATGAAAGTTCTTGCAGAACGAAAGTATCCTCTTTGATCAGTTTTATTTGGTTTCTTCCATTTCCTCTCTAACCATTGCTTGATGATATTTGTGTCTGGCATGACTTTTTTTCCTTATTGGATTTTCTAAATTTTGGCCAACAGTAAAGTCATTGAATTGAGTGGAATCGAGTTACAGAAACTGAGAATCAATTTGGAGAAGTTTCAGCAGCAAAACTTGCAACTTGCGCAAGCAAACAACCAGCTGTTATTGGTATGTTAGTATTTCTTCTAATTGTCTGTTCTCGGTTTAGTAAATCAAGGAGGCTTTTTTTTATATATTATGACTCTCTAATGAATTTGATGTCTTACTTTGGTTTTGCAGGAACTTAATTCAGGGAAAGATAGGGTATATTTTCTAGACCTCAAAGTTTCTTGAACTTGATCTTTCTCAGTCATTTTTGTTATGTTGTATATTTTTAGGAGTTGACCAATGAATTTTTTTTCCTTTTTCAGTTAAAAGCCCTTAAACATGAGCTGGGATGTAAAAATGCTATGCTTAAAGCAATAAAATCAGAGGTATTTTTTTTAGTAGTCTACTTTGAGTGTAGGTCGTAAAATGAGACACATGTACCCGTAAACTACTCATGTTTGGCTAAAAAAAGAAAGTATCCTAATGCTTCAATTGAGTAGTTTTGCAAGTCCAATTGAATTATTTTATTTTTATAATAAGTAGGAAAAAAATCAGTTTTAAGTTAGCTTGAGCCTAGGTACAAATAATTGAGTCTAAAGTTGATTGAATTATAGCCGAGTTTCAAGTTGAACTCTAGCGTGTTACTGTTTCAGCTTGGTTTGGCATATTTATGGCCGTAATGAGTGTATGACAGTCAGGGTTATGATTAAGTTTTGTTGATTATCCAAATTCCTTGTTTTTGTCATCAGAAGAAAGCTAACATTGTTGCTTGCCCTACATCTGGAAATGAGGTATTTACAAATCTGGATTGACATTTCATATCAACAAAATCATTTCCAGAATCTGGCTTGATTTTTCTTATCAACATCCCATGTTATTTACAAACTCTTTTTCCAGGGTTTGAAGGAAGGAACAAACAAGCATGGCGAGGCAGGTGAATCCCTTAACCAAGAAGATGGAGACTATAAACCTTGTAATACGAATAGGAGGAGGCAATCAAAGACTCTACGTAAGCTACTTGTCTGGAACATTATTTGAAAGTAGTTAATGTTGTTCATTGCACAATCTTTGCTTATTGTTTACATGCTGCTTCAGTCCCTTCTAATATTAAACCAGTCGAAGCCAAGGAGGGGGTCGATAACAAAAGGTTTCATTAAAATTTCTGTTGCTTTCTGCTTTTCATAACATTGTGATCTTTAGGTTTTTATGATCTCTTGTATGTTTTTCCCAGCAGGGTTTGTTTAAGAAGGCAATCTGCAAGGTTTAAAGCTGAAGAACCAGAAACGACTAAAGATGTTTTCGAGGTAGCTGACAAAAATTCTCTTATTTCCTCTCCTTGTAATGATAAGGTGGATCAGAGTGGGCCAATTTCTTCTGATTCATCGGTCAGAATAGAGCATGAGGAAGGATGTATGGCCCCCGGAAATGAAGCTCAAGAACCTAGACGAGCATCTACAGGAAGGCCTTTGCGCCGAGCAGCCGAGAAGGTTCAATCCTACAAGGAAATGAAACTTAATGTGAAGATGCGCAGAGAATTGTGAGTTCATTCTCTTTGCTTCTGACACTGCACTTTTATACCGAGGTTGAGATGCATCTAATTTCCATATACCACAATGCTGTTTTTGCTGTATAATATGTTCATATAAAACTACACTTAACATTTCAATGCACCATCCATGGATGACAATGGAAATGCCTGAAATTGACTTCTAGGTTGTTTAACTGGGTTGTACTTGAATAACCTGTAGGAGTTTTGATATACATTTGCCAGGTTGAATGTGTTATCCATTTTTCTTTTAAATAAGCATTTTGGGATAGTAAGATTATATTTAAATTGTGTGGGAGTGTTGAAAGAGAATTAGCCTACTAAAATTAATTTTCTGATTCATGGGTTGAGACGTTATGAGTCGTGATTGATGAGAGCCAAGCATGGTTATAAAATTACATATCTTTTGGAATAACTTTTCTATCATATCTAATATGAGGATACAATAAAAACAAATAATTCTTATGTGACACATCTAAAAATTTACCATTTGCCCCACAAATTATGTCAGGTGTTTTTATTGACTAAAATTTTAAAAAAATTATTAATTTAATTTAAATTTCTTATAAAAATATATCAATATTAAATACCTATATGTTAATCATTTTTGTTATAATTAATTTAGTCATAGCTTTAAAAAAATATAAATATGTGCTTCAAGTCCCTAAAATTTAAATTTTACTCATTTATTCATGCACTTATTTTTTTATTGAAAAATGAATTTTATATATAATATATATATATATAAAATATTTCTTTCTTTAATTGATAAATGAGAAAGATATTATTGAAACCATACAGATTAATTTATTAACTTAGTTATCAATTTATGTGTTTCTTTTTCATTTGATCGAGCATATTTGTTTTCTATACATCTTTTCATTATGTAATTTTTGTTTAATAACTTAATTTACATAATTTTTTCTCTTTAAATATTTAAATTATTTTCTAAAAAGAGTAAAGCTGAAATCATTTTTGGGAGTAATATCAAACCATTCATTTTTTTTTAAATATTAATTTTTTGTCTTAATTTATATTGATTATGATTTAAATTATCATAGTAAAAAGTTAAATATTTATATTATTTTTTTATTTTTCAATAATAATTTTATGAAATGTTATAAAATTTTATTTTTTTAATAATTCAATATAATATGTTTTAATTAATAGACAGAGTCAAGCCCTGCATTTCATGAAAAAAAATTATTTGTATTTTATTTAGTGAATCAAACATTTACATCCACAAGTAATTTAAATTTAATTAACAAAAAAAAAAAATTGAATAAAAACATAATGATAATTATTGATAAAAAAGATAAAATAGTTTATTTATTGATTTAGAGTTATAATTTAAAAGATATATTATAAATAAAAATATTTTAATTACAATTTGATCCTAAGTTATACTTAATTTCCCATTTTGATATTTGAAATTTTTTGTCCCTATTTGATATTTAAATCTTTATTGGTCAACACTGACCAACTTTGACCAAAGACGATCTACGTCGGTCAACAGCTACGGTATTAGTCAATGGCCTTATCATTGGATAATACTAAATAAGTGGTGCATTCTCACTAGTGGAGATTGTCGCTTGTTTTTTTCAAAATATCATTAAATTTTTTAACTAGAAACCTTAAAAGAGCAATAATTTAGATTCCAAAATGAGATAAATTTATAAATTATATAAATTATTTTTTATGTTTTGTTTTGGTAATTTATTTTTTTTGTTATTAAATATTATTAATATTGATTTTTTAAGATTATATGATATTTTTCACGTGAAACGTGAGTTAACACTAATAGGATTAAAAACAAGTTTAGCATTAAAAATAAAAAAAATTCCATTTGACTTATAAAATCAAGGCACAATAAAAAAGAAAAGAATGAATTTTAGCATTGAAAAATGAAACCAATATTTGTGTTGGGTAAATCTTCATATATTCGAGTATGGGTTTAGGGTATAGGAAAAAGAAATACATATCTGAATCCAGAAAAGAGAGCATTTTTAATTTGAAAATAAAAGAATTTTTATCTATATATATATGTGAGTGAAATTGTAAAACAGGAACATTAGTTTCCTCGTAAACCATTGCAAGAAGTAGGGTGAATCTGTCACCATAACATCTCATGTATTTGGATATGGGTCCAACTGGTGTATCAACAATCTCTCATGTTTGGTTCTCTAGATTGAGCCACGCAAGCTGAATAGAATGGCTCATACATCCCTCAAACTATATACGATGGCCGGTGCAAGAGTACTCTACAGATATGGTATTTGATACATCCCACTTACTAATGTACGATCGTAGAGAGATATAGCAATCATATGTGTCGATGAGCAAATTTTTTTAAATCAAAATTAAATTATATATTTTTAGGATAATAAAAATATAATTTTATTTTTATCATTTTTAAAAGAATAAAATTATAATTTTATCATTATTAATTTAAAATTTATAAATTATAAACAACTTAAATTGAAATTCTACCATTAATGGCCCTGGGTTGGCTCTGCCACTGTCCATGATTTCTTAACCCTATATTCCTTCATCCCTCCCAAAACCACCACACTATTATACTTAAACTAACCTCTAAAGATTTTGCCTCGTCATCTAACTAATACTCTTAAGGCGCGCGTAGAAAAATTTTCTATCTAAAGATTTGGGCGATTTGCGTTCTTGTTTTTCTACCTTCGTGTTTTTGTGGCTCGATTGGGTGGTGGTTTTGCGTGGGTCCGTCTGTAGTCCTCTTTAACGAATACTTGGACGGTGGTGGGTTTTTACTTTGTGCTGTTATTGAAGGAAATATTTGTGATTCTTTGGCGGTGATAGGTGTCGTGTTTTGGCCGTTCTTGGGACCTGGAACATTTAGGCGGTGCCTTTTGTTTTTCTAGCATGGTTTCTTTATGCTTCTTTTAGTTACGTTGATGCATGTTTTTACGTCTCTTGGCCTTTATTGTTAAGGCGGTTGTAAATCTGTCTTCTAGTCAATTTTTTGGCTGAGTTTTCTTCTTTTGTTTTTTTTTTTCGCCTTTTCTTATTTTAACAGTTTTAACCGACCTTTCTTCCCTTTTGCTTTTAATCTTTCGCGGTAGTTTTTGGCCTTATTTTTCTGTTTTTCGCTAACCGGTTTGTTTCAGCTTTTACGTTTTCTTCTCTTTGGTTGTTTGTGTTGAAGTTAGTTCCCATGCAGCCCATGCAGATTCACGCACGTAAGAATTAATGCACATAAGTTGTCCAGGTAAAGTATGTGCAACTGAATCTGTTTATTTTTTGGTTCTTTTGTAACCAAGTTTATGTAATGTGTTCTAGTTCATTTTGAACTTAGCTTAGTTTACATTTGATGTAATTTGATGATGTAAGAGCTGATGACCAACTTTACTTAAGTGTACAAGTTTAGTTTTGTAAGTTCCAATGAATTAGTGGTAGTTGGTGTAGATTAGTTGACCACATGTTGATTTTGACAAGCAACAAGCTTGATTTATGTAATGGCAACATGTCAATGTTAGAAGTGTGAATGAAATCATCAGTTTTTTTTTTCCATATGCTCCATCTTTCTTTGCTTTCTAAATTCTGTTCTCCATTCTTGACAGTAGCTAAAAGCTTAAACTTCAAGCATTTTTCCTTCATATATTACCCGGGTATAATACGTTGCTGCTGGTGCTCTGTTTGAAATTCTTACTTTACCCGGTTAAAGTGTGTTCAAAACACCAACAATTGGTATCTAGAGCTCTTGTCTTTGAGGACCTGTTCTGCATTGATTCAAAAACTTGAATGGCTTCTGCTAGCTTCTCTCCAGCACCACCACCAGTCTTCACTGGTGAAGGTTTTCATATGTGGGTGGTTAAGATGAGGACATACCTCCAAGCATTTGACTTGTGGGAGGTTGTTAACACAGACATTGAGCCAGCTCCACTAAGGGCCAACCCCACTGTGGCTCAGATTCGTCAGCATGCAGATGAGAGGACTAAGAGGCACTAGGCTATGTCCTGTATTCAAAATTGTGTTTCAGATGTAATCTTTACTAGGATTATGACTTTTGACACCCCAAAACAGGCTTGGGACAAGCTTAAGGAGGAGTTCCAAGGTACTGAAAGAACTAGGCAGCAGCAGTTACTAAACTTGAGAAGAGACTTTGAAAATCTCAAGATGAAGGAAGAAGAGACTGTGAAGCAGTACTCAGACAGAATAATGGCTGTGGTTAACAGCATAAGATTGCTAGGAGAACAGTTTAGTGAGGCAAGAATTGTGGAGAATGTGCTCTCAACACTGCCTGAAAGATATGAGGCAAAGATCTCATCCTTGGAGGATTTGAGAGACCTGGCAACCATCTCCCTAACTGAGCTTATTAATGCTCTTTATGCTCAGGAACAAAGGAGAGCCAGTAGAATGGAGGAGCACCAGGAGGGAGCTTTTCAAGCCAAGGCCAAAGCAACCTCAAGCACCTCTACCTATAAGGGCAAGAAGAACTGGAGAAACAGGCCTAAGCCTGATGCTGCAAGAGGAGGAGATCGACTCTACAGATTTTGTAAAAGACCTGGCCATCCAGAGGCGGATCTTTGGTTCGAGCGGATCTTTGGTTCGGGCCGATGTCGTGTGTCAACACTGCAAGAAGAAGGGCCATGTTGAAAGGGTCTGTAAAGAAAAAGGCAAACCTGCCCAAAATCAACCACAAAGCAAGGGTGAAGAAGCTTGAGTGGCTGAAGACAGCAGTGACCATGAAGAGCAGGTCTTTGCTGTGTCATGTCTAGCTGGTCAACGCAAAGGCTCAAAAGGGTGGTTCTTTGGACGCTGGTCGCACAAACCACATGTCACCAGATGCAACCATTTTTAAAACCTTGGACAGATCTTTCAAAACTAAGGTAAAAATTGGAAACGGTCAACTCATCAAGGCTGAAGGCAAGGGAGATGTGCTAATATGCACAACCACAGGTGACAAAATCATCAAAAATATCCTGTTAGTGCCTGAGATTGACAGGAACCTTCTTAGTATCTCTCAACTACTAGAGAAAGGGTACTCAGTTGTGTTCAAAGGCCAAGAGTGCAAAATCACTGATCCAAATGGATCAAGCTTCATGACAGTCACCATGAGTGAAAAATGCTTTGAAGTCAACTGGTCAGGTGACTCACACTCAGCCCATGTTGCTTCAACAAAAGACACCAAGCTTTGGCATCAAAGACTTGGTTATACCAACTTCAAGTCTATGGCTCGGATGGTCAGTAAGGAGATGGTTGAAAACTTCACCAAGTCAGTACAAGGTGAAGATGTCTATGAGGTTTGTCAAATTGGAAAGCAAGCCAAGCTTCCATTTCCTACAAACACATCCTGGAGAGCTTCAGCTAAGTTGGAATTGGTGCATTCAGATGTCTGTGGCCCTATGAGGACAGAATCTTTGAATGGAAGTAAGTATTTCATTCTCTTTATTGATGATTATACCAGATTCTGTTGGATTTTCTTTTTGAAACACAAGTCAGAGGTAGCTCAAGTATTTGTGAAGTTCAAGGCTGCAGCTGAAATAGAAGCAGACTCCAAGTTGAAGACAATCAGAACTGATAATGGAACAGAGTACACCTCACTTCGCCCCAAGCATTATGCAATAAAGCTGGTGTTAAACATCGCTTAACTAATGTCTATACACCTCGTGAGAGAATGGGGTCGATGAAAGAAAAAAACAGAAGTCTATT
The DNA here is from genome assembly GCA_025698465.1 of Gossypium longicalyx. NCBI lineage: Eukaryota > Viridiplantae > Streptophyta > Magnoliopsida > Malvales > Malvaceae > Gossypium > Gossypium longicalyx. The sequence goes on from CM046999.1 coordinate 43,873,704, forward strand.
GGATATGGCCAGATGTCTCTTGTTTGAGAAGAATTTGCCTAAAAACTTGTGGGCTGAAGCAGTTAACACTGCAGTCTACTTACAAAACAGGCTTCCAACCAAAGCCTTAGAACAAAAGACTCCGTTTGAAGCCTGGTTCGGATTCAAACCTTCTGTAAAGCACCTTAGGGTGTTTGGTTGTCTATGCTATGCTCACATACCAGCTGTGAAAAGAGATAAACTATCAGAAAGGGCTCAACTTGGGATTCTGATTGGCTATAGTACTGTTAAAAAAGGCTACAGGATCTTGGATCCTTTGACCAATAAAATCCAAGTGAGTAGAGATGTAATCTTTGATGAACATGCTTGCTGGAACTAGGAAAAGGGTGAACCTGAGGCTACTGCTGAGGACCTGATAGTGGATCAGACTGGAGATGCTGAAAATGGTCCTAATATGGATCTAGATGATGAACCTGTCAGAGGAACAAGAACTCTTGCTGAGATTTATGAAAGAGCTCAAATGGCTCAAGTTGAACCAAGCAATTTTGAAGAGGCTAATGCTGATGAGGGGTGGAGACAGGCAATGGCAGATAAGATTGCCATGATCGAAAAAAATCAGACTTGGATACTAGTTGACGAGACTCTGCTTGGCGAAAAGTCATTGGAGTAAAATGGATCTACAAGGCCAAACAGAATCTTGATGGAAGTTTGAATAAACTCAAGGCTAGACTTGTGGTGAAAGGCTTGATAAAAAATATGGCACAGATTATTTTGAAACATATGCACCAGTTGCTAGATTGGACACAATAAGGTCGATTGTTGCTTTTGCACTCAAATGCATTGGAATGTCTATCAACTAGATGTAAAATCAGCTTTCCTAAATGGATTTCTTGAGGAAGAAATTTATGTCGAGCAACCACAGGGGTTTGAGGTATCTGGCAAGGAAGACATAGTGTGTAAACTGAGAAAGGCCCTGTATGGCCTAAAGCAAGCTCCTAGAGCTTGGTATGCTCGAATTGACACTTATTTGCTCAGTTTGAATTTCCAAAGAAGTGTCAGTGAACCAACATTGTACATCAAGAAAAATAATTCTGAAACTCAGCTTGTGGTGTCATTATATGTGGATGATTTACTTATCACAGGGAGGTGATGAATGCTTTTAATGATTTCAAGACAAAGATGAAGAAAATGTTCAAGATGATGACACTGGGTGATGACATACTTCCTAGGAATGGAAGTAAGCCAAAAACAAGGAAGAATTTTTTGAATCAGAAATCATTTGCCTTGAAAGTGTTGACAAAGTTTTCAATGATGAATTGTAAGCCAACTCCTACACCTGTTGTAGTTGGGATGAAATTATCGAGCCATGAGGGTCATGAGGAAGTTTGTGAAACCACTTATAGAAGCTTGATTGGTTGTCTCTTATACTTGACTGCAACGAGGCCAGACATCATGTTTGCAGTAAGTTTACTCTCTAGATTCATGCATCACGCCGCAATGTCTTTGCATTTTCAAGCGATAAAAAAGAGTGCTAAGATACATTAAAGGTACTTTAAAATCATGGTCTGCATATTTACCAAGGCTGAAAAACTAAAGTTGACAGTTACACAGATAGTGATTGGGCTGGTTCTAAAGACGATATGAAAAGCACATCGATATGCTTTCACATTGGGATCAAGCAATGGTTTGTTGGAGTTCCAAAAACAATCTTTAGTGGCTCAATCAACGCTTGAGGCCCAAGATGCACCTAGTGCGATAAATCAAGCCATTTGGCTAAGGAAAATCCTTGCAGATTTGAACCTTTCCCAAAAGGAAGCAACAGAGATACTTTGTGACAACAAGTCTGCATTGCAATTTGCAAAATCTCTGTCTTCTATGGTATAACTAAGCACTTTGACATAAAGTTGCATGTAATAAGGGAGATGGAGCAAGCTTGTGAAATAAAGCTGGTTTATTGCAATTCGGAGGCTCAAATAGCTGACATTTTGACCAAGGGTCTAAGTACATCAAGGTTCAACAAGCTAAGAAGACTTATGGGAGTTTGCAGCATGGAAACTAAGGAGGAGTGTTGAAGTTAGTTCCCATGCAGCCCATGCAGATTCAAGCACGTTAGAATTAATGCACATAAGTTGTCCGGGTAAAGTATGTGCAACTGAATCTGTTTATTTTTTGGTTCTTTTGTAACCAAGTTTATGTAATGTGTTCTAGTTCATTTTGAACTTAGCTTAGTTTACATTTGATGTAATTTGATGATGTAAGAGCTGATGACCAACTTTACTTAAATGTACAAGTTTAGTTTTGTAAGTTCCAATGAATTAGTGGTAGTTGGTGTAGATTAGTTGACCACATGTTGATTTTGACAAGCAACAAGCTTGATTTATGTAATGGCAACATGCCAATGTTAGAAGTGTGAATGAAATCATCAGTTTTTTTTCCATATGCTCCATCTTTCTTTGCTTTCTAAATTCTGTTCTCCATTCTTGACGGTAGCTAAAAGCTTAAACTTCAAGCATTTTTCCTTCATATATTACCCGGGTATAATACGTTGCTGCTGGTGCTCTGTTTGAAATTCTTACTTTACCCGGTTAAAGTGTGTTCAAAACACCAACAGTTTGGCCACCTTTGTTCGCGAGAGCTTTGGTAAAGATGAGTTTTGTACGATCTTGATTGCTTCTCATCGGGTGCCCTGTTTGGTTGAGGAGCTGTGATTGGTGATGGGTCTCAAAGGTGGGGTGATCTTCGTAACGTTGTTTCTGAAGAGGGGCTGATCCATCGATTGAGAAGTGGTGGCGCCTCTTGGCCAATCTGGGTGCGCTCTTCAGGACTGCCTTCGACGAGTTCTTGCATTTCTTTGATCGGTGCTTCCACGTCCCTTGGTTTCGGGACTGTTTTAGGGAATGCCTTAAGTTCTTGACGTGGCTTTTCTTCCTTTTCTCTGTATTTTCCTTTGGCTTCGATCTGTCTTCGTTTGGGGTTGTTCTTTTTTCGTTTGCTGGGGCTCCTGGATTGTCGCTGCTTCGGCCTGGTTTGTGGGGGTCTTGGCTCGGGTCCTTCTCGTGGAGATTATTTCTGTATTGTTTATCTCCCTTTTGATGTTGCTTTTCTTATTTCAGTTTTATGATATCATTGTAAAGGGACTGCAAATCTGGACTATTTAATTTTGATTGTTTTTGTGCTTGTTTCCTTATTGTTTCGATTGCTTGATATTGTGTGAACTAGTTATATTCGTAGGTTTTTTCGTCGGTGTAATTCTCGTTTAGTTTTAGAATCTTTTTGCATTAGAGTTTTGCTGTGTTCTTTTTTTGTGATTTGTCTCTTGCGCTATAAACCTAGGACGATTTTCAGTCGTGAGTGGAGTAGGGAGTACTGACCCGTTTTGGTGCTATTGAAGCTGTACCTGCACGAAGGTGTGGGCTCTTGGTTTTGAAAGCTACGGGGCGTGGTGTTAAAGTTCTCCCTGCTCGAGCTATCTCCTTGTTTCGATAATTCTGTATCGTGGTCCTCCTCCCTATCCGGGTCTCTTGTAAGTTTTATTTTTTTTTTGTTTGTTTGTTCTTTAGGTTGTAAACGGACTATGAATGGGCTATTTAAACTTTTCTAAACTGTGTTTTATTTCTTTGTGCTTGTTTTAATTTTGATCTGCTGATGCTTGTTGAGTTTTTCTTTTAGTGATCCTTTTTACCGCTTCATTACTATTTTGCGCACTCTTATACTGTTTCAAGGTTGTTTTATTGGGATTTGTTTCATTCGGCTGCAGTGGTGAGTGGTTGTCTTTGGGGCTGGTTTTATCTCGTTTTGTGCCTTGGAAGGTGAGACGTGCTTCTATCTTCTGTTGTAAAGACTAGTTTTGGTTTGGTGTGTGCTGTTGGTTTGGGGTGCGATGGCAGACGAGTTAAATGACATGCTTGCGAACCTAAAATTTTCTGAAACTGAACAAGAAAGGGTGATTTGCCAAAGCTCGATAAAATCTGATATGCAAGGATATGAAGCTTGGGCCCTTGGAAAATTTATGTTGGAGGAAAAAATTAATAGAGGCGATGTATCGGGTGCTAAAATCACTATGGCATACTAAGGAACCAGTTAACTTCGTGGCAATGATAGATGGCCTGTTCTTGGTAAAATTTGGACTGAGAGAGGATAGGGAAAGGATTCTTAATATGGCCTCTTGGAGTTTTGACCAATGTCTGTTCTCCATGGTTCCCTTTGTGAAAGGACAAGACATAAGTCGCTATTGTTTCCTTTTTGTGCCTTTTTGGGTTCGCATCTTCAATATTCCTTTGGAGAAAATGGAGCGCCAGGTGGCCATTGATATTGGGAGTTCTATTGGAGAGGTTTTGGCTATAGATTGGAGAGATATGGAAGGATGCTGGGTTGAATACATTAGGGTAATGGTCAAATTGAACATCTCCAAACCGTTGAGACGTGTGGTTTATATGGTTGGGGCTGATGGAGAGGAGATTTTGTGTGCCATCAAGTATGAATGACTCCCAACTTTCTGTTATTTGTGCGGCTGTATAGGACATCACACCCATAAGTATGGTATGTATGAGAGGATCAAAGGGGTTGAAAATCCAGAATTTCAATATGGGAATTGGTTAAGGGTTTAGATGGGGCAACTGAATCAGAGTACAGACATGTGGCGAAATGGGATTGAAACTATTAAGGGTGGTGGACGGAAAAAAGGGGAGAACAGAAGGTCTGAGAGTATAGTTGATGAAGGAAATTTTGTAATGAAGTAGAACGAGAAGGAAAAAATCAAAATAGGGGAAGGAAAAAATCAAAACAGGGGATGAGGCCTCGGATTCATGCTCTTTATTAGGAAAACATTCAAATTGACCCTGTAGAGGCACATTTTTATTTGGTGCAAAAATAACTCAAATAAAAATAAAAAATGAATAAACACAAATAAATCCATTAATTAAAGAGTCCAGTCTAATACAAGCCTAAATTACCTAAGCCCCCAAGCTCAAATTATCTAAACCCCTAAGCCTAAAGCCTAAAAAAAATATATCAAAAACCCTAAAGTCTCCAGTTGCCGCTCCCCTCGCCACCTTAGCAGGCTTGCCACCTAAGGCCTGACATCATCGCCTCATCTTTACTGCCATCACCTGCAGAAGATAGAGAAATGGAAGCAGAGAAGTAGAAAAAAAATAGAAAGGAGAAAGACAGAAAAATATATGCTATATTTCGGCTATAAAAAGCCAAAGAAACATTTGTAATTTTTTCTCTCTTCTTTTTTAAGAAGAAATTCAACAGATACAAGGAAAAAATTAAAAAGATGGTTCTTTTAATCTATTATTTTAATTTTTCTTTAGTTTTCAGATAAAAAGTATAAAAATCAAAAAAGTTTTTTTTAAAAAAAGCTTACCTCATTGCTTTGTCTTCCACCATCGTCGACGGTAGCTCTCTGTCGATTCGAAGGGTCTTTGAGCCCTTTAGGGTTCGTTGACGGCCTCGATGGGAACCGAAGGAATTGAATACAAAGAAAAAAAAAGTTAAAAAAAAGGAAATAAAATAAAGATTATTCTTTTACCTGTCAATCGCCACTCTGGGAAGCCCTTGTCTGATTGAAAGGTCTCCGAACCCCTTAGGGGTTCATCGATGGCCTTGTCGGAGATAAGGGATACGAAGGGTTTCTTGACTGTTTTTCGAACTATGATTGGGTTTTAGGGGATTTGAAATCTACGCGAAAAAAGATTCGGAAGGGATTTTTTGGGGAATTTTTCAGCCACTGGAGGCGGCAGTGGCTGGCGACGATGACCGGTGGCTGCAGCGGATGTGCGACGACCTTGTGGTTGGAGGAAAATGGGGCTTGAGAGAAAAAAAGAAGAGGGAACAAAGTTTTTTTTAAAGGCTGTTAAAAGGAATTTTTTAAAGATTTTTTAAACTTAAATAAGCCCCCTAAAATGACCTCGTTTTGAGCACGACCCAAAGATCCTACCCAAATGGTCCCAAGGTTCGCGTGTTTTTGAGGAAGGGGTCTAATTGCTATCCATGTCCTTTTACTTTTAGGCACTATTTAATATGGTCCTAATTTTGATTTTCTTTTCTTTTTTATTTTGCTATTTAATTTAAATTTTTTCCACTTTAGTCCTCAGACTGTTGACCCCTTTTGGGAATGACACGTGTGCTGGACTGGGGAAAATGCCATCCTGGGTCCCTAAATGTTTTTATTTTTTTAAATTTAATCCTTTATTTGTTTTATATTTTTTTTATTTCTTACAATTCAGACTTTAAAATTTTTCTAGGTTTCAGTTTAGTCCTTATTTTTATATTTGACCCCTTTACTTTCTGTTATTTAAATTTTAGCATGTTTAAATTTTTATTTTTCCCTTTAAATTATTGATTTTACATTTTTACACTCAAATTTCCTGATTATTTCCTTTTAGTCTTTTATTTACATTTTTTTCTAATTTGCATTTTAAATTTTGTTTAAATTTCAATTTGGTCCTTTAGTTATTTTATTCAGCATGCTTATTTCTTTTTTAATTCCCTGCACTTTTAATCTTTGGTATTTATATTTCTACCCCTTCAAATTGTATAATTTATTATTTAGTCCTTAATTATTATCATTAATTATTATTATTAGGACCAATTAACATTTTTTAACATTATTATTAGTTATGATATATTGCATTATTTATGTTCTTATGACATCACATAGAACATTTAAACATACTCGTGTATCTTATATAATGTTTTGTGTTCGAATAAGTCCTTAGTATGTCATATTAGAAGCTTCATTTTCATACATTATATATTTAGCAATTTGAACCAAGGCGATATTCTTTATTTTGAGGATTTAAGAAATTGTGCCCCTAACTTACGGGTATGATTTTCTCCTTGAACTGAAATAATCGAACGTCCCTCCTTTTTCTTTTTAAAAAGAATAAATTTTAAAAATATATAAGATTCAGACAATAATTAAAAGGAGAACGTTCTTATTTTTGAGAATTTGAGATTTTGTGTCCCAACTTATAGGACATGATTTTCCGGCTTGATCGACCAAAAACGAGAAAACCTCCTCATTAAAAATTCAATTTAGATAAGGACTTTGTAACACCCCTAACCCGTGTCCGTCGCCAAAATAGGGTTACGAAACATTATTGGATTTTTTCATAATATTTACAGATAATTCATGACAATTACTATTCATTTTCCGAGATTATTCATAACGTCCCTTATATGGACCCTTGAAGCCCGATATGAGTATTAGAATCGAGTTGGGACTTATTCGGGAACTCAGAGAATTTTTTGTAAAATTTTTAAAATTTTCCTAGATACAGGGCACACACGTCCGTGTGGTCCTGAGATACACCTGTGTGACCCTAAGACACGCCCGTGCTGCAGGTCGTGTTCGACCCCGTGTAACTCTTTGACTTGTACCATACGGCTAGCCACACGCCCGTGTGCTAGACCTGTGGTTAATGAAAATTTTCAAAGTTAAGTGCAGGTTTCACACGAGCAAGACACACACCCGTGTTCTAGGCCGTGTAGCACACACGGCCGAGACACACGCCCGTGTGCTAGGCCGTGTAGCACACACGGCCGAGACACACGCCCGTGTGCTCAATTCTGAGCATTCTGTTTCTAAATTTTAAAATGCAGGAGACACATGGCCTAACCACATGCCCATGTACCAGGTCGAGTGTCACACACGATCATGACACACGCCCGTGTGTCTACCCGTGTGGACAAAATAAAGCTATTTCCTAGCTTCTCACCCAAATTTTGCTATATACCTACACCAAAACTTACAAGTATATACTAGCCAATTCAAGCATTAATTCTAAGCCAATTCTAACATCTAACATGATAATTTATCATATACAATCATAATTATAATTTTACTTTTGTTTAACTTATATGTTAAACATAACTTGATCAACCATATTTAATACACTTAACATATAAGTATTTATCTTATCATAACCTTATAATTATACCAAAACAAACCATTACTAGCCATTCTAAAAGCTAGTTTACAAACCACCTTCATATGCCATCAAAGGTCAAGTTATCTATACATGCCATTATACCAAAACAAGCTAGTGGATAGTGTGATAATACTCCAACCGTTCCCAACCTTCGCGAGCTTCCGAGCACTATAAAACAGAGAAAATAAAACCTAGTAAGCATTATATGCTTAATAAGTTCGTATAATAGGAATTGAAACTTACCAATCTCATTTAATAACACTAAGCATACAATTAACATGCTTTTATCATTTTGACAAATTTGTCTAAACACATATACTCAATCAAGCAAGTTAGTCATATAATACATGTAAATGTTAAATAAACTTAGATGAGCTCATCATATAATCCTTCATCAAATAATTCAAAAAAAATTCAGGGCATATTTCTATTTATCTCATCATTTTCTCATGTCAATAGTGTTATCTGTTGAATTATTGAAATATCGATGGATACTCAAATAGTACACTCAAGGTGTACATTCTATAATTCGTCAATTCCTATTCAGGAAGCATACTCTCGAGCCACATGTCAAGATGCTCAAACGAGCCACGTAATCATGTAATAGGACACTTATATGAGTTAATCAAGAAACTCATAAGAGTTTTTAATCAGGAGGCTCATAGAGCCTATCAGATATCTCTGAAGAGATAATATCAGGGATCTTCGTATAAGGTAACAGAGAGTTCGAGCAAGCTTAACAAGACGCTCATAAAGAGCTGCATTTGTGTCTGCACTATATGCAGGATCACAAACGATTATATGTTAGGACGCTCACAAAGAGCTGTTGTAGTGCGCAACACGTGCTAAATCACTACCGATTAAGATGCTCGCAGGAACTATATATATATATATCAAGATACTCGAGAGTTATATCGGGATTACTCGTATGAGCTAAATCCCATCTGCAACATATGCAAAATCATATTTCATGTTCGGGAAATAACATGTATCCATCGATTTTCATTATTCCAACGGAACTTACAATTTAATGACTTTTGTAACCATGTAACCATTTCATGTATTTTTATAACATTTATATAAATTATATAAACATCTACCACATTCAAATCAAATACACCATTCAATTAAAACATATTAACATGCAAAATTAAGTTACACGAACTTACCTTGATAGTAATTCGTACAAGAAAATCTAATAATCCGAAACTTTATCTTTTCCTTGATCTAGCTTTGAATTTGTTTTATCCGGATTCAATTAAGCTTGATTAGTTTCTTCTCTCTCTCCTAGGCTTTCCATGTATTTGGGGAAGAATATGATATTTTCTTTTTTATTATTTTTCATCTTTTAATTATTTTAGTTTCCAATTTAGTGCCTAACCTTTTCTAATTTTTCCATGGATGAATTACCAAAAATATTTACTAACTTTTCTTTAATGGTCTAATTTTCATGGATGAATTCCATAGCTATTTGATCCTTTTAGCTACTAGAATCTAACTTTTGCATTTTATGCAATTTGATCCTTTCAGTGATTAAGCATATAATAGGCAAAATTTTCTTATCAGAATTTTCTTATGAAATTCCTATCAAAATACTAACCATGCAAAAATATAAAAATAAATATTCTTCCTAGCTCGAATTTGTGGTCCCGAAACCACTGTTTTGATTTCACTGAAAATGGGCTGTTATAGACTTTTTCTATACCATCAAATAACATCGTGTGAAAGGGATCGCATTTTAAATTCTCTTCGAATTCTCAAATTTTGACGTCAAGACATTAAGTAATTAACTATGTACCAATTTTGGGTGTTATAAGGGTGCTAATTCTTCCTCACACGTAATTGACTCCCGAACCCATTTTCTGAATTTTATAGACCAAAAATCATCATTTTAGTAAATCTAACATTTTATTAAAATGATAAAGATTTGAGGTGATCCAATCACACCTAATTAAAAAGGATTGGTGGCGACTTCATTTTCGTTTTTTAAAATAAAAATTCGATTTCAGAAAAAAAGTTTCGACAACTTAGCAACTTCTTTAGGGACATATATCAAGCTGTGATTTAATTACTTTTTGGTTTTTTTGTCGAAAATTGATAATTCGATTCAAATTGACTATCATTTCCTTACATTTCATCTTTCATGTTTTATTCTGGTGGTAAATAATGTCTTAGTTATCTCGAGATACATAGTGATTTAATACATCTGTTTTATTGGTTTGAGTTTCTCTTTGCATGTTTTCACCTATTGCATGACATAATCGTTACATTTTATCCTTCTTAAGTAGGAGTGAGAAGCTATTCCTTCGTGAGGTCTTCACCTCCGTATAAGATAGTGGATCACTTTCAGGATACATCCATACCTATGCCTTCATGAGGTTTTCATCTCTGTACAGACATAGGGAAATGTATTCCCCCGAATTGAACTAGATTCGTATAAGCCTATAATGGGTGAGGATTGAGAAATCTACTGGTTCAAGTACCTTTACTTTAGATCCAAACCACATGTAATGAACCCTAAGAGCCAACCCTAGGAATAACCATGTTAAACCTTTAGTGTTTACCTGAATAGATTACAAAGAAGGAATGTTTTGATTGTTATTTTTTTGCTTTATGTTCGAGCTTTATACAAAATATACAAACTTGCTTCGTTTTGATTGTGGTTGCATTGCATTTTCATCTTAGAAAAAAATGTGTTGATTCATGTTCAGTTGCTAAATAGAGAGCTTGTCATAGAAAAGGGGTTTCTTGATAAAGTGGAAGACAGCGCGGTGGTACGAATATGTTCTGAGACAAGACAATAAGAGAAATGTGACAACTTGTTGGAGGGGTATATGTCAGAATTATAGGATTTCACTCGAATTAGTATGACCCAGAATAATCTACAAGAGTTGAAGGAAATATGATATCAATGGGATGATGAAATCAAACAACTATTCTACCGTGAATATGGTGATTTGCTGTACCTACTCGATGTCAAAGTGGATAAGTACCTATTCTAAGCTCTAGCCCAATATTAGAATTCTGCTTACAATTGCTTTATGTTTGGAAGAGTAGACCTAGTGCCCACTATAGAAGAGTACACCACTTTGCTCCATTGCCCGAGGATCCAGGTCGACAAAGCCTACTTTAGAGCTGTGAATGTCCCGACTTTCTTAAAAAGACTGATAACCATAACTAGGATGAGTGAGTAATAGGTTGCGGCTCAGATTAAATAAAAGGGGGATAGTAAGTGCATCACTTGGAAAAGTTTGCGGGATTTGATCTTGGTACACCCAAACACAAGGAAAAAGGTTAACATTTTCGCCTTGAGTATTTATGGGTGCAGTTACAAATCTATTTAACCGACTTGACAAGAGGGTCATTCTCATCTCGAGAATCTTAGCTAAGACTTTTAGATATTTGAATACTTGTCGAAAAACATGTGAAGGAAGATTTATCAATTTTGCGCAGGTCTTGCTAGTTTGGTTCTATAACCACTTCTGGAAAGTAGAAAAAGTCTTATATTGAGTGTTCTTCGAAGACTATTCTCCGTTGAAAGAATTTGTGATTATCCAAAGATGAGACAACATTTCTGCAGAAAAATGGATGGCAATTAGCCAGAGTCTCCAAGACGAAGATGTTGAATGGCGAGCTCCTTGGATAATTTCCGATGAAATTTTGTACTGATGTGGAGACTTTGATTGGGTCCCTTTGATCGGGATATGGGGAGCTGTCAGGTATGCCCTTTTTATTTATATTGAGATAGTATTGGTCGATGCAGTTTATTCTAACAACACAAGGGTTGGCTCAATGATAGTTTTTGTACAAATGTGACAATTATAAAAAGAAGGTCCGTGAAATCTCGAACGCATGGAACAAAACTCATAAAATGAAAAGATTTATTGCAAATCTTATGACGACCCTAAAATACAATTGGTGGTGGCGTAAAAGATCAATGACAATGTCCCTTCATCAACAATAGAAGAACACTTGCAGGTGATCCCGTCTGAATTATAGATTATAAAGCAAGAATTTGAAAAGAAGAGTTCAGAGCTGGAGAAAATGATAGAGAATTTGGAAGAGGAAAAGATTTAGCTAGGATTAGATGTCAACATCCAAAGGTTAGAAGCCCATAAAATGAGAAAAGGAAAGAACAAGGATGAGGAGGACTTGAACAGCTTAAAAACGAATTACAAGAAACTTCACTTGTTAATAAGGACTGCCGGGTTAGGCAAAATGTCAGGACAATGGTGACAAAAAATCCAAGAAGAAAATATTAGAGCTGATTAGTGGAAAAGGAAATTCCAAGATGCTTAAGCCCGAGAGGATGCTCTAAAAAGGGAATTATTAAAAATCCAAGATGAAAAAGTTGGATTGAGAGCCTGGGTAGCGGAGTTGGAAAGGTCTTTGCATCAACACTGTAGTCGTAACTCTATGACTGAATTGAAGGCAAGCCTGGCTAAGATTGATGAGTTGAAGAGAAAGATAAAAGAGCTTGATGCCACACTACAAAATTGTGAACTTTGAATCGAGCTTCTTGAAATGAACAATAAACATTGGGAGGAGTAACTCCAACGCTCTCAGAGTCAAATAAGAGATAAAGATCATATTATAAGCGAAACCTTGACCCAAGTACAAGAAGTAGCTGACCATTTGCAAACCCTAGCGATTCAAGCTGACATACTGAGCCCGAAGTATGAATCAAAATCAGATCAGGGGTTGAGAATTAGCTTGGCTTCTTAGGAAAGTTAAAGTTTTGAGCATTAGGGTGAGGCTATATATGTAAATTGTATCCATTTTATGTAAAGAAACTCGTTTTCTAGTAAAGTTGTTCTAATAGAGTTGAACTTGAGTCAATGCATTTTTTGCATGCATCTTCCATTCATTAGCTTGCATTACATTTTATGCATTAAATTTCATAAAAAGACCCCAATTAATAAAAATTATAGCAGTTACCCTAGAAACTACCAAGAAGCTACCAACAAAATATCACTACGGTACCTGCGGTAAAACCAAAGCCATGGATCAGAGGTTAAAAAGTCTAGAACAAATTCAGAGGGACATGTAAGACTAGTTGTAAGCACAGTTGTAGGATCAATTACCTAAGGTGCAACAAGATATGAATGACCAAATACATGAGTCCCAAAGAAACATAATAAGCGAGTTGACCCAATTACTGGCTGGAAGAGTTGAAAAAGGAAAGAGTGCTGTGGTAAAATTGGGAGACAATAACAATGACCCTATATACCCCCCGAGCTTTACCCTAGTAAACGTTCATGCTCAACCAAAGACATATCCACGAAGATTACCCGTCACTATAAGACCACAACAATATCAGGCTGGCACCTCAAGACAGGTGAATTACCTAATGGGTTTAGGTTCTAACCTAGGAGATAATCCAACCAACCCCGTTGTTTCAGATTTAGACGACATGGCGAAAATGAAGAAGGCAAGAGTATAACTTCCAAAATAGTTGGAAGTTTGGTGCAAGTGTTGGAGGAGAAATTCAGAGCTATGGAGAATGCTGACTAACTTTGTGGGGTTGGTGATAAGAAATTGACTTTGGTCACAGATCTAGTACTCCCACCAAAATTTAAAACTCTAGAATTTGAAAAATACAATGGGACTGGTTGCCCTGAGGCCCATATCACAATGTTTTGTCAAAGATTGATTGGATATGTCAACAATGATCAATTGTTAATCTATTGTTTCCAGGATAGCTTGATTAGGTCAGCTGCTAAATGGTACAATCAGTTGATCTATTCCAGGATTAATTCATGGAAAGATTTGGCACGGGTCTTCATGAAACAGTATAACCATGTGACAGATATGACGCCCGATAGAATTACGCTACAAAACATGAAAAAGAAGCCAAACGAAAGCTTCAGATAATATGCCCAAGGGTGGAGAGATGTGGTAGCACATGTTCAACCACCTCTATTGGAAAAAAAATGACAATGCTCTTTGTCAATACCTTGAAAGCCCCGTTCATTAATCATATACTAAGAAGTGCTACCAGGAGCTTCTCATATATAGTTATGTCTGGAGAAATGATTGAGAATGCAATAAGAAGAGAGAAGATAGATGCAATGGAAAATGCTAAAAGGTCTGTCCCTAAAAAGAAAGAAAATGAAGTAAACACTGTGAGCGCATATAATAAAAGCTATTCAAAGTCAGTCACAATGGCGCAACCTAGGACTATGACGACCAACTATCAGGACTCTTCGAGGCAATAATCTAATTCAAGGCCAAACATAGAAAAACTTCAATTCACTCCTATCTTAATGACATATAGAGAATTATACCAGAATCTGTTTAACGCTCACGTAGTATCACCATTTTACCTAAAGCCTATGCAACCTCTATTCCTAAAGTGGTATGATGTGAATGCTCAATGCGAATACCATGCAGGAATAATGGGACACTCGATCAAAAATTATACTGCCTTCAAAAAGTTAATCAAGATGAGAATTTTAAGTTCGACGATCCCTCAAGGTCTAATGTGGCCAGAAATTCACTACCCAGTCATCACGACCAAGGGGTAAATGTGATAATCGAGAGTTGGGCAAAAGGACCAAAACTAATATTGCAGGGGTGAAATCCCTCTAAAATTGGTTTGGCAAAAAATGATAGACGTGAGCTTGACCATTTAAGATTCAGAGGAGATACCTAAAAGAGTAAAGAGCTACTATGAGTTTCACATCGTAGAAGGTTATGAGATCCAAGGATGAGCCAAATTCAGAGCTTTAGTGCAAAGTCTGATGGAGAACTAAGAATTGGAATTCTTCGAAGATATTGAGGGTTCGGAAGAAAAAGATGTTTGTACATCTGAAGAGGGATCATTAGAAAAAATTTACAAGGTCAACCACTCGGTGAAATTAACTCCCGGCCAAGGGGCAATGAAGTTGAAGCACAAGCCACGCTAATAATCATAATCCAAAAACCTGTGGCCTTTCCCTACAAGAGTAGCAAGAGGGTTCCATGGAGTTATGATTGCAAAGTGATGATTCCAATAGGAGAGGACTCAATTGGCACTTCAGAAGGGGTCTAGGATATTGGTTTCTTAAGGGTCTAGGATATTGGTTTCTTCACACGCAGTGGAAAATGCTATGACCCTACAAATGAAGGAATCGAGCCTATTAAAAAAAAACCTTGGTGGTTGGGCCTACAAAAAGGAAAAGTCGCTAGACCTGAGGCGCCAATCAATGAACCAGTGATCGAGAACGAGGCTAGAGAGTTTTTGAAAATTTTGAAACATAGCGAATATAGTGTAATAGAGCAAGTACATAAATAACCGACTCGCATATTAGTGTTAGCCTTGCTTTTGAGCTCAGAGACACACTGCAACGCATTGATGAAGGTGTTAAATGAGACTTATGCCACTAATAAAATCTCCATGAACAAGCTAGATTATTTGGTCAATAATCTAAGTGCTGACAATTTCATCTTCTTGAATGATGATAAAATACCGCCAAGGGCATATGATTTACAAATGCTCTACACATCACTACTCATTCTAAAGGATATATACTACTGGGAGTATTAATTGACAATGGGTCTGTACTGAATGTCTTACCTCTATCCACACTGAATAGGCTGCCAGTCGATAGCTCTCACATGAAGGCGTGCCATAACATAGTGAGGGCATTTGATGGTACAGAAATAAAAGTGATAAAGAGGATTGAGATACCACTCTTAATCGATCTGAACACATATGAGGTGGACCTTCTGGTAATGGATATCAAACCTACCTATAACTGCTTATTGGAAAGGCTTTGGATTCATTCAGTCGGGGCAATGCCGTCATTACTGCACTAAAAGTTGAAGTTGGTAACAGAGGGTCGATTGGTCACTATAAACGTCGAGGAGGACATCATTGCTTCCGTAACTAGTGCCACAACATAGATAGGTGTAGATGAATAGACTGTAGAATGTTCCTTTCGATCACTGAAATTCGTCAATGCAATTTTCATTATTAAAGGAAGTAAGATCCCAACGAAAAAAATATCCAAAACCACGAGAATGGGCCTACAATTGATGATCAGGAAATGAGCCTTACTTGGAAAAGGACTCGAGAAATATCTCTAAGGAAGGGTTAATACACCAATGCTGATGAACAAATAAGATCGTTTTGGCTTAGGGTTCAAGCTAGATACGAGACAGAAAAAGAAAAAATTGGAAAAGAAGCAAGAGAGAAGGAAAGCACGACTAAGTGGGAGAGAGATCATGTGGAGACCGATGATCGTTCCTCATATATCTGAAATATTCGTATAAGAAGAAATCATCTACTCTGAACGAGAAATGATAGAATAAGAGAACATGTTAGTCAAGACTGTATAAGGAATATTGGGAAATTCGAGCATCAATGTCATATCTGAAGAATGAATTGAGGAAGAGAACATATCGGGAATTCTTCCTTATATCCCCAAACGTATTCTGAACAATTGGAATGCGAAAGAGATCCATGTAGTTTTTAGGACTATTTTAGAGTAATGTTTAGAAAATACCTATTGCTCTAAGCCAGGGAGCAATAAGGATCCTTTTATGAAAAAAAGTATGTCCATTATTTTTATTTCAATGAAAACAATGCATTTTTTTATCCAATTTGGCAAACACTTTACTATTTCCTTCATTCATACTCATACCATACAATCATTCTTAAATTTATTTGTTCTTTGGGTATTCTTTTATTCCTATGACAAGTCCCCAGATATCAATGATATGAGTAACGCTACTACTGACTCAGGGTCTCCTTTTGAGCAGAATGTATCCAGAGGAACCTCAGGACTTTGAAGATGATCGAGATTGTAACTTGTCTCCTGATTTGTTAAGGATGGTAGAGTAAGATGAGAAACAGTTCTTACTGCACAAAGAGTCAGTGGAAATTATAAGCTTAGGGGATGAACAAGAAAAGAAAGAGGTGAAAATCAAGACTTGTATCATTGCAGAAACTAAGAGAGACCTCGTTGAGTTACTCCAAGAATTCAAAGATGTCTTCACATGGTCGTATCAAGACATGCCTGGTCTAAATACTGATATCGTGGTTCACTGAATTCCCATAAAGGAAGAATGCAAGCCCATTTAGCAGAATCTTGAAAGATGAGGCCAGACGTACTGTTGAAAATAAAAGAAGAGGTCAAGAAACAGTGTGACGTTGGTTTTCTACAAGTGGTCAAATATTCGGAGTAGGTAGCCAACATAGTCCTCATCCCTAAGAAAGATAGGAATGTGTGAATGTGTGTAGATTACAGGGATTTAAACAAGGCCAGCCCGAAGGATAATTTTTCGTTACCCCACATCGATGCTTTGGTGGACAACACGGCAAGTCATTCGCTATTCTCTTTCATGAATGGTTTCTCTGAATACAACCAGATAAAGATGCATCCTAAAGATATGGAAAAGACCACATTCATAATAATGTGGGGAACATTTTGTTATAAAGTGATGCCATTTGGACTGAAAAATGCTGGAACAACATATCAAAGAGTCATGGTGGCTTTGTTTCATGATATGATGTACAAAGAAATTGAGGTTTATGCTGATGATATGATTGCAAAATCTCAAATAGAGAAAGATCATGTAAAACTCTTGAGGTTACTATTTTTGACGTTGAGAAAATTCCAGCTAAAGATGAATCCAGTAAAATGCACTTTCTGGGACACATTAGGCAAATTGTTAGGATCTGTGGTCAGCGAGAAAGGAATTGAGATTGTCCCAGATAAAGTCAAGGCTATACAGGAGTTACTATCACCGAGTACCCAAAAAGAAGTTCAGGGTTTATTAGCCAGATTAAATTACATTGCCCGGTTCATTTTATAACTAACCGAGAAATGTAATCCTATATTCTGTCTCCTTAAGAAACATAATCCAGGTGTATGGGATGAGGAATGCTAGAAAACTTTCGACAAAATTAAACATTATTTTTCCAATGCCCCAGTGTTGATAACATCTAGCCCAGATAAACCACTGATACTATACTTGGCAATATTTGGAAATTATGTGAGATGTTTACTAGGCCAACATGATGAGTTACGAAGGAAATAAAAAGCAATCTATTACCTCAACAAAAAATTCACCAAATACGAGACAAGATATTTGCCAATCAAGAAGCTGTGTTGGGCCTTAGTCTGGACTACCTAGAGGTTGAGACAATACATTTTGTACCATACGACTTGGCTCATTTCGAAAATAGACCCTCTAAAGTACATGATGAACTTGACCGCATTGAATAGAAGAATGGATCGATGGAAAATTTTAATCTTTGAATTTGATATAATCTATGTAAACTAGAAGGTAGTAAAGGGGAGTGCAATAACGGATTTTCTAGCTAGCAGAGCTCTAGAATATTATGAGCCTTTGAACTTCAATTTCCCAAATAAAGATTTGATGTATGTTGCGACCACTGAAGAAGGTACTCTAAAAGAACATCCTTGGAAATTGAATTTTGATGGCACCTCAAATGCCATGGGTACCGGAATTGGGGGAGTCTTGGTATCCCCAGACGGAAATCATTATCCTTTCACCAGTAAACTTGATTTTGATTTCAGAAATAACATGGCAAAATACAAAACGTGTATCACTGGCATATGTGCAACTATAGAATTCAAAATCAAAGTGCTGGAGGTATATGGGGATTTTGCACTAGTAATCTTTCAACTCAGAGGTGAATGGGAAATGAGAGATCCCAAGCTGATTGATTACCGAAAGCTAGTTCTCGAGTTAATTAAGGAGTTTGATGACATTACCTTCTGCTACCTCCCGCGAGATGAAAATTAGAGACTTATAAAGATTGACACGAGAAAATACCATTTTCCCTTTACGCTTATCAAACGTCTGTTAGAACCTCCACCGAGGCAACACCTTTCTCATTGGTTTATGGAATAGAAGCGGTTTTACCAATTGAAGTTGAGATTCCTTCTCTCTGAGTTTTATCAGAATTAAAGTTAAATAAAGCAAAATGAATCCAATCTCGATATGATCAGTTGAACTTAATCGAAGAGGAAAGGTTGAAAACTATCTGTCATGATCAGATGTACCAAAAACGGAAGATACGAGCTTATGAAAAAAAGGTCCGCCCCAGAGAGTTCCATAAGGGGGACCTGATGTTGAAAAAGATCATTCTCATACAAAAGGACTTCAGAGGAAAATGGATGCCAAATTAGGAAGGACTTTATGTGGTAAAGAATTTTTTTCTAGAGGAACGTTGATTCTAATCGAGATGGATGGCAAAGATCTGTCTAATCCTGTGAATTCAGATTCAATCAAGAGATACTTCACCTAAAAAAAAAGAGAGGCCAATGCGAAAACCCGTAAAGGGTAGCTCAAATTTTGATCAAAAATTGGGCATGTGGTAATCGTGTCCCCTCAAAGGTAATAAGGAGGAGAAACTTTACATCTTGATGCATCAACAAAGTATTCCAGACCTCCTAAACACATATTAGGCTCAGAATAAGCCTCAGAAGGTTTGTTCGAAGAAGCTCATACTGCAATATTTGGGACACTTAGTTTCATTTTTACCCACTTTGTGTTTTTGCAATGTTTTCCACTTTGATTGATCTTTTCATTAAGGGCTTTGCTCCCAATAAACTTCAGTCTTATCCATTTTTTACGACTTTGTTCAAGCATTTTTGCATTGAAATAACGATTAGTGGACTAACAATGTCAAAGTATAAAAGGATTTCTGCGTATCGCTCTAAAAATTTCTAAATAGTACAAGGACCTGAAATAGGACCACTAGTTGGAAATAACCAAATTTGAATGTTGGAAAGAACTTGGAACGAATAGTTCAAATTGTGATTACCTCTTTGGGTTTCCTATCAAAGATACCAGACCTGAATAAGAAGGTATGGTAACACATTAGTGATAGAACCTTGACGAATAACGAGTAATGTCAACCTAGGCACTAAAAAAGGGGACCATTCTCAAAAATGACATTTTGTATTCATACAAATATCATTCATATACATCTAGATAGGAGAATTTGATTCATTCTAATTATAATATCTTGATTGTATGGCAAAATATAAGCCTATGAAATGGATTCTACAGGTCCTGTTCCCTAAAGAGCGGTGTAACAGATCAGTGAAACAGTGACTCTCATATCTTTGAAGATACAGTGGATTGGATCAAAGTTGCAATGGAAAATCTTATCTCCCTGAAGTTGCAGTGGGTCGGAATGAAGTTACTATAACAAATGTTATCTCCCTAAAGTTGTAGTGGACCAAGATGAAACTACAAATCCTGTATCCCTAAAGATGCAGTGGATTAGATCAAAGTTATAATATCAAATATTATCTCCCTAAATTTTCAATGGAGCAAGATGAAGCTACAAATTCTATATCCCTGAAGATACAGTGGATGGGATTAAAGCTATCATAGCGAATCTGATCTCCCTAAAGTTGCAGTGGAGCAAGATGAAGCTACAAATCCTATACCCCTAAAGTTGCAGTGGGCTGGAATGAAGCTACAAATCCTATATCCCTGAAGTTGCAGTGGAATGGATTGAAACTACAACAACAAATCTTATCTCCTTGAAATTACAATGAAGCAAGACAGAACTATGTCACTAAATCTTGCCTTCCTAAAGTTGCAACAAGGCGGATATTGTGGAGTAGAGTAACCAATGAATTGAAAAATTAGTCCTCCTTTAAAGTATTTGCTCCCTTCCCGTTACACTACATTGAATAATGAGGGGTAACTATAGAGGCCCATTTTTATCCGGCCCAAAAATAACACAAACAAAAATAATAAATAAATAAACACAAATAAATCAATTAATTAAAGAGTCCAGTCCAATACAAGCCCGAATAACAAAACCCTAAAGCCTAAATTACCTAAGCCTCCAAGCCCAAAACTTAAAAAAATATATATTAGAAACACTAGAACTCTAAAGTCTACAACTACTGCTCCCCTCGCCATGTGAACAGGTGTGCCACCTGAGGCCTGACACCATCGCCTCATCCTTACCACCACCACCTGCAGAAGACAGAGAAATGGAAGCAAAGAAGCAAAAAAAAAAAAGGCAAAAAGGAAAAAGACAAAAAAATATGTTGTATTGCGGCTATAAAAAGCCAAAGAAACATTTGTATTTTATTCTCTTCTTTTTTACGAAGAAATTCAATAGAATACAAAGAAAAAAATTAAAAAGGTGGTTCTTTTAATCTATTATTTTGATTTTTTTTAGTTTTTTGGTAAAAAGTATAAAAATCAAAACAAGTTTTTTTAAAAAAAAACTTACCTCATCGCTTTGTTTTTCACCACTGTCGACGTCGACTCTCTATCGATTTGAAGGGTCTCTGAATCCTTTAGGGTTCGTCGATGGCCTCGACGAGAACCGAAGGAATCAAATACAAAGAAAAAACAAAGTTAAAAAGAAGTTAAGATTTATTTTTTTCTTTTTCTTTTCTAACTTTATTTCGAAAAAAAACATAAAAAAAGGATATAAAATAAAGATTATTCTTTTACCTGTCAATCGCCATTGTAGGAAGCCATTGTCTAACTTGAAAGGTCTCCGAACCCCCTAGGGGTTCGTCGATGGCCTCAACAAAAATAGGGGAGACGAAGGGTTTCTCGACTGATAGTCGAACTACGATTGGGTTTTAAGGGTTTAATCCTAGATTTGAAATTTACACGAAAAAAGATTCGAAAGGGATTTTTTGGGAATTTTCTAGCCACCAAAAGCGGTGATCGCCGACGCTGATGACCGGTGGCCACGGCAAATTTGCGACGACCTTATGGCTGGAGGAGAAGGGGGCTTGAGAGAAATAAGAAGAGGGAACATATTTTTTTATGATTTTTTTATCTTAAATAGGTCCCCCAAAACAACGTTATTTGGTATTGGCTTCAAACGCCCAAAACGATGTCTTTTCGAGCACAACACGAAGATCCGACCCGAACGGTCCTAGGGTCTGCGTGTTTTCGAAGAAGGGGTCTAATTGCTGCCCAAGTCCTTCCTCTTTTAGGCACTATTTAATATGTTCCTAATTTTGATTTTCTTTTCTTTTTAATTTCACTATTTAGTTTTAATCTGTTTCCACTTTAGTCCTCAGACTGTTGAACCCTTTTGGGAATGACATGTGTGCTGGGCTAGGGAAAATACCATCTTGGGTCTCTAAACCTTTCTATTTTTTTAAATTTAATCATTTATTTGTTTTTTTGGTTTATTTATTTCTTACAATTCGGACTTCAAAATTTTTTTGGGTTTCAATTTAGTCCTTATTTTCATATTCGGCCCCGTTTACTTTCTGTTATTTAGATTCCAACATGTTTAAATTTTTATTTTTCCCTTTAAATTACGGATTTTATAGTTTTACCCTCAAATTTCCTAATTATTTCCTTTTAGTCTTTTCTTTACCTCTTTGTTTTTTCTAATTTGCACTTTAAATTTTGTTTAAATTTTAATTTGGTCCTTTAGTTATTTTTTCAGCATGCTTATTTTTTTAATTCCCTGCACTTTAATCTTTGATATTTATATTTTTGCCCTTCAAATTGTATAATTTATTATTTAGTCTTTAATTATTATCATTAAATATTATTATTAGCGCCAATTAACATTTTTTTAACATTTTTATTAGTTATGATATATTGCATTATTTTTGTTCGTTTGACATCATATAAAACATTTAAACATATTTGTGTATCTTATATAATGTTTTATGTTCGAATAAGTCCATAGTTTGTCATATTAGAAGCTTCATTTTCATACATTATATATTTAGCAATTTGAACCAAGGTGATATTCTTTATTTTGAGGATTCGAGAAATTGTGCTGTAACAGCTCGGTTTAGACCCTAGTCTGAACAGTGGTTACAAAACCACAAATCCAAAGTTGTAAAATTATTTTAATATTATTTTATGTGTTTGTAGCATGTGAATAAGTATGTGTAAAAATTTCGTGATTTAATTTCACCGTTTGTGTACTCAATTTGATAAAAGGACCTAATCGCAGAAAATACAAAAGTTGCATTCTATATTATAAAGGTGTCTAATTGCCATGGATTATTAAAGCAAAAGTCCTTATGTTGTTATTATGCAATTGATAAGGTTAAATGACATAAATGACCGTCTATTAAGTGATTTTATAATGGTTTATTAAAGGTTCAATTTGTAAAAGGATTATTAATGATAATAAAATAAAGCAAAACAAAAGATTAGTGATATTCATCTTTGTTTTTGCTGAAAATTGAGAAGCAAAGTGTTCATCCATGGTGTTTTAGGGTCCGACTACTACTAAGCTTAATTGTAAGTTCATTTTTGTTCGGTTTTTGATAATTTCTACATTTTTGTGATTGTTGCTTAGTACTCTAGCTAGCCCGTGCTTGAATTTTTAAATTTGATGATGATTTTAAGATATTCTGTGGATGAATACATGAGTTTTGTGTTGTTAATTTATGAAAAATGAAAGATATGTGTTGGGTTAATATGTTTTGTATTGGGATTTTTGATGAATTTTCGATTATTATAGGCTAATTTGTGAAAATGAGAAATTTAAGGGTTAAAATTTGAAATAAGTGAAAGTTATGGACTACTAGAGACTTTATTTAAATTCGACTAAGCATGAGAAATGAGAAATTATGCGTATTTTGTGATTTTATGAAATATGGACTAAAATGTCAAAATGTGAAATTTTAGGGGCTAAAGTGTAAAATTTCCTAATTATGTGTTTGTGGATTGAAATGTATAAATGTGTGATTAAATTAGTAAAATTTTAATTTATATAGATCAAGAACGAAAGAAATTGAAATTAGATCGGGGAAAGTCGAAGGTTGTAGAATAATCGACTCGTCTAGCGGTTCTCATTTTCGAGGTAAGTTCATATGCAAATAAACGTATTTCAATTGAATAATATATGTTTGATTGTTGTGGAAATGTATTGAATTGCTATGAGAGCTGAATAATTGAATCTGAAAAAGTATCGACAAAGTTACGACATCCGAAAGCCCCGTATGAACCATGGGAATAATATAGGATACATATGTCATGACATAAGATTCTGAGGCATGAGATCGTGTAAGACCACATCTGGGTCGTTGGCATCGACTTGAGATTTACGTGTAAAACCATGTTTGGGACATCGACATTGTATATGATTTCGTGTAAGACCCTGTTTGGGACAATGGCATCGATATTTGATTACATGTAAGACCACGCCTGGGACGTTGGCATTGTACTAGATTTTCGAGCTATCTGAGTATCCTTATTACTTCCGAACTGTTCAATGGGCATTATTGAGAAATAAATGATCAAGCGAATGTGTATCCGATTTAGGTACGTACGAAAGGTATATAAAATTTGGCAATAAGAAGTAAGAATGAATATGATCATTTGAGATGTGAATTATATGAAAATGTGATATGTTTATAAGCAAGTGATTATGAACAATTGAGCTATATGAGGAATAAGATCTTGCAATTGTGTTTTGCCATGATTCATATGTATGAATTGGCCTATAATTGTTTATGTGATAAGTTTATTTGTATAGGGCTTACTAAGCTTTGGAAAGTTTACTTTGTGTGTTTTTCAATTGTTTTATAGATTATCGAAGCTACCGTGAGCTCGGGGATCGTCAAGAATTGTTATCACACTATCAATCGATATTTTGGTACTTTTGAAGTTGTAAATATTAATGTAGGGCATGTATAGGCTAATGATGTTATGATATGTGTTATTGGTATTTCTTGTCATGTGATTTGGCTTATTAATGATGTAAATGTTGGTATGATTTTAGCCACATAATTTGGCCTAAGTTATGTGCTTGGTAAATGATATATGTGATGCATATAAAGTCTTATATATTGGCTTGAATATAGGAAGTTGAAATGGTAAGTTTTATGACATAATATAGGTAATATAATGTTGATAATATGCATTTGAGAATTAAGCAAACTTGATGATTTTGACATGTTGAAATGGTATGTTTTGGTTGTGGATGTGAATGGTTGAAACAGTAATGTATGGATGATATGATTTGTGTATGAATGGATATATTTGGCTGCTTATAAGTATTTAGAAATGATACTATTTTGGTTGACTTGTATGTTTTTGGATAGGGTGGCAAATTGGCTTTGCAAATGGCCTATTTTTGTCCACATGGGCAGAGACACGGGCGTGTGTCTTAGCCGTGTACAACACACGGTCATGTTACACGGCCGTGTGTCCCCTGGGGTACCCTTTCGAAATAAGGCAGTATACCCTACAATTTTGACACGGACTAGACACACGGGCGTGTCTATTGGCCCTATGGGGTACAAAGATTGGCACATGGGTGTGTGGTCGGCCGTGTGACTCAAGTCAGTAACTCCCTTAGATTTCACACGGCCTGGCACACGAGCGTGTCCTCAGCCGTGTGCTGCAAGTCAGTATGTATGTTCTGTTTTCACACAGCTTGTGACACAGGTTTGTCTGGTAGCCGTGTGAGGCACACAACCTGTTCACACGGGTGTGTGACCCTTATATATTTGAAAATTTTCTAAGTACCTCAAAGTTTACACATGTTATCGATTTAGTCCCGAACCTCTTCTATGCATGTTTTAAGGTCTCATGGGACCTTAGAAGGGATAATATGATTGATATGAATAGATTTTGATTATGAATGTATGAATGAATGTGAATTGTGTGTGATTTTCGGTAATGTCTTGTAACCCTATTCTAGCGATGGATACAGGTTAGGAGTGTTACATGTGCCCCTAGCTTACGAGGTATGATTTTCTCCGTAAACTGAAATAATCGAGAGTCCCTTCTTTTTAAAAAAAAAGAATAAATTTTAAAAATATATCAGATTTGATCAATAATTAAACGGAGAGCGTTCTTATTTTCGAGAATTTGAGATTTTGTACCCTAACTTACAGGACATGATTTTTCGTCTTGATCGACCCAAAATAAGAAAACCTTCTTATTAAAAATTCAATTTAGATAAGGACTTTTTCAATACCATCAAATAACATCACGCGAAAGGGATTGCATTTTAAATTCTCTTTGTATTCTCAATTTTTTACGTCAAGACATTAAATAATCAACTAGCTATCAATTTTGGGTATTATGAGGGTGCTAATCCTTCCTCATACGTAACTGACTCTTGAACCCATTTTCTAGATTTTGTAGACCAAAAATCATCATTTTAGTAAATCTAACATTTTATTAAAATGACTAAGTTTTGAGGTGATTCAGTCACACCTAATTAAAAAGCATTGGTGGCGACTATATTTCATTTTAATAAAGGGTTTCGACAGACCCATAATAAAGGGTATTGGGTGAGCCCTGAATAAAAACAAAAAACCAAGGTTGGGAATGGGGGAGGACTTGATGAAAGCCTGATAAGAATGGTCCGAAAAAAACTAGCAGAAGGAGGATCTCTTTTCAAGGCGGTGGCTTGCGACAGCCCCATTGAGAGTTATAAAGATCTTTTGCTAGAACTGTCGTGGAGTTGGGTGCCCCACAACAATTTGTGAATTGAGACAACTCCTTGTTGTTAATGATCCTGATATCGTCTTTTTGAGTGAAACCAATCTTCGGGCTAACGAGTTTGAGCGTATTCATGTTTGATGTATTATGGATGGCTTTTTTGTTATAGATTCGGATGGTCACAAAGGTGGGCTTGCTTTATTATGGAAGGATAGGGTAGACGTATCTATATAAAACTTCTTTGAGCGTCATGTGGATTTTGTGGTTAAATTTGAGAGGAATGAATAGATTCATTTTACAGGCTTCTCTGGTTACCCTAACCCAAATTAAAGACATTTGTCTTGGGACACTCTTTGGAGGGTGGTGACTCTTGTTACTGGTGATTGAATTATCGGAGGGGATTTTAATGAGGTGATGGATAATGTGGAGAAATGTGGGGGGCAACGTAGGCTCAGAGTGGCTATGGATAACTTCAAAAAGGTTTTGGATGATATTAACCTAGTTGACATTAAGCTTGAAAATGGGTGGTTTACATAGTCCAACAACCGTGATGGGGATAGAGTGGTTAAGGAACATCTTGACAGATTCGTGGTTTCAGCCAATTGGTTGGGTCGAATTCTATTTTTAGCTTCGAGTGTGCTTCCCCAAACTTGTTTGGACTATGATGCTATCTTATTGGATACCTTAGGGAAGAGATCGAGGGAGGATACGAGAGAACTGAAGCTTTCTTTTAGGTTTGAGGCTTGCTGGGCTAAAGAGAGTGAGGCCAAGGATATGATTAAAAGGGTTTGGGACCAATGTTATGGAAATGTATAGACAAGGATTGATCGCATTCACCTTCATTTGGGTAGATAACAGTTTCGGTGTTTCAAAAGGAGTCAAAACCGCATGAGAGAGTTAATTGATCGGATTGATATATTGATGGATGGGCCGAGGTTGAACTCAAATGTTGATAGGTTGAGAGCTTATCAGATGGAGTTGGGTCGATTGTACAAGGAGAAGGAACGGTATTAGGCTTAAAGATATCTGATTCAACGGCTTAAGGAAAGAGACTGAAACACTCGTTTCTTTCATGTTTGGGCATCTAAAAGAACTAAAAAAGAATAGGATCAATGAAACACCCCTAACCCGTATATGTCACTGAAGTAGGGTTACAAGGTATTACCGATCAATACACAACATATAGCATACATTTATCAACCATAAATCACTCATTCTCATAAATCATTCAACACAATCACATTGTCCCTTATAAGGTTCTACGAGGCCTTAAACATGTTTTAGAAGTGGTTTGGGACTAAACCGATATCATACGAGAATTTTGGAAACTTAGTAAAATTTCAACCATATAGGGGTCACACGCCCGTGTGAACAGGTCGTGTACCTCACACGGCTCCAGACACGCTCGTGTCTTAGGCTATGTGGAAACAAGGCATACATACTGACTTGTATCACACGGCCGAGGACACGCTCGTGTACCAAACCATGTGAAAACTGGAGGGTATACTGACTTATACAACACGACCATGTCACAAGCTCGTGTGCTAGGCCGTGTGCCAATTAGGGGGTATACTAACTTGTACCACATGGCCAGTCACACGTCCGTGTGTAAGGCCATAAGAGGCATACTGACTTCATTTTAATAACAACACTAGTGGACACATGGCCATATAACATGACCGTGTGTCGCACATGGCAGAGACACACGCCAGTGTCTCTGCCGTGTGGACAAAAATAGGCCATTTGCAAGGCCAATTTGCCACCCCAACTCATGCTCACCTAAACAACCAAAATGGTACCATTTCATCATACAATTAGGCAGCCAAAAACATCAACCAAATGCACAATTCATACAATATACATTTCAACTAATTTCAATACTCAATTCAATGCCATTTACCTAATCAAATGCTTATCAACTCAACTTCTAAAATCGTACTTCATCAAAGCATTTCTCAAGCATTTATACTCCACAAAACAATTAACTATATTCATACCAAACATGCCAAAGTAAGCCATTTCTATTAGCCAAACATACATCAATATTAACATAAGCTAACTTTCATGCCTATAATCACGACCAAAATACCACATCTAGCCTATACATGCCATATACCATATATACACAACTCAAAAGTACCAAATAGATGTCTGATAGTGCGATGATGTTCCCGACGACTTCCAGATCCGAGTTAGCCTTGATTCACTATAAAACATAGAAAAATAACACAAAGTAAGCTTCATAGCTTAGTAAGCTCGTATGTAAATAACTTAATTTATCGAATAAATGTAAATTAACCAATTTCACATTAACTACAAACATTTCTTATGTCTTAAAACATGATTAAATACCATATCATTGAAATTTCTCTATTTAATACTCGAATAGGTTCTGTACATACCTGTATCGCCTCGTACTAACCTCTTTCTCAACCACATCATTCGTTTACCCTTTGAACCATTCGAAATAGAAATTGGATACTCAATAGTATCATACGATAAGTACCTATACTATGGCCTGTAGCCAAATCAAGGTAACTTATCCGAAGAACAATTATCATGGCCCAAAGCCAAATCATCCGATATGCATGGCCCGAAGCCAAAATGGTATAACTCGCACCCGATGTGCTAATATCATGGCCCGAACCCAACTCAACTTATCATCTAATAACATGACACTAGTATCCAAATCTAATCCAAAAGTTCAACCGAGCTTTTATATTTTTCATTTCTATTATCGAATGCATTCGTAAAGTCATTTTCACAATTCGAACATTATCCATAATATCATAATCACAGTCTATGCAATATCAAAGCTTTTAACATACTTTTATAATGAAATTACCACATACGAACTTACCTCTTATTCAGAATTGACAGATCGGATCTACTACTCGATAACCTTACTTTTCCCTTGATCTAATTCTAGATTCCTCTTTTTTTGATCTAAATATATTCAAAATTAACTTATTAAATCAACCATTCATTCAATTTAGACCAAGACATACATTTAGGCCTATTTGCACATTAGCCCCTAAACTTTCACATTTAATCAATTTAGTCCCTAATTCACAAATACACAAAATTCACATAATTTCAATAAACCCAAGCTTGGCTGAATTATTCATAGGTCCCTTGCAGCCCAAAACTTTCATTTATTTGACATTCTAACCACTCAATTTGCACATTTCACAATTTAATCCCTATTATGCATTTTCATCAAAAATCACTTTACAAAACATAAAAATCTATCATCAAAAATTCATATTTCAACATTAAATACCAAATAACACATAGGTACGGGCTAGCTAGATTGAGCTGCAACAATTACAAAAATATAGAAATCATCAAAAGCCGAGCAAAAATTACTCTCCAATTAGACCATGCAATAGCCGAACCTTAGAAAGCTTCAATGGTTTCTCCAAACATGAATTTTCGATGGTGGAAGATGATAATATGAACATAATTTCATTTTGTTTTATTAACTTAATTTTTAATTCTCAAATACCAAAATTAACCTTAATTATAAACATATAAAAACATATAATGGATGGCCATAATTCTCCACTTACACTAATCATGGACTAATAACATTATAAGGACCTTTGATTTATTAAATCATAGCAATTAAACACCTTTAACAAGTAGAATGCACTTTTGCATTTTACGCGATTTAATCCTTTCCATCAAATTGACTATTCAAACGATAAAATTAACTCACGAAATTTTCATACATATCAAATAACATGATGTAAATATCAAAAATAATATTAAAATAAATTTCCAACATCAAATTTGTGGTTCCAAAACCATTGTTCTGATTTAGCTAAAATCGGGCTATTACAATCAAGGGGTTAAATAATTTAGAGGGTAATTGGGTTTCCAATGTTTATGGTATTCGTTAGATGGCGAGGGGTTACTTTCTTTCCCTTTTTAAGACTGAGACTTGTGGCAATCCTAAGAAGGTGTTGGGTTTGATCCGGACTTGTATTACCCCTCATAAATATGGTTTTGGATAGTCGTGCTACCGGTAAGGAGCTTATCGATATTTTTCATCAAATGGATCCCCGGAAGGTCCCTGGTATAGATGGATTATCAGGCCTATTCTACAAGGAAATTTGGGGGGTGGTTCGCAAGGATGTTCTTCAGTTTTATCATGAGGTTTTGGATTGGCGTAAAGATATCAAGGATATTAATGAAACTGTTATTGTTTTTATCCCCAAAATTAACAAGCCCGAGGGTATGACACATTTCTACCCCATCAGTCTTTGTAGGGTTATTTACAAAATAATTTCCAAGGTCTTAGCTAATATATTAAAAATTGTTCTCTCGGCTTGCATTAGTCAAAACTAGAGTGCTTTTGTGTCGGGGCATATGATTCATGATAACCTCATCATCACTCATGAGCTTTTGCATTACCTCCAAAGTTCTAAGAATGGGTTGAATAAAGGATTTATTATTAAGCTCGACATGAGTAGAGCTTATGACCGTGTGGAACGGGACTTTCTAGATAGAGTGATGATTCGTATGTGGTTTTCTTTGTCTTGGGTCACTTTGGTTATGCAGTGTGCCAGTACAGTGAACTACGTTGTTAAATGTAACGCTTCCTTCATTGATGTGATTATTCCTGAGAGAGGGCTTCGTCAGGGAGATCCGCGTTTGCCCTATCTTGTTTTATTCTGCATGGAAGTGTTTTCTAGGCTACTCTTGAGGGCTCAAATAGAGGGGAAGATTCGAGGAATTAGGGCCAACAAAAATGGGCCCAGGATTAATCATATTTTCTTTACGAATGATGCTCTCATTTTGGTTCGCAATAAAAAAGAGTTTGAGACCATTAAGGATGTCTTTCACTACTTCGAGATGATTTTGGGGCAAAAGGTTAATCTATCCAGGCCAATTATCTATTTTAGTCCTAATACTCTGAGAGATCAAATGACACAACTAAGTGGTATCTTTGGTATGCAGGTTCTCAAGTCTATGGATAACAATTTGGGCCTACCATTGATAGTTAGAAAAAATAAGACAATGGCGTTTCAACACATTATTGATTGGTTTTCTCTTAGGATAAAAGGTTGGTCTAAAAGTATTTTATCCTATAATGGTAAGGATATTTTCATTAAATCAGTCTTACAATCCTAACCTACTTATGCGCTTTCGATTTTTCTTGTTCCTAGGGGAATTCTGGATGTGACGATGTCAAGGATGGGGAGCTTTTCATGGGCAAAAAAGAATAAAGATCATTGTTGGACTATGATGTTGTGAGACTCTCTATGCACTCCTTAGCTTTAGGGACTTGAGGCTTTTTAATATTTCAATTCTCGGGAAACAAGTATGGCAACTCATCAATAATAATGATTCTTTATGTTATTGTGTTCTATGCTCTAAGTATTTTTCGGCTCATCAATATTTCCCTCTTTCTCTTGGACGAGTATTTTGCATATTGTTAAAGCTCTTGAAGCTGGGTTTGGATGGCAAATATGCGATGGCATGACTCTAGGTTTGGACCGGACAGATTCGGTTTTGAGGGTCTTGATAGTAATTCGTTAAGGATTCCTTTCAAGGGCATTCGAGACGATTTTGTGAGCGAGTTGTGGAGATCTAACTCGTACGTGTGGGATAGAGATGACGAGTTGTGTAATCATATTTGTGCCATACCAATTGTTCAACATGGCCCTTCAAATTAGATTATTTGGTTTCACAACAAGTCCAGATGTTCTTCATCAAAATCTAGCTACTCCGGACTTATTCTAAAAAAGATGGGTTATAGGTCGCATTGCTTATTCTGGAGGACTATCTGGAAATTCCATGTGCTTCCCAAAATTTGTATATTTGCGTAGAGGGTTGGTTACAACTTACTTCTGACTAATGTTAATATGGCCTTGGTTTTCCAAGACTTCGGTCACACTTGCCACCGATATGGGATTGGGGATGAAACTATTATACATGCTTTTAGAGACTGTCCTAAGGCCCGTGCGGCTCTTTCTTTTGGTGGGCTTGTCAGACGCTTTCTTGATTCTCCCTTCGAAAGTGGTATTGATTGGTTTAAAGACACCACCCACTTATTGGATCTTAAGGCATTTAAGAATCTCATCACAGTTTTATGGAATATTTGGAACGACTGCAATAATGCTTTATTTTGGGGCAAGGAGGATAATACTCAAGTTGTTTGGGAGTAGGCAAGAACTCTAGGGGATGATTTCAGGGTCCATAATCTATTGCATGCCTCGATAAACCCTAGACCCCCTAGGTCCCATAGGTGGATCAAGCCTCTGAATGAGGCCATTAAGATTAGTGTTGATGAGACAGTTTTTGACTTAGTTGTTGGCATTGGGATTCTTGCGATGAACCATGATGGTTTTATGTTAGGGGGTTGTGTAATCTTTTTAGATCATAAGATGGATATTGAATGGGTTGAGGCAGAAACCTTAAGGGAAGGGATTATGTGAGCTCACAACAACAACATCACAAGGGCTATGTTCGAGATCAATTGTGCAAGTTTAGCTAATCGATTTAAGTCTCGATGATAGGGCATTTCAATCTTTGGTTTTCGTTTAAAAGAAATCTTCGAATTATTGGAGTCTTTCATCGATGTCAATATTAAGTGGGTCACTCATTCAAGCAATAGAGTGGCTGATAGCCTTTGTAAACTTACTATTAACAAATGATGTACCTTTTCTTTTAACATGGAGTATCTGAGCAATATCCATGGGATTGTAATTGCTAAGCTTGTTAATTCAAGGTAAAAGCCTTCGGGCCCATTTTGATAAAAAAATCTCTTAAACTAATGTCGGGTTCAGGGACCTTGTGGAATTCCTCAAGCCCAAGAAGAAAATCGAAAATGAATTTTCCCCTTAAAGTCTCGACCGACCTTTTCTAGCCTACCCAACATAAGGAGTCTTTAAAATAGGCGCTACTAGGCTTTTCATCGCGTACCTAATGTAGGGAGCCATTAATATAGGCACCACTATCACCTTCCAGAAGAACTTGATAAAAGAGATTTCTTCATCCCCTTCCAACAATTAGTTTTCAGGCTGTAAATCAGAACCAATCCTTGCCCATCACGTCGTAGCCAAGTCCCCTAACTTCATCATTAACATTACCGTGCCCAAGTTGAATAGGCTTATTGAACCTAAGTCTATCAATGTCGTTTACATAATGGCATGTTCGGGTCAATGGATTCCAAAATGCATAGCCTCTCACATTTAGGAGAAGTAAACCATTGTAGAAACCAAGCATTATGTTATCCCAGGTGGTGATAGTCTGAAACAGGAGAGGGATTTCCTCCAAGTTGCTTAGTGAGTCAAAGTTGAGGGAATAGGTGACATGCTAAAAAATCTCTAGGTTAAAATGACTAGTCATCTCATATATTGGATACGTAGAAACAAAAATGTGGAGAAGGGGTTTGAGCTTGTTGTTGCTGGTTTGAAGCAGTGTTAGAGATGGAGTTTGGCGAAAGCAGGATCATCTATGAGGGAACCCAACCATTTTGACAAACATTTTAAGTGGGCAAGTGTCTTGTCCGGAAGCCGATAACATGTACCTGGTATTAAATCAGTAGCCATTCCTGGGTTCAATAAAAAAACACAAGCTTTAAGCTTCTATGGCATTGGTAGGAAACCTACCTACAAACCCGAGACACTTGTGTCAAAATTATCAACTAGTGGCCGACGACTGGTGTCAATTGGTGTCTAATGATCAGAAGGCAGTGGACACTAACAGTGGAAGTTAGGAGCTAAATAAATTCTCTGGATTATTTTCATATATCCTGATTACAAAGCAAGTTAATGCTTATAACTACAACTACCTACTAACTAACTAACAGATAACTAACTAACAAATCTTCAACACTCCCCCTCAAGTTGGAGAATGATATATATATCTTTCATTCCCAACTTGGACATCAAATATTCATGCTGACATATCCTTTAACTCTTTGTCAATATATCAGCTTCTTGGTCCTTAGTAGATATATGTTGTGTTTGTCAATATATCATCTTGCTGACATATCCATGAATCTTTTCACGCACGAAATGATAATCGATTTCTATGTATTTTTTCCTCTCATGATAGACTGGGTTGGCTACTATCTGTAGTGCTGCTTGACTATCACAGTACAATTCTGCTTGCGTGTGAAGTTCGACTCCCAATTCCCCGATCAGTCTTTTTAATCAAACCAATTCAGACACTGTTAAAGCCATACATCTATATTCCGCCTTTGCTGAGGATCTTGACACTGTGTTTTTTTTTTAGATTTCTAGCACACCAACGAATCTCTCAACTTAATGCAATATCCTGTAACCGGCCTTCGCATCATAGGACAAGTCACCCAGTTAGAATCACAAAATGCAATCAATTGTGGCTTACTGTTTGTTGCAAGTAAAATTCCTTGCCCTAGACATTTCCTTGTGTACCTCACAATAAGCAATGCTGCTTCATAATGAGCCCTTTTAGGTACTTGCATGAATTGACTGAAGTGCTGAATAGCATATGTAATATCTGAACACGTGTGTGTTAAATAGAGTAACCTCCCAATTAACCTTTGATATACACCAGCATCTTCTAATGCTTCACTTGTTAGTGACTTACTTACTCTCTCATCATACCCCATTGAGGTAAGTTTTTGGTTTTGTTCGAGTGGAGTTGATGCACAACGCGCTCCTCTCAGACCTGAATCAGCTATGAGTTCCAAGGCATACTTTCGTTGGTTTAGCACTATCCCTTCTTTGGATCTTGCCAAGAAAGTACTTGAGATGACCAAGGTCCTTCATTCGAAAATTTTGATGAAGAATACCTTTAAGCTCAAGTATAGGATCATTATCATTCCCTGTGATCAAGAGATCGTCAAGATAACATTATCACCAATTTACGACCTTTTTTTTTTTAAACATGAAATAATCATGTAAGCTCTACACATAACCATTGAAAAGAAGCACCTCAGTCAGCTTCACATTCAATTGACGAGAAGTTTGCTTTAATCCATACAAGGACTCCAACCTTGACTCGAATGAACAAAATTTGTACCTATCATGTGAGCAGCAGCCTACACTGTTGATTCATTCCCAAGCAAATCAAGGATTTGTTGATATTGCTTAGGTGTAAAGAAAGGTGCTTGACCAGGAGTAGAGAGGGCAGTACTATTATTTTTGGACGATGACACATTGAATGCGAAATTAGGCAAACTTGTTGTCACAACATTATTGGTAGATGATCCTTTTTTTAGTAAACTTGTAATCAGCTGGATAACCCACAAGCTTGTAACATGTCTCCTTCTTATGACCTTTAATATGACAATAATCATATACACCATTAAAGCGTTTCCTTAGTTAAGAAACAAATGAAGCAGATGAATTTGTGTATAATGTTGTTGGTTCAGAAGCCAAAGAATGATCCACTTGAATTATGTCGCTTCCCTCCTCTTGAACCAGCATTGAGTATGTTTGGTTACTCAAAAGGTAATGGTTGCATAAATAAAAGCTGACAACGAACTATAGAATAAGATTCATTCAACCCCATAAGAAATTGAAACAACCGTTGTTAATTTACATGCTCAGTGTTTTTCTAAGAAGCTTTACAATTGCATAATGCAAATGACACAATTGCATCCAATTCATCCTAAAGCAATCGCAAACGAGCATGATAAACAGAAATGGAAGAAGTACCTTGAGAAAGTGAAACAATTTCTCTGTATAAGAAGTATACATTAAAGCCATCAATCTTATGAAAGCATTCCTTCAAATCTTGCCAAACCAATGAAGCACTGGAAGCAAACACGACGTTTACAGAGAGCTCTTGACTAACAGTGTTCAAGATCCAAGAGAGAATAATGACATTGCATCGATCCTATTGAGCCAAAAGTTCAAGTGGCAAAGCATCACCAGAACAAGATCCATCAATAAATCCTATTTTGTTTTTGGCAAGGAGGACAATTCGCATTGACCAACTCCACAAGTTGTAGTTTTCAATCCCAGTCAACTGATGAGACACAAGCAGCGTCCCAGGTGTATCTAATGGATGAAGGTAAAGTAGATTACTAAAGTCAATTTGGATTTGGTTTTCTTGTGGATGAACCATGATTGTGTGGAAAAACAAATCAATAAATGTTCAGATCTAGAAAGGAAACAGATTTGGAACAAATCAAAAGAAAGAACGTTGACAAGCTGAACCACTATGACTGTAACACCTATAACCATTTCCATCACCGGATTAGAGTTACGGAGTATCACTGCATGTTTCAGAACATTCAATAACAGTAGCATCAAGTTCACTAGAATAATTAACAATTTTTTTTTCTTTGTACCTAAGTTGGTACCATAAATTCATGCATCAAGTAGTTATAAATTTATCAAGAACATAAGCATATCTAAGTTATACAACATAAGCAATTATGCATCATTACACACCCAAAATACTTTGCATTCAATTTCACCTACCATATCTAATTCATACTAACTTACCATTTCATGTTCACCCATTTACTTTAACTTGAGACTAACATGCATATCACATTAGTTACTTATACCACAACATCAAAGTATATTACATACTCATTACATAATACTTATGAACCATTACAATCATGATCAATTGTTCCTATTACATGCCATATAAGCCAAGATGTATTCAAAAGTTACCAAATGATCCCCGGATAGTGTGATTTCTTCATGCTGATTCGATCTCCCGATCCATAAAACGTATCTACAAGAAATAAGACAATTGATACGAGTAAGCTTTCATAAAGCTTAGTAAGTCTATTGATTTAATAGTAAAGCTTATCAAATCAACATAAATAATAATTTAAATAAAGATTAGTGAACAGGGTCCTGTCAATCACAAATTTCAATAGAAGAATAATGATTAGAACAATATTTTAGTATTTATTTTCGAATCATCAGTATAGTGAGACCTCATTTCGTGTAATCAATGGATAATGCTTGTTTGAGCATGAATTCCGTATAATCAGTGGATATCGCTCGTTTGAGAAACTTTCAGTATAATCAGTAGACATTGCTCTTTTGAGCACGTTTAGCATATTCAGTAGATATTGCTCGTTTGATCCCATTCAGTATAATTAGTGGATATTGCTCGTTTGAACAACTTTCAGTATAATCAGTAGACATTGCTCTTTCGAGCACGTTCAGTAGATTCAGTAGATATTGCTCGTTTGAGTACATTCAATATAATCAGAGGATATGGCTCATTTGAGCAAATTTCAGTATAATCAGTAGACATTGCTCTTTTTAGCACGTTCAATATATTCATATTCCATTTTTCTTTTTTCAAGATTATACTATTATACAATATAACATTTAAGAAAATTATATTAAAAAATAATATAAAAATCATTAGAACTGTAAATAAACGTACGAACTTACATGATTGATTTGCAGTAACGGCTTAGAGTATCTCAACCAGTGATCGACGTTATTTTAATTCATTATTTCCATTTTCAATTACACACATCAATATAATTCAACATTATGCAATTAGGTTCATATAATACATTTATAAATGTACTAAAATTCAACCAAACGAACTTACTACACATTCTTGGTTTAAAAATAATGTTTTCATTCAATTAAATAATTCCAACAGTAAAATTAACTCATTTTATGAAGTCCTTTTTGACATTTTTATGAAATTACCCCAGGCATTTCATTTTTATGCAATTTAGACCCTAGGTCCAAATCATGCAATTTAACCATTTTTTTATTAAATACAAGCTTAGCCGATCAATTAAACCCCTCATTGCAGCCCATACTTGTTGTTATTTTGCATCAAGTCCTTGCACTTTTACTATTTTCACATTTTAATCCTTGAACATTAAAATCAACAAAAAACTACTTTACAAAATATTCATATTTAGCAACCAAGCTTAATAATCTATCATAAAGCTTCAATAATAACTCAAATTCATCAATGGCACAATCCATAACATTTTACATATTTACAAATTAGTCCCTGAGTTAGGTAAATTAAGCTAATACGAGCTCAAAAACATAAAAATTACTAAAAACGGGTAAGATTTACTTACTTAATTGACGAAACCTAGCTTGGCTGAAGGTTTCTCTTCTCAACAATGGTGGAATTGGTTTTTTGAAGAAAGAAATAAAAAGATGATAGACATTTTGGCTTTTTATTTTATTTACATTTTACTTAATTTCATAAATTACTATTATAACCTTAGAATTTCAATAAAATTTCCTGCAATTAGCCTTGCAAACTGCCTACTATCTATTCAAATGATATAATTATCAATTAAGGCAGGTTTAATTACACAATTGGTCCTTCAATTATTTTAAATTTTAACTAAACAAGTTTAATTTCAATTTAATCCTAAACTATTTAGGACTAAATGAGCAAATAGTCCAAAAGTTAGTGATTTTAATCACGTCACCACCGCTTGGACTTTTTTTTACCATGGTTTAGTTACCATTTTGGTCCTTTTACTATTTTAAATCAAAAGCAATTAACTTTTACCTCTTTTACAATTTAATCATTTTATCGTAATTAAGTAATAAATCATCAAAATTACCGGGCTAAACTTTAATTTACATATAATAAGACTCTGTAAATATTTAATAAAAACATTTACAACTTTAAATTACAGAGACCTCGTTTTCAATAATCACTTGCCTTTTGAACCGAACCACTTATACTAACTTTTAATTCAATTAGTTAAAATCATCAAATCAAAATTTAATATAAAAATTATTACTGACTCGTGTAATTTAAATACTAAATATTTGAACTTACTCGTCGGGCTTGTGATCTCAAAATCACTATTTCTAACACCATTAAAAATCAGGTTGTTACAATAACTAAGGGCAGCAAGTTGAACGTAGTTAAACCACTGACGGTGGCTCTGATACCATGTCAACTGGTGGCCAATGACTGGTGTCAACTGGTGTCCGATGACCGAAAGACAATGTGCACTAATAAAGAAAGTCAGGAGCTGAATAAATTTTCTGGATTATTTACATATATCCTGATTACAAAGCATTCTAATGCTTATATATACATTGTTTCCATAACTAACTATCTAACTGCTACTACAACTACCTACTAACCAACTAACAGAACTTCAACAAACCTACACCAAAGAAACTTCACACCTTGTATACGATAATAAAAGGCATAATGATTTTTTTTTGTCCTTCAACTTTACAAAAAAATCATTTTAGTCATCCATTTAATTTTTCGCCTCTTATAACCATTGAACTTATATATTATACTTAGGCCAACCCGATCTGAGCGATGAACATTTCTAACCCCAACTTAGTTAGAAAATTACTAAAATATTATTTTTTTACAAAACAGTTAATAGTATTTTGAAGGTATTTATTTTTTATATTTTAATAAATTTAGAAAAATAGATGTATGTAAGAAGTAATAAGAACCCATCTCAACTTTTTCGTCACTATTTAATTGAGACTTAACTATTAATATATCAAAATCAATATTTTCAGTCAATTTTCTTCGATTATTAAAAAAAAAAATTTTTAATTTTTCCCCAAACTTTTATTTTCCTTTCCCACCGACGAATTTCGTTCCAAAAATATGTTATACAGTTTATATACACTACAAGTCATTTTTTTTAAAAAAAATTTCTTAAAAATATTATTTATTTCAAAAAATTATCCATTATATTTAAATTTTTAACTGAGTTGATATCACAAATCAATCGAATACTAATTGGGAAATTACAAAAAAACAAATTCTTTTATAAAGTAAGAAAATATAACTATCATGGTATTTTTATCTTTCCATATCAAATAAATCTAAAAGAATAACTAAATTTGGTGTGATTTGAACATGTAATTATAAATTTTAAAGCCTTAATTTTACCATTTCAAATAAAGCCACATTTAATTTTCATATAAATTTTAAAAAATCAAAATAAGTTATTTTGTAAATGTTGAGTGTTAATTTTATTGAATTTTTTAGAATTTAAATTAAAATGACAAATTTTGTAAACATTAAGAGTTAAATTTGTTAAATTTTTTATGTTTAAAATCAAATTGATAGAATGTGTCTAAATTTATTTTTAGACCAATAAAAAGTCCATGCCAGCTTTCTTTTTTTTTTTAGAGTGATTTGACAAAAAAAACAAATTTAAAGGCTAAAAAATGAATAATTAAATGAAGGGCTAAAATAACTTTATTTATAAAGTTGGAGGACTAAATAAGTCATTATGCTTAATTAAAATTCATTTCTGATCCACAAATATTTACCTTCTTTAATATTTAAAGTATTTTATAATTCATTTGTTTTTAACAATTCACCTATATTATATATTAAGGGGTGGGTTGAGTTGTCATAAATCTAATTCCAGTTAGATTTGTTCATGGTCAAGTTATGCACCAAACTCAAAAGTCCGTTCAAAATTTAAAAGGATTTGGGTAAAAATGTTAAACTTGAAAAATAGGATTAAAAAAATTAGGCCTGTTTAAAATATGGGTTGAGCTCGGGCTTAAACATTTAAGGCTTGACCCGTTTTTTAAGTTTGTAATATTTTATATTATGTTATGTTTTTTATATATTAATATATTATGTAGTTAATAACACATAAAAATAAATCTATGGTAATATATAATACTATTATAATGTAAACATAAAAAATGATAAGATGATTATATATAAAATTTTAATATATAAAAATATATAAATTTATTAAATATTAAGTTAAAATAATATAAATATATATTTAAAAAAATTAAAAATACGGGAAAGACTTAAAAAGGTTTGGGTTAGCCATTTACAAATATAAGCAGACTTAAGTAAAATTTTAGACCCATATTTTGGGATAGATCAAACTTAGACAAATATAATATTTATTAATATTATGCTTAAATCTAACCTTAGTTGACTGATGAACATTTCTAATCCAACTCAATTAGAAAATTACTAAAAGCTTATTTCTTTTACAAAACAATAAATAGTATTTTAAAAGTATTTATTTTTTTATATTTTGATAAAATTTAAAAAAGAGATATATGTAACAAGAAACAAGAAGTCTGAAATGAACCCATCTCAACTTATTAGTCACAATTTTTTTCAATCAATTTTCTTCTATTATTAAGAATTTTCCACACAGATGAATTTCGTTCCAAAAATATGTTATACCGTTTATATACACCACAAGCTTTTTTTTTTTTTAAATTATCTTAAAAAGATTGCTTCTTTGAAAATTTATCTATCTATATTAGTATATTTAAGCTCTTAATTGAGTTGGTGTCATAAGTTAATCAGATATCATTTTAATTGAGAAATTATTAAAAAACACATTCTTTTTATAAAGTAAGAAAATATAACAATGATTGTAACGTCCGGAATAATTTAAGTCTAGTTTTGTAAATTTTGATATAAATTTGTATCTGCTTTGGTGGTTAAATATTTTGGGTATATGTGTGAGGTCTTGGGTTCAAGTCTTACATTCGTAAAAATTTTGTTATTTTTTATTCAAGCCTTATCCCTATTGGGTCGGCGTATAAAATATTGTTTGTTAATCTATATTAGAATGAGTTTGCTGGTTCGAGTGGTAAGAAGTTAGTATGTTGAAGGTCCTGCGTTTGAATCCCTGCATAAGCGTGGTGTTAATTTTTGTTCTGGTTGTCTGTTAAAGGTTCGGTCAAGTTGAGAGTCTGAAGTAGTTGGATGTGGTTAGTGGGGAGGATATTATGGGATGTGGTTGTTAGTAGGGAGTTGGGATATTAATCAAATTGATTGTTTTATTTTATTTTATTTTTCAAAAATTTTCTCTCTCTTCCCATAAATCTGACTTCAGTTTTGTTTCTTCCCTTTCTTTGCATTTTCGTTTCTTTTCTTCTTTTTGCTACCTCCTCCTATCCTGTTCACAAACTGTCATCAAATCTTTACGTCTTGGATTTTCGGTTTCCTTCGTTCATTTTGGTAAGTGGGATTTTGGTGTTTCTGTAGCTTTCGATTTTCAAAACGCCATTTAGAATTATATCTTTTGTTTTGGCGAGATGGTGAGTAGCTAAGGGAGTTAATTTCTATGAATGTGTGTTGCGTAAGAGAAGACTGTGAAGCAGCGAATTGTGCTCCAACGACCTAATTCGTGGTAGAGGTTGTTTCCGTCAC
Organism: Gossypium longicalyx; assembly: GCA_025698465.1. NCBI lineage: Eukaryota > Viridiplantae > Streptophyta > Magnoliopsida > Malvales > Malvaceae > Gossypium > Gossypium longicalyx. The sequence continues at coordinate 43,916,102 of CM046999.1, forward strand.
CGGTAAGTTCGTGAGCCTTGTTTGGGTTTTATTGCTGATTTGTATTTAATTGTTAATATGGCGTTTGGTATACTGTTTTAGGATTTCAAAGGTTTCGGGATTGTTTTCACATTAAAAACGAGCCAGCTGTGTACTCCTAACACGAAAAATTGAGCTTCGAAGAAAGTCGAAAATGGAGACTGTCGACTCCATACGGGCATGTGGGTTTCGTCGCACACAGCTTTGTGACTGACGAAGGCGTGGTCGTGCACATGACACGATCGTGTATCGGTGAGTGTGGCCGTGTGGGCCACACAGGCTAAGATAGATTTGGTGTGTAGGCCTACACGAATGTGTGGGTTTTGGGCCAAGCCGTGTGGGCCATACGGGCAAGGCCAAACTGGGCGTGTGGGCCCACAAGGGTGGAAACACAAAAATTTACACACTTTTTCATACCCTTTTTAACTTAAATTCATGCGAATTCGGTTAAATTCTTGTCGAAAATAATTAATTTTTATAAAATAATTAAAGTGCACTTAAAATATGAAATGCACTTAAAATATGAACATGTTGAAATTTAGTTAATTTTATAATTATTTTTGATAAATTTTGGTTATTTTCGGCAGATTTGCACAAAGGGCGAAAAATGGCTCGGCAGACACTGCTAGAAGCACAAAACCGAAAAGCAATTTGAAGTATCGAGGCGAATTAATTTCCAACCTAAGACGATCCAATTATGTGTATTAATTCATAATATAATTAATTTTAATTTATACCCAATTTAATTTGGGCTAAATAAATTATTATTAATTAATTGTGGAAAAAGTGGTCCAGTTGAACCGAACCGATTGAACTGAACCGGCCAAGGATTGGGCAGCCCAAAACCATCCATATGCTGACCCAAATCAGCTTATTATCTGATTAATTAAGCTTTCAAAGAAGCCCTTGAAGACTTGTCAAAGTTGCATTCAAGCCCCTCCACAATTGGTGGCTTTATGGATTTGCCCCAAGCTATATTTAGCAAAGTTGAAAGCATCAACTTTGCCACTTGTGTGGCCGGCCAAGGGAGGGCTCTTTGCTGATAATTTCAGCTATTTTTAGCAACCCTCTTCAGCTATAAAAACCCCCGCTGGCTGATCATTCAAAGCACACCACAATTCATTCACATCTCATCTCTCCTCTCTCACTTTCTCCTCTCATTTTCCCTTTCAAAATCCCTTGCTCTTGTGTCGATTTCTCCCCTTGGGAAAGGGTTATTCTTCAGCCATTTTGGAGCAACATTGAAGAGTTCATAGTAGCCTTGATCGGCGAGGACAACAAAGAACAAAGACAGAGCAAACTAGTCAAGCCACGGAGAAACACCAGATTTGATTCTTGTTTTCTATCTCTTTAATTTTTGTTGTTGTTATGATGAACATATCTATGAATATTTATGTTGTTGGAATGGTTAATTTAATCAGCTTAGCTTGAATTTAATTCGTGTTGGTTTGATTGCATTTCATCTGCTTAAATTATTAAAATTGTGTTTATGTTGTTATAGGCCTCGGTAAAATGCTTGATTGAGTAAAATCATGCCTAAGTTATTCTTGCATTACAATTGTGAGGTAGCTAATGAATTAATTATTTAAACGGATTGAAATTGTAATTAATGGATGTAATACTTAAACAGTGCATGTTTATTCTTCTAAGGTAGCTGAAAGTTAAATTAGCAATGTATCTGGCGATACACTTGCCTTGCATAACTTGCAAGATTATTGTGATTGTTTCAAGGTAAGAATACCTTGTTACCTCACGTAGTCTTTTATATGCTCTTTAGATTTTATTAATTGTTTGAATTGACATAGGGATATGTAAGAGATTAGTTCAATTTAATAAGTATGTATGTGCCATAACATGTTGGCTTATTAAAATTTGTTTAATCGTTTGAATTAACATAGGAATATGTTAAGAGATGAATGGATTTGTGTAGGTAAATATGTTCATAAGTTAGCAAATTACCGAGTTGCCGTGAATTTATTCGTAACAGCATGAGCTTAATAATTCGAAGTTAAAGAAATGTAATTAAATCAACACAATTATGCCATCTTGATTAAATCATATTTTGAAATCGTGCATTTGAGATTTATTTCTTTAGTTTACTTAGTTTAAAATCTTAGTTTTTAATCACCATCTTCAAACAAAATATTTTTTTCACCAAAGTGTTTTAAATAACATTCATAAATAGTTCTTTTCACAGTTCTTATGGGTACGATAACTCGACATTTACTTGTCACTTTATTACTTGTTGCGATTGTGTACACTTGCACATTTCCGTCGTTCCAACAGGTATATGGGCCCAAAATTCTGAAATGTTCCCTAGGGTCACACGGGTCATACCGATCGACTGTGGACCTACCGTAGGGTCGGTAAAAGCTAACCAAACCCTACTTCACGTGATCTGATATTCTTATAGTCTGATTTGAGTAGGACACTGATACGTATGTATGATTGTTCTGTTGAGTATATGAATATGTAATATGTATAAGAGCATGATAGGCTTGTTAATTCTGTTAATTCTGTATTATGTATCTGTGTTTGGGGTGAGATTTGCATATGTAGAGGAAGTGATCTGTATGATGACCTTTCGCCTATATTCTGGTAGCTTAACTGTGTATTATCTATTATGGGTTGCATCGACACTATATGGTGTGTAAGGATGGGTGGGTATTTTTAACCCCACATGGTGTGATGGGATGGTCGGAGATGGTGTGTAGAGGATAGGGGTAAGATTCTATATATTTGTTTTGTTTATCTGATTCTTATATCTGTATTTGTTATGGACTTAGGTCTGATTCTGTATCTGACAGTATATGAAATATTATGAATGTTGCATGACTATTACTGGTGGGTTACACATTGAGTTTACGAAAACTCACATATGTTTGTCCGTTCTGTTTAGGTAACCTACAGACATAGGCGGGTCGGTGCGACGAAGGCTCAGCGGTGACCACCTGACAGAAAACTATTTCCATTAGTATTATTTAAGGGTTTTTACTGGAATTTCTGGCTTTCGTGAGAGTTTTGTAATTTTTGGACTCTCCGAACTACTTGGACTATTTGGTTTAAATTTTTGGTGCGGTTGTGTTATGATTTCTAAACTGCGACGATTTGAAAAAATATCGATTTTACGCGAATAAATGTCATTTTTCAAAACACGAGCATGGTTTTGGTTTCAAAAAATTTCAAACTTCCGCTGCGAAATAAATGGATAACTTTTGAGAACATCATACAACATTTTCAGTAACGAATTTATGTAATATCCTGATTTTGGTCCTAGTCGGAATAGTGGTTTTGTGACCACAAAATCCGAGATAGAAATAATTATTTTATAATTATTTTGATGTTTCTGATATGATTGCATGATTGTGTGAAATTTTCGTGAAGAAATTTTATGCATAAAGTGCTTAAATTGAAATTAGGGACTAAATCGAATAATTTGCAAAACTTGCATTCTAGAAGTTTCTATTATGAAATTGTTTTGAAATATTAATTAGGAGATCTTAAATAGAAATTTTACCAATTTCTAAGTTTATGGACAAAAATTGGACATGGATGGAATTTTTGGAAAGTTTAGTAGTAAGGGCATTTTGGTCATTTAGGGGTAAAATGAATTAAAATACAAAATTAAAAGCCAATTTTGCTCATCTTCAACCCCATGGCCGAATATAGCAAGGAGAAACCATGGCCAGGGTTTTTCAAGCTTCCAAGCTCGATTGTAAGTCCATTCTAGCCCCGTTTTTCAAGTTCTTTACGTTTTTGGAGTCCCGGTAGCTCGATTTAGCTTATGCTAGCAATAATTTAACCTAGGGTTTATATTTGGAAAAATACCCATAGGTGAAATTTGTGTATTTTGGTGTTTTATGATAGAATATGAGGTTTTAATTTATGTTAGACAACTTGTGCTACTCGGTTTTAAGTGAAAACGAGCAAAAGGGCTTAATCGGTAAAAATACCTAATAGTCATAAGTACATGTTAAAGTGAGAATTTGATGTTGCCATAGAAGGGAAAAATGATCAGCATGTCATAAAACATAAGAAAATAGGCTGAAGTTTAATTTACGAGCTTTGGGGCAAAAGTGTAAATATGCAAAAGTTTAGGGGCAAAATTGTAATTTTTCCAAAATATGATTTTGGGTCAATTTGAATAATGTGAGTTCTAATTAGACTATATTTTAAATGATAGAGCAAGGAAAACTGAAATTCGGGCTAAAATGGGGAAAATACCAAGTTGTGGACGAAATGGTAAAAGTAGCCATTTTCGCATACGAGGTAAGTTCATATGTAAATGTTGGTAACATAGTTATTATTTTAAATGTTTTATGTTATTTAAATGATATGATAATTATTATGAAATATTATACTCGTGATAATTGTTTGATAATATGTCAAATTATGTGATATACTTGGAAAATGTGAAATACTACCGAGTATCGGTATCGGTATTCCGTAGAAGATGGTTGAGACACATGATTGGGAAAAAGGTCCCGTTGAACCTTAAGAATGGATTAGGATACAAGTGACATGTCACTGGGATATTTGGGCATCCGAACTCGTTGAGTTGAGTCCGAGTTCACTTATGGATGCAAATGTCCGAACTCGTTGAGTTGAGTCCGAGTTCGTGAGATGTAACTAGGCATCCGAGCTCGTTGAGTTGAGTCCGAGTTCACTTATGAATGCGAACGCCCGAGCTCGTTGAGTTGAGTCTGAGTTCGCTTATGGGCGGGTTACATAGTAGCTTGGCTACATATGTGGCATTTATGTGCAAACTTTCCATGTATCCGAATTATATTCCGATGTGTTCAACGGGTAAAGTTCTACTCAAATGGAGGAATACTCAAGATGAAAGGGACGTATTGGTAAGTGTTGTGAAATGGATACTTTGAACAGGTATGTACTTAACCCTCGAGTTGAAAAATCGATATAACAACAATATGGTAGGATGATAAATGAAAATATGATATGAATGTCTTGGTGATGATTATGCAAATGATGTTTTATGTTTGCTTATATGATTATGTTACTTGCTATTTGCATGTGAACTTACTAAGCATTTATGCTTACTCCCTCCTTTTCATTCCTTGTAGTGTTGACAAGCCAGCTCGGAAATCGGGAACGGTCGGAGGCACGCTCACACTATCCGTATACCATCTTGGTATAATGGCTTGTATATTTTGAGTATGGCATGTATAGCATTATAGTCATTTTGTATATATGGTCTTATGATATGGTTATTGAGTAGTATAAAAATGCTTGGTAATGATTAGCCATTGAAATGGCTAATTATGATCATATTTGGTGTTATGTATGTCAAATTGCTAGTTAATCCATGGAAACCATGAAATAGGTAAAATTTACCATAAAATAGATCCAGACAGCAGTAGTGACGTGAATTTGAAAAATCATTAAAAATAGTAGAGATATAATTAGATGATGAATAAAATATGGAATTGAAGAATTATGAGTCTATTTTCATATGGAAGAAACGAAACAGGTATATGAGTTATATTTTATGAGATGTTGAAATTTTTGTGAAACAGGGCCAGAGCGATTTCTGGATCCCCTTTTCTGACTTTGGAAATTCACCATAAATTGTATAAAAATATTTAGAAGTCATAATTTATATGTACAGATTTCTTATTGAGTCTAATTTTATGAGAAACAAACTTCATAGTCATTGAAATTCTGTACAGAGAGATATCTGACTCGTAATACACAGAGGTCAGAGCAGTCAAACCCTGAAACAGGGGAGACTTTAACTAATAAACTGTACTAATTGGCCAAGATAAAAATTCTAGAAAAAAATTAGTAAATATATATATGAGTCTAGTTTCATTGAAAATTTATGGAATTGGATTTTGAGTTTCAGAAATTAAGATATGAATTTTTAAGCAACTGTGACGCAGTTAGCCAGCTTGTTTAGAATTTCTAAAATTAAATTGTTTGAGCTGTTTAAGCAATGATTTAAGTCTGTTAACACCTCGTGTTCGACTCCGACAACGGTCTCGGGTACGGGGCATTACATTTGGTGGTATCAGAGCAAGTTTAGTCGATTCTCGGACTAACCTAGCATGTGTAAAAGTTTAGCTATACATGCCACTGATCTGTGATAGTGTGATGTCTTCCGACGCGTATGAGTACCGTCTTATTTAGACAGGGTACTGTCTAACCGAGCTGCGCCGACCATGTTCAAAGTTATGTGAAGGTATTTGAGTAAAATTATGATTATGATAAGTATCGGTTCAGAAAAGTATGAATAAAGGTTTATGATACATATGTGATAAATATTCATATTTGCTTAATGCTCATATGATGTAGTGTATATGGCTTACTTGATAAGATGAACGGAATAAATAGAATGTAGTAGAGGCATGAATAAAAGTCATAATATTATGATACGAACGAAAATGTCCTTGTTTTGATTTGGACGTCGAATGTTGATGAATGCTAATGATATATAATTTTTATGAGATAAAGGATTATAATGAAATGAATTTATCTATGTTAAATTGTTGGACTGAATTATATGATTGTAATGATATGTACATGATGATGCACGAAATGAAAGTTATGATTGTGGTGCAAATATCTATGTTTGTTTGGCCTTATATGATGTCATGAGCATGACTTAATTTAATTAAATGAATGGATAAGTAAAGCTATCTAGAAAACATAGAATGTATGCATAAGTATATTGTCTAAATGGGACAATAGGAAAATTAGTGTAAGCCAACATGAATGAATGACATGATTTTGATTATGTTGCTATGATGATGAAAGTTGTGTCATATGTGTATGTATAAGAAAGTCGAGTCAGAGGTCCTACAACCCCTCCCCCTTACCGAAATGGTACTTATAATGGAATTTCATGAGATTGGTATTGAATAAGTTTCCGGTTGAGAACCCAAAGAGTTCAGTGATAGAATAATTATAAGTATGATCAGAGATTGAAAATGAGCTGATAAGTAAAGTCAGAGACAGTAAAGTATCAGATTGACGTAAAGGTTATTGGAATTATGCACTGTCCCAGTTAGAAAAGGAATTCTCCTTGGTAAACCGAATTACTCAGGTGCAAGGTCGTGAAAAGTGTAAATCGAAATTTATTCAAAACTGGCCTTCTTTAGTGAATGGTTTAATATGAAATTTGTGATGGCAGAACTAGTTGGGGAAATGATATTTGAAATGGGGAAATGATATTTGAAATGTGAACTATCTGAGTTTGACAGTTATGACTGGACAGATTTAGCAGTCTCTTTTGAGATGTTCTATGTGTTTACCCGTTCTCAGAAATATTTCTATGGCTATTGATCTTTTGAAGAAATTCTTGTTATATGGGAATGTCTTTTAATCCTGGTGTTGGATGAAAGCATTGGTATTCTGACTGGTTTATAATTTATATTGCTCTATTTCATCGGGTATTCTATTTCATTTCGTCTGATAAAAATTGATGAGAGAATACATATGATATTATGATTCTGTTTCTTCTACTTGATGCTTCATCTGATATATATGTATGGGAAGATATATTGTTCTTGTTATATTTGATTCCAGTGGGATTAAATGATGTTTCCTTTTGGACTTTCTTTCTTTGAAGAATTATCGGGGTATTCTGTATTTTCTCTATGAGTTTGGTTTTCGATTCTCCGGCTTGGTTTTCGATTCTCCAGCATTAGTATCATATCTTGGGTTTTTTATTCCGGATTTCTTTATTCTGGATTTCTCTATTTTGGATTTCTTTATTCGGTTTTCTTGTTATCTTTGTTCCATAATTTGTCAATTATGACTCGTGTTCGAAATGCGTTCTTCAGCCCGTGATAATCATGTCAAATATGACTATACTTCTAATTTGATCTTGGTAATGTGGTGATTTTAGTATTGGGGTTTTTTTTTTCTAATTTCGTGTAAGGATTTGACATCGATAAAGGCATAAGTGATAAAAGCGCGAGTTTCAATCGGTATGGTGAATTATCTATTTGAAAGATTTCATGCGACAATTATTTCAGGATTATTTTTCCCAAGTCTGATAATAGAATTTCATTTTGTACGGATAAAAGAGTAAATAGTCTGAATGAGAAGTGTATATTTATTAGAAAAAGTTTGATATTAGTTAAAGTCACTACGAATGATAAGGTTTTCATTTTGTGAAAGCTGAAAAGTTTATTACATGTTGACAAAGTTCGGATAGATGAGAATATTAGTAACCGAAGCGTCTGAACTAGACTAGTCTACATTGAGTAAAGACTTCCTGACTTTCAGTAATGTACTTTTGTATGAATTGTGATGTGTTTCTAGATAGTGAGGTAATGTGATAGTTTAGAGCATTTGATGTTACATAAAATCAGAGTTGTTAAAGGGGTTAAAGCCGAGCATTGGGATCTATCAAAATTATCCTAGTAAGTGTTGATATTGGGATGGAAATGAGAAGGATTATTCTTGAGGCCATATCAGAATTATTTCCATGGCAGAAAGAGGAAAATGTGATGTATCCTATTGTTAAATGTTTGGCGAGATCTATAAATCATATCTGTATTGAATGAATTCCTACTCATCAGATTCATGGAAATTCAGGTCTCTTTGATTGTTGGATTTCTTGGAATTCCGGTCTCCATTAATCAAGTTAAGATCCGGGTTTTATGTCATGATATCATGGGAAACTGAGAAGGGTTGAAAATTTAATAACAGTTGAGAGTTGAGATGTAAGCTTTCAGATCATATGAGAAATTAAAGAGATGTATTGGAGGTATAGTCTAAGTGAAAGTTTTTCGGCACCGAATATGAGATTAAAAGTGAAGACCACTTTTCTGGTAAGATTTTCGGGGACGAAAATCCCTAAAGGGGGGGAGAGTTGTAATATCCTGATTTTGGTCCTAGTCGGAATAGTGGTTTTGTGACCACAAAATCCGAGATAGAAATAATTATTTTATAATTATTTTGATGTTTCTGATATGATTGCATGATTGTGTGAAATTTTCGTGAAGAAATTTTATGCATAAAGTGCTTAAATTGAAATTAGTTTGCAAAACTTGCATTCTAGAAGTTTCTAGTATGAAATTGTTTTGAAATATTAATTAGGATGTCTTAAATAGCAATTTTACCAATTTCTAAGTTTATGGACAAAAATTGGACATGGATGGAATTTTTGGAAAGTTTAGTAGTAAGGGCATTTTGGTCATTTAGGGGTAAAATGAATTAAAATACAAAATTCAAAGCCAATTTTGCTCATCTTCACCCCCATGGCCGAATATAGCAAGGAGAAACCATGGCTAAGGTTTTTCAAGCTTCCAAGCTCGATTGTAGGTCCATTCTAGCCCCGTTTTTCAAGTTCTTTACGTTTTTGGAGTCCCGGTAGCTCGATTTAGCTTATGCTAGCAATAATTTAACCTAGGGTTTATATTTGGAAAAATACCCATAGGTGAAATTTGTGTACTTTGGTGTTTTATGATAGAATATGAGGTTTTAAATTATGTTAGACAACTTGTGCTACTCGGTTTTAAGTGAAAACGAGCAAAAGGGCTTAATCGGTAAAAATACCTAATAGTCATAAGTACATGTTAGAGTGAGAATTTGATGTTTCCATAGAAGGGAAAAATGATCAGCATGTCGTAAAAAATAAGAAAATAGGCTGAATTTTAATTTACGAGCTTTGGGGCAAAAGTGTAAATATGCAAAAGTTTAGGGGCAAAATTGTAATTTTTCCAAAATATGATTTTGGGTCAATTTGAATAATGTGAGTCCTAATTAGACTATATTTTAAATGATAGAGCAAGGAAAACTGAAATTCGGGCTAAAATGGGAAAAATACCAAGTTGTGGACGAAATGGTAAAAGTAGCCATTTTCGTATACGAGGTAAGTTCATATGTAAATGTTGGTAACATAGTTATTATTTAAATGTTTTATGTTATTTAAATGATATGATAATTATTATGAAATATTATACTCGTGATAATTGTTTGATAATATGTCAAATTATGTGATATACTTGGAAAATGTGAAATACTACCGAGTATCGGTATCGGTATTCTGTAGAAGATGGTTGAGACACATGATTGGGAAAAAGGTCCCGTTGAACCTTAGGAATGGATTAGGATACAAGTGACATGTCACTGGGATATTTGGGCATCCGAACTCGTTGAGTTGAGTCCGAGTTCACTTATGGATGCAAATGTCCGAACTCGTTGAGTTGAGTCCGAGTTTCGAGATGTAACTAGGCATCCGAGCTCGTTGAGTTGAGTCCGAGTTCACTTATGGATGCGAACACCCGAGCTCGTTGAGTTGAGTCCGAGTTCGCTTATGGGCGGGTTACATAGTAGCTTGGCTACATATGTGGCATTTATGTGCAAACTTTCCATGTATCCGAATTATATTCCGATGTGTTCAACGGGTAAAGTTCTACTCAAATGGAGGAATACTCAAGATGAAAGGGACGTATTGGTAAGTGCTGTGAAATGGATACTTTGAACAGGTATGTACTTAACCCTCGGGTTGAAAAATCAATATAACAACAATATGGTAGGATGATAAATGAAAATATGATATGAATGTCTTGGTGATGATTATGCAAATGATGTTTTATGTTTGCTTATATGATTATGTTACTTGCTATTTGCATGTGAACTTACTAAGCATTTATGCTTACTCCCTCCTTTTCATTCCTTGTAGTGTTGACAAGCCAGCTCGGAAATCGGGAACGGTCGGAGGCACGCTCACACTATCCGTATACCATCTTGGTATAATGGCTTGTATATTTTGAGTATGGCATGTATAGCATTATAATCATTTTGTATATATGGTCTTATGATATGGTTATTGAGTAGTATAAAAATGCTTGGTAATGATTAGCCATTGAAATGGCTAATTATGATCATATTTGGTGTTATGTATGTCAAATTGCTAGTTAATCCATGGAAACCATGAAATAGGTAAAATTTACCATAAAATAGATCCAGACAGCAGTAGTGACGTGAATTTGAAAAATCATTAAAAATAGTAGAGATATAATTAGATGATGAATAAAATATGGAATTGAAGAATTATGAGTCTATTTTCATATGGAAGAAACGAAACAGGTATATGAGTTATATTTTATGAGATGTTGAAATTTTTGTGAAACAGGGCCAGAGCGATTTCTGGATCCCCTGTTCTGACTTTGGAAATTCACCATAAATTGTGTAAAAATATTTAGAAGTCATAATTTATATGTACAGATTTATTACTGAGTCTAATTTTATGAGAAATAAACTTCATAGTCATTGAAATTCTGTACAGAGAGATATCTGACTCGTAATACACAGAGGTCAGAGCAGTCGAACCCTGAAACAGGGGAGACTTTAACTAATAAACTGTACTAATTGGCCAAGATCAAAATTCTAGAAAAAAAATTAGTAAATAGATATATGAGTCTAGTTTCAGGGAAAATTTATGGAATTGGATTTTGAGTTTCAGAACTCAAGATATGAATTTTTAAGCAACTGTGACGCAGTTAGCCAGCTTGTTTGGAATTTCTAAAATTAAATTGTTTGAGCTGTTTAAGCAATGATTTAAGTCTGTTAACACATCGTGTTCGAATCCGGCAACGGTCTCGGGTACGGGGCGTTACAATTTATCTATAATACTTGGACGTTTTATCAAATAACTAAACATGATTTTATCGAAGTATCGTCGATTTCAAAACCCTTCTTCGTAACACTTCTGAATTCGGCCATAACGTTTAGACCGGGATTAGGCGCTACAATGATGGTATTTTTTATGTTTTCATATTAAATAAATCTAAAAGAGTAACTGTGTGATTTGAATAAGTAATCATAAATTTTAAAGTCCTAATTTTACCATTTCAACTGAAGTCACATTTATTTTTCATAAAAAAAATTTAAAAATCAAAATTTGTTATTTTATAAGTGTTGAGGGTTAAATTTATTGAATTTTTTAGAATTTAAACTAAAATGATAAATTTTGTAAACATTGAAAGCTAAATTTGTTGATTTTTTTTTATCTTTAGGATCAACTTAATAAAATGTGTCTAAATTTGTTATTATAAAAAAAACTCACGTCAGCTTTCCGTCACTCAACTAATGACAACTAGTGGGAGAATGATTAAAATATTTAATTTAGAAAAAAAATCAATGATTAAATCAAAAAATTTAATAGTTGAGTGACCATTTGTATACTTTACTGAAAGAATTACAACATATGATTGGATTTGAAGGAGTTGGTGTCACAAGTCAATTGGGCACCAACTCGGTTAGAAAAATTACGAAAATAAATTTCCGTAATTAAAACGAGTTATATTATTCGAGTTTATTTTAGTTCTTTTATTAAAATAAAAAAGAATAAATAAAAATATGTTTATGATGGAATTTGAACTCACATCAATTGCATTAATAAAATCTTTAATTTATCACCAAACTAAAGATTTATTTTGATATTTCAAAAAATATTAATTTTATTATGCACAGTTTTTTACCTCCCTCAATTTTATAACTATACTTCTATATTATTATTTAAGCCTTGACAGAGTTGGTGTCACGAGTCAACCGGTCACCAACTTGGTTAGAAAAATTATTAAAATGTCCTTTCATAATTAAAACAAGTTATATTATTTGAGGGTATTTTAGTATTTTACTTTAAAAAATAATAAAAATATGCATAAAATGGAATTTGAACCCACATTAATTGCATTAATAAAACCTTTAATTTACCACTCAACTAAAGCTTTATTTTGATTTTTTTTTAAAATTTAATTTTATTATGCACATTTTATTACCTATATCAATTGTACATCTATACTATTATTTAAGTACGGAGTTGGTGTCATAATTCAACTAAGCACCAACTTGGTTAGGAAAATTATAGAAATATATTTTTTTAATCAAAATAATTTATATTATTTGAAGGTATTTTAATCTTTTTATTTTAAAAAATATTTTTTTTTTTGCATGAGATTGGACTTAAACCCAATCCAAGAGTATCGATAAAGCCTTTCAACCAATGCCTTATTTTAATTTTATTTTATCATATACACTTTACTACCTCGTATATCTATCTATATTTTTATAAAGCCTCTAACTGAGTTGGTGTCACTAGTAAACTAGGCACCAACTCGATTACAAAAATTACAAAGATGTCAATCTGTAATTAAATTAAGTTACATTATTTGAAGGTATTTTACAACTTTTATTTTTTTTTAAAACCAATAAAAATTTTTCATATATTGGAATTTGAACCTATGTTATTTAAAACAATAAAAAATTAATATTACCACAAAACCAAAGTTTTATTTTAATATAATATTTAAAATTTAATTTTATCATGCATTCTTTATTACCTCCATCAAATGCATATATTGATAACGTTGTTAATTGAGTTGATGTCACAAGTCAACTAGACACTAGCTCAATATTGATGAGAACACCTCATGTTTCATTTTATTTTTCAATTTACTATTATACATATTGGATGTGTTATTATTAATTGCGTTAAAATCTTACATTGTAATTATGTATTATATGTTATATTCAAATGCACACTTGTATTCTAAAGACATCATGCCCACATGCATACGCAATGGCGGAGCCACGTTGAGGCCCAAAGGGACCATGGCCCCCCAAAGTTTAAAATTTTTCAATTTAGTCCTTTATAAATTTACACTATGATCCTCTCAAAAATATAAGTAGGCCACTGTGCATACGCTTATGACAAATTTTAAAGCCTTAACTTTACAACCAAAACCACATTTAATTTTTATACAAATATTTTTATAAATATATGTTATATTTAATATTTTTTTCAAATGTGCCATAATCTAATATAACTTAATGCCTTTAAAATTATTTTTTGCACTCAATTTTTAAAAAAAAAATCAAATTATTAAATCATATTTTTATTTTCACACACAATAAAATTTATTCAAATAAAATAAATTGTGTTTTTTTTTCAAATATAAAAGATTATGATTGTACTATTGATTATCATCCTGGTAAAGCTAATGTTGTAGTTGATGCATTGAGTAGAAAAGCAGTAATTGAATTGCGACCAATATTTGCTCAGCTCAGTATTAGTGATGATGGACGTATGTTGGCTAAATTGAGAATTAAACCGGTGATATTTGATCGGATCAAGTCAGCACAGTTAGAAGATGACAAATTAGTGAAGAAAAGAGAAATGGTTTAGAATGGCATGTTAGAAAATTTCAGCATTGATGAAAATGGTTGCTTAAGATTTCATAACCGAATCTGTGTTCCGGATGTTTTTGAATTAAAAGAGTTGATACTTCACGAAGCTCATGATAGTCATTTTGCTTTACATCCCGAAGGAATAAAAATGTATTGTAACCTGCGAGAATCTTATCAGTGGCCAGGAATGAAAAGAGATGTAGTTGACTATGTGGCTAAATGCTTAACTTGTCAGCGAGTTAAGGCAGAACATCAGGTTCCTACCAGATTACTTCAGTCTATTAATATTCCTGAATGGAAATGGGATTGTATCACGATGGATTTTGTAACGGGGTTATCATTATCGGCAAGTAAGAAAAATGCTATTTGGGTAATTGTTTATCAACTTACGAAATTGGCTTATTTTATAGCAGTCAGAACTGATTGGTCACTTCAAAAGCTTGTTGAAGTTTATATTCAAGAAATTGTGAGATTGCACGGTGTTCCTATGTCGATAATTTCTAATAGGGATCCGCGGTTTACTTCGAGATTTTGGAAATAGTTGCATGAATCTCTCCGTACACAACTTAATTTTAGCACAGCTTTTCATCTGCAAACTGACAGGCAATCTGAATGTGTTATTCAGATTTTGAAAGATATGATTCGTACTTGTGTTATTGATTTTGAATCAGGTTGGGAACGTTACTTACCTTTAGCTGAATTTGTATACAATAATAGTTTCCAATCGAGTATTCAAATGGCTCCGTATGAAGGTTTATATGGTCGTAAATGTTGATCACTGTTTGTTGAATGGAATTGAGTGAAAAAAAAAGTAATCAAGCCAAAATTAATTCAAGAAACAAAAGACATCATTAAGAAAATTCGAGATAGACTGAAGGCAACTTTTGACAAAAAGAAGTTATATGAGACTTGAAACGTTAAGATATTGAATACTCTGTTGGTGATAAGGTAAGGTATTTCTTAAAGTTTCACCTTGGAAGAAAATTTTGAGATTTGGCCAAAAAGGGAAACTGAGTCCTCACTTTATTGGATCATATGAAATTACAGAAACTGAGTCCTCACTTTATTGGATCATATGAAATTACAGAAAGAGTTGGACCGGTTGTGTATTGTTTGGCCTTACCTGCAGAATTACAGAAAATTCATGATGTTTTTCATGTTTCGATGCTCATAAGATATCGATCGGATCCATCTCATGTTATTTCGATAGAAGATATTGAGATTTGACCTAATTTGTCATATGAAGAAGAGTCGGTTGAGATTTTAACACGAGAAGTAAAAGAATTGCGTAATAAACGGGTTCCGATAGTAAAAGTGTTATGGCGTAGTCATAGTGTTGAAGAAGCGACTTGGGAACCGGAAGAAACTGTGAGATCTCAGTACCCCCACCTCTTTTCAGGTAAATTTCGAGGAAGAAAATTATTAAGGGGGAGAATTGTAACGACCCGATAGTCAAGGGTATCGAAAAGTGTACTTTAGGGTCCCCGTTTTCGTAAAACAGATTCATAAATATTTTTAAAAAAGATTTACGAAGTTAGTTGTGTGGTTAATTAGGTTTTGATTAGGTGAATTTGTTTAAATTAAGAGTAATTAAGTATAAGGACTAGATTGCATATAGGGTGAAAGTTAAATTATAGACTAGAGAGAAAGTAAAGGACTAAATAAGTAATTAAACATTAAATTGACAAGTGGGCGGTGTTAGTGATGACACGTGTAAAATTTATATACATATATTTATAATAATTATTACATACTTATTATTTAAGTAAATATTATTATATTATTATATTATTATATTATTATATTATATTAATTAAAGCAAAATAAATAAAAGAAAATGAAATAGAAAAAGAACAGAGAATAAAAACGAAACAGAGGGAAAAGGAAAGAAAAGAAAAAGAGAAAGAAATGAGGAGAAAATTAGGGTTTTAAGGTTGAAAGCTCAATTAGTAAGCCAATTTAGTCCCTTTTTTCTTGTAATTTTTATGTTTTTAGAATCCTGGTATTAAATATTACTTAACATATGTTGAAATTTTAGAAATTATTGAATTTTTAGAAGTTTTTCATGTTGAATAATATTAGTATTAGAGATTAAATTGATAGAATTTTAAGTTAGAAATGAAAAAGGAATTGAATTGTAGAATAAATTATAAGTTTTAAGTAATAGGGACTAAATTGTGAAAAATTTAAAATTTAGGGATTTCAGTGAAATTAGAGAGTTAAATTTAGTTTAAAGTGGAAATTGAATGAAAATATAGAATTAATTGTGAAGAAATAAAATAGTCTCGGTTTAGGGACTAAATTGGAATTTAGGCAAATGTTGAATAAAAATTGAAATATTCAATGTAAAATTTTATTGTATTGATAAATTTTAATTGTTTTAATTTCCGTAGCCAACATTGTGCCAGAAACCTCAACTAAGAAAAGAAAAGATAAAGTTGACGAAGAGTAGCTCGGAAGCTCTGATTTGTATTTCTATAATCCGAATTTAATTATTAATTGTTATATTTTAATATAAATGTTTATGGTAAGTAATTAAGGTGAGTATTAGTATTTTGATATTGAATTGAATTTATATGTATATGTGAATGATGTGGAAATTGAATATTGGATATATGTTGTACTTGAAAAATGAATTGAAACCCTATTAACTGTATCGGGCTGAGTCGGATATAGATGGCATGCCCTAAGATTGGAAGAGTTCAGGGATTCTTTGACCTTGATTCGATGAGACACTAGGTGTCAATTATTTACTTCGGATTAATTTGATGAGGCACTAGGTGCCAATTTGCTTTAGTTTAGCCGATGAGACATTAGGTGTCAACTTATTATTTTGAATTATTCGATAAGGCACAGGGTGTCAAACTGGTGTGTTTTGGTTGGATCCGTGTATCCGTCAGAATCTGAGTCATGCTAATAGGGGTAATTAAATGAAATGATAATGTGAATGGTGTTGAAAGCATTGAATGTGAAATGGAAATGAGAAATATGAATTGTGAAAAGTTATTTGAGATAGCAAGCGATGAATAATGAATAAGTTATGAATAATTTGTTATGAATTGATTATTTGAATGGTTATTGATATTGTATGATTAAACACGTTATATTATTTTACTTTAAATATTCAAATTATAGAAATACCACTGAGTTTATACTCAGCGTACGGTTTGCTTTCCGTGCGTAGGTTAGGTTAAAGTCAGATTGCCAATTCAACATCCATCAACAATCCCGAACTCAAAACGTGGTGATGTATATTTCTTTTTGTGTCGACATGTACCTAGGATGTTTTATGTTTGTCATTTTGGGAAGTGAATGTAAATGATGTTATAAGATGATATTGGTTACTTATATACATGATTATATGTGTTAAGTTGAGGTTTAATATGGAATGTTTATGTAACACCCCAAATCCGGCCTAAAGGTCTCAACCGAATCCGGAATGCTACATTGATCACCGTGGTGATCGTAGGTAAATTTTTACAAAAATAAATTATTACGTCGTATCAAAACATTTAATCATATAAAACTTGAACAGTAAAATTTTAGTTAAGTTTAGTATATAAATTCGGAATTAAAACGAATAAAACTTAAACTAGAATTTGTACCACAATTTTATAAAGTCTTACAGTACGAAAACCAAATATAAAAACTGGAAATCACAAACTGATAATCCATTTCCACCAAGACTGTCTGAAACCTCCATGTACCGAGTCCATCAACAGAATCCAGAACTGTACCTGAAAGGGAAAACAGAGGAGGGGATGAACTACTCGAGCTCAGTGTGAGATCAAACAAGTTAAACTACAGAAACAAAAACAGGAACTAGAAGCAGTTCAGAAGTAGAACATACTTACAGACAGATGACAGTTGAGCGAATTCGCCCAAAATCAAACACACACCATATGTACTTTACAGTTATATTGTAATAGCCCTTTTTTGGGTTAATCGGAACAGTGGTTTCGGGACCATAATTCGAAGTTAAAATATTTATTTTATTATTTTAATAAAGTATACAGAATGATATTAGAGATGTGTGAAAGTTTCGTAAAGAAATTTTACCGTTTGAGTGGTTAATTCGGTAAAAAGGGCCTAATCGCGTAAAAAGAAAAAGTTGATAGTTAAATGTGAGAATGTTTAATTGAATTTGTATTTATAATATGATTCATTTATAATGTAATTAGACCATTATAAGAGTTAGTGGAATTCATGGCTTGGCAAATTGGTAAATAAAATAAGTTTTAAAGGTTGGTTAGGTAAATTATATAATAATAGATTAAATAAATAAAACAAATACAAAAGTATGGCCATATTGCTTCATTATTGCCGAATATTCAAAGAAAGAATAGGAGAAAATATTTTTAAGGGTTCGGCACATTTGGGGCTTGATTTAGGTAAGTTTTAAGCTCGGTTTTCGATAATTTTTACGTTTTTGAGATCGTTGCTTCGTGTTTTACAAAACCCATGCTTAAATTTTAGAATTTGATGATGATTTCATGAGATGCCATTGTTGATTTTGTGAGCTTTGTGATGATAAATGGTGAAATATGAAAGCTTGATGATAGATAAATATATTTTGTATTGGGATTTTTGATGAATTTGAATATTTTGGGCTAATTTGAGAAAATGAGAAATCGAGGGACTAAAATGTGAAATAAATTGTATATATGAGCTTATATGGACTAGAGGAAAATTCAGCCAAGCATGAGTGTGGTCAAATTTTGAATATTTTGTGTTTTGTGAAATAGGGACTAAATTGTGAAAAATGTAAAATGTCAGGGAAAAAGTGTAATTAGCCCATTTATGTGTTTTTAGATGAATTTGATTAAGTATATGATTAAATAAGTTGAATTTTTATTGAATTAGATCAAGAAATGAAAAAATCGAATTTGGATCGGGGAAAGTCGAAAATTATCGAATAGTCGTTCCGGTCCGTTCGTATCCGTATGAGGTAAGTTCATAAGTAATTAAATGTTATTAAATTGAATTGTATGTGCATTATATATATGCTGAATTAAGTTGTAAAAGAATATAAATGTGAAGTTAAAGTATGTAAAATATGAACTGAATTTGAGGCACTAAGTGTGCGATAAATGAAATAGCCATGGTTATTAAAGTGGCACTGAGTGTGCGAGATTATAATAGCATTGGCTGAGTAAATGGTACTATGTGTGAGATACCGATATGAGTTCGGTTTAATGTAATGGCACTAAGTGTGTGATATAATTATAGCTTCGATTAATTAATTGGCACTAAGTGTGCGAGTTTGTTGAATGTTCATTGATGATCGAATGAATTGGTGCTTCGAGTATTAAAGTGATAAAGGTTATAGGTAAGAACATAATGGTACAGGTATCTACGGAATCTATGTGATTGATGATGTTAAATATGGAGTAGATGAAAAATTATACAATGAAAGCGAGCATGATTATGATTAGTAAATATATGATCCATGTGAAAATGAGATGTGGATACTAGTAAGTTAACTATGATCAAATGAATTATATGAGAAAGGTAGAATTGTAAATGTGATTTGCCATATATGATTCAGGTACATGTGATGTATATATGAAATTCTGATATGAAATGTGAGCATGATTCAAGTGATGATATATGAAATATATGAGAAGGAACGATGTATTATAAATGTGCTCGTTATATGAAATTGTGGTCCTATGTTTTGGACACGAGAATTTTTTTTAAAAATGGAATATAGTTATTCGAGCTTTGAAATGCATAAAAAGGAATTTATATATTCTTATGCATGAAATGAAATAAATGGCTATGTTTTGGTTGGTTATGTAACGAAATTACTTAATGTGGCGACGTTAGATTATATAAGAAAAGTGATTGAATATGTGTATGAAGTTAACTAAATTTTGGCTTAATCAAGTTGAACTATATGCATGATTTTGTGAAAATTTAATTGCTTATGACTTACTAAGCTCTCGAAGCTTACTCTGTGTGTTTTTTATTTGTTTGTAGAGTTTCGGAGACTTGCTCGGGTTGGAAATCGTAGGAGATCTCATCATACTATCCAGTTATCATTTTGGTAAATAAAAGCTTTGAGTTTGTGGTTAAGTGGCATGTATAGGCTAGAGTTATGTCAAAATGAATGTAATGTATTTATAGCCATGTGATATGGCTTGGTTTTGGTTGTGATTGTATATATGTTTTTGATATGATTTGGTATGTGTACTAAGCATAGTTTTGGTAATTTGTGATTTGGCATGAATGATGTATGCTTTGGTGAATGAATTGGTGAGAAATTGATTTAAAATATGTTTGATTTGGTGCTTGTAGGTTTGACCCAATTGGGGTGGCAAATTGGCTATTCAAATGGCCTATTTTTGTCCACACGGGCTTGTGTCTCAGCCGTGTGCGACACACGGCCATGTTACACGGTCGTGTATCCCCTAGGGTACCCTATGAATTAAAGTCAGTATGTATGCCCTGTTTGGTCACGGCTTAAACACACGGGCGTGTCTAAGGTCGTGTGAGGCACACGGCCTGTTCACACGGGCATGTGACCTGTAAACCTTGAAAAAATGTTAAGTTTTCGAAAAAAATTTATATGTGTTCGTTTTAGTCCCGACCCCTTTTTAATACATGTTTAAGGTCTCAATGACCTATATATGGGACTCCATATTGATGTTTGATCTATGATGTTTCGAAGTTTACGAAATGAATGTGAATGTTCCGTATTGTCCGGTAATGCCTCATAATTCGGTTCCTGTGACGGATACGGGTTAGGGGTGTTACATATATGGGTCAATCAGACACACACAGTCTCACGTACCAATCGAACCACGATAGAGCAATAATCCTCAAACAATCCACAAAACTATCCAAATCGAGACGATCGCGATCAAAGTCTACAAAATTCTCATAAGCACAAGTGCATTCCAGTCGAATAGTATGATCACATTCAGTCACAGTGTCAGTAATTCTCTATCTTTTACAAGTTTCAATTCAGTCAACAGATCAATCAGATGCATATGAGTGCAAATGAGTTATAAAATAACCCACCCATCCAGCCAACACACCATCTCTGTCCAACCCTACACTCACTATGGGGATTAAATCAACCCACTCATCCCTACACTCCAAATAAGACCTCGAAAAGCCCATCCAACCTTGCACTCCATATGATGTCATCCCAGGTTTCCCGGCAACGGTGATCATCAGCATTGTCCACAACCATCAGGGTATTGGGACTGCCCTCTAGCCTCTGGGAATTTGGGCTAACAGTATGCAGATAAATTGTCAGTCACGTAAATTACGCAGCAAAGCTAGTGTCTAGGCTGTACTGTGCAATGCGGTGAACCGCATTACAGACATGCAGTATGAACTGCCAGATCATATAGTTATACATAGCATAGTTAACATACATGCGGTACAGTGCAATGCGATAATCCGCTATATCGATAGATTGCAGTAAAACTACCAGTGCAGTCAATGGTACGCAGCGTAGCTAACGTAGAAGCGGTATAATGCAATGCGGTAATCTGCTATACCGTTATTAATAAAATCTACGACCCTCTGGGCATTGGGACCGCCCATGACCCTCTGGGTATTAAGGGCTAATAACCAACAAATTAGCTGCCAGTTCAGTTCAGTCAATCTTCCTTCTCTTCAAAATCCTGCCCAAAATAATTTATGCATATGTATGTATGCAGTCAGATGTACACAATCAGAATACTAGTCTCAGATAATTAATCAGAAGCAGACACTCACATCCAATTAGTCAGTTACAGAATCAGTATTGATTACACTCGTAACCCGAATTCAGTAGCAAATGCAAAATAAGCTCGTATATCAATAACACTTACACAAACAGGC
Organism: Gossypium longicalyx; assembly: GCA_025698465.1. NCBI lineage: Eukaryota > Viridiplantae > Streptophyta > Magnoliopsida > Malvales > Malvaceae > Gossypium > Gossypium longicalyx. Next base: position 43,938,125 of record CM046999.1, read on the forward strand.
AGACAGAACTAGTTGCACATACACTCACCCAGCTAACCGAGTTCAGAATCAAACATGTTACATAACCAATCACAATTAACATATTATTCAACTCAGATCAGAGTCGTAACTACCTTCACTACAGCTTAACCAAGGCTTTCATTATATAGAGCAGTAATTACAAGTAAGTTTGACCTAAAAAAAATATTTGGCGAGATAGGGCCACACACTCGTATACCCCGGCCGTGTGGGACAAACCAGACCGTGCGAGGGTCCAAACACCAGTGTGAAGGGTAACACACGGCTGTGTGACAGAGGCACACGCTCGTGTGAATTAGGGAAACGGCCGCGTGAACAGGCCGTGTAACTCACTGTCCAATTTGTTAAAATAAGGTACAGGGCAGACACAGCCGTATGCCAACTAGACACGACTGTGCGTTCCAAAACACACACCTGTATGGGATCCTTAAATCCCCAAATCAACCATACGGCCGTGTGAATAAGCCATGTGACACCAAATCTCTGAATCCCTAATTTCCAAACCCACATGCCCGTGTGCCTAAAGTACACGACCGTGTGAATTTCTATAAAATCCCCAAATCGGCTACACGGCCGTATGGCACCCAATTTGGCCCAGAACCCTAGTTCCCAAATCCAAACGGTCGTGTGCCACGGCACACCCCCGTGTGGCCACCGGGGTGATCACGAAACCACCCTAAAACAGCTTCAAATCTACCGTTTCAGCCACCAGAACTGTTCCTAACCTTTGCCTTATCAACACATATAAAAAAGCGACAATTCCTATCTCTTTCATCGACTAAAAACCCAAAACCAACGGGTTAGCCTACAATTAAAAAAGTCGAACAGAGAGTTTGCAAATTAAACAAACAAATAGAAATAGCGTATTTACAGTTCGAATCACACACATGTTTACGATCGGAGAAGAAGAAAGAGGCACAAAATTCCCAAATCCACAAATAACACATTTCCGTAAGAAGAAAAGAGCAAAAAGTAAAAAGAACCAGAGAGGGAGAGGGAGAACGTGTAACTTAAAAATAAAATAAAACTTTTTTTTTCAAAAAAATATAATAGCTCAATAAATAATAAGATTTTATTATTAACCAAAAGCAAAACCAACTAATAAGATCCTCCCAAAATGCGCTCCAAAGGACTCGAATCCAGAACCTTGAACTTAACTAATCACTCATTCCACCACCAGACCACCAGTCTCATTCTTGTCTCTAAAGTGCACAACTAATCACTTATGTGCAGCCTCCTCACTGCCCCTATGCTCAAATCTCTAAACTTCTAGGCCCCAAAATTCGAGGCATTACAGTTTAAATTGATGCATAAATGAGAGTGACATAGGCAACTTTGGGTTGAAATTGGCATGAATTTAGAATTGGCTTAAATGGTGTTTTATTTGATTATTTTGATAATATATGTAAAGTACCTATGAGGGTACATTGGTTAGGAAACTAGGATGATTGTTTTGACATGTTTTAAAGTATTAAATCGTGTTTTAAATTGATTGAACGATTGGTTTTCAAGGTTCATGGTGTTTAAGGTTGCAGGGAAGGGTAAACTTGATGTTTAAGGTTCATTTTGAGTCCACACGGCCAGACACACGGGCGTATGACTGGACTGTGTGAGACACATGGCTAACACATGGGCATGTGATTTGGCCGTGTGTCCCCTGCAATTTAAAAATTTTCAAACAAAATGCCCAGGTATTTTCACACTGGAAGAGGCACGGGCGTGTATCTCAGCCGTGTGAAACACACGGCCTAGCACATGAGTGTGTGGCTGGCCGTGTGACCCAAGTCAGAGAGTTACATGGGGTCGGCCACGGCTTGAGACACGGGCGTGTCCCTTGGCCACACGGACGTGTGTCCTCTACACCTAGGAAATTTTTTTTTTGAAATTTTACGAAAAATTCCTAAAGTACCCAATTTAGTCCCGATTTGTTTCTAACACATATTTTGGGCCTCGAGAACTCATAAAAGGGACAATATGATTAAATTATGATGTGTATGCTAGATGATTATGTCATGTTCATATTTTATCTGAAAAGTTCGGTAATGCTCTGTAACCCTGTTTCGACGACGGATAAGGGTTAGGGGGTGTTACGATGATTTATCCATAATGAGGTGTGTAAGGATGGATAAGTTCTAGGGAACACTTATTGTGCTATTTAGCAGAGTGGGTAGGATCTTTTCTGATAAACTGAAATTGCATTGCCATTCATGAGCATATTCAAGCAAACTGAAAATTTTGAAATGCTATACTGATGTGTTGATCTGAAAAACTGATGTCTTGTATGTTATGTCTACTATTTTGCACTGATCTTCTTGTCTTTAGACTCACACTAAACTCTTTAAGCTCACACCTATATTCTCAAGTAACCTGCAAGGTTAGGATGGACTCGGAATTTAGAGGGTTTGTCTTAGATTATTTTTGTAAAAATATTTTAGACATAATTATAGTTATTGTTATTTAGAAACTGTAATGTTTTATATGAACTGTGGCATGAGATTTTTAATTTGGGGATTATTTGACATGCATGATGTTTAAATTGAATTTAGGTTATTAAAACATATATTTTGATTTAATTGTGCATGAAATTTTGGTTTTCATTAAAATTATGTTGAATATCACTTTTCCACTGCGATATTATGTAAATGAGTTTTTGAAAAGTAGACAAATTGGAAATCAATTAAGTTTTCAAAAATAGTCATCATTACAAGGAAAATGTTAAAATCAATTAGTTTCCAAAACTCGTAGGGTTAGTGAAAAAGAGAAAATACGCTAAGTTATTCTTCAAAGGTAAACAAATGTTTTAAAGATGACTGTTTTAAAACTCCAATAATTTTACTAGGCCATTTTGGTGGTTAATGTAGCCTTCAGAATCCAACTGTAACGTCTAGATCAGGTTAGAGAGGTTACACTAGCCGATTTGGCCCGATTCAAACAACCTTGACTTTTGAATTAGAAGGAAGAAGATGAAAAAAGAGAAAAGAAAAGTTGAAGAGAAATTAAAGAAATAAAAAAAAAATGAGAGCATTCCATTAAATTTAATGAAGTGACAAATTTGGTCAATTTTTTTAACAAGGATGATCAAATTAACAATTTTTTTGTGATGATAAAAAAAGAACAACTTAATTTTAAAGTGACTAACGAGGTAATTTACCGATAAAAAATATATATTATGTAAAAATGGTCACACAGTTATTTCTATATAAATTTTCTATCATATTTTAATTAATTTTTCATATTATGATGAAGATACATATTAATAGTGTGTCCAACATTTTGGAGGCTAATTGACCATATCAAAATAGGGTTTGTATTTGATAAAACAATTTAAAAATTATATTAAGACAAATTATCAATAAATTACTTAATAATTTTAAAAATATTTAAAATTAAAAAAATGTTAATTACATATTTTAAAAGTATTATTTTAAATTAGATATAATATTCTCAACAAAATGCAGGCATTTGCCTAGTCTTTATTAAAGTAATCAGTTAATATAAATAATAAAAAGATTTCAATGTTTTTCAAAATTTCCTTTTAATTAATTAATTATTATATTTTTTAAATAAATTAATTAGAGTTAACTTGAGTAAGAGAATATGTTAAATGCGTATAATAAATTAATGTTTAAAAAGGAACACATTAAAGTATTTTTTATATTAATTTTTATATATTTATTAATGTGATATTTGGCATAGTTGTATTTGGATGCATCCCAATTATTTGGGTTTCACCGAAAAAATTGGCTACAAAAATTAACAAAACCTAAATTTACATCTAATCCAATTTCTTAAAATCAAAACTTCAACAAAAATTATATATTATATCATATATATAATAAAATATATTCATATACATACATAATTCCAAAACATACATATAATGTCACATCTTATAAAAAAAAAAAATCAAACATGAAGAAGAGAGAGAATTCAATATTGGTTTATACTATAAACATAATATGACCAGATTTTGATATCAATTATTGAAAAAAATTGGTTAAGAAAACGATTTTTAATTACAACAAACGTTTAAAAAAATTTTGAAAATCGAATTGGTTTGGGATATTTATACGATAGCAAGATAAATTTGTATTTTTAATATATTTATTCTTGGCTAATTATCGGATAAAATGCTATTAAATTTAGATTTTTCTTATCAGAAATGAAGTTGGTGTGCTGAATTCAAACTCTTATAAAAAAGGACTAAATTGGAACAAAAAACAAAAAGGAGGACTTGATTGAAAGATTGAAGATATAAATATGACTGGTTAAAGATTTTCTTTTAAAGTGACTCAATAAAAATTGAATAATTTTTTATATTGTTACAACTCTATAATTAGTTTAAATTTAATTTTCAAATTTTAAATTATTTAGTGATAATATTTAAAATTATTTTATGATAATATTTAAGAAAAATTTAGTTAAATTTTAGCACTAGAACTATGTATAAATACCTAATGACCACTTGGCTTTGGAATTAATAAAATTCATTAATTTCTTTTCTTGCTACGTCACCTTTCTATTATGTTTCATTCTCTCTCTTTTTTCTTTACTTTCAACTTTTTAGTTTAACTACCTCCCAATGTCCTTTCCCTTCTCACTTTCCATAATTCCATTTGAATCATTTATTTTTAAACATGATTCTTTCCATAATTAATTAAATCTTTTTTTAGCCTTAATTTGATTATCACTTCGATAAAGTAATCATGAGATATGAACCCACATTAAATACTTTGCAATTCGGTATTCGTTATCTCTCCAGTATATGGAATAGCACAAATTTATCCATTAAAGTTGATTCGATTTCAATTCAAAAAATGTGCGTTGGGTTGGAATCGTTTGGTGTACAATTGGGAAGTTGAGTCGGTGGTGCTGTATTCAAAATCTTGCGAATAAATCTGTGTGTTCAGTTGGATAAAAGCTAGTTGGATTTCGTCAAGAGAGAAAATGATCGAATTTAAACGACCCACACGGTTGAGACCGTTAATTCGAGTTGGGCTTTTCAGACCGCAAGACTGTTAAAGTTTTAAATTACGGGTACGTGCCATGTGGTTGAAAATTTGACAAAGGTCGATTTGCAAGTGATACCAGGATCGACTAAGAGAGGAAGAGTTGGGTGATTTGGGGATCCTCGATTACTGTAACCAGCTTATCGCTTGGAAGGGAAAATATATTTCAAGGATTGATTCAAGATTGGAGTACACCGAACTAAGGCTAAGCTTAAAAATATTTTATTTATCAATTTACTTTATTTGCTTAAACTTATTTTTTTGCAATTTTGAATTTGTTTTTATTTTATTTTATTACACTTCGTATTTCTTTATTTTATTATCTTTATCCATTTAAACCCCCCCCATTTTTTTTTTTTTTTTTTTAGCTTTGTTATGCACAAGTCGTGGGCACAACTATGATTGCGATAGCAATTCTGATCACGAAAAAAGGCAAAATTAGATAGGCAGTCCCTGTAGATTCGACCCTACTGCTTTATACTGCTATTACTATTATTTTGTCGTAGGAATTTATATTTGGTAGTTTCGATACCCATCGTTATAACAATAAACCTTTTACTGAAAAGTACTTGTGTTTTGTGCGAAACGAATCATTATTGTTATTGGCTTACAACCAAATGACATTCTTCGTTATTCTCGTACACCTCAAATTGTATTGAGTGTGGGCTTGAGCAACACGAGCCAAACATAGAACAAGAAACGATATAATTACTTAAAGTAGAAAACTAATTCTCTCAATAAAAATTGATAGAAATTATAATTCTCGGAAAATAGAATTTATTCTAAAAATAAATTCCCACTACTTTCTTACAAAATAACAATATATAAAACTTGTATCTAAATAGCTTTACCAATAACATCTATTTATAAGAAGGGATAAGAGCATCCTAGTTGAACAAATGTTACACAAATAATATTTATTTTAATAGAAAATGCTCTTCTAATCTAACTAGAAGAGTGATGGGTGGCATAACCTAGTAAATATTATTAGGGTTACTACCCCTCACTTATCATAAGAGGGGAATTAAGCCTCTCATGTATTAGATCAAATTATATGTGTTTCTTAAATTTTTGACCCAACACTCTATAATTTAATCTAACTCAATATTTGTTTTAAAAAAAGTCATAGCAATTTTCTTTTAAAAGAATCTATAATGGAATATATTTAATTTACATATTCAATACATAATGACTAATTAATTTAATTTTATTTTCAAACATCAATTATTTAATTATAATTAATTAAATAATAATTTAAAATTTTTAAATTAATTCTCAAGTTATTTGTATAGAAAACATTTTCTTTTGTAAATACAATCCAGTTCTTTGACTTCATCATAACATTCTCACGAAATCTCTCAAAGGCTCATCCTCACATTGCTCAATGGATATAAGGTACACAAGGGATTGCTTCAATATCTTGTTTGCCAAGAACTTGCTCATAAACAAGTTTGCCAGTTGTTCGAAACTCGTGATGGAATGTTGCAACTGTTGCAAACACTACGCTTGATCCAAGTGTTTTAATGTTATGGAAAATGCATTGCATTTAACTTCATTTGAATCCCAAATATATTCATATGGTTCATATAATGGGTGGGCCAAATGGTCTTGAGGATCCCCTCAACCATCATACATCATTTTGGGGAACTTAAAAGTAGGGAGACATGATGTTGTAAATTTTTTTCAATTAAAGGTTCATTTTTATACCTTTTCACTAGTCCTGGAGATTCACCTTTCTAAAAATCTTGTAAATGCTTCTCTATAGATTCACCTTTCTAAAAATCTTGTAAATGCTTCTCTATTCTTTCACCATTTTTTGTTCTAGAGTATTCTGACCAGAGTAGTTATAACTATCATCACAATCTTCAGCATAGCTATCATCCATATCAACATCATCTACCACATTTTCATTACCTTGGTTTGCCTGTTGATGATCGCAATTGGAATGGGTAGATTCATCCCTTCCACGCCTTGGGTTTTGATCGCAATTCCTCATGTCTGCTCTTAACTCATCGGTAAGCTTTACGTTTCTTTCATTTCTTTCATCTACTTGCCTTTGTCTATCCATTTACTCTTGGATAAACTTTTGATGTTCTTTTTATCTTTTTTGCTGAGAGTTAATTTGCTCCTCCATAGCTCTTATTCTCTCTTGTATGTTCAGATATTGTTGACCACCAAACTACTGATGCTGAGATTCTTGGTCGGTTGGTGATGCTCGGGTGTGATGTTGATTATTAGGATTGTAATACCATGGGGGGTACTGATAGAATTGTTGGTATGGGTTTTGTTGATACATATTTTATTGGTTTTGGTTTTAGGGATTGGTTTGATCTTGCAGGTTGGTCTGCTGATTTTCATTTAAGAGGTCTGGATGTTGGGTTGTTCTAGCTTGGTCTGGATGTTGGGTTGTTCTAGCTTGGTCTGGATGTTTGGTTGTTCTAGCTTGATCTGTGTTTCTCCTATGTTACGACTTGTGGGGTCTATAATCTAGTCATGGGTGGGATCAAACTCGATGCTGGGAGGATCAATGACACCTAGATTCGTCATGCTCGTACACGTTCGCCACACCAATTGTTAACTAGAAAGGTGAACAAGGGAAGAAGATGATGGTTGAATGGAGGAAAGTGTGGTGAAAGCTAGGGAAAGATTTAAGTTTTGGGGAGAGTTAGGAAAATCGGGAAGGAGTATCTACGTTAGTCCTTGTGAGTAGTTTACATGATTTTTTTTATAGTGTGGCGTGTATTAAGGTCTGATCTTATATTCTTGCTAGTGATAATAATGCTACGTCCTAGAATGAGACTTTTTAAAGTAATTAACAATCAATTACCTTAGACCTCCAAATGGTCTTCATATAGTCTTAGTGAATGTGTTTCTTTCCAAAGTTCATCGAGTTGAGGTTCATAAACTATCCTCAAATTTGCAGTGTCATTGATTTTATTAAGAAACACATATTTAACTCTGTATGACTAAACTGTGAGGCTCGAGAGGCTGATGAAATTTGCTACATGCGGTATAACTGTTACCAACAAGATTTGGCCTCACCCAAAGACAGTTCCCTTGCAAGTAAAGGTTTCATAGATTTTGACAAAGAGCAAGATCTTAATGGAGTTGTCCTATTAACGGTTGAGACATGTTAAAAGTTCCAGCCTTTAGAAAGTATGAGATGTTGAAAAAGATGGCTTTTTTTTTTTTTTTTTTTTTTTTTTTTTTTTGAAATAAAATTTTCTTTGTGAAGGAGACCAAGGGAACTAAAAGCAGAGTGAAGAATGTAGAAAAGATACTACCTTTTAGTGATAAACTTGAGAAGAAAGACTCGAAGGATAGTGCCAATTAAAAAAATTTAGTTTTTTTTTTTTAATTTTTAACTTTTAATTTTTGATTTTTATAGTTTTAACTTCTTTTTTAAAGTTGAATAATTGAATGATATTTTCTAACTTTTCATGTTGAGTGATAAAAAAAATACCTTACTAAATATCTAAATAATTAATAAGTATTTTCTAACCGGGGAATAATCTAGTGTATATATAACTTAGCAAAAATCATGAAACTGCACTAGTATTAGCAACACTCATCAAACTAAAAACTATCACATAATTTTCAGTTTGTACAACACAATAAATGCCACTAATGGCAGAGTTCTATGCTCTACCATAATTCTTACAGTTGATCAACATTGTGATCTCCAAACAAACTTGCAAAATCTAAAGAAAAAAATGGAGATATACAACTCCAATGGACAATATAGTTGCATATATCACACTCAAGAGCTAAATCTTCACAAAACTCACCACATATAGCACACTCCAGGTAATGATACTTCTTTCTAACAAATGTGAGGGGGTGTGAGTGACCCTTGTACCTGTACGTCTTCCCAGCCTTGATGAATGGATATTTCCCGAGAACACATCCCCGATGAATGGAAGTATCACAATTGGAGCAACAATAAAACCATTTATTCGGATCTCTTCGTTCTTCACAGATATCACAATAGTGCTGTTCTGGGTAATCGCTTTCATCACGATAAGTAAGTTTCAGGAAGTGTTTATCACACTTGTGCCGCACCACGTTCGGAAGTGTAATGCATTCGAAATGCACAGCATACTTGCAACTCTTACATCTGTATCCACCATAAACCCCTATATCACAAGCATTGCATTTCCCTTTGTATTTGGAATCCCAGAAAAGAGGATGTTCATGGCTCAGGTAATCGAGAGTATCAGGAATCATAGCACATTTAAGACAAAATGAGATAGCACATTCATCGCAGTTGTAGACGAAACCAAAGCATTGTCGAAGACAAATATCACATTCAAAATTACAATCGGTTTCAAGGTTTAGCAAGTGTATGTCAAACCAATGATGCTTCTTCTTAGGTATATCGGCACAAGACTTATGGAGAAAGAAGTTGCATTGCAAACAAGAGTAAAATGAACCCAAGATCGAGAACATCCATCACAATGTTTATCAACATCGTCCTCGGTCATGTCTCCTAGAACTAAGCAATGTTCATGACTGACATGTTCTATCTTTGTAGCATCTCCGAGTTGTAGACAAAACCAAAGCATTGTCGAAGACAAATATCACATTCAAAATTACAATCGGTTTCAAGGTTTAGCAAGTGTATGTAAAACCAATGATACTTCTTCATAGGTATATCGGCACAAGACTTATGGAGAAAGAAGTTGCATTGCAAACAAGAGTAAAATGAACCCAAGATCGAGAACATCCATCACAATGTTTATCAACATCGTCCTCGGTCATGTCTCCTAGAACTAAGCAATGTTCATGACTGACATGTTCTATCTTTGTAGCATCTCCGAGTTGTAGACAAAACCAAAGCATTGTCGAAGACAAATATCACATTCAAAATTACAATCGGTTTCAAGGTTTAGCAAGTGTATGTAAAACCAATGATACTTCTTCATAGGTATATCGGCACAAGACTTATGGAGAAAGAAGTTGCATTGCAAACAAGAGTAAAATGAACCCAAGATCGAGAACATCCATCACAATGTTTATCAACATCGTCCTCGGTCATGTCTCCTAGAACTAAGCAATGTTCATGACTGACATGTTCTATCTTTGTAGCATCTCCGAGTTTGTTCACCTCAATGACACAAGTGATTGCGGATTCTATAGGTTCCTCAACCAACTCGTCTGGATTTTCAGAATCAACAATGTAGTACAAATCGGTATTCTCAGTAGCACAATTCACATGAACAAAGTAATTGCAATCATCCTTCAAACAACAATAACACCCATACTCCATTTTCACATCATGATGACAAATCGTACACTCTTGCTTTTCAATCTTTGCTTCTTGCTTCAAATACTTGTGGAAAACAAAGTGATTGTGCCGTGAGATTTTGATGATGCGCGGCAAAGAGGTGCACTTCTTATGAACTTGGAGGTGACATATAGAACATATATAGCAAAGATTATTCCCCTCTGAACCACATGCATCACAAATGAACGATCCTTGCCTCCAAAACAAGTTGAATGGGTGTTCATGGCGAGTTCTATTTTCAATTATAGGGTGAGGCCAAACACATTGGATATGAATGTCCAAATTGCAAGGAGGGCAACAAAAAAAGTGTCCAGAATGTTTAGCTTGACAAAGCTTACAAAATACTGAACTATTATGAGACTCAAGTTTCAAAGGGTGTAAACGATGACATGGATGATTAATTTCAGTGGGTAATTGAGCACATTTCTTATGAATATAAAATCTGCAATCAATGCAAACATATATAGAATCTAGCAAAGGTTCCTCACATGTGGAGCAAACAAATTTTTTGAGTTCATCTTTATGGTCTTCTATGATGAGCAATGGATGGAGGTGGAGGTTATATTTGAATTCAAGCAACTTTTGAGCATGGGACAATAAAGCACATTTGAAATCAAGGGTAAAATCACAAGAAGGGCATAGGTAGATGAAATTCTTACCCGATTCCTGTCATAAAACACAAGAAGAACCACCCGAACCTGCTTGAAGAACAAGAAAAGGGTGTTCCCAATGAAGAGGGTGATGGGAAAATTCTAGAGGCCGCCTTGCACATCTTCCATGGAGATGAAACTGATCGCATTCCTCACAACTAAAGGTGGAACGATCAGAAGACTGCAGGGGATACGACTCATCACGTTTCTTGGAACTAAAGGAGGGAGGATCAAAAGACGGCAGAGGGGAAGGGGGTGGAGGAAAAACATAATCCAACGCATCACCACCGGGAGAAGAAGCAAATGATGGTGGAGGCGGTGGGGGCGGAGGCTTAGAGGTTTGGGTAGAGAACAATGGATCCCCACAAGCCGAGCAACAAGTTTCTTTGCTTAAACTGCTCAGGTGGTTGAGGAAGAGGGGATGACCACAGAAGTATAGTTGTTGCAGATGGTCTTCCATAATCTCCATCTCAATGTATCAGTAATGGGATTGACATTTGAGTGAAAGTGGTAAGATCGCTGGAGTTGAGTACTTTATGCTAACTAGTTCATGGTGTCTCTAGGGTTTTTTGCCGCTTAATTTAACCACTCATAGTTGTTCTAATTAATCACTCTAGTTAAAAATTTTATTAATCTCTTAATGGAGTGAATGTGATACATTACTCTATTAAGTGACTGAATCATTATATTTTTTAAAATTTTTTTATTAAAGTTAAGAAGCTATCTATAATTAATTTAAAATATTTTTTTATTTTTATTTTATTAAGTTTAAATTTAGATGTTGGCTGTATAAGTTTAAATATCAACAATTATAATTTTTTAAATAAAATTAAAATAAATATATACTTATAATAATATAATTTATTTAAAATACGCAATATTATTTTAATAATTTCTTTAAACGTCTCATATACTTGTGGTTGAATTTTAATTCAATTGGTATTGATATTATTATTAATGTAGGAGAACGTGAGTTCGAGTACACTAAAACACATTATCCTCCTATTTAAGAGTTGGAGAGAGACTACAAGTAATTTTAAGCATTATATCATAAAACAAAGACCATGAAATCATAATCTTATACTCATATGAAAAAGAAGTAGCATGCGGTCTAACTTAAACAAACCTTGATTGTGCATTTGTTGATTAGAATTGGATCTTTTTCGTTTTCAAAACTATTGATAAATTAAATTCCTAAGCGATCATTAAAAAGTTATTTGCCAATAAAAGAAGTAATTAATAATAATTGTCTTGATTACCGAGAAAATAAGAAGATATTAAGTTACTAGGCCATCGTCGTTAATTATAACCAATTTATTAAAGAATATTAAAATTTATATTTGGATCAATAATCATACCCTTAAATCCAATGAATAATTTGTTTTTTTCTAAATTCTAAATTTTACTTTTTAAAGTTTTCTTTAAACAAAATCTCTCATTCTCTTTTATTTTATTTGTTTTGGTTGAAGGAATAATTTTTTGACCAATCTGGACTCAATCCTACTTATTGCTTTTACTAATTATTCTTTTTATTTTTAGCCATTTCAATAACTGTACAGAGAGTGCCTAATGGACATGTTTGTGTGCTTTACTAATTTTTTAAATGGATTTTTTGACACAATGCTTATAATTTAATTTTTGTATAGGTATGATACAAGTTTAAAATGTCGAGATCAAGTTAAAAAAAAAATTAAGTGGCATGACAGCGTACAAGACATTTTAAATTTTAGGTTTATTTTTTTAAAATATTATTTTAAGAATTTAATTAAGATTAGATTTATGTATAAATATTGGAAGTTATTTGATTAGGATTAAAGCAACCCTTTTACTTTTTTTTTCCCTCTCAATGGTTGGATATAGAAGGGGAAGAAAAACACGCACAGCAGACTTGAATTCGGTTTTGTTTTGAGTGCAAATGAATTTTACTTTGCATTCCTTTTAAATCCTTGCTCGAGGTGGGGCTTCTACCCCCACCAATTTTTATTTCTTTAATTTTTAATCCATAATTGTTGTCTTATTTTACCATAATTGTTTTCGTATTTTTCCGAACAATAAATTAGCATAATTCGATTGAGTATGTAATAGGATAACGTCAAGGGAATTAGTGGTTTAGTTTACATAACATACACAGTTGGAGTTGTTGACTTGAATCAGGTTCTTCTTATTCATAATGTTATCAAAGAATTAAACTACGAGTCCCGGTCTTAGGGTTGTTCATTTGGCAAGAGTTACTTGTTGGGTTGTTCTCGCAATTGATTTATCACTAAAAAAGAATTGAAGGTTTGAGGCTATTCTTCGATCTCTATAACCAACTTATCTCGAGTGAAGTGGGATCTATAATTCGTGATCAGTTCAGAATTGAAAACAAAGTTATTTCTAATGTTAGAGTTCTCAACATATCGGTTAATTTAATTTTTTTCTGAAAATTTCTTATTCTATTTTATTTTTATGTTTATTTCAATTTTGTTATGCTTTGATTGTGAAAAACTTAAAATTAGTTAGATCGATCTCTATTAATTATTAATTATTATTTTTGATTGAATTATAGAGTAAATATTTGAATATTAAAATATACTTCAAGTCTCTACTTTTTTGTATATATAAAATTTAGTCTTTGTACTTTTAATTTTAGATATTTAGTCTTTCTATTTTTCTAATTTAAAAATTTAAATCTAATTGTTAACACAACACCATTAATTTCTTTTGTTAAATTTATTAGCGTGATATTTTGAGATTAAACAAATACTCACTTAGCCACGTAACAACAAAAAAAAAAAGAAAGTAAAAGTGTTAACAACTCTTAAAAGTTACGTCAACTTTTTTATCAAACTAAAGTATTTCGACTAATCAATTACATTGTAAAAAATTGAGGTACCAAATTATGTCAAAAAATTGAAGTATAAAGATTGAATCTTAAATTCAAGTGTAGCAGAGGGATCAAAATTGAAATTTGATTGTAGCATAGAGACTAAAATTGAAATTTGACCTTGCAAAAAATAAAGAGAGTTGGTACACGTGTCAACCATCCTTTTATATATAGTTTTATAATATAGATATGGATTTACCATTGGTTTAAAATCTAAAAAATAAATAAGCATGGTTTGCTTAGTTGGACAGGTGTCAAAAAGATGAAGGGTTTGAATTTTTTTTTTTATAGTATATAGATATGAATTTCCATGCGATTTACCGTGAGTGAACGTGGCCCTAAAAGGAGGAAAATGAATTAACGACACCGTTGAAAAGAAAACAAAACAGAACAGGATTGGCCCATGCAGGTCTCGAACCTGCGACCTTCGCGTTATTAGCACGACGCTCTAACCAACTGAGCTAATAGGCCACTATATTTTGCACAACAAATTGTATTTTTCATAAAAATAAAAAAGAACAGCTCATCTCACGAATCGAATAGATAGATAGCTTGAGTTACAGACAAGTTTAATGGTAGGGTGTGTTTTTATTGGAAAAGTTCGTAAAAATAATTTAACAATAAAGTCGGCATTAATTAGTAATTAAATTTCAAGTATATTATCAAGTTTTATAAAAATGACTGTGTCAGTCTTCTTTATTCGCATTAGACAATTGATGCAAAAGCAGGGTAAATTTTACCTCCTAAAAAATTATTATTTAGATTTTTAAAATTTTTTAAAAATTTTAAATTAGTAAAATTAAAATTATATTTTAGCTCTCTTAAAATTTAAAAAATTTAATTTAATCCTTTAAAAATTATAAAAATATAGACTTATATATTAAAATTTCATTTGGCTTTTCTTAAAAGATTGTTCTGCCTTCACCTCTGAAAGCAAGTTGAGAAATAGATAAAATTACAAAAGAGAAATGGACATCAAAATAAAAAAATAAAGACCTATGTATGTTAATAAGAATGGGGTACGGGCGGTAACCTATATGTTTAATTATTTCTAAGTCCTTTCCTTGATTGTAGGACCTATGTTAATCGTGGATATGGATATCTAACCATCACCTATATGTTTAATTATTTCTAAGCTATTTTCGTGTGATTGAAGGATTATTTGAGAGTTATATTTAAACATGTAAAGGTCGAATTACTTGTTTAATAGCCCAGTATTATAGGTAGGGGCGGAGTTAGAAATTTTTTTAGGAGGCCGAAATTAAACTATATATTTTTACTATAGTAAAAATGTAATTTCATCATTTTAATAACTTATATCTTTATAATTTTTAAAAGAGTAAATCAATTTTTTTTTCATTTTTTGGGACCAAAATACAATTTTATCATTATTAATTTAAAATTGTATATATTATAAAGGGGTCTAAATGGAAAATTTTTCATTTTAGGGGCGACCGTAACCCTGCCAGCCCCCTTGACTTCGCCCCTGCTATATGCCTAATCTACCTAAATTAAGATTTTGATAGATTTTTAGTAATTCGAGTCACTTTCACCCTGACCTTAATAATAAATTTATATATTTTTAATTTAATTATATTTTTATTATTTTTTAATAATAAATATTAGCAGCTTAATTCAATTTAATTTAATTTCCGTTTGGGTAAAAGTTTTTAAAAGATTTTATCTTACTCATAAATATCTTTAATTATACTTCCGTATTAACATTTGAATATGTATTTAATATAAATATTTCAAGAAAATAAATAATAAGAGAAATATAGATAAAAACCGAAGTATTTACATCATACAATTCATAGGCTACTCTAAATTATTAGATCTCCAGTATAAAAACCCTAATAATGTCTCCTGCATGGCTGAATTGAATCCACGGTTCTAAATCCGAAAAAATTTAGCCACTTATTACCTTATGATGCATACAAGTGTGACGATGTAGATCACAATAGTGTGAAACCTATGAACATTCAAAGAATGATTTTAAGCATTTGTTGATATTTTTATCTGACATATATTCAAATAAGGGTAAGAGATTATAATCCATAGAGATTAAACACATATCTTAAGCTAACACTCAACATTGAATTTAAGTAACATAGATTATTATTAATTAAAATTTACACTCACCATGTTATTTGTTTAGATGATGAACCAATGTTTGTTGGAGCCAAAGGAGTTAGAGGCGGAGGTGGAGGTGGAGATGGAGGGTTAAAAATTCCTATCAAAGATAAAAAAAAAAATTAAAAAAAAAAACACTCAAATTCAATTGTGAGTATCGAACATCTGTATGTCTAGTAGGACCAATACAAGTTTCTTTAGTTTTCTTTTAAAGCTCTTTTTTATGTTTAAAAGATCTTTCGACAATAACTCCCTATACATATATGGATATTTATCCAATATGTCACAATTGATTCAATCTATTGGGCCGTAGCATGAGTATATAATCTAGAATTGTCCTCAAACATTGAGGGATTATATACCAATAGCCTAACAGGCCAAGTCGTGATACGATATAAGCGTCAAACACAAATAATTTAAAAATAAACTAGACAATAAATGCTACTAACCACAAAGGAGCATGTTCTCAGGGGGCTTCTTTTCCTTATCAGGGTTAGGATCAGGATCATAAACTCTCAAATAGAGTTCTTGACCTAAATACCAATTTTTCAAGTGTTGTGATCTCAAATTCCACATTCCAGGATTGTCTAAATATGCATAAACCGCAGTCCATCTTCCAGGATACACCTAACCATGTTCTTTGAAATATTAATTACATTTTATCATGATAGGATATATTAGATTTGTAATAGCAATAAACATGAAGCTAAAGAAAAAAGTATGTTGTCATAATTTAACACCTTAATATAAACGTAACAAGTTGTGAGAAACAAGTCACCTGAATTGTGGATCTAGCAACCGGATCATAGGTATTGTACGAAGATCTAGAGTTCGGAATCCATTGTTCATCTCCAAACCTAAAAAAGGTTTAAAATGATAATGATTAGTTTCCCTCATGGCAATGTCGGAGCGTAGTGGAGACCCCGATGTTATGTCCCCCTAAAATGGTAAAATTTTAATTTAGGCCTTTTATAATTTAAATTAGTAATGATAAAATTACATTTTGGCTCCTCCAAAAATAATAAAAATTTAATTTAACCTTTTAAAAATTATAAAAATATAAACTATAAAATGATGAAATTGCATTTTTACAATCATAAAAATATACAATTTAATTCCAATCCTCCCAAAAAAATTTCAAACTCTGCCACTGCCTCACAATATCTAGATAACAAAAGAATTCACCTTCTCAATATAAAAGAAATAGGTTACAAGTATTAAAATTTGAACTCGACCTATTAATACTTGAACTAATAGTAGTATTGGTTTGGTTTCAAAAAACGAAATTATTCAAATTAACCAGATTTTTTTTATAATATTAGTGAAAATACTTTAAAATACATATACAGTAAATATTATATTTTTAAAAAAAAATTATTCGAAACTAATGAAAAAAAAAAAGAATTAGTGAATTTAGTTGGGGTCGATTTGATTATCTTTAATACGAATTCGTTTTTCTCAAAAATCATAATTTTCTCCTATTGTAGTTCAAACTGAAGTCTTCACTTACCCAACTACGAAAAAAGAGTAACCATCTAAATGCCAAGTATGAATGAAATCCAAGTCATTCTTCAACACCAGCTCAATCCACCCACGATGGATCCCTGATGCTACGAAAACTCCATTCACCGCTTCAACATTTGAAGAATTTGTGGGGAATTTGTCCAGCACATAAACACCATTCCCGCCATTGCCGAAGGCATCAGCCAACTTTAATGGAGTTTCCGGTGTAACATAAGATACATTGTTGACGGTGTAACGCAATTCGCCGTTGATCTCTACTACCGAGCTTTGAAGAATAAATGATTGCGATAATGTCACATTTGAAACGTTGAAGCTTCCTTGTGGGTTAGGCCTAGCAGCTCCCGCTGTCAAATTCCACCTCCACAAAATAACACAATAATATGTTTAGTTGCCCAAAATCGAACAGGTTCAGTTTTCAGTTTCTCGATTTACCTGATGGATTTAGCTTGGTTAACGGAGAATTGGATATCGAAGGGATCGGGGCCCGGTGGAAGAGCACCTCTAGGAGGAATAACAGAGTTTCCATAGCGCAACACTGCAACACCGATAAGATTGCTGGTCCCAGTGGCATTGATCTGTTTAGGAGCCGCCACAATGTAATAATCTTGTTCTTCTTGATCTGCTGTGACGAGCACAGAGTAAGATTGTCCGACGTGTACGTCCAGAGAATATAATGCCATCTGATTGACATAGGAACCTTCTGTTTCAACCAATACCATCCGATGATTCTGAATCCTGAAGTTGACACTCCAAGCGGTTCCAACATTCGATATCCTGAACCAGTATGTCTTACCTGGACATCCCATATATAGAAGAAATGATTAAACAAAGAGGAAACTATAGTATGAATATTCAATATATGTCTGATAAATTTTTAAGAAAAATAAAGAAATCGTACCTTTTGTTACGGTAAAGGATTCAAAGACTCTTGAATCATTATCGAAATAAGAGCCCTTTCCATTCATCAAGATTTTATCAGGAGAGGTATCATTGGCCGTTGAATTGTTTGAGATCAAGGACCTAATTTCCTGTATGATGCACTTAAATCATATGCCATCCGATACAAATTTAAAATTTTTATATAAATTTGAAAAATCATAATCAGGGTGTAAGAAAATACTAATTACGTACCTTGTAACTTTTTAGATACCAATCTCCGATGAGAAGATCAAATTCGGCCTCAGGTTTGGGGAAGGGTATTGTGATCACCGGACGATTGTTAACTCGAATCGGTCCGAACCCACCACCGGCTTTCAAGAAGTTGATGGAGGGGAAATAGATGAATGTCCCAATTTGGTCCTTCACCTGAAACTCATAAGTCCAGTTCTTACCAGGTTGGACTGGACAGTTTGTTCCTGAAACTCCATCCTGCCATGAGTTTAGCCTTTGTTGTATCCCATTCCTGCACCACCAACAACATCGAAAACCCTAAGTTTTCCGGTACAAAAGAGTCCGCAGCATGGAAGGGATAGCCGATGCTGGAATCCGAACCCCAAATCTAACACGTTGAATACTTATGCCGGACACATACCATTGTTTGACCCTCATTATCGAATTTGAATAACATAGAGAAAAACTGGGTTTTTCTTACCATGTAAATAGTAGTGGTTCATCTATATTGTTGAACACATTGACATGAATTACATCATTGGTTGTGGCATTGATAAGAGGACCTGGAAACATTCCATTGATGGTAATAACCTATAAAGAACACATCTCAGATCATTAATACAAATCAAATCAACAGTAAAATGACTGTTAAAAGAACATGATTTTAATGATGCTTTTTAACAGAAGACAAACATCATTAAAACTAGCTTACAGGTTGTTCATCAGAAAATGGATGAACTGTTGTATTAATGGCCACATTCCACTCTAAGAAAATATCAGCACCATTAACAATGGTGATTAAGAATTTGAAGATAAAAACTGATATGAATATTAGCCGAGGGAAGTAATTGCCTGCCATGACAACCGCCGGAAACGGTGGTAGTGGACGGCCACCGTTATTATGTTGAACAATGAACAAGAAATGCTTATGTTTTAATATTGAATAACTTGGGTTAGGACAAAATACAAAAACTTGGTGGAACTTCCGGGGCAAATAGAAAGGACCAAATTATCAAAAAAAAAAAAATATTGAGAAGAACGATAATTTGGATGTTATAAAGACATCAGTCCACTGACATGAAATAAGAAAAAATAATTAAATAATTGTATTAAATATTTTTTGCATTTATTCTAAAACGTTGATTTCTCAGACCAATGTACCAATTCCCTTGCTGGCCGAGGAAAAAAAACACAGCTGGCTGTAGTTTGCTGACAATTGGACTCAAACCGATATTTTTAATGTCATTTTTCATTTAAGAAGTGAATATTTTGAGTGTTTTTCTTTTCTTTTTTTTTTCCTAAAATAGTGGTGTCTATATATTTATATTATATGAGTATTATTCATTGATACGATATATTAAGTAAATTTCATGCATATAAATATGTATCTTACTCTAGACATAATGAATGTTTATACAGTCTCATGTACATATAACTTCGCAGGAAAGTAAACTCGATCTGTGAGCTCAATAGAATCCAGTCTAAATTCATTTAAATTTTTAGGCCGATGATGATAATTATCCTAACAAATATGCTCCTAATATGAAAATAAAATAAAATTTTGATATTTATATTATTAATATTTTATCCATATAAGCCCTGTGTAATGATCTAATTCTTAAAAATTAAATTCAAAATTAAAATAAAATCAACCTATAAGAGAATTATGATATTTCATGTCCTCACCAAATATTGCTATTAAAGTAAATCCAACCGCAACGACAATTTTGTGATTGCAAAATTTAAATTTTATACGTAACATTAAAATAATTTATTTTAAATATTATAATATTAACAACAATTATTAAAAAAATAAAAAAATTTACTTCTCTAATTTTTTTTCTTTGTTCACATTTTTCTTTTTTTTATTATCAATAATCATAAATTGAGTAACTGTTTTCTCACTTTATTAATTATTTATATTTTTTCTTAGTTTCTCGTGCATTTTTTGTAAATATTTTCATTTTTATTTTTATTAATAATTATTTTAAAAAATATAAGCACTCTATTAATAAATAAAATAAAATGGAAGGATATTCCAAGTATATATGTCAAGATCGGGATCACGCAAAGTCTGTTAAGTCCTAAACATCATAATATTATTTTGGGTAAACTATTAAAATATTTAATTTTATTTATCTCAAATTATATTTTAGTCACTTATATTTGAAATGTTACGTTTTAGTCCCCTATGTTATCGCGTTGTAATATTTTAGTCACTAAGCCGTTAATTGCCGTAACGGTAAACTCACGTGACACATTAAATCATCATTTCAAACAAAAATTTTAGGTTAATTTATGCAACTGGTTCATAAATTTTTTTCGTTTTAAGTAATTTAATTTTTTTTCTTTTATGTTCTTTTAGCTTTCCTTTTTTTTTTCCATTTTCTTTTGCTTCTCCATATGTTTTCCTCCCTTCTCCATTTATTTTAACGTAGTTTTTCTATTTCTATTTGTTAAAACTAGTTCCTATATTTTTATTTTTTTAACAAATTCTTTTTTTAAGTGAGGCAAGCTTGTGAATTAGTTTCAACAAATGAAAAACATTGAAAAACTACGTTAAAAAAATGGAGAAGGGAGGAAAACAAAGGGAGAAGCCGAAAAGAATGAAAAAAAAAAGTTAAAAGAACATAAAAGAAAAAAAAAATTAAATTGTTCAAAATAAAAAAATATATAATGATCAATTGCAGAATTTAACCTAAAATTCAAAGGCGTAGCTAAAGGGGCTGGCAGTGGCCTTGACCCCCCTAAAATGAAAAAATATTATTTAGGCCCCTTTAAAAATTTTTAAAATTTTAAATTAATAAAGATAAAATTGCACTTTAACCCCTCTAAAATTTTAAAATTCCGATTTAATCCTTTAAAAATTATAAAGATATAGCCTATAAAAAGTTAAAATTTCATTCGGTCCGCCCTAAAAGATTGTTTTGGCTTCGCCCCTGCTAAAATTCTATTTGAAATAATGATTTAACGTACCACGTCAGTTTACCATTACACCGTTAACGGTAATTAACGGCTCAGCAACTAAAACGTAACATTTTAAACATAAGTGACTAAAATGTAACTTGAGACAAACAAAAGTGATTATTTTGATAGTTTATCTTATTATTTTTATATTAATATTTGTAGGTTTATAACTAAATTCAAATAAAATTTTTAAATAATTTATATTGGATTAAGTGATGATGTCTCAATCAGAGTTAATATGAATTGAAACGATTAACTCAAAATATAATTCCTAATCAACAGGATTAATTAGATACTTCATATAGATGAAATTAAAATGGATCCTAACCCAAACACTAAGCAAAATTCAACATACATAAATCTAGATTATTAAACAGAATAATAAACAGTTGTTGGTTATAGAAATAAACATGGCTGCTCTCTGAAAAGGCAAATTGTTATCATTCTTTCTGGTTTCCCCATCACAATCCCGTCAATGGTTCAGGTGCCGATGCCGCGCCGGAGCAAGAGACTGATATTCAAAAAGTCCTGAAAATTCGAAATAATTTAAACTTGGCAACAAAACAGAGGTAAGATGAGTTTACACGTTTTGATCCATTGTCATCCCTATAAGTTGTAATTACATTTGAAAAATGATAGGATCTATGTAACTATATGCAACAAAGAGATAGTGAAACTCACCGCAAAACAGGAGATTTTCGGGCGGAGGGCGCTCCTTGGCAGGGTTAGGATCCGGATCGTAGACTCTGATATAAAGCTGAAGACCCAAGTACCAGTTCTTTAGAGTTTGAGACCTCAAATTCCACATCCCGGGGTTGTCCAAGAACGCATAACCTGCGGTCCATCCATGTGGATAAACTTGAGTCGTCGATCGAGCCACGGGATCAATGGTATTATACGTGTTTCGTGCATCCGGTGACCAATGTCCGTTTCCAAACCTGTAACACAGAGCTTTAGATATTCATTATCGAAATCAGCAAACAAAAGAACGTTACCCAAGTGTTACGTACCCAACAACAAAGAAGCTGTAACCATCTAAATGCCAAGAATCCATTGCATCCATGTTGTTTTGAAACACAAGTTCAATCCACCCTCTATAATTACCGGAAACAACGGATGTTCCATACAAAGTATCAACGCTGACCGATTGAACCGGAAATTCATCGAGTTCGTAAACACCCGTACCATTAGTTAAGTGATCGGCCAGCTTCAGCGGCGTGTCCGGAGTGAAATAAGACACATTGTTGACAACAAGACGTGGTTGGCCATTGACTTCAGCTCTTGAGCTTTGGAGGATGAAAGTTTGAGACAGTGCTATGTTTGATACACTGAAGCTTCCTTGTGGGTTTGGCCTTGCTGCCCCTGTGGTTAAATTCCACCTGTTAAAATATAATTGTTTTGGATTAATATATAGATTGGTCTTTACAAGATGTACGTTGAATAAATTTTATTTCCAAAGGTATATCATCCGGATTCACTTACCTGATGGAATTAGCTTGATTCATCGAGAAACCCAAATCAAAAGCATCAGGTCCACTAGGATGAGCTCCGCCAGCTAGTGTGGTGGAATTGGAATAGTGAAGAATACCGACGCCGGCGATGCCGGTGGCGTAGAGTAATTTAGGGCTTGCAATGATGTAAAAGTCCGCGTCGTTTTGATCGGCTGTGACGAGAACAGAGTAAGATTGGCCAACATGAACATCAAGGGAATTCAGGGTAATTTGATTGGTGTAAGATCCTTCTGTTTCGACCAATAACATTGTATGGCTTTGAATCCTGAAATTCAAGCTCAATGTGCCTCCAATATTTGATATCCTGAATCTATAAGTCTTCCCTGTAAAAAAAAAGAAAGAAAATATATGAAGTTTATAAACCTTGGATGTGACAATTTGTAATGGTTCACCTAGAAGGTGAATGATTAAAATGTGAATACCCAGAGAGAATAGGACAGAGTTGAGGGTTTAGTTAGAGGAATGGGAGTCTTCATTTTTTTTTTTTTTTTTTTTTGTGTGTGTTCAAAAACCTTTATAGGATTCTCACTGATAATTACCATATGTTGCCCACCTATTAGTTCCATATTTCCTACAAATTAAGTTAATGGGTTTATTAATGACTTATCATCATAGGTTGTCTTAGATAGGGGCTTATCATGTCTAAGGAATGAATGTCCTTACATTTAAATGGTAGAAATTCTATCTACGTTAAGTATGTAGTCCCGATAATTTAAACTCGTGATATATTGAAGTTTGCAAAGTGATTCTCTTTTAATTAAAGATATAGACCCACAAAATCATAAGCACACAAAATCAACTACTCATAAAATATTAAATTATTTTATTATTAAAATAGTCAAGTTGCAGCAGATGCAATTTATAAGTAACTCAAGTTTTATGGAGACAGTAAATAAAGCCGATTTCTTGGTTGGAACTTGTTTTCCAACAGCCTACCTTTTTCAACTGTGAAGGTTTCATACCAAAGTGAATCTGAATCTATATAAGGGCCCATCCCATTCATTAGGATAGCATCAGGGGTGACATCATATGCACTCTCCTCTGTTTCCAACATTTTCCTGAAATGCTGTTACAATAACATACTCAAAACATAATTTCAATTAAAAATTAAAAAGAAAATGATCGCTAGACTTGATAATTCATGTTGATTACTCCCAATATTTAAATATAATCCTTTTATTATATCAAAAATGAAAAACATAATTCACCTTGTAGTCACCAGAATACCAATCACCAATAAGAAGATCGAATTCAGCTTCGGGTTGGGGGAAAGGGACAGGGACGTTGTCCCTGTTGTTAACTCGGATCGGTCCATATCCACCCGAAGCTTTCAGGAAATTTATGGAAGGAAAGTAGAAGAAAGTGCCGATTTGATCCTTCATTTGGAACACATAAGTCCAGTTTTTGATTGGTTTGATTGGACAATTTGTGCCTGAAACTCCATCTTGCCATGAATTTCGTCTTTGTTGTATGCCATTCCTGCACCATCATCACCACTTTATTCAAGCCTTTTTGTTTTTTTACCCCATTTAAGTCGAAAGGGAAAAAAATAACCCAAAGCTCGGTTAAATTATTTGATGAAATCACTTTTAACATTCTATTTGTTTAAAACTCGAATTATATTATGTATAAAAATTCTCAAATTACAGCTTAATTCAATTGGTTGTTGCAATTAAGGATACATTTGTTTGCATATAAATTGTTTTCTGTAAAATAATCTGTTTAGTGAAAAATGAATTATCAAAAGAAATCATTCCTAAAAGAATAGTAAAATCAAGACTTTGTTATAAGACATTTTTCAAACTGATAATGCACTGTTCAGTGTCTTCATTGTTGAAGAAACAAAAAGGGAAAGCTTTTAGAGTAACAAAGGAGAAGCTCTCTTCACTTTCAAAGAAAACAGTTCATTATATTCTAAAGTTATATTTTTTTACGATTTAATCTCTAAAATCTAAATTTTACTATTATAGAATTTAAATCCTCAAACACAGATTTTCTTATTCTACAGTTCAATCCTAAATATTGTTTTGTTCAGTTTTGTAAAACAGTCCATTTTTCCGAAAATATAATAAAATCTCAAATGTATGATTATTTCATTAAAAACAGCTCTTATGAAATATTTTCTGTTAATTTGCCAAACAATATAAAATATATTTTACACAGATGCATTTTCTAAGTCACTTTCAGTGAAACAAACAAAGCCTAAATAGTATTTAATAGGTTTGGAATTTAAAGTGATTTGTCTTCACAATTACAGCATCAACCATTATTAAAAAAAAAAAACAAATGAATCTAAGTTTAACTTAACCTGTTTATACAATCATCTCTAAGAAATGATACGTCATAAAAAGGAAAAAGAAATCACATACCATGTAAAGAGTAGAGGTTCGTCCATGTAGTTAAATACATTGACATGAACAACATCATCGGTTGTGGCATTAATCAAAGGCCCCGGAAACATCCCATTGATTACAACAACCTGTATTTATCATAAAATTGAATATATTTGTATGGGATGTATAATCGTATTTGTTAATCACTTTTAAGTCTGGGTAACATAGGTTGAAGAGAGAGATGATATAAGCATGCCTGTTGGTCCTCCAACAAAGGGATCAAACCATCGTTGAGGGAAACATTCCAATCTAAATAGATATCAATGCCATTAACCCTAGTGACAAAGACTGTAAGCAATGCTGACCAAAGAGGTATCCAGTTTAGATTACTAGAAAACGCCATTGAAGCAGCTCCGAAGTGGAAATGGGGTTTTGTCTTCTTTCTTGTTTTGGCTCTTTGGCTTCCACGATGTGTTAGGTCATACGCAAAATCAAAGGTGAAGTCTCCAAAGAAAATTTGTTGCACAAGTAAAAGGAAAAAAGAAATCATCAGCTCTAAGAGATGGGTTGGCAAAGGAAAGGTTTAAGCCGGGAATCACGGATGAGAATCATTACATAATAATTATAGTTTCTTTATTCAATCTATATGTAAGCTATTTATAGTGTTGAGTGCAAATTTGACGGCTCTTAAACAACAACACCTGGGACTCAACATCTAATTTCGATTCATAGATTGAATCATTCCCGCAAAGGCAGTTGTATTTACTGCGGGCTTTGGCAACTTAGACCGACCTTTGTTTGAGGTTGGAAATGGATACCCGAAGTGAAGATAATCCCTTCACACTAACAAAAAGCTATGGATTATGCCAAAGTAGGAAATACTATCCATAATATTACATTCAGGAATGATATTATATAATATTTGGATCATCTCATAATTTTATATTACTAAATAGTATTAAAAGATATTGTAATATAAATAATCTCCTTATGGCTACCTTTTTAAGTTATTTAAAATTTAAGATAAAATTATTTATTATATTAATCAATATAATTCTTTTATCCTAAATAAAATTTAAACTTAAGGATACTTGAATTTTTAAAATGCATTAAAAAGACCTTATAACTTTTTCAAAAAAGTATTTATGTCCTTTTTTTTTACACTCAATTGGGCGCTTAAATTGTAAAAATTCACAACGTGACATGTGATAAAAATGATAAAAAATAAAAATCAATAAAAATTATAAAAATTATTAAATTTTAATTAAAAATATTTAAAAATTAGAAGAAGAAAAATATATATAAATAGTAAAAATCGTAATTTTTTAAAAATCATAAAAAAATTATAAAATATATAGAAATATATATATATTTATAAAGTCATAAGAAAATTATAAAAAATGTAAAAAAATATATATACATAAAATTCATAAATAAATTATAAAAATTATCGTACCAAAAGAAGCATTTTATAAATTTTCTATAATTTTTATTGATTTTTATTTTTATCATTTTCCACCACATATCACGTTGTGTTACAACATGTGATGCCTTTAACTAAAAAAAGTGAGGGTCATTAACTTTAACGGTTTAAAGTTAATGGTTAAAGGGTCTTTTTGACATATTTTATAATTTTTTTAAGATTTTTATAAAATTCTATCATTTCTATATATATTTTATTGAAATTTAATAATTGTTATAACTTTTATTAATTTTTATTTTTTAATGTCACGCTGTGGTTGTGACACGGGATGGCTTTAACAGAAAAAAATTAGAGACAGTTAACTTTAACGGTCAACTATTAAAGTTAACGGTCAAAGGATCTTTTTGATGCATTTTAACAATTCAAGTACCCAATTGAGTGAAAAAAATACGGAATTAATTGTTTTTTCTGAAAAAAATTTGAGGGTCTTTTTAATACATTTTGAAAGTTCAAGTATCTAATTAAGTAAAAAAATAGGGGCTTAATAGGTTTTTTTTTTTAAATTTAAGAACTTTTTTTATGTATTTTAAAAGTTCAAGTATGTGAAAAAAATAAAATTTTAATTAATTTTTTAAAAAAAATTAAGGAAATTTTTATACCTTTTAAGCCTAAAATCTATAATTAAAAACTAAAATCTAAGTTACTACTCATCGCTTCACTCTAGTTTATTTTATATAATTTTTCACCTGGATTCGATTGTTTCAGGTTGTGAAATTTAAATGCCTTAGTTTTCTTTAATGTAGACTTTGTAAGGTTTCTACTTTTATATTTGTGCCATAGTAATAAGGAAAAATATTTATATGAAATTGTGATTTCACGTCATTTTTATCTTTTTTAATAGAAGAATGACAAATCAGATTTTTCCTCTTAATTTTTAGTGTTTTTAGTTGAATTTGAAGTTTTCAAAAAAAAAGTTAAAAATCAGGAGGAAAAATCTAATTTGTTATTATTCTATTAAAAAGAGATAAAAATAACATAAAATCACAGTTTTATAAAATCATTTCTCTAGTAATAAGTAGTAATAAGAAAACCTCTAAAGAAAAATATCATGAGAATTTGACGATGTAATAAGCGTTTATGGCTTGAATCCCACGTTAATAAATTCTTCATCATTGTTTGCGAATCAATATCTTTAAAATAAATATTGAATAAACTATATAAATACATTATTATAATTGAAAAAATCAAAAGTGAAATAAATGAAGTTGGTATAATTTTTTAGACTAAAAAATGTTAAAACAATTGAACTTGTAAAAATAAAAATTTTATAACAAGGATAATCTAAATCTTATTAAAATTTGTTTATAGATAATTTTACATTTCGTCAACAAACACCTAAATCTTATATTCCAGCTAAATAAATCAAACAAAATAATATTACATATTACCTGTAACATTATATTATCGTAATCTTATTATGAAACGTAATCTAAGATTCATCAAATCAAATACCCCTGAAAGTAGAACTCTTCAAAAGGCTATAGGTTACCTATTAAGTATAAAATCAAGTGGAAGTTGGAAATAAGTGTCACATCTATTAAAAATAGAAAGCTAGCTTTTATAGCCTTACAAATGACAAATATAGAATCACAACGAACACCTATATCACCTATAAATAAGGACCACCACTAGTTTAAACAAATGTAGAAAGTTGTTCCTAAAAAATAAGACTTATTGAAATAGAAAAACAACTTTGAAAACACTAAGTAATTCAAACAATTCCTCCCCTAAATTGTTCTGAATATTTGCAGTCAGTTTACTTCTCCACAAATTTCAAGTTTTTCCCAAAGCTTTTCAAATGTCTCCAACTTCAATACCTTAGTCAAGATGTATGTTGTCTGCTCTTTTGTCCCACAATGGATAAGCTCAATAACTTTATCATTAGACAATTCACGAAGGAAGTGGTATGTTACATGAATGTGTTTGCTCCTTCCATGCAATACGACATTCTTTGATAGTTTGATGGTGGAGGCATTGTCATAATATAATGTGATACTTTCTTTTTGAGGATGATTGAAAGCATCCAAGGTTCTTCTCATCCAAACTGCTTGACAAGCACATGACGCTACTACTACGAACCGTGCTTCGGTGGTAGATAAGGTCGCTACTGGTTGTTTTTTTGAAGACCACGCAACGACACTTTCTCCAAACAGAAAAGTATATCCTGAAGTGTTCCTTCTGTCATCTTGATCCCCAGCATAATCACTGTCTGTGTAGCCAACTAACTAGCAAGTTCTACCTTTTTTGTATAAAATGCCAAGCTCCGAGGTTTCTTTTATATATCGAATGACCCTTTTTGCTGCACTAAAATGAAGTTCAATAGGTTTTTCCATATATCGACTCACCAGTCCAACCACATACATTAGATTTGGTCTGGTCGTAGTTAAATATCAAAGACTCCCCACAATTTGCTTATAACCAGTGACATCTACTTTGACTCCATCTTCATCTTTCAAGAGTTTCGTTCTTGGAACAATAGGACTTCTAACAAAGTTACACCTTAACATACCAAATCTCTCAAGAACTTCATTAGCATACTTCCTTTAACTAATAAATATGCCTTTATCATTCTGTAACACTTCAACTCCAAGAAAGTATTTCATCTTTCCAAGATCAGTGATTTCAAATTCTCGCATCATGGAATTTTTAAAGGCTTTAATTATTTCCTCATCATTTCCCATGAATATGAGATCATCAACATACAAACTAATAATCAAATCTTCCTTTCGAATCAGTTTGAATAAAAAGAGTAGGTTCAGATTGGCACCTTTCAAAGCCATCCTTTGTAAAATAGGACTCAATGGGACTATACCATGCCCTTGGAGCTTGCTTACGATCGTACAAGGCCTTGTTTAATTTGTAGACTTTATGCTTCTCCCCTTCTTTCTCAAAGCCATGTGGTTGATCAACAAAAACTTCACCCACCAACTCTCTATGAAGGAAAGCGCTTTTTGTAACGCCCCTAACCCGAATCCATCACCGGAATAGAGTTACGGAGCATTACCAGAGTTATCGATTTATTTATCAGATATTTTATTTCATCTAACGTTCATATTTGGAACCAATTAAAATCAAACATATTGTCCCTTAAATGTACTTATTTTTCTCGACATGTTTTCCTTGAATTTATTACTCGTCTCAATATACTTAATTTCCTTGTATCAACGTATCAAAGATAATCACATATTTACATGTCATGATAAATATCATTCTCTTGCCATTTCTTCATAAACATAAATCAAGTAATTCATTATATCGATATTTCATACATTTAAAAATACAATTCAAGTTACACTAACTTACCTCGTTGCTTGTTCATGTTTATAATTTCATTAATCTAATATCTTTTCTTTTCCACGTTCAAGTCTCGTATTCGAGCCATCCGGATCTTTATAAATAAATTTGATCGTCGTTTTCATTTATTTCATGTTCTAATACATTCAATTAATGCTCTAAACAAAAGTACCATTTTACCCTTAAACTTTTATTAATGACGATTTCATCCTTAGGCTCAAAAAAATAAAATTCTTGCAATTTAATCCTTATTTCCAGCCGTTATTCTCATACAAATTGATAACAACCCATGAATTCTATAAAATATCATAATTTTCCATAATTTCAACACTTTTCAATTTAATCCTTAAAACATGTTTTTCCCCGATCTTGAACTAAATTAATAATTTCATTCAATTTTACATTTTTAAATAATAAAATAATCCATTTCATGCAAATTGGTCATTTATAACATTTTTTACAAAATTACCCATAAAGTTTTACTCTTATTCAATTTAGTCCTTGAGCCTAAAACATGCAAATTAGCCATGCTAGTTGAATATTCATACATATTTTTCCTTCTCCTCCTCTCCATTCCATATCCTTAATTTATATAACATGCTATAAATAACATTATCAATAATTTCACTATTTACTAATATGTATATTAAAAACTGTCCATTTGAGTCATAATCACTAAATTATTTATATCTTGAGCTACAGAACTCGAAATTAAGATCTGCTAATTTTCCCTGAAACTAGACTTACATATCTTCTTACCATAAAATTTTAAATTTTTTTGGTTTAGCCAATAAGTACAATTTATTCTTTAAATTCACCTCTATTCTGCTGTTTGACAATTCTGACCCTTCTTCACTTAAAATTAATTATCTCCTCGTACAGGATTCGAATGATGTTCCCGTTTATTTCTCTTGAAAATAGAATCATTCAGGATTCTAAAAATATAAATTTAAACCTCTAATTATTTTTCTCCAATTTCTGATGATTTTCCAAAGTCAGAATAGGGGAACCCGAAATCATTCCGACCTTGTCTCATAGAATTTATTATATCTCACAATTTACAATTCCATTGCTTACACCGTTTCTTCTACAAAAAACTAGACTCAGTAACCTTTAATTTCATATTTATTCAACCTCTAATTCAATTTCCATAATTTTTGGTGATTTTCCAAAATTTGACTATTACTGCTGTTTAAAACTGTTTTAGTGCAACATATTGATTACCAAGTTTATAACACCCTTATTTCCATTATCTACCATATTTCCCATCATTTTCTCTTATTTCCCTTCACTAATATATCAAGAACATAGAACCTTATATAAGAAAACTCTACCTTAACATCATTTTCTTGCT
Organism: Gossypium longicalyx; assembly: GCA_025698465.1. Taxonomy (NCBI): domain Eukaryota; kingdom Viridiplantae; phylum Streptophyta; class Magnoliopsida; order Malvales; family Malvaceae; genus Gossypium; species Gossypium longicalyx. Next base: position 43,969,664 of record CM046999.1, read on the forward strand.
TTTGATATTACCTTACATGAGAAACTTTACTTAAAATATATTGAAATCTTAAAGTTCTTACCTTGTCCTATTGATTTCAATCTTTAAGTTGATTTTTCTCTCTCCTCCAACTTCTGTTTCTTGAATCCAACTTGATATTAGTCTCCTTAACATTTTTCACTCTTGATAGCTATGGAAATTCTTTTGATTTCTAAGTGAAAATGGTGAATTTTTGGTGGAATGACTAAATTGTAAAGAAAGGAAAGTTTCTTCTTCTCTTTTCTTTCTAACGTGGGATGCATGGAAATGGATGGTGTTGTTCCCTCTTTTTCTTTCTTTTTCTTTCCACACACACACACACATATATAAATACTAAATAAAATAATAAAATAATAATAAATATCTTATTAAATATTAATAAAATAATATTTTTCTAATTAAATAATTATAAAATATCATCAACATCATCATTACTTTCTAGATTTTTCTCTCTTCTAATTGACCATTTTGCCCTTTATGATCTTTTAAAATTTCATCCTTAAGTCATCACTTAATTTGGTAAAATTGCTATTTAGTCCCTATAATTCTTCACCTATTCAATTTGGTCCTAATTCATCAATTTTCCTTGATTTTTAGATCATTCCACCCTTAAAATATTTACACTATTAGTCCTTTAACTTTTTCGTATTTACACTTTAATCTCTCAAATTTTGAGTATTTACTATTGGGCCACAAAACTTTTCTCACTTTTACAATTTAGTCCTTTCTTGAATCAATATGTCATAATATACTTCCCAATGACATAACTCAATTTTCCTCTTTTTGTCACTTTATTTCCTTATTTTACTATATTAAAGATAATATCTTACTGTAGAAATTTTTAGGGTGTTACACTTTTAACGTCAACTTGGTAGATATTCCAACCTTTTTGCGCAGCCATTGCAATCACCATTCGAATTGTATCCCATTTTGCAACTGGTGCAAAAACTTAATTGTAATCAATTCCATATTTTTGGGCATATCCCTTCGCCACCAATCATGCTTTGTGTTTGTTAATTTTGCTAAGTTCATTTAGCTTGGTTTTGAACACCTATTTTACTTCGATCTTCTTTGCACCAGCCAGCAATTCCATCAATTCCCATGTTTAGCCGGTAATTCCATCAATTCCCATGTTTCATTTTTTTCAATGGCTTGAATCTCTAGTTTCATAGCTTCAAGCCGTTTTTCGCTTATAACAACTTCTTCAAAAGTGATTAGATCTGTTGTGGTGTATAAAACCAAGTTATTGACTTCTTTGTCTTCATTAGAAAGGCCTAGTCCTACGCCACTCACATAATCTTTTACCACTCTAGTGCTCTTCTATTCTCCTATCTAATCCTCCCTTGATCTGCAGTTGGAATGTTCGGACTTGGTGGTTCTTCTCTAACTACTTCCTCTATGTTTGGTATAGCGACGTCATCTTCACTCACATTATCCTCAAGAGTAATATCTTCCTATTCCAACTCTTTGTTTGCATCCTCTAAATTTTAACTCCAATCTCATCCTTGATCTTCTTCAAAAACAACATTACGACTTATCACAATACGCCTAGAGATTGGATCATACAATCGATAAGCCTTGGATTCATTACTTACACCAAAGAAAACACACTTATAGCTTTTGTCGTCTAACTTTGTTCTTCTTTGTTCAGATATGTGTACATAGACAACACACCCGAGCACTCAAAAATGGTCCAAAAAAGGTGTAACATTGCTCTATACCTCTTTTGGTGTTCGTCTATTCACGGCTACTATGGGTACACCATTGAATTGCTTCTACCCAGAACCCTTTTGGGACATTTTTTTTAGATAACATGCTTCGAACCGAGCTCATAATGGTTTGATTCCTCCTCTCTGCTACTTCGTTTTGTTGCGGGGTGCAGGCTGCAATTAATTGCCTACGAATACTATTCTCTATACAGAAATTATTAAATTCATGGAAGGTGAACTATCCACCATTGTCTGTGCGTAAGCAAGTTATACACTCACCACTTTCATTCTCAACTTATTTTTTAAAGTTCTGAAATAACTCAAACATCGCTGATTTGTCATGCAAGAAATATACCAAAATTTTGCGACTAAAATCATCAATAAAACTAAGCAAGTACCTTATCCCACCTGTAGAAATCGGTGAAATTGGTCCACAAATTTCATAATGTATCAACTGTAACTTTCTTGATGTTCTCTATGAACTCTTCTTTGGCATTTCCTCCCTATGTTGCTTTCCAACCAAACAATGAGTATATACTTTGTTTTGAATGTTGATTGTTGGTAAGCCATGAACTAACCATTTGGACTGCATCATACGTAAGCTTTTGTAGTTCAAATGACTGAACCTATAATGCCATAGATGAGAGATATCTTCTGTGGTAGTTTGGAAGCATGATGAAACCAGTAGTTGTGAGCTGAAAGTACAAACATTCGATTTCTGGTCGTTTTGGTTGTTACAATGAGCCCTATTTGTGGATGATATAACTTGCACTCACCTCCTTGAATAAAAATATCTATCCATTTCTCCTGGAGCTATCCCATGCTCAACAAATTATTTTTTAGATCTAGAACAAAGAAAACTTCAGAGATTACCTGTTTAGTGCCTTCAATCTTTAATCTAACACTTCCTTTTTCCCATTACTACCATTTTTGTATCATTTCTAAGCTTGACAGAGTGTCGAAAGCTTTGATCAAGTTGAGAAAACCAATTCTTGTTCCCACATATATGATTCGAGCATCCCGAATCAAGAAACCATACGCCATCTTGTTGTGAGTTATGTGTCTCCACACACGACATTAAGAGCAGCTCTTCCTCTTCACCGAGTTCCACAAAGTTGGATTTACTCTCCCACATTAGACATTCATACTGAAAATGCCCCAATTTGTGGCATTTATACCATTCTACATGGGCTTTGTCAAATGATCTCTCTTTGCCTGTTCCACGTCTTTTGTATGAATTTACGCCACGTCCTCTACTTTTAAACCTTTCATTACCAGTAACAGCTTTTAAGGCATGATCTTCTTCTATTTCTATTCTCTTAAACTCCTATTCATGTACAAATAATGAACTTTACAATTCATCAACCAGCATGGTACGTGTATCTTTTGCCTCTTCGATAGATACTACCATATAGGTGAAACGTTCTGTCAAAGTCCCCAAAATCTTCTCCATGATCACCGAGTCAGGCATCATTTCCTATTATTTCACAGCTGGTTCACTACAGCTATCATTTTAGCAAAATAATCTTTGATCGTTTCTCCTTTTTTCATTTCTAGCACTTCGAATTCTCTTCTTAATGTGTTGAGAAGAGGCCTTTTCACTCTCTCATTTCCACTAAACTTGCTCTTCAAAGAATCCCAAAAAATTTTGGAGGTTCGTCTGTCCAAAATCTACTAAAAAACAACACGATTTATGGCTTGATATAGATAGTGTTTGACCCTGTGATCCTTCATCTTTATCTCGTCTATCTATGCCTATTGCGCGATGGTCTGCATGGTTGTTGTTTTAGGCTCCTCAAAGCCTTTCTCAACTAGGTTCCACAATCCTTTGGACCTTAACAGATGCTCCATCAGCTTACTTCAATGGTTGTAATGAAGACCATCAAAATGAGAAATCTTTATAAGACTACCTTTACTTTTTTCTTCACTCATATTCACTTATTTCCTCAACAACCTAACTCTGATACCAGAATGTTAAGTATAAAATCAAGTGGAAGCTGGAAATAAGTGTCACATTTATTGAAGATAGAAAGCTGGATTTTATAGCCTTACAAATGAAAAATATAGAATCACAACTAACACCTATATCACCTATAAAAAAGGATCACCATTAGTTTAAACAAATGTAGAAAGTTGTTCCTAAAGAATATGACTTATTGAAATAGAAAAAAAACTTTGAAAACACTAAATAATTCAAACATTACCAACCAAGTTTTCAGAACTGATCAGGCCATTGGTTCACCAGTTTGATTGGTTCAAAGGTTTGATTAAATAAATTCATAAAAGTAAATAAAAACTAATTCAATTAACTTTTTTTCTTGGTTAAACTAGTCTATACCGATTCACGACTCAATCGTATGAAACTTTTCTTTGAATCAATACCCCAGTTGGTTATAGTCCAACAAACCGATACGATCCGATTTAGATAACCATGGTTACCAATATTTGCATTTCAAATTAACTTAACTATAGTGATGTTATAGTGAATTCAAAATGATTGACTTGGGTGAAAAGTATATTATGCATTTCGGTTCATGTCTTTCAAAATATTGCAATAATCATACTATGCCAGTAGAGTTAAGATTTTTTTTCATAAAACGAAGTCAATACTTAATTGATAATTTTTCTATTATTTTTATATTATGTAGTTTGAATTAGAAATATTTATTTGAATACATATAAACATAACTTAAATCATTTATGCCACGTTTGGTAGGAGTATTATTTTTTCACGTATTTTTATCATGGATTTGTTATAAACTATCACAATTGGTAACTTTTAGCTATTGACATGATTTGTTTGTGGTAAAGAGAATGAAAACTTTTTACTTATTTTAAAGAGATCTTATTTTTTACAAGAATTTTTACTCATTATTCTAATTTCAAATTTAAATTTATAATAATTGTCATTTATTCTATGTCTAACTATTGTAATACATATATAATAAATAAGCTTTTCTTCATGTTATTACACTACTAATCAAACGTGGCATTAATTGTGTTTTAATAATGAGAAAAAGAAAAGGAAAAAAAAACTTACAAAGTTTTGAGTGAAAAGTAGAGATACATAAAATCATTTACTTCACTTTTTTATGGAAAATTATTAGGTACACTGCTAGTGGAGTTTTTAGACTCCAAAAGTAGGGTCAAGGGGTTTATAAGTGTCCTATATAGTATAGTAAAATATTAAAAAAAATAAATATTTAAAAAGAAAGAGACACATGTCAATTTTTTAAGGTTGTTTGTGGAATAAAAAAAATACACTATCAGTGTACCTAATACTTACCCCATTTTCATATTAGATATTAAATAATTATAAAGTTTATTGAGCTTTGGCTTAGTTGGGTTCATTGTTTTGGTAACAAAAAGAGTATAGATTTCAACACGCTTAATGTAACAACCCGATTTTTAATGGTACCGAAAAGTATGATTTCGGAACCCCATTTCTGTGAACCGAGTCTGAAAATATTAAATATTAATATATATGTGTATAATATTAATATATATTATAAATTGGTCTAGAAATTTTGTTGATTTAATAGTTAATTAAGGTTCATGGTTAAATTGTAAAAGTTCAATTGCTATAGGTTTTTAATTGGCCAAAGGTTTAGGGACTTAAATAGCAATTAGTCAAAGGTTTAAAATTGTAAATAATCCATTTTCCAATTGATGTTAGTGGATGGTGATGACATCTCTCACTAGGTATGATTCATGATTTAATTAGGTTAATTAAATCATGATTAAGGTAATAAGCTTAATAATTAAGTTACAATCAACCTATATAAACTAAATTAGTGGGGGAAAATAACATCTTCATCTTCCACCTCTTTTCTTACCGTCCAAAAGAAGAAGAAAATCTAAAGAACCATTGTTAACATTTGACCAACATTTGGAAAGTAAATTAAAGTCTTTTTCTTGTAATTTTTATAGATTTGAGGTCAGGGAAGCTTGATTTAGCTAGCCCATGTACCAAATTATGAAATTGTTAAAGTTTTAGAAAGTTTTCTTTGTTGATTTCTTGAAGAATTAAGCATGAAATTGATATATTTTAAGCTTATAATATAAAAAGGACTAGATTGTAAAGTTAATTTAGCTTATTACTAACTTTGTTACATTAGGGACCAAATTGAATAAATGTAAAACTTTGTATGAAATTATGATAGAAATAGATAAAATAAGGTCCCTAATAAGGATATATGAAATCAAATTTTAATCCAAAGGTAGAATGAATTTCGTTTGGAAAGGAAATGCGTTGTGATCAAATGTTGAATATTGAATAGATTTGTAAACATTAATAACTTGATATGTTGGTGTGATAAGTTCAATTAACTTAGTTATTTGAAGTAATGTTAGATAGTTCAAATGATATAATTGGTACTTTGGTGATATATTTATCTATGTACATATATGCTAATTCATTGAATGAGATTTGGCATGAGTTGTATATATATTGGTTGACATTAGATTTCAAATTGATTGTATGCAAGTAATTGTAATTCATGTTATATTTACTTAAATCATGGAAATGCAACTGAGCATTATACTTAGTGTACGATTTGTTTTTTCTCATGCACAGGTATAGGTAAATCTTGAGGTCCCAAGCAGTGACTCCAGCATAAAGCCAAAAATCCTTGGCTCATCAATATTTGTAAAGTCTCTTTCTATTCATCATACGGCATATACCTAGGTTAAATCGATTTTTTAGCATAATAGATTGTCTTGTTTACATTTGTAGTTTGTAATGGTAATTTGGAAGTGGTCAAATGGTTGATTTGCATATGCGAACATTGATCTATCGTAATTTGATATCGCAAATTAGGTTTTTCCGTTATACTTACAGAGCTTGTTTTCGAGCAAATTAGTGCCTTTTCCGTAATTTTTTGTAATTTTTAGAATTTCGATTTAATAAGTGTAAATGTCTCTTTTTACTTATTTTGAGACCCAAATTGGCCAATTATGTCATTGAGGACCCTAATATATGATTGACCGTCATAAGGACTAGGGTGAGCAAAATTCGATTCGATTCGAAAAAATCAAAAAAAAAATTCAAATTTCGAGCTAATTGAATCGAGTTATTCTAATTATTCGAGTCAACTCGAATAAGAAATTTTAGATTTCGAGTTCGAGTTCGAGTTCGAGTTGAGTTGATTTTTTACAATTCAAATACCTCAAATAATTCGAATAACAGATTAGTATAAATACTATTTTGGTCTTTGTCAATTTTGAAAACAAGTAAATCGGTCTCTCTCTTAACAAAAATTACAAAAAAATCAAAGTAATTTTCAAATTTTGAAAATAATTTTTAAAATTCAAAATATTTATAAAAAATCTAATATTTATAATTTTTAAAAAAGTATTAATTTTTAAAAGAATAAAAAATATATAAAAATTTTAATAAAATAATAATTTTGGAATTTATTTCCTTCACTAATCGCCCCACTCTCCTTTTTTCCTTTACTCAAAATTAATCTAAAAGCTTGTACTTTATCTACTTGTAAAATAATCGGTCCATGTAAATGGAATATTGAGTATAAATAATAAGATTCGTTAATTCGACTTGACTCTACTCGACTCAAATTTTTTTTACTTGATTCGAAAAAAATTCAAATTGAATTCGGTTGCTAAAATAGGATTTTTCAACTCGACTAACTCGAAATTTTTTAACTCGATTCGACTCGACTTGATCGAATACTCACCCCTAGTAGGGACGCTTTGGAGGCCCAAATTTAGCGAGAACATCACCAAATGAGAGGTTATCGCGAAATTCCACCCTTAAAATCGTGATACCTTCAACAAGGCCTAAGATGAAGACCATCTACAATGGTATTGTTGGAAAAAACGGGTTTGAAAAACGCAACGAAAAATTAATTTAGGGAAAAACCAGAGTTTTAAAAATTTTTCCAAAACAAAATCTTAGTTGTGATATTTAAAGTAATAAACACTTAATCAAAATTGTACATTTTCGATTCGTCTAGAATTAGCTCACTACAGGAAAATAGGGCTTTAGCGGCGTTTTTAGTGGCGTTTAGACAAAAAAACGCCGCAAATATTATACATTAACGGCGTTTGTGACAAAACGCCTCAAAAAACTGAGCAATAGCGGCTTTTTGGTTCAAAAGCCGCTAAAAACTGAGCAATAGCGGCGTTTTTGGCACAAATGCTGCTAAAAACTGAACAACAGTGGCGCTTTTGGAAAAACGCCGCTATTGCTCAATTTTTAGCGGCGCTTTTGGAAAAACGCCACTATAGATCGAGGTTTTAGCGGCGCTTTTGGAAAAACGCTGCTATTACTCAGTTTTTAGCGGCGCTTTTGGAAAAACGCCGCAAAAAACATTTCATCTTTCTATTTATAATTTAACTGGTTTATTTATATTAAAATACAATTTATTTTTAATTGAATATTTAAATTCTTCAGAAAAATAATGACAAGTAAAAAAAATTTGAAAGTAAAAACATAGAAAAATATTTGTTAAAAATATTTTAATTGAATACTATTTTAAAGTTTATGTATTATGGGTTTAGGGGTTATGGTTTAAGGGTTGGGGTTTAGGGATTAAGGGTTTATGTTTTAGGATTTAAGGTTTATGGTTTAAGGATTAGGGATTAGGAGTTTAGGGTTTAGATTAATTAATTAATTAATTATGATTATGGTCACATAAAATTACAATAATTATTAAAAATTATGGTTATACAATATATTAAATATTTTCTTATATAATCGTAAAAGAGATAATATTGAATTTAAAATATTGAATTAATTATCATTGTAGGAGTTAATTAGTATTTGAAGGTTTATGATGAATTATGGGTTTAGTGATTATGGTTTAGGGTTTAAGGTTAGAGTTTAAGGTGCAGGGGTTAGGAGTTAAGGGTTTAGAGTTTAGTGTTTATAAGATAGGGGTTAAAGGTTTAGGGTTTAGATTAATTATTATTTTTTAATTTATATATTAAATGATTTCTTATATAATTGTAAAAGAGATAATATTAATTTGAATATATTAAAATTATGATTATAGCTTAAATTATTTAAGAGATAATAGATAAACTTTATATATATTAAATGATTTAAGATTTAATCTAAAAATATTTTGATATATTAAAAATAATTCAATTCAAATTAATTCCTCTACACTTAATATTTTTAATTTTATCTTTTGTACTTTTCAAAATTTAAAATTTTAGTCATGATCACTCAAATGATAACAATTATATATGTTTGGTTAAATTCTGCTATTAGTCTTGGTATTGTGCGTAAAGTTGTAGGTTGAGTTCATGTTATCCAATTAGATCATTCTTGGTCCCTATACTTTTTGAATTTTGAAATTTTAATTTTGACACAAATGACAACCAATTAAATCAGAATCGCTTTTTTTGTGAGTAATATGTTTGTTACATTAGATTTTAGAAATAGAAAAACTTAATGAATTTAATAGATACCATTTAATTAATACTACAATTTCAAAATTCAAAAATTACAATGACTAAAAATAACAAAATTAAAGTAAAATGACTAAATCCACAACTTACATATAATTCAATGACCAATAGAAAAATAATAATAATTAAAAATATTTAACTTGTTTATATTTAAAAAATTAATAAATATCAAATTTAATTGTGTTTATAGAAAAATTACGTATAATGTGTTTTAAGTAAAATTTAATTGGAGATTTAAGGGGAAACGCCGCAAAAAAAAATAATTTATGGTAAACGGCGTCGTTTTAATTGAAGATTTAGGGGATAAAAACGCCGCAAAAAACATAATTATTTAAGTTAAACGGCGTCGTTTTTGTTTCTAAAATGTTTTCTTTTTCTCATGCCCGACACTTAACACTTAGCTAAAGCTTTATCTTTTTATTTATTATTTTAAAAAACTTTGGTTTATTTGTTGTTTTTATTTTTTCGATTCTAGTTCCTTTTTTTAAGTTCCAGACTGACATGTTGAGCTTGGTGATATGTATTCTAGCTTTATTTAAGTCTATTTGAATTTAAAAAAAATAAAAAAATTAACTAGTTAAAAATTAATATTTATTTTTAATTGATTAAATTTTTTCAAACTCAGTCCAACTATTATGATAGTATAGGGGAATTGAATCATAATAGTATTGGGTGAAATCGGTGTAATGGTGAGTTTTAAAGGACCGAAAAAATTGGGCCTTATGACAACAGTGCACTAATTTTCTCTTCAGCCCAAAATCCAACTAAAAAACGCTAAGAGTTATTATGAACCAATATAAATACGTTTGTTAGAGGAATACTTAAAAACCCTAACTTGGCCTCCGTTGTTTATTAGCTTCAGCTCATCACTTTCCGTAGTCTCTCCTACTCCCTCACCAAATCAAAATGGTAATTGTGATTCCATCTTTCTAATTACAATTCCATATTTTTCTTGATCTGATTCAATGTTTTTTAATCTAAATTTTCTTTTCCTTTTTTCTCCCTTTTCGGGGATGGTTTTTTCTTGGTTTGAATTAGGGTTGATGTTTTGTTTCTAACATTATTGCTTTTAACTTTTTCTTCTTCTTTTTTGTGTGTGTGTTTGTACAGTCTCTGGTGGCGAACGAAGACTTTCAGCACATTTTGCGTGTGCTGAACACCAACGTTGATGGAAAGCAGAAGATTATGTTTGCTTTGACCTCCATCAAGGGTATTGGAAGGCGTTTCGCTAACATTTTTTGCAAGAAGGCTGATGTCGACATGAACAAGAGGTATCTTTTATTATGAAAATTTAGATGCAAGGAGCTTGCCTATTTTATGTCAATTTTGGGGTTAAGTGGGAACCGATAAGATGTCGTATAGCTCAAAGTTTAGAAAAAAAAACATATAGTAGATGATTTTGTTTTTTGGTATTTCAGGTTGAAACGGTTACTTTTGTCATTGATATGAATTGATTCATGTGTGGAAGAAAATTATGATTTCTTATTTTGGAAAACATATAGTAGATGATTTTGTTTTTTGGTATTTCAGGTTAAAAATGCATGTATCGCCTTTCGGAGTTTCAGCCACGCTAAAAACCGCGAAGGGTGAGTCTTGCTTTACCTGTATGCAATGCCTTTTTATGCACCTAGTTGCTTGATGATGAATGGAACAGGTGTTTGAGATGTCTGCAACAGCTCTCTCATGAATACTCCCTAGTGAAGAACAAGCTTCAAACCTTATTCCGGGTAAGTGTTGCTTCTCGTTACTTGTATGTATGCCTATTGATAGTTTCCCGGGAAAATGAGCATGCGGAACCGTTCTCTGATGTTTTGGTGTTTCAGCTGGAGCAACAAATAGTTGCAGCTGGTGGATCAATTCCAAGGGTGCATTAAATCACATTTCGTATCGTCTTCTTGATAGAATAAAAGTGAGAAACGTTGCATAGAGTTGTGAATAAAACATTTCCAGCATTTTCCTGCATAAGTTGTTCAATGTTTGAGAATTTCATCAAACTTTTCGTGTTAAATTCGATTTGAAATCGGGTCAGTTCGCATCAATGATAAAACTGATTAAACCTCTGGTTAAAACAGCAGAGTTGTTCACACACTAACATTTGACTTATCTATCGATAGACTGATGCATCAAAAACTAAACAACATCAGAGTTGTTTTCACACTAGCATTTGACTTATCTATCTATAGATTGATACATCAAAGACTATTACTTTTGCTTTAAGCAAAGGTTTCCTACGATTTTTGTCTCTGGAAAAAGAAAAGAAAAGCTGAGAGGGACATCATCAAACATGTTTTTTGAAAATCAAAGACAAAAATAAATGTTGTGTGGGTCTGAATCTGTTATTGGAACATTTATTACATTCAGTTGGAAGGTCAAGGTCAAGAGATACTAGTTTTTATTCTCATACTTAACCAAATCAAACTGTATTATAATTTTTTGTCATGTCATCAGTCCAATCTTTTAAGCTTTAAACAATTGGGATTAATTTAATATTTAAACATAGAAGAAGGTCATAATCATAATTTGACCAAAAACAATTTTTGTTTAATATAATAATTTGACCCAAAATGGGATAGCAAAGTAGTGAAAAGTGAATAGCCGGGCCTGGGTTGAGAAAAACGACACTGGGAGTTAATGAGGGAAGACTGCAACTGTTGCAAACAGTGGCTAAGGCATAGTAACAAATAATCATTTGATTATCATTTTCGTAAAAAAAATAAATATAAATCATCAAAAATTTCTTTTTAACTAAAAATTGCAGGATCTCTTTTCGTTTCTTATTTTTGAGATGTTTGCATGCTTGTGTCTTGAGGAATATGTTACTTATTTTGTACTTTTGCTAGTAGAACTAAAGCAATATATTCTCATTTGTTTGTAGTTTTCTCTTTCCAATCTTGCTTACCATCTTGAGTGTGTTTGCAGATTGTCAAACTTTCTTAGTGCCTATACACATTAATGTTCACAGCATTTATTAGAGTGTGAGTTCCTCTCATGCCTTTGCTTTTCTTCTTTTAACCTACTTCATAATTGCAAATTCTCCAGTTTTGCTCCAATATTGCACTCATCTAACTATATGTGTGTATATATATGCATGTAGGTATGTATTTATGCTTATGATATCTGCTAATATAGCTATTAGTGGGATTTTTAGAAAAAAATCTATTTTTGAAAGATAATACTATTTACACATCATGTTCAAATTATGTAAAACAAGTATGATTTAGATATTATATAAATCTTAAAATATATATTTATATCCAATACTCATACTCAAATTACGTTAACTTAGATAATAATTGCAGCTAGTGGGCAAAAAGTTTGACATTCTATTTGAAAAATGATATTTTAAAACTATATACAATTGTTATCATAAAAAAGTTTTAGGGTATCATATTTGAACTGAAACCATTTTTATAGGTTGAGATAAAAATAAAAAAAAATAAAAACTGATGGTATAATATTCTAACTTGAAGCATGAAGGATATACTAGAAAGGCACCATTTGCGTTCAAAGAACCTTGAGAAGCTAGAACAACCTTGTCTTGGGCTGCAGGTTAGTGGCTTTTTATTTCTTCTTGTATATATGTAGACATATTTCTTTACTTTTAGTTCTTAAATTAATATGTAATCAGTCGGCTGGAAAATTACTTGTGGATGAATGAAAATTTGGATTATTTTATAGAGCAGTAGATGTGAAAGTCTCACTGGTGAGCCTCTTGTTTCACATTATTTTTGTTATTTTTATTCATTGTATTTGATACATATGCATACATATTTAGGTATGAAGGTATCAGTGTATGGTTTTTTCGAATATATGAAAATATTTAAAAGGATTAAATATATCTATTAAAACTAAATATTTGTATAAGATAATACGGGCCTTTGAATATGATTATTGTATCTTCACCATTAAATTCTATCTACTTAAAAATGATATTGACTTTTTCATCCGTGGATTTTGCCTTGAAACAGGCAAATGAGAGGTGAGGAACTCCATGGATTAAATATTGAAGAACTACAGTAGCTAGAAAAATCTCTGGAAATTGGGTTGAGCCGTGTGATGGAGAAAAAGGTTTTACGGACATGTGCATGTTCTTGATGTGTTTGTTTGCAGGCTTACATGCATCTGTTTGCATGCTTATATTCATATCTCTGCTACTGTGGCATCATACTCATGTTTCAAATGGCATTTAGTCAACATAATCAATTACCAGTATCTTACTTGTCGTAAAATAATCAGTTTAATGTTGTCGTAAATTAAAAACAAAAACTATTTAGGTTTTGATAACTTACAATGAATCAATATCTCTTGGTTTGGTTAAGTTTCATTATATTCATTTGATTTTAATTATAATTATTTGTAATTTTACCTTTTTTATTAAATATTTTATAATAAAAATCTTATATAACTTTTTTTTAATTTTTTTAATAAATTGCTTACTACCCTCAATTTCTAAAGTAAAATGTTTGAAGTATATTTTATAATTTTTTAATGAAGCAATTTCAGGCTCTAATTAACCTACTAGTGCATCACTAATGAAGGTATCTCAACTTTGATTAATTACTTGTTTTATATGTTATCAAGATACTGATGCAATGATCTTGGTTTTACCAACTTTATATTGGTGAATGCAAATCTATCATGGTTACACAATTGTTTGCTATTATTTGCACTACAAAGTACTATTTAGTTAGTAATCCGGTACTAGTGTTTCAAGCCTTTCTTGGTCTTTGTCACATAAAATGCTAGTGTGAGGATCTCGGTACTTTGAACAGATCTTTTGGTGAGCTTTTCGTTATCTTTGTCACATAAAATGCTCAATCCTTGGTGGTTTAATCTTACTGTTTCGGGTTAGAAGAACTGTATGAACGAAATCAGTTAAATTGCTGCTGTTAATGAGGTCCGAAAGTGAGCAAATTGATGTTTGAAATATCTTTTTGTGGTGGATTGAATGCTGCTATATATTGTTGCTCATTACCGAATTAATGCTGAAACTAAGCTAATTACATGGTGGATAATTTGCTGTCGATTATGATGGAAATGACTACTAAATGTTTAAAATTCCTCTTATTTAATTGATGGTTGCTGCTGTTTAAATGCTGTAAATTGAAGTGTTTAAATGCTGTAAATTGAAGTGTTTAAATGTTGTAAACTAAAGTATTTAAATGCTGTAAATTGAAGTGTTTAAATGTTCTTTGTGTAGCATTTTAAGAACTTCAAAGCTCACAGATGATTTGTTATACTCTATATGAGTTCATTGATTCTATGTTTTTGCAATTTTAGGTATGATCATGGGTGCAGCAGCTTCAACTGACAAGGACTTGTGTAGGTCTGGAGCAGGTCAATCAAGAAGCTCTGCTGGAATTTAACTGACAAGTAATTGTAGTATCCTTGTAGTTGAAATTTCTTATAGTGAACATCATGTTGTTTATTCGGTAGAAGTTTTTAAGATTTTACTTTTTAGAAGAAAATGTATTGTAGTCATTAGATTAGGTTTTCAAAGATTGATTATGTTAACATTTTGATCAAATGAAAAGTTCTCTTGTTAATGTTTTTGAACTCAAAAACAATTTAAAATGTGTCCATTGTTAGATTATTTAAATTTTGTATGATCATTTAAGGTAAGAATGTAAATGAGATGATTAAAAAGGAAGTTGAAATATATATGGTCTTTAGCGGCATTTTTGGGAAAGCGGCGCTAAAGATCAAGTCTTTAGTGACGTTTTTGGGGAAGCACTTCAGGACCTTTAGCGGCGTTTTTGGGGAAAGCGCCGCTAAAGGTCACGATCTTTAGCGGCGCTTTCCCAGAAACGCTGCTAAAGGTTGCGATCTTTAAGTCACGATCTTTAGCGACGTTTTTTCTAAAAAATGCCGCAAAATTTTGTGGCGTTTGCTATATCGACTTTTTTGCGGCGCTTGTGAAAACGTTGCTAAGCGCCGCTAAAGGCCAAAAAAATGCCGCTAAAAGTCTGTTCTCCTGTAGTGGCTCTTTGACCGAGTATTCTTCTCCGCTATCATCAAGCTCATGTCTGCCGAGTGTGGACTCGTTTCGAATCAGAAAACTTTTCACAAGAATTACCAGTGGGGTAATTTCGTAATTTCTCTAAACTTTGGGTCAAATTGTAAATTAGAAAAATATCTTTATAAATTGTTTGAAATAATCTCTTTAGAGAATTTTCTCTCTACAACTTTCTCTTGAATTCAAGTGTATGAAAAATAATATTAAATTAATCACTTTAATATTAAATTTAATCTAATATTAGATTAAATTTAATATTAAATCTTATTAAAATAATAACATTAAATTTAATTTCATATTAAGATAATCATTTTAATATTAAATTAATAAAATACTATCAACATAAGTATTAAATTAAATTTAATATTAAACTATTAAAATAATATTATTTTTGGAATAGTTAATCTGAAATCAAATTTCCTAGTAAAGTCCCAGTAGAAGTGTAAATCTTCCACTACTCAACCAACGAAGACCAACTGTCGCCGGCCACCAAGACACTGTTGTCGTAGCCTCTAGCACCGCCGTGTCTGGTGATGTAGGTGCGACACTCTTACGACACCCCGAGCCAATTCATCTACTACTAGGTCGGTTCAAGTCAATGACTACCCGATAATTCGATCTAGCCACTAGTTGGACCGTCAGCCTAGTTTCACATACTGAGCCTACTTCGACTAGTTTTTGGGTCTTAGTCTCGGTTTTAGACTCTTGAGCTCAATTTACGATCTCATGTCTGTAACACCCCTCATCCGTATTCAATGCCGAAATAGGGTTACGGAGCATTACCAGACTTACAAAACAATTAAACATCCATTTAGCATACATTTTCTCAATTCAAGCATTCATCATTCAATCTCAATCAAAATTTCCCTAAAATGAGCCTACGAGGCCTTAAACATGCTTTAGAAATGGTTCGGGACTAAACTGATAAGTTAAGAAACTTTTACGAAACTTTGAAAATTTTCTCAAAACAGGAGACACACGCCCATGTAACCAGGCCATGTGTCTCACATGGCCACCAGACACACCCGTGCCACGGGCCGTGTGAACATTCGAAGTGGGAGCAAATGGCCGTGTCCCAGCCTATGTCCAACCCCATGTAACTCTCTGACTTGGGTCACACGGCCAAGTCTTACACCCGTGTATGAGGCCATGTGAAGCATACTGACTTGATTTCAAATTCAACACCAAGGGACACGGTCGTGTAACATGACCGTGTATCACACACGGCTGAGACACATGTCCGTGTCTCTGCCCGTGTGGACAAAAATAGGTTATTTACTAAGCCAATTTGTCACCCAAATTTACATGTACCTACATAACTCAAATGGTACCATTTCTAGACATAAATATGCAGCCAAAAGTCATCAACCAATATACAAATTATACTATATCTCTTTCAACCATTTCAATACTCAATTCAATGCCATTTACCTATTCAAATACCCATCAATTCAACTTGCTTTACTAGACATAACTCACATATATATATCATGTACCATAATTCATTTAATTCATGATCCAAAACCAATCCACAACAAATATATCTCAACCAAATAAATACCTCATACCATAATAAACATTTGAGTATCATAATTCAACATCAACCATATCACATGGCAATATTTATAACAAACTACATAACTTTCATAAGTTACCTCTAATGGCAAAAATACATTTCTATCAAACACACCAAAATGACCAAAGCCTATACATGCCATATGCCCTATATACACAACTCAAAAGTACCAAAATAGATGTCCGATAGTGCGATAAAGTCTCTGACGATCCCCGAATCCGAGCTAGCTTCAAAATACTATAAAACATAGAAAAATAAACAAAGTAAGCTGTAGAGCTTAGTAAGTTCGTATTTAATTATGAAACAATTTCATCATTCATTAGCATTTCAAAATAGATAACATAAATTACATTTTAAACATCAATCAATGAGTTAACGTAAAGTTTAACCACATAATAACTCATAAGTTCCCAACTTCTTTTATTTCGTTACTTGAACAATTTTCCGTACATACCTGTATCAATATGTATCTATTTCTCACCAAATCTCCTACCAAATCACTCCGGGCTTATAAATGTTTATGGTACGAGTATATCGATTTTTCGATGCCATAGTCCAACTATGGTCTTACACATACATTGCCATGTCCCTGTTGTGGTCTTACATCCACATGCCATAACCCGGTTATGGTCTTATTTTCTGATTGCCATAGCCCAACTATGGTCTTATTTAACAACTCGTCTTATTTAACAGTGCATTTAATTTAAGATCTCCAAATTAACTATAAGATAAATAAAATCTCAATTCCATCCATCAATTAAATAAATACACATTTAAATTCAATTATATGAACTTACCTCGTGCACGGAATGACGGAATGAACTGACTATTCAATTACTTTGTTTTTCCCCCGATCTAAGTCTGAATTCCTCTTTTCTTGATCTATAAGTAATCAAAATCAACTTATTTATTCCTCTATTTATTCAATTCAATCCAAAATATGCATTTAGGCTATTTTACACATTAGCCCCTAAACTTTCACATTTTTTACAATTTAGTCCTTATTACACAAAATCACAAATTCATGAAATTTAAGACTAACCCATGCTAGCCGAATTACCATTATACCCCTAGCAATCCATATTTTTCATTTATTTCACACTTTAACCACAAAGTTTTAAAATTTCTCAATTTAATCCCTATTTTGTATTTTTACTAAAAATCACTTAACAAAACTTGTATATCTATCAACAAGCATTCATAATGTAACACCCCTAACCCTGTCCCGTTACCGAAACAGAATTACAGAGTATTACCAGTCGTTACAATACATTAGCACATAAAACAAGTATAAATACCATATTATCCATCTAATATAACTTACATAAGTCCACAGTACTTTACAAGCTTAGAAAAATTTCTTGTTTGATTTCAAATTTTTCGTCCTTTAAACAGTTCCACACGCCCGTGTGGCCTACTTAACACGCCCGTGTGGCTTGGGACACGCCCGTGTCCTCAGCTCGTGTGCAACACTGACTTTTAAACACTGCCATGGCATACGCCCGTGTAGCCTGCCCGTGTACTAAACTGACTTTAAGACACGGCCATGGAAACCAAGGCACACGCCCGTGGACTAACTTGGTTGTAACTTTTTAGGTGCAGGGAACACATGGCCTAACAACATGCCTATGTGCAAGCTGTGTGTCTCACACGGCTTGGTCACACGCTCGTGTGACAAACCATGTGGACTCGAAATGAACCTTGTATTCTAAAAATTACCAACCCTGCAATTTGTAGACAACAAGTACTATAAAATTTCTTCATTCAACCAATCCAGATATAATTAAACACACTTAATACTCATTAAACTATCATTTTATAATTTAACATATATACTCAATAATGCCTTAAACTAAACCATTCAAAACTGCACCCATGTGCCATTGTATTCAATTCAAAAGATTATACACTATAGTATTCTCCTTACAGTTGTTAACTAACTATTATCATTCTTCATTAACATAACTTATAACCAAAATAACATTAAACAACCTAGGTACATGCCAATCATCATAGATAGATACATCACCAAGTATTGAGTTCGGGAGTTGGCTCGGATGCTGAGATCTTATGTAATGCCCTGTACCTGAGACCGTCGCCGGAGTCGAGCACGAGGTGTTACTAAACTTAATTTCATCAATTAAACAACTTAAACAATTTATTTTTAAAATTTCCAGACAAGCTGGCTAACTGCGTCACAGTCACTTAAAAATTCATATCTCGAGTTCTGAAACTCGAAATCTAATTCCGTAAATTTTCCCTGAAACTAGACTCATATATATATTTACTAATTTTTTTCTAGAATTTTTGGTCTGGCAAATTAGTACAGTTTATTAGTTAAAATCTCCCCTGTTTCAGGGTATGACTGCTCTGACCTTTGTGTATTACGAATCAGATATCTCCCTGTACAGAGTTTCAATGACTATTTTGTTTGTTTCTTTTAAAACTAGACTCTATAAGGAACCTGTACATATAAAGAATAACTTCTAATTATTTTTGTACAATTTTTGGTGAATTTCCAAAGTTAGAACAGGGGATCCAGAAGTCGCTCTGGCCCTGTTTCACAAAAATTTAAACATATCACAGAATATCATTCATATACCTGTTTTGTTCCATCCATATGAAAATAGACTAATTAAGATTTAATTACATATTTTATTCATCATCTAATTCTATTTCTACTATTTTTAGTGATTCTTCCAATTCACATCACTGCTGCTGTGTGATTCTGTTTTATAACCAATTTCACCATTTTATGGTTTTCCATGGACTAAGTAACACATTAAACCTACATGACATCAAATATGATCTAGATTGGCCATTCCAATGGCTAATCATTTCCAAACCTTTTCTTACCAAACCATAACCATATCATAAGATCATTTACACAAAGTGAGTATTTTGCCATACATGCCACATTCAAGATACACAAGCCATTTTACCAATTTAGGCCTTCGGATAGTGTGAACGAGTCTTCGACCTATCTCGATTCTTAAGCCGGTTTGTCAAAACTACAATGAAGGAAGTTCACATGCAAATAACAAGTAACATGACCATGCAATCCAACATAAACATCATTAAGACACTTAGGTCATAAGAATACTTACTATCTTACCACAATTTTGTCTTACCAAATTCTCAACCAAGGATTTAACTCATACTTGTCCATTTTCACTTCTTCAACACATTCATCGTCAATCACTTTCGTTTTAAGTACTCTCCTTATTCTCTTAAGATTCACCCGTTGAACACATCGGAATATAATTCGAATACACGGAAAGTTTGTACATAAGTGCCATATATGTAGCCAAGCTACCATGTAACCCGCCCATAAGTGAACTCGGACTCAACTCAACGAGCTCGGGCGTTCTATCCACAAGTGAACTCGGACTCAACTCAATGAGCTCAGATGCCTAGTTACATCTCACGAACTCGGACTCAACTCAACGAGTTCGGACATTTGCATCCATAAGTGAACTCAGACTCAACTCAACGAGTTCGGATGCCCAACCATCCTAGTGACATGTCACTTGTATTCTAATCTGTTCCCAAGGTTCAAACGGACTTTTTCCTCGATTACACATCTTTTCCGTCGTCCACGAAACATCGAAACCGATACTCGGTAGTAATACATAATTTACATATTATTCAATAATAACCATAAAGCATAATATTTCATGATATTAATCATCATATCACATAAATAACATTAAATTACTTAAAATGACAATTATGTTACTACATTTACACATGAACTTACCTCGATACAAAATATTAGCAATCAAGCTTATTCCTCGTAAACTTTGTTTTTCCCTCGATCACGACTTGAATCTCGTTTCTCTTGATCTATAATGCCAAATTAATCCTATTTAATACATACATTCATCAAAACAGCCCCAAATACGAACTTTGGCAAAATTACCATTTTGCCCCTAAACTTTTGCAAAATTACACTTTTGCCCCTAGGCTCGAGAATTAAACTTCATCCCATTTTCTTATGTTTTATAACATGCTGATCATTTTTCTCTTCTATAGCAACATCAAGTTCACACTATATCATGTATTTATGAACATTAGGTATTTTTACCGATTAAGCCCTTTTTCTCGTTTTCACTTAAAACCGAGTAGCACAAGTTGTCTAGCATAATTTAAAACCTCATATTCTATCATAAAACACCAAAATACACAAATTTCACCTATGGGTATTTTTCCAAATACGAACCCTAGGTTGAATTATTGCTAGCATAAGCTAAATCGAGCTACCGGGACTCCAAAAACGTAAAGAACATTAAATACGGGGCTTGGAATCACTTACTATGGAGCTTGGAAGCTTGAAACAAACCCTAGCTATGGAGAACCCTTTAGTTTTCGTCCTAATGAAGAAAATGGACATATTTTGCCATCTTTTTCCTTTTTTTAATCTTTTAATTACCAATGACCAAAATACCCTTAATACCTTTCTTTGAAAATTTTCATGTACAAGCCTATTTTTGTCCAAAATTTTAGAAATTGGTCAAATTTCTATTTAAGACCTCCTCATTAATATTCCAAAGTAATTTCATACTAAAAACTTCTAGAATGCAAGTTTTGCAACTTATTCGATTTAGTCCCTAATTTCAACTTAAGCACTTTATGCATAGAATTTCGTCACGAAATTTTCACACAATCATGCAATCATTTCATAAACCTCAAAATAATTATAAAATAATTATTTCTACCTCGGATTTGTGGTCACGAAACCACCATTCTGATTAGGCCCTAATTCGAGATATTACATCTTATCTACTTTGTACCTAACCTACGCACGGAAACAAACCGTACGCTTAGTTTACACTTAGTGGTATTAATATAAACTAATACTTAAAACAATAATAAGCCATGTACAAACATTTTAGCTTTAAGCTTTCATTTTAAAAATCTTAATGGCTTATTCGCTTTCATCTTATAATTCATAAATGTAATTAAACAATTCTTCATATACCTTTTATGATGTTCAATATTTTCATTAGTCATACATCAGCATGTCATTATATTCACTAACAGTCATCGTTTAGCCTTATTCATATGATTGAAAATAGTCAGACTATAATACCTTCATTTACCCCTATTAACATAACTCGGACTTGGACGGATACGCGGATCCAACCCACACACCAGGGATATTATACAGTGTTTCACTGGCCGAAGCCAGAATACACCGTAAAGGTAACAGTAACAGTCACAGTCAGGTACAGAGCACCTCTTCAGAATGAATCCGGAACAGTCACAGTGATCGACACATATAGTGTCTCATCGACACACAGTCGGAATATCCCTGAATACTTCTAATCCTATGGCATGCCAATTATATCCGACTAGCCCGACACTGTTAATAGGGTATTCAAATTATATCATTATAATACAGAAACAGTAACAGTTCCATTATAGCATTCTTTATACATTCTATAACGAGAATAACAATTACATTGTAATAAATCATTAAGCATAGTTTATAGAAATACAAACTGAAATTCTCGGGTTTATTCGATATCCTCGTTCACTTTCTCCTTTCCCTTTTTCGATGATGTTTCTGGTGCTACGTTGGCTACATAAAATTTAATATTTAAAATTATCAATATATGTTATTTAATAACACATTCTTTTATTTTCATATAACTTTTACTATATTTCCAATTAGGTCCTTCCACCATAACCATTCTTTCTCTTCAAATAAACCCTATATTTTCATTTTATACCTACTTTAAACAAGTTTCAACTCTTAATATTCAATATAAAACATCAATTCTACAATTTAAATAATTTAATCCCTACTATGACAAAACATATATCTCTCTTTACAATTTAATCATTCTCTCACTTCTAACTTGAATTTCTATCACTTAATATCATAATCCATCAATTTATTCAACTTTATCAACACCTAAAAATTCAATAACTTTCTAAATTTCAACATAACTCAATTAGTATTTCTTCCTAGGATTCCATAGACACCAAAATTACAAGAAAATGGATTAAATTGACTTACTAATCAAACTTGAAACTCCAAAACCCTAAATTTTCCTTTCTTCTTCTTTCACTTTTTCTTTCCCTTCTATTTTGTGTCTTCTGTTCTCTTTTATTTCTCTTTTATTTCTTTTATTTCTTTTATTTCTTTTATTTAATTACTTTATTATATTATATTATTATAATATACTTTAATCATTATTATTTTCTTATAAAATAAGTAAATACACATGTTTATTACATGTGTACCATTTATATTTTTACACATTTTATTTATTTTTACCACACATTTGTCACCTTATGACCTAATTGCTAATTTAGTCCCTGGACTTTCCTATAGTTTATAATTAAACCTTCACACTTTATTCAATCTAGTCCTTTCACTAAATTAACCTTAATTCAAGTTATTTCACTTAACCAAAGTCTAATCAACTACACTACTAGCTTCGTAAATATTTCTAATAAATATTTACGAATTCATTTTGCGAAAATAATGACCCAAAAATTCAATTTTTCAATGACCTTAAAATTTGGGTCGTTACACATAATCTATCAAGGAACTTCAAAATACACATGTATTCATCAATGGCATCATTCAAAATCTTTAACAATTTTGCAAAATAGCCCCTGGGCTAGCTAGTACTAGTTGCTACGATCACAAAAACATAGAAATCATTAAGAACGAAGTTAAAAATCATACCTTAATAGCAAAGTAAAGTTGCCGAAATTCCAAGATAAATAATGGCTAGGTTTTTGTTCTAAATTTGGTGAAGAAAGGGATTGAAAGATGAAGACTTATTTTGATTTTGTTTAATATAACATTATTTCATAAATTACTAAATTAACCTTAGTTTAAAACATCAAAACTCACTTAATAAATGCCCATAATTGTCCACTCATAATTAAAATCGTATATTTACCACATAAGGACTTCCGCTATTCAATTTCATAGGCATTTGATACCTTTAACTAATAGAACAACACTTTTACACTTTACGCGATTTAGTCCTTTTTACCAAATTAACCAACCAAACGATAAAATTTCTTAATGAAACTTTCACACAATCACATTATCATACTGTAGACATTAGAATAATAATAAAATAAATATTTTGACTTCAGATTTGTGATCCTGAAACCACTATTTTGATTTGACTAAAAACGGGCTATTACAATGTCCAATTTTCAAGTTAAATTACCCATTGGGCCAATTGTTTAACTTGAAATTTAATTTCCAAAAATTTAGCAAAATTTTTAATTAATTTGATTAATTTAATTTTACTTGATCAAAATTAATTTTTCCAAATGTCACTTAGATTTTCCAAATTAATTTTTTAAGAAAATTCTTTAATCAAATTCTCTAGTTGAACAATTCTCACGACCACCTAATTTAATTCCACATCAAATAAGTCAACTCAATTAAATTATTTCTAAATTCGTAGAATTTTTTTCTGATTCAAATGCAGTCCGATCGAGCTTTTTTTGAGCTATCGGAGGGACCAATCGGATATATACAATTAGGCTCTAGTAATTGAAATTATGTCCAAAAGCATCGTTCTGATAATTCACAATTACTTAATCATGGAGTCAGTCCACAAGAAGTACCATGATTGAAATGTAATAGCCCGATTTAGACCCTAATCGGAACAGTGGTTTCGGGACCACGAATCCGAGTTAGAAAAATATTTTAAAATCATTTTACGTGTTTATTATGTGTGAATTTATGTATATGAAATTTTCGTGATTTAATTTTATCGTTTGAGTGTCTGATTTAATAAAAGGACTTAATCGCGTAAATAGAAAATTTGGTGGTTATTTCTAAAAGGGGGCTAATTGCTATTGGCTTTATTTATGGGAGTCTTAAAGTTTTAAATAGCCCATTTGTATATTATTTGGACGGTAATAGGCTTATGTTATAAAGATTTTATAATAATTCATTAATGTTATAATTGTAAATTAAACTTTAAGTTAAAATAAACTATAATATATAACATAAAACATAAAATAAAGCCAAAATATGTGTTTTAATTCAAATTTCTTGCCGAAACAAAAGAAAAGAAAGACAAGCTAGGGTTCGGCACTTATTCAAGCTCAACTAAGGTTCGTTTTTGTTCGGTTTTTGATAATTTTTACGTTTTTGAGATCGTTGCTTCGAGTACTACAAAACCCATGCTTGAATTTTTTATTTTGATGAATATTTTGAGTTGTGCCATTGTTGAGAGCTTGTGATTTTTGTTGTTTGATGATGAAATATGAAAGATATGTTTTAGATTAACATGTTTTGTATTGGAGTTTTTGATGATTTTGAGTAATTAGGATTAAATTGAAAAAATAATAATTTGAGGGACTAAAATGTGAAATAAATGAAATATATAGATTTGTATGAGAGTGGGTAAAATTCGGCCCAACATGGGTATGCTGAAATTTTGTATATTTTGTGTTTTGTACAATAGGGACAAATTTGTAAAAAAATGTAAATGTTAGAGGTAAAATGGTAATTTGCCCATTTATGTGTTTTTGGACTAAATTGAATGAAAATATGTTTGAATGAGCTTAATTTGAATATGTTTAAATGAGCTTAATTTGAATATGTTTGGATCAAGAACCAAAGAAATCGGATTTGGATAGGGGAAAAACGAAAGTTGTCGACTACCTGCCATGTTCCGTTTTACATCGTCCGAGGTAAGTTTATAAGCAAATAGACGTGCTAAATTTTAGTTAAATGTTAAATATATATGTTGGTATGAAATGTATGAAATTATACATGCTATGGCCGAATATGAATAAGCTTGGCTACTACATTTCCGAGTTCGTTTAGACCGAGTTACGACACCCGAAAGCCCCGTATGAACCTTAGGAATAGTTAGGATACATATGTCATGACATAGGATTCCGATTGTGATGTGCAAGTAAGACCATGGCATCTATATGTGACTCCGATATATGTGTGCGAGTAAGACCCTGTCTGGGACAGTGGCATCGATATGTGATTACATGTAAGACCACGTCTGGGACGCTAGCATTGTACGATATATGTGTGATTATCCGAGTGTCCTACCCAATTCTGAATGGTTCATCGGGCAAAGGTAAATCATGTACGAATGTGTA
The DNA here is from genome assembly GCA_025698465.1 of Gossypium longicalyx. NCBI lineage: Eukaryota > Viridiplantae > Streptophyta > Magnoliopsida > Malvales > Malvaceae > Gossypium > Gossypium longicalyx. The sequence goes on from CM046999.1 coordinate 43,995,531, forward strand.
AAATGAGCTAAAACGACCAAGTATGAACTTAGCCTTTTACTTAATTGAAACAAGTTAAGTAAGTTTCTTGATATTTATTACAAGTTATGTAAGATATAAGTGAAGAATGTGAGTAGATATGAAAAGTATGTTCGGCTATATATAAGTATATATATATATGATGTTGAGTTTCAATTCATGAGTTTGTGTATATGAATGTAAGTATACTTGGTATAATGTCATTTTGGATTTGAAAGTTGAATGATATTATGCTAAATGAGATATATGAGCATTCGGCCAAGGTAACTTATTTGTGTAAAAGTATAAGTTATAAATAAATGAAATGATTTGTTTGAGACCAAGTATAATAATAATGTTATAAATTGGTTTGTTTTAAATGCTTTGATTATACTTTTGAATGGTTAATTTGCTTATGACTTACGAAGCTAAGTTAGCTTACTTTGTGTATTTATGTTTACCTCTGTTTTATAGATTTTGGATTCAAATTACGAGCTCGGGGATCGTCAGCAAAGTCTATCACACTATCGACCGACTTCAGTATTTTATAAACTGAATTTTTGAACCTATGGTATGTATAAGCTGGGTTATATTTTGAGATGTTGGATTTTGGTTTATGTATAAATCTAAGCCATGCAAAAATGGCTTGATTTCTATGTTTGAATTTGGTTATATTTGATCAGGGTTTAATTTCATTTTGGTTAAGATGCTATGTGCTATGAATGAATAGTATTGTGTGATGCTTGGTATAAAATATGATTTGGTATGAAATGATTATATATGGCTTATGATTACCTCTATAAAAATAAAAGCTTGGCATATATATGTATGGTTGATGAATGTGTTTGAATTATAGATTGTCTATGTAATTTTATATTTGGTTAGGCGATAAAATATAAGTGATGGTTATGAATTTGTTGAGATTAGATATTTATAATTATTAAACATGATGAATGGTTTGATGTTTTATTTGGTTTGGTATGATAAAGAATGTTTATACTGTAAATGTTATGTAAGGAAGTTGTTAAGGATGTTCGGATATATACATATATATATTGAAAATTTGATTAAATAGCTGAAGGTATATAACAAATTTGTTGAGTTGTATATGTGAAACATTGGTTGGATCTATGTTATATGGAATTTGCTCATTTTGACTAGGTTAAAGTGCTTGTAAAATGGTTTATGTTAGTCAAGTGAATAATATAAATATATATATTGGTTTATGATGTATATGAAATTCAGTCATTTGGTATGTTTATTTGTAATTGTATAATATTATTATATAGCTGCAAAGTATAGTTTAATTTAAGCTAAAATGTGCATGTTGAAAAGTATATATATACACATATATATAAATGCGTTGATGTTATTCTAGGAGACCAAATGCAATATTTTAAAATCAATAGATTTTGTTTGTAATGATTAATATTAAATGTGACTTGAGTTAACAAAGTTAGCCTAATGATGAACACAAATATGTGCACATAATTTTTGAATGAAATACATAGATTTGGAAGTGGTTATATGTGCATAATGCTTTGATATGTAATGTTGCATAATTCATTCATATTGTTGAGTTGTTAATGCCGTGAATGTTATTGAATAATGGGTTATATTATATGGTTTATTTGATTTAATATGTGCATGAATGAAGTATGAATTAAAATGCTTAATTTTATTAATTGTTCAAATATTACTAAAATGTTGATCTTATGATTTGAGTGATGTATGATTAAAGTAATAGTGGTATGATTTTGGAATATAGCTAGTGATAAATAAATATGATATCTGATTGACATGAGACATGTTATGATGTGATTTGTAAAGAATTTTAAAACTAGTTATATATGTTAACATTTGATTGATTTAAAAGTTTGAGCAAGTATATGCACGTGAAAAAAAATTGTATCTCGTTCGGTAATACCTCATAACCCTATTCTGACGACAGATACGGGTTAAGAGTGTTACATGAAAACTCCTTATTGTATACTCTTTACGAAAGCAATTCATCCAATTGCATTGTCCAATGACCTCGTCATGTGTGTGTTACCCTCATATGATATTTTTGGTTCTTTTGAGTTAAATCCATTCACTCAATACAATCTTATTTTATCTCATTGTCAACATTGTGTCTTCTTAATGATTAATATGATCACTATCAATAAATAATTTTAATAAATTGCTCGTTCGAAAACAAGCAACCCGTGGCCACATTCCATATTTATCAATCTACACAATGCCAATAAGAGGATATCATTAACTCTTTAATTGAGCTATGAATTTCATTGTTGCTAGTAAAGTCATGTTATACACAAATCATGTACCCAACATACCAGCTATGGATTCGATCATCTTTAGAGCATAAGCCTCCACTTATATCAAAGCACATGAGTTGCATACGCATGGTCAGTGGCTAACTCGGAATTTAGGTAAATCACACCATGAATGTCACAAGTGAATTAATTCACAAACGGATTCAGAATTAATTCATCTTGGGTCCAGTTCAATGTATCATTCTACCAATGAATACATTTATGTCTTTACCCACAAAGTCAACTACTCTGATAGCCAAGACTAGCCATCTCCCCAATTGGAATTGTAGACGACATAATTGTAACAGCCCGATTTCAGTAAAATCGGAATAGTTGTTCTGGGGACCACAAATCCGAGTCTGAAATAAAATTTGTTTTAATATTATTTTATGGTTTGCATTATGATAGGAATATCGTATAAAAATTTTGTTAAGAAAATTTTACCAATTTCATGATTAATTAAAAAAGGACCAAATTGCATAAAATGCAAAAGTTGAATTCTAGTAGCTAAAAGGATAAAATAGCTATGGAATTCAAAATTTGAGATCCTTATATGGCAAACATACCATTAAGAGGAGTTAGTAGATAAGTATGATGATTCATTTATGGAAAATTTGATAAAGAAAAAGACTAAATTGGAAAGTAAAAATAATAATAATAATGATAAGTAATTAAATAAAGAAAATATCATCTTTTTCATCATCTTTCCTAATTTTTTTATGGAAACCCTAGCTAAGAGAAGAGAACTCAAGCAAGCTTATTTGGCTTAATTGGGTAAGCATTCTTCTCTCGTTTTTAATGATTTTTATGTTTTCAAGATCATAATAGCTTAATCTAGCTATCTCGGGGATTAATTTGTAAAGTAATCAACGTACTAGGGTTTTTCCATGGATGAATATGTATGAATTATGAAATTTATGGTATAAAATGAAAGGTTGTTGATAGATAAACAACTTTTGTAAAGTGAATTTTGATGAAATTGTGATTTAGGGACTAAATTGAAAATTTGTAAAATTGATGGAAAAATTCTAAATTTTATGAAATACATGAGCTGCTATTGTGATATGTAAAAATTGACTAGGCTTGAAATAAAGATTAAATTGCATGAATTTCACTTTCCGAGCCTAGGGATGAAATTGTAATTAATTAAAAGTATAAGAGCAAAATGGTAATTTTGCCTAGGATGTAAATTGAATATGAATTGTATCAAATTAAGCTAAATTTACTCGTATAGATTCGAATAAATCAAATACGAAGCTAGATCGAGGTAAAAAAAAGTATCGGATTAGTACCATACAAACACAAACATTGTCGAGATAAGTTCTTGTAACTAAATTGTATATTTACGTGATATGCTTGATTTATATGTATGTGATTTGTATAATTGTTAAGTATGAAAATAAATCACATATCTGACAATGTCCAACATAAAATAAATCCTGTTTGAACAAATGAAATTAGATGGATATAGGGTTCCCGGAGTGGTTGTAGTTCTGCATATGTTGCGAACACACCATAACTCACATGAGCGTCCCATTATAGCTCACATGAGCATTTCGATATAAGCTCTCTTGAGCCTTTTGATTCATGAATCTTCCAAGTTTTCCGTTTATATGCTCTTATGAATATTTTGATCAGTAGTGATCCTACATATGTTGCGGACACACCGCAGCTCTTATGAGCATCCTGATATATTGCTATCAGGAGCTTCCTAACTAAAAGCTCTTTCGTGAGCTTTCTGATAATAGCTCTTCGGATTTATCCTTTAAGCTCGCATGAGCTTTCTGATTTAAGCTCTTAAGCTTCTCGTTACAAGCTCACATGAGCTTTCTACTCTTTAGCTTAGAAGAGCTTCCCGTTTAAATGCTCAATGAGCATTCCTGAATATGAATTAACGGAATATAGTTTGAACACTTTGTGTGTACTACCCGTGTATCCATCGATACTTTAAATTATTCAACAGGCAAAGTTCTAATATGGAATATTATGAAATTGAGACGAAATGTTATGAGTATATACTTGAAATACAAAGATATGAAGTGTTCATGTTTCATGGATATTTGATGTGAAAAGTATATGTATATGGAAATTGAATATTGATAAGCTCATAAATGTTTCATGATATTCATGTGAATCACATAACTAACGTGCTTGATGAGGATATGTGTTAGGGCATTTGGTCAAAATTGCTTGAGTATGCTTTGTATGCTTACCTTAAATGCAAACAAATGGTAAGTTAATTTCTTGTTATGCGAACTTACTAAGCATTAATTGCTTACTCTGTTTTATTTCCTCTATTTTATAGTACTCGGAGGCTCATAAAGGTTGGAAGTTGGTCGGAGCTATATCACACTATCCTACAGCTCATTTCGGTATAAATAGCAAAAATTTATTTTGAGTATAATGGCATGTATAGGCTAAAATGGTCAAAGATGGCATATATGTGTTTGGTTGGGATTAGCCATTGGTATGGCTTGTAAATGGTATGTTTTGATAAATAAAATGGTCTTAATATGCTTAATGTGTGTTTGAAATGGATGATTAACGAAAATCATATAGGGATATTGATTATGATAGTAAAATTAATAGAACATGCCTATATGTACATATGATATTTTGGTAAGTATAAATACTTGAACATATGTGTTGATATGTCTTACATAAAAATTATTTTGGCTTGATTTGAATGATTTATACTGGATGGAGAATGTGTTTAAATGTTATTGTAGGTGAAAGACAAGTTTGGGTGAGAAATAAAGCTTGAAAATGGCCTTATTTTGTCCACACAGGTAGAGACACCGGCGTGTGTCTCAACCATGTATGACACACGGCCATGCGCACGGGTGTGTGGATCAGCCGTGTGTCCCCTATATCTTTAAAATTTCAAAACAGAATGCTTAGGTATTTTCACACGGGTAGAGACACAGGCGTGTGACTTGGCCATATAGCCCCTGCACCTAATTAATGTAAATTAAAATGTTCACATGGCCTAGAACACGGGCGTGTGGCTTGGCTGTGTAACCCAAGTCATTAACCACCCTAATTTGGACACGGGCTGGGATACGGTCATGTGTCCCTATTTCGAATGTCTACACGACCTAAGACACGGGCTTGTCTCTCGACTGTGTGAGCCACACGGCCTGATCACACGGGCGTGTGTCTCCTACACCTTGAAAAAATTTTGGGATTTTGCGAAAAATTCTCTAAGTACCTGGTTTAGTCTCGACTTATTTGTAATGTTTATTTTGGGCTTCAACGGCTCATAAAAGGAACCATATGATTGATTATGAATAAATTCTGATATAGTGATAAATTATATGAAATATTTGTTATATATTCTGTAAATTCCGGTAATGCTCTGTAACCTTGTTCTGGCGACGGATATGGGTTAGGGGTGTTACAATAATAATCCTTCTCAGTATTTGAATCAAATGCTCACTTCGATTCATTTACGAGATTAAGGACTTATTTAGATTATCTACTGAGGTAAGTTATCTTTCTCGTAATGTAAACGTTCTTGCAATGCCACTTATCTTCAGTTTGAACTTGGACAATCAATGAGCTAATATTTGCTTGTCACAATTTCGCTATGCATGCAAAATATAAAAGATAGAAATACAAAAGACATAATAGTGAAATGTGAAATTAACTTTATTTATTTATTCATCATTCAAATAAATAGAAAAGAGTTACATGTTTACTACAATATGGGCACATTTCCAAACAATATCCCACTTGCCCTAGTGAAGTAAATGTGTCATGTTTCGCATTATCATATCCTCGACGTGTTTGTTAAAACTCCTAGCTACAAGAGTCTTAGTAAACGGATCCTCAAGGATATTTTCAGAAGCTATTTTCATCACATCTACAGTTCTTTCGACTACTGCCTCTCGTATCAAGTGATACTTCCGATCAATGTGTTTCGTCCTCTTGTGACTTCTCATTTCCTTAGTATTGCAGTACTGTTATCACAATACAGTTTTTATAGCTTTTTCCATACCGGGAATGACTTCAATATCAATTAAGAACTTTCAAAGCCATATTGCTTCTTTTGTTGCAAAACATGAAAGATAGAAATACAAAAGACATAACAGCGAAATAAGAAATTTATTTATTCATCGTTCAAATACATAGAAAACAATTACATGTTTACTACAATATGAATATATTTCCCAACACTTTAATTGTTGATTTCTCTCCCTCATTCGTAAGAGTAGGGGAGAGGTGATCAAATATGGTACCTTGATGAATTGTATAAAAGATTGGCATTTTGAGGTTTATGTGTCAAATGCATTTGCTAAATTGGTAAATGAATGTTGAATGGCACAAGTACCTAAGTTAACATGTAAATATAAGTAATGTTTGCATATTTATGATAAGATAGGTTCAAAAAGTGTGCCGGTAATGGTATCAATGGTTTTGAAGATTGGTATTGAATTTATTTGAATTATATTGATCAGTTGAATAGGTACTAAATTGGATTTTGTTGTAAAACAAGGGCTACGCCACGATGTCGATCCCTTAATGTCACAACGAGATCAAATCAGTATGTTGCATCACGACAAGGAACCCTCGACATCAAGATGTCAACTCAACATTTTGAATTCTTTACAATTTTGTCTTAATTCGATCTCGGGATTGCAATAGAGCTTTCACAAGCTCATATAAAATCCGAAAATAATTATATATCATATTATATGCATGTATTGCTCGTAATTAAATGCACAATGGTATAAATTAAATGTATTTGATCGTAGTTGCTCCGATAACAAATGTGACATCTTGTAGCTCGGACCTAGAGATCAAGTCGAGTATGGGGTGTTACATTAACCCTCTAAAAAATTTGTTATAGCATTGAAGTTATTATTATTATTGCATACAAAGTGTGTTTAAAATTATGAAATAACTTTAAATCCATTAGAGAATTGACCAAAAAAATTATAAAAATTTTATCATTGACCAGATATTGGTAAATTATATAAATAGTCACCCAACTATTAGCATGTTTCTATTTTGGTCACCCAAGTTTAAATTTTTTTTTATTTTGGTCACTAACATTATCCAAATTTAATATTTTGGTCACTCATCCATTAGATCATTAATAAAGTGCTGATGTAACCATTTTATCATTAGCATAATAACAAATATAGGCCTCCAATGTTTACAGATTCTATTAGTTTGCTTTTAATTTTAAAAAACTCAACAAACTTAACCCTCAACTTTACACATTATGTCAATTCAATCTTGACTTAAAAATTAGAAAATAAAATTTTAAAAACTTTAAGAAATAAAAATAATAATTAAAAGTTTTTTTATTAAAAATTAACAAAATTTTATAAAAATACATACAAAATTATAAATAAATAAATACTTATTTTTCTCTTTCTCCAACATAAAATTTATTTATTAAAATAATAATTTTATAAATAAAATAAGTGTTTTAAAAACCCACAAAAGACTTAAACCAGATTTATATTTATATTTTATAAATAATAATTTATTTATTATATGTTTAGCACTATTCGTTAGTCCTTGCCAAATTTGGTGAGTATTGAGTACCAGCTTTGCACACAACCACCAACACCAATAATTATTACTCCGAAATCCTCAACTTTCATATTCTTCATTGTCATGCCATCAAACTAAGAATGGGTTGTGGAGCTGCCGACATAGGCTTCCACCTACTGGTTCTCCGAGATCTCACCTTCACCTATATATCCACAACCATGTCACCCTCAAGCACAACCTCAAATGCACTCGTTTTGGACTACAATTTTAAAACATCAATTCTTACCCTTTTCGATCTCAAGCTATAGTTTTTGACACAACCTAAAGATGGTGTTTGTTAATGTTGAAAATAAGAAAAAGTTAGAATATGGTTAAGTGTTCTTCATGTTTTTTTTTCCTCTTAAATTAGTTTATTTATAAAGTTATTGTTTTAATAAATAAATGTCTTGTTAGAAATTGAGAAAAACAGATATTCAATTATTTATAAATATTTTAATAATTTTCTATTTGTTTTTATCGAAAAATAAATGTTTAAATAGTTTTTTATTTTTTTTATTTTTAAGAATCAAGACTAAATTGATATAATGTGTTAAGTTGAGGGTTAAATTTGTTAATTTTTTAAAAAATTAAGACCAAATTGATAGAATTCGTAAATATAGGAGGATTAAATTTGTTATTACGTCAATGAAAAGCAGCCACATCAACACTTCTCTAATGATTTAACGGATGAGTAATTAAAATATTAAATTTTAATAACATTAGTGACTAAAACAAAAAATTTTAAACAGAGGTGATAAGAACAGAAACATTATAATAGTTGTGTGACTATTTATAGAATTGATTCAAATTCATTTTAAAAAATAATTAAATACTGCTAATATATTTTTTTAAGGTATTACTGATACCATTAAAACTTGACTTGACTTAATGGAAAAGCAAAGTAGAAATTGGATTTGGATTTGGATGAAGGATGTAACTTTTTTTAATTCCTTGTTAGGGCTTTCTTGGATTCGTGTCTAAAGCAAGGAAAATGACTCTTACCTATCATTATTTTTATATAAAGAGAAATTCAATTACTTCTTAAATTTTAAAATTATTCTTATTAACATAAATCTATTAATATTATTTTTATCTCTTACATTTTAATGAATTGTGTTTTTTAAACGTAAATAAAAAACTATAGAAAATTATTTATTAAATTCATTAACTAGCTGTTTTTCCAAAATATTATTTTTGTCACCATTAAATTTACAACTTAAAAATATTAGATGATAAATATCATAAAAAAAATTATTACGAAATTAAAAGAAATTGATGTTTACCATGTGTGCCTTTTCAAATAAAATTGAAAATTTATAATAAAAAAAAAATGAGAGAATACCACTTATCACATATACAGTCTATGTGCCTTGTTAGATTAATTATATATATATATATATATATATATATATATATATATTATAATATTTTTTTATTTATATAAATATATTATAGATTTTGAGATGTTTGTATTTTTATGTAATGTTATGTTTTGCGTAGTAATTAGTTATTTTTATATGCACTATCTGATATTGTTGGACTTGGATATAGTAATCTGCATTTTTTGTTACTTTTATATTATAATAACTATTATATATAGAGATAATTTTTGGTACAATAATATTATATATTTTTTTACTGCAAACAGTTTTTAAAATATATCATATGTTTATCTTTTAATATTTTATTATACTTTTATAGAATATTTGTCAACTCCTAATCTTATTTGTAAAGTCTAAAAATTTTGTAACAGTTTATCAAATATTTTATCATATATAGAGAGAGAGACTTAACTGTTTGAAAAACAATTAATTGAATTTTAGTTCGATTGACATAAATATTGCTGTCAATCTAGGAAAATATAGGTTCAACTGCGCTGAAGCACATTATCTTTTTATTTATGAGTTGGAGAGGAACTATAGGTAGTTCTAATAATTAAAGATTTTTCAATTAAGACTCTTTTGCAATTGTCCAAAATTGATACAATCAATTCCTATCATGTTGTTTAAAGTTTCATAAGCTTCTTCAAGTTTCATAACCTTATTCTTTCAAGGAGAAATAATTATATGAAATTGTGATTCCACATCATTTTTATCATTTTCTAATAGAAAATTGATAAATTAAAATTTTCCTTTTTCCTTTTAACATTTTTAGTTGAATTTAAATTTTTTAAAAAAGAAAAAAATTGAAAATCATAAGAAAAAATCTAATTTGTCATTCTGAAATTACAATTTTATATAAACCTTTCTATTCTTTCAAGTTAAATTCCTAATTAATAGTAAACTTTTTTTTATGAAAATTAATAGTAAACTTTTAAAAGTAACGACCAAGTTATTTAATTTTTAAGAAAATAACTAAGAAATTTTATTCAATTAAGATTCTTGTCTAATTTTCCAAAACTGAAGTTCCATAACTATTTTCATCTTCATTTATTGCCTATATTTAAAGTTTGTGGTTGTTTCTTTTAATAATATCATCTTTAAATTTTAAACATATATATTCTTTTAAAAATATAATATATTTTACTATTACACCCAACTAAAAATATAATCGAGCCGAATCCAAATACTGACAAACTCGAACTGAATTAAACATTTTTTTTTTTAAGTTGGAACTCTATTTCTCGTTTTATTTTTCCAATAAATCATGTTTAGTTTCTTTTAACAAATTTTATCCTTTTATGAAATTATTATATCCACTAATAATGTTTCAAAATTTTTTTTGTTTTTAACTATCTCTTATATTATTTAGCTTTTGAAGGTATCCTTTATACATTTTTAATCTTTATTGTATTATACTTATATTTGAATTATTTTATATTTTATAAATTTAATAGGTTAATAATTTATATTATATAAAATATAAGGTATCATGTAGGTTTTATTGCGTGTTTTGGTTTGTTATTTTCATCTTTTTATATAAAATTTAATATGTTAAAATTTTATATTATATTCCATATTTTATAATTTTAGTTTTGGTTAAACTCTTCTATTAATATCTATACATTATGAAAGTTATGAATTCAGTCCCTTTACTTTTTGAAGTCGTCAATTCTAGTTTTTGTATTTTTAGAAATTTGAAATTTTGGTCATTAATAGTCATGAACTATGTGTAGGGTTGTAGATCTAATCCATTTTCCTCAATTGGATCATTTTAAGGCTCTATACTTTTGAACTTTAAAATTTCAGTTTTGACGCAAATGCGTCGTTAATCTATTAATTGATTTTTTAGTGAGTAATATGTGAAAATAAGAAGCTAACATGACATTACACATATGATAATGTATTTACTACATCAACTTATTGAAATAGCAAAACTTAAATTGATGGATTTAACAATCATTGTTTGATGAATACTGAAATTTTAAAATTTAAAAAATACAGGACTAAAAATATCAAATTAAAGTATAAAGATTAAATCCACAAATTTTCAAACTACAGGGACTGATAAAAGAATTTAACCTTTAATTTTTTTTACCAGAAAATAATAAATAATAGTAAATTATTTTACTCAGCTGTCAGGTCTGCTAAAATAAAATAAAGCGTGAAATTTCTTGTAAACGAAGGAACCTGGTTTCTTCATCATCAATCAAAAATACTCGATATATGTTTCTTCAATTCATTTCATTTCATTTCGTATCGCCCACGAAAACACACTGTTTTTTGTATTTTCCGTTTCCCCAAACAACTATCTCTCTATGGGTCGTGAAACTTCTTTAGTTGCAGATCCAGGACCGACCGCGGTGGCGACGGCGACGGCGAAGGCGGCAAAGACTGGCAGTTCAGCGACGGCCTTAGCACCTGGGTTTCGATTCCATCCAACTGATGAAGAATTGGTTAGCTATTATTTGAAAAGAAAAGTTACGAACAAGCCTGCCAGGTTTGATGCTATTGCCGAAGTTGATATTTACAAGCATGAACCTTGGAACCTTTCAGGTTGAGCTTTTTATTTGTTCTAACTATATTTTTTTAGATTGGCTGCTAAAATTTTACAAGTTATCTTCAATTTTATTTTCCACTGTTATCTTCAATTTTGTTTTCCATTATTGGTAAAGTTTTCTTTTCCGAAAGCATTTCTTTTCTTTGGGGGAGGTTTCTGAGCTGAAAATTTGAAATTATAATGAAATATTTGGTTTTCAATTCATTTCCATTTTTGAGTTTTCTCTACTTGGCTAAATGCAGTATTATTCGAACTGGTGATTTTAGAAGGGTTTTCTATTAAAAGTTTAAGAATCTATGGATGGGGCTTTTTTGCTGAGCCAAAGAAAAAAGAATTGGGGTTTTTTGTTTTTCTGTATTTCTTTAATAGCGTAATGCAGTATCTTTGGCTATCAATTTTTTCCAAGAAATGGGATTTTTATTTTCACTTTCTTCTTTCAGTCCATATAGTCTTTGTGAATTTCTATTATATTTATTTATTTTGGTTATTTTTGTGAGAACTTTGCTATCATTATTACACTGTTCTGTTGAGGTTTACTGGTTTTGCTTTTGTTCCGACCCCCGGCCGATCGGGTATTTCACTTTCCTGCACCACATCACACAGCATTGTACTCACAGGCCGGTGTTATTCCCTTGGATGCCTACCCAAAACTATGCCTGTCTAGGCTAAAACCAGCTTGTGGGCACGATGCAGGGAAATGAGAGTATCCAAGCAGTCGGTGGGTCATGACAGCTTTAGTTCCTTTTAAGCTGTGGTGCTGAAGTTTCTTGTTGGTGGCTATTTTTCAGACAAGTCAAAATTGAAAACCAGAGACCAGGAATGGTATTTCTTTAGTTTATTGGACAAGAAGTATGGCAATGGGGGAAGAATGAATAGGGCTACGGGCCAAGGGTATTGGAAGGCCACGGGGAAGGACCGAGAGGTCCGTCATAATTCGCAGCTTATTGGAATGAAGAAGACGTTAGTCTTTCATAGTGGGAAAGCTCCTGATGGATTGCGAACCAATTGGGTTATGCATGAGTACCGGCTCATTGAAGAGGAATTGGAAAGGATTGGAGCATTGCAGGTATGAGACTGTTTAAATTAATATTAATAGTGAATGATGATTTATTATGTATAGCTTCGAGAATTGATGTTACAGATTAAGTTATCATGTACGTTAATGATTGCTTCTCATTTTAGCTATATTTAGGACAGCAAAAGATATAGAATTTTAACATGAAATAGTAAATGTTGTGCCTTAGGTAATGGATTATGCTTCATTAATCTGATTATGCGAGGAGCGGACTTACTTGAGATGCATTTTTTTGCATGGGGAGAAAACGAGTTGTGAGAAATGACGAGAAAAGTTTGAATTGTTTGTATATCTGTTGTCTTTGTTTAATCGCAATCTGGCTTCTGAGAAAATTTAGGAAAAGAATAGTAAATGTGATTCCTATTGTCATGTGTTATGATGTTTCTTCAAGTACTATGTCTGACATTGCATGTTGCATGTATACCTGGAGGTAGGCATGAAGATATGACCCTCTAAGGACCCTCAGTGTCTGCATACGTACCGGCATCCAACACTCACACTTGAGCCCAAGTAACATAAGAGTCTATGTAGCATGAGTTGAGATGAATTCAAACTTGTATTCTGTAGGGTTATTAGTATTTTGAAACCTTATGTTTACGAGTCCTACAGTTTCCTCTACAACCGAACTTTGCAATTGTACTATCAGAAACTAATAAGAATTGTCCCCCCCCCCCTTTTTGGTGGATTAGGGCTATGTGCTATGTAGAGTAATTCATAAGAATAATATTGGACCACCAAATGGAAACCGGTATGCACCTTTCATTGAGGCGGAGTGGGATGATGGTTCGGCCGCTTTGGTTCCAGGATTAGACACCGAGGATGATGTTGCAGCTGGTAATGATTCGATAGCCACAAATGATGTGGCAGCTACCGAGAATGCAGCAACTGAAAGCAATGGCGTCCTAAGGATCAGTTCTGAGCAGGTTCATGCTTTATCTTTCTTGCTACTGCATTATTATAATATCGAACTGTATCATGGATGCTCATATTTTTTGAAATGTTGAACTTCTCTTTAGATCCTCACTTTGATGACATCGCATTCTAAACCCCAAACCTAAACTCTGAACACATAATTGTATAATTCTACACTTATTTTATGTGTCAAACACACACCGAAATCTGGCAAACTCGAGTCCGAGCAACATAAGATAGTTTCGACACTCTTATTGATTTAGTTATCTCCATGGTTTAATCATTAATGCTAGTGTTATATTAACTGAATGTAATATGCCTCGTATTCTTAAGCCTTGATCGAAGAATTGCTTCTAAACTCTCTTTTATGACAGCAGGACATTGAACATCCAGACGAGGATGCTCCGCCTAGTGATGATGTTCCGAAAGAGTCACCGAATGAGAGAACTGATGACTGTACTTTGTTACCTCCATGCAAGATCGAGAGATCGGATGATTGCCCGCCGCTATGCATGCCTAATCGAGAAGCACCCTTATCTCTATTTGGGCACAAGAGAAGGCGGCATAACGATTTTGGTCCAAACCATGCAAATGTTACTGAGAATTCAACTAGAAATGTTACCGAGAATTCAACTAGAATGACTCAAGATCGTTGGTCGTCGACGACAACAACCACCACCACCACACCACCACCACCATCATCCGCGACAACAATGGCAGTTTCTGCACTCCTGGAATTTTCGTTAATGGAATCTATGGAACCCAAAGAGAATCATCATGTTCCTCCTACGCCAAAATACAATGCGACGACTAATCTAAATTCCATGGTGCCTCCTAGCTGCATGAAACTTATCAACGATTTGCAAAAAGAGATCCACAATACCTCCATTGAGAGGGAGACATTGAAGCTCGAAATGATGAGTGCTCAAACTATGATCGACATTCTACAATCGAAAATAGGTTTTCTTAGCAAGGAAAACGAGGATCTAAAGAAGAGCAACCGAGACGTGTAGTACAGGAGCCTAGGTTCTTTCCGGTTCCTTGATTTCCTTTCCTTAATTATGCATGTATTATTGTTCACCGGCACGATTGTAAACTTCAGATGACATTAACATTCGGTTTGTTGATGAAAAATGTTGTAGCTTTCCTCCTTATTTAATCCTCGGTTAATGAACATTTTAAAATGTTTCCAGATTTTTTCCGTTGTAAAATAAATAGAGGATTGTTGCTGAGAGAGAGAAACTATGCATGATTTTGACTCGAATAGGAACAGATCTCGTAAAGGAACCAAAGCTCGACTTTAGACGGGTCTAGACCGGACTTTCTATTAAAATGTAACTGCAAGAATTTACAAAAACTAAAACTACTACATTTCTAGTACTCCGAACAAATCAAAGAGTGATTTTTATTCAAACTACAAGGATCATTAAATAACACAACGACAGCCACACCCTCATCACATTAAACCTAAAATGGAACTAAAATTCCCATAAAGCATGAAATTTCTTTCATCTTTCCCCTAGACGCCTTGCATCTCCTACTCTTCCCAAAAGATGGTCCTCCGACCCGGTTACTCCCTGCCCCTCTTGGAGCCACTCTTTCGGGACCTTGTGTTTCCGCGTTTGCCATTGGAACTGCCTCCAGAACTGACTTGGGCAGTATTGGCAGGGTGAAGAGGCACATGATGCCCAGGAACCAAAGCAGGGAACCCAACAGCAGGGATTCTACAAAAAGCAAACGATGATAAATAAAAAAAACCCTGCTCAATAGGCTTAAAAGAATAAGCTACCAAAGTAGCAACAGTGTACAAAAAGCATTGAGTTTCTCCGAGGCTGCAGGAAGACGTTCATCTTCATTGGATAAGAATCATAATAAGCCACACAACAGCCCTCCTCTTGAAACCCATACGTCAGTAAGAGTTCATACAAAGAGGAAAAATGAAGTAGAAACACACTCGCAGAGGCCATGAACAAGTATCTGTTTGTAAAGAGGCGCTCCGACTCGTTATCGTTTTTGAATTAACCATATCTAATGCATATCAGAACATAGATACAGTAATATGACCATTTCAAATGCATGAAAAATTTAGGAAAAAAATGAACATACACATGTTGAACACATAATTTTAGACGTTCAAACCCAAGTCCAATAACATAGCCTACTAAAGAAGACTTGCAGCCCACATTCATACTATTGTAATATAAACGGAAAACTTAGGAGAAAATGAACAAAAGCATGTCGAGCACCCATCATATGGGTCATTTAGGCTTGATACGAGTAACATGGTCCATTTGTGAAGATAAGAAGTCTACTTTCTTGCCCATATAATATTAAACCAAAGACAGAGAAAGCAAGGACAGATGACATATGGAACCATTTCATACCCAACAAGAGCACGGCAGACTCCTGCTTGGCCGAGGATGCATCAAATGCACAACCCTTATGCAAAGTAAGACGAAGAGCTTGATTCTCAGCAATGAAGCACTGAAGCACACGGCTCAGTCGTCTACATTCCCCTTCTAAATACCTACTCTTTATCTCAAGATCCTTGACATACATCTTCTTCCTCTCCCTTGATCTCACAGCTGCATCTCTGTTTCTCAACTGCCTGAAAAAGAAAACATTCAGATCCATCAATTGCAGGTCACACTCTAAATACATGGGTTTGTATGAAAATTGAAAAACACTCGGAACCAGGTTGGATCATTACTGAGTCAAGCTCGTGAGATCAAGTGAGTTGAATTTAAGTATCTTAAGTCGAGTTTGAAGTCAAGCGTGAAAATCAACCTTACTTTTTACGGGATAAACAAGCTTAACCAAATAAGCTTGAGCAATTCAACTTTCATCTTCAATCAAACTCAAGCATTAAAATTAAAACTTGATTGAGCTCGAATGAAGCTTGAGTTTCTGAGGCAAGCGGTTACACTCTAATTCAAAATAGGCATGCAACTAATGAGTTCGAAATAAAATACAACTTTAATGAACAATAGAGAAAGATGATAAATTGGGAAGATCAATCAAGCTTTAAAAGTAAAACTAGATTGAGCTTGAGTTCCTCAGGTAAGTCATTACACCTCTACTTCAAATTGGACATGCAACTAATAAAATTGAAACAAAATGAAGTTTCAAAGAATAACAGATAAAGACGATAAATTGGGAATATCAATTTATACCTTCTCTGTTTCTTAGCAATGGGATCGTCTTTATCGACGTCGGTGTGGGTCTGGCTCTGTTTGTGCAAATCAGCACCGTCGACGCCAGCCACATCGCCGCCGCTACTAGGAGGTGAATCAACCAGTAAATCGGCCAAGAAATCATCATCGGAGACAGGTTGAGTCTCAACCCTATGATCAAAATTATCATCCTCCATCAAAACCTTCTCGATCTCCCCGATCCACGAAGACACCGCCGGTTCTTCATCGGGATTCTGGGTCGAACAAGGTTGAGGAGGAGGTTCCGTTACCGGTTCCGGTTCATTATCTAAGATATTCCCGAAATCGGGTAAGTCAACCTCGAGCAGAAGGGTATCCCAATCGATTTCCTCCATGAAAACCCAAAGATTTATGAAAGGGTAAATTGAAGTCTAATAGGATTTACAGAGGAGGGAGCATGTTTAAGATGGGAAGGAAAGTGAATGACACATGAAATTGAACCGATCAGAAGATACAAACAAACACCTTTTGAACTTTGTTTCCTTGGAGACGAAGGCTGCGATTTTGCTGAATTGTTTATAAGGAAAATATTAATTAATTCCATGAATAGATGGATCGGATTCGGCTCGGGTAAGACCCATAGAAAAAACCTTTAGCCCTAATTCACTATCTCCATTCCGAGGCTTGTAGGGACTTGGGTGGGCCAGGCCTATTGAGAATTAAAAATCAGATTTTTTTTATTGAAACATTAATTACACTAAAAATAAATAAATACATTTTCTTTATAAAATAACTATCCCTAAAAAAAATTTCATTTATTATTTTAAATTTTAAATAAAATGTCTTTCTAAAAATACATGTTTCATTAATAGATGGGGCTAGCTATGATATATTATAAAATATCAATTAATATTAATTTAATTGTTTTCATTAATTAAATTTTGTGTTGATAATTTTAAGCCACATTTTTTAAGGTTCCTAATCTTGTTTTGAGATATACAAACATTGAAGCTAAAAATGCTTCAAAGGAACTTTGTCTCAAGACAAAAGGCCCAACTAATATCAGAGAAAATGTAAGCTTGAGGGGAGCCTTGTCTTGAGACACAGAGCAAATTGTCCCAGGATAAGCCATTTGTGTATTGAGACTTCTAGCTCCAATGATCATATTTTGCTCTTCCTATCTCAAGACACAGTGCTGCAAGTTGTATTAAATGCTCAAAATAAATGCTTTCAATGGCTAGAAACTCTCTCCAACAACTCCAAACGTCCAAAAATAAATCAAATGGTATATATTCAAGTCAATAACACTTGAATACATAAGACCATCCAAGTATTGTAATAAAGAGAAAATCATCAAATTCTTTATTTATTCATTTTCTCTTCTATATGTCTTTTTAGATGCTTGTTATTAAATATATTTATCGTTCTCATTTCAATTCTTTGAAAGAGCTTCACACTTGTAAACAAACACTTTTGAGAGGTCATTGTTGTTTACATAATTTCTTGTACTTGCCAAAAGCAACTTACAATTTTTAAGGCCTAAAACCTTATGTAATTTGTAAAAGGGTTATAGTTAAGTTTTGTCAAAGCTAGAGGGTTCTAATTTAGTCACAAAAGCTAATTGGAGATTCTATTTTAGCCTTGTGAAAAAGAGAAGGTTGTAAAAGTTATAACTTTCCATTGAAAGGTATTAATTCAAGTATAATGAATTGAGAAAATAATTTGTTAAGATATACCAAAGTAGTGGAGGTAAGCAATTGGAACTGAACTACTGTAAATCGAATTGTACATGCTTTTTTTCTATTTCCTCATCATTTAAAAAATTTCAACAAAGAATTTCAAAATCCCAATTTAGCATCCTATGGGTATTTTCGGGCCTAACACTTACATCATCCTTGGCGACAACATTATCATCCATTGTCAATAGCATATCCCTTGAATTACTATATTTCTTAACCCTCTCATGAGTCTCTGGTGGAACATATTAACCATTTATCTTATTCGCTATCTCAACTCCATATCTTAACTGAAACTCGTTCTGACACCAACTATTACGAGCTTGGACTTTATTAAAAATAAATTACTAAAAAATATTTTTATAATTCAATTTGAATAAATGTTTAACCCTTTCAATTCATTGTTGTTTTATTTAAAAAATTGCAAATATAAATATAATTAAAAAAAATTTTATGAATTATTATTTTAATGGTATGACATACCAATTATCAATTTTATTTTTATTTAATTTCATTATTACAAATATGATACACCTATAAGTACACTACAAATGTAAATATGCCTGGAGAATTAAAAGAAGAAAGGACGTAAAGCGAAAAGTAGTGGAGCTGTGATCCTGACCGATTCACCCAAAAAAAATTATTTCATTGTTAAAAAATAATAAAATATATTTTATATTAAAATTTTATATATTTTTATAATTAAATTTAAAATTTATTCCCACCGAGCCGGGCGGACTTCAGATATAAAAACCTATTTTTCCAAGCTAATTACTATTACATCACCACATTCTAAATTTAGACCAAATTCAAGAGAAAACCAATCCAAAATATTTTTCTCAATAGTTTTTCTCTTAACCCTAGATTTTTCAAAGCACACTGTTACGAACCACGACGTCGTTTGGTGGTGCGCGTTTGATTCACCTTTTAAGCCGCTACATAAAAGATTCATTACCATACAAAACCTGACTTGTTTCTCCTCTTCCTCTGAACGCCGGCCTCTCAAACTCCAACCAAGGAAGCACCAAACATTTATTTGGTAAACTTTTTATTCATTTCTTAAGACTTCTGCTTGCTTTTGTTATCTGGGTTTCTATGGTTCAATAATATATGTAAGATTTTCTGATTTTCATAAATTTTCTGGGTTTTTCCTTGTATTAGCAGAAAGGTTAAGGTGGTGAACTTGAGCTTGTTTATGCTGTTATCTTTCTGTTTGTGATGGCATTTTATAATTTCATATCCAATTTTTTGAACCTTGTTGTGGGGCCTCTTCTTTGGTTTCTATTGACCTTTGTTTGTAGTTGAAGTTGAGTAGAAATTTAGGAGTTTGCTTACTATAAATGCTTGAGAAATATTCAAATATAATTTGTGATGAACAACAAGTAGTATAAGAGTAGTTATCTTTAAGCATTCCTTAGTGAAATATGTTATTATGCACGAGAAATGGATGAATATATATATGTAAATAGTTACATATATATTTATTTAATTTGGGAATTGTATGATTCTTTATTTGTCTGGTTGATATTTTCTTTATAGGTTAAACTTAGTTTGATCTATCTTTTTCAATGCAGAGTTTCTTCCTCTGGTTTCATCATCAATCCATTTTTTTCGCTTTATAATGGCAACTAGTAAGTTTCATTCTTTTTTTTCAGCCTTTAGTATGTATAAATATTTTATTCTTCTGTTGATATGACTAAGTTATTCATAACATTACATGGCTTGTATCTCTGTACATTAGTATCGATAAATCTTTAAAATTTATCACTTATATGGTTTTGGTGGTTCCCATCACTATGGAGTAAACATATCTACTACAATCACGAGTCTCATACCTGTGGTTTATACAGGGCTACAGTTTGAAAATTCATGTGAAGTTGGAGTGTTTTCCAAGCTGACCAATGCTTATTGCTTGGTTGCAATTGGAGGGTCTGAAAACTTCTACAGGTGAGCTTGTCTTCTATAGCCCTTTTTTCCCTGTTTTAACTAATGTATTAAGCTTATATTGGCACCTTGCAGTGCTTTTGAGTCTGAGTTAGCGGATGTCATTCCTGTCATTAAGACCTCTCTCGGCGGCACTAGAATAATAGGAAGGCTCTGTGCTGGTAAGAATTTTTTAAGACTCATCTTATCTGACGTTGTCAAGAAAAACAGAATAGAAGGCAAACCGGTCCAACCTTCTGTTTCCACTCCAACCAGTTTAACTAACTGGTTTTATATTTTTATGTCTAGATACTATTTTAATGTATAATAAATATTAAATATGGTTTATAATTAACACAAAGTACATTTGGCTTAATGGTAATTGGTAAGATCTTTATTATAAAATCAAGAGGTTAATGGTTCAAATCTCATTGATTAGGAATAAAGTTTTGAAAACAAGAAGAAATATATATTTATAAAGCTGGATTTTTACTGGTTCAGTCTCGTTTTTTTAATGGTTGGTTCTTTCTTGGCTGGAGTATTACCCTACTTTTATATAGTCAACAAACCAGATATCCTACTGTTCTTGGTTCAATTGATCGGTCTTGTCCAAGTTTTATTCATTGTTGTTAGATGCCTTTGGATTTGGTTAATGTGAGCTTGATTTGTTTTGACAGGAAATAAGAATGGGCTTCTTGTCCCTCACACCACCACAGATCAAGGTAATTTTTTGAGTTCTCTCAGTGGGATCTAAACATTGGCAATCGTGCTTGTGTAATTTTGATTCTTAACTCTTTGCTTTTACGTGAAGCTTCCTTATTATATCCAAATCTGAGCTATTTAGAAATGTTCATCCATATGCAGCTGAAGGCTGTTTTGTTTTAAGTTTTCTATGTTTTTAGAGTTTTTGTAGTTGTTTGTGATCGTCTTTGTTTCTACAAGAAGAGATTTAAACAGGGAAGGAGTTAATCTAATACAAGTAGAATGGAAATGGGGCCACCTACACCTCCCTGAAATCCTCTTGGGGAAAGAAGGATCGTTGTCAGTCAAACCTTTCACTGAACTGCACAAGGCGTTGCTTATGCAGCTGAAACTGTAGGGAGAGAAGTAGGCAGTGTTCATAGATTGGAGTGGGAAGTTAACGTGTAGGCCTGAGAAATGACAATTGTGTCCTAGTATACCGTAATATAAAACAAGAAAATGATTAAGACATAAGTAAATGAAACTTGTGATCAAACTGGATTTAGTTAGCGAAAATGAGGTTTGGCTCATATAATTCAGAAGTATCTCAAAACTGTATTTGGGAAATTGTGCATCCTGTGGGTTGCACTAATTAACAGATTCTCCTTCTGAAGTCCATTTGATGTGTTAACTTTACCGAGATAGGGGCATGGAATCTCTAGGTTAAAATTAATATGCAAGATATCAGTGCTGTTGGGAGGGGTGACTAGAACCCATGTTGCCCTGACTATTTTTCTTGAAGCACCTATGTTGACACCTCACACCTTTGTTTGGCACATATTTGGACATGATCTCCTAAGGACCCTTCAAATACATGGAAAAACTTAAAAATAAAAAGCCAACTTTCTCTGTTAGGCACGCACCCTAGTCCAAGCAATATAGAATATAACTTTTACACATTTTGACTTGTCAATATATGGGGCCATTAGGTGCTTGATGTTTATGATTATCATTTTAGTTACGTTGTTGTTCTCAAGTGCAAAACAAGATTATCTCTGCTCTAAGTGGCTTCAAATCTGGTGTAATTTACTTGAATACCTTGGATTAGATATATCTTGTCCTCGAATTTGATTTTCAAAGTCCAAGTTGGTTTGGTTTTGCATTTATATCTGGCTTTTAATCTCATTCCTTTGTCTTTGTAGGCTCATATTGTATATTTGTTCTACTTCACCAATTTTATAATCTTGGTTTCTAATATCAGTGATGGATTTTTATTTTATTCTTTCTTATTGAAGAACTTCAACACTTGCGAAATAGTCTACCAGATCAAGTTGTTGTTCAGCGCATAGAGGAGAAACTATCTGCTCTTGGGAACTGTATAGCTTGCAATGACCATGTTGCTCTGACGCATACAGATCTAGATCGGGTAAATCCCCATATATCATTGAAATAGTTGATTAAGATCATTTCAAATTTTCAGTATCTAAGTGCAGTAATAAGGGGTCTTTACTTTCTATTTCATTTCGAATGAGTAGGACTAAATTACAGTTCAGTAGTTCTTTACTTTGCCTAGAATTCTTGGCTAGAAATGATCTCTCTGAAAGTAGATACTCGGTAAAACATCATGGTTCTTTTTTGGGTTTTGAAGAGTGTTGATTGATTTTCCATAAGTTACATGATTCTTTCCATGTCATCGGTGATCTAATATTCTTTTCCTTGAGATTTTACAATGAGCTTATCATAATCTTTATCTGCAACTTCGATCAGGAAACTGAGGAGATAATTGCTGATGTTCTTGGTGTAGAAGTTTTCAGGCAAACAATTGCCGGAAATATTCTTGTTGGGAGCTACTGTGCCTTTTCAAACCGAGGTGGCTTGGTGAGATAGAATCTCTTCACCAATGATTACCTCTTACATTCTCCATTTTTGTTTCGCGATTTACCTTCTGGAATGTTGCAGGTTCATCCTCACACATCCATTGAAGACTTGGATGAGCTTTCGACACTTCTTCAGGTTCCATTGGTGGCTGGCACCATCAACCGTGGGAGTGAAGTAATAGCTGCAGGAATGACTGTAAATGACTGGACTGCCTTCTGTGGGTCGGATACCACAGCAACCGAACTTTCTGTCATCGAGAGTGTCTTTAAGCTGAGAGAAGCACAACCTACTGCTATCGTAGATGAGATGAGGAAATCGTTGATAGACACTTATGTTTAATTCGTTGGTGTTTGGTTGGTTGTTGCTCATCGTCAAGACAATGCTGGCTCTGTCGTATTTTATGTCATGTTAAAATTACAACACTAATGAATGTGTAAATCTTAATCTGACTGTTCATTTTTTTGGAAGTATTTTTGTCCTAACGATGCATGTTCGGCTAGAATGTAATTTTCTGAAAAAGGTTTAAATATATTGGGATTTGATTACTATCTAAGTTACAGTTTTTCTTTTTTCGTTTATATTTTGATTATCCAAATCAAAGATTATATAAACATTTTGAGATTATATTTGAGTGGGTTTTTGTTTTTATATTTTTAGAACATTATTTGATAATTTTTTAACATGTTTTTCCAGAGTTAATTCCCATTTTTAACCTTGTAACAATATAATTTTTTTCATCACATGAACTAATTAAATTTTTATCTAACAAACAAAAATTAATTTATTCATAATTTAAATAAACAAAATATAATATATTACCAAATTAATCAGATAATCTGAGTTTTGAATAAGTTTACCAATTGCCATCCTTACCAGTAATGGATATTACGTAGGTAATAAAATAAAAATCTAGAAGCTTCAGCCGTTAGCCAGTTACATTCAGGAGCCGTTCCACGTGGTTTTGAGTCGGTGACACTCATTTGTATCCCACTCCAGTAACTTTATCATTCCAATATCTCATAAGGAAACAAATAAAGGAATGTTTTAGTGAGGTTTGAAGAGTTATGTGCCCATCTGCACACTCCTTGGAACTCACGTTCATACACCTAACTTCATAATTCTTATTACAATATTAAATTGGTCTTAAAATTAATAGAAAATTAATTAAATTTAAAAAAATTATAAAATATTTTTCGTATTTAAATAAATTATTTTATTCGTGTATAATTTAGTTTTTAATTTTAAAAACAATAAAAAATATGTATATAAAAAGATTTAAATTCATGATAATTGGATTAATAAAATAATAAATTTATCGCTCAACTAAAATTTTATTTTAATTTTTATATATTTTTATTTTATTATGTACATTTTATTACATTCATCAATTGTATATTTATATTAAAATACCCTTATTTTAAAGGATAATTAATATTATTATAATAATATCTTTGTCTTTTCATACTCTCATACAATCTTTAAATAAAATAATTAAAAAATATTATTGTGAATCGGAACACAAAATCAATAAAATTATATGAAAATCTCTTACAAATTTAAAAATAATTTGTTAAAATAATTTTATAAATATATTTTTTAATATAAAATATTTTCATTCACCTATATCGTGAGTACGATATAATCTAATATTAATAATGTTATTGACTTCTAACACCAATATATTTTACTTTTTACCGTTTAATACCATAAATGCTGCATAGGTTATTATTAATTAATTTAATTATTTATTATATATTATATTTAAAGGCACATCATATTCACAGGCACAATAAAAATATGAATTATTATTATTTTGTCATTTCATAAGTTTTTAATCCTCTCAAAAAAAAAAAAAAAACACAATGTATGGATTTTTTTTTAACCGTCTCAAAACAACTGACGGATGGGATTACGTTTATCATCCCTTTAAAGTCCACGTGTTGCACTGTCAGTGAATATTTAATTAAAACATTTGGTAATTTTATCATACTTCCCAACTCCTTTTCTTGAAAGATCTGAGCTTTCTACAAACTAACACGGCTAAGTAAAGCCTTCGTCTCACTTCAATTAAAAAAAACAAAAGAGAAAAACAGCTTCCTTCTAACACCAAAAAAGTCCCCTCCCCCCTTCGGAAAAACACAAAAAAAACCATTTCTTCAAAAATCCTGGATTTTTGTTTGTTCCATTCACTGTTGGTGACTCGATGGGTCGTGACTCAGCAACCTCGTTAGCTCCCGGCTTCCGGTTCCACCCCACCGACGAAGAACTCGTTCGTTACTATCTAAAACGGAAAATCTTGAACAGGCCTTCCTTTGATGCCATTTCTGTTATCGATATTTATAGATCCGAGCCTTGGGATCTCCCTGGTATTTTCTTTTTTTTTTTCCCCTTTCGGTTTGATTTTCTTTTGTTTGGCTTGTTCAAATTTTTTGTTTCATTCTTGAATTTTGGTTTTTTTTTTCAAGCCTTGACCTAAAGTTTAAGTTTTGAAACTGGGTTTTCTTTTAATTTTGGTCTTGAGTTTTGATTGTTGAAGATGCTTGTTTTAGCTCTTTTGATTTTAAGTTTTATAAATTGGGATATCGGTACTTGGTTAATTATAAATTTAACTTAAAAATTTGGGTTAAATTTTACATATTTGCTTTAAAGCTTTTGAAGATACACGCTTTACAGCCTTTTTAGGGTTTTTTCTTCAAATCTTGAAATTGGGTTTTTAAAAAAAACTTTCCGACTATATCTAGTTTAAATTTATCTTTTATGTATAACTAGAATTTAGGGTGAGTTTTTTTTTTTTTTTAAAGTTGTAAATCAAGATTTTCTTCTTAATAGATAAGTCAAAGCTGAAGAGCAGGGACTTGGAGTGGTACTTTTTCAGTGCACTGGACAAGAAATATGGAAATGGGTCGAGGACCAATAGGGCAACTGAGAGAGGCTACTGGAAGACAACTGGAAAGGACCGTGCAATTCGCTTTAGGGAAAGAGTGGTTGGCATGAAGAAAACTCTTGTTTACCATAAAGGTCGTGCCCCACGTGGCGAAAGGACTAACTGGGTAATGCACGAGTACCGTCTTACTGATGAGACATTGGAGAAAGGTGGAATTCAACAGGTAAAGATTATAATATATGTTGTAGTATTTTTGTGTTTTGAGCTTTGATGTTTGTTCGGGGATTAATGGTGGGTTATTGGGGCTGGAAGGATGCTTTTGTATTGTGTAGGGTGTTTCAGAAGAGCGGGTCTGGGCCAAAGAATGGGGAGCAGTATGGGGCACCTTTTATTGAAGAAGAATGGGAGGATGATGAGGCAGTTTTTGTGCCTGGTCAACAAGATGCATCTGCCTATGAAGAGGCTGCCAACGAAGATGCTTTTGTTGAAGTGAATGATATTGATCAGGTGTGTAATGTTTTTGGCTTGTTTTGTGCTTGGAAGCTTGACTTTTTCTGTGTTTTATGTTATGTATTGAAGTTTGAGTGACTTTTTGGCGTGATGACTAGCAATTCAATCGAAAATAATAATGACTTGATCAATGCCTTTATTTTATATTCTCAAATATTGTTCATCTTTTGGTGAATGAGAAAAGTCTGATTTTTAAGGAAAGTACTGCTTAGTTTGTGCTGGTGTGAGTTGTGTTTTTCTGTTTTGATTGGGTTGGGTGTCTTGAAGCTTAACTTTTTCTAGGCTTTCTTTGTGACCAATTTGACATTTAATGATGTTTGCTCTTGGAGTCATATCACTGCTGTGGGAAAGATTCACTCTTAAGGCTTGGCATGCTTATGAAATCTTTCAGACATCTTTCATACAGTTATAAATTGCATTTGTCCTTGATCGGAGACTCTTGCTACGGATGAGTTGGTTTTATTGCTAGATGAATGATTAGAGTTCTGAAAATTGTTGCTTCTTGACAGAATCTTGACATTGGCAATCCATCTGAAAACAATATCCTTCCGTGGAACGGCTATTGTGGGGAATCAAGCAACCATTTGGAACATTCAAGGGAGTTCAGTGAAGACGATCAAAAGCCACCAAACAGTATGCATGAGAATGCATTCCCCCCTTCCAGTTTCTATTATGGCGAATCAAGCAACTGTGGTGAACATTCAATGGAGTTCAAAGAAGATTATCAGAAGCCTATTCGCATGCATGCCACTGAAGGTGATTCAAAGCCACATCATGAGCTTGTAGTCGCTGATTCACCTGAGCAAGATCTGATAGCTACAAATGGAAAACCAGTTAAGGATGAATATGTGCTCGAACCAATTGAAAACATCACTTCCGCGAACTATGTGCTTGGAGACCCATACCTGGATGTTACTAGTTATCTTCCAACCAATGATGAACTTTTCTTGGAAGCTAATGATTTTTCAAACCCCATTTACCCAGAATCTGAACTTTTTGACATCAATGAGTATCTTTTATTCGATGATGCTGATGATCAGTCTTTGGCCTTTGATTATGATGAAATCGTGGGAAGTGAGATTCCTGTTTCTGGCCAAGAACCTCTTACTGAAACGGTACATAGTTCTTTCCTGTCTTCATTCGTTTCTGTAATACATGCAGAGAATTTTTGCTTTTTTCTAATTAGTTCATTTCTTGATAACAGCATACAAATGAAGGAACTGAACAAGACCTTAATGCTAGTGAACATGTTGAAGAACATGGCAATAGTGATGCATCCTCTTCAAAGCAAGAGCTGGAGGCCACAGAATTTGATCTTGGTAAGATATTTGGAAAATGGAATTCCTAGTTCTTAATGCCATTTTATTGAAGTTATATTTCGACGTATCTGTATTTGTTTGAGCTCACTTTTGGTGCATTCTTTATGATATAGGTACCAAGTATCCATTTATGAAACGGGCTAGTCACATGTTGGGTAGCCTCCCTGCTCCTCCTGCATTTGCCTCAGAGTTCCCTCCAAAAGACGCTGCGATCAAGCTAAATTCGGCGTCACATGCTTCCAGTTCTGTTCATGTTATGGCTGGCATGATAAGAATAACAGACACAACTTCTTCTGGCAACCGGTTGGACTGGTCATATGGCAAAAATGGGAATCTCAACATTGTTCTCTCTTTTAGCTTGCCACAAGGTGATATAAACTCTTCCAGTTTTCTGCCGATGGCTAGCCTACTATCTGGCAAGATGGGGCCTGTTTCGGCAAGAGGGTGGTTCTTCTTGATGTTATTTTCGGTCCTAATTATTTCTGCGAGTGTAAAGATTGGGACCTGCTTTTGCGCAAGGTATGGGCTATGATTCACTCCACACATGAACTGATTGCAAATGTTGGGTAATATATTAGTTACCACTATAGGTTGACTAGGATGGTAGACCAGGCAATGTTTCATCATTTATTTTGTTCCTTTTTCTTTTCTTTTTTTTTTTTATGATGATTGCCAAAACAGAAATCATAAGCTATATAGATTTATCTTCTCATTACAGTCTTTCAAGAATGGTTCACCCTATAAAGTTGCAAGGGACATCATAATGGACAATAAAATTCTGGGTTTGTAAGCTATTATACAACAATTGCTTGGTTGCTTCATTCTCTAGTTACTTTTTTTTTTCAGTGTATATGTCTAAGATGCTCATTATTATGTTACTTGGATTTGGTGCGAGTGTCGAGTATGGGCATGTGGGTATGTTATTCGATATAGGTTCAATTTTGTTGAAAGTTTTTCATGTATTTGGAGGGTGTTTAAGGCTTTGTTTGGTAGAGTGAAAAGAAAATTGGAAGGGTGGAAAATTGAAGGAATGGAAAACATGAGTTTTCTTTCTTTGGTGTGCTTGGTAGGAGATAGAAAAAATAGAAAATAATTTTATTTCCATTCATTGAAAAATAGAAAAAATGAAAATAGAATGCATAATTTTGAATCAAAACATATTTCTCTTATTTTTCCATTTTTTCATCCTTCCAATTTGAATTTTATCCATTAAGATGGAAGATATTTTTTTTCCTTTTCACTTTTCTTTCTAATCAAATCATACTTCAAATTTTTTTCTATTTTTTCTTTCAACCAAGCAAGTATGATCTTTTACTTTTGTTTCTTCAATTTTCCAAATAACTAAGCATAATCTTATACTTTTGTTTGTTTGAACGTGTGGACATGATTACTTAAAAGAAATGAGAGATTGTTGGACATGCATGATTACCTAAAAAAGGATTGTTAACGTAATAATCCACGTAGAGGTTAGTATGGAGTTGTTTAAAGGTGACTACCATTAATTAACTGCATAGGAATATTAAAGTTATATATGTTGCCAAAGGACAAGGAATGTCAACAACTTACAATTTAGGAAAGCTGAATGGTATATCCAAGAAAGCCGCCGCCCATACATGACTTCTGTAGCTATAATATTTTAAAGTTGTCCTTTTATGACAACTCATAAATGAGTTGTCCAATATTGAATTTGTCCTCAGATTGTAGCCCAAAATAAAAGGTTGTCCTGTCCTTGATGACCATAATGGCTTTGCTAAAGTTTAAAATTTTGGATATTATTTGATTTTTTTTAAAGTTTATTAGCTGTTTGAATGGTTTGTAAATTCAGATTTAGATTTTCTTTTAAAAAATTACATTTTAGTTTATTTATAATGAATTCTGTCGTGGATTGTTAGTACCTTCCTATTTGAGTTTGATTTGTAATCTGCATTCGCTCTATTGACTATTTATGCCAATCACATATTTAGATAAGATATTTATTCATATATTTCAATCTTCCTTAATCTTATATTTTGTTTCTAGAATTAAATTAATAAATTCATATGTCAACAAACAGCGGTAGATCCGAGTAAAGTTTCAGTGGTTTAATTAAAATATTTAAAAATATTTAGGAGTATAATAAGAAATTTTTTTAGAAAAATATTGGGCGTCTAATTAATTTTCTTTTTAGAATTTTCAAAAATTATGAGGTAGAAAAAGAAAAAGAGAATATTGAAAATTTTCAAGAGAATATTAAACAAATTTGAATATTTAATTAATTTTGTTATTCAAAATTAACTGGAAAATATAGGGTAGTATTTGGTACGCTTATAATGTACATTTTTAATTCTATAAATAAACTTCAAAAATTTGTCATATGTTTAATTTATATAATTTATTTTTAAATATTTTATTATATTTTATAAGATATTTGTCATCATCTCAACTTTATCTATAGGCAATGTACTAAATATTTTTTTAAAAAATATTCAGGATACAATTTTATATGATGATATCGCTATAATAAGTGGATAATAAACCATTTGAATTTAAATTGTGGTTTAGTATTTTTAAATTTTCATAAAATAGTAGAACACATTAGAACCATGGGTTAAAAAAAAAGTATAAGAAGATTGGAATACATTTTATAATAATAGCCGTAGAGAGAAATTAAACAATAATTTTCAATGAAATAGGGTTCTTTCCAGTTTGTTATAATTTGGAAAATTATTGAAATCGGTTTCCTAAAATTTTCACAATTATATTTCAAATTTTGGTTATTTATTGACAACACAGAAACAAATATTTAAAACAAAAAAGATTTATAAACATAATAATCGAATCTTGGATCTCATGTCAATTAATTTGAAACTTACACAAATTTATCACTAGATCAGTGACATGATTGGTAATTATATAAGTTACTAATATATCAAATTTTATGTAATATAAAATATTTTAAACAAAATTTATATATAACAAAAGAAATATTTGATTCTCTCAATAAAATTAAAAATTTTCATAAGCAAAATTAGGATGTGACAAATGTATGTAAAATACGATAAAAAATTTTAAAGAAATAATTATATAAAAAAAATAAGAGCGGTGGCAAATTTGCATATAATAAAGCAAACAAACAATAATGAAATACAGAAATGGATAAATTTCTTGCACTAATGCGAAATTTAGATATCAAAAGAGTTTATAGTTGCATCCGTGCTATTAATTCACGTTGATTTCCAAACGTTAAAGTGAAGTGATATTTTGGTTTGTTTTTTTTTCAAGTTCCTTTCAACAATGGGATTTCAAGAAATGAAGCACTCGTTAAAGTACACGATTTTCATGAAAAAAAATATAACAATTAAAGCACGAGATACAGTGAAAATAATAATTAAAACGTGACAAAAGAAAAATACAGGATCCCCAAATCTTTTATATATATTATTATTGTGGCAAAAACTATATAAATATAAAATACAATGGACAAAATAAACAAACACAAAAGAATAGGGATTAACGAATTGCCAGGGTTTAATAACGGAGATGACAATACAAGTCAAAATAAGCCAGTTTACTGGCAATCATCCATCTAAGATTTAAGCCAAATGAATGCAAAGGGATTTATTGTCTTCAAATTATATTGAGGCTATTGAAATCTGTTTCCGGATAAGACAACATCGATTTTGTAAATTTATGATCACAAAGGGGCAAAAGATTCGTTACATATGCAGGGGAAAATGTCAAGATTTGGTATAATATGATCAATCAAATATGAAAACATGCGTGAGTATACTGGTTCACAGGATACGGAATAAAAAGACTTGAAAATTAAAAGAAGAGCTGATACAACCGACAACGGACAGTACAATTTTAACAACTTCAGATTCTATAGCTTCGAGAAAATTTTAATGGTCAAACTCGAAAGCTCACAAACACTTATTAAGAAAAGTAACCAAACAAATGTAAACCGCATGTACAATCTAAGTGATATTCGAGTAGATTGCACTCTCTGATATCAGTGGGATTGGAACTTACCTAGCCATTGCTTCAGCAATACCGTAGCAATGATGGTATGAAAAATATGCAACTTCTATGTGCCCCCAGCTATCCACCGCCAAACACCACCTGAACCTTGTTGCTGGGTAGATGAAACCTCCATCTCCTGCTCCAGTGCGGACTTTTGTCTCCTAAGTATTTGCACTTCGTTTTCTATAGACTCTAATGATTCCAACATCTTCTGTAGTTCTGCAATTTGAGCCTGAATTCATAACCATGAGTTAGATCTTGAGTCTGTGAGGCTGAAAAAGAATAATAGAAAAGCTACAATGAAATCAAATGATGTGTAAATATGAAAATCGGTAAACCTCAAGTTTAAAGCATCTTGATCTCTCCGATATCAGCTGACTTTGGACAGATTGGAGTTCCTGTTAAACAGAATGAAATTAAATATAACAAAAACTTTAAACTGATCCTTAATAATATATGTTACTCTGGCTCAGGTGTAAGTGTCAAACAGAGGTATGCATTTGACGCGTGTATGTTTAATTTTTCTCCAAGTTTTTTTTTTTTAAATGTATTTAGTCATACCCCCTACCTATGTCCATGTATACACTGAACACAAGTGCCGGACATTGGTATTTCAAGAAACATGAAGAGCCAGAGCAATATAGAAAAGACCTTTTTGAGTCATCTCGAGAGCATACCTTCGACAATTCAGTATGATTGATTTTTAATTCATCAATCTTCTCTCTCAGCCTAGAATTTTCAGCCCTGGCTTCATCAATTGACGACTCCAACACCACCTTCTCTTCTTTAATTGCATTAATTTCAAGGTTGATATCCTTTTTAGGAACATTGTTTTCAACTCCATTAAAGTTCAGATCTATTATTTGTGGAAAATCCAATTTTTCAGACTTTGCCAAGGCATATGCAGCAGTAACAGAAGCCGCTGCTGCAGCTGCTGCTGGGGACTGGAAAATCTTCGGATGAGATAAGTCTCTTGGTTTGAGTTTCATAACAAAAACCTATTAACAGATGACCATTAAAATATCAGGGAAAAGGTAAAGTGATGCATAATGATAGATTCAGCATTAGCATATACAATAAAATGATTTCGTGTAAACTACTGTGTCAAAATGTACCTCATTATTATATTTCCCATTGTATCCACCAAATGCAACCAAATACTTCCCTCCATCAATTATAGCTGAGCAAATACTTAGGCCCTGCATTTTAATTGACAATTAGATCAGATCACTTATAGAAAAAATCTAAAATGTTTACTACCAAAATTCAGTCATGAACAAAGTCAAATAATTTAGATTAGAAATTGAAGCATGAGACAAAATCTTGGATAAATTGCATATGCTTCTTTGACAATGTTCATGATAACGATAACTTAATGTTTCCTACGGAAATTCAGTCATAAACAGAGTCATCATTTAGATTAGAAATTGGAAGCATAAGATGTAAAAAACTGGTAAATTGCAACGATATGCTTCTTTGTCAATGATAATGAAACAACCCAGTTGATGATTATCATGAAACAACCCATGTTAGATATGGAGATTCAACTTTCCTCAGCTTTCAGACTGTGTTATGGACTATCACCAAAAGTTAGTGAGGAAAAAACTGAATCCGCAGCCAAATACCAAAAAAAAAAAATTTCAAGTAGAAGTTTAGAAATCACACATAAACATGTAAATTAAGGCACAGAGTAGTAACCTCACTAGCAAGTGGATGCCTCTCCTTCAAAGTGGTCAGAGTGGACCAAACTAACTTGGACATATTTAAGACAAGAGTCTCTGGGCAACCTGAAAAGAAAAAAGTGAATTAGCACATGAAGTCCCAACATAAATAGCACTGCATGAAAGATCATACGAACCATTGTTGTTATCTCCGCCACCAACAATATACCACATTTCATCAATGGAAATACCGGCATGACCGGCCCTAGGACTCACCAAATCACCCTGAACTTGTGGTTGGGACCACTCCATCTGCATGGCAGTCCAAGTCCAACTCCAATCAATTATACCATTCAGACTAGTTAAGCATAAAAGTACTATGATATTAGAATAACTGTATCTCTAGCTTATTATCATTATGAAGTCTGCTCCAACTTCTGCAGTTCAGATTTTCTAGGAAGGAAAGAATGATCAAATCAGAATTCATACTAATCGCCAAGGAAGACACTATGCTTTATAGGGAATTGATTATTTTGAATGAAATGAAATGGTAAGAAAATCTCCAGTTTCTTTTTATGAAAAAAAAAAAAAGATACTTTGTTACTCAAATGTGAGCATCGGACAAATGTACGTGTCTAAAATGTGACAAATGTACGTGTCTAAAATGTGTATGTTTAAATTTATCCAAGATTTCTAACATTTGGAGAGTCCTCGAAAAATCATATCCCCATATGTCAGGATATGAATCAAACAAGGGAATTGGACGTAGATATTTCAAGAAAAAAGAAGAGTTGGGGCAACATAAGGTCAAAATAGTGGTAATAAATAAATAAAAATTAGCATCGGTTGTACATTTTACATAGACAATCTGGCGAGTTTAGGCTAGACCCTGCTTTATGGAGAACTTGGAAGAGTTCTTTGTGCCTTGCAAAGTACACTTCAACAAGCACAAATGAGCACACATGAAATTAAACACTCATATTTACTATTTTCAGCTATGTCAAAGCAACACCTTATGATTTCAGGAGGCCATGCTAGTTATAAACTTGTTTGATAAGCCTTTGGCACACACTGCTTATCATGGAAAATGTGAGCAGTTACTAAAGAAATAAAATATGACAAATAATGGCATTCAACTCATACCAAAAAAAACAAAAAAACACAGAGACTAAAATGATTCCAAAACTTACAGTGTGCAAGTCCAACACATGAAGATCATTGAAGAATACTGAATGTGAACAACCACCAAAAATCAAAAGGTAACGCTCTGAATGCACTGCAGCTGAGTGATCAAATCTTGGAGCTGGGTGGGTCTGCCTATCAAAATACAAGGAAGTGATGCAGGCTACTCCTAAACTTGTGAGTAATAACCAGCATTTAAAAGCAGAAAAGATGCTTACGTTGCCTCGACTACACTCCAAGTCATTGTCTGTAAATCAAGAACATGTACATCATTCAGCAATTTCCTGCTCCTGTCTTCTCCACCAAACACTATCAGTTTAGAACCCACCAGTGTAACAGAATGACCCCCACGTGCTACCTGGAACATATAACACAACAAACCAATAAGAGAAATGAACTCTATACATCTCAAGGAACGCATAACTGAAAACTATAGATCAGAGGAAAGAATAAAATAAATGAGCAAGCATAGAGAAAAAGGAAATTATAAAATATATTAAATAAAAGCTGTAAAAAGTGAGTTACCGGAATTTTTCCTGAGGTCTCCATGACACCACAGACATGCGTCTCCAGATTGATAAAATGCACTACAAGGAGTGCATTAACTATCATTAGTTTCCAAATATACAAAAGTTCATTTGTCATAAACCATTAAACAGAATATTGGATTCATAAACTTTTACTGCTGTAATTGTACCAAATGACCCTCAGAAATACAAACCTATCATTGCATCGGAAGATTTCTTAGAATGCCCACCAAGAAGAAGAAGCTTATTTTCCCACTTAATCTGAAACAAAATAACTAAATATTTATTTCAGGAGCTTGTTCAAAGTTGTATAGAATCACTGCATAAGTGAGAGGAGTTTAGTTAAGCAAAAAAGAATTATATCTGTAGGTATGGTGCATCTTATGTCCTACCATACTGTGATCAGAAATGCCTGGAAGAACTTCCTGTAAGCCACTGTCTTCTGATTTATCAGCATTAGGATCAATCTCCAGTTTCAGACTAGACCATGTCAAACTTCTAAGATCAAATGCCTGAAAAAGAAGCCAAAAAGAACATTACAAATAAGAAAGTAGCTAAATATATGAACTAATTGTACAAAAAAAAAAATGTATGAACTAAGGTCATGCAAGAAAACCTGAATATCAGACAGGTATCGACCATTACGACTGCCTCCAGTGATATATAGTTTCTCATCAGCTACAGTGGCAGCATGCTACAGTGATAAGACAAAAAAAACATGGTAAGCAGTCTACCACAGAATATAGAAAAAGCAGAAATGGATAAGTGCTTCAAAGAAAATATAATATTATAGCAGCCTTATTAATGATTAACAAACATGATCAAAAAGTCCAAACAAGAGAGAATGCATAAAATGACACAACCAATATGATCTTGTGCAAGCTACACAATTTAAAGAAAAATACCTTGTATCGAGCTGATGGTCGTGCGCCAGAAACTGGGAGTGCTACCCACTGCTCACATGCCAAATCTGAAGGCCAACTGATGATATCCATGTCCTTTTTAATCTCTTCTGCTCCCATAACACAGCTGTTCGCCTGTCAATCAAGATATTCAGTTGCAAAACATATACAATCAAGAGGTACACAAGTCACAAATAAGTTTTTATAAAAAGCCAGTGGAATGGAAGTTTAGGAGCAAGATAGAAATCTATAAACTATAATCCTTTATACAAATGTTTGGGTGTGACAGCAGAAAAATGTAAAGGAATCAAAATTCTAGAGAAATTTTAAAACCTACTTCCCTTTCCCTTTGGAATTCAAGATCTAAACAAAACCTCAGTCTTAAGACTTGAGAGATACAGCAGAGATTTTAAATATCAGACGCACTATCATTTAATCCAGTAAAAAGTTTGGATATGGAGAAACTTATAGAGAATGCTACTTGTATCATTTTTAATTGAAAAAGAAACGAGTCACTGAAAGGACAGATGAAGCAAGTCACTCAAAGCAGGACCAATAAAGATGAACTTAAAGAACACGCAAAGAAATCCACTATATAAAGATACAAATTTTGTAGACAACTTACACATATAGCTAACAGTATCTACTTGTTAACATAGGATGAAAACATTTTAGTTGGGATAACTACATTTGTCAAACTTGATCATGTATTTCAGAACTCCAGCGACGATTATCTATTAACAAGCATCAAACTAATACAGAAAACATTGAAGTATGATAGTTATGCTTGTTCAAAAGCAATTTGATCAATATAATTCTTCGTAATTCTTCAACTGAATTCTATCCATTAAATCACAGAATTTTGTCAGACTATTTGAAATCGACCAACCTAGAGTTTCAAAGGCAAAAAACATGTACAAAATTGTTGTAAATGAACTCTATAAAACGCAAAACAATAGCCAATTCTAGATTCAGGCTAAATTAAATACTCGTTTTAAAATTCAGCTATTATTGGATATTTCAGTATTCTATCCTGCTGTTTGGTAGCAGAGAAAAGGCAGGAAAATCAACAAATACATTAATTCATATCTCTCCACTCAAATCAACCTGATAAAAGTTGTTTGACTTAAACAAGTCAACACACTCCCATTTCCTTGGAAACAAACAAAAATCAAATTCCTTCCATTTTTCTCAGCAAACAAACAGAGTTCACCAAATTCCACATTCCTACCGGAGATCTAAATCATTAACATTCAAATTCGAATGAAAATCTAGAGCGTAAAATGCTCAAAACGAAAGAAACAAAATTAAAATTACCTGAATTGTGCAAAATTAAAGGGAAATGAGTTTAGAACCGCTGATTTCGGAGAATTGGATCTGAGAAGCTGATCAGGAATATGAGATCGGAGGATGGAGGGCCATGTGGGAAGAGATCAGAGGGTGTTGATTATGCCATAAGACGAAGAATCGAACACCAGCCGTTAAGATCTAAATCTCTAAGTCCCAGGTGAAGAGTTTTTTTTTCTTTTTCGTTTTTGTGCCTACGTGTATTTTTTGTCTGCATAAAGCTCGAATCGTCTCTTTAAAGCTTCCCAGTTGTCACGTACCGTACGCACTAAAAAAATATTTAAATTAATTTATAAAAATGGTTAATATATCATTTGGTATCCTAATGTTTGGTCAGTTTGATATCTATATTTTTTTAATATAATATTTATATTTGATAAAAATTATACATTTTGATACTTATAATTATTTTAAATTTTTAGGTAGACTACACCCAAGGTCGCTTGTCTATTAGTAAATTTACGTTTTGGCCACTTAACTTCAAAAAGTTACAAAATAGTCATTAAATTATTCAAAAGATTTCATTTGAGTCACTGAGTTATTAAAATCGTTGTTGCACGCTCTTTTTTGTTCACACTGTCCATACCTATCAAAATCTCTCATTTCTCTTCTCTTCTACAATTTAAATTTTTTCATGAAACAACTTTGAATGTCATGAATTTGACGAACCAAAATCCAAACAATTTTCTTCTTTGATCTTCGACACTGGTTGTTAGATCGACTTGGATCTAAGGTATGTTCTTCTATTTATCGGTGGGTTCTGATCCACCGTATCGTCGCTTAAAGTTTGCTAGCCTAATTTTTATCTAAGAAAAAAACTTAACAGCCTAGTGATTTAAATAAAAACTTTTAAATAGTTATTTTAATGTTCAACTGAGGTGATAGTGTTCATTTGATAAAAGTTAATTATTAATATTATTAGGTTCAAATTTTCATGATTTCATTAACAAAATAAATTTAATATTAATTGTGAATTTGTTTAATTTTATTCTTAATTTGTTAATTACAAACTGCTATTTTTTTTTAAATTTTAAGGTTGATTTGATGAGAGTTTATTGTTTATATTATTAGTTAATTATTAATTTTCATTAATTCTAAAACCCTTAAAATAAACACTAAAAAAATTAATATTGTTACCTTCTCTATTAAAAATATATAACTTTTGTCAAATATATTTTTTTTAATCTTAAAATGACTGGGTATTTTATTAGAAATTATGAAAAGAGTATAAAACCCATTAACCAACTGGGCTCAAACCAACTTACAACAAAACTCAAAATAAAAACCGGCCTCAATATTGTCTATACTGATAGGCCTCCTAAATACTTAAAAAAATATAAAACTGACTTGAAAAAAGAAAGGCAATAAATGAATCTCACTTTAGAAAACAGGAAACCTATCCCAGTCAAATCAAAGAACGGCTGGCACCCATGACTATTCTACTTTTCCCTTATCACCATCCCATCCGTTTCTACCGATAGCATTCCCCAAGGAAGATAAAAAAATCAATTGCTATCAATTTTGAACTCACTTTCTTCACCAGGCTTTATTCAATCTGGCCATTGTTTCCATCGTCCCTCCAAAGCATTCTTTTGGTCTCTCTAACCTTCTCCCATCAGGTACACGGTCTCTCTTCTTTCTAGCGTAGTCTTTGCAAGTCTGTGAGCCGTTGAGTTATCCGATCTATGAATATGCTGGAAATGGATCTCACGAAAACACCTTTTTCCTATCCTGGATATCTTTGATGATTGCTCCGATGACTGATTTGTCTGTCGTTGTTGTTTGGCATTTTTTATTGTTGTTTTGGAGTCCCCCATGATGATGACTGACTGCATGCCCATCGAAATGCCTAAATTTAAAGCTTCGAGACATGCGAATGCCTCTGCTGCAAATGGTGTCGGAACATTGTTGTGAAGAGTCAATTTTGATACCAGTAATTCTCCTCTCAAACTCCAAGCCACCAGACCCGACGTTGACTGAAAATTTGTATTGTCAAATGCTGCATCAAACTGGATCTGCACTCTCGGTATGTCTTCTTGATTCTTCTGATTCCTGTTAATGTTTGATGGAGCTTTTACTACTATGTCTTCTTGATTCCTCTGATTCCTGTTAATGTTTGATGGAGCTTTTACTGCTTGCACACTTTCATATTCTTCGATTTGTTTCTTCACTCTTTTTGCGAGATCTAATCCGGTCGAGAGTTTTTGTTCGTGAAGTAGTTGGTTCCTGGAGGACCATAGCAGCCACAAAGCGTAGCAAAATAGACGACACTGCTTATTAGAACCTTTCGCAAACACCCAGGTTAGCCATTCCCAAGTGTTTTGATTCATATCATTAACGACCCAGGAAAGCTGTAGATTTGACCAAACTTCTGCTGTAAAAGGGCATTGACAAAATATATGGCAACTGTCTTCAGCTCCGGAGTGATAGCGGGGGCATCTGTCATTGGAAAGAAGTCTTCTATACGTGAGATTAGCAAGATGGGGGATAAAATCCCATGAAATTCTCGAAATAATAATTGTGATTTTTGCGGGTAGTTGTAAATTCCAAAGCTTTCTGTAAAATTTTTTAATTTCGGCATGTAATAAATAATTCCTATGATCCGTAGTAGCTCCTTGTAATAGTTTATAGGCACTACGTACTGAGTATTCGTCTGATTGTTCCCCTTTCCACACCTGAAAATCCTCATGTTCGTTCCCCTTTCCACACCTGAAAATCCTCATGTTCGGTCTCTGCAAGCGGTGCAAGCGGAATCTGTAGGATTTTTTGAGCAACATCTGCTTGAAAGGTATTCATGATCGTATCTGTTCTCCATTTCCTATTTGAGGAATCAATAAGATCCGACACCACAATCAACTCATTATTTGATCTGTTCTACCATACAGGTTTCTCAATTCCTGGGATCCAACTATCACTCCAAATCGAAACCTTATCCCCTCTACCCACTCTCCAATACAATCCATTCTGAAGAAGACCCTTAGTTGCCCATATGCTTCTCCAGGTGAGTGAATGTAAATTTCTCAACTCAGCATTTAGAAAACTTGTCTGCGGAAAATACTTTACTTTTAAAACTCTGGCTAATAATGAATTTGGAGAATTAATGAGACGCCAGCCCTGTTTAGCTAATAATACAATATTGAATTGACCAAGATTTTGAAACCCTAAACCCCATTTTCTTTTTCGCTATAATATTTTCTAATTCATCACATAAAATTTTGGGTAATAGAAAGCATGCCATCGTATAAGTAGGAATGGCTTGTAAGATGGCCTTTATAAATACTTCTTTTCCTCCCTGCGATAAAAACCTATTGCTCTAGTTGTCAATGTGCTTTTTAATTTTATCCTTCAGATTTTGGAAAGACTCATTCTTTTTTCTTCCAACCATATTTGGCAACCCTAAATAATGTTCAGGCTCATTAGAACTGCGAACTCCCAAAATATTGACAACCATTCTTTTGTCCTCCTCCACTGTGCTCATACTAAAAAATACCGTTGACTTTTCAAAATTTACACTTTGGCCTGAACAAGATCTATATTCACATAAAATTTCTTTGAATAAATTAGTCCCCTGCATGTTGCCTCCCCAAATAATATGCAGTTATCCACAAATAAAAGATGAGATATCTGTGGTCTTCTCCCGCTAATCTTGACACCTTTGAAAAAACCCTCATTCAAAGCTAGTCTCATTAGACTTGATAAACCTTCCCCATAAATAAGAAACAAAAATGGGTTTAACGGGTCACCTTGCCGAAGTCCTCTAGTAGGTATAAATTTCTCTCCAATATGGCCATTGATAACCATTGATAACCACAAAATAAGAGACTATAGATATACATTTTGTTAAATATGACTCCTATTTTCAGTCAAATTTAAAATATAATCTTTCAGTTAAATTTTGTTTATTTGTTTCAATCAAACATTGATTAGTTTAGATTATTTTATTATTATTTGATTTATAAATTTAGCCTATAAATAGGCTCTTTTACAATCTTAGAAACTATGCCCATTAAAAATTAGAACTCATAACACATTTAGAGAATTTTGTGTTTACGTTTTGTGGGTTCTTTGTTTTCGGGTTTTCGGGGTTTAGTTTTTATCATCTTTTTGTACTCTTTGTTCTTTTGTCATTATAGTAAAATTATCTTTGCCCGTGGTTTTTTATCCTCTTTGGAGAGGTTTTTTCAAGTTAAATTTGTGTGTTCAATTTCTCAATTTATTCATTTATTTTTTCTTGTTCGTTGCTTAATCGGGTCGATCCTAACATATTTTATAATTGTATCTACCCAATTTTGGTTAAATCCCATTCTAATAATCATTTCCTTTAAAAAATTCCACTCCACCCTGTCGTACACTTTGCTTATATCGAGTTTAACTGCTATAAACCCTCTTTTTTCCCAATCTCTTTTGTCTGAGCGCATGCAGTATTTCATAGGCTAATAACACATTATTTGATATTAGTCTTTCCGGCACAAAAGTACTATGCGTACAGTTAGTACATTTTTCAATTACTCCTTAGAATCTGTTTGCCATAGCCTTTTCCAATATTTTGTAAATCACATTACATAGACTAATTGGTCTAAACTGTGTCATATTTGAAGGGCTAGCAGTTTTTGAAATAAGCATTATATTTGTGGAATTTATAGAACTAACATTCATGTCTCCATTCAAAAGGTTTAAACAAAAGAAGGTGATGTCTTCGCCAACACTTTTGGTAGAATATTGCCGGAAAGCCATCTTCCCCCAGTGCCTTTGTGGGTCCCATATCAATCTTCTGAAAACAATTTTTGAAAATAAGAACGCGCGACCACTTCAATCTCCTGTAATTCTTCCATTTCTCTTCCACCTTCAGTTTGCAATTTATGAATGAAATTTGTCATTCGTCGCTGCGACGCTTGACTATGAAAAAACTTCGTATTCTTATCCTCGTATTTTAGCCAATTAATCCTTGCCTTTTGTTCCCAATGACACTCAACTTTTTCAATCTCAAAGTTCAAATTAATTTTTGTATCAATCAACTCAGCTAAGTTTTCATCAACTCTTTCAGCTTCAGACAACGATAATTTTTCCGTTAGAAACTTTCTTTTTCTTTCTATTTATTTGGATCTGCCTCGCCCATTGTTTCAATCCTATTCTTAAACTTTTCGGCTTCTGCAACAATCCCCCATCTGAATTCTCTCATAAAGCTCAAACTTGATCCATGAAAGAGTCCTCTAGTAATCACCAAGCTTCAAATTTGAAAGAATTATTTTACAATCTCCCTTCATTTATTTTTGTGTTAATTAGAAGAGGACAATAGTCTAAAAATGACTGGAAATTTAGCAATCCAATTTGAATTTGCAACCCCCTTATCCAAGCGTTCTTGTATGTTTGTTTCTGGTAGGTTGCCTCTCTCCCAAGTAAACCAGTAGGTTGCCTCTCTCCTAAGTAAACTAGTTACCAATATATCCCATGTCATTCAATTGGCACTCTTCCAAAGTTCTTCGAAAAAGCTTCATTCTCCGTTCTTCTCTTGGCAGACCTTCATTCTTTTCGCATCCATAAAAAATTTCATTAAAGTCTCCGCAAACAAGCCAAAGAAGGTTCATATCAGATTTTAGACCTTTCAAAATCGTCCATGAATCGCTCCTATCTTGTGCATAAGGGGAGCCATAAAAACCCGTTAATCTCTATTTGTATCCTGCCTCAGAATCGTCAATTACCACATCAATATGCCGTTTAGAATAGCTATGAAGTACAATATTAACATCTGTTTTCCAAATTAAACACAACCCTCCTCTTGTACCTTCAGAATCAACCTCAATACCGTTTATGAATCCACAACTTCTCCGAATTCGTTCCATCTGTCTTTTTTGAAGTTTTATCTCCATTAAGAAGACTATTTGGGGATTATAATTCTTTAGCATATGTCGCAGTCTTCGACTCGCCCGTGGGCTACCCAACCTACGAACATTCCAATTTATGATTTTCATTGCGCTCAGTTGGCTTGTCTTTTGGCAGCCGCCGATAATAAAGAATTAGAATCCATCAATCCCTTACTTTTTGCCATCATATTACCACTCTCCCTGTTTTCATTTAAATTTTCCATCACCCCCTGTTGCCATTTTTTCCCCTCCTCTCCTTCTAAGATACCATCATCTGAATCATGTTCCATAGTAGTTTGCACCTGATCCTTCCAAAACCCATCTCTTTTTTGGCTAACAAAAAATGTTCCCCCTTCTAAATTTAATACCAACGTTGGATCCAAACCCTTTCCAAATTGTCCCATGTTTTCCCCTCCCCATGATCTTACCCTTAGGACTTGAGTATCCTTACCATAGCCTTCCAATTTACTTTCCTCTTCTTCTCGCAACCAAATACTCTTCATCGATAAAGTTTTCCGAG
Source organism: Gossypium longicalyx (assembly GCA_025698465.1). NCBI lineage: Eukaryota > Viridiplantae > Streptophyta > Magnoliopsida > Malvales > Malvaceae > Gossypium > Gossypium longicalyx. The sequence continues at coordinate 44,039,401 of CM046999.1, forward strand.
ATTGCGCTCGCAAAGACAAATCCCATCCCATCTCAGCAATATCTGCTCCAAGCATCATTCTTACTTCACAAAACGAGTCACTATGCCCTAGTCGTCCACAATAAAAATAAAGAAGTGATAGACGTTCATATTTGAATTTAACGTATGAACACCTTCCATAAACCATGATCTATTTTTTCCTCTTCAATGGACGTTTAACATCGACCCGGACTTGTAATCTCATGAAATTTTGATTTTCTTTTCCCAGATTTGATCCATCATATTTCAGAAAAGTCCCTATAAAATTACCCAACTGTATTGCTAAATTTTCAGAAAACATACCAATTGGAATGTCATGGATTTGCACCCAAAAAGGAGAAAATATTAACGAGACTTCTAATGGGTTTTCCCCCCTCTTCAACTTATAGAGCAGTAATAGATGATTATTGAATGTCCATGCTGAACCATAATATGAAAAAACTGAAAAAGATACCTCTTCGTCCCCAAATCTCGAATTTGAACCCCATAAACTGGATGCCACAAATTTACCATAGTACTCATGGCTGGAAAGTGAATAACATTGGCTATTAAAAAATATCCCATTACTTGAAATTCCTCCCCTCCTCTATCCATCCCTGGGTCTATCTGTAATTGCAAAACCTCCTCTTCTTCTTCATTAAGCGTTAACCGTGCTAATTCAGTGTCCATGACTGCAGATTTGAAAAGCCAGTGGTAAAAAAACGGCGAGTAACCAGCAACCGTGAGAACTTAATTTGGCTTTTGAAGACTGGCTACAGAAGAAACTAAAAAGAAAAACAAGAAACACACAAGACTCAAAAAACAAATCTAGAAACCCATACCAGTGGCGGTAGACAGAAAACTTGCTAGGGTAACAAACCCATTCTCATTAAAGTTTCTACTTTAATTTAGTTAAAAGTTTAAAGTTGGAAAAAGAAGTTAACTTTTGTCAAATATAGATATAAAAAACCACAAATAACATATATTAGAAAAAAAAGTCAAACTTAAATATCAAATGATATGTTAAGCGTTAAAGAAATATACAAATAAATTTAAAATTATTTTCAATTAAAAAGTAACAAAATTTAAAGAGTTATTGTTAAATTCATTCCTTAACATTAACTTTTTTTTTTGTTAATTTAACTCTAATATTTTTAGTTACTTGGTCCTCAATTTGTTGTCTTCGGTCAATTTGAAATGTTTTAAATAAGGGATAAATATCAAAATTATATATAAATTTTGATTTGATGTGCAATGTTATACATAAAATTTTAGTTTGATTCAATTTTCACAAATTATTGATAACATTATCAAATTAACATCATTTTGTGTTGATATATATATTAATCTAATATAAAAATAAATGTAAGTATTCATTTATTTAAATATGCACAAATAAATCAAAATTAAAGTTTCATGTATACATATGGACCACAATTCAAGTTTTATGTGTATAATTGCATCAAATTAAAGTTTTATGTGCACCAAATTAAAGTTCATGTATTAAATTACACATTGGACCAAGATTCTTGTATAAATTTGATATTTATCCTTTTAAATAAAGATGCTGATTAGATCGTTAAATTTTTAATGACACTAATATAGGTAAAAGTATCATAGAGGCTTTTATATTAGGAGTCAAATTATCTTTTACCCATTTATTAAAAATGCACAAATTAGTCCCGGTCCTTATGTTAAAAATTTCATTCATTTTTATTGTTAAATATTGGTCTTTGTATGTCAGCATGAAATATACATCGCACATCACATGTTATTGTCTAATTATTTCGCTAGTCAAATCAAGTTTTAATAGTACAAATGGATGAAAGTTTTAACAGAAATGACCTGTAACACCCTGATCTTTTTATTTATATTTTTGTAAGTACTTAACATAAATGTGTATCTGCTTCAGTAGCAAAGTGTTTTGGGAGTGTTTGAGAGGTTCTAAGTTCAAGCTTTACCTTTAGTAAATTTTGGCTGTTTTTGGCCCGATAGCGAAGATATGGCAACTTAGGCAACTATGGTAACTAATCTTAAAAGATAGAGGCAATCATATCTTTTAAGATTAGATAGGATTTGATATGGCAATATCTTGTAAATCCCATAAATTAAGGGATATGGTTAATCTCGTCCGTCGATGTAATTGTATCTTGTCCGTCGGTTTTGGGGGAGCTCAAGTATAAATAGAGAGCCTCCCCCTCATTTGTACTCATCTCCATTCATTGTTTCATTATTCTTTATGAATAAGAGAATAGAGAGCATTTACTCAAACACTTTGTGAGCGTCCCTTTCTGTTGTTATATCTTTGTTCTTTGGGCTTATATTAAATTTTTCGTTAATTCATATTAGAATGAGTTTGCTGGTTCGAGTGGTAATGGAGTGAGAGTGTTAGAGGTTCTATGTTCAAATCTCTGTGCGAGTATAGGTATTAATTTTTACTTCACTTGACAGTGAGAGTTTAGTTGGAGTTAAAAGTTTGTGTGAGTGGGTAGTTATTAGTTAGTAGTAGGATTGAGAGAGAATTTTGAAATCTTTTAATTTTTTTTGACTTATTTTATTTTTCTCTCACCTCTAAAATAATCCCCAAATTCTGACGTTCTTTCTTCCTCATCTACCGTTTTCCCTTTTCCCTTTATCAAACGGAATATTTTCTCTTTTCTTTACTCGTTTTGACAAATTGTGCTTCCTTGTCGTAGGTTTTGAGGTGGTTGTATTTATTCGTTGGGTAAGTTGGTAGTATATTTTGCCGAGGAGGGAGTCTCTGTTTATCCCGTTTGGCTTTGTCGAATTTTTGTTAATGTTGTACTCGTGCATTGGCAACAGCGAATCGTAAAGGACGGGAATCTCCTGTTGCCGAATCGTAGTCCAAAGTGCTCGAAGTTCTGGGATAAGTGAGGAACGCTTGTTTGAACTGTTATCGGTTTCGTGGATTTGGTTTATTGGGAATTAAAACTGATTTTGGAAGGTTTGTGGTACTGATTTTAAGTGCTGGTCTGTTTGGGAATGTTTTTGCATCGAAACAATACGAGGTGTGTACTCGAAATGCAGAAAACAAGGCTTCGGTAAAGCCAAAAAATAAATCTGTGACGCCACACGGGCGTGTGGTCGCCTGTGTGGATGGCCGTGTGCGAGACACGACCGTGTGGCGGCTCAAGTGTGGCCGGATAGGCCCACACCAGCATGACACACGGACATGTAGATTCTGGGGTCAGGCCGTGTGGGCCACACGGGAAAGGCCATTCTGGGAATATGGGCCCAAATTTTTGAAATTTTTCCGAGGGTCACACGGGTCATCCCAATTTACTGTGGACTTACCGCAAGATCGGTAAGGGCTAACCAAACCCCAACACTGTAGATCTGATAGACTGATAATCTATTCTGAGTATGATTATGCCAAGCATATCTGATTATTCTGATATCTGTACATAGCATATTGATCATGTCTAGTATGCATTCTGTATTTGTTTTGTATATGATTGTGGGGTGGGTTTTATATTGATGAAAGAAGTGTTCTATACGGCGATCATCGCCTATTATCTAGCAGCTTGGCTGCATTATATCTGATATATGTCGTAACGGCACAACCTGGTGTGCAGGGATGAGTGGGTGTTTTTAACCCCACATGATGTGTTGGGATAGTTAAAGATGGTGTGTAGAGGATGGGGGTAAGATTCTGATTGTCTGATTTTGTTTACTGTATCTGTATCTATTTCCGACAATATATATGATTCTGTATGATTACATGCTTAATTCTGCTAGGTTATACACTGAGTTTACGTAAACTCACATCTGTTTGTCTGTATTGTTAGGTAATCCACAGTCTTAAGCGGATTGGTGCAGTAGGGACTTAGCGGTGACCACTCTTCTGTAAAATTGTTTAGATTTATTAATTTATGGTTTATTTAATAATTTGGGATATAATTCAGAGAGTTTGTAATATTTGGGACTCTTTGGATTGTTTTGGTTTTTAACTTGATTTGGTTTGATATGCTCGATATGTTGCATGCTTGATAAAATGTTTTACAGAAACGAATTTTACGCCAAATAAAGGTTTTCTAAAAATACGAAATGAATTTCTAAAATGTTCTGGTTTTGATAATTTTCACTGTAATAAGTGTTTTGGCAAATGAACTGTTAAAATAATATTTTCTGTAATAAACATAAAGGAATGTGAGTTTTATTAGTAATTAGTTAATGGAATCAACTTGTTTTCAAAACTCATTCTTTGTGACATCTCCGAATTCGGCCATAACATCTAGATTGGATTTGGAGTGTTACATAACCAATTTACTTTTTGATCTAACGTATATGGGTTAATTTACCCATTTTTTAAGTAGATGGGAGTAAATGTAATCTAACTCTTAGTACAGTGGTTACCATGATACTTCTACCCACTGACATGGTAGTTTGTGTGTACAACTACACTAAGATGTCACTAAATTATCTTATATCTCATTATATTAAATAATTTAAAAATTATAAAAAAATTAAACGATAAATTACCTGAATGGTCATCCAACTTTTAAAACTTTTAATTTTATCACTAATATTTTCGAAATTAAAAATTTTAGTAGTAGATCATTAAATACTTAATATTTCTATTAATATTTTCACGTAACTTTTTAATTTCCACATCATTAATATTAAGTAAAAAATAATTATGATGTGAAATTGAAAAATTATGTGGACCTTTCCCAAGTTTTCTTTGAGTATTCATCTGAAGAGGAACTGAAAAGCAGTCCACCGTCAAATCCACCACTTCCTGCAGGTTACAACTTACAACACTCCCATATATGCGCCACTTCCTGCAGGTTTTCATTTTTTTCATCGTCTTAAATCTAACCTTGAAAAGTTATAACAGTTTTAGAAACACCCAAATCATCAGTCCATATGAATGGGTTATGGACCAATAAGAGATGCACCGATACGATTTTCCTAATACTAAACACCCAAAGCTCAGGCTCAGTAGTGGAAAAATTTTTAGAATTGGGTCTAAAGTCTAAATTAGAAGTGTTCATGGATTGAGTTAAGTTGAATTTGGATCGAGTTTATACACGATATTAATATATTTTATGTTTGCTCAAGTTTGTCCCGGCTTGAAATATAAATCTAAAATTTTATTCAAATCCATTCATATTTGTAAAATGCTAACCTAAGTATTGTAGTAGCCCATTTCTGCCCGGGCCTTAAACCAAATAAAACAGCAATAAATAAGTGTTTATTTATTACAGTTCAGTTTACAAAAACCCAAGTGTTTGTGGCCCAAATACTTAAAATCTCAGACTATTACCCACTCAGTCCAATAATTTTCAAACCCAAACTTAAACTAAACCCACACTTAAACCCGTTATACAATTAACCCAAGACTAAAGCGGCCCAACTGGCCCAGCCTATTACACCAAGGCAGGAAACCCTAGGGTTTCTGCCTTTTTTCTCCTCGAGCCGCCACTGCTTTTGGAAGATTCGGGGAACGTTTGTACAGTTCCCTAAAATCGAGACGGCCATCAATGCTCTGTCTCAGGTCATCAATGAATTGTCACAGGCACTTCAACGCACCACGACCCTTCAGCTCGGCCACTGATCACGCCTCCACCAGTGGGCCGAAATTTCAGCACCGTGTTCGGGCCATTTCCACTAATCATGCCGAATCATCGTCAGCACGAGTCCATGCCAGCAACCACCGTGATTTTCGCAGTCACCTGCAAGAAATGGAAGGAAATCAAAACAAATAAAATCAGCAGATAGACCTAAACAGATATGGAAAGAAATCTAAGATTTCTTTCCAAAACAGAACAGCTTCCAGGCTATAAAGCCTTCTTCAAACCTGCAAAAAGGGGAGACTTACGTTTTTTACACACATAGGCAGAGATTTACACGCTTACACATGTAAAGATTTTTACACACACAGAGAGAAAAAACACCAGAGATACACCACAAAGATATTGTACACCAAATATTTTTGCAATAATATACCAGAAAGATTTCACGAGAAACGAAGGTGATCTATTGTTCTTTTTCTACTTTTATTTTTTTATTTTATTGCAAGTAATCTACATATAATACATTGAAAAATAGAGGAGAAAGAAGTACCTTTTAGATTTGCCGAGAAAAGCGAAGCTTTTCGGATCCCGACCGCCGTGTGTGGCGGAGTTGGTGACGGCGCGTGGGGCTGAGCACGGAGGTCTGATGAACAGAGCAGACCGGCCTAGGGCCGGAGCTTAGAGGATTGGGAAGAATTTCAGAGGGTTTTTTTTTGTTTTTTTTACAGGGGATTAAAATGATTTTTGAAGTTGAAGTTCGAATTATATAGGAGAGGGATGCGACGTCGTTTTGGAATGACCGTTTAGTGACCAAAACGGTGTTGTTTCAAGGCCCAAGATCGGCGCGTTGACCCGTCACCCAGGAAAGATCCGCATGTTTTCGACAAAAAGGGTTATTTGTGCAATTGATCCCTTCGCATTTTCAACATTTGCAATTTTATTTTATTGTATTTATAATTTGCCCCTAATATTTTATGCTTGCTTCAATTTAGTCCTAACAGCTTCTTTAAGGTTTATCCTAGGAATGACATCGTTTTAAGGAGGAGGGTTTAATTACCCTATGAGACCCTCACATTTTGCGCGCATTTCTCTGGGGTCCCTAATTTAATTTATTTTTTTTAATTTTTCCCCTTGTAGATTTTAAAAATTTAAAATTAGCCCTATGTTTTATTTATTTTTATAATTATTTATTTTATTTTCTTATATTATATGTTATATGGTTATTTTATTATATGTTATTTATTTTATATATTATATATTATATATTTTATATATATTATTATCCTTAACTATTATATTTTATTAATTAATTATTTATATACTATATCTATTATTGTAATTTTAAACCTATATACTTTTATATTATATATTATATAATTATTTTATTTACTATGTAAATTATTTATTTTATATATTATTATTATATTTTGAAATTATTATTAAAATATTATATTTGTATTATATGTTTATTATATCATTAATTACTTATTTTTTTATTTATGTATTATTTTATTCTAATTATTATTATTATATATATTAATTATTTTTTTATTTTTTATTTAAATACCAAATGCTAATTTAAAATTATTATTAAGTGTTGTATTTTTATTTTAGAATTGATATATATATATATTATTATCATTCTTATATATATTAATGTATTATTATTATCTTTGTATGTATATATATTAAGTATCATGCATTATTTTATTCATGAATTTATTTGAATATATGTTGGCATTATATGTTTTATTATTCGTATAAATGTTTTATTTATTTATCTTTAAATGTATATTACCTATCTTATTGGTATATAACTTCTGTTTTAAAATTTTCCATGCTTCCTTTTTAAATGTATGTAGGATTATTATGTTAGCTATATTTTCTACGTATTATTCATGTTTGTATAAAAATGCTAGGTTATTTTATAACATATATTGTTGTAATAGTTATGCTTTGCAATATGCTAGTATGATATGTTATCCTCATGCATCGATTAAAAGATATTCCAAAGTAAAAAAAAAGGCAATGTTTGATATTTGGGAGCTTCGAGGAAAGTAGTGCCCTAACTTACTGGGTTGCGACTCTCCTCGATGAATTCGAATAGTGAAGCACCCTTCTCAGTGTTTTTGAGATTTTAAGTATAAAACAACTATTTTGAGGTTTCAAAGCGTTGTATCCTAACTTACTGGATATGGCGTTTTGTTATTTCGAAATAGAAATTTTCAAATGACGAACTTAGTCTCGAATGCTTTGAAATATTGTGTTCTAATTTACTGGATGTAATATTTTGATTCATTTGAGATAAGTAAGGCTTAGTTTTCAAAATCAAGACATTCTAATTCAAAAAGAGGATTGCATCTTAAAACTTTCAAATTTCTGACATTAAAGACGTTTGAATAATCAATTAGGTACCAATTTTTGGGCATTGCGAGGGTGCTAACCCTTCCTCGTACGTAACCGACTCCCGAACCCGTTTTCTTGATTTCGTAGACCAAAACTAATGATTTTAAACAAAATGATTTATTGGTGATCTAATCACACCTAAAAAGGTTGGTGGCGACTCCCGTTTTCGTTTTTCTTAAAGTCAATTCCCATTTCTCAAAACTCGATTTAAAAATGGTCTCGACAGGTATATTTTAGACCTGTTCATATTATACTTTAAATATATTTTTATATTTTTAATATTAATATTAATAATTTTATTTTTTATTTATTGAAATATTTTATATAGTCATCTTAATATTATTTTATTGTTTACATTAGAGCAGTATTATATATTTAGTATAGATTTATTTTTTTAATGTGTAATAAATTACATAATAATATATAAAAATAATATATAATATAAAATATTATATACTCAGAAAAGGGCCAGGCCGAGCTCGAACCTTGAATGTTTAAATCCGAACCCAACTCATATTTTAAACGGATATTTTTTTTATCCGCACCCATTTTACGAGTCGTATAAATCTTTCTAAATTTGAGAATACCGTGAAAGAGATATCCTCAGGTGTAATCTAAACTCACCTTTCTCATGAATTTCTTCCATAGTGAGTATTTGTCATAATCCTTAGATCCTTGTGTTGACAAACACTACATTCCATGATGAAATTCATGCATTACAATGGTTCTGAATAAAAATGACAATTCATATCCAAGACTCCTGTCCATACATTATTAATGAAATAAAATAACTATGAAAATGATGTTAATGCCAAGTCATTAACCAAAAGTCATCTCACAGTTTTCTAGACCAAGAAACAGGATTGGGAAGCTGGACCTGTAAATCATATTCATCATGGCGCAGTTAGAGCAACAGATTTGTTTCATGATGGTTTTGGTAGATTGTCTTGAAAGATAAACCTCATAACATGTTAGCAGATGTTTTTACTTGAATTGTCATTTTCACTGGTTGGATATTATGTTGCTTTGCCATTTGACCATTTTGTGATCACCTAAAAATTTCATCAGATGGTAAACATGAAGCCCCTATAGGGGTTGTATGTGCAATTTTATCAATATGTCACCGCCTTTCAGGTGGAGTTTTAACCTTTCATCACACTTTGCTGCAACACAAATTATGTTATAGGTTATCGTTTATGTTATTAGTGAGCATCAACTCTATTAAGTATTTTTGTTGGTCAATGAAAGAGCTTAGGACGGTAAATGTGTGTTTAACAAGTGTGAAGAACAAGATATCATATTACTGGGCTCTTTTTCTTAACTATTATGAAATTAAAGCAGTAGCACGTCTTTGGTTTTGTTGTAATTATACCTAAAAATATTAGATATGATACAAATATGGCATAAAAAAAAATTAAAACATGATATGACACGACATAAATATGATATGAATGTCTCAAAATTTATAAAATATGAAGACACAAACATGATATAAATGCACAAATTGGCAGGTATAATTGGTATGACATATAAGAGCTGCCTATTAATTTTCTCCTCAGATTGGGAATGCTGCCTATCATAGTGATATGTTTTATGAAGAACTAGCAAACATGCTGCTTTGTTACGCTTAAGTAAATGCTACTTTTGCACTGTGTAAATCTCCAAGGGAGTTGTTCACTTGTGAGGTAAACAAGAGAAGAAGATGATGGGCGAGTGGTTTTTTGGGAGAGATCTCTTTGGAGAAGAGTGAAATGGTTAGAGAAGAAGGGATCAACACTAAATTAATTAGATTTATAACACACTAAATTCATGATGTAAATAAAAAAAATTTATGTAACAAACATATTTATTAACAATTCATATAAACATTACTTTATGTTTTAGTTACAATGATAAAATTAAATATTTATTATATATGGCATATCTCGAGTTCAAATTTCATTATAATCAAATTTTTATTGATATATTACATATAAAAAAATAAAACCACTCTCATAAAAATATAATTTAATTCGTATATGATAGGGCAATTTAGTCATAATCTCCTAAACCCTTAAATTGAAAAAATAGCACTCGAATTTACCGCCTCCTTTTTATTGGAATAGTAATAGTACCAACTGAACTAAAACTCAATTAACTCAACCTTTAATCTTCAACCATACAAAACTCAATCAACTCAACCTTTAATCTTCAACCATATAAATAATCTACATCAAATTACATAAAAGAATCTATGTGAAAAAAAAACATAAAAGAATCTATGTGAAAAAAAACATAAAAAAATCAAATGGTTAAACCAATTCAACTAAAAATTGAATTTAATGCGAAACACAGTTGATTTTGTTTTGACTGCAATTGAATTAGCAACATGAGGCTAGCAATAATATATATATATATATATATATAATATGACATATGCATACTTAGTTTAATTAATTTTTTCTCCATATATATTTGACAATTGACATCAAGCACGTTGAAAACGTGCAAAATCAGCTCCAGAAATCAGAGGTATGCAATCAAGATCTCGAAGGAGGACTTGAAAGCCTCTACAAATGTTTTGGTCAAAGCAACATCCTCAACTGTTAATTTTTGAGATTCCAATTGTATATAAATGAAATTTTACATGTATGTAGTTACTAATAGGAAAGTTATCAGGTCTTCATTTTCCCACAAATTTCCTCTATTTTATTACATAAATTTTGATTGTAATGAGTTGTTTTGATGGTGGAAAGGAGACAAAACATGAACATTTTGGTGTAGATCCAAATCAAGTTCATGTTACTTATAATTGATATTTAAGCAAGCTGTAGCTCAAAAGCAGAAAAGGAAATCAGTTGGACAAGTTTTGGTTGGATCTCTAATGCTTCTGGACGTGTGCGGAACCGCTAAAGATGCCTTGTTGCAAACAAAAGAATGCACGCAAGGACTTCAATCGATTTTGAGCCGAAGACGAGGTTAGGAGTTACTTAAACCTGTAGGAAGGCAGTGAGAAAGGTAGTGTGCAAAGGCCTTAAAGAACTTTGAAGCATATATATATATATATATATAAACTTAACACCTCTTCCTTCAGCAAAGTTAGATTTTATGGATTAAACTTTTCATCCCCTCCAATATATTGGGACACTTTGAATATCACATGGAAGATACAAAATCTCTCATGCTTTAAGCAAATAAAACATACTTGGGTTCAATCTTTGATAACAAAAGATAATAAATCAATAAATTAAATCCTTACGTTCAAAGGATCTATGCTCAATAATATCGCATTAATATGTTACGTTTAGTTGAAAAAACTTATTTAATATATATATATATATATTAAAATAGTTAGACATAAAATAAAGAATAATTAGTATAAATTTAATTTTGAAATTAGTAAAAATAGTTATAAAAAAATAAGACCTTTTCAAAATAAGTAAAAAAAATTTCTTCTTTTTTGCCACAAACAAATCATGTGAGTAGCTAAAAGTTATTGATTGTGATTAGCTTATAGCTAATTCATGACTAAAATCTGTGAAAAAAATAATACTCTCACCAAACGTAGTATTTATATATTTTCATGTGTCACAATTGTGTTCAAAGTTATATATATTATATAAAGGTTAAAATATGTGCCAAGCCTTTATATTCTTTATTCATTTGAGATTTAGTCCCCATACTTTTATTTCAAGGAATTTAACCCTTGTACTTTTTGCATTTGAAAAAGCATGTTCATTTGTTAATATTATTAAAATTCTTTTGTTAAATTCAATTCATTACAATACTATTTTTTTTATTACATGGCTACTAAATATGTGTCTTTTTAAATTTTAAAATGTCACATCAATGAATTAAATGAAATAATTCACTTGAAATTAACAATCGGACCTAAATTTTGAAAATTAAAAAAATAAAGAAATTAAATTCTTGAAAACAAAAATAAAAAGATTAAATTTCAAATGTTGGAATAATACAAGAACTTGATACATTAATAATTTATATTACATAAATATCAACGTATCTATGTATACATATTGTGTTTATATTTGTATCAAGTAATATTTGATTTTTTTAATCATGTCCTGCTCACCTTTTAAATAGATTTTATTTTTTCAACCAATACTTTGAGTTTCATCACTCCAAATAAGCCAATATTAATGCTAATGGTGCGTAAATGTAGCTTGTTGTTTAAAGAACTATTTAGAGTCCCTAGAGCTCCTTGTAAAGCTTGTTGGAAAATCCGTTGTCGGACTTGATTAATTGCTATTTGTTATTCAAAATAAATGGTTTCATTTTTATAATTTTCTAATTGTTCTAAAATGTTATAAGTTGAATTAATTAAATTCAATTTTTCTTGTTCTATATCGGAGTATCTATTCACTCGAAATTGATCCACTTCCATTTCTACTTTCTGTAAGTGGGCCCGGACCATTTCCATCGCATAGTTCTTCTGAATTTTGAATAGCATTCAAGATCATTTCTTTTCGATTATCTAATAAATCATTTAATGAAAGTAGATTATTTTTCCATTCATTTTTTTATTTTGAAAATTCCACCCGTTTCAAATAATAAACAAGGTTTTAGATTTAACAAGTTCATCCCAACAAATCAAGTTGAGTGTTCATACTTATTTATTTCCTTTCATATGAGTATATCATCATGATTTCTAATCTTTGTTTTTTGATACAATGCCTAAAACTACTCATAACCTCTCCCCAACTCAGTCTAGAACTACCCATAGTCCCTCCCAACCCTTAAATAAGAGGATAAAGTGCTTCAGCGCACTCGAACCCACATCGTCTTGTACTGTCAATAATACCAATATTAATTGAGCTAAACTCAATTGACAAATGTTGAAAGTTGAAGGTGTGTAGTAGGAATATTTGGTGTGTTACAGATTAGCTATATGAACTTTAATTTTTCACATCATTAACTAGTTATTTAAGTAATAATTGAGTGAAGTTGAGGTGTTATCCTTCAATATTCTAGGGCATCAACATCAACTCAGTTATCATTTTAAGGATAATATGATGTTTCAAACAAAGTGTGAATCCAAATCCCAAATCTATAACTTAGAATTGAGATTAAAAGAGTAATTAAATTTTAATATTTAGGAGTTAAAACAAATTTTATTATATTTTGAATTCACAAACATTATATGTTAAGATATTTAAAGAGAAAACAGGCCAGAGCTCCTATTTCTCAATTTGAATAAAGTAATTTTTAATTCCAACAACTTACTCCGAATTGCTATTTCAATAATTAAAATCAATATTTTATTTAAATTTAAGTATAAACATATATGTTTGATTATTTTCATAATAATGAAATAAACTGTTGGAATTAATTTAGATCCAATTTAAATTCTATAAACATTTTAAATACTTGCCGCCACGCCACCCTTCCGTATAAATAATAAAAAGGTAGTGGTTGCCACTAATCCTTTTGTCTTGCACTTAAATCCTTAGGCATCAAAATCATCTTCAATTCAAACTAAACTATAATTATATCTCTTCAACCTCTAATCTCATCCTCAAATGGGAGGGTAACATACGAAACCACTTCTAAGTATTGTTGACGATTTCTAAGTATTACGGTTTTGTGTTTTATGATTGTATACAATATTTGTTGGTATTAATCAATTATTTTTTTAATAAATAAAAGTTTATTTAAACAATTTCTTAATTAAGCTCTTGTATTAAATTTGTATTTAATTAAGTCCTTCCGTTAATAGTTTTTTATCATTGACCACATAAATTGTTAAAATAAATTGATGGGCGAATTAAATAGTGACACGTAACCGCTTCTGATTTAATATAATATTTTCTATAAAAATATTAAAAACTTAGAAAAATTATCAAAAAAAAAATCATAAAAATTTTCGAAATATAAAATTATTAAATATTAAAAAAATATGAAAATTGATATGACCTTATAAAAATATGATAAATCTAATAAATTAAAAAAAATTATAAAATTAATAAAACATATTTAAAATTTATAAAAACATATTAAAATTTTATAAAAATCATAAAAAATAAAAATATTAAAATTAATATAAATTTGTTAAAAAAATCATAAAAATTTGAACGGGATCGGATTAGTTAGTTGGACAAATTAGACCAAAATTAGCAAGGATATCGGTCCGAAAAAAGTCATTAGATTGGTTAACCTAGGACAATTGAACCAATTTTTTTTTATACTTTAATACTTTAATATTTTAATAATTTTTTTATTTTTAGTGTTTTATTTAATTGAATTGGACGAATCAGTCAAACTGACAAATCGATGGCCTAATCGGTTCAACCACTGGTTTGGTTTGGTTTGAATAATGACATGTTTTATTTTTTTTTCTAATTTTTTTATTCTTATAATTTCTTATAATTTTTAATTATTTTTATGAGAAAAATATTAGATTAAACCAAAAGCTATCATGCTCCGTCAATTTATTTTAATGGTTAACGTAGTCAATAACGGAAATTATTAACGAATAGGCTTAATTGATTATTTTAGTTAACGATAGATGCTTAATTAAATGTGAATTTAATACAAGAGCTTAATTAATGTTTTTACATTTTCTTAAGAATTTTTTTGGCATATAAGCAATAAATATACTATAATTATGACATTTTTTTATAACTTTCTACCCACTAGGATAAAAGGTTTTTGACTTTTGAATTTATTAGGGTCAACTAACTTTCTCACTCAATTTTTAAAGCATTTTCATTTTAATCACTCAAGTATTAAATCTTTAATGGTGGTTAATTGTTTGGTCACCTAACTTTTAGGTCGCTTTCATTTTAGCCGCTCAAAAAGTATCTTTTTTTCAAGTATTGGTTGGGGTAAAAAAAAATTAAGGATTAAAGTGAAAAAGCAATAAAAACTAAAATAATAAACAAAAATTGTCAAATTGTACTTGTTTATCCCATTGTCAAAAATTCTAATTTTAAGTTTTGAAATATAAAATTTTAAATATTGAGATTCAAAATTATAGTAGCAAACCGGTTGGCATTATCAATTGATAAAAAATTTAACAATTTATTTAAATTATTTTGATGTTTTAAAATTATTTTTAAAAATTATCAATGAAAATTATTGTCTTTAATAGTTGTCTATGAAACCTTATTTTCTTTTCATTATATAATCTTCAATCTTTCATGTTAAGCTAAAAGTAAATAAAAATATTTGTAATTAATTAAATTAATTAATTTTATCTTTCTTTCCAAACAAAACTCGTAATTTTTTCATCACCTCTTTACCCAAACAAATAAATAGCAATTAATTTACTTAATTGCAAGTATTTTTTTTCCTTTGACATTTTGCATTGAATTGCCCCCTTCACCTTCAATCTCGACGATTGACTAAAAAATGGGTTATTATGATTTCGAGCAAACCGCTACGGTGAAATCGGTAGACACACTGCTCTTAGGAAGCAGTGCTAGAGCATCTTGGTTCGAGTCCAATTGGTGGCATAGTATCTTCTAAAAGAGATAGAATAAGTCCTATAATGAAAATGAATTTCATTCCTGATTTCCATTCCATAAAATCTAGAAACTCAGGCTTTTTTTCATAATTTTATTATTTTTTTCAACGGAAGATTCAAATTTATATAATCAAAACTTTTAGCTTAGCATCAGAGATTCGAAATTATGTTGTGAGAACTCAATTTAGTCTAGGCCCTAAACAGAAACCAAACCAAAAAAAATAATAATAGTTTAAGTCCATTTACAAAATATCAGACCCAAATACAAGCCCAAATTAAAACAAACCCTAAGCCCAAATATGAGCCAACAACCTAAGCTAAGTTTTCAGAAAAATTGAAAACCCTAGCCTTTATGCGCTGTACCCCCTCCTCGTGCCTCCGCAGCGTGCACGCCGCTTGAGGCTCGACTCCTTGGCCATTTTACACCAGAATGGCAAAATCTGCCTCCGTTGACCTCGCCAAACCCGCAAGAGAAACATAGAAACAACAAGAAAATGACAAAGAAATAGCAGCAAAAAAAAGGACACGCAAACGAAAAGAAAAATACTACAATATTCGGCTAGAAAAACCACAAAAATAGCATGTGATTTTGGACACATAGAGAAAGAAATACAAAAAAGTTTCGAGCTTTAAAAGGTAGAAATTTATTTTTATCTGATTTTATTTTTTTCTAAGTAAATAAATAACTAAAAAAATAAAAAGGAAACGAGGTCGGTTACTTTAACCGCCGCAGTCGAAACTTCTTCGGTTTGGAAGGAGGTTGAGTCCGTGGGTTCGACGGAAAACTCATCGGCGACGATTGGGAACCAAAAGGTCCCTTTATTTCTTTTCTCTTTTTTTTTTTTTCCTTTTTTTTTTCAAATTTTGGTGGGTTTTTGGGCATTTTGGTTTTAAATCGAGACTAAGGGTGAAAAAACGATAAAAAAAAAGAATTCGGGTATTTTTTCGGCCACCGTGGACGGCAACGCGGTCGTCGGTGACCGGCGGTTGCCACGATGGCCAATCGCCGAAGCCAAGGCCGGATTCTAGGATGTTGAGAGAAAAGAAGGATTGGCTTTTAGTTTTTTTTTTTTAAATGAGGTTTGAAATGTTTTTTTTTGAAAGATTTTTTACTTAAATAGGTGCACGAAACAGCATCGTTTTGGACCATTGCTCACAGATGTCAAAATTACGTTGTTTTGAGCAAGATCCGTCGACTCGACCCGCAAGGTTAGGATCCACATGTTTTCTAGCGCATGGGTTATTTGCACGTGCGGTCTTTCCGCTTTTGCGACGCGTTGCAATTTAGTTTTTTTTCTTTTTTAATTTTTCCGCATAATTTTATCTTTGTTTCATATTGGTCCACATTAAAACGGTGCACCCTGAGGACTGGGAATAATTTTCCATCTAGTCACTGCACCTTTACGTGCGTTTTATTTCAGCCCTTCAAGCTGCTCTTTCCTTTCTTTATTTTAAAATTTATCCCAAAGTTTTGTTTAAATCGCAATCTAACCCTTGGTTACTTAATTTTTTAATTTCAACCCTATATATATTTTATGTGTTGTGTTTATTTATCTATTTGTTATCTTATATTATTTATATATATTAAAAATTTTAATGTTTATATTTTCTTTATTTAAATATTTGTTGTTCATATTATTTTCTCACTACTATTATTTATTTATTTACCACTTGTTTTTTTTATATGCAAAGATTGTTATATTTTTTACATTAAAATTTTAATGTTTCTAACTTTTTTACTACTTTATCATTTCTTTATCGTCTTTATACTACTCTTGAGGCATCTCGCATTTTATTTCTTTTATTACTTTATTTATTTTATTATTAATATCACAAATTAATATTTTATAATTATAATGATTTTATTATAACATTCACTTATTTATTTATTTTATATATTATCCCTGTATAGCCATTTTATATTATTTCATCATTACTACCACATGCGTTAATTCAAGCATAATAGGTCGTTTTTATATTATAGCCCGAATAAGAGAAATACGCATTGTTTAAATATTATATTTGTTATTATTCAAAAAAAAATTCAAAATAAGGCAATGTTCCGTATTTAGAAATTCGAGAAGTCGTACCCTAACTTACTGGGTTTCAATTTTTCTCATTGAACCTAAATAACCGAACATCCTTTTAAAATTAAAATATATAAGATTTCAAATAAAAAAATAAATGCAAGTTATTCTCAAAGGTTCAAGGTGTCGTGTCCTAACTTACGGGATGTGACATTTTGTTATCTCAAGACGAGAGGGTCTTTAACGTTTATTTCGATTTATTCAAGTAATTTGTAAGTAAAATTAACATTAATACAAAGAGGGATTTATTTTTTAAATTATTTTCAAATTTTCAACTTTCAACACTAAGACATGAAGTAATCAACTAGATACCAATTTTGGGCGTTGCGAGGGTGCTAATCTTTCCTCGTGCATAAACCGACTCCCGAACTCATTTCTCGAAGTTTATAGACCAAAAATCGTTGTTTTAGTAAATCAAACCGTTAATTAAAACTATCAAATTATAAGGTGATCCGATCGCACCTCATATAAAAAACAATTGGTGGCGACTCCATTTTCATTTTTTTAACAAAAAGTCAATTTCAAAAAAATAGTTTCGACAGCTTGACGACTCCATTGGGGAATAAAATAAGAGAGTCAAGCCACGAGTTGATTATTTCTTGTCTTTTTGTCGAAAATTGATAACTTGGTTTAAATTTACGATCCTTCTGTTGCATTTCATTTTTATGGTCTGCATCATTTTGATATGTTTGCTTTATTGGTTCGAGTTTGTTAATATAGCTCTGCATATTGCATCGCATAATCGGATGATTTTACCCTTTTAAGTGGGAGTGAGAAACTATTCCTTCGTGAGGTCTTCACCTCCATATATGATAACGGATCGCTTTTAGGATACATTCGTACCTATGTCTTCGTGACATTTCCATCTCCATATAGCCATAGGGAAATGTATTCCCCTGAACTAAACTCGCTCCGTATTAGCCTATAATGGGTGAAGATCGATGAATCTACCGGTTTAGGTACCCTTACTTTATAACTGAACCACATATAATGAGCCCTAAGAGCCTACCCTAGGTAAAACCGCACCGAACCCCTAGTGGTCACCCAAATAGGAGTTTTATTTATTATTTCTTACTTGCTTTAAATTTTAGCTTTGTATAAAATGTACTGACTTGTTTTGTTTTGCTTTGACTGTGATTGCATGACATTTTCATCATAAAAAAGGTGTTGATTCACATTCAGTTACTAAATAGAGAGCTTGCCATGGAGAACGGATTTCTTGATAAAGTGGAAGATAATGCGGCTGTCCGAATATGGTCCGAGAAATTACAAATAGAGAAAGGTGATAGTTTGATGGAGGGGTACGTGTCAAAATTGTGGGACTTCACTCGTATCAGCGTGACTCAGAACAATCTCCAAGAACTGAAAGAGATATGGGTCCAATGGGATGATGAGATCAAACAGTTATTTTACCGTAATTACGGTGATTTACCATATCTACTCGATATCAAAGTAAACAAGCACTTGTTTCAAGCTTTGGCTCAATTTTGGAATCCTGCCTACAGCTGCTTTACTTTTAGAAAAGTGAATTTGATACCTACTATTGAAGAATAAATGACCTTACTTTGTTACCCAAAAATTCGAGCTGACAAGGTTTATTCTAGAGCTGTCAACATCCCAACTTTCTTAAAAAAACTAATGAATATCACAGGGATGAGTAAGCAATGGGTTGCAGCCCGGATCAAGTAAAAAGGAGATAGTAAATGTATCCATTGGAATAGCTTACGAGATTTGATCTTACTCACCCAGATATGAAGAAAAGGGTCGATGTCTTTGCTTTGAGCATTTACGGGTTGATTGCCTTCCCTAAAGTACTTGGGCACGTGGATGAGGTAGCTTCAAATTTGTTTGACCGACTCGATAAGAGGGTCACACCTGTCCTGGAAATTTTGGCTAAAACATTCAGATCTTTGAATGCATGCCGAAAAGCGGGTGAAGGAAGATTCATTGGATGTGCGCAACTCTTGCTAGCTTGGTTTCACAACCACTTTTAGAAGGTAAAAAAAGTTTCTTATCGAGTATTTTCTGAGAACTACTCTCCATTGAAAGAATTAGTAGCTACACCGAGGTGGGACGACATTTCGGAGGAAAAATGGATACTGATCCTTCAGAATCTCCAAGATGAGGGTGTCGAATAGAGAGCCCCTTGGATGATCCCTGATGAGATTCTATATCGGTGTGGAGATTTTGACTAGGTTCCTCTACTTTGGATTTGGGGAGCTATTGGATATGCTCATTTACTTGTGTTGAGGCAGTATAGATCGAGACAGTTCATACCAACAATGCAAGGGTTGACTTAGTGCGAGTTTCCGAATAAGGGCGATAACTACAAGAAAGAGGTCCGAGAAATGTCTAACACCTGAAACCAAAGCCACCGAATGAAAAGATTTACTGCAAGTCTGACGACGGCCCCCAAATATAATGGATGGTGAGGTAAAAGAGTCAATGACAACATCTCTGGGCCAGGTCAAGAAGGTGCCCGACCAATTGAAGAATACTTGCAAGTGATCTTATCTAAGCTAGAGATCATCAAGCAAAATTTTGAGAATAGGAATTTGGAGTTAGGAAAGAAGATAGAGCAATTGTAAGAGGAAAAGATGCAATTGAGACTAGATGTTGACATTCAGAAGCAAGAGGCCGATAAACTAAAAAAAGGAATGAACAAGACCGAAGAAAATCTGGACAATTTAAAAACAGATTATAAGAAATTACGTTTGTCGATAAGAACTGTTGGACTAGGAAAAATATCAGAACAATGGCGACAAGAGATCAGAGAAGAAAAGAATAGAGCCAATTAGTGGGAAAAGAAATTCTAATATACTTAAGTTCGAGAAAATACTCTATAAAAAGACCTATTGGAATGCCAAAATGAAAATGTCAGATTAAAAGCCAGGGTAGCAGAACTAGAAAAGTTACTTCATCAGTATCGTAGTCGCAACTCCACACTTGAGCTGAAAGCGAGCTTGAACAAGATTGAAGAGCTGGAAAAGAAAATAGAAGATCTCGAGACCGCATTACAAAATTGTGAACTCTGAGTTTAACTCTTTGAAGCAAACAATGAGCATTGGAAAGAGCAACTCCATCGTTCTTAAGGTCAGCTTAGGGATAGGGACCATATCATGTGTGAAGCTGTGGCCCAAATACGAGAGGTGATTGATCATTTACAAACCCTAACAGTTCAGGCTGACGTGCTAAGCTTGAAGTATGAATCGAAATCGGATCAAAGTCAAGAGTTAGCTTGGCTTCTTAGAAAGGTTAAGGCTTTGAGTGTTAGGACAAAGCCGTATATGTAATCTGTTTTATGTAAAGAAATTTGTTTTCCAGTAAAGTTGTTCTAATAGAATTGAATCAGAGTCAATGGCTCTTTTGCATTCATTTCATGCATTCACATTACATTTCATCATATGCATTAAATTTCATAAAAAGACCCTAATTAAACGAAATTATTTCAGTTAATCTGGAAACTAACAAGAGCCAACTGATCGAACATCGTTATAGTACTCGTGCCAAAGACTAAAAAGGCTAGAAAAAATTCAAAAAGATATGCAAGATCAGTTGCAAGTGCAACTGCAAGAACAGTTAGCAAAAGTACAACAGGATATGAGGGATTAGATACAGGAATCCCAAAGAAGTATGATAAGCCAATTGGTGCAGTTGTTGGCTGGAGAACGTGAAAAAAGAGAAGAACACTACGGTCAACTTAGGGGATGATAATGAGGATCCTATTTACCCCCCGGGTTTTACCCTGATAAACGCCCAGGCACAACCGAAAACATACCTACGAAGGGTACCCATTACAATTAGGCCCCAATAGTATCAAATCGGTACCTCGGCGTCAATGAACTACCAAACAGGCTCAGGTTTCAATCTGGGGGATAACCCAACCAATCCCGTTGTTCCTGATCTAGATGATATGGCAGAAATGAAAAAAACAAGAGTGAAACTAGCAAAGCAACTCGAAGATAGGTGCAGATGGTTAGAAGAAAAATTCAGAGTAATGGAAAACACTGATTATCATTGCGAAATTGATGCCAAGGACTTGAGCTTGGTCCTAGATTTAGTGCTCCATCCGAAGTTCAAAACTCCAGAGTTTGAAAAGTATAATCGAACTAGTTGTCTAGAAGCTCACATCACTATGTTTTGTTGAAGGATGATAGGATATGTCAATAATGATCAATTATTAATTTAATGCTTTCAGAACAGTCTGTTCGGGTCAGCAGCTAAATGGTACAACCAACTGAGTCGTGCTAAAATCAATTCATGAAAAGACTTGACACAAAATTTTATAAAGTAATATAGTCATGTGACGAACATGACACTCGACAGAATCACGCTGCAGAATATGGAGAAGAAGCAAAATGAGAATTTCAGACAATATGCCCAAAGATGAAGAGAGGTGGCAAAGCAAGTCTAGCCACATCTTCTGGAAAAAGAAACCACAATACTTTTCATCAAAACTTTAAAAGCCCCGTTCATCAACATATGTTGGGAAGCACTACTAAGAGCTTCTCGGATATAGTAATGTCCGGTGAAATGATTAAAAACACAATGAGAAATGATAAGATAGACGCAGGGGAAAGCACCAAAAGATTAGCCCCGAGGAAGAAGGAAAACGAGGTGAATAATGCAAGGATATATAATAAGCGTTATTCGAAACCAATCACTGTAAGCCCACCAATGACAGTAACCACTAGCCATCAGGGCCCTCCAAGGCAAGAATCCAACCCTAGGCCAAATATAGAAAGGCTCCAGTTCACACCCATCCCGATGACATATAGAGAGCTGTATCAGAGTCTATTTGATGCACATGTGGTATCCCTTTTCTACTTGAAACCTATACAACCTCCGTTCCCCAAATGGTACGACGCGAATGCTCAATGTGAGTACCACGCGAGAATCATGAGACACTCAATCAAGAATTACACTGCTTTTAAAAATTTAATTGAAAGGTTCATTAAGATAGGAATTGTAAAGTTTGACGACCCATCAGGACCTAATGTGGCAGGAAATTCGTTACCCAGTTATATTAATAAAGGGGTAAATGCAATAATTGAGAGTGGAGGGAAAAGAACCAAAATTGATGTGGTAGACGTAAAAACCCCACAGAGATGGGTTTAGAAAAAGTTGGTAGAGGGAGGATTGATCAAACAAGATTCAGAAAAGAGACTCGAAGAGATGAGGAACTACTATGAGTTCCATGCTAAGCAAGGTCATGAAATCCAAGAGTGCATTGAATTTAGGATCCTAGTACAAAATTTGATGGATAACAAGGAAATTGAATTTTATGATGAGGTTAAGGGCTCAAAAGAATGAGATATATGCGCCTTAGAGGAAAGATCAACGGAGAAGGTCCATAAGGTTAACCACCCAGTGGTTATTATTTCACGGCTAATGAGCAATAGAGCTAGGGTACAAGTTGCACTAAGGGTCGTAATTCAGAAACCTGTAGCCTTTCCCTACAAGGACGACAAGAGGGTTTTCTGGAATTATAACCGCAATGTGACAATCCTAGGAGAAGAAAACCTAATTAGCGCTTCAGAAGAAGGTCAAAATGTGGGTTTCTACACGCGCAGTAGAAGGCACTATGATCCATCAAATACAAGAGCTGAGCCTATAAAAGGAAAAATTTTGGCGATTGAACAAAAGAAAGAAAAGACGACCAAACCTGAATCGCCCGTTAATGAGCCGGTAACTGCGAAAGAGGCTAAAGAATTTTTGAAATTCTTAAAGCATATCGAGTATAGCATTATAGAACAACTGCACAAACAACCAGCTCACATATCAGTGCTAGCTTTACTCTTAAATTCGGAGACACATTGTAGTGCGTTGATGAAAGTGCTAAATGAAACTTATGTCGCTAACGATATCTTTGTAAACAAGTTGGACTGCCTAGTTAATAATATAAATGCCGACACTTTATATTTTTTAATGATGATAAAACACCGTCGGGGGCATGGGATCTACAAAGGCTCTGTATATTACTTTCCGCTACAAAGGATATACATTACCAATGGTGTTAATTGATAATGGATCTGCACTAAATGTCTTACCTTTATCCTCACTTAATAGGTTGCCTGTGGATAGCTCTTATATGAAGACATGTCAGAACATAATGAGAGTATTCGATGGTATCAAAAAGAGGGTGATGGAAAGGATTGAGATACCCCTTTTGATTGGTCCAAACACGTATGAAGTAGATTTCCTGGTGATAGACATCAAGCCTTCTTATAATTGCTTACTGGGGAGGCCTTGGATTCACTTAGCTTGGGTAGTGTCGTCATCACTGCACCAAAAGCTAAAGTTGATAACTGAGGGTCAACTGGTAACGATAAATGCAAAAGAAGACATTATTGCATTCGTAACTAGTGACACATTATATATAGTGGCAGATGATGAAGCGATAGAATGTTCATTTCAATCGTTGGAATTTGTGAATGCAACCTTCGTTGTCGAAGGGAATTAGATCCTGATGCCCAAAATCTTCAAAACTATAAGGATAGGCATGCAATTGACGGTTGGGAAATGAGCCTTATTAGGGAGAGGGCTTGGAAAATGCTTACAAGAAAGGGTCGAGACACCTATGCTCATGGACAAACGAGACCGCTTTGGCTTATGATACAAACCAAATGTGAGATAAAAAAAGAAAAAGCTGGAGAAGAAACAACAAAGGAGAAGAGCGCGACTGAGTGATGAAGTGGTCAAGTAAGAACCGATGACATTTCCTCATATATCTAAGACTTTCGTGTCAGGAGGAACTATTGACCTTGAACGAAAGATGTCAAGAAAGGAAACTGTTGAAGAAATATTGGGAAATCTGAACATCAACGCCATATCCGAAGAAGGAATTGGGGGAGAAAATTTATCAGGCATCTGCCCCTATGTACTTGAAAGTGTTCTGAACAATTGGACTGCGGAAGAGATTCCTGTAGTTTTTAGAGCTAATTCAGAGTAATGTTCAAAACACGCTTATTGCTCTAAGCCTAGGAGCAATAAGAATCATTTTGTGAAATAGGCTAATGTCCAATACCTTTATTTCAATAAAATGCATCTTTGCGTATCACCTTAAGCAAATATTCTTTTATTCTTTCCATTTAATTCATAATCATACTATACAAATAATTATTCTTAGATTCTTTTACTCTTTGGATTTTTCTTCATCCCTATTACAGGTCTCCAGATATCAATGATGTGAGTGACGCTACTACTGAACCAGAATCTCCTTTTGAGCAAAATATGTGTATGGAGGATTCTCTGGATTTTGAAGATGATCGAGATTGTAACCTATCTCCTGATTTGTTGAGGATGGTAGAACAAGATGAGAAACAAATCCTACCTTACAAAGAGTCAGTGGAAATTGTGAGCTTAGGAGAGGAAAAGGAGGTGAAGATTGGAGCTTACATTGCCGCAGAGACAAAGCGAGACCTCGTTGAGTTACTCCAAAAATTCAAGGCTATCTTCTCATGGTCATATCAAGACATGCCCGGATTAAGTACCAATATCGTGGTACACCGGCTCCCCGTAAAGGAAGAGTGCAAGCCAGTTCAACAGAAGCTCTGAAGGATGAGGTCCAATGTTTTACTAAAAATAA
The DNA here is from genome assembly GCA_025698465.1 of Gossypium longicalyx. NCBI lineage: Eukaryota > Viridiplantae > Streptophyta > Magnoliopsida > Malvales > Malvaceae > Gossypium > Gossypium longicalyx. The sequence continues at coordinate 44,064,484 of CM046999.1, forward strand.
AAGAGAAAGTTAAGAAGCAATTCGATACCAGTTTCTTACAAGTGGTTAATTACTCAGAATAGGTAGCCAATATCATCCCCGTCCCTAAAAGAGATGGGAAAGTACGAATGTGCGTAGACTTTAGAGATTTGAACAAAGCCAGCCCGAAAGATAATTTCCTATTGCCTCATATCGACACTTTAGTGGAAAATACGGTAGGTTACTCACTGTTCTACTTCATGGATGGTTTCTCGGGATACAACCAGATAAAGATGCATCCTGAAGACACGGAGAAGACTACATTTGTAACCATGTGGGGAACATTTTGCTACAAAGTTATACCATTTAGATTAAAAACGCAAAAGTAACATCCCAAAGAGCCATGGTAACATTGTTTCATGACATGATGCACAAAAAAATCAAAGTTTATGTTGATGATATGATCGCAAAGTCCTAAACAGAGAATGAACATGTACAAGTCTTGAGGAAATTTTTCTTGAGATTGAGAAAATTCCAACTAAAGCTTAATCCAACAAAATGTACCTTCGGGGCTAGGTCGGAAAAATTGTTAGGATTTGTAGTCGATGAAAAAGGGATCGAGATCAACCTAGATAAATTAAAGGCTATACAGGAGTTACCGCCGCGCGCATTCAAAAAGAAGTTCGAGGTTTCCTAGGAAGACTAAATTACATCGCCCGGTTCATTTCACAACTAACTAAAAAATGCGACCCTATATTTTGTCACCTTAAGAAACACAATCCAGGCGTTTGGGATGAAGAGTGCCATAAGACTTCTGACAAGGTTAAACATTACCTGTCCAATGCCCCAGTGCTGATGCCTCCCAACCCAGATAGGCCGTTGGTATTGTACTTTGCAGTATTTGAGAATTCCATGGGATGCGTGCTTGGTCAACATGATGAGTCAGGAAGAAAAGAAAGAGCGATATACTTTCTCAGTAAAAAATTCACTGAATGTGAGACAAGATATTCGCCAATTAAAAAATTATGTTGTGTCTTGTTCTGGACAACTCGAAGGCTGAGACAGTACATGTTGTACCACAAAACTTGGCTCATCTCAAAACTGGATCTTCTACAGTGCATGATGGAATCAACTGCTTTAAATAGAAGAATGGCCCGGTGGCAAATTCTACTTTTCGAATTTAATATAGTTTATTTGAATCAAAAGGCTATAAAAGGGAGCGCAATAGTAGATTTTTTGGCCAGTAGAGCTCTAGAAGACTACGAGCCTCTGAACTTTGATTTCCCGAATGAAGATCTAATGTGCGTTGCGACCACTGAAAAAGACTTTCAAGAAGGTCATCCTTGGAAACTAAAATTAAATGGAGCCTCAAGCGCTGTGGGTAACAGAATCGATGCAGTCCTGGTATCCTCAAACAGAGATCATTATCCCTTTACTGGCAAATTGGATTTTGATTGCACGAACAACATGACAGAATATGAAGCATGCATCATGGGTATTTGTGCAACCATAGACCGTAAGATCAAAGTATTAGAGGTATATGGGGATTCTGCACTAGTGATCTATCAACTTAAGGGAGAATGAAAGACAAGAGATCCCAAGTTGATCAATTATCGAAGGTTAGTTCTTAAGCTAATTAAGGAGTTTGATGACATCACCTTCTATTACCTCTTACAAGATGAAAATCAGACGGCTGATGCCTTGACTACTTTGGCTTTCATGATCAAAGTGAATAAACAAGATGATATAAAACCTATCCAGATGAGTGTTTATGAAGCTTTAGATCATTTTTACAACATCGAAGAAGAAGAAGAAAAGAATGATCACCCTTGGTACCACGATATACTGCAATATGTGAAGAATCGAGAATACCCTGACCAAGTAACTAAGAATGATAAAAGGACGCTTAGAAAATTAGCCGGTGACTATGTCTTAGATGGGGAGATCCTATACAAAAGAAGAAATGATCAAGTATTATTAAGATGTGTAGATGCTGTCGAGGCTAAGAAAATTTTGGAAGAAGTACATGAAGGTGTCTGCGGAACACATGTCAATAGTTTTAAAATGGCCAGACAAATCATGAGATTCAGATATTATTGGTCCACTATAGAAGGAGATTACATTAGTTATGCCAAGAAATGCCATAAGTGTCAAATTTATGGAGATAAAATTCATGTACCTCCCTCACCTCTTCATGTTATGACTTCTCTGTGGCCTTTCTCTATGTGGGGCATGGATGCCATTAGGCCAATCTCACCCAAAGCATCTAACGGCCATCGGTTCATTTTCGTGGTCATCGATTACTTTACAAAGTGGGTAGAAGCCGCTTCATATGCCAATGTCACGAAGTCAGTAGTCAACAAGTTCTTAAAGAAAGAGATCATATGTCGATATGGAATGCCAAAAAGGATCATATCTGACAATGTATTAAATTTGAACAATAGCACGATATCAGAAGTCTGCAGCCAGTTCAAGATCAAACACTACAACTCATCACCATATCACCTAAAAATGAATGGTGCAGTGGAGGCAACCAATAAGAACATTAAGAAAATCGTGCGAAAAATGACTGAAACTTACAAAAATTGGCATAAGAAGTTACCGTTTGCCTTCTATGCTTATCTAACATCTGTCAGGACCTCAACCGGGACAACGTCTTTCTCTTTGGTTTATGGAATGGAGACAGTTTTACCTATTGAAGTCGAGATTCCTTCTCTCTGAGTTTTAACAGAATTGAAATTGGATGAAGCAGAATAGATCCAATCCCGATATGATCAGCTAAACTTGATTGAAGAGAAAAGGTTGAAAGTCATCCGTCATGGTCAGATGTACCAAAAGTGAATGATGCGAGCTTATAAAAAAAAGGTTTGTCCTAAAGAATTTCATGAGGGATACCTAGTATTGAAAAAGATCATGTCCATACAAAAGGATTTCAAAGGGAAATGGATGTCAAATTGGGAAAGACCTTATATGGTAAATAGGGCATTTTCTGGAGGAGCGTTGATTTTGACTAAGATAGATAGAAAAAGATTACCCAATCCTGTGAATTTAGATTCAGTCAAGAAGTACTTCACCTAAAAAAAAAGAGAGGCCAAAGTGAAAACTCGCAAAGGGCACCTTGAGACTAAAGGGGTTTTGAGTTGAATACCCAAAAAAAGAACAGCTCAAATTTTGATTGAATACTGAACATGTGATGGTAGAGTTTTCTCAAAAAGAAGAACGTTACGGCTTGGAACATTAACGAAGCACTATAGATCTCCTAAACACATATCAAACTCAAGATGGACCTTAAGAAGTTAATGTGAGGAAGCTCGTGTTGCGATATCTGGGGGACCTATTTTCATCTTATTCATCTTGTATTTCAACAATGTTTGCTATCTTTGATTAATCCATTCATTTTGAGCCTTGCTCCCAATAAACTTTGATCTTGTCCATTGTTACAATCTTTTTCAAGCATTTTTACATTGAAATCATGATTAATGGACTAATAGTATTCAAGTAAAAGGAGTTCTGCATATGGTTCTGAAAGGTTTTCTAAATAGTACAGGGATATGAAAATAAGACCACTATTCAGAACTAACCAAACTTAAGGGTTGGAAACATTTGAGGAAGAATAGTCTAAATTGTGACTATTTCTTTAGATTTTCTGTTAAAGATATTAGCTGAACAAGAATGCATAGTAACACATCAGTGATAGAACCTTGATAAATAGCGAGCAATGACAACCTATGCATTAAAAAAGGATCATTCTCGAAAAATGACATTCTACATTCATGAAAATATCATTCATACACATCTAGTTAGGAGCATTTGATTCATCCTGATCATGATATCCTAATCACTAGGCATAAATAGGCCCATGAAATGGATTCTACAAGTCATGTTCCCCAAAGAACTGTGTAACAGATCAGTGAAACCACAAATCCTATACCCTTGAAGTTGCAGTAGGACGGATTATAGTCATCGTAGCGAATCTTATTTCCCTAAAGTTGCAGTGGAGCAGATTAAAGCCACAAGTCTTATCTCCCTGAAGTTACAGTGGAGTAGACTGAAGATAGTGAATCTTATTTCCTTGAAGTTGCAATGGAACAGATTAAAGCTACAAGTCTTATCTCCCTGAAGTTGCAGTGGGGTAGATTGAAAATAGAAAATCTTATCTCTCTGAAGTTGCAGTAGGGTAGATTAAAGTTATAAACGTTATCTTCTTGAAGTTACAGTGGAGTAGATTAAAGTTACAGATCTTATCTCTTTGAAGTTGCAGTGGAGTAGATCAAAGATAGCAAATCTTATCTCTCTGAAGTTGTGGTAGAGTAGATTGAAGTCACAAATCTTATATCCCTAAAGTTACAATGGAACAGATTAAAGCTACAAATTACAAATCTTATCTCCCTGAAGTTGTATCGGAGTAGATTGAAATGATAAGTCCTATACCTCTGAAGTTGCAGTAGGTCGGATTAAATCTACCATAGCAAGTCTTATCTCCCTGAAGTTGCAATAGAATAGACTAAAGCTATAAGTTACAAACCTTATCTCTCTGAAGTTGTAGTGGAGTGAAGCTACAAATCTCATCTCCCTGAAGTTACAGTGGAGTAGATTGAAGATATCAAATCTTATACCCCTGAAGTTGCAGTGGGTTAGAACGAAGCTACCTAAAAAAGAGAAACACCAAAGAAGTCGAGATTCGGCAGGACCAGACAAAATTGGTCATCCTTAAGGTCTTTGCTGCATTCCCGTTACACGACAATGAACAAAGAGGGGCAGCTGTAGGGACTTAATTTAGTCTGCGCCCTAAACAAAAACCAAACCAAAAAATAATAATAGTTTAAGTCCATTTACAAAATATTAGACCCAAATACAAGCCCGAACTAAACAAACCCTAAGCCCAAATACGAGCCTACAACCTAAACTAAATTTTTAGAAAAATTGAAAACCCTAGCCTCCATACGCTGTACCCTCCTCCTCGTGCCTCCGCAGCATGCACGCCGCCTGAGGCCTGACTCCTTGGCCGCTTTGTACCAGAATGGCAAAATCCGCCTCCGTTGACCTCACTAAACCTGCAAGAGAAACACAGAAACAGCAAGAAAACGACAGAGAAACAGCAACAAAAAAAAGAACATGCAAACGAAAAGAAAAATACTATAATATTTGGCTATAAAAGCCACGAAAAAATCCTGTAATTTTGGACACATAGAGAAAGAAATACAAAAAAAATTCGAGTTTTAAAAGGTAAAAATTTTATTTTTATCTGATTTTATTTTTTTTGAAGTAAATAAATAACTAAAAAATAAAAAGGAAACGAGGTCGGTTACCTTAACCGTCGCAGTTGAAACTTCTTCAGTCTAGAAGGAGGCCGAGTCTGTGGGTTCGATGGAAAACTCATTAGCGGCAATTGAGAACCGAAAGGTCCTTTTATTTCTTTTCTCTTTTTTTTTTTTCGAATTTTGGTGGGTTTTTGGGCATTTGGTTTTAAATCAGGACTGAGGGTGAAAAAATTATCAAAAAAAGGAATTCGGGTATTTTTCCAGCCACCGTGGATGACAGCGCGGTCGCCGGTGACTGGCGATCACCACGATGGCCAATCACCGGAGCCAAGGCCTGATTCTAGGATGTTGAGAGAAAAGAAGGATTGGTTTTTAGTTTTTTTTAAAATGAGGTTTGAAATGTTTTATTTTGAAAGATTTTTTACTTAAATATGTGCACGAAATGACGCCGTTTTGGACCATTGCTCACAGATGTCAAAATGACGTCGTTTTGAGCAAGATCCGTCGACTCGACCCTCAAGGCTAGGATCCGCATGTTTTCTAGCGCATGGGTTATTTGACGTGCGGTCTTTCTGCTTTTGCGACGCATTGCAATTTATTATTATTATTTTTTAATTTTGCCGCATAATTTTATCTTTGTTTCATTTTGGTCCACATTGAAACGGTGCAACCTGAGGACTGAGAATAATTTTTCATCTAGTCCCTGCACTTTTATGCGCGTTTTATTTCAGCCCTTCAAGCTGCCCTTTCCTTTCTTTATTTTAAAATTTATCCCAAAGTTTTGTTTAAATCGCAATCTAACCCTTGGTTTTTTAATTTTTTAATTTCAACCCTATATATATATTTTATGTGTTGTGTTTATTTATCTATTTGTTATCTTATATTCTTTCTATATGTTAAAAATTTTAATGTTTATATTTTCTTTATTTAAATATTTGTTGTTCATATTATTTTCTCACTACTATTATTTATTTATTTACCACTTGTTTTTTTATATGCAAAGATTGTTATATTTTTTACATTAAAATTTTAATGTTTCTAACTTTTTTACTACTTTATCATTTCTTTATCGTCTTTATACTGCTCTTGAGGCATATCGCATTTTATTTCTTTTATTACTTTATTTATTTTATTATTAATATCACGAATTAATATTTTATAATTATAATGATTTTATTATAACATTCACTTATTTATTTATTTTATATATTATCCCTGTATAGCCATTTTATATTATTTCATCATTACTACCACATGCGTTAATTCAAGCATAATAGGTCGTTTTTATATTATAGCCCGAATAAGAGAAATACGCATCGTTTAAATATTATATTTGTTATTATTCAAAAAAAAATTTAAAATAAGGCAATGTTCCGTATTTAGAAATTCGAGAAGTCGTACCCTAACTTACTAGGTTTCGATTTTTCTCATTGAACCTAAATAACCGAACATCCTTTTAAAATTAAAATATATAAGGTTTCAAATAAAAAATAGAGTCAAGTTATTCTCAAAGGTTCAAGGTGTCGTGTCTGAACTTACGGGATGTGACATTTTGTTATCTCGAGACGAGAGGGTCTTTAACGTTTATATCGATTTATTCAAGCAATTTGTAAGCAAAATTAACATTAATACAAAGAGGGATCATATTTTTTAAATTATTTTTAAATTTTTAACTTTCGACATTAAGACACGAAGTAATCAACTAGGTACCAATTTTGGGCGTTGCGAGGGTACTAATCTTTCCTCTTGCGTAACCGACTCCCGAACTCATTTCTCGAAGTTTATAGACCAAAAATCGTTGTTTTAGTAAATCAAACCGTTTATTAAAACTATCAAATTACGAGGTGATCCGATCGCACCTCATATTAAAAACAATTGGTGGTGACTCCATTTTTGTTTTTTTAACAAAAAGTCGATTTCAAAAAAATGATTTCGACATATATAATCAAAAGAAATTTAAGTTTCATAGACAATTATTAAATATGAGTTATTTGAGTTGACCTTGTTAAGGATAATCCTAAAACATAAAATAAAATTTTAAATTTAAAAGGATATTAAATTAATTAATTTTAATATTATAGTAACAAAGCCATTGATATTATCATTGGATTAATAATTTCAACAATTTATTCAATTGATTTTGATGTTATAAAATTTTAATTTTTTTTAAAAAAAAGAAAGAATTTTTGAATTTCAACAATGGGACAAACAAGTATAATTTGACAATTTTTGTGTATTATTTTAGCTTCTATTGTTTTTTTTCACTTTAATTATTAATTTTTTTTACCCAAACTAATGCTTAAAAAAAAATTAGGTGACCAAAATAAAAATATAAACATGATGTGACGTGTATAATTAACCACAGTTAAAAATTTAATACTTAAATAAATAAAATAAATCCACTTTAAAAATTAAATGATTAAATTACTATAATTTCATTTTGTTGACCCTAAATATTAAATGACCAACTAACGTGTACAGCATTGTGGAATGGACGGTGGGCATATGAAAGGGGAGGATATTATCTCCAATGTGTAGATCTATATCTATATGACAGGTAAAAAGTGGGAAAAAAAATTATACTCCAAAATTGAACAATCTATGGTCATTTTTCAACCTCGAATCTAGAAATACTAAACAATACACCAATATGACATGAAAAACATATTGAAATAAAAATATTATGAAAACCACATAAATATATACCTTTTAAAGTTTAGGTAGATATAAGATCAAACCAATGGAACTATTTTTTATCATTTATAAAATTATTTTAATAAAAAAGATAAAACTACTACTTAATTATGATTTTTTATCACCTAATTATAAAATTTTATAAAATAGTGGCTCATTTATTTAAATTTATCTTTTTTTTTTATTACCGGCTAGATAACATAAAAATAAAAATACCTAAAAATTCAAGATAAGTGGGTGAGACAAAATTAAATAATTGAATAATTATTTTATAATTTTTCATAATTAAATAATAAAAAAAGACATATTTAAATGATTATTAATGTAATTCACTTAATAAAAACTGATTAGTTTGTAGTTTTAAGAAGTTTAGAAGATAGATAGTTGACCAATCTCAATTGAATAAGCTTAATTGACGTGTATAATTATGAATTCATTTAAAAATGATAGTGACATGACTATATAGAGATATGGAATGTAGCTAATGTTAGTGCAAAAACTAGTTGAAGTGCTTAGTAGCTGTAATTCATTACAAGAAAAGTATGAAATAGACTCTAATTTCCCTCCATTTAAATTTGGAAAAATGGCATGATTGAAAGCAAATGGGAAGCAAGCATGCTAGAGGAGAGGAAGTACATATGGTTAGGCAAGCAACGTATGAAAGTAAAAAGGCCACATGTCAATCTAAACGTATAGATTAAGAGAGAAGAAACAATCCCATTACCATATTTTACGATATATATATTGGGGAATTTGGGTAGGTGAGTTAGTGGAATTATATATATATGCCGCCTTTTGAGTTTTAGGTCTTCCAAATGTATGATTTGTATAAATGACTAACACCATCAGACAGTCCTCTTTTTTAGGTTTTTTATTTTTATTTTTTTTATTTTTTTATAATTTCAAATTACTAATATTATATGCATGACTCTTAATTAGGAGGATAATATATTTTAACGTACTTGAACTCACGTCTTTTTGTATTGTCAATAGTACTAATATTAATTAAACTAAAACTCAATCGACTGTGCTAATATATAAGTAAATCTAAATCGAGACTTAATTACTTCATTTTTTACTTTTTTTAAATTGGTGTCGAATTAAAACTCCACGACCAAAGTTTGAAAAACTCTACATATGTATGAGGAAAGGGTAAATTTGAATATGAGGTTTAATTTAATTAGTTAATATTTAATAAGTCTGTCCTCGAATCTAAAATTTTCCTTCTATTCCAAATTATAATATTACCTATAAAAAAATCAACAAAATGAGGGATCAAATTGTCAAAATCTATAGATAAATGTATATATGAATAATCGAATTGCCGTGTGTTTATCATTTGATAAGACTTTTAAAAAAGTTTTCTTGGCCATTATAATCATTTGGTTTTATCATGTATTAATTAGTGCATAGTTGACGAGGGGTTGAAATAAAATTTGAAATTACTTTATTTATTATTTATATGGCATGACCAACGCTAAGTAAAAAAAATCAGAAACTCTATCTTAATAGAGATGTTTGGAGGGTTTACGGGATGTAAAATAAAAAATTTGCGATTATCAAAAATTAAATAGAAATTTATTTTCATTTATTTATAATTAATTTAAATTTTTATTATGTAAAAATAAATATTTTATATTTAAAATAGTGAAAAATAATTTGTTTTTATAAAAATACCATATAAAAGCTATTGATTTACTTGAAAAATTATTATTTTTTAAAATATTAATGAGAAAAATTTAAAAACTTTGCTAAATAATATTAAAAGCCATAAAAACAAAACTTATTTTCTCAAAATAGATTTAAAAATTTAAACTAAAAATTAATATGAAAAATTCGCAACATTTCAAAAAATTCAAAAAACCCGAACTAATATCACCTATAGGCACAACATTTGACAACTATAAATTTTTGAACAAATGAAATTTACTACTTAGACCAATTTACATACTTGGTCCTCTAACTTTTTTTATTATATTTTTTACTCTTGTAATTTGACTTAAAAATTATATTTTAACCATTAATTTATTTTGATTTAATGTGTATTTTGATACATAAATATTGATTTTTGTTCAGTTTGTATAAATCATTAACACAGTAATAATTGTGAGCACCATTTTAGATTTATTCTTTTGCATATACAAACAATTTAATTTACTCAATATGAGAATGATTGGATTGAATTTTTTTTTAAATGATTATAATTGAATCAAAATCAAACTTATATATATATATTCGAATCAAGATTAAAATTCATATATATAATTACGTTAAATCAAAGTTCACGTGTTATATCACATAATACATCAAAATTTATATGTAATTTATGTTAATTTCTCTCTAAAAGTTAAAATTCAGAATAAATAAAATCTAAAAATAATTGAAATTTAAAATGTCCAAAAATATTGAAACCTCAGGCATCCCAATCGGTCCCAGTGCTATATCCCAAAGCATATAAAGTTAAAGAAACCTAAGTCAGAAAGTTGGAGGGAAAGAATAAAAAGCTTTATTGTTGAAGAAGACAGTAAAGTAAAGTAGTAATCCACCTCCCACACACACAATCTCAACGCCACTATCACTAGCTACGTTCCTCCGCCGCGTTATTCTTTTTGTTATTGTTATTATATCAACCACCACCAAATTATATAATATACTAATGTGTAAGTTTATATATGATTTTTTTTATTTTAATTTAATAATTATAAATTATTAATACAATTATTGATATAATATTATTTTATGTTCATATATAGTATATACAAATAATTATATTTATCCAATGTAGAAATAAATTGATGCAATTATTTCTTTAAATGTGTATGATTAAATCAAAATTTAAGTATCATGTATACATTTAAATCACAATTAAAGTTTCATGTGTATAACTATATCAAATCAAAGTTGGCGTATAATTTTGAGATTTATTTCTATAATAATATATATATATATTAAATAAGTTGATATATTAAACAAATGAAATGTCTCAAATTCAAATTATATTAGGTGTTATTTTTTTTATATATAAAAGATATAAAAAAAATAAAAACGCCCTACAAATATATATTAATAAAAAAATATAATATTTTATAGTTGGATGAGAAAACAAAAAATACGAATATATAAATTTTATAAATAAAATATTATATAAAAATAACATGATTTACGGACGATAAATACATCAAACCAAACATGAAAATTGTCGTATCTTTGCTATCATCAGCTCAACACTAGAATTTCAGCTGGCTTTTTTGGATACTTAGATTAGTTATTTAAGCTTTTCTTATTTTTATTTTTTGGCAATGCCTATAAATAGAGGAGCTTGGCCTTAATCTTTTGCTCAATCAAAAGCAGGCTTGTTCATTTTTCTTGTATTCTGAGAGTGGTATTGAGTGTTGCATTGACCTTCTTTTCTTTTTATTTTTTTTCATGAGCTTCAAAATAATGGGCAGCTCTAAGGTTATTGGTGCTGCGTTTTTGGTTTTATTACTACTGGACTTGGCCTTTGCTGCTAGGTCATTTAGGAGTGTAGGAAAAGGAGGTGGTGGAGGAGGAGGAAGTGGTGGAGGTGGTGCTAATGGTTTGGGGTCAGGTTCTGGATATGGTTCAGGGTATGGTTCTGGAAGGGGTTCTGGATACGGTTCAGGAGGTTATGGTAGAGGAGGAGGTGGTGGTGGTGGTGAAGGAGGAGGAGGTGGAGGTGGAGGTGGCTCTAGTTCAGGCCAAGGGTATGGGTCTGGATATGGGTCCGGATACGGGTCTGGGTATGGGAATGGTGTAGGAGGTGGTGGAGGCGGTGGTAGAGGAGGAGGAGGTGGCGGAGGTGGAGGTAGTGGAGGCGGACATGGCTCAGGTTATGGATACGGAAGCGGATCTGGATATGGAAGTGGTGGCGGTAGAGGTAGAGGTGGAGGTGGAGGTGGAGGTGGTGGTGGAGGAGGAGGAGGAGGTGGTGGTGGTGGTGACAATGGTTATGGACATGGTTCAGGGTATGGAAGTGGGTCTGGTTATGGTTCAGGATACGGTAGTGGTGGGGGAGATGATGATTATTCACCATAAACTAATGAATGGGTGTATATTTTATTTAGGTATAGAGATGTATAGAATTGTGTTAGTATTTGCATGGATTTGCATGAGGGGCTTGCATATATATATATATATATATATATATATATATATTGTAAGACTTCCAAGTCTTTAGTAAAGCATTTTAGATACTATGTTTCATATTATCATGCATTATTGTACCATCAGTAATTACAATGAATAATACTTGGTACTTAATTCCATTTCTCTTCTTCTATATTTTTATAAAATTATTACTTATAATAAAAGGAATTCAAAAGAAAATATGGGAATATTCAAATAAAATAAATTATTTATATTTTGAATTTGCATTTGTTGGGTAATAAATTATTATTTTTATATAATTGAGAAGGGTATTACGGTTTGAGTTCGTGGTAAATAGGTGCCTAATGAGAGCTTTAATTATTACGGAAGAATTGGGAAAGAAATGAAAGAAGGGGAAATCATTTGTATATTTAATTATTGTTTAGATAATTAAAAATAATAAAGACAATAAAGGAAAAAGAATTAATATTTTTTTATTTGGATAAGTTGTGGAAAGGAAAAAAAAAATTATTTATTTTACATAAAATTTCCAAATTTATCCTTTATATAAATAATTAATAACAAAATTAAATTAAATATTGTAGAAAGATACAAATATTCTAAGGATTAAATTATTAAAATTTTCAATGTAAATTTAATAAATAAATATCTAATCATCTAAAAAGATTAAATACATCATTTGATACAAATATTCTAATCAATTTTCTCTTTAACTAGCAAGCGTTATGGGTTCAGCTTCTCCGTACTAAATATAAAGTTAAAGAAATTTATCTGGTGGACATCTCGAGAGATTCATGCTCTTTTGTTTGGAGGCACCTGTTGAAGGTGTGGCCTCTCTTGCATTAGAGTTTTGCTTGGCCGGTTGGTGATGGTAGACTAATCAAGGTATGTATGGATAATTGGGTTCCGAAAATTGGTCCTCTTGTTAACTTTTGTTATAATATGGATCTCATTAACATGGATACTACCCTCTGTGAGGTTACGTTAGTTGACGGTAGTTGGGATTGGAATTTTTGCCATTGCATGGTAGATAGGAATGTGATTCCTTTTATTGCAGGTGTCCCGCCTCCGAATCCTTTTATTGGGCAAGATGAACTGATTTCCAACTAGTCTACCAATGGTGGATTTACTGTCAAATCAACGTATAATCGCTTGATGCAAAACAGTTTGAAACCTGTAGACAATAAATGGAAATTGGCTTGGTCCTTTGAGGTGCCTCAACGAATTAGACAATTCCTCTGGTTGGTTTTTAAGAAATGTTTGCTAACGAATGCCAAAAGATTCAGAAGGGGTATGATTGGTAATCCTTCTTGCTTACTTTGTGGTAATTCTAAAGAATCTATCATCCATGTTTTTCAAGACTATTTTAAGGCTCGTACGCTGTGGTATCAACTTATCCCTAGTAGATGTTCTATGCAGTTTTTTTCCATCCCACTTGTTGGGGATTGACTCGATTAAGTAACGAACAAGTAAAAATAGCAGAAGAAATTGTGAAATTGAACACACAAATTTAACATGGAAAAACCCCTCCAAAGAGGATAAAAAATCACCGGCAAAGATAATTTTACTATAGTAGCAAAAGAACGAAGAGTACAAAAGATGGAGATAAAAACTAAACCCTCAAAACGTAAACACAAAATTTTTTAAATGTGTTATGAGTTCTAATCTCTAATGAGTGTATTTTCTAAGGTTGTAAAAGAGCCTATTTATAGGCTAAATTCATAGGTCAAATAATAATAAAATAATCTAGACTAATCAGAGTTTGATTGAAACAAATTTGACTAAAATAAGAGTCATACTTAACAAAGCTCCACCTTGACTCATATTTCCACAACGCTATCTTTGCCAAAGCCTGCCATGGGCCTATCTTGAACTATGCAAGGAATTAACTGGGTCGAATCTGTGCTTAGAAATTGAAAGACTTCTAGCCTTCGACTTGTACACTACCAAATCAAAACTAACTCGGGTCTAATTTTCACGAACATAGTGCCCTAACTTTTCAAAACCTACATCCACAAGAGAACCTATTTTCAACGAAACGGTCATACTTTTTTCTCTCCTATGACCAAGTTGCCTCCGCTCCAAACGAGTTGACTTCGATTCCAAAACGAATGAGAGACGTCTGATTTCACTGGTCACTATAGAACCTTTCAGAATACAAAAATTGCTGGTTCTTTTACCTTTTAACAAAACGAGAGCTCTACAAGATACTTTAATATCGCTCGACTCAATGTTGATTTTGCATCCTTTCAAGTTTAAAATACTCAAAGAGATGAGATTCTTTCCTAAATCAGGTACATATCTGACATCTGAGCGTGTCCTAATCGTCCCATCGTGCATCCTAATTTTAACAGTACCAATACCAATTACCTTACTGGATGAATCGTTTCCCCTGCGCACAACTCCACCTTCAACTGAATTATATGTGGAGAACCATTCTTTATTGGGACACATGTGGAAAGAACATCCCGAATCTAGGATCTACTTAGACGTAAGCTTGGAGCTTTCGCTCGTTGACACTAACAAGAAATCATCACCGCTTTCGACAGCCAAATTAGCACCAGCTACATCTTCCTCGTTACTCTCAGCAATCCTTTTATTTCACAATTTATAACAATCTGCTTTGACGTGACCTAACTTCTTACAATAACGACACATTTTGTCTCACTTCTTTGATGCTACCAAAACTGAAGCTTGCCTATCTGCTTTGCTATCTGAACCTAACTCATTGTCGAGTTTGTCTCTACTTAATAAATGACCCTTCACATCTTTGAATGAGAGTTTGTCTCTGCCATAAATCAGAGCCTCCTTGAAATACTTGTATGAAGGGGGGTAAAGATAGCTTGATATTCATCATCAATCTGAACATCAATGTTCTTTAAATCATTTAAAAGAGTAATGAATTGACTGATGTGATCTCTAAGAAGCTCACATTCATTCATGCGAAACGTAAATAGACGTTGTTTTGACACTAAATGGTTAGCTAGAGATTTAGTCGCATAAAGAGTTTCTAACCTTTTCTACAAGGCGGATGAGGTTTTCTCCATCAATACCTCTTGCAATATCGTATTTGCTAGGCATAACTAGATTGCAGACAAGGCCTTTTTATTAAAATTTTCCCATTCTGTTTGATTTATATTCTTAGGATTTTTCCCAGTAACAACTTTTTTCAAGCCAGTTTGAACTAGAATTGCCACCATCCGAACTTTCCACAAATTAAAATTTGTGACACCATCGAACTTCTCAATTTCAAACTTTGTTGCTATTATCTCTGAACAGGCTGATCTACGAAAATTAAACTAGCTCTGATACCACTTATTAGGAATTGACCCATTAAGCAACGAACAAGTAAAAATAGTTGAAGAAATTGAAATTTTGAACACACAAATTTAACATGAAAAAACCCTTCTAAAAAGGATAAAAAACCACGGGTAAAGATAATTTTACTATAATGGCAAAAGAATGAAAAGTACAAAAGATGGAGATAAAAACTAAACCCCAAAAACCTAAGAACAAAGAACCCTCAAAATGTAAACACAAAATTCTCTAAATGTGTTATGAGTTCTAATCTCTAATGAGTGTATTTTTTAAGGTTGTAAAATAGTCTATTTATAGGCTAAATTCATAGATCAAATAATAATAAAATAATCTAGATTAATCAGAGTTTGATTGAAACAAATAAACAGATTTTAGCAAGAAGATTATTTCTCAAATTTGACTGAAATAAGGGTCATACTTAACAACTCTATTTGAATGAATTTCTTTAAATTTAAGGAATGAGTTTGATCTAGTCTATATTGAGGTTGAGTGGCAGCTTCTGTTTGGTATAATCTGTTGGAATATGTGGAAACAGAGAAATATGTGGATTTTCCAAGGGGTGGATGTTGATTTGAAGAATATTCTTATCTCCTTGTGGAGTTAGGCGAATTTTATTAAGCATTGTCATGTTCCATCTGTTGGTTCTTCTAGAAATCTTAGCTGTTGTAATCTTTGGGTTCCTCCTCCGTCGGGGGTCATTAAATTGAATACGGATGGGGCAAGATCTCCAAATTTGGGATTTGCTTCTACTGCTGTTGTGGCGAGAGATGTTATGGGAAGATGGCTTGGAGGTGTGTAGGAATATTGATAGATGTAGTGTTGAGCAAGCAAAATTTTGGGCGATTTATGATGCTTTTGTTTTGGCTTGGGATGTTAAATGGGATAATATCATTGTTGAAACGGATTGTGCCCAAGCCCTTTCAGCAATCTTAAACAATTCTCGTGGTAAGTCGAATAGGGATTTAATAATTAGAATAAATGAACTTTGTAGTAGAAAGTGGCAAGTGCTTTTACAGAAGGTAGCAAGAGAAGCTAATGCTACAGCTCACATATTGGTTGGTGCAATGCAAAGAATCCGTATGGGTCTATTAGGTTCAAGGAAATTCCTAAAGAAATTATTGAGCGAATTTGGATTGATGGGGACTCAATTTGTAGTGTAATTGTTTTATTTCTTTAATTGATCTCTATATATTTACCCAAAAAAAGATTTTTTTTAATTTTAAAAATAAATTGTTAATAATAAAATTTTTGAAGGACAAAATTGGTTTTTTACGTTTTAAGTTTCTTTTCCCCTAAATTGGGGTATTAAAAAAATAAAGCAAAATAAAGGGAAGTGAGGGATTCCCTATCCTTTTTTATTTTCCGTTCCTTAATTAAGATATGTATCCAAATAGGGAAAAGATTATCATTTTGCTTTATTTAGGGTATGTTTGATAAATTAAAATTTTAAGTGTTGAATTTGTTAAATTTATATTAAAAAATCATCTAGTAAATTAGTAAATATAGGTACAGAATATAATTACATTATTTGATTAAAATAAATATTAATTATTAAAAAATATTTATTTCTTAATTTTAATCTTATTAATATAATAATTTATCTCATTTTGAATAATTTTGGATAAAAATAAATATAATAATTTAAATATTTCATTTAAAAAAATTATTTATTTCAATTATTTAATAGAATAAAATGAACTTAATATTTTACATTAAGTCATAAGTGACTACCCATTTACTTATCTTATTTAATATATATATATATATATTTTTTTTGTTGAAAATTTTATATTAAGTAAAAAAATTAAAATGATATTATAACGTAGATCTGAAAATGAAAAAACTTTAAAACGTATGGGAAGTGGAAATAATAAAGATGAGAGATGAGATTTGGTCATCGTTACATAATTTATTTAGTTATTGATTCCCTTATACTTCCAAATTTGTTTCTAGGCAACTAAGCTAGAGAGTCCTCATCTCATATATTGGAAAACACTACGAATATTCTTATTGCTTTCCATTTCTTTTTTTATTATCAAGATACAACTACTTATTCAGATTTTATGTAAAACCCAGGTAGCCATAATTTAAGTAATATACTAATACCAGGAATCAGAATTCTTGGTAAGTTTTAATAGATTCGGCTCCCTAACATGAACCAATTATAAGTTTCTCTGTCCTGTCCTCAACATCCCAATTTGTTCCATTTTCTCAATCGAGCTACTCGGTGAGTCAATCTAATCCAATAAGTTCAACATTTGTGATTTTTAAACATATATTAAAAATCGGATCGGTAATTAAATTAGTCAAGTCATTCATTCATTAATTCAACCAGTTCAATAGGACCGATTAAAAAAAATTAAAAATTAAAAAGTTCCAATTCAACCACTAGTTCAATCAATTCATACCAATTTTTAATCTAATTAGTTCAAAATTACTCTCCAGACTGATACTTCAATCCAATCAATTTAATCGATTGATGCAGTTCGATTCAAACAACACTGTAATATTTAAATCTATTACTCATAAAAAGGAAAACGAAGTCGAATAACAGGTTTGAATATCCAAATCAGTTAAATCACGTAAGTAAAAAAGAATCAGAGAATTGAGTATTCAACAATTAATATCTGCATCTACTTCTTCAAATTCATTGAAATAATAATTATAAGTTGTAAATCTTTCTTTTTCTGATCTAAAGTTTCTTCCTGACACTTAAATTTAAATATTTTCTGAAAAACTATAACCTATGAATATTAAAACCCTAACTTGAGTCCTTTTCATTTAATTTAGAAATATTATTAAAATATTAACCTTTAATACATTTTAAACCCTATAACCTAAAAATTGGTTGTCTAAAGCATCATTAAAAATCAAGCTAAACCAGAGGATGCGTTTAGAAATGCTGCATAAATTCAATGTCAAGAAAAGTATCCTCTCAAGATGTATAGTTCAAATATTCAATAAAAGTAAACAACAGCTAGCTGTTACAATTATATAACCAAATGAAAATTATGCTAATTTGAATTCAGTTATGCAAATGATAACCTATTCTAAAATCTGTTTCCCTTTTTTTTTTTAAATCAATAAAATTAGTCTATATGTTCCGAAGAATACCTAACAAGAGCTGTACTCGATAAAAATTTGCCCTTCCTGCTGCTACCTTCATGCGCTTATAACTTTCTCAATTAACTCATTGCATGCCAATGAATGTGGATATGTTTTGAGTTGAACTATGTGAAGAAGTCATAAGCCACTCCATGAAAAAACTCAGACAAGAATGGTTTTGAATCTATTGATAACCGGAAAACTAATCCATCACCCTTTCACTGGCGTTTGCTACCTTCTGCAGTATCATGGACTCTGCTTGATGAATTGCTCTCTGTGATCCCGTGATTGTGACTTTCCTGTCACACAAGGTAAAGGGAAAAAAGGAATTAGCTAGGAACTCGATGCCTAATAGTGGATTGATAAAATTGGGATTGTTATACCTGTCAGTTGTTCCAGACATGAAATCACCCCTATCCGATATTTTTATCCTGGCACCGCTTACCTGCAATGACAAAGTGCTCAATTCAGAACGTAAGCAAAAATTATGGAACTGAATGATATCTATTTCTCATTTATAAACCTGACTGATTTCCATGATATTCCTTCCACCACGACCAAGAACCAGTCCTATATGCTCATCGGAAACACCGATCGTGATAGAGTTGCTATGATCCTCCTGGATAGACATATCAAAAGACTTCTGTCAAGCAAGATCGATTGAACTACAATATATGCATATAGCATGAGTCGATTTCAGAATGCAAGTCATCACTTGCAAAATAATAATAGGGTTTAGGGAATTTTAAAATTGAAATGTCACTAGAAATACTAATACTATATTGCTCCTATTCTTCATTTAGCTCAAAGCATCCACGTCTGATGCATTCGGACATAAGTAAGGTACGGGCATGACACCCCCTAAGGATCCTCCAAATACATAGAAAATATTAGAAAAAAATTGAACAAACCAGTGTCTGACTTTCATACCCAAATTTGAGTAACATAGTACTTCTATACAACAAATCTATAAGTAAGGTATAATTGACAGAAATGAGTTAAATAATATTGTTGTATAATTGACAGAAATGAGTTAAATAATATTGTTTTGAGTCTTACAATAAACAAATGAAAGGCGACTGTGATCATCCTCCATGTAGATACCAAAGTAAAATATAACAAATAAATATACTTTCCCTTAACAGCGAACAAAGTAAAATAGCATCAGTCACCAGGCAGAACAGAGAGAACACATAGAAAGAGATGAACCTTGTGATTCGGAAACTTCACTCCAGCCCCATTTGGTGCATAGCTCATTGAATTGTAAGTCGCTGTAGCAACAGAAGGAAGCATATATGCATATGGAATACCATGAAAACCAGAGAAGAAAATACCTAATATTTCAAGTTACAAGAAATCTTACTAGGACCAAATTAATTAAATCTTACTAGCAGTGTTTAGTAAGAACTCTACAAAGGATATAATACCAAGAAAAATAAAAATTGCACATCATGGACTACTCTCATCATAAATTAGAAAGAAAAATGACTGTTAAGAATCAGACTACTTGACAATGAAATTTGTTACCACATCCTAAAAAAGCAAACAAACTCCCAAACAAGTCATCCTCTGGAATTTAAACACATAAAGGAACTTCTTCCCTTATATCTCATGAATTTTGGCCACATTGATTAAAGACTATGCTTACTTCCCAATCATTTGAGCACCATCATGAGAAATCTGCAATTACTTTGCAGTAAGGATAAATTACATAGGTGCAACACCTTCCAATTTGTTGTTTTCATTATTTCCCTTGGCTTTTAGGTTTCCGTGATCATACTAAATGACTCAGGTCCGGTGGAAAAAATATGAGTTCTCGGACACATTTAGCCTATCCACCTCGAGAGTTTAAAAAAGAAAAAAAACACTTTATGAAAGGCAAAAGAGAGTTACAATAAATGAGATGGAAAATTTATGTCAGAGGTGGGCTTAGTGAAGGAGAAATACTGAAAAATGATTGTTACAGAACAAAGGCAATGTGTCCATTATCGCAAAAAAGAGTTAGGAAAACATCATGACAGCAGCTAAGTTTAATGTTTAAATTCATAGCAGGGCCAAAAAGCTTTAGTGAGATAGATGACTTCTGTCAGGCTTGTGTTAGCTGAATGGAAATACATCTAGTTTTAATTGTTTAATGTCACAGCACAGCTAAAAACTTCTCTTTGCCAAAATTGAAATGGTAAATAAAAAACTGTTTGCATATCTGGATTATGAAATAACCGTGAAACTGGTGGGAGATAAAAAGGCAATAATAGTGTTCATAAAAGCAGAGACAATTGATGCAAATGTAGACTCGGTAGCGAAATAAAAAGAGAACACACTTGCATATGAAAATGGGGCATGCATAGCTTGTGAGTAATGAGAGTCTTCACAAAGCTTGGAAAGAATCAAATCAATTGCTCGCAACTGCTCATCTAGAGTGCCAGTAACTGTTACTAGCCTATCATTCAAGCCATAAAAATTATTATCCTGTGGAGATATCTTAATGCCAGCTTGGGAGCCTTCAATAAATGACCTACAAAAAGGCAGACATACTCAATGAAGGGACCAATAATACTTCAATAGTAACTAACCACAGACCACAGACATATAACATGAGACTACTTTAAACAATCATTTTTAGTTGATGTAAGGTTTCTCCTTCCATCTATAATGCATTCACAACAAATTATGTCACAAAAAATAGCTTTCTTACAAGCCAGGGAGCATGTTAAGGATATAGGACTTTTCATTCATTATTTCTTGGAGGACTTAAGCCACAAGTAGCAACCATAATCCACTTGGGGACCAGTCATACTTTATGAATCAGAAAAAAATCTGAGTCAAATCATGCTCACTTATGTGGAAGTGGTCGATAAATGTATAAAAGCACAGGTTAACACTAATTTTTCTTGCAAGCGGAAGTTACATTTAATAGACTGATCCATCTCGAGGAACATGTCCTCAGCCCACTCAACACCCAAGTAACAAGACAATATAAATATTAGACTAGTTCTTTTCCATAATTCTAAGTTGATTTACAAGCTCAAGTAAAGCCCATGGTACTTCAATTTAAAAAGAAAGTAAATATCATGCAGTTCAGACATTGCTGCCAGCTGGACCTCTGTGTAAGAAAGCTTTATTTTCAAAAACCTCAAGTCCCCATCTTTGGATGTTATAATGAAACCAAAAGGCAATCACTGAAAGAGCTTCTCCAAACAAATAACTTTTAGGCCAAACAAGTTTTTATTCTTCACCAACTATTTTTAGAAGTAAAGTTATCTCGAAATAAGATCCAAGTCATCCGCATAAAACTTGTCCACAGTCTAAGATTGAACCTTGGTCAGACAGGTATTCTAGAAATAAAAGCTCTGACAACTTACCACATTTTGCCAAATATACCTAAAATAATTCATTTCTTAAAGCCATCCCCATCTACTTACAGAATAAGCATGTTATGAAAACACAATTCTAGAAGTAACTTACTAAGATGAATCAAAATCATCATTGTGATGATCTTTACAATATTTATTACTATCGCCAAAATTTCTCCTTTTCAATGTCAGTCTCTCCAAGTTAGCTCTCTTTGTATGTGAAGTTGTTGAATCATCCCCAACTCAATTGGTCACGTATAACTTTTAAGTGGGCAGTCTCACACATGATTGAATTCCAAAAATAAGCAGTTCAATCACCACTCACACCTATTTGAACATACTAGAAATCAACAGTAGTTTAAATTTTTTATGAAGTTTATCCCTGAAAATAAACAGCATAATGGAAGATTAAATATGTGTTCTTTATAAAACAAGCCAGCTCAGTATGCTACAAATATAAAACTACTAAAAATTATTAAAAATTCCTTTAATTTTAAGTCAGCAAATTGTCATATCCAGGTGCATTGCCAAAATCATAGCAACAAAAACATTTATAATAATCAGAGTATCCAAGTAGAATTCTTACTTTATGGTAGCCCCTCCTTTCCCAATTATGCTGCCACAAGAGCTATTGGAAACAATTAGCCTCACTTTTGTTCTAGGTTCAGCATCATCATTATCTTTGATATTAAGCTAACCAGAAAAACAAACTTAGTTATTATAAAAAAAAAAAAGATGGAAAATTTATAGAGTTAAAATTCATAAAAAAAAAGGTCACCTCATCCAATAATTTTGCAAGGATAAGTTCCACAGCTTTGAGTATATCATCAATTGCTCCAGAGACCATAATGATCCTGTCTGATGTTCCTGGGAAAAATTCATGACTGCGTGACAACTGAATTCGAGCTCCTGATTTTGACTGAAATTCGGTAATTGTTGAACCACCCTTTCCAATTACTGAACCAGCCGCAGCATTGGAGACAAGAAACCTGACATATGTAGGCTTCTCTGCATTCTCTGACAGAAGAAATGGGCAAAAAAACATCACTTAGTTCTACGATAATTAATGCACATGTAGTCTGCTTTCAAATAATAATAAAAAATAATGCATTGGTAGTCAATGAGGAATTTTGGAAGCAAACATGAAATTTTCAACCATTAAAGCAATCTCCTTCCTTTTTAGCCCAAACAATAAGAGGATTGAGAATGGAAAAAAAAAAAGAAAAAAGACATCACACAATATGTAATTTATAACATTAAAAAAGATTGAAGTAAATGCATTAAATACAGAACACGTGGTTGCTTCAGCGCAATAAGTGTTGCTTATTAAGACAAGCCATCTGATAATAATTCAGATAGTAATAATTTTATCTCACACATGAAAGAAGTAGAAAATCTAATCTTCAGAAAGGTAATATAGAACTTACATTTTCAATATTCACGCAACTCTTATCAACATTTTGATGTAGATTTGATTAGTTAATAGCAAGCAACACCGGTCACTAAAAACCCTAAACCCTATTAGCATAAGCAAAGTAACTTAAATCCATCTCATCCATCATTTTACATTTAAAAACCAAGGGAGAATCACTGAAGCAGATGATAACTGTAAAAGGAAAGTCATAAACCTGGAGAATATGACTCAGAGAAAATTAAGGTATATAAAGATAGAACTCAAGCTCTAGATAACAGGAGATGCTCTTGATGTTCTATATTTTTATATTTAAATAAATTCGATGGACTAATTTACTAAATATAGCATCTAGGAAGTCAAATCAATGACTTCAATGATATCTTCAAAGATAAAAGAAACAATCAAACATTTAATATAGCCTTTCCATCAATAACTTCGTCTATTAATCCTTTAAAAACAAGGGCATACAGAATTTTGCACAGAAACTTACCAATAAGAAATGAATAAAACAGGTAATGTACATCATGCATACAATTCAGGAAACAGAGGGGGCTAGGGAGCAGCAAAAATTGTGTGTAACATGCACTGATGTTAGCGAACTAGAAAATAAGAGATGACAACACCCCTAGTCCAATATCAGGCACGACTAGAGTCCTAATCTGAGCTTCATCTGTAACAATAAAGAAATGTCACTCCAGTAGTTTTCTTTTCTTCCCCTTACCAAGCATCCCGCTTCAAAGTCCATGAAAATGCACCCAAAGTCAAAGAAATCAATTCCCACCTAAGTAATCCATTATGACAACAATATAAGATTTATCATTTCTGAATTCAATATAGTATGCTCTCCAAAAGTATTCACATTAATTCCTATTAGACAAGCTGACTACTGTAGCCAAACAATTCAAACAATATATCTTCTATGGTTTCACATCTAACTTTTAATTGTACTTTAAAAATGAACACCAACAACCATGACCAAACAACCCTTACTTGCAGCTCCTCACACCTTATACCACCATTGACCTCATAGTCAGTTCAGCTTTCACAGTTCCTATAGAAAAAAAGCAGATAAAAGATAATGCCAGCGAAACTCCAGGATTTCTCATCCTTCTACTCCAATACTTTCAGCAGCATTCAAACAATAAGCTAAAAATTGAAAACCCATTCTTTTCTCGCTCGCTATCCAATTCACATTTCTCCTCAGTCAGCACATAATGCTAGGGTTAGGGTTTCAAATTCTATAATAAAATAGAAAAAAAAATACCGTTCTCGTACTAATCTTTACATTAGAGGGGGGAAAAAGGAAAAAGAAAAAACACATAACAAAATTTAAAGCCATTAACTCAAAAAAAGAAAACAAACAAAATGGAAAGCTTAAACGGAGAGAAAAGGAAGATCAGGTCAGAAAATTACCAGAAGTCGGCGATTTAGGCGGCGGCGGAGATCTCTTCCTCGCAGCCTCTGGTGATGACACATAAGACGACTCCGTCGACTCCATTTTTCTCTTCTCCTCTCCTCTTCTAAACCAAAAATCAAGAATTAAATAAAAACAACAAAACAATCCACAACACTACATACATAAATAAATAAATAAGAAACAGCAAAGCTTAAGCAAATTAATCAAAATCTCCACTAAATTAATAGAATTTTAAACAAAAAAAAAAACCAAAGAGATTAATACTTTTTTTAACCAAATTTGCTTTCTAATTTAGTTTTTTTTTTTCTTTCAGTTCGCAGCTTTCTTCTTCTTCTTCGGTCTGAGCTCAAGCGTTCTGATTTTTTTTCGTTATCTATACATGGCTCGCGCCTCACTGGCTTAGGTTCGTGGCCCGTCCGAGTTTTAATTAAATAAATAATAAATTAGGATGGGTGAACGTGAAGAGAAGTGGCGGCCCACAAGGTTGCGACCACGCTACCCGTTTCGGCTAACCTGTCATCATCCTTCCTTCCCATATTTAAGGTTGGATCATCCTCTTTTCTTAATATTTTATATATTTTTTATTGTGACATGTGTATAAGGGTGTTTTGATAGGTTAACTGAACCAAATTAGTATTAATTTAATTAATTAAATTTTTTAATCTTTTAATAGTTAATTGAATCGAAATTAAAAAAAATTGAATTAACTAAAATTTGTATGTTCTTTTTTTTAAACAAATATAAAACATACAAAAAAATAAATTGATAATGTTCATTTGACCCAATTAACTAAATTAATAATAGTTTAATACATATAATATATAATATTATTTATTAGGTTCAGTTACTTCAGTTAATTACCTGGTTTCAAACCGAATTAAATGTTAACCAAAATTCTAAAAAATCTTTAACCGACCTTTGACTAAACTAGATCAGTTAACCAACCAATTAACCGAATTAGACCAGTTCGGTCTGTTAATTTGGTTTTAACCGAAATTTAAACACACCTACATGTATCTATACTTCTATACCAATACAATTGAGATATTATTAAAATAATTTATATATAAAATAATAAATATTAATACGAGGATGTTTAATCATTTTAACTAAAGTCATAATTTATTTTTATAAAGTTAAATTCTATTATTAGTTAATGTATTTTGTAAAAATTGTGGATTTAATTTATTTACTTTTAGTTTGATCATTTTTAGTCCATGCACTTTTTAAATTTTTAAATTTTAGTCTTCACCAAAAGATAATTATTAAATTTTATTAAGTTATTTTCTTTTCAAAATATGATGTGGCAAACATAGTATCATATGTATAATGTCATGTTAGCATGTTGTTTCTATATATTGCTCAATAAAATTTCAATTAATGGATTAACTATTATCATTTGCATCAAGATCAAAATTTTAAAATTCAAAAAGTATAGGAACTTAGAGTGATCTAATTAAAAAATATAGATAAAATCTATAACTATACACATAGTATAGGCCTAGTAATTTGAATTTAACCAACTAGATATTATAACAACCTATTTTTTAGTGGTGTCGAAAATGATGATTTTGGAACCCTATTTCCATTATTCGAGCCCATAAATATTAATATTTAATATTTATGAGGTTAGCATTAAAGTTTATTAAAGTTTGGTTCCTTAAATTTTTTTTGAATTGATAGTTAATTAATGAACAAAGACTAAATTGTAAAAATTTATAACTATAGATTTTTAATTGATCAAAGAGCCAATTAAGCAATTGGACTAATTTTAGAGTGCCAAACGGGGTGGATGTTGATTAAAATCCACTAAATTTGGCTAATTATGCTTAAGTTTCAATTAGTTAATGGTTAATTAAATTAATCTTAATTAATTAAGTTTAAATTAAGTATATAAGTTAAAATGAATAAAGAGAAAAAAAATAATTTTCATTCATCTTCTTCTTCATCATCGAAATAAGAAAGAAAATCAGGGTTTCAAAAAATTCAACTTTCGGTCCCTTAAATTGGTAAGATTTCAAGTCTTTTTCTTGTTTTTTTTTTAAGTTTTTGAGGTCATGAGAGCTCGATTTAGTTAGCCCATGTACCAATTTGCAAAACTGTTAAAGTTTTTAAAAGTTTCCATTGATTGTTTCTTCAATAAATTGGTATTAATTTGTTAAATTTTAAGCTTGGAAGTGAAAAATGATTAGATTGTAAAGTTTACTTGCTAGTTTTTGAACATAGGGACTAAAGTGTATAGATTTTGAATTTGATGTGAAATTTTTGTAATTATTGATAATAGAAGGTCATAGAAGGATGTAATTGAGGTCGGTTTCGAAATCAAAGCTCAAAATTGAAAGTTATAGCAATTTCGGTTTTAGGGACTAAATTGAATAAAATGCAAAACTTCAGGGGCATTAGAAAAGTGAAATTGAATTGATTCATGCATATGATAAAATATCTTAAACTTTTTAGAATTCATAAATTGAATTGAATTATTATATGGACCGGGAATTGAACCAAATAGAGGATAACTGAGGAAAATGAAAAATTATCGATTAGTCCTTGTAAATTCAACTTGTTTTTTTATTTGACCAAGTAAGTTCATATGGTATAAATGTGTATAAGTTATTGTGTGTTTTATTTGTGATTATATATGTTTGGTAGTGAATTAGTATAAAGGTGATATTTGGACTAAATTGTAAAGAAATGTATATATGTGATGAAAATGCTCGAATGAACTTAGTAAAAGTCTTGTGCACATTGATATAGATTGATTACCAATGATTACCAAGATCTATCATTGTTGTGGACTCAAAGATACATGTGACACAGGTTTAGTTTAGATTGGTAACCTGGTGTTATTTTAAAATTTTAGCTCGAATGGGTAACCTGACATGAATATTTTTAGCTTGGCCAAGTAAATTGATATGTCATTAAAGGTTTAGCCTAGACTGGTAACCTGACATGAATATATTTAGCTTAGACGAGCAACTGATGTGATTTAGTACCTATGTATCTGAGTCTATTTATTGAGTTTCATCAGGCAAAAATAGATGATATGAAATGAAAATTAAAATGATATGGAATGAATTCAATATTTGTAACAGCCGACTTTAGGGTCAAATTGGAACAGTAGTTTCGGAACCACAAACCTGAAGTAGAAATATTTATTTTATTATTTCTGTAAGGTTTACAGTATGATTGAATGATTGTGTGAAAATTTCGTTAAGAAATTTTATCGATAAAGTGTCCAATTTGACTAATAGGACTAAATTGCAGTAGGTGCAAAACATGTATTCTAGAAGCTAGAGGTGTCTAATTGCCATGAAATTTTAACTTAGAAGTCCTTAAATGGTAATTAGACCATTATACTTTAAGTTGGACCAAAATGGACATGGTTAGGTGAAATTACAAAGTTTGGCATTAAGGGCATTTTGGTCATTTAGCGAATACAGACAAAATTTAACAAATAAAAAGTATTCATCTTTTCTAATTTCATCCCCTATGGTCAAAATTCACAAGGGTCTCCACAGCTAGGGTTTTTCCAAGCTTTCAAGCTCGATTGTAAGTCCGTTCTTGTCCCGTTTTTAATATTTTTATATTTTTGAGATAGGTGTAACCTAATCTAGCTATTTCAAGGACTAATTTGAAAGAAAATCAAAGTCTAAAATTTTACCCATGTTAAATATTTGTGTATTTTGATGTTTAATGGTAGAAAATAAATGTTTGGTGTTAGATAAACAACATTTACTAAGTGATTTTTGATGAAAATGTCAAATAGGGACCTATTTGTAAAAGTTATAAAATTTGGGCTGTTATGAGCATGAAAAATATTCGACTAGGCTTGGGTAATGAAGAAATTGATGAAAATCATTTTACGAGCCTAAGGACTAACATGTAAAAAGTTGAAAAGTTAGGGGCAAAAATGTAATTTTTTCCATAAGGTGTTTTTGGTATTAAATTGAATAATGTGATAATTTAATAAGTTAAATTTGATATTATAGATCAAGAAAGAAGAGGTTCTGACCTAAACCGAAGAAAGAACAAAGTTGTAAACTAAATCGAACTATTAGTCATTTTGTACTGAGGTAACTTCGTATGTTAAAAATAACCTTTAATGTGATTGTATTTTATTGCTTTAATATTGCATGAATTGTATGTTTGATTAATGTGGATGAGCTTAATCCTATGAACGAGTCCGAAGACGAATCGACAAGCAAGAAATCTCGTTTGAACCTTAGGAATAGGGTAGGATACAAGTGACATGTCACTAGGGTTAGTATGTCTTATGTGATTATGAGATCCGGGTGCTAGTCTTGTACGTCCTACCGGTGGCTGAGTATACCGGCATATGTTGCGGATACTTGACAGCTTGTGTGAGCAACACCGTGTAGCTACATTTTGACTGACAGCTTGTGTGAGCAGGCCCGTTAATAGCTTGAGAGCGAGCAACTATGTGATATGAGATTTGAGGAAGCATTGGCTACATATGTGGCACTTAGTGTGCAAGAATTGTAACAGCCCATTTTCGGTTAAAATCAGAACAGTGGTTTCGGGACCACAAATCCGAGCTCGAAAAATGAAATTATTTAAATTTCATAAAATGCTAGGTATTATGATAGGAATATTACATGAAAATTTTTATTGAAAAATTTTATCAATTATGTGTCTAATTGCAAAGAGGACTAAATTGAATAAAACGTCAAAATTGAATTCTAGAAGCTATAAGGATCAAATAGCAATGGAATTCAAAATGAGAGGTCCTTATATATCAATTATACCATTGATGAAAAACATGTAGATATTTTAGTGAATCATCCATGGAAAAATAGAAAAAGGTAAATGGTTAAATTGGAAAGTGGAAAAGTTAAATGATATTAATTAAATTAAATGAAAAAGATATCATTTTATCATCTTCTTCCCCAAAAATTTCATGGAAACCCTAGGAAAGAGAAAGAAAGCTTTCATGGCCAAATTAGGTAAGTTCTATGTCCCGTTTTTAATGATTTTCATATTTTTATGATCGGGAAAGCTTAATTTCTCTATTTGGGGGATTAAATTGAAAGGAAATCAAAGTTTAGAAAATTACCCATGGATGAATATGCTGTAAATTGAAAGTTTATGATAGAAAATGAAAGGTTGTTGATAGAGAAATCACTTTTACAAAGTGATTTTTAGTGAAAATATGTGTAAGGATTAAACTGAAAAGTAGTGAAATTCTTGGAAAAATTCTAAAATTTCTGAAATGCATGTGCTGTAAAAGTTATATGGAAATTTTGATTAGGCTTCGAATAAGGAGTAAATTGCATGAATTTCATTTTCCGAGCCTAAGGACAAAATCGTCATTAATTAAAAGTTTGAGGGAAAAATGGTAATTTTGCCTAAACTGTAAATTAGACCAAATTGAGTTCAATTGCATTAAATTGATGTTAAATTTACTCATATAAATCAGAATAAATCGAATGTAGAGTTAGAACGAGGAAAAGAGAAAATGCCGGATAAATAGACTTTATGTATACGAACATCTATCAAGGTAAGTTCGTATAACTTAGCTATGCATGTCTTTGTGCTTGATTTGAATTGTATTTGTGATTTTATAAATGTACATGTGAAATGATTATATATCCGATAAAGCTCGATGATTGATAATGTTTGAAATAAATGATAATACTCGTAAAGTGATCAATGACTAAAATGTCGTTGTTGAGCTTGAATTTAATGTGAAATGTAAATTACATAAATGCGTAAAATTATGAGATTGGGCATATATCCAACAATTTCTTGATAAATGCTAAATCCCATTTGAATAAATGAAAGTCGATGGATAAAGGTGATTACCGATATGAAATAAGATCTTGCATGTGTTGCAGAAAGGTTGTCCCGAAAGGGTAATCTTTTGATCTCATTATGAAAGGAAAATGTGCACCTTATGTGTACCATGTGAAAAAAGATAGCTTCGGCTATCGAATGTGAAAAGGATTTGTGTACCCAAATGGTACAACTTGAAAAGGTTATGTACACTTGGAAAGGTTAGGTATACTATGTGTATACCATATGAAAAGGAAAGTTATACTTTGTGTATACCACATGAAAAGTCTATGTACACTTTGTGTGTACACTTGAAACGGCATACTTTGTGTATACCATATGAAAATGAAAGGTATACTTTGTGTATACCACTTGAAAAGGAAAGGTACACTATATGTGTACACTTGAAAAGGTTATGTGCACTTTGTGTGTATAAATTGAAAAGGGTATATACACTTTGTGTGTACCATTTGAAAAGGAAATGTATACCTTGACCGTACTACTGGAAAAGGAAATATCCGTCGATGTTTTCAATGATTCTACGGATAAAATCGTGACATGAAAAGAAAATAGATTGTTACATGTGTTCACTTGGAAAATATGAAATGATGTTACATGAAATAGAATATGTAAATATGAGATGTTTATGTTTGAATATGAACGGTTTGATTAATACATTCATTCATGAAAATATATTGCTACACTTTGAGCGTATCACACGAATGATTATCAGTACTTCAATCGATTATTGAATAAAGTTCTGACAAGAAATATACTGGAAATTGAGATAAAATGATATGAAATGTATTTGAAATACATGAAAATAACTGACATACATGTTATATGAATACATAAGGTGGAAAAACATATGTGTATGAAGATTAGAATATGGATGAGCTTGTATATGTGTTTATTGTGGTTTACATGAATCATATGACTAACATGGGTGATGAGAATGTGTGATAGGGGAGAACAAATGGTATAATTGTGCCTTGTATGTTTAATTTGAGTAAGAGTGGTTGGTAAGTTGATTACCAGGTTATACAGACTTACTAAGCATTATATGCTTACTTCGTTTTACTTTTCCCTGTTTTATAATAAATCGGAAGCTCGTTGGATTGGAAGCTCAGTGGAGATCACTCACACTATCCATCGTTCCAATTTGGTAGAAAATGTATAACAATTGTGGTTATAATGGCATGTATAGGTTAAATGGACAATGATTAACATGTAAATACTTGAAAGTGACTAGCCATTGGAATGGCTAGCTATGGACATACCTTGGTGTTATGTATAAAAGTCTATATCATGATATACAAGTTGAAATGGATAATGAATGAATAAATTAAATTTGTATGTTTGGCACAATATGCATAAATATGAACAAGGAATGTAGATAGACATGAGTATAAATTATCATTTGAGGTACCTATGGGTACATTGGTTGGATGTAGTTATATGACATGTATAAGACTTGATTTTGGTATGAATTAACTGTCTTGAAATGATTTATCAATACGCATATGTGTTAGAGTAAATGGATAACAAGTTGGGTGGGAAATATGGCTTGGAAAATAGCCTATTTTATTCCATAGGGTTAGACACACGGGCGTGTGTCTAGGTCGTGTGTGACACACGGTAAGCCCACGTGCGTGTGAAATGATCGTGTGTCCCCTGCATTTTTAAATATGAAGTGAGGATAGTACACGGGCAAAAGACACGGCCGTGTGTTTTGGTCGTGTGAAGGACACGGGTTTCAAGCATGGTTGTGTGTCAAAATCATGTGAAAATGGCTTAAAAATGGTGAAAATCAGTTTACCACACGGCCTAGCCACATGGGCGTGTGCCCAAGCCGTGTGCCCCTTTGATGCTTAAGAAATTGCAAGTCAGAACTACCCACGGGCTAGCCACACGGCCATGGGAACCCCACGGGATGTCCACACGGCAATGTCTCAGGCCACACTGGTGTGTGCCCCTATCTTCATGGTAAAATTTCTGAAGTTGCCGGTTTAGTCCCGAATCACTTCTAAAGCATTTATTGGACCCCGTAGGCCCATATTAGGGACTTTATGGTGAAATATGAAAAGTTTTGATTTGGAAAGCAATTTATGACTCAGTTTTGTTCAAATGCTAGTGTATGAGTCCGGTAATGCCTCGTAACCCTATTCCAGTAACGAATACCGGTTAAGGGTGTTACATTTAGTGGTATCAGAGCTACAATTTAGTCGGTTCTCAGACTGAACGTAGCATATGTGAAGTCTAGAAGTGCATGCCATTATATAACCTGTGATAGTGTGATATCTCTCGACTCTGATGAGAATTGTTTCACAAGTAGACAGAGATGCTTTCCAATAAAGCTAATTCTGATAATTCCCAAAAAGATACTCAAATATCTGAGTGAAATGTTACTTGTGATAAAAAGAGCTTGAAAAGGTATGGATAAATGTTTTATAGTACATGTTGATAATAAATGTTATGATGTATGTGTATATATGTGAAAGTAAAATTGTGAGGCTTTACGATCTCTACCCCATTATCAGTATAATTATATGCAATAAAATTTACAAGAATTATATTGATTTAGTTCAGAAGTGTGGAACTAAAAAGTCCGATGGCCGAATAATAAATAATGCATTCAGAACTGAGAATGGGCTAGAAAGTAAAAATGGGTTTTAAAGAGAGATATCAAATTTTACTGAAACCCAATTGAGATATGCAGTGCTACTGTTAAAGAAAGAAGTTATTTATGAGAAATCGACTTATCCAGATATGGTATCTACAGAATGAGTTAACTGAAAATTTCTTCTGAATCAGTTTCATGAGTGAATTGAATGGTGCAAGATTATTGATGACTATACTAAGCAGATTAGTGATGAAATTTCAAAAAAAAATTTGAATATGGTCGATATGATCAGGTATGCTATAGAAATCTCTTTAGTGTATTTTGTATGAATATTTTACATGTACTGTTACAGAGATATAAATAATTATTCAGGTTCAGATGCTATACTTATTATATGGAAAGGTTGGTTAATCATGATATTGGACAGAAATGATTGTCAGACTGGTTAATTCATGAGTGGTATTGTTCTATCTTTCTCTAGTCTTCTGATTCAGTATGTTTGATAGAAGATTTGATGACAAGATTCATATGATAATATCTTATACTTCTATTGGTTAAAGTTCTTAAAAACAAATGTGTAATATTACCCTTCTGGATTTTTCTGAGATGTCATCGATCTCTTTATTATTTAACGTGGATTATCTTCTTGAAAACTCAGAATAGCTTCGCATTTTGGATTACATTATCTCGTTTTCTCGTCATTAGGGGTTGTCTATAAAGGATATTCATCGATCAGAGATAATTACAAGTATTATTGCTACAAATTTTGATTTGATTGTGAAAGTTAAGTGATATGGATTTCAGATTATAGAAAGATGTGAAATTGAAATGGATCGATAAATGATAGCAAAGTTTTGATCAGTTAGAAGTTCTATTAATTGAAACAGCAATTCTGGATCAGCCTGAATCAGGTAAGGAATATATTATTACAGTGATATATCATTAAATGGATTAGATGGTATTTTGATGGAGAAATGCAAGTGATGGCTTATATTTTCAGATAATCAAAATCACAGGAAAAGGATTACCTGATATATGATCTTGAATTGATAATCATTGTGTTTGTTCTGAGAATTGGTAACATTATTTGTATGGTGAAAAATATCATATATCTAATGATATAGAAAGATTTGAATCTGATATGGTGTAGATGGCTTGAACTATTGAAAGACTTTGACTTGGTAATTTGGTATCATTGGGAAAGGAAAAATGGTTGTTGATGTTCCGAATAGAAAATATCTATTTGCTTTATGAGCAATAAATATCTGATTGTTATTATTTGATGAAAGATCAATATTAGTTGAGTTTAAAACTCAACTAAGTTTTCAACAACAGATCAGTGAAGTTCAGAAAAGTGATAATGAGCTACAGGTTAAATAGATATAGAGTAAATCAACTTCTGATTTAGAATTTCGAAATGGAATTGATAATTGTCTGTTATCCAAAGGCAAAACTTGTGTGTAGAAGAATTCAAAAATGTTACAGCTAGTGATGATACTGGAATGAAAGTGAGATAAGATTATTATGAATTTTATATCAAGATTACTCTTGTCTCAGAAAAAGAAAGATGTTACTTGGATAGTTACAAATTGTTTGACAAGGTCTATACATTTTATTTCAGCAAGATTGAACGAGATATATGCTTTTGAAATTGTCAGGTTTTATGGAGTGTCAGTCTCCAATATGTTTGATAAGGTTCCACAGTTTACTACTTGATTCTGGAACAAATTATAAGAAATTCATGGTATATGTGAGACTATTGGTCAGCTCAAGTGTGTTATCCTAATTCTTGAAGATATGCTTTGATGTGGTATATTAGAATTCAAAGGTAAATGGAAAAAGAAGAAATTATTGTTAATAAATAGCATGTCACAACAAATTTCTGTCAAGTGTTGAAATGACATTATACGAGACTCTGTATAGTGAAAATATAAAACTCCATATTATTGGATTGAGCTTAGTAAATAAAGATACATGGGATTTACATGACCCTTGAACAGAAGAAAATGTGAAAGTGAATCGAAATTAGTTCAAATCAGCTTTTGATTGTCAGAGGTTTTATGTGATTCTTGAATGAGAAGAAAGAGAGTTCAAATTGATGGCAAAGTATTTCTGAAAATTTTCCATGAAAAAAGTTTTCCAGCTTGACTGTAAAGTCAAATTAAGTCTTGGATTTATTAAATTACATGAAACTTGTAGAAAGAGTTGAAAGTGTTACCTATTGATCGGTACCACTGCTATAGTTTGATAGAATTTACAATGTTTTCTTATGATTATGTTATGATAGTATCAATTAGATACATCACAAGTTATTCTCCAATGAATATTGAAATTCAGTCGACATGAATTACAGTGAAGAAATGATCAAAAATCAGGTACATGAAATGAAAGAGTTAAGAAGTAAAATGTAGTATTAGTAAAAGTTCTTTGTCAGAAACACGAAACTAAAGAAGCTACCTGGGAAACGAAAGATACTTTGAAAAGGTAGTACTTGAATTTCCTTACTAATAAGATTTTTGATGACAAAAATCCTTAAAGGGGGGAGAGTTGTAACAGCCCATTTTCGGTTCAAATCGAAACAGTGGTTTCGAGACCACAAATCCGAGCCCGAAAAATGAAATTATTTAAATTTCATAAAATGATAGGTATTATGATAGGAATATTGCATGAAAATTTTTATCGAAAAATTTTATCAATTATGTGTCTAATTGCAAAGAGAACTAAATTGAATAAAATGTCAATGTTGAAGTCTAGAAGCTATAAGGATCAAATAGCAACGGAATTCAAAATGAGAGGTCCTTATATAGCAATTAGACCATTGATGAAAAACATGTAGATATTTTAGTGAATCATCCATAGAAAAATAGAAAAAGGTAAAGGGTTAAATTGGAAAGTGGAAAAGTTAAATGATATTAATTAAATTAAATGAAAAAGATATCATTTTATCATCTTCTTCCCCAAAAATTCCATGGAAACCCTAGGAAAGAGAAAGAAAGCTTTCATGGCCAAATTAGGTAAGTTCTATGTCCCGTTTTTAATGATTTTCATATTTTTATGATCGGGAAAGCTTAATTTCTCTATTTGGGGGATTAAATTGAAAGGAAATCAAAGTTTAGAAAATTACCCATGGATGAATATGTTATAAATTGAAAGTTTATGATAGAAAATGAAAGGTTATTGATAGAGAAATCACTTTTAAAAAGTGATTTTTAGTGAAAATATGTGTAAGGATTAAATTGAAAAGTAGTGAAATTCTTGGAAAAATTCTAAAATTTCTGAAATGCATGTGCTGTAAAAGTTATATGGAAATTTTGATTAGGCTTCGAATAAGGAGTAAATTGCATGAATTTCATTTTCCGAGCCTAAGGACGAAATTGTCATTATTTAAAAGTTTGGGGGCAAAATGGTAATTTTGCCTAAAGTGTAAATTAGACCAAATTGAGTTCAATTGCATAAATCAGAATAAATTGAATGTGGAGTTAGAACGAGGAAAAGAGAAAATGTCGAATAAATAGACTTTATTTATACGAACATCTATCGAGGTAAATTCATATAACTTAGCTATGCATGTCTTTGTGCTTGATTTGAATTGTATTTGTGATTTTATAAATGTACATGTGAAATAATTATATATCCGATAAAGCCCGATGATTGATAATGTTTGAAATAAATGATAATACTCGTAAAGTGATCAATGACTAAAATGTCATTGTTGAGCTTGAATTTAATGTGAAATGTAAATTACATAAATGCGTAAAATTTGAGATTGGGTATAGATCCAACAATTTCTTGATAAATGCTATATCTCGTTTGAATAAATGAAAGTCGATGGATAAAGGTGATTACCGATATGAAATAAGATCTTGCATGTGTTGCAGAAAGGTTGTCCCGAAAGGGTAATCTTTTGATCTCATTATGAAAAGGAAATGTAAACCTTATGTGTACCCTGTGAAAAGAGTTAGTTTCGGCTATCGAATGTGAAAAGGATTTGTGTACCCAAATGGTACAACTTGAAAAGGTTATGTGCACTTTGTATGTACACTTGGAAAGATTAGGTACACTATGTGTATACCATATGAAAAGGAAAGCTATACTTTGTGTATACCACATGAAAAGGCTATGTAAACTTTGTGTGTACACTAGAAACGACATACTTTGTGTATACCATATGAATAGGAAATGTATACTTTGTGTATACCACTTGAAAAGGAAAGGTACACTATATGTGTACACTTGAAAAGGTTATGTGCACTTTGTGTGTACAAATTGAAAAGGGTATGTACACTTTGTGTGTACCATTTGAAAAGGAAATGTACACATTGACTGTACTACTGGAAAAGGAAATATCCATCTATGTTTTCAATGATTCTACGGGTAAAATCGTGACATGAAAAGAAAAGAGATTGTTACATGTGTTCACTTGGAAAATATGAAATGATGTTACATGAAATAGAATATGTAAATATGAGATGTTTATGTTTGAATATGAACGGTTTGATGAATACATTTATTTATGAAAATATATTGCTACACTTTGAGTGTATCACCTGAATGATTATCAGTACTTCAATCGATTATTGAATAAAGTTCTGACAAGAAATATACTGGAAATTGAGATGAAATGATATGAAATGTATCTGAAATACATGTTATATGAATACATGAGGTGGAAAAACGTATGTGTATGAAAATTCAAATATGGATGAGCTTGTATATGTGTTTATTGTGGTTTACATGAATCATATGACTAACATGGGTGATGAGAATGTGTGATAGGGCTTGAGAACAAATGGTATAATTATGCCTTGTATGTTTAATTTGAGTAAGAGTGGTTGGTAAGTTGATTACCAAGTTATACAGACTTACTAAGCATTATATGCTTACTCCGTTTTATTTTTCCTTGTTTTATAGTAAATCGGAAGCTCGTTGGATTGGAAGCTCAGTGGAGATCACTCACACTATCCATCGTTCCAATTTGGTAGAAAATGTATAACAATTGTGGTTATAATGGCATGTATAGGTTAAATGGACAATGATTAACATGTAAATACTTGAAAGTGACTAGCCATTAGAGTGGCTAGCTATGGACATACCTTGGTGTTATGTATAAAAGTCTATATCATGATATACAAGTTGAAATGGATAATGAATGAATAAATTAAATTTGTATGTTTGGCATAATATGCATAAATATGAACAAGGAATGTAGATAGACATGAGTATAAATTATCATTTGAGGTGCCTACGGGTACATTGGTTGGAAGTAGTTATATGACATGTATAAGATTTGATTTTGGTATGAATTAACTATCTTGAAATGAGTTATCAATACGCATATGTGTTAGAGTAAATGGATGACAAGTTGGGTGGGAAATATGGCTTGGAAAATAGCCTATTTTTGTCCACAGGGTTAGACACATGGGCGTGTGTCTAGGCCATGTGTGACACACGGTAAGCCCACGGGCGTGTGAAATGACTGTGTGTCCCTTGCATCCTTAAATATGAAGTCAGGATAGTACACGGGCAAAAGACACGGCCGTGTGTTTTGGTCGTGTGAAGGACACGGGTTTCAAGAATGGTCGTGTGTCAAAATCATGTGAAAATGGCTTAAAAATGGTGAAAAATCAGTTTACCACACGGCCTAGCCACATGGGCGTGTGCCCAGGCCGTGTGCCCCTTTCATGCTTAAGAAATTGCAAGTCAGAACTGCCCACGGGTTGGCCACAAGGTCATGGGAACCCCACGGGCTGGCCACACGACCATGTCTCAGGCCACACGGGCGTGTGCCCCTATCTTCAAGGTAAAATTTCCAAAGTTGCTGGTTTAGTCTCGAATCACTTCTAA
Source organism: Gossypium longicalyx (assembly GCA_025698465.1). Classification (NCBI taxonomy): domain Eukaryota; kingdom Viridiplantae; phylum Streptophyta; class Magnoliopsida; order Malvales; family Malvaceae; genus Gossypium; species Gossypium longicalyx. The sequence continues at coordinate 44,103,392 of CM046999.1, forward strand.
AGCATGTATTGGGCCCTGTTGTCCCATATTAGGGAGTTTATAGTGAAATATGAAAAGTTTTGATTTGGAATGCAAATTTATGACTCTGTTTTGTAGAAATGCTAGTGTATGAGTCCGGTAATGCCTTGTAACCCTTTTCCAGTAACGGATACAGGTTAGGAGTGTTACAAGAATCTCGAGTATCCGACATTATTATTCTGAGTGGTTCATGGGTATGTCAAAGATGAGATTATTTGTAATTCATTCGAGATGGTATATGTATGTACATAAAGCTCATATATATTAAATGCTTGAAATGAGGAATATGAGGTAAGTTTTGTGATGGAATGAGTTATGATCATGAGACTATGGTAAATTTACATTTAATTATGTTATAATATTTAAATGTTACATGCATGGTAAGACTTCTTATTTCTTGCATACGATTACTAAGCTATATAGCTTACTCCGTTTAGGGTTTAGGGTTTTTCCATGTTTTTATATTGTCAACAAGCTAGCTCAGATCGAAGATCGTCGGAGATTCGCCTCACACTATCACAACTGTTATTTTTGGGTATTTGATGATCTTAGTAATTTAAAAGTATGGCATGCATCGGGACTTGGTCATTTTGTTATATGTGTCATTATGATTGTTCAAATGTATTGGCTTGTTATAGTTATTGGTTGATTTGGTACTTTATCATGCTAATTGGCTTATTCTGGCTAAAATGGTTGTAAGCCTATTTATATATGTATATGTGCTAATGCCTTTTGTTTATGTGTTTTATAAATGGGTTGCTATACGTTTATTATGGTTAAATGATTTGTTGTGAAATGGATGAGATTGGTTCTTCAGTGTACTAGGAAATCTAAGTAGAATTGTGCATGATGAAGGTATTCATGTTAACACTTGTGGATGTGAGTTTGGAATGAATTGATTTGGTAAGGTATGCTATAGTAAATATGTTAAGTGTTGGTAATGAATGATATGATTTAGCCTTGATTATGGATGTGTTGGCTGCTTAAACATGCCATGATTTGTGTCATTGAAATTGTGCATGTGTTTATGCAAATATGGGTGGCAAATGGCTTGGTAAATAGCCTTTATTTTGTCCACACGTGTGTCTAGACCGTGTGTGACACACGGCCTGTCCTATAGGCGTGTGTTTTGGCCGTGTGTCCCCTGCACCTTTAGTTTTGAGAAATAGAATGTTCAGAATTGAGCATACGGGTAGAGAAACGGGCATGTGCCCTGGCCGTGTGAAGTCTGCACCTATTTTTGTGAAAATTAATTTTCCACACGGCCTAACACACGGGCGTGTGACTTGGCCATGTGATCTCAATTTGTTCATGAGTTACAAGTCAGAGAGTTACACGGGGTTGGGACACGGGCGTGTGTGGCTACACGGCCTGCCCACACGAGCGTGCCCCATATCCACACGAGCGTGTAACCCCTGTATAGTGGAAAATTTTCTATGTTTTGTGAAAATTTCTAAAGTTCTCAGTTTAGTCCCGAACCACTTCCAAAGCATGTTTTGGGCCTCGTAGGCTCGTATTTGGGACTTTATGATTAATTACAAATGGTTTTAATTTGGACGCAAATTTATGACTCAAAATTGTATGATTGCTTGTGATGTGACTTAGGTAATGCCTCGTACCCTGTTCCAGCATAGAATATGGGTAAAGGGTGTTACAATATTCAAATGATGAATTAGTGAATGTTGTAAACATAAAGTTTATAGTATATGTATATATATATATATATGATTACAATATTCTCGATTGGAATAAGAGTTAAACTTGTTACCTATAGTGACATGAATGACATGATAGATACATGTTTATACTTGGTTTTATGTTGTTATAAAACTCACCTTATTGATTTTTGTGACATGTTATGTTTAGCCAAATTATGTCAACATTTTGGTAACTTATCGTATTTAATTTTTTATCAAGGTAAGTTTTTGATTTATTACCTATGAACTTACTAAGTATTCGAAATGCTTACCCTGTTGTTTTCCATTTCCTTGTAGATTGCCAACTTGCGGAACGTGTCAAATGGATCTATGAGAAGCTCACACTATCCCATTATTGATTCGATAGTCTTTCAGCCATTTTGAACCTTGATTTTTTGGCATGTATATAGGTTTTAAGCACTTGTTGGATCTTGAATGAAGTTTCAAACCTTTCCAAAGCTTGATTTTAGCAATGTAAATGTTTAGTTGAAAATGGTATGATTTGGTAAATGGTTTGGTATGAAAGTTAAGCATTTGAAACGACCCTTTTGAATGTAAATTGGCATGTTTTGAGAGGCTTTGAGTTAAGTAATGTTTGATAATTGTCAAATGGATTGGTTTGAAGGCCATGGTAATGGAATGTTATGTTTAATGGTTGAATTGGTAGTATAGTTGATGTAAAGATGATTGCGGTTGTTTATACATGTTTGGTATGTGTTTGGAATCATTTTTGTGCATGTAAAGTTGTGCATTTATGCACAAAATAGGTAAGTTTGGGTGGAAGCTCAAAATAGGGACCAAATGGCTCAAATTTTGCCAAAAACGAAGTCATCGTCCTGATGACCATACTTCCTTGTTGTAACGCCAACTAACAGTATGTGACATCACAGCATCGAATAAACTGACATTGTGACATGACAAACTGTTTGGCGACATCACAACGTGGGAGTAATGATGTCACAACGTTAATTTTGAAGTTTTTAAACTTTGCAATTTGATCCTATTTCATACTCGAGTAAATTAAAGAGTTTTTGTAAGTTTGATTAGGATTCGGATTTGATTGCATATCATATTGAGAATGTGTTTATGACATGTATATAGAGGTGAGCATGGGCCAGGTCGGGTCAGGTTCGAGCTGGGCTCGACTAAAAATTTAGGCCCTTTTGCCATGCCCGAGCTTGGCCTGCCCAGAAAAATGAGCCTAAAATTTTGCCCAAGCCTGACCCAAAGAAAAATGCTAAAACTCGGGCCCGACCCGGCCCGCCCATATTAATTTTTATATTATTTTTATATAATTTTAAAATATATATAATACATCAAAAATACTAAAAACATCAAAATAAATATTTCCCAACAAATTGAAAATAAATTTTAGAAAATATGTATACTTAAATAACACTAATATAGATGCAACTTAACGAGCAAATGTCTCTAAAATAATAACAAAATTAACAAATGTCTTTAAAATAATAACAAAATTAACAATAAAATAAGTTTTATACAATATCCAAAAAATAACAATAAAATAGTAGCAACATAATAGTAAAATGGTAGCAAAATAGGAAGAAAATAACAAGAAAATAATATTAAAAAATTAGATTTTTTTTGTCCTTTAGTGAATTTTGCCTGACCTGGGCTTCGGCCAAAAATGCCTTACCCGAGACCCGGCCCTTTTTAAACGAGTCTTATTTTTTTGTCCAAGCCCATTTTTGGGCCTATATTTTATCCAAACCCTCCCACATTTTGGGCGGGCCTTCGAGCCGGGTCGGGTGGCCCAACCTGTAACACCCCCTAACCCCAAACCGTTGTCAAAACAGAGTTACGGAGTATTACCTGACCTATCGGATAATTTACAATTATTTCAAAATAAATGACATACATATCTTGATTTAATCATAAAGTCCTTATAATGGACCCTTGATGTCCACACGTTAAAATCAAATCAGGACTTGTTCGGGTACTCCAGAAATTATTATTATTATTATTATTATTTTGTGCGAACTCAATATAACCCTTTTATAAATATCTAACCTTCCCTACAAATTCAAATTGAGACCAATCCAAACAAAAATCACAACCAATCCAATTCACCTTTAAATACACCTAAATTATACCTAAAACATTAACTTAATATTTTAATTAAATAAACATTCATAATATCATTCAAAATTTTACTAACTAGCTTTATTCATTTTTCTTTCCGAGTTTAATACCAAACTTACCAAATTTGTCCAACCATTTCATTTAACTTAGTACCAAAACACCAAATATCAATTATTACAACTAAAATCATAAAACATTTTAAAGTGACCATTGCAACACCTATTTACATGCCACTTTTACCAAAAGAAGAATACATCACCAAAGTTTGATGTTGGAATTGGGACCGTTCTGGATGCTGGACCGGGACTCTGGACTCCTATAGACCTGTGCACGGAAACAACCGTACGCTGAGTATTTCATACTCAGTGGTATCACCATAATTCAAAATATAAGAACAATAATAGAATATAATTATCAAGCATGTAACAATTAAATTTCTCAAATATCAATTCATTCTTAAACTTTCATTTATTAACAATAACAATACAATTTTTTTTAGCTATTCTTCAATTTCATTCACATATCATATGCCTCAATTTCAATCACTAAATGAACATTTAGTTCATGCCTTTCATTTCCAATCTCAATTTCAATCCACAATTCAAATTTCTCATTTCTTTCAATATTTTTAATAGCATAATCAATCAATTTATTTTAAATTTCTCATTTCAGTTGTTCACCCTATTAACAAACTTGGACTTTGGCGGATACACAGATTCCAACCCAAACACACCAGTACAGCACATTGTGCCTAAAACGGTACTCAATACCTGATCAATATATCAGAAGCAGTGTATGACACTTAAAGTGCCTGAAACAACACACGAGGTGCCTGATACGACACATAAAGTGCCTACGACACATAAGGTGCCTGATCGGCAAAGTTGATAAATCCCGTACTCTTCCAATCCTATGGCATGCCAACTAAATCTGACTCAGCCTGACTAGTTAATAGGATATTCAAATCATTTCTCAATTTCAATTTCACTTTCAATGTACAATTCAATTCGATACAATTTTCCACTTTCCAACAATATACTTTCAAATATTCATACATAATCATACTTCATCTCAATTTCATTCAATTCAATATTGATACTTACCTTATAATTTTACTACCATACACATAAATTTAACTATAACATTTAATAAATAGTAGTTTGAATTATCATAATACAAATAGTGAATTTCTCGTTTTAGTCCTCGATAGCTTTCTCCTTTCCTTTGTGTGCCGATGCCTCGAATTCCTTGTTGGCTACAAAAATAATAATTTACACTATTAATTACAGCACTAATTAATAATAATAATTGAATTTCTATCCAATTTATACCCTAATTCCAATTTAATCATAATTAACTCATTTACTTTTCTAACTCAATCCATACTTTATTTATATTCAATTTCCTTCCATATTCTACTTAACTATCTAATGTTCATAATAAAACCCTAATTTAAAATTTCTTTCAATTTAATCCCTGCAACACAAAACTTATAGCCTAGTTTACAATTTAATCATTTAATCAATTCTAACTTAAAATTCATTCAATTAAACCCCTAATTCATTATTTTGTTCAACATGAACTATGTTCAAAAACCTAAAAACTTTCAAAACCTCAACTTAATTTCAACAAAACTTTATTCTAAAGCTTCTAAAACATCAAATTTAAGTAAAATGGACTTAATTGACTTTCCAATTAAATCTTAAAGCTTCCAAACCCTAGTTTTTCCTTTTTCTTTCTTTTCTTCTTTTTCCTCTTGATACTTTCGAATATCAAATAGCCTATTCTGTTTTGGTTTCCTTCTTTGTTTTATTTCATTTTATTTTATGCTTTATTTGTTTAATAATAATGTAATAACTTAATAAATATCTATTTAATAATCAATGTATTTATTACAAAAATTATTGTTTTAGCAAATTTAGGCTTTTATTAAAATGTTCAATTTGAGGTGATTCGATCACACCTAACAAAGATCGGTGGCGATTCCCGTTTTCAAAAAAATGATTTCAACAGCATAGCGACTCCACTGGGATTTTGAGAGTCGAGCCATAAATTGATTAATTTTTAGTCCTTTGTCGAAATTTAAAAATTCGTTTTAAACTTACGATCATTTCATTGCACCTCATCTTTGTAGTCTTCATCATTTTACATGATTGGATTTTGGTTCGAGTCTTTTAAGTATGCTTTTGCGTATCATATTGCATAATTGGTCAATTTTACCTTTTTAATTAGGATTGAGAAACTATTCCTTCGTGAGGTCTTCACCTCTGTATAGGATAGTGGATCGCTTTCGGGATACATCTATACCTGCGTCTTCATGAGGTTTTCATCTCTGTATAGTCGTAGGGAAATGTATTCCCCTGAACCGAACTCGGTCCGTATGAGCCTATAATGGGTGAGAATCGAGGAATCTGCCGGTTCAGGTACTTTTACTCTAGAACCAAACCGCATGTAATGAGCCCTAAGAGCCTACCCTAGGTAGAACCACACCAAATAGGTGCTTGATTATTTCCTGTTTGCTTTGAGTTCTATTCTTTGTATTTAATACTGACTTGTTGTGTTTTGCTGTTATTGCATAGCATCTCATCATAAAAAGGTGTTGATTCATGTTCTGTTACTAGATAAAAAAGCTTAGCATGGAAAAATGGTTTCTTGATAGAGTGGAAGAGAATGCGGCCGTCCGAATATGGTCCGAAAAGATGCAGCAAGAGAAAGGTAATAATTTGACCAAGGGATATGAATCGGAGTTGTGGGATTTCACTCGCATCAGTGTAACCCAGAATGACCTGCAAGAATTCAAGGAGATATAGAATAGTTGGAACAACGAGATCAAGTAACTCTTTTACTGTAATTATGGTGACCTACCCTATCTGCTCAATGTAAAGGTAGATAAGTACTTGTTTCGAGCCCTCACACAGTTTTGGAATCTCGCCTATAGTTGTTTCACCTTCGGAAGAGTCGATTTGGTACCTACTGTGGAAGAATACATGGCTTTACTTAATTGCCCGAAGATTCAAGCCAACAGGGCCTATTCAAGACCTGTTAACGCCCCGCCCTTTTTGAAGAAATTGATGACTATCACGGGGATGAGCGAACAATGGGTTGCAGCACGGATCAAGCAGAAAGGGGATAGTAAGTGCATTCCTTTGAGGAATCTGAGGGACTTGATCTTAGCACACCCAGATATGAGGAAAAGAGTTGACGTTTTCGCCTTGAGCATCTATAATTTGGTTATTTTTCCCAAGGCATTAGGACTTATGGATGAAGTAGTCTCAGACCTATTCGATTGACTTGATAAAGGGACCACACCAGTCCCAGCAATCCTAGTAGAAACTTTCAGATCCTTAAACGCATGTCGAAGGGCGGGCGAAGGAAAATTCGTAGGATGTGTGCAGTTATTGTTCGCTTGGTTCCACAGTAACTTTTAGAAAGTAGAAAAGGTTTCCTATCGAGTTTTCTCCAAGGACTATTCCCCATTAAGAGAATTAGTGGCTACACCGAGGCGAGACGACATCTCAAAAGAAAAATGGATAGCTATTCACCAGAATTTGCAAGGCGAAGATGTTGAATGGAGGGCTCCATGGTTGATCCCCGACGAGATCTTATATCGGTGGGGTGATTTTGACTGGGTCCCTCTAGCTGGAATATGGGGAGCCATTGCATATGCTTCTCTACTCGTGTTAAGGCAGTATCGATCAAGGCAGTTTATACAGGCAACATAAGGGTTGGCTCAATGTGAGTTCTCTTATAAAGACAACAATTACAAGAAGAAGGTTCATGAGATATCAGATGCTTGGAACCAAACCCGAAGAATGAAAGGATTCACCACGGGCCCGATGACAGCCCCTGAGTATGAATGGTGGTGGGGTAAGAGAGTCAACGACAATATCTTTAGGTCGAATCAAGGGAACACTCGACCGATAGAAGAGCATTTACAAGTCATCCCGTTCGAGTTAGAGATCATCAAGCAAGACTTTGAGAAAAGGAGCTCGGAATTGGGAAAGAAGATAGAGCTATTAGAAGATGAGAAGATGAAGTTGGGATTAGAAGTCGATATCCACAAGTTAGAGGCCGAGAAATTGAGGAAAGGAAAGAACAAGGCCAGGGAAGATTTGGATAGTCTGAAAACTGATTACAAGAAGCTGCGTATGTCGATAAGAACTGCCAGTTTAGGTAAAACGTCAGAACAGTAGCATCAAGAAATTAAAGAAGAAAAGACTAGAGCTGATCATTAGGAGAAGAAGTTTTAAGATGTCCGAGTACGGGAGGACGCTCTGAAAAAGAGTTTACTGGAAAGTCAAAGTGAAAGAGAGAGGTTACGAGCTCAGGTGGCCGAATTGGAAAAATCACTACATCAGCATCGTAGCCGTAACTCCGTAATTGAGTTAAAGGCCAGTCTAAGCAGGATCGAGGAGTTGAAAAGAAAAATAGAGGAACTCGAGACTGCACTATGAGATAGCAAAATTTGAGTGGAACTTCTTGAGGCAAACAACGACCATTGCATGGAACAGCTTCATCGCTTTCAAGGCCAGATCAGAGATAGATATTATGTCATGGGTGAAGCTGTGGCTCAAGTTCGGGAGGTAGCCGATCATTTGCAAACCTTAGCAGTTCAGGCTGATGTATTAAGCTTAAAGTACGAGTCAGAATCAGATTGAGGCCGAAATTTGGCTTGGCTTCTTAGAAAAGTTAAGGCTTTGGACATTAGGGCAAAGTCGTATATGTAATCATCAGCTCTATGTAAAGAAAATTTTCTTCTAGCAAAGTTATTCTAATGAAATTGAATCAAAATTAACGCCTCTTTTACATTTCATTTCATTCATTTGCATTTCATCATATGCATTAAGTTTTATAAAAAGGCTCTAATTAAACAAAGTTATTTCAGAAGTTAATCTGGAAACCAACAAGAATCAACCAACTGAATACCGCTACAATACCCGTCGCAAGACCAAAACGATGGATCAAAGATTAGAAAGATTAGAACAAATGCAAAGGGACATGCAAGAGCAGTTACAAGTGCAGATGCAAGAGCAGTTAGCTAGAATCCAACACGACATGAGGGAACAAATACAAGAATCCCAGAATAATATGATCAGTCAGTTGGCGCAGTTGCTGGCTAAAGAACGTGAAAAAGAGAAGAGCACTGCAAAGAACAATAATGAAGACCCTGTCTATCCTTCGAGCTTTACTCTTGTCAACATTCAACCACAACCAGAGGTGTACCCACGAGAGGTACCCGTCACTATCAGGCCACAGCAATATTAGGCCGGTACCTCAGCACCGATGACTTTTCCAACATGCTCGGGTTCCAATCCGGGGGACAATCCAACTAATCCCATTGTCTCAGATCTCGACAACCTAATGGAATTGGAAAGGACAAGAGTAAATCTGCCAAAACAGCTTGAGGACCGATGCAAGTGGCTAGAGTAGAAATTTAAAGCAATAGAGACTGCTGATTACCATTGTGGAATCAACGCTAAAGACCTAAGCTTGGTCCCAGATCTGGTGCTCCCACCAAAGTTTAAGACTCTGGAATTTGAAAAATATAATGGGACTAGCTGTCCTGAAGCTTATATTACGATGTTTTGTCGAAGGATGACATGATACGTTAGCAATGATCAGCTGCTAATTCACTGTTTCTAAGGCAGTTTGATCGGGTCCGCAGCCAAGTGGTATAACTAGTTAAGCCGTGCCCAAATTGGTTCATGGAAGGACTTGGCTCAAGCTTTCATGAAACAATACGATCACGTAACAGACATAGCACCCGATATAATTACACTCCAAAACATGGAAAAAAAGCCAAGTGAGAGCTTCAGGCAGTATGCCCAACGATTGAGGGAGATAGCAATGCAAGTCCAACCACCTCTCTTGGAGAAGGAAACAACCATGCTCTTTATCAATACCCTAAAGGCCCCATTCATTAACCACATGTTGGGAAGCGCCACTAAGAGCTTCTCAGACATGGTAATGTCTGGAGAGATAATAGAAAACACAATAAGATGCGGGAAGATTGAAGCGGGGGAAAGTGCCAAGAGATCAGCCCCGAGAAAGAAAGAAAATAAGGTAAATAATGCGAGCGTGTGCAATAAGGGTTATTCTAAGCCAGTCACCGTGAACCAGCCGGGGGCAGTGACTACTAATCATCAGGGATCCATAAGATAAGATTCCAACCCAAGGCCTAATACAGAAAGAGTTCAGTTCACGCTAATCCCAATGACGTATAGAGAGCTTTACCATAATCTGTTCGATGCGCATATGGAGTCCCCATTTTATCTAAAACCCATGCAACCTCCATTCCCTAAGTGGCATGACGCAAACGCTCATTGCGAATACCATGCAGGAATCTTGGGACACATGATTGAGAACTGCACCACCTTCAAAAAGATAGTCGAAAGTTTCATAAATATGGGCATTGTAAAGTTTGATAATCCCACAGGACCTAATATGGTAGGGAATCCATTACCCTGTTATTCAGACAAAGGGGTAAACGCGATAATTGAAAATAGAGGGAAGAGAACCAAGATAGACGTATCAGAGGTAAAGACTTCGTTGAAATGGGTTTGGAAGAAGATGATAGAAGGAGGTTTGGTTACACAAGATTTAGGGGAGAAGCCCGAAGAAGTAAAGTACTACTGTGAGTTTCACAACGAAGAGGGTCATGAGATCCAAAAGTACAATAAATTCAAGGCGTTGGTACAGGGTCTGATGGAAAATAAGGAGCTTGAATTCTTTGAGTATATTGAGAGCCCGGAAGGAGAAGATGCGTGCACAATGGAAGAAGGGACAACCAATAAAGTCTATAGGGTCAATCACCCAATGATAATCATATCACGACCAAGAATCAGTGAAGTTGGAGCATCAATTGCACCAAAGGTCATAATCTAAAGGCTCGTTACTTTTTCTTATAAAGATAGTAGGAGGGTACCTTGGAACTACGGCTGTAATGTGACGATCCCAGTAGAGGAGAACCTGATTAGTACTTCAGAGGAAGGTCAAGACGAGGGTTTCTATACACGCAGTAGAAGGCGTTATACCCCGAACACAAAGGTAGAACCAGTTAAAAGAAAATCCGTGATTGTTGAACAAAAGAAGGAGAAGACAACCAAACTCGAATCACCTGTCAATGAGCTTGTAACTGAAAAGGAGGCTAAGGAATTCTTAAAATTCCTGAAGCACAGTGAGTACAACGTTGTGGAATAATTGCACAAACAACCAGCTCGTATATCAGTGTTAGCCTTGCTCTTGAGCTCAGAGACGCACCGCAGTGCATTGATGAAAGTGTTAAATGAAACATATGTTGCGGATGATATCTCTGTTAACAAGCTCGATCGTCTGGTCAATAACATGCACTGATAATTTCATTTTCTTTAATGATGATGAAATACCACTGGGAGGTATGGGATCTAAAAAGGCCCTGCACATAACCACTTGCTGCAAGTGATACACGTTGTCGAGGGTATTGATTGATAATGGATCAGCGTTGAATGTCCTACCCTGTCCATGCTAAATTTGTTGCCAGTGGATAGCTCTCACATGAAGACATGTCAAAACATAGTGAGAGCATTCGACGGTACTGAAAGAAAGGTGATGGGAAGGATCGATCTTTTGATTGGCCCAAACACATATGAGGTGGACTTTTTGGTAATGGATATCAAGCTTCGTACAATCGCCTGTTAGGGAGGCTTTGGATTAACTCAGCGGGAGCAGTGCCGCCGTCACTGCACCAAAAGTTGAAGTTGGTAACTGAGGGTGGATTGGTAACGACAAACATGGAGGAAAACATCATTGCATCTGTTACCAGTGACGCACCGTACATAGGTGCGGACGACGAGGCGATAGAGTGTTCCTTTCGATCGCTAGAATTTGTCAATGCTACATTCATTATTGAAGGGAACAAGATCCCAATACCCAAAATATCCAAAACTATGAGGATGGGCCTGCGATTAATGGTCGAAAAAGGAGCCTTGCTAGGGAGAGGACTTGGAAGATACCTCTAGGAAAGGATCGAGGTACCAGTGCTAAAAGAAAAACGAGACCGCTTTGGCTTGGGATTTAAGCCAGATGCGAAGCAAAAGAAGAAAGAGCTGGAGAAAAAACAAGAGAGGAGAAAAGCGCGTCTGTGCGGTGAGGAGGTCAAGTGGGAGCCAATGACCTTTCCTCATTTATCCAGAACATTTGTGTCGGGAAGAACTATCTACCCCGAAAAGAAGATGACGAGAAAGAAAATGGTAGAAGAAATGTTGGGAAGTTTGAGCATTAATGCCATATCTGAAGAAAGAACTGAAGAAGGGAATTTATCTGGAATTCGCCCTTACATCCCTAGAAGTGTTTTGAATAATTGACCGCGGAGGAGATCCCTGTAACTTTTAAAATTAATTCAGAGTAATGTTCAAAACAAACTTATTGCTCTAAGCCTAGGGGCAATAAGAATCCTTTTATGAAATAGGCATATGTCCAAATATCGTTATTTCAATAAAAAATGCATCTTCGCGTATCATCTTGAGCAAATATTCTTTTATTCTTTCTATTTCATTTATGATCATATCACATAAATATATATTCTTAGTTTATTTTATTCTTTGGACTTTTTTCTTTATCCCTATAACAGGCCTCTAGATATCAATGATATGAGCAATATTGCTACTAACTCAGAGTCTCCTTTTGAGCAATATATGTGTACAGAGGATTCTCAGAATTTGGAGATGACCGAAACTGTAACCTCTCTTCTGATTTGTTAAGGATGGTATAACAAGATGAGAAACAAGTCCTACCTTACAAAGAGTCAGTGAAAATTGTGAGCTTAGGAGAGGGAAAAGAGGTGAAGATTGGAGTTTGTATCACCACAGAAACAAAGCGAGACCTCATCGAGTTATTACAAGAATTCAAGGATGTATTCGCATGGTCATATCAAGACATGCCTGGGTTGAATACTGATATTGTGGTACACCGACTCCTCATAAAGGAAGAGTGCAAGCTAGTTCAACAGAAACTCCGAAGGATGAGACCCGACATTTTATTAAAGATAAAAGAAGAGGTCATGAAGTAATTCGATGCCGGTTTCTTACAAGTGGTTAAGTACACAAAATGGGTGGCCAATATAGTCCCCGTTCCCAAGAAAGATGGGAATGTACGAATGTGCGTGGACTATCGGAATTTGAACAAAGCCAATCCAAAAGACAATTTCCCGTTGCCTCTCATTGGTACATTAGTGGATAACACGGCAGGTTTCTCGCTTTTCTTCTTCATAGATGGCTTCTCGGGATACAATCAGATAAAAATGCACCCCGAAGACATGGAAAAGACTACATTCGTGACCATGTGAGGAACATTTTGTTATAAGGTGAAGCCATTCGGACTATAAAATGTAGGAGCAACATATCAGAGAGCCATGGTAACTTTGTTCCATGATATGATGCACAAAGAGATCGAAGTTTACGTCGACGATATGATTGCAAAATCCAGAACAGAAAAGGAGCATGTACAAGTCCTAAGGAAATTGTTCTTAAGGTTGAGAAAGTTCCAACTAAAGCTCAACCCCGCAAAATGTACCTTCGGGGTCAGATCAGGAAAGCTGTTGGGATTTGTGGTCAGTGAAAAGGGGATTGAGATTAACCCAGATAAAGTCAAGGCCATATAAAAATTACCCCCACCGCGCACTCAAAAAGAATTTCAAGGTTTCTTAAGAAGACTAAATTACATCGCCCGGTTTATTTCACAACTAACAGAGAAATGCGACCCGATATTCCGTCTTCTTAGGAAGCACAACCTAGGTGTATGGGATGAGGAGTGCCAGAAGACTTTTGATAAGGTCAAGCATTACTTGTCTAATGCCCCGGTACTGATGCCACCTTGCCCAGATAAGCCACTAATGCTGTACTTGGCAGTGTTCGAAAACTCCATGGGATACGTGCTAGGTCAACATGATGAGTCAGGAAGAAAAGAAAATGCGATATACTATCTCAGCAAGAAATTCACTGAATATGAGACAAGATATTCGTCAATCGAGAAGTTGTGCTGTGTCTTGATTTGGACAACCCAAAGACTGAGACAGTATATGTTGTACCACACAACTTGGTTCATCTCAAAACTAGACCCTTTGAAGTATATGATGGAGTCAACTGCTTTGAATGGAAGAATGGCTCGATGGCAACTTTTGCTTTCTAAGTTCGACATAGTCTACGTGAATCAAAAGGCTGTAAAAGGGAGTGCAATAGCAGATTTTCTGGCCAGTAGAGCTTTAGAAGATTATGAGCCTTTCAGCTTTGATTTCCCGAATGAAGATCTAATGTATGTTGTAACCGTTGAAGAAGACTCTTAAGAAGGCCATCCTTGGAAACTAAATTTTGACGGAACTTCAAATGCTGTGGGTAACGAAATCGAGGCATTATTGGTATCCCCAAACGGAGATCATTATCTCTTTACTAGTAAATTAGATTTTGACTGCACAAACAACATGGCGAAATACGAGGCATGCATCATAGGCATCCGTGCAACCATAGAACGTAAGATCAAAGCATTAAAGGTATACGGGGATTCCGCGTTAGTGATCTATCAGCTCAAGGGTGAGTGGGAGACAAGAGACCCTAAGTTGATCAATTACCGAAAGCTGGTTCTTGAGTTAATTGAGGAGTTTGACGATATCACTTTCTGCTATCTCCCACGAGATGAAAATCAGATTGCTGATGCCTTGGCAACCTTAGCTTCGATCAAAGTGAACAAGCAAGAGGATGTGAAGCCTATCCAAATGAGTATTTATGAAGCTCCGACTCATTGCTACAATATCGACGAAGAAGAAGAAAAATATGATCATCATTGGTATCAGAATATATTGCGATATGTGAGGAATCATGAATATCCAGACCAAGCGACTGAGAATGATAAGAGGACATTGAGAAGGTTGGCTAGTGACTATGTCTTAAATGGAGAGATCCTGTGTAAAAGAAAGAAGGATCAAGTACTCCTAAGATGTGTGGACGCTGTCGAGGCTAAGCAAATCCTGAAAGAGGTCTATGAGAGTGTCTACGAAACGCACGCTAATGGTTTCATAATGGCCAGACAGATCATGAGATTCAGATATTATTGGTCCACTATGGAAGGGATTGCATCAACTATGCCAAGAAGTGCCATAAATGTCAAATTTATAGAGATAAAATTCATGTACCTCCTTCACCACTTCATGTTATGACTTCACCATGGCTATTCTCCATGTGGGGCATGGATGTTATAGGGTCGATCTCGCTAAAGGCATCTAATAGATATTGATTCATCTTTGTGGTCATCGATTACTTCACCAAGTGGGTAGAGGCCACCTCTTGTGCCAATGTCACAAAGTCGGCAGTTAGTAAATTTTTAAAGAAAGAGATCATATGTCGATATAGGATGCCTGAGAGAATCATATCAGACAATGCATTAAACTTGAACAACAGCACGATAGCGAAGGTCTGTAGCCAATTCAAGATCAAACACCATAACTCATCACCATATCACCTAAAGATGAATGGTGCAGTGGAGGTAGCCAATAAGAATATAAAGAAGATTATGAGGAAAATGACTAAGACCTATAAAGATTAGCACGAGAAATTACCATTTGCCCTCTACGTCTACCGGTCGTCAGTTAGAACCTCTACTGGGGCAACGCCTTTCTCTTTGGTTTATGGAATAGAGGAGGTTCTACCTATTGAGGTTGAGATTCCCTCTCTACGAGTGCTATCAGAACTAAAGTTAGATGAAGCAGAATAGATCCAATCTCGATATGATCAACTAAACTTAATTGAAGGAAAGAGGCTGAAAGCTATTCGTCATGGTCAATTGTACCAAAAGCGAATGATGCGGGCTTATAACAAGAAGGTTCGCCCTAGAGAATTCCATAAAAAAGACCTTGTTTTGAAAAAGATTCTCCCCATACAAAAAGACTTTAGAGAAAAATGGATGCCAAATTGAGAAGGACCATATATGGTGAAGAAGGCTTTCTCTGGAAGAGCTCTAATTTTAATCGAGATGGATGGCAAAAGCCTACCTAATCCCATAAATTTGGACTCGGTCAAGAGGTACTTTACCTAAAAAAAAAGAGGGAGAGGCCAAGGTAAAAACCCGCAAAAGGGCTCTTTGAGACCAAATGGGTTTTGAGTTGAAAATCCAGGAATGGGCAATTCAAATTTTGATCGAAGATGGGGCATATGGTAGTCTTGTCTTCTCTAAATTAACAAGAAGGAGGGATGCTACATCTTGGGGTATCAACAAAGTACTCTTAGTCTTCCAAACACATACCAAGTTCAAAGGGTCCTCAAGAAGTTTTGTGCAAAGAAGCTAATGCTACGATATCTGGGGCATCTATTCTCATCTTATTCATTTTGTATCTTAGCAAAATTTTCTATTTTGATTACTTGATTCATTTCGAGCATTGCTCTCAATAAAATTCCATCTTGTCCATTACGACAATCTTTTTCAAGTGTTTTTTTCATTGAAATAATGATTAATGGACTAATGATATTCAAAAAAAGAGTTCTGCATATTACTCTGGAATGTTTCTAAATGATATAAGGACTTGAAACGGGAATAATTAATTTGAATTACTCAAATTCAAGGGTTGGAAACATTGGGGAAAATAACCTAAATTATGATTGTTCTTTGGGTTTTCTGCCAGAGATACCAGTCGAAGAAAAAGACAGAACAATACGACAATGATAAAACCTCGATGAACGACGAGTAATATCAAATTAAGCATTAAAAAATAACATTTTTTGCATTCATCATTCATACATATCTAGCTAGGAGCATTTGATTCATTCTAATCATGAAATCCTAATCATTTGGCATAAATAGGCCCATGAAATAGATTCAATAGGTCATATTCTCCAAAGAATGGTAACAGACTAGAGAAGTCAAAATCCTACACCCTTGAAGATGCAGTGGGACGGACTGAAATCACCATGGCAAATCTTATCTTCCTGAAGTTGCAGTGGAGTAGATTAAAGCCAAGTCTTATCTCATTAAAGTTGCAGGGGAGTAGATTGGAGTTACAGATCTCATCTCCTTAAAGTTGCAGTGGAATAGATCAAAGATAGCAAACCTTATCCCCCTAAAGTTGTAGTGGGGTAGGTTGAAATACAAGTCTTATCTCCCTGAAGTTATAGTGGAGTAAACTGAAGATAGCAAATCACATTTCCCTGAAGTTACAGTGGAACAGATTGAAGCTACTAGCACCAAATCTTATCTCTTCGAAGCTATAGTAGAGTAGATCAAAGCTACATATTACAGAGTCTTATCTCCCTAAAGTTGCAGTGGAGCATATTCAATATAGCAAATCTTATCTCTCTGAAGTTCTAGTAGAGCAGATTAAAGTTATAAATCCTATACCTCTGAAGTTGTAGTAGGTCAGATCAAGTTACCATGGCGAATCTCATCCCCCTGAAGTCGCAGTGGAGTAGATGAAAGCCATTAACTTTATCTCCCTGAAGTTGCAATGGAGCAATTTGAAGCCACAAATCTTATCTCCCTGAAGTTACAGTGGAGCAGACTGAAGATAACAAATCTTATCTCCCTGAAGTTGCAGTGGAACAGATTGAAGCCACAGACCTTAGCCCCCTGAAGTTGCGAAGGGGAAGGTTGAAGTTACGATTCTTATCTCCCTGAAGTTGCAGTGGAGTGGATCAAAGCAGTAATTCTTATACCCTTGAAGATGCAGTGGGATGGAATGAGGCTATTCGAAGAACAAAAGAAGTCAAGATTCAGCCAGACTAGGCAAAATTGGACCTTTTGAAGTCTTTGCTCCATTCTTGTTACACGATAATGAGCAAAGAGGGGCAGCTGTAATAGCCAATTTTGGCCCAGGCCAATGAAACAAAAATAAAACCCAAATAACCAATTAAAAAAATCCAATTTTCTAAATCTATTTACAACATATGTGTGGCCCAAATTAAAACTCAAATTACCCAAGCCCAAATGAAACACTAACCCAACAATATTTTCATGCAAACAAAAAAACCCTAGCCCACCTCTTCAGCCACCGCTCACCCCACGCATGCTGAGCCACCACGTGCGCCGCCTCATCTTCTCACGAGCTAACCATCACTCACTCACGCCTCTGACACCTGCAAAACGAAGGTTCACAGGCAAGACAGAGGCAAATAATGGAGAAAACGACAAAAAAATAGGACTTAATCATTTTGTAAACGACTTTAAAAGCCACAATTTCACCTTTGTAATTTTTTTACAGACCATTAATCAAAAAAGCAAAACAATAGTTTGAAAAGGTTGATCTCCGATTTTATTTTCTTTGTTTTCATTTTGTTTTTTCAGTTTATTTTTATTTTATTTTTTTATTTTTACTACAAATCTATTAAATAAAAATGGGCATAACACAAATAAAAGAAAGGACAGGAGAGGAGAGGCTCACTAGAATCGCCCGTAGTCACGTCGCCGGAGGTCTCTCCTCCGTCGTCGGGATCGAAAGGGGGTGAGGATCACTTCTTTTGTTTCTTTTCGGCTCAAGAAGGCTAGGCCTTCAAACTCCTTCTGAAACGGGGCTAAATAGCCCATTCTTGTGCATCGCCGGCCACCGAATACGGTGGTGGTGCGGCGGTCAGACGGTGAACCCAACCGTCGGAAATAAAGAGGGAGAGAGAGCAAAAGTTCTATGTTTTTTTTAAAAAAAGTAGGGGCTTTTTTTTTTAAAAAAAAACGAGAAATGAAAATTTAAAATTTTTTTTTGGCTTTAATAGCCATGCAAAATGGCATAGTTTTGCACTCTCTCCCCACGCCTCAAAACGGCGTCGTTTAGGGGGGGAGACCCACGTGCCCGAACTGGTTTGAAGGGGATCCGCGCGTTTTCAAGGCCAAATAGGCTATTTGCGCTGCGGGTCCTTCCATTTTGTTATTCGTTCTCAATATGCCCCCTTTGTTAATTTCACGCTTTTAATCTGACCCTATGAATTTTACGCAAGTCGCATTTTGGTCCTGCACGAAACAGTGCGCATGAGGGCTGGGATATTCTCCCAATAAGTCCCTCTTTCTCTGCAAGTGTTCCATTTGGACCCTATTTATTTTTTTATTTTTTATTTTATTTTTAATTCGCCTCTTTATTTTTGTTTTATTGTTAATTCAATCCTTAACCTTCTAATATCAAACTGTTTGGTATATTTTGCTTATTTATTATTATTATTTAAAAAAAACATATATTTTGTTTTATTTATTTTAGATTTTTTTTATATATTAGTTCTCTTGAAACTATTTCATGTACCATTTATTTAAAATCGATTTATAGTATTCATTTCAAATTATTTTATTGTATATTATTTTAGGTTATGAATATATATATTTTCTTAATCATTACTTTAAAACGGTTTTATCATGCATATTATTTTAAATTATTTTGTTTATTATTTACTTTATGTTTTTATGTATATATTATTTATTTTAAACTTTTACATATTACATATTTTTGAATTTTTATATATTATGTAGTTTAAACTATTTTATGTGTTATCTATTTAAAGTTTTATATATTTTTTTTATTTCAAACTATTTTATTATTATTTACTTTAAATTTTTTGTATACATTATTTATTTGATACTTTTTTTTATTTATTCGTTTTGAATTGTTCTTATACATTATTTATTTTAAACCATTATTTACTTGAAATTGTTTTATATTATTTTATTTTATTTCATCTTCTTTGATTGTTAATGTTGGAATTTAAGTGACATATGTTATGTGATTACTGCCGTTGTGTATTATAATTCGTTTATTCGTATTTTCATTATTGTCATTTGCTTGTATCATATTGTATTTGTGTTGTATTATTCCATGCTCTATGTTATATTCTTGTTTTATCTAATTTAAATCATATCATACATTAACCTAACATATTTATCCAACTTGGGTCGCTTGGTTTTTATTCCAAATAAAATAAATGTACGTCGTTTAAATATCGTATTCGCTATTATTCAAAGATAAATTTCAAAATAAGGCAATGTTTCGCGTTTTGGAACATCGAGGAATTGTGCCCTAACTTACGGGGTTTCGGTTTTCTCGTTGGTCTTAAATGGCCAAACATCCTTTTGAGTTTTAAAATACATGGAATTGCAATAAAAATTGAAGACAAACTTGCACTCGGGAGTTCATGATATCGTGTCCTAACTACGAGCTGTGATACTCCGATATCTCGAGACGAGAAAATCTTTAGCAATCATTTTAATCTAATTCAAGTGCCTTTAAAATCTACGTTAATAAAAAAGGGATCGTATTTTAAATCCATTCCCAATTTTCAACTTTCGACATTAAGATACTAACTAATCAATTCGGTACCAATTTCGGGCGTATCGAGGGTGCTAATCCTTTCTCATGCGTAACCGACTCCTGAACTCATTTTTTGATTTTCGTAGACCAAAAATTATTGTTTTAGCAAATTTAAGCCTTTATTAAAATGTTTAATTTGAGGTGATCCGATCACACCTAACAAAGATCGGTGGCGATTCCTGTTTTTAAAAAAAAATGGTTTTGACACCTAACTACCCTCACTAAAGCATAGTAAAGGGTCGGAACACACAAACACATTTTCAGATAAAAAACATACATAGAACTAAAATTGGCAGCTTATGGCCACACAGTCATGTGCTTTGGCCGTGTGGAAAAGCCCAGGCTATGTGGGGGGGTCAACACGCTCGTGTGAGAGGAGCCACACGGCCGTGTGGCTGAGGCACATGCCCGTGTGAGCCAGAGACATGGTCGTGTGAACAGGCTGTATAACTCTCTGTCCATTTGTGCTAAAATAGAGTATAGGACAGACACGGCTCTATGAGGGTCTTACACGTCCGTATGCCCACCAGACACGACAATGTGTCCAAAAAGCACGCCTGTGTGGGATTCTTAATTCCCTAAATTAGCCACACGGTCATGTGGCACAAATCATTAAATCCCTAATTCCCAAACACACACGCCCGTGTGCCCAGGGGACACGGCTGTGTGAAAGTTAACTAATTTCCCCAAATTAGCCACATGGCCGTGTGGGCAGGCCGTGTGACACCAAATTTTGCCCGATAACCCTAATTCCTAATTATGCACGGCAGTGTGAACTGCCCGTGTGAGGGCACACGCCCGTGTGGTCACGAAACCACATCGAAAATGGCTACCGAACATGCCTTTGTTGTCGAAACGTTCCCTAATCCTTAATTACATAGAAATTTATCAAAATCACACCAAATTCTAAGCTATTCCACAATAATTGCCCTTTTCAAATGGTCGATTCCACAAGCACACAACGATTTCCAATTTCAGAGAAACAAACCACAATTCATTAATGAAAATTTAAAATATTCGAACCCATACCTAATTCACGATAAATGACATCCAGACACTGATTCGACGATAAATGAGTGAAACTCTCAAAATTAGCAAGCGAAATCATTTCCCCAAAAGAAGAAAAAGAAAAGAATAAAAAGAAAAAGAAAAGCAAAACCAAGGAGAGGGAGAGGGAGAACATGAAAAAGAAAAGAAAGTAGTAACAATAATAAAAATAAATAAATAAAACTAAAAATAATTTTTAAACTTAAAACAAGTATACTATTTAACAAAATAAAAAAAATATTTCTCCAAAACACACCCACAAAGATTCGAACACGTGACCTAAAGATACACTAACACAGAACAAACTACCAGACCAGCAAATCCATTCTGAAATCAAAACGCGCAACAAAACACAATAGCTCAACCTATTCACTGACTTAACAACAAATCTCAAAACTTCTAACCCCAAAAATCAGGGTGTTACAGTAATTATGATATGATTTATTTCCTTAAGAACTCACTAAGTTCTATTGAACTTTCCTAGTTTCTTCTTATTTTCAAGTTCTTAGGTTGAGCATGGTGATTGAAGGATATAACCAATTCTACGGTCATTTGTGAGCCTTCTTATTTTCGTGGGTAACATATATTTATTGGGGGTGTTAGGACAATTTTTAGATGTCACCATTTTAAAACCATTAATTTGTATTTGAAACAATATTTTGGGAATCTTTAAATGTTGATCGGTAGCCATGATGGCTTTCTATTGTAATTTATGAATGTTGTTTAAGATGTCGCCAAATACTATTTTTTGTATTTTTAAATATTTAAATATGACGAGGTACCATTTTAAATATGCTTCCAAATAAATGTAGTATCAAGATAACAAAATACTATACTGGAAAAAAAGGGTACCTATCAAAATGGATAATTGTTTTAAAAAAGGAAAAGTGTTGTTTTTTAACAGGTTGACCTGTAGCGCTCTATACTCGGATCCGACGACCAGGTCAGGCGTGGGTGTTACACCCGTGATGTGAAATTTTTGAGGATATTTTTTCATATTTGGATAGGAATGTTGCAACCATTGAGCCGGACCATGTTGCTTTGCCATATGGGAGTGCAGAAGCAATTTTTGATATATATTTTGGTGAGTCAAAGGTGTCACAGCTTACGGCAGTTCCTTCGCTTGTCACTCCGCAGCCTGTGAGTTTGCCACTTACGGATTCTTCGACACCTATGGTGTCTTCTTCTTCCTTTAATGACATGGTGGTACATGGGGCTTTGGATAATGATACTCTTGAATTGGGATGAGGGCATAGGAAAAATTTCCCTCAGTGAAGCTTCTGGATTTTGTCACTCATACCGCCATATAGAAAAGTCCATCTCCCGCCTCACCTGCTTTAGAGTCTTCCTCAGGTACTCCATATCCTATAACACATTATGTTGATTGTGACAAATTTACTATAAAACACTAAAATTTTCTTGCAGCTATTACTGTAGGGATCGAGCCACAGTCTTTTATAGAAACTGTGAAGGATGCAAGATGACGTGATGGTTTGCAAAAGGAGATTCGTGTTTTGGAGGATAATGACACTTGGTCTATGGAGACACTTCCTCCCGGAAAGAAATCTCTGGGTAGTAAGTGGGTGTACAAGATTAAATATAACTTCGATTGAAGTATTGAAAGACTTAAAGCTAGTTTTGTTGTTTTTGGTAATCACTAAGTAGAAGATATTGGTCATAATGAAACTTTTGCTCATGTGGCGAAAATGATGATTGTTCGTGCTTTATTAGTTATTGCAGCTTCAAAAAATTAGGAGTAACATCAGAAGAGTGTACATAATGCTTTTCTGCATGGTGATCTTGATGAAGAGGTTTACATGAAACTTTTTCTAGGTTTTGCCCCTGATAAACCTGAAATGGTTTGTCGTTTGCGCAAGTCTTTGTATGAGTTAAAAC
This sequence comes from Gossypium longicalyx, assembly GCA_025698465.1. Classification (NCBI taxonomy): domain Eukaryota; kingdom Viridiplantae; phylum Streptophyta; class Magnoliopsida; order Malvales; family Malvaceae; genus Gossypium; species Gossypium longicalyx. The sequence continues at coordinate 44,126,450 of CM046999.1, forward strand.
AGGCTCCTCAGTGTTGGTTTGCTAAGCTGGTTACTGCACTAAAAGAGTATAGATTTCTTCAATCATATTCTAATTATTCTTTTTTTACTTACACCAAGGGATATGTACACATTAATGTGCTAGTTTATGTTGATTATTTGCTTATTTTGGGAATGGTTCTGCTGCTTTGAAACTTTTAAAGGGTATATCAGTTCTTGCCTCCATATGAAGGATTTTGGTGTTTTCAAATATTTTTTGGGGATAGAGGTAGCTTGTTGTTTTTTGGGTATATTTTTTTGTCAAAGGAAATACACTATTGATAAGATTTCAGAGACGAGTCTTTTGGGAGCAAAGCCCGTAGGATCACCAATAGAGCAAATCATAGATTGACGCATGTACGGGGGCGGTTTCATTGATCTTGAGTCGTACAGACAATTAATGGGCTGTTTGATTTATTTGACCTGATTTAGTATATTCGGTTCATGTCTTATCTCAGTTTATGCATGAGCCGAAGCAGGAGCATTGGGACAAGACTCTGCGTATTTTTCGGTACATGAAAGGCTCTCTTGCCCAAAAGATTCTATTGAGATCTGATAGTGATTTGTCCTTAAAGCGGTGGTGTGATTCGGATTGGGTTGCTTGACTGTTAACTCGGTGTTCGCTTATTAGTTAGCTTGTCTTTCTGAGACAATCTCCTATTTCCTGGAAAACTAAGAAACAACCTATTGTTTCTTGTTCTTCCGCTAAGGCTGAGTATAGGTATATGACTTCTGTCACTTGTAAGCTCAAGTGGCTGAAGGCCTTGCTATTGAGCTTAGGTGTTTATCATCCTAAAGCTATTAATTTATTTTGTGATAGTTAATCTGTTTTGCATATTGAATAGAATCCTGCCTTGTTCATCATCCTAAAGCTATTTCTTTATTTTGTAATAGTCTATCTGCTTTGCATATTGCATAGAATCTTGTGTTTCATGAGCCTACTAAACATTGAAGTGGATTACCACTTTGTTAGGGATACAATCCAGGATGGGTTGATTGCACCTTCTTATGTTCTGACCTCCATTCAGTTGGGTGATATTTTTACAAAGGAGCTTGTTAAACCGCAATTTGAATACCTTCTTAGCTAGTTGGGCATTTATGATCTACATGCTCCAACTTGAAGGGGTGTTAGGATATTATTATGGGATATTATCTTTTAGTAATATATTGAATATTATTGTATATCTTTTAAGCATATATTAGGAATATATTAAATACCTTTTCTATTTTTATGTGCTTACTACTTAATAAATATTATATATACTCTTGAGATATATCAATAAGATTGAAAGATATTACCCCATTTTTGTCACTAGATTTACTAAGCATTTGATATGATTACCTCTTTGCTTGATTTTTTAGCATGTTTGAAACATGATTAAACGTGGCTTGACAAACAACTTTGTATATTTCATCGTTTATTGATAAACTAATTAGGTCAAGTTCCGGTCTACACCATGTCTGGTAAGCTTGCTTTTCGTTTTGTTTCCTTTTAGTGATGTGAAATCTGAGTTTAATTTCTAGGTGAGCTCTGAATTAATATTTTCAAATTTTTTTATTTTATCCTAATTCTTTTAATTGTCACTAGAGCTAAAATGATTATTCAGTTTATTTTAGAGTTGATTAGAATATCATCAACATATTTACACTGATTTTGGTTTAAACTAGTAATTTTAAGAATAGCAACATATATTAGAATATATCTGCTACGATTCCAAGGCTTTCATATATTCATTTTTTTTGCTAATTAGTATCCAGTTAATGTGAGCTAATAAATTGCTTCTTGCATATACTTTAATGGCATAAGTAGATAGTGTAAGCGTGAATCAAATTGCTGCTATATTTGGCTGGCCTAGGAATGAAAGAAAAACAATCACTAGATATTGTAAGTGTGAATCGATAAGTGTCTTGAAATAGTACGATTAATAGTGGAAATAATAGAGGGTCTTGAATGGTAATTGACTCATTTTCATTTAAACAAAGTAGAAGGATTTGAAGTGCAATTTTTAAGCTAGTGGACTAGATTTAATTAAGAAATAACAATTAAACCATCAAAGGTACAATGGAGTGAATTGGTGATGTTCTAGAATTAAATGATAATGATTTTGATTTAGTATAAAGCTTGTATGACACTTAGCAAGTCTAGGTGTCAAAGCATGATAATAGGTGAAGATAAATTTGGCTAGGTGTCAAACTGATGAAAGGACGAGATTTTCACTAAGCATGAGCGTATACGGTGGAAAGAGTAACATTTGGATTTAACCATCGAATGGAATAAAGCTTTTAAGTTATAATGGATGAAAAGTAACTATACAAGCTTTATATATTGCATGGTATCGAGATGGCTAAGTGGCATATTTTTAGACACATGCCGAATACTAAGGTAATTGAGTGGAAATTTAAGAATGTTGGCAAAATCAAGTGTTGCCAAATACTGTATTATGCTTGAGAAGGAAATAAGACTCGTTTACAACACATTCATGAGAAAGTGAAGAAAGGAAAATTAGTAGTCCAAGTACTTGATGCCAAAGGACTAACTTTTAGTTTTCAGTTGCTGAATTCCGTTCCAAATATGTGCTACTGATGCTGTTTATGGATCTGCCTCCTTGATATCGTTCTTTGCTGCTACATGTTCTTGGCCATTCCTTGCTTCAATGATTTTACAATTGCTTGAGGAGCTGCTATTATTACACCGACTATAGCAGCTGGTTGCTGCTGCCTGCACTGATTTTAGTAGCTTCTAGCTGCTCTGTTTTGGAGTTAGTTTACTGCCTTAAAAAAATTGCAGCTTCAATTTGGTGAATTAAGGCTGCCAATTGGGGACTTCTTTGACACAATCAATCAAGGAGGGAGAAGCAAGAAAGAGACTAAAAATGGTTGATGCCTTCATAGTTTGCCTCAAGCCGTTACAGGACTTGTTGTTCCCACCAATTATTGTTGCCACATGTTTGCAAATTGCTCCAACATGGGTTGCAAATTATTTATATAATTGCATAGATTGTTTCAAATGTTACTTGTTATAAACAACATTTAGTCACTGCTATTTGAACTCAATGTATGATGCTTAATTTGTTGGTGTCTTGTTTCAGATTGGTGCAAACATCTCGTACTTCCCTGCAAATCAAGCTAGGTAAAACTATAAAAAGGTTTTCTTGTCTTTTTATTTTCTAGGCCTTTTTTTTTCATTATTTATTGAGTTTAATTGCTTTATATCATTAGCAGCAAAAAAGTTCATCTTTCTCGGTAACCGGCACTGCCAAGGAAGCTCAGATTCACTGAGGAACCTGTAGCAGTAAGAATCTATCCACAAAAGATATACAATTTTTAATTGTTTTTGAAAACAGTTTAAGGGAGATGAAGCTCATCATTCTGTTACAAACACCAAGCAGAAGGAACATGTTTCAGGTAACATATCTAACAAGCATCCATCTATAAACATCCAAGGCTTTATTTAGTAGCATTTTCTAGTAAGAAAAAACTACTGAAAACATAAGTCGATGTAGAAATCCCGGTATCTGAGCTATGAAACAAATAAACATGGGAAATTATTTTTATATATATGGTTGATAGTAAAACTATAACACAGAACTTAGTCCTCATTCAAACTCTTTGGTCCCCATTCAAACTCTTTGTACTTTTTCCCCTGCTGAACAGATGCTTTAGAAAATATAGTACTTTGTCCTTCATGACATGATTGAATATTCCTCAATCAATGCTCTTTTTTTTTCAAAGCTAAGTTCTTGACTTGACTCAACTTGTTTGAGAATATGATATATTTTTAATAATGATATGACCAAAACTGCATGCTGATAATTTTGATCATTGGCATTTGGGAATTCTGTAAAGTTGGGAGCTATTTTGGGTCTTAGATTATTGGGTATTTGTAGTAATAGAAGTGATACTCGAGAATACATCTATTTGTATATAGTTGAGGTAATGTCATCAATCTCTGAGCTTTTTCTTGCTTTTCGATGTTAAGTTTAAAAGCCAACTTGCAAGCAGGGAACCTACAAAGAGCTGTGTCTTAAAAGATAGGGAGTTGTGTGTCATGTGTCGGATAGAATTTTCTTTACATCCGACTTTGAAGTCTCGAATTCTATTATCTTATGATTCAAACTTTGTATTTTGGAAGAATCTTTATGTTGTTGTAATCTTAGTTCTGACATTTCTAGTTCTATTGTTTCTTCTTATTCTATTTATTGCTAAAACAATTAAAAATGGTTACAATGCTAGCTCTTTCGAATCTAATGTGACAAAAAATGCCTCAAAAAGTTTCTATAAATATGTATATTATAATTTTAATTTAAATGTGAATATGGCGTTTAAGTTTATTACTTATAATGGAGTTAAAAGTGTGAAAAGTTTATGCCAGTAAAAGTTTATATTTTGTCGACATTGTGGTCAGTCCGTTGGAATTTTTTTTATTGGCACCTATCTAGCCGGCAAAGTTAATATCGGCGGTTTTTATGTTTTTTACCGGCGCTTATAGATGTTGGTAAAAGTGATTCCTTTTGTAGTGACTAGTGAAGGACTCTTCGTTTGGATCGAAGCAATACCTCGCCCACTGTCAAAATTTTCTTATCAAACAAACACCCTTTCACTCCCTGCCACAACACACCAATTCCAAAACAAGAAACATGAAAATTACCACCATATATCCCATGGATGCAAACCACCCTACTTTCCAAGGTTCTTACAGATTTCCTGATAGATAAATACCAATATTTTCTTATCAAGCTTCTAAAGAAGCTGCTAATCCTGCTTTAAGCGTTGACCATAACACCATTCAACTGTCATTTATTCTCATCTAGCCTAATTACTTCTCACTCCAAGAGGTTAGGCCTAAACTTTAAACATCATGCTCCATTCTCTCCTAACGTCTCTGCCACCTTATAGTCTTTGCTTTCTCTTTCTCCACCACTGTTTGTTTTTTGCTAATCTAGTTACCATAATATTTACCAAGAGCTGCAAGTAACAGAAAAAGACTAATCATGAGCTAGCATTTTTGAACTGCAAGACTAAATTGGAAACCCCCACTCAACATCGTCTAATAAACATAACATTTTCTAACCAAATCAACAAAAACAGAAAACCAGTTGATGACGGTATCCTGTGGTGATCAATAGAGCAATGTGTCACACATTTCATTTGTTTCTCCGAATCTGCAATTTAATTTAGGCAAATCATTATATTACCTCCATTTTAGATGTCTCATTCTTGTAATCGGTTGTCACCTCAAATCAAGTAAATGATTGCACATCTGTTGAACTTTGGCCTGCATGCTCAACCAGTACAGCAGCAACTTTTTGTTTATATGTAACTAGCTTTAGTTCTTTTGTAATTTGTCTTTAAAGTTAGTAAGATTAGTTGCTGATTTGAATGATGTTCAAGTGATGTAATAGCTGATAAGTCAGCTTTATTTTGTATGTAATTTAAGCTATGTTTTAATCAAGTAATTAGTGGGAGCAGTTATACATTAGGTAACTGCCTTGTAACTTGTATGTTTTTTTTACTTAATGAAATTTGATATGGTATAAGATTTTTTAGTCATTTTGTTCAAATCTTTTGAATCTGTTTCTTTGCTTCAATTCTCCTTAGTTTTCTGTCAAAACACCAACACTATCACTACGAGGAGATTCCATCAAACAAACCATAGTAGTTGCGACTATTGGCTATATTAGAATTAAGTGACCCGAATCTTTATTTAAATAAAATACAGTGGTAAAATAAAATAAAAGAAGAATCCATATAGAATTACACTTCTTTTATTTTATTTTAGAATAAGGTTTTTTAAACCTTATTAAATTCCATCTATTTGATATTGATTAGAATAAGATGTTTCAGTCTTACTAGAATATGGCTTTATAAGCCTATAAATAGACATAGTCTATTTCTCTTGTATTAATTCGAATTCGACATAGTGGATTTTCTACTCCTTTACCCGTGGTTTTTTCCCGAAAGAGTTTCCACGTAAAATCTGTGTGTTCTTTATTTTATTATATTCTATTCTATTTTATTTTATTTTTTCTCAAATTAGTATCAGAGCTTCCAGGTTGTTTATCTCGATCACGGTAATGACGTCTTTGAAGTATGAAATTCCGCTGTTGGGTCGCAACACCAGATTTGTGTTGTGGAAGATTAAGATGCAAGCAGTTCTTGCGCAGATGGATCTGGAGGATGCCCTGCTAGGGATAGATAAGATACCTTCGACTTTAACAGATGAAGAGAAGAAGCGTAAGGATCGAAAGGCGTTAACATAATTACATTTGCATTTCTCCAACGAAATTTTACAGGATGTAATGAAAGAGAAGACCGCCGCTGCATTATGGAAGAGGCTAGAACAAATATGTATGTCGAAAACTCTAACAAGCAAGTTGCATATGAAGCAGCGTCTTTATGCTTATCGTTTGGAGGAAGGTGCGTCTGTACACGAACACTTAACAGTGTTTAAAAAAATTCTCTCAAACTTGGAGGTCATGAAGGTTCAGTATGATAAGGAAGATCCAGGGTTGATTCTACTTTGTTCGTTGCCCCCGTTTTATTCAACCTTTAGAGACACGATTTTATATAGTCGCGAGTCTCTCATAGTTGATGAGGTTTATGATTCTTTGACCTCGTATGATAAGATGAAGCATCTTGTGGTTAAACCCGACTCTTAAGGAGAGAGTCTAATTGCTCGTGAGAGACAAGATCGGAATGCTGATAATGATCGTGGAATGACACAAGAATGGAATCCTCGTGGTAAATCTAAGGGTAGATCGAAGTCTTCAAACATAGGTAAAACTTGTAACTTCTGCAAGAAGAAAAGGCACATTAAATCTGAGTGTTATAAGCTACAGAACAAGATTAAAAGGGAAGCTGCGAATCAAAAGGGAAAACAACTAGAAAATTTCGGTGAAGCTGATGTTGTAGAAGACTACAGTGATGGTGAACTTCTAGTCGCTTCTGTCAATGATTCTAAAGTAAGCGAAGAGTGGATACTTGATTCAGGCTGCACCTTCCACATGAGTCCCAATCGGGATTGGTTTACAACTTACGAAACAATTATGCAAGAAGGTGTTGTTTTGATGGGAAATAATGCTTCGTGTAAAATCACAGGTGTTGGAACAATTAAAGTTAAGATGTTTGATGGAGTTGTCAGAACACTTAGTGACGTGCGACATGTTCCAGAATTGAAGAGAAATTTAATTTCGTTAAGTACTCTTGATTCAAAAGGGTACAAATACACAGCTGAAAGTGGGGTTTTAAAGATTTCCAAAGGTTCCCTTGTTGTGATGAAAGGGCAAAGAAAGACTTCCAAGTTATATGTTTTGTAGAGTTCTATTGTTACTGGTGATGCAACTGTCGCTTCCTCTTCCTTGTCAAATGATGATATTACTATACTTTGGCATATGCGCCTAGGGCATATGAGTGAGAATGACATGGTAGAATTGAGCAAAAAAAGATTTCTTGATGGGTAAGAATTTGCAAACTAAATTTCTGTGAGCATTGTGTTTTTGGGAAGCAAAAGAGAGTTCGATTCACCAGAGGAATCCATAACACGAAGAGAACGTTGGAGTATATTTATTCTGATCTGTGAGGTCAATCTAGAGTGCCTTCAAGAGGTGGAGCTAATTATATGCTAACATTTATTGATGATTTTTCTAGAAAAGTTTGGGCGTTCTTCCTGAAGCAGAAAAGCGATGTGTTTTTCGCATTTAAGTCTTGGAAAATTATGATTAAAAAACAGATGGGAAAACAAATAAAATACCTCCGTACAGACAACAGCTTAGAATTCTATTCTGATGAGTTTAATAGATTGTGCAAGTCAGAAGGGATCGTGAGACACTTGACAGTTCGTCATACTCCATAGCAAAACGGCGTTGCAGAACGGATGAACAGAACGATCATGGAAAAAGTTTGATGTATGTTGTCAAATGCCAACTTACCAAAGTCATTTTAGGCGTAAGACGACCTCTCTCAGTATTTTTGATCAACCGATCTCTATCCGTTGCCATTGAGAAAAAGACTCCACAAGAGGTATGGTCTGGTAACCCTGCTAATTATTCTGATTTAAAGATCTTTAAGTGTCCTGCGTATGCTCATGTTGATAATGAAAAACTAGAACCGAGATCTATTAAATGTGTTTTTCTTGGTTATAAAGCTGGTGTGAAAGGGTATAAGTTATGGTGTCCTGAAAATAGAAAAGTTGTGATTAGCAGAGATGTTGTTTTTGATAAAACTGCTATGCTACCTAACTTATCTCTTAAAGACTCTTCCAATAAAGAAAATCAAAAGCAGGTGGAGCATCAGATTAATACAGAGTCGACTCCTCAAGCCAGTACAAAAATTGAAAATAGAGTTCTTTCTTCACCGCAATACTCTATCGCCAAAAACAGAACTAGAAAAGAAATTAAACCTCCAAAGAAGTATACCGAGGCTGATCTAATTGCTTATATTTTAAATGTGGCTAAAGATATAGATGCAAACCGAGAGCCATCTAATTATTCTGAGGCAATTAGCTGTGAAGACTCAGAAAATTGAATGTTTGCTATGCAAAAAGAGATGGAATTACTTCACAAAAACAGAACATGGGATCTTGTAAAACTTCCTAAATGTAAAAAGGTTGTTCGTTGTAAATGGGTATTTAAAAAGAAAGAATGGACTCTAGGAGTTGAAAAACCCAGATATAAACCAAGGCTTGTTACAAAGGGTTACAGTCAAATTCTAATAGTAGACTTTACAGATGTGTTCTCCTCAGTTGTGAAGCATAGTTCGATTTGAGCTTTGCTTGGTATTGTGGCCATGCATGATTTGGAGTTTGAGCAGTTAGATGTAAAAACTGCATTTTTGCATGGAGAACTTGAGGAGGACATTTACATGCAACAACCAGAGGGTTTTATAATCTTAGAAAAAGAGGACTATGTTTGCATGCTGAAAAAGTCCCTTTACAGTTTGAAACAGTCATCAAGACAGTGGTACAAGAGGTTTGATTCCTTTATGACTTCTCATGATTTCAAAAGTAGTTTTGATAGTTGTGTTTACTTTAAAAAAAACATTGATGGTTCTTTTGTGTATCTACTTCTTTATGTTGATGACATGTTGATAGCAGCAAAAGATAAATGAGAGATAAGAAAGGTCAAAGCCCAACTAAGTGAAGAATTTGAGATGAAATATTTAGGACCAGCAAAGAAGATACTTGATATGGAGATTCTCAGAGATAGAAAAACAAGTAAATTGTACCTAAGTCAAAATGGGTACCTTGAGAAAGTTCTTTGCAGATTCAATATGCAGAGTGCTAAGCCTGTTAGTACTCCTTTAGCAGCCCATTTCAGACTTTCATCGGCTTTTTCTCCATAATCAGATGATGAGATTGAGTACATGTCACATGTTCCATACTCTAGTGTAGTGGGATCTCTCATATATGCTATGGTTTGTTCACGTCCAGATTTATCATATGTAGTCAGTGCAGTTAGCAGGTATATGGCGAATCCCGGTAAAGAACACTGGAAAGCAGCTCAGTGGATTTTAAGATACTTACGAGGTACTACTGATGTTTGCTTATAGTTTGGAAGAATTGAAGATGGAGTTATTGGGTATGTTGATGCTGATTTTGCTGGAGACTTTAATAGAAGAAGATCTCTCACAGGTTATGTCTTTACAATCGGAGGTTGTGCAATCAGTTGGAAAGCCACTTTACAAACTACAGTCGCTTTGTCTACCACTGAAGCTGAGTACATGGCGATTACTGAGGCTTGCAAAGAAGCTATTTGGTTGAAGGGACTCTTTAGTGAACTCAATGAAGGCCTTCAAATCAACACATATTTTGTGACAGTCAGAGTGCCATCTTTCTTACAAAAGATCAAATGTTTCATGAGAGAACAAAACACATTGATGTTCGATATCATTTTGTTCGTGATATTATTGCTCGTGGTGATATTGTTGTGAGCAAAATTAGTACTAACGAAAATCCTGCAGATATGATGACTAAGTCACTTCCTATAACCAAGTTTGAGTATTGCTTAAACTTGGTTGGTGTTCATTGTTGAAGTTAAACCCTTAAGGGGTTTTATGGAAGAGGTGGAGAACTTGTTCGTTGAGAGTTCGCGATGAAGAACTTGTTCATTGAGAATTCGTGTCAAGATGGAGATTGTTAGAATTAAGTGACCCGAATCCTTATTTAAATAAAATACAGTGGTAAAATAAAATAAAAGAAGAATCCATATGGAATTGTACTTCTTTTATTTTATTTTAGAATAAGGTTTTTTAAACCTTATTAAATTCTATCTATTTGATATTGATTAGAATAAGGTGTTTCAGTCTTACTAGAATATGACTTTATAAGCCTACAAATAGACATAGTCTATTCCTCTTATATTAATTCGAATTCGACATAGTGAATTTTTTGCTCTTCTGCCCGTGATTTTTTCTCGAAAGGGTCTCCACGTAAAATCTGTGTATTCTTTATTTTATTTTATTTTTTCACAGGCTATATGACACCAAGTGCTGCTTTCGATTTTTTTTCTTTTTATTACAACTTGTAGATAAAATTGTAAGTATCTGTGTTATTTTTCTCTTTGTGTACCATTAGGTAGCGAAGTATTGTAGGGCTTTGGGTTGTACATGCACAAATGATCAGATCAAGTCATTTTTTTCTTTTATTTTTTTCTAACATAGACACCTATGCCCTTCCCTGTGTAGGGACTAACAAATTAAAGATCCTTTGTAGGGCTAGCAGTTTGCTTTCTCGATAGTAATGTGAAATTTTTTGATCCATGGCTACTTACCTTATATTAGGTCAAATTTTTTTTAGCCAGGGCTTTTGAGATATAACTCAGTTTTATGTAGTTTTATAAAATTGTAGAGCTTTCTACAAAAAAGGAATTTCTATAAAAAATGAATTGTTAATTTTTAAATTTTCTATAATTAAATAATAAAGATAAAATAGGACAATAGCGGTGCGGTAAAAACATAATATTATGAGTAAACTACATTTGAAGTCATTAGAGTTTATATTTTGGTTACTTAATTTTAAAAAATTACAAAATAATTATTGAACTATTTGACAGTTTTCATTTAGTCGTTGAATTATTTGAAATTTTTTTCTAAATCATTGAGTTGTTAAGTTTTTTTATATATAAAAAAAACCAGCTAGCGAGTGTCAAGCAAAGATTCGATGGTCAATAAGATAGATCGATACTTATTGATAAGTAAAAGAATATATATTAGATTCAATTAAATCTAATAATTAATGTTAAAAATTAAAAAAATTAAATTTTAATTTATAAATTTGTAATATTTAAGATCGTTTTAAAAAAAATTAAATTATAAAAAAATTCAATTAATCTAAACTGTACAAACAAAAGAGTGATATAACGATAATTTAAATAAAAATATTCAAATGATTGAATGTTGATTTTTTACCTTGGGATAATCAAAACATAAGATTTACCTAATATTACAGAAGAAACATTAGGCGTTAATGTCGACGTGATCGCTTCAAATTGATTTGACGCAAAAGAAAATCAATAAGGTTAGACAAAGTACAGTATTATACAATAATCTTCACCTGGTTGCTTCCGTTTCATTTGATGGGTGCGGACTGATTCTTCTCTTTGTGTATTTAGGGGTATTTTACAAATCTAATTAAAAAAAAATTATATTTACAAAAATGACTCAAGTTTAAAAATAATTACTAAAATGATTTGAAATAAATAGTAGAATGGGGTTTTGAAAATTTAATGGCCGGCACTACCTAATGTTTTTGACCCCAAGATTACCTGATAATTGTGTTAGACTTTAAAAAATTAAATTTTTTTACTTTGGAAATCCAATAGCCGGCATCAGGATATTTTTTTAAAATCGTATTATATTGGTACACAAAAATACTAGTATTGTAAAAAAAATTGATTTTGGTCATATAATGGTCGGCACCAGGGAAGTTAAAAAAAAAATTGGTGCTAGCCAGTAGATGGTCGGCATCAGGTACCTTTTTCATGTCCCAATACAATTTTTTTTACTTTGGTACACTGATGGCCGACACCAGTTAAATTTAAAAAGAAAATTAGTGCTGACCATGTAATGGCCAGCACCAAATATGTAAATATATATATATATATATATATAGTGTTGGCCAATAGATGGCCGGCACCATGTACTTTTTTTGTCCCAATACAATTTTTTTTACTTTGGTACATTGATGGTCGACACTAGAAATGTTAAAAAAAAAATTGTGCTAGCCAACACCAGGTACTTTTTTCGTGTCTTAATACAATTTTTTTTTGCTTTGGTACACTCATGGCCGGCACCAGAGATGTAAATTTTTTTTTTGGTGCTGGCCATGCCAGAAATATAAAAAAAAATTTCACTGCTAGCCAATAGATGGTCGGCACTAGGTACTTTTTTGTAGTCCCCAGTGCAATTTTTTTTAACTTTGGGACACTGATGGTCAGCACCAGTGACATTTTAAAAAATATATTTTTTGAGTGTTGGGCATTAGATGGCCGGCGCAAAATTTATCAGATATATATAGGTGCTTTATCTTCCATTTGAGTTTTTGTTTGCTTTTTGTTTGTTTTATTAGTTGAAAATCTAGATTAAAAATATTAGTTTTTTCTTTGTTGAGAAGGAAGCAAATTTCTTTTAAAGATGAGTTCCCAAATTTTGTTTGTTTATATTCATTTCGATGGAGAAATGATAAATACAACTGAAGAAGGTTGTGTATTCCAAAGTCGGAAAAAACTAAGAATGAGATTTAACAAGCGTGTTTTGTTAGCAGATTTAAAACGAAAAATCAGTACAAAGATAGAAACCCGTTGCGGAAAGCAAATGTTGAGACTGTTTTACAAATTTCCTATTTCAACTGATCCGCTTAAGTTCTCAGAAATAGAGGTTGAAGAAGATGATGATCTAGTAACAATGATAGCACTTTATTGCCCTCTGAGATAGAAAATCCCAGCCCGGTTGAGTTGTTTGCGGAGATAGCTGAATTGGATCCCATTCAAGTAGTAATTCTAGCAAGCCAACGCCCTGGAATTGATTTTGATCTTAACGTCTCTTGGGAAGATCAATTGGGTTTTGGACGGTCAATGGCAACTCCCAAAAATCCAAACACCGGTGGATGTTCGTATAACATCCCAAACTCGTGTACTCATCTAGAGATCCATCTAGAGGTGTTGGCCATCATAGAAGATGGTGATGAAGGGTCCGATAATGATGATCAGTCACACCATAATCCCAACGATGATTTCAGTGACTTCGATTTGGATGACATCTTTGAAGACATAGATGAGGAAGGACCAGTAGAGGGTGAAAATGCAAACCCCCATTCGGTTAGAAACACGAGCCCTGTTATAGTTATAAGAAATAATCTAGGGTCCTTCATGACCGACGTGGATCCTGATGCGGCTCTTGCATGTGAGTTCCCGGAATATACAAACATTGTACTGGGTCACGTACTTGGTGGTGAATTCGACGATGAAGGGTTGCTTATAGGACAACAATTCGATAACAAAAAAGACCGTTTACATGCTATAAAACAACTTAGCTTGAAGTTAGGCGTGGATTATAAAGTAACGAAGTCGACGCAGTCTTTGTACGTTGGGGAATGTTGGAAAGCATCAAGTGGTTGTAATTGGCATGTTTGAGCCGCGTTAATGTAGTGGACACAGATGTGGATGATAAGGAAGCTAGAAGGTCCACATGCATGCACATCTTCTCGTATGCCGCAAGACCATAGAAAGTTAGATGTAAAAACTATATGCAATTGCATCATCCCTTTAGTGAAAGAGTCGTCCACCATTCAAGTGTCGGTCCTTATTGCGGACATGCAAGCTCAATTTAAGTATAATGTGTCGTACTGAAAGGCATGGTGGGCAAAGCAAATGGCGATGCGAGAATTGTATGGTGACTGGAATGTGTCATACAACGAGCTTCAAGGGTGGATAGCTGGGATACAGGAGTATGTGCTCGGAACAGTGACTGATTTACAAACACTGCAGTATAAAGGCTCGGACGGGGAGATACAATCGGGGGAACGAGTTTTTCATCGATTTTTTTAGACGTTCGAACCGTGTGTTAGGGCCTTCCCTCAATGCAAGTCGCTAGTGTAGGTGGACGGGACATGTTTGTATGGTAAATACATGTAAATACTTCTGATTGTTGTTGCACAAGACGGCAACCGAAATGTACTTCCGATCACTTTCGCCATCATGGAGCGTAAGTGCTTCAAGTCTTGGGAATTTTTCCTAAGAAATCTGCGGAGGCACATTGTCAGAGAAGACAACATTTGCCTTTTATCAGATAGATCAAAAGGATTACTTGCTGCGATAAGGCGATCGAGGCTTCCGTGGAGGTTTGTTTATTGCATCTGGCACATCGCGGCAAACTTCCATAGAGATTATAAAAATAAATATTGGAAAAAAAAACTCGTGAAAATGAGTAAAAAAATCTTGTTTGTATTTATTTCAAGAATTACTTTTCAAAATTTTTCAGCCTGTAATTTTTTAAAATACTGATTTCAAATTAAATATGCAGCTCATGAGTTAGAGCCGCAAAAATTCAAGCAGATGTTCGTGAGGCTTGAATCTCAGATGTCATCTTTACCAATAGATCTCCGGACATGGTTGGGTAGCATGGAGAACTGGCAATGGACTCAAAGTTACGATGAGGGGTTTTGGTATGGGCAGATGACGACCAACCTGGTAGTGGCGGTAAACTCTGTATTGAGGCGCATACGTCATCTGCCGTTGTTTTCTTGGCAACATACTATAGGTTGGTTTTAACACCCCTAACCCGTATATGTCACTGGAATAGGGTTATAGAGCGTTACCGGACTTATTACACAAATAAACATACATTTCTCATACATTTTTCCATTTCAAATATAAACCATTCACAATCACCTAAATGGTCACTTTCCAATTATGCATCAATTTACCTAAATCACAAGCAAACCAATCTCAAATTTCAATCATTTAGTATCCCTAATTGCCAAATCTTATCAACCATCACTTATCAATTATCAAACACATAACAAAAGCCATATCCTTATATATATACATGATCAAATATACTAAAATAAGCCAACTCACATAGCTATACACAAAACCAAACACTTAACATTTACAAGCCAATTTAAATGGCTAAATTTACTATCAACAGAGGCGAAGCTGGGGAGGGGGGCTGGCATGGGCCTCGGCCCCCCTTAAAATGTAAAATTGATTTTTAAGCCCTTGAATTTTTTTTAAAATTTTAAATTAGTAAAGGTAAAATTACACTTTTGTCCCCTTAAAATTACAAAAATTCGATTTAATCCTTTACAAATTATAAAGATATAAACTATAAAAAATTAAAAATTCATCTGGCCCCCTTTAAAATTTTTTTTTGGCTTCGCCCTTGACTATCAACATAAAGATCATATTGACCACAATTCCTATACATGTCATATAACCAAAACATAAGCTCAAAAGTACCAAAGTAGAAGCTCGATAGTGTGATGCAATCTCCGACGACTCCCAATCCGAGCTAACTTCGAAATTCACTATAAAACATGGAAAAGTAAACAAAGTAAGCTATAAAGCTTAGTAAGCTCGCATAGTTAATAAGTAAAACTCACCATTTAATCACCATTAAATTAATATAACATAATATACTTCAAAAGCATGTAATTATAAGGTTAACATATATTCAATCACATAATTAATCAAGATCTCATAACTTTCATAGTTTCAATGCTCGTATAGTTTCCGTACATACCTGTACTGATACGTATCTATTTCTCACCATTTCATATATTCGATATACCTATTGAACCATTTGGAATACTATCAGATACTCGAGAATCTCACACCCTAAGTGCCAATACATAACTAAAGCTATCTCAATCTCATATCACATATAATGTTCACTCTCGAGCTATCAACGAGTCTGCTCATACAAGCTGACGGTCATGATGTAGCTACACGATACTGCTCACACAAGCTGACGAGAATCCGCAACACATGCCGGATAACTCAGTCACTAGTAGGACGTATGAACCAGCACTCAAATCACATAACCCTTAATGACATGTCATTCGTATCTTAATCTATTCCTAAGGTTCAACCGGGATTTCTCAATGCCGAATCTTCATCAAATATATCCGTAAGGTTGTATTTCACAAATAATTAAATAATAAGCATTTAAAACACAATTATATTAATGGTTATTAACATACGAACTTACCTCGAATGCAAAAACGATGAAATGAGTCGATTAGTCCAACACTTTGTTTTTCCCCCGATCTAAATCCGAATTTCGCTTTTCTTAAGCTATATGCAATTAAAATTAACTTATTTAATTATAATTCTATTCAATTTATCCCAAAATGCATATTATGACAACTTTACACTTTTGCCCCTAATATTTCAACATTTTTACAATTTAGTCCTTAGCTCATAAAAACACAAATTCATGCAATTAATTCCCTACCCATGCTAGCTGAATTCTGTATAGACCCATAGAAGTCCATATTTTTCATTTATTTCACAATTTAACCACAAAATTTACACATTTCACAATTTAATCCCTAATTGACAATTTTACTAAAAATCACTTTACAAATGTTGTTTATCTAACAACAAGCATACATTTCCTATCATCAAACATCAAAATACACATATATTCATCAATATAAAAACCCTAAATATTTAATATTTTTGCAAATTAGTCCCTGGGTTAGCTAGACTAAGCTGCAACGATCTCAAAAACATAGAAATCATCAAAAACGGATTAAAAATACATACCTAATTGAAGGAGATAAGATTGCCAAAAGTTAAGCACAAAAATGGCTTTCTTCTTTGTGAAATTTGGTTGAAGAAAGATGATATCAAATGGTGTTTAATGTGGTTTTATTTATTATTAACCTTAGTTACTAATTTACTTAATTAACCTTTAAAAACATTAAAATTTTCACTTATACCAAGCCATGTACATCCACTATCAACATAAATGGTTTAATTACCATATAAGGACCTCAACTTTAAAGTTCTATAACTATTAGACACCTTTAGCTAATAGAACTCAAGTTTTATACTTTATGCGATTTAGTCCTTTTTATCAAATTGAGTATTTAAACAATAAAATTTCTCAACGAAATTTTCAAAAAATCATACTATCATGATGTAGATATTAAAATAATAATAAAATAGATATTTTAACAGCATATTTGCAGTCCCAAAACTATTGTTCTGATTTGACTAAAAACGGGCTGTTACATTGACCACATTGATGCCTAGGATGAGGTTGAGATAAGCTAAGCAGATCGAGGCCGGACACGTGTACGTTGAGGGTATTCGAAAGGCCATGGCAGCAAATAGTCGAAGGGTACACATAATAAACGCAGAATTGTATTTGCACGACTTGGAGACTTTTCGGGTTTAAGAGTACATCGGTCGTCATTCAGGTCTTCCACCTAGGTCATACGTAGTTGATCTATGAAACAGGCGATGCAAGTGCGAGATTTTTCAGACTCTTCGATATCCGTGTGCGCATGTTCATGCATTGTGTGCGAGAGCAAACTTAAGTGTTGAACAATTCATAGATGATATCTACACGTTGCAACGCACATTACGTATATGGGGGAATGAATTTCCTGTAATGCCCGATGTCTCAAACTGAAAAGTTCCATCTCCTGCTTTCAAGATGGTGTCTGACCGTTGTCTCTATAGACATCCTAAAGGTCGACCACAATCGACGAGAATTCGAAATGACCTGGATGTCAGGGAGATGAGTGAACCCAAACTATGCACTGTGTGTCGAATATCCGGAAACAACAGATCAACATGCCCACATCGTGTCTATGTTACGTGTCAATCGTCTCATAATGCCAGACTCGAAGATGACGAATGATATATTATTGAGCGCATGTTCCTAAAAAAATTGTAAAAATAAGAAAAATTAGATAAATGATATACTTTATTCAAATTATACACTTGATCAAATATAATACAATATACATACATATTTAATCTAAAACACATTAAAATGAAATAAATAACAATGAGAGAAAAAATAATATGAAAAAAATGTAAATTAAAATGGAAAGAAAGGTAATTTAAATGAAAAAAGAAGAAAAATTAAATTAAAAAGGGAAGATAGATAAATTAAATGAAATGAGAAAAAAAATTAAATTTAAATGAAATGAGAAAAAAATTAAATTTAAGGGAAAAGAAAGATAATTTAAATGAAATGAGGAAAATATTAAATTTAAATGAAAAAAATATAAATGAAATGAGAAAAAAATAAATTTAAATGGGAAGATAGATAAATTAAATTTAAATGAAAAAATAGTATAAATGAAATGAGAAAAAAATTAAATTTAAATAGGAAGATAGATAAATTAAATGAAATAAGAAAAAAATTAAATTTAAATGGAAAAATATATAATTTAAATGAAATGGAAATGAAAATTCAAATTAAATGGAATTGAAATTGAAATGGAATGAAAAAAAAAAGGTGACATGACATTTTAGGCAGGCGCAGAATGGGTTGGCATTAGCTGGCACCACAAAAAAAAAAGTGGAATGACAGGCTTGAGAATGGGCTGGCATTGGCCGACACCAGCACGAAAAAAAATTAAATGAGAAATTTTTTTAGTTTAAATGAAATTTAAAATTTTGTAATGGAATGATATTTAAATTGACAAAAAATTTAAATAAAATATGAAAAATTTTAAATGACCTTGATATGGAGACTACTTCTAATTAATATGAAAAAATAAAAATTGAATTGAAAAAAAATTGAATTGAAAAAAGATAAATTGAAATGAGACTAATTGTGATTAATATGAAAAAAAAAATTGTATGTTAGGAAAAAAATAAATTTAAATGAAAAAAATTAATGAAATGAAATGTTAAATGAAATATGAATATGAAATGAAATGTAATTTGTAATGAATATAAAATGAAATGAAATGATGATTATGAAATGGAATAAAAGTTTAAATGAAAATAAATTATAAATTTAAATGAAAATAAAAATAAAAATTGAAATGATAAATAAATAAATTTAAATGGAAAATATAAATATAAATTTAAATGAAATAGAAATAGAAATTAAAATATAAATGAAAAAAAAGAGAGGCTAAAATGATAGGGCCAGTGCTTATGTCAGGCCTGCATCACTGACCAAGGCCATTTTGCCTTTCCAATGGCCGGCAATAGTATGCCATTTCACACAAATTTTTTTCTTTTTTCCAATTTTGCCCCTACTCAGCCACTATGTTCCTCCACTATAAATTGCCAACTTCAACCTATAACCGCCGACCACCGCTGACCGACGACCACTGATCACCTCTAAAAACCTCTGACAACCGTCGTTCACCGTCAACCACCGCTGATCACTCCATGGATCCTAATCCTAATATTATTTTAAATGACAACAACCACATTGCAACCTATGTGCATAAGGTAAACGAGAAGAAAAATGTTTCGTTTAATTTTAAATATTCATTTAAATTTTTTTTAAATGAGAAATATAACACTCTATATTTACTATAAATACAGGATCTGTACCGAATTGTGAGACCCCAGTTGCATGATCCCGGCTATTTTCCCGATTGAAGAGTTTTACCGTATTTAAATGTTACGAGTTTTGGGGTCGCCGCGTACATTCAGATATTTGAGCTACGAGTCGATTTAATATCGGCCTTAGTTGAAAGATGGCGCCCGGAGACACATACGTTCCACCTTCCGTGTGGGGAGGTAACGATTACACTACAAGATGTAGCAGTCCAACTAGAGCTGTTTATAATTGGCGAAACAGTGACCGGGCTTGGAAGAGTGCCCGATTCATAGGGCACTTGCGAGCGGTTACTTGAAAGAGTGCCCCCCAACGACGAGGAAGGACAATTAACCTATATTAAATTTAATTGGTTAAAAGAAAACTTCCAGCATCTTTCAAGCAGTCCAATGCAGATGGATATTATCTATGCTGCAAGAGTGTTCATTCTGCAACTTATGGGTGGGACACTATTGCCGGACGTCAATCAAAATAAAGTCCAAATAATGTATCTCCCATTATTAGAGGATCTCGAGCTTACCGGAAGATTTAGTTGGGGCTCTGCAGTGTTGGCATGCTTATACCACGAGCTTTGTCGAGCGTCAATGCCATTTATGAAAACAATGGGCTGTTGCTGCCTTCTACTACAGTTTTGGGCGTTATACCGAATGTCATTTTTGGCATCAGTGAGCCATCAACCGTATGTGTGGCCATTGGTTAATAGGTAAATATATAGTTCAATTTTGCATCTATTTTTTAATTGTATAATATAGTATACTCATTTTTTGCATTGAAAAAATAATCTGAGAATTTATTCTTTTTTTAGATCGGTAATTGTACCGGGAATCGGGCGATCGTTCACCATACCTATGTACCGTATGATGATAGAGACTCATTTCAGGAATGATGTAAAATACTCTTCTGAATCTTTATTTTTTAAATACAATAATTGCAAAAAAAATTAATTAATAACGTGTTGTCTATATTATGCAGTTTCTATTGATGCCATATACTGAGGAAGAGATCGCGACGCTCATACCATCATGGGTTATCGAGCAGCAACAGTTGTTCTTGTCAAATGTACCGTTGATTCATTTCTATACGATGGCGTGACACGATAGAGGTCAGGTATTAAGGCAGTTCAGTTGTGCACAACCTATTCTATACCCTCCCGTCGACATCACAAAAGTCCACGAAATGGACAAAAAGGGTTCGGGACGGGACGATTTAAATTGGGTGGAAAAACATGAACCGTATATCTTTTTATGGAATGATCGATATTCGAGGCGTCCTCCCTTATATGTGTTAGAGGGAGGGTTCTCTTCTATGCGCGAGTACGCACAATGGTATATGGCACACGGGAAGCCATTTTTATTCTAAGGTCGTTATATGCTAATCCAAAGAGACGTGCAACCAGAATCTTCACAATGGAAACAAAGGGATGCACGACCACGCCGTAATCGAGTTTCGCCATTTGGGAACATTGAAACCTATTTTGCCTCGAACCCCGATCCTGAGCCTCAATATGAAGCATCCAGCTCGTCATCACACCACCCGGAGCTCGAGCCTGAGCCCCAATTTCATCCATCGTTCGAGGATATTTTTAGTGACGACCTCGAGCCTCAACATTCGACACAGTCTGGATCGTCCTAATACCACCCGAAGCTCGATTAGGAAGCACGTACACCTACTATTGAGGATATTTTTCCATCCGCACCTCTGGTCACGCAATACCCCTTAACTTCCGATTATGATGTATATGATTATACTACTTTTCTAAGTACACTAGATAGGACACATGAGGCTGGACTGAGCAATTATCAAACGCCTCAGCAAGGTACAAGGCATCGCCGACAGAGGCATCCGGACCGTTACATACCAGCGCCAGGGACATCGTCGAGATCATGACAATTTTAATTTTTTTTCTGTAAATATTTACTTTATTTTGTAATTATTCTGTTTTTAATATTAATTTAATTTCTCTAAAATAATTATTTGTTTTAATAAATGACTTCAAAATATTTAATAAAAAAATATAATTTAAGTTAGTAATAGTACACGACAAATTAAATTTACAGACACAATAAAATACAAACATTCTACAATATTAATACAATAAAATATAAAATTCAAACAAAAATAATACGCACTAAATTAAAATTAAACACCCAACAAGCTACAAACATATGGGTAAAATTAATACACGAAAATTTTAAATTCAAACTACATATAATATGGACTAAATTAAATTTACAAATACAAAAGAATACAAACATTCTAAGAAATTAATACACGAAAATATAAAAAATGAAACCTTAAATCCTAAACAATTACATTAAATTTATAGATATAAAAAAATAATAACATTCTAAAGAAATAATACAATTATTTTGAATAGTTGTTTTTTCACAATTAATTGTTTTCTGCTTGAATCAGGTCTACGTTGCATCAGTACCCCACTTATAAGTTACAGAATAAATGCTATTGCACCATAGATAATGTCCATTTGCGTTGGACATCTATGCCGCAGAAAGTCATCCAACCCTTAATAGCATAACCTTTAAGGTGGGCATGGCAGTACATAATTAAACTCCGTTAAAACATGACAGTATATAATTCAACCCTGAAATTTGGTTGTACACTACGAAAAACTCTCATCTACAATCCACTACAAAAAACTCATTTGATGATATACTACAAAACACTCTCATTTTGATGGTTCTCTCAGAAAAAGGTTTTCTTATCCATTTACACTATCAGAACCCAAATCACCAACTATATATATAAGGGTTGGTGCCAGCCATTACATGATCAGCACCAATTTTTTTTTTAAATTAAGTTGTGTCGGCCATTAGTGTACCAAAGCAAAAAAAAAATTGTATTGAGACACGAAAAAAGTACTTGGTACATGGCCAGCACCCAAATTTTTCTTTTTACATCTCTAGTTCCGGGCCATCAGTATACCAAAGTAAAAAAAAATACATTGGGACACGAAAAAAGTACCTAGTGACGGCCATCTACTGGCCAACAGCCAATTTTTTTTTTTTACAACTCTGGTGCCAGCCATTACATGACCAGCACCCAATTTTTTTTAAATTTAATTGGTGCCAGCCATCAGTGCACCAAAGTAAAAAAAAAAATTGTATTGGGACACGAAAAAGGTACCTAGTGCCGACTATCTATTGACCAGCACCAAATTTTTTTTTTAACTTCTCTGGTGCCGGCCATTACATGGCCAGAACCATTTTTTTAAAATATTAGTATTTTTGTATACCAGTATGATACGATTTTTAAAAAAAATCTTGGTGCTGGCCATTGGGTTCCCAAAGTCAAAAAAATCAATTTTTTAAAGCCTGACACAGTCATTTTTATTGTTCATTTCAAGTCATTTTGGTGATTGTTTTTAAACATGGGTCATTTTTGTAAATATCAAATTTTTGGATTAGATTGATAAAAAAGACCCGTATTTAGATTTAGAAGCAATTTTAACGATGAGAATAAAAAATTATCATTAAAACATTAAATTAAAATGTATATGTACATATAATATCATATTTATATTAATATAATATAATTAAAATTTACTATATTTTATTTATTTTAATAAAATAAAAGTAAATAATTTAAAATTTTAAAAAATGAAGGGCTTATAATAATGTATAGTATTTTTATATATAGTGATAGTTGTAGTATTAAAAATTCTTAATTTCACTTAATAAAATTATTAATATATATAATTTACTTTTTATTTTATAATAAATTTATTTAATGATTTGTTATATAATAAAGTTTATCTAAATGTATTTATTAAAAGGGTAAATTACTTTAATGCAGCTGACAAAATAGTCACTTTGATTTCAATTTAGTCATTCAACTTTCAAAAAATAATAAAACATTCCTTTTAACCATTTTCTGTTATAGACGTAACGAAAAAGTGACATGGTATTTGACAAAGTCTTTATTGTCATTAATTGGCCAGTTGGAAGGTTAGCATCAGTTTAAACAATCTCATTTAAGAGTTTAGGGTATAGGCAGTAGAAGAAGAAGAGAAAAAAAGAAGAAGAAAAAGAATAGGAGAAGAAAAAGAGAAAAAGAATAAGAAATGGAGATGCCAACCCTGTGACCCGATTCAAATCCCTTTCCAAGGACTGAGTTTACCTTACCTCGACCCCAGCTTTTGTCGCCGACCATCTCTGCTGCTTTTCTTCTGATCCATCTCTCATCCTCTTTTGTTACAATACCCAGTCCGATTTCAACTTTGGGATCTTACTAATCACTGACCCGACCCAAAATTCACTTGTCGACATTTGGCTGTCCCTTTGGAGGAATCACTTCCTTTGTTCCCGAAAATTATGGGTTCAATTGATTGTTTGGTTTGTCTGGATGTTCTCCTTTTGTTTATATCATATCATATCTCAGACTTGATAATGTTGCTTTGGAGGATTTTCCCCTCACTGGTTTGGTTGTGGGTATTATAGTTTGACCCCAAATTGTCTCCAATGCCATTTCGATATGGTTTTTTCAGAGTTAATGACTTTGGGTAGCAAAAAAGACAGTCGGATCCTGACCGTGATGGCTCTTCTATTGGTGGTTGAAAAACAAAAATAAAGGATAGGATGGTGGTGGTTTGGAGATCAATAATGGTGACGCCAAAGGTGATTGTGGCGGAGGTGTCGATGGCAAGATTCTTAGGATGGAGAAGAAGAAGTATAAACATATTGGGCCATTTACGCAAAAAGTAAAAAAATATTAGGCCATTTATTAAAAAATAGAAAAGGAAGGATAAAAAAAATGGTCACTTAACTTTGCCTCGTCCAACGTGACAAGTTAATTGGCCATGTCAGCTAGTTAATTGGTTATGTCACCTGCCCTGTTAGGTCTGTAATGGAAAATGTTAATGGGTGATTGATTTATCAGTTTTCAATAACGTTAGTGACTGTTTTGTTATTTTTCGAAAGTTGAGTAACTAAATTGAAATTAAAAAACTATTTTGTTAGCTGCATTATAGTTAAGTGATTGTTGATATAATTTACCTTTACTAAAATTACTAAAATTTGGATTCAATCTCTAACAATCCATCCTACTCTCAATTAAGAAAAAGGTAATGTTGAGGCTATGGTAGTATAATTGCACGGTAAGAAAAAATAACAAACGTAAATTATAGCAGTGAAATTTGTAGGATACAGCCTGACTAGAAATTCAATGGAGTATTATCTGAACATGATTCAACCATACTCGCACATACGTATTCATAATGTTTAGAATTTAATTCATCATATTATGGGGTTATGCAAGGTGAAAATTTAAAATTAAGACTCAAATTCAAGTAAGTGAATAAACAAAAATGAATAGTATTTTGTGACTTGTATTAATATTAGCCTATGATTGTACCGATACAATTAAAAAAGAATTGTTTCGGCCCCTGAAAACTCATACTTGGTCTTGACCACCTCCTATAACTTAAGAACCATCTTAAAATGTTCCTAAATTGTTAATAATGAATTTAAACTATTGGAATGGTTGATATGGTTTTGTTAATGATTAATTTTCATGTTAAATTTAAAGTTTAAATTAGTTTGAGTTACTCTAGATATCTTGTGTGGGATGTCACATCACTTACAACAATAATTAACTCTCCAAAAAAAACATAAAATTGGGTAAAAATTTTGGAGATAAATTTCGGGGAACATTGGATTATTTTGGAGTGGGTTTAGAACCTTAAATCAGTGTAATCGATACAAAATTACAAATTTGGGGGGGGAGGGGAGGGAGGGAAATTGCTGGTCATGATTTTACAGTGCTGGGGAAAATTTGGCAGCTTTCGAGCTTCAATAATGGTTAAATCCAAGTGACCGTAAAGGTAAATCACCTGCTTCGACACTTCTTCCATCATTTTCAAAGCAGCCCACTGTACAAAAACCTAGAACCGTAGAGAAGAACCAAAGGCAAAAGGAAAGGTCCTTGAAACAGTAGGTGAGATGGGGGATTTGGGTGTTAAACGAAAAGCCAGCCAATACATTGTTGACCTTAGTGAATTAAAAAGTGGATTGACCTTGGTTTTAGCTTTTATGAAGTCGATGAACAAGAAAAATGGCAACCATGCAAAGCTGCAAGGTTGCAACTGCAGTTATAGAGAGGACAAAAAAAAAAAAAATTAGAATGATTATTTAGATAGTTTACTCAAAAGTATTTGAAGTCAATGAATAACTTAACTACTAGACAAAGACAAATTTTACAGTAAATGAAAACTTCATTTTGCTGGATTTCTGTTAAAAACTTTGGGCTTTTGTTTTATAAAAAGATAATGTTAATATTGGAAGAGCATAACATATTAAAAGGAAAAAGAAAAGTATAGTCTTAGATACCGTACAAAATTACACATTTCTTCGATTTGGTGCAAGTGGAAGGTACGAAGGTATTGTCAGGTTATTTGGGTATCATTAGTGTAGGGTCCAAATATAAAAATTGAACGATGTTTACCGGTCGAATTAAATTGTTATTTGAAAAAAGTGGCTGTACGAACTGGATGAATCACCCGACCATTAGATAAATTGAATTTTTATTTATTTATTTCTATTAAAGACTGATTCTTTAGTCTTAATAATTCCAACTTTAAATATTTATTTTGCTTAATTATAAAATGCAGTAATTGTTCACATCATTTTTTAAGTATGATTTTAGTGATTCAATCTTTACACATAAAAATAAAATTCATTTAATGATTAGTAATTTACTTCTTTAAAGAGTATTCTCGTGAATATAAAATTTAAATTAAAAAATACTTTTATTTTATATTTTTAATTTTTAAAATAATTTAAAATAAAGTCAAGTTTTAAAATTAAAATCTTTAAAGGAAGATATAGTGTTAAAAAGAGAATAAAATAAATTTAAAATCTCCATTAACGAATAAGTAACTTCTTATTTTTCACTTATTTTTATATATAAAAATTCGGTGTTTTTATTATGGATTACCAAATGAGTTTTAAAAATTAAATCATTGAAAATATTAATCTTTATTTGATTTTTTTAATAGACTATCTAACAAGGCTTTTTCTTGTATAACCAATGTTTACTCCATGTTCTTTTCGTTTTAAAATCTATAAAAGCTAATTCTTTTGGGAATTTGTGATTGTCTCTTTCAATAATGTTATTTCTAAAGTTCGAACTTATGTTCTCCCTTGAAAGTACAATGTGTCTTATCACTACACTCAATTGTTGGTATCTAACAAGGATTTGGTATAAAAATAATTAAAGTCTATAACTAGACTTACCAATTTTGACCTGAACACGAAAACTTGACCGATCAACTCAAACTCGATCCAATCAAATTTGGTCAAAAGAAGCCAATAATAGGAATTCGTCTAACCCGAACTTAAAATTGATCCAACTCGAAATTTAACTAAATTCAAAATTGACCCATACTTGAAATGATTCAAATAAGTAACTCAAAATGATTTGAATTTAAATTAAATATATATTTAAAATAAAATAATAAATATAACCCAAAGTTATGAATTTGTTTAATTTATAACTTGTAAATTGTAATTATCATTTTTTTATTGTCATAAAATATGTAATTTCGGTCAACATCATATTATTTGGATAACAAATTACAAAGTACAAAATAGAGATAATATGTTTAATGTAAGTGAAATTAGTAAATAAAGAGAGTATTAAAATACATTGCAAAATCGTAAAACAAAAACCTAATATATTTAAGAATCTCAAAAAAAAAAAAAATTCTGTTCGATTTCAAAATATTTAAAAACTGAGTATTTATCTTTATTTTTATTTTGATTGATTTTAAAATTCTAAAAGAATATTTGATAATTTTGGATAAACTACACCAAATGTCGGTTAAATTAGTAAAAAAAGGCTATTTTTTTATAAAAAATTAATGGAATAAGTCGATTTTTGGCATATTTACCGAAATAAGTTGATTTTGGAGAGGGGGCGGAAATGTGTCTAACTAGAGTGTTTTTCCCCAACAGTCGAATTCCCCAACGACCATAAAATACTAGTTTTATTTCTATATAAACCCAAATTATTTTCCTATTTTGTTTTTCATTCAATTCCAATTCTCTCAAGATTTTAGTTCTAAAATTTTAATTAAAATTATTTCAAGTTCGTCTTGATTTATTTATGTATTTTAATTTTTATTTGTTTTAATTGAAATTTGTAATTGCAAATTCTTTTATTTGTTTGAATGACAACTACATTTACGCAATCCAATTACAAAGGCTAAGAAAATATTTCTAATATTTTTAATATTATTTTAAGTTCATTATTAAAAATATTAAGTTTATTTTTTTTATAATAGGTCAAAGATCGGATTTTGGAGGCATGTATATAAAATCTGTCTTCGAGACCATCGCCTATGATTGAACCCTATTTGAAATATGCGGGATTCTTACATGTGTCTCGTATGCTCGGGGGGTGTAAATTGGACCAAACACTTATAGCGCGTTGGTCAAACGATGAAGACCCAAGATGCACACATTCTATCTCCCATGCGGTAAGTGTACAATCACACTTGAGGACGTTTAATTACAGCTCGATTTATCGGTGGATGAGCCAGTTGTTAAGTGATCAGTGGTCTTTGGCGATTAGAGCGGCATTTGCGAGCAATTGTTAGGCAAGGTGTCGAACAAGTTTTTGGTAACCAGATAGAGATGAAATGGTTGCAAAAAAATCTTCAAAATCTCTATGAGAGTTTGAGTCCCCTTGAAAGAGAACAACACGCCCGAGCGTACATCCTGAGGTTAATCGGAGGTGTTCTAATGCTCATTAAATCTCAAACTCTTGTACATTTAAGGTGGCTGCTGCAACTCGTCAACTTGAAAGAAGCGAGCTGGTGATGTTGTATCGAAAGATATGTCAGGCGGGGCAACGATAAAAAATTAAAATTAGTGGTTGCATACTCCTTCTGTAGTCATAGGCATCATTACTTGCCTGTTACACCAGAAGAGATTGAAAAAGTTTTTTTTATCGATTAAAACTAGTCTTTTCAAAAGTAGACTGGACCAATTGGACTAGGAACCAACTGAAGTATTGATCCAAAAATAAAGGTTGGACCGATTGACCCGTGAATAAATATAGATTGGTTTAAACGAGCTAAAAAAACCTATTAAATTGATTTCCTTTTTTTTATTTTTTTATTTTTATGAATTTTGAAAATAATTTATTTGATTGAACTGCAGGAGTCGATCAAAATCAGGAATTGGTGGCCTGACTAATTTGACCATTGGTCCTGTTTTGAAAACTTTGATCAAGACTATAAAGCTAGACCTGATGGCCCGGCTCGAAGGCCTGCCCAAAAAGTGAGAGGGTTTGGACAAAAATATAGGCCCAAAAAATGAGTTTAGGAAAAAACGAGGCCTGTTTCCTAAACGGCCCATGCCTTGGGTAAGAATTTTTGGCCTGGGCCCAGTCCAACCCAAATTTCAAAAAAAAAAAACTTACTACTTTTTGCTGCCATTTTCACTGTTTTTGCTATGTTTTGGTGCCATTTTACTATTATATTTTTACTATTTTGTTGGTATTATTTGGATATTATATAACTCTTGTTTTAATGTTCATTTTGCTATTATTTTAGAGATATTTTATAACACCCCTAACCCGTATTCGTCACCGGAACAATGTTATGGAGCATTACTGGACCAACAAAATAGTAATCCATTCACTTCATACATCAATGCAAACATAACCTAATTACAATCAAATACATCCATAATGTCCTTTAATTGAGCCATCGAAGCCCTAAAAATACTATAGAAATAGTTCGAGACTAAATTGGAAACATTTAGAAATTTTAGGAAAAAGTTAAAAAATTTGGACTGCAGGGGTCACATGGTTGTGTGACTCACACAGCTGAGACACATGCCTGTGTCTCAAGTCGTGTGGATATTCGAAATAGGGGCACACATCCGTGTCCCAGCCCGTGTCCATACCTATGTAACTCACTAAGTTGGGTCATACACTTATAGCGCGTAAATTGGACCGTACACTTATAGCGCGTTGGTCGAACGATGAAGACCCAAGATACACACATTCTATCTTCCATACGGTAATTGTATGATCACACTTGAGAATGTTTAATTACAGCTCGGTTTATCGGTGGATGAGCCAGTTGTTAAGTGATCAGTGGTCTTTGGAGGTTAGAACAACATTTGCGAGCAATTGTTAGGCAAGGTGTCAAACAAGTTTTTTTGTAACCAGATAGAGATGAAATGGTTGCAAAAAAATCTTCAAAATCTCTATGAGAGTTCGAGTCCTCTTGAAAGAGAACAACACGCCCGAGCGTACATCCTAAGGTTAATCGAAGGTGTTCTAATGCTCCATAAATCTCAAACTCTTGTACATTTAAGGTGGCTGCTGCAACTCGTCAACTTGAAAGAAGCAAGCTGGTGATGTTGTATCGAAAGATATGTCAAGCGGCGCAACGATAAAAAATTAAAATTAGTGGTTGCATACTCCTTCTGTAGTCATAGGTATCATTACCTACTTGTTCGACCTGAAGGGATTGAAAAACTTTTTTTTTATCGATTAAAACTAGTCTTTTCAAAAGTAGACTGGACCAATTAGACTAGGAACCAACTGAAGTATTGATCCAAAAATCAAGGTTGGACCGATTGACCCGTGAATAGATATAGATTGGTTTAAACGAGCTAAAAAACCTATTAAATTGATTTCCTTTTTTTATTTTTTTATTTTTATGAATTTTGAAAATAATTTATTTGATTGAGCTACAAGAGTCGATCAAAATCGGGAATTGGTGGCCTGACTAATTTGACCATTGGTCCTGTTTTGAAAACTTTGATCAAGACCATGAAGCTAGACTTGATGGCCCAGCCCGAAGGCCTGCCCAAAAAGTGAGAGGGTTTGGAAAAAAATATAGGCCCAAAAAATGAGTTTAGGAAAAAAAATGAGGCCCGTTTCCTAAATGGGCCCATGCCTTGGGTAAGAATTTTTTGTCCGGGCCCAGTCCAACCCAAATTTCCAAAAAAAAAAAACTTGCTACTTTTTGCTGCCATTTTCACTATTTTTGCTATGTTTTGGTGCCATTTTACTATTATATTTTTACTATTTTGTTGATATTATTTGGATATTATATAACTCTTGTTTTAATTTTCATTTTGCTACTATTTTAGAGATATTTTATAACACCCCTAACCCGTATTTATCACCGGAACAATGTTATGGAGCATTACTGGACCAACAAAATAGTAAGCCATTCACTTCATACATCAATGCAAACATAAACCTAATTACAATCAAATACATTCATAATATCCTTTAATTGAGTCATCGAAGCCCTAAAAATACTATAGAAATAGTTCGGGACTAAATTGGAAACATTTAGAAATTTTAGGAAAAAGTTGAAAAATTTGGACTGTAGGGGTCACATGGTCGTGTGGCTCACACAGCTGAGACACATGCCTGTGCTCAGGCCGTGTGGGTATTCGAAATAGGGACACACATCTGTGTTCCAACCCATGTCCATACCTGTGTAACTCATTAAGTTGGGTCATACGGCCAAGCCACACGTCCGTGTGCTAAGTCATGTCACCTTCGAAATGGCGTCACACATCTATGTGCTAGGCCGTATAACTACTTGACTTGTATGCCTTGAACCTATAAGGGACACACGGCCGTGTTACATGGCCGTATGTCACACACAGCTAAGACACATGTTCGTGTCTCAAGCCGTGTGGACAAGAAAATGGCCAAAATCAAGCCATTCCTCTCACCCTTCTTAAGCACAAACTTAAGTACACACATGATCAAAGCTTCAAAACATGCTTAAAACCTGCATAAAGTGATCTATACATTAAGCTAATAAACCATACAACCAATATGCCAATTAGACACCTCAAACATAAACATTATATATACCAAAACATAAGCATTCTTAACCATTCATCAACTAACTTATTTCTAACCATTCCATTCTAGATTCAATACCATATCTTAGCTATACTAAATTCACTTCATAACATACTAACTTGTAATCTTAACATGCATCACATAACCACTTAACACATACTTTTTAAGATATCAAAAGTACCAAAAAGGTGTCATCCCAACAACTTGCACAACCAAATTCATACTTAACTATTTACATAACCAAAACATGAATATCAACATTCAAACCTATTAGATGCCATATAATCTGGAATAAACGTTCCAAAAACTACCGAATTGAGCTGAATAGTGTGACTTGAGTGCTGATCCAACCGTCCAATCTTTAAAGTATCTACAATGACAATAAACAACACAAGTAAGCTTAATGAAGCTTAGTAAGTTCGATGAGTTAAACGATAAATTTTACCGAACTAATTATAATAATTGAAACAATAATAATCATCCCAAAAGACTCCCTATCATTCACAACTTCAATCGATAAATTCATCCATATTTAGATCAATATGAAATAAATAACATATCTTTCAAATTCATTAAATAGATTACCTTACCAAGATTTCTCATTCGAAGAACGACTTACGGGTAAGAGTACATCGTCAATAGAAGGTCAAAAGAGTTGAACAGAAGCTCATAAGAATTGAACAGAAGCTCAAAAGAGTTGATCCACCCAAACCAAGCCAAACAAAAAGTATAACATGAGAGGTCGCAACAAATGTTGAACCTCGGTTTACTTGGGTAATATACCAATATCTCCCTCCAATAACATCTCCACTCCAAACCCTCGTAATACTCCAAAATACGAATGTACTTTATCTTGCGTTCAATTTCAAAATGAATATCAAATTTAATATTATAATTCAAACAATGATTCATTACCAAAAATAGAATATATATTATCATGTAATATCAACCACCTATTTATATAAAAGTTAAATTTTAACCGTACGAACTTACCTAGACTAAATTGTAGTAGTTGTAGAAGTTCATAGACTATTCCGCTATTTTTCCTTTTCCACAAGTATCTATGGGATCTTGATCTAAAATATAAAATTACTCATTTATTAACATATATTTCATTTCCAATCTATTTTACAATTAATATCCTCTTATTTTTTGAAATTACACAATTACCCCAAAATTTTATAATTTTTGCAATATTGTCCATTAACTCGAAATTTATCAAATTAACCAATTTTCTCAAGTCAATATTTTATCCAAATATACTAGGCTCTTAAAAAGTCTCTAATAAACATCAAATTCACTATTAAAACCCTAAAATTTTGACATTTTCACAATTTAATCCTAAAATCAAAATCTAACAAAATTCACTTTACAAATTCATCAAATAGCATAATAAAAGCTCCAAGTACATGGTATTCATCAAGAAAATTAAATATTCATTAATGAGAACTTCCAAATTTTTAATAGAATAAAAAACGAAGATACAGGCTAACTAGATCTAGTTGCAATAATCTCAAAAATATAAAAATTACAAGAAACAAAACTAAAATAGACTTACATGCAAGCTTCTATGCTCAACCGAATGTAAAGCTTCCAAAAATGGTGAAAAATCCTTATGATTTGGCAAGAAGATGAAAAAGATGATAATTTTAGCTTTGGTTTTATTAAACATTACTTTATTTACCAAATTACCTAATTACCTGTAATTAAAACCTTTTAAAAACACAATTTGAAAACCCATAGGTCCATTAATAATCAAATGGGCTAATTATTATTTAAGCCCCTTTTATTTCATAATTAAGCTATTAAATCTATGGAATTCAAGACTTACTAAAATTTGCATCTTTTTTAATTTAGACCTTTTCTTTTAATTAACTATCTAAACATTAATATTTATAAACCAAATTTTAATACGACTATAATGACTCTATAAATATTTTAAAAATAACATTTACGAGTCAATACGATGAAAAATTATGGTCCTGAAATCATTGTTTTGTCACCACTGAGAATCGGGCTGTTACATATTTGCTTGTTAAGTTGCACCTATTTTAGTGTTATTCAAGTACAAATAGTTTTTTAAATTTATTTTCAATTTGTTAGAGACATTTATTTTAATGTTTTTAGTGTATTTGATGTATTATATTTTTAAATTTATTTTTATATAAAAAATAATATAATTTTTTTAATACGGACGAGCTTGACCTAGAAAACGGGCCTAAAATTCTATTGAGTCATGGCCTAACCCAACCCATAATCACGTATACATTAAGCCGAAAATGCTCACACTCATAGAAGAAGCCGAAGATAACGGGAAGAAGAAAGAAGGAAAAATGTAAAGTATATGCATGCATACATACCCACACATAAAAGATAAAGTAATACTTTTCATTTTTTTTACATGATAATTTTTAATTGATTATCTTTTTCTTAAATAGACTTAATGGTTTAATTAAGGGTTGAACTAAAAGAAATATCAACTTGGAAAAGAAATGTATTTTAGATATCATTTGTAATGAAAAAATGTTTAGGTACTAAAATGAGAAAAAAAAAATACATAATTTATAGGTATCAATTTGTAAGTTAAGCCTTTAAAAAAAAAGATTTAATGGCTTAACTAATGGGAGTACCAACTTAAGAAAGAAAAATAGTTTAGGTACTACTTGAGACAAAAAAAAAAGTTTATGTACCAAGATGGAAAAATAGTATAACTTAAGTATAAATTTGTGGATTAAACCTATATAAAATTAGTAAAAAAGTATGTCTAAAATAAACTTGGAAAAATCATTTGTCTAGTTACATTCTTGATATGAACTCTTTTAATAACTATATATATTTTAAAAATTTCATAAGCCGTAACTCAGGTTTCCACATGTTATTTTGTTATTGGCCGTCAGTGTTATATCAACACATTTTAATAGTTACTAGAGAGATATTAAAGTTTGTGATGGAATTGAAATTTAAGTACTAATTAAGTGCAATAAAATAAAATAAAATAAAATAAGGTACCAATTAAATACAAATAATGAATTTCAAAGATGAAATATATATTAACCAAAAAATAATATCATATACTGTAAAAGTTAGGCAATCCATCTTTTTCTTGAATAGAAAAATCAGCGTATAAATATACAACCTATTGACTTATACTATTTTCTGCAATAAGGAAACAATATATACAAATCCCATAAATTACTCTTAACTTCCCTAATTACTCGTAACACCCCCCTCAAGTTGGAGCATGGGGATTCACAATGCCCAACTTGCCAAGTAAAAAATCAAAATGTTTCTTGCCTAAAGCCTTAGTGAAAATATATGCGAGTTGAACCGTAGTAGGAATGTAAGAAGGCGTAATCAAACCCTCTATTTTTGCGTCATGAACTAAGTGGCAATCCACTTCAATATGCTTTGTTCTCTCATGATATACCGGACTTCTGGCAATATGCAAAGCTGATTGGCTATCACAAAATAAGGTAATAGCCTTGGGATGATGAACACTCAAGCTAAGTAACAAGCCTTTAAGCCATTTTAACTCACAAGTAACGACTACCATGGATTGATATTTTGCTTCTGCTGATGAACGTGAAACAGTGTGTTGCTTTTTAGTCTTCTACGAGATAGAAGAATGACCAAGGAAAATAAGCCAACCTGTCAATAATCGACGCGTAAGAGGACATGCTGCCCAATCAGAGTCACACCACCCTGTTAACATCAACTCACTATCTGAACGCAATAAGATACCTTGACCCGGAGTACCTTTCAAATATCGCACAACGCGTAAAGCAGCTTCCAAATGTTCTACGTGAGTTTGCTGCATAGATTGTGACAAAATGTGTACAGAGCATGCCAAATCTGGCCTTGTAACAGCCAAATATGCTAGACGTCCAATTAGTTGACGATAAGACTCTGGATCTGTGAGGAGATCCCCAGAAGCATGAGCAAATTTGTGATTTTGTTCAATGGGAAAGTTAGCAGGTTTTGCCCCTAAGAGACCAGCCTCTGTGATAATATCGAGAGTATACTTGCGCTGACACAAAAATAGTCGGAGGAACTTTTCGCAACCTCTAGGCCAAGAAAATATTTAAGGTCCCCAAGATCCTTCATATGGAAACAATCACTCAAATAAGCTTTGAAAGCCTTTATTGCAGTGGAATCATTGCCAGAGATAATCAAGTTATCAACATATATTAAGACATTAATCTGAACACCACCCTTAGTATAAGTAAACAAAGAATAATTTGAGTAAGATTGTAGGAAACCATACCCTTTCAAAGCTGCAACAAGTTTGGCAAACCAACAACGTGGTGCTTGTTTTAAGCCATAGAGAGATTTTCTTAAACGACAAACCATATTTGGATTAGAGGACTTAAACCCTGGAGGCAATTTCATATACACCTCCTCATCCAGATCACCATGAAGAAAGGCATTATGAACGTCCATTTGATGAAGTTCCCAATTTTTCGAAGCAGTTATAGTTAAAAAAAACCAAACCGTCACCATTTTAGCAACCGAAGCAAATGTCTCATTATAGTCTAAAACTTCGATCTGATGATTTCCAAAGACTACCAATCGAGCTTTTAATCTCTCTATACTTCCATCTATATGAAACTTTATGTGATACACCCATCGACTACCCAAAGTACGCTTTCTAGGAAGAAGGTACTCCATTGTCCAAGTACCGTTGTCTTCTAAGGCCTTAATTTCGTTCTGCATAGCACTTTTCCAACCTTCATCTTTCATTGCCTCTTTGAAGGATTCAGGTTCATGTCCTGTAGTAATGGCTGCAAGAAACTTGCAATATCTAACAGTAAAATTGTCACAACTAATATAGTGTGTTATTGGAAAAGAAGTACCTGAGGTAAGCTGTAGAGAGGAAGGAGCAGGATATGGATTCTCTTTGACAACGATATTAGTAACAAAATCATGAAGAATAACTGAAGGAGTCTTTTGTCGCAAATCGTGACCTAGAACCTCATCCGGAGCATTAACGGCCAAAATAGGAGTTGAAGTTGTCTCAGGAGTGACAACAATAGGTTGGTCAGCTGAAGTAGTAAACTCAACTTGAGATGACACAGTAGCAGTAGGTGCAGAAAAACTCGGTGATGCAAAATCTACGGGATTATGGGTTTGCACTTCATCATCCGAAAATTTCGTGAAATCAAGATCAACATCAACATTTGTGTCAAATGCGTCACTAGGTTCAGCTAAAGTAGTAGACTCAACTTGAGATGACACAGTAGCAGTAGGTGCAGAAAAACTCGGTGATGCAAAATCTACGGGATTATGGGTTTGCACTTCATCATTCGAAAATTTCGTGAAATCAAGATCAACATCAACATTTGTGTCAAATGCGTCACTAGGTTCAGCTTGTGTATCCTTCAAATCAAAAAAGAGAAAATTATTCTAAAAAAAATTCACATCTCTAAAACAAAAAACTCTCGTGTGTCAAGGTCGAACAACCTCCATCCCTTTTTGCCAAATGGATAACCCACAAAAATACATCTACGACTTCTACTTTCGAACTTGTCCCCTTTAGTCTTTTGATTGTGAGCAAAACCTAAGGAACCAAAAACTCTAATAGCATTATAAGAAGGAGAGTAGCCAAACAATTTTTCAAAAGGAGTGATGTTGCCAAGAACACTAGAAGGGGTTCTATTTATCAAATGAGCTGCTGTTAAAACACACTATCCCCAAAAGAAAATAGGTAAATGAGCTTGAAAACGTAAAGCTCTTGCAACATTAAGAATGTGTTTGTGTTTGCGCTCAACTCTCCCGTTTCGTTAAGGGGTACCTATACAAGAAGTTTGAAACAAAATACCAATTGCTAAAAAATAATTAAGCAGACAAGTGAACTCTATTCCATTGTCACTCCTAACTATTTTAATCTTTTGTAAAAATTGTCGTTCAACCATGGCAACGAAAGACATAAACATTTGAAAAACTTATATTTTATCAACTAACAAATAGACCCACACTGCACGAGAGAAATCATCTATGATAGTAAAAAAATATTGAGCCCTACAAGAGGACTTATGTCTATAACAACTCCACAAATCAATGTGCACCAATTCAAAAATACGACTAACTTTATTGTCGCTTAAAAGAAACCTATCTCTAGAGTGCTTGGCCCGAAAACAAACTTCACAAGCGTTATTCAAACTACCCCTACAATTACGAACAGGAGGAAGTAACTTCACTATTTTCTCTGAAGGATGCCCTATTCTACTGTGCCAAAGAGCAAGAGAAGATGTCTCTCTGTCAACGGTGATTGCTTGAATAGAATTGGTATCCTTCTTGAAGTAGTAGAGTCTATCTTGCTTACTTCCCATTCCAATTAACTTCCTCGTTTGGTCTTATATAAGACACATATTAGAGTTAAATTGGACAATTCTGTTAGTATCGTCACAAAACTGTGAAACCAAAAATAAGTTGCAGTTTAATTTTGGAATATAAAGGACATTTTGTAAAGTGATGGCAAAAGACAATTTTACAGATTCTTCCTTGGTCGCAGTAATCTTTTGACCATCGGGAAGACCCACAGGATATTTAACAATGTCTTTCAAATAAAAAAGAAATATCGCCTGTCACATGATTGGGTGCACCAGTGTCAATAATCCAAAGTCTTACATTGAACATACCATTCAGACGATCATTGGAAAGAGTCAAATTACCGAACACGCTTGCGAGAGCTTTCCATTGATCAGCCGTAAATGTTGAAGGAGGTGCTACTGAAGTGATGTTATTGTTCCTCAGTCCTGCAACACTATAAAAAGCAGTAGCAGCTGTTGTATTGGCACGCACTGTACCACCTGATTGCAAAGATGAAGCAGAAAGTCAGCCACGCCCTGCTCCACTAGATTTTTTCATTTGTTCCTCCCACCACTCTGGATAGCTTGTTTTTTCAAAGCAGTTATTGACCTCATGATCAATCTTCTTACAATGAGTACATAAGAGGTAAGATTTATCAACCTTTTCAGTTCGCCCATGACCCCTTCCACTCGAACACAGAGCAAAACCAACGACTGCAGGCTTTTCATCTTTCACTTAGGAAACCATCTGCACCCGTTCATCTTGAATGGCCAATTGGTACGCACGATTAAGTAAAGGTAAAGGATCCTGAGCAAGTATGTTCCCACAAAGCTATCCATAGTACTCAGTATTTAATCCCATTAAAAATTGATGCAACATGTCATTTTCACGTCTACTCTCATGAGTTTTACCGACAGTACAATTAGAGCAACAGGAACATGTAATTATTGGTTCATAGTGATGCAATTCTTCACACAAAGTAGTTAGTTTTTCATAATAGGAAGCAACACTCATTGATTTTAGTTGTTCACAACGAGCAATTTTTGATTTTAGTTGTTGAATTCTCGGTCCATTTACATAAGTATATCTTTCTTTCAAAGTATCCCATAAATGTTTCGCATCTTTATATTTCGAAAGAGTACGTTTTACCTCGATCATAATGGTGTTCATAATTCACGAAACAAGCATGACATGAATTGCAGTCCAATCTACATCTGTACATGGAGGAATGGGTGTTGTGATCGTGCCATCGAGAAATCCAAACTTTCTCCGTGCTTGAAAAGCAATTTCTATTTCAGCTGCCCAATCATCGTAATTGTCATTTGTTGAGGTGTGTCGGAGTAAGAAAATCTCCAGGTCTGTTTTGAGGACCGAGAAAAAAAAAGTGAGGATATATCTATTTTAAGTGGTGGTTTTAGCGGCGTGTCTTCATCTCTAGCCATTGGTTAAAGTTTTGAATCATCAAAGCTCTGATACCATGTAAAAGTCAGACAATCCCTCTTTTCTTGAATAGAAAAACTAGCGTATAAATATACAACCTATTGACTTATACTATCTTCTGCAATAAGGAAACAATATATACAAATCCCATAAATTACTCCTAACTTCCCAAATTACTCGTAACATATACAAAATCACAATTAATGTATTGCCTAAAAAATCACACATTAATATCCAATGTCCAAATGACATGTAATCGATTTGATTTAAAAATTGTTAATTTAAAACCTTTTAAACAATTTGATTAGTATAAATATGTGTCACATAGTGAAAATTTAAGTCCAAACGTTTAAGTCTGGACATAAATAACACTTAATCAAAATAGAAAATACAAATGATTAGTTAAAATAAACCTTTTAATTTTTGTTGGGTACATGTCTTTTCGGTTTTTTGAGTTATTTGTATATTTTCGGTTGGACAAAAAGACAAATTTTATTTTATTTTTGTGTTTTAAATTTACAGTTAAAAATTGGTTTTAAACTTGTTAATTATATCATGTTGTGAGTAACGCGTATAATAATTGTTTGTTTCATCTTTTATGATTAGAGGATTAATTATTCGAGTTAAGATTGTGTTTTTATTAATCATTCATATTTTAATTAAAACAAATGTGAAATAGGACACCTAAATTATCAGTTAGAGGAGCTTAAAAAGAAAAAATAGGGGTATTAATAGTTTTTTTTTGCCATCTCTTTTTTTTGTTTTGTTATGTTCTGGTTGTTGGATATTTAATGAAGGAAAGATTGAAACAGAAGCAAAAGAGATAAAGAAAATGGAGAAATCAAATTGTAAACAATTGTTTCATTACTTGAATTACTTATCAGTTTACATGAACTGTTCTGCTTAAATAAGTAAAAATAATAATAAAATAATTATAGCTTTACTTAATCATGCAACTTGCTTCTTCATTAACTGATTTCAGTCTAATCAACAAATAAAATATCTTATAAAAAGAATATCACTGTTTCAATGCAAGTTGACAAGTTGGCAACTTGCAGAGTAAGGGTTCGTATCAATAAGCTCGCCCAACATAGCTCGCACAACTAGAGACTTCACAACTTTAATGAGTTTGTAGTCTTGGTAAGCTCACACATTTGGTGAGCTTGTAGCCTTGCGATTTGGGTTTACCAATGCATGGATGGTCACTCCGCAACACTCCTCATTGGCCTCTATGTTGTGAACCCCAATATCATAATGCAACTTTTCAAACTTCATCTTCCTATAGGGTTTTGTTAGAATGTTAGCCAATTGATCTTGCGAATTGTAGTGAACCAAAAGTACTTCCTTGGATTGTTCCACTTCTCTCACAAAATGATACTTGATTTTGAAGTGTTTTGTTCTTCCATGGAACACTGAATTTTTTTGCAATTGCAACAGAAGACTGATTATTACATTTTATCTCTGTTGCTTCTTTTTGTTTTAAATTTAAATCATTCAACAGTTTCCTTAACTAGATAGCCTGGTTTACAGCAGCAACTACTGTAATATACTCAGCTTCAACAGTTGATTGTGCCATTGTTTCTTGCTTCTTTGAGCTCCAACAAAACATACTCGATCTTAGAATAAAGAAGTAACTTGAGGTACTCTTCATATCTCCAGTAGACCCAGCCCAATTATTGTCTGAATCCTAAGTAGTTTGATCTTTTCTGTCTTCACAAACTTCACTTTATGGCTTAGAGTTCCTCTTATATATCTCAAAACTCTTTTTGCTACTCTGTAGTGGTTCACATTACAACAATGTATGTACCTTGGCAATAGAATTATGACAAACATCATGTCAGGTCTGGCTGCAGTCAAATAAAGCAGGTATCCAACCAAGCTTCTATATCTTGTTTCATCAACCCTTTCAACAATTTCATTGCTGGCGAGCTTCTTACCTTATGCGATAGGGGTGCTTGTCGGTTT
The DNA here is from genome assembly GCA_025698465.1 of Gossypium longicalyx. Taxonomy (NCBI): domain Eukaryota; kingdom Viridiplantae; phylum Streptophyta; class Magnoliopsida; order Malvales; family Malvaceae; genus Gossypium; species Gossypium longicalyx. The sequence continues at coordinate 44,167,585 of CM046999.1, forward strand.
GTGATTCTCTATATTGTATCTTTGCATTATTTTCATCGCAAACCCCTTTTGGTTTATGAAAATTGTATCGCGAGCTTGATTCACTTCCAGACTAAGGAAGTTTGTGATTTCATCTAAGTCTGACATTTCAAACTTCTCTTGCATCTGTTCCTTGAATTCAATCACCAGTTCACTATTGCTGCCAATCGCAAGTAAATCATCAACATATAACGAAATAATGAGAAGTATTTCATTACCAGTTTTCTTTACATATAATATGGGTTCACGAATGCTTCTTTCAAAATCCATCTCTGTTAAATGATTGTCTATTCTTTCATACCACACCCTTGGCGCTTGCTTCAAACCATATAGTCTTTCTTCAGTTTATACACATTGGCTTCACACCTAGGTACTACAAACCCTTGAGGTTTCTCGACATAAATTTCTTCCTTTAGGAAACCATTTAGAAAGGCTAGCTTTACATCCATTTGATGTATCTTCCAACCTTTTTGAGGTGCAAGAGTTTAGAGCAACCTTATGGCGTCTAACCTCACAACAGGGGCAAAGGTTTCAGTGAAATCCACTCTATATTGTTGGCTAAACCCTTTCGCAACCATCCTGGCTTTATATCTGTTAACTGATCCATCAGAGTTCATGTTGGTTCTGTACACCCATTTAACTCCAATTACTTTCTTGCGAACTAGTTTTTCTACCAGCTTTCATGTTTCATTTTTATTGACCATAATGGATTCATCTTTCATGGCACTTCACCGTTCAACTTCTTGAGCTGCTGCTTCAAATATAATTGGTTCTAGGTTAGCTAAATTACACATTTGATTGACATAGATCATTGACCTGGTCCTTCATATTGGATGGTCATCAATGACATCATTTTCAATTTGATCTTTAGCGAATTGCTAATAAACTTTCAGTCTCCCCTCTTTGCACATCTCATCCTCTGTTGTAATCCACTTTCAGTTTCTCCATTCATCAAATTTCACCTATCTACTTATAATCATTTTCTTGGAGAAAGGGTTATAAATTTTATAACCCTTCTTAATACTAGAGTATCCAATAAAAATTCTTGGTTGCTATCTTCTGTCCAGCTTGTTTCTTTTCTCCCCTGGAACATAAACAAAATAAGTGCAACAAAAAACTTTTAAGTGCGAGACAAAGATTTTAAAACCATACTAAGCCTCAAATGGTGTCTTACTTTCAACAACTTTAGTTGGCAATCTATTTAGCAAGTAAACAACAATGTTTACTACTTCTGCTCAAAAACCATTTGGCAATTTGCTTTCAAACAGCAAGCAACATGTCATGTTCATTACAGTTCTATTTTTTCTTTCACTCACTCCATTTTGTTGTGGAGTATCCATTTGTTGTGGAGTATACACATTGCTCAATTGATGATGGACACCAACCTATTTGTAGAATTTTTGAAACTTTTCTGAGGTGTATTTTGCCCCATTATCTGATCTTTCCATCTTGAGCTTGCAGTCACTTTAGTTTTCAACCATGACTTTAAATTGTAAAAAAATTTCAGCCACCTCGGAATTGTTCTTCATGAAGTACACCTAGCAGAACCTTGTACTATCATCAAGAAATAACACAAAGTACCTACTTCCATTTGGTGAGCTTATTTTCATGGGTCCGTAAATGTTAGTATGTACTAAGTGCAACTTTTCATTGGCTTATCATACTCTTTTCGCAGGAAATAGAAGCCTTGCATGTCTCCTAAGTTGACACATTTCGTACACATATTCATGATCAACCATATTCAACAAATTTTCCACCAAGTTATTCTTGGAAATTTGGCTTAAGGATCTGTTGTGAACATGTCCTATTCTCCTATGCCATAACTTGGTTTCATCCAGTGAGATGGTATATGCTACTGAAGTTGAAAAGTTCTAATTGAAAACAAAACTTCTATCTTCCATCTTTGTTGATATAAGCTCGAATCCACTTGGATCAAGGATTAAACATTTTTTGTTTTTGAATACTACAAAATATTTTTTCTCAAGCAGTTGACCTACACTTAGCAAATTTTAATTTATGTCAGGAACTAAAAGAATATATGTGACAAGTTTAGTACCCGATGGAGTTTTAATCAAAACATCTCCCTTTCCTACTGCTTCGATGTACTAGCCATTTCCAACTTTCACTTTGGACTGGATCCTTTTGTTAGTGCTCTTGAAGATGCCCGCATCTGTAGTCATGTGAATTGTATAACTATTATCAGCAAATCAGTTCTTTCTTTCTTTGTTAGAGGGTTCGTATGATGCCACGAACTTAGCTTCATAGGAGGGCTCACAAGGTTTTATGAACTGGACTTCGTAGGGGGTTCGTAAGGGTCTGCGAACTGGGCTTTGCAAGAGGTTGCAAAATCAATTCTTCTTGACTTGCTTCTGCAGTTTGTGCCTGAGTGTTTTGTTGTTGTACGTGTAACACCCCTAACCCGTATCTGTCGTCGAAACAGGGTTTTGGAGCATTACTAAAATTTACGAATCACATAAAAGAATTTTCAATTAAATACGTACCGATTCAATGCATTATATAAATAAATAAATATATTACCATTCAATCAACAGCTTGACACTTGTATAAGCATCAAACAGCAACATTGTTAGTATACTAGTACATATTTCATATAAATTCAACATTGATATACTTATTTTCTCGACATGTCACACTTGAGTTTAATAATTGTCTTTACTTATATAATTTCCTTATATCAACATATCAAAGATAGTCATATATGTACATGTCACAAGACATATTATTCTCTTACTGTTTCTTCATAAGCATATATCATTCATTTCGTTTTATCAATATTTCATGCACCATAATTTCTATATATCTTATGTATATTTATTTCGGTAATAGTTCATATTGAAATTAACATAAATTAAATTCCATGTACCTATACTTATTTCATTTATCTATCTTTTTAATTATTTCATTCAACTATTTTGTACATATATTTCCATATGACCAATTCTTGTAAACATTTCACAGAACCATTTCATATAACCATTCTTCATCTAATACATATTACCTGAATATCAATTGTTCAACTGATGTCATAGCATCTCCCATCCACGATCTTATTTATCTTCGACATGATGTCATAGTGTCTTTCAACTATGGTTTTACTCATTTTCTGTCAGGTTGCCATGGTATCTTTCAACTATGGTTTTACTCATTTTCTGTCAGGTTGCCATGGTATCTTTCAACCATGGTCTTGTTCATTTCATGTTACATTGCCATGGTATCTTTCAACCATGGTTTTATTCGTTCCCGTCATGTTGCCATGGTATCTTTCAACCATGGTCTTATTCATTCCCGTCATGTTGCCATGGTATCTTTCAACCATGGTCTTATTCTTTTCATGTCACGTTACCATGGTATCTTTTAACGATGGTCTTACACATTTCATATCATGTTGCCATGGTGTCTTTCAACCATGGTCTTACACATTTCATTTCAGAAAGCACACTCCTGCGAACCTCATCCTTACAGCAAGATTACCAGTCCAGGCTAAATCCCCTGTAATATAAACTCATAGAGTATTGTCGGGATTACGATCTAGGCTAAATCCCTAAACGACAATTACTCTAATGAGCTTGGATCCGAATTACCAGTCCAAGCTAAATTCAGACCCTAATTCGGATTACCCGTCCGGGCTAAATCCATTTTCCACATATTCTTCGGGAGGGCTATATCAAGATAGGATCACCCGTCCGGGATAGATCCTTTTTACCGTCAATTCCTTTTCAGAGATCCATCGAATTTTCCTTTCATTCAACCGGGATTTTTTCCCTTTTTTTTATCAAATATGTCAGTGTTTCATAAATTTTAATATAATGAACGTTCAAATCATATTCATATAAAAAACATACATTTCAAGCATTTAAGAATATAATTCAAGTTACACAAACTTACCTCATTACTTGTTTGTGTTTATAATTTCATTAATCCGATATCTTTTCTTTTCCATAATCAAGTCTCTTATTTCAGTCGTCCGGATCTTTATAAATAAATTTGATCATCATTTTCATTCATTTCATATTCTAATGTATTTAATTAATGCTCTAGGCAAAATTACCATTTTGCCCCTAAACTTTTATTTAATGACGATTTCATCCTTAGGGCCAGGAAAATAAAATTCTTGCAATTTTAATCCTTATTTCCAGCTATTATTCTCATACATATTGATAACAGCCCATGAATTCTATAAAATATCAAAATTTTCCATAATTTCAACACTTTTCAATTTAATCCCTAAAAACATGTTTTTCCCCGATCTTGAACTAAATTCATAATTTCATTCAATTTTGTAATTTAAATAATAAAATAATCCATTTCATGCAATTTGGTCATTTTTGACATTTTTATAAAATTACCCATAAAGTTTTACTTTTATTCAATTTAGTCCCTGAGCCTAAAACATGCAAATTAACCATGCTAGATGAATATTCATACATATTTTTCCTCCTTCTTCTCTCCATTCCACTTCCTTAATGTATATAACACATTTGTAAGTAACATTATCTATAATTTTTATTATTTACTTTTATGAATATTCAAGCTGTCCATCTGTGTCATAGTCACTAAATTGTTTATATCTGGAGCTATATAACTCCAAATTAAGATCTGCTAATTTTCCCTGAAACTAGACTCATATATATTCTTATCATAGAATTTTCAAAATTTTTGGTTTATCCAATAAGTACAGTGTATTCTTTAAATTTACCCATGTTCTGCTGTCTGACAGTCCTGACCCTTCTTCACTAAAAATTAATTATCTTCTCGTACAGAATTTAAATGATGTTCCCATTTATTTCTATTTAAAATATACTCATTAAGGATTCTAAACATATAAATTTAATCCCATAATTATTTTTATCGAATTTTTTATTATTTTCCAAAGTCAAAATAGGGGAACCCAAAATCATTCTGACCTTGTCTCACAAAATTTATTATATCTCATGATTTACAATTTCATTGCTTACATAATTTCTTCTATAAGAAACTAGACTCAATAATATTTAATTTCATATTTTATTCATCCTATATTTTGATTTCTACAATTTTTGGTGATTTTTCAAAGTTAGACTACTACTACTGTCCAAAATTGTTTTAGTGCAAGATATTATTTACCATGTTTATAACACCCTTATTTTCTTTCTCTACACTATTTCTCATCACTTTCTCTTGTTTTCTCTTCACTAACATGTCAAGAATATAGGACCATATGTAAGGAAACTCTACATTAACATTAATCCCATTAATCCACTTTTCTTAGTTTCTAGATCATTCCACCTTTAAAATATTCACACTAACATTAATCCACTTTTCTTAGTTTCTAGATCATTCCACCTTTAAAATATTCACACTATTGGTCCTTCAAATTTTTCATATTTACACTTTAACCTCTCAAATTTTGAGTATTTACTCTTGTGCAACAAAGCTTTTCTCACTTTTACAATTTAGTCCTTTCTTGAATTAATATATCATAATATACTTTTCAATATTGACATAACTCAAAATTTCCCTTTTTGTCACTTTATTTCCTTATTTTACTATATCACGGATAATATTTTACTATAAAAATTTTAGGGGTATTACAGTACGTGCCCCTTATTCTTGTATACCCTTTTTTCATGGCCAAACTACTTGCAATTTTTGCATTAGGCATTAGGTCTGAACCAATAGAATTTTTCAAGGTGACCCAACGTTTTGCACTGTGAACACGGTGGATATTTTTCCTTTCTACTATCTTTCTTTGACTTCTTTCCACTGAGCTCACAACTTCTTTGTTCCTACCTTGAAAAGCTCCATTAGCGTGTCCTTTTTTGTTCGCCCTTCTTTGTTCTTGAGCATACAGAGCATTGATTAGTTTAGAGTGTGACATGGTTGATAGATCTTGCGAATATTCTAGTGAGGATATCGTTGATTCATATCTCTCAGGAAGTGTGGTAATCACCTTCTCAACTACTCGACTGTCTGTAAACTGGTCCCCTAGTAGTCTTATCTAGTTCACCACTACCATGATTCGATTTGACTATTGTTTTATAGTCTCAGCTTCCTTTATCTTAAGGTTTTCAAAATCTCATTTGAGATTGATCAACTACTGCTGCCTTGTTTTCTACAAACCTTAGAACTCCTCCCTAAGCACATCCCAAACTTGTTTAGAAGTTTCACAAGCCATAATTCTTGTGAAGATTGTATTCGAAACGTTGTTTAATAGGCAAGCCATTGCCTTGTGTTTTTTTGGCACATTCCTCACTGTGTTTTCTCATTTAAGCAAATGTAGGATTTGGTCTTAAAACTGGTGGTTCTATTTTGACATTTACGATCTTTCAGAGTTCAAAGGCTTTAAGATAAGTTTTCATTTTTACTACCCAAATATGGTAGTTTTCACTTGTGAAAACAGGGGTAGAGGTGGTGAAAATTTTGCTGAAGACATTTTTATGGAAACATGCCCTTAAAGATAAGTGACTTTGATACCAATTGTTGGATATTTGATGAAGAAATGATTGGAACAAAAGTAAAAGAGAAAAAGAAATGGAGAAATCATATTGTAAACAACTGTTTCATTACTTGAGCTACTTATCAATTTACATGAACTATTATGCTTAAATAAGCAAAAAAAGTAATAATAAAATAATTACAACTTGACTTAAACTTGCAACTTGATTCATATAACTTGCTTCTTCATTGGTTGATTTCAGTCTAATCCGCAAACAAAACGTCTTATAAAAAATTATCACTGTTTCAATGCAAGTTGACAAGTTGGCAACTTGTGGAGTAATGGCTCATATCTATAAGCTTGCCCAACATAGCTCGCACTATCAGAGACTTCGTAGCTTTAATGAACTTGCACTATTAGAGAACTTGCAGTCTTGATGAGCTCGCAACTTTGTAGAGCTCGTACATTTTGACGGACTATCATAAAATAAGTAAAAAAAAAAAAAGAGAAGGAAATTTGGAGGGCTCAAGAATGAAATGGAAAGGACTCATTTATTTATGGAAACGACCAGGACGAGTTGACTTGCCCTAACAAAAAGCTTCACCCATTGATTTATTTAAGCAATGCTTTTACCATGCATCTTTAACAACCCTTGTCAAATTTCATTGATACCCAAAGCCATCAACATGACCAAATTCCATTTTCTTTTCTCTGCTTTAATGTTCATTCACAATTTCATGGCTAGCTACGCCATGATTGTGAGGAACCTCACCACTGATCAACATGCTCTTCTTGCATTTAAGCACCAAATCATTGATCCTCAGAACATCTTAGCCAGAGCTGGACCACCAATAACTCTGTCTGCACCTGGGTTGGCGTCTCTTGCGCTGCTAAGCACCCGAGAGTTAGAGTTTTGGATCTTTCCAAAATGGGTCTTACTGGAACCATCCCTCCGCAGTTAGGAAATCTGTCGTTCCTAGTCTCTCTTAATTTGAGTCACAACAATTTCCATGACCATTTTCCGAGAGAGTTGGGACGATTGAGTCGTCTGAAGCTCATTGATTTAAGCTTCAATTTCTTAAATGGTGAAATTCCCTCATGGTTTGGAAGGTTGGATAAAGTTTTACACTTGAATCTTCGAAATAACAATTTGACAGGTGCAATTCCTCCATCAATAGCCAACTTGTCCAATTTAGAGAACTTGGATTTGAATCATAATCTCATTCATGGAAACATCCCACATGAGATAAGTAAATTTCTTAATTTGAGGATACTTCGTCTGGCTTCTAACCAACTTTCTGGTTCCATTCCTGCTGTCATTTATAATATTTCCTCTTTGCGGATGATTTCTGTAGCATCCAACAATCTATTTGGCAGTTTACCAAAACATATATGTCGTCATCTTCCTAATCTTGTGGCACTTTATTTGGATGGAAATGAGTTTTCAGGTCAAATTCCAAGTATAGGTGAATGCAAGAATCTTCAAGGGCTACAATTAAGCACCAATAGATTCAATGGCAGCATTCCAATGAATATCGGAAGTCTAACCAAACTCAGGATACTGTTTTTGTATGACAGTAATTTGGAAGGTAAGCTTTTCTCTTTGGATATTTTTCTTTGATTGAAACAATTGTTTTTATAAAAAATAGAAATAACATTTTTAGGATGGAAACTAACTATCCGAATCTTAAAAAGGCTTTCAAACTATGGTTCATAATTCTATATCAAGATTAAATCATGTATTAAATTATATATTAGCATAAGTTAAAGGTTTAATAATAAATTTGACCACTAACGTTTGTATATTTTGTCAAAATGATCCTAATTGTATTTTTAAACCTTTTTTTCCATCAATCTTTGTTTTTTTTTTCAATATTCTTTTTCTAATGGATTTAATGAAACTACCATTAAAAAAGTTAACAAAGGATGGTGTGAAATTTCATATGTGGAATATTTTTAATGAGATGTAATTTATTACTTACGTAACCTAATAAGATAAATACATGTGGAAAATAATAAAACGAATAATACATTAAATTAAAAAATAACCCTTAATTTAAAAAAATAAATGTAATTATCTAAAAAAATTAACTCAGGAGAAAAACTTTTCAGTAAACAAACGTAAATAAGATTGAATCATTGAATTTATTCATTAAAATTGTCAGGAAAAAAGCAAGTTGAAAAAAAAGAATAAAGGTTAATGGCAAAAAATGACTCAAAAATACAATTAGAGTCATTTTAACAAAATATGCAAGCGTTAGTGACTAAATTTATCATTAAGTGTTAAAAATAAATAGTATATAAAATTAATAGCTAAGAAAAGCTTAAGTTTTAGCTTAATTGGTAAAAAATTCTGTAAAATAAATGAATAATTACTCTAATTAAAAACAACACACAATTAATTTCTTCATAAAGAAACTAGCAATTAATTAAGCTTTCCAAATTATCTTTTCGATTGATGCTCCTTATGCGATGTGCACCTGGCAGTTGTGAAAAAAAAAAGGAAAAAAAATCCTTAAAAAATTATAAAAATAAAAAAATTTAAAACATTAATTAAATTATAAAAAATATTTAAAATTAAAAAAAATTAAAAAGTACTAAAGATCTTAAAAAATATATAGAAAACTATAAATTTTATAATAAAAAAACTATAAAAAATTATAAAAACATGTCAATTAACTCAATAACTGAAGCTGATGTAACTTACAAATCATGTTTAAGTGTAATTTTTGGGTGGAATGTTTGATCCAAATAATTTCTCAAAAATTGTATTTTTTTTTATATTTGTGTTCTGAAAATATGTTTTATTTTTGGATCTTAGTATTATAAAAAAAAATCTAAAAATACCATAAAAATCTAGAAAAATAAAAATTTTGTAATTTTCTAAGAATGCCTAGAACTTTTTTTAAAAAAAATAAAAAATAATATTATTATTAATTTAAAATCATAAAAATATATCTAATTACTAAAAATGCACGACTAGCTTCAATATAAACATAAAATCAAAAAAAAAAGAAAAAAAAACCTATAACATGCCGTGTCATCAAAGTGTTCATATTCAGAGGCGAAGCTAGGGGCTGGCAAGGCCCCGACCCTCCCTAAAATGAAAAATTATTATTTAGGTCCTTTAAATTTTTTTAAAAATTTAAATTAGTAAATATAAAATTACATTTTGACCCCATAAAATTATAAAAACTTGATTTAATCTTTTAAAAATTATAAAGATATAGACTATAAAAAATTAAAATTTCATTTGGCCACCTAAAAAATTATTCTAACTTCGCCCCTATCCATATTAATGGTCACATCATCCAATTTCAACTTTAGTAGCCACATAAATTTGTCGCATTAAGGTTTCAATGAAAAAGATAATTTTTAAGGCTTAGTTGGTTGCTAATTTTCGATTAAAACCTCAAATGAGTGTTATTTTTTATTGTTACCTATAATTGCTTTTTAATTAATATGAAACTTAATAATGGAAGTGTTTACTATGATGGCTACTATGGCTTGGCATTGTGAAATTTGTGCAAACAAAAACACAAATAACACCAAAATTTATTTACATAGTTGGATTTTTTTACGTTTGCGAAACTTAACTTAGTGAGTAATTTCACTATCTTTAATCCATAATACAACAAGTTATTTACACTCTATCACTCCCTAAGCATAGAGACATCACCTTTGTGCTTAAAGACTAGAACACTCACCTCCAAATCTTCTCATTGAAAACTTGGACAGTAAACACTCAACAATATTTACATTGTAAATAGCTATTGCAATATAAACATTCAAAGCACAATCAATATAAACATTCATATGAATCCAATCCAATCATCAAAAGCTAAGAATTGGTTTTCATAGATGGACAATAATATGTTTGATATAACAACACATTAACAAGTTTAAAGATTTTTTTCATTAAATTGTCAAACCAAATAAGACAAATAATAAACTGTCTTAGTAACAGCTTGCAGTGAGCACTATCGAGTGCCTCTCAATTTCATTCAACACATTTTACCTCAACATTTTCGATTAAAGGCACTAGTGATTATTGATTTATTTTTAAAAAAAAAAGATTCTTTTTATCATTTAAGCCTTGGTAGATAAATAATAAAGTCTAAACTCAAGGTAGGTATGTTAGTTTAAATCAAATTCATTTATCACTAAATTAAATCTTTATTCTTAAAATAATGATAACAAATTATTTATTTTAAATGAAAATCATAATTGTTATCTTTGGGTTTTAGTTGACATGTGAAAGGGTTACTAATAATACATGTTTAAGATTAAGAGGCTTCATTATTGTTTTTGTAATGTAGTATAGAAAAATACAAATAGTAATGTACCACGAGAAAGATAGAAGCTTTGTAGTCTTCTTTACATGCATTTCCATTTATAACTCAAATCTCTTGGTATTCCTTCCCTTTTATTTTGAACATTGGGAAAATTAAGAAATCGATTGCAACTTAGTAGCCTCATCTTATTATTACAATATTGAGAAAGCAAATAGCTTTATGATACTAAATTGTTGCTTTATAAATTGCAGGTGAAATTCCACAAGATATTAGAAATCTTCAAAAGTTGGAGATATTTGATGTCGGTAGGAACAATTTATCTGGTAATCTCAATACATATAGTAGCAACTTAATTAAGCACTGTATTTCCAAACCTCTTTCATTTTATTAAAATGGAATCCTTTTGCGATACAATCTGCTTTTTAATTAGACTTTTACTTTTTTCTACTTCCATTTTCTGAATTTTCTTCATAATTCCACCTTTCTTTTTGCCCCTTTCTCATTTCTTACTCATTTTTACAAGAACTACATCTTCAGTGTCTTCAAAACTTTGCACTTCTTTACACAAATCTTCGAAGTGTCGATTCGACATGTTGGCCTCATTAGCAGATAAGCCTACATCAACTTCTAGATTGGTCTTTTCAACAACTAATTCTTTTGTGGCTTCCACTTTATCTTTCATCATAAGGCCCATTCACCTTGACATCGGTGACATAGCCAGCAAGATGTTAATTTAATCCTTCCCCAAATTCCTATCTATTTGCATTAATCACCTCGATTGTGGCATCATCTGCTTTGGCCTTCTTTGACTGTTCATTTTCTTTTTCTTTTTTTGTCTAATCCTTCACCATTTTTACAACCCAACCTTTCCTCCTACTTGGTCACTTATTATCTCCTTGGGCTTTAGGATGAGCTTGGTCAGAACCGATCTCTTGTCTTTGGATACCCTTAACTTTTTCTTTTGAGAAAACTCTTCTCCAGAACATCCAGCTTTAAAAACATTTACTCCAATCATGAACCCCCACAACCAAGTTTTGTTAAATTAAACTATTAATATAAATTAAATTTGACAATTATTCTCATATTAGAGCATAAACTTTATTTTGTCAAGTTAGTCTCTAAACTTGACAATTGTCTCTACATCAAGACTTGAACTAAACAATTGTTTCCACATTAATAAACTTTTTTTAAGGAAATATCAAAGATTAATTTGGACAAAAAAAAAATTCAAACTCGTCTCAATTAGTGTATTAACCTTAAATTAAATTTTCGTTTGCATTTTTTATTCGAAATAAAAAAAAAGTAAAGAAAATTAATGACCTAGTAAAGCCTAAGATAAAGCTTGATTGTTCAAGTTTCCTTTGGGTTTTCTAGTAGTAAGATGTAAATTTAATTGATTCAAAATGGGATAAATAATAAAATAGATTAAGCTATTAGCTACTAAATAATTATTTCTATTCATTTTTATTTTTTCTATCTTCTATTTTACTTAAACATATTTTTTAATTAAAAATTATAAGAATTTTATTAGGTTTAAACAGTATCAATTTTAATTTACGTACGCTCTAATTCAAGTACTTGTTTAATATGCCAAATTTATTTTGAAAATAAATTATATAATAAGTTTAAAATGAAAAAAAAATATTTTCTTTATTTAAAACAAATAAATTGTTATATAATAACTATGAGGATGCTACATTAATCAACTTTTTGGTTCCATTTACTTCAAATGTATACGTCATCATCTTCTTAATCTCGGGGGGCAGGTCAAATTCCACTAAGAATAGATGAATGCATGAATCTTCAAAAGTTTTATTTAGACGGCAATAGATTCAATGGCAGCATTCCAAAGAGTATTGGAAATCTAACCAGGCTCACTTATCTATATTTGGGAGAGAACAATTTGAAAGGTAAGACTTTCGCTTTTGATATTTTCTTTCTTTCAAATAAGATAGAAAAAACTAACAACCGAGATTGATTATTCTATATAAAGGCTAAGTTATGTATTAAAACATGAATTAAATTTTAATCTATAATTATCCATTCAAAATAATTAGTAGTAAAGACAACTAATAACCAAGCTTGATTATTCTAATTCCATGGGATTTTCTAATGATAATTTGTAATTTTTATTGAGTCAAAATTGGATAAATAATAAAGTAAACGCTTAAACCCCTTTAAAGAATGTTAGTAATTACACTAACCTTTCAGATATTTTTTTCCTCAACCAAATTGATTTTTTTTCAAAGCAAAACCTTTAATGAGGTTACAAGAATAAACACCTTAAAACATAAAGCTAATGAAACACAGCTACTGAAATCTCTTTTAAGAACTATTTCCATACACAAAATAAATCAATCCATGGAGTAACACATCAAGTAAACACCCCTTCACTCTTAGCTAACATCATGCATGTGTCACGAGATTAGACTTTTAATCTCGCAATTCGTGCAATCTTAGATAATTCTATTGTTTCACATATTCCATCAAGTGAGGATTCTTACAAAATTCCTCCAAGACACCAATTTATATAGAGGAAGCAACACAAAGCCAAAAGAATGCTTAAAGATCACAAAATAGCCATAAAAAACAATGCACAAGAAGTGTTTGAGTAAATGCTCTCAAAGAATTCTATTACTCTAATAATTCAGGATAAAATGGATGATTTGCAACTGAGGGGGATGCTCTCCCCCAAATCTAGTGGTCTAGCTAAATTTACATCAACAGACGAGATGAAGTATATCCCTACAATTAAGGAATTTACATGATTTATACAATCAAATCAAATCTTATTAGATATTATTTCTTTCAATCTTTTAAGATTAATTTTCCTATTTACCAAGGTAGCCTAATTTTCTATTTATGCTTCATTGGGCCACCTAGGCTTCAAATAGGTTGACTTCTTCATCAGTTCTTTGAATCAGACCAGTTCTCGTGGGTTAAATGATCCCCATCTAACCGATAAACCTCCATGAGATACATTCTGAGCGATGGTTATTGTAATATCCCAAAAATTTTTACAGTAAAATATTATCCGTATTATAGTAAAATAAGGAAATAAAGTGACAAAAAGGGAAATTTTGAGTTATGTCAATATAGGGAAGTATATTATGATATATTAATTCAAGAAAGAACTAAATTGTAAAAGTGAGAAAAGTTTTGTTGCACAAGAGTAAATACTTAAAATTTGAGGGGTTAAAGTGTAAATATGAAAAAGTTGAAGGACCAATAGTGTAAATATTTTAAGGGTGGAATCATCTAGAAATTAAGGAAAATGGATGAATTAGGACCAAATTGAATAGATGAAGAACTATGAGGGACTAAATTGCAATTTTACCAAATTAAATGATGACTCAAGGATAGAATTTTAAAAGATAATGAAGGGCAGAATGGTCAATTGGAAGAGAGAGAAATCTAGAAAGCAATGATGATGTTGGAGATATTTTAGATTAAATAAATAAATAATAGTTTATTAATATTTTAATTTAATTTTTAAATGATATTTGATTATTTTATTATTATTTTACTTAGTATATATAAGGAAAGAAAGATGAAGAATGATCATATTTTTTTCCATGCACCCAACGTATGAAGAGAAAAGGAAGAAAGAAACTTTCGTTTCTTTACAATTTGGTCCTTCCACCAAAAATTCACCATTTTCACCTAGAAATCAAAAGAATTTCCATAACTACTAAGAGAGAAAAATGCTAAGGAGACCATGGGGAGTTAGAATATCAAGTTGGATTCAAGAATAGAAGCTGGAGGAGAGAGAAAATCAAGTTAAAGATTAGTATCAATAGAACAAGGTAAGTACATCAAGATTTCAATATGTTTTTAAGTTTGTTATTATTGACAAAGCATGGAAATAATATTATAGTAGAGTTTTCTTACATAAGGTCCTATGTTCTTGATATGTTAGTGAAGAGAAAATAAGAGAAAGTGATGAGAAATGGTGTAGAAAAAGAAAATAAGGGTGTTATAACATGGTAATTAATATCTTGTACCAAAACAGTTTTGGATAGCAGCAGTAGTCTAACTTTTAAAAATCATCAAAAATTTTAGAAATCGAATTATAGGATGAATAAAGTATGAAATTAAATCTTATTGAGTCTAGTTTCTTATAGAAGAAATTATGTAAGTAATGGAATTGTAAATCATGAGATATAATCAATTTTGTGAGACAAGGTCAGAATGATTTCGGGTTCCCCTGTTCTGACTTTTGAAAATCATCAAAAATTGGATAAAAATAATTATGGACTTAAATTTATATGTTTAGAATCTTGAATGAGTCTATTTTCAAGAGAAATAAACGGGAACATCATTAGAATTCTGTACGAGGAGATAATTAATTTTTAGTGAAGAAGGGTCAGGACTGTCAGACAGCAGAATAGGGGTAAATTTAAAGAATAAACTGTACTTATTGGCTAAACCAAAAATTCTGAAAATTTTATGGTAATAATATATACGAGTCTAGTTTCAGGGAAAATTAGCAGATATTAATTTGGAGTTCTATAGCTCCAGATATAAATGATTTAGTGACTATGACACAAATGGACAGCTTGAATATTCATAAAAGTAAATAATAAAAATTATAGATAATATTACTTACAAGTGTGTTAAATACATTAAGGATGTGGAATGGAGAGGAGGAGGAAAATATGTATGAATATTCATCTAACATGGCTAATTTGCATGTTTTAGGCTCAGGGACTAAATTGAATAAAAGTAAAACTTTATTGGTAATTTTGTAAAAATCTTAGAAATGATCAAATTGCATGAAATGAACTATTTTATTATTTAAATTACAAAATTGAATGAAATTATTAATTTAGCTCAAGATCGGGAGAAAACATGTTTTAGGGATTAAATTGAAAAGTGTTGAAATTATGGAAAATTCTGATATTTTATAGAAATCATGGACTGTTATCAATATATATGAGAATAATAGCTGGAAATAAGGATTAAATTGCAAGAATTTTATTTTCCTAACCCTAAGGATGAAATCGTCATTAAATAAAAGTTTAGGGGCAAAATGGTAATTTTGTCTAGAGCATTAATTAAATACATTAGAATATGAAATGAATAAAAATGATGATCAAATTTATTTATAAAGATCCGGACGACTCAAATAATAGATTTGATCGTGGAAAAGAAAAGATATCGGACTAATAAAATTATAAACACAAACAAGTAATGAGGTAAGTTCATGTAACTTGAATTATATTCTTAAATGCTTGAAATGCATGTTTTTTATATGAATATGATTTGAATGTTCATTATATGAAAATTTATGAAATACTGACATATTGATAAAAAGGGGAAGAAATCCCGGTTGAATGAAAGAAACATTCGATGGATCTTTGAAAAGGAATTGACGATAAAAAGGATCTAGCCCGGACGGGTGATCCTATCCTGATATAGCCCTCCCGAAGAATATGTGGAAAATGGATTTAGCCCGGACGGTAATCCGAATTAGGGTCTGAATTTAGCCTGGACTGGTAATTCAGATCCAAGCTCATTAGAGTAATTGTCGTTGCAGGGGATTTAGCCTGGACTGGTAATCCCGACAATACTCTATGCACTACAGCAAAACAGGGTTTTAACGGTGTTTTTAGTGGTGTTTTTGGTAAAAACGCCGCAAATATTATACATTAGCGGCGTTTGAACCAAAACGCCACTATAAGTCGAGAAATAGCGGCGTTTTTCTGAAAACGCCGCCAAAAGTCCGAGAATTAGCGGCGTTTTTCAAGAAACGCCGCCAAAAGTCTGAGAATTAGCGGCGTTTTTCAAGAAACGCTGCCAAAAGTCTGAGAATTAGCGGCATTTTTCCAAAAAAGCCGCCAAAAGTCTGAGAATTCGCGGCATTTTTCCAAAAACGCCGCCAAAAGTCTGAGCATTAGCGGCATTTTTCTAAAAATGCCGCCAAAAGTCTGAACATTAGCGGCGTTTTTACCAAAACGACCCCAAAGGTCTGAGCATTAGTGGCGTTGTTGGAAAAACGCCGCTAAAAGTCTAAGAATTAGCGCCGCCAAAATACTGAGCATTAGCGGCGTTTTTAGGGAAAACGCCGCCAAAAGTCTGAGTATTAGCGGCGTTTTTGGGGAAAACGCCGCCAAAAGTCTTTTTTAAATTATATTTTCTTAGTTAAGTTTTAAGGGTTAGTTCTTATTTTTTGGGTTTACGGTTTAATATTTAAGGTTTAAGGTCTATGGTTTAGGGTTTAAGATTTAAAATATTAATTTTATGGTTTAAGGTTTTGTTATTTTGGGTTTAAGGTTTAGTGTTTAGTGTTTATGATCTTAATGTTTAGCGGTATTAAGGGTTTATGGGTTTAGGTTTAAGGGTTCATGGTTTATGTTTTTGTGGTTTAGGGTTTAAGGGTTTAAGGGTTAGTGGTTAGGGGTTTAGTGTTTGTGATTTATAGTTTTTGGTTTAGGGTTAGGGGTTCATGGGTTTATGTTTTGGGGTTTAGGGTTTAATATTTAAGGTTTAAGGTCTATGGTTTAGGGGTTTTATGATTAAAGGTTTAGGGTTTAGTATGTTAATGTTATGGTTTAGGGTTTGTTATCTTTGGTTTTTAGGGTTTACTATTTTAAATTTTGTTATTTAATTAGGGTTTAGTGTTTAAGGTTTAAGATCTTAGTGTTTAGCGGTATTATAAGGTTTAAGGGTTAGTGGTTAGGGGTTAGGGTTTAAGGGATAGGGGATAAGTTAAGGGTTTATGCATGGTTTGTGGTTTATGGTTTATGTTTAGGGGTTTAGGCTAGGGTTTTTGTTTTGTGGTTTCAGCTATATATATAGTTGATTATTATATTTTTTTGAACCAAAAAACCTTCCACACGCGCGTTTAAAAAAATGTTAAATCTCATTTTTAATAGGAATGTAATTGTAAAATTAATTTTTTAATGATACTGACATGAAAACCTACAAGGTAATCCACATAACATGATACTATTTTTTTATATGTTAAATTAAAAATTATATAATTCTTCAAAATTATCTTGTCTGCTTTTCAAGTGTTTCAAAATTAAAAATTATCTTGTCTAGTTTAGGGTATAGTGTTTACGATTTTGTGATTTAGTGTGGGTTTAGGCAGGTTTAGAGTATAGGGTTTAAGGTTGAGTGTTTGTGGTTTAGGGATTTAAGGATTTAGTATCTAGAATTTAGGGTTTAATGTTTATAAGATTAGGGGTTTATGGTTTAGAGTTTAGGGTTTGAGATTTAGGGTTTAGGGTCTGATTTTGTGGAGAACGGTGCCGTTTTGCTCATTGTATTCTGATCCATCATCGAAGTGCTATCATGAATTATTTTCAAAAAATCATGCACTCTTTCATCATTTTCGAACTATATAATTTATATGTTATAAATGTTATAAATGATTTATATAATAAATAATTTACTATATAATTTATATGTTATGAATGTTATAAATGATTTATATGTTAAAAATATATGTTTTTAATTTATATAATAAATAATTTACTATATAATTGTAAAAGAGATAATTTTAAATTTAATATATTAAAAATATCATTATAGTTTAAGTTATTTAATAGATAGTAGATAAACTTTTTATATATTAAAATTTAAAAAAAATGTAAAATGTAAAGTATTAGCGGCGTTTATATGAAAAAACGCCACAAAAGTGTTAGTAATGTAAAACGGCGTCGTTTTCTGTTTAAATTGTCATCCCATTAGCGGCACTTTAGATAAAACGCCACTAAAGCTTAACAATACTGGCGTTTATCCTTAAAACGCCACAAATTTTCATGTGAACGTCGTCGTTTTGTTACGGGAAATTTATCCTTACCAAAATCCCTAAGTGAATTTTTACTATGTCATTTCCCCATTCATCGACTTTCTTCCCTAATTCCCCAACCCCAAATCCCTTTCCTTTTTCCCTATTTCATTTTCAGCATATCCCTAACTCTTCTCCCAAGTGTTTCTTCCTATTTCTTCCTAAGTGTTTTTATTCACGAATTCAGCTCCCCTTCTCCCAAATCCCTAACTCTTTTCCCTTTCCTATCGTCTCGCTTCCTCGAATTCATCTAGCTTTCAAGCTTCCAACTTTCCCCGAATCTCCAAGGCTGAAACCGATGTGGGTATGTTGTTTAATCTTATATTTTAACGTTAATATTAAAACCAATTTTAGTTATTGCTTTAACTAACGGGGAATACCGGTGAGTACCGATACTTTTCTATTTTGACTGGGGAATATTTCAAAAAGGTTTCTCAACCTGAACTTTTCTATATTGCCATATCAAGCATGAATAGTTTGGAATATGCTTTTGTTCTTCTTCCATTTTTTATGACCGAAACTTCTTAAACCAATTTATTATTTGAAATGTGAGGTGGATCGGCTAGCTTAGCAATAGATGGTGTTTATTTGCTGCCAATGTTATGAGTCTATGGGAAGTACAAATAAAGTAGGGCTAGGGAGTGCTAATCAAAAAGTTTCTCAAGTCTCAAAGTGTCCTTTTTTTTATATTCCCATTTTGAGTGAAAAATTTTAGAATATGTTTTTATGATTTTGCCCTTCTTTTATGATAGAAAATAAAAAACTGATTTCACTTCTTTATAGGGCTGAAGCCTTCTGAATTATATGGGAAGTATACATGGAAGATAGAGAAATTTTCACAGATTAACAAAAGAGAACTTCGCAGTAATGCATTTGAAATTGGTGGCTACAAGTGGTATGGGGAATGATATTATTGGCTGTTATTTTCTAATTTGATTTCTCAAATTCATCATTGTCATTTTGGGATTCTTTCATATCTTATTGAAACTATCAACTACATGTGAAATGTATTTACTTGTACACTAGCAGATAATTCTTTTATGCTGTTTCCTTGTTTCTCATGAGGAAACATATCACAGTATGGCAGGGAAAATCATTTGTTTTATGTTCTTCTGTTTGTCGTGGTTGACAGGTACATTTTAATTTATCCACAAGGTTGTGATGTCTGCAATCATCTCTCATTGTTTCTATGTGTTTCTAATAACGACAAACTTCTTCAAGGTTTGATATTATCACTAAATTTCAATTTGGATTGACTATCATATTGTATTATGTTATTGGACTTATATGGTTCCTTTCCCTACCCCAAGACAGGTTGGAGTCATTTTGCACAGTTTACAATAGCTGTTGTGAATAAAGATCCAAAGAAATCAAATATTCAGGTTGGTTGGCTCAAATTTAGTTTAGTAGCACTAATAAAGATCCTGAACTACAAGTAACTTGTCGTGGTTTGCAGATACTTTACATCGATTTTGGAAGAGAGACCATGACTGAGGATGGAAAAAGTTTATGGAGCTCTCAAAACTTTCTGATGGATTTGTAGAATCTGACACACTAATCATAAAAGCTCAAGTTCAAGTAATTAGGTAATCAGTAATATCTTGATTAACAAAACTCTGCCTATGGTGCTTTGGTCAATGCTTAACAACCGTTTCTTTCATCCTGATCTTTAACATAGCCTTTATAACTAAATGCTTTGAATTTCCTTTGGATGTCTATATGAGTAGTAGCATTACACATAAACTTTAAGGCATGGAAAAGAGTGAGGATGGAAAACTTCTCACTCTAATGGTTAAGATATAAACTAAGAAGGTGGTTATGAATCTTAACCATTTGATTAACAAATTTTCCATCCTCCATGCCAAGCAAAGCCTAAATATTGTTGTTCTTCATGCTTATCAACACAACTTTAGGATTCTCAGTTTTCAACAAATATAAGACTTCGGGGTGAAATGGTTGATTCATAATTGTTTCAATTCAGCCATTGTTCATATCTTTGATGATGAAGTTTGCTTAGTAATGATGTCATTATATTTTAATGTTATTCATAATTGTGCAATGTCCCGCCGGGAATGCTGAGGTACCAGTGGGAAGATACAGTTAGATTTTGGAATTCAAAAAAAGGAGAGGTATTACGTACTTTCAAACTCTTCTAAATTGTTTGGTTTCTAGTATTTACTATATACATAATAATAATTACTCAATGTAGGACCGTGAACGTGTTGGAACAAGTAGTAGACAGAAACAAAAATTCACACACACGGCAGGGTCGAGAAGTTTTGCTCGCGTAGCTGAGGCCGAGGTATTATAAATTTATTAATTTTATCAATTTACGATGAGTCTCTACTACTAAATAATATTTTTATTACTATATTGTAGGAAGTCTCGTCTGGTCAAAAAGTTAGTCGCCTTTAGCTTTTTGACATTACGCATAGGAAGAAAGATGGATCCCCAATGACATCCGAAGCCGGAAAAATTATGGTATATTAACTTAATAAAATTTGATTTGTTCTAAATTATGTTGCATTCTTTTTTAAATAATGTTATGTTATTTTCTATTTTTTTTCATTATATTTCGTTTCTAACTCTTTCATTTATTTTTTAGGAGAGACTAAAGGAAAAGAAGGAGGAGTGCAGGCGATCGCTTGATCGATAGTTCTGTTAATCATGAGGACATTGATAACAGAATTATTAATGAAGTTTTGGGTCCTGAGAGGTATGGTTGGGTTCGATTTCAAGGATCTGGTGTTAACCCGACCCAATATTTTGGATCCAGCTCCCAACAATACATGCCTTCCGGAAGTCAAGCTCAAGCTGAAGTTCAGAGGTTAAGAGATCACTAGCTCGGATGCAAGCGAGCACAGTTGAGCAAATTGCGAGAGGTTCAAAGAAAATATGAAGAACTCCAAAGAACAACTTCTAGCCGATGCAAAGAGAGAGAGAGGCAGGCAGCAATGCGAGAGCAATGCAGAGAAGTGAGAGAGGCAGAGCAGAGCGAGAAGTATGATGAGTCTGCGACTACGCTTTCAACAAATGATGAAGATGTTTCAAAGATCGCAGCAATTACTTCTTTAGATATTTATTTGATTGTTCTGACGATATTTTTAACATTTTTACATTGAATATTATTGTAACAATATACTTAGTTATACTTTATTTATTAATGTAAATCATATATCTTTCATTGAATTTAAAGTATTATTTAGGTTTAATGTTATTGGTTGGATTTGTATGTCATATTTGCTGTTATTGGTTGAATTTCTAATGCAGGAGGGTTCGATATTGGTTAAAATGCAACGATTTCAATCTGTAAATTTAGCGGCGTTTTTGTGGAAAGCGCCGCTAAAGGACTCTACTTTTGGCGGCATTTGTGGAGAAAGCGTCGCTAAAAGGTCTGTACTTTTGGCGGCGTTTTTGGTGTAAGCGCCGCTATAGGTCTGTACTTTTAGCGGCGCTTTTCCGGAAACGTCGCTAAAGGTCTACACCTTTAGTGGCGTTTGAGGGTAAAAACGCCGCTAAAGGTCTACACCTTTAGTGGCGTTTTAGGGTAAAAACGCCGCTAAAGGTCTACACCTTTAGCGGCGTTTTCCTTTCAAACGCCGCTAAAAGTGATGACTTTTAGTGGCCTTTTTTTCACATAAACGTCACAAAAATTTGCGGCGCGCTTCTTACATGGCGTTTTTCTGGCGCTTCTAAAAGCGCCGCTAAAAGAAAAAAAAAACGCCGCTAAAAATCTGTTTTGCTGTAGTGATGAGTTTATATTACAGAGATTTAGCTGACCGTAATCCCACCGTAAGGATGAGGTTCGCGAGTGTACTCTACGATATGAAATGTGTAAGACCATGGTTGAAAGATACCTTGGCAACTTTGATATGAAATGTGTAAGACCATGGTTGAAAGATACCATGGCAACTTTGATATGAAATGTGTAAGACCATGGTTGAAAGATACCATGGCAATGTGATATGAAATTAACAAGACCATGGTTGAAAGATACCATGACAACATGACAGAAAATGAGTAAGACCATAGTTGAAAGACACTATGGCATCATGTCAAAGACAAATAAGATCGTGGATGGGAGACGCTATGACATCTATTGAACAATTGATATTCGGGTAATATGTATCGGATGACGAATGGTTATATGAAATGGTTGTATGAAATGTTTACAAGAACTGGTCATATAGAAATATATGTACAAAATAGTTGTATGAAATAATTATGAAGATAGATAAACGAAATAAGAATAAGTACATGGAATATAATTTATGTTAAGTTTGATATAAACTTTACTTAGGAATAAATATACATAAAATATATGGAAATGATGGAGCATGAAATATTGATATAATGAAATGATTGATATACACTTATGAAGAAACGGTAAGAGAATGATATGTTTCATAACATG
Organism: Gossypium longicalyx; assembly: GCA_025698465.1. Classification (NCBI taxonomy): domain Eukaryota; kingdom Viridiplantae; phylum Streptophyta; class Magnoliopsida; order Malvales; family Malvaceae; genus Gossypium; species Gossypium longicalyx. Next base: position 44,190,546 of record CM046999.1, read on the forward strand.
TGCATATATGATTATCTTTGATATGTTGATTCAAGGAAATTATGTAAGTAAAGACAATTATTAAACTCAATTGTGACATGTCGAGAAAACAAGTATATCAATGTTGAATTTAGATGAAATATGTGCAAGTATACTAACAATGATGTTGTTTGACGCTTAGACAAGTGTTAAGCTATTGATTGAATGGTAACATGTTTAATTATAAGGAGCATTGAAATGGTAAGTACTTAGATGAAAATAAAATTTAAGATTTTGCGAAATCTTTTTTATGATGATCGATTTAATTCATTTGGTTTCTATTGTATGTTTGGGGCTTCGAGGCCCAATAGAGAGACGTTATGATTATTTTCAAAATATGAATAATAAATGACTCAGAATTTTCTGAAAATGTTCAGTAAACTCCGGTAATGCCTCGTACCCTATTTCAGTAATGGATACGGGTAGGGAGTGTTACAGTTATGGGCTTTGCACCTTGGCCTATGGCATTCTCCCCTATCCATTCTTGCAATGCCCTCGTTGCGCTCTCGAAATAGCATCGACTTGATTTTCTTTGGAACTTTCTTGATGATTTAGCTTTTTCTCGACTAGTCTCCTTATCAACTCATCCTACCCTTTGAAACTTTTGCCTCGACTTTCGTCGCCTCTTAGCTCGATCTGTTTCACTCATTGGTACATCTCACTCGCAAGAAGCCATTGCTTTCACTTGCCCCAGTTTTGACTTCCCTCGATTTGGGTCCTCTTGATCCACACAACTAGGCTTCGACATGCCCAAAGTCTCTTGACTTCCTCACTTCAAAATTTTGAAAGGGCTCCTAGGTTCTTGCCAGGACAATGGTAAGTCAAAATGTAAAACACTACCATAGTGTTTAAGATTTACCTCACTCGCTGTATTTACTCGTCTCGACTGTCCAGTTTGTCTCGTTACTTTCTCTTCGAAGTCTGATGCACAACCCACCTTTCCCTTAGGTGGTAGCTCCTCTAATAACTCAACAGAAATGAGTCTCATTGATCCTAGCTTCAAAATTTGCACCGTTACTTTTTCCTTTAAGTCCGATGTCCTCTAAGTCCGATGCACAACTCACTTTTTCTTTGGGTAGAAGCCTTTCTGACGACTCAACAAGCTTCATCATTTTTCTCGAATTGAGCTTAATTGATCTTAGCTTTAATGTTTACATTGTTACTTTTTCCTCTAAGTCTGATGCATAACTCACCTCTTTCTTAGGTGGAAGCCTCTCCAACGACTCAATAATTTCTGTCGCTGCCTTTCCTTTAACCACGGCTAGCTTGGATTGCTCTGGATAGTTCCACAATTCATGCAGACCACAACACAAGAAGTATTTCACTTGCTTCTTATTGTTCCTCTTTGCCCTCTTAGCTTCGACTCTTCCCACGATCGAACCAAGTCTCATGGGCTCCCTATTTGAACCATCATCCCTTTCGATGACAGATTTCTTTGAACAGTTTTGCAACTTACACAAACCACCACATAAGAAGCACTCCACTGATTTCGTCTCTCTCTCTTTAGCATTCTTGGCTTTAACACCACTTGTGCTCGACCAGTCTTTCTGACTTGTCATTTCTTGAAAGCACGAATCTTTTTGGACATCTCTTTAATATATGTGAATTATCGCAAAAAAATTATCTCACCTTACTCATCTTTTCTTTCGTGTTGTTGCGTTTCTTCTTCCTAACTCATGGTTTCCTATTACCACCATTGTCGTTGCCATTGCCACTATCTTCCTCGTGGTTCCCCCCATATAAGCCTTTTTTTTAGACTCGGAAGACTCAAGCTTGTCTTTTCCTAAACCCAACTTGACTACGGGCTTCGCTACCATTATGGATTCTATAACTATTGGACTCCTCCATATTCCAATTCCTGTCTAACCCTAGCTTTAACCCATTTTTGAAGGTAATAAATGCCTCATTCTCGTTTACATATGAAATTTGAAGAATGAGTTCCTTGAACTCTTGCACATACTCCTCAATTGTGCCTCGTTGCATAAGTACAAAATCAATAAGAAACATGGTAGTAGTGTTTACCTTAATAGCATCATCCATGATGCCTTTGGCATGGAAGTATTGCTCCATCCTTCACAAGAAATTGTCCACATCGTATGCATACCTCATCTCTGTAAACTATTTCGACTTTGGGACATCTACCTAACAATCGAGTGTTGCACAAAACACTCCATTATCCACGGCTGCTCGAACAAGGCAAGCTCTCTCTCAAGCTCTTCAACTCTTGTTGTCAAGACTCTCATCCTAGTCATCGTTTCCTCCTTCAAAGCCATCACCATGGCCTCGAAAGCATCGTTCCTCTTCGTTAGCTTCTTCATAGTGGAATTGAGCAACTCTTGCACCTTTTCCACATTGGAACTGAGAGACATCAACACAAAGTCCCTAAGCTGCTCCTTCAAGTCGTCTATGTATCTTCGACCACATTAAGTGTCTCCCTCACATCCCTTACGGGCTCCTCAAGATTAACCACTCGTTCCTCTACTGCCAACAGTAAGTCTCTCAATAGGAATTTTTTTTGGCCCTCCTACGAGTCTCCATTGACCAATTCTGATCGACAACTTCTTTCGACATCTTAATGGTGCCTTCGTAACTTAAGCTTGGATACCAACTATCACAGGGCTAGACTTTTAGTTTCACAATCCATGCAGTCTTAGGCGATTCTATCGTTTCAAATATGCCTAAGTCAGCCAAACTCTATAAGGTGAGGATTCTCGCAAAATTCCTCCAATGCACCAATTTATATAGAAGAAGCAACACAAAGAGAAAAGATTGCTCAAAAAACAAAACAACCACAAAAAGCAATGTATAAGAGGCATTTGAGTAACTGCTCTAAAAGAAATCTATTACTCTAAGAATTTAGGATACAATGGATGATTTACAACTGAAGGGAGACTCTATATTTATAATTGAGCTCCCCCAAATCCAACGGTCTAGTTAAATTTACATCGACGAACAAGATGCAACATATCTCTATAATTAAGGGATTTACATGATTTACGCAATCAAATCAAATATAATCTTATCGTATATTATTTCCTTTAAGCTTCTAAGATTAGTTTCCCTATTTATTAAGGTAGCCTAATTTTTCATATCTACTTTTGTGGGCCACCTAGGCTTCAAATAGGCAGGCTTTTTAATTAGTTCTTTGAATCGGGCTAGTTCTCATGGATCAAATGATCCCCATCTAACCAATAGACCTCCATGGGATGTATTTTGTGTGATGGTTACGGGCTTTGCTCCTTGGCCCATGACACATGCCACCACAAAAATACCAAAATAACCATTAACACCTTATAAATCTCATAATCAAGTTCTCATCCATTGTCTCTACTCCTATTCCATTAAACTCGTTGACAATGTTTTAGGCAATTTGCCCTTCTTGCAACTCTTCATCGATTAGGCGTCTAACAGCCTCTAGCTTGGACCTATTGGGAAAAATAGGTTTGGAAAACGCTGGAAAAACTTGAGTTTTAAAAATTTTCCAAAACAAGATCTTGGTTGTGATATTTGAAGTAATAAACACTTAATCAAAATTGTACCTTTTCGATTCGTCTAGGATTAGTGCTTCGACCGAGTAGTCTTCTCCACTATCCTTAAGCTCACGTCTACCGAGTTTGGGCTCGTTTCGAATAAGAAAATTCTTCACAAAAATTACCAGTGTGGTAATTTTATAATTTTTCTAAACTTTTGAGTCAAGTTGTAAATCAGAAAAATATCTCTAGAATTTTTTTAGAATAATCTCTTTGGAGAATTTTCTCTCTATAACTTTCTCTTGAATTCAAGTGTGCGTAAATAATGACACAATGCTCACTTTATATAAAGAGAGTTTAGAGAGTTCAACTATGATTAAACTTAACCACTTTAATATTAAATTAATAAAATACTATTAAGATAAGTATTAGGGTTTAGAGTTTAGGGTTTAGAGCATATTGTCCATAACTTGTTTTGTCAAATTATCAATGGTGATTGCAAAAATAATATATATATTTCCTAAATTAATGAGTTAAAATTCAAATATAAAAATAGAGGGAGATATTATTTTTATATTTTTATAAGAAAATATCATTAAGAAATTAAAGAGTTAATAAACAAGCTTATAAATGAGTCAATAAATGAGCTTGTTCGTGAACATAAACAAAACGAACCCACCTTTATTCGTGTTTGTTCGTTTATTAAATAAATATAAATTTTTTGTTCATACTTATTTATTTAGCTTAATAAACAAATATAAACAAATAGTTCACAGACAGTTTATCGAATGTTTTATTCATTTATACTTCTTAAAAGGAAGTAATAATGTTTAATCTAAATTAATTAGGTTTTAATCCAACTAATTTCTTAGTCTTCTTTTCGTTCTTTCCCTTTTACAACTCAAATTTTCAGAACTCCTATCTTATATTTTGAACACCAAAAGAATTAGGAATTTGGTTGCAATTTAATTAAGCTAAAAAACATATTTTCTTGATGGTTAAAGTTACATATCGTGATTAAGTGTAATGATAAGATATATTATATTATCAAGAAAAGAAAATAAGTTTAAACTTTGAAAATAATATTATTGAAAGAGATAATTACAAACTTTGAATATGAATCATAAAACAAAAATATATAATAACTAAAAAAAAAAAAAAAAAACTCACATATCATACTTTCGTATGTAAACAAAGCCAAACAATTCACTTTTTATTAATAAAAACAAAGACCAGAACAACTGGATACAAAATTGGATAGAGTTAAAAAAAACTCTGTTCTCTTAGTTTCGTCTTTAGAAATAATTGCTCACTACCCCCTTCTTCCTTCTCAGTGCCAAAACCTCACCAGATCAACCCTATTTTCAATGCAATTTAGCAGCTTTATAATATTAAATTGTTGCTTCTTATTATGCAGGTGAAATTCCATTGGAAATTGGAAATCTTCAGAGATTGGAATATCTTTCTACCAGGCACATGAGACTTGTTGGCTCAATCCCGGCTTCCATCTTTAACATTGCTTCTTTGAAAGATATTCAGCTCCAAGACAACAGTTTATCTGGTAATCTTGAAAAAATTATTTCATTATTTTTATGTTTGAAGTTTTTTTTTTAATCTTAATTTCTAAAAGAAAATATAGTTCCGTTAAATATTATAAAATTAAATAATAATAATAATAATAATTTTGAGACAATGTATTTCCAAACCTCCATCATTTTATTGAAATAGAGTGCTTTTGTCACGACAATGTTTCTTGGGCCAGTTCTGTATTGCTTTTCAAAAGCAATTCTGGCTTTAAAAACATTTCTGAAAGAAAAGTTGTATAGAACAAGTTGCTTTTGGTTGAATTTTTTAATGAGAAGTTCAAATTTTTAGTTTTTCCTCTCCTAAAAGTATTTTTAGTACTTAATTACTTTTTCACCCCTCCAATAATATAGTACTTCCTTTTTTTTTCTTGGTACTTAATTACAAATGTGTTAAAATCATTAATTAAAAATAAAAAATATTTTTTAAAATATTAATAATAAATATTTAATAGTATATTTAAATATTTAAAATATAATTTATATATTCTAATTAAATTTTATAAATAATTAATATCTATTGCTTAAAAATATTTAAAATTTATATTTTATATATTAAAATATTAACAGGAAATTATAATAAATTTTTTATATTCTTACTAAAATATAATAATATTAACTAATTTAAATATTATTTAAATACATATTTGTTACTTGATAATAACATGTCTAAAATGGATATTTTATTTCTCAAAAGTATTTTTTTGACAGCAATGCTAAACACTCAAATTTTAAATTAAAATTTTTAAAAATATTTCTCAAAAGTACTTTCCCACAATACTTTTAAAAAGTATTGTCAAACTAACTCTTAACTGACTTTTTACGCATTCCCAAGCAAATAATCGGATGAAAAAACAAACAAACAAAAATTGCTTTTTCTTTTTACTTTATATATCTTAACAAGTTATGTGTAAACTCCAAGTTATAAGCTAGTCTTTATATATTTTTACTACCCACAGTTATCACAGTTAAATTTTTTAAAAAAGTAATTATTTTAATATTTTATATCAGCTTTTCATTTAGTATACTTCTTTTTTTTTTATTAAATTATTTCTCTAGAACAACATATGGTCTAAATTTTTAGATAAAATTATAGTTATTTTATATAAGCAAGTAAATTAATTATCATTTGTTAAATGAAAATGATTTAATTAAAATATTATTTTAATAAAATGATTAATTTTCAGGTGAAAGTTTCTATTAATCATATTTTATTAAATAAAAATAATCTTCAATAAGTGAGATTAAATATATCAATTCAAGAAACTACTAAGTTCCTTAATTAAATATTCTACTATAAATTTAGAACATCATAAACTTATAAATTAATTACTTGAATTTAGTGACTAATGCTAAATTAATTAATTTAATTTGATAACTCATATTGATTAATTGAACTTGTTAGATTTATAAACTTTATATTTAATGACGTGAAAGAATGTAAAATAAAAGATGCACCAAAGCAATAATACATGCACCGGTTATACTTCTTCTAATTTTGTGGATTCGATTCTCACGTTCTTTCTTTTTTTAACATAATTATCACTTTTTTATTTTATTTTATGGAGATTCAATATTTGAATTCCATAATAAACTTACAATGATTATTTCTTTATAACAATATGTTGTTGTAGGTGTATAACAACCATCTCTTTATAACAGAAAAATTTAGACAAAAAAAATGAAAATATTATAGAGAGGATTATTCTTCTATATTATACATACATACAATCTTAAATACAAAAACTTTTGTTACTTTTCAATTTTCATGTGAATCCTGATCTTTCTTTTCAAACAATGACATTTCATATAAATTTTATTGTATTTTTCATTTCAATTTTGACAACTTTTTTTTTTATCTTATTTCATTGTATTCATTCACCTCAAAACACGATAGAATTTATCATATTTTTCACTTAAATTCTGAAAATGAAGTAACATATTTCTCTCCTTTTTTTTTTTTTTTTTGTATTTTACTGCATTAGCGTGAAGCCTTTTAATCATTATAAATACGAAACAAATAAAACAAAAAGATCTGAAGTTGTTTTAGATTTATTATGGCTAAAGAAGGCTTCATGATTCTCCTTACCCATATCGGTATATGTAAGTATTACCTTCATAAAATCATGTAAGCACAACAAAGAATCTCAATTATTTTATTTCATATATTAAAAGATTATAATTTGTTGATTTGTAGGTAAATTACCATGCATGAGCGCTCTTTCAAATCTTGAGGAGCTTTACCTATGGGGCAATACTCTTAGCGGTCTTCTAAGCTCAGAATATTTGAATTGGAACTAAACTTATTCTCTGGCCTTATTCCAAATGCACTCGGTAATTTGAAATCCCTTGAGATATTGAGTCTTTGGTCTAATAATTTGACCACCAAAACTTCAACTCATGAGTCGAGCATTTTCAATTCCTTGGAAAATTGCAGGTACCTGAGATTTTTAGTTCTATCGTCCAACCCATTAAACTGCGTTCTTCCAACTTCACTCTCAAACCTCTCCAAATCACTTGAAGAATTTAAGGTCGAGGCTTGCAAAATTAGAGGCCGCATTCCCGTTGAAATTGGTAGTCTAAATAATGCTATATCTTTAGACTTTTCTAACAATGAGTTGGGTGGATCTATTCCAAGAACAATAGGAAGGTTAAAAAATATCCAACTTTTGGATTTTACTGGAAATAAGCTACAAGGCCCTATCCCACATGAACTTTGTGGCCTAAAGAGATTATACGGGTTATCATTAGCTGCTAATGAGCTTGATGGACCTTTACCCGCATGTTTGGGTGATTTGATTTCTCTGAGAAACGTAGATCTACCCTCCAACAAATTGCATTCATCAATACCTTTTAGTTTTTGGAGCTTGAAAGATATCTTAGAAGTAAACTTGTCATCAAACCATTTTAATGGTTCACTTCCGTTTGACATCGGAAAATTGAAGGTAATTACAAATTTGGATTTGTCAAGAAATTTTTTCTCAAGTGATATCCCTCCCACTTTTGGAAGTCTCCAAGATTTACAAGTTTTACTTCTTTCTCACAATAGATTGCAAGGTCCTATTCCTGAATCATTGGGTGACATGCTAAGTTTGAAAGTGTTGGATTTATCTAATAACAACATCTCTGGAGTCATTCCCAAATCTTTGGAAAGACTTTCCTATCTAAAAAATTTTGATGTGTCTTTTAATATACTAGAAGGTGAAATCCCAAATAGCGGGTGTTTTGTGAACTTCACAGCGAAATCATTCATGAACAATTATGGACTGTGTGGCTCACCTAGATTACAGGTCCAACCTTGCAAGAATAATATTCCTCGACAAAACAACAAGGCCCTTCTGCATGCTTTCAAATATATTATCCCAGTATTTGGTTCAATTATCATTGTTGTAGCTCTCATAATTGTCTACAAAAAATGGAAAAACAAGAGTACAAGTTTGGCAATTGTTGAAGATCCGGTACCTATTAGAGATTGGAGAAGAATTTCTTATTATCAATTATCGAGAGCGACTAGTGGATTTGATGACAACAACTTCCTTGGTTCAGGAAGTTTTGGCTCTGTATACAAAGGAATACTTGCAGAAGGGACAGAAGTCGCAGTCAAGGTTTTCAACTCGGATTTAGATGAAGCATTCAGAAGCTTTGACGTTGAGTGTGAAGTGATGGGCAAAATCCTACACCGCAATCTTGTCAAGGTCATTACTTGTCGTTCTACTATTGATTTCAAAGCCTTAGTACTTGAATTCATGCCTAAAGGAAGTCTTGAGAAATGGTTATATTCTGACAATCATTCCTTGAATCTCCTACAAAGAATCAACATAATGATTGATGTTGCATCAGCATTAGAATATCTCCATTTTGGATTTCTTGTTCCTGTAGTACATTGTGACTTGAAACCAAGTAACGTGTTGTTGGATAATGACATGGTTGCACATGTGGGAGATTTTGGAATTGCTAAACTATTGGGAGAAGAAGATTCCATGAAGCAAACAATGACACTTGCTACTATTGGCTATATGGCACCAGGTGATGTCTTTATTCCAACTTGTATAGATATTATAATTTTAGCATTTCATTATTGATGCTCTAATAGCATAATACCATTTCAATGATTTACTTTTATGTTTAAAATACAGAATATGGATTAGCAGGAATTATTTCTGTGAAAAATGATGTTTATAGTTATGGTATTCTATTAATGTAAACCTTTATAAGAAGAAAGCCTACAGACAAATATTTTTCTGGAGAATTGGATATGAAACATTGGGTGAAAACATCATTATCCAATGGAATAAATAGTGTAGTGGATCCCAGTATTGTGCAGGAAAAAGTTGAATATATTGTTATTAAAACAATTATGAAATTGGCTTTAGACTGTTCAACTGAGCTACCTGAAGACAGAATAGATATGAAGCATGTTCTTTCAAGGCTCAAGAATATCAAAAAAAATACAACAATATCTATTTATAATGTAAAATTATTTTTAAAAAAAGGATGTAAGGAAAAATTTTAAAAAACTTGAAAGTCTAATCTCAAACCCCATCCACTCATATCCACTTTTTAAATTTTAACATTCACAAGCTTGTACTAAAATAACATATATAAACACCATTTTGATAGGTGTCTTTAAAGGATGCGGGACTTTGTGTAATTCTTTGAAATTCACTAAGCTACCGACCCAAGGTACTTCCTTCACTTTTTAATTATAGTTTTTCCTCATGGATAATACTTCACGTATATATTTCCTATAATGGGTCACGCATTATTGTTTTTATAATCTTTAATTTAGTTTCAACATCCTTGTACAACTTGCATTTATACGGCGTATGAAAACTCAAAATCATCATTGATTTAATCACATCTTTGTCTGGTTGATGCTATTACTAATCACTATTGTTTTTAAATTTTGAGTAGAGAGATCACTAATATGCGGTTTTGTCATGTTCCAGATAGTAGAACTATTGGGCAAATGAATCGAAGTATTGATAAGGAATCAATGTTGAAAGCATGATGGTAGGTATCTCTATCTTTAGATTACATGTATTTCTTGTTTAATTGTGATGATTTGTACTGTGTAACGTTGTTGTTGTGAACATTCCTGTTTTACTGGTTTAATCGCTACAATAACGTCTGCTGGCGTATTTTATTACTTTGCTAGTTTGGTTACTCTCCCAAATCTCCCATCTCATTATCACCGTTAGTACCATAGCCAACCGCCCGAACCACCATTATATCTAAACCATCAAAAAGAATACAAGGGAATTAGAGGAGAGAAATACGACATCAAAATATTAAAAAAAAAAAAGGGAGACCAAACCCAACGGTTTGGGTTATTGACCAGACCAGCATACCTAACCGACCCAAGTCAGCATTTTCCAGTATTTTGGGCAATTCCAACCAATCCCCTGTGGTAAAATTTCATTTCTAGTCCTTTTTCTTTTTAAGTTATTAAGTCTTCATTTCTATTTTAATCTATTCTTTTGTTGTTAGATAATATGTTTTACTCGTTGTATTGTATTAATTTTCTTTGATGGCATTTATTGTTTGAATATAATAACTTTTCATAATTTGTCTCTTGCACACGTTTATAAGCTCTTACAGAGCTTGAATATGAAATGGTAATAATTATTGAGAAAAAATATCACATCCGAAACAGATACCAGGAGATACAGATTAATACATCTATAGTTCATCTTATAACATCTCATACATAAATTTCTATGGTGCATGCAGGAACAGATCTAGAATTTTATTTTAAGGGGACGGAATTTTTAATTTCGAAGACTTTTTTTTTAACATAAAAAAATGTCAATTCTTCTCGAAATTTTTTTTATTAAATAAATTAATTTAATAATTTTTTAAAAAATATGAACGATTTAATTGTAAAAAAAATTAAAAGAAAAAAATAACACTATATTAAATTAAATATTTCTTTTGAATATGTAAAAAAGAATAACTAATACTATACTAAAAATGTCATAATTATCATTATATTTCCAAAAATTAAATTAAAAAAACTTGGTCTTAGTCCTATTTCTCAATACTAGGCATCCTAAATTGCACCCTCCGCTTTTTCATAAGATCGAACTCATTAATGATAGAATCTGTTAAAAATTCTTGAGTTATCTCTTTTTTTATGTATGCCGCCAAGTAAGTTGAAAGAAAATCATCCTCTATTCTGTTGCGAAACCATGTCTTCACAATTTTCATGGCTAAAAATGCTTGTTCGGTTGTTGTAGTAGACATGGAAAGAATTAGCACAAGACGAATAATTCTATCAAGAAGAGTATAAATACTTGACTTATTTATCTTAGCTAGAACTTGACACAACTTGGCAACTGTAGAAGCCAAGGGCGAATTTAGGGAGACTAGCAAGGTCCCCGACCTCTTTAAAGGCCTTTAAAATTTTTAAAATTTTAAATTAGTGGAGGTAAAATTGCAGTTTGACCCCCTAAAAATGATAAAATTTTGATTTAATCTTTTAAAAATTATAATTTAATTTCGGTCCCCCCAAAAAAATTTTCTAGCTTCGCCCTTGGTAGAAGCTTTCTGCAACTTCATGATTTGATGAGCATCAAGTTGAAAATGCTCCAATTGAGTCTTCATGTGTAGCTTTTCCTGCTCCGTAAAATCATCCGGATAAAAATCATTCATAAGCTTACAGATCTCTTCTACCTGAAAAGCTTTGTAATTATCACTTGGATCCAAATCGAAGCTAAGAATAAATAACTCCACTACCTCATCAGTAAAGCAATAAATCATTTCTATTAGCAATGAATCGATACCAGCAATTGATATATCAAACCGATAGTGATGCTCAATTATGAGGTTATCTCTCTGGATGCGAGACCGGCCTCAACCAGCTTTGTACGGATCACTTAAATTGGAGACTTTTATCTCATGATCTTTACAAAATAATTTCACTTTCTCAAACAAAAGATCCCACCCATGTTCTTTGAATTTCTGGAGAAGCGTTTTAATTGATGATACTAGATGCATCGCGTTTAGTATATCTTGCGATTTATATTGCAATGCTTGACATAGATCATTAGTGATTCCAAAAATCTCAATCATGAAATACAAGATGAAAATAAATTCAACGGATGTCATTGTATCATATATTCCATTAACTTCACTCCTTTGAGTAAGGTTGCTGGACTTAATGATATCTTGTAATACAACACAGACGGAATCAAACATCATCATCAAGCCATTGGGAGAAGCTAAACGAGATCCCTATTGGGTATCGCCTGGACGTTGAAGAGTATCTTATGACTTAAGGGGGCGAATTATATAAAATACAATTTAGCCAAAGCGGCGAATGTTATATTAAAAATTATTATTATTTTTATATTATATTATTATTAATAGTAATATATTAATTTTTCTTTTCTTAAGATAGAAAAGATATTATTTTTAAAGAAAAATTAGGATTACACTAGAAGATTCCAACAAAGCAATTAATCTAATTCCTAATATTAAAAGCATTTATTATTTATATTTTATTATGGTATGATGTATTAAATTTAAAAATTAAGAGTGATAAATTATTAATAATTTTTATTTCATTGAAAATGAAAATTTTCAATAAAATGAATAATATAAATAGGTAGTAAGAATCATTTATTGTAGAAAATATTAAATTAATTTTATTGTATCAAAAAAATGAAAAAATTTAAAAAAATGAAATTCAAATTATCATGTTTATCTTCCATCTAAAATTATCCAAAATAATATAAAATATTATGTTAATAAAATTAAATTTTAAAATAAATAACCTTTTAAAAATCAATATTTACTTTTATCAACTAACATAATTATATTTAGTATCTATATTACTAATTTATCAAACAATTTTTAATATAAATTTAGTATTTATAAAATCTAACACTAAAAATTTAATATTTAATTTTTCAACACTTAAATTTTCAATTTATCAAACACACTTTAAATTAAAAAAATTATCAAAAATAATAATTAGATACTTGTAATCAAACAATGTTTAACACATATATAACATGTATTACCAAGATGGATGAATAAAGGGAAAATGGTAATCATCAATTTTTTTTAGTGTGATTTTTAATATTTATATTATATGACATTAGAACTTGGCTCAATTTCTCAAATCCATATTCCCTTCTGGTCATTATTGAATTATTGAAGCTTTCAAATTTTTTTCTTAATTATAATACTTGAGGAAGATAATTTTTTAGCCAATAATTTAGGAAAATAATTTGATGGTGAGACTTAACATAGAAATAAACAATTTCTTCAGTAGTCTTGACTATGGCCCTCTCTTTCGCAAGATAACATTCGAGAGCTTTGTTCTCCTACTCATGAGTTCAAGTGGTGTTTCAAACCACTTACGAGTTTCTGTCCCTGATGGTTTTCATCCAATATTCCTTTTAAAATATTGGGATATTGTCCACCCCAAATTTTGTGCTTTGATCATGGAAATTTTCAATTCATACAACATGTTCAAAGACTTTTAATGATACTCTTATCACTCTTATCTCGTAATGCCCAGGGGTCTCCTCCATCACTTCTGATAATATTGTCATTATCCAAGAAGCAATTCAGTCAATGAGACTTAAGAAGGGAAAACAAGGACTCATGGCTCTTAAACTTGACCTTGAAAAAACCTTTGACCATTTAGAGTGAGACTTCATTACAAAGGGTTTTACTTCCTTCAATTTCTTGGTGCCGTGGATTAATCTTATCATGAGTTGTATCTTTTCTTATGTTCATTATTGTCAATGGAGAAAAATTAAACAGTTTCACTCCTATTAGAGGAATTCATCAAAGAGACACATTATCTCTCTATAACTTTATCCTTTGTATGGAATATCTTGATCATTTTATTCATCATGCTTGCTCTCAAAAGAAATCGTTTCCCCTCAAACGCTCTCGAGCCAGTCCAGATCTCTCTCATGTGTTCTTTGCAGGCGAAACTATACTCTTTGCCCAAGAAAACAAGGACTAATACTATTTGAGAAATCCTAAATTCCTTCTGTGAAGAATCTGGATAGAAAATCAATCTTCAAAATTAAAAAAAAAAATTCTCACCAAATACTCCTAGCTCCAAAAGATCTTGGATCACAAATCTATTAAGCTTTTAGGAAACCTATGACCTTGGTCGCTATCTTGGTTATCCAATCCATCATAAAAGAGCCAACAAAGAGGATTATGTTTTCATTGTCAAAAAATTTCGTTCAAAACTTTCTAGATGGAAAGTGAATCTCCTTTCTTTCGCCGAGAGACTTGTTTTTATAAAATCTACTATGACATCTATCCCTTTTTATTTCATGCAATGTCAAAAACTCCCTTCTAGCATATGTAATTCCATTGATTGCATTAATCATAATTATTTTGGGGAGGGACAAAATCTCGCATTCGCATTCATCTAGCAAACTGAGCAACTATCTCAAAATCGAAATGAGATGGGGAACTTGTAATTCGCTAGATGAAAGCTCAAAACAAAGTTCATTTCGTAGAACTTTATTGGTAGCTTATTCATTCCAACTCTAAATTATGGACTCAAATTCTTTATACGAAGACCTCTAAAATGACAACTCCAAAGTTAAATCCTCGGTTACTTGGAAAGCTCTAAAGAGTGTGCAGCATATTATTGAGAAAGTTATTGTCACACTTGGTTTTCTTTAAGTCCCAAAAAATTATAGAGAACTGGGAGTTTCTTGAAAAATATAGTAAGTTGGTCGGCTCTACTGGAATACTTGGAAAATTTTGGTGGTTAATTGGTAATTAGTTGGGAACTAATTCTGGTTTGGTTATGTTGGAATTAGTTGGTTCCTTAGTGGGAGACAATATGATTAGGGATAATTGGTTATTTGAGATTGTAGAGACCGTGCAATCTAGGTATATATATATTTATGTGAGAATGAATTCTTCTCAATTCAGTTATGATCTTCTTCTCATCTTTATCGTCTTCTTCGGTTGCTCCGAAGAAGAGAAAGTTGAGGAAAACTCTACATGGGGCTATAAATGTGAGACTCGAGTTTGGAAAGTAAAAAATCCAGTAAGTTGGTAAGCTCCTAAGCCTTTTTGTACTCGTGGATTAAAGGAAGAGAGAGTAAGGATTCCTAAAAAGTTTCTATTTATGGGTTCTGGGTTTTTAATGTTTGAATATGTTCGATTTAACAAATATGTGGTTGTCATGCTTAGCTGCCAGGACAAATGAGGCTCTGGCATTCGGGAAGTTAAGCTGATAAGGATGAAGAATTTAATGTGAGTTTTTGTACTCTGATTTTGGGTGATGGATGGTATTGTGCTGTTTGAATGATCTATATTTGTGTCTGTTCTGATTTTTCTGAATTTATTGTTGTGTATGAAAATGGTGAATGAGCATGCTGAGTATACATAGCACTATATAGTATGTACACTGGATGTCAAATGATTAGGAAAATGGTCAATGACGTACTGTATGATATAGTAATAAGTAGAATGACTTGAGTGATATGCATGTTTATTGTATGCAGAGTACGGAGGAAGTTACATTGACAAAGTAGTTGAAGATAGTAACCGGTGTGATGGAGGAATGGGCAGGTTGTTACCGGATGCAAAGGAGTTGGGTGGCATCATAGAACAAATATCTAGTAGTCCTTCAGGGTCACACCATGATGACGATTATCTACTAATCTTTCATGGCGACACCATGTAAATGGTATATAGGTCCTTCGGAGCTAAATCGTGTAAATGGTATGCAAGTCCTTCGGGGCAACACCTCGAAAGAGGTTTGTTGATTCTTTAGAACCAAAAGTCCATGGTTAACCATGACACGATCTAGGGGTGGACAGGTACATTTCGTGGTGAAATAGAGTCCGTCGGGAAGTAAATAGGAAAGTCTGTTAGGGCATAAAAAGGAAAATCACTGTATGACTTGCATGGGAACAATCTATCAGGATAATCATGGCAAGTCTGGGAACACGGGCTAGTGTGTTATTAAGAAGATCCGCTAAAATAAAAAGGTAAGATGAAAAAGTAGAAGCGTATTAATCGCAACATAGGTGGGAGGAAAATGTATGTCTTTCTAAGTGTCCAATAGGAGTCCGTTAGAGTTATTGGGTAAACCAATATGGACTATAATAAATTGAGATGATTATACATATTGAAATGCTAAGAACTTGTGGGTAAAGAGGTAGCCAGAAATAAGAGGGAATCCCGCCAAAGTATGTTAGTGGGCAGTACTTCGGGAAATAGTAGAAGGCACGGATGTCTGTCAGGACCCTATATCGTAGGGAAGCCATTTTAGACTATCAAGTATGGAAGTCTGCCAAGGGAAATCCAAGAAGAAGGTAGTCTACCGAGAACCATCTACTATTGGTAGTATCACAGTAGAATGTTTTGTCATAGAAAAGTCCCACAGGACTACCTGGCAAGTATAGGTCCACAACGTTGGAGGTGATTATTCTTCATGTAACACCTCCTAACCCTTTTTCGGCATCGGAATAGGATTACGGAGTATTACCGGTCACTACAATTTATAACATTAATCATATAAAATTAATGATTGTATAGTTTAGCAATATATCTTATTAATCCCTTTTTATGTACATTCAAGGGCCATAGAAGATGTTAAAAACAAACCGGAACCTAATTAGAAGCTTATAAACTTTTTCGTAAAATTTCTAATATTTCTCTTAATGAACAGTACCACATGCCCGTGTGGCTTAGAGACATGCACGTGTGTCTCTATGACACGCCCGTGTTGTCACCCCGTGTGACTCACACGGCTAGGACACATCCGTCTCCTCTACCCGTGTACTTCTCTAACTTGTTGCTCATAAACAAACTAGTTTTACACGGCCAAGACACACGCCCGTATGCTTAGCCCGTGTGGATTTATTTTCAATTAGAACCTAGTGCAGTTTTCACACGACCATGCACATCCCCGTGTACTGTGGCGGTGTACTTCACACGGCTGAGACACACGCCTGTGTCTCTACCTATGTGGTCATTCCTAAGCATTCTGTTTACATTATTTTAGATGCAGGGGACACACGGCTTACTCACATGTCCGTGTAAGGGACGTGTGTCTCACACAGTCTGATCACACGCCCATGTGTCAGGCCATGTGGACTCAAAATGAACCTTATAGTCCAAGTTTACCAACCCTACAAACTTTAATAATAAGCAACTTAAAATTCAATCTTTCTATTAGTCCCAAATATGATTAAATACATCCATTTCATATTAGAATCATCAATGTTATGATCTAACTCAAGTGTATTAGTAAGTGTTTAACATAGAATTACCAAATAGTATACTTTGATCACATTCATAATCAAATCTAATAAACTATGACCATTTTATAAAACTTAAGTCTACATATAAAAGTTAACCAATGTCATCATTTACACTATTAACATTCACATTCAAAATGACTTCTAAAAGACAACCTAGGTACATGTTATTTCTCAAAATAAAATACATCACCAAGTATTTGAGTTCGGGTTTGGCTTGGATGCTGAGTTGTTAGTCGCTTTCGTACCTAACCTGTGCACGGAAATAAACCGTACGCTGAGTATTCACTCAGTAGTATTTCTATAAACCAACACTTAAATCATTATTAACACAAAATGCATTTAAGCTACTAAATTTCAAATCTAATAGCACTAATTATATTCAAACTCAATGAAACATTCAATTCAAATAATTATTAATCAATAACAGTCGATTTTCAGTACAATAGCACAGTCATTCAATAGTCCAGTACAGTAATTTACCCCTATTAACATAACTCGGACCTTGATGGATACACGAATCCAACCAACACACCAGTACGACTCTCAATGCCTCATCGGCTTTGCCGAAGTAAACAGTAATAGTACAGTACATAGTACCTCATCAGATTAAACTGAAGTATTAGTAACAGTTCGACACACAAAGTGCCTCATCAACACAAAGTCGAAGTAATGGTACAACACTATTAGTGCCTCATCGATTCAAGGTCGAAGTATCCCTGTACACTTCCAATCCTATGGCATGCCAATTATATCCAACCTAGCCCGACACTGTTAATAGGGTATTTATTTCACTTAAATTTTCATATAACAATCAATATACATTACAATTCAAACAATTACAACTCAATTTAATTCAATACAATGATAGTAATACTTACCTCTATCTAATAAATGCAAATATAATTTTTAAGTTTGGTTTATAGAAATACAAACTGTAATTTTTCAGATTACTCCTCATTCACCTTATCTTTTCCTTTCTTTGTCAATGTCTCTAGTACTACGTTAGCTACGGAAATTAAATAATTCATACTATTAATACAATAACAATTCACAATGAATAATTGAATTTTTATTTAATCCATACCTAAAATTTCAATTTAATGCTAATTAACACATTTGTTTTTATCGCTCAATTTCATACTTCATTTCTATTCAATTTTCTATCATATTCACCTTAACCATTAAATATTCATGGTAAAACCCTAATCTCAAGTTTCTTTCAATTTAGTCCCTCAAACATAAAACTTATAGCTTCTTTTACAATTTAATCCCTTAACCAATTCTAACTTGAAATTTATTCAATTAAATCCCTAATTCAACAATTTGTTCAACATAATCCATGTCTAAAAATCTATTAACTTTCAAAATTTCCACTTGCATCAAGTAATATTTGTCCCTAGAACTCCAAAAACATCAAAATTATAAAGAAAGTGACTTAATTAACTTACCAAATCAAGCTTAAAGCTTCAAAACCCTAATTTTTTCTTTTTCTTTTCTCCTTTCTTTTTCTCCCAATTTTCGTTCCCACTTTCTGTTTCTTTTCTTTGTTTTATTTCTATAATTCTTTTTATTATACTTTATAATTTATTTTATTATTATATTAATTTCTTAAATACTAAGTATATAATATATGCATATTATACATACACATGGAATAATATTTTCCATACATTTGGCACTATTCCCTTTTATAGTTTATTTACTAATTTAGTCCATTCACTTTTCTTTAATCTATAATTAAACTTTTACACTATATTCAATCTAGTCCTTACACTAAATTAACATTAATTCAAGCTAAAATGAATCACTCAACTAGCTT
Organism: Gossypium longicalyx; assembly: GCA_025698465.1. Classification (NCBI taxonomy): domain Eukaryota; kingdom Viridiplantae; phylum Streptophyta; class Magnoliopsida; order Malvales; family Malvaceae; genus Gossypium; species Gossypium longicalyx. The sequence continues at coordinate 44,209,702 of CM046999.1, forward strand.
TGTAAATATTATATTTACGAACCCGATTTTTTGAATTAGTAAGCCAGAAGCACGATTTTCAATACTCGTAAATTTCAGGTTATTACACTTCAGCCAAATTATTTTATTCAAAGCCACGGACAAGAGTGTCATTAAATGGATCTTTAAAGAAGGAAACTATGTACAAGCCAAGTTCCAAGAAGAAAAATTTCGGGGAAATCTTGAAATATTTGTTGTAAACCCGTAAAATTCACGAGTATGGTTGTTGTCGATAAGTCAAACCTGGGAAGGTAACCTGAACTTTTGAAATGAAGCTAAACAAATTTAAGTCTTCAAAAAGGGTCAGTAGCATGATAGGAAGGAAGACTGAATTTGCCTGAATGCCTGAAATTTAATCTTAAAGAAGATTGCATAGGTGTTTTCTGCATTTTTTAAACTACGGGATCCCTATGATATATAAAGAGTTTTATTTTGTGCATTTACTATTAAATTCTTAACTCTAAAGCCATTCAAGTACATTGTATTAGAAGATTCTCACTAAGTTCTTTGAACTTACACGTGTTTTATCTTGAATGTTGGGCCAAGGGGTAATGCAAGACTTGTGTGGAGGGACCAAGCCAAATACTGCCAAGCTCTCGTGGATGGCTTCGTGAGTCATATCATGCATACAGAGGGTCACCCTTAGAGGCTACACTTTGGGGTTTAATTAATTGAACATCTAACAAGTTGCAAATTCCAAGTTACAGCAAGTATGTTCATATATATATATAACTACGTACATGACAAATTAAGGCAGATTGATTGTAATAGCTTAGAATTTGTAGAATCTTTAATTGTAGCTAAGTTTTGGAAACCCATTGATAAATTAAGAAACTAAGGAAAATATGATGTCAAGAATGAAGAAATTATGACGATATTTAAGTAGTAAATAATTTAAGTTAAAATTCCTGTTAAGTTACTCGGGTCAATTGTGGCATTAGATACTCGGACCCGACGATCGGGTCAAGTATAGTGTGTTACAGGTATCTAATAGATCATTGAAGATGGTTCTCGAGTTTTTTTTTTTTTTTGCATGATGATTATACAAATTTGGGTTCTATTCGCTTTCTTATTCATGGCCCTTTTATGCCACGTGAAGAGAACTTCTTAGTCAAAGATTTCCAATCCAGTTCGTGTTATTTGTTGTTTGAAATCCCTAATTTCTTTTCGTACAATATTTTTTCACATTCATTATCCATATTTTCTGATGGTCCTTATAACTTGTGTTAAAATGCCTCCTCGAATGTTTTCTTTTTTCTTTCAAATCGACTTATCATATTGCTTCAAACCTTATAAACCCTCCCTAACCTACTTCAGGGGATTGCATGCGAATTTGAAAAATTAAACTTCCTTCGAAGCTTTCTTTCTTTATCTGGGAAGTTGTTCATTTTTTCTTCTTACCCACTCTTTCCTTTGTTTTAAAGGTATGAACATTACCATTAACTGTCCCTTTTGCAACAATCACCCTGAAACCATTGAACACCTTCTTAGACATTGTTCCTTCACCTCTCATCTTTAAAGCCTCTTCCTTTTCCCCCTTAAGTGGTGAGCCTTGCTTTACATCTTTTTCTAGTTTGGTTTAAAAAGAATTTGACTTTGAAATCGACCTTCCCCAACCACTACATCCATTGGCCTACTTTATACACCTTCTTCCTCCATAGCATTTGGATTGCTAGAAATGCAATCATCTTTGACAGTCCTATTGAATGCAGATGATGTCAAATTCAAAGTATTTCTTTTGTGATGGAATATTTTTCTCTTTCTCATGGATCTAAATTTCGAGGCTACCCTTCCTTTCTTCAAATAATGTGGACTACCCCTTTCGCATATGGTTGGAACAAAGTCAATTGTGATGGCTCCTCCCTGAGTAATCCAAGTCTTGTACGTTTAGGAGCTATTGTATGAGATCATAATAGTCATTGGATTGTTGGATGTCATCGCTACCTTGGCAAAACTCCCAACATTATGGCTAAACTCTAGGCTCTTCGTGATGGCCTTTTACTAGTGCAAAGAATGAATATTAGTAATGTTAATGTTGAATTTGATGCCAAGGTTATATTGATCTTCTAAATCATTCATATATTGATAATGTTTTACTTGGACCTCTCATTTTGTTGATGCAATTACCAAGTAATTGTCTCCGGCATACCTTTCGGAAGGGAAACTGCTGTGCTGATGCTTTAGCTAGAGTTGGAAATCATGTCAATCCTAGTGTTTTGTCTAATGTTAGGAGCTCGCACGAGCTTTATGCTATTTATTTGATATCCCAAACTTAGTGTTGTTTTGTAAGTACTAACTTAATTGGCACTCCTATGTATGGTATTAGTTTTAATTCAATAAAACTCTTCGTTTATGAAAAAGAAAACAATTACTTCAAGAAAAGCACATAAAAATAAACAAAGGCAAGTTGAACCTTCAAATCAGTGGGTCCACTATAAAGATAATTTGTTACAAGCATGCTCCTGAACTTGAGTACCTATCAATTATCAAGCAGGCCTATATTCAGGTTAAGGCATTCTTTAATATTTTAAATATAATATAATATAATAAAAATCTATACGACAGTTTCAAACATCTGGTGCTTAGAGATTGTTCCAAATTCCTATGGAGGTTACCATCCAAACTTTTTCCTCAATTGATTTAAGGCTAGAAGATATAATTAAAATCATACACTCCATTATTAAATATAAGATGTCACTAATTACAGGGTTTAATTAAGGTTGTGATTGTTGTGGACAACCAACAATCAACATTTAAAAGAATTTACTTTAATCCTTAAATAATTACGGATTCAATCTAGCATGCTATTAAAAATTGTTAATTAAAGGTGAATAAAACATGTTAAAAACCAACTCCTTACAATCACTCTCCCTATGATGCTGTTTTAATTTTCCTCACTTTTCTCAAATAAAATACATTAATTATAAAACGAGTGACAAGTCTTAGAAATAAATGAAATAGTTTTTGATTACGTCTCTTATTCCCATAAAAATTAAATCAAATTAAAAATCACAAATAAAATACACTCTCTTTCTTTCATCTAATTATAAATTTCTCACAATCATTTTCTTCTTTGAATTTCTTCTTCCTCTCCTTTTCTTTCTTTTTTTGACAATCAGAATTTCTGGCCATGTTTCCTATTTTCATTTTGAGAAAAATAAAGTAGGAAATCCCACACTTCAGTGCTCCATAAAGACCAATAGAAAAGCTAGTTCTTTTTTCTTTTTCTCCTCACATTTTTATTGTCAAAATTCACAGGCCCCTCTCTTTCACCTGGAATTTTCTTTCACTTTCAACGAGTTTCAATCAAAATTTCCTCCTTTTTTTTCCCGTTTCTTTTGGTCTTCTCTCTTTTTTTTTTTGGATTTTTTTGTATAATGTTTTTGAATTGGGAATTGTTATCTGGTGAAGAAATTAGCTGGAGTTCTGTTGTTTCCAATTGTAGGGCATAGGATCGTTTATATATATATAATGAATTTTGTGAGCTGATTTAGAGGTGATTTTGTAATTTTTGGCATATTTATTTCAAAGTTGTGATCTTAGGTTCATTATTAGGAGGCAAATGGGTTATCTGCATTAGGGAAAAAAATGACAGATTTTCAACCTTTACTACAAAAACCTGAACCCCCAAGTGATGCCAGAGCTGAATTCGAAAGGGGTTTGGAAGAATTAATGAGGGGGCATTTAGATGATTGTATGTCATTTGCATCATGTAGTTCTAGTAGAAATCCTGATGATGAGGATGATGAGGCTGATCAACTTGTTAGGAGGAGGAGAAGGTCTGATATTGAAGGTGATGACTTAGCCGAGTCATCCGCCACAAGAAGGCGGCAATCTAGGATTTTGAGCAGGTGGGCTGCTAGGCAGGCTCAGGAAATGATAACTACAATGGAGAGGAGGAATAGGGAGTCCGAGCTGATGGCTTTAGCTGGTTTACATACTGTTTCGATGCTTGATTCCTCTTTCTTGAGAGGGTCAGAGTCGCCTACTTCTAGAGGACAAGGTGGGAATGTTGACAGGCCCAGCACTCAGGCTTCTGCCATTTTGCAAATGTGGAGGGAGTTGGAGGATGAGCATTTGTTGAATAGGGCACGGGAGAGGGTGAGGGAAAGGTTGAGGCAGCAAAGGAATGCTGATGATAATAGGACAATGTCTAGTATGACTTTGAATGAGAGCCGCGGGAGTGAGAATCATGGGAGCGTTGGGGATGTTACTGAGAGTGAGAATGAGTATGGAACTTGGTCGAACGATCAAGGTGTGTTGCAGAATGATCATGGGGATAATAATGGGTCTAGTAGCGAGCAGTCTCCTGATCTTGGTGAAGTTGAGAGGGAGAGGGTGAGACAGATAGTTCGGGGATGGATGGAGAGTGGGATTAGTGATCATTCATCCAGTGTTGCCCAAAGGGCTGGCAACCGTAGAGCTGAATGGCTTGGTGAAACGGAGCGTGAGCGAGTTAGAATTGTCCGGGAGTGGGTACAGATGTCAAGTCAACAGCGAGGAGTTCATTGGGGACATAGGGAAGATCAGGCAGCTATAAGCGGTGCGCAAGTTGACCGAGTTCCTGATGGCTCAGTTAATGATCAAGATGAAGGCCAACCAGAGCACATTCAGAGAGACTTGCTGAGGTTGCGTGGAAGACAAGCAGTAATTGACTTACTTGTGAGGACTGAAAGAGAAAGACAGAGAGAACTTCAGGGTTTATTGGAGCACCGTGCTGTATCAGATTTTGCTCATCGTAACCGTATTCAGGTGAGTTAGCTGTCATGAAGATGTTATGTGCCTTGGCGTAGGATCTAGTCACAGGTCTAGACAACAAAGAATTCTTACTTTGACCTATGGTATAGGTCACTCAAAAGGCAGATTCATCCATGACTGAACCCTAATTGCTTATCTAGCCTTTTATAGACTCTTAATAACAAAGAAAAGAGTACTAATAGAATTCCTAACTTCTAGAGTTTATGAAGGAAATAAAAACCTACTATAATAGAGAGAATAAGTAAAACTAAAACTCTTAATAAAAACTGATATAATAAATAAATAAAACTAAAATTCCTATTGCAATAAAAACGTACATATCAGAAGATTGTTAAGTTTGCACACCTCTAAGAGAGTCACGGTTATAGCTGCCTTTTGTTTGTAAATGCTGCATAGAATGATTTTCTTTTTTTCAGTGAATTATATTCAGCTATGGTCTGTATGTCTTTATCTTTTTAACTTTGCTAATTTTGCAAAAAATGTCTCAAATATGATGCATCTTAAATTAACTTAAATTAAATCTTCATATCTTAAGCGTCTACTAATGTTGTGCTATTTGGTTTTGCACTAATGATGTAGTGTACATTATATGCTTTCTCCTGATTTGCGCATTTCATAAATTTGCTTGAAATAGAAGGACTACAAGTTTTCCACTCCATTCATGGATGTTAGTTCCATGGTTTGAGTCAAGGTTTTGACTTTTATATCCTATATGTATTATAGCCCATGTGGTATTAACCTAATTTAATTATAAAGGACTAAGGATGTTCTGCTTTTAAGTCAAGAGCCATTTTACTAGGAACTTCTAGGAAGCAAGCCTGTTTAATTGGTTCGAAAATTGGATGGACTCGATTTCTAGTTTAGTTTCTCAAAGAGTTCGATCTCTTTGCTTTACTGGGATGTTTGTAAATTGATTTGATTTTCTTAATAGGTTTGTGGTTCTTTCACCAATCAACAAATTAGCCAAAGGAAAAAAATATGAAACAGAGAAATCATGAGTCTAGCTTTCTTTCTGGAATGAAAACTATTCAATATCAATAGGTGGCTCTGTTCTGTCCTTTTCTGCAGTGCTGTTCCTTGAGAAGCTAGAAACTTGAGTATTGATTAGATCCGTTTGAATGGTGTGTAATAGTTAACTAATCTTGTGCCATCGTCATTTATCATATTGAATTTTTAGAATTTTAGTCGCTTGTCATTAATTTCAATGATGCTCTTGGTTGACTTCTATTTTTATAGTAAATCCTTAAATACGTTTTTGTTACCTAAGTTTTTCACCATTCATCCCTCTTTCTCATATATTCATGCTAGGCTAGAAACTAGAGGAGGTTAACCTTTTATTTCTTTGTAGAAGGATAATACTTGCTATATAATGGTTAAGACTGAAAGTAACATCATTCGTATGTTTTTAGAAAACGTTTTAATTTTTTATGAAAGTAAAATATTAAAAGTATGCCGGTGATGGAATTAGCTTTTATAAATCACTTCTGGACTGTTGTGTGATCACATGTCTTGATGATTGATGTTAATATATATATATAGTTTTGCTCTATGAAAATCCTTTTGTTTTCACATGTTGCCATGCTAAACTAGCAGCACTCTTATCTTAATTTTGTAGTCACTACTCAGAGGTAGGTTCTTGCATGAAAGACCTGTTGAAGAGGAGAGACCACCTTCAGTGGCAGTGAGTGAATTAAATCAATTAAGACAATGGCACACTGTATCTGGTTTGAGGTAGGAAACTTTTTCTTTCATTCTTAGATTACGAATTCTTTGGAGAATGTTTCACTCTTGTTCAAAAAATTCGGTGATGGTTCTAAAATGGTTAATGTTTGTGAAACAATAATTTTATGGGCTGAGGAATTTTGGCAAATGATGCATAGAACAAGATGCATTGCTGTAGTACTTGGAGTTTGGTGTTAAGGATTGACAATCTTGTTACTTTCTCTTGATATACAATGCAGCTACACCCATGTAGTTATAATATTTTGTTTATTGTTCTAGTCTGGTTATTTTATTGAGTTTTAACCTCCTCCTGGTCGTGGAAAACCAGAACAACTTAGTTCTATTTTTCATTTTTTGAGAAACAATGAGAGATTTGTGGTATTTATGGTTTTTTACGAAAATAAGACATGGATCACAAGTGCAGAGTCCATCTACCTGCATCCAGATTATAGTTTGCACAATTCTCTGCAATGCCCTTTTCAGCTCCAAGTTTTCCATTGATTTCCATAAAGGGCAATTATTTTTCTCATTCAGGGTAGGGTTCCGGAACAGATTAGAAGCAATTGTTCGTGGTCAAGCAAACAGCGATTCTGAACCCACGATTAACAATGTCTTCAATGATTCTAGAGATGAAATTTCCCAAACAAATATGTCACAAGATGTCCAACGTGAAAACAATGAGGATATGCAACCTAGGCGTTTGGGAAGTCACTTTGGACGGTTGCCTAATCAAACAGGAAATACTGTTAGCAACACGCTAGCCGTTGAGAGCATAAGTTGGCAAGAAAATGCTACCCAAGGTGGGAATTGGCGGGAACCAACAACCAATAATGAGAGAGAAAGCTGGCAACAGTCAAGATATGCTCAGTTTAATGAATGGAGAGAGGGAAATGCAGAAGAAATGGATACAAATTGGCAAGAAAGTTCAGATAGTGATTATCGCCAAGATATTCCTGGAAATGTAAATGGAGAAGAAAGTGATTCTCAGGAAGCCCAGAGAGTTTGGCATGAGGATGGCTCTCGCGAAGCTGTTGAAAATTGGTCAGAAGGGCCTTCTGATCCTCCAAGGGCACGTCGTGCAACCCCAGTTGGACGGTTCAGTAGATTTCATCCACCTGAAGATGATAATGTGTACAGTATGGAACTTAGAGAACTTCTGAGCAGGTATCTGATCACATGGTTGTGTTTTTAAGTAAAATATGACTTCTTGATGGATCTAATTTAATTTGTAGGAGGAGTGTCTCTAATCTTCTTCGAAGTGGTTTCCGGGAAAGTCTAGACCAATTAATACAATCTTATGTGGAAAGACAAGGCCGTTCTCCCACTGATTGGGATCTGCACAGAAACTTGCCAATTCCAGCCTCACCTGAGCGTTATCAAGAGCAGCAGAGGGATGAAACAAATGATAATCAGAATGATGCTAGTAACGGGCCTTCACTTGTGCTACCTTCTCCACCAGTGCCACCCCCACAGCCATTGTGGCAGCAGACTTTACATCACACTAGCTGGTCTAGGCACAGCATGCATAGATCGGACCTTGTAAGCCACCATTCTTAGTCTTGCAACTGCTTATTCCTTAACTACTGAATCTTATCGTTTCCATTCTCTTCATTGTAGTATCTTGTTAGATTTTTCTCTTGGAAATTGGATTAATTTTAACACATAGAGATTAGCTCTAGGAAATCTGATTGAGTTTCATACTGAAGGTAAGTTTATTTGTGGAATTATCCCTTTTGAGAGATATTCTGTTGGATAAGTAACTGATTGAATTATGTATTGGGGGTTATGTTTTCCTTCCTGATTGTGTTTGTCTGTTGTCATTTTTGTTTTCCTAATGGTGAAATTATAGTGATAATAATCAAATTTATAGACAACTCCTTGTGTGACTTCTGGGTTTCATTTTCTCTATGCTCCAAGCCTCCAACTATTCAATTTTCTTGAAGTAGCAATGTTGGTACATTTTCAGACACGAGTATGGTTATATGAACCTTGAAGGACCCTTCAGATATATGGAAAATCTTAGAAAATTTGAACATGCCTGTGCAGCGCACATGCCTATATTGTACACCCACACCTCAGTAACATAGATTTGCTGCAGCGTTTGTACAGTCATCGCTAGTTGAATAGAAGTTGAATATTCTCTGGAAATAGGCCCAGGAAATAGGCCCAGATGTCTTATTTTGTACGGTACATTTTGTTACTCTGCATCTCTTCAGTTATTTATGAGGCTGCTTATTTTGAGCAGGAATGGGAGATGATTAATGATCTAAGAGCTGATATGGTGAGACTCCAGCAGGGGATGAACCACATGCAGAGGATGTTGGAAGCCTGCATGGATATGCAGTTGGAGTTGCAGCGATCTGTCAGGCAGGAAGTCTCTGCAGCTTTGAATCGTTCAGCTGGTGAAAAAGGTTCGTAAAACTTTCCAACATTTCTTACCTGCAAAGCACTGTTTGAAATTTCTTGAGGTGGTTTTAATTGTTTCTGTCGCATTCCAGGTTCAAGTGCAGAAGCATCAGATGATGGTTCAAATTGGGGTCATGTGAGGAAAGGGACTTGTTGTGTTTGTTGTGATAGCCATATTGATTCACTTTTGTACAGGTTTACCTTCTTAACTTTTTCTAAATCTTTCCATGGTCAAATATCATCTGTGAAACCTTTGATTGGAAACTCCATTAATGCTTTAATTAGACATTGCAACTGAAGTTTTTGACATTAAAAAACCGGTTGCAGATGTGGACACATGTGCACTTGTTTAAAATGTGCAAATGAGTTGGTTCGTGGTGGGGGAAAATGCCCGTTATGTCGAGCACCTATTGTTGAGGTAATCCGTGCATACTCAATATTGTAAAGAGATGAAAGAACAAAATAGGAGTTGAACAGTGTTGTCCTGCAATAGGTCTAAAAGTGCGAATGTAAGATAAAATGCCACAACTTGTAGAATGATCAGTTGTTGGGGGGAACGCTACACAGTGCATAATACGTGTGTAGTTGGAACAACAATTGGCATCATTGATTCTTCATTCATGTATAAATAAAATGTCGCAGATAGAAATTTTTTTCTTCCCGTTTGTGTTACTTGGATTTGTGACGATAGAAACTGTGGATTAGGAGTTGATATTAACCCTTCTACTTCATTTTTGTCAATAAATCAAATATCCAAAACTTCCTACTTGGATATCTAAATTTATTATCCATTTTATTTTTATATGATATTTTGACTTAATAAATTTGGATATTTTAACATTTGGAATAACTCGGATTTGGATTTTAAGATAAGCGAATTCAAATTTGAAAATTATTTATATTTTTAAATATTATGAGTAATTTTAAAATGAAGCCAATTAATAAATTTATTAAATTAATAGGAAAAAAAGCACTATTTTAATTGTTTTTTTTTCTTTTCTAAAAATTATTCAAACCATTTAGTTAGAAGCCTTTATCTACTTCTATTGAATTAAATTGGAAATATAATATTTTAGATAACACATTGTGTAAAGAATGATAAAAATAACATACTGTTCAATAAGGATTTAGCCTTTTCCACACATAATAAAAATGGTCATCTCCCAATATTATTAAGTAATAATCAGGCTTTGTCATCTGCTGTAATCTTTTTTTTTTTTTATATATAAAAAACATCATTATTGTATGGGCCCAAATTTGTCCAACCCACCAAAAACCCAAACACTTAAATAAATAAAAAGCCCCAAAGTATAAAAGTCCAAATTACATAAGGCCCAACCCCATCAGCCCAAAACTAACAAAAACCCTAATGACCCAGGCCCAAAAACCTAAACCAAATCAAAAACATCAGGGTTTCTGAAACCCTAGGCGCCGTGCCTCCCTCCCATCGCCTTTGCTCACCTACTCTGACATTACCTGCAAAACGAAAGAGAGGCACGCAAAGCAAAGCCAAACAGTAGCAAATAGAGATAGAAAGCAATGTATTTCGGCTATAAAGCCATGATAAAAATTGTTGTAAAAAAGGGGCGGGGGGGAGGGAAAACCGATTGTATTAGAGGGGAGATTTTTTTAATATTCGGAAACAAAAAAAAATACAAAAAAGAGATTCAAAAAAACGAGTTAAGGTTAATATTATTTCCATTTTCCTTTTTCTTTTTTTATTTTCGAATCTACTCATGCACAGACATACATCTATGATTTCTTTATTTTTTGTTTGTTCTTTTTTTAAAACAGTATATATGTATATATTTATATATAATTTTTTAAAAAAAAATTAAAATTTTACCTTTTTTTCGGCCGGCACGACGGATGACGTCGATCCCATGATCGGACCACGGCCAAAGCTTGGCCAGATTTGGAGAGGGAGGAGAGAGTTGAGATGCTCCTCTCTCATTTTTTTTTTCTGAAAGAGTGAGAAAAAATGAAGTTTTAAAAAAAAACTTAGCTTTTATAGGAGTATAAAACGACACCGTTTTTGTGCCTTGGTTCTGGAGGCTAAACGGCGCCGTTTAGGCGCCAGAACCATGACTTGACCTGATGCCCAAAGAGGATCCGCGTGTTTCTATTTTTTTGGTTTATTTACGCGCGTGGTCCCTCGCTTTTGAGTCACGCTTCAATTTAGTCCTTTTTTTGTTCTTTTTCTCCTTATGGATTTAACCATCAAATGTGTCGCATGTTTCAATTTAGTCACTGACTCGCTGAGCAGGGACACGTGCCCAGAAGATTGGTTTATTTCCTCTTTTGATCCTCGCTAGTTTTCGGGCGTTCTATTTTAGTCCCTAGCAGTTTCTATTATTTACGATTTATCCCCTTTAACCTTATTTGGTTTCGATTCAGTCCTTATTTGTTATTTTTATTACAATCTAGGCTCTAGATTTCATTTTAGATTTCGATTTAGCCGTCTATTCTTTTAACATCAAACTTTTATGAATTGTTAAAAATTGTTTATTTGTTCATTCATATATCCGTCCATTTATCCATTTCTTTGTACTTTTATTCTGTATTTAAATTTGTATCACCATTTATTCCGTCATTTAGCATATCTTATTATCATTATTATTATTATGTAATTATTTGATTCATTTATATATCTATTTACTATCCTTTTTGTATATGTATATATATGTATATACGTATATTAAAAGAATTAAATTATTTATGTTTTTGCTACATATATTATTCTTATTCTTCTTCTTCTTCTTCTTCTTATTATTATTATTTTTGAACATATCATATATTTCATATTATTATCAACTTTAAATATTTTTGCATATGTTATTTCTTTTAAACTATTATACGTATTTTAAAATTTCTTATATATTGTTTGGTTATGCTAGTTTATATGTTAATCATTTCAAATGCTTTTTATTATTTATTTTAAACTTCCTATAAACTACTTATTTTCTTTTAGTTATTATTATTATTATATTATTATTATTATTGCTATCATCATATTATTAAGTTAATTAATCCTATATTGATTCCGTCATATTATATTTTTTTCTTTTTGTATTTATCTACATTGTTATCATTATTATTGTATTTATTTTTGAACATATCATGCATTTTAAATTATTATCAATTTTAAATATTTTATATATATCATTTCTTTTAAATCATCATACGTAGTATTTATTTTAAGATTCTTATATGTATCTTAATATTTAAATTATTACATGTATACATATATTTTTTATTTAAACATTTTTCTATACATCATTTTACCTCAAATTTCTCTTTTCACATTATTCATTCTAAATATTTTACACGTCATTTGAGTTAAACCATCTTATATCTTATCTATTTTAAATTTTTATATGTTATTTAGTTACACTATTTTATATGAAAACTATTTTAAATTCTTTTTATTATTTATCGTAAACCTTTTATTATTATTAATTTCAAGACTTCATATGTTACTTATTTTAAACTTGTATATATATTATTATTTTTAGATTCTTATGTACATATATATTTTTATTTAAATTATTTTTGTACAACATTTATTTTAAATTTCCCTTCTTTCACATTATTTATCCTAAATTTATTTATTTTTATTTAAAAGTTTGTTTTGTTTTATTTACTTTAATTTGAATTGTTGTTCATTAATTATATTCTTTAGCTTTCATCAATGTTTGATTAAAATGTTTGTTTTCCGAAGTAGGATTATTATTGTGAATTTCAAATTGTATGGCCATATTATTATCCTTATCACCCATTTGTATAATGTTATATTCATATATTATTTCATGCATGTAAGTTATGCTTTTATGTCTTGCTATTGCTCCATGAATCAAGCCTCATTATATTTACCCAACAAATCATTTTATTTTAACCTAAACAAAATAACACACATTATTTAAATGATGTATTCGCTATTATTCAAAAAATGAAAAAAATAAGGCAATGTTTCGCATTTTGGAATATCGAAGAATTGTGCCCTAACTTATGGGGTTTCGGTTCTTTCGTTAATTCTAAGAAGTTAAATATCCTTTTGAGTTTTAAAACACGCGGATTTCTAATTAAAATTAAAGACGAACTTGCGTTCGTGAGTTTATGGTGTCGTGTCCTAACTTACGGGATGTGATACCCCGATATCTCGAGACAAGAAAATCTTTAGCAATCGTTTTGAGCTAATTCAAGTGTTTTTTTTTTAAATCAACATCAATAAAAAGGGATCGTATTTTAAATCCATTCCCGATTTTCAATTTTCGACATTAAGACATTAACTAATCAATTCGGTACCAATTTTTGGGCGTGTCGAGGATGCTAATCCTTCATCGCACGTAACCGACTCCCGAACCTGTTCTCTTGAATTTTGTAGACCAAAATGCCGTTTAGTAAACTAAAATTGTTTTATTAAAAAAAAGGTGGTCCGATCACACCAAATCAAGATCGGTGGCGACTCCCGTTTTAATTTTCATTTTCAAACAAAGTCGATTCTCGTTTTCCAAAAAAATGGTTTCGACAATTATAATTTTTATTTTAATTATATGGTATCATAATTTAATTCGATATTGATTCAATATTGATGACAATACCATAAAAAACAAAATAATCTAAATTTTTTATTTTAATAGCATACATATTTCATGTGTTATTATTAATTAGGGATTTCTAATATTAATAATATTGTTAATTAAGTTGGTGTCACAAATTAACTTATAATTATTTTCAATTTCAAGCTCAAAACATCAAATTAATTATGGACAGCAAGTGGGTCATTTTATTTATGGACAGAATGGTGTTTACGACGTTCATCATTCTAATTATGGAGTGGAGAAACTCAATGGTATTTACAACGTGGATCGTTCTAATTAAGATTTCATTTCTTTGTAATAATACTACCGGAGAATTCAAGCAGGTATTTAAAATGTTCTGCACAATTAATTATTTTCATGTTTGTGGGTTTTCTGAGTATAAAGTTTGTGTTTTGTTAATAAAAATGAAGCAACAACTCTACTTTCATCTACATTTCGCTCCCAGAAATTATAGTAAAGCAGAGACAATGAGAGGAACATTGATGTTGACTTGGATTCTGATCATCTGCCTCTCCCAAGTAGCAGTGAAGAGCCAATACTACTCGAAGACCCGACCATATCATCCCAGGCCAGTTAAGGTCACCAATCTTCACTTCTTTATGCACGAAACTGCAGGCATTACAGCAGTCCAGGTAGCCCAAGCTAACATCACAAGCAACGATAATAATTCATCAGTGCCATTTGCCTCCCTAGTTGCCTTTAATGATCCCCTCAGGACTGGTCCTGAGCCTGACTCGAAGGTGATTGGAAATGTTCAGGGTATTGCGCTCCTATCCAGAATGAATGCATCAAGCACACAAGACATAGTAGGTTTAATGGCAGCTCAATAAGCGTATTTTCAAGGGGAGAACCTGAGCTTGCGGTGGTCGGAGGAAGAGGAGAATTCGTGATGGCATCATAGCAACAGGGGTTGCTCTATTTAACCCTATCATTATAAATGCCACCAATGTCATTTTGGAATTGAACATTACTGTAGTTCATTACTAAGATGTTATTTGCAGACTCCGTTCTTTTAGATTGTGAAAAACTCGTATGATTCTACTCCGCTTCATTAGAATAAAAGTATGAGAAATACGTATGTTGATCTTATCAGAATTTAAATTTGTCATACTTGATTATTGTACTTTGTCTTCCTATTTGAAATAAACATTATATCTTTAGCTAGAAAAAAGGTTGGTTTATGCAAAAATTGAGAAAGTTGTTTATTGACAACGAAACAAATGTCATATGGTATCAAAGTCAAATATTACAAGGAAGCAACAAGTTTTTTCGGAGATTAAGGTCTAGTTTAGGAATACTTATCAAAAGTGATTTTTTTCCAAAAGCACTTTTGGAGAGAAGTTAAAATTTTCAGCTTCTCAAAAAAGTGTTTTTTGGCCAATTTTTGATTTGGGAGAAGTACTTTTTCTCTAAAAAAAACAGCTTATTTGGGAATACTTTTATCTAAAAGTGCTTTTTGTCCCGAAAGCGCTTCTTAGAAGTAAGACTAAACACTCCCTAAAGCAACAATGAAAATAAATCTCACTTATGTTAAAGTTGTGTGACCCAAATTCCTGTTAAATAAGACCCTGATTTATGGTAGAGATTGTCACACCCACTTCTCCTAAGGACCGAACACAAAAAAGAGTTGGGGGCTGATTATATAGAAATAGAAATTTACGATCCCTAATGAGATATTTAGAAATTTAAGTAACTGGTTGGGAAATGTTAGATTTCAATTTTGGTTTAGTTAGATTAGAATCGACTAGTTCCATAGTGGGAGACAATATGATTAAGAATGGATGGTTGAAATGACGGTCGTTCCTAAGGAGTATATATTAAGAGGTGTCAGAGGAGACAAAATTTTCTCAATTTTGTTTACAGAAATTTTCCTCTCCATAGCATCATCTTCTTCAGTCATTCTAAAGAGGAAGGGGATGCAACTAAAGAAAGCTCTGCATGTCGCAACAGTCGTGTGAATTGAAGGTTGGTGGTAGAGAAATTGAGAAATTGGTAAGCTTCCTTATCTCTCTGTACTTATGGATTGAAGAAAGAAGTAGAGTAAGGGTTTGTTCTGCCGTGCTTAAAAAAACACTTCTGACTCCAAAAGCACTTTTGGAAGAAAAGCTGTGCGAAACAAGCTGCTTTTGGCTGAAATTTTTGGCTTTCTTGAAAAGCACTTCTGAAGGAGAAGCTAAAATTTTTAGATTTTCCTCTCCCAAAAGCACTTTTAGTGCTTAATTACTTTTTCACCCCTCCAATAACATAGTACTTTCCTTTTTTTCTTTCTTGGTGCTTAATTACAAATGTGTTAAAATTATTAATTAAAAATAAAAAAATAATTTTTAAAATACTAATTACAAATATTTAATGATTATATTTAAATATTTAAAATATAGTTTATATATTCTAATTAAATTTTATAAATAATTAATATTTATTGCTAAAAATATTTAAAATTTATATTTTATATATTAAAATATTAACAACAAGTTATAATAATTTTTTTATATTCTTACTAAAATATAATAATATTAACTAATTTAAATATGATTTAAATACATATTTGGTACTTGATAATAACATGTCTAAAACGGGCATTTTATTTCTCAAAAGCACTTTTTGACAGCAATGCTAAACACTCAAATTTTAAACCAAACTTTTCAAAAGCACTTCTCTACGGTACTTTTCAAAAGCACTTTTTCACAGCACTTTTCAAAAGCATTGCCAAACTAACTCTAAGAATCTCAAAGCTTCTGTTTAATTTAAGATTTTGAGTTTTAAGGATTGACCACCATTTGATTAACCGATAATGGTTGTCATGCTTAGCTTCCAGGACAAAGGAGACATTGACGTTTGGATGAGCTAAGCTATCAAAGTGAAGGAAGCAATGTGAGTCTCTGTACCATGCCTTCTAGATGATGGATGATGTCTTGCATGTATCACGTTGTCTATGTACAGAGATTGCCTAAGGTTGTGTATGTGTACAATACCATGTGAACTTGCCAATTGTGTGTTGATTGTTTAATGGTAGATAGTAAGTGTTTGGTTAACTGGTGTGATGTATGTATAATGATAAATCGTGCGAAATGTTTGAGTAATATATGTGTGTTGCGGAGGGAAAATTATTGACGGGACAGATGAAATTAGGATGAGAAAAGAGTGATTCTGTTAGATACTGCCATACAATATTGTTGTGTGCAAACCAAAAAACAACACAAATAATATCTCCAAAAAATAGCACAAGATCAAGCGTGAATCATTTGAATATACTTCCTTCTATAGCTTGATTTAATCCAATCTATGAATTAAGGGATGATGATTGCTTAGATCCAATCCAAATAAATCACCAAGATCTCTTGTTAAGTGAAGTTTAGATATCCAGAATGGGTTGGTAGATATCCCAAATAACTAAAGAGATCATAGCCTCAATTAATTTGTTGTAAAAAATCGCCAACTTAAACATGATAGTTTTTTTGATTAGTTAGTGACACTACCAGTTGACACTAGTTTAAGCACTAGTGCTAGGAGAATTTTTCTAATTACAATTGCTCATGTCATTTTTCTACATAATTAACAAATGAAATGATATAAAGTATATGAATTACCTTTAATAGCTCTACAAAAATAACAAGTATCTCAAAGATATATAGCAATAAAAATATAAGGTATTTGCAAAATCAAACCACTTTCGTATTAAACAAGAATCGATTAATGTAAATGAAATCCATAGAAATACCCATAACTAAATTAATATAGTAATTCTTGTTTGTAAGTATATAATTCAAGAATTAAAAATAAAAACAATTAAAGCTTAAAATTCTAGACTAGAATCCTTGTTTTTGCCTAGCCTTTTAACCATGGTTGTGGATAAGTCTGTTTTGACTCTCTTGGTGCGTGGCTTTTGGTTCATTTTTTGTGGCTCTATATTGTGGCTATATTTTTATTTGTGCTGTCATCATACTGTTGTTTGGGTGTGCTGGGCTCTTATGGTGAAGTGTTAAGTGCGTCTATAGTCGCTCATATTATCTTTTTCGTATTGGCTTTTGGGGCATTGACTTCTACTCATGGTGAATTATCCTGTTTTTGCTGTTTAATAAAATTTTACTTCTATTTTTTTTAAAAAAAATTCTTTAACCAAATTAAAGAGAGACATCATAGGAATATAATATATATTTAAACAAAATCAAATCTAAATTTACTAACACAAGTATTTATTCTAACAACTAAATATGTTTTCTTCAAATATATTTTTTAATAAGGGTGGAGGCCTTGGTCTCCTTTAAAATAAAAAAAAAATATTTTGGATCTTTTATAATTTATAAAATTTTAAATTAGTAATGATAAAATTACAAATTTATAAAATTTTAAATTAGTAATGATAAAATTACACTTTGACCCCCCAAAATAATAAAAAATTGACTTAATCTTTTAAAATTATAAAGATATATGTTATTAAAATGGTGAAATTATATTTCTTACTATCGTAAAAACATATAGGCCCTCCTAAAATTTTTTTTTGACTTCACCCCTGATTTTTAATTACAAAATCTATTATAGTGACATAGACAAATCAATCAATATTCATTGTCTTGAACAAATAATATGCTTAAAATAATAAATAACCATTGGAATCAAAACTTAAAAAGAAAAATCATCTCAAATATTTAAACAGTATATCAAGTCGATTTAATATTTTAAGATGCTAAGAGTTTAAAAATGGAGATCCAAGTAAGTTGATGTATCTTTACTTGTTGGACGTTAAGTCTTGATGATTTTATTAAGAAATAAATAAATTAAACTCTATTAGTAGACTTTGAATCCAATCAAAATTCATTGATAGTAAACTTTGAGAGCATATCTTATTTCCCAATTTTGTACAAATAATTGAAAATTTTTATCTTAAAATAACTCATATATATTAATAAACCCCAACATCAACAACACTGAACCAAAACTTATACTAATATCAAATCTTTAACCATTCTTAAGAACATAAAAATAAAACAAATTAATCAAAACAATTATAATTAATCATCAATTAGCTAATTAAAAAATAATAAGATATGAAACATTAAATAAAAAAAGTTATTGTAAAACATTACATTATGTCGTCTAAGTGTTGTCTAAGATCTTAAAAATCTTGGAGGATAAATTTAATTATCGATAAAATAAATTATCACTCTAAGTAAGATCGTGCTGACAACATATTATAAAAACTAAAAGAATTATAGTAAGAATAAGAGGGAAAAGTAGACACAAAAGTGAAACTTGGCATACTATAATGTTATACAATCCCTCTATTTAAAGGGTCTCAATTGTCATATATTACAAAAGTATAAAAAAAAAATTAAGACACCCTGTAACTTTAACAGCTAAATTGTTAAAATATTAATTATATATAAAGTTATGGAAATAATGATTTTTTTTTTTAAATTTTTTAGTGACAACATGTGAATTGAATAAAAATATTCTGAGTAATTTTTATTATTAAGATGTGAGCTCTGTTTTGTATGCTTATGATATGATTTTGGGTTGTGGTTTCCTTCGTCTTTCATCAACTGATTTATTATATATTGTATTTATTTATTGCTTTATTATTATCATTATTCTTGTTTGTAATAAATTTATTAATACGCTCTTAATTTAATAGCAAGACAAGAAAATAAACTTCTTATCAAATAAAATTTTTTTGGTAGAAAAAATATATTAAACAAATACATCAAAATCAATTAAACTTGTGTAAATGTATTACTATCAGACAGCAAAACCTTTTATATAGAAGTTGGAGATCCTCAAACAACATCAAATTTGAGGGACTGTTATTCATGTACTTGATTATCTGATTAGTAATCGTATTTTGAACTTTCGGTATATAGTGAATTTTTATCTTTTAGTCTCGTTTGAACAAACTATTAATTAATCTTAACTCAATCAGAACACTGTTGATTATCAAACAAACTTTTTTAGCATAAGACGATATTAAATTAATTTATAAAACCAGCACATTAATTCAGACGAATATTAGATCTGACTTAATACAAAAATTTAAGTAGATGAGAAGGAAGTATTAATGGAATTTAAGTTATTATGAACAACAATGAATTTCTCTTGAACAATAAGGTGATTTTATTGCAGACACAGAAGATAAAACTTCCAATCTAAAATTAATCTACAGCAATTAGATCATTTTATTTATGGACAGAATGGTGTTTACGACGTTCATCATTCTAATTAGGGAGTGGAGAAATTATCAATGGTATTTACAACGTGGATCGTTCTAATCAAGATTTCATTTCTTTTTAATAATACTACCGGAGAAATCAAGCAGGGGTTTAAAATATTTTGCACAATTAATTATTTTCATGTCTGTGGATTTTCTGAGTATAAAATTTGTGTTTTGTTAATAAAAATGAAGCAACAACTCTAAAAGAATTTCATCAACATTTCGCCTCCAGAACTTATAGAAAAGCAGAGACAATGAGAGGAACATTGATGTTGACTTGGATTCTGATCATCTGCCTCTCCCAAGTAGCAGTGCAGAGCCAATACTACTTGAAAACCCGACCATATCATCCCAGGCCAGTTAAGGTCACCAATCTTCACTTCTTTATGCAGGAAACTGCGGGCAATGCAGCAGTCCAGGTAGCCCAAGCTAACATCACAAGCAACGATAATAATTCATCAGTGCCATTTGCCTCCCTAGTTGCCTTTAATGATCCCCTTAAGACTGGTCCTGAGCTTGAATCGAAGGTGATTGGAAATTTTCAGGGTATTGCGCTCCTATAACATCAAATCCAACCAAAAATTTCAAATTTAAATGATATTATCTTGAAAAAAATATGTATATGATCTAAATTAATAAATGAAATAACAAAATATATTATATTCAAAAGTTGTACTGTTAATATATTCTCACAATAAGAAAACAAAAGTCTAAGATGGCAGATTCTGCGACTACTGAAATATCTTCATCATATTCTGAAGCTATAGCTAGAGTTCGTCATATTTTCTGTTTGCCTCTGCTTCCCTCACTGCTATATCCGCTTTAAGTTGTAGCTGGAGTTCATATTTTCTTTGAGCCTCTGTTTCTCTCGATGCTGCCTCCGCTTTAAGTTGAGCAATTTGCTTAATTGTGCTCGCTTGCATTTGAGCCATCTAGTCTCTTAACCTTTGAACTTTAGCTTGAGCCTGATTTGCTGAAGGCATGTATTGTTGCGAGCTGGATCCAAAATATCGGGTTGGGCTAACAAAAGATCCTTCAAATCGAACCCGAACCATACCTTTCAGGACCCAAAACTTTAGTAATAATTCAATTATCAATGTCGTCCAAATTAACAGAACTATCACTTGAAGCTATCGCTTCATACTCCGCCCTTTTATCCTTTAGTTTCTCCTAATAAATCAATCAAAGAGTTATAAACGAAATATATCATCAAACAAATGTAACATAACTTGGCATTATTTGCATTACAAATGACGAATTAAACCATTATAATTAAACATGATAAATATTTAAAATAATTCAAAATTTATTAAGTAAATATACCATAATTTCTGCAGCTTCAGTAGTCATAGGAGATCCATCTTTCTTTATATGTGTAATGTCAAAAAGCTGAAGGCATCCAACTTTTTGACCAGACGATAGTTCCTACAATATAGTAGGAAAAATATTATTTTGTAGAAAGTAATTAATATTTGACACAATTAATAAATTCAAAATACCTCATCATCAGATACACAAGTAAAACTTTTCGACCTAGCTGTGTGCGTGAATTTTTGTTTTTACCTACTTGTAGTTCCAACTCGCTCACGATCCTACATTATGAAATTATTATTACGTATATAGTAAATACTATAAACCGAAATATTTATAAGAGTTTGGAAGTACGTAATACCTCTCATTTCTTTGAATTCCAAAATCTAACTACATCTTCCATTGGTACCTCAGCATTCCCGGTGGAACATTTCGCAATTTCTCTTCGGGACTTATATTTTTCTTAAAATATTCTTTCTTTAAAGTACTTTTATGGTCTCTCTATCCTAATGCCTTCTTCACATAATTATCCGAGACCTTTAAAGCAAATCTCTCCTGCAACTAACACAAGATTAGAAAGTAAATATAAATAAAACTTAAACCGAAGTATTATAAATTAAATTCACGTTATTGCCTTAATATTATTGAGAGTTTGATTTTTGTTACTATTAGGCATATGATACCATGACTCGTAGTTGATTGGCAATAGATTGACATTTTGTACTATATATGATACCATGACTCGTATTTGATTGGCAATAGATTGACATTTCGTGCTATAATGCCCAAGTATCCTACTAAAAGTCGAGCTTCTGATCCAATAGGCTGACCATGACTATTTCTAGCTACTTTGACACTCTTGACAGAGTTTAGATCGTATAAATCTTTTAATAGCGTACGTCCTTGAGTTTTGCGCCTCCCGCCACTTTCAGCTAGAAAAATGGTATATGATAATATAAGAATTTGAAACAAAAATCAATAATAAAAGTCAACATGCATGTAAATTAAAGTTAACATTACTTTGAATTTTTGTAGGTTCGTCAGCTGTATTCGGAACATTCGAAGATCCAATAGCAGTCTGTTGTTCACTGTTTGTTTCTTTTGAACTTGGAGGATTTTGAATAATACTTAAGTATCGCAATCTTCTTCTAGGCATATTATCTACAATACACATAAAATAGTTGAAATATTAGTAACTAATTACAAAAATAATAGTACATATAAAATAGTTGAAATATTTAACAAGATCAAGATTTAAATTATAATATTACATATAATTATAAAATTGTAAAATCTTACTACATCATGATTCGTAAATATCTTCATCCACATCCTAGCGTACCCATTGAAATTGTGTACTAGTACTAGGGATAGTTTCATTTAAGTTTTGTTTTGGAAAAGGCACAAAGTTTTTGATCTTTCGTCGATGTCATCTCTACTTCCATTGCCCATGTCAAACAAGTCTCTAGGGGTGTTTCGGAGTTCAACATACCAACCCTCATCAGTTGGATCTTTCGAGTAAAAAACTTGTTTGACTTGAGAAGAAAATACATACGGCTCGTCTATCAATTGTTGTCCAGTGTGAATTAATTAAGAGAAGTTCACCATCACAAACCAAGTTGATCTTTTTTAATTATGCGAGCAGTATTAACATTAGCCCAATCACATTAAAATAAGACAACCTTCTATTTGCCATAGTAATCTAACTTATTAATGTCCGTAAGAAGTCCGTAATACTCCACATTTCCCTCAATAGGATTACTGTCCCTAGCACTAACATAACTTGTAATTGAAGAATTAACAATTATTCCACAATTTTGAGTCCTCCTCAATCTTTCGCGAGATTTTATATGAAACCTGAATCCATTAATGAAAAAGCAGTATATCTTTTTACTACTCTATTCGGACCTTAGGAAAACCATTTAACTTCGTCATTGACATCATTTCCACTCTAAACCTATTGAATTGAAAGTAAATTGATTAATTATAAATGTTATACGAAAAAAATTGTTATTTGTCAATGAAAGCTTCAGTTGCATACCGTTTGCCCTAACCATTCATGAAAAGATTATGTGAATAACTTATGAATCTCTCGATGTTGTAATCTTCGGGAGCGTGAACGGGATCTCAAGACTTGTTTGTACTCACTATGTTAAAAAGTGGATTACTTGGTTAGAAGATAAACAAATTAAAAGATGAATATTTATCAAATTCTAAAATGCATAAAGGTTCAATTGAATCGTGGTGAAAAAGAACATATCGATGTGCTTGTACCCAAGATATATCATCTAAGTGTGCAATTTCAACTTTACCGATTGGTTGTCCATAACTTCGAAATAGATAAGTTTCGGCTAAGTTATGATTAGTGAGCCCAACATTTCTACTTGGTCTATTCAGTCTAATTTCAACATCTTTTAAATATCTAGAGTAAAAATTCATACACTCCTCTACCAAGTAACCTTCAGCAATTGATCCTTTTGGATAACGCTTATTACGACAACAAGACTTCAATTTGCATAGGAACCTAAACACGATATACAACATTATCAAAAGTTGTAATTAAAGGTATATTCATGAATGAATGAAAACTTTGCAAATAAATTAGCACCTCTCTATAGGATACATCCACCGATAGAAAATCAATCCACCAAGTTTTGCTTCATGAGGGAGATGGATTAGCAAGTGCACTATAATAGTGAAGAACGAAGGTGGAAAGATCTTCTCCAAGTTGCATAAAGTCAAGGTAGCTCAATTTTTTACTTTCTCAAGTTCTTCAACAATCAAAACTTTGTCACAAATAGCTTTCATTATATTGGATAGTTCAATTATACAAGACGTCACCTTTTTTGACATACAACACTGTAAAACAACTGGTAGTAAATCTTGCATCAAGATGTGATAATCATGTGATTTTAGGGAATATAGTCTTCGATCTTTAAGACTCACACATCGAGATATATTCGATGCATACGCATCTGGGACCTTTATATCCTTTAACACTTTGAAGAATACTTCTTTTTCTCTCTTCAACATTGCAAAAATAGAAGGCGTCAACCGAGATTTTCCATTCGGAAGTAATTGGGGATGAAGATCACGCTGAATTCCCATGTCAACTAGATCAAGTCAACTCTGAAGATTATATTTTGATTTTCTATTGACATTCAAAATTGTCCTGATGATGTTTCGCAAACATTTTTTTCAAAATGCATGACATCAAGATTGTGTTACAAAATGTGATGCTCTCAATAAGACAACTCAAAAAATAATTCTTTTTTCTACAAGTCTGCCTCATTAGGATCATCCTCTTCATCAGATTTATTATCACTCTACCGGTCAACATCGCCAACATACGTCTCCCTCAGTCTTGTCTTTGTTTGTATGTTGGGTGGATGATTCATCTTCCCATAACTAAAATTGATATATTTTAACATGAATAAGATTTCAGATCTAATGGTCTACTCAGGAGTTCCTTTGAACTCTTTAGTACCATCAAATAGAGTCCACTGAAATCTAAATCTATGGTTTCCATCTAACCACCGGCAATGCCCCATATAAAAGAACTTCTTCTCATTATATAACCACTTCGAACATATTTGCGCTACACAATAATGACAAGCAGAACGTTCTTTAGTACTCCAACTAGATAAATTGGCATAAGCCGAGAAATCATTAATAGTCCACAACAAAGCTACACGTAAATAAAAGTTCTCATTTATCAAGACATCATATGTTTCAAAACTCGCTCATAACTGTTTCAACTCTTCAATAAGTGGCTGCATATAAATGTC
Organism: Gossypium longicalyx; assembly: GCA_025698465.1. Lineage (NCBI taxonomy): Eukaryota > Viridiplantae > Streptophyta > Magnoliopsida > Malvales > Malvaceae > Gossypium > Gossypium longicalyx. Next base: position 44,234,511 of record CM046999.1, read on the forward strand.
AATATCATTTCCAAGACCTTTCTCTCTAGGGATAATCATAGATAAGATAAAAGAAGATTACTTCATGCAAATCCATGGAGGCAAATTGTAAGGAACAAGCCTTACAGGCCAAGTACTGTACGAAGTACTCATGATTTTAAAAGGATTAAATCCATCAGATGCTAGCCCAAGCCTCACATTTCGAGGATCTCTTGCAAAGTTTGGAAATTTACTGTCAAATGATTTCCAAGCTAAAGAATCCGCAAGATGCCTTAATAATCCATCATTGATTTGTTGATCATGATGCCACTTCATAGACTCGGCTGTCTTTGACGACATGAAAAGCCTTTGAAGCCTTGGTATTAGTGAAAAATATTGCAAAATCTTTACTGGCTTTTTTTCTTGACTGTGCCTCACCTTCATCCTCATTCACATCTTTTGCATTCCTATTCATCCAACGAGATTTACCGCAAACATGACAAGATTTTTGGTTTTTCCGTTCACCCTAATACAACATGCAGTCATTTGGGCAACTATGAATTTTGTCGTACCCAAAGCCTAAATCATTTATCAGTTTATTCATGTTTTTGCATAAATGAGGGATTTTTGCAAACGAAAACATATCTCTCAAAAACTCTAACAGCAGCGTAAAAGAGTTTCTGGTCTACCCTCCCAAACATTTTAAGTGAAAAAGATGAATGCAGAGGGACAATTTTGAAAATTTCGATCCCTCATAAAGTTCTTCATTCATTTCATTAAGTAACTTGTAGAACTTCGTTGCTTCTCCATTTGGCTCTTCATCAGGTGCACTGATAAACTGTAAAAGTAACATATTTTAATCCTATTCTTAATGCATTTTTGGATAATTAATTATGTAAATTAATGAATTTGATGATTCTAATCCATTAAATTCTTATTTCTATACTTAGGAGAGCATTTGGGAGAAAAAGGAGCTAAAAACGAGTCAAAATTAGATAAATAGAATTATTTCCATAATCCACACGACTTGGGCATTTCCACACAGACTAGTCACACGCCCGTGTGAGCCACATGGGCTAGCCATACGTCCATGTGCCAGCCCTGTCGATGTCGCTCCTTATTTCCCAAACACGCAAAAAAACCCAATTTTTAGGCTTTTTGAGCATTCTAAAGTCTATAAATATCAATTATAAAAAGATTAAAGGGGACGCTCAGAGAAGATCGAAGAAAAGACTCGAAGAATGCCATCAAAATCAACTCGAAAAATGATCTCCTTCAAGATTAAATATCTCCATTTAATTTCCTTAGAGGTTTTATTGAGTTTCTTTATGGCTTGTTGTTATCTTAATTTTGAGATGTTTCCATTCCAGATTATGAACTAAATTCCCTAGATGCCTAGGGAAAATGAAACCTATGATGAATCTTACTATTTGATTTTTGATTTACATGATAAATACTTGATTCTTGTTCTCAATTATATATGCTTATTTCGTGTTTTAATATTTTTAGGATATTAATTCATGTTTAATGTACTTATTTCAGTGGAGAAAAAGTCTCTATTTAAGAGTAGATCTAACATAATTAGTGGAGTTGCATGCAATCTTAGAAATAGAATGACAAATCTACCGGATTAGAGTCAAATCTAATAGGGGAACTCATAGATCGAGTTAATGAGACAATAGGGGTTTTAATTAGAAAGAAATTTCAATTAATCAACCTAGAGTAAGTCGTTCTTATTCTCGAAAAAGATATTAACATAATTTAGGGATTCCTACGGATCAAGACACAAATGAATAAACCATTTAATTCAGATTCAGAATAATAGGTAAAGTCTAGGTGGATTCTTGCTTGGGTATTGCCTATCTCATTGGTTATCTTCGATTATTTTTCCCATTTCATTCTCTGTTGCGTTCATAGTTAAATTAGATTAAAAACAATCACTTCAATTAATAGGCTAAATAATAGAAAAATGGTAATTACTTGTACTTTTAGTCCTCGTGGATACGATATTCCCTACTCACAATAGTTATACTATTGCTCGATAGGTGCGCTTGCCTTTGTCGTAATTATAGTTAGTTTAGTGACCATCAAGTTTTTGGCATTGTTACCGAGGACTAAAATACTAGGAACGCTTAATTTTTATTAATTTAGCCATTTATTTTTATTGCATTTTATTTTTTTTAGTTTAATTTTTGTTTTCTAATTTTTTTTCTTTTATTTGCTTCTGGCATGTTCCTTTAGTTTATGACTAGAAGAAACTCGTCGAGGCCATTACTGTTTGACAATGAAATCGAAAGTACAGCTCCTAGAAATCATAGAGAAGCAAGGAAGAGTCGACAAAGTATAACAAACTAGCAAGAGGACGTTATTATCATTACTAAGGAGATGGGTGATAACCAGAATAATCAGCTGCCTCCTATAGTTGCTGCAAATCCTGCAAATCCAAATCCTGCTCCTCGTAGTATGTACTATTATGCCAAACCCACTCTAACTAGGGCTGAATCGAGTATTGTGAGACCCACTATTGCTGCAAATAATTTTGAACTGAAGCTAAACACTATTCAGATGGTACAACAATTTGTTCAGTTCGATGGTTTGCAATACGAAGATCCAAATACTCATTTGGCTAACTTTCTGGAAGTTTGTGATACTTTAAAGAGAAATAGTGTTTCTAATGATGCCATTTGCCTATGGTTATTTCCCTTCTCATTGAGGAACAAAGCTAAACAGTGGTTGAATTCTTTACCACAATGTTCTATCACTACGTGGAACCAAATAACCGAGAATTTTTTATTGAAGTACTTCCCACCGGCTAAGACAGCCAAGTTAAGGAATGATATCTCTTCTTTTATTTAGATTGACTTAAAAACCCTATATGATGCATGGGAGAGGTATAAGACTTATTGAGACGGTGCCCTCACAATGGGTTACCTCTATGGCTATAGGTTCAAACCTTTTACAACAGTTTGAACCCCTCAACTAGGCAATTGATCAATGTAGCAGCCGGTGGAACTCTAAACAATAAAACACCTGAAGCGGCTTATGAATTTATAGAGGAGATGGCACTGAATAATTATTAGTGACAATTCATGAGGACAAAACCGATAAAAGCAACTGGTGTTTTTAACTCAGATGTAGTCACCATGCTATCGAATTAGGTAGAACTTTTAAATAAAAAAATTGATGGTTTATGTGTTTCTACGCAGGTACATTCGGTGATGCAATGTGATACGAATAGAGGAGGAATGAACAATCTAGAATGTTTAGGGTCTAGTATTAATGTCATGCCTTATAAAATGTTTAAACAATTAGGTCTTAGGAAACCCAAATAAATTAGGATGAGTATTCAACTAGCAGATAGAACCATTAGATTTCCTAGGGGTATTATTGAAGATGTTCTTGTCAAGATTGATAAATTCATTTTCCTAGTTGATTTTGTTGTTTTGGACATGGATTAGGATAGTGACGTATCTTTGATTCTAGGTCGGCCCTTTTTAACAATCTCCAGAATTATTATTGATGTTGGTACAGGTGAATTAATACTTCGTGTTGGTGATGAAACGATTACTCTCCAAGCTCGTGATTCTGTTAAGACATCTAGTGATTGAGAGGATCTTACAAGTTCTGTTAATATGAGTAACCATGTGGCTCAAAGTTATTTATAGGAAACACCTCGAAAAAACACGATGGAGTGACGTTCCACTCCATGTGACAAAAATAGAATGACTTATGAAGAACAAATGTTACAGATCAATAAACTAGACGAATGGCGAACACATGTCAAGGAGAAATAGAGAAAACACGATTAAAAACCAAAGCGACGCCATGATGAGCATATGGATGGAATAAACCAATTTAAGGTTGGGGACAAGGTACTACTAGATAAAAAGGATTCATGAATTGCCACTTTAGAGCTTGTTGCAAACTGATCAAATCCTTTTACGGTACTAAATGTCTTCCTATACAGTACAGTCAACGTAACTCATTCTAAATTCGACACATTTAAGGTAAATAGTACTCGACTTAAACCTTATTTTGATAATAGAATTGATAACGAGAAAGAGGAGTTTCGACTCTATGAATCACCATGACCATGTGAATACGAGGTAAGTCAAGCTTAGACTTTAAATAAGCGCTTTTCAGGAGGCAACCCGAGTGTTAACACTGCTAATTTTCTTAATTTTATTTCATGATATTTTTAAAAAAATTAATTAATTTTCAAAATAAAAAAAAAGTGTTTTTGACCTACACGGCCTGGACGTACGGGCGTGTCCCAGGCTGTGTGCACTATAAAGGGTTCGACAGTGAGTTACACAATCTGGTGACATGGCCGTGTAACCCACATGGCTTGGACATATGGGCGTGTCCTTGGCTATGTGGATCTTGAGACTTATTTTTTTCCAAAATTTGACTTTTACACGGCCTAAAATAGTCCACATAGACGTGTGACAAGGCCGTGTAGACCACACGGCCTGACACACGGGCGTGTCTTAGGCCATGTGAAATTTGGTGCTAATTTTTTCATTTTTAAAACAAGTCAGAGAGTTACATGGGTAAGGTACACGGCTCTGTGCGAGACATGGATGAGCCATTCGGGCGTGTGAGAGTTCACACGGGCGTGAGAGAAGCGAAGGAGGTTGCACATGGCTGTGTATGCCACACGGCCTTGACACATGGGCTTGTCCAAGGTCGTGTGAAGACTGGGCCTATGTTTTTAAAACACACACAGGCTAGAAAGAAACCACACGGACGTGTGACACGGCCGTATGGCCCAACACGGGCCCTTACACGACTGTGTCCCTATTTTTAGCCCCCTTACCCTAACTTCTTTATACCTTCATCTTCCCCAAAATTTCAACCACAAACCCTAGTTGTCGCTCCCTCTAACCACCCTCTTTTCTGCTGCTGTTCCTTTCTCGTGGTCCCAACCCCGACCAAACCGCCATACCTTCTCCCTCTTTCTTCCTCCCTTCGAGCCACCCACTCTCCCACGCCCTAAACCCATCTTTTTCCTTTCCTTTTCAAGCCTCTACCCTCGTTGACAACCCCTCCCTTCGCCTCTTCTTCCCTTCACCACCCCCACGCTGCAGCCACCTCTTGCCACCACCGACGCACATGTCGAACCGACCCACCACTGTGCCACTGTCATTTCCCTATCACCGCTACCACCGTTTACTCCGGTCACCACCCACTGTTTGCCCTATTTTATTTATTTCTTTATTTATTTCTTGTTTATTATTATTAGTTGTTATTTTATTCCCTTTATTTACTATTTATTATCTATTATTTTCTATTCTTAGTTATATTCTTTTATTTTTCTAGTTATATTTGTTTACTGACCTTATTATTATTTTTAATTCACTTTGTTTATCATCCAATTTTTATTCTTAATGCTACTATTTTAGTTTATTTTTATAGCCATTATTATGATTCATTCTTAGTTTATTATTTTTACTTCCTTGCTCACTATTTCTATTACTATTGTTCTTTGTTTTTAGTATTAGAATTGTTTATTTATTTATTTATTTTTGCTTTTTATTATTCTTACTTTCAGAATGTCATGATTTTTCTTTTAGTTACGAATTTGTTATTTGATTTATTATTCCTTATTGTTTTCACCACTTTGGTTCATGATGGCTTCACTTTCTGGTTTTTGCATGCTTAGGTATTCGTCCATACTATTTTAGGAGTAATTTGCTATTTGGACTACTTGGACTTTACCTTCTTGGCCTTTGTTTACATATTTGGTGATGCTTTATTGATGAATTCTTTTCTTTTTCAGGCACACCATGACAAACACTCGTAGCAAGTCCAAGGTCGCCATCCCTGCTTCAAAAAAGTGGAAGACACTTGGCGCGACCTCCTCCTCTAGAGCCTCCGCCGAGGCCTGATAAATCGTCATTTATACATATTTTTACCCCATTCTTTGCGCATTTTATGGATGATTTTTCCTTAGAATTGGTGAATTCGATGCTCCACCAATGCTTTAATTTCATGTTTTATACTTAGGTGAGCTTAAGAGAGCGAAAGGAACGAGAAATGGGCCAAAAACGGAGAAAATGGGTCAATGTACAAAATCAACACGGCCTGAAGTAATCGCACATGGGCGTGTCCCTGCCGAACCCAAGTTGAGTCCAATTCAGAAAAAGGCTAATTTTGAGGGCTCTTAGGCATTCCAAAGCCTATAAATACACCCTAGAAGAGGAGAAAAGGAGGGAGGCACAGGGAGGAAGGAAGGAATTACTCGAAGAAAGCCAATTGATCCATCTCAGAAGCCGGATTCATCCTCAAGACTGAAGATCTCCCCTCAATTTCCCTTCAGGAGTTTTGGGTTTTCTTTATGTTTTGTATTCATTATTCTTCTGAGATGTTTTCCTTTTTAGTTATGAACTAAATCCCCTAAATACCTAAGGGGGATGAAACCTATGACGAATCTTGTTAGTATTTTCTGAATTGTATGATAAATATTTGACTTGTTCTTAATTATGTGTTCTTAATTCTTGTTTTGATATTCCAAGATATTGATTCAAGTTATGCTCTTATTCAAAGGAGGAATAGACCCTGTCTAAGAGTACAATTGTCATAATTAAGCGGAGTTGATTGCATGCCTAGAGATAGGGTGACAAGATTTTGCCGGATTAGGGTGAAACCTAATAAGGGGATCCATAGATCGAGTTAATGCAACCCTAGGGTGATAATTAGAGAAAAGTATCAGTTATTCAATCTAGGGATTAGACGTTATTAGTCTTGAATAGGGATAATAACATAACTTAGGGATCTCTACAGAACAAGTTAAATGAATAAATCGTCCGATTCGAAGTCAGAATAACAAGTAAAGTCTAGGTGGATTCTTCCTTAGGTATTGTCTTAATTCAATCGTTTTCCAAAAGTAATCCCCCAATTCTATTTTCTGTGAATTCTTAGTTTAGTTAATTAGTTAGTTAAAACAAACCCCCTTATTCTTAGGCTAGATAATAAAAAGACAGTCATTACTAGTACTTTTAGTTCCTTTGGGTTCGACAATCCGGTCTTTCTAAAACTATACTACTGTTCAATAGGTACACTTGCCTACATCGTGATAATAGTTAGTTTCAAGAATGATTAATTATAAATATTTAAAACCTGTCACAAAATCACGATCAAGGCCCACCACCCTTATATCCAATTTTCAGCGGGTCCCCAGGAGGACTTATTTTAGCTACTTCAATTGCGACCACTTAGTTTAGGCCGATGTATTGATTGGGCTGCTTTGGAGCAGGTCTACCTCGTTGATCTTACTCGAGCCTTTATTGCCACAGCCCCGTGGGAGTGGTTCTTCTTTATCATCGAGCCCATATACATGGAGCTGACGCTGGAGTTCTGCTCGACATTTACTCTTCAGCATACGATGACGACTCATGACAAGCCAGGCACTATCACATTCAGACTCGGTGGCCTGGTGCGCCATATGAGTGTTGCTGAGTTTGGTGCTACTTTGGGACTATACACTGAGGAGTTTATGAGTGCCGAGAACTTCCTCTGCCTACATCGGCATATCCATTACTCACTAGCTAGTTGTTGGGCAGACCTTACGGCAAGTATGACACCTTATGACGCGAGTCGCTTTAAGGCGAATTCTCTCCCTCCGGCTTTACGGTATATTTATGCCCTTTTAGCTCATACTTTGACCGGTAGAAGAGAGAGCATTGGAGTTGTCAGTACTACTGATGCCTATTTTTTATGGCGTATGGCCATCGGATATATTTTTGATTTAGCTTACTTCATTGCCCTCACTTTCCGCCATCAGACAGACCACAACAAGAAGGTTCCTATCTGTTTAGGCCCTTATGTGACTCGACTAGCTTAACACTTCGGTTTCCTCGACACACTGGAGTAGTCCTCTATGCTTACACTTGTCGGCCAAATGTCCCCACAGGGAATATCTAGCATGACCCATATGAGGATGATCGAGTGGCTTCGTGGAGTAGATCCTCCTCAGTACCGATTAGTTCATTCTAACTCTCAGAATGAACCCAAAGACTTCACTGATGATGTCCCTTTGCATCACGATGACCCACCTCATCCTCCACCTTCGAGTCACCATCCTATTTCTTCTGCTGCTACTTTGGTGGACCTCTCCGAGTGGTTTACTCGTTTCGAGTAGTATTGATTTCAGAGGTTCGATAGTATTGACACGACATTGCAGCAAATCTTTCAGCATCTCCATATCTCCTCCTCAGCGTCGACGACTCACGACATCGACACTTCTGATGATGAGGACCATTAACTTTATTTGTTTTATTTTTATTTTTATGTTTATTGTTATTTTCTTAGACTTATTTTGTTTTTATCTTTTGAACTATATTTTTTATTTTTATGGTTGTTTCTAATCGAGTTATAATCTCTTAATATTTTTCACTATTTGTGTTTATTTTCTTATTAGTTTGCTCGAAATCGTGCTCGACATTTAGATTTGACTATAATTCCGCTTTTCACTATTCTGAGATTTCATCCAATATTCAGTGTAGTTTCAGTTTTCTCCCTCTCTTATGTTTATACTGTGATTATATCTGTTTGTACATTGAGGACATTGTACATCTTAAGTGTGGGGAGGTTATTTATATAATTATTAGAAAATCCCTGAATTATGTCTTGTGTTTAAGTATTGTTCTCATATTTCTATTAGAATTAATTTTTATCAATTTGTGATTTTTTATATGTTTTTAGATAATTTGCTGATAATTGTATATTGGTTGATTTAAAATTTAAGACATGAGAGAATCAAGCATGATAAATTTATTTTCAAAATAAAAAAATTCAGGTTGTTTCCCTGAATTCAGGTGTTACCTTGAAGTTTTAAATTTACAAGTTTGACATCAAAAACCATAATTTTTTGTGAGATTTTGAGCCTTTAGAGCATACATTTTTCTTGCTCATTTTATTATTGGTTATGAGTGTGTCAATTTGATTTGTTATTCTAGAACTTGCGTCGATTATACATGTCGAGACCACACCTTTGATTTGATATACTGAGATGATAAAGACACTTAGGTTTTAATCCACTTATCTCATAAAAAGCCTACCTACATAATAAACCCTTAGTGAACCCCATTGAGCCTAATACACTGTTTCTTGATTTACTCATTAATGTTAACCCATAACTCATTTTTTGCTCGTTGAGAATTTTTCCCTTTTTATTGACTCCCTTTTTATTGAGATTTGATTTGGTTAATTGCCTAATTAAGCCATTTTGTTTAATTTGCTGAATTATTTCTTATTGTAAAAAAAAGGAAAAAAAAAGAGTATAAAAAAATCAAATCGAAAAAAATACATATATATTGATTATTATTTAGTTCTATGTTAATTGAGCTTGAACAGTTAAATTCATATTTTGAGAAGAAACTCGTTTTATTCTTGAACAGTTTCGATTGGTGTAATTGTTTTTAATTCAGCATTTGTTTATTTTTCTAGTTTGGTAATTTATCAATTCGATCTCGATTTTAACCAATTTTTTCAACCTTTCTCTACACCTTTAACCTGAGCCTCATTACAATCTCTTAAAGACCTTTTGATTTGTGTATCATCTCATTTTTATAGTGGTGGAGATTTGATTTTCATGCAAGCCTATGATAATGACTTTTCATGTGTGACTATTGAGTGCTTATTCTTGAACCTTAAACACTTTGAGTGATTTGAGTGAATCTGTAGTGAGGATGTCAATTCTTTTCATTTTTGAATTAAAGGTAATTACTTAGTTAAAAGGAAATACCTATGTTTTCATGCTTTAAAAATGTTCAACTTGGATTGTTTGAATCTTTAGTGCTCTTTTAGTTGAATTATCAATGTATGATTATTTTTTAATTATGACAAAACATCATTGATGAGAATTATAAGTTGAGAAAGAATAATTTTAATTATGAGTTAAGGGTTTTGCTTGAGGACAAGCAAACGCTTAAGTGTGGGGATTTTTGATAAGCTGTAAAAGTAACATATTTTAATCCCATTCTTAATGCGTTTTTGAATAATTAATTATGTAAATTAGTGAATTTGATGCTCCTAATCCTTTAAATTCTTGTTTCTATACTTAAGAGAGCATTTGGGAACAAAAAGAGCGAAAAACGAGCCAAAATCAGATAAATAGACCTGTTTCCAGGATCCACACGGCCTGGGCATTTCCACACGGGTTGGCCACACACCCATGTGCCAGCCCATGTTGATATCGCTCCTTGTTTCCCAAATACTAAAAAAAAACCCCAATTTTTAGGCTTTCTGAGCATTCTAAAGTCTATAAATATTAATTAGAAGAAGATCAAAGGGGGCACTCAGAGAAGATCGAAGAAAAAACTCGAAGAACGCCATCGGAATCAACTCGGAAATGGATCTCCTTCAAGATTAAATATCTCCCTTTAATTTCCTTAGAAGTTTTATTGAGTTTCTTTATGTCTTGTTGTTATCCTAATTTTGAGATGTTTTCATTCCAGATTATGAACTAAATTCCCTAGATACGTAGGGAAGATGAAACCTATGATGAATCTTACTATTTGATTTCTAATTTACATGATAAATACTTGATTCTTGTTCTCAATTATGTATGCTTATTTCATGTTTTAATATTTTCAGGATATTAATTCATGTTTAGTGTGCTTATTTCAGTGGAACAAAAGTCTCTGTTTAAGAGTAGATCTAGCATAATTGAGTGGAGTTGCATGCAATCCTAGAAATAGGACAACATAAATCTACCGGATCAGAGTCAAATCTAATAGGGAAATCTATAGATCGAGTTAATGCGACAATAGGGGTTTTAATTAGAAAGATATTTCAATTAATCAACCTAGAGTCAGTCATTCTTACTCTTGAAAGAGCTATTAACATAATTTAGGGATTCCTACAGATCAAGAAACAAGTGAATAAATTGTTTAATTTCGATTCAGAATAATAAGTGAAGTCTAGGTGGATTCTTTCCCGTGTATTGTCTATCTCATTGATTATCTTTGATTATTTTTCCCATTTCATTCTCTGTTGCGTTCGTAATTAAATTAGATTAGTTAAATTAGATTAAAAATAATCACTTCAATTTATCGGCTAAATAATAGAAAAACGGTAATTACTAGTACTTTTAGTCCTCGTGGATACGATATTCCCTACTCACCATAGCTATACTATTGTTCGATAGGTGCGCTTGCCTTTGTCGTAATTATAGTTAGTTTAGTGACAATCATGCACTTCTTCCCATTTCGGTAAAAGCATTTCCACCAATATCACAATCATCTAATGCAACAATTTTAGGTTGAAACAATTGCAAGCCATGACTGTGCATATTAAATGCATCCTACAACATACCTTCCATGTCATCTTCTTTAACAGACTGATGGTAAGCATTATGAGGATAAATCGGATTAATCATTGAAAAGGTTCTACGAGGTGTACACGCTCCATAGAAAATCCATTTTTTATACCCTCCAATAAAGCCATCAACAATTAGATGTTCGTAGACAACTTCACGAAACTGCCAATTGATGTTGCCACACTTCTTACATGGGTAAAGAATCATATTCTCTTGGCTTACATTTTGAAAAGCAAAATTTAGAAAAGTTTGTACTACATTTCGATAGTCATTGCTTACCCTTGACAAATCCATCTAACTTTTATCCATTTCGTAGTTCTTGAAGTCTCCAAATTTAAAAATATATATTAGTGACAACATTTTCGTTTGGATACTCCAAATTCGCTATAAAAAAATTACCTTGAAGATTTAATGCATTGTATTTTAATGGGTGTAAACTAATTCAGGTAAGTTGTTTATTTATAAGAATAATTAAGAGTAGGGAAAAACAATAGTGTTGCCCTAATTTCTTTGATTTTTATATATTTTAATCCAAAGTTTTATGTAAGTTATGATGTGATAAATATATATTTTTTATTCTCTAAATGCTAGAAATTGAACTTTTTTTATTCTTTAAATGTTTATGTAAGTTATGATAATCATTAACTTTAAATGTTTATGTAACTTATGATAATCATTATTATGAAATATGATTATTTATTTAATTAATCAAAAATTAATTAATTATTCATAAAATTATTATGAAATATGATTATTTAATTAATTAATCAGAAATTAAAGAAATATTCATAAAATTATTATGAAATATGATTATTTATTTAATTAATCGATAATTAATTAATTATTCATAGAATTATTATGAAATATAATTAATTAATTAATTAATTAAAAATTAAATAATTATTCATAAAATTATTATGAAATATGATTATTTAATTAATTAATAAAAAAATTAATTAATTATTCATGGAATTATTATGAAATATGTTAATTAATTATTAATTAATTAGGCTTCCAAATCCACTATTGTCAACAAAAGGATAAAGATAACTGTAAATGTAAAGTAGAGCAGCCAACTTTTTAGGAATATATCATTTCAGTCCTTCCCTCGGCCGGTAAGCCTCAACTAAAATATAAATTAAATCAGTTGGAACAACTGAACTAAATTATTCAATTAAAACATAATTGAATGTTAAATCTGATTTTCATATTAAATAAGTCTAAAAAGTAGTAACTAGTTCCTTAAAAAAGTAGTAATTAGCTAATAAAGATGTGTATTTCCTATCTTCGGTATGTACAAAATTAGACAGACCACCAATTTTTAATTTAATCAATTAACCAATATTATTTTTTTCTTATATAAATATAACTATTTTTAAAAATTAATAAAATATTATATATATTTAAAATCGATAAAATTTTATTAATAATATATTAAATGCAAGAAACCTGTTTTGAAATAATAAATAATCTTTAAGGATCTTAAGTCAACCATTGTTAATCTTTTAAGGCATCTGAAAGTTAAATCGGTGCATGCATTTCTTTCATACCTAAAGACTTTTGTTTCTCAATTCTTCCTACTGATCTTTTTCATTGATTTTTATAATAAAGCATGTCAGGTTTGATCAAGGGCTAATATAACACCCTTCACTCGTATTCAACGTTAGAATAGGGTTATGGAGTATTACCGGACTTATAAAATAATTAAATATTTATTTCACATACATTTTAAAATTTCAAGTAATCATCAAACAAAATCATTCACATCGTCCCTAATACGAGCCTACGAGGCCCAAAACATGCTTAAGGTGTGCAGGACTAAACCAGTAACTTAAGAAATTTTTACGAAACTTAAAAAATTTTCCAAACTACAGGAGTCACACGCCTTTGTGCCCCGGCCGTGTGTCTCACACGGCCAAAGACACGCCCATGTGGCCCAGCCGTGTGTCTCACACTGCCAAAGACATGCTCATGTCACATGCCGTGTGGACATTCAAAATGGGAAAACATGGCCATGTCCCAGCCCGTGTCCGACCCCGTGTAACTCTCTGACTTGGGTCACACGGCCAACACACACGCCTGTGTGGCTAGCCCGTGTGCCTAATAAATGGCCACACACGCTCGTGTCTCTACCCATGTGGACAAAAATAGGCTATTTACCAAGCCATCTAATTTTGCACAAACCTAAACCAACTCAATTGGCACAAAACATAGCATAACTAGTTACATAAATCAACTCCAATCAAGCTCAATTCATGATAATCTCATACCATTAATCACAATACACACAAACATCAAATTTTGACCATTCATTCATGCTAACTCATAATCACAAATGACCTAAATGGCATATTACAATTATGCATCATTTTGCCTAAACAAATAAGCATACTAATTCTCAAATATCAACCATTTAACAGCCACAATACCTATAATCGACAAGCATCATACATCCAACAACAAACTCACAACACAATCCATATGCACATATATATACACCATCAAACCAACCAAATTAAGCCAACTCTCATGGTTATACACAAAACCAAACACTTAATAATTACAAGCCATTTCAAATGACTAAATTCATTAACAACACATATATCAAAATGACCAAGGTCCCTATACATGTCATATACTCAAAATTACTTAAGTTCAAAAGTACCAAAGTGATAGTTGGATAGTGTGATGAAGTCTCCGATGATTCCCGAATCCGAGCTAGTTTTGATTTCACAATAAAACACGGAAAATAAACAAAGTAAGCTATAAAGCTTAGTAAGTTCGTATAGCAATAAACTTAACTTATCAAATATACACAATTTAAGCAATTGAAACATATCATAACATATCTCAATTTAAACTATCAACCTACCATAATTTTCATTCACAAGATTAGTTATACATTTCACAAGTTTCATCGATTAAATGCTTGTACGATTTATGTACATACCTGTGCCATCTCGTATCAAACACTTACTCATCCACATCATTGATTTACCCATTGAACCATTCAAAATACTATCGGATACTCGGGAATCTCGCACCCTAAGTGTCACAAATATAGCTGAAGCTATCTCAATCTCGTATCACATATAATGCTCACACTAGAGCTATCAACGGGTCTACTCACACAAGCTGATGATCATGACGAAGCTACATGATGCTGCTCACACAAGCTGACGAGTATCTGCAACACATGCCCAATAATTCAGCCACCGGTAAGACGTACGGACCAGCACCCAAATCACATAACCCCTAATGACATGTCATTCGTATCCTAATCTATTCCTACGGTTCAACCGGGATTTCTCACTTGCTGAATTTTTGTCGAACATGTTCGTAGAGTTTTACTCACAATTTATGCAATATCAAAGCATTTAAAATACACTTATAACAAAGCTTATTACATACGAACTTACCTCGAATGCAAAAACGATGAAACTAGTCGATTAGTCCAAAATCTTATTCTTTCCTCGATCTAAATCTGTATTTCGCTTTTCTTGATCTAAATGTAATCAAAATTAACTTATTTAATTATCACTCTATTCAATTTAGTCAAAAAATGCACATTAAGGAAACTTTACACTTTGCCCCTAACATTTCAACATTTTTACAATTTAGTCCTTTTTTCATAAAAGTACAAATTCATGCAATTCATCCAAAACCCATGCTAGCCGAATTTTAATTAGGTCCCTAGAAGCCCATATTTTTCATTTATTTCACAATTTAACCATAAAATTTACATATTTCACAATTTAATACCTATTTGGACATTTTACTAAAAATCACTTAACAATTGTTGTTTATCTAACAACAAGCTTGCATTTTCTATCATTAAACATCAAAACACACCAAAATTCATCAATAGAAAAACCCTAAATCTTTAACAGTTTTGCATAATAGTCCCGGGGCTAGCTAGACTAAGCTACAACGATATTAAAAACATAGAAATTATTAAAAATGGAACAAAAATCGTACCTAATTGAGCATAGATAACATAGCCGAATATCAAGCCCTAAAAATGGCTATTATTCTTGTTAAGAATCGGCTAAGGAAGATGATAACATAAAAAAACATAGTTTTTGTTTTATTTATTTTTTTTAATAACTAAATTACCTAATTAACGTTAATGATAAAACATTAAAATCATCTAAATAATGTCCAAGAATGTCCACTCATATTAACAATGAGCTACTTGTAACATAAATCCCTTAATTATTTAATTTCATAGCCATTTAATACCTTTAGCTAATAGAACATCACTTTTGCACTTTACGCGATTTAGTCATTTTTATCGAATTAAGCATTCAAACGATAAAATTTCTTAACGAAAATTTCACACAAACATACTATCATGCTGTAGACATTAAAATAATAATAATAAAATAATTATTTCGACTTCAGATTTGTGGTCCCGAAACCACTGTTCCTATTTGACTAAAAACAGGCTGTTACAACTAAGCAATGTCACTTGTTTACTAAATAATTGGCCATAAACACATTAAACCAATTCGAAAGTTTAAAAATGTATCTGTTACACAGAATTATAATTAACCAATTCAAAAATAGTAATAAATAAAATTGATAAAAGTAAAATATAAGAATTAAATTCACAATTTACACAAAACTAATAACAAAATTTTAACCTACAAACAATTATTTCATGCTCAATTCACGGCTCTAAAATATGAACAATTCTTAAATGAATACAACTGTAAAACAATTGGCCTTGATTACAACATTTTGGTCTTCCCCAAACATTTTAAGAACCCTGTCCATATATGGATTTCTAACACACAAATGTAATTAATTAACATTGACAGGTTCTTTTTCTTTTTTGTAAACACAAACCGAGAGATGTTTGAATAGGAATCTATGAATGGATGAAACCTTGAAAGAAAAAGTCAGCCCACAAGTTGACCACTGCTCTCCCTTCCAAATATTCACTGCCCTCTGTCCCTCTTCTTCATTTTATAATACTACATTTTTTTTCTTTTTTTATTATTATTAGCTACTACTCATTCCCATACCAAAATTTCAATTTCATCCTTTATAAATTTGAACCAAAAGAATCCATGCATAAATAGGAAAATTGATATCTAACAATCATATACCATTACATAAAATAGTATAACAATTATATACCATTACATAAAACAATATACTTTTCAACTGATTGTATAAAATAAATAGAAACTAAACTCTTCCTATAAAAGTTTACCGTAAATTAATCCATATATCAATTTGTTCCTCAATATCTAACAGTTATATACCAATGCATGAACAGATTAAAAGATTTCAATTCTAAAAAGACAGAAGAAAGGAAAAGAAAAAAAAAGAGAGTCACAACTCGTAAAATTCAACCAAATTAAGAACATTACCCGAAATTTGAAAAAATAGATATAAAAAAGTAATTGAATTAAATGAAAAATTACCAGATTACTGCTTTCTCTTCTTTTCTGGATTGCTATTTTTGGTGAAGTGTTTATCTAGAAGAGATGTTTCTACGTTGCTGTGGGTTAGGATTTGAAATATGAGAAAAGAAATAACAAGCAAACAAAATGAAAAACATGAAATTTACACGGCGATGCAGCAAAGGACTACCGACGGTGATGCAACAGAGGGCTGTCATTGGTGATGCATCAGACATTAGGGAAAAGAGTTAGGGATTTCGGGAGGGAATTGATTTGGGGAAAGAAAGTTGGGGAAAAAAAGAAAGGGAATTAGGAAAAAGTTAGGGATTTTGGGGAATGGGAGAATTGATTTGGAAAAAAATTGGGGAAAAAAAGAAAAGGGATTTCGAGAAAAAAATTAGGGATTTCGAGGAGGGAGAACTAATTTGGGGGAAATGAATTGGGGAAAAAGGAAAGGGTTTTGAGAAAAATACTTAAGGATTTTGGTGAGGGTGAATTGATTTGGGGAAAACAACCAAGGGATTTTGGGGCTAACAAAACGGCACCATTTCGCAAGAATTCAATACATATTCGTGGTGTTTATGAAAAAACACCGCTATTGCTCATCTTTTGCGGCGTTTGGACCAAAAATGCCGCTATAACACTAACTTTTTGCGGCGTTTATGAGAAAAATGCCACTAATGCTTTACCTTTTACGATATTTTTCTCATAAACGCCGCTATTGCTTTACTTATTATGGCTTTTTTTGGTTAGCGCCACTAATGTATCACCTTTGCGACTTTTTTGGTCTAAACGCTGCTAAAATCTTAATTTCCTATAGTGTAAATGCCACCAATGTCATTATGGAATTGAACATTAACTGTAGTTCATTACTAAGATGTTATTTACAGAATCTGTTCTTTTAGATTGTGAAAAACTCGTATGATTCTACTCTATATCATTAGAATAAAAGTATGAGAAATACATATGTTGATCTTATCAAAATTTAAATTTGTCATACTTGATTATTGTACTTTATCTTCATATTTGAAATAAACATTATATCTTTAGCTAGAAAAATGACACATATCTATTCTCTTTATCTCTAATAAAGGTTGGTTTATGCAAAAATTGGAAAAGTTGTTTATTGACCACGAAACAAATATCATACGGTATCAAAGTCAAATATTACTAGGAAGCAACAAGTTTTCTGGGAGATTAAAGTGACAACTATATAAATATCACTTCTAATAAGGGATAGAATATGGTGACAAAAGATGCACTTTAAGGAGTTGTTTGAACATAAGGAGAAGCTCCGATACAGGATAATTAAGGTCGCAACAAAAAAAAAATTAAAGAAAAGTAAAACATTGACACATAATTTTTAAAAGTAAAACTAAAAATAATGTAAAACTAACAAAGAGGGAGTGAATTATAAAGTTTTTTTAAAAAGTTTTGAGAACCTCAAAACCAAGATTTTTGCAATATCCATTTTCACAACTTTGATTTTTCTTTAAAATTTTCATTTTAAATTATACCACATGAGATATGATGTCTAATTTAATGGTTAAATGAATTATTTTAGTAATAGAATGATCTTATTGATATAACCTCAGTAGTTTGAGATGTAATTAGAAGATTTTAAAATTCGGGGACTAATTTTGAAAGAGAGTCATTATTTAAGGATGTCTGGCATAATTAACTCTTTTTAAATTGTAATTTTTTTGTTTTGATAAATACTTTTTAAAACAAAATTTAAGTTATTGAAATATCATTAGTTAAAAAATAAGTACAAAAGACTATTATTAGATTTGTAAAATTATACCATATTATTTTAATAGTATAAAATATAGAAAAGTATATTTCAATTTAAATAAAATAATAATGATGTGATAGGCTTATACTATCTAAAGGCCAAATCACAAGGTTAAAAGCCCAACAAACCTAACCAACATTGAATAATAATACGTGAGGATGAATCTTTTTGAGGAAATGAGGAATAATACATGCATGAAATGGGTGAAATTTATTAAAATTAATTCAACTAAACTGCCAATTTTCAAGTTGAAAAGATTATGAGCTTATATGTCTGAATAGCGGTTGAAGAGATATCTTTTAGCTTTGAAATGCAGTTGCAATCACTCGATTTTGTGTTCGGAAGTTCAAGTTATGACTGTTTTAGTGAAGATAGCGTGAGCAAAATTTCTGGATAGGAATATTACGTAAATTATAAGTTTCGGGCTTTTTATTCGAGTTTAAATCATATCGCGTTCGAGTTTTAGACTTAATTTTTAGTATACACAAGTCCAGCATTGTATTTATTAAGTTTTATTATTTTATTATTTATTTATTTCGAATTTTGGATAGATTTTAAGTATTTTAAGTTATTTAGGAGTTTTATGTCAATAAGAAAGCTTAGTTTAATTAGAGTTTCAGTATACTTAAGAGTTTTATTTGAATTTACTTAGCTAGCCTATATAAAGGCCTCTTCATTGTACATGATTATGGAACAATCAATTCATTCATTATTTCATTATTCACTTTAAGTTAATAAAGTTCTTTTCGAGTTTTCTATTTAAGAATTCCTCTTGAGTTTTCTTTTAGAAGAGTTTTAACAATATTTCCAGGTTGTGGGAATCATCTTCAAGCTTTTTCATACCAAGTTTTCTTTCTTAAAAGGAAAATTAGAGCCATTTGAAGGGGATTGTGGATTTATCAAGTTTCTAAGACTCCTTAGGACTTCTACACGACATCTTCATCTTTTCCATCTATATGTTTTATTTTCTTCTTTATTCTATTTTGTTCCTATTTAATTATTCAAATATTTGATTTATTTAATTATTTTTTTCTATCTTAATTATCTATTTTAATTGTTTAGTCAAATCTACGATTTGGACAAACTTACAATCCTCTTCCACATGCACTCGTCTGTATCATTTGGTATCGGTTTCTTTGGCATTTTAGGTTGTAACACCCCAACTTTTTATTCCAGCTTTTGTAAAGAATTGACAAATGTGTATCTGCTTCAGTGGTTAACTATTTTGGGAGTATCTGAGAGGTCTTGAGTTCAAGCCTTAGCTTTAACAAATTTTGCTATTTTTGGAACTAAACTCTATCCTTGATTTGTGGGCTTATATTTAACTGCTGTAATCTCATTTCAAAATGAGCCTACTGGTTCGAGTGGTAAGGAAGTATGTGTGTTGTGTGGGGGTCTTGTGTTTGAATCCTGGCATGAGCGTGATAGGTTATTTTTGCTCATTTGACTGAGAGAGTTTCGGGCAAACAGGAATTATGAGGAGGTTGAGTAGTGGGTTAGTGAGAGTCAATCGAGGGTATATGCTATCTTGCTGGGATTTTATTTTTGTTTCAAATTTTATTTTCTCTTTCCCTAAATTTTTTACATTAATCCCTCCTCTACCGTTTCTTCCCCTTTTCCACTTTCGATTTTGTTTTCTTTTAACGGCTGTCAAACCTCTGTTCTTGTTATATCAGTTTTCTTTGCATGTTTGGCAGCAAATTAGGGAGATCGTGTTTCTTCTCCTACAGAGTCATAGTAAGTCGCTCGGAGAGTTGGGGTTCTAGTGGTCTCGGGATTTTTTTACATCAAATCGATACTAGGTGTGTACACGAGACACAGAAAAATGAGGTTCGACGAAAGCCAAAAAACCCCACTATCGATGCTACACGGGCATGTGGTAGGCCATGTGCGATAACACGACCGTGTAATCGCTGAAGGCCATGCTGTGTGCAAGACACGACTGTGTGTTGGCTGGAGTGTGGCTGTATGGGCCACACGAGCTAGACTAAATTGTGCGTGTGGGCCACACGGGCGTGTGAGGACTAGGCCAGGCCGTATGATCCACACAGGTAAGGCCAATCTGGGCGTATGGGCCTATATTACTGAAATTTTCCGTAGGGTCGCACGAGTCGCCCTAATAAATAGTGGGCCTACCGTGGGGTCGATACATGCTATCTAACCGTATAACCAAATGATCTGTTGACTGAAATATGGTTATGAGCATGCCTATGTTTGTTTATCTGTTTATGAAAGTATGTTAAGCATGATTTATTTGTTAATTCTATATGCATGTTCTGTTACTGTGTTTGGGGTGGGATAATGTATATTGGAGAAAATGTTCTGAAAGGCAGATTATGCCTAATATCTGGCAGCACAGCTGCATTATATATGATATGTACTGCATCGGTACAGCATGGTGTGTAGGGCTGGGTGGGTATTTTAAAGCCCACATAGTGTGTAGGGATGGTCGGAGATAATGTGTAGAAGATGGGGGTAGGATTCTGATATATGATTTGCATATCTGTAACTGTAACTGTATTTATATCTGTATCTATATCTGTATCTGTATCTATATCTAAAATGGGCTCAGGCCCAAATCTGTATTTGTATTTGACATGGGCCCAGGACCGATTGTACATCTATCTAATTTGTGATATTCTACATGTGTACATGCTTAACTCTCCTAGGTTACACACTAAGTTTACGTAAACTCACTCATTTTCTGTTTGTCTGTACAGGTAACCCATAGTCTTAGGCGGATCAGGGCAGCTGAGGACTAGACGGTGACCACCTATTTTACTATTTTATTTTGTTTTTGGATTATTAATGTAACACCCCAAACCTGGGCTAGACGCTACAGCCGAATCTGGCAATGTCACATGGGATGGAAGTCGAACTTGAGTTTGTCGAGTTAAAATTGTTCAGTTAATTAGCTTTAGTCCAATTCGAAGTAAAGCGCATATTCTTCATTATATCTAAATCAAATCTTTTTAGCGGAAGCTTTTGAAAACAATTATTTTTGGAAAACTGTTCGTGTTGAAAGAAACCTTTGTTTTTAGCAAAATCGAGTTTTTACCGTTTAGTCGTTCTAAGACCGTAAAGTAGTTAAAAATCCAAAGTAAAAATCCAGAACCGTCCAAAGTCCCAAAATTTACAACAAACCCCAAATAAGTAGTAAAATCTAAAAATTTAAGAAAATAGTCTAAAGTTTATGTGTGGCCACCGTTGAGTCCTCCCCTGCGCTGATTCGTCAAGTTTGGGGATTACCTGTACAGATTAAGCAGAAAGGGTGAGTTTTTTCTAACTCAGTGTGTAATCTCCACAGAAAACATACATATAAAAACACATCAGAATACAGTCAAACACAGGCTGGCCTGAGCCTATTATAGATTCGGTTTGGGCCTTAGCCTAATTAGATACAGAATGCAGATATAGTAAATCAGAATCCTACCCACCAGCCTCTACGCCATCTCCATCCAGCCCTACACACCATGTAGGGATTAAATCAACCCACCCATCCCTACACACCATGTTGTACCAAAATGAGGCACATAATCAGAATATTTTAGCTGAGCTGCCAGATATCATGCTTAAGAGCCTTTCAGACACTTCCTCCAAATAACATCAACCCACCCTTATGCAATGCAGCATACCATAAATGACATGCAATTATGCTAATAACAGAACATACATGCAGTTCAGTACAGATATCCTGCTCATTCAGACACCATACAATCATGTCACATCATTAGGGGTCTAAGTAAAACTTACCGACCCTACAGTAGGTCCACAGTCAACTAGGGCAACTCGTGCAACCTTACAGAATATTTCAAAAAAATGGGCTCACATGCCCATGTGGCCTGCCCGTGTGCGCCCACACGGCTCAATTTGGTCTCGGCCATGTGGATCACACGACCTGGCCCAGAATCTCACACGCCTATATGGACTGCCCGTGTGGGTCCACACAACCCAAATCAGTCTGGCCCATGTGTTACACATGGCTTACCTGGCAATCACACGGTCGTGTTTGGTGTGCACTGCCTGACTTCGTCAATCACACACCCGTGTTCTGTCACATGGCCTACCGCACGGGCGGCCACACGCCCGTGTAGCATCGACAGTAAACTTTTTTAGATTTTCGTCGAACCCCGTTTTCTGCGTTTCGGGTACACACCTGATGTCAATTTGCTATGATTAATAATCTGAGCCTTCAAGAACTTATATTTGACCAATATAACACTTAATTAATCATTGATTTGTCATTTTAATCAAAAACCCCATACGAAAAAACTCAAGAACCAATCCAATCAACGATTCGAAAAACTCACCACGACAGAATGATAACCAACCATCACCACCCACTGAAATATCCATTTACAACTTTCAAACAACACCTAAATGAGAGTAAAACAACTTCTCGGTAGGGGGCGATAGACATCGGAGTTGTACTCGACAAAAGATCAATCCCAAATTCTACTTCTCGACTCGGAGGCAAACCCGATAGTTCCTTAAGAAAGACATCCAAAAAATCCCTGACAGTTCTAATGTCCTTAACCGAAGAGTACCCAAAATCCAAAACACTTATGTAAGCCAAATATGCCTCACATCCTTTCCAGACCAACTTTTTCGCCACCAACGCAGAAATAACATTAGTTAGAAAATCCCGACGTTCCCCAATCACAACTACCTCATCGTCCTCCTCAGTTCTCAAAACAACTCTCTTAGTCATACAGTCCAGACTTACCCGGTGTTTGACCAACCAATCCATCCCCAGAATCAAGTCAAACTCCCCAAACGGAAGCTCCGTCAGATCAGTCAGAAATACTGTCCTTTGGAAATCTAGTGGGATGTCTCTATACAAATCGCTAACTCGGATAGATTGCCCCAAAGGACTCACAACTGTCACCTCACTAGCAGTATTCTCAACCAGAATCCCTAAAATTTTTGACACAGTGCTAGCTACATAGGAGTGTGTAGAGCCTATGTCTATCAATGTAAGATAAGGTACATTGTAAATTAAAAATGTACCTGTGATGATGTTTGGAGCATCTCGGTCCTCTCGGCGACGAGCAGCATAGATAAGAGTAGGCTACCTCGCCTCTGTATACCCAACACCTCTGCCCTGTGCTCTTTGTCCACGGTTCATGCAGTTACCACCTCTGGCCTGCCCACGGCCCCTAAGTGGCTGCTGAACTACCCTCAGAGGCTGTGCAGTACCAGAACCTAGAGCTTGCATCTGATCGGCCTTCAGTGAACACTCTCGGATGCATGCTCGGTAGACCCACATCTCAAACATGCCCCAGTCATCCTCCAACATTTGCCCGGATGGCATCTACCACAAAGCCTACAAGGCAAGATCCTAGTAGGAGCAATAGGGGGCCCCACTCTAACTGGCCCATCAGATATGACCTTTTTCTTAGGCCTTATCACAGAACTTGAGGGCTCTGAATCCCTCTTGTTCTTACCCCTTTCTCTATCTCTGTTTTGGTGCTCAGTACGTTTCACCTCTTCAGCGATCTTTACCTTTTCTACTAAAATCGAGAACTCCTGCTCCCTCTGCGGAGCTATCAGTACCCTCAGATTATCTCTTAGGCTTTCTTCAAACCTGACGCACCTCTCATACTCGAGCGCTACCATACCCTATGCATAGCGGCTCAACCTTAGAAGCTTGGCCTTATATTCAGCCACTGAACGGTCCCCTTGTGTGAGATTTAGAAAATCACGTCTCCTAGCATCGATGTAGCTTGTCCTCACATATTTACCTTGGAAAGCAAACTTATAGAAATCCCATATCAATCATTCGGGCTGAGTGCCCTCCTTAACGGTCAGCCACTACTGGTATGCTTCATCGCAAAGCAAAGAAACAACCCCTTTCAATTTCTGCTCAAGGGTAAAGTCCAGATCGTCCATGATTCTTTCCGTGGCCTCCATCCAGTACTCGACCACGTTAGGGGTGACTCCAATGTCACCCCTGAATAGTTCAGCCCCGTTGGACTAGAGTCGTTTTGTAATTGGCCCTCGGCCCTCAGATCCAGTGTTAGGCCCAACGACCCTCTCTAATATCCTGAGCATAGCCTGGGACAATACATTGTCCCCGGCATTGCGGTCATGAGACCAAGTCTCCGTAGCAGGTGAAATCGACGTCTCGCTCGTGTCCAGATTAGGCAGGTTGCCAGGTGATAAGGACCCAGCTTGAGCCCCTCTATGGCCTCTACCACAGCCTCTAGTACCCCGTTCGCGGATACCTCGCTTTCTCATATCTAATCGAATTATCTGTATTAAGAGTTTTATGAATTAGTTACAATTTAATAATTATTAGCAGATGTTTTATGTAAGTAGTTTCAGTAGTTCAGAGTGATTTTCATAAATCGCAGTCTCAGTACACACTAACTAAAGTGTTTTCAGTACAGTATACTACCTATAGTAGTTTCAAAATATCATATCATATATTAGTTTCAGAACAACTTACAGGATTGGCGCCGGAGACTCGGTGTACCATATACCCAGTAAAAAATATTTCCTACTATTTAAAAAAAATATTTCTTTAAAACCAAGTTTTAAAACCCAAATCTACGATCGAGTTTTACAACTTGGCTCTGATACCACAGGGCCACATCCACGTCACCATACGACCGTGTGCTGTGCATGACCATGCCTTCATCGACCACACATTCGTGTCTCGTATACGGCCATCCACACAGGTGACTACATGCCCGAATTGGTGTCAACATAACAGTATTTCAACTTTCGTCGAAACTCCTTTTTTTTTGCATTTTGGGAACACACTTGGTATCGATTTGATGTTAAAATGACCCCGAGCCTTTTGAAACTAAAAAACAGAGTAACCCACATCAAAATTAGTAATTAAATCACGAATTCCTCAAACCCAAATTGAGCCAAACACACTCACTTACCGCAATCAGACCCATTTACTCGCACAAATTAGACCGTTGGAGTGGACCACTGCTTCACTACCGTATCCTATGCAACAAATTATAAAACTTCAACCTTCAGAAATCAGAAGCTAAACGAACAAAAACAACCCCACTTACTGATTTCATGAAAACCATAGATTCGAATGTCCACAAGTAGGGTTTAATGTCAGAATCAGAAAGCAAGAAAAAAAAAGGTTTACTACTATTTTGTCAACGACAGAAAAATAAAAGAGAAGAAAAATCAAAAAGAAATTTCTATTTGGGGAAGAAAGAAAAAATGTCAAACACCCAAGAATTTGGAAAAAAAGAAAAATGAAATAAAATATTATATAATATCCCCAAATCCTCCATATCTTTCCTACTAACCCATTACACACAACTACCTCAGAAGTTTGGCTCCACCGAAACTATTTTAGCTAACCGAGCAAAAATAATACTACGCTCATGATAGGATTCAAACATAAGACCTCCAACATAATAACACCCTTACCACTCAAACTAGAGGGCTCATTTTGATATGATTTGACAGATAATTTAATATAAGGCCACCGAACTATGATAAGGTTTGATCCAAAAAATAACAAAATTTGGGAAAGATGAGACTTGAACCCAAGACCTCTCACACATACCCAGAACACTTAACCACAGAAGTAGATAGACAGTTGTGTCAAATTTTATAGAAGCAGGAATAAATTAATTGGGGATATGAGAAGTGAGGAAAAATCATGTGAAAAGATCGAGAGAAAATAGACCTTGAATGATAAAAGTCAATTTGATGATCCACTTTTGGTGAGAGAAAATACATCTCTAGTAAAATTGGAAAGTTCTCAAGTGAGAAAAGAAAATGAAAAGTAAGAAAATATCCATATAAAAGTGTGGAATGATTATGTTTTAACTAACCATAACTCAAATCTGTAACTTGGACAAACTTACAATCCTCTTCCTCCGCTTAATCATTTATCAAATAATTTTTTGTTTAAATATTTATTTTATAGTAAGAAAATGTGGATTAAATAAAAAAATATCCTAAGTAATTTTGAAAAACTTAAATTCTATGTTAAAATTGAATATAAAATTTAAAATTCATCAAACGACAAAAAAATTTTAGGTCAAAGTGTTACTGTAACACCCCTATACCCGGTCCGACTATATGGACCATGGTATAAGACTATTACGTTTGGTGCCAATGCAATTTTGGCAAGACAGTTTGCAATTTAAACATTTACCCATAGTGTTTTAACTTATTTAACCCAATTATTATTATAAACATCTGGGGTCATTAATGGATGTTTGATTGCGTTTGGAAATAATTTTAAAATTATTTTTACTAAAAATAAAAGTCAAGTATTGATACCTTATAAAATGTATTTATACCTCTGCACAAAATTGATACCAAAATAGCATTCTAGAATTCCAAAAATTCAAATTTTGAAGAAGGTATCGATACCTTGCCTTTGAAATTGATACGAAATTGATACCAAGTGTGATATCGATACCAAAATTACATTCTGTTTTGAAAATTTTAAGTTTCAAAGCCTAGGTAACGATACCTATACCCTTGGTATTGATCCCTTAGGTAAATGTAATGACCCAAAATTCACGGGCATCGGAAAAGTGCAATACCGGGCCCCCATCTTAGTAAACCAAATTAGTAAATAATTATTAGGAGTAATTATCAGTCTAGTAGTGAGCTTAATTAAGTTTTAATTAGGTGAATTTAGCTTAATTAATAGTAATTAGGAAAAAGGACTAAATTGAATAAAGGGTAAAAGTTGAATTATAGATTAAAAGAAAATAACAGGGATTCAATAGGCAGTTAAGCCTATTTCAATGAAAGAGGCGGCAATGTGCATAAAAATCTTTGATTTTTATGTTGGTTAAATATTAATTTATATTATTATATCATATTTTAAATTATATTAATTATATTATTATAAGTAAACTAAATAATTGACATATGTATGGTGTTAATAAATTACATGTATAATAAATATATGTGGACAATTGTAAAATACTAATGTATTTTCTTGTAATTTATGTAAATAGATATTTATTATTTATTAGTATTATTTTATTCAATTATAATTTATATTAAATATTATTGATATATTATGAAATAAATTGGAAATAGACAAGTGTATGGTGATTAAATGATACATATGTAATGCAGATATTTATACAATTGTAATATATTTATTTAATTACTTTTTATTTAAGTAAATAGATTTTTATACTAAAATATTAAATTATAAAATAAATTAAGATTTTGACAAATGTAGGGTGATGATTTAGTACAAGTGTATTAATAAAAATACATACATTTGCAATATTTATATCTAATTAGTAAATAGTTATTTATTATTTATTATATAATTTTTTTGTATTATTAACAAATTAAATGGTGATAATTGTAATCTAAATATTTGTAATTAAATAGATATTTATTATAATATTATAATGTATTATTATTATTAACTAATATATATATATATATATATATATATATATATATATATATATATAAAAGATATAAAGAAAAGAAAGAAACAAAAAGAAGGAAAGAACAGAATAGAAAATGGGAAAGAAAGAAAGAAAGGAGAAAAATAAAAGAAAAAGGAAAAACTAGGGATTTGAAGCTTTAAGCTTTAAAAGGTAACTCAATTAAGTCCTTTTACTTAATTTTGATTTTTTGAAGTTTTAAAACAAGGTTTTGATGAAATTAAGTTAATATTTTAGAAGTTTATAGGTTTTCAAATATAGTTCATGTTGAACAAAATAATGAATTAGGGGTTTAATTGATAGAATTTTTAGTTAGAATTGATTAAAGGATTAAATTGTAAAAGAAGTTATTAGTTTTACATAGTAGTGACTAAATTGTAAGAATTTAGAAATTAGGGTTTTATGATGAAATTTAGATATTTATGTCTAAGTTTGGTTGAAAATTGAGTAGAAACAAAGTATGAATTGAGATAGAAAAGTAAGTGAATTTAGTTAAGATTAAAATTGAAATTAAAGTAGAAATTGAATAGAAATTGAATAAGAAATTTAAATATTAAAAGTAAATTAGTATTGTATTAATGATTATGAAAATTGTTTTAATTTTCGTAGCTAACGTTGTTCCAGAAAAACCTTGGCTAAGGAAGGAAAAAGGCAAAGTCAATGAGGGTTAGCTTAAAAAATACGGTTTGTATTTCTATAATCCGAACTTAATATTTAATAGTTGAAATTATTATTTATTATGTATGGTAAGTGCATTGAAATGATTATTTGAAGTGGAGTGAACATTGGTTGAAATTGAAAAGTGAATTTAAGTATTAATTGTTGTGTTTTGATTAAATGCTATGGCAAGTAATTAAGGTGAGAATTATTTGTATTATGTTTTACAATCGTAATGGGTTAATTTTTGTATGTGATAAATTTATTGAATTTATATGAATATGTGATTATTGTGGAATTTGAATGTATGTTAATGAAAAGTAAATTGAATTGTATTGAAATATTAATTTATATGATTAATTAAAATGTGTACTGATTGAAAACTGAAAATTTATTAAAACCCTATTAACTGTATCGGGCTAAGTCGGATATAGTTGGCATGCCATAGGATTGGAAGTGTTCAGGGATACTTCGACCTTGAGTCGATGAGGCACTGTAAGTGTCGTACTATACTTCGACTTCGAGTCGATGAGGCACCATGTGTGTCGTACTGTTACTGTTACTTCGGATTAATTCGATGAGGTACTAAGTACCGTATTGTTACTGTTTACTTCGGCATAGCCAATGAAACACTTAGTGCCGTACTGGTGTGTTGGATGGATCCATGTATCCGTCTATGTCCGAGTCATGTTAATAGGGGTAAATAGAAGTACTGAATGATTGATTTCTCTAATGATTGACTATTACTGAATAATAAAGATCAATTGATCGCTACTGAAAAATATTGACTGTTACAGAATGATATTGATAAATTGATTGATATTGAAAAATATTGACTGATATTGAGCTTAGAATAAAATAGATTACTGATTGAGAAGTGAATAGCTGAATATTATTTATTGATATTGAACAGTGAACTGAAGTATATGTGAGACATGTGAATTAAGTATCTCTGAACTAGATATGAATGGAAAATATTATTGTTCAAATGATTTGTGAATTTATTTTGAAAGCTAATCGAGTTAGTAGATGTGTAATAGCCCGATTTAAACCCTAGTCGGAATGGTGATTTCGGGACCACGAATCCAAGTCATAAAAATATTTAAATATTATTTTTCGTGTTTATTATATTTGAATTTGCATGTGTGAAAGTTTCGCATGAAAATTTGATCGTTTGTGTGCTTAATTTTATAAAAGGACTTAATCGCGTAAATTGAAAACTTGATAGTTTAAAGCATAAGGGCTGAATTGTTAGTGGCTTTTTAAATTGGAGTATCTATGTTGTAAATAAACCATAAACATGTGGGATGGACGGAAGTACCCATGTTTATAATTGTTTGATATTTTATTATTAAAGGATAAATAAGTAAATAGGTTATATGTTAACATATATTATATTAAAACATAAATTAAAGTTATATTCATTATATATCTCATCATGGAAACTAGATAAAAGAAAAAGAAACAAAAGTTTTGTGATTTTCGGCCAATTTCAAGCTTGATTCAAGGTTAGTTTGGCTTCGATTTTTGATAATTTTTACGTTTTTAAGATCGTTGCTTCGAATACTATCCGACCCGTGCTAGAATTTCTGATTTTGATGAATATTTTGAATTATGCCATTGATGAATATTTGTGTTTTATGATGTTTGATGATGAATTATGAAATATAAGTTTTGGATTAATATGTTTTGTATTGGAATTTTTGATGAATTTGAGTAATTAGGGCTAAATTGCAAAAATAATAAATTGAAGGATTAAAATGCAAAATAAATGAAATGTGTGTATTTTTATGTACTAGAGGAACATTCGGCCTAAGCATTTTGCATGGAGATTTTTTGTATTTTGTGTTTTATGCAACTAGGACTAATTTGTAAAAGTATGAAATGTTAGGGGTAAAATAGTAATTTGCCCATTTATGTGTTGTTGGATAAATTGAATGAAATTTTGTTTAAATGAGATTAATTTGAAATTTTATAGATCAAGAACAAAAGAAATTAGACTTGGATCGGGGAAAAGCAAAAATAGTCGAATAGTCGATTTACATTGTTCGTCGATATCCGAGGTAAGTCTTAAAGCAATTAAACATCGTTAATTTTGAATGTAAATTAGTTTAATATGCTAATTTTGAATTCATAGATTTATAGTAGAGTTAGCCGAATATGATTAAGCATGGAAATAATGTATTTAAGTTTAATTCGACTGGGTTATAACATTTGAAAATCCGTATGAACTATATGGGATATCTGAAATTTTCGATATATGAATTGTTTATGAGACATCTTTATAATAGTGATATTTGGGCTTTAAGCCTGCCAAGCCTTGTGCTGGTGAATTAAATCGGGCTTTATGCCTAGTAGGCTTATTGCCGGTGTATAAAATCAAACTTTGAGTTTAACAGGCCTTGTGCTGGTGTGAGATACAGGCTTAGGCCTAGCAGGCTTTATGCCGGTGAATTATTATAAGTTTATGCCTAAAAGACTTTATGCTGATGTGGTAATTGAATAAGTTAAACGAGCTAAAATGATCAGGTACATGATAGTTGGTTACCTATTTGAAAATTAGGGTGAATTGATTTCTTGATATGTGATGAAAAAAAATACATGAAGTTGTTGTAGTATATGTGATAATATGAGAAATATATTCAGCTTTATAGTGGTATATGGATGTAATGTTAAAGTTTGAGTGATGAATATATTTTTATAAATATAAGATAATATGGTTTTGAAATTTAAGAATATATTGATGATGTATACATGTATATTCGGCCAAGGAGAAATTGTTCTATGAAAGTATATGTTATATATGTATGGAGTTAAAATCTTGAAATTAAATGTGATTACAAATGCATAAGTTGATTTATTTAATTGAAATGATTTAGTAATTGAGATGTTATTATGCATTAATTGTTTAATTTGCTTAAGGCTTACTAAGCTAAGTTAGCTTACTCTGTGTGTTTTTCTTTACTCTGTTTTATAGATTTTGGATTCAAGTTACGAGCTCAGGGATCATCATCAAAGTTCATCACACTATCCACTGCTTCGGTATTTATATAGTTGAACTTGAACTATGGCATGTATAGGCTGGAACATACCTTTTAAATGTTAAATTTGGCTATGTATTTAAATCAATGCGAAAATGGCTTGCTAATTATGCTTAGTCTTGGTTTTATGTGTGCTTAGTTATAATGTCTAATGAGTTTGGTTTTGATAATTCAGTTATGTTCGATTGTGGTTTGAAATTGTTTTGGTTATAATGTTATGTGCTATGAATGAATGGTGTGTGAAATAGGTGTTATATGTTTTGGAAATGATTAATGGTTTTGGTTGAATATGTGTGATTGGTTCGGTTATAATATGCATAGATAAAAATATATGTGCATTAGGTTGCTGTATCTAGTCAATGTGTTATAAGTGATTTGGAAATCTAAGGTTGTTAAGCTATAATTGAACTTGTTATAAATATGTTTTGATATGTTTTTAACATGGTATAAAAAAAATTATGTTTGAATATACCACAGTTTGGGTTTCGACACATGTTTGTATAAACAATTTACATTTGATGAAATGTTTGGACGTGTATGTGGTTTAAATAATGTGATTAAGCTATGCAAGGTATTAAGTTAGAAAAATGTTCTAAGATTGTTTTGGTCAGTTATTTAGCATGAATACAATGGTTAAGTGTGGCTTTGAAACCTAGGGTTAATAAATATATATTATGTAATTAAACTTTAATAACATATTCGGTCATGTTATAATGTATTAGGTTGCATGTGTGAAGGTTGTTATTGTATATGCTAATGGTGTAAGTATATAAATTTGATATTGAATGTATGAAGTCAATTTTAGTGAATAAACATGGTTATTTGATTGTACATTATAAAATGATAAATAAAATCATGTTTTTTGTTTAATTGAAATTATATTTTATACTTATAATTATGAGTTATACAAATGTGAGGATGTACAAAGGTGTGTTTTTTATTGTTAATGCCTTGTAACCCATATCATGAAATTAGTAATGCTTTAAGCTATGTTATAATTTGATTATTTGAGTGAAATATCTAAGATGTGCATATGATTTGCATAACTGAGTTTATATTATCTTACATATGTATAGTAATGAATAACTGTACTGAGTAGTGATTCATTCGGTAATACCTTGTAACCCTACTTCGGCGACGGATATGGGTTAGGGGTGTTACAAGATGAGAAAAAAAATTGAGTGAGTTATAAAAGATTTAGTTTTTGTAATGAATTTATATATAATTGTGATTGGCATATGATTTAAATGTATGATATATTGTTAAGTGTTCGGATTATAGAAATACCATTGAGTGCATACTCAGCGTACGGTTTGTTTCCGTGCGCAGGTTAGATACGGAAGTGATTAACGACTTAGCATCCAAGCCGATCCCAAACTCAAAGTGGTAAAGTACTTTCCTTTGGTAAATGGCATGTAACTTGGATGTTAAAAGTGATCATTTTGGGATATTATTGTAAATATTGTTACAAATGATTATGGTTGATTATATAACATGTTAAAAGTTTAGAAATTGAATTGCTTGTGGCTTATGATTTGCAAGGTTGGTAAATTAGAATTGTAAGACTCATTTTGAGTCCACACGGCCTGGCACACGGGCGTGTGTCTTGGCCGTGTGAAACTATTTTGTTCATAAGAAATAAGTTAGAGAGTTACACAGATAAAGGAAACGAGCGTGTCTCCTAGACCACACGGGCGTGTGGGTACTATTCGATAGGAAAATTTTGAAATTTTGAGAAAAATTTGTAGTGATTTTAAATTAGTCCCGAATTGATTTTTTTGTTCATATTGGACTTCGAGGGCCCATTAAAAGGATGATATGTTAAATTTAGGATAAGTGTAAACAATTATTTTAATTAATGTCCGTAATTGAACTGTATTGACTGGTAATGCCCAGTAATCATGTTCCGGGGACGGATAAGGGTTAGGGGGTGTTACAGTAAATTTCGTTAAAAATCAGTTGAAGATTTTACTAAAACCCGTTACAAAGTTTTGGATTCTTTACAACACATAAAACCATTGCAAAGTGCCTTAAGGCAATTCAAAACAACTTCAATTCAACCAAATTATCACATTATTAAACCACAATTTCCATATATATATATGACATCAATAATTCATTTCATATAGAACCAAAATATTTCAATTTAAAATACCAAAATAGATAAAGTTTTAAGAGTTCGCATTTTTATCCCTAACATTTGGGAACACATTTGGTCTACCTATGTACATGCTATTTTAACTCAAAATATAGTACCTACTCTTGTAGCTCTTGGAGATGTGATGAGATGAGAGATCTCCTAGCTCGACTCTAACTCTTCAAGTCTAGTTGTACCTATGCGTTGAAATAAACACGTTAAGACGGTGAAGGCTTAGTAAGTACTACAAAGTAATAAATAGGTAAATGAATCATAACATAATGTTTAAACTTATCCAATTAATACGTATTTACACACATGCAAATTTCTACAACTATATCTTACTTTAACAAAATTTAACTTACTTTTGATAGTTACTAAACTTACCTCAACACTTTGATGATTCAATTTTGTTCACATTTCATATCCTTAGCCTATAGAAGACTTTTATAGAACATGCCATATATAGAGAACAAACGCAGAGGTGCATTATTATGCACTAATGAACAGAGAGCACTAAAGTGCTATACAAATAGCACAAATGTGTTAAACGGGGAGCACTAATGTTCTAATAATCGGAGAGCGCACTAAGGTCCCTTAATGCCATGCCATTAATATCCTAGTAGTTCTAAATTCTATCTACTTGGGTATTAAAATCAAATTTAGTACGATTTCTCATAATAAATATATATCTCAAAAAATATTTCACATTTTCCTTATTTCACGATTCAGTCCTTAATAAATAAATCATATTGATATTACCTTTTTGATACATATATTTATTTCACAACATCATTACTTAGTATTCAAACAATTATATCATTTCATATTTTTCACCTATACTTTCTTTTACATTTTTCATAATTTCTGTAACGCCCTAAAAACTTGAATGTTTGAATGTAGGAGTTTATCGTAATTAAATCTCTGTATTTGTGGTTCTATGCTCTGCTTATGTGGTTGAGGTCAAAAGTTTGAGTCACATCATAAGTTCTATGCTCTGCTTATGTGGTTGAGATCAAGAGTTCGAGTCGCATCATAAGAAATTTTGTTATTTTATTTTAGGATAGCCTCTATTTTAGAATTACATATTTAAGTCTAATTTCGTGTAAATCTATATCAAGAATGAGCTTGCTGGTTCACTGGTTAAGCTTTTGTAATCCATTGGACTTGTGATTGAGTCCCAGTGTATGCATTAAGAAATTTTTTCTAATTGACGGATTTCTGGTTGGAAGTTAAAACAATTAATTAACGTTCTTCTTCTTATTCCCATTTTTTCCTCTTTCCTTGCTTTTCTTTTTCATTCCTTTGCTTTTTTTTCTTTCTTTCCTTTCGTTCATCGTTGTTATTGACTTCTTTCCTTTTTTGCTTCGTACCGCCTGTTTAGATTCGTGCTCTTTGCCTATTATTATTGTCGATAAGTTCATTTTTGGTCAACTTTGTGAGTTGGTTGTACAATTTCTGAAATTGCTTTTTATCAAAAGAGTAGTTCATGATTAATAATGGAATCTTTGTTTACATGTTCAATTAATGATTTAGGAGAAAGCCTTGAGAACAACGGTCCTTCTAACACTCATAATTTGTGAATTTCATCTAAGTGTGGAGGTAATGGTTATGTTGAATTGGGTTTTCGTGTTGAAATGTGTTGATGACACTTTAATCTTAGTAGTTATGATGATCTACTATTAATTGGCTATTGATTGTCCCTTTTAGGCCTTGGGAGTTTGTTGCGTTATTCCTACACCAAAACTACTTCAAATGCGTACCGAAAATCCCTATTTTTGCGAATTTTGGACACTAAAAAATGTGGCTGTCGACACCATACAGCCAATGACATAGGTGTGTGTCCAGGCTGTGTGAGCCACACGATCATGTGCCAGGTCATGTAACTCACTGTTCATTGAATTTGAGCCGTATGGGCGTGTCTCTAGGCTGTGTGTAGCCATGTTAGTGTAGGGTTCACATGGGTAAGGACATGAGCGTGTATCCAGGCCGTGTAACTCACTGTTTACGATTTAAGACCACACGACCAGGGACATGGGCGTGTGCCCAGGCCGTGTAAGTCACACTAGCAAGGACACGAGCATATGTCCAGGCCGTGTAACTCATTGTTTGCGATTTAGACTACACGGGCAGACGACATGGGTGTGTGCCCAGGTTGTGTGAGCCATACGGGGAAGGACATGGGCGTGTGTCCAGGCCGTGTGGCATCTAAATAGGGTCCGAATCTTATTTTGAGGTCGTGATTGTTTCTCAACATGAGTACTGACCTCCATAATGTATTTATAATTCGAATTTAATTGTATGAGGACTACCTGATGCTCTACGACGTATGTATAGATTATATGAATGTATGTGTACTGTGATGGCTATTACTAATACTGATCTGTATTATCTATTTATGAGTTGAATTGGAATGACCGTACACATTTTGTGGATATTTGTAATCTACATTTGCATGGGTTGAGATATTGTGATGATGGAAGTAATCTGCTCTGAATCAGTGGCTAAGCCGTGATGCGTATATATATGAATCTGGCGCTTTGTTGCATTTCAATCTAACAGCTAGTCTACATCTATGGGGGTAGGAATAATTGCATATGGATCTGATTTGTTCTGTATCGAAAATTAAAATTTCTTCTGCGTATGTAACTGGTCTGCTCTGTATCTAAACTGAAACCACTTCTATTATCTCACTGAAACTTAAGATTCGACTGTTATCTCACTGAAACTTAAGATTCGACTGTTATCTCTTAAATGTGCTTTAATTGAATGAACGTCTTTCATGCACTGGGTTCACAACTCATTTTGTTATTCATTGGATTTCAGGTGGTTCAAAGAATTGAACGGGTCGACGCTACGGGAGCTCGGTTAATCTGTTTATCTTTCCTTTAAATTTTACTATTAGTAGTGGTAGTTTCCTATGCTATTATGACGTTTGGAAAGAGTATATAATTAGTTAATTTTTGTGATAGGTATAACCTATTTAAAGAAAATAAATTTAAATCCTTGTAGTACTTACAAAAAAATTGTTTAGATGATGTGTTTTCCCTTCTTCTCACTCCTTGGCCTTCTCTTTCCCTTTTTCTTCAACTTGATTTTTTTCCTTCTTTTTTTTTTTGTTCATTTTCATAACAGCATATAACATTTATAAGTTAAAACTAAAATCATATAACTTTTTTTTGTTAGATTATGAAAATAAACATGTATGGCATGATAATTTCATCATCTTTTACCTTAACTCATTGAAAACCCAAATCCTAGCTCTTGCTTTTTCTCTCCTTTAACACATCAATGGGGGTTCTCTCATGAGATTAAGATGCTCACTAGCTTTCTTTATAGTTTTTACAAAATAAATACCAAAGAAAAAGGGAGGTTTTGAGCTTGGTTTGTTAACCAATGGAGGAAGGATACAAAGGGAATAAAAATGAAAGTTTAGTGGAGGTTAATGGCAAGTGATGGTTTGATTAGATGAAAAAGATAACTACTTTTCATCTTTTCTCCACTTTTCTACACAATTCCACTAAAATATCTCATCATTTTTAATTAAAATGGTAAAATTGCTAATATGTCCTCTAACCATCTATCTTTACACTATAGCCCCTAATCATTATGCCTAACAAATATCTACTTGGAAAATTACCATTTTATCCTTCCTCATATTTTATAATTCCTAGTATGACTCATAACTATCTTTGAGTAAAATTTATTCTTAATCCTCCGTTCCTTTCCACTACTACTATGTATCTCCTAACTTTTTACTTTTCCTACTTTGGCCACAATAATTTCTCTACTCTTTCAATTTAGTCAGTACATCTATTTAAAATTTTCCTATCTAAGGAGTATTTTCTAATCTCATATCTAGTCTGTCGAAACCTTTTTTTTAAATCGACTTTTTATTTTAAAAAAATAAAAATAGAGTCGCCACCAACCACTTTTAAGATCGAGTCACCTCGTAATTTGATCATTTTAATAAGAGGTTTGATTTATTAAAACAATAATTTTCGGTCTACAAAAATCCAAAAAATGGGTTCGGGAGTCGGTTACGCACGAAGAAGGATTAGCACTCTCGTTATGCCCAAAATTGGTACCTAATTGATTACTTGATGTCTTTAGTGTCGAAAATTGAAAATTCGAAGAGATTTAAAATACTATCCTTTATTGAAACTTTACTTAACTAAATTAATTTTCACGGAAAGGGCTTATTTCAAGTTGATTGAGAAGAAAAGATCATGTCCCGTAAGTTAGGACACAATGCTTTAAATTCTCGTAAACTAGAACAAACGCTAAAATCCTTTTTATATCTATTTTAAAATAGATATTTGATTATCTCGGTTTTAGAAGGAAGCCATATTCTGTAAGTTAGGAACACGACTTTTCTAATTCCAAAATAATAGACATTTTTCTCGGTTTAAAATTTTCCTTTTTTATGCATCTTGCAAAAAATGAATATAATGCTTAAAACAATATGCGTTTTACTTATTTGGGCATACTATACACATGGATAAATAATGTAAATATAACAATAATAAGATTATTAATTCATGACATTAACAACAAAATAAATAAAGTAACTTAAAATAAAAAATGAAAATGAAAGGTGCTTAATGAAAAGGAAGCATAAGTAATATCAAATTAAAATATTTAAAGAGTAAAAGAATAATAAAAGAATAAATAGATAAAACAAATACATAATATTAAATTTTAGTATTTAAGAAGTAAAAGAATAAGAAATAAATAAATAAATAAAGCGATAAAATAAATACAAATAATGTTAAATTTAAGTGTCGAAACCATTTTTAAAATCGTGTTTTAGGAAAATGGGAATCGACTTTAAAAAAACGAAAACGGGAGTCGCCACCAATCTTTTTAGGTGCGATTGGATCACCTTTAAAACATTTTGTTTTAAAATCATTAGTTTTGGTCTACGAAATCAGAAAACAGGTTCGAGAGCCGGTTACGTACGAGGAAGGGTTAGCACTCTCGTAACGCCCAGAAATTGGTACCTAATTGATTATCAAGTGTCTTTAATGTCAGAAATTCAAAATTTTTAAGATGTAGTCCTCTTTAAAATATTTTAATTTTAAAAATTGGGGTTCACTCGTATCAAAGTATTGACACTAAGTTAAACTTTTTTG
Source organism: Gossypium longicalyx (assembly GCA_025698465.1). Taxonomy (NCBI): domain Eukaryota; kingdom Viridiplantae; phylum Streptophyta; class Magnoliopsida; order Malvales; family Malvaceae; genus Gossypium; species Gossypium longicalyx. The sequence continues at coordinate 44,273,387 of CM046999.1, forward strand.
GAAATCCCTATCTCGAAACAACAAAACGCTATATCCAATAAGTTAGGACATATTGCTTTGAAATTCCAAGATAGTGACTTGCATTTAGAAAACCTTTAAAAACTAGAAGGGTACTTGACTATTCGAACTCAACGAGAAGAGTCGCAACCCAATAAGTTAGGGCACTACTTTTCTCGAAATTTTCAAACACCAAGCATTGCCTTTATATTTTTTGAAAACTTCGGAATTTTGTTTTAGTTAATGCATGAGGAATCACATTATCATTATGGAATAGAATATCATAATTATAAATGAACAAAACATGTATTTAAAAGATACAGTGGCAATAATACAAAAATCATATACTAGATACATACATATAAAAATAATATACATAGCAAATGCATACAAAGATATACATAGCATATATTGAAAATGAATAAACAAAACATACAAACATACACAGTAATAATTAAAAATAATGCATGATATACGACAAAGTAATACAATATCAATGTACATGTTCATAAAATGTAATATAATGAAATAACATTTAGCACATGATATATGCAATATAAAATAAAATGAAATGAGCTATTGTTAACAAAATATACATATAACACAAATAAAACAGAATATTTAATAATAATTTTTAAATAGTATTTAATATACAATAGATATTAACAAAATATTTATAAAAGAATAATAATTATATATATAAAATATATTGGTTTAAAAGTATGTAAAAGAATTCATAATATAAAAATATCAGTTTAAAATGAAATAATACATAATAAATAAATAATTAATAATTAAATATGTGTATAGTATGAGTTAGAAATATAATTTAATTTACAAATTTTAAAATTATAAATAATATAATGAATAATATAAATATAAATAATATAATAGATAATATATGATATACATAACATATAAAAAAATAAGTAATATAGAATAAAAATAAAATAAAAAATAAAATAAATGTTATATAATAAAATATATTTTAAATGTATAGGAAATAAGAAATATAATAGTATAAAAATGACATAATGTAAAATAATGAAAGTATATATGTAAAAACAATGTATAAATAATTAATAAATATATAATGCAAGTAAAAAAATATAATAATAATATAAAAATGATAATGTAAAATAATAATAATTTGTGAAAAATAATATATAATAAATAATAATAATATAAATAACATATAATAAAATAATTTTATAATATAAGATATAAAAATAAGGTTAAAAATAAAATAATTAACAATATAAAAATATATGTATATAATAATAAAAATAAATATAGGGTTAAATTTGAAGTTCAATAAAATTACAGGGCGGATTTTACAAAAATAAAGCTGAATTAAGGTCCTAATTAAAACACACGCAACACCAAAGGGACTCATTGGGAAAATTTCCCTACTCCCAAAACGGCACCGTTTCCCTAATTAAGCCTTAAAAGGCCATTTAGGACTAAATTGAAACAGATACAAATTGTTAGGGCCAAATCATAAATAAAATAAGGCGTGATTATAAACACACAAAAAGGTGAAAGGACTGATTGGGTAATTAATCCAATTCTCAAAAACACGCGGATCCTCCCGGGGTAATCGGGTCAACGCGCGGATCCTTAGCCTTAATACGATGTCGTTTTAAGCTTATTGGATTAAGCTAAAATGGCGTCGTTCTGTTATGGCTATATAAGCCAAACTATTGGTTTTAAATCATTTTGAATCGGTTCTAAAAAAACAGAAAAAAAAGAAGAGAAAACTCTCTGAAAGAGAGTTGGGGAGGGGTATTCGGAGAGACATCGGACCTCCATCTAGGGGTCTGTATGCGCTCACGCGCCCTCATCTTCTCCACCGCATACGGTGGTCGGAGGTTTAAAAACCTCACCTTTCATCGCCGATTAAATGTATTGCTTTCTCCTTTCATTATCTGCAGTATATATATGTACATATATTTAAAATATTTCACCTTTGTGTATTTAATCGATTGAGATGCTTGCTGTGTATATGTATGTGAGAATAAATTCTTTTCCTGAATCTCTAAATTTTTATTGATTCTTTCTGTGTGTATCTTTCAGAGCCTCCAAAAAAAAGGTCATTTTACACTGTTTGATTCGGGCTTTTATAGCCACTACTGTTATTACATAAACTGGGAAAGAAATCAAAGATTTCTTTCCATTTCTTGTCTGCTGTATCCACCATATCTCTGATTCTGATCTGCTGAAATCTTTTTATTTTAGTTTCCTTTTTGTTTTTTCGTATCTGCTGTGTTTTCCTTTTCTTTTGCAGCCATTTGCGAGAAATCTGGTGGTGACGAGGGCTGGTGTAGATTCGCGCGTTGATTTCGGAGGCAGAATCATGGCGATGATGGGGGGTCACTGGAACGACACGAGAGATGAGCAGACGCGTCCGTTGAGATGGCTTTTGGAATCTTCCATTTGCGGCGCAAGGAGAAAGAGCTAGGTTGGAAATCCTAGCTGGTAACTTAAGTTTTGGGCCTCTGCTATTTGGGTCTGATTTAGGTTTGGGCTTCGGGTGTATTTGGATTGAGGTTGTAACTGTAATGGGTTAGGGGCGTAGACGGGTTAAGGGATAGTTTTAGGCCTGCTAGATAGTAAACGGTCTGTTTGGTTATAACGGGCCTAAAGTATTTGGGCCAAAAGGGTTTGAGCTAAAGGGTATTGGGTTAGTTTAGAGTCTGTTGGGCTGTTTTTATATTTTTGTAACCTGGAATGTTTATTTTTGAATGGACTTTAATAAATAAATATTTATTTATTTATTATTTTGCTTTTGGGTTTTAAAGCCCGGTCAAATTTGGGCTACTACATTAAGTATTTAAAAAAGTAAAAGAATAATAAACAAATTAATAAATAGATATAATAAATATAAATAATATTAAATTTAGGTACTTAAAAAGTAAAAGAATAATAAATAAATAAATAGAACAAATATAAAAAAATGAAATTAATTGAATGAAGGACTGAATTGAAATTTAAACGGAATTAAAGGTATAAATCATAATAAATTAAATAATAAAACCTAATAAGGACTAAAATAGGATGCACACGAAAGAGGGGGGACCAACTGGGAAATTGTTCCAAGGCTCTCTAAATGCACCATTCTCTAGGGGACGAAAATGAAATAAATCAAAATTTCATGGTAAAATTTAAAAGAGAAAAAGAAAGAAACTAGATCGGATTGAAAACCGCCTAAAAAGCGGAAGGACTAAGGTAGCAAGTGTACACAATCGCAACAAGTAATAAAGTGACAAGTAAATGTCAAGTTATCGTACCCACAGGGGCTATGAAAAGAATTATTTATGAATGCTATTTAAAACAATTTGGTGAAGAAAACTGTGAAAAGAATTATTTATGAATGCTATTTAAAACACTTTGGTGAAGAAAAATATTTTGTTTGAAGAGGGTGATTAAAAACTATGATTTTAAATTAAGTAAACTAAATAAATAAATCTCAAATGCACGATTCCAAAATACGATTTATATCAAGATGACATAATTGTGTTAGATCAATTACATTTCTTAACTTAGAATTATTAAACTCATGTTTATATTGTTACGAATAAATTCACGGCAACTCGGTAATTTTCTAACTTGTGAACATGCTCACCTACAAAAATCCATTCATCTCTTGACTATATCCCTATGTCAATTCAACCGATTAAACAAATCTTTAATAGGAAAATATGTTATTGCGCTTACATACTTATTAAATCGAAATAATCTCTTGTACATATCCCTATGTCAATTCAAACGATTAATTAAATCTAATAAGCACACAAAAGACTACTTGAGGTAACAAAGTATCCCTACCTTGAAACAGTTTGATCACAATAATCTTGCAAGTTATGCAAGGCAAATGTATCGTCAGATACTGTTGCTAATTTAACCCTCAGCTACCTTAAATGATTAAACATGCACTGATTAAGTACTGTGTCCATTAATTACAATTTCAATCTGTTTAAATAATTAATTCATTAGCTACCTCACAATTATAATGCAAGAATAACTTAGTCATGATTTTACTTAATCAAGCATCTTATTGAGGCCTATAACAACATAAACGCAATTTTAACAATTTTAGCAAACGAAATGCAATCAACCTAACACGAATTAAATTCAAGCTAAATTGATTAAATTAACCATTCCAACAATATAAATATTCATAGATATGTTCATCATAACAACAACAAAAATTAAAGAGATAGAGAACAATAATCAAATCTGGTGTTTTTCCGTGGCTTGACTAGTTTGCTCTATTCTTCCTTCTCCGTTGTCCTCGTCGACCAAGGCTGCTATGAACACTTAATTGCTGCTCCAAATGGCTGATGAATTCCCATTTTCTAAGAGGAGAAATCGGCAAGAGACTAAGGGAATTTGGAATGGAAAAGAAGAGAGAAAGTGGAGAGAAAAGAGAAAAGATGTGAATGCTTGAGATGTGTTTCAAATGACCAGCCTAAGGGGTTTTTTATAGCTAAAGAGGGCAGCTAAAAATAGCTAAAATTATCAGCCAAAGAGCCCTCCCTTGGCTGGCCACACATGTGGCAAGGTTGATAGTTTCAACTTTGCTAATTTAGGCTTGGGGCAAATCTATAAAGCCGCCCATTATGGAGGGGTTTGTTTGCAACTTGAACAAGTCTTCAAGGGCCTCTTTGCAAGCTAAATAATCAGCCAATAAGCGGATTTGGGTCAGCATATGGACGGTTTTGGGCTGTCCACTTCTTGGTCGGTTCGGTTCACTCGGTTATGCTCAACTGGACCACTTTTTCATAATTAATTAATAATAATTTATTTAATCCAAATTAAATTGGATATAAATTAAAATTAATTATATCATGAATTAATACACATAATTGGACCGACTTAGGCTGAAAATTAGTTCGCGTTAATACTTCAAATTGCATCTTGGTTTTGAACTTCTAGTAGTATTTACCGAGCCAATTTTCACCTTTTGTGCAAATCTATCGAAAATAATCAAAATTTATTATAAAATTAATTAAAATTCATTATATTAATAATTTAAGTACAAAATAATTATTTTATAATATTTATATATTTTTCGACAATAATTTTACCGAAACTGTATGAATTTGAGTTAAAAAGGGCATGAAAAAGTGTATATTTTTGTGTTTCCACAGGTTCAAACCTAGAACCTCTCACACATGACTAAAACACCTAACCATTGAACTAGATCAATTTCCTTGTAAAAAATTTCCATAATGTAAACTAAAAATCGAGGGATAACCATACTTGGTTTCAAAACCCAAGTTCTTCTAACCTGGTTTTTGGATGTTACAGGCACTTTCAGTTTAGTCACCCGAGCATTCAATCTTTACTGATAACTAACTAAACATTCTAAATCATGTCTACATTATGTTTACACTTTCATTTTGGTCAGCGATTTTTTTAAGTCTTGATCTGGGTAAAAGAAAGTATGGATTAAAGTGAAAAAAAGGGTAGAAACTTTAATAATGCATTTTTGTCAAATTATACTTGTTTATCCCATTGCAGAAAAATCTAAATTACATTTTTGTTAATAGGAAAATTTTAAATTTGAAAACATCAAGGTCAATTAAATAAATTGTCAAAAATTTTTATCTCTTGATAATGTCAACTGATTTGTTACTATAATATTGAAATCAATTAAACTAATTAATTTGAAGAAGTGGACTTTTTCCCAAGACATTTAGACCAATATTGAATCTTAGAGTCAACATTGTTGGTAGGGCTTTAACCTGAATACCACCTAGGCCCGAACAAGATTATACTCAGACTGGAAAACATATGCGGACACCTGTAAATATACCAATAAATAAATTATAAAAATACTTTTGGACCTCGTGTAAGCGGATGGAAAAATACTAGTCATGACTATATAAAAAAGGTAAACTACACGCCATTAGTCACTAAACTATGCGTAAGTTTTCTTTTTGATCACTTAACTAAAAAATATACAAATTGGTCATCAAACTATTCAAAAATTTTCATTTAAGTCGGGGCTATTAAAATAGATGTTATATGGCTTTTTTTTTTGTTCGCACTGCATGCACCAATCGAAAACTTCCTTTCCCCTTCTCTTTTTTTCATGAAACAACTTTGGATGTCACGAAGATACAAACTAAAATTCAAACAACTTTTTTCTCCGATCTCGTGAAAGTGACTGCCAAATCGGCTTGGATCTAAGGCATGTTCTTCTATTCGCCTATGGGTGTAGATCCACCAAACTAATTGACAAATCATCACTTTAAGCTCGTTGGCAATTTTTTTTTTAATTTATTAGCCTAGTGACTTAAATAAAAACTTTTGAATAGTTCAGTGATTAAAATGAAAGTTTCCAAACAATTTAGTGACCAAATTGGAATTTTTTTTAGTTAAGCGACCAACACGAGAACTTCTCTATATTTTTTATGACTAATGGTGTGGTTTACCTGTAACACCTCTTGCTCGACCCGATCGTTGGATTCGAGCTAAATGATGCCACATTGGTTGCTAGAGCAACTATAGTCAATTTACAACAAAATATTTACATATATATGTAATTCAGAGCTAAACATATTCATTTATGGTTAAACAAAAAAAGCTAAGTGTTAATTGGACTTACAAAAAACCCTTCTATGACCCAAGCACGGAATAGAACCAACTTGAAAGTTTTAAAGTTTCAAGGACAACATTGTGACCTTAGGCCACTCGACATTGTGACGTGACCCATAGTCTATAGACATTGCGACGAGAAAGGTTGCTCGTCAAAACATGGACTCTATTTTAGTAAAAATGAACTATTTGGTACCTATTTCATGCTTTCAAAATAACCTATCAAATTGTACATCATATACCAACTTTAGTTGAGTTTAAAACACATCAAAACATATCAAACAAATCATTTAACTACTTATAAACAAAATTAATTCAACATGAATTAAATATTTTAACTTGTAAAAAGAGAATCCGAGTCTCCAACACCGATCCATGTAAGAAAATTTTTACTTTAGTTACTTTAGTTATTTTTACCTTAGTCACTTTAGTAAAACTATTCGACTTAAGAGACTGCAGAAATAAAACTTTCTCTATTTCAAAATAGTCACTACTGATAAAACAATTAGATTTAGAATTTTTAGTAACTTGAGCTAAACATAAGATTTCTAAACTGTAAATAAATATTATGATTGTTGGTGGTATACGTGGACATAGTACACGAGAACGCGATGAGCGTAGTTAAATGGCTAGCTCCAAGTCCTCTTCTCCAAGAAACGTGCCCAATTTGGAAATAAGCAAGCTTGTGGAGACACTTATTTTTTAGAGTAGTAATCAGAAAGTTGAGGATTATGTTGTGTCCCAAAAGGTGCCAAGAGTTTTGCAAAGGTTCGTCGGGCCCAATTTGGATCTGTGGGATAAGAGCCTGTGATTACACAACCTCGGACGAATGAGACCAAGCCAGCAAAAGAAAGTAATCATTTGGGGGTAATAATAAAGAAAGGAATAAAGTGCTAAATAAGAGTGGTTTTTGTCCTACTGGCTCGAATTCCCGACCTTGGAAGTGAACCACAATGGATAGACCTCAGCGGGTGGAGGCAGTTGTGGGTGTGAATCAGGATCTAATTTGTGTGTGTGATAGACGTCATCCGGATGAGTGTTGGAGGAAAATGGGAGTGTGTTTTAGATGTGGGTTCGTTGAGAATCAAGTTAGGGATTGTTCACGACACTCTTTTAGTCAGATGCAAGCATCGACTCAGAAACGGAGTCAGAGACTGGGTTATGCAACTAGGCTTCGAGGGGATCGAGATACATTTGGCAATGATACATGTACTTTTACGATTCATTTCAATTATATCATGCATTGATTAAGGATTGGTTGTACTAAAGTGTTTGTTGTCAATTGTGTATCTGAGAATTTGGGGTAGAGGAATCATTAGTGATATTTTTGTAAAAAGTTTCTTGAGACAATCCGAGACAGTGAATAGAAAGTTCGTTAGAAATATTGTTTGGATTACATTGAAATTATAGTTGCGCAGCGATAGCGTGATGGTCAGTATGGGTGTGGAGTTCTAGATTTTTTTGTTAAGTGGTCGATGTGATAGTTGAAATTTCGAGAATGAATTTTTTTTAAGGAGGAGAGAGTTGTCACATCCCAAAAATTGGGTTAGTAGAAATTGGGTTTGTAAAACCAAGAGTGGTCACGTCTTATTTTTGAATTAAGGTTGTGAAATTTTGTCAAGTAAATTGATTTGGTTAAGTGGTTAAGTGTTGTATTTGGTGTAAGGTTATGGGTTGGAAACATTTCCCTTGAATTTGTGTTAGTTTTGTCTCAACCCCTATCTTTGAACATATAGCTTATATATTATTTTCACACAACTGATGATAGAATGAGTGTAACACCCCAAACCCGGCCTAGACTTTATGGCCGAATCGGGCGGCGTCACATGAGAGTGCTTTTAGAAAACCTTTTCAAAACCTTATCCAGTGAAAAATCGTTCATTTTATTATCTTTACTTAAGTCATGAAATCTCTATTCCGAATATTAAGTGAAAAATTTTCGTAACGCGGAAGCTAATACATCATTAGTTCACAAATCAATAATTTAAGAATTTAAAATCCCAAAATAAACCCAAGAGTAATTCAAGTCCAAATACCTAATAGTCCCCAAAACATAAATTTAAATTAAGCAAACCAAAATAAAGTGTTACTCAAAAATTCTGTGAATGTCTACTAGTGGTCACCATCAAGCCCTCCGTCACCGATCTATCTACTGCTGAGGATTACCTGACAAACAAAATAAATTAAGGGGTGAGTTTTTGAAAACTCAGTGTGTACATCCCCACAAACAACATGCATACAAATAGATAACAGAATACGGTTATTCGGCCTTAGCTAAATGGAAATCGCATGCATAACAGATTAGATATCAGATATAACTTGCCCACCAACCCTGCACGCCATCTCCGTCCAAGCCTACACACCATGTGGGGATAAAATCGACCCACCCATCCCTGCATACCGTATATGGGGATATAATCAACCCGTCCAACCTTACACACCATAAGGTACTGCATCGCAGCACATATCATAAGTATGTAGCTTAGCTGCCAGATAACGGGCTTATGAAGCCCTTCAGATACTCCCTTCACTTTGTCAAACCCACCCCGATGCAATGCATCATACAAGTTTGGCATGCTTTAATGCAGACAAACAGATCATACATTTATTTATGGAACAGATCAGATAATCACGCTAAGTATATCATGCGAGCACATACATCACAGAATTAAGAGTCCAGATAAGGCTTACCAACCTTACTAGAAGGTCACTCGAGATAAGGCTTACCAACCTTACAGAACATTACAGATTAAAGGGGCTCACACGCCCTTGTGGCTCACACGGCCAAACTTGGCCTTGCCGGTGTGGATCACACGGCCTGGCCTAGATTCCCACACGCCTGTGTGGTTCACCTATGTGGGCCCATACGCCCGTGTGGCCCACACGTCCGTGTGACCCACACAGCCTATTTGCCTGAGCCCGTGCCTCGCACATGGCCTCGTCATCATCACACGCCCATGTCCATCGCGTCCGTGTAGCGCGTGCACGGCCTAGCTCGTTAGTGACATGCTCGTGTCTCGCGACGCAGGCTACCACATAGGCAAACCACACGCTCGTGTGGCATCGACAGGCTACTTTTCGGCTTCTGCTGAAACTCATTTTCTGTGTATTCAGGGTACACACCTGGTTCGTTTTCGCTGCTAATCCAACACCAGCACTGCAAAGCCTAAGATTGACAATACCGAGGCCCAAATCAGTCACTTAAATCGACTTGCATAGAAATGGACAAATCCCGCAACGCGAGATCTACTTACCTTCGACGTAGAATGGTGATTCCTCGCTGTTAAAAACTCGATTAGTGATCCACAGACCCTTGAATACCCCCTAAACAGTAAACAAATCACTCTTAATAATCTCCAACAGAAATCGCTTAACTTTATTAACAATCAAACTTACCGAACTGACGAAAACTAGCAACACGTCACAATTACTCAAAAAGAAAGAAAAATGGGGGAAAGAGGGGAAAAGAAGAAGAGAATTTTGGCAATAGGGGTTTTGGAAGAAAAAGAACGACAGAGAAAATATTTTTCCCAAAAGAAGGAAATAAGAAAACCCCTAATTTCTCCTTCAAACCCTCAACTCAGAATTTTAATCAAACCCAACACTTAACTAAAATTTACAGCAAAAATAATAACCTCATCGCTACTGTAGGGAATCGAACTGCAAACCCTAAACGTAATCCCTTGCCACTTAACCACTAGACCAGCAGGCCCATTCTATTAAGTTTCTACCAACAATTCCTTATAAGCCCACTGACCTAAAGTCAGGATTTATTCAAATAAAAACCCAAAATTTAGCCCAAGTTAAAGCTTTGAACTTAGAACCTCCCAACCACATCCCAGAGCACATAACCACTTAACCCAATACGTTTAAAGCCAGAATTAGAGAAATTTGGGGTGTTACAACTCTACCCCTTTAAAAAAAATTCGTCCTCGAATTTAACCTATTAGAAAAGGTAAGGATACTACTGTCGCATCGAATCCTCTAGCTCCCAAGTAGCCTCCTCAGTGCTATGATTCCGCCACATCACCTTCACCAAGGGAATAGACTCCCTAAATAAGACCTTCACATCGTGATCCAAGATCTGAACTGGCTCCTCCTTAAACGTCAAATCTGGCCTCACTTCAATCTCCTCCACTGGCACAATGTGCGTAGGATCAGAGCAGTAGCGTCTTAACATTGAGACGTGAAATACGTAATGAATGTGATCTAACTCTGGAGGTAGCTCTAACTGATATGTGACTGACCCCACTCACTTCAGAATCCGGTACAACCCAATAAATCGAGGACTCAACTTGCCCTTACGATCGAACCTCAGAACCTTCTTCCCTGGCGAGACCTTAAGAAAAACCATGTCTCCCATAGAATACTCGATGTCCTTCCTTCTCAAATCTGCATAGGACTTCTGTCTATCAGAAGCCGCTTTTAGACGTTCTCGAATCAAACAGACCTCATCCTCAGTTTCTGAAACCAACTTTGAACCCAGAACTCGTCACTCACCCAACTCAGTCCAGCATAGGGGAGTACGACACTTATGACCATAAAGTGCCTTACACGGTTCCATCGTATGCTAGACTGATAACTGTTGTTGTAAGCGAACTCGGCTAGAGGCAAGTACTCCTCCCAACTGCCTCGAAAATCTATTACACAACCCCTCAACATGCCCTCTAATATCTAAATCACCCTCTCTAACTGTCCGTCTGTCTGAGGATGAAAAGTAGTACTGAAGTCAAGCCAAGAACCCAAAGCCTCATGAAGTTTCCCCCAGAATCGAGACGTAAAACAATGATCCCTATGAGAAATGATTGAGATAGGTACCCCATCACTATTAACCCCAAAGTTAGTTATAGTTCCAGCCTCAACCTAGTGGAAACGCAACTCGAGAGTCTTATCTTCTAACTGCTTAGCTCTTATCTACTCAATCCATGTCGGTTTCACTTGTAGCTCTGCCAGAAGACTCACATCATCATAAAGACTCAGCCGAGCGCACAATGCTCTCAATTCAGCCACAGCCCTACGAGTCAATGCATCGGCCACCACATTGGCCTTCCCAAGGTGATACTCTATACTGCAGTCATAATCCTTAAGCAACTCTACCCATCGACGCTGCCTAAGATTTAACTCCTTCTGAGTGAGGAGGTACTTGAGGCTCTTGTGGTTAGTGTAAATGGTACACTTCTCGCCGTACAAATAATGCCTCCAAATCTTCAATGCAAAGACCACTGCAGCCAACTCCAAGTCAGGCGTCAGATAATTAGCCTCGTGAGTCTTAACCTGTAAAGACGCATAAGCCACTACCTTACCATCTTGTATCAAGACGCGAAGTCCCTACCAGGCTCAGGCTGTATCAAAACTGGAGCCTGAGTCAAAACTGTCTTGAGCTTCTCGAAGCTCTCCTACTGTGCGTCAGTCCAAACAAAAGGAACTCCTTTACGCAACAACTTAGTCAGCGGCGCTGCGATCAACGAGAATCCCTCTATAAAACGTCGGTAATACCCTGTCAGTCCCAGAAAACTACGGATTTTTGACACACTCTTCAGCTACTTCCAATCCAACACAACCTCAATCTTATGAGGATCCACTCGAATCCCCTCAGCAAAGACTACATGACCCAAAAATGTCACTTTCCGAAGCCAGAACTCACACTTGCTGAACTGCGCATACAACTGTTTCTCACGAAGGATCTGCAGAACCACTCTTAAATGCTCGTCGTGTTCATCCTCAGACTTAGAATACACCAAAATATCATCGATGAACACCACCACAAACTGATCCAAGTAAGGCTGAAACACATGGTTCATTAAGTCCATAAATACCGCTGGTGCATTAGTCAACCCAAATGGCATGACTAGAAACTCGTAATGCCCATAACGAGTCCTAAACACCGTCTTATGCACATCGACCTCCTTTACCCTCAATTGGTGATAACCTGACCGCAAATCGATCTTAGAGAACACTGACGCCCCTTCGAACTGATCGAATAAATCGTCTATCCTCGAAAGTGGGTACTTATTCTTAATTGTCAACTTGTTCAATTGACAACACATCCTCATTGTACCGTCCTTCTTTACGAATAGAACAGGTGCTCCCCATGAAGACACACTGGGACGAATAAACCCACAATCCAAAAGCTTCTGAATCTGAGCCTTAAGTTCTGTCAATTCCTTCGGTGCCATTCCGTAAGGGGCGATAGACACCGGAGCTATACCAGAAATTAGCTCAATCCCAAATTCTACCTCACAGCTCGGAGGTAAACTAGTAGTTCCTCTGGAAAAACATTTGAAAAGTCCTTCACAGCACGGATGTCCTTAACCGATAAGTCCATAGAATCAGAAACACTGATGGAAGCTAAATACGCCACACATCCTTTCCTCACCAGCTTCTCTACTACCAATGCAGATATCTCATTACTCAGATAATTCTGTCGTTCCTCAATCACGACTATCTCGTTATCCTTTTCGGTCCTCAGAACAACCCTCTTTTCAGTACAATCCAGACTTACACGATGCTTTAACATCCTGTCAATACCCAGGATTAAATCGAACTCCCCAAACGGTAGTTCCATCAGATCAGCCAAAAATATCGTCCCTTGGGCTTCTAACGGAACGTCTCTGAACAGTTTACTAACCCTAACAGACTGCCCTAATGGACTCACCACTGAAATCTCACTAGAAGCATTCTTGTACGGTATTCCCAAAGTCTCAGACATAGAACATGCAACATAGGAATGTGCAGAGCCTATGTCTATCAGTGCAACATAAGGTACATTAAGGATTAAGAACGTACCTGTGATGACGTCCGGAGCATCTCCATCCTCACGACGATGTGCAGCATACACAAACGCAGGCTGCCTCGCCTCAGTTGACCCAGCACCTCGGCCCGGTGCTCTCTGTCCTCGACCCATACCGTTACCACCCCTAACCTGGCCACGACCCCTAGGTGGCTGCTGAACTACCCTCGGTGGCTGTGCAGTCTTAGTAGCCAGAGCTTGCATCTGATTAGTCCTCAATGGACAGTCCTTAACACGATGCTCAGAAGACCCACATCTAAGACAAGCTCCAGTAGACCCCCAACACTCACCCGGATGGCGTCTATTACAAAGTTGACAAATCGCCACCCTAGTAGGTGCAACAGTAGGCCCAACTCTCACGAGCCCATTAGATCTGGCCTTCTTATTAGGCCTTATCCCAGTATTTGAAGACACTACATCCCTCTTAGCCTTTCCTCTGTCACGGTTCTAGAGCTCAGCGCGCTTAACCTCCTCCACAATCTTGGCTTTCTCGACCAATACGGCAAACTCACGCTCCCTCTGCGAAGCTATCAGGACCCTCAAGTTATCCCTAAGGCCGTCCTCAAAACGAACACAGTGCTCATGCTCAGTCGCCACCATGCCTCGCGCTTAACGGCTCAGCCTTAGAAAGTCGACCTCATACTTGCCACAGAACGGACTCCCTGAGTAAGATTCAGGAACTCAAGCCTCCTAGCGTCGATATAACTGACCCCCACATACTTTCTCTGGAAAGCCGTCCTAAACAAATCCCATGTTAGACTGTCAGGCTGAGTGCCATCCCTAACCGTCAGCCATTACTGATATGCTTCATCGCGAAGCAACGAAACAGTCCCCTTGAGCTTCTGCTCGGCAGTAAAATCCAGATCATCCATAATACGCTTCGTGGCTTCTATCCAGTACTCAGCCACATTAGGAGCAACTCCAGCGATGCCCCTGAATACCTCAGCCCCTTTGGACCGGAGTCATTCTATAACTGAGCCACGGCCACAAGATCCAGCATTAGCCCCAGCAACCCTCTTCATGATTCACAGTATGGCCTGGGACAATGCATCGTCCCCAGCAGCACGATTCTGAGACTCAGCACCAGTCTCAGTAACAGGTGACACTCGCTAGTGTCCAAATTAGAGATCGTATCAGATGCAAAGGACTCAGCTCGAATCCCTCTACGGCCTCTACCTCAGCCTCTAGTACCCCGTCCACGAGTACCACGTGTGCTCATCATAATTTTGATTTAATATGTATTTAGAAGTTTTATGCACATTAGTTTACAGTTTCGATAATTATTAAAAGATATTTTATGCAATATAGTACTAGAGTTTTAGAGTCAGTTATCGCGAGTAGTAAGCTAACTACGGTTTTCAATTTACATTACCTAAAGTGTTTCATAACACATACACAGTATTTCAAATAGATACAAACAAAATTTCAGTATAAGCATGCTTTCAAATAGTACGTGTCAGGGTTTAAGAGAACTTACAGGATCAGTGCTGGAGGCTCGGTGTACCACATACTTATTATCAAAAATATTTCAAATTGTTTCGCAAATCATTTTCTTTAAACCAAATTTTGAAACCCAAATCCACAGCCGAGTTTTACAACCTGGCTCTAATACAACTAAATGTAACACCCCAAACCCAACCTCGACGTTATGGCAGAATCGGACGGCGTCACATGAGAATACTTTTAGAAAACCTTTTCAAAACCTTATCCAGTGAAAAACCGTTCAGTTTATTATCTTTACTTAAGTCATGAAATCTCTATTTCGAATATTACGTGAAAAATTTTCATAACGCGGAAGCTAATACATCATTAGTTCATAAATCAATAATTTAAGAATTTAAAATCCCAAAATAAACCCAAGAGTAATTCGAGTCCAAATACCTAATAGTCCCCAAACATAAATTTAAATTAAGTAAACCATAATAAAGTGTTACTCAAAAATTCCGTGAAAGTCTACTAATGGTCACTATCAAGCCCTCCGTCATCGATCCATCTACTGCTAAGGATTATCTGACAAACAAAATAAATAAAGTGGTGAGTTTTCGCAAACTCAGTGTGTACATCCCCACAAATAGCAAGCATACAAATAGATGATAGAATACAGTTATTCGACCTTAGCCATACGGATCAGATATCAGATATAACATGCCCACCAACCCTGCACGCCATCTCCGTCCAAGCCTACACACCATGTGGGGATAAAATCGACCCACCCATCCTTGCACATCATATATGGGGATATAATCTGCCAATCCAACCCTACACACCATAAGGTACCACATCGCAACACATATCATAAGTATACAGCTTAGCTACCAGATAACTGACTTATGAAGCCCTTTAGATACTCCATTCACTTCGTCAAACCCACCCCGATGCAATGCATCATACAAGTATGGCATGCTTTAATGCAGAAAAACAGATCATACATTTATTTATGGAACAGATCAGATAATCATGCTAAGTATATCATGCGAGCACATACATCACAGAATTAAAAGTCTAGATAAGGCTTACCGACATTACTACAGGTCACAGTCGACTTGGGCGACCCGTGCAACCTTACAGAACATTATAGATTAAAGGGGCTCACACGCCCGTGTGCCTTGCCCGTGTAAGCCTACACCAGCCTTGCTTATGTGGATCACACGGCCTAGCCCAGATTCCCATATGCCCGTGTGGTTCACTCGTGTGGGCCCACATGCCCGTACGGCCCACACGACCCATTTGCCTGAGCACGTGCCTCGTACACGGCCTCGTCAACATCACATGCCCGTGTCTGTTGCGCCCATATAGTGTGCGCACAGCCTGGCTCGTAAGTGACACGCTTGTGTCTCGCGACGCAGGCTACTACACGGGCAAACCACACACCCATGTGAGGTCGACAAACCACTTTTCGACTTCCATCGAAACTCATTTTCTGCACATTCAGGGTACACACTTGGTTCGTTTTCACTGCTAATCCAACCACGAGCACTCTAAAGCCTAAGATTGACAATATCGAGCCCCAAATCAGTCACTTAAATCGAGTTACATAGAAATGGACAAATCTCGCGACGCGAGATCTACTTACCTTCGACGTAGAATGGTGACTCCTCGCTGTTAAAAACTCGATCAGCGATCCACAGACCCTTGAATATCCCCTAAACAGTAAAGAAATCACTCTTAATAATCTACAATGGAAATCGATTAACTTTATTAACAACCAAACTTACCGAACCGACGAAAACTAGCAACACGCCACAACTACTCGAAAAAAAAGAAAGAAAAATGGGGGGAAGAGGGGAAAATAAGAAGAAAATTTTGGCAATAAGGGTTTTGGAAGAAAAAGAACAGCAGAGAAAATATTTTGGCCAAAAGAAGGAAATAAAAAAACCCCTAATTTTTCCCTCAAACCCTTAACTCAGGATTTTAATCAAACCCAACACTTAACTAAAACTTATAGCAAAAATAATAATCTCATCGCTACTGCAGGGAATCAAACTCCAAACCCTAAACGTAATCCCTTGTCACTTAACCAGTAGACCAGTAGACCAGTAGACCCATTCTGTTAAGTTTCTACCAACAATTCCTTATAAGTCCACTGACCTAAAGTTAGGCTTTATTCAAATAAAAATCCAAAATTTAGCCCAAGTTAAAGCTTTAAACTTAGAACCTTCTAACCATATCCCAAAGCACATAACAACTTAACCCAACACGTTTAAAGCCAAAATTAGAGAAATTTAGGGCATTACAATGAGCCTGCTAATTCAGTGGTATGGTTTCAGCTTACTCTTTGGTCCTATGTTCTGTAACACTCCTAATCCGTACCCATTACTGGAATAGGGTTACGAGGTATTACTGATTGATACACAACATATAGCATTCATTCTCATACATAATTTCATACAACCACATTGTCCCTTATAAAGACCTATGAGGCCTTAAACATGCTTCAAAAATGGTTCGGGACTAAACCGATAACATAGGCCTGTGTGTGAACAGGCCGTGTGCTTCACACGGCTAGTAGACACGCTCGTGTCTTAGGCCGTGTGGAAACAGGGCATACATACTTACTTGCATCACACGACTGAGGATATGCCCGTGTGCCAGGTCGTGTAAAAATTGGAGAGTATACTAACTTGGGTCACACGGCCAACCACATGCCCATGTGCTAGGTCGTGTGCCATTTAGGGGGTATACTGACTTATACCACAAGGCCAGTCGCACGCCCGTGTGTGAGACCGTGTGGAGCATACTGACTTCAATTTAATTTCAGCACTAGGGGACACACGACTGTGTAACCTAACCGTGTGTCACACACGGCTGAGACACACACCCATGTGGAAAAAAATAGGCCATTTGCAAGACCAATTTGCCACCCTTTCTTGCACATACCTACACAAGCTCATATGATATTATATTAAGTCACAAATATACAACCAAAGTTCATCAACCAATACATAATCAAACAATATCCAATTCAACTAAATTCAACACTCAAATTCATACCATTTACCTATTCAAATACCAAACAATTTAACTTGCTTTAATAAGCATAATTCTCAAGTATAATTCATTTAGAAAAACCAATCCAAACATACATAACCAATTCAATCTCATTCATTTATTATAGGTCTATTACCAAACATTAAAATTAGAACTATTTGTACATTCATAAGCATCATCGAGTTCATCATCTTATACCAACTCAAATGGCCAAAATAAATATTCATCAAGCATACCAAAGTGACTCAAGCCTATACATGCCATATACTACATACACATAGCTTTAAAAGTACCAAATTAGACGATCGATAGTACAATGAAGTCTCTGATGATCCCTAGGCCCGAGATAGCTTCGTAAAATTATAAAACATCAAAAATTAAACAAAGTAAGATATAAAGGTTAGTAAGTTCGTATGTGAACATGAAATAATCACAACATTCATATAGCAATTAAAAATAGATAATATCATCAACATTTAAAGCATCAATTCAAAAACTAACATATAATTTATTCATATCCTCATTCATGAGTTCTCAACTTTATCTATCTCGATGCTTGAATAGTTTTCTGTACATACCTGTACGAATACATTTCGATTACTCATCAATACTCTTATCAAACCGCTTCGGTTTATAAGTGCTCACGATACAAATTCATTGATTTTTCGATGCCATAATCCAACTATGGTTTTTCACACACATTGCCAAGGCCCTGCCGTGGTCTTTCATTCACATGCCATGACTCGGTTATGATCTTATTATTCGATTGCCATAGCCCGGCTATAGTCTTATTCGGTAACTTGCCTTACTCAATTCATACATTTCATTTAATAACTCAAAATTTATCCAATAGAATATTTACTAACTCAATTTCATCCATAAAATAGATAAGTACACATTTAAGTTCAATAATACGAACTTACCTCATTTTCGGCATTGACTGATCGGATCGACTATTCGACAACCTTGCTTTTCCCCCAATCTAAATCCAAATTATTTCTTTCTTGATCTATATGAACTCAAAATTAGCTTGTTTATTCATCTACTCATTCAATTTAGTCCAAAATTACTCATTTGGGCATATTTTCATATTAGCCCTTAAATATTCACATTTTTACAATTTAGTCCTTATTTCACAAATACACAAAATTCACATAATTTCATTATACTCTAGCTTATCCGAATTACCTATAGGTCCCTAGCAGCCCATAACTTTCATTTATTTCACATTTTAACCCCTCAATTTACACATTTTATAATATAATCCCTATTTGACATTTTTGTCAAAAATTACTTTACAAAACATTAAAATCTATCATCAAGCTTTCATATTTCATCTTCAAACATCAAAGAACACATAAAATCATCAATGGAAACTCTTAAAATCTTTAAAAATTTCAAAATCTAAGGTACGGGCTAGTTAGAATACGAAGCAACGATTACAAAAACATAGAAATCATCAAAAACTGAACTAAAACCGTAACTTAATCAAGCTAGGAGTGTGCCAAAATTATGAAAGCTTCAAAACCTTATTCTCTTTTCTATTTTCGGTTGTTAACAAAGATGAGTGAAATGAATTTGGCTCTGTTTTATTATAATTATAACTTAATTAATCAATTTACTAATATAACCTTTGTTATATACATATATAATCATATAATGGATGTCCATTAACCTTTAAAATGGTCTAATTACCATTTAAGGCCATCATATTTAAAAGCCAAAGCAAGTTGACACCTTTAACTAATAGAACATACATTTTACACGATTTAGTCTTTTTTCTCAAATTGACTATTCAAACGATAAAATTAATTTACAAAAATTTCGCACATGCTTACTATCATACTGTAAATACCAAAAATAATATTAAAATAATTTTTTGATTTCAGATTTGTGGTCCCAAAACCACTGTTTTGATTTGACTAAAAAACAGACTATTATATGTTCGAATCCCTACGCGTGCAAACAAGAATATTTTTGCTAATCTACTACTTATGTTGTCCGTGTTGTAGTAGTTAGGGGGAATTTGAATTCGGGGGAAAATTTGATAAGGTGGTTAGTTTGGGATTTAATGGGATTCTTATTTTAGAAAATTACCCTCAAAAATTCTCTTACGCTTCCTTCACTCTCTTTCATTTCTCCCCGTCCTTCCCCCATTTTTCTGGTTATTTTTCCACTTTTTGAATTTTGCTTTATTTCTTTTTCTTCCATTTTTGGGGAATCATATTATACTCATTTCTTAGCCTTTTTAGCACTTGTAAGTCTCTGTTATTCATTTTTATTGATACAACCATTGTTCTATCACTTTGGTGTCTTTGCATTTCCATTCAAACTTGGTGAGGATCGGTGCTAGCTTTTGTTTTTCAACAATTTTGATGGTGAAGTTTCGATAGCGGATAATCTCTTGGCAAATTGAGAGCTGTTGAATTGTTTGTTCATATGGGGGTCTAGAAGTGTGTTGTAATGTCATTTTTCAAAAACGATCAAGTGCGTATCGAAAAATTCAAAAAATAGTAAATCATGCGATTCTAAAAAGTAGACTGTCAATGCCATACGTTTGTGTTCTAGACCTTGTTAGCCTCACGGACATGTGACAAGCCGTGAGCCAAACCATGTCGATTACATAGGCTGGGTCAATTGGGTCGTGTGGGCCACATGTACATGTGTTAGGCCGTGTGAACCACATTGGCTGGGCCAATTAGGTTGTGTGGGCCTATCTTTTGAATTTTACTTAGGGCCGTATTTGATAAGAGATTTGAATTTAGCCATTCCGTAGGGTTCGTACTATATAAATAAGACTCTCAAACATGAATTTTGATATTTTGCTACTGTATACAATATGAACTATGTATGTGAATCAATTGTTAGCATGATAAAAAGAAGACCTTCGTATGTGATCAGTAATTTGATAATTCTGTTAGCATGATATGATATGAAAAGCCTGTATGTATTTATGTATGATGTCAAAAGTACGTAAGGCATATGTGCATTTGTTATTGGTTAGTATGTAATATGTTTTGACATGTGCATTAGGGGTGGGATAATGATATGATGGAGGAAGTGTCCTTGCAGTTTAACTGCATACTAATATTAATACACCATAGTTGTCAAGCAATTTAGAGTGGCAGGTCATCGTTGCCAGGCAACCCGAGATAACTTATTTTGTGGTATTAACCACATATTTGATTCTGGATATTTACCGCATTATTTCTGACAACTTGATTGTGCTATTCTGAAAAGTGACATATGATCACTTATAGGTGTGTGAGTTTGGATGGGCTCTTGTAGTCCTATTGATGTGTATTGGTGGGATAGAGATTGTGTGTAGCGGATGGGGATAGAATTTGTGTCTGCATCTGTATCTGAATCTGTGTTTGCATCTATATCCACATTTATGTCTATATCTGTATTCGCATTTGTGTATACATCTGTATCTGAATTTGTATCTGGATTTGTATCTGTCTCTGGAACTACATCTGTGATTGTATCTATAAACAACATTTGTACTGGCATTTGTATCTCTTATGTTTGTTTGGTTTGTGTTACACATTGAGCTTGTAAGCTCATCCAAATTTTCTGGCTTTTTAGGTAATCAACAAGTTTAAGACCAGACGGCGTGCGGGAGCTCGGTTTATTTTCTCGGATAATTAAATATGGTGATTTACGTTATTAAATTTTTTGGACTTTTGGACTGTAAATATGTTTTTAGCCTTTGTTTATTGTTTTTGTTTTGTTCATCGTTTTTTGGTATTTTTAACGTAAAACTGCAAAATCATACGAGTTAACAAATTGAAATTCAGTTTTCAGCTAAAACTCTAGAAATTTTCGGTGCAAAATTAAGTATCAATTTAAATGCATTTTTGTAAAATAAAAAAGTTTTGTAAGTGTATTTTTCTAAAGTTAAGTTTTCAATTTTGGGTTTTTTAAACAAGCGAATGTAATTCCTCCAGATTCAGCCTTAACGTCTAGGTTGGGTTTAGAGTGTTACATTTAATGGTATCAGAGTCTAGGTTCAAAACTCGTGCTGTGACTTTTAGGTTCAAAATTTTTGTGAAAATTGTTTTAAATAATCTGGATTTTTGATTGATTTTGATATCTGAACTTGTAAAAAGAGAATCTGAGTCTCCAGCATCAATCCAAGTAAGATATTTTTTACTTGTTATGTTAGTTATTTTTAATTTAGTCACTTTAGAAAAACTGTTCGACTTTAGAGACTACATAAATAAAACTTTCTCTTCGACTTTAGAGACTACATAAATAAAGCTTTCTCTATTTCAGATTAGTCACTATAGATAAACCAATGATTAGTTACTATAGATAAAACAATTAGACTTAGAATTTTTAATAACTTGAGCTAAATATTAGATTTCTGAATTGTAGATAAATATTATGAGTGCTTGTGGCATACGTGGACATAATATATGAGGGCACGATGAGTGTAGTTAAGTGGCTCACGCCGACTCCTCTTTTTCGAGCAACGTGCCTAATTTGGAAATAAGCAAAACTATGGAGACACTCTTTTTTTAGGGCGGTAGTTAGAAAGCTGGGGACGATGTTATGTCCCAAGAGATGCCAAGAGTTTTTCAAAGGTTTGTTGGTCCCCAATATGGATCTGTGGGCCAAAAGTTTATGACTAAGCAACCTCGGATGAATGAGACCAAGTTTGCAGAAGAGAGTGATCGCTTGGGGCAAGATTAAGGGAAAAAAGTGCTAAATAAGAGGGGGTTTTGTCATACAGGCTCGAATTTACGACCTTAGAAGTGAGCCAAAATGAACAGACCTCAGCGGGTAAAGGTAGTTGTGGTTGTGAATCGAGATATGGTTTATGCTCTCTGTGGTAGGTGTCATCTGGGCATGTGTTGAATGAAAACGAGAGCGTGTTTTAGATGTGGGTCAGTTGATCATTGAGTCAGGGATTGTTCACGACACTCTCTTAGTCGGATGCAAGCTTCGGCTTAGAAACAAAATTAGAGACTGGGTTATGCAACTAGGTGTCGAGAGGATTGAGATGCATCTGGCAATGATACAGGTACTTTTGCGATTAATTTCAATTGTATCTTACATTGATTAAGGATTGGTTGTATTAAAGTGTTTGCTTTCAATTGTGTATCTAAGAATCTGGGTAGATGAATCGTTAGTGATATTTTTGTAAAAAGTTTCTTGAGACAATCCGAGATAGTAAATAGAAAGTTTGTTAGAAATATTGTCTGGATTGGGAGTGAAATATTGTTTGGATTGTATTGAAATCAGAGTTGAGCAGTAGTAGCATGATGGTTAGTATGGGTGTACAGTTCCAGATTTTGTGGTTAAATGATTGGTGTGACAGTGGGAATTTTGAGGACAAAAATCTTTTAAAGAGGGGAGAATTGTCAATTTCGAAACTAATCTCAATTACATTCTTTTAAGACTCTCTAATATCTATAATTATAGAAGTTTCGCATCAAATATTCAATTTTTACACTTTGGTCCTTTTTTTATAAAACTAACAATTTACACTTTATAGTCTAGTCCTTTTTCATATCTAAGCTTAAAATATAAAAATTTAGCAAATATTTCTTGAAGAAATCATCAATGACAACATTCAAAAACTTTAACAATTTTACAAATTGATACATAGGTTAGCTAAATCAAGCTTTTATGACTTCAAAAACATAAAAATTACAAAAAAATGACTTAATTGAACATACCAAATCAAGGCCGAAAGTTTGAAGCTTTGAAACCCTTTGATTCTTTTTTTTTTTTTTGTTGCGATTGAAGAAGAAGATGATGATGAACAAATGTTTTATTCTTCTTTTAATTTGGCTTTTATACCATTAATTAAATTAATTAATCTTAATTAATTAACAAAAGCTTAATTAATCGATCTTTTAAGCATAATTAACAAAGTTTTTGGATGCTAATTGGTATCCATTTGGCGGTATAAAAATGATCCAATTGCTCATTTGGTCGTTCGGTTAATTAAAAATTCATAGCGATAAACTTTTACAATTTATTCCTTATATCTTAATTAACTAGCAAATTTATAAAATAAAGGGACCAAACTTTAATAGACTTTAATACTAACCTATAATATTTCCAGACTCAGAACATCGAAAATGAATTTCTGAAACCACCATTTCTAACACCACTGAAAAATAGACTGTTACATTACCCATATTTTTAGTTTAGTATTTTTTTTTCATATTTATATGAGTTTTTATGTTTTCATAATTTATTTTACATACTTTCGAAAAAAATTATTTTACATGTATTTTGACTCTCGGGCTAATTCATAGTTGATATCTGAATAAATAGAAAACAAAAATTCAAAAGAAAATTTATTTATATTTATTTTAAATAATGTATTTAGATAGTTGGATCTGCACATTAAGTTACTTACACATTGATTAAATATCTGTACCAATCCACTTTCAAAATACTTTTATTTAGTTTTAAATGTATCTAAAAAAAAAATCATATGTTCACCTAAAAGTTGATTGAGCATCCATAGTCGATCCATTTGATTTTTTTTTTAAAGTTTAAAATTAATATATTTAAAATAATTAACTCACGAGCTAACTCGGAGATGAATTTAAAATCAACATCTAAGTTTAAGTAGCTATAATAAATTTAATTTTTGTAATTAATAAAAATAATTGAATATTATTATTTAATAAAGTAGCATATTTAAAAGTGAAATACATGTTGGAACAGTAGAAGAATGGCTTTAAATTCTTGACACATTGTTTATCTTTTTTTGTTGGTTCATGACATAAGTTATTCCTGTATTCCTAAATAATAGAGTGGAAGCCATTATCAGAGGCAATATCAATGGATTTGTTTGGAGGATTTTCTAAGCTACTTTGATTTCATGCAATTTTTCAACCTTTTCGATCATTCACAAAAGCTAATTCACGTTTTAGAAGATTCTTATAATAACAAAATGTTGTTAAATGTTTTATTTAAATTTTTAAAAAAAAAAACAGAAAAATAGTTGATATCATCCTAAATTTACTTGTAAAAAATAATTTTTTCATCCTAAAAAAAACATTTCATGCTTATAACACTTATGTTATGTCTCAAAATTTCACTACCGTATGAACCATTAATTTGGGCCTTGAATAGGTTTTGTTTGTGTTGAGTTTGGTCCACTTGAATGTGACATATTTGACAAAACTAGAAGTATAAGTCGACTAGGGTGCTAAGACTCTCAATCGACTTACTTGAGGTGCTTTAATCAACATGAAAGTCTTATAATATATTGATGGTTTAAAATCTACCATTTAGAGATAAATATTAGATTTATTCAAGGATGTCTGAACTGGGTTAACAAAATCTGTCATGTCAATTCTTTTCTAGCCTTATTTTTTTTCGTTGTATGTTTTCGTTCTAATTGTCGTTACAATGAGCGTTAAGCAAATTTAATTTATCATATCGGTAGACTATTTTTTTTTTCAATTGTTATCAGAACAATCTTCAAAAGTTATTTGAAGGTGATCCTTTGTTCAGTTTATGATCATGGGATCCATGAAGGTAGTTCGATTACCCGACCGTTGTTGCTACTTGGTTCAGCAAACTATGTTTATTGGAAGGCTCACATGAAGGCTTTCATTATATCTATCAATGAAGCAGCTTGGGAAGCTATTGAAGATGGGTGGACTTACGCACTATAACTGCTGCTGGTGACACCACACGCCTTAAAGAAAGAAGCAAATACATTGATGCAGAAAGACTATCATTAGGTTCGTAAAATTTTATCATATTATTTCAATAATATAAAACATAAAAAGTATATTTTAATTTTAATAAAAGGGGAAGGATCCACTTAAATCAGTGTAAAAGTTAAGTAGTTTTACATTCTTTCGTAACTTTTTATAGGATTAATATTTTAATAATCCAACCGTCATACTTTATTGTCCATTCATGTCGGTCATACATATTGAGTTTGGCATAAATTAAAATTTTCTAACTATTTGTTTTATGTAAAAAAAGAAGAAGAAGAAAACTTTCAACCGTTAAATATATATTAATATACACAATATTTTAGATCGATATGATAAAGCTATCGGATCGATTCAAAAATTTACATGCATGATAAGTACAAATATATTGATAAATTTGACAGTTAGATTGTTAAAAATATTAATCATATAAAAATTATTGACTGATATAGAACCATTTAAATTTTATACTAGTGTAATTGGATCTCTCTCCTTAATAAAATAATAAGTTTTTATTTTGTAGTGAGAACATGTGAATTAAATAAAAAATATTGTGAGTAATTTTTATTATTAGGATGTGAGCATGCTCATGATATGGTTTCCTTTGTCTTGCATCAACTGATATATTATATCTTGTATTTATTTATTGCTTCTTTTTATTCTTGTTTGTAATAAATTTATTAATACGCTGTTAATTTAGTAAGAAGAGGATAAAAGAAACTTGTTAGCAGAAGACAAGGTTAAATTAATTTAGAAAACCAACACATGAATCAGATGAAATTATAAAATAAATTTAAGTCAAAGAAGGCAATGCGTCAGTTTATTTAAGGACAGAATGGTGTTTGCAACGTTGATCATTCTAATTATGAAATGGAGAAGTTCTTATTTATGGTGTTTACAACGTGGATCATTGATTTCATTTCGGTTTAGTAATACTACCGGAGAAATCAAGCAGGTATTTAAAATGTTTTGCACAATAAATTATTTTCATGTCTCTGGGTTTTCCTTACCGAGTATAAAGTTTGTGTTTTGTTAATAAAAATGAAGCAACAATACTACGAACTTTCATCTACATTTCGCCCCCAGAAATTATAGTAAAGCAAAGCAGAAACAATGAGAGGAACATTGATGTTGATTTGGATTCTGATCATCTGCCTCTCCCAAGTAGCAGTGCAGAGCCAGAGGCAATACTACTCGGAGACCCGACCATATATTCCCAGGCCAATTAAGGTCACCAAGCTTCACTTCTTTATGCACGAAAGTATGGGCGGTACAAACGCATCAGCAGTCATCGTAGCCCAATCTAACATCTCAAGCAACGACAATAATTCATCGGTGCCATTTGGCACCCTATTTGCCGTTGATGATCCCCTCAGGATAGGTCCTGAGCCAGACTCCGAGGTGATTGGAAATGCTCAGGGACTTTCACTTCTGGCCGGAATACATCCAAGAACCTCTACGACATACTTTGATTTCGGATTTGCTACCGGTAAGTATAACGGCAGCTCTATAAGCATGTTTTCAAGGACAGATCTTGAGCTTGCGGTGGTTGGAGGAAGAGGACGATTCAGGATGGCAACAGGGTTTGCACTACTTAATCCTTACCTTATAAATGCCACCACTGTCATTATTGAATTTAATGTGACTCTATTTCATCACTAAGATGTTATTTACAGACTCAATTCTCTTGGGTTCTGAAAGAGTCATTCGATTCTGCTCACCTTGATTAGAAAAAGAGTATGAGAAATATATATATATGTTTGATCTGATTAATCATTGAAATTCTCATACTTGATCATTGTACTTTATCATCATATTTGAAATAAAGATTAAATCCTTAGCTAGAAAAATGATACATCTCTATTCCGTATTTATATTCATCTCTAATATAGGTTGGCTTATGCAAAAATTGGGGAAGTTTGTTGACCAAACAAAAATCATACGGCCTGAAAGTCAAATATTACAATGAAGTTACAAGTTTTCTAGGTTATTGAAGTGACAACAAAAAATATCACTTTGAACAAGGGAAATAATATGGTAACAAAACATGCAAGTCAAAAAACTGTTCGAATATGAGGAGAAACTTCATAACAATTAAGTTCCCAACAGAAAATTTTAAAGAAAAGTAAAACATTAGCGCATGATTTCTAAAAGTAAACCGAAAAAGAAAGAGTGAACGATAAAGTTTTTGTAAAAGCTTTGAAGACCTCAAAACTAAAATTTTACAACATTTATTTTTCTTTAAAATTTTCATTTTACATTATACCACATGAGATATGGTGTCTAATTTAAAGGTTAAATTAATGATTTTAGTTATAGAATAGCATTATTAATATAGCCTCAATAGTTTAGTAATTATTGGACAAAACACGTCAGCGACCAAATATAAATATAAATAATTATATATACAAATATTAATATTTATGTAAAACACTAGATTTAAATAAAACAAGTTAAATAAATATATTTATATTTATTTAAAACATAATATTTGAAAACAATTAAATAAACAAGATTTTGGAAAACCAAAAATCGAATAAGGGAATCGAGTTTTACTAAATGTTGAAGCCTGTTTTCACAGTTTCTTTAAGACAGATTCTGCAGCTTTTATGGTATTTGGGGAAATGTTGGTTATCTGTCTCCCAGGATAGAACAATAAAATGATCGCGGCAGTAGTACCTTTGCATTGATCAACAAACTAACCTTGTAATACCCATATCCCTTATCCGTCGCCGGAACAGGGTTATGGAGCATTATCAGACTTTTTCGATCAAATACGAATATTTCATATCGTTTAACATACATATCAGAAACTAATCATAATCACTCATATTGTCCCTTATATGAGCCCTCGAGGCCCAAAATACACGTTAGAAATAACTCGAGACTAAACTGGAAACTCAAAGAATTTTTCGTGAAATTTCAAAATTTTCTTTAGGTGTAAGGGACACACGCCCATGTCTCTACCCGTGTGGACAAAAATAAATCATTTCAAGGCCATATTTCTCACCCAATTAAATATCAACCTAAACACAACGTTTTAACACATCCATATACCACAACAAAGAAATCAAAACAAGCCAAAGTCATGAATTATATATAATATATCATCACATGTACCCTAAATGTTCAAACTTACCTGTCTACTTCATTAAACAAATTTTACTAAGGTTTACTGCTAATTAAGTACCTAATAGTATATATATCATGCATAACCATATCACAATTTACTTCATTTCCAAACCAAAATATATATCTAGGTTGATTACGCAACAAAACATCATTCAAAACATGTACACAAGCCAACTTTGATCCAATCCACATCAATCCCTATACATGCCATATAAACCATAGTGTACGTTTTCAAGACTACGGGGATGAGCTGGATAGTGTGACTAGATGTGTTGATTCGATCTTCTGACCTCACGAGAATCTACAAAAATATTAAACAACACGAGTAAGCTTTATGAAGCTTAGTAAGTTCGATAGGTTAAACATAGATCTTACCGAACCTACTATAATCAATCAATTAAATAAATCGTTCAATATACACTTCTTGCCAATCACAACTTTAGTTGATGAATACACTCATTTCAAACCAATTCTAACGATAAATAACCAATCTTTCAATTATATAGGTCACTTACCCAATCTTACCAAATAGGAGAACGGCTTACGGATAAGAGTACATCGTTTTTAGAAGCCCGAAGGCTAAACAGAAGCACATAAGTGCTAAACATAAACCTATAAGGGTTGAACGGAAGCTCATGAGAACTGAATGGAAACCCATAAGAGTTAAACAGAAGCTCAAAAGAGCTAAACAAAAACTCATATTTTAACACCCCTAACCCGTATCCGTCATTGGAATAGGGTTACGAGGCATTACCGATCAAATCACAACATACAACATACATTTCTCGAACATAAAGCCATTATCACATAAAAATCAATCAAACATAATCACATTGTCCCTTATAAGGCTCTACGATACCTTAAAACATGCTTGAAAGAGGTTTGGGACTAAACTGATAACATTTGAAAACTTTGGGAAATTTATAAAATTTTCATGCATACAGGGATCACACGCCCGTGTGAACAGGTCGTGTGCCTCACACGGCCACTAGACACGCCCGTGTCATAAATTGTATGGAAACAGGGCACACATACTGACTTGGATCACACGGCTGGAGACACGCCTAAGTACCTAAGCTTTGTAACTTACTGACTTGTTTAATTAAGTTACAGTAGACACAAGGTCGAGTCACACGCCCGTGTGCTCAACCGTGTGGGCTGAAATTAGGCTTGGTTTAAGCCACATTTCTCACCCTCCTCAAGCATACCTAAACCACATCATTTCATACCATTTCAATGCAGTTATAGGCAACCAAAACATGCCAATTCATATACAGATCATGTCATTTCATCTTCAACCATTTCATTACTCAAATCATAACCATAAACATACCATATCAATATGTCATAACCTACATTTTTCACTTATCTTCCATATATAAGTTCTCACCATATTATCATCTAATTCATGCCACAAAATATACCAATTCATCATCCCTATACCATACAAAACATGCCAAAACACAAGGCTATATATATATATACATCATATATCCCTTATAAAACTTATGAATTAAGCCAACTTAAATGGACAAATACACACCAACATTTACATCATATACAAGCCAAACTCACATTCAACATTACCAAAAACATTTCCACATAACTCAAGCCTATACATGCCATATAACCAAGTCACAAGTGTAAAAATACTGAAATCAAAAACCAGATAGTGTGATGCGATTTCTGCCGACTTCCAACCCGAGCGAACGACTGAATCACTATAAAATATAAAAAAATAAAACAAATTAAGCTATAAAGCTTAGTAAGCTCGTATGATATTAAACTTATCTTATTGAATAAGCACATATTAAGCATTTACATATACTATAATATAAATTCATTTTATTTCATTTTTAGACCATAATTCCAATCACATAATTAACAAAGCTTCACAAGTTTATTTATTTCTTTGCTCGTGTGGATCAATTACATTCCTATCCAATCATTCACATTTACATGTACATAAGAGAATATATATATAACTTTATTCAATCCAATATCAATTACATTTTATTTGGTAAAGATGAATCATGTGAAACATCATCAAATAACGGTATTTCACACACTATGTGCCATATGTATATTTAGTTAAAACATCTATAATTCATATCTCACACATCATTCAATTCATACCTTATTATAGCCAAATAAACACATTTTTGGCATGAAACATACTTATACATAAATCTTTCACATTTCATACACATGATACACTAAGAACTCACCAAATTACCTTCATTCGATTCTCATATAGGTTTTGTATGTACCTGTTACATTTAATTTGATTGTACTTTCATTCACCTCTTGACTATGCCCGTTGAACCATTCAAAATCACTAAGGATACTCGGGAATCACACATAAGTCGTATAATGTCATATCCCAGATATAGTTTTACATGTAATCTCATATCGATGCCAATAGCCCAGCTATGGTCTTACACGAAATTGCATATCGATGCTATGTCCCAGACATAGTCTTACACGTAATATCAAACCAATGTCATATCTCAGATATGGTCTTACATGTATTCTTATCTCAATAACCCTAATGTCTTAACATTTGTATCCTATACTATTCTTAAGGTTCGTACGGGACTTTCGGATGTCGTAACTCTGTCGATTTCGACTCGTAATCATGATCATTCAGCATTCATTCAATTCAATAATAAATAAGCATTTATAACACAATGTAAGTACATTTATTAGCATACGAACTTACCTCATTCGCTGTAACGGCGAATTAGGTCGACTAATCTGATACTTTATTTTCTCCTATTCTAGATCCGAGTCTCATTTTTCTCAATCTATATAATAATAAAATTTACTTATTTAATCATTAATTCATTCAAATTAACAAAATTTACACATTTTGGAAAAATTACACTTTTGCCCCTATTATTTCAAATTTTTGCAGTTTAGTCCTTATCACATAAAATCACAATTTCATGCAATTTCATCCTACCCATGCTTAGCTGAAATCTTCTTATTGCCTTAGCAGCCCACATTTTCCAAATAATCACACTTTTAACCACATAATTTCAATATTTCACAATTAAATCCCTAATTTGTATTTTCATCAAAAATCACTTTATAAAATATGAAAATCTAACATCAAATATTCATATTTTCACCATTAAACATTAAGGAACACATAAGCTCATCAATGGAAACTATCAAAATCTTTAACAGTTTTGAAATCGAAAACACGGGCTAGCTAGTACTAATTGCAACGATCTCAAAAACGTAAAAATCATTAAAAACAGAGCTAAAATCGTATCTAATCAAGCATTTAAAGTTTGGCCAAACCAAAAGCTTCTCCCATGGTTTCCATTCTTTCTAATTTTCACTGGAGAAATGGTGAAGAGATGATGATTTTAATTTGTTTTTATTAAACATTAACTTTATTAACTAATTACCAAAATATCATTTCAAAACATTAGTAATTACACCAAATGCCAGTCCACTATCATCCACTAACTCATAAATGGCCTATTTACCACTTAAGGACCTTTAATTTAATTTTCTATAGCTATTTGACACTTTTAGCTAATAGAACATAAGTTTTACGCTTTACGCGATTTAGTCCTTTTTACCGAATTAAGCATTCAAACAGTAAAATTTCTTTACGAAACTTTTACACAATAATTTTATCATGCTGTAAACTTTAATAAAATAATAAAATAAATATTTTGACTTCGTATTTGTGGTTCCGAAACTACTGTTCCGATTTGACCCGAAAATGGGTTGTTACACATATGAGTTGAACAGAAGCTCATAAGAGCTAAACAGAAAGTAAACACAAAGGTTCGCAAAAAATTTTGAACCTCGATTTACTTGGGTAATTTTGTCATCAATTCCTCTAATGCCATCTTACGCCAGACAACAATTATACTCAAATCTAGCGTTCCATTTATCCCAAATATTCAATTCAAATTTATAAATTTAACAATATTTTATTTTCAACAATAAAATAAATATATAATATCTCTCATCAACTCAGTATAAATATTAATGTTTAACCGTACGAACTTACCTGGGTTAAATTGTAAAATTTGTAGAAGTTCAAGGACTATTTTACTAATTTCCCTTTTTCATGAGTATCTACGGGCTGTTGATCTAAAATATAAAATTATTTATTCATTAGCATATATTTCAGTTCCAATTCACTTCACACTTAATACTCCTCAATTTTTGAAATTACACAATTACCCTAACTTTTACAACTTTTACAATTTAATCCCTTATTAATTAGTCTATCAAATGAACTAATTTTACTCAATTGAAAATTTATCTAAATATTCTAGGCTATCATACAACCCTTGATAAACAGAAATTTAATACCAAACCCTAATATTTAACTTTTTCACAATTTGGTCCTAAAATCAATATCTATCAAAATTACTATGTAAAATCATCCTACAACAACATTAAAGCTATAAATCCATGTTATTACATTAAAAATATTCAATATTCATCAATGGTAACTTTCAAAATTTTCAATAAAATCAAAAACTAATGAAATAGCTAGTTGGCATAATTGTAAAAATTTTCTAACGAAACTTTAATACTACCTTAATGACACTCCATAAATATATATAAAAATATTTACAGCTTGGTTTATAGAAATGAGATCTCGATACTTCATTTTCTAAAACCACTTGACCTAAGATTTTATTACCCGAACCTAATAATTCATTATAAACTTAAATTACCAATTCAAAAATCTTTGTAAAATCACATTTAACTCGTAATTACTAAATGCTAAAATTTACGAGCTTACTCTTCGGATTTGGTGGTCTCAAACCACTGTTTCCTTTAGTGGTGTTACAAACCTTGTCTTCTTCTATCATCGAAACGCTTGAAAATTTGGAGAGGAAAAATAAAATATTTTTTTAGAGTGAAAAATTTGTTATGTGTCTCTATGTGAAGTATTATAAAATACGTATTGGGCTAGAATATCCACATCGAGCAGGTGCACCCCTAAACCCAATGGATTTGGACTTGCACGAGGCAAGATTTCAAGCTTAGTCATTCAATAACCCTTAAGTGGGTTCTCGTATATATACATATTTCACACTTGGTATTTAACCAATGTGGGATCTAAGTTTTTCTTTTCCTCAACAAATATTACTTTGAGCATCGATTTCTCATTCATCACTCAACCATTTTGAGCACTTTCCTCAACAAATATTCACAAGTGGCTTACTTTGAACATCAATTTCTCATTCATCACTCAACTATTTTGAGCATATCATATATTGTTGTAAAGGTCTCATGGAGTAGACTATAAAACCATAATTTTATAATATAACTCTCCACATTTACCAATCGAGAATATGCCTCAAAGTTTCTAAAAATTACATTTTTTCAACAGTAATATAATTAGAATATTTTAAAGTTTGGAGTCCAATTATGAATGAAAGTAATAGTTTGGATGTGTGATGTAATTAACTCTTTTAAAAATAAAAATCTTTTTGTTTGGACAAATATTTTTCTGAGAAAATTTAAGTTATTGAAATTTCTTGAGATAAAAAACAAATCATGAAAGACTATTATTAGGTTTGTAAAAATATGTGATTTTATTTTAATAATATAAAGTACAATAAAGATTTTATTTTAATTTTAATAAAATAATAAGTTTTTTTATTTAGATTTTTATTTTGTAATGGAAACATGTGAATTAAATAAAAAATTCTGAGTAATATTGAAGAACGTATATTCTATGTTATAATTGAATATAAAATTTGAAATTGATGTATATTATTATTTCAATTTTTATTAAATTGGATGTTATGGGTTAATAAACATTAAAATAGTTGAAAAATTGACAAAAAAAAAAAAAGAAAAGAAGAAGCTGGAAATACTTAGGGCTTACGCTTCTAGCCAGGATAAATCCAAGAACCTCGATGACATACTATGATTTTGGGTTTACAACTCGTAAGCATAACGCAGCACTATAAGCATGTTTTCAAGAACACATCCTAAGCTTGCGGTGGTTGGAGGAAGAGGACGAATCAGGACGGCAACAGGGTTCGCACTCCTTAATCCTTCTCTTATAAATGCTACCACTGTCATTATTGAATTTAATGTGATTGTAATTCATCACTAAAATGTTATTTACAAACTTAATTCTTTTGGGTTGTGAAAGAGTTATTCGATGCTACTCACCTTGATTAGAATAAGAGTAGCAGAATATATAATATTGGGATAAACCGAATTAAGCACCGAATAAGTAAAATAACGAAAAAATTGAAAAGATTGAATATAAATATTTTACATGAAAAACCTCTTTTGAATAGGATAAAAAATCACTTGCAAAGATAATTTCACTAAAATGACAAAAACGAAGAGTACAAAATATGGATATAAAACTAAACTCCAAAACCCGAAATAAGAACCCTCAAAACGTAAATACAAAATTCTCTGAAAACTTGTAAAAACTAATACCTAAATATGTAATGGGTTACCTTTCTAGGGTGAAAAATAGCCTATTTATAGGCTAATTTTGTAGGTCAAATAATATTAAAATAACCAACACTAATCAGAGCTTAAGTGGAAAACTAGAATTAAAATAACCTACACTAATCAATGTTTAAGTGGGAAACTAAAAATAGAGTTTAATTGGGAGAAGAAAAGAAGAAAAATATGAGGCACAACTCCACAAATCTCCATCTTGACTCGTATTTTCACAATGCCTTCTTTGACAATATCCACCACGGGCTTATTTCGAACTATGCAAGATATTAACTAAGTCGAATTTGTGCTTAGAAGCTGGAAGACTTCTAGTCTTCAACTTGTGCATTGCCAAATCAAAATTAACCCAAGTCTGATTTCCATGAACACAGTGTCCTACCTTTTCAAAACCTGCACCCAAAAAAGAACCTCTTTTAAATGAAACGGTTATACTTTTTTCCTTCCTATGACCAAGTTGTCTCCACTTCAAATGAGTCAACTTTGACTCCTTAACAGATGATGGACGTCCTATTTCACGGATCATCGTTGATCCTTCTAGAACATAGAGACTGTCAATCTTTTTACCTTTCATCAAAATGAAAGCCCCACAGGATACTTTAATGACGCTTGACTCGATGTTAATTTTACAACCTTTCGAGTCCAAATTTCCAAAGGAGATGAGATTTTTCTTTAAGTTAGGCATACGTCTGACATCTGATAGTGTCTTGATTGTCCCGTTGTGCATCCTGATCTGAATAGTACCAACACCGATTACTTTACTAGGCGAGTCATTCCCCATGTACACAACTCTACCCTTAATTGAATTGTAAGTGAACCAATTCATGTTAGGACATATGTGTAAAGAACACCCCGAACCCAAAATCCAGTCAGATGTAAGCTTAGAGCTTTCACTTGTTGACACCAACAAGGAATCATCACCATCGTCATTAGCCAAATTAGCACCAACAAAATCTTCCTCGTTGCTTTCAGCAGCCCTTTTATTTCACAGTTTGTAACAATCTACCTTGACGTGACCTAACTTCTTACAATAGCGACATCATTTGTCCCGCTTCCTTGATGCTACCAAAATTTAGGCTTGTCTATCTGACTTGTTATCCAAACCAAACTCATTGTCGAGTTTGCCTTTGCTCAATAGATGATCACTCACATCCTCGAATGAGAGATTATCTCTGTCGTAAATCAGGCTCTCCTTGAAAGACTTGTATGAAAGGGGTAAAAAGCATAATAATAGGATAGTCTGATCTTCATCATCAATCTGAACATCAACATTCTTTAAATAATTCAAAAGAGTAACAAATTGACTAATGTGATATCTAAGGTGGTCACATTTGCTCATGCGGAAAGTGGAATGTGTACAACTGTTGTTTCAGCATTAATTGGTTAGCCAATGACTTAGTCGCGTAGAGGGTCTCTAACATTTTTCATAAGGTGAATGTGATTTTCTCCAACAAAACCTCCTGCAACACAATATTTGTATGTTTTGGCATAATTCTGTATGTTTTGGCATAATTCTAGGTTACCAAGTGTTGGGAATCGTCTCAACATCAAAAACACGAATTTCAGGCTGTTTCAGTGTAGTTTCGTGATCACACGGTGGCCACACGGGCGTGTGCCCCACATGGATGGCTCACATGGCCGTAGAACATTGAGAATTAGGGGTTTTGGGTGAGTTTTGGTGCCACAGGGGCATGTGTCCTACACGGGCGTGTGCAATCTCCACACGGCCGTGTCTCCTCTACTCTTTATTTTTAGGATTTTTGAACAGTTACACGGGCCACTCACACGAGCATGTGCCCCCTCTACATGGGCATGTGTTGCCTTCACATGGGCGTGTAGACCTCCACACAACCTGGGCACTTCCACATGGCTGGGGCACACGACCATGTGGCCCTATTTCGCAGAATTTTTGTTTTGAGTCATAAACTGTCTATTTTATGTTTCTGTGCAATCCGACCCTCAGTCAAGCCTCGGTAAGTGTGTTTGGGACTTGTTTAGTTTGGTTTATGTATATATGTATGTTTATGGGCTTTAATTTTATTGGTCGTTTATGTGATGAATAAGTATGAGTTCATTATTATTGTCGTAACTAGATATTAGAATACAAGTGTAGTCAAATTTGAATCTGTTCATGCAACACCCCCAACCTAGCCTAGAAGTCTAGACCGAATTCGAAACGCTACATTGATCACCGAAGTGATCGTAGGAAAGAAAAATTTGCAAAACAATTTATCTTATCAAACCAAATCATTTAAAACGTTTATTAACAAATCAGTACAAATCTTAAAATGAAGTTCAATGTTAAACCAGTTCGAATTATACGAATATAAACACAAATCAAAATTGTACCACAACACTATAAATCCTTATAGTTTAAACCTTAACCGCATAATGAATAAAACTAAAATTTAAAAAAAAAACCATAGTTTATCCATCGAGACTGTCTGAGTCCAGTGCATACTGAGTCCAGTATCCAGAATCTAGAACTGTACCTAAAAGGGGAAACAGAAGAGGGGGTAAGCTATACGAGCTCAGTGTGAGATCAAACTAACTAGCAATCAAAACAGAAATAGATACAGTAAACCTGAAAATAGTTTAGTAGCGGAACCTACTTACAGAGCGACTGAACAAAACAGACCATATGTATTTGTCATTTGGTTGATAAAAGAATAAAAAGGGAAAATAAGTCAAAAATTGTGTCCATCTTCTCCCACATTGGTAAAAAATCTCAAGGGTTCTATAGCTAGGGTTTCTTCAACTTTCAAGCTCAATAGTAAGTACATCCTAGCCCTATTTTTAATGCTCTTTACTTTTTTGAAACCCTTGTAACCCGATTTACCTATTTCTAGCCATATTTTTATGTAGGGTTCATATTTGAAATTTGACCCATGTATGACATGCATGTGTTTTGATGTTTATTGGAGGAATATGAATGTTTGATGTGTGATTAACATCTTTTACCAAGTGATTTCTAGTGAAAATGGCTAAAAAGGACTTATTTGCAAAGTTTGTAAAATGGGTAGTAAGATGTATGATTTAATGAGAAATGTAGGTTTCTATGAACATGTTATAAGTTCAGCTAGGCTTGGGTAACAAAGAAAATGAACACATTTCATTTTACGAGCCTAGGGACTAATTTGCAATTATGTAAAAGTTAAGGGGAAAACCATAATTTCACAAAATATAGATTTTGAATTGATTTGAATAATGTGATGATTAAATGAGCTAAATTTTCTATTATAGATCAAGAAAAACAGAATCCGGACCTAGATTAGGGAAAAAATAAGATCTTGGACTAAATCGAACTAATTGTCCATATTTTGTACCGAGGTAAGTTCATGTGTAAAATGCAATGATATATCAGGTTTTAATATTTTATTAATGTATGAGCCTCTATGTTTCATTATTATGACGAGTGTATTAACGATGTTATAGTCTATGAGCATGACATTGTGAACGAGTTCGATGAATATGTGATATCAAGAAAATTCCGTTTGAACCTTAGGTATAGGAACTATATGTGTTGAGCTCATAAGATATGTGCTATGTGTCTATGTGAATCCGGATGCTAGTCTTGTACGTTCTACCGGTGGCTGGGTAGCCTGGCATGTGTTGCGGTACACAATCGACAGTGAGAGCGAGCCGAGTTAGTTACGTCCCGATCATCGACTTGTGTGAGTAGGCCCGTGATTAGTTTGAGAGCAAGCAATGTGTGATTGTGATATGAGGTAGCATGTGGCTACATTTGAAGCACTATCTGCAAGCCTTCCGTGTATCCGATAGTATTTCGAGTGGGTAAATCAGTAAGTTGATGAACAAGTAAGTCATTGATGAGGAAATATGAGAATGTATTACGAGTTAGTACAGGTATGTATGAAAAACTCTTATGAATGAACCCCGTATATGATGATATTTTGGTAAGATTGAAAATGTGTAAGTTATGCCTATAAATTTTAAGTTATGTCTATGAATTTATGATGACATATATGTAAACTATGTTATGTCAATGGTATTCATATATATTCATGATTATGTTGCTATTTATTTGCATGTGAACTTATTAAGCTTTATGCTTACTTCTCTCTCTTTTTTATTTTCTTATAGTATCGCCAAGCTATCTCGGGGATCGAAGGACGTCAAAGACTCGATCACACTATCAATTGGATATTTGGGTATAGTTAGTTTCAACATTTTTTAGTATGGCATGTATAGGGACTTGGTCTTTTTGTTATATGTCATATTGGGTTAGTCAAATATGTTGGTTTATAATGATTGAATGATTCATTTTGTATATGGCCATGAGATATGACTCATATTAATTATGGGGATGTAATCCTATTCATATATGCATGCTCGTGTTAAGGTCACTCATGATGTGGTTAAATTCATTTTGGTATGGATGAATTGTGGATATGATCATGAATGCTTGATGATGGAGTTGTGAGTAAATGGCATAATAATAACTAAGGCATAAATGTGTAAAATATAAGTAAATTGATGTTTTATATATATATATATATGTTGCAAGTGATTTGGTAAGCTTAATCTAAATAAAATATGGAGTCTTAAACAAGTATAAATTGATAAGAAGTTGATATGCATGAGCTATGTTTGTGATGGTGTAGATGCTCATTTATGCCATGTAGGATGTCATTGAGATGTGTAAGTGTGCATGTATCACTAAGGGTGACAAAAGGCTTGCAAAATAGCCTCAAAGTTGTCCACACGGGTAGACACACAGACATGTGTCTAGGCCGTGTTTGACACAAGGTCTGCCCTATGGGCGTGTGCTCTGGCTGTGTGTCCCCTGTACTCTAATTAATGCAAAACAGAATGCCCAGTAGTAAACACATGGGCAAAGACACGGCCGTGTGTCTCAGCCGTGTGAAGGACACAGCCTTAGGACATGGACGTGTGCCCAGGCCGTATGAAGCCTACACCTGATTTTGGAATTCAATTCGCCACACAACCTAAGCACACAGGCGTGTGACTTGGCCGTATGAACCTAATTGTGTTGATGACGTCATAAACAGAGAGTTACACGGGCTGAGGACACGGGCATGTCCCAAGCCACACAGGCGTGTGACTCTCCAAAACAAGAAATTTTTCTAAGTGCGACAAAAATTCTAAAAGTTCTCGGTTTAGTCCCAATTCGCTTTCAATGCATGATTTGGGCCTCGTGGGCCCGTATAAGGGGCAACATGCTTGTGTATGAATGGTTTTGAATTGAATGAAATTTTACGGCTCGGTTTTGCGAAAATGTTTATGTCTTGGTCTGGTAACGCCTTGAACCCTGTTCCAGCGTTGGATACGGGAAAAAGGTGTTACAATAATGAACAAAAAGGTTTTTTTGGTTTAAATTAAAATTTTTATTTCCGATCACTTCAATGATTAATATAACCTCTGAGATTTTGTCTACACTTCTAAGATGGGTTTTGGGGCATTACATTTAGTGGTATCAGAGTCAAGTTTACAAAAATTCGGCCTGTGTTTTTACGTGTCTGTGCGCGCACATGTTTGTAAAAAAAATTTGAAAAATTGTACCACAGTGTTTCGAGAAAGTTTTTCAGAAAGTGGAATGTCTGAGACTTTGGTGTTGGTCCATACGAAACTTTTGGATTGTAAAGATTAGTACTGTAAGATTAGAACTGTAATATTTAATAATTCTGTTGTCTTTGGTTTTTTTATTGTAGATTCTTGAGGTTAGTTTGAAGTTCGATATGGATTCTAGTGATAAGCAAGATTGTGAGTGTGAGTCTAGTGAGACTCTCGAGGAGTCGTCGGCTTCTCCAGGACTTCTTTCCGTTCAGTAGTTGAAATTCAATGTAGTTCAGTCAGCTACGGGTAGCGATAACCCAGAGGTTGGTACTGAGGCGTTAACTCGAGTAGTGGGAGAAGTTTTAGAGAAGGTCTTTGAGGCTAGTTTAGAGGGAACTAGAGAAATGGTTCAAGGTAGGTATGCAGATTATGGAAAGAAAAGAGATCATATTTCTTTGAGGTTGGAGCCTCGATCTGCAAAGCGTGTCAGGTCTCAGCGGAATGTTAGTAAGAGTAATGTAGGAGGTTCTAGTAATGGCACGAGTGTGTCAATTTGTGGGCATTGTAAGAAGTGTCATCCGGGAGATTGTTGGAAAAAGTTAGGAGCGTGTCTCAGATGCGAGTCCACGGGGCATCGGATTAGGGACTGTCCTCGACGACATTGAGTTAGGTGTGGTTGTGTGACATTGTTGACTTTGTGTGCTATTGTTTGTGAATGATTTGACTTTCTGAATATGGCATTGTGTTTGTGTGTGTAATAGAAAAGTGAATTGATCTAGTTTAGTGGTTAAGTGTTCTAGGTATGTATGTAAAATTTTAAGGTTTAGTATGGTATGGTACTGTCTCGAGGTCAGAGTACGCAGTAAGAGCATAGTGGTGAGTTTTGTGTTAGACGGTTGTTCTGTTAGTTGAAAATTTTGAGGACAAAATTTCCTTGAGGAGGGGTGAGTTGTAACATCTCGAAATCTGGGGTTAGAAGTTTTAAGGTTTATGGTTAAGGTTAGTGAGTGGGTTGAATGTTTGGGTTCAATTTTGTGTTTTAATGTAAAAATGGGCCTGCTGGTTTGGTGGTTAGTTGTGTGTTAGTGTGTCTTTAGGTCTTGTGTTCGAATCCTTGTGAGGGTTTTTGATATTTATTTGTTTTATGTTGTTTTATTTTTTTTAAAGGAAAGTTAATTTTAAAGTAGAAATAAGTTCACATTCTTCATTATGATTGTTATTCGTTTTCTTCATTTACATATCTTTTTTTTTCTATTCTTTCCAATTTTAATTGTGTTTGTTTTTGTTTCTTCTATTTGACGCAAGTTATTTGTCGTTCTGTCAAAGGATATCATCCTTGTACGTTTCATTTATCAGAGGTGCTGCTTGATATCACGTTCTAAGGTGTGTGTTCTGAAATGGTTTAACTTCCGTATTGAATTGTGGTGAAATATGATAATGTCTTATATTTTATGAAATTGATAATTTTAAGTATCATATTGTTACTAAATTGCATGGGATTCTATATGTTTTGGCATAATTCTGGGTTACCAAGTGTTGGGAATTGTCTCAAAATCAAAAACGTGAATTTCAGACTGTTTCGGTGTGGTTTCGTGACCACACGGGTGGCCACACAGGTGTGTGCCCCACATGGGTAGCTCACATGGCCGTGTGAAATTGAGAATTAGGGTTTTGGGATGAGTTTTGGTGCCACACGGCCTGGCCACACGGGCATGTGTCCCACAAGGGCGCGTGAGATCTCCACACGGTCGTGTCTTTCTGCTCTTTATTTTTGGCATTTTTGGACAGTGAGTTACACGGGCTGCTCACATGGGCGTGTGCCCCCTCCACACAGGCGTGTCTGGCCCTTACATGGGCATGTAGACCCCACACGGCCAGGGCAAACGGCCATGTGGCCTTATTTCGCAGAATTTTTGTTTTGAGTCATAAACTGTCTGTTTTATGTTTTTGTGTAACCCGAACCTCGGTCAAGCCTTGGTAAGTTTGTTTCGGACTCGTTTAATTTGGTTGATAATACTCTAGAACATCATATTTTTATGTGCTAATTGCATGTTTA
The DNA here is from genome assembly GCA_025698465.1 of Gossypium longicalyx. Lineage (NCBI taxonomy): Eukaryota > Viridiplantae > Streptophyta > Magnoliopsida > Malvales > Malvaceae > Gossypium > Gossypium longicalyx. The sequence goes on from CM046999.1 coordinate 44,316,168, forward strand.
TTTTGAGTATGATCCTACTAATTTGGGTTATTTTATGATCTTTTATCTTTTAGGGACTTAATTGAAGGCAGAAGTAAATTTAAGGGAAAAAAGCGTGAATTTAGAGATAAAGTGGGCCAAGATGCGAAGTAGGAGAAAATGTGGTGCCGAAAATGCAAACATGGACGACATAAGGGCTAAAATGCAAAAGAAGAGATTTTATAGCACAAGACTCTATTTTAATTTCAATTATATTAGGATAACTATTAAGGATTTTTATTTAGATTTAATTTTAGGATTTATTTTCATTTATCTTTATTTATCTTTAATTATCTTTAATTATTTATATTTATCTTTTAGAATTTAATTAGGAATAGACTAGGTTTTTTAGTACTATAAATAGGGGATGGAGTGGCAGTGGCACATATTGAGCATCTTTTTTTTTTCTGTAAACACTCCCTCTCCCAAAAACTCTGTCTTTTGTTCTCTTCATATTTTCTTCAATAAGAATCTTATTTTTATTATATTTATTTCTTTCCTAAAAAATCATGAGGCACTAAACCAATCTAGCCCAAGAATGTCGAAATTCCCTAAAAAGGTTCATGAGGCTTAGAATTCGCGCTTAGTCTTCTCAACAGGGTATTCATCGCTTTTCCACATTACGGAGATGATGCTTCCATCCATGTCCCTTAATAGGTGATCTTTTCAACTTGTGCAAGGAACGACCGCTTTGTACATTTTGGGAAGGTTGCACAGTCAGTTCGTTGGCTTTCTACGTCAGAGGTTGGCGAATCCAAGAGTCAAAATGGCGTGGTATTCGCCGTTGGAAAGTGATGATCTAGTAGAAGATAGTCCCACAAAAACGATTATTGGCTAGAGTCAGGTTCTACCTAACCTAAGTCTAAACTCTTGGAGCTGGTGGTCGTAGGCATCCTCTTCCACTATAACTGGCTTATCCTGCTCGAGAGGGGTTACTTAGAAGCCAAGGATTGAACCCAAGGCGGAACAAGACAACCAGAGGCTAGAATCTCGCCACATAAGAAACTCTCTCTTTTCAACCTTTATTTATTTTTATATATTCTCCATCTCAATTTCCATTATTTATTTAATTTCATAATTTCAGTGTACTTTAAATTCTATTTTTATTTTTCCAAATCGAAATTCTTAATTCTATTTTTTTTATTTTTTCAGGAACGCAAGTTTCTTGGCCAAGAAATTGTCCAAGATTTCAAGAAACGAGCATTCGTAGAATCCAGTCCTTGAGGATTCGACCCTATTTCCCCTTTACTATTATTTTTATTATTTTACAGGGAATAGGATATTTTTGGTGCTTTCAACGACGCATCAAATTTTGACGCCGTTGTTGGGGATCGGTAACGTACTAATCTTGTTTTTTGTTTCTTATGACCAGATCTGATCCAGGAACTCTTATGTTTGATTCGGAGATTGAAAAGACTGCGAGAGCTAATCGCAAGGAAACAAAGCTAAGGAAAAAGCAATCAGCGGTGGTTGGGACTCAAAGTAATCCACCGCCAGAAATCAAAATCGACGACGAAGTAGAGTCTAGGGTTGACAAAAACCCTACTCAAAAGTTTGAAAGTGAAAAAAGTAGAAGTCAATTTGCTAGAAGAAGTGCTTAACACCAGGGTTAACGAAAACATTAATCTAGCATCACAACCTATGGCTTAGACAATTAGGCAACTGGCTGAAGCGCCGACAGAACAACCGCCACTGTGCATCGCATATCCTACTATAGATACTGATTTTGAACTAAAGTCAGGGTTAATTCAACTACTGCCAACTTTTCGTGGGTTGCAAAACAAAAATCCCCACAAGCATTTGAAAGAGTTTCATATGGTTTGTCTCAGTATGAAACCTCAGGGGGTAACTGAGGACCAGATCAAATTGTGTGCTTTCCCTTTTTCCTTAGCAGATTCTACTAAGGAATGGTTATTTTACTTACTTCCTGGATCTATTACAACTTGGGCTGATCTTTCTCGTTTATTTCTCAACAGGTTTTTTTCCAACATCACGAGCAGTTGAGTTAAGAAGGGTGATTGTTGGAATAAGGCAAAAAAAAGCAGAGTCTTTTTACAACTATTGGGAGCGACTTAAGAAATTGTGTGCGAGCTGCCCACAACACAGTATAACAGAACAGTCTCTTCTCCAATATTTTTATGAAGGCCTAAAACCCATGGAGATGAATATGGTAGACGTTGCTAGTGGAGGAGCGTTAGTTAACATGACTCCCCAACAAACAAGAGACTTGATCTCTATGATGGCTGCAAATACTCAGCAATTCCAAGCCAATCCTGAACCCCCTAGAAGGGTTCATCAGCTAAGTAATTCAACCTTAGAAGATAAAGTTGATAGACTTACTAATATTATGAGCTTTCTTGTTGTAGAAAAAGCCAAACCAACCCGAGTATGCGGAATATGTACTACACCTGAACATACAACTGATGCATGTCCCAGTTTATATGATGATACTATGGCTCATTGAGATGCTGTGGGCAATTTCCCTAGGCCACCACAAAGGCGATACGACCCTTACACTAATACCTCAACCCAAGATGGAGGGACCATCCTAACTTGAGTTATGGGACCAATCCACAATATAACCAGCCATACCAAAATTGAGTTCCACAACAGCCACAAGATTCCGGTAATTCTCTAGAAACTTTGGTCAATAAATTCGCAGCTAATATGCTTGATTTTCAACAGAAAACCGAGGCATCTATAAGAGAATTGACCATATCAATTGAGAAGTTGAACTCTCAAGGGAAGTTGCCGTCACAAATAGAACTTAATCCAAGACAACACACAAATGCAGTGACGTTGCGAAGTGGAAAGGTACTAGAACCAATTCCTGACAGAAATCTTGGCCAAGATTCTGCCCAAGAAAAGCCCGAGAATAATGAACAGGTCCAAGTGAAACCCCCATTGCTGAAAATTCAACCTCCATTCCCAGGATGATTAAATCAGTGCCGAAAGGGCAAAGAAGACAAAGAGTTCCTTGAAATATTCAGAAATGTCGAGATCAATTTACCACAGTTGGATGGCATCAGACAAATTCCATGGTATGCCAAGTTCCTTAAAGAACTCTGCACCAACAAACAAAAATTAACAGGTAATGAAAAGGTAAGTGTTAGTGGGAATGTATCTACAGTGTTACAGCGGAGAATGCCAGCAAAATGTAAAGATAGGGGCATGTTTGTAATACCATGCAAAATAGGTCATTTAGGAATTAAGAAGGCTATGTGTGATTTAGGGGCTCCATAAATTACATGCCTTTTTCTATTTATGAATCACTTAACGCGGGTTTTTTTGACAAAGACAGGTGTTACCATTCAGTTGGCAGACAGGTCCATTGTGCATCCCGAAGAAGTCCTCGAGGACGTATTAGTCAAAGTCAATGGGCTTATCTTCCCTGCAGATTTTTATGTGATAAAAATAGAGGAGGATAACGCTCCTGGGTCTTCATACATCTTGTTGGGGTGACCTTCCCTTAGTACTGTGAATACTAAGATTGACGTACGAAGCGAAACCCTCACGATGGAGTTTGACGGAGGGATCGTGAGGTTCAACGTTTATGGAACTATTAGTCACCCAAGTGAAGTCTTGGATGTAAACCTTGTCGACATAATTAACTCATCAGCATCAGATCCGAAATTAAAACCACTTCTCGAGAGTCTCAAATTCACATTTTTGGAGAATGATGAGACTATTGCCAACTTAAAAGGGATCAACCTCTTAGAGGAAAATATGAAACCAAGGAAAGAGGCACAAGGATGATTAAACCCAAATATGATGGATGTGGCAGAAAAAGAGAATTCCCAAGCTCGTACAAATGAAAGAATTTAGTTGGAACAGCTCCAATACTGGTTGGGGCATCAAGTTAGCGACGTTAAAGTAGCGCTTATTGGGAGGCAACCCAATTTTTTTATTTTTATTAATTTTATTTTATTTTACTATATTTTACTATTTATTATTTTATTTTATTTTTTTGGATGTTGATAAAATTATCTTCTTTTGTCTAGGTAAACCGAAGCAACAATAGGGATAACTCATTACCATAATGCACGAATGACAGTAACTACACGGGGAGTTCTTCTAAACTTTTCTTCTACCTATTTATTTATTTATTCCACATAGAGGACTATGTGTTTTAAGTAGGGGGAGGCATTCCTCATTATTTCTATCGTTTTAGATGCTAATTTTTTTTATTGTTGCTGCTGTTTTAGTCGTTGCTGTCCATATAATTTTTTTTTAAGAATATTCTGCCTCTTTTCATGCAAAAGAATTTGACCACGACTTGCCCACTGTTTGACCCACATGCATGATTTTTGTCTACTGAGTTAATTATGATTTTGCCTGTTTGATTGCATCTCCATTGTTTTATTTCTTTTAGGCTGAATAATTTTGATTAATAAAGTTAACCCTATTTTACTTTTAGTAAATTTGATTAAGTCTAAATACAAAGAGGACACTTAATACAATTGCATGCTTAAAATATGTTCATGACTATTAGGGTGGTTACTAAAACTTTTTATTGACACTTGATTGTTTTTCCTAAGTCCTCCAAAATTAAAATTTCGTTTAAAAATAATAATGTTTCCATGGTTATGAGTACAGCTTAAGACGTGACTAGCTGAGTAACTGGGATAGGGTGCTTGGGTTGTCATCCTATTTCGATTCAAAAGGTTGTGTGACGTGTTAGGTAAACTCCGCTAACTGGAATTAATTTTTAAGAATATGTTGGACTGAGTAACCGGGGTGAGGTGTTTGGCTGTCATCTCTCTTCTTTTCAAAAGGTTCGATATGTTCTTAAGAAAAATAAAATTAGGAATGTGTTGGGCTGAGTAACTGGGGTGAAGTGCTTGGCTGTCATCTCTCTTCGCATCAAAAGATTCAATATATTCCTAAGTAAAAATAAATAAATTAAATTAAATTAAAAAGAGAAAAAAAAGAAAAAAAACATATTAATAAAGTGTAGAGACTAAAGGTAGAAATGAATAGGGTGTCTTGATAGGTTTGGTAAATTACCTAATTTTCATGAAATAATCCAAGTCGATTTTAATTTTTGTGTGTGTTAATTGGAATACTTTTTCAATTTTACTTAAAGCAAGCTAAGAGTTCTATTTATTTTTCATATGCATTTTGACTATTTTTTTTATAAAACTTTGGAGGAGTATTTCTTCCATGGTAGGATTTAATTTTTACGGTGGACACAAACCATACTTGAGGACAAGCATGGGCTAAGTAGGGGGAATTTGATAATACTCTAGAACATCATATTTTTATGTGCTAATTGCATGTTTATTTTGAGTATGATCCTACTAATTTGGGTTATTTTATAATCTTTTATCTTTTAGGGACTTAATTGAAGGCGAAAGTAAATTTAAGGGCAAAAAGCGTGAATTTAGAGCTAAAGTGGGCCAACATGCGAAGTAGGAGAAAATGTGGTGCCGAAAATGCAAACATGGACGACATAAGGGCTAAAATGCAAAAGAAGAGATTTTATAGCATAGACTCTATTTTAATTTCAATTATATTAGGATAACTATTAAGGATTTTTATTTAGATTTAATTTTAGGATTTATTTTCATTTATCTTTATTTATCTTTAATTATCTTTATTTATTTGTATTTATCTTTTAGAATTTAATTAGGAATAGACTAGGTTTTCTAGTACTATAAATAGGGGATGGAGTGGCAGTGGCACATATTGAACATCTTTTTTTTCTGTAAACACTCCCTCTCCCAAAAACTCTGTCTTTTGTTCTTTTCATATTTTCTTCAATAAGAATATCATTTTTATTATATTTATTTCTTTCCCAAAAAATCATGAGCCACTAAACCAATCTAGCCGAAGGATGTCGAAATTCCCCAAAAAGGTTAATGAGGCTTAGAATCCGCGCTTAGCCTTCTCAACAGGGTATTCATCGCTTCTCTGCATTATAGGGTTGACGCTTCCATCCATATCCCTTAATAGGTGATCTTTTCAACTTGTGCAAGGAACGGCCGCTTTGTACATTTTGGGAAGGTTGCACAGTCGGTTCGTTGGCTTTCCGCGTCAGTGGTTGGCGAATCCAAGAGACAAAACGGCGTGGTATTCGCCGTTGGGAAGTGATGATCTAGGCGTCCTCTTCCACTATAACTGGCTTATCCTGCTCGAGAGGGGTTACTTAAAAGCCAAGGATTGAACCCAAGGCGGAACGAGACAACCAGAGGCTAGAATCTTGCCACATAAGAAACTCTCTCTTTTCAACTTTTATTTATTTTTATATATTCTCCATCTCAATTTCCATCATTTATTTAATTTCGCAATTTCAATTTACTTTAAATTCTATTTTTATTTTTCCAAATCGAAATTCTTAATTTTATTTTTTTTTATTTTTCAGGAACACAAGTTTCTTGGCCAAGAAATTGTCCAAGATTTCAAGAAACAAGCATTCGTACAATTCGGCCCCTGAGGATTCGACCCTACTTCCCCTTTACTGTTATTTTTATTATTTTACAGGGAATAGGATATTTTTTCGTGTATATGTGTACATTTACGGGCTTTAATTTATTGCTTGTTTATGTGATGAATAAGTATGAGTTCATTATTATTGTCGTAACTGAATATTAGAATACAAGTGTAATCAAATCTTAATCTGTTCAAATAGAAATGTTAATGTCTGTTTCTGTATGTTGTCTACATAATGTGTGCCTTGTTGCATAGCACAAAAATTTTGGGATTTGGTTATGAAGAAAAGGAAGACAGACTTAGCAGTTTTAACTACGATACTTTTGTACAACGGCTTACCACACTATCCTATATGTATATCAGCTCAGCTGTATATGGTTACTCAAGTGGAATAGTTCCAGGTTGTGGTGTGTTAGGTGGAAAAACCTATTATGGTTCTATGTGGTGTGCAGGGTGGATGGGCCCACCATAGCCCTTATGTGGTGTGTTGGATGGACGAAGTGGAGTTTGGCTGGCGGGTTGGGATTTTGACTTGTGTATTTGTTCGTATCTAAATATACGTCTATTCACTACAGGAAAATAGGGCTTTCGCGGCGTTTTATCAAAAAACGCCACAAAAATTGTAAAACACATAGCAATAGCGGCGTTTTACCAAAAACGCCAATAAAAAGAGAGATAATATAGCGTTTTTAGTAAAAGACGCCGCAAAAAATAGAGCATTAGCGGCGCTTTTGGAGAAACGCCGCTGAAGACCAGAGCATTAGCGGCGCTTTACCAAAAGCGCCGCTAAAAAGCAGAGCATTAGCGGCGCTTTTGGTAAAGCGCCGCTAAAAACCACCAAAAGCGCCGCTAAAAGTCATATAACCCCTAAACCCAATAAAATCATAAACACTAATCTATAACCCCTAAAACAATAATTATTAAAATTTATGGTTATACAATATATTAAATATTTTCTTATATAATCGTAAAAGAGATAGTATTGAATTTAAAATATCGAATTAATTATCATTATAGTTTATGGTTTATGGTTTAAGATATATGGTTTAGGGTTTAAGGTTTATGAGTTAACTATAGTTTAAGATATATGGTTTAGGGTTTAAGGTTTAGGAGTTAACTAGTATTTGAAGGTTTATGATGAATTATGGGTTTAGGGATTATGATTTAGGGTTTAGGGGTTAGGGTTAGAGTTTAAGGTGTAAGGGTTTGGGGTTAAGGGTTTAGAGTTTAGTGTTTATGGGATAGGGGTTAAGAGGTTTAGGGTTTAGATTAATTAGTATTTTTTAATTTATATATTAAATGATTTCTTATATAATTGTAAAAGAGATAATCTTAATTTGAATATATTAAACTTATGATTATAGTTTAAATTATTTAAGAGATAATAGATAAACTTTCAGTGTACAAAACAATTGAGAAGTGGACAAATGTACACATTCAAGTGAACATGAAACAATAGAGGAAAACAAAATTGAAGTGCAAAAAAAAAATGAATATATAGAAATACGATTGTAAGATTATTACAATGAAACAAGGAATGAATTATGTGCAATATTTTTGTATATTTTAGTACCGTCATTATTTTTGTATAAGATATATTTTTTATTCTAATAATATCTTAAAAACACAAATCTTGTATAATGTATAATTTATTACACCTATCCTTTACACTTATTAAATTTTAAAAATTTATACAACAATTCTAAAATTTTAGCTTTAGCGATTTAATATTCATAATATTGTAGCTCAAATTATGTATGTGCCCGTATATCAATTGTGAATCCTTCTATACTATTGTACTAATAATATATATTAATGTATTACGTGCCTGTATATTAATGTTAATGTATTACTGTAATATGTAGCTCAAATTGTCAATCCGTCTATATTATTGTACTAATAATATATATTAATGTAATATTGAAGAGTTAATTGATTAAAAATAATAAATGCAAGTACAAAAAAGAGCAAGGTAAAAGAGGTACAAAAAAGATTCAAAATTGCTAACAACGAGATTTGAACCCAAGTACTAAGGTAAAGAGCAAGCAAACTTAACCAACTAAGCTTCTTGGGTTTATACTAAAAATGCTGCAAAAAATTAATTTATACTGGCGTTTTTTTTAAAAACGCCACAAAAAGCCACTCGTTACTCCCTCTTTTTCTCGATCTGGAATAAAAGAAAAAAAAGAAACTAAAAAAGGCACAAAGGGTTTTGGAAGCAAATCGAGCGAAGAACTGTGTGAAGCCGAGCTATCGAGCATGTTCGAGTCTTAGCACATGAAATCGACGATGCGTCAAGTGAGTCGGCTTATCTCTTTTAACTTTCTTTCCATCATGTCCTGTACTTTTTCTTTTTTTTTTTTCTTTCAATTTTACTTGGATAGCTTTAAATCATTACTATTTTTAGTAGTTTATTCTCCCGCTTAGATTGAAGGTAACCTCTGGTTTTCTTCCTCTTGGTTTTCTTCTAATTCAAGGTATCATCGCATTCACGTTTTCCTGTTAATGGGTTTTCTTTATTTTATTTTCTATGCCATCGACTTTTTCTTTCTTTCTTTGAGGTGTTCTTTAAAATCACATAATGTGTTGTTCCACCATTTCTTGGGTTTCTCTGGATTCAATTGAGATTATAGAATTATAGGAATTTTTTTGTGTTGGATTGCGTATGGTAAAGATTCTAAAGTTTACTCTCCTTATGTTTGATGAATTGCCTATGAGAGAACTATTCATATCGATATAGGAAAAGGGTACATTTGTTGTTAAAAATGTTTGAAATTAGCTACTTTCATTAGTTCATGGTTTGAAATTCTTTTCCTCCACAAACAGTAGGAACTGATGATATATTTATTTAGCTTTGACATTTTAGAGGTGATTGAATAGGCTCTTTGTAAGTTTCCAGTAGTAGAACTGAATATGGGATTTCAGCAGTTAACTAATATAAGTGTTTTCTCCATCATCAGGAAAAGGCTACTGAACAAGATGCTGTTGAAATCTTGATGTATGAGAGTTTACGTTTTGCATACGGCTTTCTTGAGGTGTTGATCATCTTTGTGACTTCTATCACCATATGGAATAAAGGCATCATTAGGCAAATAATTCTTTCGTTCCCTATAGCAGTTTTTATTGGGAGAAATATGTTTGCTGAAAGGAGTAAACAAGGTACTTCAAATTTCACTGTTTGAATAGCATTTGATTTATATATTCTTTTTTCATTAATTTCAAATTCATTAGAAATGTTTATTGATTGCACAAGTCAGAGAGGTGAACCAGCATTTTAGTTAAAATGATTACGTTCATTGTTATTAACTTCACCTCCATAATGACATGTGGTTTATGTACGAAGTTTAGCTGAAATGAGAAGAGAATGATAAATTTGTGGATATCAATTTAGGTTTTGTTCTTCACAAGTTGGTTGCCTTAATGATGGCTTTTGGAGAGGGGATAAAGGAACACTGTAATTCTGATTTTTATTTGTGAAATTGGGCTTTTATGAGCCATGCTTTGCCTGTTATTTTTTGTCTTGATCATTATGTTGTTAACATGGTCATTAACAGTGTTCTCATACTCAAGCTATTGTTCGTGTTTATATGAGTTAGTTGTTCCTTCTCATTTTCATTTTTGATCAGCAGGCCAAAAAGTGCATCAATTTGAATGATTGTTTTGAATCTTGGAAGAGGTTCTAAGAATTTGAGGAATGCATGATGAAAATCTGTCTGAGTCTGGGACAACGTCATAGTCCAACGTCATAGTTGATCTTTTCTAGACTATGGTCACTTTAGATCTTTGTCAATTATTGAAGTTTTAGAAAAGCTATGCCTTTGCCAGGTTATGTCTCAGAATCAAGAAAGGTGTTGTTCTTTGTGGTTTTGAGTATAATCTCTTGTATGAGGGGGAAGGAGTTAATGTGCAATTTGAGGCGGGTCTGCAATTGCAAAATCTCTCAATTTTTTATCCATAATAAGAAAAAAATAGCTATCTGAGAAATCGGTATTGTAGTCCATGCAACGCTTTTTGGGTTTATGTTACCAATAAAGCTTCTTGGGTTTCGCAACTTGTAATCTCACTCTTGTAGTTATCCAAGTAGTTTACTTAAAACATACAAAAACAAGAGGCTTAGACTTGGTTTTAGGAGTTTCTGGGATATAAGTTTGCACGCTAATTTTTTCCATGTTTTTGCATTTTCAAGTTTACGCAATTGCAAAACTCTCAATTTTTTACCTGCAATAAGAAAACATAGCTATGCTAAGAAATCTACATGGTAGTTCATGCAAGGTTTCCTGGGTTTATGTTACCAAAAATGCTTCTTGGGTTTCAAAACTTATAATTGCGTGCTTGTTATTTAAGCGATTTACTTAGAAAATACAAAAACAAGAGGCATAGAGTTGGTTTTAGGAGTTTCTGGGATATAAGTTGGCACCACTGATTTTTCATTTTTCTCAAAAACTTTTGGCATGCTTGGGAAGGATGCTATGTTGTATGCCAAGTTCTATTCTCAGAGTGGATCAACTTATAAGTTACCTTTTACCTTGTCTCAAGACTTTTGTTTTGATTTTAAATCAGTTTAAAATTTGCTATCGGTTCTAATACCATTATGTTATTAACAATGTCAACTCATTAATCCAAGGAACATTTTTGTTATTTCCTCAAACGTTTTTAGTTTGTTTTCGATGGATAGATTGAATAGCATGTACTTGAATTTGTTACTCATTGTATAAATGCTTATTCCTTTTAATAATAGCATTGGCACAGGAGGAATTGTAGTTAGGTGGTTAGAATAAGGAGTAATCATAAAATGGTAGAACACAAAATGATTCTCCTGCAATACGGAAGGGAGCTATGTGCATTTTGTTAGTTGCTTGTTTAGAATGATCTGCAATTTGATGTTGTTGAGTGTACCAATGCAATTTGATGTTGTTTTGATACATAATTTTTCTGCTTTTTTTCTTTTACATAAATACTAGGAAAAATGAAAAAAAAAAAACATATCCATTGATAGGGGTAAATGGCAAAATCTGTCCACACCAATTTTTGCATATGATAGTTATATAATTTAATAAAGGGATGGGAGATCGAATTTTTTTTTTCCAATTTTTTGTCAGTGCCTATTTTCGGATTTTGCTTCATGCTTTGGTAGTCGGTTATGCCAAAACTCCTTTCAAAGATAAAAGTCACTCTGTAAGTGATAAAAGGATATATTATGGCACACTTCTTATATGTGACAAAAAATGTAATATATAAAAAAAAACAAAGTTTAAGTTTAATAAAAAAGTTTTTTATTTTCTCATGTTGGTCTTAATAATGTTAGAATCTAAAAGCTCAAATAAATATTTCTCTTTAAAAATATAATATGCCTTATCATAAAATTCATAAATTTCTTAATTTTTGAGAGAATTGTTCAGAAACAATATATAAGACGTATCTAGTAAAATTTATTTTATTAGTGAATTAAATATAGAGATAGTAACTAAAATTACTGTTTTCATTATTATATAATTTTAAAATCACAATGAATTTATGTTAAAATTGTTTATTTAGAACAGGAAATAAATAGCAAAACAAAGTTGTATAATTACACCTTTGATTTGATAAATAATAAAACAAAAGTAAACAATGTGATTTTTGAAAATATTTGAATTACTCATATCAAATATTTACATTTTTAACTTATAATTAGATCCATTTTTATTTTCTTGAATTGTTAAGCAGAGTATACTTCTGTAAAAACAGTCATTGTAAGCCCAGTGCCAAACATTATCATGGTTGTTGCCAGTGTTGCTTATCATTGAATCAATCTATAATCTTTGGATGCAAGGCAATCATATTGCTTATGATTTGTAGAAAAACATCTACTTAACTGATCTTTTAGTTCCTCAACCATTGGTGGTTCATGATGGATGTAAACAATGTTGCAATTCCTTACAACCTTGCTTACTTGACCTACGAATAATCGAAACAAGTACATTTTAAAATAATGGGTCAATTTTTATTTTATTTTTACAAAATAAACTACTAATATTTTTAGTCTATTATTTCATTAAAAAATAATTTGCTAAATTTTATAAAGTTGTGCTAAATTTCATTCCATGTTATGGGTTATTATTGCTGAATTTTGACTGTTGAATGCCATATGCTTTGATCTTTAGGTGCATTATCTATTGATAAAAGTTGCAATGAAGCTGATTGTTGAAACACAGGTAGACAGTTCTTGTTGAAGTCTTATTTTTTAATGTCTATTATAGTCATGTTGAGTTATAAAATCTAGTTTTTTCATGTTACAGAGTTGAATTTATCTTGGGCTCGAGTCAAATTGATCTCGGACTGACGATCATTACGATCTTCGGCCTTCTCGGGCTCACGTTTTGCGGATTCATATTTTCAAAGTTTGGATTTTTCCGACTCCCTTTGTTACAGAGTTCAGTTTTCTCGAACTCTATTTAGAAGTTTTGACTATTTAATTCAATTTTTATTATTTATTTTAGTTTTGATTCTAAAATTTTATTTTTATTAATAAAAATAATTATTATTCAAAGATATACAATTAGTTATTTTTATTTATTTAATAACATATTACTAGTTCATGTAATATAAAATAATTAAGGTATTTTATAATATGATATTTGTTTACTTATAAATTTTAATAGTTTCAATTATAAAAAAAAGTGTAATTAAATATTATCAGATTTAAAATGTTTTATTTTTTATTTTTTTGCTTTAATGTATTTCAATATTTATCAATTTTAAAATGATTTGCTTATATTTCATTTATCAACATTTTAAATATATTTCAATATTTCAATATTTATCAATTAATATAATTTCATTTATCATGTAAATTTTAAATAAATTTAAAATTTTCTATTATATTGATCCAAAATTTTAAATATTTTATTTTATTCCACTTTAATTTAATTGCAGTGCTATAGCAACTTGAATTAAATTAAATTGTATTTAAAGTTTTATTTTAAATATTTTATTTTATTTCACTTTAATTTAAGCACGACATATATATTTTGGATAAATTTATTTAAATTCTAAATTACATATTTTGGATTAATTTATTTTGGATTAATCAGACAAATTTTTTTTAAATTACGACACATATTTTGCAATTTAATCACGACACAATTTTTTAAATTACATATTTTAGATTAATTAAAATAAATTTTTTAAAGGGAAATAATATTTATCTTAATGTTTATTATATATCATATAATAACTTACATAACTTACAAAACTTACATAATACATAAATATATATCATAAATATATATCATATCATAACTTACACAACTAACATAATACATAAATATATATCATAAGTATATATCATATCATAACTTACACAACTAACATAATACATAAATATATTTCATAAATATGTATCATATCATAACTTACACAACTTACATAATACTCCAAATATATATCATAAATATATATCTTATCATAACTTACACAACTTACATAATACATAAATATATATCATATCATAACTTACATACCTTACATAAATGTATATCATAACATAACTTACATAACTTACAAAGCTTACTTAACTTACGTAATATATAAATATACACTTGAAAATCCCCTCACTGAATTAGTTTGCACCTATTAGATAATTTATACTTGATATATATTATCTATTTTAGTAAACGCAATTTATTGTTAACTTTAGATTTCAAGAGCTACTGAAATGGATAGGAGTTGGATGAAATTTTCAAGGGTAAGCAATGCCTATCGAAATGGAGTACAAACTTTTCTAAATTTTGCATTTCAAAATGCAAGCCAAGAGAATATGATTCTTTGCCCGTGTAAGAAGTGTGGCAACATTAATTGGCATTTTCGTGAAGTTGTCTCACTGAACATCTAATTGTTGACGGCTTTATTCGGGGTATAAAAATGGATTTTCCATGGAGAGTGTACATCTAGTGGAACTTCTTCAACTATTAATCCGACTTATTCGATAATACTTACCATCGTATGTTAGACAAGATGACATGGAAGGTATGTTGCGGGATGCATTTAATATGCACAATCATGGTGAACAATCGTTTCCACCTAACTTTATTGCATCCAACGATTGTAATATTGGTGGAAATGTTTTTTATGAAAGCGGAACAAGTGCACCTGATGAGGAGCCAAATGAAGAAGCGGCGAAGTTCTACAATTTACTTAACGAAATGAACGAAGAACTTTACGAGGATCAAAATATTCGAAATTGTCCTTCATATTCGTCTCTTTCACTTAAAATGTTTGGGAGGGTGGACCGGAAACTCTTTTACAATGCTCATAGAGTTTCGAGAGAAATGTTTCCATTTGCAAAAATCCCCAATCTTGTCAAGATATGAAGAGACTAATAAAAGATTTAGGCCTTGGGTACGATAAAATTCATAGTTGCCCAAATGACGCATGTTGTACTTGGGGTGATCGGAAGAACCAACAGTCTTGTCATGTTTTGCGGTAAGTCTCGTTGGATGAACGGAATACGAGAAGATGTGAATGGGGATGAAGGTGGGGCACATTTAAGAAAGAAGCCAGATCAAGGTTATGCGATATTTTCCCATAATACCAAGACTTCAAAGGCTTTTCATGTCGTTAAAGACAACCGATTCTATGAGGTGGCATAATGATCAACGAACCGATGATGGATTATTAAGGCATCCTGTTGATTCTTTAGCTTGGAAATCATTTGACATAAATTTCCAAGCTTTGCAAGTGATCCTCGAAATGTGAGGCTTGGGCTAGCAGTGATGGCTTTAATCCTTTTAAAATCATGAGTACTTCGTGCGATGCTTGGCTCAGTAGTGCTTGTCCTCTTACAATTTGCCTCCATGGATTTGCATGAAGCAATCTTCATTTATTTTATCAATGATTATCCACGGAGAGAAAGGTCCCTAAATGATATTGACATCTATTTGCAGCCATTTATTGAAGAGTTAAAACAGTTATGGTCGGGTGTTGAGACATATGATGTATTAAGAAAGGAGAACTTTAATTTACGTGCAGCTTTATTGTGGACAATTAATGATTTCCCAGCTTATGCTAATTTATCGGGTTGGAGTACTAAAGGGCGTTATGCTGTCCTTGTTGTGCTACATAAAACTTGTTCGAAATGGTTGTATAATGGGAAGAAGTTCTCTTACATGGGCCATCGTCGGTGGTTAGATGGAAATCATAAATTTAGATTTCAGAGGACTTTATTTGACGGTACTGAAGAGTAAAGAAGAGCTCCTGAGCAGACCGGTGGATCTGAAATCTTGTTTATGTTAAAAGATATCAACTTTAGTTACGGGAAGATGAATCAACCACCTATCACGCAAACAAGGAGAAGATCGAGGATGAATCTGATGATGAATCTGACGAAGAGGATGATCCTAATGAGGCGGACTTGTGGAAAAAAAGGAGTATTTTTTTTGAGTTGCCTTATTCGGAGCACAACATTTTACGCCACAATCTTGATGTCATGCATATTGAGAAGAATGTCTGCATGAGAATATAATTGGGACAATTTTAAATGTCGATGGAAAATCAAAAGACAATCTTGAGAGTCGACTTGATTTAGTTGACATGAGAATTCGACGTGATCTTCATCCTCAAGTACTTCCGAATAGGAAGTATCGGTTCCGCCTTCTATTTTTTCAATGTCAAAGAAAGAGAAAGAGGTGTTTTGCATGGTGTTGAAGGATATAAAGGTCCCAGATGCGTATCGTCAAATATATCTCGATGTGTGAGTCTTAAAGATCGAAGATTATATTCATTAAAATCACATGATTACCACATCTTGATGCAAGATTTACTCCCGATTACTTTACGGTCCTGCATGTCAAAAATGTGACGTCTGTATAATTGAACTATCCAATATAATGAAAGCTATTTGTGGCAAAGTTTTGGATGTTGAAGAACTTAATAAAGTACAGGATCGAGCTGCTTTGACTTTATGCAATTTGGAGAAGATTTTTCCACCTTCCTTCTTCACTATTATGGTGCACTTGGTAATCCATCTCCTCACGAAAGCAATACTTGGTGGACCGGTTTTTTATCGATGGATGTATCCTATAGAAAGGTGCTAATTTATTTCTCAAGTATTTATTCATTCGACTCTATACATTTAGTTACAACTTTTAATAAATATTGTATATCGTGTTTAGGTTCCTAAGCAAATTGAAATCTTATTGTCGCAATAAAGCGTTATCCGAAGGATCAATTGTCAAAGGCTACTTAAGCGAGGAGTGCTTGACCTTCATTCTAGATATTTAGAAGATGTTGAAACACGATTGAATAGACCAACTAGAAATGCTGGGCTCAATGATCATAACTTGGCCGAAACTTATTTATTCCAAAGTTACGGAGAATCAATCGGCAAAGTTGAAATTGCAGAATTAGATGATATATCGTGGATACAAGCACATCGATACGTACTTTTTCACCATGATTTAGTTGAACCGTTACGCAAGTAAGTTCTAAAATTTCATCACATATTCGTCGTTTTGATTTGTTTATCTTCTAACAAAATAAACTTGTTTTTAACATAGTGAGTACAAACAAATTTTGAGATCTCGTACACGCTCTCGAAGATTACAACATCGAGAGATTAATAAGTTATTCACAGAATCTTTTCATAAATGGTTAAGCCAAACGGTATGTAACTAAAGTTAATAAGTTACATATATTCACAAAATTTAGTTAATCAAATAAGAATGTTTTTACATAATACATTTATAATTATTCAATTTACTTTCGATCCAATAGGTTTGGAGTGGGAAGGACGTCAATGACGAAGTTAAATGGCTTTCCCAAGGTCCGAACAGAGTAATAAAAAGATATAGTGCATTCCTTATCAATGGATACAGATTTCATACAAAGTATCGCGAGAGAATGAGGAGAACTCAAAATTGTGGAGTTGTTGTTAATTCTTCAATTACAAGTTATGCTAGTGCTAGGGACAGATGTCCGGTTGAGGGTAATGTGGAGTATTACGGACTTCTTACCGACATTATTGAGTTGGATTACTATGGCGGATGGAAAGTTGTCTTATTTCGGTGTGATTGGGCTGATGTTAATACTTTGCTCGAGGAATTAAAAAGATCAATTTAGTTTTACAATGGTGAATTTCTCTCGCTTGATTCACACTGGACAACAATTAATGGACGAGCCATATGTATTTTCCTCTCAAGTGAAACAAGTTTTTTTTCAAAAGATCCAATCGATGAGGTTGGTATGTTGTACTCCTAACACCCCTAGAGACTTGTTTGACATGGGTAATGGAAATAGAGATGACATTGTCGAAAGATCGAAACATTACCTTTTCGAACAAAACTTAGATGAAAATATCCCTAGTACTAGTACACGACATCAATGGGTTCGACATGATGTGGATGAAGATATTTACGAATAATGATGTAGTAAGATTTTATGATTTTTAATTATATGTAATATTATAATTTTAATCTTGGTCAAGTTATATGATTTAACTATTTTATATGTACTATTATTGTTGTAATTTGTTACTAAAACTTTAACTATTTTATATGTATTGCAGGAAAAATGCGTAGAAGAAGATTACGAGATTTAGGTATTGTCCGAATACTCCAAATTCGAAGAAAGAAATAGTGAACAATGCAGATGTTGTTGGATCTTCAATGTGCGGAGACACTTGACGAGCTGAAGAATTTCAAAGTAATGTTAAGTTCATTTTACATGTATTGACTTTTATTATTGATTTATTTGTCAATTTTAATATAATAATAGTATATCATTTTTCAGCTGAAAGTGGTGGGACACGCAGAGTTCGAGGACGTCTGTTTGCTTAGAGATCTATACGACTTAGATCCCGTCGAGCGTGTCAAAGTAAGTAGAAATACTCATGGTCAGCCTGTTGGATCTGAAGCTCGACTTTTAGCAGGCTATTTGAGCATTTTAGCACGAAATGCCAATATGTTGCCCATCAACTATGAATCATGGCATCACATGCCTGATAGCAACAAAAATCAGCTCTCGCTAATATTAAGGTAACAAAATGTTAATGTAATTTATAATACTTTGGTTTAAGTTTTATTTATTTTTACATTCTAAACTTGTGTTTTTTTAGGAGAGATTTGCTTTTGAGGTCTCCGATGATTATATCAAGAAGGCATTGGGTAAAAAATGGAGAGACAATAAAAGCACTTTAAAAAAACAATATTTTAAGAAAGACATAAGCCTCGAGGAAAAATTAAGAAATGTCCCACTGAATGCTTTGAGGTACCAATGGGAAGATGCGGTTCGATTCTGGAATTCAAAGAAAGGAGAGGTATTATGTATTTCCAAACTCTTATATATAGTGTTTACTATATACGTAATAATAATTTCATTATGTAGGACCGTGAGCGAGTTGGAACAAGCGTGAGAGCAAAAACAAAAATACACATTACACAGCAGAGTCGAAGTTTTGCTCAGAAGAAATGAGGCCGAGGTATTATGAATTTATTAGTTGTTTCAAATATTAATAACTTTCTACTATTAAATAATATTTTTACTACTATATTGTAGGAAGTCAAATCTGGACAAAAAGTTGGGCGCCTTCACTTTTTGAGATTACGTATATAGGAAGAAAGATGGATCTCTACTATGACATCCGGTCGAGAAATTATGGTATATTTACTTAATATTTGATTTATTCTAAATATTTATAGTCTTTAATTATAATTGTTTAATTTAATTCATCGTTAGTAGTTTTAAATAATGTTAAGTTATGTTGCATTCATTTTTATTATATATTTCGTTTCTAACTATTTACTTGCTTTTTAGGAGAAACTAAAGGAGAAGAAGGCGAATCTGAAGCGATTGCTTCTTGATCGATAGTTCTGTTAATCTTGAGAACATTGATAACGAAATTATCACTTTGAAGTTTTGGGTCCCGAAAGGTGCGGTCGGGTTCGATTTCAAGGATCCGTGTTACCCCGACCCAATATTTTGGATCCGGCTCAAAGAATACATGCCTTCCTAAGTCAAGCTCAAGCTGAAGTTCGAGGTTAAAAGACCGGATAGCTCGGATGCAAGCGAACACGGTTGAGCAAATTTCCGAGGTTCAACGAAAATATGAAGAACTCCAAAGAACAACTTAGAGCGGAGGCGGAGAGAGGAGGCTACAGCAGAAGAATGGCTATGAGGAGGCAAGCAGCAGCAGCGGAGGCAGGCAGAGCACGAGCGAGGAGGCGGCGAGTCGGCAGCGATGGTAGCAGAAAGCGAGCAAAAAAAATACGATGACCTCCACTCTGACTTCAACAGATGATGCGAGATGTTTGAGAATCGCAAAAAGCCGCCATCTTAGACATTAGTTTTCTCATTGTAAGAATGTTTTTAACTTTGTCACGTTTAACATTATTGGAAGAATATTTTAAATTATACTTTATTTATTAATTATATCATATATCTTTCGTTAAATTTGAAGTACCATTTAGAATTAATATTTCTGGTTGTATTTTTATGCTAAATTTGCTATTTTTGGCTGCATTTTATATAATATTTGTTGTATTTGGTTGGATTTTAATGCAGGAGGGCTGGATATTGGTGAAAAAAATATATAGCAAATCTGTCAAAATTAGCGGCGTTTTCCATAAAAACGCCGCTAAAAGCCGTGACTTTTAGCTGTTCTTCTCCAACAAACGCCGCTGAAAGCCGTGACTTTTAGCGGCGCTTCTCCAACAAACGCCGCTAAAAGCCGTGACTTTTAGCGGCGCTTCTCCAACAAACGCCACTAAAAGCCGTGACTTTTAGCGGCGTTTTTTTCAAATAAATGCCATAAAATTTTGTGGCGGTACCTATAGCGGCGTTTTTTGCTGCGTTTTAGGAAGCGCCGCAAAAAGTTTTAGTGGCACTTAAAAGCACCGCTAAATGCTAAAAAAAACGCCGCTAAAAGTCTATTTTGCTGTAGTGATTTGTCAGAACATTTGTAACACTCAAAACTTGACCTGGACGTTATGGCTGAATCTAGCGATGTCACATGAGAGTGTTTTTAAAAACGCATTGACCTTAAAACCATTCCAGTGATTATCTTATGCTTATTTTGGGAGGACGTAGACTAATTGGTTTGCTTTAAAACAATTCTTTTACACGGAAGCTTTTGAAACCCAATAATTTTCGAAACCATTTTTTTTATGAAAAATCTTAGTTTATTTTAGGAAACTGTACTTTGTTGCGTTGTAGTTTATAAATCCATAATCAACAGTTCAAAATCCCAAATTAAAACCAAACAATCTGAAACTCTATTATACATACAATACTAACAAGAATTAAGCGATGTAACCGCAAAAATCATAAATAAGCAGTTCGATTGTGGTGGTTACCATTGGGCCCTCCGCTGCACCGATCCATCAAGTCTGGGGATTACCTACACAAATTAAATAGAAAAGGGTGAGTTTTTGCAACTCAGTATGTAATCCCCACAAAAACCATGCACATAACATAACATCTGAAATCAGTCCTTTATATAAACAATTCGGGCCTCAACCCATTACAGAATCAGTGGGAGCCTTAGCCCACTCGAATACGGAATTAGATGCAAAATAGGGCCTTAGCCCATCTCAAATATACCATGCAGAACAAAACAGAATAACAGAGTCCTACCCACCAGCCTTCACACACCAACTCCGTCCAACCCTACACACCATGTGGTGATAAAATTAACCCACCCATCCCTACATATCATGCTATACCAAAGTGCGGCACATAATTAGATAATTGCAACGAAGCTACCAGATATCAGGCTTAAGAGCGTTTTAGAATACTTCCTCCAAATAATACCAACCCAACCCCGATGCAATGCAACATACAAGTATGGCATGCTGTTATGCAATTTAACAGATCGTACATTCAAATCGGTATACATGATAAACACATATATCACATTGTTAGATCGCGTAATCAGGGGTCAAAGTAACTCTTACCGACCCTACAGTAGATCCCAGTCAACTTAGGCGACCCGAGCAACCTTACAGAGTATTTCAAAAAAATGGGCTCACACGCTCATGTGGCCTGCCCGTGTGGGCTCACACGCCCATACAGCCCACACGGCCTAAATTGGCCTTGGTCGTGTGGATCACACGGCCTGGCCCAGAATCTCACACGCTCGTGTCAGCCCACATGCCTATGTGGCCCACACAACCCAATTGGTCGAGCCCGTGTCTCGCACACAGCCTTGGCGGCTGTGTAATGCTCCCGCGTCACGTTCGAACGACCTAGTTCGTCGACCACACGGCTGTGTACTGCCACACAGCCTACCACACAAGCGACCACACACCTGTCCGGCGTTGACAGTTTCATTTTTCGGCTTTCATCGATTCTCATTTTCTGTGTTTTAATTTTGGGTACACACCTGATATCATTTTGACACAAAAACACTCCCGAGACCACTAGCACTACCGCAAAACGACCAAACGGAAGTTAAATTGTTGAAGTAAAAACCCCAGATTCACCGCATTCACCACAACCCCGCGAAAACGTAAACCCAAAAATTGGAAGGAACGAAAGAAAGAAGATTAAGCCAGAAAGAAGAGAAACAAAAATTGAAATTGGCAGAAAAGAGAAAGGGAATGGAAACCAATGGCAACTTTTTGAAACAAGAGAGAGAATTTTTGAACAAAAGAAAAAAAAATAAAAAGATGTTATTAACACCCCTTATTCCTCTCCCACAATCTCCACTAATCACAACCTCCCCAGAATCCACTTTCAACACAACTCTAACCGAAAAATACGAGCAAAAATAATACTCTTGCCAACCCAGGGGTTCAAACACAAGAATTCCAGCTCATTAACACGTCACCTAACCATCATACCAGCAGGCCCATTCTAATATGAAATTACAAATACTTAATATAAGCCTGCTGACTAGAAGTTAAGGCTTAATTCAGGAAAAAGCCAAAATTTTCCAAAGCTAGGGCTTGAACTTGGAACCTCTTACACACATCCAGAATACTTAACTACTGAAACAGATACACAGTTGTGTCAATTATTTACATAAACAAATACAGATATTTTGGGGCGTTACAACATTTTGTATGTTTGTGTGAACTTCTGGTTATTGGCAATATAGTTAATGTCATGTAACATGATTTGATTATTGCGTATGACTGAAAAATCATTTTTGTGGTTTGATATTATATTTGACATACCGATTGAGACTTTCGTAAGTGATATTTTTATGCACATGCTTGTCTGAAGTATTTATTGTGTCACTCTATCTTTTGTCGTCTGTTCATGTTTCGGACTCACATTGAGCTCACGTAGGTCATCTTTGTAGTGTCTTTCCTTTCAGGTATTTTCCGTGTTTTGGAGCTAGACTTGGCATACTGGAGGTCTCAGACAGATATGGTTTGATTCAGTTTAAGTAAAATTTGATAAGTTTTATATGGTAAACTTTAAGTCGATTTGTAAGACGATTATACAAACTGTGGACTGAACTTTAGAAACTGTGAATTTATTTCTAAATGTTTGACACCGGTTTAATATTGTTTCAAACATAATGAACAAAAAGGTTTTCTTGGTTTAAATTAAAGTTTTTGTTTCCAATCACTTCGGTGATCAATGTAACCTCCGAGATTCGGTCTAAACTTCTAGATCAGGTTTTGGGGTGTTACAGAGATAAAACTAAACCCTGAAACCCAAAATAAGAACCCTCAAAACATAAACACAAAATTCTTGGAAAGCTTGTAAAAGGTAATACCTAAATGTGTAATAGGTTATCTTTCTAGGGTGGAAAAGGGGCCTGTTTATAGGCTAAATTTGTAGGTCAAATAATATTAAAATAACCATCACTAATCAGAGTTTAAGTGGGAAACTAAAAACAGAGTTTAATCGGAAAAAGAAAAATAAAAAAATACGAAGCATAACGCCATAGTATATATATGTTGATCTGATTAAACATTGAAATTCTCATACTTGATCATTGTACTTTATCATCATATTTGAAATAAAGATTAAATCATTAGCTAGAAAAATGATACATCTCTCTTCTGTATTTATCCTCATCTCTACTAGAGGTGGGTTTATTCTAAAATCTAGAAAGTGTGTTGACAACGAAACAAATATTCAAAGTCAGATATTACAATGAAACTACAAGTTTTATCAAGGTAAAAGTGAGAACAAAATGGGATAGAACGTGGTGCCTAAGCATGCAATTCAAGGAACTATTCGAACATGAGGTGAAACTTCCCAAAAGAAAATTTTAAAGAAAAGTAAAATATTGACACGTGAATTTTAAAAGAAAAACTAAAAATAAAGTAAAACTGAAAAAGAGAGATTGAGCAATATAACTCCTGTAAAAGCTTTGAAAATCTCAAAATCAAGATTTTTACAACATCTATTTTCACAACATTCATTTTTCTTTAAAATTTTTATTTTAAATTATACCACATGAGATATGGCATCTAATTTAATGGTTAAATCATTGTTAGTTTAAAGATGTAATTGGAACATTTTAAAGTTCAAAAGACTAATTTTGAATGGAAGTAATAGCTTAGGGATGTCCGGGGGAATTAACTCCCTTAAAAACTATAATTTTTCTGTGTGGACAAATATTTTTGAAAGAAAATTTAAATTGTTGAAATTTCTTGAGAGGAAAAATAATGATGAAAGATTATTATTAGGTTTGTAAAAATAAATAATGTTATTTTAATAATATAAGATATTAAGAGTTAATTTTAATTTTAATAAAATAATAAATTTCCAGTTAATTTTTTATTTTATAATGAAACTATGTGAATTAAATAAAAATATTCTGAGTAATTTTGAAAAACTTATATTACATGTTATAATTGAATATAAAATTTGACATTCGTGTTTATTATTATTTAAATGTTGTCTTATATGTTAAAAAAAGCTTTTAAGAAAATACGAAAAAACTAATTAAGTTCTTATATTAACTCCGCATTCAATTAAGTCATTGTTATTAATTAAAATAAGCAATTAAGCTTTTCTGTTAACAGTTACCATCATTGACCATGTTGATCATCAAAATAAATTTATGAACCAATTAAATTGGGATATGTGGTAGCTTCTGATTTAATCTAATATTTTCGCATAAAATGATTGAATATCAGTAAAAATTTTAATAATTAGAAAAAAATTATAAAAATTATAAAAACGATTAAATATTAAAAATATTAAATTTGATATAAACTTATAAAAAATTAAAACTTATAAAAATAATAATAAATTATAAATATTATAAAAATCTAAAAAATTATAAAATTAATAAACATATTTAAAATTTTATAAAAGAATATTAAAAATATTAAAATTGAAATAAACTTTTAAAAATTATAACAACTTGAACTGGACTGGATCAGTCAATCGGACCACTTAGATTGTAATCGGCAATGGTACAATTTAGAGAAAGTCATTAGACCGTTAACCTAGGAACCGGGTGGTTGAATCGATTTTTTCAATTTTTTAAATAATTTTAACTTTTGATTTTCTAAAGTTTTATTTAATTGAAGTGGACAGACTAGTTGTATTGGCAAACTGGTGACTTGGTCAGTTCGACCACTAATCTGGTTTTGAAAAATTTGGTTAGAATATTTCATTTTGATATATGTTAACACTTGGATAATGAAATT
This sequence comes from Gossypium longicalyx, assembly GCA_025698465.1. Lineage (NCBI taxonomy): Eukaryota > Viridiplantae > Streptophyta > Magnoliopsida > Malvales > Malvaceae > Gossypium > Gossypium longicalyx. The sequence continues at coordinate 44,341,214 of CM046999.1, forward strand.
TTGTTTGATTAAAAAAGAAAAAAAATTTGGTTCAATCGTCTGGTCCCTAGGTCAATTGGTCTAGTGGCTTTTTTTGGATCAATACCCTTGTCGACTTTAGTCTAATCGGTCTGATAGACTAACCCGATCCAGTTCAAGTTTTTATGATTTTTTAATATTTTTTATAAATTTATATCAATTTTAATATTTTTAAAAAAAATTTATAATTTTTATGATTTTTTTATACTTTTTAACATTTTAAGTGTTTTAAATATGTTTTATTAATTTTATAATTTTTATAATTTATTAGAATTTATTTATATTTTTATAATATTTATAATATTTTATTTTTTCATCAATTTTAGTATTTTTAATATTGAATATTTTTAGAAATTTTTCTTGTTTTTGTTTATTTTTAATAATTTTTTATGATTTTTTAATATTTCTATGGAAAAATATTATATTAAATCATAAGTTGCCACATGTCACTATTTAATTGGTTTGACAATTTATTTTAATAGTCAATATGATCAATGATAGAAACTATTAACAGTGGTGCTTAATTAATTATTTTAGTTAACGATATAAGTTTAATTGAGTGCAAATTTAATATAAGGGCTTAATTATTTTTTCGTATTTTCTTAAAGATTTTTTTGACAATAAACCTCAAATTTTTAATTAAGTTGATCTCTCTGGTTAATCATAGTTGGAATAATGACAAAAGAATCAAGTTAAAGTGTTGCTATAAATAGTTGAAGATAGGATGAAAAAGGTAATTCAATAATTCTTAAATATTTTCTAACAAAACAAGATTTGCAAATAGTTCAAAAAAAAAAAGAAGAAAATGATAAATTGTTTAGTTGGTCACTCAATTTTTAAAGTGTTTTCATTTTGGTCATCTAAAAAAATTCCTGCAATTTCATCATCTAATTTTTAGGGCATTTTCATTTTAATCACTTAAGCATTAAATCCTTAATAGCAACTAACTGTACACACCAAATCATATTTACACTTTCATTTTGGTCATCCTATTTTTAGGCCGCTTTCATTTTGGTCACTGAAAAATCTCCTTTTTTTTTAAAAAAAAGTCTTAACTTATATAAAAAAAGAAATTAAGGATTAAAGTGAAAAAAGAGGTAGAAATTAAAATAATTCATTAAATATTTGTCAAATTGTATTTGTTTATTCAATTACCGAAAATTTTAAATTATATTTTTTCAATCCTTAATTTTTAAATTTTAAAACATCAAAATTAATTAATGAAACATTACTTGAATACTATCTCAAACTCGAACAAAATTAAGCTCCAATAAATAAATTACAAAAATACTTTTCGACCCTGCGTAAACGGGTGGAAAATACTGGTAATAACTAAGATATTTACTCTGAATTTTTAAGTTTTAATAATTTATTTTACATACCTTGAAAAAGTTTATGTAAATTTTGACTCTCGGACTAATTAATTCATAGTTATATCAGAAGAAAGTTTTTAAAAAATTATTTATTTATATTTACTTTTATTTTAAATAATGTATATAGATGGTTCAATCTGCACGTTGATTTAATATCTGTATCAATCTAGTTTTAAATGTATCTAAAAAAAATTCATATGCTCATCAATAGTCAATCCACCTGAATTATTTTTATTTTTTAAAAAAAATAGAGCTAACTCCGAGATACTATACTTAATCGACGCCCCAAATTTTCAGTTGTTGAATGTAGTAGAAGTTTTGACCAACTACTATACTCAAAAATATTCTTTTCCATATTTGATGTGTCATTAATGTATTATTTGTTATAATCTGGTAGATGAGAATTTAGCAAAAATCTAAAATCTAAAATCGGTAGGTCGGATAATCATTTATCGTTTAAAATTTGAAGGCTAATTCTAATATTAATTTAAGAAAAATTTTAAAAATTAAAATTCGGTCTTGTTACCAAAATATTGGTTCGGGAATGCAATTATATATAGAAAAAGATTATAACACTTCTATAACCTCCATCCAAAGATAATCCTATATATTTAAAGTTTATAGGTGTAGATGCTACAATTAATTCTTAATTTAAGGTCTAAAATTCTTAGCTAAAATAAACTTAACATGCTAAAGTATTAAAACCTCATCTTAAGTAATTGAAAACTCTGAAACATAGTCTGTCTTTTGACACGGTGATTTTGTCTGTCTTTTGACACGATGTGTTTTGTTTTTGTTTTTGATCTTTCTTGGTTGTCGTTTTTGTTTTCTCTTTTTTAGGGCTGGAGTCTTTTCGTTTATGAGTGATGGAAGAGGGTTTGGCCAATCTGAATTTACTTGATGAAGAGGAGGAGGCGTTTCATGAGGAGGCTACGGTGGTGGATCAGAGTTATCAATTTTGTTTAGTGGGTCGATGTTTGACAGATAGTGTTGTTCACTTCCCTTCCTTACGCAATACTATGGCTGATCTTTGGCATCCCATTGGGGGGTCTGCATCTCGGATTTAGGCCACAAAAGGATCATTTTTCAGCTTTTTCATGAAGTGGATGTGCAACGGGTGCTTTCTAGTATACCATGTTTTTCAACAACCATCTACTTATTCTACATAAAATCCAGAGAGGGGAAGACCCACTAATAGTTCTGTTATTTTTAACTGAGTTTTGGGTCCAAATACATGATTTGCCTCCAGGGTTGATGACAGAAACAATGGCAAAGTAGTTTGGGGATTTTTTGGGACAGTTTCTTGAGTATGATACTTCCATTCTGACTATGGGGATTAATAAATTCATGCGCATTCGAGTTCGGTTGGATGTGTCTCTCCAATTAAAAAGGAAAAAGAAGATTCAGATTGGAAAAGAGAGCTCGTTTTCAGTATGAGAAACTGAGTTTATTCTCCTTCATTTGTGGTAAGTTGGGTTATGGGGAGAGTTTCTGCTTGTTTTGAACCCGAATTAATCCTTCAAAAGTAGTTTTCGGATGGGACATTTCATTACGTGCAGCGGGGCGCCATCGGAATACTACAGTGAGTAGGTGGCTCTGGGAAATAGACGATTCTAATTGCAATAAGGTGGTTATGGAAAGAGATCTTTAGAACCAAAATTCAGAGGGGGAGCACGATATTGGGCATAATTTAAGGGGGAAGATAGAGAAGCAGCCATTTAATCTCAATCTTATCTCTAAGGAATCTAGTCAAATGATTTCTTCTAAAGGGGATGACAGTTGGTGTAAAATGGGCAGCAATGAATTAAATGGGGTTGATAATGCTAGTGGGTCCATGGATTTGGTGTTGACTGAGGAAAATGATCCTCTATTGTCTTTGGAAGGAAAGAAACGACAAAGGTTAGTCGGGGTTTCAAATAATTCTATGGGGAATAATATTGAAGGAGACTCACTCATTTTAACTGCTAGCTCTGCTAGACAGAGCAGATGATCGTAATGAAGCTTCTAAGCTGGAACGTTCATGGTTTGGGGAGACCATGGACCGTTAGTAGGCTCAAAAATAAACTGAGAGTCATTAATCCCCAGATTTTGTTTCTTATGGAAACAAAATTAAGTTAAAAAAAGATGGAATTGGTGTGACTGAAGTGTGGTTTTGAAAACGGTATTGACATTGGCGCGCTTGGATCTAAAGCTGGTCAATCTTTATGTTGGAAAGGGAATTCGTTGATTCGGCTTAAGAGCTATTCTTCTTATCATATTAACGTTGAGGTTCATGATAATGATTGTGGAGGAGTTTGGCATATAACGAGGTTTTATGGGAATCTCAATGAAAGGAGTAGAAATTAGTCTTGGGAGTTGCTTCGACATTTGGAACATGATCAAACAATCCATTGGCTTGTGGTCAGGGATTTCAATGAGATTATGAATTCTTTTGAAAAGAAGGGTGGCCGGCTTAGCTCAAAACGCCAAATGTCTGATTTTTGAAATGTGCTAGATGACTGTGGGCTTAATGATTTGAGATTTATTGGTAGGTGGTTCACGTGGGACTGTGGTCGATTTTTGTCAACTAATATCTGGGAAAGGCTTGATAGGGGAGTAGCGTCTTTTGAATGTATGTCTCTTTTTCCTTGTTACCAATTGGAGCACTTGAGTTATTCTTTTTTGGATCATTGTCCGATTCTTTTGGACATGATCAAATTGCGTAGAGAAGATCAATGATTCAGGTATAGGAATTTTCGTTTTGAGGCTAAATGGTGTTGGGAACATGCTTTTGACGATGAGGTGAAATGGAATTGGGACAATTTATCTGGAAATGTCCCAGTCGAACTTATGAATATGGGGAAGCGTTTTCAACATTGGAGTCAGTTAAGAAGTAGGGAGCAAAAGGAAACTCGTTTGGTTCTTGAAGAGCGTCTACATGAACTATATGGTAGGGATCCATCTGATAAGGTCTTAGCCGGAATTACTGAGGTCCAAGTAGGCCCTAATTTGGAGATTGATAAAGAGGAGGTATTCTGGGAGCAACGAGCCTGTGTCAACTGGTTGCAAAACGGGGATTAGAATACTAGTTATTTTCATAAAGTTGTTGTTCAATGCTTTCACCATAGCAGGATTAAGGGGTTGGAAGGGGAGGAGGGATGTTGGGTTTCAACGAATGAGGAAATGCTTCAACTTGCCTCGAGGTGTTTTGAGAATTTATTTTAAGCTTTTGATACAGGTGATGACGAACGTTTGTTTGGGTTGGTGGAGAAGCGGATTACTACTAGTATGAATGATGAGTTGCTCAAACCTTTCACGGAGAAGGATATTACGTGTGCTGTCAAGTCAATGGCTTCCTTGAAGGCTTCGGGAATTGATGGTTTTCCAGTAATATTTTACAAATGGTATTGCCATATTGTTGGTCCTAAAATCTCTAATTACTATTTATCAATCTTGAAAGGCAAAACTAAAATGGGGGAAATAAATAAAACCCATATCGTTTTGATCCCTAAAGTTGAGAAACTAAAAAATCTCACACAATTCAGACCTATAAGCCTTTTAAACCAAAAAATCTCATACAATTCAGACCTATAAGCCTTTGTAATGTGATCTACAAAATTATTGCGAAAGTCTTAGTGGAACGCATGAGTGCAATTTTGGGAGTGTGTGTTAATGAAGCTTAGGGGGCTTTTAACCCGGGAAAACATATTTTAGATAATGTGTTAATCGCTTATGAGGTTTTATATTCTCTAAAAATAAAAAAGAGAGGTCGAAAAGGGAACTTTGCGCTTAAACTCGATATGAGTAAAGCGTATGACTGCATCGAGTAGGATTTTTTGGCTGGAATGATGAGTCGTTTGGGTTTTCATACTGACTAGGTTGTTCTAATTATGAGGTATGTGTGTTTTGTCTCTTATACGGTGGGACTCAATAGGGATACGAGTGAGTGGTTTTCTCCTTCGAGAGGTTTGAGACAAGGGGATCCGCTTAGCCCTTATCTCTTTTTGCTTTGTGTAGAAGGTTTTTGTACACTGTTTCATGAAGCTAAACAGAAAGATCTAATGCAGGGTGCTCTTATTGGCAGTGAAAGATTCTCAATTAACCACCTCTTTTTTTTGGACGACTGTATACTTTTTGAAGATGCATCGGGAGAGGGAGCTTATACAGTTCGAAACCTTATTTCGGAATATGAACAGGTATCGGGTCAAAGGGTGAACTTTGATAAATCTCTTATCTATTTTGGTGCTAATGTGGAACCTAATATAAAGGAGACTGTGACTGGTATTTTAGGCGTTCAGGTTGTTACAAACCTAGAAAAGTACTTGGGCTTGCTTATGATGGTTGGAAGGAAGAAGAAGTGGACTTTTGCTCATTTTGTCGATCGATTTAGGAAAAGAATTGATGGATGGAGCTTGCGTTATCTTTCTATGGGAGGTAAGGAAGTTTTTATTAAATCAGTTTTACAAGCCATTCCTATCTATGTTATGCAGTGTTTTGCTTCACCAAAAAGCTATGTCGCAAGTTAGAGGGTCTTTTAAATAAGTTCTTGTGGTCTTATAGCAAAATAGCAAAAAGGATTCATTGGAGCAATTGGAATGTATTATGTAAACCCAAGTGTGCTAGTGGGATGGGCTTTCGGGACTTGTTTTTATTTAATCAAGCCTTATTAGCAAAACAAGTATGACGCATTTTTTCTTAGCTCAATTGTCTCTTAGCGAAGGTTTTGAAAGCCCGTCATTTTCCTTTAACAGATATTTTATCAGCTAAGGTGGGATATTACCCTTCGCTTACCTGGAGGAGTATATGCAGTGCTCGGGATTTAATTTCTAATGGCATCGTTTGGCACATTGGTAATGGGGATCGTGTGAACATTTGGAACGATCAATGGCTGCCTGGTGATGGAAATAATAGGTTATCAGTCCAAATGATTAATACTTCCTAGATCATAGTGAACCAATTAATTGATACTGAAACAAATACTTGGAATAAGGAAGTGATTTGCAGATTGTTTAACGAAGGCCAAGCAAATCGTATTCTTACCATTCCGCTTGCTTGTCACAATCGCACGACACGTTGGTCTTGTAACAACCCAGTTTAGACCCTAGTCAAAATAGTGGTTTCGGGACCACAAATCCGAGTTAGAAAAATATTTTAATGTTATTTCCATGTTTACAGTATGTGGTTAAGCATGTGTGAAAGTTTCGTATGAAAATTTAATCAATTGTGTGCTTAATTTGCAAAAAGGACTAACTCGTAGAAAATGCAAAAGTTGTGTGCCATTTGATTAAGTGTTGAATTGATGTGTCTCTTTAAATGTGAGGTCCTTAAGCTGTAAATGAACCATTGAATTTATGAAATGACATGGTTGGACATTAGTTAGTGGAATATTAATGATAATAATAAGGTTAAAAATGGAAATTGATTAATTAGGTTATAATTAATAAAACAAATGCATGAAATTAGTCATTTGTGCTCATCTTTGCTAAAAATACAAAGGAAAAAGAAAAGAAAAAGGGTATTTAGGGTTTGGCACTAATCTTGGAAGATTGAGGTATGATTTTTGATCTATTTTCGATAATTTCTATGTTTTTTTGTGATTATTGCTTAGTAATCTGTTAAGCCCATGTCTCAATTTTTGAATTTTATGATGAATTTGAGTTAAGCCATTGATGAAATTATAAGCTTTGTGATGTTAGTTGATGGAAAATGAAAGATATGTGTTGGGTTAACATGTTTTGTATTTGAATTTTTGATGAAATTGAGTATTTTGGGTTAATTTGTGAAAATGAGAAATTAAGGGGCTAAAATGTGAAATAAATGAAATAAATGAAATATATGGGCTTATATAGGCTAGAGGAAAATTCGGTAGGCATGTGTGTAATGAAATTATGCATATTTTGTGATTTTTTGAATTAAGGACTAAAGTGTTAAAATGTGAAAATATGAGGGCTAATTTGTAAAATCCCCTAAATATGTGTAAATAGATTGAATTGAATGATTTGGTGAATAAAAGAGTTAAATTTTATTGTGTATAGATCAAGAACCAAAGAAAACGGGATTAGATCGGGGAAAGTCGAATGTGGTCAAGTAGTCGGTTAAATCAATTCATTTCCGTACGAGGTAAGTCGATATAAAAATAAATGTATTTGAGTTGATTAACTTATGCTTATATGTGTTTGAATTGTGATGGATGAATATGGAAAATGAATCTGTGAAATCCGAGAAAGTTTCGATAATGTGACGACGTCCGAAAGCCCCGTACGAACCATAGGAATAGTTAGGATACATATGTCATGACATAGGATTCCAATATATGATTTCGTGTAAGATCACATCTGGGATGTTGGCATCGATTTGTGATTTACGTGTAAGACCATGTTCGGGACATCGGTATCGTATATGATTTCGTGTAAGACCCTGACTGGGACAGTGGCATCGACATTTGATTACATGTAAGACCACGTCTGGGACGTTGGCATTGTACGAGTTTTTCGAGCTATCCATGTATCCTATTTAATTTTGTACAGTTAAACGGGCATTCCGAGAAATGAATAACTATGTGAATGTGTATTCAATTCAAGTACGTTCGAAAGGTATATCATGTTTGAGAATGAAATGTAAGTATATGTATATTATGGACATATGATATATGTAAGTGACTTATGATCAAAGGATCTATATGAGACATATGGATATATGATTGTATTTTGCTATGAACTACATGAATGAATTGGTTTAGAATTGTGTTATGTGATAAGTTTATTTGTATATGGCTTTCTAAGCTTTTGAAAGCTTACTTTGTATGTGTTTGCATTGTTTTATAGATATCAAAGCTACTGGAAGCTTGGGGATCGTTGAGGATCATCACCACACTATCGAACTCTATTTTGGTTCCTTTTGAAAATGTGAATAGTGAAGTATGGCATGTATAGGCTAGAAGTATTTGAATATGGTTTGTGAATTGTATATCATGCCATGTGATATGGCTAGATTAAAGTTGCTATTTGGTTTGGTTTTTGGTATATAAGTTGTGTTAAGAAATGATATGTTTTGATATGCTTAAATGGCCTAGTGAGAAATGGTCAATTTGGTAAGTTAGTTATGTGAATTAGTTATGGAAATGGTATGGTTTTGATATGAAATATGGATGTGAAAAATTGGGATAAGGACATGTATGAATGAATGAGTTTTGTATGTGATTTTGGTATGTTTTGGTTTAAATAATAAGGATGATATTGTTTGGTGATTAGATGACATGAAGGATGTATGTTTTGTGATTAAATTTGGTTGAAATTATGATGCATTTGTGCTCTGATTTTGGACTTGTAGGGATGACCCTTAAAGGTGGCAATTTGGCTTTTCAAATAGCCTATTTTTGTCCACACGGGCATAGACACAGGCGTGTGTCTCAGCCGTGTGTGACACATGGTCATGTTACACGATCGTGTGTCCCCTGGGGTAGTCCTACAATTTGAAGTTAGTCTAGAGTGTAGCCAAGACACATGGGCGTGTGGCTAGCCATGTGACCCAAGTTAGTTTCGACCACGGCTAAGGCACACGAGTATGTCTCCGGCCGTATGGGACAAGTCAGTATGTATGCCCTGCTTTGTCACGGCCTAGACACACGGGCGTGTGACCTTTGTGACTTAGAAATTTTTTTTAGTTTTGAAAAATTTTGTGTGTACTCAGTTTAGTCCCGATCCCTTCCTAAAGTATGTTTAAGGTCTCGTTGACCTAAAAAAGGGACTTTGTGTTGATGTTTGACCATGATGCTTTGAAATGTGGATGATGTTTGGGAATTGATATTATAATGTTCTAAAATGTCCGGTAATGTCTCTTAACCCTAGTCTGGCGACGGATACGGGTTAGAGGTGTTACATTTGGTTGGTATCAGAGCTACGGTTTAGTCGATTCTAGGAATAACGTAGCATATATGAGTCTAGCTTTACATGCCATATAAACGAATTGTGATAGTGCGATGAATCCTGACAAACAAAATGTGTTTTCCGTATAGTAATAGATCCCGCACGAGCCGTAGCTGACGATGTCGAAAGTAATGCACTTGGTCCTGCTCAAGAGGGAGTGCAATCCAATTCTAGACCCATTACTAATAGCCATGAGGGAGAGGCTAAGCAAGCCTTCTTCCAAATGATGAATGAGTGGTTCACTCAATATGTTAGAAAAAATCCAGCTGCTCCTCAACTTTTGCCCCACAATTTCTTGTAGTTCCACAAGTGGTAGATTTGATTCATCTGAATAAGCCTCCAGTTGACAAGATTAGAAAATACGGGGCTGAAGAATTTCGTGCTACTACTGATGATGATGCTGAGAGAGTTGAGTTCTGGCTCGAGAATACGATTCGGGTATTTAATGAGTTGTCTTACACTGATATGTCCCAAACATGGTCTTACACTAGCTCTCGCATATCCAAGGCTGATGCCATGTCCCAGACATGGTCTTACACTGACACGCCTCGTAGTCGATGCATGTCCCAAACATGTCTTACACTGGCACTCGTCTCAATGCCGACGCCATGTCCCAGACATGGTCTTACATTGGCTCTATTAATGTGGCCGATGAATGTCCCAGACATGTTTTACACTAGCTCACATAAGTGACCCAAATGTCACGGCATGAATATCCGGTTTATTTCCTAGGGTTCCACGGGATTTCTACTATCACAATTATCATTATGCATTCTCAATTCATTGTCAACCAATTCATGCCATATCAATCAAATGACAGTTCAAACACATATAGTAGCAATGTAGTTGTATTATTTACATACAACTTACCTCGGATTACAAAACGTACACGACTAGTCTGTTTAGTCGATTTGCTTAGCCTTCCCCTGGTCTAGGTTCAGACTTGGCAATTCTTGATCTATATTAGCAAAATGCACTCATTTAGTCACTAAACATGATTAGGCAATTTAAAATTCACATTTTGGGTAAAATGACCATTTTTCCCCTAGACTTTGGCAAAATGACCATTTTGCCCCTATGCTCGAAAATCAATTTTTATCGAACTTCTTCATATCTCAAGCCTAGACAAACTCTTTTTACTCTTATAGCAATCCAAAATTTTCACTATTTCACACACTTATTACCTATTTTGCAACTTATGCAAAATAGTCCCTTTAGGTCTTTTCACGCTAACACCTTTCACAAAAATTGTTTATAACACAACTAGGACTCATATTCTTCCATAAAAACTCAGAAATATCACAAATAAATTCATGGAAAAACCCTAAAATCTTGTTTATTAAGCACAATAATCCTCTCATTTGAAAGCCTATACTTCAAAGAGTCCAAAAATGTAGAAATTATTAAGAGAAACTATCAAAATCACTTACTTGAGAGGGCTTAAAGTTGCTGAATTTTTTTGAAGCTTTCAAACCCCAAAAATGGCTGATAATTTCGGCTAAGAAGAGAGAAAGATTATAGCTTCTCTTTTTTGTTTTATTTAATATCACACTAGTCAAAATTGATGACCTAAGCTTCACCTAATTTTAACCTTCTCCAAAATTTTGTCCCCTATGGCCAGCCATGCTATAGAAAAAGGGTTTAATTTCCCTTTAAAGGCCCTCAATTTGGTTCTCTAGCTATTTGACACCGTTAGCTATTAATCTAGGACTTTTACATTTTATGCGATTTAGTCCTTTTTCGCAATTGGGCTCACAAACGTCAAAATTAACTCACCAAATTTTTTATGCACTAATATACATGCTAGATTATCAAAATAATAATAATAAAATAATCTTTTTAACCTTAGATTTGTGGTCTCGAGACCACTATTCTGACTAGACCCTAAATCGGGCTGTTACATTTCTCCCCCTTAGAGATTTTCGTCCTCGAAAGTTGTACCGGTGCATAATTTCGGGTACTGCTCTCTCATAGACTCCTCGGGTTCCCATGTGGCTTTCTCGACTCCATGACTATGCCACAAAACTTTTACAAGTGTTATACTCTTATTTCTCAATTTTTTGACTTCCCGGGCTAAAATCTTGACTGGCTCTTCGCCAAAAGTCATGTCCGAAAGAATCTCAACCTCTGTTGGCTCAATCACATGCGAAGGGTCTGATCTATATCGACGTAGCATGGACACATGAAACACATCGTGAATCCTTTCCAACTCTAGTGGCAAATCCAATCAGTAGGCAACTAGCCCTACTCTCTCGATAATCACATAAGGTCCTATAAAGCGAGGACTCAACTTGCCTTTTCTACCAAATCTTAGAACTTTTCTCCATGGAGATACTTTCAAAAATACCTTATCACTGACTTGATACTCTATTTCCTTTCGTTTCAAATCCGCATATGATTTCTGTCTATCTGAGGCAACCTTCAAGCAGTCATGAATCACTTTAACTTTCTCTTCAGTCTCTTTGATGACATCGACCCCGTGAATCTGGTTCTCTCTCAACTCAATCCAGTATAAAGGCGTTGGACACTTCCGCCCATACAAAGCCTCATAAGGCACCATTTTCAGACTTGTCTGATAACGGTTATTATAGGCGAATTCAACCAATAGTAGATATTTTTCCTAACTACCTTGGAACTCAAGGACGCAACACTGTAACATGTCTTCTAATATTTGAATTACTCTCTCTGACTGACCGTCGATTTGCGGATGAAAAGCTGTGCTAAAACTCAACTTTGTTCCCAATGCCTCTTGTAACTTTTTCAAAAACCTCGAGGTAAATCTCGGGTCTTTGTCTGAAATAATCAATATGGGTACCCCGTATAGTCTCACAATCTTTGAGATATATAAGTCGGCTAATCTCTTAAGGGAGTAGTCAGTACGCACCGGTATGAAGTGTGCCAACTTTGTTAGCCTATCCACAACAACCCATACTGCATCTTTCTTTTTCGGGGTTACCAGCAAACTCGTCACAAAATCCATAGTGATCCGGTCCCACTTCCACTCGGGGACCATGATAGGCTGAAGTAGACCTGAAGGTACCTGGTGTTTAGCCTTCACTTGCTGACACACTAAGCACTTAGACACAAACTCTGAAATGTCTCTTTTCATACCTGACCACCAATACATTTTCTTAAGGTCGTTATACATTTTCACACTACCCGAGTGGACGGACAAACAACTACTATGTACCTCTCTCAGAATCTTCTGAATAAACTCATTACTCTTAGGTACACAAACTCTATCTTTAAACATTATACATCCATTGGTACTGATACGAAAATTGGATTCAATTCCCAACTCACACTGAGTTCTCTTGGCTTGTAATTTCGCATCACCTTTCTGAGCTTCTCGGATCTCTTAAAGAAACGTCGGTCTAGCTCTCAGCTCTGATAGAATTGATCCATAATCAGATAAAGCCATATTTACATTCATTTCTCTCAGTGCGAATAATGATTTTCTACTTAATGCATCAGCGACGACGTTCGTTTTTCCCGGATGGTAATCTATTACCAACTCGTAATTCTTTAACAGCTCTAACCATTGGCGTTGTCGCAAATTCAACTCCTTTTGAGTCATCAAGTACTTTAAACTCTTATGGTCGGTGAATACCCGACATTTCTCTCCATAAAAATGGTGTCTCCAAATCTTCAACGCAAACACTACAGCCACTAGTTCCAAGTCATGGGTCGGGTAATTTCTCTCATGTGGCTTTAGTTGTCTTGAGGCATAGGCTACAACCTTGCCTTCTTGCATGAGCACACACCCCAAGCCATTCAAGGAGGCGTCGCTATATATCACAAATTCCTTGCTCGACTCCGGTTGCACTAACACAGGTGCTTCGGTCAATAAAGCCTTCAGTTTCTCAAAACTTTGTTGACATCTTTCTGTCCATTCGAACTTAGCATCTTTTTGCAGCAATCTTGTCATCGGCGTAGCTATTATAGAGAATCTGTTTACAAACCGTCTGTAGTATCCGACCAAACCCAAAAAGCTTCGAACTTCTGTTACATTCCTCTGTGGTTTCCACTCTACAATAGCCGAGATCTTGCTTGGGAGACTCGGATTCCGTCACCCAACACAATATGTCCTAGGAACCCAACCTCTTTAAGCCAAAACTCACTCTTACTGAACTTGGCATAAAGCTGCTTATCTCTCAAAGTTTGCAACACCATTCTCAAATGCTCCACGTGCTCGCTTTCATCACTTGAACAAACCAATATGTCATCGATAAAGATGACAAAAAACTTATCTAAACACGGTCGAAAAATGCGGTTCATCAAGTCCATAAACACCGCCGGGGCATTATTCAAACCAAAGGGCATGACAAGGAACTCATAATGCCCGTATCTTGTCTGAAACGCAGTCTTCGGCACATCTTGCTTTTTAACCCTTAGTTGATAATAGCCAGACCTCAAATAAATCTTAAAAAATATAGTGGCTCCCTTTAACTGATCGAAAAAATTATAAATTCTTGGCAAAGGATATTTTTTCTTTACTGTTACCTTGTTGAGTTGTCTGTACTCGATGCATAACCTCATCGACCCGTCTTTCTTCTTCACAAAGAGTACCGGAGCACCCCACGGTAAAAAAATCGGTCTCGCGAAGCCCTTATCTATTAGTTTTGCAACTGTGCTTTCAACTCTTTCAACCCTGTTGGAGCCATCCTATACGGAGCAATCGAGATGGGTGTTGTACCGGAGACCAACTCAATTCCAAACTCTACTTCCCTCACCGGAGGTAATCTGGGTAATTTTTTCAGAAACACGTCTGTAAACTCACAAACTACCGGCACTGATTCAATCTTCGACTCAGACACTTGAGTATTCAACACAAAAGCTAGATAAGCCTCACATCCTTTCCTCAAACATTTCTTGGTAGTCAAAGACGATATTACTACAGGCAGATTATCTGACTCATCTGATCCAACTTGAAGAACACTCCCGTCTTCACATTTCAACCTAATTATCTTTTTCCCTCAGTCCACTACAACACTATGAGCAGTCAACCAATCCATCCCCAGGATTACATCAAACTCATTAAACAACAACAACATCAGGTTGGCCAGAAAACAATGACCCCTAATTATCAAAGGACAATTTCTACATACTTGGTCCACTAACACATGCCTGCCTAAAGGATTGGACACTTTTAATACAAACTCAGTGGACTCCATTGGCATACTCATACGAGACATCAATTCTATACAAATATAAGAGTGGGTAGGCCCCTGGTCAATTAAAGCAATAACAGATATGTCATAGATCGAAAAGGTACCTGTGATCACATCGGGAGACTTTGCCTTTTCTCGGGCTTGTATAGTATAAGTCCTTGCAGGTGCTCTGCCCTTAGACTCACTGCGGTATCTCTTGCCGCACCCCTACTGCTAGCCCCACTCCCGGGGTTCTTCTGTGGTCTACCCCTCAATGGTGCACTACTTGCCTTCACTTCTTGCTTCTTTTCTCTCTCTCTCATCTCAGGACAATCATGGATAAAGTGGTCTAGTTACCCACACTGGAAGTAGCCCCTTTCGTTTCCTCGGCACTTACCGAAGTGACGTCTTCTACGTTACGAACACTCTGACCTATTTGGCCGAGCACTACCAAACTCGCGACCGAGGTGGTTTGGGCTCTAGATGCTGTGTTCTGCTGATTCTTGTTTCTATTTGAATACCCCACCGAAGTATTCGATCAGGTAGAGAATCCTTTTGATCTCTTAGATGAGGACTGATATGATTTCTCCATCTGTCTCTTCTTTAAATCGCGCGACTTAAAAGCCGTTTTCTTCCTCTCTTTAATCAACTCTTCGGCCTTACAGGCTCTTTCAACAAGGGCTACAAATTCTCGTAGCTTTAAAATGCCAACAAACTCTCGGATGTCTTCATTATGGCCATCTTCAAACCTCTTACACATGGTGGCTTCTGTAGATACACACTCCTGCGCATACTTGCTGAGCCTCACAAATTCCCGCTCAAATTTCGTCACCGTCATACGGCCTTGCTTTAACTCTAGAAACTCCTTCCTCTTTTAATCTATGAATCTTTCGCTAATATACTTTTTCTGGAACTCTTCTTGAAAGAATTCCCAAATGATCCTGTCTTTCGGTATGACTGACACAAGAGAATTCCACCACTGATAAGCCGAGTCTCGTAGAAGTGACACGACACAGTTTACGCACTATTCAAGTGTGCATGACAGTTCATCGAATACCTTTATGGTATTTTCTAGCCAAAACTCTGCCCTCTCCGCGTCATTATCTATACTATCCCGAAATTCCTCGGCCCCTTGTTTTCGGATCTTGTCTACCGAAAGCTTCTCTCTTCTAAACATGTAAGCACCTTGTGGAGCTATCGGAGCATACTGAGGAATCGGAGGAGTTGGGAGAGGTGGAGAATTCGGATTCGTACCAACAAACTCCATAAACCAAGCGTCCATCATCCAGAGGTAGGCTTTTCTAGCCCCTCCGCCTTGGCCCATAGTTATGGGCTCACTCTCTACTGGCGAGGTCACTTCGAAAGGAGCCGGCGCTTTACTTTCCACGTCATATGCCGTGGCTCTATCAGGATCCATTTACTATATAAAAAAAAATTTATAATTGTCAAGATTCGTCACACTATCAATATACAACTATGGCATATATAGTTAGACTCATACTCTCGCTAGGTTAGTCCTAGAATCAACTAAACCATAGCTCTGATACCACTAAATGTAACACCCCATACCCGTAACCCATGCCAGGGCGGGGTACAAGGCATTACCTAACTTGGTCTCATGCATTCAAACGACTTCAAGTCATCGAGACTCGGTCCAAATTAAAACTTTTTCAATTTCTACCTTAAACTTCTATTTATGAGCCTACGAGCCCCAAATCGACCATTGAAAATTATTCAGGACCATTTTAGGTCCTTAAACCAATCTTAGGAAATTTGCCTTTAAAAAAGGGCACACACCCGTGTTGAAGGGTGACACGCCCGTGTGACCATTTCGATATGGTCGTGCTGATGGCCCGTGTGGCTCACACGGCCTAAGCACTCTAGGACACGTCTGTGTTCCACACCAATATGGAATTAAATTCTAATTCACACCTACAGGGGTTTTCACATGGCCAGACACCCTTTCGTGTCTATGGCTCGTGTCCCTCACACTGCCACGACACGCCCGTGTCATAGCCCGTGTGCAAAAACCTGGGTATTCTATTTCTAAAGTCAACATCCCCAAAAGGTCACACGGCCATGGCGCATGCCCGTGTACTAGGTTGTGCCCTCCACACGGTTGAGACACACGGCCGGACTACACGTCCATGGGGCTGACTGTGTGTCACACACGACCTAGACACATGCCCATGTGTCTACCCGTGTGGACAATATAAGGCTATTTATAAAGCCTCATTACCACCCTTACATACTTATTTTCATACAAATACCAATCAATACCAAAACGAGTAAAATTTCTATAATCAAATCAACCACAATAGACACTCATTCAACCATGAAGATGCATCTTCTATTAACTCAAAATGAATGTTAGCCATAATTCAAGGCTTCATGCAAAGTGTGGGATCTATCCCAAGTTAACACCTTTGGCCAATTCTCAAAGACACAAAATAATGAAATCTAAGCCCTATACATGCCATATTCAAAAATATAAATCCAACTCTTCTGAATGTTTTGGCTAATAGTGTGATCGATATCTCTGACTTCCGGTGATCCTTGAGCTAATTAGACACCACTGTAAGGAAATGGAAAGGAAAGGGCGTAAGCATAAAGCTTAGTAAGTTGCATATAAATTAATATACCACAACAATACATTGATAATCAACATGCTCATAATACCAAGGTAAGTATAGATATAACTACTCAATACCATTCATACAAGTCACATATTATACAATGAGCTCACATCTCATACGTACCAATTAGGTACCTGTGCCACTCACAACACGATTATACTTTCCTCATTAGATTAAGAACATAACTTTCACCGTTGAACCATTTGGAACACTATCGGATATTCCATAAGCCTCACACATGGGTAAATGTGCCGATGCCATGTCCCAGACATGGCCTTACACTGGCTATCATCTTCGAGGCCGATGCCATGTCCTAGACATGGTCTTACACTAGCCCTCACATATTCGTGCCGATGCCATGTCCTAGACATGGTCTTACACTAACACGCCTCAGTCGATGCATGTCCCATACATGTCTTATACTGGCTTACGTCCCGAGGCCGATGCATGTCCCAGACGTGTCTTTCACAGGCACTCGTCTAAATGCCGATGCCATGTCCCAGACATGGTCTTACACTGGCTCTCTTAATGTGGCCGATGCATGTCCCAGACATGTCTTACACTAGCTCACATAAGTGACCCAAATGTCACGGCATGAATATCCGGTTTATTTCTTAGGGTTCCACGGGATTTCTACTATCACAATTATCATTATGCATTCTCAATTCATAGTCAACCAATTCATGCCATATCAATCAAATGACAATTCAAACACATATAGTAGCAATGTAGTTGTATTATTTACATACAACTTACCTCAAATTACAAAACGTACACGACTAGTCGGTTTAGTCAATTTGCTTGGCCATCCCCCTGTCTAGGTTCGGATTTGGCTATTCTTGATCTATATTAGCAAAATGTACTCATTTAGTCACTAAACACGATTAGGAAATTTAAAATTCATATCTTGGGTAAAATGACCATTTTACCCCTAGACATTGGCAAAATGACCATTTTGCCCCTATGCTCGAAAATTAATTTTTTATCAAATTTCTTCATATTTCAAGCCTAGACAAACTCTTTTTACTCTTATAGAAACCCAAAATTTTCACTATTTCACACACTTATCACCTATTTTACAACTTATGCAAAATAGTCCCTTTAGGTGCTTTCATGCTAACACCTTTCACAAAAATTGTTTATAATACAACTAGGACTCATATTCTTCCATAAAAACTCAGCAACTATCACAAATACATTCATGTCAAAACCCTAAACTCTTGTTTATTAAGCACAATAATCCTTTCATTTGAAAGCCTATGGTTCAAGGAGTCTAAAATGTAAAAATCATTAAGAGAAACTATCAAAATCACTTACTTGAGAGGGCTTAAAGTTGCTGAAATTTTTTGAAGCTTTCAAACCCCAACTATGGCTGATAATTTCAGCTAAGAAGAGAGAAAGATGACAGCTTCTCTTTTTTGTTTTATTTAATATCACACTAGTTAAAATTGATGACCTAAGCTTCACCTAATTTTGACCTTCTCCAAAATTTTGTCCCCTATGGCCAGCCATGCTATAGAAAAAGGGTTTAATTTCCCTTTAAACACCCCCAATTTTGTTCTCTAGCTATTTTACACCTTTAGCTATTAATCTAGGACTTTTACATTTTATGCGATTTAGTCCTTTTTCGCAATTGGGCACACAAACGTCAAAATTAACTCACCAAGTTTTTCATGCACTAATATACATGCTAGATTATCAAAATAATAATAATAAAATAATCTTTTTAACCTCAAATTTGTGGTCCCGAGACCACTATTTCGACTAGGCCCTAAATCGGGTTGTTACAGCAATAATGTGTAAAAGGTTTGAAGATGGCTTAAATGAAGACATCCATTTGTTAGTTGGAATTCTAGAGATAAAAGAGTTTGTTGTACTTGTTGAAAAAGCATGTAAAACTGAAGAATTCGGGAAAGAGAAAAGAAAAGCTAATTCAAAAGCTAGAAAGGTGCAAAAAAGATCATCGAATAAGTCATTTCAGTTAGCATAAAAGAAATTTTGAAATGAATTTAGTCATTCAAAGTCTACTACGGGTTATTCTAGACGTGATAGAGATAGACCCCCTGTGAGTTCAAAAGCTACCTCAGTAGCTAGTGTTGGTAATATCAGGCCTAATCAATCTGAGTGCAAGCATTGTGGTAAATGACATCCGAGAAATTGTAGACTGTAAAATCTGGCTTGTTTCAAATGTGGATCTTTAGATCATTTTATCCGTGATTGTCCCGAGTCTGTTGAGCAAGAGATTATGCAAAATCTGAGGCCGAGTGGTAATACAGCTAGGGGTGACCACCCAGAAACATGGGTAATGTAAGTGGCAGTCAAAGAATGACAAAAGACACTGCTGTTAGATCTGAGGCTTGAGCACCTGCCAGAGCTTATGCTATTCGCGCTCGTAAGGAAGTTTCGTCTCTAGATGTTATTACTGGTACTTTCACTCTTTATGATACTTCTGTGATTGCATTGATAGATCCAGGATCAACGCATTCTTATATATTTATGAACTTAGTATACAGTAAGACTTTGCCTATAGAGTCTACTAAATTTGTGATTAGAGTATCGAACCCCTTAGGTAAATGTGTCCTGGTTGACAAAGTATGTAAGTGTTGTCCGTTGATGTTTCGAGATGTTTGCTTTTCGGCTAATTTGATGTTGTTACCATTTGACGAATTTGATATAATTTTGGGTATGGATTGGTTAACACTTCATGATGCGATAGTAAACTATAAACGAAAGACGATTGATATGAGATGTCAGAATAATCAGATAATTCAGTTTGACTCTAATGATTTGAATGGTTTGCCATCAGTGATTTCATCGATGTTGGCTTAGAAATATGTGAGAAAGGATGTATGTTTTGTGATTAAAGTTGGTTGAAATTATGATGCATTTGTGCTTTGCTTTTGGGCTTGTAGGGATGACCCTTAAGGGTGGCAATTTGGCTTTTCAAATGGCCTATTTTTGTCCACACGGGCAGAGACACAGGCGTGTCTCTCATCCGTGTGTGACACACAGTCATGTTACACGGTTGTGTATCCCTTGGGTAGTTCTACAATTTAAAGTCAGTCTCGATCACGGCCTAGACACACGGGCGTGTGGCTAGCCGTGTGACCCAAGTCAGTTTCGACCACGGCCAAGGCACACGGGCATGTCTCTGGCCATGTGGGACAAGTCGGTATGTATGCCCTACTTTACTACGGGCTAGACACACGGGCTTGTCTAATGTCGTGCGAGGCAGAAGGCCTATTCACACGGGCGTGTGACCTTTGTGACTTAGAAAAATTGTTTAGATTCGAAAATTTTTGTATGTACTCGGTTTAGTCCAGACCCCTTCTTAAAGCATGTTTAAGGTCTCGTTGACCTAAGAAAGGGACTCTGTGTTGATGTTTGAGCATGATGCTTTGAAATGTGGATGATGTTTGGGAATTGATCTTATAATGTTCTGAAATGTCCGGTAATGCCTCTTAACCTTAATCCGACGACGGATACGGGTTAGGGGTGTTACAGGTCTGGAAACACGAGGCTACTGGGGAGTACTTTGTGAATAGTGGTATCATGCTTTAATTACAGATCAATTACAGAATTATGACTACAATTCTTTCACAACTGATAAATACAGAGATTTCTACAAATTACTTTGGGCTTTACATATTCCTGCTAAAGTAAAAAAAACACATATGTGGCAACTTTTCAACAACTATGTGCCTCATTATACCAATCTTTTTCAAAGAAGATTGTATGTTGATGTCGTCTACCCTCTCTGTAAAGAAGCTCCGGAGGATTCAGACCATTTGATGTGGAATTGTGGTGTTCTACAACAATTATGCGTCTCTCTCAACATCAGGATTACTTCGAGTGGGAATAACTCAAATCACAAAAATCGATTAGTCAACACTTTTCTTGCGGTAGATGTTAGTAACAGACAGGTTCTAATTATCTCTTTATGGGCATTATGGCATAGAATAAATAAATTGGTTCATGAAGGACTAAAGTTCTCCATGCAGGATCTCTTGGGTTTTATTCGAGGTTATTGTCAAGAGATCTCTTTGTGTCAAGTGAATCTGAAATATTTTTCCACTTCTATGATGAAGCATTTATGGCGTCCCCCTGATATTGGTTTTATTAAATTGAATTTCGGTGCTTCATTCCAAAGAGAAACTAGAACTTCTTTTGCAGTTGTTTTAGTAAGAAATAATGAAGGGCATTTTATGGGTGCGTGTACTTACCTCTCTGGAGATGTGGTCGATGCTTTTGTCGTTGACGCTCGAGCATGTGAAAGGACTATGCTTTTTCTGGCTAAAATAGGCTTCATGAGGCTACTGTTGAAAGGGGATTCTCTGTCGATAATCAAAAAACTCAACTCAGAAGGGGAGGATGGATCTCTCCTTAGACCGATTATCCACAGTATTCGTTTTCTTGAAAGATGTTTCGAGAAGGTTTCTTACCTTTTTATACTTAGAGCATTCAATAGCGCGGTACATACTTTGGTGATGGTAGGCCGTCGACGACAACTCCCTTTTTCTGGGTTCATGAACCGCTAGATTCAGTGGGGAAAGTGATGGCTAAAGATCGAACGGCTTGGATCCAAAGATGTTGAGATGGTTTTGTTTGCTTCGAAGATGGAGAAGGTTCTGTTGAATCTCTATGGATGGGTTTCAAAGTTTTTCTCTCCCATGTTCGGCTAAACTATGGATCTGCTTTGGGGATGTTGAATTTTTTAGCTGATATTTTCTGGTGACTTTTCATTTTTGGTGAGGGCTGGGTTTAATGCGTTAGTGGTTTTGTTTCTTTCCTATGTGCTTTGTGTACTGGTTGGGATTCTTTTTTATTTTTTCTATCTTATCATTCTTCTGCTGCTTTATTTTGTTTCAGCCGCCTCGAGCTTTGTTTTTTAATGAATATCAGTATTTTGTTGCAAGAAAAAAAATTCTGAAACATAAGAAAACTAATAATTGATGAGATTAAATCTAATGATTTTAAAATCTAAAGTTTTAGCTAAAATTTAATCTTAAAATTGATGTCTAAATTCTAAATCTCATTTTCCAAATTAAAATCTAATCAAAACTATAAAAAAACCCTAAATTCAAAATTCTAAGACTTAAGATAAATCTAATGATATATAGAATACAAAAGAAGCAACACAACTAAATATGGAAACATTTAAGTTCTAACTTAATTCATAGAATGTAACGCCCCAAAATTTTAAGAACTTGTTTGTGAAAACCGACAATAATTAATTTTTGTATCCATGATTCTGTGTTCTGCGATTGAGTTTAAGGTCTGGAGTTCAAGTCGCATCATTAAAAGTTTTGTTGTTTTAGAATCAACCCACAAGCATGCACTACCCATTTAAGTTCAATCCTATGTGAAAGGATGACAAGAATGAGCCTACTGGTTCACTGGTTAAGCATCTGTCTGTATTCTGTTTGGTTTCGAGTTCGAATTCCATCGTACGCATTAGGAATATATGTTTTGCAAATATCGGGAAGGGTGGTGGTTAGTTTAAGTAGTCTAAGGAAAAGTTATTGTTCTTTTTCTTTTCCTTCTAGTTCTTTAATTTTTTGCTCCTTCTCAAATTTCTTTTCTTTTTTGTTCTTCCTGCAATCGATCTTGTGTGGTTGTAAAGTTTAGTTTCCTGTAGGACCAATTTAGCATAAGTTCCGTCGTAACTTCCAGTCGTTATGCTTTTCATTCTGTTAACATTTTCTGTCAAAACGGGACTTTGCTCGTTTAGTTAATTTTTTGTTAAACACTCGATTTACCACATTGTTTAGGCAAGGGTGTTGCCAAATACAATAATCCTCCATGTTAGGCTGATTCCTCCTGTATCGTACGAGGTGAGTGTGCGAATTGGAATAGAATGGTGTCGAACATTTCGACGTATGTTAACGATAAGTGATTTTGCTGAACGTTGGAATTAATAATGTAATTGTTTGTGGAATGAATAATTAGGTTCCGGGTAGTCTCCGTATCATTTCCCCGTCAAAACCAGATCAGGTGCGTATCAAAAACTCTACTTTTCAAGTTTTGGATCACCAAAAATAGTGGTTGTCAACGCCACACGGTCAGGCACACGGGTGTGTAACTAGGCCGTGTGCGCCACACGGGCCTGTGGTAGGCCGTGTGAACGACCGTGTAACTCACTGTTTATTGAATTAAGACCACATGGGCGGCCATACGAGCATGTGATTAGGTCGTGTGTGGCCATTCTAGTGCAATTTTCACACGGCCAAGGACGCAGGCGTGTGCCCAGGCCGTGTAACTCATTGTTCATTGTATAAAATCACACGGCCAGGGACACGGGCGTGTGGCCAGGCTGTGTAACTCACTGTTCATTATATAAAACCATACGGCCAGAGACACGAGAGTGTGCCTAGGCCGTGTAACTCACTGTTCATAGTATAAAACCACACAGCCAAGGACACGAGCGTGTGCCCAGGCCGTATGACTCACTACTTGTGCTTAAAATCCGCACGGCCAAGGCACATGGGCGTGTGCCCAGGCCGTGTGGCAGGATATTGGATCCGAGAACTATTTTTGAGGCTGAGAAGGTTGCTAAACTTTGGTTTTGGTGTCCTCGATATACGAATGACTGAATTTGCTTATATGGCACTGGCCTGTGAGTCACGTACTTGAATGTGCACTGTAATACTACTCTGTTATCGAACTGCTTTATTAATTATGTAATGTATTAGAATGACTGAACATGTGATAAGGACTACTGCATTTTGCATTAACATATGTGGGAGATTGTGAAGAAGAATGGAGTCTGTACTAAAATCGTGGCTATGCCACAATAAGTATCATTTTGATTCTGGCTCTTGTCGCTTATTGAACTAGCAGCTAAGCTACGTTTCTATGAAAGTGTAATTGAACACTTTAAAGGTGTGCAGGGACGAATGGGCACTAAATGTCCATAATGGTGTGCTAGGATGGCTGAAGTTGGTGTGTAGCAGATATAATAGGGACATTGCATTCGAATCTAATCTGAACTATTTCTGAACTGGAATAATACATATATACATATGTAAAATCTCTACTCTGAACTTAGAACGAATGTGCTTCTGTGTTGAACCGAATCTCTGAACTGGAAATTCTCTATAAGCTACCATTGTTGTATTACTTTCCTTTTTATGCACTGAGTTCGTAACTCATCCTATTATTGGTTAAATTTCAGATGGTAATCAGACTTGATCGGGTCAATGTCGCGAAAGCTTGGTCCGATATGAAATATTGTTCCTAGCATAGTTATTATTAGTAGGAATATTTGTCTTATGATGTTATGAATTTAAGAAGACTATGTCTTTAAATTACTGCCGTGTTGAATATTGTGTGACTATTGTTTACTTTGGTTGCATTATGGTAATGTGATCTTTAGAATGGATGATGTAACTCACGGACTTGGCCTAGACGTCTAGGCCGGGTTTAGGGTGTTGCATAGAATTCTAAAATGTTTCATTTTTTTAGTTATATTAATTATTTTGATATTGCATTTAATTGTATTAAAAATTTATTTACATTCACATTTGAATTTACGGTAACCAATATTATATTAATTATTTTAGTTTTTAAATTTTAAAATCATTCCATACTTAATAAATCACTATAATATTGTCACTATGATATAGTATTTCTGAGGATTGGCCGACGTTGTTTTTCGTTTTGTGTTGATTATTATAGAAAAGTCGCAACAATTTTATCTTGTTTTTTATTTTGTGTTAGTATTATGGAAAAGTCACAACAATTTTATCTTTAATGATTGTCATAGCTGCATCAAAGATATTGTTTTTATAGGTTTTACTTGGGCTAGAAGTATTGCGAACTCAAGCTCAATTGAGCTTATTCCACATTCAAAGGTCACCCTTGCACTTTGGATGCCATCAGAGATAGGATGGATTAAACTCCACAAATTGTGTTTTTTCAGCTTTTGCTAATAATGCTTCAATTTGATGAGTCTTCAGAGATTCTTGCGGGAATTGACTGTGGGTTTGTTATGAGGATTGGCAATGATACAGTTTTCAAGGTCGAATCAAGAGCTCTTTTAGAAGGACTCATCATAGCATGGGAGACTAGTTTTAAACAGCTAGAGTTGAAATGTGATAATGCTTTGTCAGTTGAAAAATTCTTTGTTGGAGGTGCTGCAAATAGTAAAATGCTGGAGTTGTGTCTGATCCATCAACTCTTATGCCACAATAGGAAAGTGCGAATTCAACATATTCTTAGGGAACATAACAAAATTACCTATCGTATGGTTAAAATTGTCAATTTAAATTACTACAGCTTGCAATTATTTGAAGAACCTCCGGCCTCGGTTCAAGAATTACTTATTGCTACTATGTCCAATGTTGCCTGTTAGTATTTTTTTTACCTTATAATCGCTACTTTGCTCTATATTTTTCTACGGAAAAAAATATTGAATTATGCGGTATGTTGTAATCTTTTTTTTATGTACACAATATCAATTTCACTTAAATAGTCTTTTTATCAACTTTTAAAGAAATATAGTGTTATTCTGCAAACAGTTTTATAAAATACCGCAACAATATATTACTTTAAAAGTATTAACTTAAATAATAGTTAATTGCACTAAACCAGGTGTCAAAGAATGAACAAATAAGGTGGAGGAGAAGATTAATCGAAATCAGGAGAAGATGAGACACGGCGGAAAGGATGCTTCACCCTTCTTTTTTCAAAATCTCCCTGAGAAGATGCATTGGAAGGGCTTATTTACAATGTTTAGTTGCCATGGGAAGGTTATTGATGCCTTCATTCCATCGAAGTGTGGTAGTGATGGGAGGAGGTTTGGGTTTGTACGTTTTGCTTATCTACAAGATGCAATAAGGGAGTTGAATAGATTAAATAGGTTCAGAAAGTTGGAAAGCAGACTTAGGGTGTCGAAAGCCAAATATGGAACAAGAAGGGGATATTGGCGGACGAAAGGTACACCGAAAAGTCAGAGAAGGGACACGGAAGCATGGGAAATATGGAGAGGACTGAAGTTCACACGGAATGTGATAGGATTGACGGGGATAGGGGGAAGTACGGATGTATGGACACAAATTGCGAAATGGTAATAGAAAGGGTGATTGACGAGAACATGTGGAACATCTTGCAAAGTTGCATTGTGGCAGAGGGTAAGGAATACTGGAAGATAGAGGAACTCGCTAAGATGATCAATGAGGATGAGCTTCATGACTTTACATTAATGAGATTATCTGGAGTGAACATGCTTTTGATTTGTGAGAACGAAGAGAAGGCTGGGAAGGTGTTAAAGGAACAAAGCACAATCTTGGAGCAATGGTTTTTTAAGCTAGAAAGATGGTCTAAACATTCGACTGTGGGCAACTGCTGGACTTTATGTATACCGATCCATGTGTGGTGTCCGAAAACATTCCAGAATATTGCAAGTAAATTGGGGGGATGACGATACAAGAGAACCACGATCATTTTTGTCGAAGCTAACATCTAGCATACGACAGCTAAAGTCTTCCACTAGCGATCTCCCTTTATCAAAACAAATCTTTCATCGCAAATCACCTGCCCCTTCAAAAAGCTATTTTCATCCTACAAAACCAATAATTCCCTCGCTGCACCTTCTGTTTCTTGCCCAATGCATTCAAAGTTATCATCAGGCTAGAGTCTGTCAATACTACTTTTGGTTTCTCGTATAAACACCACACCTGTTCTTATCTCGTTCACCATTATCAACTTCTGCTTCTTCCCCCTCCCAAGGCCGAAGATGTTCCATGAAAACAATCATGCTGAATTAACCATATATAACCGTAAATATAGAATAAAAATTCATTCGATCCCATTTCTTATTTGTATTACCATTTACCAACGAATTAAAAAGCTAATTACTCAAGTGCCCGTAAATTTAAAGGTAAACTATAAAAATAGTTACTTTTGTTTGTCTTAGATTACATTTTAGTCTTTTATGTTTGAAATGTTACAATTTAGTCACTTACGTTATCGTTTTTGTTACGAAGTAGTCACTCTACCGTTAAACTTCATTACCTCCCTAATGATAGTCCTACGTGGCAATCCAAATGAGTTTTAAAAATCAACTTGGATGTCCAGTTGTTGGGATGAAAATAAGTTTTTAATTAAAAAATTTTAATTTGGACTACCACATAGGACATCTAAGTTGACATTTAAAACCCATTTGGACTGTCACTTAGGACTGCCGTTAGGGAGGTAACGGAGCTTAACGGTTGAGTGACCACTTTGTAACAAAACGATAACATAAATGACTAAAACGTAACATTTCAAATACAAATAACTAAAATATAATCTAAAACAAACAAAATTCACTATTTTTATAATTTACCTTAAATTTAAAGCACACAGAGAATAAATAAATAAAAATTAAAATGTGATGATAATAATAAAGCTCGGCGTTTCTTCTTGTTCTTTGTTTAATCTATTTATAATTTAATAAAAAAAATCTCGATTGGAAACAGCATGTATGATTATACCAATTGATCGATATAATACATGAATAAAAAAAGAACTTAATTGCTAACTAATAATAAACCTCAACAAAGTTATATATATTATTAGTTTGCGAGTTAATTTTTTATATTAATTAAAATATAGTTTAATTTTTATTTAATAATAGAGATTTTAAAAGAATTGATAACATATAAAATGAAAGTAAGAATACGAAATTAAAATGTTATTCTATAAAATGGTTTTATGTAATAATTGTGGAGATTTATATAAATTTTTTTAGAATCTTTAAAATTAAAATTATACATTTTTAGTTATCTTATATTTAAATTCAAATTAAATAATATGTATTATATGATATAATGATAATGATATATTTTTTAAAAAATATAATGATAAAAAATGTAAATATTAACATAAATAATATTTATTTTTATGATAATTAAATAATATTTATATTTATGATGATATTATTTGTTTTATTATAATTTTATTTATTTTCATTTTCTTACCTAAAAGTTTACATAAAATTTTCAAAATCTATCTAATCCTTTCAAATTTTACTTAGATTTTAAATTTTATTTATTTAAAATTATTAAAATAATAATTATCCATGTGTAAGTAAGTTGTCCACATCAGCTTTAGGTTTTAGACCTTATAATATTAATATATATGATTAACAATTAACTTTCATCAAATCGACTCTAAAACTAGAATCAAATTATATACATCTGAATTTAACAAATTAAATGTAAAATTAAACAAATTCACAATTAATATTAATTTTATTCTATTAACAAAAACAAGAAAAATTTAAGCCTAATAATATTAACAATTAACTTTCGTCAAATCAACCCTAAAACTCAAATTAGACACTAAAAAGTTAATATCATTACCTTTAGGTACTAAACCATATAACTTTCATCAAATATAGGTACCGCATTAAAAAAAAGTGTCAAACTTAGGTACCAAATGATATGTCAAGTCAAAAAGTACTACAAAAGTTAACTACCAATTTGTCGTAGTCAAAAAGAAAAAAATACAACTGTAACTCAAAATGTAGGATTTTGAAGTTAAGGTTAGCATTTCACTAAAACTTCAAAGGCTAGGTAGTAAAAAGAAGTCAAAATAGGAAACATGTAGTATATTAGTGAAAATCATGGTACTGTCGTCGAGTTGATTTATAACACAAATTCAGTCAACAACATTATGAATATACAAAAACAATGTGTATCAAACAATTTGTGTAATAACACTAAAATAATAAATGTCATAATAAAACATTGGTTGAAGTTGTAACACCCCGAGAATTGGGGTTAGAAGTATTGAAGTCTGTTGGTTAGTCAGAGGTTTGGTTGGACCTTTAAGTTAGTTTTCGTGTTTTAAAAATAGAATGAGCCTGTTGTTTTGGTGGTAAGGAGTTTGTTAGTTTACCCTTAAGTTTTGTGTTTGAGTTCTAATGTGAGCATTGGGGAAATTCTTTTTGTTTCAATGCTGGAAAACCTGATAGGATTTTGTTAATTATTGATTTGTTTATATTATTTTATATTTAATTTATTTTTTAAAAAAGGGAAATCCCTAAAAGTCCTCTCACGTTCCTCCATTCTCCCACGCTAGTTTCTATTTTTTTTTTCAATTCTAGATTTTTGTTTTAGACCCTTTTGCTACTTAGTTTCCTTTTTCATCATTTTCTTTTCCAATTCTACCTTGTTCTCAATTACTTTCATTTGGTTTGCAAGTCTCGATTGCTTCACCGTATGTTTCATTCAGCAAGGTTTTGTTTGTCTTCTTGATTTCCATTTAATCAAGTATCAAATTGGGTAAGTGCAAGTGTTGTTTTGTTGAGTATTACATTGGTTCTTTGGTTCTTTTATATTTGATTTTGATCGAAGTTCTTATAGGGTTAGTTGTTGTGAAACTGAGTTTTTAGATTAATAGGTTAGAGACGTTTCTATCGGACTTTGGTGCTTGGAATCATCTTTTAGGTGTGTTTTATTAAACTTATGTAATCGAGGGCACCTATTTTTGTGAATTTTCATGTTTTTGCAGCAGATTTAGGGGTGCTTTTGGACCACACAGGCGTGTGCAGCATACGGTCGTGTGCCATTTTAGAAACTAAGCTATTTGTCTTATCACACGGCTTGAAGTAAGTCACACGAGCTGGCCACATAGGCGTGTCTTTCAACCACACGACTATGTGACTCAATTACATAGGCATGTTTTTTAGCCACACGACTGTGTCTTCCCTGCTTCTAAAATGTGTATTTTTTCACACAGGGTCAGTGAGTTACACACACAGCCGTATACCACAACCACACGGCCTGTCTCTCACCCACATGGACGTGTACCCAGTCACATGGTCTGGACTTTCCCACACAACCTGGCCGCACAATCATGTGGTTCTATTTTCATAGTTTTTCCATATTTTTGCAAAGTATCATGTTTTAGTCCTTGAGTGATCCTTAACTCATTTAGGCCTCTGTATGAGTGTTTGGGACACTATTTTTTGTTTGCGGAAGGTTTGTGTAGGGGCGTTTTATCACTTGAATGTGTTATGTATATGTATCATTACGATTTAATTGTGACATTCGTACAGACTGTTTATGTGATTTTGCTATGAAAATGTTTGATTTATGAGATGGTCTGAATGTGAATCAATAATTGTGTACATTATTAATTTGCTAAATTATTGTGATTATGTGTATCTTATGAAGTACTGGAAACTGAATACGAGCATGTCTGAATCTGATTCTGCAAAACTGAACTAACTGCAAATGTGATTATTGAATATGGAAATTGAATATGGTTATGTTTGATTTTGTATATCCATATTAATTCTATTATCTGCATTTGCATATGTGGTTGGGATCTAGATATGAAGTGAAGGAAGTTTAATTTGGCAGTTTAACTACAGTATAATAATTTAGAGGTAAAACCGCAATAGTGATTAATAGATTGACTGCTTCACATTTAAGTGGCTTATGACCACCTCAATCTGTGATTTGGTTGGATGGGTCCACCACCTAAAAACTGGTGTGTAGATGATAATACTCTAAAATGACATACTTTTATGTGTTAATTACATATATTTTTTGAGTACGATCCTACTAATTTAGGTTGTTTATGGTTTTTTTTATCTTGTAGGGACTAAATTGAAGGTAAAAGAAAATTTGTGGTCAAAAAATGTGAATTTAAAGATAAAACAAATCAGGATGTGAAATAGGGAAGAAGTGGTGCCGAAAATACAAAGTGTGGAAGACTTGGGGCAGATTTTCAAAGAAGAGATTTATGGACATTGTAACACCCCAAACCCGGCCCAGAAGTTATGGCCGGATCTGACGTGTCACATTGAAGTTTTTAAGAAAACCCATTCCTCTTTCAATGTCCTTCTCAGTGTTTTAAAAGATAGTCTTTGCTAAGTTAATAAAGTGAATGGAAGCTGTGCACTAGGTAGGTATCCGAAACAGAGGAGGTGAGCCTAGAAGGCTGCTTAAGTACCAAGCTCTTGATTGGATCCAATCCTAGACATGCCTACAACCATTGCCACACTTTGGTGCTAGGTTAGGTTTTGAGAAAAACGAGTTGGAATTCATTTAAGTAGATATTTTTGATAAACTGATTAATTATATCGTTACGTTATTTTGAAAACAATTATCATTTTGGAAACACGCCCTAGGTCTAACTCATATTGTTATTAGAAAAATATAGGTATAAGATAAAATAATCCCAGAAAAATAATTAAAACGGCCTTATTACAACCCAAAACCAAATAATAATATTAATAAGATAAAACTTATAAAGAAATAAATCGGCTACTTATTGCAATTAAAAGAAACAGAAACAGAAACAGTAGTGTGGCCATCTCCGAGTCCCTCGCAGCTCCAAACCATCTAAGTTTAGGGATTACTTGCACAGTTAGAAACGAGGTGAGTTTACGAAAACTCAGTGTGTAATCCCAATAACAAACAAACAATGAAATAACTCGGTATCGGACAATGCAGGGCCAAAGCCCTATTTAGTCTTGACATATACTGGGCCGAAGCCTTTCGTTTAACGGTTACTAGGCCGAAGCCTTTTCATAAATCATATCACTGGGCCGAAGCGTTCTCATAAATCATATCACTGGGCCGAAGCCTTTTCATAAATCATATCACTGGGCCGAAGCCTTTATCAGAAACGGTATGGCCCTTAGGCCCATTTCAATATCACATGTAATGTCAATGAATGTATGCAAGCCCATTTCAATATCACATGTAATGTCAATGAATGTATGCAAGCCCATTTGGGGAGACTACTTGACCCACCATCCGCTACTCTCCACTCGTACCAACCAAGCTCTCCATGTGGGGAATAACTCAACCCACCCAACCAAACTCTCCACTTTGGCAAAGATAGTTGCTTTATCATATAACTGGAGGCCTTGCCTCTTTTTAATAACTGGGGCATAAGCCCTTTTCGGTAAACTGGGGCATAAGCCCTTTTCGGTAAACTAGGGCAGAGCCCTTTTAGCACTTCCTCCATCAATATAACCCATATCCCATGCAATATGTCATGTATGCAGAATGTCATGCCCATATTTGAATCAAACAATCATAGTCAAGTCATTCATATCACCAACATATATTCACAATCAAATCCGCAACCACACAAGTCCAAGTCAGTCACTTGCCCACAAGGGCAAAACAGTCATTTTTCATATTATAAGGGTATTTTCGTAATTTTACCAAAAATCAGGGTTTTCCATGTTCATTACATTTGTCAATATTTCTGAGTGTTTAAACAATGATCTTTAACCCACTTATCAAATTCGGGCTTTTGGGCCCAAAACCCCTAATGGGCCCTACGAATGCTGATTTAGCCCAGTAAGCCTGCTTAACCCAAATTTTACAATAATACTAACCGTGTTAACATGCAACTTTTCCAAATTCCATTTTCTATCAATTTTACCCAAATGGGCCCAAAAGCCCATTTGGCCCAATTCCAGCCCATGGAGGCCCAACTTACCATTGTTAACACATTGGAGTTCTTACCTGTTCCATCAATCTAAACACCGACCTTATCGTATTTATCGCATCTATACCCACACGCAACATTACAAGTTCCCAAATGTCGGATTTTAGCATTTCTGCTTCCTCACAGATATTAATCTAAGCTACTACGAGGGTTAGTACACACATTTATGGGTTGAAGTTGAAATGTTTCCATAATCAATCACCTACGATAACCACCACCACCACTCAAACTTAACTAATCCAATATCAATATACGTAAATCCTAAGCACATCAGTCATACGGAACATAAGGGCATATTCGTCATTTTACCATACAAGGGTATTACGGTAATTCTACCCTACAGGGGTATTTCAGTAATTCTACCTTACAGGGGTATTTCGGTAATTCTACCCTACAGGGGTGTTTCGGTAATTCTACCCTACAGGGGTATTTCGGTAATTCTACCCTACAGGGGTATTTCGGTAATTTTACCCTACATGGGTGTTTCGGTAATTCTACCCTACAGGGGTATTTCGGTAATTCTACCCTACAGGGGTATTTCGGTAATTCTACCCTACAGGGGTATTTCGGTAATTTTCATAATCGAGGGTATTTTGGTAATTTTGTAAACCAAGGGTATTTCAGTAACTTTATAAATTGAGGGTAAAACAGCAATTCTGTAAATCAAGGGTAAACGATAATTTTGTAAATCGAGGTAAAACAATAATTCTATAAATCGAGGGTAAAATGGTAATTCTATAAATCGAGGTAAAACGATAATT
The DNA here is from genome assembly GCA_025698465.1 of Gossypium longicalyx. Classification (NCBI taxonomy): domain Eukaryota; kingdom Viridiplantae; phylum Streptophyta; class Magnoliopsida; order Malvales; family Malvaceae; genus Gossypium; species Gossypium longicalyx. The sequence goes on from CM046999.1 coordinate 44,374,518, forward strand.
CAGAAATCGAGGATAAAACAAGAATTCTATAAATCGAGGGTAAAACAAGAATTCAGAATCGAGGATAAAATAGTAATTCTATAAATCGAGGGTAAAACAGTAATCTGTAAATCGAGGATAAAATAGTAATTCTGTAAATCAAGGGTAAAACGGTAATTTTACAAGTTGAGGGCATTTCAGTAATTGGTAAACTAAAGTATTCTAAACATGGATAATAATACGAATGGCCCTAAAGCCCATTCTCGGCCCAAATGGTCCCACACGCTCGTGTGGCCCTTTTAGCCCAAACCTAGCCACAAATATGCGATTCACCTAGCCTAGTCAATATTTACAACACAATCAAACAACTTATTCAATTGGGCCCGTAGGCCCATTGGGCCCACATGGCCCGAAATAGCCATCTAACAACTAGAGTAGTGAGAAATACACACCTGATTGGAGACTGGAGTTAATCCACGCTCCGAGCACTCTTAGCCGACGCCCAACCCAAACGAGCACGCCATAAAGCGAAAGGGATCAGCCAAGAAAAGGTATCTTTACTCTCCTCATGGTTCTCTCTATTTAAAGCTAGCTTCCCATCCACTCTTATGTTAGCTTCCCGATGTGGGATCCCTCCAACATCAGAGTTTAAATTCAACACCAGCTCTTGCCACCCCTTGTTAGCAAAATAAATGCTCTTTGCTTGCCATGGGATTCGAACCCATGCCTCCCCTCAAATGCTCCACACGCCACTTGCCACTAAGCCACAAGGCTTTTTGTGTCACAATCTCTCCAACAATATTCTTAAGGCCTACCTACTACACCTGTGGTTTGATTCACCTTAAACCAAAATTTTTGCTAGAGTCTAGGTTTGAACCCAGGACTTCTCCAACACTTCTCAGCACACTTAACCACTAAAACAAGCCTTCATTAACGAAATTTGCATGCACAACAGAATATTATAAGCTGCCTTCAACCGCTCCCATGCTCAAAGCCCAAAACTTCTAGGCCTAAATTCAGGGTGTTACAGACATAAAACTTTGTTCAAATTTCAATTTTATTTTTATGATTATTGTTAGGATTATTATATTGTTTAGATTTAATTTCAAATTATATCTCTTAAAACATTATTATCTAGAGTTTAAATAGGGACCAACTATGGTTTTTTATGTACTATAAATAGGGGATGGAGTGACATGAATACTCACCCATCACTTCTGTTAAAAACTCTTTCCCCTTAAGGCTCTTAGCCTTTTGTTTCTTTTCCTTTCCAATAAAATTCCATTTCATTAAACTTGTGTTTTTATTCCCAAAAAGCATGAGTAACTAAACTCGTCTACCTAAAGGTTATCAAGATTCCTAAAAAGCAATTCATGAGGCTTAGAACCTGCACTTAACCCTTCTCAACTAGTATTCATCATTTCTCCGCATTTCGGGACTAATGCTTCCGCCCATGTCTTTTCAAAAGTAATCTTTTCATCTTGTGCAAAGGCGGTCGATTTGTATGTTTTGGGAAAGTTGCATAGTTAGTTTACTAACTTATTACGTCAGAGGTTGTCGAACCTAAGAGACGAAATGGCGTGGCATTCGCCATTGAGAAATGATGATCTAGTGTAAGGCGATCCCATAAAAGTGACGGTTGGCTAGAGTTAGGTTCCTATAGATCGTAAGACTATAACCTAAGTGGAGCTAGTGGTCATAGGTGTCCTCCTCCACTATAACTAGCTTATTCAGTCATGAGAAGGATCACCTAAAAGCCTATGTTTGAACCAAAGGAGGATCAACATAACCAGAAGCTGGAATCCTTCAATCAAAAAACCCCATCTTTTCAAATCTGTTTCTTTTTACAATTGCAATTTTAATTTATTTAATTTCAACTCGTCCATATTTCTAATTTTATTTATTTTATTTTCCTAGGTCAGACATTTTTCTTTAACAAGACTGTGCCCAGGATTTCGAGAAGTAAGAAGTTGTAGCGATCTAGTCCTTGAGGATTTGACCCTACTCCCCTTATATTATTTCTTTTCATTATTTAGGGATAGGATATATTTGGTGCATTCAACGACACACTAGTAGAGGATGGAAGCGTTTTAGTAAACCCTTTTAGTGTGTTTGGATGGGTGGAGATGATGTGTAGCAGTTGGATAGGTGGGATTACATTGTATTTGTTTAGTCATTCAAGTGTGTATTGCTGATACATCTGATTTTGATATTTGTGTACTGATTCGCTTATTCGATGTGTATGGATATCATGAATTATTTGAGATTTCTATGTGTTAAGATGTTTGTTTGACACCGCTTATTTACTTTTGTTTTAGAATCACACTTAGTGTTTGTAGCTCACTCCCTTAGTTTTCTATTTTTAGGTAAACCACGTGGTTAGGTCTGGGACTCATTGAATCAGAAAATCTCAGAGTGTGTTGTTCTGGTTTGATTTTAAATGATTTTTCTAAAAAGTGAATTTGATTTGGATCAGCTGGTTTGTAAATAAATTTATAAAGTGTATTGCAGTATGGGATTTCCAATTTCAAATTAGCTTTAATGTTTCCATGCATGAACATTCGGCATAGAGTCTGTTGTTTACTTTGGAAATTGGATGGTTTTAAGTGTTTGGTTTGAAACTTCAATTCCAAGTTTACTAAATCCATTTTGGTTTCAAAGCTGGTACTGAATAATTTAATCTGGATTTAAGATAAATTAAGCATCAATCAAGTTAATGTTGCAAAAAAATCTTAGTAAGGTTTTCTAAAATTTTCTTTATAATACGAGTATGAGAAGTTTTCGAAATATTTTAAGATATCTAAAAGATATTTTGTTTTGAGTCATCTCGATGGCCAATGTGACCTCCAGAATCTGGTTGGAACTTCTAGGTCAGGTTTGAGGGTGTTATAGAAGTGATAAAAAAGATTTTATAGATGTTGGGTCATAGGTTCAATCTCAACATTTACAACTTTTTTTTATTTTTTTGAAATAAAAAAGGATTTATTTTAATAATTTTCTTGATTGAGTTGGTGTCGAGTTGACTCATAACACTAATTCAGTCACTCACTTAAATAATAGTATAGAATGTAACACCCCTAACCTGTCTCCGTCACCAGATTAGGGTTATGGAACAATACCAATCAATCAAAAAACATTTATCATCATAACATTTAAATAAACTAATCTCGTTCAAAACATATCAAACATATGCATTTTGTCCTTAAATCGAGCCTCGAGGCCCTGAAAATAGCTTAGATGCAATCTGGGACAAATTTGAAGCAAAAAAGAAGTTTTAAGAAAAAGTTGCAAAAATTGGAAAATAAGGATCACAAGGCCGTGTGTCATAGCCCAGGCCGTGTAACATTCGAACAAAGGGACACACAACCATGTCCCAGCTTATGTCCTCACCCGTGTAACTCACTGAGTAGGGTTACACGGCCATGTAACTCTCTGAGTTGCCACACACGGCCGTATGCCAGGCCGTGTGCTAGGCCGTGTAACTCACTGACTTGAAACACTAAGAAATTTTCAAATGACAAACGGTCATGTCGCCAGACCATGTGTGTCACACAGCCATGTGACAGCCCGTGTCCAAGGTCGTATGATCACAAAAATTAACTTAAAATCAAGCCATTTACGTGCCAAATCATACTCAATTAACCATTTCATTTTAGCACAAATTCAAGGGATCTAAGTATCATTCAAACACATAAACATGTCATTTCAAGCATCTTAATTCATCTAACCAATATGTCATTCAAAGGCACCACAATTATATCAAAACATCATTTACCAAAACAATTCAACATTTCCATATTTTAAGCAAAAAAACCTAGTCTCCTAACTACCAAATAGCATCACATATGACCATTTGCATATCACCACAATAAACCAACAAGGATTTTATAAACAAGCACTTAAAAGTGACCAAAATGACATAACTTGGTGAGGTGTTAAGGTTCACCAAACAAAAAGCATATACATACCAAATCACCATTAACACATTCATAAGCTAACATTACAAAAGATCTTATACATGTCATTATTAACCTTGGCAAAAATACTCAAAAACTATCGAAACGGTTGCTGGATAGTGTGATAGTTCTCCGAAAATCCTTCTGAATATCTATAAAACAAAGGAAAGTAATTATGTAAGCAACGAATGCTTAGTAAGCTCGAATAAACTTAAACATAACTTACCACTTCGTTAACACAATTCATAGATTAAGCATAAAATCATTACCAATGCCATAAGCTTAGTACAAGCCTATACAACATCATCAAATTCATAAATTAGTAAGCTCGTCCATCATACAAATGAATTCAACCACAAGATAAATAGATTTCCATATATAAACACATCATTTAACTCATCAATGTTTTCATAATATTATGATTTATTCCATTTGCATACTTACCATTTCATTTCCTTTTCTTGCCCGTTGAACCATCTAGAATTACATCAGATACTCGGGAATGCTCACAAATAGTGTGCTTTTAAATATAACCGTAATCTTTCCTTTACAATAATGCTCACACGAGCTGTGAAGTGGGTATGCTCACACGAGCTGTGGGTTGAAACGTAAGCTACACGATGCTTCTCACATGAGCTGTGGAGAATCCACAACAAATGTAGGACCTCAGCTATCAGTAGGACATTCAAGACTAGCACCCGAAATATGAAATCCCTAATGACATGTCATTTGTATCCTAAGAATTCCTAATGTTCAAACGGGATTTGTTATCTGTCAATTATCTGTACATCGATACATTTACAAGTTTAAGTTCATTTATATTACAAAACATGGGAAATAATAAATTTAACTAGCATTAATATGATCATAGTTCATACGAACTGGCCTCGATAACTAGGGTCGTAGTAGTAGAGTCGAATTAATCTGAAGCTTTAGCTTTTCCTCGATTCCAGTTCGATCGTGGTTTATCTTGATCTAAATAGATAATTTCAATCAATTAAGTACTTCTAATATTCAATTTAATCCATATTTCATATTTATGCAAAATTATGAAATTACCCCAAACATTTTAACTTTTTATAATTTAGTCCTTAAACTCATAACTTGAATATTACTCATTTTAACGTAAATCCAAATTAACCAATGTTACAAAGGACCTTGAAACAACCTATTATTACCAATGTTTCACAAGAAAACTCATAGATTTACACTTTTAACAATTTAATCCCTAATTGTCATTTTCACCAAAAAATCACTTAACAAAACATGTTTATTTTAACAACCAAGATTAATAATCTATCAAATAACTTCAAAAAACATTCAAAAAATCTATGGCAAGTCCCTCAACCTTTAACAATTTTGCAAATTAACCTTTGGGCTAGCTAGATTAAGCTAAAACGAACTCAAAAACATAAAAATTATTAAAAACACGATCGAAATCACATACCATGCAACCACCTATGCTAGTCGAACCTTCAAACCCTAAAATGGCTATTTCTTTCTTCAATTTTTGGTGGAGATTAAGTGAGGAAGATGAAACAAATTTGTTTTACAAATTTAACCTTTAAAAACTATCAAAATTTCATTAAAACCTAACCATGTACATCCACTAACATATAACATGTTATAATTACCATATAAGTCCATTAGCTTTCCTTTCCATAACCATTTCGCCCTTTTAACAAATAGAATTTAACTTTTACATCTTTTATGATTTAGTCATTTTTACCTAATAAACCATTTAAACCTCAAAATTTCTTAATGAAACTTTAATACGACCGTAATATAATCCTATAGACATTAAATAAATATTAAAATAATAATTCACTCATTGAAATTGTGGTCCCAAAACTACTGTTTCTGACACCACTGAAAACAGGTTGTTACAGATAATGTTTAAAATAATTTAAACCGAGTTAGAATATTTTCCTCCAATTTTTTATTTAAATCTCCTTTCTAACTTCTTTTTATTTATATTTTAAACTTTTTTTTCTTATTTTTTAACCTCAATTTTTCTTGATTGTCACCTTCTTGTTAGTCTTAACCACAACTGCCTTGGTTGAGCATTCACCAACTTCATTTTGACTAAATGTTTTCACAAACAGAGTTGGACTCTCTATGACACCTTTACCTTTGTTGAAAAAACCTAGTCACCTAGTCCACCTCTTCTAGGTTCTCTTTTACTAAATGATAGAATTTCATCTAAATTACTACTCCCAGCATTGAACTTCTCCAAGACAAATTTAGTTTCAGCCAACTCCTTCTTGGTATTGATAAGATTTTCAAGATCCTCGGTCAACAAAGACTCAATAGCTTCAATTTGCTTGATTTCCATCATGTTTTAGTCCTTTAGTTGAGCATTCTCTTGGAACAACTAAGTGTTCGAATTATATACTTGTTCACATTTACTCAACATAATCTTGTGAGTGTTTGGGAACTCTCTATCTGAACCTTCATTAGAGTTATTATATGTGTCACCCTCAGAACCAAACAACACACTTGAAGTAAAAGTAATGAAAATTTTCACTTGATCCTCATCAAAATTTGAATTGCTAGAAATCCCTTTATCACTCCATGATGCACACAACACCCTTTTTTTCTTCTTAAAAGTGTTAGTATACTCTACCTGGATATGTCCATAGCCAAGACATTCATGACATTAGATGCCTTTCTCCTTGTCTATTTCATTATAATACTTGACAAAAACACCTTTGCTCTTGTTCTTAGGGGTGTTCTTTGATGTCTCAAACTTCTTGAACCTCCTATCTATCTTCTTAAAAGCCTTGTTGAAGTTTTGAGGAGATATAGCAATTTGCTCTTGCAACTCTTCTATAGCAGAGACATTTGGAGTTGACACTTCATCAACAACTTAGATTGCAATGCTCCTTTCTCCCTTAAACTTAACCTTCTTGGAGTCATTTTTTGTTTAGCTCAAAAGTTTGAAGGGATCCTATTAACTCATCAATTTTTAAGCTCTCTAGATCTTTAGCCTCCATAATGGCAGTCACTTTGATAGAAAATCTTTCAAGCAATGATCTTAAAACCTTCCTTACCAGTTTAGAGTTAGAACACTCCTCACCAAGAGCAAATGTCTAATTGGATAGGTCACACAACTTGGCATAAAACTCATCAATTGTCTTAAAATCTTTCCTTCTCAAGGTCTCGAATTTTATGGTCAACATCTGTATTTTAGATTGCTTAACAATATTAGTTCCCTCATGAGAAGTTTGGAGGATTTCCCAAGCTTCCTTTTCCATAATGCACTTTGAAATCTATTTGAACTCTTCCATGTCAATGCCATAGAATATGGCATACAAGGCCCTAGAGTTAGCATTTGCAACTCTTTCTTATTCAGTAGCCTATTGAACCTTAGGCTTAGGATCCTTTCCAGCATCAGTATTAATTGTAGGAACCAGCCAGCCAATGAGAACAGATCTTCATACCTTTTCATCGACAAACTTAATGTAAGCTTTCATTCTAACCTTGTAACACCCTTCACCCGTATCCCTCACCGGAACAGGCTTCGAGGTGCTACCAGATTTAAACTCAACGATTTATATAAAACCAGGCCGTAAAAATTTTTTTGATCAATTTTAAACTTTTCATACACACGTATATTATCCTATAATCAGGCTTACAAGGCCCCAAAACATTCATGAGGCATTATTAAATATTTACCAATATCTTAGTCTTGTATCATTTACTTACTCAACAATAAATCACAATTCAAATTCTAAATATACATGCTATAAATTACATCACAGGAGATAATAACATACAAGCATATGAATAATCAAACTACCTAATAATAAGCCAAAGTCTTTGGCTTAATCATAATATTACATACTCAACTTTACAACCCTATACATGCCATAGGCTCAAAGTACTTGAAATCACTTACACCAATAGCGATAGATTGACAGTGTGATAATATCTCCGACGAACTCCAACCCGAACTAACCTGGCAACCCTAGGGAATATGGGAAAGAAAAGAGGAGTAAGCTTTACGCTTAGTAAGTTCATAAGAAAACAATAAGAAACTCATTAACAAGTTTTATCAATGTTTACAACATAATCACAAATTCACTACAAGTTGTCTTCCTGAGCAACAGTCACTAAATTATTTATAACTGGAGCTACGAAACTCCAAATCAATTGCCGTTAATTTTCCCTGAAAATAGACTCATATATCTTCCATCCATAAAATTTTTAGAATTTTTGGTTTGGCTAATCAATACCAGATTTTTCTTAAAGTTTCCCCTGTTTCACTGTTTGACTAATCTAACCACTCTTCTCTATCAAATTTCTCATTGTAGAGAATTCAAAATATGTTCTCGTTGATTTCATTTGAAACTAGACTCATTAAGGAGTCTAAGCATATAAATTTTATCTTATAACCATTTTTGTACAAATTATAATGATTTTCTAAAAAAACAGAACAGGGGACCCCAAAGTCATTTGACTCTGTACCCCGCCACTTCAAATATCTCATTATCAGAAATTCTTTTTCTTACACGGTTTCTTTTATAAGAAACTAGACTCATTAAGCTTTAATTACATAATTTATTCGCTTCTAACTAAACTCTCACAATTTATGGTGATTTTCCAAAAATCACATTACTACTGCTGTCCTAAGCAGATTTATTACAAATTTACTCTTTCACACATTCTTTGCATTCACATTATTTAAACATGTATATCACCAATCAATTTCATCACATATCTATAATTTCACTTAAGCATAATCTCAATACAATACATCATGCTCAATGATTAGCACACAACCGTTCAAATTAGCAGTTATAAGATGGTTTCGCACATAGCCCACCCTTACCGATAATTTACGATGGTTTTACCCTTACTCACATATATGACATAGGCATTTAAATACTTCAGTGTCAACTTTAATTCAACCATTGTACCATTTCATAACCACAGTTACTTTCGTCATTCATATCTAAATGGTATTTCACATAATTCATATAGCCTTTCACCATGACCGAATACACACATACACATATGACATTTTCACCTATGCTTCTCATTTCACATTCATGATTCAATTCCAATCGATCTAACATGCGTAAGTATATATCACATACCTGGCCAACTTACTGTATTGAACGAATTCAATTGCCGATTTAACACAAAGTCTCATAGTCTTAGACTTTTATCAAATCACCGGCATTTAGCCTGCTAAGTTTTAAACTCGAATTCATCACCGCACGAAGCTCGCTAGACTTTAAGTCTCAACTCATTCACCGGCATTTCGCCGCTAGGCTTGAAGCCCGATATCATTTCACCGGCATTATAGCCTGCTAGGCACGAAGCCCGATATTATCTCACGGCATTATAGCTCACTAGGCCCAAGCCCGAATATCACATTTCGATAAACAATTCACTGTTCTTTCATACTTTCATAATTTATACTTCAATTACGTATAACTGAAATACATATCTATGAACAAAGATTTTCATCCTTTCAACCACATAGGGTTTAATTTCCACATTGGAACACATATCTTAGTACATCATTTAATAGTATCAAAGTCGACTAGATATGCTAGTCACATACGGCTCATAACCTTAATTTAATATTCATTCAACACAAAGAACATATGTATATATATATACAATCAAACATCTTCTTAATTATGATTATTCAACTCTTAAGCATATAATATGATCAAACACAAACACTTAAGAACTTACCTTGGATTTTATCGAATAACTATGGATTGACTAATCGACTAGTTTCGCTTTCCCTTTATCCAAAATTGGCTCCTTATGCTCTTGAGCTTGGATTAAACAAATTTAACTTATTGTTAATCAACTAATCAAGCATTGTATTATGAGTATATTCGGCTTTCACACATATTAAACATAGTAATAATCATGCACATTATAATCAAAGTGCAATTAATCCCATACACAAAAAATGTACGACACTTCATTTCCATCTACTTATATACACGTATCCCATAAGACCATTTCATACTTTCTATCACCTAAATAAACCAAAAATTTTCCAATTAATTTCTTAAGTCCACATTCGGCATCTATATCCACAATAACACATTAGCCGATTACTATAAATCATATAATTCAACTTTCAATAATCTCACTTAACAAAACTTATTAATCTAACATCAAAGATTTATTTCCTATCATTAAACATCAAGATACTCAAACATTCAATAATGGCATCATCCAAATACTTTAACAATTTTAAAATTAGAGGTACGGGCTAGCTAGATTACGAAGCAACGATCTCAAAAATGTAAAAATCACTAAAAACCGAGTCAAAATGGACTTACCAATTTAACATGCAATGGCCGAATACTTTGAAGCTTCAATGGCTTCTTTTTCTTTTAACTTTCGGCAATAGATGATGAGAATGAAGCCAAATTTTTTATTTTGTTTTATTTATTAAAACACTTATTAGCTATTTTACAATACTAACCTTCAAAAACATTTAAAACTACTCCAACTACCCTTCCACTATCATCCATTAACACAAAAATGGCCTAGTATTCTTATAAAGACTTTCACTTTAATAAACCATAGCTATTAGACACCTTAATTAATAGCACACAAGTTTTAAACTTTACGCGATTTAGTCCTTTTTGCTTAATTAACTATCGAAATGATAAAATTTTTCAACGAAACTTTAATACCATCTTATTGCCACTCTGTAAATATTTATAAAAATATTTACGACTGGGTTTATAGAAACGAGGTTCCGATACCTCATTTTCTAAACCCACTTGACCTTAAGGTCATACCACTTGAACTTAATAAATCGCTTATAAAACGAAAATCACAGTATCAAAAACATTTTTAAAATCACAATTAACTCGTAAATATTAAATATAATATTTACAAAACTAGTCACCAGATTTAGTGGCCCCGAAACTACTATTCCGATTAACCCTAAAAACAGGCTGTTACAAACCTTCCAAGAGGTATAATTGTCATTCTCAAGCATAGGGGGACGAGTAATCAATAAACCTTCAATTATTATCAAAAAGCAACACCAGGATTCGCCATTAAATACTTTAAGTGTCTGCTCTAATACCAATTCTTGCTACCTTACGTTACTTATTTGCTTAACACAACAACTACAATGGAAGTGCTAAACTGCAGTGATCTCTACAACATGACATTGCGAAACTATGCAAACAAAATAATAAATAACACCAATGTTTTTTTACGCAATTCGGTTTCCTTACGTCTACGATGTTGGAAAAATTCAGTTTGAAATCAATTTTCTTGCATGGTGAAAAATTAAAATTTTGAAAAATGAGTCGGTTTGTGATATTTATAGTAATAAACCCTAAATCGAATACGCACCTATTTTCTCAGATAAACAAATACTTGTCATTCTCGGCTTTCAACCAAATGACCTTTTCCGCTATTTTTGTACTACGAACTGCTTCGAGTGTGGGCTCGAACAATTTGAATCAAAATACAGAACTAGAAATAATTTTCTTTGTTTAAGTGTGAAAACAAAAATTCTCTTCTCAAATAGAAACCGACTAAAATTGTTATTTCAAAAAATATATTTAATAGTTGAGAATAAATTCTCTCTACTTTTGGGCAGAATAACAATATCTTAGAGTTGTATAAATAGGCATACCGGTGCAATCTATTTATAGGAAGAGGAGGTAGAACCTTTTTGAATTGTAGAAATTTATTTCAATTAGAAAAACGAACTCCTAATCTATCTAGGAGTATAGGTGGTAGCAACCCTACTTAATAATAATAGGGTTTGTCGTCCCCCTCATTAACATGAGGGGCTTTTAGGCCTCTCTCATATTTGGTCCGATTACAAGTACTTCTTGGGCTCTTAACCCAATACTTTATAATTTAATCCAACCCGATATTTATTTTTCTATTTCCCAAAATAAACATCTTAATATTTTTCCAATTAAATAATCATCTCAACCCAATTCTAATTCCGTTAAAATCATTATGGCTTTACTGTAAAAGAATCTATGAGAAAATATATGTAATATTTCTACATTCAACAGTTCACTATAACCAAATGATTTATTTCCATTTTCTAACTTCATTTAATTTGAAAAACATAAATTTCTTTCTAAGTCATTTTTATTTTTCATTTTGGAGAAAACCACATTCATTTTCAAATGATTTCTTTTCTCCATTTTTATTTTGGAGAAAACCATAATCATTCCAAATGTTTCCCACTTCTCCATTTTTATCTTTTCTATTCATTTATGTTCATTTTTTGGTGCCAATGAGGTAGCGGAGGGATCGATTGGACATATGCGATTGAGGCTAAATTGATTTATAATTAGGTTCTAGCATTTTGCCTATTAATTATAAACTCATTTAGTCACAAAGTCATTCCACTATAGTATTATGACTGGGCTCCCCCCAATGACATACCATTACGAAAGTAACTCAATCAGTGTTCGTCCAATAACCTTATCATAAGTGTGTTACCCTCATAGGATAAACTTAATCTCTTTGGGACAATATCCGTTCTCTCAATATGATCCTGTTTTATCTTATGTAACCATTACATCTTCCTTCATGAAAAGTCAATTACTATTAAATAATAATCAAGTCATTCATCACAAAGACGAATGATCCGTGGTCACGTTTACTTTTCATCAACCATGTAATGCTAATGAAAGGATTTCATTTACTCATGTTTCGAGCTATGAATTCCACTATTGTGAATGGCGTTACATATTGCAGAAGTTGTATACCAAACGCACTAGTTTCCCCCATTTTTTTATCTATTTGAGCTCAGGCTTTTCTTATATCAAAGTATAAAAGTCATGCATACTTAGTCCATCATCCACTCAAGATTTAGGTATGTCACACTATGAACATCACAAGTAAATAAATCCATAAACGAATTTAGGATCTATTTTTCTTGGATCTTGTCCGATATACTATCAATCTAGTCAGTCACATTTGTCTCTATCTTCTGGGAGTCATCCACTCCGATGCCCAATATAAAGCATCTCCCCAATTGGATTTGATAGATAGCATATTAGTTTTTCAATTGGCTTGCTCATTTCCAATTAGACTAAGGATATGTTCAGGTTCGTTTACTAATATAAGTTGTCTTTTGGTATTATAATTTGACTACGTAATATCGCTTAGTAATAGTTTAAACATTAGACAATCATTGAGCAACATTTGCATCTATTTTGCTTTGCGTGTAAAAATCATATGAGGACAATTATACAAAATATATTAATGTAATAAATGAATTTTTTATTAACCAATCTATTCAAAAAAATTACGTTTACAAACAAATATACTACACTAGGGACACTAGATCCTACATATGAAGCCTAGCTCAGTGAGTAATTCTACTGTCTTTTATCACGAATACAACAAGTGGTTCACACAATATCACTCTCCAAATATAGAGATCTCAAATTTTACCTAAAGACTAGAACACTCACTTTAAAATCATTCCCTTGAGAACTTGTGCAGTAAACACTTAACAGTGTTTACAATCACAATTTGCGCTCTCTCACAAATCAATTCCTCAATGAACAAATTAGAATTCACTCAATCAATTCTTGTTACATAACCTAAACAAGCTTCAAGCATATATTAATTTTGGCTTGCTAACATAGAATCTAAATGAATACAAAATAACTTTTTAAAATAGCTATTAAAATCTCAATAATCACAATATAATCAATCGAAGATCTGATTTCCAAAACAACTACATAGTCTTCATCGATTCTCCATGTTCTAAAGGCTGGTTTGATTCACTCAAATCTAATCTAATCTTTAGATTATTGAAGATTGGCTTCCATAGATGGACTAAAGTATCTTCAATAAACAACACATAACCAAATCCAAAGATTTTTTTTTTCATTTAATTGGCAAATCAAATAAGGCAAGTATTAAAACTACTTTAGTGGCAGTTTGCAGTTGGCACTAGGGGTGAGCAAAACTCGATTCGATTAAAAAATTAAAAAAAATCAAATTTCGGGTTAATTGAATCGAGTTATTCGAATTATCCGAGTCAACTTGATTCGAGTTTTGAGTTCGAGTCGAGTTGAATTTCATAATTCGAATAACTTAAAGAATTTGAATAACAGATTGGTGTAAATATCCTTTTGGTCCCTATCAACTTTGAAAACAAGCAAATTGGTCTCTCTCAACAATAATTATAAAAAAAAATTCAAAATAATTTTCAAAAATTCAAAATAGTTTTTAAAATTCAAAATATTTATAAAAATTTCAAAATTTATATTTTTAAAAAATTTAAAAAATTCTATAAAATATATAAAACAAAGTTAAAATTTTAAAAATTTTCTAAAATAATAATATTGGGAGCTAATTAATGATTCAAATTTATTACTCAAGTTTTTTTTTTTTTTTACTTTGAAAAAATTTCAAATATATATAGTTTCAAATTTATGTGCTCTAATATGGAATTAGTTATACTGTAACAATATTTTTATTTGACATGTTTAAATTTTTTTAATTTAACTCGAAAAAATTCACTCAATTCGACTCGATTCGAATTTCATTTCACTCGACTCAAATAAAAAAAAATTCAAATTGAGTTAGGATAATAAAATAGGACTCTTGAACTCAAAATTTTTTCACTCGATTCAATCAAACAATAACCCCTAGTTGGCACTACTAATAGTTTTTAATAATTTAATAATTTCTTATAAATCTTTATTTTTAGATAATTTTCTATATTTTTATAAAATTTAAAATAATTATATGAAATAATTTTTTTATATTTTTTAAATACCATATTATTATAAGATACACAAACACATTACATATTAGTATTTAGTTGTTTCTAGATTTATATCTATATATTGGATGTAATGTAGGTGTGTTTTTTTTTTTTTTTTTTTTTTTTTTTTTTAAAACACAATCCTGCACATAGTCTATATACTTTTACCAAAAAGAAGATTAAGTGTGATTCTAGAATTTGGTGGCTGTCCATTCGTCCGTCATTTCCAAAAGTGACCGACTTTACCAAGTAAAATCCAAATAGTTACGTATGGCTTTATCACATTTAGACGATTCTCCACTTTTTTTCAGATCCCCGAACTTTGTTGAACAAAATCATCTTCGAGAAACTCAAAATTAAAATGTGAACTTTTGCAAATCCCGAAGCGTTTTCGAATGTCAGTCAGTAACTCCTGAATCTTTCCCACACGTCAAACATTCCAAGAAATAGACCCAAAAATAAATAATAATAATAATAATTTCATCCTAAGAGCTTTTAATACTAATCTCTTTTTTTAAAAATTTAAATTTTTGCTTCTTTTCCAAACTTAAACGTCTCATCTACCTATCTGAAGAAAACATTTTCTTTCATATTCCTTTCTCTTTCCTTCTCCAAACCCATTGTTTTAAAACATAAAATATACTTCTTAAATTGGAATTTGAAAAGAAAATTACGAAATCGATATACGTTGATCTGATAAAATCAAATCCGTGAACATTTCAAATAGATTGAACATGTGTGGACTATAGATTGGATCCAAATCCCAACAAAAAAAAAATTACAGTTTTAATCCTATAAGGGCAGATCTGCATGTAATTTCAATTCAAATGTAAAAGGAAATTAAAGCTGATATATATATATATCTATATTCATGTACATGATGATAGGCACCTTTTTTTAGAGGAAGAAGCATGAAAACCAGCTTTGAAAAACGCATCAACTTCTTCACTGTTAACGATCTCGAAGAAGTTGAAATTTTGAAACAACTTTCTTTTGCATGAAACAGAAGCTGTTCTCTTAGGTTTTGTTGGTGCCGCTGGACATGACAAAACTGGTGGGATCTTGTTTTCGTCTGAGGTTGGTGTCGCACAGAACTCCACGCTGTTGTTTCCGTTCTTGTTTACTTGTTCAATTCCGGTGCCATTTTCATCAGAAGATTGAATAATTTTGAGTTTGGGTAATTTTTTTTTCAATGAATCTTGGAACAATTCAAGATCTGTAGACATCGTGGAAGGAAAAAGATGAATCTTTTGCTGGTTTGATTTTAAAAATAAAATAATAGATTGAAAACTAAGAGAGAAGAAAAGAAAGACGTGAAAGGGAGGATAAGTGAAATGGTTGGGGTGTTGCCTTCTTTTAATATTCTTCTCAGCTTCTCAATAAAATATTTTAATTTATTTCAAATTTTTTATTGATTATAAAAATATGTAAATATTAATATTAAAATATATTTTTTATTATTTAGTGTTTTTTGAATAGTGAAGGGGATGTTCAGGATTACTCCAACATGATTTAAATAAACTTTTTTTATATTTATGTAATTTTTAAAGTTTTAACTTTAAATTAAATTGAATATCATATATTCATTAAAAACAAGTATTATATACATCTTTTAGTGATTTATATATTTATGCTGTTTTTTTTTTCTTGCCATGTTTTTTTATTTTTTTTCCTATTGTTTAATTACATTGATATTAGGAGATTCGTGTAAATTTTAGTAGTTTTATATCTTCCTGTCACATTTATACGGTTAATATTTTAACAATTCAATTGTTGAATTTATCAACATATTTATGTTTTTCATACATGTAAAATTTTAAATCAATATAATATTTCTATCATGTTAATCCAAAATATTGTCTATATTAATATATATTTAACGATTGAAATTTTTTACTTAAAATGAATATTTATAAATTTTTAATTTATGTCAAATTTGATATTCATGGTCTACATGAATAGAGCACAAAATATAACAATTGTATTGTTAAAACATTAATCATATAACAACTTATGAAAAAGTATAAAACCACTTAAATTTTTATACCCATGTAAATAGATCTCTCTCTAAGACTAATATGATCAAATTATAATAAATTATACCTTAATCTCAACTTGAGAAAATAGTAAAAATTATTTTAAAAAATAACTCGATTGTCAACACAAAACTCTATATTTATACTATAAATAAAGTGTTTGATTAAATTTACATAAATTAACCCCAAATTCATATAACAAAAGTAATATATAAATACGGTTATATAAATAATTAAAAATTTTAAATTAAAAAAAAAACTACCTCTCTTTATACTTCAACAATTAAAAATTTAAAATCTCATTTTCCCAACAAAACCAAAATCTCATTACTAAAATTATTTACAGTTTTATCATTTTACCAATAATTATTATTTTTTTTAAAAACTATTGATTAAATATTTTTATTTTTTATTTCTTTCACCCACATAATGACGTACCATAGTACTAGTATTTATGTTTTTGTTTAATATTCTTACTATAAAAAGTCTTTTGAGTGACCAAGGCATATTTTTGTGTTGCGAATAAACTCATTTAAATTTTTCTATATTTTTGTATTTTTAAAAATTATTATATTTTTATCTAATACACACTTCTTTTACGACCATATTATTTTTTCCCTTTTTATTAATTTTTAAATATAAACTACTTGATGTATTTTTTATATTTATTTTATAATGTAATATGCTTAACGTTTCATATAATAAAAATTACTGTTACAATATGTAAATAATTCACATGTTTTCAATACTCAGTAAGGTGGTTAGGCAGTTGTCAAAATTAGTTGTATTGTTAAGGGTTGTTAGCAGCAACAATTAGATCTCTCTACATTGTATATAAACTATGTCTTTGTACTGAAGAAAGTAGCTAAGAAATATAGCGTATTACCTTCAGATATCTCTCTGTTAGAATTTGTTTAGTTTCTATCATGGTATCAGTCGCTCGGTGATCTTGGGCATGGCTATCATGCATTCTCCTGATTCGGATTCTGTTGAGCCAAGTGGCTCGGTGTTCACCGGAGATCGGATCGTCACCTCCTTTCCTCGACATGATGTTATTAAGCTTGACGAGGGTACGTTCATTCAGTGGCAACAGCAGGTACATTTTGTCCTTACTGGCTATGATTTGCTCGGGTTTCTTGATGGAACATTGGCTGCTCTGGCGTGGTTTGTTCCATCCTCCGATGGTAATCTTGTTGCCAATCCAACTCCTTCGATCTTCATCCAACAAGATAATCTTCTCACCTCATGGTTATTGTCGATGATTAGTTCGTCGTTTTTGTCCTCTTTCACGGACGTTCGATCTGCTTGTGATGTATGGATGATGGCGAGTAGTTTGTTTGCGGCCGACACCAGCGCGAAGTAGTCGCAACTTCGTGACGAACTGCATTCTCTCAAGAAAGGTAGTCTTTCCATCCGTGCTTGTAACACCCCTAACCCGTATCCGTCGCCGAAACAGGGTTACAGAGTGTTACCAGTACATACAGAACATTTACAGATTAATCGAAACATTACTATTCACTTTCTGAGATCATATATATATAACGACCTTTATTTGGGCCTTCGAAGCCCAACATGAACATTAAAATCAAGTCGGAGCTCAACTGATTTCTCATAAAATTTTTCGCTTAATTTTTTTTTTAAATTTACTTGTGAACAGTACCCACACGCCCGTGTGATTAGGCCGTGTGGCTTGGGACATGCCCGTGTCCCTTGTCCGTGGAGCTTTTTGTTTATGACATCATCATCAGTTTAGGGGCACACGGCCACATTGCACGCCCATGTCCTAAAGTCGTGTTCTATATACGGCTGAGACAGATGGCCGTGTCTCTGCCCGTGTGGTCAATATCTAAGCTATTTTCCAAGCCTTGGTCAACCTTAATCTCTTACACACTTATACAAAATCAAAAGCATATAACATAGTATTCATTTAATGATTAAACATTCTCAATTAAACTACAAACATAGCATTTGTATGTCATCATACATGTGTCTCTCATACTCATTTTACCTTGTCTATTATGGTACCACTTATACTTTTATACCATGATTATCATCTTACCAAATATTTTCAGCTTAATCATCAAGCATTCATATTTAAAGCTAGATCATATCTTTATAAAATACCACATTTCAGATGCACGGAATAAAATACTTCCCTTAGACATTTCAATCCAACTTCATACCCAACAAGCATCATATTGAAACTAGTCATATATATACATGTCATGATATGTATCATTCTCATACTGTTTTCTTATAAACATATATCATTTGTTTTCCTCCTCCTCCTCTCCATTCCACATCCTTAATGTATATAAAATTCTTGTAAGTACAATTTCACAATTTACTTATTAATGCTCACATCAAGCTGTTCACACGAGTCATAGTCACTCAATTATTTAAAATTCGAGCTACAGAGATCCAAATTAAGATCCGTAAATTTTCCCTGAAATAGACTCACATATCATTCCACCATAAAATTTTCAGAATTTTTGGTTTAGCCAATTGGTACAGTTTATTCATTTAAATTTCTCCTGTTTCACTATCCAACAGTTTTGACCTCTCTTCACTAAAAATTAATTATATCACAGTACAGAACTCGGATAATGTTCCCGTTGATTTCTATTGAAAATAGACTTATTAAGGATTCTAAGCATATAAATTTGAGCCTATAATTAATTTTCTCCAATTTTTGGTGATTTTCCAAAGTCAAAACAGGGGAACCCAAATTCATTCTAACCTTATCTCATAAAATTCATTATATCTCATAATTTACAATTCAATTGCTTACACTGTTTCTTCTATGAGAAACTAGACTCAATAAGCTTTAATTTCATATATTATTCATCCTCTAATTCGATTTTTACAATTTATGGTGATTTTTCAAAGTCAACCTACTGCTGTTGTCCAAAACTGTTTTAGTTCAAGATGTTTATTACCATTTTTCCTCTAAATTTCACAGGTCATACAATTCAGTCCTTGCTCAATTAGCCCATCTATTAAGCTAATTTTTCTCAATTAACATTTTATTCCATCATTCTAAAGTATTACACAACCTTTGAAAATCAGAATTTTAACACTAAACCTTAATTCACAACTTTTTCACAATTAGGTCCTAAAATCAATTTCTATTGAAATTACTTGATAAAATCATCAAACAACAAAATCAAAGCTTCAAATCCATTTTATTTCATCATAAACAGCCAAAAATTATCATTTATAGCTTTTAATTTTGTTCATAAAATCAAAAACTAAAGAATTAAACACTTGGACCTAATTGTAAAAGTCACAAAAACATAAAAATCTCAAAGAAAAGGGTAAGAATTGAACTCACATATGTCGAAGTATGAAAAACCAGCAGCTTTCAGACTTCCCATGGTGTTTTTGCTGAAGAAAAATGATGATATCTCTAGATTTTTCAAATTTGTCTTGTTTTATATGTTTAATTTGCAAAATTTCCCATCTTGCCCTTGTTTCTCCTTGTCTTTTTTTGCTGATTTTCTTGCCCAACCGTTCAGCCCATACAATTTGGGTCCAATTGCTTTTTAAATCCCTCCTTTTTAATCACTTAAACTATTTAATCACAATTTAATAAATTTTGCACTATTTTCGATTTAGTCCTTTTCAATTAATTGACTAACCAAACGTTAAAATTTTCTAATGAAACTTTAATACTAACTTAATAACACTCCATAAATATTTATAAAAATATTTATGGCTCGGTTTATGAATCCGAGATCTCGATACCTCGTTTTCAACCCAATTTACCTGATTAATTCTTTTAAAGTCGCAAAATTCACTAATTAAAAATAATTCTTTTAAGTTCGCGCTTGGCCTATAATTATTATTTGTTAAAATTTCTAAACTTACTCGTCGGATTTAGTGATCTCAAATCACTATTTCCGACACCACTGAAAAATTTGGCTGTTACAGTGCTTATGTTGATAAAATCAAAGGTCTGTGTGCTCTTCTTGCAGCATTTGGTTCTCAGATCTCGGAGGCTGAGAAGACGGCAGTTTTGCTCGCAAGCGTGTCGTCTGAGTTTGATGCCATCATGTCTTCTGTCTCTCTCTCCTTCGGTCCATTGCCTTTTCAACGTCTAGTCGATGCACTTATTGAATGTGAGGCTTGTCAGATGCGATCTGTCTCAGACGTACTGGTTGTTGAGAATTTTATGGACAGATCTTCATCACCGATGGTGGATGGTTATTCACGAGGTGGTCGACCTCCTGTTCGTGGTCGTGGCCGAGGTTTTCGCTCCCGGATCCAGTGCCAGATCTATGGTCGCTATGGTCACATTGCGCAACGCTACTACTATCGGTACCACCGTGACGAGAAGCAACTAGGTGTTGCTCCGATGGCGCCTCAAGGCGGGTCTGCTTCTGGGATGAATAAAGAAACATGGCCTAGTCAAAATTGGGTGAATAATGGTCAAAATTGGATGGGGACACCTAAAGACGTTGCTGTGCGTCAGTATAATCAGCCGAATGTGGGGGTTGTTCCAACACGTGGGCTTCATGCTAGAAATATGCCAGCTGGGCCACATCCGTTTGTTGTACATGGTAGTCGGTCTACTGATCATGGGCTCAATGTGGCTTATGGACCGGTTGGGCGCACCGTTGCAAATAATGTTGAGCGTTCTATGGGGCCGCATTATGGTGACAATGACTTGGGCTATTCCTATGGTGCTAGGACATGTGGCCCAATAGGTGTTGATCAGTCTTTTGGGCCTAGTGGATCAGTTAGGCCTCGTATTAGTGATGGTTCAAATTTTTTTGGTCCAATTGCTAATTGTGTTCATTTTTCTGAAGTTCCATGGCGAATAAAATCGCGAGCCCGTGTTTTTGATGTTGAGTCATCTCAATATAACTCGTCTCAATTTGTTGGAATACCTAGGCTTCCTGAGTTTCATGCATCTGATTTTTCTGATGCCACGGCATATGACTCCAATTTTAATAGTACTGATTCCTATGTTCCGTTGCCGATAGGAAGCACATCCTGGTGCCCAGATTCAGGGGCTACTCATCATGTGTGTCAGAATGCTTTTGATCTACGTGCCTCCTTTCTTTATACAGGTGACGCCTCTCTCTTAATGGGTAATGGGGTTTCATCTAAGATTTCATCCATTGGGGGTACTATTTTACCTACAAAGAAGAAATTGCTACATCTATCAAATGTCTTGTGTGTACCCAGGATCCGAAAAAACTTACTATCTGTGTCTAAATTTGCTACTGACAACAATGTTTTTTTTTTTTGAATTTCACCCCTCTTATTGTATGATTAAGGACATTCATATAACACCCCCTAACCCCGAACCGTCACATATCAGACATTACCGGACATATCAGACAACTTACGAATAATTCACAAATAAAATAACATTCATAGTATAATTTAATAACTAAGTCTTTATAATGAACTTTCGAAGTCTAAACATGTATTAAAAGTGAAACGAGACTCATTCAAGTACTCTGAAATTTTATTTTTATAAATTTCTACAGCATTTCTGCTTATTTTTACATAAAACCCCCTGCAATTAAAATCGTATCCATTTCAAACATAACCAATTCAACCAACTCATTTCACATACTCATTTTCTATTCTAAATACTTTCTAATCAAACTCAATCAATATAATATCAATTTAAATTTATCAATATACTAATTAAATTAAAATGGATAAACTTCTTTCATTATAATTCTTAGACTTGTATTACTAACGTTTTTAACCATTTATATTCAAAACATAATAACCTTTATACACATCCTATGTACATGCCACATTACCAAAAGAAATTATGCATCACCAAAAGTTTGCTGAAGTCGGGTCTAGCTTTGGATGCTGGTTCAATACTTGACATCTACAACTTGCGCACAGAAACAACTGTACGCTGAGTATGCATATACTCAATGGTATCACTATAATTCAATTTATAAATAAATACATTAAATCTCAAATGTACTTTTACATTTCAATTATCAACACTTAATGAACAATTCAATCTTTTTAGGTTATCATTTGATTATATATATACCATTCTTATTTCTTTATTTCAATTATCACCTTTCACATATGCATCTCATCCAAATCTAGTTTTATCAGTAAATTTATTTCATTTGTCCCTATTAACTTGACTCGGACTCGACGGATACACGGATTCCAACCAACACATCAGTATGGCACATTGTGCCTTAACGATCTGCACACATACCTAAAGTAACGTAGCGATCTGATGAATAGTAATGATATTCAACACACAAAGTGTTGAATGCATAACGAATCTAACGATAACGATTTGACACACAAAGTGTCGAATCGATGCTGATAACGATGAGTCGGCACATAAGTGCTCGATCGATAGTTTCAAAAAACCCATACTATTTCATATCCTATGGCATGCCAACTATATCCGACTAGCCCGACTAGTTAATAGGGTATTTAATTCACTTTTCAGTACAATTTCCATTTTGATTTAATATTAATTATAATTTATTATTTCAATCAATTTTTCACAGTAACACAGTAATTCATTTCATCAGAAATTTTACAGTTCAATGCAGTATACGTAACAATATTCAGTAATTTCACGGTTCAATTCGGTATTCAAAACAATATTCCGTATCCCATAATTCAGTTCTGTATCAATCTCAATTTTAATACCCAATCACGAATTTTATCAGTTCATTAAATACTTACCTTAAAATACTTACCACACATGCATATTAAATTAAACACATAATAATTATAAAGCTTGAATTATAGTGATACAAACCAAAATTTTCTTCGAATTTAATCCTCGATGATCTTTCCTTTTCCTTTTTGGGCCGATGCTTCAGGCTCGATATTGGCTACGAACAATTAAAATAATTCCACAATTATTAGCATAATAGAATTTAAATGCTAAAATTTTTATTTAACCTTTATTTTAATTCTAATTTAATCCTAACTAAACCTATATATTTTTCTTTCTCAATTCATACCTTTTTACTACTCAATTTCTTGTCAAACTCACATTTAACTATTTAATTTTTATCATATTTTCATAATTTCAAATTTATTTCAATTTAATCCCTAAAACTCAAAACTTATAGCTTAGTTTACAATTCAATCTTTTATTCAATTCCAATTAAAATTTCTATCAAATAAACCCACAATTCCATCATTTGTTCAACGTAAACCCTACTAAAAAATCTATTAACTTTCAAAATTTCAACTTAAATCCAAGAGTATTTCACTCTAGGATTCCAAAAACATCAAATTTATAAGAAAAGAACTTGATTAAACTTACCAATTAAACTTCAAGCTTTAAAACCTTAATTTTCTCTTTCTTCTTTCTTTCCTTTTTCTTTCCTGCTCTGTTTCGAAAATGGCCTCTGTTTCTTTTCTTTACTTTGTTTTGTTTCTTTATTTTATTTCATTTCTTTTATTCTTTTATTTTATTAACTTAATAATAATTATATTATAATAAATATCTTATTTAATAACAAATATATATTACAATTGGACACTCATATATTTTACACTTACATATTATTATCACCATCCAGTTGTCCTTATTTTATTTATATTATATAATTTAATACTTTAATATAATAAAAATCTTTTTACTTAAATAAAAAGTAATTAAATAAATATATTACAAATGTATAAATATATGCATTACACTTGTATAATTTAATCACCATACATTTGTCTTTATTTTAATTTATTTTTAATAATGATAAGAATAATAATAATAATCATAATTTAATAATAATACTAATAATAATATAAAACCATAACAATTAATATTTATAATAATAAATTATATAATTTAATATATATATCTAAATAAAATCTTAAATTTTTTAATACATTTATGCGGCCTCAACCATTACTTAATGGCATATTTGCCATTTTGGCCCTTTTTACTTTCTATTGCTTTAGATTTAAACTTTTACCTCTTATTCAATTTAGTCCTTTTTACTAATTACTCTAAATTAAGCTAAATTCACCTAATTAAAACTTAATTAAACACACTACTAGACTTATAATTATTCCTAATAATTATTTACGAACCTGTTTCACTAAGACAGAGGCCCGATAACACACTTTTTCGGTGCCCACGGATTTTGGGTCGTTACGATTCTCCCTCCCTTAAAAAAATTTCGTCCTCAAAATTTTACCTGAAAATAAGTGAGGATACTGTGAGCTCATAGTTTCCTCCGGTTCTCATGTTGCTTCTTCCACATTATGGCTTCTCCATAGTACTTTTACCAGAGGGACCCGTTTGTTTCTTAATTCTTTCACTTCTCGGGCTAGTATTTGAACTGGTTCCTCTTCATATGACAAATCCGGTCTAATCTCAATGTCTTCAGTAGAAATAATACGAGATAGATCCGGTCGATACCTTCGTAACATGGAAACATGAAAAACATCATGAATTTTCTATAATTCCGGAGGTAAAGCCAATCAGTAAGCAACTGGTCCAACTCTTTCTATAACTTCATATGACCCAATAAACCAAGGACTTAACTTTCCTTTTCGGCTAGATCTTAATACTTTCTTCCAAGGAGAAACTTTGAGAAACACTTTATCTAATGTCCCGACGTTTCAGATCAGCATAAGATTTTTGTCTGTCAAAAGCTGCTTTTAATCTCTGTTGAATCTTCTTGACTGTTTCTTCTGTTTCACGAATCAATTCAGGTCCAATTATCTTCTTTTCATTTAATTCTATCCAACATACAGGTGATCGAAATTTTCTACCATATAGAGCTTCATACGGAGCCATCTGAATACTGGACTGAAAACTGTTATTATAAACAAATTTAGCTAACGGCAAGTAACGTTCCCAACCAGATTCAAAATCAATAACACAGGCTCGAAGCATGTCTTCCAAAATCTGAATTACTCGCTCAGATTGCCCATCAGTCTATGGATGAAATGCTGTATTGAAATTAAGTTTAGTACCCAAAGACTCATGTAACTGTTTCCAGAATCTCGATGTAAACCAAGGATCTCGATCAAAAATTATAAAAGCTGGTATACCATGCAACCTTATAATTTCCCGAATATAGACCTCTGTAAGTTTCTGAAGTGACCAGTCCGTTCTGACAACTATAAAATGAGCCGACTTTGTAAGTCTATCAACTATTACCCATATAGCATTTTTCTTGCTTACGGACAATGGCAATCCCGTAATGAAATCCATCGTAACACGATCCTATTTTCATTCTGGAATAGTAATCGGCTGTAATAATCCAGTAGGAACCTGATGTTCTGCTTTCACCCGCTGACAAACCAAGCATTTACTGACATATTCAACTATATCTTTTTTTCATCCATGGCCACCAATACAATTCTCGTAAATCACGGTACATCTTTGTGCCTCCAGGGTGTAGAGCAAATGGACCGTCATGTGCTTCTCGAAGAATTAATTCTTTAATCTCTAAATTGATTGGAATACAAATTCGATCTCGGTATCTCAAACAATCATGTTTATCAATACTAAAATTCCCTGCTATGTCACTCTTAACCATTTCTTTTTTCTTCATTAGTTTATCATCTTCTAATTGAGCTGACTTGATTCGTTCAAACATCACTGGTTTAATTCTTAATTCAGCCAATAAACCTCCATCATCACTAATACTAAGCTGTGCAAACATCGCTCGCAATTCAATTGCTGCCTTCCTACTCAATGCATCAGCTACCACGTTAGCTTTACCTAGATGATAATCAATAACACAATCATAATCTTTTAGAAGTTCTATCCATCGACGTTGCCTTAAATTCAACTCTTTTTGTGATAGAAGATACTTGAGACTTTTATGATCTATATATATGTAACATTTTTCACCGTATAAATAGTATCTCTATATTTTTAAAGCAAAGATCATAGCTGCTAGTTCCAGATCATGTGTCAGATAATTACGTTCATGTGGTTTCAATTGCCGAGAAGCATAAGCTATCACTTTCCCACTTTGCATCAGTACACACTCGAGCCCATTTAAAGAGCATCGCTATACATATTAAAATCTTTTCCTGATTCTGGTAAAGTCAAAACTGGTGCCTCTGTCAACATCTACTTCAATTTCATAAAGCTTTCTTGACATTGATCATTCAGACAAATGGAACATTCTTTTGCAATAATTTTGTCATCGGTAAAGCTATTTTTGAAAATACATTCACAAACCTTCGATAATACCCAGCTAATCCAAGAAAACTACGTACCTCTGACACATTTTTGAGAGTTTTCCACTGAACGATTACTTCAATTTTCTTTGGATCCACTCTAACTCTATCTGCTGATACCACGTGACCAAGAAATACCACCTCTAATAACCAAAATTCTCATTTACTCAATTTTTCATACAACTATTTCTCTCGTAACGTTTGCAAAACAATTCGAAGATGCTACTCATGTTCATATTTAGACTTTGAATACACCAAAATGTCATCAATAAAAACTACCACGAACTGATCCAAGTACGACTGAAAAATTCTATTCATAACATCCATAAAAGCAGCTGGGGCATTTGTTAACCCAAATGGCATCACTAAGAACTCGTAATGACTATATCTTGTACGAAATGCTGTCTTCGGTACATCACTTTCTTTCACCTTTAACTGATAGTAGCCCGATCTTAAATCAATCTTTGAAAATACTGAAGCTCCTTTCAATTGATCAAATAAATCATCAATACGTGGTAATAGATATCTATTCTTTATTGTCACCTTGTTCAATTGCCGATAATCAATACACAACCGCATCGAACCATCTTTCTTTTTAACAAATAACACTGGAGCTCCCCACAGTGAAGTACTAGGTCGTATAAAACCTCGTTCTAATAAATCTTGCAATTGTACCTTCAACTCTTTCAATTTAGTGGGTGACATACGATATGGAGGTATCGACACTGGATCTGTACCCGGGTATACTTCGATCACAAATTCAACTTCCTGATCAAGAGGTAATCTAGGTAACTCTTCAGGGAATACATCAAGAAATTCACATACAGTTCTAATCTGACTACACTGACTTCCGACTGAATCAGAATTAATAACATATGCCAGATATGTTGTACAAACCTGATGAAGTAGCTTATCAACTTTAATTGCTGATATGATTCGAGCTAATCCATTAGTACGGATTCCATTTACCTCAACACTATCACCATCTTCAATTTGAACACTGAATTTCTTTTTATAACAGTCCAAAATTACTCCATGTTTAGCTAACCGATCCATACCCAATATAACATTAAAATCCCCAAAAGGCATTATTAATAAATCCACCGGAAAATTTTTATCATATATCATTAGTAGGCATCTCGGGCACACCTGATTAACTAATATTGTTTGCCCTAATGGACTTGATACTTCTATTGAAACTTTAGACATTTATGTTTTTAATTTCCCTAACTCTACTAATTTTGAATTAATAAATGAGTGTGAAGATCCAGGATCAATCAAAGTATAAACAGGCTCAGAATACAGTAAAAATATACTTGTCATCACATCATGAGCATTGCCTTCTTCCCGGGTTCTGACTACATAAGCTCTAGCTTCAGATTGCTATGCAGCTATATCACTGCCTCTATCAGCTCCTCCTCTCCTCGAAATAGAACCTCCTCTGGACATTCCTCTACCTCTGGCAGTCGATAAAGATCTCTGAGATGTGGCAAGCATACTACTCTGAGTTCGAGGACAATCTTTAACAAAGTGTTCAGTAGAGCCACAGTGGAAACATCCTCCGATTTTCTTCTAGCATTCATCAAAATGTCATTTCCCACAATAATCGCATTCAGATTTTCACTTTCCTGGGGCGGAGCTTTTACACTACTAGTGGAGACAGTAATTTGTTTTCCTCTACTTCTGTCACCCCTATCAGACCGAAAGCTTGATCTCTAACTACTTCTTGATTCTCTAAATCTCTTCAGTAATGGATTAGAACTAGTAGTTCCCATACGTTTCCCAGCTGATTTACCCATTTTTGACTTTTTATCCAGGCCTAGTACTTGTTCTATCATTTTCACTCGCTCAACCAGATCAACAAGTTTAGTAATTCTGAGACTTACCGACTGAATCTTGATTTCATCTCACAGTCCCCGTAGAAATCATTTACAACTATCAGCCTCAGTTGGAACATATTCTGAAGCATACCTACTCAGTCTAGAGAACTCTCGTTCATAATCCAGTACTGACATATTACCTTGTTTCAGCACTAAAAACTCTTACTTTTTCTCTTCGATGTACATTTCCCCAATAAACTTCTTCTGAAATTCTTTTTGAAATAAGTCCCAGGTTACCTAATCATCCGGCAAATGCCTAACCACAGATTCCCACCAGAGATACGCTTCTCCTTGTGATAATGATACATCACATATAAGACTCTCTCGGGGGTGCAATCTAATTGTTGCAAAACTCTTTTTGTTGATTCCATCCAATTTTCAGCAGCGAACGGATCAAATCCTTTTAATTCCTAAAATTCCGTGGCACCATATTTTCGTAGCTCTTTAATTAGGGCCCGTCTAACAGTAGGTACTGGTGTAGTAGCAGGTATAGTTCCCGCTACACGCTATAATGCATCAGCTATAGCTCTTAACAGTTGTGAGTCATCTCTCCCTCTTCCTACGTTAGAAGGTTGATTATCTAACGGATTCACACTAGGTGTAGCAGATTCAGTTTCTTCATATTCTCAACTTCCAGTATACATTTCCTGTTCAACATCATCCATTCTTTCATCTGACATTTTATCAATAAAACAAAATCAAATAATTATATTAGCATCTAAAAACCCGACCCAGTTTCGACTTAAATGTGTCATGTACTTCTAGACTCATTTACGAGCTTGATTTAGTCCGAGACTCGGCTAAATCTTAGCTCTGATACCAAAAATTATAACACCCCCTAACCTCGAACCGTCACCGAAACAGAGTTATGAGGCATTACCAGACATATCAAACAACTTACGAAAAATTCACAAATAAAATAACATTCATAGTATAATTTAATAACTAAGTCTTTATAATGAACTTTAGAAGTCTAAACATGTATTAAAAGTGAAACGAGACTCATTCAAGTACTCCGAATTTTTTTTTATAAATTTCGACAGCATTTCTGCTTATTTTTACATAAAACCCCCTGCAATTAAAACCATATCCATTTCAAACATAACCAATTCAACCAACTCATTTCACATACTCATTTTCTATTCTAAATACTTTCTAATCAAACTCAATCAATATAATATCAATTTAAATTTATCAATATACTAATTAAATTAAAATGGATAAACTTCTTTCATTATAATTCTTAGACTTGTATTGCTAACATTTTTAACCATTTATATTCAAAACATAATAACATTTATACACATCCTATGTAAATGCCACATTACCAAAAGAAATTATGCATCACCAAAAGTTTGCTGAAGTCGGGTCTGGCTTTGGATGCTGGTTCAATACTTGACATCTACAACTTGCGCACAGAAACAACCGTACGCTGAGTATGCATATACTCAGTGGTATCACTATAATTCAATTTATAAATAAATACATTAAATCTCACATGTACTTTTACATTTCAATTATCAACACTTAATGAACAATTCAATCTTTTTATGTTATCATTTGATTATATATATATATATATATACCATTCTTATTTCTTTATTTCAATTATCACCTTTCACATATGCATATCATCCTAATCTAGTTTTATTTGTAAATTTAATTCATTTGTCCCTATTAACTTGACTCGAACTCGGCGGATACATGGATTCTAACCAACACACCAGCACGGCACATTATGCCTTAACGGTACACGCACGATAAACCTAATCGATGTCGATAGCGGTAGTAATGCGATAATAATGTGATATTCAACACACAAAGTGCTAAATCAGTATAACAACAGCGATATGATGTTTGACACACAAAGTGTCGAATCGGTAACAGTAACGGTAACAGTAACAGTAGTCGGCACATAAGTGCTTGATCAGTAAGCCGGCAAAAACCCATACTCTTTCATATCCTATGGCATGCCGACTATATCCGACTAGCCCGACTAGTTAATAGGGTATTTAATTCACTTTTCAGTACAATTTCCATTTCGATTCAATATTAATTATAATTTATTATTTCAATCAATTTTTCACAGTAATACAGTAGTTTGTTTCATGAGAAATTTTATAGTTCAATGCAGTATACGTAAAAATATTCAGTAATTTCACAGTTCAATTAGTATTCAAAACAATATTCAGTATCCCATAATTCAGTTCAGTATCAATCTCAATTTTAATACCCAATCACGAATTTTATCAGTTCATTAAATACTTACCTTAAAATTCTTACCACACATGCATATTAAATTAAACACATAATAATTATAAAGCTTGAGTTATAGTGATACAAACCAGAATTTTCTTCAAATTTAATCCTCGATGATCTTTCCTTTTCCTTTTTGGGTCGATGCTTCAGGCTCGATATTGGCTACAAACAATTAAAATAATTCCACAATTATTAGCATAACACAATTTAAATGCTGAAATTTTTATTTAACTTTCATTTTAATTCTAATTTAATCCTAACTAAACCTATATATTTTTCTTTCTCAAGTCATACCTTTTTACTACTCAATTTCTTGCCAAACTCACATTTAACTATTTAATTTTTATCATATTTTCATAATTTTGAATTTATTTCAATTTAATCCCTAAAACTCAAAACTTATAGCTTAGTTTACAATTCAATCTTTTATTCAATTCCAATTAAAATTTCTATCAAATAAATCCCCAATTCCATCATTTGTTCAACATAAACCCTACTAAAAAATCTATTAACTTTCAAAATTTTAACTTAAATCCAAGAGTATTTGAATCTAGGATTCCAAAAACATCAAATTTATAAGAAAAGGACTTGATTAAACTTACCAATTAAACTTCAAGCTTTAAAACCTTAATTTTCCCTTTCTTCTTTCTTTCCTTTTTCTTTCCTGCTCTGTTTCGAAAATGGCCTCTGTTTCTTTTCTTTACTTTGTTTTGTTTCTTTATTTTATTTCATTTCTTTTATTCTTTTATTTTATTAGCTTAATAATAATTATTATTATAATAAATATCTTATTTAATAACAAATATATATTACAATTGGCACACATATATTTTACACTTGTCTATTATTATCACTATCCAATTGTCCTTATTTTATTTATTTTATATAATTTAATACTTTAATATAATAAAAATCTTTTTACTTAAATAAAAAAGTAATTAAATAAATATATTACAAATGTATAAATATATGCATTACACTTGTATAATTTAATCACCATACATTTGTCTTTATTTTAATTTATTTTTAATAATAATAATAATAATAATAATAATAATAATAATTTAATAATAATACTAATAATAATATAAAACCATAACAATTAATATTTATAATAATAAATTATATAATTTAATATATATATCTAAATAAAATCTTAAATTTTTTAATACATTTATGCGGCCTCAACCATTACTTAATGGCATATTTGTCATTTTGGCCCTTTTTACTTTCTATTGCTTTAGATTTAAACTTTTACCTCTTATTCAATTTAGTCATTTTTACTAATTACTCTAAATTAAGCTAAATTCACCTAATTAAAACCTAATTAAACACACTACTAGACTTATAATTATTCCTAATAATTATTTACGAACTCGTTTCACTAAGACGGAGGCCCGATAACACACTTTTTCGGTGCCCATGAATTTTGGGTCGTTACAATTCAGACACAGGAAATATTAATGCGGGGCCAAGTTCATGATGGGCTCTATCATTTTTCTGTTGACTCAGCTGATTCATAGCCATCTGCTCATAACACTGACATCCAAGATTAGTCTACGGCTATGGGGGATGATAATTTTACTTTGTGGCATAAGAGGCTTGGTCATCCTTCTTCTGCTGTTGTAAAAATTGTTCTTGAAAATTGTTAGATTGTTACAAATAAACGATCCCTTGATAATGTTTGTATAGCTTGCCAAAAAGGAAAATCACATAAATAGCCCTTTTCTCGTTCTAATACTGAATATGTTGAATTGTTTGAGTTAATTGTGTCTAATTTGTGGGGCCCGACTTTTGTTACATGTGAAGAGAATCTGTATTATGTCTCGTTCATTGACATGTGTACTCGCTTTACCTGGGTATATTTAATCAAACGTAAGTCTCAAGCCGTGGATTGTTTTCTACAGTTTCAGTAGATTGTTCATACACAGTTTGGAAAGCGTATTAAGGAATTCCAGAGTGATTGGGGTGGAAAGTTTCGTGCCTTTGCTTTGGTTCTAGCTAGTCATGGGATTATTCATTGTATTTTCTATCCTCACACTTCTAAACAAAATGGTGTTGCTCAGCGTAAACATAGACATATTGTGGAGACTGGTCTTACTCTCTTGGCTCAGGTAAATCTTCCTATGGATTACTGGAGCTATGCCTTTTGCAGTGTGGTGTATCTCATTAATCGGCTACCCACTTCGGTGTTGAAAGGTATGACACTGTTTCAAAGATTGTTTGGTAGTGTACCGTCATATGATCACCTTCGGGTTTTTGGGTGCTGCTGTTTTTCGTACTTACATCCATTTGTTAAACATAAGCTTGAGTTCCGGTCTCAACCTTCTACATTTCTAGTATATAGCTCTCAACATAAGGGTTATTATTGTTTAACCCCAAATGGCAAGATAATTATCTCTCGGCATGTTGTTTTTGATGAAAATCAATTTATGTTTACTGGTTTTGCTATTAGTAATCAGTCCCCGGCATGTATTCCTTCGTATGTTCCTGTTGTTCGACCTTTTCACACTATAGAGTCTAGGCAGATTTTTGATCCTGCATCTTTGCCTGCTAATACTTGTGACTCGACTCACCTTGATTCCTCTGCTACATGTGGTCCTGCTTCAGTTGACTCAATGGCAGGTGTAGGGTCTGGTGTACAAGAGACACTTCCTTCTATTACTGATCCTACTACTATTGCTATTGTTGCTACTGTCCTTACTACATCTACTACTAATACTCATGGTATGGTCACTCGATCTAAGGCTGGCATTTTTAAACCCGAAGCCTTATCTGTGAATACAGCTGATTTTGAGCCAACATCTGTTAAGGCGGCTCTTGCTCATCCAGACTGGCGGCTTGCTGTTGAAGCTGAATACGATATATTAATTGCTAACTCTACATGGGTACTCAGTCCTCTCCCTCTTAGCCGAAAGGTGATTGGGTGCAAATGGCTTTTTAAGATAAAAAAAATTCTGATAGGACAATTGAACGACGGAAGGCGCGGTTGGTCGCCAAAGGCTGTTCGCAGGTACCCGGTTGTGACTTCAAAGAGACCTTTAGTCCAGTGGTCAAACCTACCACTATTCAAACCATTCTGTCTGTTGCTGTGTCACGTGGTTGGCATCTCCGACAAGTTGATGTCAATAATGCCTTTTTAAATGGAGATCTGATCGATGAAGTTTTCATGCAGCAACCACCTGGCTATGTTCAATTTGGTCCAAATGGTGAAAAGCTAGTGTGTCGTCTGACAAAAGCATTATATGGCCTACGACAAGCTCCTCGTGCTTGGTTTGAAAAATTAAAACAATTTTTAGTGTCTGCTGATTTTGTTCTGTCTAAATTCGATGCATCGTTATTTGTCAAAGTTTCCTCTGCATTCACTCTCTACGTTCTTGTCTATGTGGATGACATTGTTATTACTGACAGTTCAGCTGATGAGATTGATTGTTTTGTTCAGTTGTTACACAACAGGTTTGCTTTAAAGGATATGGGTAATCTTTATTATTTTTTGGGCATTAAAGTTAGTCGATCTTCCTCTGACAGTCTTCATTTATGTCAACAAAAATACATTCAAGAGCTTCTTGATCGGATTTCTATGACTAATGCTAAAAGTGTGCATACGCCGATGGTCAATTCGTCCATGTTGTCTAAAGATGAGGATGAACGACTTGCTGACCCAACTAAGTATCTCAGTCTTGCTGGAGCACTTTAGTATGTTGTTTTAACGCGACCAGATATTGCTTATGATGTTAATCGGGTCTGCCAGTTCATGCATGCTCCCACTAAAGTTCATATGGTGGCATTGAAATGTATTCTACGTGGCACACTCTTTCATGGCCTAGTGTTTCACCGTTTTGAATGCCTCTCGTTGGTCGGGTATACTGATGCAAACTGGGGTCTTGATTTTGATGATCGCCGATCTACAATGGGATACTATTTGTACTTTGGTCATATACCTATATCATGGTGTTCTAAGAAACAGCAAGCTGTTTCTCGATCTACGACAGAAGCTGAATACCGCAGTTTAGCTGTAGCCACAAGTGATATTGCCTGGCTTGTATCTTTGTTGACAGAACTCAAAATCTGTTCTGTTGATCCTCTGATAGTATGGTGTGATAATTCTAGTGTAGTAGTTGTCGCCGCTAATCTGGTACTTCACTCCAAATTCAAACATGTTGAACTTGATCTCTTTTTTTTTTTCGTGAGAAAGTGGCTAGCGGTGACTTGGTTGTTGGTGAGGTACTAGCTTGTGATCAGGTGGCGGATATTCTTACTAAACCCTTGTCCGTTTCTTCATTTACTCACTTTCGTCATCTTCTTCGGGTCGTGCCACTCGAGGAAGCTGGGTGAATGTTACAATATGTAAATAGTTCACACGTTTTCAATACTTAGTAAAGTGGTTAGGCAGTTGTCAAAATTAGTTGTATTGTTAAGGGTTGTTAACAGCAACAATTAGATCTCTCTACTTTGTATATAAACTATGTCTTTGTACTGAAGAAAGTAGCTAAGAAATATAGCATATTACCTTCAGATATCTCTCTGTTAGAATTTGTTTAGTTTCTATCAATTACATCGTACATGAACAAATGAAAAAAAAAACAATATATAATAAATTTGAAAAAAAAATTAAGTTGGACTTACATTTTGAATATTAAAACTTGAGTCTCGCCTATATTTTGAAAGTTTTTTTTAAGCCAAAATTCAAATTTTAATCTAAATATTTTTATCCAAATCTATCTAAATATCAAACTGACCTTTAAACTTCGATTGTAAAACGATAATCAGTCGCTAAATAGGTTTAGAGAAAATACTCTCATATGTATTTTTTTTTCTTTCTATTTTCATTTTTAATTTTAATTATAAGAATTCAATTATTGGCTTTTATTTATAGATGTATTAATCTGCTCAAGGTAAATTACAAAATAATTGCTTATGTTTGGTTAAATTTACATTTTGATCATTGAATTTTAATTTGTTACAAAATAGTCATTATGTTTGTAATATTTTGATCATTGTTCCATTTCTGACATTAGAATGGGACGGAAATTACACGTGGTCCATTAAACATTGATGTGACTTTCGTCACTTGATATAAACATATTTTTTTAGACTTTTTTTTCTTTATTTTCTTTCTTCTCACTCCTTTCCCATCTCTCCATTTTAGCATCATCATCACCATTTTCACCATATCTACTACATACCTTACATCCTTCACCTCACCATCTACCCAGACTATCTCCATCATTGAGCACCCCTCCTCACCTGATCACCATCACCACCACCTCTTAAACCAACACACCCATCCATCACCACCACTCAATTACCTCACCTTCAACATCAACACCATTAAACCAGGTTCCTTACCACCTCTATTGAACCTAGCAACCACTCACCTCACCACAATCACAATTGTTGCCACCAATCCTCAACCTACAGCACTAGTCACTTTTTAATTTTCTACCAAGCTTCTAACCCATAATAGACACCAAACCAAACCAAACCTCACAACCTCTCATTCAATCTAGACCTCCTATCAATGCCCTAGCCCTCCACCAAACCTAAGCCACACAATTAATCAAACCCCTAAAAAACTATGCAATACCAAAGTCAACAAAGCCTAACGGTCAAAAGTTGGTTGACAGCAAGAGAAGACACGTATCACAAATCAAAGATTATTTGATGGTCAACAAGGGAGATCAGAGCTAAAATAGTTTAAAGCTTTGGTGTCGATATGGGGATTTTTGAGATATTTTCGAAAGCACCAAATCAAGAAAATGGTAGAGGAGAAAGGGATCTTCAATTTGGTGGCCTCTGATTGGAGCTTCGGTGCAAGTTCGATAGCCATGGCTAAGGTTGTGGAGGGAGGAGAAGAGAGACAAGAGAAAAGAAAGAGAGAAAGTCCGAGAGAGAAGTGAGAAGAAAATAAAAAGAATAAGAAATAAAATAAAGTAAAAAAAATTAAAAAAACATGTTTCAATTATGTGGCAGTGACCTGGAAGCGATGTAAGTGTTTAATGGGAGATGTGTGATTTCCGTCACACTCCTACTAACAGCATAATGATTAAAATATTACAATTTGATAATATTAGTAATTATTTTATAATAAATTAAATTTTAGTAATAAAAATATAAATTTAATTAAACATAAATGATTATTTTTTTAGTTTACTCTTACACTAACAGTATAGAGAATCGCCAAATTTTTATTTTTTTTTAATTTTACAAATGCAATTACAAGCAATACATATTTGGATAAATTATAATCAAAATCAAGCCTTACAAAGCGCCATCAAACTAATATATGAACTAAATCATAATAGCTTAAGAGATAACCCACATAATGAAACCCAAGTAAAACTGAGGCATTAAATCAGAGACAACCTAGTCATTTAAAAATAATAATCTGATTAAAATTTGAAGGATGAGGGTCAAAGTGATCCTAGAAAAGAATTAGGGTCAAAATGACAAAAGATATAAACATTAGGGACTAAATTTATCATTATACCTAAACTTTTTTTTTTGTCAAAAGTGGTATCTAAACTATATCTTGTTTTCTAAAATGGTACCAAATCTATACTTTGTTACCCAAATTACCTCCACTCATTAAAAAAATCTCTTAGC
The DNA here is from genome assembly GCA_025698465.1 of Gossypium longicalyx. Classification (NCBI taxonomy): domain Eukaryota; kingdom Viridiplantae; phylum Streptophyta; class Magnoliopsida; order Malvales; family Malvaceae; genus Gossypium; species Gossypium longicalyx. Next base: position 44,412,160 of record CM046999.1, read on the forward strand.
CAATCATTTTGTGACACATGATAATTATTAACTTAAAAAATCCCAAAAAAATTAAATATTATTTCCTTAAGCTATTTCTTAAATAACTTATAAACATCCAAACTCAAAAACTCTAGTAATAGAAAATTCAAGAACCTATAGAAAAACTAATCCAAACCCAGATTCCAGCGAACTTCTTTTCCATTTTTAAACCTCGATTTCGATTTCTTTTTCACCCCAATTCAAAACCCATTATTATTTTTCTTAAAAATAATTTTCTTTGTTATTTTCTATATACTTTGCATAAAAATATAGTGTATAAAGTGTAACAAAATTATTCATCTTAATTTTTTTGATAGGGTAAATTTGGGTAAAAATATAGTTTATATTGTAACAAACTGTTTTCAGTGAAATCAGAACAGTGGTTTCGGGACCACAAATCCGAGTCTGAAAGAAAATTTATTTTAATTTTATTTCATGGTCTACATTATGATAGAAATATCGTATGAAAATTTTGTTAGGAAAATTTTACCGATTATAAGTCTAATTAGATGGAAAGGACCAAATTGCATGAAATGCAAAAGTTGGGTTTTAGTAGTTATAAGTATCAAACAGCTATGGAATTCAAAATTTGAGGTCCTTATATGGAAAATAGACCATTAAGAGGAGTTAGTAGATAAGTATTGTCGAGACCTTTTTTTTTAAAATCGACTTTTTATTTAAAAAATGAAAATGGGAGTCGTCACCAATCACTTTTAGGAGGCGTGATCAGGTCACCTCATAATTTGATCATTTTAATAAGAGGTTTGATTTATTAAAACAATGTTTTTCGGTCTACAAAATCCAGAAAATAGGTTCGGGAGTCGATTACACACGAGGAAGGATTAGCACCCTCGTTACGCCCAAAATTGGTACCTAATTAATTATTTGATGTCTTTAGTGTCGAAAATTGAAGATTTGAAAAAAAATTCAAAATACGATCCCTTATTAAGTCATTACTTAACTAAATTAATTTTCACGAAAAGGGCTTATTTCAAGTTGTTCAAAAAGAAAGGATCATATTTCGTAAGTTAGGACACAATGCCTTTCATTCTCGAGACCTAGAATAAATGTCGATTGAACGTTACTTAAATCTCGTTTTTTATTTATTTTAAAGTAAATATTCAAATATCTCGGTTTTAGAAGGAAGCTATATTCCGTAAGTTAGGAACACGACTTTTCTAATTCCAAAATAATGAACATTTGCTTCGGTTTAAATTTTTTTTTATGCATTGCACGAAAAAAATGAATGTAATACTTAATGTGATGTGTATTTAATTCATTCGGGCATGATATACAAATGGATAAATGTTTGAATCTTAATGTATGATATAGTGAAAATGAGATAATTGAAAATGACTATATAGATAGAATGATAAATAATAAGTAAATAAAGAAATATTATAATAGTAATAACATAATTATAACAATAACATTGACATTAATAATCATACCATGGTGATAATAAATAAATGATGTAAATGTGGCAATAATAAGAATATTAATTCATAACAAAATAAATAAAGTAATTTTGAAATAAAAAATATATATAAAATAAATGAAAGGAAAATATAAGTAATATCGAATTTAAATATAAAAATTAATAAATAGGCAAAACAACTAATATTAAATTTAAGTATTTAAAAAGTAAATGAATAAATAAAATAAGTAATATTAGATTTAAGCATACAAAAATATACTAGAAAAATAAAAAATAATGATGGCAATATACACAAAATGTGAGGAATATAAAAATAATTTTAAATATATGAGAAAGAATAGAGAAATAATAAATAAATAAATAGATAAATATAAAAGAAAACAATTTAATAAAGATTAAAAAATAAATGATTAAATCAAATTTTAAATGAAATTAAGGGTATGAAATAAAAATAATAATAAAACATAATAAAGGATTAAAATGAAACGCGAGTAAAAGAATAGGGACTAAATATGAAATTATCCCAAACTCCTTAAACACATCGTTCCATAGGGATTAAAATGAAAGAAAAAATGGAATTACATGGTAAAAATTAAAAAAGAGAAAGAAGAAATAGGACTACATTGAAATGTCATTAAAAAGCAGAAGGACCGAAAGCATAAATAGGTCATTTTTCAAAAACACGCGGATCCTATTAAAGGATTGGGTTGGATTTCGGGTTTGGCCCCGAAACGACGTCGTTTTGGGGCCTTTTAGACTCCTTCGAAATGGCGTCGTTTTGCTATGGCTATCTAAGTTAAAAAAAATTTTAAAAAAATCATTTCTGCCCTTAAATAAAAAAATCCAAAACCCCCTTTTCCTTTTTTCTCTACAACAAACGCTAAGACCGGCCACTGGTTCGACGAGCCTTTGCAATGGCCGCCGACCGCTGGTGATAGCTTCGCCGTCCACGATGGCTGGCAAAATAAAAAAAAAAGCCTTTTTGATCGTTTTACTACCCTCTACCCCGATCTAAGACCAAAATGCCCGAAAAGCCCACCAAAATTCAAAAAAGAAGGAAAAAAATTCAAAAGAACCTTTCGGTTCCCCATCACCCACGATGAGGTTTTCGGCAAACCATCATGGATTCAGCCATCTTCTAGACCAGAGAAATCTTCGACGACGGCGGTTAAGGTAAAACCTTTCGTATTATTATTATTTATATATATATATATCTATATATATGATATATTTTAAAAGAAAATAAGTATGCGAAGGAAAAACAAATACCTTTCTTAAAAACTATTGTGAGCTTTTTTTTTTTATATTTCCTTGTTCCCGAGAATCTTACAAGAAATCAGCCTTTATAGCCGTTTTAAATTACAACTTTTCTCTTTTCTTTTCTTTTTTGTTTCTACACTACTACTGTTTCTTTGTTACTATTTCTTTGTCGTCTTTCTTTTTTTTGCAGGTGCTGGTAGAAGGCAAAGTCAACAGTGATGGTGGCAGAGGGGGTGTTAGAAGGCACGCCTACCGACGTGGCGAGGCTGCGATGCAAAAAGGGGCTAGGGTTTCTGATTTACTAAAAATGTTTAAGTGTTTTGGGCAACTGGGTCGTTAGGGTTTTCTTTTATTTTGGGCCATTTGGGCTTGTTTTGTAATTGGACTTGGACAGTTAATTTTTTTGTTTTTATTTTTATTTAGTTTGGTTTGGGCCTATGCGAAAATGGCTTGTTACAAGTATGATGATTCATCCATGGAAAATTAAATAAAGAAAATGACTAAATTGGAAAGATGAAATAATAAAATATGGTATTTTAATTAAATAAGAAATATCATCATTTTATATCATCATTCCCAAATTAAAGACATGGAAACCCTAGTTATGGGTGCTAAAATCAAGCAAACTATTTTGGCTTAATTAGATCTGGATAGATAAAAAATGAAGTTAGATCATGGAAAAGAAAAATTGTCAGATTAGTAGATTTTTCGTACACGAACAATTGTCGAGGTAAGTTCGTGTAACTAAATTGTAAAATTATATGTTTGAATTGAATGTTATGTATGTGTATTATATAATTGACATGTATGAAAATTGGTAACATATCCGATATTTCTCGGTAAGTATTAAGTCTCGTTTGAATAAATGAAATTTGATGGATATAGGGTTCCCGAATTGGTTGTGGTCTTGCATATGTTACGAACACACCATAGCTTAAAAAAGCGTCCTGTTATTAGCTCTCATGAGCATCTCGATATATGGCCCTCTCGAGCTTTCCGTTATATGGTTCTTGCGAGCTTCCCGTTAATATCTCTTCAAAGCATCTCGATTAGTTGTGATTCTGCATGTGGTTTAGACACCCACAACTCTTATGAGCGTCCCTATATATGGCTTTTTTTTAGCTTCCCGATTAAAAGCTCTTTGTGAGCTTCCTAGTTAATGGCTCTCCGGAGCTACCCGATATGGCTCACTTGAACTTCACGATATATGGCTATCAAGAGCTTCCTGATTAATGGCCCTACAGAACTACTCGTTATTGGCTCGTATTAGCTTCTTGCTATATACCTCACATGAGCTTCCTGTTATATGGCTCGAGAGAGAGCTTCCTGTTTATGTGCTCGTATGAGCATTCCAAAATAAGAATTGATGGATTACAGATTTGTACACATTGTGTGTACTACCAATGTATCCATTGGTATTTTGAATAATTCAACGGGCAAAGTTCTAACATGAAATATTATGAAAGTCCGACGAATTGTTACAAGTATAAATACTTACAATATAAGGATATGATGTATATATGTTTCATGGACACTTGTTGTGAAAAGTAAATGTAAATGGAAATTGAATATGGATGAGCTCATACATATTTCTTGATATTTATGTGAATTACATTACTAACATGCTTGATGAGGATATGTGTTTAGGCAATTGGCCAAATTGGTTTGAGCATGTTTATTTTCTTACCTTAAATGTGAATTAATTGGTAAGTTAAGTTCCTATTATATGAACTTACTAAGCTTTAAAACTTACTCTGTTTTATTTCTTCTGTTTTATAGTAATTCGGAAGCTCAATTTGGTTGGAAGCTGGTCGAAGTAACATCACACTATTCATTGGCTCATTTCGGTATAATTAGTAAATTACTTTTGGTTATAATGGCATGTATAGGTTGAATTGGGCCATTAACGACATATATGTGATTTTGGTTGTAACTAGCTATTGGAATGGCTTGTGAGAGATATGTTTTGAAGAGTATCTAAGAGTCTATACATGGTTGATATGTGTTTGAAATGGTAGAGTGATGGAAATCATATGGATAAATTGATGAATGGATGAAATGGCATATTTAGTATGAAGATGTTTTTATATTATTAGGTTAACTTGATGAAAATGAAGACTTGGTCATATGTATTAATATGTCATATATGGTACTTGGTATTGGCTTGATTTGGATGTATTATATTGGCTTGTAAAAATGTTAAAGTGTTGATGTAGGAGAAATACAAATTGGGTGAGAAATAAGGCTTGAAAATGGCCTTATTTTGTCCACACGGGTAGAGACACGAACGTGTGTCTCAGCCGTGTGTGACACACGACCTAGCACATGGGTGTGTGATCTGGCCGTGTGTCCCTTGCAACTTTAAAATTTCAAAATAGAATGATTAAAATTGATCACATGGCCTGGCACACGGGCGTGTGGCTTGGACGTGTGACCCCTATATCTATTTAATACAAATTTTCATGTTTACACGGCCTAGCACATAGGCGTCTGACTTGGCCATGTGACCCAAGTCAAAGAGTTACACGGGTACAGACACGGGCTGAGACACGGCCGTGTGCCCTACTTCGAATGCCCACACGGCCTGAGACACAGATATGTGTGTCCCCTGCACCTTGGAAAAATTTTGAGATTTTTCGAAAAATTCTCTGAGTACCCGGTTTAGTCTCGACTTGATTCTAATGCATGTTTTGAGTCTCGAGGGATTATATAAGAGACTTTATGAATAATTTCTGACATGAATGTTAAATAATATGAAATGTTTGTATTTAATATGTATATTCCAGTAATGCTCCATAACCCTGTTCCGACGACGGATATGGGTTAGGGGTGTTACACATATATTACTTCGAATAACAAAATATAATTTAAATATACAATCTAGATTTGTAACACCCCAAACTCGCCTAGACGTTATGACCGAATTCAGAGATGTCACTAAGAAGGATTTTAAAAACGAATACGATACAATAAAAACATTTCAGCTTTTCAACACATATACACCTATGCACATTCGTCAGAAGTGTTTATTAAATTAGTTAATTTGTCAAAACGTGATTTACCACGGAAGTTTATCAAAACCGCTATATTTCAAAAAAAAATCCATTTCATATTTTTCGGAGAAAAACCTTTGTTTGTGTAAAACTGTCATTTTCATAAAACATTTTGTCAAACCATGCAAAAGAAACCAACCAAACAGTTAAAAACCATATAGTCCATAGAGTCTCAAAAATTACAAACTCTCAATCAAATCCTGAAATTATAAATAAAAGCCACAATTTAATATGTATATTCAGTACTAGGTCGAGTGGTCATCGTTGAGCCTCCGCTGCACTGATCTGCCTAAGTTTGTGGATTACCGGGACAGAACAGACAAATAGAAGTGAGTTTACATAAACTCAGTGTGTAAACCAATAGAAATAGATATGCAATACATACAGTGGTCTCATAACCAGTCAAATACAAGTACAGACTTAAGTCCTTTTTCAGATACAGATATCAGAAACAGATATGCAGAACAGATAAACAGAATCCTACCCCCATCCTCTACACACCAACTCCGACCATCCCATAACACCATGTGGGGTTGAAAACACTCACCCATCCCTACATACCATATCATGCCATTATGACACATATTAGATAAAGTGCAGCCAAGCTGTCAGAATATAGGCTAAGGTCGCCTTTCGGAACACTTCATCCATATATACAACCCCACCTCAAAACAGTTACAGAGATCAGATACAAAATTTATAGATTAGACATGCTCAACAAGCTTATACACAGATAACAAACATATATGTAACAGAACAGATAGACATGCATAATAGTGTCCTTCTCAGAGCATACTAACAGAATACCAAATCACATAAACTAGGTTTTGGCTAGCCCTTACCGACCCTACAGTAGGCCCACAGTCGATCAGAACCACTCGTGTGACCTTAGGGAAAATTTCAGAAATATGGGCCACATGCACATGTGCCCTACACGCCTAGATTAGCCTTTCCTGTGTGGCCCACACAGCCTGACCCAAAACCACATGCCCGTCTGGCCTACACACCTAACTTAGCGTAGCCCGTGTGGCCCACACGGCCATTCTTCAGCCACCACACAGTCGTATCTTGTACACGGCTGTACTTTCATCAAACACACGGTCGTGTCTCGCACACGGCCTACTACACGAGTGACCACACGCTCGTGTGGCATCGATAGTAGGAAATTTTAACATTCATTGAAATCTCATTTTTCATGATTTGGGAACACACCTATTTCGATTTTGATGCTACCGCAAACACGAGCCCTCCAGAACCTGAAAATCGATATACCAACGCTCAAAATCAGTCTTAAAACATAATTAAACTGAAAACTCAAAACCAACAATAGTCCAAATCAAGGGTTCATCGCTTATCCCAACACTCCGAACGATTGACTACGATTCTGCAAGAGTAGAGTCACAATCTTCTCGATTTGATGCTGCCAAAACATGAGTTCAACATCAACGGAAAATTCAACATAGCTCTAAATGGGTTAAAAGAAAAGACTTCCTACTCGAGTGAAACATATCACTTTTACTTACCCAATGAATAAATGCAAAGATCCGAAACACCATGATAAGGTATCACAATTTCTTGTTAAAACAAGGAAGAAAGAGAAAAAAAAGGAGAAAAAAACCAGTTGAAAAGAAAAGGGGAAGAAAACAGCAGAGGAAGAGAAAAGAACGTTAGTTTTTTTCTAGAAAGAGAGAATTTAAAAAAAAAAATAAAAAATTATTATCCCAAATCCCCTTTTTTTCTCCCACTAACCCACTAACTTACAACCTCTTCAGACTTTCAGTTCAATCGAAACTCCATCAGACAACCGAGCAAAAATTTAGCATTCACGCTCGCGCAGGGATTCGAACTCAAGACCTCCAACATTCTAACTCCTTACCACTCAAACCAGCAGGCTCATTCTTATATGGTTTAACAGATAATTTTCTATAAGCCCACTCAACAAGGGTAGGGCTTGGATAAAAAATAACAAAAATTGCCAAAGTGGAAATTGAACCCAAGACCTCCCACACACATCTAGAACACTTAACCACTAAAGCAGATACATATTTGTGTCAGATATTCACAGAATCAGGAATAAATTATTCAGTGCGTTACAACTTCACCCCCTAAAAGAAATTTGGACCTTGAAAATTACCTGATCAGAACAGATGAGGATACTACTATCGCATCGAGTCTTTAGGTTCCTACATGGCTTCCTTAGTGCCATGATTCCGCCACAGAACCTTCACTAACGTTATGGACTTCTTCCTCAGAACCTTAACATCACGATCCAAAATCTGAACCCGCTCCTCCTCAAAAGTCAAGTCCAGTCTAAGCTTGATCTCCTCAACAGAGACAACGTGAGATGGATTAGACCGATACCGCCTCAACATTGAAACATGAAATACATCATGGATACGGTCCAACTCTGGAGATAACTCCAACTGATAAGCGACTGGTCTCACATACTTTAGAATCCGATACGACCCAATAAACCTAAGGCTCAACTTGCCCTTATGACCGAATCTCAGAACTTTCTTCTATTAAGATACCTTAAGAAACACGAAATTACCCGCAAAGTACTCAATATTTCTCTTCTTCAGATCTGCATAAGACTTCTATCTATCAGAAGCTGCCTTCAGATGATCCCAAATCAGTCTAACTTTATCCTCAATCTTGGAAACTAATTTAGGACCCAAAACCTGACGCTCACCCAACTCAGTCAACATAGCAGAGTACGATACTTACGACCATACAGAGCCTCGTAAGATACCATCTGGATGTTCGACTAGAAATTGTTATTGTAGGTGAACTCAGCTAGCGCCAGATAATCTTCCCAACTACCTTGGAAATCTATTACACAACTCCAAAGTATATCCTTCAGTATTTGAATCACCCTCTCAGATTGACCATCGATTTGAGGATGAAATACGGTACTGAAGTTCAATCTCAAACCCAAAGCCTTGTGTAATTTCTTCTACAACTGAAAAGCAAAGCGAGGATCTCTATTAGAAATAATCAAAATAGGAACCTCATGCAGTCTTACAATCTCGGAGATATAGAGCTTTGCTAACTTCTGCAGAGAGTACTCCGTCCGAATCGGAATAAAATGAGCGGACTTGGTCAATCGATCCACGATGACCCAAACAGAATCCTTCATAATGGGTGTCAAGGGAAACCCACTAACGAAGTCCATCGTCACTCGTTCCCATTTTTATAAGAAAATCTTAATGGGTTGGAGCAAACCCGAAGGCAACTGGTGCTCAGCCTTAACTTGCTGGCACGTCAGACAACGAGCAACGAAATTCATAACCTCATGTTTTAAACTTGACCACTAATACAGTTCACAGAGATAGCAATACATCTTATTACCACCGAGATGCGTAGCATAAGGGCTGCTATGCACCTCCCTCAGAATCGACTGCCTCAAATCAAAATCATTCAGCACATAGATCCGACCTCGAAAACACAAAACTCCATCCTTATTTAGCCTAAAATCCGAAGAACTGCCACTTTCAATCTGACGAAACCGTAAACCCAGAGACTCATCCCCTAACTGCTTATCCTGAATCTGATCAATCTAAGCCGGCTTAAGTTGCAACTTGGCTAATAGACTCTCATAAGCAAACAGACTAAGGCAAGCAAACATCGCCCTCAAATCAGTCATCGCTCTACGATTTAGAGTATCGGCCACCACATTGGACTTACTCGGATGATACTCTATTGTGCAATCATAATCTTTGAGCAGCTCAATCCAACGCCGCTGCCTAAGATTCAACTCCTTCTAGATACGGAGATACTTAATGCTCTTGTGATCAGTGTAGATAATACACCTTTCACCATACAGATAGTACCTCTAGATTTTCAACTCAAAAACCACCGCAGCCAACTCGAGATCATGCGTCGGATAATTCCCTTCATGTGACTTAAGCTGACGGGACGTATAAGCTACAATTTTTCCATCTTGCATCAATACACATCCCAAACCAACGTGCGACGCATCATCAGAAACCACAAACTCTTTGCAGTTCAGTTTGTATCAAAACAGAGCTGAATCAAAAGCGAACAGAGCTTCTCAAAGCTCGATTGCTGCGCATCAGTCCAGACAAAAGGAACACTCTTGCGCAAAAGCTTAGTCAAAGGAGCTGTAATCAAAGAGAACCCTTCGACAAACCACCGATAATACCCCACAAGACCTAGAAAACTGTGAACCTCAAATACGTTCTTAGGCTGCTTCCACTCGAACACCGCCTCAATCTTTTTAGGATCAACTCAGATCCCTTCAGTAGAAATTACGTCCCCTAGAAAAGTCACCTCATACAACCAGAACTCACAATTGCTCAACTTAGCGTAGAGCTATTTCTCATAGAGTATTTGAAGCATTGCTCTAAGATGTTCATCATGCTCATCCTCAGTCTTAGAGTAAACAGAATATCATCAATGAAAATCACAACGAATTGATCCAGGTATGGCTGAAAGACCCGACTCATCAAATCCATGAATGCAGTTAGAGCATTTGTCAAACCGAAAGGCATAACTAGCAACTCATAATGTCCATAACGAGTCCTAAATGCAGTCTTATGAACATCAACATCTTTAACCCTGGGCTGATGGTACCCAGATCGGAAATCAATCTTTGAAAACACTAAAGCCCTTCAGAACTGATCAAACACATCATCGATCCTCAAAAGTGGATACTTATTTTTCACAGTTAGCTTATTCAACTACCGATAATCGATGCACATCCTCATGGTCCCATCCTTCTTCTTAACAAATAGAATCGGTACCCTCACGGAAACACACTAAGACGGATAAAACCACGATTTAGAAGCTCTTTAACTTGAGCCTTAAGCTCTATAAGCTCTTTCGGTGCCATACGGTATAAAGCGATAGACATTGGAGCTGTACCCTGTAGAAGTTCAATGCCGAACTCAACTTCTCGACTCGGAGGTCAACTTCTCGACTCGGAGGTAAACCCGATAACTCCTCAGGAAAGACATCCAGAAAATCCTTTACTATTCTAATATCCCTAACAGAAGAGTCCCTAGAAACATAAACACTAACATAAGCCAAATACGCCTCACACCTTTTTCGAACCAGTTTTTCAGCCACAAGAGCGAATATCACATTAGACAGATAATCTCAATGCTCACTAATCACAACCACCTCCTTATCATCCTCAGTCCTCAAAACGACTCTCTTAGACGTGCAATCCAAACTGACTCGGTGTTCAACCAACCAATCCATGCCCAGAATCAAATCGAACTCCCCAAACGGTAACTCTATCAGATTTGCCAGAAATACAGCCCTTTGCACCTTTAACGGAACATCCCTATAGAATTTACTAACCCGGACAAACTGCTACAATGGATTAAATATAGTGATCTCACTAGAAGTGCTCTCCACGAAAATTCCCAGATTTTCAGAAACAGTACTAGCTACATAGGAATGTGTAAAGCCTATGTCTATCAAAGTAGTATAAGGCACATAAAAAATAAAGAACGTACCCATGATAACATTAGGAGCATCTCTATCCTCTTGGCATCAATCATCATAAACCAACGTAGGCTGTCTCAACTCAATCTGACTAGTACCTATGCCCGGTGCTCTCTGTCCACGACTCATACCATTACCACCCTTATCCAAACCACGGCCCCTAGGTGGCTCCTGAACTGCACTCTGAGGCTATACAGGATTCAGTCTTGAAACTTGCATCTGATCTGCCCGCTATGGACACTCTTTAATAAAGTGCTCCAAGGACCCACACCTTAGACAAGCCCCTATCCTCCTCTAACACTAGCCCGGATGATGTCTACCACAATCCCTACAAGGCTGAATCCTAGTAGGAGCAACAGGAACCCTTACTCTAATAGGTCCATCAGGTCTGGCCCGTTTCTTATGCCTCTAAACAGAACTAGAGGGCTCCGACTCCCTCTTATTCTTACCTCTCTCATGGCCTCTATTCTGGCGCTCTACGTGCTTAACCTCTTCGGTGATCTTTACCTTATCCACCAAAACCGTGAACTCTCGCTCTCTCTGTGGAGCAACCAGTACCCTCAAGTTATACCTCAGACCATCCTCAAAATGAAAACATTTCTCATATTCAGATGCCACCAAGCCTCAAGCGTAACAGCTCAACCTCAGAAACTCAGCCTCATACTCGGCCGCAGATCTATCACCTTGCGTGAGATTCATGAACTCACGCTTGTGAGCATTCACATAGCTCACTCCCACATATTTCCCCTCAAAAGTAGTCTTGAAGAAGTCCTAGTTCAGACGATCAGACTGAATACCCTCCTCAACTGATAACCACTACTGATATGCCTTATCGCGAAGCAAAGAGACTGCACCCTTAAGTTTCAGCTTAGGAGTATAGTCTATATCATTCATGATTCTCTCGGTGGCCTCTAACCAATACTCGAACACAGTAGGGATGACTCTAGTGACACCCCTAAACAGCTCAGTACCATTGGACTAGAGTCATTCAGTTACCGACCCATGGCCCCTAAATCCAGAATGGGATCCATCGACCCTCTCTAATATCCTCAACATGGCTTGGGACAATGTATCATCCCCAGCTGAACATCTTTGAGACCCAGTCTCAGTAGCAGGCGAAACTGGTGTCTCACTCATATCTAAGTTCGGCATACTGCCTAGAGAGGAAGACTCAGTTCGAGCCCCCTACGGCCTCTACCGTGGCCATGAATACTACGTTCTCGAGTTTCATGAGTGCTCATCATATTTTTCAAATTTTATCTACATTATAAAATTTTATGTATCAGTTCCAGTATTTATTAACATATATTTTATGCAAATTTATCAGAAGTTCAGAAATGTTTTTAGAGGTTTCAGTCTCTAACTATTTCAGTACAGTTTCAGAAAGTGCTAACTATGGTGTTTTTGTAACACCCCTTACCCGTATTCAATGCCGAAATAGGGTTACGGACTTATTTCGCAAATAACCATACATTTCACATACATTTTCAAATTTCAAATAAACATCATTCAAAATCATTCACATTGTCCCTAATACGAGCCTACGAGGCCCTAAACATGCATTCGGGGTGGTTTGGGACTAAACTGATAACTTATGAAATTTCTAGAAAAAGTAGAAAATTTTACAAAATATAGGGGACATACGTCCGTGTGACCTGGCCGAGTGTCTCACACGGCCAAAGACACGCCCGTGTCACAGGCTGTGCAAACATTCGAAATAGAATCACATGGCTGTGTCTCAGCCTGTGTCCAACCCCGTGTAACTCTCTGACTTAGGTCACACAGCCAGCACACATGCCCACGTAACTAGCCTGTGTGCCATAGAAATGGCCACACACGCCCGTGTGTTAGGTCATGCCAAACCTGTAGGGTATACTGACTTATACCACACGGCCAAGTCACACGACCGCGTACTAGGCCATGTGGGGCATACTGACTTGATTTTTAATTAAACACCAGGGGACACACGACCGTGTAACCTGACCGTGTGTCACACACAGCTAAGACACACGCCCGTGTCTCTACCCGTGTGGACAAAAATAGGCTATTTACCAAGCCAATTTTCCACCCAAATTTGCATATACTTACATCAATCCAAATGGCACAAAACATGGCATAACTAGGCATATAAATCAACTCCAATCAAACTCAATTCATGCCATTTCAATACCAAACATTACAAGTCACACAATTACCACAACACACCAACCAATTTCATACCAAAACTCATTTTTACAATACATCAAAATAACCAATTCCAAATATACATTATTTGCCTAAATTCATTGGCATACAAATATTTAACTCAACCATTTACTATCCATATCACCTATTATCAACAAGCATCACATAACCAGCATCCAACACATCACACAAGCCATATGCACATATATATATACATGATCATCTATATCAAAATATGCCAACTCCCATGGCTATATACAAAACCAAACTTTGGACATTTACAAGCCAATTCAAATGGCTAATTTCATTATCAATTCATAACCAAAATGACCATAATCCTATACATGCCATATACTCAAAATACTTAAATTCAAAAGTACCAAAGTGATAATAGAATAGTGTGATAAAGTCTCTGACGATTCCCGAATCCGAGCTAGCTTTGATTTCACTATAAAACATGGAAAAAATAAACGATGTAAGCTATAAAGCTTAGTAAGCTCGTATGAAAATAATAAGCATAACTTACCATTTATTTACCATTCAAAATATAAATATAACATACTACAAAATATTTAACCACAATGTTAACATGTATTCCATTATCTATTTAACCACGAACTCAGTTCTTTCATATGTTCGATGCATATTCAGTTTCCATACATACCTATACTGATATGTATCTATTATCACCATTTCATATCTTCGATATACTCGTTGAACCATTCAGAATGCTATTGGATACTCGAGAAACTTGCACCCTAAGTGCCACGTATGTATATAGCCGAAGTTATCTCAATCTCGTATCACATATACTGCTCACACTAGAGCTATCAACAGGTCTGCTCACACAAGCTGACGAGTATCCGCAACACATGCCGGATGACTCAGCCATCGGTAGGATGTATGGACCAGCACCCAAAATCACATAACCCCTAATGACATGTCATTCGTATCCTAATCTATTCCTAAGGTTTAATCGGGATTTCACAATTGCCGAATCATCGTCGAACATGTCTGTAGAGTCGTACTCAAAATTTATGAAATATCAAAGCATTTAAAATACAATTAAAACAAAGCTTATTACATACGAACTTACCTTGAATGTAAAAACGGCGTAATAAGTCGATTAATCCAAAACCTTGTTCTTTTCCCGATTTAAATCTGTATTTCGCCTTTCTTTGGTATGCACAAGGAAACTAGGCGAATGGTTCAAGCTATTTTCATGGTTTTTCTATGCCCTAATTTTGGTTATGAAGATGATGAATGCATAAAATGGCTTTTTGTTTTATTAATTTATCATGTAATTATCTAATTACTTAATTAACCTTAATATATAACCTTTAAAACATTAAAATTTGATGTCCATCTTTGTCCACTCATATTAACAACGGTATAATTATCACATAAGGACCTCCACTATTTAATTTCATAGCCATTTAATACCTTTAACTATTAGAACGATACTTTTGCATTTTACACGATTTAGTCCTTTTTATCAAATTAATAATTCAAACGATAAAATTTCTTGACAAAAATTTCACACAATCATTCTATCATGGTGTAGACATTAAAATAATAATAAAATTATTATTTCGACTTTAGATTTGTAGCCCCAAAACTACTGTTCTGATTTGACTAAAAACGGATTGTTACAGTTTTTAGAACAATTCTATCTAAGTACAGAGATACTTATAGAATCGGCATCGAAGACTCAGTGTACCACATACTTTCTTAACATTATTCAAATTATTTAAAGATCAGTTCTTTTTTAAATATAATTTTGGAACCCAAAATTTCACAGCTCGAGTTTTGTAACTTGGCTCTGATACCACTAAATGTAACACCCCAAACTCGGCCTAGACGTTATGGCTGAATTCAGAGATGTCACTAAGAAGGGTTTTAAAAATAAAGACGATACAATAAAAACATTTCAGCTTTTCAACACATATACATTTATACCCATTTGTTAGAAGTGTTTATTAAATTAGTTAATTTGCCAAAACGTGATTTACCACGGAAGTTTATCAAAACTGCTATATTTCAAAAAAAATTCAGTTCATATTTTTCGAAAAAACAAACTTTGTTTGTGTAAAATTGTCATTTTCATAAAACATTTTGTCAAATCATGCAAAAGAAACCAACCCAATAGTTAAAAACCATATAGTCCAAAGAGTCCCAAAAATTACAAACTCTCAATCAAATCTCGAAATTATAAATAAAAGCCACAAATTAATAAGCATATTCAGTATTAGGTCGAGTGGTCACCGCTGAGCCTTCGCTGCACTGATCTGCATAAGTTTGTGGATTACTTGGACAGAACAGACAAACAGAAGTGAGTTTATGTAAACTCAATGTGTAAACCAATAGAAATAGACATGCAATACATATAGTGGTCTCATAACCAGTCAGATACAGATACAGACTTAAGTTATTTTTCAGATACAGATATCAGAAATAGATATGCAGAATAGATAAACAGAATCCTCCCCCCATCCTCTACACACCAACTCCGACTATCCCATTACACCATGTGGGGTTAAAAACACCCACCCATCCTTACACATTATATCGTGCCATTACGACACATGTCAGATAAAGTGCAACTACGCTGCCAGAATATAGGTGAAGGTCGCCTTTCAGAACACTTCCTCCATATATACAATCCCACCCGAAGATAGTTACAGAGTTCAGATACAGAATTAACAGATTAGACATGCTCAACATGCTTATATATAGATAACAGACATACATATAATAGAACAAACAGACATGCATAATAGTATCCTACTCTGAGCATACAAACAGAATACCATATCACATAAACTAGGGTTTGGTTAGCCCTTACCGACCCGATGGTAGGCCCACAGTCGATCGGAGCAACTCATGCGACCCTAGGGAAAATTTTAGAAACATAGACCCACATGCTCGTTTTGGCTTACCCGTGTGGGTCCACACGCCCAGATTGGCCCAGAACCCATGAGCTCGTGTGGCCCACATGACCATACTCCAGCCACCATATGGTCGTGTCTTGCGCACGACTGCACCTTCGTTAGACACACAGCCGTGTCTTGCAAACGGCCAATCACACGGGTAACCATACACCTGTGTGGCGTCGACAGTAGGCAATTTTGACTTTCACTGAAACCTCATTTTTCGCGATTTAGGAACACATCTGTTTCAGTTTTGATGCTACCACAAACACGAGCCCTCCAGAACCTGAGAATCAACATACCAACGCTCAAAATCAGTCTTAAAACATGATTAAACTAAAAACTCGAAACCGACAATAGTTCAAGTCAAGCGTTCATAATTTACCCCAACACTCTGAATGATTGACTACGATTCCACAAGAATAGAGTTACGATCTTCTCGATTAGCTGCTGCCAAAACATGAGTTCAACATCAACAGAAAATTCAACATAGCTCTAAACGGGTTAAAAGAAAAGACTTCCTACTCGAGCGAACATACCACTTTTACTTACCAAACGAATAAACGCAAAGATTCGAAACACCGCAATAAGGTATCACAATTTTCTTGTTAAAACGAGGAAGAAATAAAAAAAAGAAAAAAAACCACTTGAAAAGAAAATAGGAAGAAAATGGTAGAGGAAGAGAAAAGAATGCCAGTTTTTTTTTTTTTGGAAAGAGAGAATTTTGAAAAAAAATGAATAAAACATTATTATCCCAAATCCTCCTTTTTTCTCCCACTAACCCACTAACTTACAATCTCTTCAGACTTTCAGTTCAACCGAAACTCCATCAGACAATCGAGAAAAAATGTAACATCCACACTCACACAAGGATTCAAACTCAAGACCTCCAACATTCTAATTCCTTACCACTCAAACCAACAAGCTAATTCTAATATAATTTAACAGATTATTTTCTATAAGCCCACACAATAAGGGTAAGGCTTGGATCAAAAATAATAAAAATTATCAAAGTTGGAATTGAACTCAAGACCTCCCACACACCTAGAACACTTAACTATTGAAAGAGATATATATTTGTGTTAGATATTTACAGAATCAGGAATAAATTATTCAGGGTGTTACAAAATTAAAAGTTATTAAGATGAATGAAAGCATCCATTTTCACCTACCAATTTAAATTTTTGTAGTTTCCCTGCTGTCATTTTTTAAGGTTGATATCAAACTCCATAACTATATGGTACGTTTCCTGCTGCCATTTTTTAAGGTTGATATCAAACTCCATAACAATATGGTACGTTTCCTTCACATTCTTGATTAACCCACCTTACTCATTAAAAGCTTTACTCTTCGTATTAAATGTTATTTAAATCCAATATTCAATAAAACTAGAAAAACAAACTCATAATTATTTTCTCAACTATTAATTCCATTTAATTTTCACTACTTTCCGATCCACGACAAAAGTATAAAACTGCAAGAATATTTGGTTTAATAATAAATGCATGTCTGTTTACTAGGTTTCTTCATGGTCAATCTCCACCAAATTTATGTTGGGCTATTATATAGTATTAATATAATTTATATTTACCGAAATAGTTTAATTTGAGAAATGGGATATTATTATTTTTAAATGGTTAATTCAAATATGTTTTATGTTAGTTAAATTTTTTAAAACAATAATTTATGTTATTTTTAATTTAATATTTTATAATAAATAATTTAACATATATATTTTTAACATTTATGTTATATATTATAGATTATTATAAATTTACATTTTATACTATATGAATCATTATATATTATAATATTAAAAATAGTTTAGATCAAATCGGGTATAAGCCTTGAAAGGTTAAGATGGATCCATTTTTCAAATGTCTAAATATATTTATAGTATTTTTGGTTGGGAGGCTTAAGAATAGATTCCAGCCCAATTCGGCGGGCCCACCACCAAACATTAGTTTGGTTGGCTGTAATGCTATTACAGCCCGAATCTATTCAGGGCATATTATAGGGAAAATGTTGAATAGCCATTCCGTTTCCTCACCACTAAATAACCATTCGTTCCCGTGTGAAGTAAAATTTTCCCCCTTTTCAAATTTTGCCCTCACCTCTAACCGAGAATGAAGAAGCATTGGAACCATCATCTTCTCCCTCAGTTCACAGGTAACTTTCTTTTTTTCTCATCTCTATGTTTCCCTTTTTCCCTTTGATTGCAAAAAATACCTAGGTCAATCTATTCTTCGTTCCTTTTTTTTTTCTTCACCTTTTAAGCCAATAAAACCCTTTGGTTGACGAGTTGCAACACTTTTTTTTTTTAGCTTTTTCATTGCATTTTTTATTTCCCCTATATGAACTTTTTGATAATTAGAGTCATCAAAAAGGAATCAAGAGATATCGGAATGGGGAAATCTGGGAATTCGAGGACGAAGTGGTGGTGGCAGCGTCGACGGTAATTTCACTCCCTCTCTCTGAATTTTTTTTATTTATTGTTATTTTTAAGCTTAGGGTTCTCATCTTTATTTTTCTTAGTTGGAAGCCAAAGACAATAAACTTTTCATGCATTTAACAGAAATAGTTTCATATTCGAATAATTAAAGCACGAAGATTAACATTTTGTGAAGAAAAAAAAAACAAAGGCAGTATTTTGCTTTTATTGGCAGCATGATTATGTGAAAATACTGAAGTTGACTCTTCATTAGAAACTTCTAAAGAACTCGAGAAAAAGAGGATTAGATAGTGCATGGAATGCATTTTGATATTTGATTGTGGTTACACGAATTATCATTCATTTGGGATCATCTCCAGGAAGATCTTCCCAGCTTGTGAAAGCATGTGTGTGTGCTGTCCTACTTTGAGGTCAAGATCTCTACAACCTGTTAAGCATTACAAGAAATTATTGTCTGAAATATTCCCTAAGTCTCCTGTGAGTATCTACTCTTTTCTTTTTCTTCTTTTTGGATTATACATTTTGGTAATGGTGGTCTTGGTGAAACTAGAGAGGAAATCTTTGTACATATTTGAGTTTTTGGTGATGGCTATTTAAGTTAGCTTGCTTTTGAGTACTTTAATTTTTAATGTGGGGATATCAATAAGGAATATTTGATCCTGCAATATGCCAATAATGTCTGCTAGTGTTTTTCTTTTTGAATCGGTGCTAGATTGTTGCTGTGATTGTGGCTATTCAGTTGGTTACTCGGACTCACTTGTGAGTGTCAGATACAAGTATGTGTCCTGTAAGGATATGTTCAATTTTGACATAAGTTTTTTCATGTATTTGGAGATTCATATCCTACACTCATATTCATGCAAAATGAAGAATTAAGCTACATAGCTGTCTAGAGTTCTCAGCTTTGACTCTAATGCCATTTGAGTACTGTAATTTCACAAATAGAATAAAAATACACTCTTCTATAGTTGGCTTTTATACTTTAAAAGAAAAAAAAAGTTATTTTTTGGTTGGATCTTGGAAGTAACTAGAGATTAAGCAAAATTGTTAAATGCGATTAATTAGCAGTTCAGTTGGTGCATTTCTGAAGAGTCATTGTTCATTTTCTGTTAGTTCATGCCATTGTTTTAGATGGCAATTTTCTGTACATTACAGAAACTGTGGCCAGGGAAACATTAGATCAAGTTATGGCAGATGCACTTTCAAAATCTAGTTTTAATCAATCTGCAGCATACATTTCATGTTTTCTTTTTGCAATGGCATTTTAAGGATGCCTTTTTTTTCTTATTCATAGAATGCTTACAAGTTATGACTCTTTTCGTGTACTAGAATACTGTGAGAAATATGTCAAGCCTAAAGATGTTGTAGGAGCAGAAGAAGTGAAGTCAAGTGACGAAAAACTGAGTGAAGATGAATATGCTGCCTCGGATGATGAGGAAATCGCCGAAAAATAGATCTTTAGGCACATATTATGCCCTGCATACTCACTATGAAAATTGTCTTGTGTTGTACATGATGTTCAGCTCTAGGAAAATTCGAACACGACAGAACCGGGGAATATTTGGAAAAATTTCCTACTTACCCCTTTTTGTCATTACTTTCCATGGATGTTTGTGTAAATTAATCTATTGTTGTTCAATAATTCAAATATTTATCCACTACTGAGACTGTAAAAAGCAATTCTCCCATATGCTCCTACTCCTTATGTGTCTGCATCAATTATACTATCGTTTATTATGCTTTGGTAGTGTTCATTTATACATTGGTTGATCTAACTTTGGTGATGACTTATTTGGCTGCCAATGGAATTTATATCTCCCATATCTCTAACACTTTATGGTGGAATCCATTTTGCATGGCTTTTGATTTGGTCTACAAATTTTTGGTTGGCTAGGGTAGTCTCACAGAGAAGTTAAAACATGGGTTTGTTTGGTGTATAAATGTTTGATATTTTTCATATATATAAAAATGAGAATAATTATTGCTTTTGGATCAATATTTGTAATTTTGGCAACTCCGATCCTATGAGATTATGTTATAATTTTTATTAATTCATATTTTAATAAAAATTATATTAAGAATATTATTAAATTATATGTTTTTATTTTTATTTAATTATATTTAGTAATAATTATATTAAAACATGATTAAATTATTTACTATTTTAATAATAATTTTATTAAAATTTAATAACAATAATTATGTACTTAAAAAAATCTGTTAGGGGTACTCTGGTCATTTTAACTTTTTTTCTTATACTATTACAACATCATTACATTCAACCAAACACAAGAATACCATTACAGTTCTATTCCATTCCACTCAACCAAACAATTGAATTACTGATTACAGTTCTATTCAATTACAACTCTATTCTATTACAGCTCTATTCTATTATAGCGAACCAAACGTACCGTTAAATTGTAATTGAATGTAGTTTAAAATTTTTAATATTCAAAATTTAAGCTGAATTTGAAGTTGAGAGATGTTTTTTCAGGTTGTAAAGTAGGAAGGAGTAGAAAATGTTGCAAATCTATTTGGCATCGGATTCCGTGTTAGAGCCTTGAATTCTCTTGTCTAATCAGAAGTGTTCCTTTAATATTTTAATGATTTATTGGATTTGGATTAACCAAAATACCATTTCATCTTCACAAAGAAATATACATGAATGTTTCCACGTGAAAATTTAAATTGCATGG
The DNA here is from genome assembly GCA_025698465.1 of Gossypium longicalyx. Lineage (NCBI taxonomy): Eukaryota > Viridiplantae > Streptophyta > Magnoliopsida > Malvales > Malvaceae > Gossypium > Gossypium longicalyx. The sequence goes on from CM046999.1 coordinate 44,433,672, forward strand.
TTTTCGCAACTTTAAGTTTAACCCCACTCTGCTTTTCATCTTTTTTCAGAAGGGTACAAAATTGGATTTGTTACATGTTTATTATTAACTACTCAAATCTCAGATAAAATCCGAATTGCCTATTCATAAAATAGTTGGACTCTATTAGTTGGGTGCATGCAGGAGTTGTAGTGGGGGTTCACTAGGAGATCTCGCAAGGGAAGTTCTCGATCCTAGCTCGCATATACCAAGAAGATTGCATGTGGGGGCTATGAAGTCCAACAAGGAAAGTTCACGATAGCAGCTTGCATATATTAAGGAGTTCACATATAGGGGCTATAAAGTCCACTAGACAAACCAAAGCAATACATGTGTCCAGCATGCATAGAGCCTAAACATAGACTATAAAATAGACATCAAAATACCAAAATATATAATAATATAAGTTTAACCCATGTATTATAGGGCATAAAGTTAAGTTATAGATAATAACTAAATATATATAAATATCATATTTTTGAAGGGAAATTTATTCTATTTGGTATAAAAAAAATGTAAGAATATATATTATATTATGTCAAATCCATAATATGAGTGGAAAAAATTATGTAACAAATATATTTATTAAAAATTTATGTAAAAATCAAATGATACTTTAGTTGAAATGGTAAAGTTGAGATGTTGAAAACCATGTTGTCTTAGATTAAAAATTTAATCATGTGTATTTTTCTAGATTTTATATAAAAATATAAAAAATACATAAACACCTTTTATAATAATTTTCTTTTTTTTTTTACTTTGTAAAAGGAAGGAGATTTTAATAATTTCACAACTAGTTTGAAACTCGGTTAATGAGCAATACTGACTTAAATAATAACTATAAATTCTATCTCACGCATACACGTTGGAAACCACATATTTAGAATACAAATTTGTGTTTCAAAAAACATGCAATATATAATGGAATGTATAGTTTGAAACTAATTAATAATAACATATGAAATATGTATGATATTAAAACAAAAAATTAGATTAGATTATAAGTAAAACACAATTTAAAAATATAAATACATTGGATTAAGAATACTAAATAAATACAATTATTTATCATGATTATGTCATCAATTGTAAGTTGGTGTCAAGTTAATTTATGACACAATCTCAATAAAAAAATATTATTAATATATATAGTTGATGGAGATAATAAAATTTACATAATAAAATTAAAATGTATGAAAAGTTTAAAATAAAACTTCAATTGAATAATAAATTTAAAATTTTACTAATGTAATTAACGTGAGTTTAGATATACACATTTTTTTCCGTTAAGCAGTATACGACCTTAGTTAATGTAATTTTAACATTTGAGTCTCGGTATTAACAATATTTTTATTTATCTCTATACGACAATCTCTTATGTATGGAGATGAATTTTTTTTAAAAAAAATTTTGATTCATTCATACAATGACTTTTAAAATATTTAATTTTTTTATTTAGGGTCTGTTTGTTTACATGTAAAAGGTTTTATAGAAAATATTTTCTGTATTTTTCTATATTTGTTTCACATAAAATAGTTTGGTCAACGAAAAATGACTTACAGGTCAAGATAAAATAATCAAACTTAATATTATTATATTGATAATAAATTTTATTTTTATTTTTAAAAATATTTAAAATTTTATATTTTTTAATATTATTAAACATACATATTTAATTATTTATATTTAGTCATATAATAAATTATTAATATAATAAATATAATTTATTATTTTAATAAAATATTTAATATTTCAATTTTATTTTAATAATAAATTTTAAAAATAATAATTTTAAATAATATTATTCACATTTTATTGAAAATATTAAATATTAATATTTTAATAATAAATACTTATTACAATTATAAATTATTAATAATAAATATTTTGTAGTATAAAGGTTAAAATATGTCATAAGTCTATGTACACTTCACAAATTTGTAATTTAGTTTTTGTACTTTTATTTTCAAGAATTTAGTCCCTTTACTTTTCAAATTTGAAAATCAAGTCCAATTGTTGATATCATTAATTTTTTTTTCAATTTTGCTGATGTCACATTTTTAAATAAAAAATACCCACTTAGTAGTCATGTAATTAAAAAATGACGTTGTAATGAATCTGAATTTAACATAATATTTTTAATATATGCAAAAATAATGTAAAATATAAAATTATAGATAAAAATAAATTTAATTAAACAATAAAAAAATAAGAAAATCTCAAATGTATGTTTATTTAATTGAAAATAATTTTTATGAAATATTTTTAAAAAATCTATCAAATAACAGAAAATATTTTACACAAATTTTTTCAAATACTAGAAAATATTAATTTTTCAAAATATATTAACATTTCTAAAAAAACAATTATTTTCTAGAAATGATTTTTACTGAAATAAACGAAACCTTATTTTTAATGAGAGAATTGGAGTTTTTAATTGAAAAGGGGAAGACCCAAAAAAACAAGTTGATAATCATGTGGTTCTTTCCTTCGCTTAGATTACTTAACGGAAGATGGGGTGTTTGCTAGCTGTATTGTGGAGGTTATATTTGGGTTTTCATGTGATTCATTTTTTCACTTAATAAATTAAGCATGGCCAATTGTCCATATTTGTTGATTGGTCTATTTCAAATGCCCTTTTTCCTTTCGTAAAAAGGATTAATAAAAAGGAAGGGGCAGATGGAATATTAATGCAACTCAATTATTTGTAAGAGAAAAAACAATCAATGTGGTTCCTATTGTTAGGGATTCACTTATATTGGTGTAAAATTTAAATTATTTTATTTTTTTTGTAATTTTTATATTATTAATATTTTAATAATCTTATCATTATATTTCATACTTCATTCATGTATATCATGAATGTCAAGTTTAGCATAAGTTTAAAGTATCTAACTATTCAAAAAAAATTTAACCGTCAAATATATATTAATATTGATAATATTTTAGATTTATATAATAGAGATATCGAATCAATTCGAAAATTTATGCGCATAATAAGTATAAATATCTTGATAAATTCAACTATAAATTAAAATATTAATTGTATAAAAAATTATAGAATAATGTAAAGCCATTTAAATTTTACATCTATATAAGTAGATATTTCCCTATATATTATTTTTATTTAATAAAATAAATTTATATATTGGTAATATTTTTTTCTCTTGAATCGTTTTTTTTTCTGAAGAAAAAAAAGAAAAATATTGTTACTGATGTGAAATGATAAGTCACATCAATTGTATTTATTATCCATTTAATTCGTGATTAAAAATTTACTTCCTTTTGTGTTTCCTCCACAACAGACCTAGCCTAGATTCAAAGAATTCAGAATATTCTATGTCAAGAGAAAACTGTGGTCTTTTCGCTATATTCCTAGAGATCAAAACCAATTTGCTAATTGTTTGGCCAAAAGAGTTTATTTGCAATTTTTTGATTTTCCCCAGCTAGAGTTCGAAATTTCTTAGACATGGACATGTCTAGGGGTTCTTTTAACTTTTCAGATCCTTCGGCTATACTTAGTTATTTTTTTTTACTAGAAAAAAAATTTACTTCCTTTCACATATATAATTATTTCATATTACATTTTAAAAAAAATTTTTAAAATAACTTTTGTGATACCAAATTCAAAAAGAAAATAATTTCTTTCTTTTACTTCTTTTTATGTTATTATATTATATATATATATATATATATATATATATTACAAGATTTTAGGTTCTAAGTGACATGAATGTTTAATTTATTGACTTGTGGCATATATATTGTGATGACATTTGGTAATTGTGTTATTTACTTTCATTTTTTCATTTAAAAATATAATATAATTTTAAAACTATAAAACATTATTTGAATAATATCAATAATTTATAAATTTGAATATTTAAAATACTTAAATTATACACTCTCTGAGTTTTATAAAATTTATAAAATTTTAACAATTAAAAATAATGTCATATTAATGTATCAAAATTTAATTTTATAAAACTATTAAATATTTGAAAATTTTTAAATAATATTATTTCAAACATATATATTATTTATATATTTAAAATAATTAATTTTATTATCAATTAAATTTATGTAGGTGAAGATATCAATAACTAAATTTATTATTTAAGTATAAAATTAAAACCAAAATTTAAATAATAATTAAAATAAAATATTTATTTTAAATAATATTATTATTTTAATTAAATAAATAAAAGTAAAATTTTTATTATTATTTAAATTTTAATCAGTGATGAAAGTATTGAGAATAAAATATTTTGGGATATTTGTAGATTTAATTCTTTTTTTTTTTTTTTTTTTTTCTTTTCCACTTCAATCCTACCTTTTAATTACAACGATAAACTTTTGCAAATAATTTAGGGTTTTATTTGATTTTAGTCCATTAGTACTAGTTTCTAATTATTTTATTATGGTAATTTATATTTTTATTGCTGCCGTGTTTTATTTTATTAAATTCATTTATAATTTAATAATTAAGATTGATTATCCTTCTTACATCATGAAGTATTGAAGGTCAACAATTAAGTTACTTGTCAATTCTATTAGCTAAACATTGCTCAGGTCTCAAAACACAGTATTGCTAAATTAAATGGTTAACTAAATTAAAATGGTGAAAATTCAAAAGGCTCCAAAAAGTCTAAAGCAACATAATATTTACAAATCTAAGCAAATTATATTTTACACATTCTTTTTAATATTTGTAATATATCCTATAATTATTTTTTTATAATAATTAATTCCAGATGACACAAGTAATTTATACGTATTTTTGGCACTATACATGTTTTTAGACTATTTCCAAGTTTCTACAATAGATCGGGTAGTAAAAGAAACAGCACATATATTTCATGATAGAAGAAGAGAAAATAAAACCATCATCAAATCAACCCCTAATTACAGTAGTTTCAAAAACACATTTGGTTATGCGATTCTTAGCACCTATCAACAATCAAAACACCCTCAAAAACTAACCCAATTCGACACTTGTTGAATGAAAAAAGAAACACACACGAAATCTTTAATAAGCCACGGTGAATGCTAACAATGTTAGAACAATTGAAACAATGTAAAAGTGGCTAAAACTTAACAGCGTACAAGGAAAAAGAATCAAACAACAATCATGACCAACAATGCCCAAGTGAAAAGAGAAATAGAATTGAATTTCACAAGACAAGTGCTTGCGCACGTGACGTGAAATAAATAGGAAAATAAAATTAAATAAATAAAACCTAATTTTTATCCTACTTTAACTTTTAAATCTAATATGATATAAAAGAGTTATCTTAAAATAACTTTAAAAAAATAAATAAAAGTACTAATAAATTAAAAATATTATCCTAATAAAAAATAACAAAAATATGAAATAGGGAAACGTGAGAGAGAACATGAAGAAACCTGAAAATTTTTTTATTTTCAACAAAACAAAACAAAATAATTAAAATAACTTTAAACAACAACCAATCGAATATATATTTTGACAAATATTTCACAATAACGTACACAAGGATTTGAACTCAAGACCAAGGAAAAGTGTCACTTAACCACTAAACCATTAGGCTCATCATTAATTTTAAAACGTAAAAACTCATTTAAAGGTTCATCTGAATTACTGACCCTAACCAACCAACTTTAAATCTTCTGACCCTAATTTTTGGGGTGTTACAACTCATCCCTCCTTAATGAAATTTCGTCCCCGAAATTCTCACCACCTGATAGTTGCTAACTTGCACAATTTGCTACCACACTTCCGCTGCGCAATCTAATTTCAAAATGCACTATCAGACAAATACCTAACCTTACTCTTACGAATCTATCTTGCTAACATGCGAATACCACACAAACAACCAATAACCCAATCATAACTAAGGCAGTACAACACACAAAATAAAATATCCTATATCAATACTTGTCTCGGCATCGGTTCTAGGTCTCTCATTTCAAATCTTCTTCGAGGCCTGCTTCTGAACAGGTGGTCGACGAGGGCAATCTTTAATTCGATGCCCTGTCGATCCACATTTAAAACAAGTTCCAAACTTCTTTCAACACTCGCCCGAATGGCGCTTCTTACAAAACCCACATAACGACACGTCTAAACCACTACCAGAACCACCTGCATTACTATTCCCATAATTTTGTTGGAATTTAGCCTGCTTCATAGCTTGTGGACCTAAACTAGATGGACTAATACCTCTCTTATTCCAAGGCTTACCCTTCCCTTTACCCCCACACTCAATACATTTACTCTTTTCCTCTTCTCTAGACCTCTCCAACATGGTCTTGAAGACCCTCTCTAGAACCCCAAAACTGACTGGGTCAACAAATTCAACACCAATCTCCAAATTACTGCCTCTATCAGCTGGCGTAACCACAACAACCTTCGTTTCATGAGAAAACACAGCCCCAAGAGATGCAGAGGACTCATCTAAAGTCCCACTAGATTGATCCTCACGATTTCTTTTACCGTCAGATTCCATTGCAGTTCCTGAGTCTAATATCTTAAGGTATCTACAATTTTTCAAAGCACAATACCAATAATTATTCAAAAGCTTTACATTTCTAATCTTACAGTTTCAAAGTTCCTATGGACCAACACCGGAGTCTCAGACACTTTATTTAAAGAAAACAATTCCAAACATTGTGGTATGCTTTTGTCAAAAAAAAAATTTAAAACCATGCAAGCAGACACATTAAAAACACAAGTCGAATTTTTACAAACTTGGATCTGATACCACTAAATGTAACACCCCAAAATCTGACCCAGAAGTTTTGACCGAAATCCGGAGGTCGTATTGGCCATTGAAGTGGCTCTAAACAAAATGCTGTTCGTAATTTTAAATTTCTTTTTGAAAATCATTTTCATCTTATGTTTAGCAAAATTTGATTGAAGTTAAATTTCCACGTCGCAATCAATAATTTAATTGTAGTTAAGATTAAAATAAAACCAAATTGATAATTATTATTTCAGTTGCAAATAATTCAAGTTTTTATGATCATTAACTGAAATGTCAAAATCAATGCAACAATTAAAAATCCATCATTTATTTTTTAATAGAAACTATAAAATATCTCTTGAAAATCAAGTGCTTTTTTAAAGAAGATAGCTAATCGATCAGCTAAAGTACAGACATGGAACCACAAATTTAGTTGATAATACACTAAAATGACATATTTTTATGTGTTAATTGTATATTTTATTTTGAGTATAATCCTACTAATTTGGGTTATTTATGGTCTTTTATCTTTTAAGGACTAAATTGAAGGCAAAAGTAAATTTAAGGGCGAAAAGCGTGAATTTGGAGATAAAATGGGCCAACATACGACATAGAAAAAAATATGGTGCTGAAAATGCAAGCATGGAAGACATATAGACAAAAATGCAAAGAAGAGATATTTTATAAACACAAGACTCTATTTAATTTTTAATTATATTAGGATAATTGTTAGATATTTTTAATTAGATTTTATTCTAGCTTTTATCTTTATTTATCTTTAATTATCTTTTAGAATTTAAGTAGGACTAAACTAGGTTTCCTAGTACTATAAATAGGGGATAGAGTGACTCAAATTTGATATCATCTTTTCTGTAAATACTCCCTCCCCTCAAAAAAGAGCTTAACCTTGTTCTTTTCTTTATTCAATAAAATTCCATTTTTTATTAAGTCTATTTCTATTACACTTATTTCTTTTTCCCCAAAAATCATGAGTCACTAAACTTATCTAGCCAAAGGTTGTTGAAAATCCCCAAAAGAGTTCATGAGGCTTAGAATTCGCGCTTAGCTTTCTCAAACGAGTATTCATCGTTTCTTCGCATTACGCGGCTGATGCTTCCGTCCATGTCCCTTAAAAAGTGATCTTTTCAACGTGTGTAAGGAACATCCGCTTTGTATATTTTGAGAATGTTGCATAGTCGGTTTGTTAGCTTATTACGTCAGAGGTTGGCGTAGTATTCACCATTGAGAAGTGATAATCTAGCATAAGATGATCCCACAAAAGTGATTGTTGGCTAGAGTCAGGTTCCGCTAAATCGTAAGTCTAAAATCTTGGAGCTCGTGGTCGTAGGCGTCGTCTTCCACTATAATTTGCTTATTCTATTTGAGAAGGATCACCTAAAAGTCAAGGATTGAACCCAAGGAGGATCAAGGCAACCGGAGGTTGGAATCTCTCCATAAGAACACCTTTTTCTCAACTCTATATATTTCTATTATTTTAATTTTAATTTTCAAAATTTCAATCAAAACTTTTAATTCTATTTTTATTTTATCTTTTTCCAATCAAAACTTTTAATTTTGTTTTTTTTCCCCAAGTACGCAAGTTTTCTTGGGCATGATTCTGACCAGTATTTTGAGGAACAAGTAATTGTGCAAATCCGGTCCCTGAGGATTTGACCTTACTTCCCTTATACTATTATTTTTATTATTTTCGATATTTTATAGGGATAGGATATTTTTTGTGCTCTCAACGACCGCATCAAATTTTGGTGTCGTTGCCAGGAACTGGCAACGTACTAATCTTATTTTTTGTTTCTTATGACCAGATCTGCTCCAGGTACTCTTGCGTTTGATTCAGAAATTGAAAAGACTACGAGAGCTAATTGTAAGGAAACAAAGCTAGGAAAAAGTAGACAGCGGTGGGTCTTCAGACATCTTGTTGGGGCAACCTTTCCTTAGTACTGCAAATACTAAGATTGACGTGTGTAGCGAAACCCTCACGATGGAGTTTGACGAAGAGATTGTGAAGTTTAATGTTTACGATGCTGTTATTCACCCAAGTGAAATCTTGAATGTAAACTGTGTCGACATAATTCACTCATTAGTAGAAAAACTTTTGAGTCATCTTATGAAGATAAATATAAAATGATGTTTGATAATTTTTCTATTAATAAATTGTTGGCTCCTATGGATACTAAACTTCTGCCTTCTATTATGCGGGCACTAGATCTGTAATTAAAATCACTTCTCGAGCATCTAAAAACACATTTTTGGAGAATGATGAGACCATTACCGACTTAAAAGGGATTAACCCCTTGATAGGCACACATAAGATTTTCTTGGAGGAAAACACGAAACCAAGAGAGGTGTAAAGACAGTTGAATCCGAATATGGTGGATGTGGTAAAAAAGGAGAATTTCAAAGCCCATACGGACGAAAGAATTCAACTAGAACAGTCCCAATGCTAGTTGAGGCGTCAAGCTAGCGACGTTAAACAAGCGCTTGTTGGGAGGCAACCCAATTTTTATTTTATTTTTTTATTATTCTTTCTTTTTCTTTTTCTTTTATTATTTATTATTTTATTTTTTTAGATATTAATAAATTTCTCTTCTTCTATCTAGGTAAACTAGTGAGAAAAAAAACTCAGGAATTGACATACTTTAACAAACATCCCTTATCCTATTGTTAATCCAATCAGGAATAGTGCGTCCCTGCCCCGTGGATACCTAAAACCTGCCTCCAAACACTCACCCTTCAAACAATTCCTATACACCCCCAAACCCTAAAAATAAGCCCATTTTTACACCAAAAATCCCATCAGCCGCCGCACCTTCTCCCCCACCCCTCCATCACTGATTTTCAGCCACCATGGTGAGAACCCGAAGTCAAGCCGCCGTTGCATGCGTCACCTACCCCATTGCCATCCCTTATCGCTTCGCCTCTTCTTCTTTTCCGTACGAAACCACTGCGCCATCGCCCTCCTCTCCACGTGCGCCGTCCTCTCTGACAGTAATTACACAGGGAGTTCTTCTAAACTTTTTCCACCTATTTGTTTATTTTCTTTCACATCAAGGACAATGTGTTTTAAGTAGGGAGGGGCGTTCCTCATTATTTCTGTCATTTATTTGTTGTTTTTAGTGTTGTGTTGCTGCTGCCTTATGCTCATTTCTGCCCATATTTAATTTTTTAGAATATTCTTTCTCTTTTCATGCCTAAGATTTTTACCAGGAATTGCCCATTGTTTGATCTACAAGCATGATTTTTGTCTTCTAAGAAAATTATGATTTTGCTATAATTGATTTCATCTCCACTGTTTTATTTATATTATGTTAAAATAATTATGATTAATAGAGTTAACCCTATTTTTCTTTTAGTAAATTTGATTAATTCTAAATACAAAGAGGACACTTAATACAATTACATGCTTAAAATATGTTCATGACTATTAAGGTGGTTGCTGAAACTTATTTTTAACACTTGATTGTTGCTCCTAAGTCCTCCAAAATTAAATTTTCGTTTAATAATAATGTTTTAGTGGTTATGAGTGCAGCCTAAAATGTGACTAGCTGAGTAACTGGGGTAGGGTGCTTGGGTTGTCATCCTACTTTGCGTCAAAAGGTTGTGTGACGTGTTAGGTAAAACTTCGCTAACCGGAATTAAAATACTTAAGAATATGTTGGGCTGAGTAACCGGGGTGAGGTGCTTGGCTGTAACGCGTCAAAAGGTTTGATATATTCTTAAGAAAAATATAATAAATTAAGAGTATGTTGGGCTGTGTAACCGGAGTGGGGTGCTTGGCTATCATCTCTCTTCGCGTCAAAAGGTTCAATATTTTCTTAAGCAAAAATTAATTAATTAATTAATTAAAAAAGAAAAAAAAAGAAAAAATAGATTTATTAATAAAATATGGGGACTAAAGGTAGAAACAAATAGGGTGTCTTGGTCGGTTTGGTAAATTACCTAATTTTCATGAAATAATCCAAGTCGATCTTAATTTTTGTGTGTGTTAATTAGAATACTTTTTTCAATTTTACTTAAAGCAAGCTAATGGTTCTCTTTATTTTTCATATGCATTTTGACTAATTTTTGTAAAACTTTGGAGTGATACTTCTTTCATGGCAAATTCTAAATTTCATAGTGGATAAGAACCATACTTGAGGGCAAGCATGGACTAAGTAGGGGGAATTTGATAATACTCTAAAATGACATATTTTTATCTATTAATTGTATATTTATTTTGAGTATGATCCTACTAATTTTGGCTATTTATGGTCTTTTATCTTTTAGGGACTAAATTGAAGGCAAAAATAAATTTAAGGGCGAAAAGCGTGAATTTGGAGATAAAGTGGGCCAACATGCGACATAGAAAAAAAGGTGGTGTCAAAAATGTAAGCATGGAAGACATAAGGATAAAAATGCAAAGAAGAGATATTTTATAAACACAAGACTCTATTTAATTTTTATTTATATTAGGATAATTGTCAGATTTTATTATTTAGATTTTATTTTAGCTTTTATCTTTAATTATCTATATTTATCTTTTAGAATTTAAGTAGGACTAGATTAGGTTTCCTAGTACTATAAATAGGGGATAGAGTGACTCAAATTTGATATCATCTTTTCTGTAAACATTCCCTCCTAAAAAAAAAAAAGAGCTTAGCCTTGTTCTTTTCTTTATTCAATAAAATTCTATTTTTTTATTAAGTCTATTTCCATTACACTTATTTCATTTTCCCCAAAAATCATTAGCCACTAAACTTATCTAGCCAAAGGTTGTAGAAAATCCCCAAAAGGATTCATGAGGCTTAGAATCCGCGCTTAGCTTTCTCAAACAAGTATTCATCGTTTCTCCACATTATGGGGCTGGCGCTTCTGTCCATGTCCCTTAAAAAGTGATCTTTTCAACGTGTGCAAGGAACGACCGCTTTGTATATTTTGGGAATGTTGCACAGTCAGTTCGTTAGCTTACTGCGTCAGAGGTTGGCGAGCCCAAGAGACAAAGTGGCGTGGTATTCGCCATTGAGAAGTGATGATCTAACATAAGATGATCCCACAAAAGCGATTGTTGGCTAGAGTCGGGTTCCGCTAAATCGTAAGTCTAAAATCTTGGAGCTAGTGGTCGTAGGCGTCCTCTTCCACTATAACTGGCATATTCTGTTTGAAAAGGATCATCTAAAAGCCGATGATTAAACCCAAGGAGGATAGAGGCAATAGGAGGCTGGAATCTCTCCATAAGAACACCTTTTTCTCAACTCTATTTATTTCTATTATTTTAATTTTAATTTTTAAAATTTCAATCAAAACTTTTAATTCTGTTTTTATTTTATCATTTTCCAGATCAAAAATTTTAATTCTGTTTTTTTTCCCAGGTACGCAAGTTTTCTTGGGCACGATTTTGACCAGGATTTCGAGGAACAAGCAATTGTGCAAATCCGAATCCCTGAGGATTTGACCCTACTTCCCTTATACTATTATTTTTATTATTTTCAATATTTTATAAGGATAGGATATTTTTGATGCTCTCAACGACCGCATCATTAGTTCAGAAACAAAAGAAAACCCAAAGTTTTACGAAAATTCCAAAATAAAAAATCATACTGCAGTCCATAAAATTTACTTACAGTCTGAATAAAATCAATTTATTAACACTTATGAAAGACTTTATTAATTCAAACCAAAATGTGTTGTTTTTTATACCTCCAGTTTGTCGAGTCCAACATCTAAGCTCACGGATTACCTGAAAGGGAAAACTCAGAGATTGAGCTACGAAAGCACAGTGTGAGTCTAAAACAATTGCAAAAAAATAGTAACAGAATGATACTCCGATTGTAAAGTTAACTAAGCAAAAAAACTTACATTAGCAAAATCCGAATCATAAACAGAAATCACATCAGAATAACACATAATGTTACTAATACACATAACAAATATGCATAACCAAATCAGATGAGGAATGATGCAAAATTCCCACCTAGCCAACCGCTACACACCATCTCCACAAATCCCACATACACACCGATAAGGGTATACTAGACCCTTTCCAACCTCTACGCATCACTATTTGGGTTATGGTGGACCCATCAAGCCGAACACACCTCAATGTGGCCATATGCCACTTTTATTATTGCGGATAGACCGCTAAAATATAGTAATGTAGTGAAATTGCCAATATGAATTTCATTCTCTTCGAAAACAAATCTCAATCCCAAATGCAGATGCAAACCATATCAAAATGTACATAGATTACAGAATCGACATACTCGTATTTCGTTTCCATAATAAATAACAATATTTTCAAAACAATTTAGTTTAATAGAAACATAATCACTTACTCGTATATAGTTTTCAAATTACAGAACAATAATAAACAATTTCCATACATCGTATCCAAACATTTTTGCATATTAGGTTTAGCATATCACATTACAATCAACATGAACGAAAATCATGTAAAGATAGCGTAGAGGTTCATGAAGTAAATAATAATGATTTTGCAAATATTTTAAGGATATTAGAATTTGATTCAAAGTAACATAATTACATAAGTATATATTTCCTTTCAAAAATAAAAAATGAACTGCTTCTTTTCCACCAAAAATAATTAACTAAATTAAAATGGTGAAATTTCAAAAGGCTCAAAGAACCCTAAAGCAACACAATATTTACATATCTAAGCAAAATTAAATAATTGATATTTTACACATATTCTTTTTAATACTTGCAATGTATCCTATAATTATTTTTTTATAACAATTAATTCCAAACGACACAAGTAATTTATGCATATCTTTAGCGCTAAAGATTTAAAATACATTTTTATGTGTTGACAAAATTCTAATTACTTTGGCTATACATGTTTCTAGACTATTTTCAAGTTTCTACAATAGATCAGGTAGTAAAAGAAACAACACATATATTTCACAATAGAAAAAGAGAAAACAAAACCATCATCAAATCAACACCTAATTACAGTAGATTCAGAAACACACCTGATTATGCGACCCCTAGCACCTACGAACGATCAAAACACCCTAAAAAACCAACCCGATTCGACAGTTGAACGAAGAAAGAAATAAAGAACACCCAAAATCTTTGATAAGCGACAGTGAATGCTAACAGCGTTGAAACAATCTAGACAATGCAAAAATAGCTAAAACTTAATAGCCTACAAAAAAAAAAAAAAATCAAAGAACAATTCAATTTGCTGTTTGCATTTGAATTTCAAAAACCAACATGATTGCGCATGTGGTGTGAAATAAATAGGAAAATAAAATTAAATAATTAAAACCTAATTCTTATCCTACTTTTAACTTTTAAATCTAATCTGATATAAAAGAGTTATATTAAAATAACTTTAAAAAAAATAAAAGTACTAATAAATTAAAAATATTATTCTAATAAAAAATAACAAAAATATGAAATAGGGAGACATGAGAGAAAACATGGAGAAATGTGAGAATTTTTGTAGGGATTTCTTTATTTTCAACAAAATAAAATTAAATAAAATAAAATAATTAATTAAAATAACTTTTAACAACAACCAATCAAATATATATTAAAAAAACAAAAATAATTCATACTAATATACACGACGATTTAAATTCAAGACCCAAGGAAAAGTGTTGCTTAACTACTAAACCATTAAACTCATCATTAACTCTAAAATGTAAAAACTCACTTAAAGGTCCATATGAATTATTGACCCTAACCGACCAACCAACTTTAATTCTTCTAATCCTAAATTTCAAGGTGTTACAGGGTTTGGGTTTGAGTTTGGGTTTGAGTTTGAGGTTTAAGATTTGTATTTGGGGTTTAAGATTCGAGTTCAAAGTTTAGGATTCGGGTTTGAGTTTGGGTTTAGGGTTAGGGTTTGGTATTCGAGGTTCAGGCTTCATGGTCAAAGGTTAAAAAAAAAAAACTAAAATTATGTGTCAATGACATGAAAAAAAATTGTTGAAATGTCATTAAATAATTAAAAAAATACCATGATAATGTGGTGGGAAGGGTCCATAAAATAATTTCCCGGGAGAGAGAACTACTAAATCGCCAGTCTCTATCAATAATCAGATCACTACAAATTTGATAGATCATAGTCGTTAGAGACAAGAATTCTAGCTGAAGAAGAATGGAAGGAGATAAATAATTCAATGTTGGAACATCATGGCCGTCAAATTTTGATGATTTCGATTACTTTGCAAGCTGGTCTTCTTAACCAAGTGCTTCTAATGGTTCTGAGATCCTCAACAACGACACCATGGGACCAACCACAAAAATTTATGGATCTAGCTCTGTCACAAGTATCCAACACAATATAAACTTCCTCGAGGACAAAAGCAACAATTGAGAGCCTTCGGCAACCAAAACTTTGGGGAGTTTAACTTCGAATACAAACATTTTGAACGATGGGGGTTTCCAGAATTCTATTAGATTCATATTGAAATTCTATCAACAGGTAGTGCTGTTGTGGCTTTATCTTCTTATCATAAGATAACATTTATTTTATATAATATGATTTTCTTTTCATTCCTTTTAGAAACATGGTTATACATTTTCACAAAATTTGGTGTTTAGTTAATATACTTACACTTTAAAAGTTAGATCCTTTTAATTTTTTTATTTGAAAATTTTAGTGGAAACACAATTATTAATAAATGAGTATTTTGATTTGTTATGACATGATTTTTTTTTAATGAAGAAGATAAAGAATTGAGAACTTATTAAGTTGCCTAATATGATGCGATGTAAGATTGAACAAGAATATAGTTTATAAATTTTGGAAAAAGAAAATTTTAATAATTGAATAAAAACTTTAAATTGAGAAAAAAATTATTTAAATTTTAAAATACAAGAATTAATTTAACCATTAGGTGTGGTGTAATAGTTGCTCACCTTATCCCTTAACCATGAGGTCGGGAGTTTGATCTTTGTCCATGGGAATGAAGCACATTTTATGGCCAACTATTTACCTCTTTGGAGAGCATTCACGATGAGAGGATTAATCACTGCTACTAGTTAATTTTTAGAATTCTAATATTTTAAAATTTTATTTTTTTAAGCTACATTGACGATCTTGAAGGGAACAAAGATTATTGCTTATATTTTTTAAAATATGCTACTAAAATTATTTGCATACACTTTAATACCTTTTGTTTAACATTATATTATATTTAAATTTAAGTAATTTTTTGAAGTTGTTTATATCTTCCAAATATTGTTTCAAAGGAAAATTTTAATTAATAAACCAATGTTTAAATAATAACAATTTTATAAAACAAATGAGTAACCCGTACATAGTACGCTATAGAAAACTAGTGTATATATTATAATTTTAATACTTTTGGTTTTATTTTCTAAATTTTAATGTTTTAAGATTTAGTTTATCTATCGGTAAATATTTTTTTTTAATTCATAATTCAGTTTTACGTTATAATGAAGTAAATATTGCTAACAATTATTTTGGTATTTTCAAACAAAATTACAATTTGGTAATTGTTTTGGTATTTTGAATAAAATTATAGTTTTTTCTTTGAAATGAAAATAAAATAATAGTTGATTTTTAATAATTTCATACATATTGATATTAACTTAAAATTTTTTGAACAAAATAAAGTCTTAGTAGGTTCTCCATGAGTTCGACTAATACGATTGAGTTTCAATTAATATCATACATGCTTGTTCAAATTCAATCCAATTCAAAATATAAATTTCAAAGTTTATTTAAAAACATATTTTTATAAATGGCTAATTCAAATCTATTTATGTTTATCTATTTTTTTTATATAAAAAATTATACTATTTTTTTAATATTTAATAAGTATATATTTTTTTCATTTTATTAAAATTATTGGGTTAGGTGCCCATTAGTTTATTTTGAACATTGCCATAAGTTATTATACGAATTTCAAGAAGAAAATTTGCAAAAGCAGTTACTGGAGAATCACTTTACTTGGTTATGAAAGTGAGGCCATTTAAAAAGATATAGTTCTGGTGGTATTGCACGGAAGCGTGTAAAAGAGTAAAATTATTGTATTGAAAAATCACATTAAATTTAATTTTCAGGAAAGAGAGGTAGATCACGAGGATCACTTAAGTACCAGGTTTTTCCTAATCAGAATATTCCTCTATCGTAATTTAATTGCACAATAAATCACTACAATCACACTCACAAAATATACAGAAAAAACAATAAAGAACACCAGAATTTTAACAAGGTTCAGCAAATTTTACCTACTTCCTCGAGTACTACCAAATATATTTCACTCCAAAAATACAAGTGAAAATTTACAAATACGGAGAGAGAACAATGCCTCAAGTAGAGAATGACAAATATGGGATGTAGAAAATGAGAAATGGTTAGGCCTATTTATAGTTGAGGTTTAAGGATCTACTTGTAAAATTCCTATACAATTAGGGACCAAAATTGCAATTATCCCATGCCAAATTTCAACCCAATTTTCGATGCCTTAAATTTTCTGATTTCTGGTGCCAAAATTCTGACACCCATATCTTTGAAAAATCAAAGACATGGGTATCTGCCAATAGGTGCACAAAAAATATATAGTAAAAGTGTTGAGTATTTTTTATTTGTCCCCTAATATGGTGGTGTTTGTATATTTATAT
This sequence comes from Gossypium longicalyx, assembly GCA_025698465.1. Taxonomy (NCBI): domain Eukaryota; kingdom Viridiplantae; phylum Streptophyta; class Magnoliopsida; order Malvales; family Malvaceae; genus Gossypium; species Gossypium longicalyx. The sequence goes on from CM046999.1 coordinate 44,451,029, forward strand.
GATATAAGTAATGTTCATTGATATGATATACTAGGTAGGTTTCATACATACAGATACTTATCTTACTCTAAATCTAACACATGTGTAATGGGCCAATTTTGGCCTAGCCCGATTTATGAAATAAAATCCAAATAAATAAATAAGGTCCAAATGTCCAGTACAAGGCCAATATAAAAACAAAAACAACAATGACCCAAATCCCTAACCCAAAATAAAATCCAAAAATACAAGCCCAAATAGCCCAATAATTAGAAAACCCTAAAGGCCCAATTGGCCCAAAATTTTAAACAGAACAGAAAACTCTAGCCCCAGCCTATCCTCTTTTGCCGCCGCATGCTAGGCATGCCTCTGCCCTTGACCAGCGCCGCACGCCACCACTGTCAGTCTCTGACAACCACCTGCAACACGCAAGCGAAAGACGACAAATAGAAGAAACAAATAGCAAAAAACAAAAAGACAGAAGCAAAGGGTTGTAATTTCGGCTATAAGAGCCACACCAATTCCTCTGTAATTCTTTTACGCATATCAGAAATTAAAAAAAAAAGGCAGAATAGAAACTTGGAAAGGTTGTTGTTTGATCTTTTTGGTTTCTTTTATTTTCTTGTTTTTTTATTTTATTTTATTTTTTTTACAAATCTATTTTAAGTATAAAAAAGCAAAAATAAAAGGAGAAGGAGGGAAAACTTACCTGAACCCTGGGATTGAGTCGTCGGAGTCCTCTTCTCCGTCGTCGGAATCTGTCCAAGGAGAGGGCGAGGGGTTTTTCTCTTCTAATTTCTTCGGTCTAGGGAGGCCTCACCATCGAATTGGCCTTCAAAAGGGTCAAAAATCCGATTTCATGAGGCTTTGACCACCGTCTACGGTGGAAGCCACGGCGGGTTCATGGTGAGCTGACGGCGGCTCAAAGAGGGAGGGTTATAAAACCCTAGCAAAAGAAAATAGGGAGAAAGGGAGGGTTGCCCTCTCTCTGATTTTTTTTTTAAAGAAAAGCAAATGAAAAAAAATAATAAAATTTTTAACTTAAATAAGGCTCAAAATGGTGTCATTTGGGAATCAGGGTTACCAGCACCGAAACGGAGTCGTTTAAGGTATACCCGCGTGCGACTCGACCCACTCTAGGGGGATCCGCGCGTTTTGTCTTTTGGGGATATTTACCCCCTGGTCCCTCCAATTTTCCAGTGCACTGCAGTTTAGTCCTTTAATTACCTTTTTGTTATTTTTTAATTTTGGCAACTTATTTCTCACGGGACTCAAATTAATCCTGAGCGCGCTGGGCTCTTGGAAACAGGATACTTGTCCGAAAATGGGACTATTTTCCCATTTGGTCCCTGTTTGTTTCAGCGCATCTTATTTCGATCCTCATTTTTTTTTATAATCTGTACCCCTAAATTTCGAATTTGATTCCAGTCTAGTCCTAGACTGTTTAATTTACTTATTTGTTTAGTTTTTTTAAGAATTGTTTTATTTATTTTAAGTTTGTTTTCATATATTATTTATTTTAAATCATTTTATTATTACGTATTTTAAATTTATTGTACACATTTTAAACTATTATTCTTTTTAATTTTTATATGTATTATTTATTTTAGTCTATCATACATATAATTATTTCGAAATCTTATATATACCTTTTATTTTAAATTAGTTTATACATATAATACGTATTTTAAAATTTCTTATATGTTATTTAGTTGTACTAGTTTATATGTTAATCATTTTAAATTCCTTTTATTATTATTTATCTTGAACTTTCTATATATTACTTATTTTAAATTTTTTTATATAATCCTTATCTTAAAACTTTTATATATGTATATGTTACTTTGGATTATATTTATATATATTTTTTCATTTAAACTGGTTTTGTATATTATTTATTTTAAATTTCTCATTTACACATTATTTATTTTAAGCTCTTTTATATGTTATTCTAAAGGTTTTTTTTTTTTTTTTACTTTGTGTATTATTTATCTTAATTTATTTAACATATTATTTATTTGAAATTTGCTTTATATATTATTTTATTTCAAATTGTTTTATATTTTATTCATGTTAAATCTTTTTCATACATCGTTTATTTTGAACCATTCTTTGGTATTATGAGTTTTAAATCTTAATTATTCCTTTTGTTATCAATTTTAAACTTTTATCCTATTTACTTTGAGTCATTTTTCGCATGTTATTTTACTTCGTTTGTCTTTGATTATTGATGGGTATTAAAAAGTAATATACATTGTGAATATTGCCATTACATGTACTAGAAATTATTCATTAACATCTTCATATTGTGACATTCATTAATATTGTGTCTAATTCGTGTTTCATTATTCCATGCTCTATTTTACACTTTTGTTTTACTTAGCTCAAATCATATTGTGTATCAAGCTCCGACGTATTTGTTCACTACAGACCTATGTGTTTTATTCAAAACAAAATGAACACGTCATCAAATGCTATACTTATTCAAAAATAAAAATTTTAAAATAAGGCAATATTTCGCGTTTCGGGAATTCAAGAAATCGTACCCTAACTTACGGGGTTTCGATTTTCTTGTTAAACCTAAATAGCCGAATATTCTTTTGTATTTCAAAATACACAAAGTTTCGATAAAAATTAAAGGCAAATTTATTCCCGAAGACTAAAACGTCGCATCCTAACTTATGGGATGTGGCATTTTGTTATCTTGGGACGAGTGGGCCTTGGATGCTCGTTTCAATGAAATTCAAGCCTTTTTTTTTAAATGAACATTGATAAAAAAGGGATCGTATTTAAAAATATTTTCAACTCTCGACATTAGGACATTAATTAATCAATTAGGTGCTAATTTTGGGCGTGACGAAGGTGCTAATCCTTCCTCGCACGTAACCGACTCCCGAACCCGTTTTCTCAAATTTTGTAGACCAAAATCGTTGTTTTAATAAATCGAAATACTTTATTAAGGTGACCAAATTGTTAGGTGATCCGATCACACCTCAAAAAAATCGGTGGCGACACTATTTTCGTTTTTTTCAAAACAAGTCGACGCCCTTTTCAAAAAATGATTTCGACAACGTGTTTATATAGTCTCATGCACGTGTAATTTCATAGGAGAGCAAGAGCACTTCACAGGAGAACAAGCTCTATATGTGAGCTCGATCTATGAGCCCACTAGAATCCGATCTAAACCCATTCAAGTTTGGTTTGGTAATGATAATTATCCTAACATCAAGTATTTCTTTTATTCTCTTATGAACATGCAAGGGAAACAAATACATAATTCTTTATCATTTTATTTTGATCCGAAAAATAGTGCTATGAACGTGTGAGCAATTACCATTCGTGTTTTTGTTCTAGATCAATTTATCGAACTGCAATCCAACAACGATCCGGGGTATGTTTCCTAATTTTCTTTTATTCTGCAATTTTTTGTATGCTATTTTATGATTAGTATAGTTTTACATTGGTATCAAAGCTCGATTATTGGTTCCATTACTAAAAATTTTGTATATGATTTTGACGATTCAGTTGTATGTTCTAATCTTGGGTGGTAGTGTTAATATCTAACTTCGGAATATGCTCGGAAAACTTAAATCTTATGTTTGTATGATTACATTAAGTGGCTTGTTGTTTTTTTTATCAAACTCCAAAAGTTTGTGCATATATATTCTGTAAATATTCGTATAATACATATGTACAAGCCGTTTGGCCCAGGTCCAAATAACCCCAAGGCCTAAATAATCCCCAAATCCCAAACTGACCAAATTAGCCTAGATTTAGGGTTTTTGAAACCCTAAATCACCTAATCCCACCGCCTCCCGTCACATTGCCAGTGCAAGTGGCACCTGCCTCCACCGCCCAAGCTGCACCTGCAAGCATTAAAGGAATAGACAGAAAGCAAGAATAGAGGCATGTAAACGGCTATTTAAAGCCGAATCCAAAACCATTGTATTTTCGGATTTTTTTCAAAAAAATACATAAGAAATATAGATTCGAACATACAAAATAATCAACAAAGAGCAACAAGCAGACGAAGAAAGAAAAAGGAAAAGTTCAAACGTGTTAAGGTCGTAGTTTTTTTTCCTCTTTCATTTTCCTTTTTTCTTTTCGAAATTGTTTATGCATATATACCTTTTGATTTTCTTTTTTAGCTATTTATATACAAATATAACTAAAAAAATAAAAAAGGGGAAGAAAAATATACACGCAGTGACCGGCGACGGCGGCGCACGGCGGTCCGACAACCGGACGGTGACCGGCCCTGTGGTCGGAAATCGCACCCTCCCCTCTCCTCTCTCTTTTGTTTTTCTCTTCAGCTGCACAAATGAATTTTTTTGCTGAAAATGACCCTTTTATAGCCTCCCAAAACGATGTCGTTTTGGGGGCTGCCTTTTAGCCCCAAAACGACGTCGTTTTGATGCGACCTGATCCGTCCGACCCGACCTGCCTCAGGGGATCAGCGTGTTTTCAAAAGAGGGGCTAATTGCACTTTTAGCCCCTCCGCTTTTTATCTCTTTGAAATTAGATTTTTTATTATTTATAATTTAGCCCTGTAATTTATTTTAACCTTCAATCTGGTCCCTTTTAGTGCTGTGCATTTTGGGGGGATGGGATAATGCCCATTTCGGTCCTCCCTTGTTATCCGCGCGCCCAAATTGGTCCTTTCCTTTGTGTTTTTATTCCAAATTGGCCCCAAACTTTTACTTTAAGTTCAATTTAGTCCTTTTTTGTTATTTTCAATATTGTAATTAAATTGATTAATTTAATGTGTTATTATTATTTCTTATTCTTATTCTTATGATTATTATTATTATTATTATTATTATTATTATTATTATTATTATTATTATTATTATTTTGTTAATATTACTATCATAATTATATCTTGTTTTTGATTCATTAATTTATTATTATTAACATATTATTATTATTAATGTATTATTATTTTTATTTATTATTATTACCATTATTATTACTATTATTATTATTATTATTATTATTCTTATTATTATTATTATTTTCCTATTATTATGAATTTTTATTATCATAAATTATTATTGCTACTATTATTTTTGATAACATGTTTTTTTACCAATTTATTATTTCCTATTTTTATATATTTATTGATATTATCGTATATTACTAATGTACTATTATTGTCTATTATTATTATTATTACTAATATCACTATTATTATTATTATTATCATTATTATTATATTATTACTATTATTATTATACCTTTTATTATTATTACTTTTGTATTATTACTATAATTATTATTATATTTTCTTCCTTTTGTAATTACTTATACGCTATTATTTTTTTATATTAACTAATTTAGTATATATATATATTTTTTAGCACACTTATTTTGTTTATATATATCACTACTCTTATTATTATCATTTCATCATTTATTTATTTATATCTTTGTAAATAATTTCAAACCTTAGATCCTTCATTATTTGCATTATCGTTATTATAGTTATTTACTATTACTAGTGTTATTACCGTCACTTTTACTTTTATTATTATCATTATATTATATTATTTTTATTTATTTTCTATTCCCATTTTATTATTATTATTAATGTTCTTATTATGACTATTATTATAATGTTTAAATACCATATGTATTATTATCGTTTTATACTATTATTATTTATATTATTATTATTATTATCATTTTCGTTATCATTGCCATTTTTGTTGTTCCATGTTTTGTTCATTTTTATTTATTCGTTAACTTACTTATGTATTCGATCATTCCATTTTTCTTCATGCCTTTGTTTATATTTACGTGTTACTAGCCTTGCTATTATTTCTCCTTTTATAATTGCTCATATTATTATCTTTGACACAGTCGTACCTATTATTATGTTATTATACATATTAATACCATAATTTATTTTTATGTTTTACTATAAATCTTGTTATATTTTTTACTCAATACATTAAAATAACTCTTTCATAAAAGTAATATTCCGTATTTGGTAATTCGAGACAACCGTGCCCTAACTTACTGGGTTTCGACTTTTCTCATTTAACCTAAATAACGGAATACTCTTTTAAATCGCGACACGAGTTTTGAAATATTCTCGGAGATACGAGGTGCTGTGCCCTAACTTACCGAGTATGACATTTTGTTACCTCGGGATAAGATTTTTGTTAACAAAGGCAATAGTCGGCATTTGGAAATTCGAGATATCGTGCCCTAACTTACTGGGTTTCGATTTTTCTTGTTTACACTGAATAGTCGAATACCCTTTTAAAAAGGTCAAAATACATAAATTTTAAATAAAGGTAAGCTCGTTCTTAAAATTTGAGATGCCGTGTCCTAACTTACTAGACATGGTGTTTCATCACTTCGAGACGAGACAGTCTTTAATAGTCGAGCATTTTTTACAAGGAGGGATCGTATTTCAAAGACTTTCAAGTTTTCAATCTTCGACACTCAGACATTAATTAATCAACTAGTTACCAATTTTTGGGCGTATCGAGGGTGCTAATCCTTCCTCGTGCGTAACCGACTCTCGAACCTGTTTTCTTGATTTGCGTGGACCAAAATCGTTGTTTAAATAAATCAAACCATTTATTAAAAAACAACCACTTTTACGAGGTGACCCGATCACACCTCATCAAAAAGGATTGGTGGCGACTCCTCTATTCGTTTTCATTTTCAAAATCTAAGTCGATTCTCGTTTTTTTCAAAAAAATGGTTACGACAGCTTGGCGACTCCACTGGGGAAGAAATAAGAGAGTCAAGCCACAAGTTGATTAACTTTTGTGTTTTTATCGAAAATTGAAATTTTGGTTTTGAAATACGATCCTTTCTTAGCATTTCATCAGCTATTTATGTGGTTTATGATATAATACCTGCTGCGTTGGCTTGAGTCTTTAAATAGTCTTGCATATTGCATTGCATGACCTCTGTGGTCACACCCTTCTAAGTGAGAGTGAGAAACTACTCCTTCGTGAGGTTTTCACCTCTGTGCAGGATAGTGGATCGCTTTCGGGATACATCCGTACCTATGTCTTCGTAAGATTTTCATCTCCATGCGGCCATAGGGAAATGTATTCCCCTGAACTGAACTCAGTCTGTATGAGCCTATAATGGGTGAAGATCGAGGAATCTACTGGTTCAGGTACCTTTACTCTAGAACCGAACCCCATGTAGCGAGCCTTAAGAGCCCACCCTAGGTAGAGCCACTCTGAAACCCTAGTGGTTACCTGAGCAAGTGTTATATTTATTATTCTTTGTTTGCTTTAAACTGCGTATGAGATACTGACTTACTTTGTTTTACTTTGATTGTATTTGCATGGCATTTTTATCACAAAAGGTGTTGGTTCACATTCGGTTGCTAAGTAGATAGCTTATCATGGAAAATGGGTTTTTTGATAAAGTAGAGGACAACGCGGCTGTCCGGATATGGGCTGAGACAACACAACAAGAGAAAGGTGACAGTCTTACCGAGGCGTACGTGTCAGAGTTGTGTGATTTTACTCGGATCAGCGTAACTCAGAATAATCTCCAAGAGATGAAAGAAATTTAGGGTCAGTGGGATGACGAGGTCAAACAACTATTCTATTGTCATTACGGTGATTTACCTTATCTGCTCAATGTCAAGGTAGATGAACACCTGTTTCGAGCCCTCGCCCAATATTGGAATTCTGCCTACAGTTGTTTTACTTTCGGGAAGGTAGATTTGGTACCTACTATAGAAGAGTACACGGCCTTGCTCCATTGCCCGAATATTCAGGTTGACAGAATTTATTCCAGACCTGCTAATGTCCCAGCATTTTTAAAAAAGTTGATGAACATCACAAGGATGAGCGAACAGTGGGTTACAACCCGGATCAAACAAAAGGGAGATTGTAAGTGCATTCCTTGGAAGAACCTGAGGGACCTCATTTTAGCACACCCCGATGTGAAGAAAAGGGTAGATGTCTTCGCCCTGAGCATTTATGGACTGGTTATCTTCCCCAAAGCCTTGGGGCATGTAGACGAGGCGGTTTTCGATCTTTTTGACAGGCTTGGTAAAGAGACCACACTTGTACCCGCAATCTTGGCTGAAACTTTTAGATCATTGAATGCTTGTCGAAGAGCGGGTGAAGGGAGATTTATTGGATGTGCACAGCTCTTGCTATCTTGGTTCCACAGCCATTTTTGGAAAGTGGAAAAGGTCTCATATCGTATCTTCTCTGAAAATTACTCTCCACTGAAAGAGTTAGTAGCTACACCGAGGAGAGATGATATTACAGAAGAAAATTGGATGACGGTTCTTCAAAATTTGCAAGAGGAAGACGTTGAATGGAGAGCCCCGTGGATGGTTCCTGATGAAATATTATACCGATGCGGAGATTTTGATTGGGTTCCCTTGTTAGGAGTATGGGGAGCCATCGGGTATGCTCCTCTGCTTGCATTAAGACAGTACAAAGCCAGTCAGTTTACACCAACAACATACGGGTTAGCTTAGTGCGAGTTCGTATTCACGGAGAATAATTACAAAAAGAAAGTTCGCGAGATATCAAATGCCTGGAACTAGACTCGTAGGATGAAAAAGTTTGCTGCCAATCCCATGACTACCCCCGAGTACGACCGGTGGTGGAATCAGAGGATTAACGACAACATCCCTACGTTAGATCAAGAGAATCCTCGGTCAATGGAAGAACACTTGAAGGTAATCCCATCTGAGTTAGAAATCATCAGGCAAGATTTCGAGAGAAAGAGTCTGGAACTAGAAAAGAGGCTCGAGCAATTAGAGGAAGAAAAAATACAGCTGAGATTAGATGTTGATGTCCAGAAACTAGAAGCCGAAAGACTCAGAAAAGGAAAAAACAAGGCTGAAGAGGATTTGGATAGTTTGAAGACGGATTACAAGAAGCTGCGTAGGTCAATGAAAATCGCTGGGTTAGGAAAAACATCTCGAGCGATGGCGGCGAGAAGTCAAAGAAGAGAAAAGCAAAGCCAACCAATGGGAAGAAAAATTTCGGGATGCCCAAGCTCGAGAAAGTGCTCTGAAAAGAAGTTTGGTAGAAAGCCAGAACGAGAAGGAGGGGTTAAAGATCTGGGTATCAGAGTTAGAGAGGTCCTTGTATCAGTATCGTACGCGTAACTCTGTAATCAAGTTGAAAGCTAGTCAGAACAGAATTGAAGAATTAAAAGAGAATATAAAAGAACTTAAAACAGCACTGCAAAATCGTGAACTTCAGATTGAACTCCTCGAGGTAAATAACGAGCAATGGAAGGAGCAACTTCTTCAATTTCAAGATCAAGTCCAGAACAGGGACTACGTCATGGGCGAAGCTTTGACTCAAGTGCGAGAAGCAGCTGATCACTTGCAGACATTAGCAGTACAGGCCAATGTGCTAAGTTTAAAATACGAGTCTGAATCGGACCGAGGCCGAGAGCTAGCTTGGCTTCTTAGGCAGGTCAAGGCCTTAAGTATCAGGGCCAAGCCTTATATGTAATCTATTTTATGTAAAGAAAATTGTTTTTTAGAAAAGTTACTCTAATGAAATCAAATTGGAATCAACGCTTTTTTGCATTCATTGTATTCATTGCATTCATGCATCAGCATTGCATCACACGCACTAAAACTCACAAAAACCCTAAAAATCATGACAGTTACCCTGGAACATCGTTACGGTACAAGAGGAAAAACAAGAGCAATGGACCAAAGGTTAGAGAGATTGAAATAAATACAAAAAGAGATGCAGGATCAATTACAAGTACATATACAAGAACAGCTGGCCAAAATCCAGTAGGATGTAAGGGACCAGATGTTGGAGTCCCAAAAAAGTATGATGGATCAATTAACGCGTCTATTGGCTGGCGGATTAGAAAAAAGGAAAAGCCCCTTGATCAATGCGGGAGATGATATTGAAGATCCTCCCTACCCTCCGGGTTTTGCCCCAGCGGACGTTCAGACACAACCTGATATGTACCCAAGAAGGCCATCGGTCACAATTAGGCCCCAATCATTTCAGGCTGGTGTCTTGGCACCGATGAATTATGAGGCTGGTTCGGGCTCCAATCCAGGGGATAACCCGACCAACCCTGTGGTCCTCAATCTCAATGAAGTAACAGAAATAGAAAAGACGAGGGTAGAACTCCTAAAAGAGCTTGAAGAAAGATATAGATGGTTAGAAGAAAAATTTAAAGAAATGGAAAGCACCGACTATCGTGGTGGAATCGATGCTAAGGAATTAAGTTTGGTTCCGGACTTGGTACTCCCTCCCAAGTTTAAAACTCCAGAATTTGAGAGGTACAACGGGACTAGCTATCCTGAAGCTCACATTACTATGTTCTGCAGACGAATGGCAGGCTATTTTAATAATGACCAACTATTAATTCACTGCTTCCAAGAAAGTCTAGTTGGGGCTGCTTCTAGATGGTACAACCAACTAAGTCGCACCCAGATCAGTTCATGGAACGATCTAGCACAAGCCTTCATGAAGCAGTACGGTCATGTGGCAGATATAACCTCTGATAGAATCACTTTACAAAATATGGAGAAAAAGCATTACGAAAGCTTTAGGCAGTATGCCCAACGATGGAGAGAGGTGGCCACACAAGTCCAACCCCCTCTGTTGGAGAAGGAAACTACTATGCTATTTATCAATACCCTGAAGGCACCTTTCATTAACCACATGCTGGGTAGCGCGACCAAAAGCTTTTCAGACATAGTAATGTCTGGAGAAATGATAGAAAATGCGATAAGATGTGGGAAAATAGAGGCTGGAGAAAGCACCAAGAGGTCAGCACCGAGAAAGAAAAAGCACGAGGTGAATAATGTAAGCTCATATTCGAAATCGGTCATCGTAAGCCAACCAAGGTCGACAACCCCTGGTCAGCAGGGACCACCCAGACAAGAGCCTAATACAAGGCAAAATAGGGAGAAACTCCAATTAACGCCCATTCCAATGACATACAATGAGTTATACCAAAGTTTATTCGATGCACATGTCGTGTCTCCCTTCTATCTAAAACCAATGCAACCTCCATACCCCAAATGGTACGACGCAAATGCTCAATGCGAATACCATGCGGGAGCCACAGGACACTCGATAAAAAACTGCACCACTTTCAAGAAATTGGTTGAAAGACTTATCAACATGGGCATCGTGAAATTTGATGATACATCTAGTGCAGAGAATCCATTACCCAACCATGGGGATAAGGGGATAAATGCGATAATCGAGAGTTCGGGGAAAGAAATTAAGATGAATATTGCAGAAGTAAATACCCTGCTGAAAGAAGTATGGAAGAAAATGGTGGAAAGAGGGTTGATAACCCAGAATTCAAGGGGCAGACCCCGAGAAGCAAAGAATTATTGCGAGTTCCATGATCAAGAGGATCACGAGATTCAGAAATGCAGCGAATTCAGGGCTTTGTTACAAGGATTGATGGATAATAAGGAGCTGGAATTCTTCGAATATGTCGGGAGCCTAGAAGAAACAGATGTGTGTGCATCCGAAGAAGGGTCGACGAAGGATGTTTACAAAGTCAACCAACCAGTGGTTATCACATCACGTCCGAGAATGAATGAAGCCGAGGCACAAGTTGCGCCCAAGGTTATAATCCAGAAGCCTATTGCTTTCCCTTACAAAGATAGCAAAATGGTACCGTGGAACTATAGTTGCAATGTGACAATCCTGGGAGACGACATCTAGATTAATGCATTAGAGGAAGGTCAAGACGAGGGTTTCTATACGCGCAGCGGAAGGCGTTATACCCCAAATACAAAATTCGAGCAGGCTAAAGGAAAATCATTGGCAATTGAGCAAAAGAAAGAGAAGCCGGCGGGACCTGAGCCAACTGTTAATGAATTAGTGACTGAAAAAGAAGTAAAGGAATTCTTAAAATTTTTAAAGCACAGCAAATACAGCGTCATGAAACAGCTACACAAGCAACTAGCTCGTATATCGGTACTGGCCTTACTCTTAAGCTCAGAAACCCATCGCAACAAATTGATGAAGGTGCTGAATGAAACTTTTGTTGCTAACGATATCTTTGTAAACAAACTGGACCGCTTAGTCAACAATATAAGTGCAGACAACTTCATATTCTTTAATGACGATGAAGTACCGCCAGGGGGCTGAGGATCTACTAAAGCTTTACACATCACGACTCGCTGTAAAGGGTACACATTACCAGGGGTATTGATTGACAATGGGTCTGCACTAAATGTCCTACCCCTATCTACGCTGAATAGGTTGCCAGTGGATAGTTCTCATATGAAGACATGCCAAAATATAGTGAGAGCATTTGATGGCACGGAAAGGAAGGTAATGGGGAGAATTGAAATACCCCTCTTAATCGGGCCGAGTACGTACGAGGTAGATTTCGTGGTCATGAACATTAAGCCTTCGTATAATTGCCTGTTGGGGAGACCATGGATTCACTCAACGGGGGCAGTGCCATCATCATTACATCAAAAGCTCAAATTTATAACGGAAGGTCGATTGATGACCATAAACACTGAAGAAGACATCATCACAGTAATAATCAGTGACGCCCCATATTTAGAGGCAAATGATGAAGCAATTGAATGCTCTTTTTGGTCTTTAGAGTTCGTGAACGCAACATTCATTACCGAAGGAAACAAGATTCTGAGGCACAGGTTATCTGAGACTACAAGAATGTTACTACGGGTAACTGTTGGAAAAGGGGCCTTACCCGGAAGATGACTCGGGAGATACCTCCAAGGAAGGAGTAATGCACCGATGATGAAGGACAAACAAGACCGTTTTGGGCTAAGATTTAAGCCAGACGTGAAACAAAGAAAGAATGAGTTAGAGAAGAAGCAAGAGAGAAGGAGAGCACAATTGAGCGGGGGAGAAATCGAATTCTGGATGAATAATTCACCCTGAGAGGGGCACGTTGGGAAAGGAAATCGCGAAAAGAATGATGAAAAATTCGGACATCAATGCCACATACGAAGAAGGAACTGGAATAGAAAATTTGTCGGGCATTTGCCCCTATGAGCCGGGAAGTGGTCTGAATAATTGGACTGCGGAAGAGATTCCTATAGTCTTTAGAACTAACACAGAGTAATATTCAAAACACACTTATTACTCTAGGCCTAGGAGTAATAAGAGTCCCTTTTTGTGAAATAGGCCTATGTTCAAAATTGTTATTGCATCCTTTTGTCTTATTCCAAATATTCTTTTATTCTTTCATTCATGATCATACCATACATATCATTGTTCTTAGATTCTCTTATTCTTCGCACCTACAACAGGTCTCAGATATCAACGATATGAGCGACGTTGTTACTAACTCAGAGTCTCCTTTTGAGCGGGATATGTGTCTAGAGGGATCTCAGGACTTTGAGGATGACAGAGACTGTGACTTATCCCCTGATTTGTTAAGGATGGTAGAACAAGAGGAGAAACAGATTCTACCCCATAAAGAGATAGTAGAAGTCGTGAACTTGAGAGATGAACTAGAAAAGAAAGAAGTAAAGGTCGGAGCCTACATTGCCATAGAGACAAAACGGGACCTTATTGAGTTACTCCAAGAGTTCAAGGATGTCTTTGCATGGTTGTATCAAGACATGCCTGGGCTAAGTACTTACATCGTGGTACACAAGCTCCCCATCAAAAAAGAATGCAAGCCAGTTCAACAAAAGCTTCGAAAGATGCGGCCCGATGTTTTGTTGAAAATAAAAGAGGAGGTCAAGAAGTAATTCGATGCTGGTTTCTTACAGGTAGTTAAGTACTCGGAATGGGTAGCCAATATTTTCCCCGTCCCTAAGAAAGATGGAAAAGTACAGATGTGTGTAGACTACAGGGACTTGAACAAAGCCAGCCCGAAGGATAATTTCTCGTTGCCTCATATTGACACTCTAGTGGACAATACGCCAGGTTACTCACTTTTCTCCTTCATGGATGGTTTTTCAGGGTACAATCAGATAAAGATGCATCCTGAGGACATGAATAAGACCACATTTGTAACCATGTGGGGGACATTTTGCTATAAGGTGATGTCGTTTGGACTGAAAAATGTGGGAGCAACATATCAGAGAGCCATGGTAACCTTGTTCCATGATATTATGCACAAAGAAATTGAAGTTTATGTTGACGACATGATCGTCAAATGTCGGACAGAAGAAGAGCATGTGCTAGTCATGAGGAAATAATTTTTGAGGTTGAGGAAATTTCAGCTGAAACTCAATCCAGCAAAGTGTACCTTCGAGGCCAGGTCAGGAAAACTGCTAGGATTCGTAGTCAGTGAAAAAGGGATTGAGATTTACCCAGATAAGGTCAAAGCCATACAAGAGTTACCTCCACCGCGTACTCAAAAGGAAGTTCGGGGATTCTTAGGAAGACTAAATTACATCGCTCGGTTCATTTCGCAATTAACCGAGAAATGTGACCCCATATTCCGTCTCCTTAAGAAACACAACCCTGGTGTTTGGGACGAGGAGTGCCAGAAGACTTTCGACAAAATTAAGCAACATTTGTCTAATGCCCCAGTATTGACACCACCTAGTCCAGGTAAGCCACTGATACTGTATTTGGCGGTATTTGAAAATTCTATGGGATGCGTGCTTGGCCAACACGATGAATCAGGAAGGAAAGAAAGAGCAATATATTACCTCAGTAAAAAGTTTACTGAGTGTGAGACTAGATACTCGTTCATTGAAAAGTTGTGTTGTGCCTTAATCTGGACAACCCGAAGACTGAGACAATACATGTTATATCACACAACCTGGCTGATTTCTAAACTGGATACTCTGAAATACTTGATGGAGTCAACTGCTTTAAACGAAAGAATGGCCCGATGGCAAATTCTACTCTCCGAATTTGATATAGTCTATGTGAACCAGAAGGCCGTAAAAGGGAGTGCAATAGCAGACTTTCTAGCCAGTAGAGCCCTAGAGGACTACGAGCCTTTGAACTTTGACTTCCCAAATGAAGATCTAATGTACATAGCAATCACTGAAGAAGGCCCTCAAGAAGGTCATCCTTGGAAGCTAAACTTTGACGGAGCATCAAATGCTGTGGGCAACGGAATCGGGGCAGTTCTGGTATCCCCGAACGGAGATCATTATCCATTCACTAGTAAATTGGATTTTGACTGCACGAACAATATGGCAGAGTACGAAGCATGCATCATGAGAATTCGTGCGGCCATAGAGCGTAAAATCAAGGTGTTAGAGGTATATGGAGATTCTGGCCTAGTGATTTATCAACTCAAAGGTGAATGAGAGACGAGAGACCCCAAGTTGATCAATTATCGAAAGCTGATCCTTGAATTAATGAAAGAGTTTGATGATATTGTCTTCTACTACCTCCCGCGAGAAGAAAATCAAATGGCTGACGCCCTAGCAACTTTAGCTTCTATGATTAAGGTGAATAAGCAAGAGGATGTGAGACCAATCCAAATGAGCATATATGAGGCTCCGGCTCATTGTTACAACCTCAAAGAAGAAGAAGAAAATGATGATCACCCTTGGTACCACGATATCTTGCGGTATGTGAAGAATCGTGAGTACCCCAACCAAGCTACTGAGAATAACAAAAGAACGTTCAGAAGACTGGCCAATGACTACGTCTTGGACGGGGAGATCCTATACAAAAGAAGAAAGGATCAAGTACTGTTAAGATGTATAGACACTGTTGAGGCTAAGAAAATCTTGGAAGAAGTCCATGAGGGCGTCTGTGGGACACACGCTAATGGCTTTACAATGGCCAGGCAAATTATGAGGTTTGGTTATTATTGGTCCACCATGGAATGAGACTGTATTAACTACGCCAAAAGATGTCATAAATGCCAAATCTATGGAGACAAGATTAATGTGCCTCCTTCACCACTACATGTCATGACTTCACCATGGCCTTTCTCGATGTGGGGCATGGACGTGATTGGGCCAATTTCGCAAAAAGCTTCAAATGAGCATCGATTCATCTTCGTGGTTATTGACTATTTCACCAAATGGGTAGAAGCTGCTTCATATGCCAATGTTACTAAATCGGCAGTTAGCAAGTTCCTAAAAAAGGAAATCATTTGTCGGTATGGAATGCCAGAAAGGATCATATCGGATAACGCATTGAATTTGAACAACAGCACAATAGCGGATGTCTGCAACCAATTCAAGATCAGACACCACGACTCGTCACCATATCGTCCGAAGATGAACGGTGCGGTTGAGGCAGCTAATAAAAACATTAAGAAGATTGTGCAGAAAATGACTGAGACTTATAAAGACTGGCATGAAAAGCTACCATTCGCCCTCTATGCTTATCGAACGTCTGTCAAGACTTCCACCGGGGCAACGCCTTTCTTATTGGTCTATGGAATAGAGGCGGTTTTACCCATCGAGGTTGAGATTCCTTCCCTCAGAGTTTTGTCAGAAGTAAAGTTGGATGAGGCCGAATGGATCCAATCCCGATACGATCGATTGAATTTGATTGAAGAAAAGAGGCTAAGGGCTATCCGTCATGGTCAGATGTACCAAAAGCGAATGATGCGAGCTTACAACAAAAAGGTTCGTCCTAGAGAATTCCACGAGGGAGACCTAGTATTGAAAAAGATCCTGCCCATACAAAAAGATTTCAGAGGAAAATGGATGCCGAATTGGGAAGGGCCTTATGTGGTAAAAAAAGCCTTTTCTGGAGGAGCATTGATATTGACCGAAATGGAAGGCAAGACTTTACCCAATCCTGTGAATTCAGATTCGATTAAGAAATACTTCGCCTAAAAAAATAAAAAATAAAAAAATAAAAAAATAAAAAAAGGAGAGGCCAAGGTGAAAACTCGCAAAGGGCACCTTGAGACCAAAGGGATTTTGAATTGAAAACCCGTAAAGGGCGATTCAAATGTTGATCAAAGGTGGGGCATGCGGTGGTCTTACGATAGCTAAATTAATAAGGAGGAGAGATGTTACATCTTGGGGCATCTACAAGAGTACTCTAGACCCCCTAAACACATATTAAGCTTAGAAAAGGAATCCTCAAGAAGTTCGTACGGAGAAGCTCACGCTGCGATATCTGGGGCACCTATTTTCTTTTTATTCATTTTGTATTCCAGCACTATTTATTGTTCGTGATTAATCTATTCCCTTCAAACTTTGTTTCAGACAAATTTCAGTCCTGTCATTGTTATGATCTTTTTCAAGCATTTTGCATTGAGATGATGATTAATGAACTAATGACACTTTCACAAAAGAAGTTCTGCATATTACTCCGGAAGTTTCTAAATAGTACAGAAACCTGAAACAGGGCTATTATTTAGAACTAACCAAACTTAAAGATTGGAAACATTTGAGAAGAAAGAGTTTAAACTGGGACTACCTCTTCGGGTTTTCTGTTCAAAGATCTAAGCTGAACAAGAAGACAGGGTACCGTTTCAGTGATCGAACCTTGATGAACAAAGGGCAATGACAACCCGTACATTAAGAAAGAGATTCATTCTCACAACATGCTGCACTTGTGCATTCATAGATCATTCATGACACATCTAGTTAGGAGCATTTGATTCATTTCGATCATAGCATTCTAATCATTTGACATAAGCATAGATACATGGAACCAATTCTACAGGTCATGTCCCTAGAATCGGTGTATTCACAGGGTCTTAAACCCCTAAGCAGTAGGGTAACAGACTGAATTGCAGATCTTAACCCCCTAAGCAGTAGGGAAATAGATCGAAGGCGATGGGCTTTAAACCCCTAAGCAGTAGGGTAACAGGCTGATTTACAGATCTTGTCCCCCTAAGTGGTAGGGAAACAGATCGAAGGTTCACAAGCCTTAAACCCCTAAGTAGTAGGGTAACAGGCTGAAGATTTACAGATCTTAACCCCCTAAGCAGTAGGGAAATAGATCGAAGGCCATGGGCTTTAAACCCCTAAGCAGTAGGGTAACAGGCTGATTTACAGATCTTGTCTCCCTAAGCAGTAGTGGAGCAGATCGAGGACGAAGGGCCTTAAACCCCTAAGCAATAGGGTAACAGGCTGGAAATTACAAATCTTTTCTCTCTGAAATGGCGTTGGAGCGGCTCGAAGCCATAGCAGATCTCCTTGAAGTTTCAACGGAGTAGATTGAAGTTACAAGTCTTATCTCCCTAAAAGTTGTAGCAGAACAGACTAAAGATAGCAAATCCTATTTCCCTGAAAATGCAGTGGAACAGATTGAGGCTAAACAAACAGATCTTATCTCTCTGAAGTTGTAGTAGAGCAGATCGAAACAAACCTTATCTCACTAAAGCTGCATGTGGAGCAGTGGAGCAGATTAAAGCAACAAGATGCACTAGGCTGAACGATGTTACCTAGGGAAGAGGAGCACCAAAGAAGTCAAGACTCGACGTGGTTGGGCCAAACTAGTCTTTCTTGAGAGTCTTTGCTCTGTCCTCGTTACACGACAACAAGCAAAGAGGGGCAGCTGTACAAGCCGTTTGGCCCGGGCCCAAATAACCCCCAAGGCCCAAATAATCCCCAAATCCCAAACTGACCCAACTAGCCCAGATTTAGGGTTTCAGAATCTAAAACCCTAAATCACCTAATCCCACCGCCTCCCGTCACATCGCCAGTGCAAGTGGCACCTACTTCCATCGCCCAAGCTGCACCTGCAAGTATTAAATGGAATAGACAGAAAGCAAGAATAGAGGCATGTAAATGGCTATTTAAAGCCAAATCCAAAACCGTTGTATTTTCAGATTTTTTTCAAAAAAATACATAAGAAATATAGATTCGAACATACAAAATAATCAACAAAGAGCAACAGGCAGACGAAGAAAGAAAAAGGAAAAGTTCAAACGTGTTAAGGTCGTAGTTTTTTTTTCCTCTTTCATTTTCCTTTTTTCTTTTCGAAACTGTTTATGCATATATACCTTTTGATTTTCTTTTTTAGCTATTTATATACAAATATAACTAAAAAAATAAAAAAGGGGAAGAAAAATATACACGCGGTGGCTGGTAACGGCGGCGCACGGCCATCCGGCGATCGGACGGTGACCGGCCCTGTGGCCGGAAATCGCACCCTCCCCTCTCCTCTCTTTTTTTTTTCTCTTCAGCTGCACAAATGAATTTTTTGCTGAAAATGGCCCTTTTATAGCCTCCCAAAACGACGTCGTTTTGGGGGCTGCCTTTTAGCCCCAAAACGACGTCGTTTTGATACGACCCGGTCCGTCTGACCCAACCCGCCTTAGGGGATCCGCGTGTTTTCAAAAGAGGGGCTAATTGCACTTTTAGCCCCTCCGCTTTTTATCGCTTTGAAATTAAATTTTTTATTATTTATAATTTAGCCCTGTAATTTATTTTGACCTTCAATCTGGTCCCTCTTAGTGCTGTGCGTTTTGGGGGGGATGGGATAATGCCCATTTCGGTCCTCCCTTGTTATCCGCGCGCCCAAATTGGTCCTTTCCTTTGTGTTTTTATTCCAAATTGGCCCCGAACTTTTACTTTAAGTTCAATTTAGTCCTTTTTTTGTTATTTTCAATATTGTAATTAAATTGATTAATTTAATGTGTTATTATTATTTCTTATTCTTATTATTATTATTATGATTATTATTATTATTATTATTATTATTTTGTTAATATTACTATTATAATTATATCTTGTTTTTGATTCATTAATTTATTATTATTAACATATTATTATTAATGTATTATTATTTTTATTTATTATTATTATTATTATTATTATTATTATTATTATTATTGTTTTACTATTATTATGAATTTTTATTATCATAAATTATTATTATTGCTACTATTATTTTTGTTAACATGTTTTTTTACCAATTTATTATTTCCTATTTTTATATATTTATTGTTATTATCGTATATTACTAATGTACTTTGTTATTGTCTATTATTATTATTATTACTATTATCACTATTATTATTATTATTATTATTATCATTATTATTATATTATTACTATTATTATTATTATACCTTTTATTATTATTACTTTTGTATTATTACTATAATTATTATTATATTTTCTTTCTTTTGTAATTACTTATACGCTATTATTTTTTATACTAACTAATTTAGTATATATATATAAATATTTTAGCACACTTATTTTGTTTATATATATCACTACTCTTATTATTATCATTTCATCATTTATTTATTTATATATATCTTTGTAAATAATTTCAAACCTTAGATCCTTCATTATTTGCATTATCGTTATTATCGTTATTTACTATTACTAGTGTTATTACCGTCACTTTTACTTTTATTATTATCATTATGTTATATTATTTTTATTTATTTTCTATTCCCATTATCATTATTATTATTATTAATATTAATGTTCTTATTATGACTATTATTATAATGTTTAAATACCATATGTATTATTATCGTTTTATACTATTATTATTTATATTATTATTATTATCATTTTCGTTATCATTGCCACTTTTGTTGTTCCATGTTTTGTTCATTTTTATTTATTCGTTAACTTACTTATGTATTCGATCATTCCATTTTTCCTCATGCCTTTGTTTATATTTACGTGTTACTAGCCTTGCTATTATTTCACCTTTTATAATTGCTCATATTATTATCTTTGACACTGTCGTACCTATTATTATGTTATTATACATATTAATACCATAATTTACTTTTATGTTTTACTATAAATCTTGTTATATTTTTTACTCAATACATTAAAATAACTCTTTCATAAAAGTAATATTTCGTATTTGGTAATTCGAGACAATTGTGCCCTAACTTACTGGGTTTCAACTTTTCTCATTTAACCTAAATAACGGAATACTCTTTTAAATCGCGACACGAGTTTTGAAATATTCTCGGAGATACGAGGTGTTGTGCCCTAACTTACCGGGTATGACATTTTGTTACCTCGGGATAAGATTTTTGTTAACAAAGGCAATAGTCGGCATTTGGAAATTCGAGATATCGTGCCTAAACTTACTTTGGGTTTCGATTTTTCTTGTTTACAATCGAATAGTCGAATCTTTTTTTTAAAAGGTCAAAATACATAAATTTTAAATAAAGGCAAGCTCGTTCTTAAAATTCGAGATGCTGTGTCCTAACTTACTGGACATGGTGTTTCATTACTTCGAGACGAGACGGTCTTTAATAGTCGAGCATTTTTTACAAGGAGGGATCGTATTTCAAAGACTTTCAAGTTTTCAATCTTCGACACTCAGACATTAATTAATCAACTAGGTACCAATTTTTGGGCGTATCGAGGGTGCTAATCCTTCCTCGTGCGTAATCGACTCTCGAACCTGTTTTCTTGATTTGCGTGGACCAAAATCGTTGTTTAAATAAATCAAACCATTTATTAAAAAACAACCACTTTTACGAGGTGACCCGATCACACCTCATCAAAAAGGATTGGTGGCGACTCCTCTATTCGTTTTCATTTTTAAAATCTAAGTCGATTCTCGTTTTTTTCAAAAAAATGGTTACGACAACATATATATGCACATGGGCACGATTTGTTTTATTCTTTCTCAAACTAGAATTTAGTGTAAAATGCCATGTTTTGCTGTGTCGATTTTTTTTTTAAATCGACTTTATTTTGAAAACGAAAATGGAGTCACCACTAATTCTTTTTATTTAAATGTGATTGGGGATCACCTTAAAATTTAATTATAAAAGGTTAGGTTTACTGAAACAGTGATTTTTGAGCTACAAAATCTAAGAAAATAGGTTCGGGAGTTGGTTACATGTGAGAAGGATTAACACCCTCATAACGCCCAAAATTGGTACCTAGTTAATTACTTGATGTTTTAGTGTCAAAAATTAAAAATTCGAAGGGAATTTAAAATATGATCCTTCTTTGTATCGTGTTACTTGATGGTATTGAAAGAAATCCGATCTAAATTGAATTTTTAATGAGGATGCATTCTCATTTTAAGTCGATCAAGATGAAAAGTCATGTTCCATAAGTTTGGGCACAAAATCTCGAATTCTCGGAAATAAGGACGCTCTTTATTTATTTATACCCCAAATCTTACAATCTTATTTATTTATTATTTATTTATTTTAAAAAAAGGGAGGGATATTCAATTATTTTAGTTCAAGGAAAAATCGTACCCTGTAAATTAGGGGCACAATTTATCGAATCCTCAAAATAAAGAATATCACATTGATTTTAATTTCTTCTCATGAGTTATGTAAAAACGAATACATCACTTGATATGATATGCGATTAAGCATAATCCAAGAATAAATAAATGTATCTAAGCATAATGGTTAAAATAATAATATAAAAACAAAATGATAATAAAATAAAATAACTACATAAAAATAAATAAAACATAGATAAAATTTGAAATGACTATCGTAAAATAATAATATAAGAACAAAATAATAGTAGGTACCATTATCAAATGGTGATGAAACAACTTTAATAATAAATTGATGATGATAATAATAATAGTGACGATAATGATTTAATTAATGTTATGTTCAATAATAATAATAACAACAAAATGATAGTAGTAATGAATCAAGGATAAAGTAAAATTTCTTTAATTTAGAGAGTAAAAATGCACAATAAAAAGGAAATATAAATAATATGAACTTTAAGTATTAATAGAGGTAAAGAAATAATAAATAAATAAATAAAAATAATTCATAAAAGGGTGGAATTAAATAAATAAAGGATTGAATTGGAATTTAAATGAAATTAAAAGTATAAATTATAATAAAATTAATTAATTAATTAAAAAGGTAGAATAAAGGACCAAAATAGAATGCGCAAAAAGGAGCAGGGATCAAATGTGAAATTATTCCCAAACCCATTAAACGCACCGTTTCCTAGAGGGACCAAAATAAAAAAATCCAAAATTAAATGGTATAAATTTAAAAAAAAAGAAAAAAAAAGACTAGAAATAGGATTGTATTGAAAAGCATTAAACAGCGGAAGGACCAGGGCTGAATTAGACCCTTGTCGCGAAAACATGCAGATCCCAAGGGATCCCGGTCTAATCGGCAGGTCTGGCTTGAAACAACGCTGTTTTATAAGGCTATATAAACCAAAAAATAATTAAAATAATTTTTTGTACTTGTTTCTGGAAAAAAAAATTGCTCTCTTATTTTTTTCTCTCAATGCTTCCTTGGTCCGGCAATGGGGCCGTCACTGATCAGCCGTGGCCATTGGTTATCGGCGACAGCGGCCGTCATCTTCGGTTATCGACGACGGCAGCTGTCACCTCCGATAGCCAGAGTCCAAAAAAAATAGCCTTTTTAGCCCTGTTTTAACACTTTTAAAACCTTTTTAACCCCAATTTGAAGTAAAAATGGCGAAACCCCAAGAAATCTTTAAGAAATCTTTCGGTTTCTTTCATCCGACAATGATATTGTCTTTCATCAGAGGCAATGGCCTCGACCTCGCATGGCGAAGAACA
This sequence comes from Gossypium longicalyx, assembly GCA_025698465.1. NCBI lineage: Eukaryota > Viridiplantae > Streptophyta > Magnoliopsida > Malvales > Malvaceae > Gossypium > Gossypium longicalyx. The sequence goes on from CM046999.1 coordinate 44,474,362, forward strand.
CAACAGAGCAAATAAGAAATAATAATTTTATTTATATTTTTATAAAAATAAATAAATAAAACGAACTACCTTTTTTAAAACTTCTTGTTGTTTTTTTCTTTGTATTTTCTCTATTGTTCTTTTATTTCAAAAGAAAAAGATCCTCCTTTTTGTATTACAAAAATCAGGTTTTATAACCGAGATAATATTACAATATATGTTTTTCGATTGCTTGTTTCTACTTCTTTTCCCTTTTTGTGTTTTTTGCAGGGGCGGTGAAAGTCATCGGGGTTGTTGCTGCCGTTTTGGTGCAAAGGGGGAAGGTTTCGAGCGCCGCGTCCGCTGACATGTCGGGGAGCAATGAGGCAAGGGGGCTAGGGTTTTAGGTTTCCTAAAAAAATTTAGATCATGGGCTTAGATTAATAGTTTGGGCTTGTAATTTAGGCTGGCCTATTTTGTAAATAGACTATTTATTTATTTTTAGTTTTATTTACTTTATTTTTATTTTGGGTTTGTAGTGGGCCGGGCAAAATTGGGTTGGCACTGTGTAAGTATGTTACAATGTCATTATGATACAATGCGCATGGCACTATGCATTAATTTGAGAATAGTTTTGTTATTAAAGTGATAAGCACATTATGACAGAAATGTTTTGCACATTTGTTTTTTTTTTTTTTTTCTGAGTTGTAGAGAAACGTCTCATATTAAGGAGTGATCTTGCATATGTGCATATTATTTGAATAATATGTAAACTGAACAATGAGTTGATTAAAATGTGTTTTAATAAAAAAAATACATGGTATTCTTTTTATTGAATGTTCATTGTCATGTGATCTGTATTTATTACAGATCAATACAGCAAGACGTTTTCGAATTCCTAAAGTAATCAGTACTTTAGATCAATTTGAAAAAGTGATGGAGCTTCTCGAAGACTTGAATAATTATAGGATGGATCCTAAGGACGGCGACATTATTAACCATGTCATTAATGTGAAAGAGAATCCGTGAGTTGATTTTGGAGGGTAGCACACGGATTAGAAGCCGTCGCACTATATACATTAAGTTAAGCGAAACACTTCTAACCGAAGAGCAAAAGAAAATCCTAAATGATGTTTGGTTATGTGATGTAGACCTACCCTAATAACAAATTTTGTGAAAACATATATTAAGATTGAAACAAGGAAGAATGTGATCTTTGCTACAAGCTCTACTGCTTGTAAAAGAAATCACAAAATTATTGGGACTCTATGGGACTACCAAAGGATTTTATGAAATTCTTTCTAATCCCTTTAGCGAAGATTAACGATTAGTAATTGTTATGTTTAATTTCTATCTTGATTTTTGAAATGTTAGGAGACTTTTTTTTTTATGTAAAATTATATTTGTGGGTTTTTAAACATGTCACCTTTTTTTTTAATATATGTTTATGAATATATTTTTTTATAAATGTTTATTTATTATACATATTCTTTTTAAAAAAATTAAACATATCAATATGATAAATTTATAGGATTTTAAGTAATTTTGCATTGAGTGGGAGTTCTAAGATATTGTTATCTTGGAACAAAAGTTCTCCACAATAAAATTAGGGATGACCAAATGTATTGATATGGAATTTGATTGTGAAATTCAATGAAGTTTTTGGCTCCATGCAAGAAGGATTGTCGTCATTAATTTTATTTTAGATTGTAACAAAGTAAATTAAAAACAATGTCTCTGTTTATTAACATATGCATATCTTCATGTGGAATATCTTTAGTCCAAAATGGCTCTAGTTTCAAAAATATTGTTTTTGAACTTAACAAAGGTGAAAAGCTCAACGGGGGAAAAACTTCGAAATTTGGAGTATGAAAATCCATTATGACCTAGAGAAACAAAAGGTTCAAGAAGTCCTGAACAATGTTTTGGAAGAGCCTGAAGAGGAAAATATGACCCAAAATAGAAGGAATTGAGAGGCTTATGATACCATGCATAATTTGGTAAGCTCCTATAACACTATTGAGTACTATAGACAATGACATCATGCATGAATTCAGAAAGCATAAGATCACAAAAGAAATGTGAACTACTCTTAATGTAAAATTTGGTAGCATTTCCATCTGTAGCAGTCCGATTTAGATTCTATTTGAAACGGTGATTTCGGGATCACGAATCCGAGTCAGAAAAATATTTAAAAATTATTTTCTGTGTTTATTATGTGTGAATTTATGTGTGTGAAAATTTCATTCGAAAATTTTATCGATTGAGTGCCCGATTTAATAAAAGGGCTTAATCGCGTAAAATAAAAATTTGATAGTTTAATTTGTAATGGCCAAATTGTGGTTGACTTTATAATTTGAAGTGTTTAAGTTGTAATTAGACCATAGTTAAAGGTGATGGACGGTTGTGACCTTATTTTATAATGGTTACATATTAATTAATAAAGGTTAAAAATGTAAAATGGTAAATATGTTAACATAATAAAACATATAATAAAATATCATGCATTCATCTTTTATTTGCATGACCGAATGTTAAAGGAAAGAGAAAGAAATAAGGTTTTCAAAGTTTTGGCCAAGGTTTTGCTTGATTAAGGTATGTAACTAGCTCGGTTTTTGATAATTTTTACGTTTTTGAGATCGCTGTAGTGTAATGTACAAAGCCCATGCTTGAATTTCTGATTTTTATGAATATTTTGAGTTATTCTATTGATGAATAATTGAGATTTGTGATGTTAGATGATGAATTATGAAAGATACGTTTTGGATTAATATATTTTGTATTGGAATTTTTGATGAATTTGAGTAATTAGGGCTAAATTGCAAAAATAATAAATTGAAGGACTAAAATATGAAATAAATGAAATGTATGGACTTGTATGAGCATGATAACATTCGTCCTAAGCATGGTGTGTGCAAATTTTGCATGTTTTGTGTTTTGTGCAATTTGGACTAAATTGTAACAAGTGTAAAATGTTAGGGGCAAAATGATAATTTGCCCATTTATGTGTTTTTGGACTAAATTGAATGGAATTATGTTTGAATAAGTTTAATATGAATATTTTTAGATCAAGAACTAAAGAAATCGGATTTGGATAGAGGGAAAACCAAAGTTGTCGAATAATCGTCCCGTTCCGATTATCGTTGTCCGAGGTAAGTTTATAAGCAAATAGAAGTTGTTAATTTTAAATAAATACGAGTTTTATATGCTGAAATGAACTATGTGAAAGTATATATGTGGTAGTCAAATATGAATATGCTTGTGAGCTATGTTTACGAATTCAATTCGACTGAGTTACGACTTCCGAAAGCCCCGTACGAACCTTAGGAATAGCTAGGATACATATGTCATGACATAAGATTTCTGATATGTGTTCTCGTGTAAGACCATATCTGGGACGTTGGCATTGATATTTGATTACGTATAAGACCATGTCTGGGACATCAGCATCGTATTTGATTCGTGTAAGACCCCGTCTAGGACAGTGGCATCGATATGTGATTACATGTAAGACCACGTCTTGGACGTAGGCATTGTACGATATGTGTGATTATCCGAGTATCCTCTTCAATTTCAAATAGTTCAACGGGCAATGATAAGTTATGATCGAATGTGTAATCGAGCTAAAGTGATCATGTTAGAATCGACCCGATTAAGCAACGAACAAGAAAAATAGCGGAATAAATTGAGAAATTGAACACACAAATTTAACGTGGAAAAATCCCTCCAAAGTGGATAAAAAACCACGGGCAAAGATAATTTTACTATAATGGCAAAAGAACAAAGAGTACAAAAGATGGAGATAAGAACTAAACCCCGAAAACCTGAAAACAAAGAACCCACAAAACGTAAACACAAAATTCTCTAAATGTGTTATGAGTTCTAATCTCTAATGGGTGTTTTTTCTAATGTTGTAAAAGAGCCTATTTATAGGATAATCTAAACTAATCATTGTTTGATTGAAACAAATAAACAGAGTTTAACTGAAATATTATTTCTAAAATTTGACTGAAAATAGGAGTCATATTTAACAAATCTCCACCTTGACTCATATTTCCACAAGCCATCTTTACCAAAGCCCGCCATGAGCCTATCTTGAACTATGCAGGGAATTAACCGAGTTGAATTTGTGCTTAGAAACTGGAAGACTTCTAGCCTTTGACTTGTACACTGCCAAATCAAAACTAATCCGGGTCTGATTTTCATGAGCACAATGCCCTAACTTTTCAAAACCTGCATCCAAAAGAGAACCTCTCTTCAACAAAACGGTCATACCTTTTTCCCTCCTATGACTAAGTTGTCTCCGCTCCAAACGAGTTGACTTCAACTCCGTAACAGACGAGGGACGTCCGATTTTACCGGTCACTGTAGAACCTTCCAGAATATAAAGACTGTTGGTTCTTTTACCTTTTAACAAAACGAAAGCTCCACGAGATACTTTAATGTTGCTCGACTCGATGTTAATTCTACATCATTTCAAGTCTAAAATACTCAAGGAGATGAGATTCTTTCATAAATCAGGTACATACCTTACATTTGAGAGTGTCCTAATCGTCCCACCGTACATCTTAATTTTAACAGTACCAATACCAATTACCTTACTAGAAGAATCGTTTCCCATGCGCACAACTCCACCTTCAACTGAACTGTATGTGGAGAACCATTCTCTATTGGGACACATGTGGAAAGAACATCCCGAATCTAGGATCCACTCGGATGTGAGCTTAGAGTTATCGCTCGTTGACACTAATAAGAAATCATCACCGTTTTTATCGGCCAAATTAGCACCAGCTACATCTTCCTCGTTACTCTCAGCAGTTCTTTTATTTCGCAGTTTATAACAATCTGCTTTAACGTGACCTAACTTTTTACAATAGTGATACCTTTTGTCTCGTTTCTTTGATGCTCCAAAATGAAAGGTTGCCTATCTGCCTTGCTATCCAAATGAAACTCATTGTCGAGTTTATCTCTACTCAACAAATGACCCTTCACATCTTCGAACGAGAGTTTGTCTCTGTCATAAATTAGGGTCTCCCTGAAAGACTTGTATGAAGGGCGTAAAGAGCACAATAATAGCATATCCTAATCTTCATCGTCAATATGAACCTCAACATTCTTTAAATCATTTAAAATAGTAATAAATTGACTAATGTGATCTCTAAGAACCTCACATTCGTTCATGCAAAACGTAAATAGACGTTGTTTCAACACTAAACGGTTAGCTAGAGACTTAGTCGCATAAAGATTTTCTAACCTTTTCCATAAGTCGGATGAGGTTTTCTCCATCAATACCTCCTGCAATACCGTATTCGTGAGGCACAACTGGATTGCAGACAAAGCCTTTTCATCAAGCTCTTCTCATTCTATTTTATTTAGATTCTCAGGCTTTTTCTCGGTAACAACCTTTTTTAAATCGGATTGAACTAGAATTGCCATCATCCGAACTTGCCACAGATTGAAATTTGTCTCACCATTGAACTTCTTAATTTCAAATCTTGTTATTGCCATCTCTGAATGAGCTGATTTATGAAAATTGAACTAGCTCTGATATCACTTGTTAGGATCGACCCGATTAAGCAACGAACAAGAAAAATAGCGGAATAAATTGAGAAATTGAACACACAAATTTGATGTGGAAAAACCCCTCTGTACAAGCCCAATTTCACCCGGCCCACTAAATTTAAAACTACCAAAACCCTAAACAGACCCAAACCCACACGTAGGCCCAAATTATTAGACCCAACTAGCCAGATTTAGGGTTTCAAAAAAGTTAAAACCATAAACAGCACCTTGCCCCACCGCCATGGTCACATCACTAGTGCAAGTGGCTCACCTGCCCACTGTCTCCACCGTCGTTCACCTGTAAAAATTAAAGGGAGAAAAGACAGTATACATAAAAAATAGAAATCTTGTAAAGAAATGGGCTATATAAGCCACCAAAAAATCAGATGTAACAGGTTTTTTTTTGGGGGGGAAATACAAAAAAGAAATATAGTAAACAATAGCACAAATAAAAAGAGAGATTCAAACACCAATAGGAGCATTCAATCTCAGCAAGAAGTATTAAAACAAAGGAATAGATTTGGACAAAAGGTTTTTTTTTTTCCCTTCTATTTATTTGCTTTTTTTCGAATCTATCTACACACTTAGATCTATTTATTTTCCTTTACTGTTTTTACACATATATTAAAAAATATATAAATATAAAAAATAAAAAAAAATACCATTTTTTGAAATTCCAGCCACCGCGTGCAGAGAGAAAAAAAAAGAGAGAAATGAAATTTAAAAAAAAATACCACGGTGGCGACTAACCGGACTTCTCACCGGAGCAGGACCTCTGCAGAGAGAAAAAAAAAAGAGAAGATGAGTTTTTTTTAAATAAATGAGAGAAATGAATTTTTTTTTAAAAAAATTGATTTAAATAGAGGATCAAAACGACGTCGTTTTGGTCGGCCTTCTTAATGCCAAAACGACGTCGTTTTGATACGACCCGCGCACCGACCCAACCCGCCTTAGGGGATCCGCGTGTTTTTGATAAAGGGACTAATTGCGCTTTTAGCCCCTCCGCTTTTTATCGTTTTGAAATTAGATTTTTCATTATTTATAATTATGCCCCGTAATTTATTTTTACCTTCGATTTGGTCCCTCTTGGTGCTGTACATTTGGGAAGATGGGATATTTCCCATTTTGGTTCTCCTTAGTTATCCGCGCGCCCAAATCGGTCCTATTCTCTATTTTTTTATTCCGAATCTGCCCCAAAACTTCACTTTAAGTTCAATTTAGTCCTTTTTTGTTATTTTTAATATTTTAATTAATTTAATATATTATTATTATTATTATCATTATTGTTATTACTTTACTATTGCAATTTAGTGTATTATTATTACTCTTAATTTCACTATTATTATTATACTAGTATTTTTTTATTATCATTGTTATTATTTTATTTTTATTACTATTTTTTTATTATTAATATTATTTGTTACATTTAATATTATTATTGTATATTATAATTACTATTATTATTATTCTCACCATTGCTATTATGTTTTATCATTATTATTTTCTATTATTATCAATGTTATTATTATTAATATTATTTATTATCAATAATTTTATTATGGTTACTATTATTATTACTATCATTTGTATTTCATTATTATTATTAGTGTTACTATCTCTATTATTGTTTTTTTATATTTTATATTTATTTATTATATTTATTTTATTTATTTGTCATTATGGTTGTTATTATTATTATTACCTCATTATTTATTATTTTATTATCGTCTATTCGTTTATTTATCACCTTTTTGTATATTAAAGAAAATACATTAGATTATATATGTTTTTTTATCTTATTTTATTTTTAAACTTGCTATTATTATTATTATTATTATTTTTACCATTTTCTTTTTATTATCACTACCATTATTAACACATTATTATCATTATCCTTGTTAGTATTTTTCTTATTAACAACATATTATCATTATTAATGTATTATTATTTTATTTTATTAGTATTATATTGTCGTTATTATGTTATTCAAAATGAATAAATATTATTACTATTATTATTATCATTACTATTTTATTATTAGCATATTATTATTATTTTCTTTTATTATTATCGTTATTAACACATTTTTACCTTTTGTCAACATTATTATTATTATTCTTTTACTATTTTATATATTACTTATTTATTTATCGGTTTACTATTAAGTTTCCTTTTTTACTTATTCTTATTATTCTTATTTATTTTCATTTTTATCATTTTTATTATTTTTACCTATTATTTTCCTCTTAAGTTACATAGCTTGTTTATTTCTTTAATTTTTGTCATTCATACTACTCATTTATTATTATGCTTGTTAACATCATGATTTATTTCTTTTCGTTTTTACAAATTTACGTTATATCATCCTTTACCCGACAAAAATAATCCTTTCATAAAAGTAATATTCCATATTTGGAAATTCGAGAAAATCGTGCCCTAACTTACTGGGTTCTGATTTTTTTCATTTAACCTAAATCACGGAATATTCTTTTAAATCACAATATGAGTTTTGAATAAAACGTTTATTTTCGAAAATACGAGATGTTGTGCCCTAACTTACCGGGTATGACACCTTGTTACCTCGAAAGATTTTTTGTAAATAAAGGTAATGTTCGGTATTTGGAAGTTCGAGAGATCGTGCCCTAACTTACTGGGTTTCGATTTTCCTCGTTTACCCTAAATAATCGAATATCCTTTCAAAAAGGGGTAGAATACACAAATTCTAAATAAAAGGCAAGCTCACTCTCAAAAGTTCGAGATGTTGTGTCCAAACTTACTGGACGTGACGTTTTATTACTTAGAGATGAGAAAGTCTTTAACATTCGAGTTTTCTACAAAAAAGAGGGATCGTATTTTGAAGTCTTTCAAGTTTTTAACTTTCGACACTAAGACATTAATTAATCAACTAAGGTACCAAATTTTGGTCGTATCGAGGGTGTTAATCATTCCTCGTGCGTAACCGACTCCCGAACTCATTTTTTGATTTTCGTAGACCAAAAATTATCGTTTTAGTAAATCTTAACTTTTATTAAAATGATTAATTTGAGGTGACCTGATCACACCTCCTCAAAAAGGATTGGTGGCGACTCTCGTTTTTTGTTTTCATTTCTAAAATCAAAGTTGACGCTGTTTTTTTCAAAAAAATGGTTTCGACAGCTTGGCAACTCCACTGGGGACATAAAAAAGAGAGTCAAGCCACGAGTTGATTAACTTTTGTCTTTTTGTCGAAAATTGAAAATTTGGTTTTGATATACGATCCTTTCATTGCATTTCATCCATTTTACGTTATAATCTTCATCGTTTTATTCATGTTTTCTTTATTCGCTTCGAGCCTTTTGTATATACCTGTACATTGCATTGCATGCCCGCGTGGCTACATCCTTTTAAGTGGGAGTGAGAAATTATTCCTTCGTGAGGTTTTCACCTCCGTGTAGGATAGTGGATCACTTTTGGAAGACATCCGTACCTATGTCTTCGTGAGATTTTCATCTCCGTGCAGCCATAGGGAAATGTATTCCCCTGAACTGAACTCGGTCTGTATGAGCCTATAATGGGTGAAGATCAAGGAATCTGCTGGTTCAGGTACCTTTACTCTAGAACCAAGCCGCATATAGTAAGCCGTAAGAGCCCACCATAGGCCTAGCGGTTACCCGAGCAAACGCTATATTTATTATTCTTTGTTTGTTTTGAACTGTGTATGAAATACTGACTTGCTTTGTTTTACTTTGATTGTATTTGCATGGCATTTTCATCACAAAAGGTGTTGATTCACATTCGGTTGCTAAGTAGATAACTTATCATAGAAAAGGGGTTTTTTGATAAAGTAGAGGACAATGCGGCTGTCCAGATATAGGCTGAGACAACACAGCAAGAGAAAGGTGATAGTCTTACCGAGGGGTACGTGTCAGAGTTGTGGGATTTTACTCGGATCAGCGTAACTCAAAATAACCTCCAAGAGATGAAAAAATTTGGGGTCACTAGGATGATGAGATCAAACAGCTATTCTACTATCATTATGGTGATTTACCCTATCTGCTCGATATCAAAGTAGACGAGCACCTATTTCGAGCCCTCGCCCAGTATTGGAATTATGCTTACAGTTGTTTCACTTTCGGGAAGGTAGATTTGATGCCCACTATAGAAGAGTACACGGCCTTGCTCCGTTGCCCGAAGATTCAGGTTGACAGAATTTATTCCAGAGCTACCAGCATCCCAGCATTCTCAAAAAGGTTGATGAACATCACGGGGATAAGTGAATTGTGGGTTACATCCCGGATCAAATAAAAAGGAGATTGTAAGTGCATTCCTTGGAAGAATTTGAGGGATTTAATCTTAGCGCATCCTGATGTGAAGAAAATGGTAGATGTCTTCGCCTTGAGCATTTATGGACTGGTTATTTTCCCTAAAGCTTTGGGGCATGTAGACGAGGCAGTTTCCGATCTTTTTGACAGACTTGGTAAAAGGGCTACATCTGTACCCGTGATCTTGGCTGAAACTTTCAGATCACTGAATGCTTATCGAAGAACGGGTGAAGAAAGATTTATTGGATGCGCTCAGCTCTTGTTGTCTTGGTTCCACAGCCATTTCTGGAAAGTGGAAAAGGTCTCGTATCGCATCTTCTCCGAAAACTATTCTCCACTGAAAGAGTTAGCGACTACACTGAGACGAGATGATATTACTGAGGAAAATTGGATGCTGGTTCTTCAAAATTTGCAAGAGGAACACGTCGAATGGAGAGCCCCGTACATGGTTCCTGATGAAATATTATACCGATGTGGAGAATTTGATTGGGTTCCCTTGTTAGGAATATGGGGAGTCGTCGGGTATGCCCCTCTGCTTGAGTTAAGACAGTACAGATCAAGACAGTTTACACCACCAACATACGGGTTAGCTCAATGTGACTTCGTGTACATGGGGAATAATTACAAAAAGAAAGTTCGTGAGATATCGAATGCCTGGAACCAGACTTGTAGAATGAAAAAATTTACTACCAACCCTATGACTACTCTTGAGTATGACTGGTGGCGGAATCAGAGGATCAACGACAATATTCCTGTGACGGATCAAGAGAATGCCCGATCAATAGAAGAACACTTGAGAGTGATCCCATCTGAGTTAGAGATCATCAGACAAGATTTCGAGAGAAAGAGCCTGAAATTAGAAAAAAAGATCGAGCAATTAGACGAAGAAAAAATGCAGCTGGGGTTAGATGTCGATGTCCAGAAACTAGAAGCTGAAAGACTCAAAAAAGGGAAAAACAAGGCTGAAGAGGATTTGGACAGTTTGAAAACAGACTACAAGAAGCTGCGAAGGTCAATGAGAACCGCTGGGTTAGGAAAAACGTCTGAATAGTGGCGGCAGGAAGTTAAAGAGGAGAAAAGTAAAGGTAGCCAATGGGAAGAAAAATTTTGAGATGTTCAGGATCGAGAAGGTGCTCTAAAAAGGAGTTTGGTAGAAAGCCAAAACGAGAATGAAGGGTTAAAGATTCGGGTGTCCGAGTTAGAAAAATCCTTGTATCAGTATCGTACTCGTAACTCTGTAATCAAGTTGAAGGCTAGCCAGAGCAGAATTGAAGAGTTAAAAGAGAAGATAGAAGAGCTCAAAATAGCGCTACAGAATCGTGAACTTCGGATTGAACTCCTTGAGGCAAATAACGAGCGATGGAAGGAGCAACTTCATCAATCTCAAGAATAGGTCTGGAATAGGGATTATGTCATGGGTGAAGCTTTGACTCAAGTACGAGAAGTGGCCGACCACTTGCAAACACTAGTAGTCCAGGTCGATGTGCTGAGTCTCAAATACGAGTCAGAGTCGGACCGAGGCCGAGAAGTAGCATGACTTCTTAGGCAGGTCAAGGCCTTAAGTATCAGGGCCAAGCCTTATATGTAATCTATTTTATGTAAAGAAACTTGTTTTTTAGAAAAGTTACTCTAATGAAATTGAATCGGAACCAACGCCTTTTTTGCATTTATTGCATTCATTGCATCCATTGCATTTATGCATTAGCATTGCATCATATGCACTAAGACTCACAAAAACCCTAAAAATCATGGCAGCTACCTGGAACATCATTACGGTACAAGAGGAAAAACAAAAGCAATGGACCAAAGGTTAGAGAGATTGGAACAAATGCAAAAAGAGATGCAGGATCAACTACAAACACATATGCAAGAACAGCTGGCCAAAATCTAGCAAGATATGAAGGACCAGATGATGGAGTCCCAGAGAAGTATGATGGATCAATTAACACGGCTACGGGCGGGCGGATTAGAAAAAGGGAAAGGCCCCATGATCAATGCGGGAGATGATAATGAAGATCTTATATACCCTCAGGGTTTTACTCCAACGAACGTTCAGACACAACCTGATGTGTACCCAAGAAGGCCATCGATCACAATTAGGCCTTAGTCATTTCAGGCTAGCGTTTCGGCACTGATAAATTATCAGGCTGGTTCGGGCTCTAATCCGAGGGATAACCCGACTAACCCTGTCGTCCTCGATCTCGACGAAGTGATAGAAATAGAAAAGACAATGGTAGAACTTCCGAAAGAAATTGAAGAATGGTGTATATGGTTAGAAGAAAGATTTAAGGAAATGGAAAATACCGACTATCGTGGTGGAATCGATGCTAAGGAATTAAGTTTGGTTCCGGACTTGGTACTTCCTCCCAAGTTTAAAACTCCGAAATTTGAAAAGTGCAATGGAACTAGCTGTCCCGAAGCTCACATCACTATGTTCTGCAGACGAATGGTAGGCCATGTCAATAATGACCAACTATTGATTCACTACTTCCAAGAAAGCCTAGTTGGGGCAGCTTCTAGATGGTACAACCTGCTGAGCCGTACCTAGATCAATTCATGAAAAGATTTAGCACGAGCTTTCATGAAACAGGATGGTCATGTGGCAGACATAGCTCCTGATAGAATCACTTTACAGAACCTGGAGAAAAAGCATAATGAAAGCTTTAGGCAATATGCCCAACGGTGGAGAGAGGTGGCCACACAGGTCCAACCACCTCTATTGGAGAAGGAAACCACTATGCTCTTCATTAATACTTTGAAGGCACCTTTCATTAACCACATGCTGGGTAGCACAACCAAGAGTTTTTCAAACATAGTGATGTCTGGAGAAATGATAGAAAGTGCGATAAGGTGCAGGAAAATAGAGTCTGGAGAAAATACCAAAAGGTCAGCATCGAGAAAGAGAGAGCACGAGGTCAATAATGTGAGCATATATTCAAAATCGATCACCGTAAGCCAACCGAGGTCGACAACCACTGGTCAGCAGGGCCCACCCAGACAAGAGCCCAACGCAGAGCAAAATAGAGAGAAACTCTAATTTACTCCTATCCCAATGACGTATAAGGAGTTATATCAAAGTTTATTAGATGCACGTATTGTGTCTCCCTTCTATCTAAAGCCAATGCAACCCCCGTACCCTAAATGGTATGACGCAAACACCCAATGCGAGTACCACGCGGGAATCATGGGACACTCAATAGAAAACTGTATTACTTTCAAAAAGTTGATTAAAAGACTCATTCAACTGGGCATCATGAAATTTGATGACACATCTAGTGTAGAAAATCCGTTACCTGACTATAGAGATAAGGGGATAAATGCGATAATTGAGAGTTCGAGGAAAGAAATCAAGATAAATGTCGCAGTAGTGAATACCCCGCTGGAAGAAGTATGGAAGGAAATAGTGGGAAGAGGATTAATAATACAGAATTCAAGGGACAGACCCCGAGGAGCAAAGAATTATTGCGAGTTCCATGATTAAGAGGATCATGAGATTCAAAAATGCAATGAATTCAGGGCTCTAGTACAATGATTGATGGATAATAAGAAGCTAGAATTCTTCGAGTATGTCGGGAACCCAGAAGGAACAGACGTGTGTGCCTCAGAAGAGGGGTCGATGAAGAATGCTTATGAAGTCAACCACCCAGTGGTTATCATATCACGTTCGAGAATTAATGAAATCGGGCACAAGTTACACCAAAATTCGTGATCCAGAAGCCCGTTGCTTTCCCTTATAAAGATAGTAGAAGGGTACCTTGGAATTATAGTTGCAATGTGACAATCCCAGGGGAAGAGAGCCCGGCTAGTGCTTCAAAGAAGAACCAAGATATAGGTTTCTATACAAGCAGTGGGAGACGTTATGATCCCGCGGGTACAAAAACTGAAACCGTTAAAGGAAAGGCCCCAATAGTTGAGCAAAGAAAGGAGAAGACAGTCAGGTTCGAATCACCAGTCAATGGATCAGTAACCGAGAATGAAGCTAGGGAATTCTTAAAATTTTTAAAGCATAGTGAGTACAGCGTTGTTGAACAACTACACAAGCAACCGGCTCGCATCTCAGTGCTAGCCTTACTTTTGAGCTCGGAGACGCATCGGAGCGCGTTAATAAAAGTGCTAAACGAGACTTATGTCGCGAATGACATCTCTGTTAACAAATTAGATCGTCTGGTCAACAACATTAGCACCGATAATTTTATTTTCTTTAACGATGATGAGATACCACTAGGAGGTATGGGGTCCACAAAAGCTTTGCACATTACCACACGTTGCAAAGGATACACATTGCCAGGGGTATTGATTGATAATGGATCGGTACTAAATGTCCTACCCCTATCCACATTGAATAGGTTGCCCGTGGATAGTTCCCATATGAAAACATGCCAAAATGTAGTAAGGGCGTTTGATGGTACCGAAAGGAAAGTAATGGGGAGGATCGAAATACCCCTTCTAATTGGCCCTAGCACATATGAGGTAGATTTCTTGGTAATGGACATCAAGCCCTCTTACAATTGCTTATTGGGAAGGCCATGGATTCACTCAGCAGGGGCAGTGCCGTCATCGTTACATCAAAAGCTCAAATTTATAACGGAAGGCCGATTGGTGACCATAAACGCGGAAGAAGATATCATTACATCCATTACCAGCAATGTACCATATGTGGGGACAGATGATGAAGCCATAGAATGTTCTTTTCGGTCGTTAGATTTTGTAAATGCGACCTTTATTGTCGAAGGAAATAAGGTTTCGACACCCAGAATCTCTAAAACTATAAGAATGAGCCTACAACTGACGGTTGGAAAAAGAGCATTACCCGGAAGAGGGCTTGGAAAAAACCTACAAGGAAGGGTCGAGGCACCTATGCTCACGGAAAAACGAGACTGTTTTGGCTTAGGATTCAAACTAGATGCAAAGCCAAAGAAATAGGAGCAAAAGAAGAAACAAGAAATGAAGAGAGCGCGTTTAAACAGGGAAAAAGCTAAATGGGAGCTCATGACCTTTCCTTACATACCTAGAACTTTTGTGTCGGGAGGGACTATTTACTCCGAAGGAAAATCGACAAGGAAAGGGTCTACCGAAGAAATGTTGGAAAACTTAAGCATTAACGCCACATACGAAGAAGGAACTGGAATGGAGAATTTGTCGGGCATTCGCCCTTATGAGTCGGGAAGTGTTCTGAATAATTGGACTGTAGAAGAGTTTCCTGTAGTCTTTAGAACTAACACAGAGCAATATTCAAAACACACTTATTACTGTAGGCCTAGGAGTAATAAGACCCCTTTTGTGAAATAGGCTCATGTTCAAAATCGTTATTTCAATGAAATGCATCCTTTTGTCTTATTCCATGCAAATATTCTTTTATTCTTTCATTCATAATCATACCATACATATCACTGTTCTTAGATTTTTTTGTTCTTTGTATCTTTCTTCGCACCTACAACAGGTCTCCAGATATCAACGATATGAGCGACGTTGCAACTAACTCAGAATCTCCTTTTGAGCGGGATATATGTCTAGAGGGATCTAAGGACTCTGAAGATGACAGAGACTGTAGCTTATCCCCTGATTTGTTAAGGATGGTAGAACAAGAGGAGAAACAGATTCTACCTCATGAAGAGTCAGCAGAAGTCGTGAATTTGGGAGATGAACTAGAAAAGAATGAAGTAAAGATCGAAGCTGGCATTACCACAGAGACAAAGCGGGATCTTATCGAGTTACTCCAAGAGTTCAAGGATGTCTTTGCATAGTCGTATCAAGATATGCCGGGGCTAAGTACTGACATTGTGGTACACAGGCTCCCCATTAAAGAAGAATGCAAGCCAGTTCAACAGAAGCTCCGAAAGATGAGGCCGGATGTTTTGTTGAAAATAAAAGAGGAAGTCAAGAAGCAATTCAATGCTGGTTTCTTACAAGTAGTTAAGTACTCGGAATGGGTAGCCAATATTGTCCCCGTCCATAAAAAAGATGGAAAGGTATGGATGTGTTTAGATTACAGGGATTTGAACAAAGCCAGCCCGAAGGATAATTTCCCATTGCCCCATATTGACACCTTAGCGGACAACATAGTAGGTTACTCACTGTTCTCATTCATGGATGGTTTCTTAGGGTACAATCAGATCAAGATGTATCCTGAAGACATGAATAAATCCACCATGTGGGGAACCTTTTGCTATAAGGTGATGCCGTTTGGACTGAAAAATGCGAGAGCAACATACCAGATAGCCATGGTAACCCTGTTCCATGATATGATGCACAAAGAAATTGAAGTCTATGTCGACGACATGATTACCAAATCCCAGACAGAAGAAGAGCATGTGCAAGTCTTGAGGAAATTATTTTTGAGGTTGAGAAAATTCCAGCTGAAACTCAATCCAGCAAAATGTACCTTCGGGGCCAAGTCAGGGAAACTGCTAGGATTCGTAGTCAGTGAAAAAGGGATTGAGATTGACCCAGATAAAGTCAAAGCCATACAAGAGTTACCTCCGTTGCGTACTCAAAAGGAAGTTCGGGGATTCTTAGGGAGACTAAATTACATCGCTCAGTTCATCTCACAGCTAACCGAGAAATGTGACCCCATATTTCGTCTCCTTAAGAAACATAACCCTGGTGTTTAGGATGCGGAGTGCCAGAAGACTTTTGACAAGGTTAAACAATACTTGTCCACTGCCCCAGTGTTGACACCACCTAATCCAGATAAGCCATTGATATTGTATTTAGCAGTATTTGAAAATTCTATGGGATGTGTGCTTGGCCAACACGATGAGTCAGGAAGGAAAGAAAGAGCGATATATTACCTCAATAAGAAGTTCACTGAATGTGAAACAAGATACTCACCAATTGCAAAGATGTGTTGTGCCCTGATCTGGACAACTCGAAGACTGAGACAATACATGTTGTACCACACAACTTGGTTAATTTCCAAAATGGATCCTTTGAAGTACTTGATGGAGTCGACTGCTTTGAATGGAAGAATGGCCCGATGGCAAATTCTACTTTCTGAATTCGGTATAGTCTACGTGAACCAGAAAGCTGTAAAAGGAAGTGCAATAGCAGATTTTCTAGCCAGTAGAGCTCTAGAAGACTACGAACCCCTGAACTTTGATTTTCCAAATGAAGATCTAATGTACATAGCAACCACTGAAGAAAACCCTCAAGAAGGTCATCCTTGGAAGCTAAACTTTGACAGAGTGTCAAATGTTGTGGGTAATAGAATTAGGGCAGTCTTGGTATCCCCAAGCGGGGATCATTATCCCTTCACTAGTAAATTGAATTTTGACTGCACAAACAATATGGCAGAATACGAAGCATGCATCATGGGGATTCGCGCGGCCATAGAACGTATAATCAAGGTGTTAGAGGTATATGGAGATTCTGCGCTAGTGATTTATCAACTCAAAGGTGAATGGGAGATGAGAGACCACAAGCTAATCAATTACCGAAGTCTGATCCTTGAATTAATTAAATAGTTTGATGATATTGTCTTCCGCTACCTCCCACGAGAAGAAAATCAAATGGCTGACGCTCTAGCAACTTTAGCTTCTATGATCAAGGTGAACAAGCAAGAGGATGTGAAACCAATCCAGATGAGTATTTACGAGGCTCTAGCTCATTGTTACAACATCGAAGAGGAGGAAGAAAAGGATGATCATCCTTGGTACCACGATATATTGCGATATGTGAAGAATCATGAGTACCCTGACCAAGCTACTGAGAACGACAAAAGAACGTTAAAAAGACTGGCCAGTGATTACGTCTTGGACGGGGAGATCCTATACAAAAGAAGGAAGGATCAGGTGCTATTAAGATGTGCGGATGCTATAGAAGCTAAGAAAATCTTGGAAGAAGTCCATGAGGGCATCTGTGGGACACACGCTAATGATTTCACAATGGCTAGGCAAATTATGAGGTTCGGTTATTATTGGTCCACCATGGAAGGAGGCTATATTAACTACGCCAAAAGATGTCATAAGTGCCAAATCTACGGGGACAAAATTCATGTGCCTCCGTCACCTCTGCATGTTATGACTTCTCCATGGCCTTTCTCGATGTGGGGCATGGACGTGATTGGGCCAATTTCACCAAAAGCTTCAAATGGGAATCGATTCATCTTTGTGGTCATCGATTACTTCACCAAGTGGGTAGAGACCACTTCATATGCCAACATTACAAAGTCGACAGTTAGCAGGTTCCTGAAAAAGGAAACTATCTGTCGATATGGAATGCCAGAAAAGATCATATCTGACAATGCGTTGAATTTGAACAATAGTATGATAGCAGAGGTCTGCAATCAATTCAGGATTAGACACCACAACTCGTCACCGTATTTTCCGAAGATGAATGGTGCAGTCGAGGCAGCCAATAAGAACATCAAGAAGATTGTGGGAAAGATGACAGAAACTTAAAAAGATTGGCACGAAAAGTTACCATTCGCCCTTTATGCTTATTGAACGTCTATTAGGACCTCTACTGGGGCAACGCATTTCTCATTGGTCTATGGAATGGAGGCAGTTTTACCCATCGAGGTCGAAATTCCTTCCCTCAGGGTTTTGGCGGAGGTGAAGTTGGATGAAGCAAAATGGATCCAATCCCGATACGATCAGTTGAATTTGATCGAAGAAAAAAGGCTAAGGGCTATCCGTCATGGGCAAATGTACCAAAAGCGAATGATGCGAGCTTACAATAAAAAAGTTCGTCCCAGAGAATTCCACGAGGGGGACCTAGTATTGAAAAGGATCCTGCCCATACAAAAGGACTTCAGAGGAAAATAGACGCCGAATTGGGAAGGACCTTATGTGGTGAAGAAAGACTTTTCTGGAGGAGCATTGATATTGACTGAAATGGATGGCAAGACTTTACCTAATCCTGTAAACTCAGATTCGGTTAAGAAATACTTCGCCTAAAAAAAAGGGAGAGGCTAAGGTGAAAACTCACAAAAAGCACCTTGAGACCAAAGGGGTTTTGAATTGAAAATCCGTAAAGGTCGATTCAAATTCGGATCAAAGTAGGGCATACAGTAGTCTTTCTATGCCTGAATTAACAATGAAGAAGTATGCTACGTCTTGAGGCATTGACAAAGTACTCTGGATCCCCTAAACACAGAATGAGCTCAAAATGGTCTTCAAGAAGTTGGTACAGAGAAGCTTAAGTTGCGATATCTAGGTCACCTAGCTTCCATTTTACCCATTGTGAATTTGTTATCTTTGAATACCTTAATCTTTTCAAGATATTTCCCAATAAATTTCCTTCTTATTGCATTGCTATATTTGATTAACTTATTCATTTTGAGTTAATTTTCTCCTTATTGCATTTGTAATCTTTGATTAATTTATTTCGAGCTATGCTCCCAATCAATTTCCTACTTGTCCATTATTTTGATCTTTTTCAAGCATTTTGCATTGAAACAATGATTAATGAACTAATAAAACTTTCACAAAAGGAGTTCTGCATATTACTTTGGAAGCTTCTAAATAATACAAGAACTTGAAACAGGACTATTGTTTAGAACTCATCAGGCCTAAGGGTTGGGAATATTGGAGAAAGATGACTATCTCTTTGGAATTTTTTATTGGTTGAATAAAAAGACAAGATGTTTCGTCGATGATACAACCTCGACAAATAACGAGCAATGTCAATCAAAGTGTAAAAAGAGATCATTCTCAGGAAAAGAAAAATGATACTTTGCATTCATACAGATATCAGACATATACATCTGGTCATTACACCTAGGGAATGGTGTAACAAATTAATCGATTGAAGATGATACAAATCTCATACCTCTAAGTTGCAGCAGGATGGATGGATGAAACCAAATGTTATTCCCCTGAATTTTCACTGGGAAGTACAAACTTTATGTCCCAGAAGGTACAGTAGAAGAGACTCTGCAATTACAGCGGGGCAAGCTTGCTGAACAGAATGTGATTGTTACTTAGGGTTTTTCATCAAGAATACCAGTTGAACAAGATGGCAGCGTAATACGTCAGTGATAAGGCCCTGATGAACAACGAGCAATGATGCCTTAAGCCTTCTAACAAGGATCATTCACATTTTTTGCATTTATATATCATTCATGACACATCTAGTTAGGAGCATTGGATTCATTTCGATTATAGCATCCTAATTATTTGACATAAGCATCACATCTAGTTAGGAGCATTTGATTCATTTCGATCATCGTATCCTAATTATTTGGCATAAGCATAGATACATGAAACTGATCCTACAGATCATGTCCTTAGATCGGTGAATTTACTAGCCATAACCCCCTAAACAGTAGGGTAATAGGCTAAATTACAGATCTTGTCTCCCTAAGCAGTAGTGGAGCAGATCGAAGACGGTGAGCCTTAACCCCCTAAGCAGTAGGGTAATAGGTTAAATTACATATCTTGTCTCCCTAAGCAGTAGTGGAGCAGATCAAAGACGGTGAGCCTTAACCCCCTAAGCAGTAAGGTAATAGGCTGAATTTTAGATCTTGCCTCCCTAAGCAGTAGTGGAGCAGACTTAAATCAACAATTCGTATCTCCTTGAAGTTTCAGTGGAGTAGATCGAAGTTACAAATCTCTTCTCCCTGAAATGGCACTGGAGAGGCTCGAAGCCATCATTCGTATCTCCTTGAAGTTTCAGCAGAGTAGATCGAAACTACAAATCTCTTCTCCCTAAAATGGCATTGGAGAGGCTCGAAGCCACCATTTAGATCTCCTTGAAGTTTCAGCAGAGTAGATTGAAGTCACAAGTCTTATCTCCCTGAAGTTGCAGTGAGGCAGACTAAAGATAGCAAATCTTATTTCCCTGAAGTTGCAGTGGAACAGATTGAAGCTATAAATCACAGATCTTATCTCTCTGAAGTCGCAGTAGAGCAGATCAAAACAAACCCTATCTTCTTGAAGTTGCAGTGGAGCGATAGAGCGGAGTAAAGCGACAAGATGCATTGGGCTGAACGAGGCTACCTAAAGAAGAGAGGCACCAAAGAGGTCAAGACTCGAAGCGACCGGGGAAAATTGTTCTTTCTTGAAAGTCTTTGCTCTGTTCTCGTTACACGACAACAAGCAAAGAGGGGCAGTTGTACAAGCCCAATTTCACCCGGCCCACTAAACTTAAAACTACCTAAACCCTAAACAGATCCAAGCCCACACGTAGGCCCAAATTATTAGACCCAACTAGCCAGATTTAGGGTTTCAGAAAAGCTAAAACCCTAAACAGCACCTTGCCCCACCGTCATGGTCATATCACTAGTGCAAGTGGCTTACCTGCCCACTATCTCCACCGTCGTTCACCTGCAAAAATTAAAGGGAGAAAAGACAGTATACATAAAAAATAGAAATCTTGTAAAGAAATGGGCTATATAAGCCACCAAAAAATCAGATGTAACAGGTTTTTTTTTGGGGAAATACAAAAAAGAAATATAGTAAGCAATAACACAAATAAAAAGAGAGATTCAAACACCAATAGGAGCATTCAATCTCAGCAAGAAGTATTAAAACAAAGGAATAGATTCGGACAAAAAGTTTTTTTTATTTATTTTCCCTTCTATTTATTTGCTTTTTTTTCGAATCTATCTACACACTTAGATCTATTTATTTACCTTTACTGTTTTTACACATATATTAAATATATATATAAATATAAAAAATATAAAAAAATACCTTTTTTTGAAACTCGCGGTGGCCGGAGCCTCACTGGACTTCTCACCGGAGCAGGAGCCTCTGCAGAAAGAAAAAAAAAAGAGAAGATGAGTTTTTTTAAAACAAATGAGAGAAATGAAATTTAAAAAAAAAAATCTGATTTAAATAGAGGATCAAAACGATGTCGTTTTGGTCGGCCTTCTTAATGCCAAAATGACGTCGTTTTGATACAACCCGCGCGCCGACCCGACCCGCCTCAGGGGATCCGCGTGTTTTTTATAAAGGGGCTAATTGCGCTTTTAGCCCCTCCGCTTTTTATCGTTTTGAAATTAGATTTTTCATTATTTATAATTATGCCCCGTAATTTATTTTTACCTTCGATTTGGTCCCTCTTGGTGCTGTGCGTTTGGGAAGATGGGATATTTCCCATTTTGGTCCTCCTTAGTTATCTGCGCGCCCAAATCGGTCCTATTCTCTATTTTTTTATTCCGAATTTGCCCCAAAACTTCATTTTAAGTTCAATTTAGTCCTTTTTTGTTATTTTTAATATTTTAATTAATTTAATATATTATTATTATTATCATTATTGTTATTACTTTACTATTGCAATTTAGTGTATTATTATTACTCTTAATTTCACTATTATTATTATTATTATACTAGTATTTTTTTATTGTCATTGTTATTATTTTATTTTTATTACTATTTTTTTATTATTAATATTATTTGTTACATTTAATATTATTATTGTATATTATAATTACTATTATTATTATTCTCACCATTGCTATTATGTTTTATCATTATTATTTTCTATTATTATCAATGTTGTTGTTATTATTATTATTTATTATCAATAATTTTATTATGGTTACTATTATTATTACTATCATTTGTATTTCATTATTATTATTAGTCTCACTATCTCTATTATTTTTTATTTTTATTTTTATTTTTATTTTTATTTATTATTTTTATTTTATATATTTGTCATTATGGTTGTTATTATTATTATTACCTCATTATTTATTATTTTGTTATCGTCTATTCATTTATTTATCACATTTTTTATATATTAAAGAAAATACATTAGATTATATATGTTTTTTTATCTTATTTTATTTTTAAACTTGCTATTATTATTATTGTTACCACCACTATTATTATTATTTTTTACTATTTTCTTTTTATTATCACTATCATTATTAACACATTATTATCATTATCCTTGTTAGTATTTTTCTTATTAACAACATATTGTCATTATTAATGTAATATTATTTTATTTTATTAGTATTATATTGTCGTTATTACGTTATTCAAAATGAATAAATATTATTACTATTATTATTATCATTACTATTATATTATTAGCATATTATTATTATTTTCTTTTATTATTATTATCCTTATTAACACATTTTTACCTTTTGTCAACATTATTATTATTTTTCTTTTACTATTTTATATATTACTTATTTATTTATCGGTTTACTATTAAGTTTCC
The DNA here is from genome assembly GCA_025698465.1 of Gossypium longicalyx. Taxonomy (NCBI): domain Eukaryota; kingdom Viridiplantae; phylum Streptophyta; class Magnoliopsida; order Malvales; family Malvaceae; genus Gossypium; species Gossypium longicalyx. The sequence goes on from CM046999.1 coordinate 44,497,305, forward strand.
TTTTTTATTTATTCTTATTATTCTTATTTATTTTCATTTTTATCATTTTTATTATTTTTACCTATTATTTTCCTCTTAAGTTACATAACTTGTTTATCTCTTTCATTTTTGTCATTCATACTACTCATTTATTATTATGCTTGTTAACATCATGATTTATTTCTTTTCGTTTTTACAAATTTGCGTTATATCATCCTTTACCCGACAAAAATAATCCTTTCATAAAAGTAATATTCCGTAGTTGAAAATTCGAGAAAATTGTGCCCTAACTTACTGGGTTCCGATTTTTCTCATTTAACCTAAATCACGGAATATTCTTTTACATCACAATATGAGTTTTGAATAAAACGTTTATTCTCGAAAATACGAGATATTGTGCCCTAACTCACCGAGTATGACACCTTGTTATCTCGAAATAAGATTTTTTGTAAATAAAGGCAATGTTCGGTATTTGGAAGTTTGAGAGATTGTGCCCTAACTTACTGGGTTTTGATTTTCCTCGTTTACCCTAAATAATCGAATATCCTTTCAAAAAGGGGTAGAATACACAAATTCCAAATAAAAGGCAAGCTCACTCTCAAAAGTTCGAGATGTTGTGTCCAAACTTACTGGACGTGACGTTTTATTACTTAGAGATGAGAAAGTCTTTAACATTCGAGTTTTCTACAAAAAAGAGGGATCGTATTTTGAAGTCTTTCAAGTTTTTAACTTTCGACACTAAGACATTAATTAATCAACTAAGGTACCAAATTTTGGGCGTATCGAGGGTGCTAATCATTCCTCGTGCGTAACTGACTCCCGAACTCATTTTCTGATTTTCGTAGACCAAAAATTATTGTTTTAGTAAATCTTAACTTTTATTAAAATGATTAATTTGAGGTGACCCGATCACACTTCCTCAAAAAGTGTAATATCCCGAATTAGGGTCTAATCAGAATAGTGATTTCGTGACTACAAATCTGAGATAGAAATAATTATTTTATAATTATTTTGAGGTTTATGATATAATTGCATGATTGTGTGAAAATTTCGTAACGAAATTCTATGCATAAAGTGCTTAAGTTGAAATTAGGGACTAAATCGAATAAGTTGCAAAACTTGCATTCTAGAAGTTTTTAGTATGAAATTACTTTGGAATGTTAATGAGGAGGTCTTAAATAGCAATTTGACCAATTTCTAAAATTTTGGATAAAAATGGGCTTGTACATGAAAATTTTCAAAGAAAGGTATTAAGGGTATTTTGGTCATTTGGTAATTAAAAGATTAAAAAAAGGGAAAAAGATGGCAAAATATGTCCATCTTCTTCATTAGGACGAAAATTAAAGGGTTCTCCATAGCTAGGGTTTGTTTCAAGCTTCCAAGCTCCATAGTAAGTGATTCCAAGCCCCATTTTTAATGTTCTTTACGTTTTTGGAATCCCAATAGCTCGATTTAGCTTATGCTAGCAATAATTTAACCTAGGGTTCATATTTGGAAAAATTCCCATAGGTGAAATTTGTGTATTTTGGTGTTTTATGATAGAATATGAGGTTTTAAATTATGTCAGACAACTTGTACTACTCGGTTTTAAGCGAAAACGAGTAAAAGGGCTTAATCGGTAAAAATACCTAATAGTCATAAGTACATGTTAGAGTGTGAAATTGATGCTGCCATAGAAGGGAAAAATGATCAACATGTCATAAAACATAAGAAAATGGGATGAAGTTTAATTCCCGAGCCTAGGGGAAAAAGTGTAATTTTGCAAAAGTTTAGGGGCAAAAATGTAATTTTGCCAAAGTTCGTATTAAATGTTGTTTTGATGAATGTATGTATTAAATAAGATTAATTTGGCATTATAGATCAAGAGAAATGAGATTCAAGTCGCGATCGAGGGAAAAACAAAGTTTATGAAGAATAGGCTCGATTGCTAATAATTTTATACCGAGGTAAGTTCATGTGTAAATGTAGTAACATAATTGTCATTTTAAGTAATTTAATGTTATTTATCTGATATGATGATTAATATCATGAAATATTATGCTTTATGGTTATTATTGAATAATATGTAAATTATGAATTGCTACCAAGTATCGGTTTCGATGTTCCGTGGAAGACGGTAAAGATGTGTAATCGAGGAAAAAGCCCGTTTGAACCTTGGGAATAGATTAGAATACAAGTGACATGTCACTAGGATGGTTAGGCATCCGAACTCGTTGAGTTGAGTCCGAGTTTACTTATGGATGCAAATGTCCGAACTCGTTGAGTTGAGTCCGAGTTTGTGAGATGTAACTAGGCATCCGAGCTCGTTGAGTTGAGTCCGAGTTCGCGTATGGGCGGGTTACATGGTAGCTTGGCTACATATGTGGCACTTATGTACAAACTTTCCGTGTATTCGAATTATATTCCGATGTGTTCAACGGGTGGATCTTAAGAAAATAAGGAGAATGCCTAAAACGAAGGTGACATGTTGGTAAGTATGGTAAATGAGAAAATTTGACAGGTATGTGCTTAAACCCTCGGGTTGAAAACTTGGTAAGATGAAATTGTAGAAAGATATTAAATGTAAATGATGTTTTATGTGGGATTGTGTGATTATGTTACTTGCTATTTGCATGTGAACTTACTAAGCATTTATGCTTACTCCCTCCTTTTCTTTCATTGTAGTTTTGACAAGCCGGCTTGAGAATCGAGATAGGTCGAAGACTCGTTCACACTATCCGAAGGCTTAAATCGGTAAAATGGCTTGTATATTTTGAATGTGGCATGTATGACAAAATACTCACTTTGTGTAATTGATCTTATGATATGGCTATGGTTTGGCAAGAAAAGGGTTTGTAAATGATTAGCCATTGGAATGGCCAATCTAAGTCATATTTGATGTTATGTATGTTTAAAATGATATTTAGTCCATGAAAATCCTTAGTAAAGTGAAATTTGCCATAAAACAGAATCTGACAGCAGCAGTGATGTAAATTTGAAAAATCACTAAAAATAGTAGAAATGGAATTAAATGATGAGTAAGTTATGAAATTGAAGCTTAATGAGTCTATTTTCATATGGATTGAACAAAACAGGTATATGAATTATAATTTATGAGACATTTGAATTTTTGTGAAACAGGGCCAGAGTGATTTCTGGATCCCCTGTTCTGACTTTGGAAATTCACCATAAATTGTATAAAAATAATTATAAGTCATGCTTTATATGTACAGATTTCTTATTGAGCCTAGTTTTAAGAGAAATAAACTTCATAGTCATTAAAATTCTGTACAGATAGATATCTGATTCGTAATACACAGAGGTCAGAGAAGTCAAACCCTGAAATAGGGTAGACTTTAACTAATAAACTGTACTAATTGGCCCAGCCAAAAATTCTAGAAAAAAATTAGTAAATAGATATATGAGTCTAGTTTCAGAGAAAATTTACAGAATTTGATTTTGAGTTTCGGAACTCGAGATGTGAATTTTTAAGCGACTGTGACACAGATTGCTAGTTTGACTGAAAATTTTAATATTAAATTGTTTGAGCTGTTTAAGCAATGAATTAAGTCTGTTAACACCTCGTGTTCGAATCCGGTAACGGTCTCGGGTATGGGGCGTTACAAAAAGGATTGGTGGTGACTCCCATTTTTTATTTTCATTTCCAAAATCAAAGTCGACGCTTTTTATTCAAAAAAATGGTTTCGGCACCCTCCAAAGAGGATAAAAAATTACGGGTAAAGATAATTTTACTATAATGGCAAAAGAACAAAGAGTACAAAAGATGGAGATAAGAACTAAACCCCGAAAACCCGAAAATAAAGAACCCACAAAACGTAAACACAAAATTCTCTAAATGTGTTATGAGTTCTAATCTCTAATGGGTGTTTTTTCTAAGGTTGTAAAAGAGCCTATTTATAGGCTAAATTTATAGGTCAAATAATAATAAAATAATTTAAACTAATAAGTGTTTAATTGAAACATGTAAACAGAGTTTAACTGAAATATTATTTCTAAAATTTGACTGAAAATAGGAGTCATATTTAACAGATCAGTTATGTGTTAATTAAATTGCCTATTTGAAAATAAGGTAAGTTGACTATTTGATATGTGATACAAATTATATATGATGCAAATGAAAATATAGTGTATATGAAAAGTATATTCGGCCAAATGTTATGTATAAGTGATATCATATTTGTGATCTATGTGCAAACATATATGAATGGTTATATTCAGCCTTATGACTACAAATTATAAATATACACGAGATGATTCATGAGATACAATCTTGATTATGTATATTTGACTGAGTATAGGTTGTTTCGGCCTAATGATATATGTATGAAATAGTAAAAGTGTGAAATACATATTTATACTAAAGGTTAATTGTGCATTCGATTATGTGATAATTAAATGCAAATGATATTTTAATGAAATGCGAAATTATGTATAAGACATGTATAATTTAGTAATTTATTTGCTTATGACTTACTAAGCTATGATAGCTTACTGTGTGGGTACGTTTGCCTTTGTTTTATAGATTTTGGAGACTAGTTACAAGCTCGGGGATCGTCAGCAAAGTCTAACACACTATCAACTGCTCTCGTTATTTTTTATAAGCTGAATTTCGACCCTATGGCATGTATAGGCTAGATTATATTTGGATTTGTTTGATTTTGGTATATGTATATATATAAGCCATGCGAAAATGGCTTTTTTTTTTGTTAAGTTCGGTTTCAAGGTTTGATCAAATTATGGTTATGTTTGGTTATGGTTTTGGTGATTTGGCTATGGTTTATACATAGATAAATATATGTGAACTTTGTTTATATGCTTTGTTAAGGTGTTATTATGTGATTTGGTATTAAAGTATATTCGGTTATGGCATATAGGTGAAATTATGGTTAGGTATATGGTTGAGTAATATGCTTAATGAATGGTTGTAGCTCGATCATGTTCAAAGGTAATTTGTATTTTAATGATATATGATATGCGTGGGATATGCTTGATATCATGGATGGATGTATTCGACAATTGAGATTGAAAATGGATTATTATGTGAAATGTGGTAATTGTTTATTGATTTGTCATAGATATGTGGTTAATTGAGTAGGTAAAAATGCAAAATGAGTTATTGATTATGGAATGGTCATTTAGGTTGGAAATGCACGTATTTAAGTTGAATAAATGGTACATTATGAATTGAATATAAATTTTGGCTATATATATATACATGTGCATAACCGAATTTGTATTCAATGAATTGGTCTTATGTATGACCTTTGATACATTGTAAGAAAGGTGATATTAACATGTTTCGATTTGGCTTTGATACCTTATAGCATTAGACAAGTGTTTGCTATGTTATATGTATATATACATATTTGTGTTGTGTTTGATGTGAAATGCAAATTATGATTGACATATTGGTTTGGTTATATAAAATGTTACATGCGTTTAAAGTAATAAAGTAAAATGAAAGTAGAAATTGAATAAAGCATATGTATTTAGCATGTTTTAATATTCGGCTATTGCATTGGAAATTGACCATATGAATAGTAATTCATGCTATAAGATAACAAAATGGTTATATGCGAATTTAATAAAATTGTCTTGTGCTTTGTGTATTAATGATTAAGTATATTATGAAAGAATGAGTATACTGTAATTCATTTTGTGGTCGTATGAATTAGGTGTGTTTGGTTATGTTTTTGTAAAGATTTAACTTGTCTTTTGGCTTAATAATTTAATATAATGACTTAGATATTAGGCATGCAAAATGGTTCATGTTTTTATGTACTATGTGCACAAAGCTATAGTAATAGAACTAAAATTGGTTTCTTTGGAAGATATGTTAATGTAGTTTATGTTATAAGCTTATAGGTCATGATTCAAGAATTGTTAAACTGAAGTTACAAATGTATGCCTTCGAATATGATCTGAGTGATTATGTGAATGTATGAAAGTTGAATCTTTTCCGGTAATGCCTTGTAACTCTATTCCAGCGACGGATACGGGTTAGGGGTGTTACACGATCACCACATTCAAACAGCTCATAATCAAATTTGACACTTACTAAAAATAGTCTAATCATAGTATGAGACAACATGTAAGAGAAATGTCAAACATGATAAATGAGCTGAAAGATATAAGCCACACGTTGTCTAATCAATAGCAAGTTCAGACACTTATTCGGTCCTTGCCTCATAGTTGAGAGTGTAACACCCCTTGCCCGACCCGATCGCTGGGTCTAAGCTACAAGATGCTACAATCGTTGCCAGAACAACTATCAACAAATATACAATAATTATATCATTCAAACATATATTCATGTAACTCCCCAAATTTCTGTAGTTTTGGCTTTTGTAAGTGTTGGGCTTGGAAGTGTCTAAATCTGTGTTTCGAGTTATTTTTGGCTTAAATATATGTGGGTTCAGTGATAATGTGCTCTGGGGTGTGTATAGAAGATCCTTATTGAATAAAGCCTGACTTGAGGACAGTGGGCTTATAATGAATTATAGGTAAAAACTTAACAGAATGGGCCTGCTAGTCTAGTGGTTAAGTGGCAAGGTAATACGTTTAGAGTCAGGGGTTCGATTCCCTACAGTGGTGATGGGATTATTTTTGCTGCAAGTTGCAATTAAGAGTTGGGCTTATCAGAAATCTGAGTTGGGGTTTTAAGGGAAATTAGGTTTTATTCCCTTCTTTTTGGAATAAAAGGCATTCTTTTTGTTTTTTGCCATCTTTTCTTTTGTTTCCCCAAAAACCTTGCTGTCAAAAACCATCTTTCTCCTTCCCCTCTCCTTTTTTTTTTCTTTTTCGATAAGCTTAGACGTATCGCTAACAGGTTCAATCGATTTAGTAAGTAACACTTTAATTGAGTTACGTATTTTCCTTTAGATTTTGTTTAAAGAAGGATTCTGGTTACTATTTAGGGAATATTCAAGGATCTGTGGATCACTAACCGAGTTTTTAACAGCGAGGAATCACCGTTCTTCGTCGAAGGTAAGTAGGCCTCATTTCGGGGTTTTTCAATTCTAAAGAAAGTCAATTTAAGTGACTGATTTTGGGCTCGATATTATCGATCTTAGGCTTTGGAGTGCTCGTGGTTGGATTAGCAGTGAAAATGAAAGGTGTGTACTCCAATCAATCTGAAATCGTGTTTCAGTAAATGCTGAAAATGCTACTGTCGACGCTACACGGACGTGCAGACTGCCCGTGTGGAGGCCGTGTGGCGAGACACAGCCGTGTGGTCGACGAAGTAGGCCGTGTGCGCGCCACACGGGAGCTACGAACACGGGCATGTGGTGGCTTACAGGCCGTGTGCGATGCACGAGCTCAGGAAAATGGGCCGTATGGGCTACACGGGTGTGTAGGAATCTAGGCCAGGCCGTATGATCCACACGAGCAAGGTCAATTTGGGCCGTGTGTCCCACATGCGTAGGGCACACAGACGTGTGAGCCCAATTAAGGTGAAATGTTCTGTAAGGTTGCACGGGTCACCTAAGTCGACTGTAACCTGATTGTAGGGGCGGTAAGCATTACTCAGACCCCATACTCTGATTGATTACTGAATTGTATGCAAAAGCATGCTATTATAGCGTGTGTAACTGTCTGATTCTGTATATTTGTACTGCCATAATGTTGATATAATCTGATATCTGCATATAAGCATGCCATGATGTTTATGTTGCATTGCATTAGGTTGGGATTAATGTGAAGAGAAGAAAGTCTGAGAGGCGATAAGTCTGATATCTGGCGGCTACGCTGCCCTTATCTGTTGAGTACTGTTTTACGGTACCTTCCGGTGTGTAGTGCTGGATGGGTTGACCATATCCCCATACTTGGTGTGTAGGGTTGAGTGGGTCAATTCTATTCCCACATGGTGTGTTGGGTTGGATAGAGATAGTGTGCAGGGTTGGTGGGCATGTTTTCTGATATTTGATTCGTTGTGCATGCGATACCTGTATGGCTACGGCCGAACTATCTGTATTCTGTTATCTGTTTGTGTGCATGTTGTTTGTGGGGATGTACACACTGAGTTTGCGAAAACTCACCCCTTTTGTTTACTTTGTATGTTAGGTAATCCTCAGCAGTAGATGGATCAGTGTGGTGGAGGGTTCGATGGTGACCACTGGTAGACACTTATTGGATTTATAAGTAACATTCATTTCATCTGTTTTACTTTAATATTTGTTATTGGGATTACTCACATTTTCGGACTCGAACTGTTTTGGGGTTTATTCTGGGATTTTCAATTCTAAGTTTATTTATATATAATTGAATGATGTTTTAGCTTCCGCGTTAATGAAATGTTTTTACATCATAATTGGAATAAAGATTTCACGACTTAAGTAAAGATAATAATCTGTACGATTTTGACTGGATAAGATTTTGAAAAAGGTTTTCTAAACGCACTCTCATGTGATGCCGTCAAATTCGGCCATAACGTCCAGGCCGGGTTTGAGGTATTACATTAGTGGTATCAAAGCCAGGTTGTAAAACTCGGCTGTGGATTTGGGTTTCAAAATTTAGTTTTTGTAAAATGATTTGTAAAGCGACTTGAAATAATTGTCTGTATTTGTCTGAAATACTATGTATGTAATGTGAGACTACTATAGGAAGTACGTTACTGGAACACTTAGGTAGTGTAAACTGAAACTGTAGTGAGCTTGTTACTCACGATAACTGACTCTGAAACTCTATAATATTGCATAAAATATCTGTTAACAAACATTAAAACTGCAAACAAATGTGCATAAAACTTCTAAATATAGATTAAATTGAAATTACAATGAGCACACGTGGTACTCGTGGACGAGGTACCAGAGGTCGAGGTAAAGGCTGTAGAGGGATTCGAGCCGAGTCCTTCGTATCTGATACGATCCCTAATCTAGACACTGGCGAGACGCCGATGTCACATGTTACTGAGACTGGTGCTGAGTCTCAGGACCGTGCACTGGGGACGACGCATTGTCCCAGGCCATGCTACGAATTCTGGAGAGGGTCGCTGGGGCTAGTGCTGGATCTAGAGGTCGTGGGTCAATTACAAAACGAATCCGATCTAATGGGGCTAAGGTTTTCAGGGGCATCGTTGGAATTGCTCCTAACGTGGCTGAGTACTGGATGAAGGCCACGAAGCATATTATGGATGATCTGGATTTTACTGCCGAGCAGAAGCTCAAGGAGACTGTTTCGTTGCTTTGCGATGAAGCATATCAGTTGTGGCTAATGGTTAGGGGTGGCACTCAGCCTGATAGTCTGACGTGGGATTTGTTTAAGACGGCTTTCCAGAGCAAATATGTGGGGTCCAATTACATCGACGCTAGGAGGCGTGAGTTACTGAATCTTACTCAAGGAGATCGTTCAGTACCCGAGTATGAGGCCGACTTTTCGAGGCTAAACCGTTATGTGCGAGGCATGGTGGTGACTGAGCATGAACCCTGTGTCCGATTTGAGGACGGCCTTAGGGATAACTTGAGGGTCCTGATAGCTCCGTAAAGAGAACGTGAGTTTGTCGTACTGGTCGAGAAGGCCAAGATTGTGGAGGAGGTTAAACGCGCTAAGCGCCAGAACCGTGATAGAGAGAAGGCCAAGAGGGATGTAGAGCCTTCGAATGCTAGTATGAGGCTTAAGAGAAAGGCCAAGACTGATGGGCCCGTGAGAGTTGGGCCTACTGTTGCACCTGCTGGGGTGGCGATATGTCAACTTTGTAATAGGCGCCATCTGGGCAAATGTTGGAGAGCTTCTGGGCTTACTTGAGGTGTAGGTCGACTGAGCATCGAGTTAAGGATTGTCCACTAAGGGGTAATCAGATGCAAGCTCCGGTTACTGAGACTGCACCGCCGCCGAGGGTAGTTCAGTAGCCACCTAGGGGCCGAGGCCAGGCTAAGGGTGGTAACGATATGGGCCGAGGATAGAGAACACCGGGCCGGGGTGCTAGACCGACTGAGGTGAGACAACCTGCACTTGTTTATGCTACACATCGTCGTAAGGATAGAGATGCTCCAGACGTCATCACGAGTACGTTTTTAATTCTTGATATACCTTATGTTGCACTGATAGACATAGGCTCTATGCATTCCTATGTTGCATGTGCTGTGTCTGAACCTTTAGGAATACTGTATGAAAGCACTCCTAGTGAGATTTCAGTGGTGAGTCCTTTGGGGCAGTCTATTAGGGTTAGTAAACTGTTCAGAGACATTCCATTGGAAGTCCAAGGAACGATATTTCTGGCGGATCTGATAGAACTTCTGTTTGGGGAGTTCGACTTAATTCTGGGTATGGACTAGTTGGTGAGGCATCGTGTAAGTCTGGATTGTGATGAAAAAAGGGTTATTCTGAGTACCAAGGAAGATAATGAGATAGTCGTGATTGGTGAAGGACAAAATTATCTGAGTAATGTGATATCTACGTTGGTAGCAGAAAAGCTGGTGATGAAAGGATGTGAGGCGTTTTTGGCCTACATCAGTGTTTCTGATTCTGTGGACTTATCGGTTAAGGACATCCGTGCTGTGAAAGACTTTCCATATGTTTTCTTAGAGGAACTACCAGGGTTGCCTCCGAGCCGTGAGGTAGAATTTGGGATTGAGTTGATTCCTGGTATAGCTCCGGTGTCTATCGCCCCTTATCGAATGGCACCGAAGGAGCTAGCAGAACTTAAGGCTCAGATTCAAGAGTTGTTGGATCGTTAGTTTATTCGTCCTAGTGTGTCTCCATGGGGAGCACCTGTTTTGTTCGTAAAGAAGAAGGACAGTACAATAAGTATGTGTATCGATTACCGTCAGTTAAATAAATTGACGATTAAGAATAAATACCCACTTCCGAGGATAAATGACTTATTCGTTCGGTTCAAAGGGGCTTCAATGTTCTCTAAGATCGATCTGCGATCAGGCTATCATCAGTTGAGGGTCAAGGAGGCCGATGTGCATAAGACGATGTTTAGGACTCGTTATGGGCATTACAAGTTTTTAGTCATGCCTTTTGGGTTGACTAATGCACCAACGACATTCATGGACTTGATGAAGTGTGTGTTCCAACCCTACTTGGATCGATTTGTGGTGGTGTTCATCGATGACATTTTGGTGTATTCTAAGACAGAGGACGAGCACAATGAGCATTTAAGAGTGGTTCTACAGATTCTTCGTGAGAAACAGTTGTATGCGAAGTTCACGAAGTGTGAGTTCTGGCTTAGGGAGGTAACCTTTTTGGGGCATGTGGTTTCTGCTGAGGGGATTCAAGTGGATCCTCGTAAGACTGAGGCTGTGTTGGATTGGAAACAGTCAAAGAACGTGTCATAAAGGGGTTCTCGTTGATCGCAGCACCGTTGACTAAGATGTTGCGTAAAGAAGTTCCTTTTGTTTGGACTGACGTACAGCAGGAGAGCATTGAGAGGCTCAAGATAGTTTTGAATTAGGGTCTAGTTCTGATATAGCTTGAGCCTAGTAAGGACTTCGTGTGTCGTATGTGGGTTTGGGTTACATCTTGATGCAAGACGGTAAGGTAGTTGCCTATGCGTCTCGACAGCTTAAGACTCACGAGGCTAATTATCCGACGCATGATTTGGAGTTGGTTGCAGTGGTCTTTGCATTGAAGATTTAGAGGCATTATCTGTATGGAGAGAAGTGTACCATTTACACTGATCACAAGAGTCTTAGGTATCTCCTCACTCGGAAGAAGTTAAATCTTAGGCAGCGACGATGGGTCGAGCTGCTTAAGTATTATGACTGCAATATAGAGTATCACCTTGGGAAGGCTAATGTGGTGGCCGATGCATTGAGTCGTAGAGCTGTAGCTGATTTGAGAGTAATGTTCACTCGATTGAGCCTTTTTGACAATGGGAGTCTCTTGATTGAGTTACAGGTTAGGCCGATGTGGCTGGTTCAGATTAAGGATAAGCAGTTAGGAGATGAGTCTCTTCAGTTGCGATTACGTCAAGTTGAGACTTGGACTACAACTGACTTTGGGATTAATAGTGATGGGGTACTGTGTTTCCGAGGTTGGATATGTGTATCTAATGATGAGGATTTGCGACTGTCGATTCTGAGGAAAGCGCATAGTAGTCCTTACGCTATGCATCCTGGTGGAAACAAGATGTATAAGGATATTCGAGAGTTGTATTGGTGGCCATGGTTAAAACGTGAGGTTACCGACTATATTGCTCGCTGTATGACTTGTCAGCAGGTTAAGGCTGAGCATCAGTTACCTTCGGGTTTGCTACAGCTAGTAAAGATACCGATGTGGAAATGGGAGCGTGTAATGATAGACTTCGTTAGTGGGTTGTCTTTAACACCCACTAAGAAGGATTATGTTTGGGTCGTCGTGGATCGATTGACCAATTCTGTACATTTCATTCCAGTTAGGACGAACTTCTCCCTGCAAAAGCTAGGTAAGCTCTACATTTCAGAAATAGTAAGATTGCTTGGGGTTCCAGTGTCAATTATCTCCGATAGGAATCCTCAGTTTACTTCTCGATTTTGGCAGAAGCTTCATGAGGCTTTGGGTTCACGAGTTGACTTCAGTATTGCTTTTCATCCTCAGACAGATGGACAGTTAGAGAGGGTGATTCAGATATTGGAGGACATGTTGAGGGGTTGTATTATCAATTTTCGAGGCAGTTGGGAGGAGTACTTGCCTTTAACAGAGTTCGCTTACAGCAAGAGCTATCAGTCTAGTATACATATGGCCCTTTACGAGGCACTGTATGGTTGTAAGTGCCGTACTCCCTTGTATTGGACTGAGTTGGGTGAGCGGCATGTTTTGGGTCCGGAGTTGGTTTCGAAGACTGAGGATAAGGTCCGTTTGATTCGAGATCTTCTGAAAACGGCTTCTGATAGACAAAAGTCCTATGCTGATCTAAAAAGGAAGAACATCAAGTATTCTGTGGGAGACATGGTTTTTCTTAAGGTCTCTCCATGGAAGAAGGTTTTGAGGTTCGGTCGTAAGGGTAAGTTGAGTCCTTAATTTATTGGGTCGTACCAGATTCTGAAGTGAGTAGGGCCAGTCGCATATCAATTAGAGCTACCTCCAGAGTTAGACCGCATACATGATGTGTTCCATGTCTCATTGTTAAGATGCTATCGCTCTTATCCTACACACATTGTGCCTATAGAGGAGATTGAGGTTAGACCGGATCTGACGTTCGAGGAAGAGCCAGTTCAGATTTTGGATCGTGACGTTAAGGTTCTGCATAGGAAATCTATTCCGTTAGTAAAGGTGCTGTGGTAGAATCATAGCACTGAGGAGGCTACTTAGGAGCCAGAGGATTCGATGCGTCAGCAGTATCCTCACCTTTTCTAATCAGGTAAAATTCGAGGACGAATTTTCTTTAAGGGGGTAGAGTTATAAAGCCCCAAATTTCTATAGTTTCGGCTTTTGTAAGTGTTGGGCTTGGAAGTGTCTGAATCTGTGTTTCGAGTTATTTTTGGTTTAAATATATGTGGGTTCAGTGATAATGTGCTCTGGGGTGTGTATGGGAGGTCCCAAGTTCAAGCTTTAACTTGGGCTAAATTTTGGTTTTTATTAAATAAAGCCTGACTTGAGAATTGTGGGCTTATAATGAATTATGGGTAAAAACTTAACAGAATGGGCCTGCTGGTCTAGTGGTTAAGTGGCAAGGGAGTACGCTTAGGGTCAGGGGTTCGATTCCCTGCAGTGACGATGGGATTATTTTTGCTGCAAGTTGCAATTAAGAGTTGAGCTTATCAGAAATTTGAGTTGGGGTTTTAAGGGAAATTAGGGTTTATTCCCTTTTTTTTGGAACAAAAGACATTCTTTTTTGTTTTTTTCCTTCGTTTTTTTTGTTTCCCCAAAAACCTTACTGCCAAAAACCATCTTTCTCCTTCCCCCTCCTTTGTTTTTCTTCTTTTTCGTTAAGCTTAGATGTATCGCTAGCAGGTTCTGTCGATTCGGTAAGTAACACTTTCATTGAGTTACGTGTTTTCCTTTGGAGTTTGTTTAAATAAGGATTTTGGTTGCTGTTTAAAAAATATTCAAAGACCTGTGGATCACTAATCGAGTTTTTAACAGTGAGGAGTCACCGTTCTTTGTCGAAGGTCAGTAGGTCTCATTTCGGGTTTTATCAATTCAAAAGAAAGTCGATTGAAGTGACTGATTTTGGGCTCGATATTATCAATCTTAGGCTTTGGAGAGCTCGTGGTTGGATTAGCAGCGAAAACGAACCAAGTGTGTACTCCAATCAATCTGAAATTGCATTTCGGTAACCAGGTGTGGACTGCTCGTGTAAAGGTCGTGTAGCGAGACACTGCCGTGTGGTTGATGAAGTAGGTCGTGCGCGCGCCACACGGGCGTGATGGACACAGGCGTGTGGTGGCTTGTAGGCCGTGTGCAAGGCACGGGCTTAGGCAAATGGGCTGTGTGGGCCACACGAGTGTGTGGTCCCACACGGGCGTGTGGGAATCTAGGCCAGGCCGTGTGATCCACACGGGCAAGGCCAATTTGGGCCACGTGTCCCACACGGGCAGGGCACACGGGCGTGTGAGCGCAATTAAGGTGAAATGTTCTGTAAGGTTTCATGGGTCACCTAAGTTAACTATGACCTGATTGTAGGGGCGGTAAGCGTTACTCAGACCCCACACTCTGATTAATTACTGAATTGTATGCAAAAGCATGTTATTATAGCCTGTGTAACTGTCTGATTCTGTATATCTGTATTGCTATGATGTTGATATGATCTGATATGTACACATAAGCATGCCATTATGTTTATGTTGCATTGCATTGGGTTGGGATTGATGTGAAGAGAAGGAAGTCTGAGAGGCGATAAGCCTGATATCTGGCGACTACGCTGCCCTTATCTGTTGAGTACTGTTTTACTGTACCTTTTGGTGTGTAGGGCTAGATGGGTTGACTATATCCCCATACTTGGTGTGTAGGGTTGGGTAGGTCGATTCTATCCCCACATGGTGTGTTGGGTTGGACGGAGATGGTGTGCAGGGTTGGTGGGCATGTTTTCAGATATCTGATTTGTGTGCATGCTGTTTACGAAAACGCACCCCTTTTGTTTACTTTGTGTGTTAGGTAATCCTCAGTAGTAGATGGATCGGTGTGGTGGAGGGCTCGGTGGTGACCACTGGTAGACACTTATTGGATTTATAAGTAACATTCATTTCATCTGTTTTACTTTAATATTTGTTATTGGGATTACTCACATTTTTGGACTCGAATTGTTTTGGGGTTTATTCTGGGATTTTCAATTCTAAGTTTATTGATATATAATTGAATGATGTTTTAGCTTCTGCGTTAATGAAATATTTTCACATCATAATTGGAATAGAGATTTCACGACTTAAGTAAAGATAATAATCTGTACGATTTTCATTGGATAAGATTTTGAAAAAGGTTTTCTAAAAGCACTCTCATGTGACGCCGCCAGATTCGGCCATAACGTTCAGGCCAGGTTTGGGGTGTAACAATTCATATCTTAAACACATTAATAATATAATACACAAATAAATCCAAGTCTTAATCGAGCTTTAAAAGTTTTTTGTTGACCCAAGCACGAAATATGACCAAATTGTAATATTTTGAAAATTCAGGGCCGACGATGTGACGTTACTCCTTCCGCGTCGTGATGTCGCCAAATAGTATGTCACGTGACTTTAAGCCACTCGACGTAATGATGTGACTCACTATTAATTGACGTTGCGACGAGGACGACTGCTCGTCAGGACATGAACTTTCTTTTTGATAAAAGTTAGGCCATTTGGTAACTATTTCATGTCAACCTTTCAAACTCTAGGTTTGGTGTATAATTGCACAACCTTACCTGCATAAAATCATACCAAAACATATACCAAACATTTCATAACATCATCTCAATTCAATCAATCCAAGATAACTTCAATTGAACATCAAAACATACCGATTTATCTTGTTTAATTCAACCTAATCATTCATGCATTTAGTCATCCATTACTATCTTTTTTACTATATCATTTCATACTCAAACATACCATTTTAATACCATTCACAATGTCACAACAACTTATTAAAACATACCATACGAATAAGGCATTATCATTGCCAATATCAAGCATTTGAAAAGGTTCATCCATACCAACTTATAAGTTAACAAAATTATAACACCTATATACATGCCACAAAATTAGACTTCAAATCGGTTGAAAGACTACCAAATCAATAACAGGATAGTGTAAGCTTCTCAATAATCAGCTTGATATGTTCTGCAAATCAACAATCTATAAGGAAAAAGGGAGGCAATAGGGGTAAGCATATTGAATGGTTAGTAAGTTCATATAAAAATAACTTAACTTACCTTAGAATTGTAACAATTTAAACACTCAAATGCATTGATATTCTATATGACATCATTATGTTATCATATGCATATCAACAATACAACAAATAGATTAGTTCTCTAGCATATCAAGAACTAATAATACCAATCACATATACATGTACAACGACTCAATATAAGATCATATATCATCTCATTCATATTCTATTTGAGCTCAAATATGGTTTGATTCACATTCAAATCATTTCCACAATTCCATTTCCATTACGTTACCATTTTCTCACCCGATAAAACCTTAGTAAACCAAAGTCGGATACACAGGACTATAGTGCTCACACAAGCTGACATTCATGAATCGAGAATCTGCAACAAATGTTGGATCTCAAATAACCATGTAAATCCCTGATCGTTTTTATATTTGACCTTAATGGGATGCCATATGTATCCTAATCTTTTACTAAGTTCACATGGACATTATTACTGTAATCGTATCATTTCAGTCCTTGTAACAACATATACATATAATTCAATCATATAAACATTTCGTTTCCATTCAGTACCTTGTACCTTGTACCTATTCGTAACCACCATATATTTCATATTTTACGATTTAGTCCATTTGGTGCCAAAAATCAACCAATTCACATTTATATAACTAATGAACTAATTAAATACAACTAAATCAAAACATGAATAAAACAATAAGTTCCATATGAACTTAAATGGTAAAATAGCAAGCAATAGATTCTTTAAGGACTATTCAATAATTTTGTCTTTTTCCCGATTATCTTCGATTTGGTTTGATTCTCGATCTATACAATAATTCAGTTCAATTTATCAATTCCAAAGATCTCATATCATCCTATTACATGCATGAATCGATCCAATCTCATTTTTTAATGCCTCCTAAAGTTTTGTATTTTCAATTTAGTCCCTAAAACTAAATTTGCAATATCTTTCAAATTTGAGCTTCAATTTCAAAATTGGTTTTAATTACATCCATATAGGACCCTCTACTATCAATATTTACAAAAATTTTACATCTGTAACACCCAAAAAACCCTTAAGTTTATGTTTGTATGTTTGTGTTACACATAATTGTGTGTCTACTTCAATGGTTAAGTGTTCTGGGAGTGTCTGAGAAGTCTTGGGTTCAAGCTTTGGCTTATGCAAAAGTTTTATTTTTAGATGAATAAGTATTGCCTCTAGGCAGTAGGCTTTTGAATAATTATGGGTATTTTATGTCAGAATGGGCCTACTGGTCTAAGGGATAGGTGGCGTGTTGTTGTTCCAGAAGGTCTGGGGTTCGAGTCCTGCTTTGAGTAGTGGGAGCATTTTATTTTGCTGCTGTGCTGTGGAAGTGTTGAGGTTAGACCGAAACACTAAAGTGTTTGGATAGAATTTGAATTGAGTAGTTGAGGGAGGAGTGATCGGTTTGAGTGATTTGAGGAGAAAATCATGGGAAGTTGAGGTGAGAGAGAGTCTTGTGCTGAAATTAAATTGTGGGCACACAAGAATTTTGGCTGAGGTAGGTTGTTCTCACAAGTTTTCGGTTTTTGTCTGCTCTTGGGATTCTGTTTTGCTTGGTGGCTGATTGTTGTTGGGGTTCTTTTAGGATATCTTGTTGTTCGCCTATTTTGAATTTGGCAATCGTTTCTAGTATCGTTTTCCTCCCCTCTTAGGTCGAACTCTATCTTTTTCCCTCTTTCTCAATTGGTTTCTCTTTTGACCAATTGTTTCTAGCTCTTTTCCCTCTCAACACTTTCGGGTTTGGCAAGTTTTCCCTCGGGTTTCTTGTTCTATTTGTGGCTTTTCTTTGACCGAATACTTCATCTCCTTCCCTCCCTCAATCGATTTTTTTGTGTGGCTGACTCTCTGCTCTTCTCTTTCTTCCGCTTCTTTTTCTCCTTTTATTTTGTTGTTTGGCCGAAAACTCCACCTCTCCTCCTCCTGTTCTTTCGGTTTCGGCATTGTCATTTGATCAATCGATTCGAGTGTACGATTGTTTTTCTCTCTTTTTCTCTTTTTTTCTCTCTCTACTATGCTAGTATTGTATCTAACATTTTCTTTTACCGCCAATTCACTAGGAGTGTTGGTAGCTCTCGGGTTGAGTATAGGTCGATTGCTTCTGTCTCCTATTCTCGGTTTTACACCTTCGGTAAGTTGTTATACACTTGGTTCAAATTCTTTGTCCGAATGATATGATTAAGGTTAATAGGTTTCGGTTGGAATGCAGGTGATCTCTAAAGGCCTGTAATTAGTCTTCTGCATCGGTTGAAGTGTGCAAAGTCTCAATCGTTCGATTAAGGCAAGTATTAAGTCATATCTTGGATAAGTGTTATAAAAAGGATTGTTTAATCCTGTTGATCAAAGGATTGATGGTGTATCATGTTTGAATCTAGGGTTGGAGCGCTTGTGAATTATTTACACACCTTCGCCAACAAGGTGTGTAAAAACACTGCCCCTAATCATAGACCGGCAAAAGCCGAAATAAGTGACTGTTGACGCTACATGGGCGTGCGCTCACTCGTGTGGTAGTCTGTATGCCTAAACATGGGCGTATGATCGCTGAGGATGGCCATGAGAAATTTCATGGGCTGAGGTCGTATTGGGCCATGTTGGGCTGAAATAGGCTGTGTGGGCCCCATATAGGTAAACCACACGAATGTGTGGAGAATATTGGGTCAGACTATGTAATCCACACAGCCAAGGCCATTTCTAGGCTACGTGGGCCACACGGGCGTGTGGGCCCACATGGGCCTACAATATAGGCCATGGGCCTATTTTTACTATTTGACTGTTAATGTTGCACGGGTCGCCCGAGACGACTGTAGACCTACTGTTGGGTCGGTAAGTGTACTTAGACCCCTTAATCAATAAAATGACTATTATGCCCCTAAGTGAATAAATGACTATTATGCCCCTATGATATGTATGAGTATATTTGAGCATGCCATTTTTAAGCATATTGAGTACATGTATGATATTATGACATGACATGACATGACATGATGCATGATGTGTTGCATGGGGTTGGGTTTTATTATGATTGGAGGAAGTGTATCAGATTGGCAAATCTCTTCAGAAATCTTGCTTGGTTGGTGCAATCGGTACTATTTAGAGTGTAGAGATTGGTGGGTTAATTATATCCCCACATGGAGTGTAAGGTTAGATGGAGTTGGAGTGTAGAGGCTAGGTAGGATTTCTGATTGCATATCTGTACTGTTACTGTCACTGAAATGGGCTCAGGCCCAAATTGATACTGATACTATAATGGGCTAAGACCTAGCTAATCAAATCGAATCATATCGAAATGGGCTTAGGCCTGCATCATATTTGCTCACTGTATGATTGAATGATTGTTTAATAAGGGATTACACACTGAGTTTTCGTAAACTCACCCTTCTGTTTATTTGGGCAGGTAATCCCCAGTCTTAGGCGGGTCGGTGCTGCAAGGGACTCAAAGGTGGCCACACAATCACACAAACTCTCTTATTGGATCTTAAATTATAAGTAGTTCTATTTTGGGTATATTTTTATGTAATAAGGCCTCTCTAAATTTTAATTTTTTTAAATTGGGATTTTTACTTGCTTTGTTATATAACTGTTAGCTGTAGGAAAAAGACACGGGTTTTTAAAAAAGATAACTGTTTTTCAAAGACACCACGATTTCGAAACCTATTTTGAAGAGCTTCCGCATGTAATAATGTTTTAAAATAATAATAATAATAAAGACGTTTTAATATGATTAACTTTTTGACAAACAACTCACATTTTTGAACAAACGTATTAAAATAAATCTTAAGTCACACAAAGAGGTTAAGTAAAAAATGAGTTTTTCAACAATATCACATTTTACGAAAAATACTTCAATATGACATCGCCAGATTCGGTCATAACGTCCAAGCCGAGTTTGAGATGTTATATTTAGTGGCATCAGAGCCTAGTTGTAAAACTCAGCTGTGGATTTGGGTTTCTTTTAAAGTTTAAAATTTTTAAAAGAATTGTTTGAAGTATTTTGAAATGTTTTACTAAATGTGTGGTACATCGAGTCTCCGGCACCGATTCTGTATGTCTTCTAAAACTGTTGATTGTTTAAATTGAAATACTAAGACTACTGTAGGTAATAGACTGTATTGGAACACTCTATTTAGGGTAAACTAAAAATTGTAGTAAGATTGCGATATGCTAAAATGAACTTTGAAATACTGATATTGTTTTCATAAAATATCATTTAATTAACACTAAAACTGTAAAGTGATGCATAAAATTGTTGATACAGATAAAACGCAAAAATTGATAATGAGCACCAGAGGTAATCGTGGAAGGGGTACAAGAAGCCGTAGAGGTGCTCGGGCTAGGTCTTTGTCAACTGGCCACATGCCTAATATTGAAACTAGAGAGGCACCGGCTTCACCTGAGACTGAGACTGGGTCTCATGATCGTGCGGTTGGGCACGACGCATTGTCCCAAGCCATGTTAAGAATTTTGGAAAGGGTTGTTGGGCCCAATACTGGTACTGTAGGACATGGGTCGATTACGAAACGACTCTGGTCTAATGGGGCTGAGATTTTTAGGGGTATTGCTGGAGTTGCCCCTAATGTGGCTGAATATTAGATTGAAGCCACAGAGACAATCGTGGATGATCTCGACTGCACTCCCAAGCAAAAACTAAAAGGTGCAGTGTCACTGCTGAGAGATGAGGTTTATCAGTGGTGGCATACAGTTAAAAAGGGCACTCAGCCTAATCGGCTGACCTAGGAATTTTTCAAGACTGCTTTCTAGGAAAAGTATGTGAGCGCTAGTTATGTGGATACCCGGAGGAGAGAGTTTCTGAATCTGACATAGGGGGATAAATTAGTGGCTGAATATGAGGCAGAATTTTTGCGATTAAGCTGCTATGCGCGTGGGATAGTGGCAACTAAATATGAGCGGTGTGTTCGTTTTGAGAATAGCCTCAGTGATAGTTTAAGGGTTCTGATAGCTCCACAAAGGGAGTGAGATTTTGCTGCTTTTGTTTATAAGGCGAAGATCATCGAGGATATGAAGCGCGTTGAGTGCCAGAACCATGAGAAAGAAAGGGATAGGAACAAGAGGGATTCAGAGCCCTCAAGTTCATTTTTAAGGCCTATGAAAAAGGCTAGAGTTGATGGGCCAGTCAGAGTTGGGGCCCCTATTGTTGCTACTGGATCGCAACCTTGTGTTGATTGTGGGAGACGTCATCAAGGCGAGTGCTGGAAAAGGATTAGGGCATGTTTGAGGTGCGGATCATTGGGGCATTGTATCAGAGATTGTCTACAGAGGCCAGATCAGGTGCAAGATATAGATTTGGGTTTTGTACAGCTGCCGAGAGGTGTTCAGCAGCCATCGAGGGGCCGTGGTCAGGCCAGAGGTGGTAATGGGTTGGGCTGTGGTTAGAGGGCACCGGGCAGAGGTGCTGGTCATATTGAGGAGAGGTAGCCAGCTCTGGTTTATGCTGCACTTCGCCGAGAGGATAGAGACGCCCCAGATGTTATCACGGGTACGTTTTTTATCCATAATGTACCTTATACTGCACTAATTGATGTTGGATCTACCCATTCCTATATAGCATGTACTGTGTTTGAAACCTTGGGTATAATGGTTGAAAGCACTACGAGTGAGGTTACTGTGTTGAGTCCATTAGGGCAGTCAGTAAGGATAAATAAACTGTTCAGGGATATACCTTTGGAGGTTCAAGGAATAATCTTTTTGGCAGATTTGATGGAACTTCCTTTTGGAGAATTTGACTTAATTCTGGGAATGGACTGGCTAGTTAAACATCAAGTAAGCTTAGATTATGCTACTAAACGGATGGTACTGAAAACTGCATAAGGTTATGGGGTAGTTGTAATTGGAGAGCGTCAAAATTATTTGTCAAATGTGATTTATGCACTAAAGGCCGAGAAATTGGTTCATAAGGGTTGTGAGGCATATCTAGCCTACATCGGTGTTTCAGATTCTGAGGTTTCTTCTATTAAGGATATTAGAATAGTTAAAGACTTTCTGGATATTTTTCCTGATGAGCTGCATGGGTTACCTCCAAGCTGTGAAGTTGAGTTTGGGATTGAGCTACTGCCTGGTACAGCTCCAGTGTCCATCGCCCCTTATAGAATGGCACTGAAGGAGCTTGTGGAGCTTAAAGCTCAGATTCAAGAATAATTGGATTGAAGGTTCATCCGACCTAGTGTGTCTCCATGGGGAGCACCGGTTTTGTTTGTGAAAAAGAAGGATGGATCCATGTGTATGTGCATCGATTATCGGCAACTGAATAAATTGGTCGTTAAGAATAAGTACCCCTTACCGATGATTGATGATCTATTCGACCAGTTTCGTAGAGCTTCAATTTTCTCTAAGATTGATCTCTTATCAAGGTACCATCAACTGAGGGTTAAAAAGACTGATGTTTACAAGACAGCGTTTAGGACTCATTATGGTCATTACGAGTTCTTAGTGATGCTGTTTGGATTGACGAATGCACCAACAGCTTTTATGGATATGATAAATCGAGTGTTCCAGCCCTATCTGGATCGATTCGTAGTAGTTTTTATTGATGACATTCTAGTGTATTCGAGAATTGAAGATGAACATGATGTACATCTCTAAGTTGTTCTATAGATTTTGAGGGAGAAACAACTGTACGCCAAGTTCAGTAAGTGTGAATTTTGGTTACGAGAGGTAACATTTCTTGGCCACTTGGTATCTGCTGAAGGGATTAGGGTTGATCCTCGAAAAATTGAACCTGTTCTGGATTGGAAGCCATCTAAGATTGTACTTGAGATCTGTAGTTTTTTTAGACTGGCAAGGTATTATAGACGATTTGTTGAGGGGTTTTCATTAATTGCTGCACCTCTAACTAAGTTGTTACGTAAAGGTGTGCCTTTTAATTGGACTGATGCACAGCAAGTGAGCTTTGAGAAGCTTAAAAAGGTTCTGACTGAGGCCCCTATCTTGATACAGCCAGAGTTTGGGAAAGAGTCCATTGTTTACAACGATGCACCACATATTGGGTTGGGATGTGTGTTGATACAATAAGGTAATGTGGTGGCACATACATCTCGTTAGCTTAAGACTCATGAGGTGAATTATCCGACGCATGAATTGGAGTTGGCCACAGTGGTATTCGCACTAAAGATTTGGAGGCATTACCTGTACGGTGAGAAGTGTATCATTTACATTGATCACAAGAGCCTCAAGTACCTCCTCACTTAGAATGAGCTAAATCTTAAGCAGCGTAGATAGATTGAGCTACTAAAAGACTATGACTGTACGATCGAATACCATCCTCAGAAGGCTAATTTGGTGGCCGATGCACTGAGCCATAGGGCTATGACTGATCTGAGGGCGATATTTGCTCGCCTCAGTTTATTTAATGATGGTAGCTTGTTGGTGGCCGAAATGGGCCATGTGGGCCACATGGTTATGTGGGCCCCATATAGGTAAACCACACGGATATGTGGAGAATATTGGGCCAGGCTGTGTAATCCACACGGCCAAGGCCATTTCTAAGCTATGTGAGCCACATGGGCGTGTGGGCCTACATGGGCCCGCAATATGGGCTGTGGGCCCATTTTTACTATTTGACTGTTAAGGTTGCACGGGTCGCCCGAGACGACTGTGGACCTACTGTTGAGTCAGTAAGTGTACTTAGACCCATTAATCAATAAAATGACTATTATGCCCCTAGGTGATTAAACGACTGTTATGCCCCTATAATATGTATGAGTATATTTGAGCATGCCATTTTAAGCATATTGAGTACATGTATGATATTATGACATGACATGACATGATGCGTGATGTGTCGCATGGGGTTGGGTTTTATTATGATTGGAGGAAGTGTATTGCACTGGCAGCTCTACTGTAAATACTGTTTGGTGTCATAACCGGTACTATTTGAAGTGTAGGGATGGGTGGGTTGATTATATTCCCACATGGAGTGTAAGGTTGGATGGAGTTGGAGTGTAGAGGCTAGTTGGGTAAGATTTCTAATTGCATATCTATACTGTTACTGTAACTGAAATGGGCACAGGCCCAAACTGATACTGATACTATAATGGGCTAAGACCCTAACTGAAACTGAACCGTTACTAAAATGGGCTTAGGCTCAGACTGTATTTGCTAACTGTATGATTGACTGATTGTTTAATAAGGGATTACACACTGAGTTTTCGTAAACTCACCTTTCTGTTTATTTGCGCATGTAATCCCTAGTTTTAGGCGGGTCGGTGCTGCAAGGGACTCAAAGGTGGCCACACAACTGCACAAACTCTCTTATTGGATCTTAAATTATAAGTAGTTCTATTTTGGGTATATTTTTTTGTAATAAGGCCTCTCTAAATTTTAATTTTTTTTTAAATTGGGGTTTTTACTTGCTTTGTTATATAACTGCTAGCTGTAGGAAAAAGACACGGGTTTTTAAAAAGATAACTGTTTTTCAAAGACACCACGATTTTGAAACCTGTTTTGAAGAGCTTCCGCATGTAATAATGTTTTAAAATAAAAATAAAAATAAATATGTTTTAATATGATTAACTTTTTGACAAACAACTCACATTTTTTAACAAACGTGTTAAAATAAATCTTAAGTCACACAAAGAGGTTAAGTAAAGAATAGGTTTTTCAACGGTATCACATTTTACGAAAAATACTTCAATGTGACATCGCCAGATCCAGCTATAACATCCAGGCTGGGTTTGAGGTGTTACAACATCAATTTTGAAATTTATACACTTTAGTTCTTATGTTAGAAAATTAATCAATTAAACTTTACAAACTAGTCTTTTTTACTTCTAAGCTTAAAATCTAACACTTTAGTACCAATTTCTTCAAGATTTCAACAATGGAACCTTTTAGAAACTTTAACATTTTTACAAATTGGTACATGGGTTAGTTAAATTAAGCTCTCATGAGCTCAAAAACATAAAAATTACAAGAAAATGACTAAATTGAACTTACCAATTCAAGGCTAAAAGTTTGAAGCTTTCAAACCTTATTTTCTTTTCTTTGCTACAGGTGGAGAAGAATAAGAAGAGCAATTGATTTGTTTTCATTTTATTTTTATCTTTTATACTATGATTAACTTAATAATTTAAGACTAATTTTAATTAAACATTAATTAATTAATTCTTAAACATATGATTAGCAAAATTAGTGGATTAAAATTGTCATCCACCACTGATTGGCTACATATTAATGGTCTAATTTCTCATTTAGTCCTATGGTTAATTAAAAATTCATAGCAATTAACTTTTACAACTTTTACAATTTAAACCTTGTA
Organism: Gossypium longicalyx; assembly: GCA_025698465.1. Classification (NCBI taxonomy): domain Eukaryota; kingdom Viridiplantae; phylum Streptophyta; class Magnoliopsida; order Malvales; family Malvaceae; genus Gossypium; species Gossypium longicalyx. The sequence continues at coordinate 44,522,843 of CM046999.1, forward strand.
CCTTAAGTAACCATCAATTTGAAAAAATTTAGGGGCCGAACTTTAATTAACCTTTATACTAACCTCTTAAATTATTAAATAATAATATTTACGTGCTCGAACATCAGAATTGGGTTTTCAAACCCACCATTTTCGACACTATCGATAAATGGGCTATTATAGAGAGCATATGAATGTGCACTTTACCCATAATAAGAACATTAAGATTATGGATGATGCTTCTCAACATCTTCAATTAGAACAAGATCATATTGAGGCAACTAAGTCTAATACTAATGTGTATGGTAGGAATGAGTTTCGATGCAAGTTTGAGTTTCTAAAAGCTCAAACCATATGGTCGGTATAAGGGCAAAGCTTATATGAAGCCAAAATTCAAATCCCAAGGCAAAGGAAAGGCTCCTTAGAAATTTAAGAAGAAAGATAAAACTCAAGTAAAATATTTTCTTTGTGGCAAGAAGGGTCACTTTACTCATGAGTGCACTAAGGCAAAAAAGACTCAATGACCACAAACCATGTAATACGAGACAGAAATGAGTTCGTGAATTTTCTTCAAATCCTATTGGGAACCAAATGGATTTATATAGGCAACTATACATAAGCTGAAATCAAAGAAATCGGCACCTACAAGTTGAATTTTTGTGGTGGAATACCATTGGTCCTACATGATGTGTTTTTGCTCCCAAAATAAGACAGAATTTGTTCTTAATCATAGTTCTTCTTAGTTATGATTTTTAATTTGGACTTCCTTAGTATTGGTGTGGATTTATTTTTAAGACAAACCTATTATAAATATGGTTATTTACTTCTTTTTTTGTATCGGATGTTGGCAAATGTCATGTAGTAACAATGATAGCTATAGTTATTCACTACTTACACCTTCTCATTATACAAATATGGATGTAATTTGGACTTCCTTAGTATTGGTGTGGATTTATTTTTAAGACAAACCTATTATAAATATGGTTATTTACTTCTTTTTTTGTATCGGATGTTGGCAAATGTCATGTAGTAACAATGATAGCTATAGTTATTCACTACTTACACCTTCTCATTATACAAATATGGATGTGAATATTTGGTATGCTATACTTTGCCATATTGGACAACATAGAATGCATAGGTTAGCTAAAGAGGCATTATTAGGCCTTATCGAAAAAGTTAATTTATTTGTGTGAAAATTGTCTAGCTAGAAAAATGACAAGAAAACCATACAGAAAAGGAACATGAGCTAAATTTTCTTTGGAATTAATACATTTAGATATTTATGGCCTAATAAATGTTAAGGTGTGACGCCCCAAAAATTTGGACTTTTGTTTGTTAAATTTGGTCATAATTAAGTATTTGCTCTAGTGGTTTAGGCTTTTGATTGTGTGTTTGAGGTTAGGGGCTCAATTCCCATTTTTGCGAAAATTTTGTTATTTTCTGATTCAACCATTACCTTTGAGCTTTCGGCTTAAGTTTAATTATGTGTAAACTCATGTCAACAATGAGTTTAATGGTTTAGTGGTAAGGCTTCAACTTATCCTTTGGTCATGTGTTTGAAGCTTTGTGAAAGCAATACAAAAATGCTTTGTATATTTTTTGAAATAAATGGACTTTAAATTTAAATGATTTAATTAATTTTACTTTTCCAAAAACCCCCTCTTTTTCACATTAGTTTTCTTTCAACTTTCACTATCATTCTTTTTCTTCTTCGTTCTTTTGTTTTTTCTTTTCTTTTCTTCATGATAATTTTGCTACTGATTTTGTTAAGGAAATTGGATTGTACTTTGGTTTCAAATTAAAAAGCTAACAGTGTAAGTTTTTACCTTTAATTTTTCTGATTTTGTTTGCTCTCGCTTGTTCTGTGTCATGGTTTATCTATACTGTCGTTTCGTTTGAATTTCTTCTAAATTTTCAATTGGTTGTCTCTCTTAGGCATAAGAGTTGTGAATCAAAATCCTTCAATGATTTAGGTTCATGTGTTGCTGTTTTACTTGCAAGGTTAAGCATTTAAGTTTTGAATTGGGGTTTTCTGTCGAAATTCTTCGACGTAGCTTCGATATCAATTATGTTAGTTTTGTGAACTGTTACAAAAAAATTGTCTGATTGGTGGTTTGATTATCAATTTTAGGGTTCGGTATTCTTAGTGTTGCTTGCTTATTGAAATCATATTAGGTGTGTAGCGAGAACCTGAGAAATCAGCAATCGATTAAAGTCAAAATTTGGGCTGTCGACGCCACACGACCGGGTACCAGGCCGTGAGTGACACACGACCGTGTGACAGCCCGTGTAAGTCACTGGCTTAAGTTACATGGCCATGTGCCAGGACGTGTAACTCACTAACTTAAGTCGCACGGCCTTATGCCAGGTTGTGTTTCTGGCCGTGTGAGGTACTAGTTTGAGCCACACAAGCCAGCCAAGTAGGCCGTGTGAAGTCACACGAGCGTGTGGGCCAAAATTTTGGAATTTTTCGAAGAGTTGTAATCGTCATTCAGATCGAACGTAGGCCTTCCATAGGGTCCGTATGGTCTAGATTAAGCTATAAAACTCAATATCTAATGATTTGTTGTGAATAATCTATTTTTTGTACGTATTTCTGATATGATATATGTCAATTAAATACTATCTATATTATTCAAATATGATCTAAATCTGTATCACAACATGTACACTTTTGATATCTGTTAATTCTGCATCTGTATTGGGATGGAATTTATGTTGAAGGAGGAAGTGTTGGCAGTTTAATTATTTGTCGGTTCTGATGGCTAAGCCACATACATATCTGATTCTGGTGAATTATCGCATTTTGATCCGGCAACTAGTCTGAAAACATTCTGAAATGTGACATTCAGTCACTATGCGGTGTATAGGGATGGATGGGTACTTGATACCCTATATGGTGTGTAGGGATGGTCAAAGATAGTGTGTAGCAGATGGGGGTAGGATTTTGCATCTGTATCCAATATACTCCACATCTATATTTGATATGTTCTGCATTTGTATCTAATATGCTCTGCATCAGTACTTGATATGCTCTGTTTCTGTTTTTTATTCTGAAATCTTTCTGAATAATAAGAGAACCATAAATATGTCTGATATCATTTTCGCTTATTTGGTTATATGTTATACACTGAGCTCGTAAGCTCATTTTGTCTGTTTGTTTGAATTTCAGGTAACCCTTAGACTTATGCGGGTCGGTGTGTTCGGAGCTCAGTCATTCCGGTATCCGTAATTCTACCGTTCTATCTAGATTTATTCTGTGCAGACTATTTGAAATGTTGTTTTTAAATATTGGATTTTACTGTTTGTTCTTATCTGTTAAAATGATATTGGTTTGTTTGAATTTTAAATTATAAAAAGTTGGACTTCTCAAAATGGATCAAAGTAACTCTCTAGATTTGACCATAACGTCTAGGCCGGGTTTAGGGTGTTACATAAGACATGAAGTTAAGGAGTATACTACATAAATTTTATAGATTACTATACATGCTTCAGTGTTGTTTATGTGATTTCTCACAAATTTGAAGCATTAATATGCTTAAAAAAAATATGTTACTTTAGTGGAAAATCAATTATATAAAAAGTAAAGACATTAAGGGTCAACTGAGGACGTGAATATTTGTCTGATCAATTCAAGAAATTGTGATGAAAAAGGGATAAATAGGTAGTAAACAATTCTGAGAACTTCACAACAAAATGGTATTGCGAAGAGAAAAAATAAAACACTTCTGGAAATGGTCAAGTCCATGATGGCCCAAGCAAATTTTCCTATCTTCTTTTTGGTGATGTTTTATTATTATCTACTTATGTGTTGAACCAAGTACCCTCTAAAGTAATCGTGGAAATATACCTCAATGTTGTTTCGACTTAGAGAGAGAAGCATTCCTGATTACGCCAGAAAAATATAAGGAACTTAGAAATATAACAAAAGCTCTTTCTTCTGATGCAAAAGATAAATGGATGAAGGCAATGAAATAAAAATGGAGTTATTGAGAACAAGCAATGTTTGGAATTGGTTGGTCTACCAAAGGGATGAAACACAATTAGGAACAAACGGGATCCTAGATTAAAGTGTGAATCTAATGGGGCGATCGAGAGTTACAAGGCATTACTTGTAGTAAAAGAGTATTGTGTAATTGAAAAAAAATAGTTGTCCTCAATTTGTGAAATGAAGAACAAGGGAGAAGCAATTTACATTCTTGGAGTAAAACTTATTCAAGATAGCCTTAGGAAGCTAATAACTCTTACACAAGAGTCATACATTAAGAAAAAATCTTCAAATGATTTAGAATGCAAGATTGTAAGTAAATTGATACTCCTGTTACAAAAGGCAAAAGCCTAAGAAAAGAAATGTGCCCCAAAACTTTCAAATAAAAGGCACAAATGGAAAAAGCTCTTTACTCTAGTGCAATAGGAATTCTTACGTTAAAAAGCAAATTGACTTTTTTTAAAATATTGATTGTCAAATTTAGCTCAAAAAACAGAATTAAGATCAAATTGAAAATCTAAACATTGAGGACTAAATTTATCATACCTTGTATTAATTGTTAGTTTTTCTTCTGTTAATTATTCTTATAATAATGAATTCTGTTGGAACTGTTCAGAAAAACAATTATAAACCCAATCAATATTAACTGCATATAATTAAATAAAGATGTTGAAGTTAATATTTAATAAAACATCCTATAATTAAAGAGATAAAAGTTTTAATTAATATTTACCTATGCCCGTAGTATATATATTAAGAGCTGAAAATATTTGTAAAGTACTTCTATTATAAGGATTTTATTAAATTAGTATTTTTATTATTAAATAAATTAATTTAATTTATAAATTAATAAAAGGAACTAAATGGGGTTAAATTCTAATAGAGTTAACATTTGTTGTTTAAAAAACGACATGTAAACTACACTATTAATAAAATTTTTCAAAATAATTTGTTGAGAGTTGAATTATAAATGAACAACATATTTTTCATGATTTTTTTTAAATAGTAAATGTTAACTCTGTTAAAATTCGACCTTATTTAATTTTTTTTCTAAAATAGGAACTAAATTAATTTATTTAATATTAAAGAAATTATTTAATCTGGTTCCTAATAGATAGATTCACTTATATAAAGCTTATATAAAAAGAGGTTTTGAAGTTGAAAATTTGCTAAATAATTTGATTTCAAAAATGAAGAGACTAAAAGCGACTTTTAGTCTTTTAGTAGATTTAAGTATGAAACAGTAACATATATGTAACATATATATTTTTTAGAGGTGTTTATAAGTTAGGTTAAGGGTGAGTGTTCGATCAAATCGAATTGAATGAAAAATTTTGAGTTAATCAAGTTGGTGAATCCTATTTTATCATCCTAATTCGATTTGAAATTTTCTCGAATCGGGTCGAGTGATATGGAATTCAAATAGAGTCAAATCGAATATATTTGTTCGAGTTAAATTTTTAAAAAATAACTTTGAATCCTTGTAACCACTGTCACTCACCATAATCAAATTTGTTATTAACTTTCATCTCCTCATAATTTATTTATTATTATTTTATATACATGTTAGCTTCTTTGCTTGGTTAGTTGTTTTAATTATCTTCTGATTTTCGTCACTATGTATTTTGAAATTAAAAAATATATTAAATATAAAAATGTGAAATTGATACTAACATCAAATTTTAACACGAATATTTTATGGCATCATTAATAATTCAATTTTAACAGGAAATTATAAAGATGTAATATGATTAAACAATTCAATAATATAAAATGTACAAAATGTGAAATTTAATTTAACAATATTAATAGTAGATATAAATAAATTTATTACTATTTAGATTTAGAATTTTTTTTGGATGATTTTTTATTTGGGGGTAAAGTGTGAAAAAAAAAAGTTTTAAGAGATGGGGGAGTAAAATTTTGGGAAAAAGTAAATGGGGGGAAATATTCAAAAAAAAATTTGGGGAGAAAATGGGTTTGGGGTAGATAGGGGGTGAGATCAGAGAGGAGTAAAAATTTTGGGGGGAAAGTAGGAGGGAGTAAAAGTATTGGGAGAAAAGTAAAAAGGTTTGGGGTAAATTATAGTTTAATATTCAGTTTATTTGAATTATTTGAGTTATTTGATTTTGAAAATTAAACTGAATTCGAAGTTGAGATTTGAAAAAAAAATTTTGAGTTGACTCAAATAACTCGATTCGTTTAATTCAAAATTTAAAAAAAAAATCGATTTTTTCGAGTTGAATCAAGTTTTGTTTACCCTTATGTTGGATTGGGTTAAGGTTTAATTCTAAAATATTTTTCAAATTCAAGTCCTTTTTTAGATCGTTAACCTAAAAAGTTTATTTTACTATTAAAAATTAATAATATATTAATAATATATTATAATTGTTATTTTATATTTTTATAATTAAATTTTGATTTAAAAATATTATTATTAAAATTAAATTTGGACTAAACTGAACCAAATCAAAGCATTAAAATGTTTATTAAAATTCTACCCAAAACAAGCTGAAGGGACTACCATTCTCTTAGACAGGTCTACCCTCCCCTAATAAATGAATTGAAAAAAAGATGGTAAAGATATTAACCATTTAAATTAGTTATACCTACGCTCAGATTTCTTTCCTTTTCTTTTCTTGGATATATTTGTATCGCAAACAAGAATTCGGATGTTCCTTGGACAAGTTTAATACGGGCCAGGTTTGGACCCACTTAAAAACTCCAACCACTATTCATAACATATCCTTTTTTTTTTTTTTTTTTTTGGTCGAACTATTCATAACATATTAAAAATTATTTTGTATCAATATATTTATTATTAGTTTAACTTTTTTTTATACATATAGTTTAACTTATTATTTAGATTAAGCTACACTATTGTTTCTTTTTTATTCTTTTTGTCCTCCAAATGCTCCCTTTAGTTTCTATATCTACATATCTATATATATATATTGAACATTGAAAACACATCTAAAAAATTCATTCCTAAAAATACTTTTTTTTTTCTTTTTTGCCAACCACCTAAAAATATCCAATAAACGTTAAATTTGTAGGAGGAAAGAATAAGATAAAAATTTATAAGAATAGAGTAAAAATCAAATAATCCTAAAAACATTCATCAAACAGTAAATTATATAAGAGGGAACAATAATAAAGTAAAAATCAGAGGACATCAATGACTTAAATCAAACTACCTCAAATATATATGTGCATGTATATATATATATATATATAAAAATCAAATATAAAAATAAAAATCACAAAATGTAAGCCAATGAATAGAGTGTTTAACTGAAATATATTGCATTTCTTTTATTTATATTTGAAACCTATAAACAGCAAACAACATAATGAAATGCCATTAAAAATGAAACTGTTTAAATTTATTTTTAAAATCTTTTTAAGGATACATCTTGCCCAAATATTATTTCTCATTAAGTAATATGTCCGTTTATATCTTTTTGCATTAATTTACATCAGAATATGGAAATTTACTCCCTTATATTACCAATATTACAGATGATTCAAAGCTTCTTCTTTTTCTTTTTTTTCTTTTTCTGCTCTTAATTATTGATATAATGGGATTCAGATATAAGCAAAGAAATCGGCTCAAATCAAATCATTAAGAACTTGATTTCAAAATAATATATATATATTTCTCAAACTCCTACGAGTAAATTCAATAAAAATTCTTATACTCGGAACTCAAATATTTTACGTGCGAGCTAAGATTTTTCAATACTAGTTAAAATTATATTAAAAACCAAAGCCCGGCTAGATCTGCAAACCACCTCGACCAAGGCATTAAGCCGTTTAAACTCAGCTTTCCTCGAGCTTCAACTCAGCTCAACAAAACTAATTCAAATATTTTTCATACCGAACCCCGTAGCTAGTAAGAACCACTGTCTCCTTTACACCCTAACCTACATGGCGCCAATTTCAGAACATCAATTCAGGATGGAAAATTATTTCTTCAAACATCCGATTATAAAATTTGCTTTATCAAAACTATCATCAATGAAATAAAATAATAATAATAATAATAAAGCAAAGACTCGACAGAAACTAAACTATATAACTCTGATCAACATTGCCTATGAAATATCCAAATTTTTTTGTGAAAACAAGATTAAAAAGGGAAAAAAAAAAGAAAAAAGAAAAAAGAAAAAGAAAAGAGATGCATCATTAAATTGAATGTTCTTGTATGGTAGAAAAGAATTACCATAATCGCCACCCTCTTAACCAAAATCCTGGAACTGGTATGCTCTGTCTCCTGAGATATCCCCGTAAATCAGCTTGAGTCGCTAGCGAACCACAAAAACACCAGGAAGCTATTTTTGTCTCCCCTCAGATTCTTGGAAGCAATTTACTTGATAAAAAAGAATTGGAAGAATAGAAACTCGCCTTCTCTTGTCTGCAGTCATTTTTCCAGCTTCCCGGGTTGAGAAAAGAAAAAGGGGTTCAGCATTCGTGTTAGGAGTTCAGTGTTTCTAGGTTAGACTTAGAATACGGTCATCTGATTTAGCTTCTAAGTATCCTATAATCCAAGTGGTCTCTGCCTATACCCATTCCTCATCCTTTCCAATAATTTCTCTTTAGTTTTCCTCTTTTTGTCCATCTTCAACCGGTATCTTTCTTCCCTCTCCCTCTCATAAATTCCTTGCCAATGCACTTCCCCGGTCAATGGCCACAACCACACCTTCCTCGGATGGTCAGCATCGTCCGCAGCCTCAGCTAGATCTTCATCCATGGACTTCAATAATGTGAAGTTAAAATATCTAGCCCACATAAATTCTTTCCGTTGTTCAACTGGATGTTGCTCTTCAAGCAAACCAGAGTGTGGCTCAACGTAGACCATCCTCCGCCCACTATGGTAAGCCCAAATATTGACCAAGAGTTCCAGTACCCGACAGTAACATTGTTTTTTCTGCCAATAAACCAAGAAGAGCAGCGTTAGATTAGACTCTCAATGGAATTTTGGAACCTACAAATGTTATAGGAACAAGGATTTAAATTGCTGCTGTGGATGCATTTTTGGCAGTCATGTTTAATGTAGTTGCAGGCATAATGAATTATTGACCATGAATATCAATGGCAGATAGAGCCGAAACAGGAAAATAATGGCCATAATGTCGTGTTACAATGCTATTTAAATCCCTTGTATGAACAAAAGAGCTTACCTCAAGATATGTGGAACCCAACAAACACATATTAGCCTCACTAGAATTGGACTGCAAGGCATCGAGAGAATCAACAAACATCCTGCAGTTGAATCATATAGATTTCCAGTCATCACTGACAGTACTGTGCTCTAGAAGGATTTTGAGAGATAAGATTCAATAAAATTAGAAAACTCGGTAAATTACCGTGAAAACATAACAAACTCCAAAAAGGACTTGGTTGGCATCACCCAGCTGTGCAAGGAAGACCAGTGACCTTCATCTTGGGGCATGGGAGGAAGAGCTTCCATATCCACTGGCAAGTTATACATCTTGCGGAAGGCATTTTCAAAAGTAGTTCTGCAGGTATTTAAAGCATCAAAGCCACTCATTTACTTTTCATATAGTAACAAGAGTCATCTACCACGCACACAAATCTATTGCAAGTTAAATCACAAAGAAGCAGTTGTTTGTCGAGTTAACTAAGTCACTGACCAATGTAGATCCAGCTTCCTCGAATGTACGGGAAATCCATCTAGGATTTCTACTGACTTGAGCTATCCCATTCTAATATCTAACTTCTAAAGTGTGGTTCTCCTAAGGTTCAAATCAATTGACATCAGAGCTATCCATCATATCCCTAAAATGCAATCATGCAACCCACATGGTGATGCCGAAATAGTAGTGTTCGCCTGGGGTTAGAATAAGCAGCACAAAGCCATAGCCCAAATAGGCACCTAGTTACAAGGTATGAGACTTCAATCCCACATAAAAAGTACAGGTTTTTCTTGTGAGATTTATTTGGAACCAGGCTCTCCCATCCTAATAATTAAGTTTCTGAGGTGTGGTTCACCTAAGGTTCATATCAATGTTCACCTTCAAGCCTATTAAACCTGACTGCCAAATTCAAAAACAACAAATGTTGAGCTTTGAATAGAACAGGGATGAAGCGAATCCCAGCCAATGACCTTTGAGCATCTTCTCACCCATTGAACCTGATCTTGTCCCAACAAACAGAAAACAGTGCTGTCAAGGCGTGCACCTAGCTGTGCCTGCCTTGTGCCTTAGCATTATTCAACAAAATCACCTCAGACCCTTCCAGGGAAGGTCCTTTCCATTAGGTACACTAGGCATGTGCCTAGGCACACTTTTATGTACACCTGATTGAATTTCCCTTAAATTTCTTTTATTTTTCACAATTCTCCTTTGACATATCTTTACTAGTAAGAAAGGGATCAAGTCAAACTATATACTTCTCAATACTTGAGCATTCAGCAACAAACACTGCATATTGATCAATTAAAAAATTGCATGTTCCGTAGAAAAACTAGACCACACTTTAGAGTTTACCATATATCTTAAGCTTTATATGGTATAGATATACACACACAGACTTGCAAAATCTCATACATACAAATATTGTACTTTACCTCACTCGGGCAAGCGCATTTTTTGCGCCTTGCACCAGAGGCAATATGAGGGTTCTAGCGTTGTGGCCTTGACAACACTGACAGGAAAAAAAAAGGAAATGTTGAACTTTAGTCAGGCCAGGCCAAACAGCTGATAAAAGATGCCAAGGATCAGGCCCAAATCACAGCTAATGATTGCCTCTTCACAACCCCATCTATCTTGATGATGCTTTCCTTGGTTTCATATTTATAAGAGAAATAAAAAAGGTACCATGATGGCTTCAGGAAAAAAAATTGACAAATTTGATTCGAACATCATTTTAATAGGAAAAAGAAACCTGGGAGAAAGCAACTTGTTGTAGAAGAGAGAATCTCTATATAGACAACATCAAAAGATAGCAAGCACAAAGACCCTCACTTGACTTGTAGAAAATTGAGGTGCAAATCTTGGCATCAGCAAGGTGTAACAGATAAATCTGTCACCAAGTATGTTTAATAATTATGTAGTCAACCATTATTAGGTAAAACCAACCTGCAGTGTCCAGCATTTAATATGTCACACATCGACCAAAATGTGAGTGCATCACTGCTTCCTTCACCTCCACCATCAGCGTCAAGGTGTGCCCAAAAGTACATTGCATCTCCTTTACTTCTTTGTATTGTTTCTTCTAGAACTTTTTCAGCTTTTGTGGACAATGAAACCTATTTCAAGAAAAGACTGGGCAGTCAATAGTATACTCTAAAAATTGATACTTGTAGCCTTGAAGCAATAGATAGCAAAAATGGATCTCTTTAGTTTTAGGAACTTTTTCAATTTTTTTGCTTTAAACAGTATATCAGCATTTTAAAGGTAAAAGACGGTAAACAGATGGGAAGATGATAGCATGAGAGTGAACAACTATTTGTATATTTATTTGAGTGTAGTGGAGAGAAAAGCAAGTGAAGTTTAAGCCATCTGCAACTTGAGATGGTATGTTAAATATTGAGGGGTATAAGATGGAAATAATCAATCAGAATACCATCCTCTAAAATCCTCCATGCTTGAAGGGATTAAATAATGAGATCAATGGGGATTGGTTCACCTTCAAACCATCCCCAAATAACCGCAATAGCCCACATTATATCTTCCCAAAGGAAAGGCACGCACACACACTTTTAAAAAGGACAGTTACCATTAACTCCCTTCACTACAGTCTGTTGAAACTCCCCCCCCCCCCCAAAAAAAAAAAACACCAAAAAGAAAAAAGAAACAATACGAAAACAGAAAACAAGAATTGGTTCATGAAACTCCAGCTAATATTCAACATATGAACACCATGTTAAATATCAATATAAGGAATACCTTCCTACCAGCAGCTTGCCATGATTGAAAACCAATCCAAGGTCTCTTGTGAATGCTATCCACCCTATTTGCGATAGAGAACATTCCTCCAACTTCACATAATAAATCCCTATAGTAAGTGCTATTCAAAAGTGGAAGTCGGCCAACTGCATCCACATCATCTGATGTCAACCTCCTTGCTCTTCTAGACTGGCATATAAAATGAACAGTTACAAAAATAGAAAGTACTTATTTCACATGAAATACATCATTTTTCAGTAGACAGACAAAGTAAAAGAAAAGCTCCTATAAAATGGGAGAGGAGACTAACATGAAGTACAACAAGTACAGGAAATCAATCATGAATAGAGAAGTAGACTATATTAAGGAAGCAAAAAGGAAAGAGGTGAGATAATGTTGACAGTGGGAACTATTATCTGTACATAAGGTTTTCTCTAGTAGCAAAATTGTATGTCAGACTCTTGAACAATCATATGCATCCCACCCTTTTCAAGAAGACTAAAATTGCCCAATAATTACAAAAGAAAACTAGAAGCATTTTCATCAAGAACCATATGAATATATTGTTCATACAATAATTTCTGCAGTGTGAGTTAAAACATAAATTTTCCTCGTCACAAGTAACAAAACACTTACAAGAAGGTGATGAAGTATAAGAAAGATTGATAAAAAGATGAAATGTCAAGTATGGATTAGGAGAAACTCACAAGACTTAGCCCACGGTACAACGATCCATGGTGCAAGAATGGCCAGGCCCCAGCTCCACTATAGATCTCATATATGCATACAGGTTGACCTGTCCTTTCTAGCTCTCCTTCATCTCTTTCGTTGGCCTCAAACCTCAGCTTCTCAGATTTCCGAGCATTTCGATATATCTCATCCCATACACCAAGATGTCTCTCCGTTCTTTCATTAATCTATAGATTTAAGGGAAAAAAGAAGCATGTTCACATCACAGTTAATTTTGAGAATGTTCGGTAATTTTATGGGAAAAAGGTGAGTGCGGAGAGATCAAAACAAGGTACTCTAATAGTGAAGTTCTGTATACCTCCTCCATTTCAAGTCTTTCATAATCTTCAAAGTTCTCTATTTCTGTCACAAGGTCCAGGTCTTGTCCAGTAAGGGCATCCTGATCCTGAAGCTCAGTCCTATTCTTAGACGTGTCAATAATGTGTTTGGTCAATTCCTCCTCAACGGTATAAACAACACTAGAATCTACAGAAGTATCAAAATTACTGTGTTCTACTTCCTTCCTGAAAAGGTTCCACTCCCAGGATGCCTGCTGAAGTTCAGAAACAGGACCTGGCAGCAAAACATCTGATGGGAAATAGAGTAAATTCACCAGAAGGCTTGCATAACCAGTTATGCATTCAGATGCTAAAATATTCTTAGCAAGCAGTCTTCCAGAAGAAGCAACTGTTTCAGCAAATTTAGATAGTCTGCCATTCGAAATCAGAAGCGAGAAAGCCCTCAATAAAGCATCAGGATCATGTTTTGGGAAAAAAACACAATGTGCTCCATCAACCACCTGCAATATAAGAGCAACTTTAAATGTAATACAAATAGAAAGTCCCTTCCCTTTCTCTCTCTATCTCTCCATCAACCACCTGTGATATAAGAGCAACTTAAAATGTAATATGAATAGAAAGTCCCTTCCCTTCCCTTTTCTTTCTCTCTCTATCTCTCCCTCTCTCTCTCTCAGACACACATAGTAGGGATAAAAAATTAAATGGACCTACATATTTTTTGATGATAGGAAAATCAGGTGTGATGACAGGGATTCCAAAGGTCATGGCTCGGATAATTAAAGGAGGAAAACCCTGTTCTTCTTGGGAAGAACCATATAGAACAATGTCAGCCATTAATATAACTCCATTGATATCACCATCCAAGCCATAATGCCTAACAGAGCCTTGGGGAAGTCCTAACCTTGATGCAACTTGCTGCACAAAAGCACAAGGTATGACATAACTCTCGAAAATAATACTAAGGCAGCAAACTAACCTCAATGCACCATGCTGAATACATCATATATGGTAGAATAGAGGACAAAAGGAAAATTACATGACAGCGTCTTATGCTATTCTCTCCAGGTTTAGCGGTCTTATTAATATTTCTGAGCCTCTATCCTTCCTTCTAGCAATACATAACTAATTGAAAAGGAAAAAGTTCAGGCCATACTACAATTTATAACTGTGTAACTCAAAAAAGAAGCATCTGAAGTACGAGAGACAAAGTACAACTGAATGACTTAGATATCCAAACTAAATGGCAAAATCAGGTATCCTCATTTAATCCATGCAACAAGAGCAAGCATATTTCTTTCTTGTCATTTTAATGTATTTATTACCCTTTTCACATTAATCACACAAGTTTAGGCCATAAAGACTTCATTCAATTCAAAATGGGGGCATCAACAAGCACAAGGGAAAGGTATAAGGAACTTATAAATATACATTATATATGATGCACCTATCAACAGCTGGCTACCTGTAAAGCATCATTATATCCATCAGTGGAGTTACCACTCAAGAAAATAAATTTAAATGACCCTCCCGCATCATTTCTCCTTGTGTATCTCAGGAGGAGAGGTCCGATAGTTTGCAGCGCAACAGCATAATCCCACGATAACTCATCATAGAAGAAAGAACTTCCAACAACTAGAACCACCATGTCATCCATGCTAAACCCATTGTCTTTCCTTAACTGTTGCTTTTCATGGGTCTTACTGTAACTTTCTGCACCCCACACATCCACAGGTGATCCAGGAATTACATGGAAGTTTCCAGTGTCTAGCATGCTATATAACATCTGATAGGGAAGGAATAGAATGAAAAACACATAAGATGTCTACTAGAATGGCATCTAAAAATTCTGTAGAAGTATAGACAGTGTCCGATTTACCGGTAGGGTAAAATCTGGGAACAGAATAACATTGGCCCTGGTAAAAGCAGTTTTCCAATTCAAAACAAGATGCTGCAACCCTTTCTCCTCATAGACAGGAAGACGTTTTGCCAGAGTATCTTCTTGAACTATCCATATAAGTGGTACTGTATCAAAAGGCTCCTGCATAAGGCTGCATGCATATATAACTCACGCATCTCAAATGTGGTGTTTGTACTGTTCAAAAAGTATCTTTACACGTGAGATATAATCAGTAAGCTAGATATGAAAGATACCTTGAGATGGCTTCTTTTGCTTCAAGAGAATCAGCAATAACACCTTCAAACCTGAAGAAAATGCAATAAAAAATATATAACCAATGCAAATATATAACAAACAAAAACATTAATCACCATAGACCGCAAATATAGATAAAAAACAATTATAAACATAAATGAAAAGAGAGAGAGAGAGAAAGAGAGAGAGAGAGAGAGAGAACTCATAGTACAGGAATTAGGTATCATACATTGACCAATCAATATGACCAAATTGCTCCGGACCAAAAAATGAAAACTGAGAACTTAGGTTCTCCCACATTCCACGTGCTTCGCCACTGTCTAGTGCATAAATCTGTCAAATTGACATTGTAAGGATCCATAACATTTTCTGAACTAATCAGTAGAAAAATGCAAAACTTTCATGCCAATGCTGTTATAATGCAGAAACATGTCTACCTAATATTAACACTTCCTCCATACAATGGAAGTTATAAAAGATGCTTGTATCACAGAATCAGATGTATGAGCATACCCAAAAAAACAGGAGCACTAATATTTAAAAATACATATATATATAAATATGTTCACCTTAAATACATAACCAAGCCTTTGAAGACTCTTTACTACAGTCACCAGCATCAATGATTGTGAGTTTTTCTTCATGTTTCCCAAAATCTGTCAATTACCAAGGATGCACAATGTAAATGCAAAACTCAAACCACTTAAAATAGAGAAATAACATGAAGAAATGTGCATTTTACACGACGGCTGAATGATGCTTATTGGTTTTAAACCAATGTTGTCAAGGACGTAAGGCACACTCTTGATACTAGAACTCTTATATTGCCTCAGGCACCAGCAGAAAAAAAAGGCTCACAAGAGTGAAATAAGGTGCAAGATGTATATGTGTGTGTAATAAGCTTAAGATATATAATTATGATAATAGACTCCAAAAGTGTGGCCTGGTTTATCTAGGAAACATGCAATTTTTTTGTTCGTCAATTTGCATGCTGTTTAATATTTAAATATTGGTTGAGGATTTGATACTATCCTCTTACTGGTAAAGGTACATCTAATGGAGAAGCTGAAAATAATATAAATTAATGAAAACTTCAATCAAGTGAATGTTAGTGTGCCCGTTACCTTGCCCAAAGGTGCTTCTAGGCACATTAGAAGTGTGCTTGATAAAATGCGCATTGCCCAAAGTTTTTCTTTCTTCTAAATTCTTATTAGTCTATAACCATTAACTCCCTCTTTTCCCAAAAAAGTATCAAAACCTATTGAATATTCAACTTTCAACATTGTACAAACCATTTATTAGTGCCAACTTCATATTAAAAAATTCATTTTCTAAAATTCAGTACTTATTTTTCAAAGTTTAAACATCGTGTCAATATAAAGGAAAGAAACTATACTTAATGAACCTCAATGGAAACATTACAAAACAATTTTTTGCTTAACACCGAGTAACACATTAACCAAAAAAAAACAGAAAAAGAAAGCTATAAAGATGTCTTTGAATTAGCCTTTCAAGATAACCAAATACTAAAGACATTCATTTTCACGAAATAAAAAAGATCCCAGCAATGCATAACGAAGTAACCTAATTTATTCATAAACCATAGAGCTAAACGAAACACCAAAAAACTGCTAAGTAAATATGCAATTCCATAACATACAAAATTCAATTCAGCTGAGCCACTACATACAATTTAGAAATCTAAAAAAAAAAAACGAATGTAAAACTTCAATATTAACTAATCCAAAATCACAAACTACCAACAGAGAAATGAATAAATATAAACATCTGAATAACGAACCGAATTAATGAATAATAAACAAACATCTGAATTATGAACTTTAAGTGCATCAACATTCTAATGAAATATAAACTTCTGAATTCCTAATTCCTAATTTAAGATAAGAAATCAATTAATTAGTCCAATTGTTAAAAGGAAAATGAATAAAGTGCGACTTACAAGGGCAAGTCTTGGGCCACGAAATCCGATCCTGTCAGTCGATCTCATCGGATCAAGTCCACCGCCTTCAGCGAGCAGCCTCGAGATCCCAGCCGGCATAAACTTCAAGGAGCTCCCGAACCTCAAACCTTCTCTAATAGACCTCCTCCAACTCCTCTCTCCTCCTTGCCTAAACAGCATCGCCGTAATCGAACTCTGCATCACCATTGACGCCACAGCAAAGGCGAACACAGAGAAAAATATCAAAAAATAGAACAAATAAATGCCTCGAAAAGGGAAGTGCAATAATCCTTTCCGGTTGAACCGGGCACGGTTTCGGACTAAAGGCCGTTCAAGGAGAGAATATTGTTTGATTCGGTCCCGGCTATGGCCAGGATTCCTTTTGAAAGGAAACCGATCGCGGATCGAGTAGAATCCTTGATCATTGTTATTGTTGTTGGTGTCGCTGTTGTTGTTAATGGCGTTGTTTTTTCCATTTTGGTTGCCATCGCCGTCTAGTCCCGGAGGAGACGAGCTTCGGCCCATAGGAAGTGGTTCCTTCTTTTCTTTTCTTTCCTTTTTCTTTTTAGTTATTTTCTCGAGAAAGTGACGGAAATTTTCAGAGAGTTTTGTGACAGTTGGCTTTGAAAGAGAAATCAAGAGTAAAGAAGTCGAGTTGTTAATGATATTAAAAGGTGATATATGGATTTCCTTTTTCAGGGAGGAAACGGTGGTAAAACTTCACGCGCCGTTAATAAAACGCGTCAATTTATTTGCTTTCTATTAGGCTGGCTACGCCTGGACTTGGCCCAAAATTTCTTCTGCCTAGAGCGACTCTCATTTTTCTAATTTTCATAATATATCTATCCTTTTGTTCTTTTAGTATTTTACTGTGCTATAAAATATTTCTTATATCTAAATTAAGTTATAATTTTATGAGATTATTTTTATCTTTTTATCATATAATAAATTAATAAAATTTTAATTATAACAATATTTGAATCAATACTAATTTTAGATGGTGCTGTAATCAAATATCAATTTAATTATAAAATTATTAAAATATTTTCTCTTATACAAATTAAATTATATTTTTATATGCGCGTATTTTTTCTTTTATATTTATAAGTGTAAAGTTAATTATTTATTATTTATGGTGTGGTATTTTGAGTTAAAATCTCATTTTTATATGAATTTTTAATAAATACCACACCATGAATAATAAACGATTAACTTTACTTTTATATCCAAATATTTGATTTTTATGTGAATTTTTAATAAATATATTTGTTATATAATTATTATTACATCCACGTTATATATATGTCATAAATATAACATATTTAATATACATAAGACTTACAATATATTAAGTCTTTGATTGAGTTATATAATAATTAAAATACCATTGTCTTACAAATAATCTTTTATATTTATATATTTTTTAAATGAAATTATAATATATATGTGTGATGAGATTTAAATCTAAAATACTATTTTTTAATATCTTTATTTTATTATATCAACTAAAGCCTCATTAAAATTATTTTTTTATTATTATCTACCTTGGATTCAAAGTATTTAAAATAATATATAGATTTATTGAATATTTAAATTTAGAAATTAAAAAAATATTTAAATAAAATATTTAAAAAATAAAGTTATAATGATTTTAGATATTCCAATTATTATATGCAAATTAAATTCAAATGTTTGAATTTCTTAACCACAAAAATAAAATATTTTAATTTTTCAATCAAAAAATAAAATATATTTAGATAATATAATTGCTTAGATATTTAGTAATTATAATCTCCACTTCATCTAAAATTAAGTATTTATAAATTTATAAATTACTAATTTTTAATGTCAGCTCCATGTGGTTTTGCCTTAATTATTTTTTAAGAATATATTTTAATTTATTGTAATTAGTATAAAGTAGCATTCTTTATTGGAATTTTTAATATAATTAAAATATATTAATTTATTTAACCATTCAAATATTATAGTAGTAATTATAAGTTTTCAATTCATAAATAAAACATTTTTACCATATTTAATGTAGAGAATAGACTTATTTCATATAATTAATACAAAACAACATTATTCAAATAATAACTAATTAACATATATTAGTTATTTTGATCATTTAAATAATATATATAATTTTATATAAAAATATAAAAGTACTTATTATATTAATAATTAACATTTACTATTTATATGGACTAGCTCAATTAGCATCAGCATTGTTGCCAAGAGGATGTGGGTTTAAATGCCCTAAAGCACAATTATCCCCTTAGTTCAAGTAGAGGTTAATTTTTCTTTCTTTTAAATTTTTTGGTTAATGGGACATAATTTTTTTTA
This sequence comes from Gossypium longicalyx, assembly GCA_025698465.1. Taxonomy (NCBI): domain Eukaryota; kingdom Viridiplantae; phylum Streptophyta; class Magnoliopsida; order Malvales; family Malvaceae; genus Gossypium; species Gossypium longicalyx. Next base: position 44,542,212 of record CM046999.1, read on the forward strand.
ATAAATTCACTTAATAAAAATCTTTAATAAAATTAAAATTCTTATTTATAAGTATGAGATTTTTTCTTATAAATAATAAAAAAAATTGGAATGACAAATTGAGTAATATAACAAATAATAAAGACTATATTAGTCAATTAAAAAGTTTTTCTAAACTCGTATTTATATATATTATATATTTATGCACACATAAAAAAAGCATAAATAAATCTCCTAGAATTTGTGTATGTTCAATACGCTTCAACCGAGTTATTCTATTCTACCTTTTAGAATGAAAAGAACTTAAATCAAAATACTTAATAGCATGGTGATACATTTATACAAAACTTCTACCCCGAGCATCATAATGGAATCGTAAACAATCAAGTCAAATCAAATCCACAAAATAATTTGATCTATGGACAACATTATTGTGGTAAAGGTCATAATGTCAAAGGAATCATTATCGTAAGGCATAGAGGGAAAGGTCATAAGCAATATACCATGTAGTTGATTTTCAATGAAATGAAAAAGGCATATATGGTAGATCTGTAACCATAGAATATGACAATATTCCCAAAGTGTAAAGATCTATAGAGTAACTGACTAGTGTGTATATTTATAGAAAGAAAATATGCAAGAGTTTAATTCTCATTTGGAATCTATCAAAATTGAAAAGTCACAATCCCATAAGAAGGTATGGTCGACAGCTTTAGAGAGAAAATTGCTCTTAAAATTTTGATTACGACAAATTCTTTAACTAGAAAATCTCCTTTACAATGAATTAACTCATGCCCTAAACATTTAACTTGTCTTACGAATTCAAGAAACTAAAAACTTCCCGAACTTCTCAACTTTCCTAAAACACCAAAACACAAGCCTTGGACTTCCAAACTTCGAGATTTGGAACTATTTACTTGCAAGAAGGCTTGTTAAGCATGTCTGAGATCAATATTCAAATTTTTGGAAAAAGATTTCCAAGATTTGAAATCTTGATTCCTTAGTTAGCCAATATGCATAATCTGGCCAAATTCTTCCAATAATTAATTTATTGATTTTCTTGAAATCAAGATTTGGAATCTTAATTATTTTGAAAGTCTTACACATAAAAATTCAACTTGGTCTTGATTTGCTTGAATCTTGCTCTAGTGATAAGTCTTTTTGGTAAAGAAAAATCCAAATCATGTTTTTGAGCACTTGCAAATGTACTGTTCCTCCTTCCTAAAAAATATTCATCCACAAATCTAGACATTGAAAGATGCATTCACATTATACTCACTTGGCAAGTTTATCTTGTAGGCACTATTATTAATCTTCTCTAAGACTTAAAAGGGTTCATCTCCTCTTAGAGCTAACTTATTTTCCCGTTTGAAAGGAAACCTCTCTTTGGACGTATGAACCCAAACCCAATCACCAAGTTCCAAAGTAATCTTCTTGTAACCTTTTTTTATTTAGATACATTTGATTCGTTCCTTTTCTCAATTTAGAACCTTTCTTTACCTCCTTTTCACCCTTCAAATTAACTAGTTCCTTCATAAGTAAAGACACAATATCTAAAACTATTAGTGCGTTAAACAAAAGGAGAAAATCCTATAAAAGAATGTATAAATCTATTATATGTAGACTTAACAAATGGTAAAGATTCTTCCCAATTCTTTAAGTTCTTACCCATAATAGCCCTAACTAAAGTTTTTTAAATTCGACTAGTTACCTTTGTTTGGCTATCGTTTTGAGGATGACAAGTAGTAGCATAAATAAGTATACTACCAAGATTACCCCATAATACCTTCCATAATTGACTTAGAAACTTCACATCTATATTTGAAACAAAGGACATAGAAACACCATAAAGTCACGCAACCTCTCTGAAGAATAAGTTTGTCACATATGTTGCATCATTGGTTTTATAGTAAGGAATAAAATGTGTCATCTTGCTAAACCCATCAACAAAAACAAGAACATTATATCTTCCCTTTTTAGTCGTAGGTAAACCTAAATTAAAATCTATAGATAAATCAATCCAATGTCAAAAAAGTTTATTGATAAATGGATTTAAGATTAATTCATGTGGAATTCAATCTTGCTCCGATAGCCAAGACAAGTTATATCTTAATTAGACTTATGAACAACATAATAGTCCTAACACGAGTCACTTGCTCACTATGACCTTGTAGGTTATGAACTATTTAGATTACATTCTAATATAAGTTGTCTTCTACATTACAAAACAATCTTTGTGATGTGAATTAATATTAATTAAATCTTAGGTAATTAATAAGCCAATATTTGCTTAATCTTTTACTAGTCATTCAAAACTAATACATCCATACATTGAATAATGAATAATGAATAATTATGTAAGAAATTTTATTATTAATCAATTTGAAATATTACAAAAATTTATGGTGCATTTACTATACTAAAAGCACACATCCTAACAAAGACACCTATTAAGACAATGTTGGCTAACATGGAAAAGATGAATTTGATTCACCGATCTCTTAAAATGGTGGTATATGAATTTGTTATACTAAAAGCTAATTATTTTTGGTGCGTGGCAATAAAAATAAACTTATGAAAAATTAACGAAGGCTTCAAGACGTGTATTAATGTCACTTTTTTTAAGGTTCTATTCATCCCACCTATATTATAGTGTGCAAAAGAGAATCTCGAGGATATAATGAAGCCTAATGATTGTCTACGTTTTGCACTAATGGAAATAATCCACTGAGCACTACTCGGAGCATAGCAAGGATATCAGTTTCTATAAAACAAAATTTCTACAATAATTCTTTATAGAACAATCTAGAAATATAAAAGATAGTGGGAAAAATAGAAGAAATTTTGTTTTTATGCTTTTAGGTGTGTCATGCAAATGAAATTTCACTCCTATTTATAGAAGGCCTCATGCCTCTTCATAGGGGCATAACTACCCAAATGGATAGTCATATCTTTAGCAATAAACATAACTATTCAATAGGTATCTACTTGAATAATTATGACTATTTGTTAATAACCAAGTGGCATAACTTTTGGTTACTTATAACTTTTTATTTGCAACTATTGGAATACTATATATATTTTAAAAATATTCTAACAATCTCCCCCATTTTTAAAATATTATAGATTTTGATAATCTTGTAAATCAATTACATAAGTAAAGGTGTCTTACGATTGGACCTTCACTTAGTGAAAACATGTTAAAGTTACTTGAAATTGCATGGTAAGCTATGCTTTGAACCAACTATTCCATTTGATTAATCGAAAACATCTCACACGATGATTTCAACACTAGCCAATGCACAGTATCCAAAGACAATATTATGACCATGTGTCTGTAACCTTTTTTCATGAGTGTTGTCAGAGCCAAGCCCTTGAGCTCCTAGAAGTAGTCACACTTCCACTCATATAGGTAGATCCAATCAAGAGTGTTCCCATAATTATAACACTAACATATTTATGTTATGGGTCTATTAAGAGTATAATACTCTCATCCTTTCTTTATCATTACGAGTACCTAACACTTTTTACCTTGGGATGATATATTATATATTATTCTATAGTGTTACTAGTCACATTCTAATTATGTACTTTATCTCATTGAACTCAAGAATTGGCATTATACCAAGCATTGAGTTGAATTTCTATCATTAGTGACTCAAATATTATAAGCTTGTACCTCATCTCTAAATTTCCAAATTTTCAACATAGATATTTTAATTATCCATACCACATGGTGAAACTTTATATTTTTTTGTATCTTGAAAATTCATAAAACCAACATCCCTACCATGTTCAATTACCTATTCTTTTGCAAAAGAATACTATCAAAGATATCCTTTCTACTATTGTCAAATTATAGTAATCACTTTATCTTTTCTTATCATGACAATTTCATATTTGACTACTTTATTTATATCTTGATATCCAAGAAATTAATTTCACAATCACCAAATATATGAAACCATACATCATGTCTTTTTCACCAAGTAAGTTGTTGTAAGGAGGCCTCGAATCCCCAAGTGAAACTAGACAATGTACTTGCTATTTGTTATAACTTCTTTCCAAAGTCAATAATTTGACTCTTTTTTTTTTTTTTGCATTCATAGTCAAATAACATTATTTTTCTTAACACGCCATATATATACAAGGGTGTAACACATATAGTCATATTAGAGGACCATCAATTGTCCAATCAAGTGACTATAAAATCACACATTTATTCACCTTTCACAATGGACATTATCAATTATTTTCTGACTATGATCAAAATCATATCCATCACCTAAATGGGTCAAATAGCATTCATATTGCCATTTTCATACTCACGAGATCTTTGATTTATGGCTTCTAAAATAAATTTTAAAATTTACTACATCTCAAAATTTTATAGAACCACGAGATTATAGATCATATCCAAGCCATATATAAAAAAAACAATATGCACCATCGTAAATATATATAATATGATCTCGATCTCAAATATATGACTCACGTTATATATTCTCATTAGAAGATTTCATACTAGAATAGTGATATTATTATATAAACCAATACTTTCCTCTATTCTACTTTGACTAGAAAAATATGCTTATGACTTATTTCATTTCTAGTCAAAACAACTTATAGTCCAAACTTTATAACATAGAATAAAAAAAATGTGCAATCATATATAAAAACTCATTTAGCTTATGGTTATTTAACAAAAACAACTAAAATTATTTATATTATATGATCATCTACAAACTTTCATTTTTAGTAATGAAAATAATGTTTCATTAATATTTTCCAAATGCTAGTTACTAATATATTGATTTAAATAAACAAATAAATTTATATATCAAATTAAATATATTGGATAGAAGCCTATTCAACTAATGTTTAAACCATGTCTTCAACATTGAAACCAAAAATATTATTTTGATCCATTAATAGATCATTTCCCAACCGTGCATTTTCTTTCCATCCATTTTTTTTTTTTTGCATGATATATAATATATATTATATAATTTTATATAAATCATAATCATGCATTTTAAAAAGTCATGCATACAATGAACTAGCATTTGATTTTTTTTTTTTTTTGTCAAGTAATTGATGCATGAGACACCCACATCTTTTGCATAATGCAACTCAATAAACACATAACAATTGAAATCTAAATCATGCAATAAAAGTAAAACAATAAATTTTACATACATTTTCTTCTAATAAAGATTTCTTCTAAATCAAAATTTGACAAGATCATCAACCTTGATGCAACCACATTTGTCGATATCCATCCTCATAGTACCATGTTTGTAGTGGCATGTGAATGCGCGATGAAAAAATAAGCCTTCTTTAATTTCTTCGAAAATTGCGAAATGTGGGGATAAAAATAAACTTATGAGAAATTAATGAAGGCTTCAACGCGTGTATCAATGCCACTTTCTTTAAGGTTCTGTTTGCCCCCACCTTTATTAAAGTGTGCAAAAGAGTTATTAGAAAATGAACCTCGGGGATACAATGAAGCCCAATGATTGTCTATGTTTTGCATTGACGGAAACAATCTACTGAGCACTGCACAGAACATAACAAAGATATCAGTTTCTATAAAAAAAATCTACAGTAATTTTTTATTGAACAATCTAGGAATATAAATATGGTAAGAAAATTATGTTTTTAAGTGTGTCACACTAATAAATTTTCTTTCTTATTTATAAGAGGTCTCATGTCTCTTTATAGGGACATAACTACCCAAATGGATCGTCATATATTTAGCAATAAATATAATTATTCAACAGATATCTACTTGAATAATTATGACTATTTATTAATAACCAAGTGACATAACTTTTGATTACTTATAACTTTTCATTTACAACTATTGAAACACTACGTATATTTTGAAAATATTCAAATATATGCCATTAATTGAATAGTTACATTCTTTCTTCTGACCTAAAGGAGGTTAATGATGGTTGGCACTTAGTTTTAAGGGTGTTAACGGTTGAATTTGGATTGGTTTTGAAAAATAATTGTAATTAGTATTTCGATTTTTCAAAAATCAAACTAAATTTGAATCAAAATTAATTTTTTTAAGAATATTTTATATAGTATTTTAAAGTTTTTTACTAATTTAAGTATAAAAAATATTTTTATTTAAAAAAGGCTTAATGCTTAGTTTGGACCCTAAATTATGCATGTTTTCTCACTTTGGTACATGATACGCACTCACTTCGGTTAAGAATTGAGTCGTAAAGTTTGTCCGATCGTTAAATTAGGTAAGCTTCAAACGGTTTGCAAATGGGCTTGAAATTGAGAAGAAGGGTTCAAATGGAAATGAGCTAAAGTTGGCTAGGTAAACAGGGATGTGGTTCGACTAAGGTTCAAGAATGAACTAACACAATAGTTGTGTGTTAGCCCAAAACTTATAAGAACACTTAGGAAAGAAAAGAATGGCAATGGAAGAGTAGAAAGATAGGTTAATGACTGAGACCCTCTATTTATGCCAGATAGGAACCTACAGTATAGTGAACGCCACACTTTGGGACAAAGTGATAAGTTCGAAAACAAAGAAGGATTGACGCCACAAGGGTTGCTTGATAAGTCAAGTCAGTCTTTGGAGAAAGATGAGAGTTGAACACACTCACAATATAACTCAAAGTTAATAAAATGTTCATTAACCTTTTGCAAGAGAAAAACATCTCATATTTATAGCCTAAACAATGGGTAGCCGAATGGCCATATGAGATGCTGAATGGACGGCTAAATTAAACTAGAAAGGGGCTGAAAGTTTCCTTGTAGCTTCTTGGACATCCCTAGAATCTTCCTAGCTTGGAAAACATGAATGGACTCCTTCTAGATGATGATTGTTCAGCTGAACATTGATGGAGTTGTTGGGGAAGCTGAATAGTATTGTCCATGTTCTGCCAAGGTGAATAAAATCAGCTTGAATGCTCCTTAAATGTGCTGCTTGGTTGAGCTAAAAGGACTTGGCTTTAATGAGTATCTTTGGGCACTCCAACAGCACTTTAAGTGTGAAAACATGGAACCGATCAGCCACAAGTGTGAATAGAACTTTTCAGCAAATGTGAACACAATTGATGCTGCTTGGGGGAGTTGGCCGGCCATCCTTGAGGAGAGAAAACAACACCATTTTTGGCCCTTGGTGTCCACGAAAGGGTGCATTTGTTGGCTGCCAAATCCATGCTGTCCCATGCATGTTCCTAGACACATTAAATGACAGCAATTTAATTGAATTAAGACATCATTAATTCGGCTAGGACAAATTTATTAGCAGTTAGACACATTAAAACATATATTAATATAAGACATTTAATACATTAAATTAAAATGTCCAGATCTAAGACACATTAAATTATTTATTTATTTTGAGCTGAAATTTAACTAATTAACTAACACAACTAATTAAGTTTATTCCAGCACTATAAAATGCATTAAGTAAGTAAATTGAAACCAGCTCAATGAGCTAGCTTTGTGTCGAATTGAGCTCCTTTAAGCTGAAACGAACTAAGTCAGCTTGTAGAACGTTGCAAAATGAGCTTGTTGAGTTGGTCACTTGTTGATCAAACACTCCTTCTTTCCAAGCTCGATCTATGTAGCTTAAAACAGTCTCTTGAAACCTCCTTGCTCGAGCTCGGGTGATTGGTCCCAACAGCAGCTCCAAGGGTTCGGCAACTAGCTCCTTAGCCAAGCTCGCATCAGTACATGAAATTTTTTTGTCCCAAATTGGTACTTAATCTATCATTTCGTTGTTCAATTCTACCATTTTTCTGTAACAGCGTTAAAAAATCAGTCGCCATGTGGTGCCAACCAAAATGTGCTATGCGGCACATCCAACCGATCACGATGTGCCACATGGAAATTAAGCTTATTTAAAATAAAAACATTAAATTTAAATTAAAAACACACTTGATTTTGACTCACCGTTGATGGGGTTGACCACCGTTGACCATCCACGTGGCACTATTAAAGCACACCATGTGTCTCTTTTTTTTTTTTTTAATATTATTTATATTATATTGATTAAAAATGTAAAATATCATATATAATATATAATATATAAATAATTCAAAAAAATTTATAAAATTTTGAAATATGTAAATATAAATTTTAAAAAATCAAAATAATATATAAAAATTTTCAATTTTTATAAAAATAAAAAAAAGGTATTTAAATTTAAAAAAAATTGCAAAAAAAAAAAAACTTAATTTTCAAATATATATATTCTAAACGAATTAATTTCTTTTCTAAACAATTAAATTTAAACTACATTAAAGCTAAACCAAATATTATAATTGAAATCTGTTGCTTAAATTTAAAGGTTTATATTTTAATCTGATCTATGTTATTGTTCTTTTGATTGAGCTCCCAAGCTTTCTCCTTTTATAGCCTTCATGAGTTAATGAAGTAGTTTGCATGGACAAAGAAAAAAGCTCTTAGATGATTTTATTCTGGACTCATCAATATGAAAGTGAAGTTTGAGATACTCAACTTTTCTTAAATTCAAGACAATGACAGCCATTAAATATGTCATGTGACAAATCTTTAATTAATTATTGTTTCAAAAGTGTTTCAAACATTTATTGCTTTAAAGAATTCGTTGCTAAATCATTTTCCATAATCAATTATGTCCTTTTTTCTTTCTTTTTCCTTAACTGATCAAACAGGACTAATTTTATTCAAATAAAATACGATCGACATTTGAAAACTTTTACTCAAAATTTAACTATTAGAGTAACATTTTTTTTCTGTTTCTATCCTATCCAACAAACTTAAATATTTATGATTTCTTTATATAAAGAGAGGAAATTTTTATATAGTTGACAGTCATTTTATTTTATTTTAAGATTTTGAAATTTAAGTTTAATTATTAATTTTGTTAAAAAAATTTGTTGAATTCTTTGATGTAATATTTTTAAAAAAAATACCTACTTGATAGTCATGTAACAAAACATCGTGTCGTAATGGATTTGAATTTAACAAAAGAATTTAATGGTGTTAACAATTGGACTTGCATTTTTAAATCTAAAAAGCATTAAATTCCTTAAAATAAAAGTAAGGAGATTAAATTCTAAATGTATGAAAAGTAGTTACATATATAAAATAAATAAATAATAACAAAAATAATTGTTATCAAACTAAACCTAATTTAAATGGTCTATATGTAGTTCTTTATCCAAACTCAAATCGAGTTGATTCAATAATTCATTTCATTGTTTTAAAAATTGTTACACCTTGTCGAGATCCTCGAGCAATCAAGACGAAACCCCTAGTGGAGGCCCTCCTTGAATAATAACTTGCCTGACGAGCGAGTTCATTCATTATCTATCATAGCAAAAGATTGTAAAGTCGGGTGAGACCACATAGGACATAGGTGGGACCACTTAAGACTATTATAGTGTCAACCTACCTAACCTTATAGAGTCCAACTATTGGCTTTTGGCCTTTAACCTGCTAATACCAACTTTCCGCATAGTACCTCAAGACAATGGATGACCGGTATATATAAGGCTCAGAACATGAGAAGAGGATCAAGCAATTCACTACCTTCCTCCTTTGCAAAACCAAGATTCCCTTCTCTTTCTCTCCTTACAACTTCGACCACCAAGCTCAACTGCTCTCCGCCTTGTCCTAGAAAAGGTAAACCAACCATCCTAACCACCTTCTCATCCTCGTATCAACAATTGATGTAGTGAGCATGGATTGAACACGCAATCAAGAGTATGGGTTCAAATCCCTGATCGTCCCCTTGACGTGCGTGCACCGATGCTATGAATCAACACATAGTTTAAGAATTTAAAATGGCTTTACAGCAAGTGTAACAGGTCAGTTGTAATATTTATAAGTGTTACAATGGAACACTTCGAGTATTCCAAGGATTAAACCTAAGGGATTGCCAAATTGGTAAATGTGTTTACCAAGTTAATTAAAAGTTAAGCAATTACTAATCTAATTGAATCATAAATTATTAATGCAAATTCCAAAACAAATTGTTTATAAACTAAACTTAAATTATCAATTAAACAAACTAATCTAATTTTCTTCCCTATTGCTTTAGACAATGAAAATGATAAAAAAATGGTCAATTGTTTCGTTACTCGCTAACTAAGCTAATAAACATATACCGATTATATTGTTTGTCACTCTTAACTAAGAATCTCCTCTCGTCTCATCCTAAGCTAAAAGATACCACCTAGGTTCTCCTCTCAGTCTCACTATTCGGCACAATTATATCAAACTATCTAATGATAAACTTTCCTCTCGGTCGTTTATCTAGATTTTCCACTAAAGATGTCAATTCTAGTATATTAAACATTTCGATATAATCAAACAATCAATTATTCAAGAACAAACATTAGCTTAAATTAACAAATAATTAATCAACCATCCGTCAACCAATTTAGCACATAACAAATAATATTTTGTTTGTTTCAACTAATTATCCTATTATTATTATTTGTTTTGAATTTAAAAAGAGAGAGAGAGAGAGAGAGAAAAACAAGCAAATTAATTAATCTCCCCAAATCTACTCCTACTTCCTAAACCGTTTTGCTTTTTCTCCCACGTTTCTTGTATCTTCTTTGGTTCTTTATTCTTTTGTTTTATCTTCCATACCTATTCACGTTCTGTTCCTTTTTCTTTTTTTGTTTTTTTTTTCTTTGGGTTCTGCTCCCTTTCTTTATTTGTTATTTAATAGGCTGCATCTAAACAATCGGGGGTTTTGTGCATTGGTTTGACGGTGGCATTGTTAGTTTCAATCAAGAGTAAGTGCATTGTTGTGTTTCCTTGCTACTGATTTTTATTTCGTTTTGAGTTAAGATAGTTGTTGTTTGGGTGGTGGTGTTGTTGGAAAAACAGATTTGAAAAGAGCAACAGAAAATAAATTTAGGAAAAAATTAAAGTTTTAAACTTTCTTTTTAAAAATAAGATCTTAGTTTTGATATCTAAAATAATAAACATTTAATCAAAATTATACCTTTTCAATTTGACTAGGATGAGTGCTTTGATCGAGTAGTCTTCCTCGCTATACTCAAACAATCTACCGAATGTGGTCTCGCTTTGAATTAGAAAAATTTTCACAAAAATAACTAGTGAGGTGATTTTTAAATTTATTAAAACTTTTGGGTCAAGTTGTAAATCAAAAAAATATTACCAAACCGTGCAAATTCTATACACAAGACAACGATACAACGTCGGAATTAACAGATTTGCAATCACTCACACACACGTTGTCGGCTTTTCGTAAATTCAAAATAAAATTCGCAAATAAACAAAAGAAAGTACGAAACCCACACCTGTTTTGCGATCAGAGATGTCCAAAACTCGACTCAACGAACAGAAAATCAATAGCTCTTTGGAAACCACCAGCCACCGTTTTCAAAAAGAAAAGAAAAAAGAAAAAAAAACCCAGAGGAAAGGGAAGGAGGAGAACGTCACTCTAAAACAAAAACAAAAATAAGTAAATAAAAATAAAAATAAGACTAATACTTATTATTTTTTTAAACATAAAACAAAAATATATTACTCAACTCGCACACACAGGGACTCAAACCCAGAACCCAAAAGCACACTAACACACAACCTACCACCAGACCAGTAGACCCATTATGTCACTTAAACGTGTCACTAAACAAAATAGCGCCACTCTCTCTGACCCTAACCACAAAACCCAAAAACTTCTAACCCCAAAATTCAGGGTGTTACATTACTACAATATGGACAAATTTCCCAACAGTTGTGGATTTTGTTGTGATTAAACATTTCATGGTTCGTTGTTAGGGAATAAGTTGAAAATCATGCCCCACCAGTAGAGTAAATTTCGTTGTAAATGCTAATTTTGAGTGCTATGTACTCGAATATTTCACTATAAGGTTTTAATTTTTGCTATAGGGAAAAGGGTTTTTATTAGGGAATTTGATGATTAATCGATTGAATTGAATGGATGTTTTTAGGATTCTGGAGTTTTTGGTTGTGAGGCTAGTTAGAACATCAATCAGGTGTGTGAAAACAACTCAAAAATCCTTTAGAGATTTGACTGAAATCACGAAATAGAGGCTAATGTGAAACTGCCCAGTTTCTACACGGCCTGACACATAGCCGTGTGGTAGGCCGTATGTAGCACAAGGTCGTGTAGGGTTTTGCGGATCGTGTGGTATGACCATGCGTGACACACAGCCATGTGAGATTAAACAACCCATGTGGTTGGACTGTGTGAGGTACACGACCATGTGAAAATGTTTAGACTATGTAAGTGGCCCGTGTGGACTACATGGGTTAGGCTTTTGGGCCGTGTGCGCCTTTTTGGTCAACTTTAAGGTCCAATTAGAGGTCCTTTTGTGGACTTGATATTTGGGTCCGAAGACGTCTTAAGGGCTAGAAAACTATAAGTCTAATACTTAAGTTCATATGAGCAACATTAAAAGCTTGATAAATATGATAAGCCAAAACTAAATTATAAGTTACGTTATGCGTAAAATGAATTATGTGAGTAAGCATGTCATGTTACGTATGCTATATATATGTATGTCTTCTGTTTATGATTATGATATAAAAAATATATGAATCTGATATACATATGTTTGAGGTGGGATATGTTATAATGGATGAAGTGTATATGGAAGTATTTACTGTAAATATGACGACTAGACCGCAAAACTAAATGCATGGCAGCTCGGCTGCAAATATGAGTGGCACATCATCACATATTGGTGTGATTGGATGGATGAACTTGTGTAGTCCAATATGGTGTGATTGGCTGGACGAAGTTGGCGTGTAGGGGATGGGGGTAGGATATGTTATGCAAGTTATAATTTGATATGATATGTTGATGTAACCAACATGATGTGCTATGGTATGATAAGCTATAAATCGAAAGATTTCTGTTATGATATGAAATATGTGAAAAATAAGTTATGTGATATTCAATTTAAAGTATTCTTTTATTACTGTGAGTGTGGGTCAGATCACACACTAGGCTTTAAGCTTACGGTATTATTTGTTTGTCTTGTCTCATGTAACCCTTCGAACGAGGATTGAACGGTGGCTTGGAGCTTGGAATTTCACTGTTTTTTAAAAACTAATAATTTTTGGTTGATTTATTTATTTGATTTGGACTTTTCGTACATTTTAATTGGGTTTTTAAGGCCCTGAAAATAGGTTTAGTAGTTTCAGGTAAGTTTACCATGTTCCGAGTGAAAAGTAAGAGTTAATCGAGTTTATTAGTGATTTTTTTAATTTAGTTAGCTTAATTTCATTTAAAAATCGGTAAATAATATTCCGGAAAGTTAAAAAAATTAGAAAAATTAACTTTATAGTTTTAAGTAACTTTTGGGTAAAATAAATATTTTGGGTCTTATTAGAATTGAAAAATAAATTAAAATGGGGGTTTAATTGAGAGAATTTAAAATATTAACTAAATAGGACATTTTTGCCAAACAAGGGAAATGCAAGAGTGGTTTTATAGCAAATTATCCTTATTTTCGAAATTTTGGAGGGAAAAGAGTATTTTGTAAAATAAGGGAGTGGGAGTGGCCTGATGGCAATTTCCCCAATTTTTGAAAATCAGGTGGGGTTTTTAATTTTAAAAACAATGCAACTACCTCACTTCGCACACCATTTTAACCTGAATTAAGAGTTTTTTCTCTCGTTTTTTTCTCATTTTCATAGACCATGTAACACCCCAAACCTGGCTTAAACGTTATGGTCGAATCTGGAAATGTTAAGAAAAGAAGTTATAAATCTGACTTTTTCACTATAAAACCATCGTATATCTTTGTTTCTAAAAGAGTTCACTTTATTTTAAAACTTGTTGTTTACTTATTAATTAAAACTGTCAATTGTTTACATTTCCAAAATAAAGCGGATATTTGTAGCGAAAGTTCTTAAGACGTTATATTTTAGAAAACAGAGTTTGTTTTCTTGAAAATGGTTGATTGCATAAAACAGTTGTTTTTGTAAAGTCGTTTTATCAAACGTCATGCTAGAAATCCCAAATCAAAATCAAAATCCAAAATAAAACCCCAAAGTCCAGAGAGTCCAAAATTTACAAAACTCTTAACCGAGAATTTTAATTAAGTTTAATAAAGTAATTTACGGAAGAATGGACATAACCAAGCTCCCGTCACATTGATCTTCCTAAGTCTGAGGGTTACCTAAATGTGATAGACAAATAGATAGTGAGTTTCATAACTTAGTATATAACTAACATGACAATGAACCACAAACCCGAATGCATAATGAGCGATTCTTGATGAATGTCTCATGTAGAACCAGTGACCACATGCAAATTACAATCCTACCCCTATCTATTACACACCATCTCCGACCATCTCAACCTACCATGTAGGGTATAAAACACCCACTCAGACCTGCACACCACTTAGTGTCCTTATTATACTTTTCAGAAAAATCACAGTAGTGCTGCTAGTATAGTGGCGACTTAATGCCTCATACAGAACACTTCCTCCACATAATACATAACCCACCCCATAACCAGATACAAACAGAATACCATATATAACAGATTAACAGATACCAAAATATATATAAATATCAAGCATGCTCGAATAACAGATATTGAACATTCTTATACATAACAGGTCACACATATCGCATTACTTCATGCATTTAGGCGTTATTTACGTCAAATTCATACTGTAACACCCCAAACCCGGCCTAGACGTTATGGCTGGATCTGGCGATGTCACATGTAATGGAACTTGAAATCGCATTTATCAAGTTAAAACATATACGTTGATTAGCTACTAATTATCTCGTCCATTTTAAATTTATTTCCTTGTTACTGAATCGTTTAAAAATATTTTCTGTAGAAGCTTTTAAAACCGTGACATTTGAGGAAAACTATTTGTATTTAGTAAAATCGTTATTTTTAATAAAATCGAGTTTATGTTGAGTTTGGTAGTTTAAAAACCCATGAAAACAGTCTAAATCCGAAATAAAAGCAAATAGTCTGAAAGTCCCAAATTTACAACCAAATACCTCAACAAAAATAGAAAATAAACCATAAAAGAATGTAAACCAATTTTAAAGCAACCCATGTGGTCACCGTTGAGTCCTCCGCCCCACCGATCTGTCTAAGTCTGGGGATTACCTGTACACATTAAACAGAAGGGGTGAATTTATGTAAACTCAATGTGTAATCCCCACAGAAAATATGCATACAGTTAATTAGCATTAAACAGTCAAATGCAGTCTGAGGCCTAAGCCCATTACAGTTTCAGTAGCAGTTCGGGCCTTAGCCCATTTCAGTTTTAGTATCAGATATGCATTAGGGCCTAAGCCCATCACAGTTACAGTATCAGATTTATAGTCCTACCCAACCAGCCTCTACATACTATCTCCGTCCATCCTTAAACTCCATGTGGGGTTTAAAACACCCACCTATACCTACACTCCAAGTTGTACCGAATCCGGCACATAATTAATATATTGCAGCTGAGCTGCTAGATAATAGACTTTAAGCGTTTCAGTACACTTCCTCCAATATATCATCATCCCAACCCAATGCAATACAACATACAATATGTCATGCTGTTATGCAATCATCAGTCATTCGTAAACATATATATATACCAATAATCATGCATAATATATCATGCATCACATACACTCAGATCATATATTCAGGGGTCTAGGTAATGCTTACTGACACTACAGTAGGTTCATAGTCGACTTGGGCGACCCGTGCAACCTTAGGAATCATTTTAGATAAATGGGCTCACACGCCTATGTGGCTTGCCTGTGTGGGCCCACACCCTCAGATTGGCCTTGGACCGTGTAGATCACATGGCAACCCTCCGACGATGGGGTTCTTCGGTGCCCCACCTTACCGCCGCTGTGACTAGTGGCCAGCGTTGCAGATAGTGGGCTCCTTAGCCCCTCTCCCGAGTGGCTTTGAAAGCCAAGTCGTCAAAGCCCGAAGAGAAAATAGGAGGTGGTTCCCGACCCCCTTTTTGGGTCTGATCTCGATAACGGAGGAGAGTCCAACATTCTCGCAACCACTAGGAATCAGGTGAACCTCTTTTCCTTTCCTTTTTTTTATTTTCGTGTAAAAAATTTTTTAGAAACAACAAAAAGTTGGAAAAATATGAAGCAAAATCCTCTTTAAATTTGATGATTCTAATTTTTTTTATTCGAAAGTCTCCCCCTTTTGCATTGATAAACAATGGCCTTTATAGTCGATTTTGTTACACTGTTTGCTACTGTTCATACACTGTCTATTTCCTATTTTTGCATTGCTGTTGTGTGTTCTTTTTGTTTTGCAGGTGGTGGTTGAGTAGAGAAGGAGGCGTGCTGGTCAGAAGACCTTAGGTGCGGCGCACCTAGGGTTTTGGTATTTTGTTTTTTTCTGTTAACTTTGGGCTAGGGTTAGATTAGGCTTGGGTTATTTTGTTTGGGTTTGTTTTTGGGTTGATTTAATTCATTTGGGCTTGTATTTTAGCCTGGGCCAAAATTGGGTTGTACACATTCGATTTGGCTTCCCATTGTCTCCCATCATCCATATGTCCATATTCATTCAAGACAATTTTTATACATTATATAAAATTAAAAAATTATTAAAAATAATTTTCTTTAAAAAATTAATACGTGTATCGATGTTTTAATTGTATACTATAAGTACCTTTTAGGATTTATAAAAAATAAAACAATTATAAAATAAATTTAAATAATTTTAATTCTATTAATAGTATGTGTAAAGGTGCCATTTTTAAATGTATAACTATTTAAATTTTTTAGGCTATAAAATAATTGAAACACCTTTTTAATTGGATATATTCGTACATTTAAAAAAACTTTATACATACGATTAATAAAAATAAAATTATTTGTATTTATTTTATAAAATATTTTTATTTTGTATTCATCCTAAAAGGTACCAATAGTATTAAAAAATTAATATGCATATCAAGTTTTTTAAATAAAATTAATTTTTAATATTTTTTAAACTTTATATAGTTTGGAAAAATCGTCTTGAATGTATATGGACAACCATTTGTCTAAATTCATTCTGGACTTAACTTTTAATTTAATTTTTAATTTTTTGAACTTTATTTAATATTGTTATGAATTTTAATAATGTTTTACAAATTTATTTTTTCTCATAAAATATATTTTTTATTTTTTAAAAAAATTAAGCTTTGAAATGAATGAACCTGAACAATTCTAGTAGAAAAATTAAATATTCCTTTTAATTTTTTTAATTTTTTCAGAAAATTTGATTTTTTGTTGACATGACAGTTGATGTGGCACTACCATATCAATAACTGTTGTTGACATGGAGCACTACATCAGTGTCGTTAACGATCATACAGCACCGTAACGATCAACGTTGGTCGAATGACTTATTTGGCCAGTTTTGTTAGTTCAAGGGCTCAATTGGGTGCAAAAAAGTCGTGGGGGCTTAGTTGTTTTTTTTTTAAAGTTTGAGGGCTTTTTATACCATTGTTTTTAATATTTTTATAATGAATTTCAAATAGAAATAAAATTAAAAGTAATACGATATACTAAATTGAAGAAATAAGACAATTACGTGAAAACATTTTAAAGGAAATAAAGTTATAAGTACCTCAATTAGAATTTTTTTTCCAACTAAAAAAAAATTAAAAATCGACAAACAAAACTAAACTGAATCGAAATTTTTCGATTCAGTTTATTCACTTATGCTCCCAAAGTCGGTTCAATTTATTCATTTTACATGGATAATTTAGTTTATTCAATTTTTGGTATAACAAAATTGAATTGACCAAACTGACAGAATGTTCACCCTTAAGCCTTCGCATGAAGGAACTTGATATTGCCCCTACCACTTGATTTCACCCTTCTCAATGATCTCATAATCAACAACACTCACCCAATTCCATATTAAGGATTGGTTCCTACATTGTATTGCTAATACTTGTCATACTACAACTCTCAATAACTTGGACAATAATTCCACATTTGTAGCAGAAAAAAAAAGAGGTCTCTCATATTTTATAATCGCCACTCAATGAGACCCATTATGGTTCATGCCCTTCAAAATAACCTTCCTCAAAGGCTTCGAGATGTCAATCACCACCCTAAGCTGAATATACTCACTTCATCCCCTTGGAACTATTGCTGCCAATTAATAGCCAAATTTCATCTAATGCCTCTCCTAGTTTACTGCTACCTCCTTACTCATCCAACCCAATGGAATCCCAAATATGAATATAAAAAGTAGCTCTAGTAAAAATCATAGTCATTAGGACCAAACACTACATTGAATTTGTTGGGAACTTTAATTGTTTGTTTGTTTCTGTGATGTTGGAAAAAATTCGATTTGGAAACGATTTTCTTGCACAACAAAAAATTATTTTTTTTGAAAATCAAAATCGGTTTGTAATATTCATAGCGATAAACTCCCTACCAAAATCGCACTTGTGTTTTCAGCTGGACTGATCCTTGTTGTTCTTGGCTTTGAATCGAATGACCTTCTCCGCTATCTTCGTACCACGAACAACTTCGAGTGTGGGCTCTAACGATTCGAATCAAACACAAAATAAGAAATAATTTTCTTTTCTTTCATTGTGAAAATGAAATATCTCTTCTCAATAGAAACCAACAGAATTGTCATTCAAAAAAATAGGTTTAATACTTAGATAATAAAATTATCTCTATTTTCACGCAGAGTAACAATATCTTAAAGTTTTGTATTTTTCCTTACTGGTGCCATCTATTTATAGGAAGAAGAAGTAAAACCTTTGTTGAATTGTAGAAGGTTATTTCAACTAGAAAAACAAACTCCTAGTCTAAGTAGAAGTATAGGGGGCGACAACCCTAATTAATAACACTAGGGTTTACCGTCTCTCCCTTTAACCTGAAGGGCTTTTGAGTCTCTCCATGTCGAGTCTAATTACAAGTACTTTATGGATTTTTAACCCAACACTTTATAATTCGATAAAACCTGATATTTATTTTTCTATTTCCCAAAATAAACATATCAATTTATTTTTAATTAAATAATCTTTTCAACCCAATTCTAATTCCATTAAAATCATGACGACTTTACCGTAAAAGAATATATGAGAAAATATATTTAATATTTCTACATTCAACGGGTTTACTATGACCAAATTATTTATTTTCATTTTCGAATTTCATTTAATTCGAAAAACATAAATTCATTTCTAGGTCCTTTTCATTTTGGAGAAAACTATATTCATTTTCAAATAATTTCATTTCTCCATTTTCATTTTCACCATTTCTATCCATTTTTGTTCATTTGATTCAACATACAATTCATTTCTGGGTTCAATGAGCTAGCAAAGGGACCGGTTGGACATATGCGATTAGGGCTCAAATGATTTATAATTAAGTTTTAACTTTTCGCCTATTAATTATAAACACATTTAGCCACAAAGTTATTCCACTATAGTATTATGACTAAGCTCTCCCTAACAACATACCAATATGAAAGCAACCCGATCAGTGTTCGTCCAATAAGCTTATCATAAGTGTGTTACCCTCATAGGATATCTTTAATCTCTTTGGGATAATATTTGTTCTCCTAATATGATCCTATTTTGTCTCATTATAATCATTACATCTTCCTTCATGAAAATTCAGCTACTATCAAATAGTAATCAAGCCATTCATCACAAAAACGAATGATCTGTGGCCACATTTACTTTTCATCAACCATGTAATGCCAATGAGAGGATATCATTTACCCATGTCTCGGGCTATGAATTTCACTGTTGTAAACGATGCTACATACTTAAGAATTCGTATACCCAATGCATTAGCTTTCAATTCCTTGTCTATTTGAACTCAGGATTTTACTTATGTAACGTCTTTAACCTAACCCGATTCACCGGGTTCAGATATCATGTGTTACTACATAATATACTTAATGAAATTCAAAACAGTAGACAAACACTCTTTACTTCAAACCTTATTCTTATCACTTCTTTTAAAGATTTAATTTCAAATAAACAAAAGTAAGTATTTATAATTGAATTATTACATCACACTTAGTACAACACATAAATTTACTAAAGACAGACTCTTAGGATGTAACTTTACAATACGCCACTTTTCCACTGTATGCATAATAACCCGCTTCGTCGCTACCTTGGCGAACTCTTAGCATAGTCCCTCTTAGCACATTCTCTTACCAAATCACTTGAAATAATAACAAGCATTGTAAGCTCAAGAGAACTTAGTGAGAGTTAATACAAAATACCTTGGTAAATAATATTTGAAGAACATCTGTATGCCAACTACCCCTTTTAACCACTTACTTCTGTTTGGGCGGATGCTATCGCAGTATCAGGCTTACACTTACACGCTAACTACTATACTCTTAATAGTACCTATTCTCTCTTAACTACCTAATTAACTTAAGATCCTTCCAGGCATTACCTTAATCTCTTTTGTTTCTTAGAACCATACAAGTACTTTTCAAAGAATATCTCTTCAGAACCCGCTACATACAGACCATCTCTTTATACATACATTGATTTTAGAATGGTTGATCACTGATATTGTTCACTAGCTGATACATACACATTTGACGGATACTCACACAGATTAAAATACTATTAGCTTACTAGTCAAATCATATTCTTGTTGGATACCATACAACATCACACTAATAATGAATTATATATATCATCCAAATGAATTTCACACAATTTTATTTCAGAACCCTAGATACTTAAAAATAAGATGACTTAGATTCCATAAGATTCCAAAAGAATACATGATATTGTTCAGATATGGCAGATACCAGATAACTCTGATTTAACCCTGCATGGTATAGACAAACTTAGACTAAGGGATACTTTTCTCATTCACAACTACAAACACGCCCGAATTCCTAACTAACAATTCATTATGGCGGATACCCTTTCTGAACATACAGATACACACTTCTTTTCAAGAAATTCCCTTAAAATTTATTCAATTATATCACATATCTTATTCAACTACCTTAGCTCCAGATGTATCTTAACCTTATCATAGCAGTACAGAGTAATCAAAATTTATCCAGAACTTACCATAAGAGTAAAAAAATCATATTTTACCAGCAGACTTAACAAAGTATGCCACAATGGCAACATACAAAATCACGTGTTTAATGTCTCCACAGGCTTTCACAGGAGGTGCCATGGGTTTCTCCCTCATGGACTTACACATAAGCTCATATATCGTGATTTGCCTGTTCGATCTACACATTATCGAAGGCTACACCATGAACTTTCATACATTCACATATAACAAGGGCTTCGACAAAAAATTATATTACAAGGGCTCAATCAATTGCACTTTTAAACTATGAGTTCAATTGATTTTTTTTTATTTTACATGGAAATTTTTAATACTTAAGCCGAAAATTTAACAAACAATTTTATTATTTTTTATTTTTAAATTATTATGATTCAAAATAAAATCAACTTATATTATTAAGAATTCAATGAAACTCAACTTGTTTGGGGTTTCATTTTTATCTTATGTAGAGGTGGTATTTCTGATAATAAAACTTAAAAAACAAGTTATGTTATCAAGAAAATTTAAATTTAAAATCACTTATATAAAAACAAACAACTTAATAAAATAAGTTAAACTTAGAACCAATACATTAATTAATTAAAAAATGCTTTTTAATAATTATTAAATAACGGTGAGTTTTAAAATAGGAAAAGGAAATAAGTAAAGCAAACTCGAAGGGACATTTATATCTTAAAATATATGGGCCGAACTTAAAAAATTATATCTAGTACAATCATTTAAATAGATTTATTTCTGTTTTTATAAGGACATTTATATATTAAAATATATGGGCCAAACTTAATAAATTATATCTAGTACAATCATTTAAATGGATTTATTTATGTTTTTTTATAAGAGCCACAATCCACAAAGCAGTAAAATTTGATTTTAAGTTAATTGAATTGAGTTATTTGAGTTCCGAGTTTAAATTGAGTTAAATTTTATAATCGAATGATTCGAATAATAGATTAGTGTAAATACCATTTTGGTCCCTGTCAAGTTTGAAAACGAGTAAATCGGTCTCTCTCAACAAAAATGACAAAAAAATTTAGAATAGTAATTTTGGAGACCTAAAGAAGTTAATTAATGATTCAAATATATATTTTTTATTATTTTGCTTTAAAAAAATTTCAAATATATATGGTTTCAAATTTATGTGTTTTAATATAGAATTAGTTATATTGAAATAATATTTTAATTTGACATGTTTAATTTTTTAATTTAACTTAAACAATTGTACTCAATTTGAAAAAAATTAAATTAAGTTAAGTTGATAAAATAAAACTCATCAACTCAATTAATCCGAAATTTTTTCACTCGATTCAATTGAATTTTCAACCTTGGTTGAAGCAGCCTTCTTCAAAGGAGGCAGTTGCTCAATTTACAAATATTCATCCGAGCATACCCAACTATCTTCAAAAGCAAAGCTTTTCAGAATTGATTCAAATTAAAAAAAAAAATCATAAAAAGAATGAATTCAACTAATTATTTTTAAATTGGAGGGAATTGATTGATATGAATTTATAAATTAATAAATTTAAAATTTTTTTTTATTTTAAACTGATTTTGGATTCAACCCCTTGAATAAAGTCCATTTGGGAGGGTTTCCACTTAAAAGGTCAAAAGTTGTACTTTTTACCTTTACAGTCGTAAATCCTTTTGGAATCTGACATCATCAATCTGAGTAAAATTAGTCGATTTCTCTCACTTTCATTCATTGGACCTCCTTTTAACTTACTCTTTTCTTTATCTTTGTCGTTTGCAAATTTTACCTAATTCAATAAAAATTATCCATTCATTACAACAAATAAATAAATAAATAGAAGGTCTTGGTTCAACAATATATACATCAAAAGCAGAGAGCTCAGCGGTCTCGTTCTAGATTCTCTCTTCTGTTTCATCAGTTTCTCCGCTGCTACCATGAGTCTCTCCTTATCCTTCACTCATCCCATCTTAAGCCGCCACGTCTATTCCGCCGTATTTCCTCCTCCCCGTTTTCTCTTCCTCTCTCCTCACATCCCCACCACGTCCCGTTTCCCTATTCTCTACCGCGCGCCCCAACGCGCCACCGCACTCTCAGCTACCGCTGCAACCGCCTCTATTTTCCGAGACATCGCTGCTTCCGCCTCTGTTTTTGCTGGCGCTTATGCTCTCGTCTTCACCTTCGATATTCTCACTCAAAAGGAGCTCATTCAACAGGTTTTTTTTTTTTCCTTAAAATCTCTCTTTCACTTTATCAGAATTTTTTAATTTCATTTTATCGGTTCTTTTTGTTAATTATTTTAACAGAATTTAAGTAGAAAATTGGTGCATATATTATCTGGATTACTTTTTGCCATTTCCTGGCCAATTTTCAGGTGAACATGTTATTTTTTTCTATATTTGAAAGATAATTAAAAAAACTGGGTTGCATTATTTTATTAATTAAATTGATTAATATTATAGCTGATATATATATTTTTAAAATTTTTAAAAATAGCAACGCCGATGAAGCTCGTTACTTTGCATCTCTGGTTCCACTTATCAATTGCTTAAGGCTTGTAATTCGTGGTCTCTCTTTGAGTGATGATCAAAGCTTGATCAAATCTGTTACTCGAGAAGGAAATCCCAAGTAATTTTTCTATCACCATAATATCATTTTTTATTCCAATTTGATTGTTTTATTTTTTATTCGAATAGTATGTTAGCTTATTTATTTTATTTTTAATTAGTATAAAAAAAATTTTAATTTGCACTCATTTTTAATAAATAAAAAAGCTTAGTCGAGACCTCAAATCAAGCAGAGATTAGTGTAGAGATCCTTCAGCAGCTTACTACAGTGTGAACTAATTAAATTAAAAGGGGAGAAATCATTTGTGTAGTGTAAAAATTAAAGTAATTTTAAATAAGTTGGTAATTATTTATATTTTAATATTTTAATGAATTAATTGTTAAATTTATTAATATAATTGTACTTGTGATTTTTGTAAATTTAAAAATTTTTTATATATTAATATATATTTAACCGTTAAATTTTTTTATATAAAATAAATAATTAAAAATTTTAAATTTAGATGAAATTTAAGATGCATTAATTTATATTAATAGACCATGAAATTAAAATATTATAAATTGATGGTTTTCTATTTAATATATATAATTTTTAACATAAATAATTTCCAAATTTAAGAATAGCTATGGATTGAAGTGCGGGCAGACAGCAGAGATAGTCTTATGATCTGTCTTTGTCCCCACCCTTGGTATTAATGTTGAAAACAAATAGCTGAGTTTTATACCAATCATTCCACACTGCTATAGAATTACTCTAAGCACTTATTTACTAATAATTCTTAATTTCATATCCTAAAAATATATAATATAGGCGTACCAGAAAACCACAAAAGATACATAGGACATTTAAGCAGTAATTTTAAATGGGGGATTGGATTTTCTTTTCTTTCACACATTTTAGTTTTATTCAATGTACGTAACTGGTATTTCTAGAATTGTTAAAAAAGTAATGAAACCCCTTCCCCTGACATATATATTTATTTTATTCAAAGTACCTAACTTAAAAAAGGAAAGCAGCTACTGTTAAATCCGACTTATATTGGTTTGATTGATTGTGATTATGCAAATTCAAATTTAATCTTCAAATGGGTTGTTGTGTTTTTAATTAAATTGCAGGGAATTGCTTAGGGGGCCTTTGTATTATGTTGCAATGTTGATGTTATGTGCTCTCGTGTTTTGGCGTGAATCCCCTGTTGGTGTCATCTGCTTGGCAAATATGTGCGGCGGTGATGGTATCCAATCTCTTTTTCCTTTATTATATAATCAATAATTATACTATATACTATATAATATAATATGATATAAAAGAAAAAGTAAGGCTAAATTCTACTATTAACTTACTTAATTTTTTATAAGTTTTTTATTTTAGGCACTGAAATTTAAAAAAAAAAATGCATTTTAAACACTGTGGTTAAAAACGATTTTTATTTTAGTTACCGGCCATTAATTTGGAGTTAGGTTATGTTATTTACACTTATTTTAGTCAATAAACTTTAGTAGGTTTTAAACTTTTATTTAATGTGCAATTGTATAATGAACTTTAATTTGATGTAATTGTACACGTGAAACTTTGATTGTGGTTCAAATGTGTACTTAAAATTTTTATTTTGATTTAATCATACACATTTAAAGAAATAAATATATCAATTTATTTTTATATTAGATAAATATAATTATTTATGTATGTAATATATAAACATAAAATGATGTTATATGAATAGTTTTGTTAATAATTTATAAGAATTGGATCAAATCAAAATATATAAAATTGCATAAAACTAAAGTTTATGTATACAATTGCACATTAAACCATAGTTCATGTATAATTTTGATATTTATCCTTTTAAAAAAAAAACCTAAATTTTTATAGGTAATTAAGTTATCCAATTGTAGAGATAAAATATAAGTTTTTGTTTTCCTGTAGCTCAATTACTTGTAACAACTTAGGCGTTTCCATTTTATTGAAAAAAAAAACTAAAATTAATTTTAAAAAGTAAAGAAAATTAAAAGGTAAAATGATTTTTCCTTGTAAAAATTCAAGGTTTTCTTATAAAAATTCAAGTAATTTCATATACAACTCAAGTTTGTTCTGTTATAAAAAAAAGACAAAAAGTAATTTTAAAAAGAGAAAAATATACAAAGGAAATTGAAAAAATAAAAAAAAATTCTTGTAAAAACATAAATTTTTTTATAAAAATCAAGTAATTTTGTAAAAGAAAAACTAAAATTAGTTTAAAAAAATTGAAAAGATAAAATGATTTTTTTTAGCAAAAACTTATGTTTTCCATATAAAACCCTATGTAATTTCATTATTAGTAGTTTAATATTGAAAACTTATAGAACGGAGTGCGGTAAAACTAGAGGTGTTCATGGGCCGGGTCGAGTCGGGTTCGGGTTGGACTCAACTAAAATATCATGCTCATTTATTGGGCTCGGGCAGGTCAGGCCCAAAAAATGGGCCTAAAATTTTGCCCAAGCCCGACCTGAATAAAAAATACTAAAATTTAGGTCCGACTCGGCCAGCCTATTTTAAATTTTTATATTATTTTTAAATATATATAATACATCAAAAATATTAAAAACATCAAAATAAATATTTTAATAAATTTTAAAAAATATGTAAACTTAAATAACACTAAGATAAATGTAACTTAACAAGCAAATACCTTTAAAATAATAAAAAATTAACAAATACCTTTAAAATAATAAGAAAATTAATAATAAAATAAGTTTTATATAATATTCAAATAATAACAATAAAATAGTAGCAACATAATAGTAAAATCGTAGCAAAATAAGGAGAAAATATCAAGAAAATAACATTCAAAAAAAAAGTTGCAGATTTTTTTGTCCTTTAGTGAATTCGGGTTAGGCCAGTCCCGGACTAAAAATACCTTACCTGAGGCTCGATTTATTTTTTAAACGGGTCTTTTTTTTTATCTAAGCCCATTTTTCGAGCTTATATTTTTGTCCAAACCCTCTCACATTTCGGATGAGCCTTCGAGCTGGGTCGGGTAGCCTGACCCATGAACACGTGTAGGTAAAACCCACGTTGTCCTTGATGCAGTAGTAGTTTCATCATCAATTTGCATTTATTGAGTGAAATTATTAATGCCATCTTTTACAGATTTAATATTCTGGATTCAGATAATTTATAAAAATTAAATATTTATAGGTATTTTATTTTAATATTAAAAACTTATAGAAAGGAGTGTGGTGGACAGGTGTTGCAGATATAATTGGAAGAAAATATGGGTCGTCCAAGATTCCTTATAATCAAAGTAAGAGTTGGGTTGGCAGCATTTCCATGTTTGTTTCAGGATTCATCATTTCTATTGGGTGAGTTCCATTAATTTCCTACAATTTAATATTATATAAATTGCAATTTTGATCTTTCTTAAAAATTAATATTTCAATTAAGGCCCTTTAGTCTCTTAGTTAAATAATGGCTATTTTAAAATTTATTAATTCAATTTAAACCTTTTTAAGATAACATATTTAATACAAAATTTTATAATTTTATCTCAATTTCTAAAACAAAATAATTGGTTACATATAAGTATATTTTATTTTATTACAAATTTTTCATGAATTTAAAAAACTATATCTCTAAACTAATGTTGCATTGACTATGAGTGTCAGGTTAATTGCACTTTTGATTATGGTCCTAGGGAATAAAATAATTTTATATATTAATTGTAAGTAAAAATTAAATTAAATCAAAATTTAATACATATAATGTTTTTATATCATATTATATATTGAATAAGAAATCATATGGTATAAATTCCAAAGTTTTGTCCAAATATTAATGCTAATAAAAGTTTGTGTTGGTGAATGAATGTAGGATGCTGTACTACTACTCAGCTCTGGGTTATTTACAATTGGATTGGGGATATACAATGCATAGGGTTGCTTTAATTTCTCTAGTGGCAACTGTGGTTGAATCTCTTCCAATTACCATGCTAATAGATGATAATATTTCTGTTCCTCTTGCTTCCATGCTTGCTGCCTATTTAACTTTTGGTCACTAATTTCTTCCTGGCTAATCTACTTTTATATTCATTTTATTTATTTTACTTTTTCACAAAATAAGATTATCGTACTCAAGTTTAGATATGTTAAGTGTAAGAGTTCAATTTTACCCGGGGCCAATAATAAAACAACAGCAAAAAAATAATAGTCCATTTACGAGGCTTGAGAGCCCAAAAAAATTAAAAATTATTACAAGCCCAAATACAAATAGAGGCCTAATGGCCCAAAATCTTAATCTTTCAGCAGAAACTATAGTTGCCCTAGCCCCTTGCCGCGCCGCTTCTCGACGTGTCAGCAGATGTGGCATCCGAAACCTTCCCCCTTTCACCAAAACGGAAGCAGCAGCCCCGTTGACTTCCACCGCCCTTACAAGAAACACAAAAAAAGGAAAAGAAGCAGAAACAAACAATCAAAAAAACATATATTGTAATATTATTTCGATTATAAAAACAGATCTTTGTAACATGCAAAAGAGAAAATACAAAAAAAAAAAAAGAACAGAGTTTTAAAAAGGATGGCGCAACCCATAATAAGATCTAAATATAAGTTGGAGTCCTAAATAAATGGTATTTTGAAAAGTAGTAAACAATTCTAACTGTTAAATACTAACATATTCAAAATAAATAGCTTAATAGATTATGATTTTATTCAATTAGAAACATATCATAAAAAAAAAATTCCTAGTCGGGTCAATAAGATCATGAAAATCATTTCGATTTATTCATCTCCTATTTTACACATAATAGATTTGTTTGGACCAATACACAATTTTCTTTTAGTTTTTTTGAGATCGGGTCTTATATTAGGAGGTTTGGGAGTGATATTACTTACCAATCTAATTTATTTGACCTTTTCATTTAGTTTAGTTCTTATTTATATATCCTTATCTTATATTCTCTCAAATTTAAACAGCATGATACTATACAATCAAATTGATTTTTTAGTAAGTAGTATATATCTTAGGATAAATTATGTTTAATTAAAACGTTGGATATTAAGAGTGTTAGTATTATTTGAACCATTAAGATAGTTACTCATATCTCTACTAAGTAAAGGGGTATATTATATATATTTTTTATTAAGAACAACGCATAAAAAATAAGATTTTTGTTGTTCAATGGGAACATGAGAATTAGAATGTAGGAAAACTAAATAAAAGAAAAGAGAAATAAATTTTTTTTACCCTTATAAAATGCTGGGCAGAAATAGAGAGTAGTAGTAATCAGAAGATTTTGTAGTGAAATTGTTGAAAATTACTGATAAATTATACGTCAAGATGATAGGTTAACAAATAGGTTCATGAAAAAATTACCCAAACTTTGGGAATTTATTTGAAATTTATCCCCTAACATGAGGACACAAATCATTCCTTCAACGGAAATAACTCAATATCACAAATATAAGTCAATCATTCAGAGGATATAACGCACTCCCTCCGGAGATATAATCTAATCCTTCAAAGAATATAAGCAGACCTTTCACCACACTCCATCATCCTTTTTGGGATCTTTATAGTTAGTGGTTACAGTTAACGTTTAGAGGATCCAGATCCAAGACATTATACTTCTTGGATTCATATGAAGGTTCTCACCACGTTAATTTATAACTTGTCTTAGGCCTAAAAAAGAATATATTGATATACTACCTAACCAAAAAGAAAAAACCCAAGATAGCCAATGGGTCATATGGCCCAAAACCTCAACAAGTACAAATAAAGCAATTCGACTCTAACATAAAACAGGCACTGGACCTAATAGATGGTATTAGTGAAGGATTAAGATAAGCTCATATGCAATCATTGGTCTAAGACTTTGAACACAGCTACTGAGAAAGGATTTCCAAGCAAAGGTAAGACCTATATTTTTACACTCTCGTTGTCTTCCTTACCTTCAAAATAAAAATAAAAATCCATCAAACCATTATTAACTTATGCATTGAAGAGTATCAATGGCACACATTTTGGCGCCCCATAGTTGACCTTTCGTTTTGCAAGTTACGCCCATTTGGCCCATTTTTCCCTCAGTCCAATATTGTCCTAAAGCGGTTGGAACAATCATTTATTAAAGTCAATATTCAACTGGTTTAAAATTTTAAAAAAACTTTTTTACATTAATAACATAAAATGTAATTACAAAAATAGGTAAGTTGCAAATTATTTATGAGAATAGTATATTTTAAACAATATTCTTACGTGTCGTTAATGTGTCAAGCGACACTAACTCAAAAAGCACCCTCATTATGAGCGAATCCTTCCAGATGAGAAAAAAAAATCATTCCAGATGAGAAAAAAAATTAAGTGATGTCGCCACTTTGTCAGGTGAGACAGCAAATTAAAAACCGTATTATTTGCATTTTCTTAAAATACTAAAGAAATACTAAAAAATATTATTTTTTAACTGGTGTCACCTGACACATTGGAGGCACAGATTGGCATGTGTAAGGGTGTGTGTCGATCAATCACATCAACAGCAGTGGTGCTGCTTAATAGGGTGGCGACACCAAATTAGTATTTTAAACCTTGCTTCCCTAACAAAAAGAAAAAAATACAAATCTTTCATTGTTTTTTAGTTCTGAAACAAATCGAGAGAAAAAAAATGATTTGTTAAAGTTAAACGGGAGAAATCTTATGTTTAAAGCAGTGGAAAAAAGTCTCAAACTTGGGTCCTGACAGCTATTAAAAATCAAGATTGAAGATCGAGAATATTTGTTTTTCATTTTAAAAATTAAGTTTGAGTTGGTAATGTTAGTTAGTTTTTATTTATTTTTTTTTTTCATGTAATTTCATTTTATTTTGCTATTATGTATAATTATGTGACCATATATTGATAATAATTTCTAGTATGACACGCAAATTATTTTGTTGGATACAAATTTTTTTATTGCTTTAATATGGTATGAATGGTTTTAATAGCAACTAATATTTATTTTTTTTATTTTTAATATATTTTAAAGGTTTAGTATAAGAGATGAATAATCAATTCTTTGTTTATGTCCATTTAGATGGGGTAATTTACCATACAGAAGTTGGTAACAAAAGTGTAAAACTTGATGAAATCAAACAAAAGATTGGTGTAAAAATCACTCGACATTGTGGGAAGAAGGTTTTTGGATTATTCTACAAATTTCTAGTTTAGTCAAATCCATGCTGTAGAAAGCCCAATTTTCTCGGGGCCCAAATCAACTCCAAAAAACAAAATAAAAGCCAAACAAAAAATAATAATAAAGTATCCACAGTCCAAAATAATTAAAACAGTTCAAAATTACAACCTAAATTTCTAATAGCCCAATATGGCCCAAAACAAAATTAACCTTATCTCAAACTAAACCCTAAAACAAAAATAAACAAAAACAAAACCCTAACTGTTGGCTAGCCGCCACCGTACCCCCCGCTGCTTCCCCTCAGGCCTCCAAGTCACCTCCGTAGCCCGCTCCACGTCCCCATTCGTACCTGCAGAAACAGACAACAAGAACAACAACAAAGAAAACAATAAAAGAAAAACCTTGTATTTTTTTCTTTTTGATTATTTTTTCTTTCGACTATAAAGCTCAACAAGAATCAATGTATGGGGGGTCCTTCCTTCGGTTTTTTACACACACATATACAGAGAAAAAATTGAAATACAAAACAAAAGCACTCAGAGAGATTTTTTAAAGGTCGTTTTTTATCCTATTTCTTTATTTTTTAGTTCGTTTATTCCATTTTTTAAAAAGAAAAAAAAAAGGAAAGCCGAGACTTTACCTTGTGTGCGCTGCCGTGAGAGGTCGAGGTTCGTCATTTTTGATGAAAAATAACGTTTTTTGGGTTCGGGAAGTCGAAAAACCCAAAAAAATGGGCATTTTGGTTTTCAGTCATCGAGGACGGCGGCTCAGTCGCCCACGACCGGCAGCCGCCACGGTGGTTTGGCGACCGGACCTAGGCCGGAGCTTGGATGAGAGGAGAGGGTGAGAGAGTTTGAGAGCTCTCAGAATTTTTTTTTAAATGAAAGAAGAATTTTTTTTTTTGAAATTTTTTAGTTTATATAGCAACACTAAACGGTGTCATTTTGGTGTTCAAATTTAGACACCAAAATGACGTCGTTTTGCCTTCAACCTGCGCCTTGACCCGACCCGCTTAGGGGATCCGCGCGTTTTTGACTTTTGGGCTATTGGTGCGATCAACCCTTTCGCTTTTGCGGCGCGCTACAATCTGGTCATGTAACCCTTTTTTATTTTTACAAATTTGGCCCTTCAATTTTGTTTCATTTTAATTTAGTCCGTCGCCTTGCCAGATGAAACGCCTCGCATAAGGGCTAGGATTAATTTCATATTCAGTCCCTATAGGTTTTCGCGCCTTATACTTTAGTCCTTATTTGCTTATTTTATTGCAATTTTTACTGTTAATTTCATCTTTGTTATAATTTAGTCCTTGGCTCATTTAATTCAAATTTTTATGAAAGATTTTATTTAATTGTGTACTCGTTCATTTACTATTCTTTTATTCGATTCTTTTATATTTTAAATTTAATGTTATTTACTTGTTTTATTTATTTATTCATTTATTTTTTTATGTTATTTATTCATTTATTGTTCATATTATTTATTTATTACTCCTACTTTTAAAAATCTAAACTTAACATTATGTATATCTATTTTACTTATTTATTTATCATTCTATACTTTTTATATACATATTAAAGCTTGTAAAGTTAATATTTTCTTTATAAATATTTGTTGATTCGTGTATTTTCTTACTATTAATATTCACTTATTTATTTATTTTGTTTATTTAATATTTCCTTTATTTCATCTTTTACAATTGGTTTTTTATATTTTCTTTTATTTTGCCTTTGTGTTTATTTATTTTAATTGTTTTCTATTTTTAATGTATTTTAAAATTTAGATTCCATTATTATTATTATTATTATTATTATTATTATTATTATTATTATTATTATTATTATTATTATTATTATTATTATACTTTTTTTTTGTATTTACTTATTTGTTTTATTATCATAGTACTAAATTAATTAGTTTTGCAATATTATTGCTATTATTATTCTTTTATATATTTATTTACTTAAAATTTTATATATAAATATATATATATATATATCTTATTTTATCATTTATCTATTTATATCATTTGATATAGTTTTAAAACTATTTTATTTTTCTTTAAATTTAGTCCTTTATTTTCATTATTTCACAAACTACTTTCTTCAATATCTTTTATATATTTATTTATTTATTTATTCATTTGTCCTATTTTGTTTCAAAATTATTTTTTTTCTTGATTGATGCCTATTTTATCGTTATAGTTATTATTTATTTTATTATTCATTTATTTTTAACTAATTGTTAATCTTGGTGTTAAATTGATGTATATTACATGATTATTATCATTATATACTATGAATCGTTTATTAGTACACTCATATTGTTGTCATTCGTTAGCATAATATTTTATTCACATACCTCTTTTAAATATTATATCAAATTTCACCCAGATTCATAAAAAAAAGGAATTTTTTTTTTAAATAACAAGCATTGTCCGGTATTTGGGAGATTCGAGAAAACGTACCCTAACTTACGGGGTTTCGATTTTCTCGTTGAACCTAAATAACCAAATATCCTTTTAAATTTTAAAATATATGGATTTTAAATAAAAATAAAGGTAATATTCTGCATTTAGAAACTCAAGAAGGTCGTGCCCTAACTTACGGGGTTTCGATTTTCCTCGTTGGATCTAAACAACCGAATATCCTTTTAAAAATCAAAATACGAATTTTGAAATAAAACAATTAAAAGGCAAGCTTATTTTCAAGGGTTCAAATGCATTGTCCTAACTTACGAGATGTGACATTTTGACATCTCGAGACAAGAGGGCCTTTAATGCTCGTTTCAATTTATTCAAGCATTTCTTTTTAATCAATATTAATAAAAAAAGGATCGTATTTTAAATTCTTTTCGAGTTTTCAACTTTTCGACGTTTAGACATTAATTAATCAATTAGGTACTAATTTTGGGCGTTACGAGGGTGCTAATCCTTCTACATACGTAACCGATCCCAAACTCGTTTTCTCAAATTTCGTAGACCAAAATTGTTATTTTAGTAAATCAAAACGTTTTATCAAAACGACCAAATTACGAGGTGATCTGATCACACCTCATAAAAGAATTGGTGGCGACTCCCATTTTTCGCTTTCTTAAAATAAAAGTCGACCCCGTTTTCAAAAAAATGGTTTCGACACATGCAAAATAAGGAGATGTGACAAGGATGATGACGTGGAGACTATGATCGCATTGTATTACTCGCATGGTAACGTTGAACCAATTGTGTTGTTCATTGAGTTAGCGGATGTTGAGTCGTTACAAATTATCACTCCATTAAATCAACAATATGGAGTTCATGACTCGTATATAGAGGTTCCGATAGTGTCTGTGGGTGAACGACCTTCTCTACATGAGTTTGACTTTGATATGAGTATTAGGTGGGTAGAACCATGTGATTATGGAGTAACATTGACATCAGGCAGTAATCCACACAGTGCTTCTATTCTGTATAATAACACAGGGCTATGTAGAGTGTCCAAAGGTTGGTCGCAAGCAAAAAGGATTGAAAATTACATGGACTTGAGGGAGAAGGGTGAACCAAAATGTTATGATCTATGCAGAACAGTTGGTTACAATCGAAACAAGTGCCTGCACACTACAGAAAAATAGATTTTTAGCAGCGTTTTTTTGGACCTATAGCGGCGCTTTTACAAATGCAGCAAAAAACGCAGCTAAAGACAACACCGCTAATATTTTGTGGCGTTTATGAAAAAAAACGCCGCTAAAGATCATGACCTTTAGCGGCGCTTTCCCAAAAACGCCACTAAAAGACACGACCTTTAGTGGCGCTTTTCCCACAAACGCCACTAAAAATCATGACCTTTTAAAAAATTATTTTATTTTAATTAAATAATATTTATTTCTATGTTAAATATATGTTTAATTTTTGAAATTTGAAATTTAAGCTATATACTTTTAAGGATAAATAAAAAATATTAATTAAATTAAATTTTCCATTAAAATTTAAACTTCAAAACTAAATATAAAAATTAATGAATTTAAATTTAATACATAAACATTGATTCAATATGTAATTTAATACATAAAAAGTAACACACGCAGACACACAAAGTATTATAATTTCTAAAACAAAATTCATCCTCGTGAGAAAAGAATGCCAATTCATCGTCACCTCTAATTAATCAAAAGAAAAAGAAACAATATACAACAGAGGGCTGGTTCAAGCTTAGATGAAGCCAAAGTATTGCAATGCCTGCATATAACTTAGAGAAGTCCTTTGATGCTTTCAATTCAACCACCAGAGAATCCAAAACACCGGAACAGAAAGCCAAAGTATGCACCTGTAAGCCAAAGCAGGCCAATAAGGAAATCAATTATACGACCCTCAAAGCCACATATGTCAAAGCACATTATCTGATCTCTTTGAATTATGATATGGAAAGATAAATTTTTA
The DNA here is from genome assembly GCA_025698465.1 of Gossypium longicalyx. Lineage (NCBI taxonomy): Eukaryota > Viridiplantae > Streptophyta > Magnoliopsida > Malvales > Malvaceae > Gossypium > Gossypium longicalyx. The sequence continues at coordinate 44,577,325 of CM046999.1, forward strand.
ATAATGCCACCATAATGTAAGAATTAGAATTTGTTTCGGCAAAAGTCATTGATCATGTTATTAATCATGTGCCTTTGTATGTACAGGCGTTGCATCTAAAACCTACATAGTTTAAATAAAAAATATCACCAAATCTATGGCCTATCCTCAAACAATCTATTATTTAGATATGTAAACAAGTCAAACAGAAAGCAGCTCATGGCAAAGCATTTTCCTGATCCACTATGTTGTTTTTATCTTTATTTCTTCCCTGAGTTCAACTTTAAACCTCAAAATATCTAAATATATTGATGCTTAGAATGCTTAATATTGCAGACAACCAACACAATAGTCTAATACTGGTTTATCTACTATGAAAAAAATACTAAATTATAAGTTATATAGAGAACAATTTCAATTTTTTTCACTTCAGAAAGCACCGAAAGAGTTGAACAACCTGCCTAAATTTCATCTGTTAAGGTGGAAAACCTCAGTTACACAAAAGCCTCTCTCAGCCTTTTTGAAATAAATAACCAGCAGCTACTATGAATCTTATAGCAAAAATATATATAAGAACAAGTATCTTACCTCTGCAACAAAAGGCCATAATTTGCTCAATTGCTTGTTCAACCATTTTGCCTAAAAGGACAACATAGTGTAAGACAGTAAGCAACTACACTGCATAAAATCTTAACACCAAAATGGAAACACCTTTTTCTATACCTAACACATGCAAATGTATCTAGTCTTTGAGATGCATATTTTATGCCTTGTCGCATAATGCTCTGACCCAAACAAGATAACACGAAAACAGAGTTACAACCAATTATAACCCAGATGAAACAGGGAAGAAAAACGAGGACTTCTATTGATCAACCTGAGAACAAAACAATACAAGTAAAACGTAGAAAAGTCTTACAGCGAACACATAAAAGTTCTCATGCAAATACACCAAGTTCTTTCGAAATCAACTACATCAAATAAATCAAAAAAATATATAAATGTTTTAAATGGAAGAGAGAAAAAAGCTGATTTTTTTTTCATTAATTATAACTAAAAGTTCACACGGCGATAGAAACTGATGCTATTGGAATAATATCTTAAAACAAATTCAATTCAAAATCGTTTTGGTATTCATTTCGCAGCCAAATATAGCCTAATCTCTTAAAATAATTATACAATTAAATTAAGTGCTCAAAATTTCCATACTTTCTTGAGAAACAAACAGATCGTGAAAAAAAAAATTACCTGCTGCTTCGAAAGTGGCTTACAGAAGTACACAATTATTGTATCATTATATTTAAAGGAAAGAGTTATGTTCAATAGTGAGATCAGCAGGCAAAAACAACCACTTGAAACCTTTATTGTTTAAGAAAAAAAATCAATGATATTTTGTTGAAAGAGATAAAATTGGAGAGTTTTTTCTATTCTTTTCTTTGTTTTTTCCCTGCTTGTCTTTGGGAAAAGGGGAGGGGAGTAGTTAGTATCTGCACAACTCTTACACTAGAATCAATTATAGAATTCTTCAAAAGTGAATCCCTTTCAAATTTTAAAAGCTTAAACATTGTAATTAATTGAACAGATCCTAGTAACCTAACACCTGCTTAAGAAATGATTCCAAAATGGTATTTGTAACCAAGACATGGACAAGTTCTCTCCATGTTCCTAGTTCCAGTCTAATCAGTATTGTCTCCAAGCTTTGTGTTGACCAAAAATATTGAAAATAAGGCAACTTAAGTTATAATTGTGGGGAATGAAGATACAATAGTTATGTGGAAGATAAAATCATAAAACCCATGCTTTGGCAAAATAATAATGTGAAGTTGGAAAAGCACCCTTATCATGTACTTGAAAATGAAGAATAGTTCATTGCTTTCCCTGACAACCTCCTTTAACTTTACAATATTAGGGTGATTTAGTTTACGAAGGGCCTGCAGATAATAATTCACTAATTTTGTCAAAGAAAATGTGAAAAGCTTACCTTAACTTCTCTTAGATGAGAGTACACAATAAATGGTACACGCTCTTAAGATTAAGGCTTATGTAAAAAGCAAAGGACTGTTAACATTCAAAGAAATATTACAGCTTACCTTAACTTCTCTTAGATTTATACACTCTTCCCAAAAGTAGAACTTTCTTTTCATTTTCTTAACAGCAACCTAGATTGAAAACATTTACAAAAAGCATGAGGAGCAACAACTCAAGGAAGTTCCACGTTCAGTAAATTCACTATTATCATGAGAAATATAATAGAGTATAAATAGGAAAAAAAATTTCAAGACAGCCACCTACAATAGACTGAGTTAAGTTTTTCCAACCCAACGTCTTTTTCATTACCATTGAGCTGTTAATGAACCCCATTGAGGTAAGAAACACCAGAATCATTTTCCAAAGTGAACATTTCAGCTCCTAAGTTTTCTAATATTGTTCATATTATACGTTATATATGTGTGTATACACATATACATCTACATATATATGCTCCAATTTTCTACTAAAAGACTCAGTTGGTGTTCGTATATGCTCTAACATATATTGAAACAAATGGTGTGGTTTCAACAAATTGTTGTATTAAAAAAAGAAGGGATAGGAGTAGCAACAAGATTATCATACCTACTTGCTAAAGCATCAATTTCATCAATGAATATAAGTGATGGTTTATTTACCTGCAAAAGATAAGAATTTCTCAACAAATTACACAAAGTACATAGCACAACCAAGTATCTGTAAATAAAATAAAATGAATCTGTACTTATAACATAAAAAAAAATAACACAGAAAATACAGCAAGCTGATTTATAGGTGGCCCAACCATCTGCAACATTTTATTTAAGAACAGGAAAAGAACAACAAGAAATTTCATCAATCATGAAACTTTTAACACAAAAAAGAATCAATTAACGAGAAATTTCAGTACTTGCAAAAATATCATCAGTATACGAGTTTACCTTTCAGCACAATAAAACACATATGCAAGTCAAAGATATAATTATTAAGTCCCTCAAAAAGCATGCAATGGAGTTATACACCTGCGTAAGATGTGTAAGATATCTTAATTGATTAATTACCTTTCAGTTGGCACTTTATCATCAGCAGATAGACAATTTCCAGGCTTCTCATTTGGGAACTTGGCTGCAGAATGGGCCTTTCTAGACTTCTCACTTGGAAACTTGACTGAAGAATGGGCAGGACAAAGCACAAGAAGTCCTCTTATAAGAGAGGAAAAAATTTGTAAGCAAAAAATTGAAATTGCAAAGCATACAAAAGGAAAAGCAGAACATCAAAGAATCAAAGCATATCTCATATAAAATATGGTACAACAGAATTACATAGTCCCATCGACATTTTGGAATCTCTTTTGCACAAGGGAAATAATAGCTTCTGCGGTAAGACTTCACATAACAGCCAAGTGCAGCACCCTTTAGTCCACATCTGCTGCACTTCAGCTTTGCACCCATTACCAGTTCTGGTTTAAGGTTCTTAACATTGTCACCAACAAAATACACTTGAGGTGCCCTGCATTTGAAGACAATATAAGTATATTTCTAGCAGCAAGAAAGCTACAACAAAAAGAAAAGGCTAACCGTGTCAAAATAAAACATTACCATAATATATAAACAACTTACACTGAAAATACCATCTTCCCCAGCAAAAACATAAACACAAAACACAAAGTGGCAACTGAAAAATCCATTTTTCATTATGTTACTCGGACTTCTTTAAGTATTAGTATCAGACAATTGTGCTCAAACATATATATATATATATATATATATAATCCTTTAAAGACTCTCTAGATACCAATTTGAAACAATCTTGTTGGACCAGTTGGATTTAAAAGGTCTACTGGCCAGACAGCCTAGAGATGAACTAAGAGCATGGATCCTACATTGCTTGGATTCTTCAATCCATGAGGACGTAACCTTTAAGGATCCTCTAAATACAAAAAAGAAATACTTAGAAAATTTTAACTAAATCCGTGTTGGATAATATACTTAGTACTTGTCGCTTACACTCGAATCCAAATAGCATAGATTCTAAAAGATACTACAAGGACTGATGGAGAGACTCACAGTGGTGTTATCTTGCATCCAAACTCATAAAAATATGGAGATCGAGATTTAAGCTCCATACAAGCAGCATCAGCTTGGATTTCCAGCCGTGTTCTAGACATATTAAAAATATACATTTAGAAAACATCATTAGCATAAAGACAACTTTGCAAGCACATAAATCAACACAATAAAAAAATAGATGTTGGACTATCAAATAATTAATCATCATCCTCCCGTTGCAGATAGACAGACTTATGTGAGAATTTATAACTATTTAGTGTTTACTGCTTCAAATAAATCCAAACAATGTTCGTTGAGAAATAAAATCAAACACCTACTGGGTACTACCAAGCCAAATTCAACATACGGAACACCTTCGGATGATAAAGCATTGAAAGGCTTATGGGTGTTTAAAAGCCAGTCGTTAAGATCCATGATTCTTTCGTCTCCCAATATAGTTCTTTTTGGACACCACCCACATACCTTTAAGCTTTGTCACTTTCCCTAATTCGATTCAAAACAAAGTAAGAGAGTCCTTTTACCTACTAATTGAGCTAAATTTATATTAACAAACGAGGAAGACCTTGCAACAGAAGGAGCTGAATACCTTTCTACGACTTTCCTTTCCCTTGTAGGCCTATCACTACTAGGCGTCACTGGCTCTTTCTTCTCAGTCGAATCTCGACCAGATTTCCTAGAACTCCTCTTTCTACTACTACCTTTGACCTTTTTAGTCCCTTCATCTTCACACTCTTCTTCTTCCTCCTCCCCCGTCTTCTCTTTTATTTGGGGAAAAAGAAATAATTTGGGGGATTTGGTTAACGAGCGGGTAACCAAAAATAGTGAGTGGGATTTTGCCTTTTTTTAATAAAAAATAATAGGCTTTTGCGGCTTTTTTTAAAAAACGCATGTAATTCATTGATTTATTGCGGCGTTTCCGCTAAAAATATCACTATAGTTTAACTTTTTGCGGCGTTTTACTTAAAAAAGTCACTATTGCTCAATTTTAATTTTTTTTATTTTTAACATATTTTTTTTTCACAATTTTTGTGTTGAGATTATCATTTTTTGGAATTTTTTTTAAATTTTGAATATTAAACTTTTTAACTGAAATATGGACTAAAATTTTAAATATTAAAATTTTAAGTTTTTTAGTTTTGATTTAATCATAGACATTTAAAAAATATACTTATGTATTTTTATATTGAATAAATATAAATATTTATGCATGCAATATATAAATATAAAATGATGTTATATCAATAATTATGTTAATAATTTACAAGAACTAGATCAAATTAAAGTTCATATATACAATTGCACTCTGATCCCCATATTTGTCCCTAAACACTAAAAATTAAACCCTGGTTCCCAAACACCAAACCTTAAATCCTAGATCATAAACCCTAAATCATAAAAAATAAACCTACACCTTAAACCCTAACTATATATAGTTACCTATCCATATCAATCTGTTACATTTATTTATTTATTTATCAATATTTTTTTTCTTAATCTAATATTTAAATATATATGAAATGGTTTAGATTAAATATTTTTAAATATAAAAGCATTAATTGATTGTATAAAATTTTATCATGTAACAAATCTCAAGTAAACCTTAAATCTTAAACCATTTAATATATATAAAGTTTATCTATTATCTCTTAAATAATTTAAACTATAATCATAATTTTCATATATTAAAATTAATATTATCTCTTTTACAATTATATAAGAAATTATTTAATATATAAATTAAAAAACACTAATTAATATAAACCCTAAACTCATATCCCCTAACCCCTAACCCGTATCCCTATAAACCCTAAATCATAAAACATAAAACGTAAACCATAAACCCTAAACCCCTGACCATTGACCCCCAACCCTTAAATCATAAACCATAAACCATAATCCCTAAACCCATAATCCATAAATCTTAAAATAGTAACTCTTAAAGCTTAAACCCTAAACCATACACCCTATACCATAAACCCTAAACTATAATGATAATTAATTCAATATTTTAAAATTAATACTACCTCTTTTATAATTATATAAGAAATTATTTAACATATAAATTAAAAAACAAATAGTCATATACCAAAAATCTTTAAAATTATTTTAAATAATAGTATTTTAATTTTTTTCATTTTTTGTGGCGTTTTTCAAAAAGCGCCGCTAAAGCCACTAAAAGCTTAATACAAAACGACGACGTTTTGCAAAATTCTTTTGCTGTGTGTTTTGAAAAACACCGCTAAAGGTGTACATATAGCGGCGTTTTTAAAAAAGCGCCGCTAAAGGTATACCCATAGCGGCGTTTTTAAAAAAGAGCCGCTAAAGCCACTAAAAGCTCAATACAAAACGACGGCGTTTTGTAAAATTCTTTTACGGCGTTTTTCAAAAAACGCCACTAAAGGTGTACATATAGCGGCGTTTTTAAAAAAGCGCCGCTAAAGGTGTACCTATAGCGCGTTTCTTAAAAAACGCTGCTAAAGCCACTAAAAGCTCAATACAAAACGACGCGTTTTGCAAAATTCTTTTGCGGCGTTTTAAAAAAAAACGCCGCTAAATGTGTACATATAGCGGCGTTTTTAAAAAGGCGCCGCTAAAGCCGCTGAAGCTCAATTAAAATGACGGCGTTGAGCATAAGTTTTGCGGCGTTTTTTTAAAAAGAGCCGCTAAATGTGAACTTATAACGACGCTTTTAGCTTTTTAAAAAGCGCAGCTAATGCTTGTTTTTAGCGGCGTTTTTTAAGAAGCGCGGCTAATGCTCATTCTTTAGTGGCGTTTTCCATACAAACGCTGCTAAAAACCTGTTTTGCTGTAGTGGCATCAAGAATTTCATCTTGGACAGTCGTTGCAATCGATGCAAACATAAGTCAATGTACCTGAAGTTCAAATATATTTTAAATATTATTTGTTGTATTTTATTAACGAAAAATGTGTTACTATTTACCCAAAATAGGTTAACCTTTTCAATTCTACATGTCGAAACCATTTTTTTGAAAACGGGAAATCGACTTTTGAAAACGAAAAGTTGGGAGTCGCCACCAATCGTTTTTAATAGGGTGTGATTGGATCACTTCAAAACACGGCTGTTTTTAATAAATAAATAAATTTTCCAAAACGATGATTTTGGCCTGCGAAAATAGAAAACCCGTTGAGAGTCGATTCGTCATTTAGAAGGATTAGCACCCTCGACACGCTCAAAATTGGTACTTGATCGATTATTTAGTGTCTTAATGTCGAAATTTAAAGATTTGGACAGAGTTCAAAATGCGATCCTCCTTTTATTGGCTTTTAAAACATTTAGGTAAGTCAAATGTGTATTAAAGACCATCTCACCTCAAGGTAAAACATTACATCCAGTACGTTAGGACACAATATTTTTGACCTTCAATTGTGAGCTTGCCTTTAAAACATGCGTTTTAGCCTTAAGATGATATTCGAATATTCAAAACAAACAAAGAAAGCGAAACCCAGTATGTTAGGGTACGATTCTTCGAATTCTTTAAATACCGAACATTGCCTTTATTTTGAAATTTTTTTAGAGTGAACTGGTAAGAGGATATTCGAATATCCAAGACAAACAAAGAAAGCGAAACCCAGTACGTTAGGGCACGATCCTTTGAATTCTTCAAATACTGAACATTGCCTCGTTTAAAGTTTAAATGAAATGTAATAAATAAATGAAATGTATTTTTTATAAAAAAACTTGATGACATAAGGAATAAAACATGGGGCAATGACATCTCATGAATAATCTGAAATAATAGGGAAATGCAAAGGAACAACTTAGAATACATGCAATAACAGCACATTATATATTATAGAAATACCACCATTTATCCAAGGGTCAATGCATAAGAAACCCATTTTAAAAGAAGTTTCAAATAAATCACCCAAATAAAATATAACAAGTTTTTTAAATAAAAAAATAATAGGAAAAAGAAAATTTGGAAATATAACTATATAAACTATAAGAAAATTTTAAATAGATAATAAATATAAGAATTAAAAAAAAATAGGGGGAGAAATAAAAGAAATAATATATCAAATAGCAATGTACAAATGAATTTTTAAAATAAATATTATAAAGTAAATAATTTGAATGAAAGCTTGAATTGTATCAAAAAAATTAGGAAAAAAAATATATGTAGCGTAAAAAAATAATAAATAAATAATATGCGTAAAAGATTAAAAGTAAATAATATACAAAGTAATATATACACAGAAAAGCTTAATATAAAAATACATATAGTAGTAATAATAATATATAAATGTATTTCATATAAACAGTAATACACATGAAAAAAATCACAAAAGTATGAAATCAAAATACTATGTTGACACATGATTATTCTAAAAAAATAACTGGAATTTAATTGAGAGGAAAAAACAAAATCCAAGGGATAATTTATAAGTAAAATAAATTATTAAAACAGAAGTTCGAGCTAAAATTAAATGCGCATAAATGTTCGAGGTCTAAAATTGAAAATGCCCCAAATCTTAAAATACTGCACTAAAAGGGGAGGGCCAAATTGAAATAGCGCGCAGGTTACAGGAGTAAATCTAAATAATTTAAGAAAACTTAAATATTGCCAAATTGAAGGCTAGGGCAAATGAGGGGACCAATTGCGCAAATTACCCAATTAAAGGTAAAATGCGCATGGTCCCAAACAAAACTCGCAGATCCACTTCCCCATGCCGCTTTGTTTCATTATTAATTAAAACCATATTTTATTTCCTTTGTTCATTAAAGAAAACCTTTTTTAAAAACTAAAAAAAAGTTAAAACACCACTTTCACTCATCTTTTCAAAATAGAGAAAGCTCTTAACCCCCCCTTTCATTTTATGATCCACACCCCAAACTCCAGCAGATCACCACCGCCGGCTCCATCAGCGACCAACATGCATGGCGACCGGGGCTCCTTTCCCAGGCGAAGAAAGGTACCTCCTTCGTTTTATACTTCCCGAAATATGTATATATATATAAAAGATTCCAAAGTAAAATAAATAGAGTAAATAAAAGAAAATACAACCTTAGAAAATCTCCCTTGATCTCTTTGTATTTCCTGAAGTGCTCTCTACTATATGTAGTACAACTGTTCGTTTTTTCTCCCCCCATACAAAACCGTATACTGGCTTTTATAGCAAATATTTACAACTCATTTTACACATTTTCAGGTACGCGATTGAGCACGTCTCTGACGTGGCGGGGTGGAGTGGTACACGGTGCGGAGGTTCGCGCGTTGTACATAACCTGGGGACTGTTTCGGTTGCAAACAACAACTCCTTTGCTTGCTGAAATTTGTTCATGCCTTGGGCCTTTAAGTTTGGGTTTGTTTTTTTATTTATATGTGTGGGCCTGGGCATAAATTGGGCTCAACAGCTGCCCCTCTTTGCTCGTTGTCATGTAATGGGAGCGAAGCAAAGATTACAAAGGCCAATTTTGCCCGGTCCTGTCAGATCTTGGCTTCTTTGTGTAACCTTATCGCAACCCACTGCATCCTATTACTTCCAAATGTCTTATAGCTATTTCATGAAGATACGATTTGTTGGAACTTTATCTGCTCCACTCTTACTCAACGAAGATAAGATCTGTAATTTTAGCCTGTTGCCTACTGCTTAAGGGGTTAAGACGAGTTTTCGACCTGCTCTACCACTGCTCGGCGAGCCCAAATCTGTAAACTTTAGCCTGTTACTCTACTGCTTAGTGAAGATAAGGCTGATGATTGGAATCTGCTCCATCGCCGGTACGTGGAGATAAGATTCATCAAAATTCGATCTGCTTCACTCCTGCTCAGTGAAGATAAGATCTGGTAATTAGAATCTGCTCCATTGCCGCTACATGGAGATAAGATTCATCAAAATTCGATCTGCTTCATTCCTGCTCAGTGAAGATAAGATCTGGTATTTAGCCTGCTCCACTCTTGCTCAGTGAAGATAAGGCTGATGATTGGAATCTGCTCCATTTCCGCTACATGGAGATAAGATTCATCAAAATTCGATCTGCTTCACTCCTGTTCAGTGAAGATAAGATCTGATATTTAGCCTGCTCCACTCCTGCTCAGTGAAGATAAGGCTGATGATTGGAATCTGCTCCATCGCCGGTACGTGGAGATAAGATTCATCAAAATTCGATCTGCTTCACTCCTGCTCAGTGAAGGTAAGATCTTGTATTTAGCCTGCTCCACTCCTGCTCAGTGAAGATAAGGCTGATGGCTGAAATCTGCTCCACTCCTGCTCAGTGAAGATAAGACTCGCCAAAATTTGATCTGCTTCACTCCTGCTCAGTGAAGATAAGATCGGGTATGTTTAGCCTGCTTCACTCCTGCTTAGTGAAGATAAGGCTGATGATATTTGTCTTTTTAATCAATCCTGCTACATTGTCTACTGGGGAATCTATCTGTAGAAGAGGGATATGCTTATGCTAGATGATTAGGATGCCATGATTAATATGAATCAAATGCTCCTAACTACATGTATTATGGATGTTAAATGCACAAAATGCAAAATGTCATGGGAATGATCCATTTTTACTTTTTGGGTTGTCATCGCTCGTTGTTTACTAAGGTAACATCCCTGCCCTATGCCTTCTTGTTCAACTCGATAGAAGCGGACTTGGAGATGGGGTTAATTCCTTATTTCTCACACGTTTCTAGCCCCTTTAAGTTCGGCAAGTTCTAAATAATTGTCCTGTTTCAGGTTCTTGTATTTTTAGAAACCTTTCAGAGTAATATGCAAAAACCTTCTTTTGAAAGCATTATTAGTTCATTAATCATTATTTCAATAAAAATACTCGAAAAAGATTATAATGATCGGTAGAATTGAAAATTATTCAAGTCAAAATTTGCGAAAGATGTATCTATAAAGAAAGCAGACATTGTTTGAGATATAAAAACGGATAAAAAAGGAACAAAATAGGTGCCCCAGATTTCGCAGTTTGAGCCTCCCTATACGAACTCCTCGAGAACCCTTTTAAACCTGGCACGCGTTCAAGGGATCTATAGCATTTTGTTGATGCCCCAAGATGTAGCTTATCTCCTCTTTGTCAATTCAAGTGTAGTGAGATTGTCGCTTGCCCCAGTTTGGATCGAAATTTGAATTGCCCTTTGCGGGTTTTCAATTCAAAACCCCTTTGGTCTCAAGGTGCCATTTTACGGGTTTTCACCTTAGCCTCTCCTTTTTTTTTGCACTTTTTACGGGTTTTCACCTCAACTGCTTCAAGCAAAATATCTTTTGACAGAATCCGAATTTATCGGGTTAGGCAAGCTCTTGCCATCCATCTCTGCTAGTATCAATGCCCCTCCAGAGAAAGCCTTTTTTACCACATAGGGTCCTTCCCAATTTGGCATCCATTTCCCCCTGAAATCTTTTTGTATAGGGAGAATCTTTTTCAATACTAAGTCCCCCTCATGGAACACCCTGGGGAGAACTTTTTTGTTGTAGGCTCGCATCATTCTCCTCTGGTACATTTGACCATGACGAATAGCCTTCAGCCTCCTCTCTTCAATCAAGTTAGTTGATCGTAACGAGATTGGATCCATTCAGCTTCGTCTAACCTCAGCTCTGATAAAACTCAGAGAGAAGGGATTTCGACCTCAATGGGTAAAACTGCCTCCATCCCATAAACCAATGAGAAAAGGTGTTGCCCCAGTAGAAGTTCTGACAGATGTCCGATAAGCATAAAGGGGAAATAGGAGCTTTTCATGCCAATCTTTATAGGTCTCCGCCATCTTCCCCACAATCTTCTTGATATTCTTATTAGCTGCCTCAATCGCCCCATTCATTTTTGGGCGGTATGGTGATGAGTTGTGATGTTTAATGTTGAACTGACTGCAGACTTCTGCTATTGCGCTATTATTCAGATTCAACGCGTTGTCGGATACGATTCTTTCTGGCATACCATAACGACATATGATCTCCTTCTTCAGGAACTTACTGACCACCGACTTTGTGACATTGGCGTACGAAGCAGCCTCTACCCATTTGGTAAAGTAGTCAATGACCACAAAGATGAATCGATGCCCATTAGAAGCCTTCGGTGAAATCGGCCCAATAACGTCCATGCCCCACATTGAGAAAGGCCAAGAAGAAGTCATAACATGAAGGGGTGAAGGAGGCACATGGATCTTGTCTCCATAAATTTGACACTTATGGCACTTCTTAGCGTAATTGATGCAATCTCCTTCCATTGTAGACCAGTAATATCCGAATCTCATGATTTGTCGAGCCATTGTGAAACCATTGGCATGTGTCCCACAGACACCATCATGGACTTCCTCTAGAATTTTCTTTGCCTCAACAGCGTCAACACATCTTAACAACACCTGATCCTTTCTCTTCTTATATAGGACCTCACCATCTAGGACATAGTCACTGGCTAACCTCCTCAATGTCCTTTTATCATTTTCGGTTGCTTGATCTGGGTACGCATGACTCTTCACATATTGTAGGATATCATGATACCAAGGATGATCATCTCTCTCTTCCTCTTCATCGACATTACAGCAGTGAGCTGGAGCCTCACAAATACTCATCTGAATTGGCTTCATATCCTCTTGTTCATTTACTTTGATCATGAAAGCTAGTGTAGCAAAGGCGTCGGCCATCTGATTCTCGTCTCGCGGGAGGTAATGAAAGGTAATATCATCAAACTCTTCAATTAATTCCAGGATTAGCTTTCGGTAACTGATCAATTTGGGATATCTCGTTTCCCACTCGCCTTTAAGCTGATAAATTACCAATGCAGAATCTCCATACACTTCTAATACTTTGATTTCGAGGTCCATAGCTGCCTGAATTCCCATGATACATGCCTCGTATTCTGCCATATTGTTTGTGCAGTCAAAATCCAGTTTGCAAGTGAATGGATAATGATCTCCATTTGGGGATATCAGTACTACCCCAACTCCATTTCTAACGGCATTTGATGCTCCATCAAAATTTAATTTCCAAGAATGATATTCAGGCATGTCTCCTTCAGTGATTGCTACATACATTAGATCTTCATTGGGGAAGCTGAAATTCAAAGGTTCATAGTCCTCCAAAGCTCTTCTGGCTAGGAAGTCTGCTATTGCACTCCCCTTCACAGCTTTTTGGTTTACATAAACTATGTCAAATTCAGATAGCAGAATCTGCCATCGGGCCATCCTTCCATTTAAAGTGGTTGACTCCATCATGTATTTGAGAGTGTCTAGCTTTGAGATTAGCCAAGTTGTATGGTACAACATGTATTGCCTCAATCTTCGTGTTGTCCAAACCAAAGCACAACATAGCTTCTCAATTGGCGAATACCTCATTTCACACTCAGTGAATTTTTTACTGAGGTAATATATCGCTTTTTCTTTTCTCCCAGTCTCATCGTGTTGGCCGAGCACACACCCCATCGAATTATCAAATACTGTTAAGTACAGTATCAATGGTCTACCAGGGCATGGTGGTGCTAGCATTAGGGGACTGGACAAATATTGTTTAACCTTTTCAAAGGTTTTTTGGCATTCATCATCCCATACCCCAAGATTGTGCTTTTTAAGAAGACGAAATATGGGGTCACACTTCTCAGTCAGTTGCGAAATAAATCGTGCGATATAGTTTAGTCTTCCTAGAAAACCTCTGACTTCTTTCTGAGTTCGTGGCAGAGGCAGCTCCTGTATAGCCTTGACTTTATCAAGGTCGACTTCTATTCCCTTCTCACTGACTACGAAGCCGAGTAACTTTTTGGACCTAGCTCCGAAAGTGCATTTTGACGGATTGAGTTTTAATTGGAATTTTCTCAACCTCAGGGACAATTTCCTCAACACTCGCACATGCTCCTCTTTAGTTCGGGATTTTGCAATCATGTCGTCAACGTAGACCTCAATTTCCTTGTGCATCATGTCATGGAACAAGGTTACCATGGCTCTTTGGTATGTGGCTCTTGCATTTTTTAACCCGAAGGGCATCACCTTGTAGCAAAACGTTTCCTATAAAGTTATGAATGTGGTTTTTTCCATGTCCACAGGATGCATTTTGATCTGATTGTACCCGGAGAACCCATCCATGAAGAAGAACAGCGAATAACCTACCGTATTATCCACTAGAGTGTCTATGTGAGGCAATAGAAAGTTATCCTTTTGGCTGGCCTTATTTAAATCTCTGTAATCTACACACATCCACACCTTCCCATCTTTCTTAGGGACAGGGACGACGTTGGCCACCCACTCTGAGTAATTAACCACTTGTAAGAAGCCAGCATTAAACTGTTTTTTGACTTCTTCTTTTATTTTCATTGCTACATCGGGTCTCATCCTTTGGAGCTTCTGCTGAACTGACTTGCACTCCTTTTTTGTAGGGACACAGTGCACTGCGATATCGGTACTTAGACCAGGCATATCCTGGTATGACCATGCAAAGACGTCCTTGAATTCTTGCAACAGCTCAATGAGGTTTTGTCTTGTTTTCTCGTTAACGCAGGTGCCAATTTTAACTTCCTTCCCCTCTTCTAGGGCCACAATCTCAATAGTCTCTTTGTGTAGCAGGATCTGTTCCTCTTCTCGCTCCACCTTCCTTAACAAATCGAGAGATAAACCATAATCCTTGTCCTCTTCAAAATCCTGAAATCCCTCAAAGCACATGTCTCGCTCAAAAGGAGATTATGGGCTCGCATCAGCATTACTCATGACGTTGACATTCGGGGGCCTATTATGAGTATAAGAGAATACCCAAAGAAAATGAAATGAATAATTCATTTGTATGGTATGATTGTGTATGAAATGAAAAAGAAGAAAGAATAATTGCTCGAACCGATATATGAAAATACATTTTTTATTGAAAATAATAATGTTCGAACATGAGCCTGTTTCACAAAAGATTCTTATTGTCCCTAGGCTAGAAGACAACAAGTGGGTTTTGAATATTACTCTGTGTTAGCTCTAAAGATTACAGGAATTTCTTCCTCAGTCCAGTTATCCAAAACACTCCCAGGCTCATACGGGCAAATGCCTGATAAATTTCTTTCCATTGCTTCATCTTCAAACGTGGCGTTGATGTTCCAAATTCCCATCACATCCTTGACCATTCCTTCTTTTATCCTCACCTGTGCAGAATGAATAAACCCTCTAGATACAAATGTTTGGGAAATGTGGGGGAAGCTCATCGGTTCCCACCTGACTTCTGTCCCACTCAATCTCGCTCTCCGCTGTTCTTGTTTTCTTTCAAACTCCTTCTTCACTTGGCTTGTATCTGGCCTGAATCCTAAACCGAAGCGATCCCACTTGCCCCATAAGACTGGCACTCTAACTTGTCCACGGAGGTGCCTCCCGAGTCCTCTGCCAGGTAACGCCCCTTTCCCAACTGTCAGCTGCAGGCTCATTTTCGTAGCCCCTGATATCTTAGGTATCGGAATCCTGCTTCCTTTAGCTATAAACATTGCGTTTACAAACTCTAACGATCGAAATGAACATTCAGATGCTTCGTTGTCATTCTCTACGTAGGGTGCATCACTGGTAACTGACGCAATAATGTCCTCCTCCACATTTATTTTTATTAGCCGACCCTCAGTAACCAACTTTAGCTTCTGGTGCAGCGAGGATGGCACTGCCCCAGCTGAGTGAATCTAAGGTCTTCCTAATAGACAGTTATAGGAAGGCTTAATGTCCATCACGAGGAAATCTACCTCATACGTGTTTGGGCTAATCTGAAGAGGTACATCTATCCTTCCCATTACTTTCCTTTCTGTGCCATCAAATGCTCTTATTATGTTCTGACACGTCTTCATGTGGGAACTGTCTATAGGCAAACGGTTTAACGTAGCCCAAGGCAACACGTTCAATGCGGACCCATTATCAACTAGTACTCCGAGTAGCGTATACCCCTTGCAACGTGTAGTGACATGCAGAGCCTTAGTAGACCCTCTACCCCCTGGTGGTATCTCATCATCGCTGAAGGAGATAAAATTGTCAGCGCTTATGTTACCGACAAGACGGTCTAATTTGTTAACCGAAATGTCATCCGTAACATAAGTTTCGTTCAATACTTTCATCAATGTGTTGCGGTGGACCTCTGAATTTAACAGCAGAGCCAATACAGATATGCGATCGGTTGTTGGTGTAGTTGTTCCACAATACTATACTCGCTGTGTCTTAGGAATTTCAAAAACTCCTTGGCTTCATTTTCCATTACTGGTTCATTAACCAGTGGTTCTACTTCTTGCTTGAGCATGACGGGTTTCCCTTTTGGTGGTTCGACTTCTGTGTTTGGCGTGTCAATCGAACCCTCCTTCTCTAAAACTGCTATACTACAGTTATAATTCCAAGGCACCCTATGGCTATCTTTATAAGGGGAAGCTGTTGGTTTCTGGATTATAACTCTTGGTGTAACTCTTGCTTCTACTTCACTAATTCTGGGCTTCGAAATAATTATTACTAGACGGCTGGCTCTGCAGCCTTCTTCACTTGACTTTCCTCCTAGAGAGCATACATCCTCTTTTTTGACAGACTCGAGGAATTCCAATTCCTTATTATCCATTAGGCCCTGTACTAGGGCCCTAAACTCAATACAATTCTGGATCTCTTGATCTTTCTCATGATGGAACACACAGTAGTTTCGTGTATCATGGATTTTATCCCTCAACCTCTGCGGGACTAAACCTCTCTTCTGGATTTCCTTCCAAACTAGCTTCAATGGGGTTCTTACCTCCGCGATATTCAGCTTGACTTTCCTCCTCATATTCTTAATTATCGCGTTTACCCCTTTATCAGTGTGACTGGGCAACAGATTTCCTGTACCAGGTGTATCATCAAATTTTACAACACCTGCTTTGATAAGCCTTTCCACGCACCTTTTGAACGAGGTATAGTTTTCTATCGAGTGCCCCGTAATTCCTGCGTGGTATTCGCACTGAGCATTTGCGTCGTACCACTTAGGGTATGGGGGCTGCAACGGCTCTAAGTGGAAAGGAGCCACTACATGTGCATCAAACAGACTTTTGTACAACTCCCTATATGTCACTGGTATGGGAGTGAATTGAAACTTCTCTATATTCTGTCTCACGTTTGGCTCCCGCCTTGGTGAGGCCTGCTGGCCTGTGACTATCGCCCTTGACTGATTAAAAGTGGCAGGTTTTGCGTAGCCTGAGCTCACATTACCTATTTCATTCTCTCTTTTCTTTGGGGCTGACTTTCGTGTTCTCCCCCACTTCTATCTTACCCGATCTTATGGCATTTTCTATCATTTCGCTAGACATTACTATGTCTGTGAAACTCTTGGTTGCATTACCTAACATGTGAGTAATGAAAGGCGTCTTCAATGTATTGATGAAGAGCATGGTTGTTTCTTTTTCTAGCAACGGTGGTTGGACCTATGTAGTGACCTCTCTCCATCTCTAAGCATACTGCCGGAAGCTTTCACTTGGCTTCTTCTCTATATTCTGGAGTGTGATCCGATCAGGTGCTATATCCGTTATATGTCCATACTGCTTCATGAAGGCCTGAGCTAGGTCTTTTCATGACTTGACTTGGGTCCTACTCAATTGATTGTACCATTTCGTTGCAGCCCCACTCAAACTGTCCTGGAAACAATGGATCAACAGTTGATCATTGTTGACATACCCCGTCATCCTTCGATAAAACATCATAATGTGAGCCTCGGGGCAGCTGGTTCCGTTATATCTTTCAAACTCCGGTATTTTAAACTTCGGGGGAAGTACTAAGTCCTGGACCAGACTCAGTTCCTTTGCATCGATTCCGCAGTAATGATCAGTATTTTCTAACTCCTTGAACTTTTCCTCCAACCATTTGCATCGATCCTCAAATTGTTTTGGGACCTCAGCCTTTGCCTTTTCTACCTCTGCTGTGTTGTCAAAGTCAGGGACCTGGGAGTTTACCAGATTATCTCCAGGATTGGTACTTGATCCTGCTGGAAAGTTTACTGGTGCCGAGATACCAGTTTGATAAAGAGGTTGGACATTAACAAACACCCTTGGTGGTTGTGTTTGCATGTTCACTGGCGCAAAACTTGTAGGACAAGCGGAATCCTCATTGTCATTTCCCGTGTCCCCCATAGGGCCTTTTCCTTTGTCAGACCGTCCTTTAAATAGTTGTGTCAGCTGGCTTATCATGTTGTTTTGTGATTCCAGCATGTTTCTCTGGGACTCCAGCATTTGGTCTCTCATTTCCTGCTGGATCTTAGCCAGCTGCTCTTTCATCTGAACCTGCAGTTGCTCTTGCATCTCCTTTTGCATTTGCTCAAACCTCTGATCCATATCCTTTGTTTTCCTTCGTGTGTAGTACCGGTGTTTCAGGGTAACTAGATAAATGGACGCTAATTAATAGGGTTCTTTTGTGTGTATGATGTTATGCGATGCAATGTAATGCAAATGCATGCCATGAATGCAAAAAGGAGGCGTCGATTCAAATTCAATTTCATTTAGAAAACTTCACTAAAAAACAAAATCTTCTGCATAAAATGAATTACATATACGGTCTTGCCCTAACACCCAAAGCTTTTACTTTCCTAAGAAGGCAGGCTAACTCTTGCCCCCGATTTGACTCTAACTCATATTTAACTCCTAGCACATCTGCTTGGACTGCGAAAGTCTGTAAATGATCAGCCACCTCTCGTATCTGAGCTATAGCTTCGCCCATTAGGTAATCCCTATCTCGGACCTGATCCTGAGATCGGTGAAGTTGCTCTCTAAGTTGCTTATTATTTGCTTCCAATAATTCAATTTGATTCTCACAGTTCTGAAGTGTGGTCTCAAGTTCTTCTACTTTCCCCTTCAAATTCTCGATCTTACTTAGGCTAGCCCTTAATTCAATCACTGAGTTACGACTGACGATGTTCTTTGTAGTGCCGTTTCTAACTCTGCCACCCGAGCTCTTAACATCTGTTTTTCATTCTGGCTATCATCCAAACTCTTTTTACAAGTGACTTCTCAAGCTTGAGCATCATGGAACTTTTTCTCCCACCAATTAGCCCTAGCCTTTTCCTCTTGGATTTCTTGCTTCCACTGTTCAGACGTTTTACCCAAGCCAGCAGTTCTCATTGACTTATACAGCTGCTTGTAATCAGTCTTCAGACTATCCGAGTCCACCACACCCTCTCTCTTTCTCTTCTTCAAATTCTCAGCCTCGAATTTTTGAACATCAATATCCAGCTTTAAGTATACCTTTTCCTCCTCCAACTGCTCTATTTTTCTTTTTAACTCCGAGGTTTTCTTTTCGAAGTCTTGCTTTATGATTTCCAATTAGGAGGAGACCACTCATAGATATTCCTCTATCGGTCGAGCTTCTTCTAAATTTGGCCTCGGGATATTGTCATTAACCCTTCTACTCCACCATTTATTATATTCAGGAGTCACCATTGGATTCATAGCAACTCCCTTTATCCGGCAGGTTTGGTTCCAGGCATTATAAATCTCGCGACTCTTCTTCTTGGAGTTTTTTTCCCTATACGAGAACCCACTTTGAGCTAGCCCATGCGTCATCGGTATAAATTATCTCGATCTATATTGCCTCAATACAAGCAGAGGGGCGTATCCAACGGCTCCCCAAATCCCCAACAAAGGGACCCAATCATAACTCCCACATTGATAAAGAAGCTCATCGGAAACCATCCAAGGGGCTTTCCATTCGATATCCTCCTCTTGGAGATTTTGAAGTATCGCCATCCATTTTTCCTCTGTTATGTCATCTCTTCTCGACATGGTAACTATCTCTTTCAAAAGTGAGTAATCTCTGAGAAAAGGTCGGTAAGAGGCATTTTCTACCTTTTAAAAGTGGTTGTGGAACCATATTAACAAGAGTTGTGCACACCCAATAAATCTGCCTTCACCTGCCCTCCGACATGCACTCAAAGATCTGAAAATCTCAGCCAAGATTGCAGGAACAGGAGTGACTCCTTTTCCCAATTGGTCAAATAGATCGGCGACTGCTTCATCTACATGCCTTAAAGCCTTAGGAAAAATAACCAAACCATAAACGCTCAAGGCGAAGACATCAACTCTTTTCTTCATATCAGGGTGTGTCAAGATCAAATCTCTCAAATTTTCCCAAGGGATGCACTTTCCATTGCCTTTCTGCTGGACTCGAGTTGCAACCCACTGCTCACTTATCCCAGTGATATTCATCAACCTCTTTACAAAGGTTGGGGTGTTGATAGCTCTAGAATAAATCTTATCAACTTGAAACCTCGGACAACGAAGCAAGGCTGTATATTCCTCGACAGTAGGTGCTAGATCCACCTTTCCAAAAGTAAAACAACTGTAGGCGGAATTCCAAAATTGAGCCATGGCACGGGACAAATACCTATCTACCTTAACATCGAGGAGGTAAGGAATATCACCATAATTACAGTAGAGTAGCTGCTTCATCTCCTCATCCCAGTGACTCCATAATTCTTTCAACTCCTGAAGATCATTCTGAACCACACTAATACGGGTAAAGTTCCATAACTCTGACGTGTACTCCTTTGTCAAACTGTCACCTTTCTCTAATTGTGCATTCTCCAACCATCTTTGGACAAACGCGTTGTCTTTCACTTTATCAAGGAATTCGTTCTTCATGGAAAAACTTTCTATTAGTAACCGAACCGTATATCGACACCTCCTTTTATGATGAAAATGTTATGCAATCACTATTAAAGAAAGAAAAAACACAAGTCAGAACCATGCATAAGAAATCAAAGCAATCAAGAAATTATCAAACGCCTATTCGGGCAACCACTAAGGCTAGGTGTAATTCTACCTAAGGAGGGCTCCTACAGCTCACTATATGTGGTTTAGTTCTAGAGTAAAGGTACCTGAACCAGCAGATTCCTCGACCCTCGCCCATTATAGGTTCATGTGGATCAAGTTCGGTTCAGGGGAATACATTTCCTTATGCCTGTGCGGAGGTGAAAACCTCACGAAGACATAAGTACGGATGTATTCCGGAAGCGATCTCCTAGCCCATGCGGAGGTGAAAACCTCACGAAAGCATAGTTTCTCACCCCACTTAAAAGGTGCGACCACAACGGTCATGTAATATGATGCAAGAATATATCGAAAGACTCGACAAATTAAAGTAAAACCCACATGATAAAAACCGACAAAGACACAGAAAATGTAATGAGAGGATTGTAGATTTAAAAACCAAATTTCTAATTTTTGACAAGAAGACAGAAAACAATCAATTTACAGCTCGACTCTCTGATTTCCCCAGTGGAGTCGCCAAGCTGTCGAAACCATTTTTTTGAAAACGGGAAATCAACTTTTGAAAACGAAAAGTTGGGAGTCGCCACCAATCGTTTTTAATAGGGTGTGATTGGATCACCTCAAAACACGGTCGTTTTTAATAAATAAATAAATTTTCCAAAACGACGATTTTGGCCTGCGAAAATAGAAAACTGGTTCAGGAGTCAGTTACGTACGAGGAAGGATTAGTACCCTTGACACGCCCAAAATTGGTACTTGATTGATTATTTAGTGTCTTAATGTCGAAAATTAAAGATTTGGATAGAGTTCAAAATGCGATCCTCCTTTTATTGGCTTTTAAAACATTTAGGTAAGTCAAATGTGTATTAAAGACCATCTCATCTCAAGGTAAAACATTACATCCAGTACGTTAGGACACAACATTTTTTACCTTCAATTGTGAGCTTGCCTTTAAAACGTGCGTTTTAGCCTTAAGAGGATATTCGAATATTCAAAACAAACAAAGAAAGCGAAACCTAGTACATTAGGGCATGATTCTTCGAATTCTTTAAATACCGAACATTGTCTTTATTTTGAAAATTTTTGAGAGTGAACTGGTAAGAGGATATTCGAATATTCAAGACAAACAAAGAAAGCGAAACCCAGTACGTTAGGGCACGATCCTTTGAATTCCTCAAATATTGAACATTGCCTCGTTTAAAGTTCAAATGAAATGTAATAAATAAATGAAATGTATTTTTTATAAAAAAACTTGATGACATAAGGAATAAAACATGTGGCAATGACATCTCATGAATAATCTGAAATAATAGGGAAATGCAAAGGAACAACTTAGAATACATGCAATAACAGCACATCATATATTATAGAAATACCACCATTTATCCAAGGGTCAATGCATAAGAAACCCATTTTAAAAGAAGTTTCAAATAAATCACCCAAATAAAATATAACAAGTTTTTTAAATAAAAAAATAATAGGAAAAAGAAAATTTGGAAATATAACTATATAAACTATAAGAAAATTTTAAATAGGTAATAAATATAAGAATTTAAAAAAATAAATAGGGGAAAAATAAAAGAAATAATATATCAAATAGCAATGTACAAATGAATTTTTAAAATAAATATTATAAAGTAAATAATTTGAATGAAAGCTTGAATTGTATCAAAAAAATAAGGAAAAAAATATATGTAGCGTAAAAAAATAATAAATAAATAATATGCGTAAAAGATTAAAAGTAAATAATATACGAAGTAATATATACACAGGAAAAGCTTAATATAAAAAATACATATAGTAGTAATAATAATATATAAATGTATTTCATATAAACAGGTACGCACATGAAAAAAAATCACAAAAGTATGAAATCAAAATACTATGTTGACACATGATTATTCTAAAAAAATAATTGGAATTTAATTGAGAGGAAAAAACAAAATCCAAGGGATAATTTATAAGTAAAACAAATTATTAAAACAGAAATTCGAGCTAAAATTAAATGCGCATAAATGTTCGAGGTCTAAAATTGAAAATGCCCCAAATCTTAAAATACTGCACTAAAAGGGGAGGGCCAAATTGAAATAGCGAGCATGTTACAAGGGTAAATCTAAATAATTTAAGAAAACTTAAATATTGCCAAATTGAAGGCTAGGGCAAAGGAGGGGACCAATTGCGCAAATTACCCAATTAAAGGTAAAATCCATGGTCCCAAGCAAAACGCGCAGATCCACTTCCCCATGCCGCTTTGTTTCATTATTAACTAAAACCATATTTTATTTCCTTTTTTCATTAAAGAAAACCTTTTTTAAAAACCAAAAAAAAGTTAAAACACCACTTTCACTCATCTTTTCAAAACAGAGAAAGCTCT
The DNA here is from genome assembly GCA_025698465.1 of Gossypium longicalyx. Classification (NCBI taxonomy): domain Eukaryota; kingdom Viridiplantae; phylum Streptophyta; class Magnoliopsida; order Malvales; family Malvaceae; genus Gossypium; species Gossypium longicalyx. Next base: position 44,600,414 of record CM046999.1, read on the forward strand.
TAACCTCCCTTTCATTTTGTGATCCACACCCCAAACTCCAGCAGATCACCACCGCCGGCTCCATCAGCGACCAACATGCATGGCGGCCGGGGCTCCTTTCCCAGGCGAAGAAAGGTACCTCCTTCGTTTTATACTTCCCGAAATATATGTATATATATATAAAAGATTCCAAAGTAAAATAAATAGAGTAAATAAAAGAAAATACAACCTTAGAAAATCTCCCTTGATCTCTTTGTATTTCCTGAAGTGCTCTCTACTATATGTAGTACAACTGTTCGTTTTTTCTCCCCCCCATACAAAACCGTATACTGGCTTTTATAGCAAATATTTACAACTCATTTTACACATTTTCAGGTACGCGATTGAGCACGTCTCTGACGTGGCGGGGTGGAGTGGCACACGGTGCGGAGGTTCGCGCGTTGTACGGAACCTGGGGACTGTTGCGGTTGCAAACAGCAACTCCTTTGCTTGCTGAAATTTGTTCATGCCTTGGGCCTTTAAATTTGGGTTTGTTTTTTTATTTATATGTGTGGGCTTGGACATAAATTGGGCTCAACACTACAAATAAATTAATAAAGTAATCTATAAATCATATTGAAATTAATTAAAAATACAAACGAAACTTAAATACTTTATATTCTACAAAATATTTTAACCTTTTGAATTCAGCCTCAAGTTAACCAACAAAATTAAAAGAAAATCCATGTGCACTAATAGTGGAAAAAAGCCATGTGCCGTTGCAACCTAGTATTGTACTCAACTGGATATGCATGTATCAAAATTTTTAATTTAAAACATTTTTTTCCAAAATAAAGAAAAAAAAAACATTTTCATGTTTAATATAATGAAAATAGAAGTTGAAGTTGGAAAATTGAAGCTTATATCTAGTGTTGGACCCACATCATTACATACATTATATTCAAAGAATCTTCTTGGAACTACATCATTAATTACATTTATAAAAAGGTTACAATATGCTAATATAAACCCAACCCATGATAAAATATAATCTAAATTAATAGTAACAACTAGCCTAAAATTTAATAAAATACAAATTCAAATAAATTTTACAATTTACATTAATTAAAATTGATAGTTGGATGAAGTTTTTTGTGGGGTGAAACGTTGCGATGCCCTTCGTTGACGTTCAAATTTTTGGCGACGGTTTATTGGTAGCTCAATATTTTCTTCCCCCAAACCTGCATTTTTATCATCCAAAGACGAACCTTGGGGTGTAAAAAAGTAAGTCAGAAAAATCATGTCCCAAAAGTTTGACCAGGAACTGTAGAGTATTGGGGTGCAAAGCTAAACAATTCATCAATCATTGATGACCCTGGTTGCTAATAATGGGAACTGGAACGGGGCATCTCCGGACGATAGGAATAGCCTTGAAACTATGGCTCAAAATTGTCACTGTCCAACTTCAAATCGTAAGACTTAGCTTGGGATATTGATGTACTCGGAAACTCATATGCAGGTTGCGATTGTGTTTGGGTCCAAACAGAGTATTCATTATCCTCTGCATTCTCTTTGACGACTGCAAGTTCGAGCTCGGGAGCAGAAGGTGGATATCTTCAACGAGGATGAAAGCGACTTGGTGCACTTTGCTGATGTCCCCGTTGATGCATGTGTCTAAGGATTACCGTCAACTGATTACCAAACAAATATAATTGGCTCATCCACCGGTAAACAGAGTTGTAAAACTACATCCTCGAGTGTGATTGTACACTTGTCACATGAAAGATAAAAAGTGTGTGTCTCGGGTCTCCATCTTTCCACCAACGCATTGATGAGTGTAGGATCGAGTTTGCAGCTCTCGAGCATACGAGACGCATGCAAGAATCCTACATCTTACAAGTAACCACGAATTTTGGTGATTGAGCCCTTTGACAAATTATATATGAACCCTCCAAAACACGATCCTCCACCTATTTATATCGACAAAAAAATAATTTAAAACATAAAATACTTTAAAATTAACTTAATTAAAATTTCATCTTACTATTATCGCTTGAGTGGTGGAAATGTGATTGCCATTAAAATGAATCAAAAAGGTTGCAATTCGTAAAAACTTAATCGAAACAAATAATATATGAAATAATTAAATAAATCTATAATATTTTTAAACAAGTATATCGGGAAATTTAGAACAAAACTCTAGAAAATTGAGAGAGTTGAGAGTTTAGAAAGAATTGAGAGACTTGGATTTGAATGAAAATAATGAAAAATGACCTTATATTTATAGAAAAAAATTATCGTTGGGGCACTTCAAAAATTTTATCATTGCCAACATTAAAAAAAATGACTGTTGGTGGAAAACGTGTCCAATTAAGTGTGCTTTCACACGCTCTCTTAAAAAACGACATATTTTCTTAAATTAAGAAAATGATGTAAAAAATCAAATAAAAGAAACGACATTTAAGGCTAATTTAGCGTGGCAATTTAGTAAGTGCTTTTACGTAACTTTGGGTCCATATTAGTGGGTTTAGGTTTGGATCCATCTTCATTAGGTTTCTTAATTCAGAACAACCATGATGTGGCACACCAATAACCTAATAGATTAGAAGAAATATCTGAAACTCCATAAGTTAAGTTCGTCATAATCTTTAAATTAATATCCCATCAATAGAAGTTTAATTTTTTTTTCAAAATAAGTTAATTTGACATAAAATTGACATTTGAATATATTTCATAAATTTCCAATTTGCATCAAGTCAAAGGTTTTGTGTATTACACACCTTGCCAATTTACGACGAACTTTAACTCATATTAATGTTTAAAATATAATAAATTTTTTTAAATGTGATTAGTTAGTTATTTATATCAATTTTTATTTTTATTTGTGGAGTTATGTTTCGCATTTATCGACTTTTTTTCTTTCAGTTAATTTCTGTTTTTTAGTTTTTCACTTAAACTCTAATTAGTGTAAGTTATTTTAATATTATTTGACCTATGAATTTAGCTAATAAATATGTCTTTTTTCTACCCTAGAAATATAACTCATTACACATTTAGGTATTAGATTTTACAAACTTTTAGAGAATTTTGTGTTTAAGTTTTGAGGATTTTTATTTTTAGGTTTTGGGATTTAGTTTTATCTCATTTTTGTACTCTTCGTTTTTGCCGTTATAATGAAATTATCTTTACTCATTGTTTTTAATATTCTTCAGAAGAATTTTTTCACGTAAAATATTTGTGTGTAATCTTTTCAATATATTTGTTATTTTATTTGTTCCTTGCTTACTCGGGGTTTATCTCTAGTAAACTAGTATCAAGAGTTAGTTTAATTTTTGGAACCAACTTGTTTAGAAATGGCAGCAACAAGGTTTGATATTGATAAGTTCGATGGCATCACAAATTTCAATCTGTGGCAAGTTTAGATTGCGGCAATTCTAATTCAGAGCGATCTTGAGAAATTCCTTATAGAGAAGAAGCATGCATATATGGATAAATCAGAAATAGATAGGTTAGATAAAAAAAGTTTTCTCCATGGTTCAATTATGTCTAACAAATAATGTATTGTAGGATGTTTTGATGGAGAAAATGACATTCACCTTATTGAAAAGGTTAGAAACCCTTTACACGATAAAGTCTTTAGCTAACCAATTGGTGTTGAAACAACGTCTATACATGACGGAAGTGAGCACATTAAAGGTCAGATCAATCAATTTATTACTCTTTTGAATGATTTAAAAAATATTGAGGTTCAAATTGATGATGAAGATCATGCTATGTTATTATTATGCGTTTTACCCCCTCATACAAGCCTTTCAAGGAGATCTTAATTTATGGCAGAGATAATCTCTTATTCGAGGATGTGAAGGGTCATCTATTGAGTAAAGATAAACTCAACAATGAGTTTATTTTGGATAGCAAGTCAGATAGGCAAGCCTCAATTTTGGTAGCATTAAGGAAGCGAGATAAGAGATATCGTTATTGTAAGAAGTTAGGTCATGTCAAGGTAGATTGTTACAAACTGCGAAATAAAAGTGCTGCTGAGAGCAACAAGAAAAATTTAGCTGCTGCTAATTTGGCCAATGACAAGGGTGATGATTTCTTGTTGGTGTCAACAAGTGAAAGCTCCAAGCTTACATCTGAGTGGACCTAGATTCGGGGTGTTCTTTCCACATGTGTCCCAACATGGACTGGTTCTTTACATACAGTTTAGTTGAATGTGGAGTTGTGTGCATGAGGAATGGTTCATTCGATAAGGTAACTAGTATTGGTATTGTTCAGATCAAGATGTACGACTGGACAATTAGGACACCATCAGATGTCAGGCATGTGCCTGACTTAAAGAAAAATCTCATCTCATTGTGAAATTTAGACTTGAAGGGTTATAGAATTAACATCAAGTCAAGCGACATTAAGGTATTCCATGGGGCTCTCGTTTTGATGAAAGGTAAAAAGATTGGTAGTCTTTATGTTTTGGAAGGATCAACGGTGACGGGTGAAATCGAACGTCCCTCACCCGTTAAGGAGTCAAAATTGACTTGTTTGAAGTGAAGGGAACTTGGTCATGGAGGAAAAAAGTTATGACTGTTTCATATAAGAGAGGTTCTCTTTTGGATGTAGGTTTTGAAAATATAGGGCACTGCATTCGTGAAAATCAGACTCGGATCAGTTTTGGTTTGATAGTACACAAGTCGAAGACTAGAAGTCTTCTAGCTTTTAAGCACAACTTCGACTCAGTTAATATCCTGTATAATTCAAGATAAGCCCGTGGCAGGCTTTGGAAAAAAAAAGTTGTGAAAATACGAGTCAAGGTGGAGATTTGTGGAGTTATGCCTCGCATTTTTTGGCTTTTCTTCTCCTAGTTAATCTCTGGTTTTTAGTTTCCCACTTAAACTTTGATTATTGTAGGTTATTGTAATATTAGTTTCTCACTTAAACTCTAATTAGTGTGGTTTATTTTAATATTATTTGACCTATGAATTTAGTCTATAAATAGGTCATTTTTCCATACTAGAAAAATAACTCATTACACATTTAGGTATTAGCTTTTACAAGCTTTCAGAAAATTTTGTGTTTACGTTTTGAGGGTTATTATTTTTGAGTCTCGAAATTTAGTTTTATCTTCATTCTTGTACTCTTTGTTTTTGCCGTTATAGTGAAATTATGTTTGTCTGTGATTTTTTTATCCTTTTCAGATTAGTTTTTTCATATAAAATATTTGTGTACAATTTGTTCAATTTCTTTGTTATCTTACTTATTCATTACATAATCGAATTTATCCCCAATATTATTATTTTTGAAAATCCCAAATAAAATTCTCATTCTATTATAGGTCGAGATTGTTTTGATTAACAAAAAAAAAAAAAATTACATATCCAAAAGTTATCAATCTAGCAAACTCGTAAAAAATGTATTAATGTTAAAAAATAATAAAATATATGTCAAATCTTAACTTAACTGTTTTTTAGTGAAATTGCCCGCAAGAGTATAATAACATAAATCAAACTAACGTGTGATTCAACATAACCCGTTGAACTATATCCGCATAATCCAATTCAAAAGATAAATCAACGTTCTGATCTTCAAGAGGTCGATAGGTTAGTCTATGTGCAATCTTAGCTGAAAAACCACACAATCAAAACAATCACACAATTTGTAAACCTCCTCAACGATTCGATCATATAAAAATTAATCCAAAGCACGATTATTAACAATAGCATAACATTCAGAAATAATAATGATGCGATGATAACCATGCTTCCGTGCTATTTTTACAGCACCAATAATGGCTCCATCAAGGTGTCAAGCACAACCATTAGACATAAAAGGAGTGGGTTTTTATGGTAAATGCGATTAGTTATTTATATAAATATTCATTTTTTTAAAGAAAAGTAAACCTAAGTTCAACTATCACATAATATTTTCAACTCTATATGGGTATAATCGAGTTGAGATGAGTCCGAATATTGTCAGATTCAAGTTCGATTTGAGATTTGAAGCTATTGATCGAACATCTATTTTTAAGTTTGAGCTCAATTTGAGATCTAATCGAACTACTCGAGTTCGACTCAATAATTAAACTTAAGGTTAATACATATATTAAGGAAAATAGTGTAATTTAATAATATAAAAATATGAAAAGTTTGATAAAGCTTTTGAGTCATTCGAGTCAAATATTATTAAGCTTGAATTCAGCTCAATTGATAATTTGAACTCGACTCGATAATTACCAAATTAAATTTAATTTTTTTCAAATTGAATTCAAGTAACTTACAAGTACCAATATCACATTTAGACCTCTACCTAGAATTGAGTTAGGTATTCAATTACGTGGGGAAAGCATCCACATCCCTACCTATTTTTAAAGACAATACCTAAACAATAGTGTTATCACAAGGGGCACAATGTTGTTGATTTTGGCCTTCCATGTTTCCTAATTTTCTTTTAATCAAATGTAGCAAGTATTCTTTTTTCTACTTTTCCTTGTAATTCACCTTTAACATGAGAGGTAAATTTTCTCTCCTTCAACCTACAAACAAATAATTTAGTATAAGTTTATAGCTAAAAGCCTATTTGTTGATAAAAAATGCAACCACTAGTACAATTTTACTAAAAGGAAAGAATACTTCACATAATATTATTTCAACCTATGCATTGAAGTACAACCATTAATGAATCTATTAATACGGTGTTGAATTATCCCCCAAGCCGAGCTAATTCGATAGGGATGCGTACGAGAGGAAGCTCTTTTTTTTTTTTTTCAATCCAAAAATAAATAAAAATAAAAATAAAAATATATGAAATTATTTATAAAACTATTAATAAAAATATTTTTAATATTTTATTATATTGTAACGATGAGATTAAAATCAACATTACAATATATATTTGGATTCAAACACAGTGATGATAGTAAAGTCAAAATAAAAAAATGTTTTATTTGAAATCTATAAAATTAAAAAATCATTAAAATTATATTTATTTTATATAATAATTTTATTAATAAAAATATTTTAATATTTTAGTAATATTGATTGTCATTAATTTATAGGAATTTCATAATAAATATATAAAAATAAAATATACAAATTTATTATGTATATATTTAGAAAACACTCCCCCAAAAGAATGATGATATGTTTAGCATAGATGGAATTACATTATTAGGAGGATAAATAGAAGTGAAGGCTTTGGTACTATATATAGTCGTATAAAAGTTATTAAAAAGTCACTTTCGATTAGGCACAATAATAAATAGAAACAAGGTAGTTTCTTTGAACGATGAAATTATTTGTCTTTTATTTGATTTATCTGGAAATCTTCATTTTAATTCATTATTTTCATTTTTAATATATTTTAATAATTACTTATATATTTATGATTATATGATTTATTGTTGATGTTATAATAAACGTCGATAATGACTATAGAACAACCGCAAAGCAATAAGAACGCACAGATTTTACGTGAAAATCTTTTCGAGAAAAAATTACGGGTAAATGAGAAAAAATTTATTAATGTTAAAAAACGAATGATATAAGAGAAGTTTCGACTACATCTATGGGTTGAAAAACCTTGTTTTAATTAAAGTCAAATAGTAGAAGTATAGTTCTATACAGACTCAACTTGTGCGGTATGGTCCACTATATTTATTTCTTCAACAAGTGACGAGATTCGAGTCATACAATCTCTAACGGTTGTTTTTAATTTTTTTTTTTTTTTTGTGAATTGCAACCATGAATATATATTAAAAATAATGAAAAGGAAATTTAGAGATTTCAATATAAGTGCAAAATTAAGTTATAAATTTGAAGTAGAAAATAACTCAAAATGTAATTAAAAAAAGACTGTTTAGTTATTGCAATTCTTTTAATTAAATCTTTATATATATTTGAATAAAAATCTTTATATTTTTTAAATAGTATGCAAATAAGTACTTATCATTAACTTTATATACGTAAAAATTCTTATTTCAAAATGAATGATATTTCAATATAAATTAAAGATTAAAGACGTATGGACTCAAATAAAAAGTTTAAAGACTTATAAAGCCAAATATTTATTTAAGTGCAGTTTAAAGGTTAAGCATCGAATTGAACATAATAAATATTTACTTAAATAAATTATAAAATTCATAATTTTTTAATTTTAAAAAATGGAAATTAAATTTTTTTTCTGGGGTTTGGTTCCTTTTTTAAGTCTAAGGTGTGGCTTTCTAAATCTAATGATGTCGTGAAGTAATTGAAATGTTGAAAAATGCACCCAAATTAAGGCAAAAGCCAGCTAAGTACCTTTGTTTAGCTAGTTTCTATTAAATGTATTAATTATATTTTAAATAAAATTTATTGTTAATATAATTTGGATTTGATAAAAAAAGAAACTTGTAAAGTATTATGGAGATATTGGATTGAATTTTGTCTCATCTATTTAAAAAGTGGACATATTGGTCCCTACACATTAGATTTAAGAGTAAATTAGTCCTTTTGTTAAAAATTTCATCTATTTCTATAGATAAAAACAAGTCATGCATGTCAACATGAGATACACATGGCATACCACGTGTCACAATTTGGTTATTCTGTCAGTCATGTCAGTTTTTAACAATACAAATGGATGCAAATTTTAACAAAAAGAAGTAATTTGCTCTTTGATTTAATGTACATAGGCTAATTTATCTATTTCTTGAGTATATGGAGCAAAATGCAATTTAACTCTTAGTACAAAGATATACATGGTCCTTTTATCAAAAAATAAATAGAAGGTGATTTTGTGAAATTTTTAAATTTCATTCCCATTAAAGCTATTTAAATTTTTAAATTTTTTGATTTAATACTTTTTTTTTTTGGATAAGTATTTGGAACATTGGCTATTTACTTTTTTATTTCACAAGTAACATTAAAAATTTGACCTCTGTCTCTTTTTTTAAAAAATATTTTACTATACCCTTAAAAGATATTTGTCAACACATTGATTACTTGTGGAGTCTAAAAATTCGATTAGCAATATATCAAAAAATTTTCTTTTTATTTTTTACTATGTAAATAATATTTTTAATATAAATATTGGGTGAGCATTTGGTGCACTGGAGTGTATTTTTCCTTATTTCACAAACAGTTTTAAAAACATGTCTATAGTTTTTAAATATTTTACTATACATTTATAATACACGCTTATCAATCACTTAACATTGATTGTGGAGTCTAAAAATTTTACTAGCAATATTTTTATTTTGGAATGTGTTAATCTATATATAATTATCATTTTATACACTATACATGTATTTCTCAAATTTTACAAAACAACAAGTTAAGATGTTCTGAAATAAATTATTCATTTATTATATTATATTATATTAAGAAACACCACTGTTATATTAATTTAATAATTATATATATCATTTTTATAATTTTGATATTTATGACGTGTTTATATGTGGATAATTAATAAAAAATAAAACATAACAAAATATATATTATATTGCGGAGTTATGCATAGCATTTTTCGACTTTTTTTTCTCAGTTAAACTCTATTTTTATTTTTCACTTAAACTCTGATTAGTGTAGGTTATTTTAATATTATTTAACCTACAAATTTAGCCTATAAATTAACCATTTTTTCCACCCTAGAAAGAAAACCCGTAACACATTTAGGTATTAGTTTTTCAAGCTTTCAGAGAATTTTATGTTTATGTTTTGAGTATTCTTATTTCTGGATTTCGGGATATAGTTTTATCTATATCATTATACTCTTCATATTTGTTGTTATAGTGAAATTATCTTTACTCGTGATTTTTTGTCCTTTTCGGAGATGTTTTTCCATGTAAAATATTCATGTTCTATCTTTTCAATATTTTTTATTATTTTAATTATTCGTTGCTTAAACAGGTTTATCCCCAACAAACTAGTATCAGAGCTAATTCAATTTTCACAATCAACCCGTTCAGAGATGGCAACAACAATGTTTGATATTGATAAGTTTAATGGCATCACAAATTTCAATCTGTGGCAAGTTCAGATGATGACAATTCTGATTCAATGCGATCTTGAGAAGGTCTTTACAGAGAAGAAGGCTGCAGACATGGATAAATCAAAATTGGATAGATTAGATAAAAAAAGCTCTATTTATGATTCAATTATGTTTAACAAATAATGTGTTGCAGGAGGTTTTTGTAACGCCCTGAATAATTTAAGTCTATTTTTGGTGAAATTTAGCACAAATATGTATCTGCTTCAGTGGTTAAGTGTTTTCAGTGTGTGTGTGAGGTCTTGGGTTCAAGTCCCACTTTTGACAATTCTGTTATTTTTTACCCTAGCCTTATCCCTGTCGGGTAGGCTTTTGTAATATTGTTTGTAAACTCATATCAGAATGAGCCTGTTGGTTCGAGTGGTAAAGAGTTAGTGTGTTGAAGGTTCTGTGTTTGAATCCCTTCGTGAGCATGGGTGATAATTTTTGCTCTGGTTATGTGATAGAGGTTTGGTGGAACCGAAACTCTGAAGTTGTTGGATGAGAATTAAGTTGTGAGATAATGGGTCGGTTAGTTAGTGGTATAATGTGGGGGACTTGAGATATTGTTTTTATTATCTTAATTTTAATTTTATTTTTCTCTCTCTTACTAATTTTCCCTCTAATTCTCTCTCTTTCCAATTTTCCCTTTGATTCTAACATTCTCATTTTTCCTTCTCCACTTTTTTTTCCTCTCAAATTTTGTTTTTCATCTATTGAATTCCCATCGTTGCATCTGTAAAATCGTTGATTCCCGTTCGGTTCTTGTTCGGTTTAGGTAAGTAGGGCTTTATTGATGGTGGTTTTGACTTTAGTGTAATCATCTCTTTTTTTTCGAAATTGGCATGATGGTGTGGTTGGAAGTTTTTTATCGTTAAGGATTTTTCTTTCGTAGGAAAAGACGCTGAATTAGTGATTTTTGCTTCAACGGCTTAAGCAGTGTCTATAGCTATTTTCGTTGGTGGTAAGTTTGGTTGTGCTACTTGATTTTTACATTAATGAAATCATAAATTGGTTGCTAATAAGTCATCGAAATGCTGTATTTAAGTTCTGGTGGGCTCGGGATTGCAGTAGCATCAAAATTGTACCAAGTGTATACCCTAAACATGAAAAATTGAGGTTCAACGAAATTCAAAAAAGGGCACTGTTGACGCCACACGGGTGTGTACCCAACCGTGTAGCTAGCCGTGTGCGAGACACGATTATGTGACAGCGATGGTGTAGTCACATAGCCACACGGGCTAGGCTAGATTGGGCGTGTGGGCCCATAGGGGTGAGCCACACGAGCGTGTCAGTTTTGAGCCAGGCTGTGTATACCACATGGGTATGGCCAATTTGGGCGTGTGGGTCACACGAGCATGTGGTCCCAAAATTCTAAAATTATTCCTAGGGTCGTATGGGTCATTCTGATTGACTATCGGCCTGCCGTAGAGTTGGTAAGGGCTAACCAAACCCTAATTCTTGTGATCTGATATTTTGATAGTCTGATTTAAGTAGGAAACTGATATGTATGTCTGATTGTTCTGTTTGAGTATATATGTTATCTGTCTGATTGTTCTGTTTGAGTATATATGTTATCTGTATAGGAGCATGTTAAGCATGATAATTCTGTTAATTTTGTATTCTGTATCTGTGTTTGGGTTGAGATTTGCATACGTGGAGGAAGTAATCTGTGCGGTGACCTTTCGCCTATTATTTGGTAGCTTGGCTGCGTATTATTCTGTTATGTGTTGCACCGACACTATATGGTGTGTAGGGATGGGTGGATGCTTTTAACCCTACATGGTGTGATGAGATGGTCGGAGATGGTGTGTAGAGGATGTGGGTAGGATTTTGTATATCTATTCTATTTATTTGATTCTAATATCTGTATCTGTTAAGGACTTAGGTCCAAATCTGTATCTGTCTGCACATGTGATTCTGTGTATGTTGCACAACTATCTCTGTTGGGTTACACACTGAGTTTATGAAAACATAAGCGTGGTTTTGATTTAAACGATTTTTCAAACTTCCACTATGAGATATTTGGTTAACTTTGAAGGACAAGATATAACGGTTTTAGTAATGATTATATAAATGAATATGGCTAGTAAAACTTAGACGTTTTTAGCTAATAACTATACAATGTTTATAAAGTATCATCGGTTTCAAAACCCTTATTCGTAACGCTCCCGAATTTGAACATAACATTTAGACCAGGTTTATAGTGTTACAGTTTTGATAGAGAAAACGACATTCACCTTGGGGAAAATGTTAGAAACCCTCTATATGACATAGTCTTTAACTAACTAATTGGTGTTGAAACAACGTCTATACATGTTCCGCATGGATAGAATTGAGCACCTTAGAGGTCACATTACTCAATTTATTACTCTTTTGAATGATTTAAAAAATCTTGAGGTCTAGATTAACGATGAAGATCAGACTATGCTATTATTGTGCTCTTTACCTCTTTCATACAAGTCTTTCAAGAAGACCCTGATTTATGACAAAGATTCAGTTTTGGTAGCATTAAGGAAGCGAGACAAGAGATGTCACTATTGTGAGAAGTTAGGTCACGTCAAGATAGATTGTTACAAACTACAAAATAAAAAGGTTGCTGAGAGCAATGAGGAAGATTTAGCTAGTGCCAATTTGGTCAATGACAAGGGTGGTGATTTCTTGTTGATGTCAACAAGTGAAAGCTTCGAGCTTACGTACGAGTAGATCCTGGATTCGGAGTGTTCTTTCCACATATGTCTCAACAGGGACTGATTCTCCACATATAGTTTAGTTGAAGGTTGAATTGTGTGCGTGGGGAATAGTTCACCCACTAAGGTAACTGATATTGATAATGTTCAGATAAAGATATAGGACAAGATAATTAGAACACTCTCAGATGTCAGACATGTGCCTGACTTAAAGAAAAGTATCATCTCATTGGGAATTTTGGACTCGAAAGGTTGTAGAATTAACATCGAGTCAAGCGACATTAAGGTATCCCATGGGGTTCTCATTTTGATGATAGGTAAAAAGATTGAAAGCCTTTATATCTTGGAATGATCAATGATGACTAGTGAAACAGGACGTCCCTCGTCTATTAAGCAGTTGAAGTCGACTCATTTGAAGTGGAGACAACTTAATCATATGAGAGAAAAAAATATGTTTGTTTTATATAAGAGAGGTTCTCTTTTGGATGAAAGTTTTGAAAAGATAGGGCACCACGTTCGTAGAAATCATACCACGATTAGTTTTTATATGGCAGTGTACAAGTAAAAGTAAAAAGCTAGAAGATTTCTAGCTTCTAAGCACAATTTCAACTCAATTAATATCTTATATAGCTTGAGATAAGCCCGTGATGAGCTTTGGCAAATAAGGCATTGTAGAAAAACAAGTTAAGGTAGAGATTTGTGGAGTTATGCATCATATTTTTTTACTTTTCTTGTCTGAGTTAAACTCTATTTTTAGTTTCTCACTTAAACTCTGATTAGTGTAGATTATTTTAATATTATTTTACCTACGAATTTAGCCTAAAAATATGCCCTTTTTCCACCCTAGAAAGAAAATACGTAACACATTTAGGTATTATCTTTTCAATCTTTCACAGAATTTTGTGTTTACGTTTTAAGGTTTCTTATTTTTGGGGTTCGGGGTTGAGTTTTATCTTTATCTTTATACTCTTCGTTTTTGTCGTTATAGTGAAATTATCTTTACCCGTGGTTTTTTATCCTATTCGGAGGGATTTTTCCATGTAAAATATTTGTGTTCAATATTTTCAATTTCTTTGTTATTTTACTTGTTCGTTGCTTAATTGGGTTTATCTCTAACATATATAAAAGAATGTATGAGAACATATATGAAAACTTTGAGTTTTGAGATAGCTTTTTTAGTTCTAAAATACGTCTTTTTCTTAATTTATATTTAAAGTGAGTATTGTTTTTTAAAATAAGTTTTAAATATGATTATCTTGCCATTAATAATAATTTTTTAAATAATAAACAACTTTAAATGTCATGCATCAAATTATAATTAAAATTTAAAACTAAAATTGTAACGCCCCAAAATATAAGGGGTTAGATGAAATAAATAAATAAGTAATGACTTAGATTTGATGGTTAAGATGTTAGTACACTCCCTAGAGGTCCTAAGTTCTATTCACACCTTTTTTATTTCATTTGTTTTTAATTTCAACAAACTAGAATGAAAAATACCCTTAAAACAAATATTAAATGGGGTGGAAACTTACCAAGAATGAAGAGTAGCCTAATTGGTTAAGCCTTTGCATTTCTCCCTTTGATTCCTAGGTTCAAGTCATGCCAATCCCTTCTTATTTTCATTTTTGTGGCTAAATGGATAATTTACTATTCAACCCCTTTAAAATTTGAAAACCTTAACTATTTAATCCTTTTTCCTAAACACAATTGAACTATAGTTTCTTTTTCTAATTAAATTGAAAATTTTCTCCTCTTTTCCTATTTCTCTTAATATTTGTTTTTCATCATCTTCTTTACACATTTTTTCTCTCCACTGCTAAAATTTCATTTTGACCCCGAATCCAAAATCAATCTCCATTTAACACATTCTTCCTATCGGTTTAGCGAAATGCCGTCAATTTCAACTCTAATTTCACCAAGAATCGGTAAGAACTTTTCAATCCTGGTATTTAAATCTTAAATCCTTGTAGAATTTCTATCCACACTAATTTTAAGAATGATTAAACGATCTTTTAAGAATCTTTCCAAAAAAAACTCCCGAAATCATGATTTTTCTTGAGGTCTGTTATTAATTATTCTGTAAATATCATTTGAAGGACCGGATTTAGGTACCTCAGACCAGATTTGAATGAGGAGGACGTCGCTTGAGATCCCGATGACAAGTATATGTTTTTTTACAAGCAAATCAGGGCAGATTGTACCTCGGAATAGGGCCAGATGGCCAACCGCACGAACGTGTGGACCATAAGGCCAGCCATGTCCCCCTAAAACCCTAGGTTATTTCAATTATCACACGACCTAGGAGCCTCTACATAGCCTGTCACACGGTCGTTGTAACACCCTGAATTATGGAGTTAGAAGTTTTGAGTTTTGTGGTTAGGGTCAGAGAGAAGGGTGTGCTATTGTGTTGTGTTGCGCGTTTAAGTGACAGAATAGGTATGCTGGTCTAGTGGTTGAGTGAGCATTAGTGTACCTCAAGGTTCTGGGTTCGAGTCTTTGTGTGTGTGTTTTGGAGAATTTTTTTTTATTGTCGTTTTGTTTTGTTAAGTAGCAGTTTGTTTTAAGTTAAAAGGTATAACTATTTATTTTTATTTTTAATTTTATTATTGTTCTCTGGACGTTCTCATCTTCCCCTATTCTTCGTTTCTTTTCTTTTTGGTTCTTCTTTATTTTTCTTTTAATTTCAAAAACTATTTTACTTGTGGATTTTGTTGAGCTTCGCTTCCTTGTCATCGAGTGGATGTCTGGACGTCATTGATCGCGAATCAGGTGTGGGTCTGTATCTTTTCTAATTTATTTGTGAATTTTATATTTGACTCTGTGAAGGTCGGCATTTGTTGAATGTGTTCACAAATCGGTTATTTTTGATGTTGTATTTCTATTTTTATGCTTGGAATTTGTCTAATTTGGTACAATCTTGAGTTATCGAGGGTGGAGAGGTGCTTCGAAGGTGAAAGCACATTTTTCGGAGCTGTTGTAGGGTGGTTTCGTGACCACATAGGTGGTCACACGGGTGTGTGCCCCCATATGGGCGGTCACACGGTCGTGCACAATTAGGAATTAGGGTTTTCGGGCAAAAGTTAGTGCCACGTAGCCTGGCCACACGGCTGTGTGGCTAATTTGGGGAAGTTAGTCATTTTTTACATGGACATTTCCCCTGGGCACACGGGGGTGTGTGTTTGGGAATTAGAGATTTAGTGATTTGGTGCCACACGACCGTGTGGCTAATTTAGGGATTTAAAGATCCCACATGAGTGTGTGTTTTAGACACACGGCCATGTCTGGTGGGCACACGGGCGTGTAAGACTTTCACACGGTTGTGTCTTCCTTATACTCTATTTTAGCACAAATGGACAAAGAGTTACACGACCTGTTCACATGGCCATGTCCCTGGCCTACAGAGGCGTGTGCCTCATCAACACGACCGCGTGCCTCCTCCCATACTAGCGTGTTGACCCCTACTTGGTTTAGGCATTTCCAAACTGCCAGAGCTCACGGTCGTGTGGTCCTAGGTCATCAATTTTAGATTTGTGTATGTTCTTGATCTAAAAATTGTGTCTGTGTGTTTCGACCCTTGGCTAGGCTTTAAAAAGGGTAGTTAAGACTCTAATCTAGGCTTCGGCTTATGTGTTATTTGTGACTGTTGTGTGAGATGTCTGATCCTGAACCCGGTTAGCTGGGCGTGTATGCATATCTATTTCTGTCTGATTGTTTGTCGACGTGTTCATTGATTCTGTGAGATTGTATGCATACATGTAATTGCATAAACTAATTTTTGGGTTGGTTGTGAAGAGAAGGAAGATTGATTCTGATATGATCTGGCAGTATAACAGCAACTTATCGATACAGGGGTTTACCGCACTGTACCGTATGTACGACAACTTTGCTGCTTACTATTATCTGATTTGGCAGTTTAAACTGCAACCTATCAGTATAGCGGTTTACCACAATGCACTGTACTGTAGATACGTCAGCCTTGCTGCATGTTATATTTAAGTGGCTTAGTCCACATACATGGTGTGGGCCTTACAAGGTCCTATGTGGTGTGTTTGGTTGGATAAGTTTAAAGAGCTATTTTGGGGTGTGATCGAGGGACGGAGAGGTGTTTTGGCTGCATGGGTGGGTTTTTACTACTTGGCTGCATTCATATGCATCTGCATTAAGTGTTTTAGGTGTAATATTAACTGACTATTTTCTGTCTGGCTGAATAACACTTGTATCTAAGTGTAACACCTCTAACCCGTATCCAATGCCAGAATAGGGTTACGGAGTATTATCGTACTTATCTATCAAACAATCATATATTTCATATTCATTTCTCACTCTAAACAATAACCATTCAAAATCAATCATATAGTCCATAACACAAGCCCTCAAGGCCCAAACCAACCATTAGAAGTGGTTCGGGACTAAACGATAACTCAAGAAAGTTTTGAGAAAACATGAAAAATTTTCAAGGTGTAGGGCTCACATGCCCGTGTGCCCCAATCGTGTCTCGCACATGGTCAAGAGACACGCCTGTGCCTTAGACCGTGTGGACATTCGAATTGGGATCACATGCCCGTGTCCCAGCCTCTGTCCGACCCTGTGTAACTTTCTGACTTGGCTCACACGGCCAAACCACACGCCCGTGTGTTAGGCCGTGTGAAGCTTCGAAATTGATTTTTGAATAATATTAGGGGACCATGTGTCACACATGGCCGTGTACCCTGGCCATGAGTCACACACAACTAAGACACATGCCCGTGTCTCTACCCGTGTGGACAAAAATAGGCTATGTTTCAAGCCACATTTCTCACATCAACTTAAGCATACCAAATAGCATATAACCATATTATCAATAGGTATTCAAACTAATCTCAACCAAGCCGAAATCATGCTATTCCAATACTAACAACTAACTTGCTTATAATATCATGTTTTGCCAATTCAAATCATACCAATTTCACATTCACAAAACATCTATATACATTATCTCAACTAAGCATTACCTTTCCTAGATCCACAAGCATACAATATCAATTTCCAACCATTATCAACCTTAAAGGCTAAACTTTAACAAGCCATTCACAAGCAATTATGAACCACATCATCAAGGAACATTAACACATAAATATACATATACATATCAAGATAAGCCAAATCACATGGCTATTCACAACTAAAATACACATATTTTACAAGCTAAATCAAATGGCTAAAATCCATCATTAACAAAACATGTAGGCTATCACTAGCCAAAACGACCTATACATGCCACCATAACTGAAAGTATAAAACCATGAGTACCAAAACATCCGATAGATAGTGTGATGATGTCTCCGGCACCTTCCAACCTGAACGAGCCTCCGATATCTAGATACACAAAGAAATTAAAACACATCATCAAGGAACATTAACACATAAATATACATATACATATCAAGATAAGCCAAATCACATGGCTATTCACAACTAAAATACACATATTTTACAAGCTAAATCAAATGGCTAAAATCCATCATTAACAAAACATGTAGGCTATCACTAGCCAAAACTACCTATACATGCCATCATAACTGAAAGTATAAAACCATAAGTACCAAAACATCCGATAGATAGTGTGATGATGTCTCCGACACCTTTCAACCTGAACGAGCCTCCGATATCTAGATACACAAAGAAATTAAAACAAAGTAAGCATAAAATGCTTAGTAAGTTCGTAATTCAAAGAAATAAAGCTTATAACTTCAATTTATAAGCATAAACCATTTAAGTCACTCCAACATGTCTTGGCCTTAGCCTAACAACATTAGCTTTTAAATTCTAAACATCACATGAACTAGCAAATTATTATAAAACATTACAACATAAGTTTACATTACTTATGTGCATTCATATATCAAGCATATGACTAAATATTTTTCAATCATCCAAAAACTCATACTTTTCCATGCTCTCAATAGCAATTCTAATCGAAGAATTTTCTGATCTTTACCTTTTTCTCATATTCATTAAACCACAATTTAAGTGAGTAAAATGAAGCATATCACTACTCAATTTGGCCCAAAAGCCTAACACTAAATCATCAACCAAGTTTACCATGTACTTATACATCATAAATATATATTATTAATCACAAGTTTAACATATATTTATTCCCACAATAATCATGAACTTTCAATATCATGGATTCAATATTCAATTGAATCTCCGTACATAACTGTACCAATACGTGACTATCTCTCATGATTTCATATCTTCGATATAACCGTTGAATTATTTAAATATCGATGAATACACTTACCTCGTATTTCCAAATTTGAGAACGGCTTACGAATATGAGTACATCGTTTTCTCAATGCCATAGTCCAACTATGGTCTTACACATATAATGCCATGACCCAACCATGGTCTTATCTGTCAATTCATCAATTTCTTAAAACGATTGTACTTAATCCTGCAATATACTCGATTACACATTTAATTCCAATCTCTCTTCATATGAAATTCTAACTTAACCCAATAAGATTTCATTTCTCTTAATAATCCCAGTAACTTTATCATGAAATACATTAATGATGTGGCACCTAGTGCCTAGCAATAAACCGCAGAAAAAGGGTTGCGCCCAGCGCTAGTCTGATGAACCGACGGTAATGAATGTGAGCCCAGCTCTGGTTGGATAAACCAACAATATTTTGCACCCAGTGCTAGTCGGATGAACCAACGATAATAATTGTGAGCCCAGCTCTAGTTGGATGAACCAATGGTGATTGCACCCAGTGCTATTTGGATAAACCGATGGTTGTGTACCCAGCACTAGTAAGACAAGCTGACAAAGATTGCGCCCAGCGCTAGTCGAATGTATCGGCAATTGTACAATTATTTACTTCAATAAATTCTTCATTTATTTACTTATCATTAATTTCATAATATGCATACATTTTATATCAAGGGCTAATTTAGCATTAATCAATTTATATAATAATAAAATTTAGTTCGAGTCCACGAACTTACCTCGTAACGGTATGAATTTAATCGACCGATTAATCTACCAATTTATCTTTTCCCCGATATAATCTCGAACGTGGATTTTCTTGATCTAAATCACCAAATTTAACTAATTCGATGTGCATTCTATTCAATTCAACCCAATTCCATATTATGGCAAAATTACTATTTTACCCCTATACTTTTGACCTTTTTACAGTTTAGTCCCTAGGCTCGTAAAAATGAAATTCATGCAAATTTATCTACACCCAAGCCTAGCCAGATTTTATAGGTGCTCATAACAGCCCCTATATTCCACAATTTCACACATTTAACTCAAAATTTTCATACTTCTCAAATTAGCCCCTAATTGACAATTTTATCAAAAATCACTTAACAAGAAATGTTCAACACACAACAAGGTTTCATTTTCCTCCATTAAAATTCACAAAAAACTAACATGCTTTCATGGAAAAACCCTAGGCTTTCAACCATTTTCAAATTAGTCTCCTATTTAGCAAGCTTAAGTAACAACAATTCCAAAAACATAAAAATCGATAAAAACGGTTCAAAGAATCACTTACATGCAAGGGACTTTGTGGCTGAAAAATTCAAGCTTTCAAAATCTTATTTTTGGCTGAAAATTTCGATGGAAGAAAGATGAACGACCATGGCCTTTTTGTTTTATTTTATTTAATTTGTTAAGTCAACAATTTACTAACCCTTCACCAACTTTAACTATTCATGATTTCACTCCATGTACATCCACTATCTCTTTTAATGGTTTAATTACCACATAAGGACCTCCACGTTAAGGTTCTATATCTATTTGATACCTTTACCTACTAGACCACCACTTTCGCTTTTAATGCGATTTAGTCCTTTTTCACAAATTAAGCATACAAACGATAAAATTTCTTAACGAAATTTTTATAAAATCATACTATCATGCTATAGATCTCAAAATAATATTTAAGTCAAATTTTCAACTTCGAATTTGTTGTCCTTAAACCACTATTCTGATTTTTACCAAAAATGGGTTGTTACACTGAGTGTTTGTGTGTGACTTGGTGTACTTGAGTTGTTACATTCTGTTGGGACGTTAGCTCCAAGTTTACTTTTTGATTCTTTGTATATTTATGAGTATGTGTCGCTACCGAACTGATATTTGAAATTTTGTTTTAATCGCGTGTTGAACTCACACTGAGCTCGTGTAGCTCACCCCCATAGTGTTTCCTCTTTTAGGTACACTTCCGTTTTCTGTAGCTTGACTCGACATGCCAGAGGTCTCGGACAGTCGTGTTATAAAAGCTAGATAATAAGTATTCTTTTCGAATGCTACTTTAGTAGACAGCTTTGAAATGTAAACATTTATATGAACTGTGGTATAAATCATGTTTTGGGTTTTTCACAAATTTTATTTTTGAACTAAAATTTAGAAACTGCGAATTTATGTTTTCGATTATTTTAAAATGTTTGATCGAGTTTGGCAAAATGTGTTTGTAACTAAAAGTTTGGGTAACTCGTTTTATAAAAAAAATTACGACCACTTTGGTGATTAATCTGACCTCTAAAATTACAGTCGTGTCTCCCTTGTAACTTAATTTTTCAATTTTCACAAGGCCACAGCCTATTACACGACCGTGTAACCATTCCACACTGCTTATAGTTTCCCACATGACCATGTGTCCCCTGCTTTACAAATTTTACAGTTTCACCCAAAATTTTATGATTTGTTCAGTTTAGTCCCTGATTGATTCCCGAACTATTTTTAGTGTTTTATTTTATTCAATTAAGTTCTTGAAAATATGAATACTATTAGAATTCATGATCTAATTGAATGAATTATTAATATTATGTAAATGTAAGATATGTTTAGTTTAGTCTCTATACATGCTTGAAATTATTTTTAGAGTTTTTATTTGGTCAATTTAGTCTCTGATATTGTGTTATTCTAGAATTTGTGATTTAATGACTGAAGTGTTAAAGTTATATCATATGTGAAGTGTATATTACATGCTAATGTCATTATGAAACAAATAATCTGTTAGTGTTAATATTGACACCACCCTATTGAAATAAATGTTAAAGCATGTTAATTGCTAGTGATGAATTGAATACATGTTAAGCATAAGACCACAACAAGGGGTTACTGTAGTTGATTCTAGAGGAAAGACTTTTAGCTGTACATACTATGGAAAATACCACACAAATGATTTTTGGAGAAAGTTGGGTGCGTGCTTGAAATGTAGGTCGATAGAGCATGTGATAAAAGATTGTCCACATCGTGTCAAACTAGCCCAAGCTTCGACCCAAAATTAGTCTTAAAATCAAAGAAACGGGACAGTTACCTCCAAGGGGTTGAGGTCAAAATAGGACCAGAAATATTATAGCAACTAATGTGAACCGAATCGAGGCTAGACAGCCCGCCCTTGTTTATGTCATTAGAGGTCGTGAGGAAAGAGATGAGTCTGATGTCATCACATGTATTTTGCCCTAATAGACATGGGATCCAGTCATTCATAAGTTGCTCATATTATGCCTAATAACTTAGATGTCAGAATATAAAGGACCACTACCGATGTTAACATAGGGAGACCATTGGGAAGACAAAGTTTTAAATTTTTTTTTCCAAAATAAGATCTTGGATGTGATATCTAAAATAATAAACACTTAATCAAAATTATACCTTTTCGATTCGTTTTGTACGAGTGCTTCGACTGAGTAGTCTTCTCTGCTATCCTCAAGCTTATGTCTACCGAGTGTGGGCTAGCTTTGAATCAGAAAACTTTTCACAAAAATTACCAGTGGGGTAATTTAATAATTTCTTTAAGCTTTTAAGTCAAGTTATAAATTAGCAAAATATCTTTAGAAATTTTCTAAAATAATCTTTTCAAAAATTTCCTCTCTATAAATTTCTCTTGAATTCAAGTGTGTGTAAAATAATAACCTAAGGCTCTGTTTATATAGGGAGAGTTTAGGGAGTTTAATCTATTTAATGTTATGATGATAAATGCTTTTCGATTGATCGGTAATACTTCGTAACCCTAATCTGACGACGGAGACGGGTTAGGGGGTGTTATAATTCGTTTCTAACTACAGTTTACCAAAACATCATGTTGTGTTAACAAATCTATTCCCAGAATAATATAAAATTCCTGAAAAGGTAACAACATCAAATTAGCATGAAAATCACAGACCTGAATTCTCTGCAAACATTTACGACATATTGAATTAACTAATCCACTATGACCCAATGGATTAGTAACTCTAACATCAAACTTTGTTAACTCAACAGGTAAATTTTTATCTGTTAAGAATGTCGTACAAATATATGAATGAGTTGACCTATGGTAAATCAATGCATACACAGTAACATCAAAGAGATAGAATGTACCGGCAATAACGGCAGCTGCAGCTGCTTCCTCTCTGGCTCGAATGGCATATGCTAGTGCAAGAGCTCTAGGTTCAGATCAGATAGTTGTGTCTTTAGTGCCATTTCGATTTGCTACAGTGTTATTACTTTGGCCTAGACGTCTACTTCTTTGTGGTGTTGACATTTGTTTGTCATTTTTTTCGACTAACTTCAGACATTTCTACACAAATTGATTTGTTGAACCACATATATAACATGTACCTATTTTAGCCCTGTATTCACCGGCATGTAATTTACCACAGTGTTCACACGCAAATCTCAGAACATTTCAAACACTAGCCATGCTATCAGTAGGTTTAATCTGAGACTTTGAATCATGTTGCACTAACTTGCTTTTACCCGAAAATCTTGTTGGTGAAGTAACACGGCTAAAATCTTCTTTTGGACTTCTTTGTTGGTAGAGTAGAAAATGACTTCGAAAAACTTCTTTTACCAAAATCCTGATCCTTTATTTCTTGTTATACACTTCTTTTATCTTCTAAGCATGGTCAGATAATACCACAAATTGTTGTATTTCGGTTCCTCCAATCATCATCTTGATTTCATCATTTAAACCATCTTCCAATCTGATGCACATTTCTTCCTCATTTGGGACAATTTCACTGGCATACTTACTGAGATGTACAAAATCTCTTTCATACTCAGCTACGGATTTGTTCCCCTGTCTCAGCTCAATATATTCTTTCTTTTTCTGATCTAGATAACATTTACTAACATACTTTATTTTAAATTCTGCTTTGATGAAATCCTAGTTAACATTTTCCTTTAGCACTATAGTTATTAACACTGACCACCAACTATAAGTGTAACACCCCTTACCTGTATTCAACGCCAGAACAAATTACAAGGCATTACCAGACTTACAACACAAGCATTCACACAGTTCTGAGTCATAAATTTGCGTCCAAATTAAAACCATTCAAATTCAATCATAAAGTCCTTAATACGAGTCTACGAGTACCAAAATATGCTTTGGAAGTGGTTCGGAACTAAACCAACAACTCGAAAAAAATTTACAAAACTTAAATTTTTTTCCACTAAATAGGGATCACACGCCTGTGTGGTTTGGGACACGCCCATGTGGGCAGGCCATGTGGTCACACACGCCTATGTCCCTAACCTGTGTAACTCTCTGTTTTGCAATACATGAAAAAATTGATGTCACACGGCCAAGTCACACGCCCGTGTGCTATGCCGTGTGGGTAATTTAATTTTCGTAAAATAGGTGCACACTTCATACGCCCAGGACACACATCCGTGCATAAGGCCGTGTCATCCACATAGCTGAGACACACACCCGTGTCTCTGCCTGTGTGCTCAATTCTAAGCATTTTGTTTCTCAAAATTTAGGTGTAGGGGATACACAGTCAAGAAAAATGCCCATGGGGCAGACCGTGTGTCACACATGCCCGTGTGTCTACTCGTGTGGACAAAATAAAGGTTATTTACCAAGCCATTTACCACCCTTATTAGCACAAACACTTGCACCAATTCAAAGGCACAAAACATAATATACTTAGGCAACCAAAACATCCACAATTATGACCAACACATGCCAATACAATAGCAACATCTATCATACGCATAACATTTATTATGCCCTAAATCAATCGTGCAAATTTCACATATACTAAGTATCATTAAACTACCTCCACGACACTTATCTCTGCATAAGATACCCATCTCACCTATAAATCGCATTTCCAAACATTTCACATTCATGCTATGAATCACATTCCATCATTCATCAAGCATACCATGACCATATCCCCAAGGGCAATGGCACATATATGAATATACTTAGGCTTACAATCATGTTAGCCAAAATAAGCCAATTAGCATAACAAGGTACCAAATCAACCAATAGCTATTACAAGCCAATACATTTGGCAAATCATAATGACACATATAATAAAAAGACCAAGTCCTTATACATGCCATACTTTCAAATTGCTAAGATAATGAAATACCCAAAATAACAGTTTTGATAGTGTGAGGCGAATCTTCGACGATCTCCGATCCGAGCTAGCTTGGCGACATTATAAAAGCATGGAAAATAAAATGAGTAAGCTATATAGCTTAGTAAGCTCGTATGCAAGAAATAAGCAGACTAAACATGCATAAAACATTCAAGACGGGCCTGCTCACACAAGCTATCAATCAAGACATAGCTACGCGGTGCTGCTCACACAAGCTGTTAAGTATCCGCAACATATGCCAGTATACTCAGCCACCTATAGGACGTACAAGACTAGCACCTGGATCACATAATTATATAACAAATAATGACCCTAGTGACATGCCACTTGTATCCTAATCTATTCCTAAGGTTCAACGGGATTTCTCACTTGCCAAATCGTTGTCAATCT
Organism: Gossypium longicalyx; assembly: GCA_025698465.1. Lineage (NCBI taxonomy): Eukaryota > Viridiplantae > Streptophyta > Magnoliopsida > Malvales > Malvaceae > Gossypium > Gossypium longicalyx. The sequence goes on from CM046999.1 coordinate 44,625,838, forward strand.
CGTTCGTAGAATTATACACATTCACATAGTCAAACATACAATTCATGCAATATTAAAGCATTTAAGTATAAGTATTCTAAAGCTTATTTTTAACATACAAACTTACCTCGGTACAAAATGGCTAATCGTTCGATTTAGTCCACAACTTTGCTCTTTCCCCGGTCTAGGTCAGAACCTAATATTTCTTGATCTATAATATCACATTTAACTCATTCAATCATCACATTATTCAATTTAATCCCAAAAACACCCTATGGTAAAAATTATATTTTTGCCCCTAACTTTTCAAATTTTTACATTTTAGTCCCTAGGCTTGTAAAATGATTTTCATTCAATTTCATCACACCCAAGCCTAGCCGAACCTATTCCTTGCTCATAACAGCCCACAATTTTCATTTATTCATATTTTTACACACATTTTACAACTTTTACAAATAATCCCTTCTAAGCATTTTCATCAAAAATCACTTGGTAAATGTTGTTTATCTAACACTAAACATATATTTTCTACCATTAAACATCAAAATACACAAATATTCAACATGGGTAAAATTTTAAACTTCATCTTTCTTTCAAATTAGTCCTTGAAAAAGCTAGATTAGGTTAAAATAACTTCAAAAACATAAAAATCATTAAAAACGAGGCAAAAACAAACTTACAATCGAGTTTGGAAGTTAGCCAAACCCTAGCTATGGAGACCCTTGAAATTTTCGGCTATGGGGGGACGAATTTGAGAAGATGAACACTTTTATTTTAGTTATTTTTGTCTTTATTTACCAAATATTCACTTAAAACTTTGAAATTTCACCAACCATGTCCATTTTTGTCCATCTTAAAGTATAATGGTCTGTAACAGCCCAAAATATTTATTTTTATTTTTGTAAAATTTTGACACAAATGTGTATCTGCTTCAGTGGTTAAGTGTTCTAGCTGCGTGTGAGAGGCCCAAGTTTAAGCCCTAGCTTTAGCAAATTTTGTTATTGGAATAAAGTCCTATCTTTGTTCAACAGGCTTATATTTAATTGTCTGTAATTTCATATCAGAATGAGCCTACTGGTTTGAGTGGTAAAGGAATTGGTGTGTTGGAGGTCTTGTGTTCGAATCACTGCATTAGCAAGGGTGTTATATTTTTGTTCGATTATCTGATAGGGTTCCAGTTGTACTGAAAGTCTGAGGAGGTTGAGATAGTGGATTAGTGAGAGAAAATCAAAGAATGAGTGGTATATCCAGGATTTTATTTTATTTTTATTCATTTTCCATATTTTTTCTTCTTTCTTTCAATCGACAGATGTTAGCTTTTATTTTCCTGCTGTTTCCTTTTCCCCTCTTTTTTCTTCGGTTTTGTTTTTTCTTTACTACTGTCATACTGTTTATTCTCAAAATTTTGGTATTCGTTGTGCGACTCTGGTAAGTGACTTTATGACATTTTGTGATGGGTGTTGTCTTTATGCGAATTAGGATTATATTTTTCTTTGGTTTTGGTGTTAGGGTGAGTAATGTATGGATTGATTTCTGTATTTTTATGGATTAGGAGGAAGTGGTGAACAGTGAATACGCTTTCAGATAACCTTTATAGCGCTAGGGTCAATCTATTTTTCGGTAAGTTACTTGCGCTATTTTGGGTTTGGTTTTAGTTTGGTTTTAAGTAACTAATCAAGTGCTTTGTGGGTCAATCTTAGGTGTTAGGTTGCTCGAGATAGTTTCTGCATCAAATCAATACCAGGTGTGTACCCAAAACGTAAGAAAATGAGTTTTTGACAAAAGCTAAAAACCTTACTATCGATGTCGTACGGCCGTGTGGTAGGCCGTGTGGTAAGCCATGTGCGATGACATGGCCATGTGAACGACGAAGGCCAAGCCGTGTATAAGATACAACCATGTGATGGCTAAAGTATGGCCGTGTGAGCCATATGGGCTTGGCCAGATTAGGTGTGTGGGCCACATGGGCGCGCCACACGTGCGTGTGATAACTAGGCCACCCCGTGTGATCCACACGGGCAAGACCAATCTAGGCGTGTGGGCCATACAGACGTGTGGGCCCACTTATCTGTATTTTCCCTTAGGGTTGCATAGGTCATCCAAAACGACTATGGGCCTACTGTAGGGTCAGTAAGGGCTAACGAAACCCTAAACTGTATGATCTATTTGATTGATATTCTATATTGAGCATGATAGTATATGCATGTTATATCTGTATGTAAGCATATGAGCATGGTTATATCTGATTTGTACCGCATCGACACAGCGTGGTGTATATGGCTGGGTAGGTGTTTTAAACCCCACAATGTGTGTAGGGATAGTCGGAGATAGTGTGTAAAGGATGGGGACAAGATTCTGATATTTGATTTGCATATCTGTAACTGTATATGTATCTGAAATGGGCTCAGGCTCGAATCTGTATCTATTTGATTCTGATTTTCTGTTATGTGCATGCTTAATTATGTGGGGTTACACACTGAGTTTACGTAAACTCACTCCTTTTTGTTTAATCTGTACAGGTAATCCACAGAGTTAGGCGGATCAGTGCAGCGGAGGACTCAACGGTGACCACTCGCCATAAACTGTTATTTTGCTTTATAGTTTAAATTAGATTTTGCCTTTTAATTTGAGAGGTTGTATTTTTTGGGACTTTGGACTCTTTAAAACTGTTTAGACTTTTGGATTTCAATTATTTAGTCGATGATGGTTTTACTTGAAGACATGTTTTTCTAAAAACGTGAATTATTTTGTCAAGCATGATGGTTTCCCTAAAGCTTCCGCTAAATTGAACAGACATATGATAGTAAATAAAAGCAAGTAAAGATTTATGAGTCAAAGGTTTTTTTCGAGTTAGCTATGTTTTTGAAATCCCTTACTTGTGACATTGCAAGATTCAGCCATAACGTCTGAGTCGGGTTTGGGGTGTTACATTTAGTGGTATCAGAGCTAGGTTACAAAAACTCGACTTTAGATTTTGGGTTCCAAAATATGTTTTAAAGAATTGGTTTTCAAATGGTTTAAAATATTCTGATTGAGAATGTGGTACACTGAGTCTCCGGCGCCGATCCTATAAGTATTTCTGATTTCTAGTAGAAAATTTTAAAAACGTTATTGATAGTCTACTTGAAAACACTATAGCTAGTACACTCTGAAATTGTAGTGAAACTGGTTGAGACTAAAACTTTCGAAAACAACTTTGAATTTCTATTACTCTATGAATAAAACAACTGTTAATAAATACCGAAACTGATGTATAAAATTTTTAATGTAGAAAAAATTGTACGTCACAATGAGCGTACGAGGTATCCGTGGACATGGTATTCGGGGTCGAGGTAGAGGCCGTAGGGGGCTTGAGCTGAGTCCTCATCTCTGGGCAGTATGCCGAATCTGGGCACTAATGAGACATCTGTGTCACCTACTACCAAGACTGGGTTTCAGAGTCGATCGGCTGGGGACGACGCACTATCCTAAGCCATGCTAAGGATATTGGAGAGGGTCGCTAGACCCAATTCTGGTCTAATGAAGATGAGTTATTTAGGGGTGTCACAGGAGTCGCCCCTAATGTGGTTGAGTACTAGTTGGAGGCCACTGAGAGAATCATGGATGACTTGGACTGTACCCCGGAGTAGAAATTGAAGGGTGTAGTCTCATTGCTTTGTGACGAACCATATCAGTGGTGGTTAACTATTAAGGAGGGCATTTTGACTGGCCGTCTGACTTGGGAGTTCTTTAAGACTACATTTCAAAACAAGTATATGGGAGCTAGCTACGTCGTTGCTCATAGGCATGAGTTTCTAAATCTCACGCAAGGTGATCAATCTATGGCCGAGTATGAGGCCAAATTTCTGAGATTGAGTTGCTATGCTCAAGGTATGGTGACATCAGAGTTTTGATTGCTCCGCAAGGAGCGTGAGTTTTCTGTTCTAGTGGAGAAAGAGAAAATCACTGTAGTTGTTAAACGCATTGGGTGCCAGAATAGAGATAGGGAGAGATGTAAGAACAAGAGGGATTCGAAGCCCTCAAGTTCTGTACAGGGGACTAAGAAAAAGGTCAGATCTAAGGGGCAAGTTAGAGTAGGGACTCCTGCTGGTTTAGGTGGGTTGCAGCCTTATGGTGATTATGGTAGGCGCAATTCAGGCGAGTGTTGGGGAAGGATTGGGTCCTGTCTGAGATGTGTATCTTTAGAGCACCTTATCAGAGACTGTCCACAGTAGGCACATAAGACACAGGCTCTAGGTTTTGTGTAGCCTCAAAGGGCAGTTCAGCAGCTACCTAGGTGTCATGGTTAGGCTAGGAGTGGTAATGGTATGGGCCGAGGGCAGAGAGCACCGAGCAGAGGTGTTGGTCAGACTGAGGCAAGGCAGCCTGCTTTGGTTTATGCTACACGATACCGAGAGGATAGAGATTTTCCTGACATCATCACCAGTACGTTCTTTATATTTGATGTACCTTACATTGCTCTGATAGACATAGGATCTATTCAGTCCTATACAGCCAGTTCAGTTTCTGAAAACCTGAGGATTATGATTGAGAGCACTATGAGTGAGACCACTGTACTGAGTCCGTTGGGGCAATCTGTTCAGGTTAGTGAACTCTATAGAGATGTACCCTTAGTGGTGCAAGGAACTATTTTTCTGGCAGATCTGATGGAGCTTCCGTTTAGAGAGTTCGATATAATTCTAGGAATGGAATGATTGGTCAAGCACCGGGTTACTCTGGATTGTACGACTAAGAGAGTCGTTCTGAGAATTGAGGGAGATAAAAAGGTGGTTGTAATCGAAAAGCGTCAAGATTATTTGTCGAATGTGATCTCAGCACTAGTAGCTGAAAAAATGGTCCGAAAAGGGTACAAGGCGTTATCGAATGTTTTTTCTGAGGAGTTATCGGGATTGCCTCTGAATCAGAGGTTGAGTTTGGGATCGAGCTTCTTTCAGATACAGTTCTGGTGTCTATCACTCCCTATCGAATAGCACCGAAAGAGCTTACAGAACTTAAAGCTCCATTGTAAGATTTGTTGGACAGTGGTTTCATTCGTCCTAGTGTGTCTCCATGGGGAGCACCAGTTCTATTTGTTAAGAAGAATGATTGGACCATGAGGATGTACATTGATTACCGATAGCTGAATAAGTTAACCGTGAAGAACAAGTATTCTCTTCTAAGGATCGATGACTTACTTGATCAGTTTTGAAGGGCTTCTGTGTTCTCTTAGATCGATCTCCGTTCAAGGTATCATCAGTTGATGGTTAAGAAGGTGGATATGCATAAGACGGCATTTACAACTTGTTATGGACATTACGAGTTCCTAATTATGCCTTTCGGGTTAACGAATGCACCTATGAATTGAGTATTTCAACCCTATCTGGATCAGTTCATCGTGGTCTTCATTTATGACATTCTGGTTTACTCTAAGACTGAAGATGAGCATGTTGAGCATCTTAGAATAGTGCTATAGATTTTACGTGAGAAACAAATTTACGTGAAGCTAAGCAAGTGTGAGTTTTGGCTTTGTGAAGTAACTTTTCTAGGGCATGTGGTTTCTGCGGAGGAGATTCGCGTTGATCCTCGAAAGATTGAGGCTGTGCTGGATTGGAAGCAACCTAAGAATGTAATTGAGATCCGTAGCTTTCTGGGGCTGGCGGGATACTATCAGCGTTTCATTGTGGGGTTCTCTTTGATTGCTGCGCAGTTGACTAAGCTTCTGCATAAGGTTGTGCCTTTTGTCTGGACTGATACGCAGCAATCGAGCCAAATCTGTTCTGACTCAGGCTTATATTCTGATGCAGCCTGAATTTGGAAAAGAATTTGTAGTGTACAGTAATGCGTCACACGTTGGGTTGGGTTGCATTCTAATGCAGGATGGTAAGGTTGTGGATTATGTGTCCCGTCAGCTTAAGACACACGAGGGGAACTATTCGATGCATGATCTTGAGTTGGCTGCTGTGGTCTTTACGTTGAAAATCTGAAGACATTATCTGTATGGTAAGAGGTGCATCATCTACACCGATCACAAGAGTCTCAAGTATCTCCTTACTTAAAAGGAGTTGAACCTTAGACAACATAGATGGATTGAGCTGCTCAAGGATTATGATTGCACCATTGAGTATCATCCTGGTAAGGCCAATATGGTGGCCAACGCTCTAAGTCGAAGAACGATGTCTGCTTTGAGGGCGATGTTTGCTCGCCTTATTCTGTTTGATGATGGGAGTCTGCTGACTAAGTTACAAGTTAAGCCGACTTTGATTAAGTAGATTTGAGATAAGTAGTTGGGGGATGAGTCTCTGAGTTTACGGTTCTGTCAGGTTGAAAGTGGCAGCGCATCAGATTTTGGACTGAATAATGATAGGGTACTCTATTTTCGTGGTCGGATTTATGTACCGAACGATGTAAATATGAGGTAGTCGATTCTGAGGGAGGCACATAGTAGCTCTTATGCTATGCATCCCGGCAGTCATAAGAGGTATCGCAACCTTCGTGAGTTATACTGGTGGTCGGGTTTGAAGCGTGAGGTTACTGACTTTGTGGCTCGATATCTGACGTGCCAGCAAGTTAAGGCTAAGTACCAGTTGCCTTCGAGTTTATTACAGCCAGTCAAGATTCCCTTATGGAAATGAGAACTATTGACTATGGACTTCATTAGTAGGTTGCCCTTGACACCCACTAAGAAGGATTCTGTTTGGGTCATCGTGGATCGATTGACCAAATTTGCTCAATTCATTCCAGTTCAAACTGATTATTCTCTGCAGAAGGTAGCAAAGTTATATATTTTCGAGATAGTTAGACTGCATGGGGTTTCAGTGTCAATTATTTCTGACAGAGATCCACGTTTCATGTCTCGGTTCTGGAAGAAATTACATGAGGCTCTGGGTTTGAGATTGGACTTCAGTACTGCGTTCCATCCTCAGACTGATGGTCAATCTGAGAGGGTGATCCAGATACTAGAGGATATGCTTCGGAGTTACGTGATTGATTTTCGAGGTAGTTAGGAGGATTATCTCCTGCTGGCCGAGTTCGCCTACAATAACAGTTTTCAGTCTAGTATCCAGATGGCACCTTACGAGGCTCTGTATGGTCGTAAGTGTTGTACTCTATTGTGTTAGACTGAATTGGGCGAACGACGAGTTCTAAGTCCTCAGTTGGTTTCTGACACTAAGGATAAGGTTTAACCGATTCGAGATCATCTGAAAGTAGCTTCTGACAGACAAAAGTCTTATGTAGATCTGAAGAGACGTGAGATTGAATACTCTGTGGGGGACTTTGTGTTCTTTAAGGTCTCTATGTGGAAGAAAGTTCTGAGGTTCGGTCGGAAGGGCAAGCTGAGCCCTAGGCTTATTGGACCGTACCGAATTCTAAAGCGTATGGGACCAGTGGCTTATCAGTTGGAGCTACCCCTTGAGCTGGACCGTATTCATAATATGTCCCACGTCTCAATGTTGAGGCGGTACCGTTCTAACCCATCCCATGTCGTCTCGGTTGAAGAGATTGAGGTTAGGCCGAACTTGACTTTTGAAGAGGAGCCGGTTCAGATTTTGGATCGCGATATTAAGGTTCTAAGGAGAAACTATTCCTTTGGTGAAGGTTCTGTGGCAGAATCATGGCTCTAAGGAGGCTACGTGGGAGCTTGAGAATTTGATGCATCAGCAGTATACTCACTTATTCTGATCAGGTAAATTTCGAGGTCGAAATTTCTTTTAGGGGGTAGAGTTGTAACGCCCAAAATATTTATTTCTATTTCTGTAAAATTGTGACACAAATGTGTATCTGCTTCAGTGGTTAAGTGTTCTAGGTGTGTGTGTGAGGTCCCAAGTTCAAGCCCTAGCTTTAGCAAATTTTGTTATTTTTAGAATAAAACCCTATCTTTATTCAACAGGCTTATATTTAATTGTCTGTAATTCTATATCAAAATGAGCCTGTTGGTTCGAGTGGTAAGGGAATTGGTATGTTGGAGGTCCTGTGTTTGAATTCCTGCGTTAGCAAGGGTGTTATATTTTTATTTGGTTATCTGATAGAGTTTCGGTTGTACTGAAAGACTGAGGAGGTTGAGATAGTGGATTAGTGACAGAAAATCAAGGGATGTGTGGTATATCTAGGATTTTATTTTTTTTATTCTTTTTCCAAATTTTTTCTTCTTTCTTCCAATCAACTGACGTTAGCTTCTATTTCCCTGCTGTTTCCTTTTCCCCTCTTTTTTCTTCGGTTTTGTTTTCTTCTTTACTACTGTCGTACCGTTTATTCTTAAAATTTTGGTACTCGTTATGCGACTTTGGTAAGTAACTTTATGACATTTTGTGATGGGCATTGTCTTTATGCAAATTGGGATTATATTTTTCTTTGGTTTTGGCACTTGGGTAAGTAATGTGGGGATTGATTTCTGTATTTTTTGTGGATTAGGAAGAAGTGGTGAACAGTGAAGCCACGTTCAGATAGCCTTTATCGCGCTAGGGTCGGTCCGTTCTTCAGTAAGTTACTTGCGCTATTTTGGGTTTGGTTTTAGTTTGGTTTTAAGTGACTAATCAAGTGCTTTGTGGGTCAATCTTAGGTGCTGGGTTGCTCGGGATAGTTTTTGCATCAAATCGATACCAGGTGTGTACCCGAAATGTAAGAAAACAAGTTTTCAAAAATCTAAAAACCTTACTATCGACGCCACACGATCGTGTGGTAAACCGTGTGGTAGGCCGTGTGCGATGACACGGCCGTGTGATAGACGAAGACCAGGCCATGTGCAAGACACGGCTGTGTGATGGCCAGAGTATGGTCGTGTGAGCCACACGGGCTAGGACAGATTGGGTGTGTAGGCCACATAGGCGTGTGGGCCCACATGGGCGTGCCACATGGGCATGTGATAGCTGGGTCAGGCCGTGTGATCCATAGGGCAAAGCCAATCTGCACGTGTGGGCCCACTTATCTCTATTTTTCCCTAGGGTTGCACAAATCGTCTCAAACAACTGTGGGCCTACTATAGGGTCGGTAAGGGCTAACGAAACCCTAAATTGTATGATTTGTTTGATTGATATTCTATATTGCGCATGATAGTATATGCATGTTATATCTGTATGTAAGCATGTGAGCATGGTTAATCTGTATGTCCGAAATTGAATATTTTGTATCTGATATTGGGGATGGGATAATGTATATTGGAGGAAGTGTTCTGAAAGGCAAATTATGCCTAATATCTGGTAGCACAACTACATTATATCTTATATGTGTCGCATCGGTACAGCATGGTGTGTAGGGCTAGGTGGGTGTTTTAAACCCCACATGGTGTATAGGGATAGTCGAAGATGGTGTGTAGAGGATGGGGGTATGATTCTAATATCTGATTTGCATATCTGTAACTGTATCTATATCTAAAATGGGCTTAGGCCCGAATATGTATCTTGCTAATTCTGATTTTCTGTTATGTACATGCTTAATTCTGTGGGGTTACACACTGATTTTACGTAAACTCACTCCTTTCTATTTAATCTGTACAGGTAATCCATAGAGTTAAGCGGATTAGTGCAGCGGAGGAATTAATGGTGACCACTCGACATAAACTGTTATTTTGCTTTATAGTTTAAATTAGATTTTGCTTTTTAATTTGAGAGCTTGTATTTTATAGGACTCTGAACTCTTTAAAACTGTTTGGGCTTTTGGATTTAAACTGTTTAGTCGATGATTGTTTTACTTAAAGACATGTTTTTATAAAAATGCAAATTGCTTTCATAAACATGATGGTTTCACTAAAGCTTTCGCTAAATTGAAGAGACATATGTTAGTAAACGAAAGCAATTAAAGATTTATAAGTTAAAGGTTTTTTTCGAGTTAACTACGTTTTCGAAATCCCTTACTTGTGACATTGCCAGCTTCAACCATAACGTCTAGGCCGGGTTTGGGGTGTTACATGGTCTAATTACCATTTAAGGACCTCCAGTTTAAAAATTCATTACAATTAGATACCTCTAGCTTCTAGAACACATATATTGCACCTATTACAATTTAGTCCTATTAGTCAAATTGGACACTCTATCGATAAAATTTCTTGACGAAATTTTCACACAATCATTCAATCATACCATAGACTTTAAAGAAACATTAAAATCAACATTTCTACTTCGGATTTGTGGTCCCAAAACTACTGTTCTGATTTGACTAAAAAATAGGCTATTACAATAAGCTTAATCTTTTAATAATGATACAGCATATATCAAATAATCGTTGGGTGATCAGTCCATTTCATCGAAAACTCGTTGGATATTCTCAAGCCAATACTCGGCTTTAGCAGGATCATCATCAGTATTGCCCTTAAATTCCTCAGCCCCACACTTTCTAACTTTATCAACAGGGATTCGTCTACTCATTTTGATCGTTTGAGGGGGTGAAATTATCACAAGAGGTATTACAGTAGGGCGGATTACAGTGGGGGGAGGTTGTTGAGCCACAAGAGTGGTTCGAATAAATTCTGTGAACTATTGACCCATTAAACTAAAGAAAACATTTTTGACTTCATTTTCTAATATCTGGGGCATCGGTAAGCTGCGATTCACTTCTTGTTCATTATTCGAAACTGTAACATCCCTAACCTATTTCCATCGTCGGATTTGGGTTATAGAGTATTACGATGAATTTCCCATCATTTAACCTTACTTACAAATCAATATCCCAATATAAATATCAATAAACAAATCACATTCAATTTAAGCCAAACAAGAATTTACGGGCCTTAAACCAAGCTTACGAGGCCCTAACAATAAATTGGAAACATTCTGGGGTCAATCTAAAATAAATTGGAAAAGTTAGGAAAAAGTTAAAAATTTTGAAAACAGGGGTTAGGCCAGCCCGTGTGGCAAAAAACATGGTCGTGTGTCTAACACACACGCCTGTCTGGCTAATCCACACACCAGTGTAACTCACTGACTAGGGCCACATGCCTTGTTTCAAATCGTGTGAAACCTGCACCTGAAACTTAAAAAGACACACGGCTGTACGAACAAATCATGTGTGACATATGGCCGTGTGACAGCCCGTATGTACCAAAATGTACTTTAAAAATCAAGTTTACCAAAAATGTTTTCTTGGGCCATAAGTATACCAATAGCCAACTCTTAGACCCATTCAATATTCACTAAAATAAGACCAAAACATGCCAAAACCACACATACGTAACCTATTTCCATCAACCAACCAATGTACCCTCATTAATTTCCCATGTAAATATTCAAATAAACTTAAACTCAATGCCATAATTTCATATTTTAAACTTACCTCACACATTTACACTTCAATGAACCAAAAGCCATCTAAATCACAAGGCATTCACAAGTGACCAAAACTCATGCTTACATATACATTTATAAGTCAACATCAAGGCATAAAGACAAGTAAACTTAAACCACATCACATTGGTAATTAGCATAAAATAAACTCCTATTATATTCCATTTATAATCAATAACTAAAACAACCAAAACTACCAAAATAATGTATGCATAGTGTGGTGGAGCTCCTATAAGATTCCAACCGATCAAGCTTTCTAATGATCTGCATGGCAGAGAAAACAACAACATAAGCAACTAGTGCTTAGTAAGCTCTTATTAAGGAAACTTAAACTTACTGAACATTTTAAGTTAAATAACTAAGCATAACTTCATTATATTATAAGCCAATTTTCCTCTCTTATACACATCACCTCACAAGGTCATTTGGTGCAACATTTCATAAACAAATTCAATCAAAGCATGGTGTAAAACATATTTAACATTTCACTTTTGTTGTTCATCTCTCATACATATACATTAAACCAACATTTCCTTTCAATTGCACATTTCATCATCAATTATATCGTTACTCAAAAATCGTCGTTTATTTCATTTACATAACTTTTCATTTTTAACCAATACCTTGCTCATTGAACCAAATAGAACAACATCGGATAATTGAAACAATATTTACTGTACCGGTTACCTATATAACACCAAAACAAAGCCTGCCAGGCTTGAGGCCAGATACAATTACACCAGCACAAAGCCTGCTAGGCATAGAGCCTGATATAAATCACCGGCACGAAGCCTACTAGGTACAAAGCCTTACATAAATCATCGGCACAACGCTTGATATAAATCACCTGCACGAAGCCTGCTAGGAACAAAGCCTGATATAAATCACCGGCACGAAGCTTGCTGGACTCAAGGTCTGATATATTATCTCAAATACAACTCAATTTCATTATTAATTTTCAACAACCAAAATTTAATAATTATAATCACCACGATTATTAGAATAAAATAAATATAAAGAATTTTATATAACATATTACATGTAACACAAACTTACCTCGACTGAAACGATTACAAAAACAAAGTCGACAACTAATCCAAAACTTTAGGTTTTCCTCGATTTAAATCTAATTACGGCGTTTCTTGATTAAAAAAAATTAACTCAATTAAACAATCCAAATAACTTAAAATGATCAATTCAAGCTTATAATTCATTTTAATGTAAATTTATGAAATTACCCCTAACATTTTAATTTTTGTGTAATTTAGTCCTTAAACCCGTAACTTGCAAATTCACCATTTTTAACTAAAAACCATGCTAGCCGATTTTTCCTTAGTCTTATAACAGCCCATATTTTTCTTCATTTGACACAATTTACATTGAATTATACTATTTCAACAATTTAATCGCTAAACATTAAAATCATCAAAATCACTTAACAAAATACTTATATTTAACAACTAAGTTTAATAATCTATCAGCAAACCTCAAAAGCATCACAAATTCGTCAATGGTGTAATTCAAAATATTTAACAATTTCACAAATTAGTCCCTAAGCTAGCTAGATTAAGCTAAACTGATCACAAAAACATAAAAATCATTAAAAACAAACTTAAAATTACTTACATGCAATGGTCGTTTATGCTTCAAGAAGAAATGGCTATGGCTTATTGTTCTTTTATGGTTTCGGGTAAAAGTAAACCAAATAGGAAAGATGACCCAAACTTTTTTTAATTAATCTAACATTTATTTAATTTAAACTTTAAAATAACATTATAATATAATTAGAAAACATGCATTCACCGTCCAAAATTGTGAAAGTGGCTAAATTTCCACTTAAATCCCTTAATAAAATTTAATTAAGTCACTAGATCACTAAATTCAATAGAAATCAAGTTTTGTTGTTATTACGATTTAGTTCTTTTTCCTTAATTAAAAATCCAATCGCTAAAATTTTCAAATCAAACTTCAATACACTTATATAGTCACTCCATAAATATTTTAAATATTATTTACAAGCTCGGTTTATAGAAATGAGGTCCCAAAATCTCATTTTTCAAAATCACTTAATTTTAGGGACAAACCACTTGGACTTAACTATTTGTTCACTTAGCAATAATAATCAAATCAAAATTTAATATATTGCTATAATTGATTTGTAAATATTAAATTATAATATTTACAGTCTTACTTGTCAAATTTGTAGCCCCAAAACTACCGTTTTCAACACCACTAAAAAATAGGATGTTACAGGAACATTACGTTAACCTCATCAGTGTCAGCATGTTTGGATTCTACTGACATCTTTAATATCTATAAGAAAAACAGGGGTTAGATCGGATCAATCAGTATCACACTATCTTGGGTATATATGGCATGTAACTTCTAAACTATAAACACGCTACATTCAGTTCAAGAATCGACTAAACTGCAGCTCTAATACCACTAAATGTAACACTCCTTACTCGACTCGGTCGCCAGATCCAAGTAAAGAGATGCTACTTTAACATTCAACAATTAGCAATGGCATTATTGAATAATATATATTTAAAGATAATTGATATTCTATATAAACAAACATATTAAATTTTAATATAAAAAAATTCTAAAATTACTTAGAGATAAAATTCAAGTTCGGAATAGGACTTACTTAAAAGAAGTTTAAAGTTTAAAGTTAAAAATGAAAATCTGTAGTTGGTATCGATACCAAATCGATACCTTTTTGAAAATCGATACCAAAATCGAATAATGTTTTCTTTGTAAAACAATAGTATCGATACTTATTTTAGGGTATCAATATTTTATAAAAAAAATCAATACTCAAATAAAAATTGATACCAAATTAGCTTTCTATTTAATTAGAAAACTATTCAAATGGTCAAGTATCGTTACCAAATGCCAAAGTATCGATACTTGTTTTTAAAATGGTAAAACCTCATCTTTAAAAGTTCAACTCATGCCAAAATTCACCTATTTTACAATAGATAAATAAAATAACCTATTCAAACATCTAAAAGACTGACCAATGTGTCCCTATTGATACCACAATTCAATATCCAAACTAAAATAACATTTCAAACCAGAATAATTGCATTTAAAGTACTCAAATATCTTTAATATCAATACGTACCAAAATACCACCTCTTTCAGTCTATAAGTCAAATTGCGATATTCACACACTTTCATTAAACTTATACCAAATATACCAAACCAACAACATTTTCACATTTACCATAATATATCTAAAGACAAGCATCATTCAAGTTTAACAACTCCAAAAAATAACCTCATAAATTCATTTAACCTATTACATGTCATATAACCTAATACAAGCATTCAAAAACTACCGATAGATTTCTAGATAGTGTGAATCTTAAAGTCGATCCGATCACCCGAAGCCTCAAAAAGTAATCTACAAGAAAGCAATAAAAGGAACACAAGTAAGCTTACTTAAGCTTAGTAAGTTCCACGGATTAAACAATTAACTTATCGAATAAACTTAATCAATACATAATAGAGAAATGTTGTAAATCATAGTCCTGCCATTCATAACCAAATCACAGGTGAATCATAAACTTGTATATGAGTGAATTAATTCAATCAAATATGTTATATCATTAACTATACCCGATGAATGTTGTAATGGTTTCAGATACACGGTTAACCAACCAAACACACCAAACCGCTCAAATGAGCTAACCCACCGAGAACACACCTGGGCACCAAGTGCCAAACCCGTAGGCTTTACATTTGCCCCCAAAACACACCTGAAACACTGTAATATAACACGATAGTTCTCAACAAATGCTAAACTTCGATATATTTAGTAAACATGAATGAATTCATAATCATCATCTCAACATCAACCAATCCCATACAACGTGCGATATAACCTATTGGCATACCAATCGTATCCTATCCTACTTTCATCGGCTCACATATTTATCATTTAACAACATTTAATACAATTTCTTTCCCAAATCAATTCACATACCACAATTCAATATTTTCAAGTCAATTAATAATTTTCAATCCACAAGCAATTTAATATTTAAATTATACTAAAATTTAACCGTACGAACTTACTAGGGCCAAACTGTAGAAACAGCAAAAGTTCAGGGACTAATACATAACCTTCCCTTTTCCACGATTATCAATTTGATCTTGATCTATAATATAATTTATTTTATTTATTAGCCTCAATTTCACATTCTATTCAATTTAATACATATAATTTCTTATTTACAATATTTACACATTTGTCCCAATATTCCATACAATTTAATCCTTAATATTAAACAAGTAAAATCCACAATTAATACATAAACCTCATATTGCCAAACACTTAACCCTTAATATACAACTCAAATATCCTTAAATTTATAATGAAATCCTTCTCATTTTACAAATGACTCAATTAAATCCCTAATTTCCAAATTTATACCAAACTATGCTATAAAATAAAACAAAATCAACCTCAAGCACCTAAACAAAATTCTTTCAAGTAAAAGGCTTCAAAAACATTAGATTATACTTTCTAAACTTAACTAACCTTACAAATTAACCCCCTAAACAAGATAGGTTTCAACTCGACTAACACAAAAACATGAAATTCATGAAGAAAACATCAAGATATCACTTACATGCAAGAGGTATAAGTGACCGAAGCTTCTAACTATCAACCATGGGGTTTCGATGAAGAACCAAGTCAAAATGAAGAATAAACCATCATCTTTTCCTATTATTATTATTTTATTTTTTTACTTTTAAATATTATTATATTAATCACCTTTAACATATAATAACTTATAAAATTGACAGCCATTATTGCATCAACCGACCATTATATTAAATTTTGGCTTATTTGTAATATAAGTCCTTCAACCTTAATTAATTAGGTCATTTAACTAAAAGTAATTAATAACAAATCTCTTTTCTAACTTTTACAATTTAATCCTTTTTCTTTAATTAACTAACTAAATGATAAAATTTCTTAATCAAAATTTAATACAGCACTAATAACTTCGTAAATATTAAAAAATTAATATTTACGGACTGACATGTGAGAATTGTGGTCCCGAAACTATAGTTTTTGATTCCACTAAAAAACAAGCTATTACAAAAAAATAGGGTTAGATGAGTTTATAAGACTAAATTTGACGAGAATGGCGAAGTAAATAAACACAAGGCTAGACTTGTAGTGCAAGGGGTTGTAGAACAAGCAGCAGATAAACATTGCTGGTGTTGCTACTTTAACAGGGGTATGCCCAACAACAAGGAGTGGATTACGTGGAAGTTTTTACACCTGTGGCATATATGGAGACAATTCAATTGGTGATTGCACTTGCAGCTCAAAGAGGACGGTCCATATATCAGCTTAATGTAAAGTATGAATTTTTGCATAGTGAGTTGAATGTAAATGTTTTTGTGGAACAACCTTGTGGTTATGTCCAAAAGGGCGGTAGGCAAAAAGTTTACAAGTTGAAGAAGGCACTTTATTGGGCTTAAGCAAGCCCTGTGAGCATGGTATAGCCTTTTAAAAGCATATTTCATTAATCAAGGTTTTGAAAAGTGCGACTACAAAGATACTTTGTTCATCAAGACAAAAGAAGATGGCAAAGTATTAATTGAAAGTTTGTATGTTGGTCTTATTTTTACTGGAAATGATGAACTGTTTGCAAAATTCAAATATTCCATGAAGCATGAGTTTGAAATGATAAATCTTGGATGGGTGAGATATTTTCTTGGTTTGGAGGTTTTATAAGGATCAAATGGAATTTTTATTAGTTAAAAGAAAATTGTTGTGAAGGTATTACAAAAATTTGGGATGGAGAAAAGTAATTTTGTTCATAATCTAATAGTTCATGGTTTTAAGCTCGTGAAGGATGAGAGTTGAGTTGAGGTAAAAAAGACTTACTATAAACAAAATGTGGGTAGTCTCATGTATCTCACAACAACTCGACCAAATATGATCTTTGTGGTAAGTCTGATTTGAAGGTATATGGAGAATCCCACTAAGCTTCATTTTTAGGTGACAAAAAGGGTGTTGACATATTTGAAAGATACAAATGAGTTTGGGGTTTTTTATAGGAAAGGAAGAGATGATGAACTCATTGTTTACACAAATGATGATTATGCTAGAGATTTAGAAGACAGAAAGAGCATATCAGGCTATGTGTTTCTATTAAGCTAAGGAGCGATATCTTGGTTTTTAAAAAAATAACCAGTAGTAAGTTTATCTACTAAAGAGGTTGAATTTATTATTTTTGCTTGATATGCATGTCAAGTAGTTTGATTAAAATGGGTGTTGCAAAAGTCAAATTCAAATTAGGGCCAGACAACAATTATTCTTTGTGATTATAGTTTTGCAATCAAACTTTCAAAAAAATTCAACTATGGATGGTCGTAGCAAGCACATAGATGTGTGATCTCATTTCTTGCGAGGGCTTAGGAAAGATGATAAGTGGAATTGGTACATTGTGCCACACAAGAACAATTGGTAGATATGATGATTAAACCACTCAAGTTGGATGTTTTCTTGAAGCTGCGAGAACTTTTTAGAATTTGTTATAAGTCTAAAATAAATTGAGCGTTTATAGCATCCAATTTAATGGAGGAATTGTTAGGATTTAGTTAGTTCCTTCAGTGAACAAAATCCCTACTTTGTTAGAATTCATTCTTGTTACATGATTATGTTTGTTAGTCAAAGTCCGTAGACTTAACGTTACCTAATTTTAGCTTGGTTTGTTATGTAAATGCTATTTATAAAGCCAAGGTTATTTCAATTTTAATACATCGGATTTTCTCCTTTATTTTTTTATTTCATATAAATTTTCCTCTAGTTTACAACATTAACTAATAATCAAAATATATCTTTGAAACAAATTAGAATAGTTTTGGAGAGGACCTGTACACATAATGGAATTCAAACTAAACATCAAATTATCTTTTTCCCTAAACTTAGAATTATTTTGATTATCTTTTTAGTAATGATTTGAAAAAAAAATCATATTAAACCAATTTTTTTTTACTTCATTAGTTTTTTTAAATGTTTCCATTTATTTTTTTATATCTTTTATATTCGTTTTATTGTCCTTGTTTGGAGTTTGAGATTTTTGCTTCCAATAATATTATCAAAATTCAAATATGCATCTTCCCTTGAGAATATAATATATCTTATCATTGCATACAACACTTGATTAAAACAAACATAAAAGAATTGAATATAAACTATTTTAGAAAATGATGAATATCCGATTAATGAACCACAATTTGTGAAACCAAATACTATTATCAGTAGCAGAGACTCACAAATGTTCTCCACTCACAAATATTCTCTAGAATTTAAATGATAATAATAGAGTCTTTAAATTTGTTTAATTTAGAAACTATATTTAAATAAAAAAAATGTTATGGATGAAGTGGATAATAGAAGAATTTCATGGAATGAATATGTTTTTAGACATTGCTCTGTTTCTGCTATGTACCCCAAAAAAAAAAACATATAGTTTGGTACACTTCCTAAACAGCAAATAAAAAGGATAAGAGTGACAAAAACATGTTATTCTAGAAAAGAAAATGGACAAATAATGTAAGAATGTAAAACATATTATCCTTGAATTTTGCATGTGACTTGCTACTTCTATGAAATTTCCTCCTAAACTTTGATCCATTGGGGGTCCACCTCTACTTATTTCATTTTTTTTCAACTAATTTGTTTATTATAAATGACTACTTTCATTTCAAAATTTTAACACACACTAAATAAAACAAAATAAATTTAAAATATCTATATAATATTTTCAAAAACCATATATCACATAAGTTTCATTTGGTTGAAATTATCATTGTTTCTTGAAATTATTAATTTATAAACTAAATAGATTACCAAAAGTTTATATTTAAGTTTTAAATTAACACCCCTACCATCTCAATTCTTAAGCTTATCTCTGCTTTTTGTTTAAAAAAAATATAATATTAAATTTTTAATTAAATCAAATTTAAAAAATAAATAAATATTTTTCATTAAGATTTCACTAAAAACAGTTTTTGGAAAATATTTTTCAAAATTAAATTATTTTTCTGTTACTTGATAAATTTTCTTGAAATCATTTTTCTGAAAATTATTCTTAGCGTAACACACAAAACATAAATATATTTGTTATAAAATGTTATAATAGTATTTTCTTTTGGCAATCGAAATTTATTTTATAATAAGATAATATTTTATAATAATTCATATCATATATACACATAATAATAAATAATTCTTAATTAAAATTTAATTTCAATTATATATATTACATATTAGATAGTTACACATTTGAGTAGGATGTGATAAACAAAACTAAACTTAAACAAATACCCATGTTTATATAACTAAAAATTCATATTTTATATTATAAAAAATTATTATTTTTTGATATAATGCATAAAATATTTATAAATGTAATATATATTTATTATTAAAATATTAACATTAATATTTTTAATAATATATTAAGAATATTATTTAAAATTCAAAATTATTATAGTTAAAATGAGTTGATTATGTGTATAAATCTTTGAAATATAATATTCTAATTTTTGCTAGTTTTATTTATTTAATATATATAAATATTTAATTAAATATTTTAAAAGAAAACCAAAATTAAAATGTTATCTTATAATTTAAAATTATTATTAAAATTTTTAATATAATAAAAATGCATTATGAATATTATTAAATTCTAAATTAAATATAACAACATATTAAAAATATAATTTAATATTAAAAATAAAATAAAATAAAAGTAAATAGAGTTAATCATAGAAATAAAAATTATTATTTACTTATAAAAATTTTAATAATAAATTATTATTTAACCAAAATATACGAAACATGTATGATTGTGAAATAATTTAAAATAAATTAAAAGAAATTTAATTTAATGATCAAATTAAATTTTAAATAACTAAAAACATTTAATGTTTTATTTATTTAAAGTTTTAAACTTATATTAATTTATTAACTTTCATATCATTTTAATGATCAAAATAATTTAGGGTTAAAAGAAAAATAAATTAAAATACTGTAATTATATATCATAGAACATTTTTTTCTATATGTGTTGTAAAAATATACAAAGTGTAAAAAAATTATTAGATATATATTTATATTAATAAAAAATTATATATCAACAAAATTATTTTCCTTGCTTTAAATTTAAAAGTTAATTCCATATTTATAATTTTAAATTTTTACACTGTTTAATGGTAATTAAAATTATATAAATGAGATTTTACAAAAATGTATAAGTAATTAAAAATTAAAATCCATTTAAAATGAAATCTTAATAAAAATAAATTTTAAATAAATAAATGAAAATCAATATCTTTTATAAATGAAAATCAATATCTTTTATAATTTTAAAATTATAAAAAATAAAACATGTATTTCATTTAAAATTATTAATAAATAAAATTAGAGAAATAAATTAAAATATTTTATCCTGAAATGCTATCTTAATAAAATTTAAAATTATTAATTAATTAAATTATTAACAAAAAAGAAAAATAAAAAAAATTATACATTGATTATCTTCTACATAAAACTAACAGCATGTTTGTTTTGCTGTAATTGTGAATTCATTCCAGACATATTCGTTGAAGGTTGAAGGTTGAAGGATCATGATTCTTTTATTTGGTTCATTGAATACTATTCCACAAAATAAGTTATTATACAGAAACCCGAATGAGGGCTAAATAGCCATTCAAGCCCTCCCTTCGAATGAGTAATTCAATGCCTCCCGTAATAAACATTTTCTTTTTCTGTACCAGGAGTTCTTTAATGAAAGAAAATCAACATCGTTAATAACTCACAACCTTTGAAGGTTTAAATAATAAAGATAAAAAGAACATGAAAACCGGAGAAACTTGAGTTTTGGGTTGTTGATTTTCAAGAATGAAAACACCATTAAAAGAGAAAGTAAGTAGGTTGATGATAAAAGAAGAAAGAGAAATAACTAGCATGATGAAAACCAAAAGATTAAATTTCTAGAATTTTTAGCGGGAGAACACAACAGCCGATGGCAGCGGCTAGTGGTGGATGCTATTAAAACTGAAAAACAATGTATTTTACTGCATTTTTCTGGAAAAGAGATGAATGTGCTAGAGATGGGAGAGAATTTAGAAAAAGAAGATAATGAATGTTTTTTTTACTGATATGAAAAATAATAGAAGGGGCGAAGCGAGAAAAGTTTTTTAGGGGGGTCGGATGAAATTTTAATTTTTTATAGTTTATATCTTTATAATTTGTAAATGATTAAATCAAATTTTTATAATTTTAGGAGAGGCCAAAGTGCAATTTTACCTTTACTAATTTAAATTTTTAAAAAATTTAAAAGGTCAAAAATATAATTTTACAATTTAGGGGGGCCGGGCCCATGCCAGCCCCCTAGCTACGCCCTGACAGTAAAAATTTATATGTAAAAATAATATTTAAATGTTTTATAATTTTTTATTTATAATTAGTTGGGTTTTAAAAATTTTCTACCATTAATTATAATTAATTTCAAATAATTTGTTAAAATATTAATACGTGTATCAAATAATACTTAAAAGAAAATTTGTTAAAAGGGTATTTTTGTCATTTGAACATTTATTCTTATGCTATTATACCTCTTACTCGCTTGAACCGAATATAAGAATATTATTATAACTCTATTTCATTTTACCTAATCAAATTACAGTTGTTCTCATTATATTTCATTACAGTCTTATTCCATTCTTATAAAATATATTTCATTATAGTTTTACTTTTTTCCAACGAACCAAATGTACCATAAAGATATTCGTGAAAATGATTATGAATTAAGAAAATCATGTTTTGCATAGATGAAAAAGCAAAAAAAATTAAAACAATGTGTAATTAAAAAATAAATAAGAAATGTATAAAAAGCGTGCCCTTTAATAAAATATACTATTGACTAAAAGAATAAATTTATTTAAAAATATATTTTTGTAAAATTCAATTTTAACATGATTGTAAAATCATAAATATATATATATATATTAAGTTGACATTTAAAAAAACAGATTAAGCATGAATTGATGAAGAATATAATAAATTAAGATCTAATAAACAAAAAAAAATAAGATTTAAAAAAAATTAAAAGCACAAATTTTTATTTCTAAAATAAGTAAAAATATTCTAAAACATCAATATATGGAGAGGATAAGCAATTTTAAATTAAAATATTTATATTTTATATTATAGAATATTTATTATAATTGATACAATGTATAATATATTTATTATTAAAACGTTGATATAAATATTTTAATAATATATTAAGAATATCATTTAAAATTTAAACTTATTATAGTTAAAATTGATTATTAAAATAAAATTATAATATAAAGTAATTTATTAAAACAACAAAGTATATTAATAGTATATCACATAACAATATAAATAAATATGTGTTTTCAACAATTTCGGATATTAACATTTTAATATTTTTGATAAAAATATAAAAATAATTTTATAAGTCCTTATGAAACAAATATCCTAATTTTAAGTAGTTTTTTTTTTAATTTTGATAATACCAAAAAAACTAATTAAATATCAGTGGATAATATTATTTATCAAAATGGGATGATATGAACAATATGGAGGGGTGGCGGCACCATCCATTTTTTCTTTTAGTCAATCATACCTCCACGATATGTTGTGAATAAGAATAATTTTTTTAATGATGTTAAGATATATACATGAGAAAGTAGGGGTAAAAAGAGGAAGAGAGTGCTAAATTGACTGCACCAACTTAATTCTCTCACATTAAATATTTTATAATTCTAAAAATCTATGATTTCAAATCATTCATAATGGAAAATTGATAAATTAAAATTTATCAGAAAATTACTTCTCCTCCAATAATAACGATAATTATAAAGGATTTCTTTTGCCCATCTGTATGTGTGTGTAGTTTTATTTGTTTAGTTGATCTAAATGTATGTGGTGAATTTGGGAATAAAGTTGTTGGTTATTTTTAATTATTATTTGCAATCAAGATTTTGAAAAATGTAACATTTCACTTCTCTTCCACGTCAATGTTTATTCACTCCTTAACTCTCCACGTGTGAAACACACTGATTTACACCTGGCATTCATGTAGAGCGAGTTAACTACACGGTAACCATGCCGAATTACCACCCCGTCATCAAATTAAATTTTCAAAAAAGAAGGATATTAAAGCAATTTATTTTAAAAAATTAAGCAATGTTTGTTTTTTAATTTTATTTATTTGTTTTTTTCCTTTCAATGACACAAATATTATGTAATTTTTTTATGCTATACCTTTGTAATGTAACGTTTTCTTTCCTCTAATTTCAAGAAAAAAAAAAACCTAAAAAAAAAGGGAAAGCAAAATGGTGGTGATTTTTCCCTGATAAAAAGAAAATAAAAACGAACTACGGTGGTTACTATGGTGGTTGCTGGAGGCGGTGACAATGGCGGTGGTGGAGGAAACTGCTGCATGAAGTGGTGGCAGCATAACCGTAATCATTATTATCACCAACACCACTACAATCATAATAGCAATTCTAGTGGGAATAGTAACAGTGCTAGTGGTGGCGGTGGTGGCGGTGGGAGGTTGGTAGCAGCGGGGTTCGTATTTTGTTTGGTTTGCTTTGTTATAAATGGGTTGATTGCCGTTCTATATGGGTGGCTGATTTTAACGCCGCCGGTCAGTTTAAATGAACGTAAGGGTTTGCCTTGGCTTGGTTGTCAAGAAGATAATGAAGGGTCTTGGGCTATTGGTGTTTTTTTTGGACAATCGCCATTCTCTCTCAAACCCATTGAAACTGTAAGTCCCTTTTTTTATGGGCTGTTATTTTATTGCTTCTTTATTTGTTATTTTTCATCATTGTTTGTAGTTATCGTGTAAAAATGTCATTTTTTATTTAAAATGGGTTTTCTCATTTCAGTAGATTTTTTTTTCTTTTGGCAATCAAAACATGCAAAATTTCTTATTTCTGGGTTTTGTTTATTTATTTATTTTTTTTTTTTTTGAGTTTTTCTCTAATGCATCTTCGGTTAAAGTGAAAACTTTATGCTGATTACTTTTTCTTTTTTTTAAAGGAAAGGAAATTGGCTATCAAAACATGCAATTTTTCTTATTTCTGGGTTCTGTTTGCTTTTTCTTTTTTGTGTGTGACAGTGTGAGTCTAATTCTTTGTGGGGGATTTTCTTATGCGTGTACAGTTAAAGACGTAATCTTTTGTGCCGATTTCTTATAAGTTCTACTTAAATGAAATAACTCAGTTTTTATAGCTTTCTATTTGTTGTTTTTCATCATTGTATGTAGTAATTATGTAAAAATGTAATTTAAAAAAATTGGGTCTTTTCATTTCAGTAAACTTTTCTTTTGGCTTTTAATACATGCCAACTTTCTTATTTCTGGGTTTTGCTTGGTTTTTGTGAACATTGTTTTTGTTTTTGGGGGGGGGGGGAGGGGGAGGGGGTCTACTTCTCTTCTTATGAACTGTTGAATATTGAATTTAATGTTGATTTCTTTTAAATTTTTGGTTTTTCTTAATGGTGGTTTTAATATGTGGAAATTTTTAGACTGAAATATGGAGAAATGAGAGTGCAGCATGGCCGGTGGCTAACCCAGTTATAACCTGTGCTTCAGCTTCTGATTCTGGTTTCCCTAGTAATTTTGTGGCTGATCCTTTTCTTTATGTTCAGGTAACTATTGTTTACTTTATCCTTTTAAATACTTTTATTATGTTATTGGCACGAACTTGTTTATTTTGTATCTTTAACCAAGGTAGGAGAATTTTTTTTATGCCCAATAAACAGTAGTAAGCTGAGAATTTTTATATCACATATTTAATTAGTTAAATATGTCCAACTTCAACTCTTTTTTTCTTTTGGTAATTTTTTATTTCAACCAGCAGCAGAAATTTTCTTTTGTTTATTTCCAAAGTTCTTTGACTAAATATGTCTTTTGTTTGATATCAGTGTGTATTGTATCATACATGTTACACATGGTCGATGCAATCGATTGGGCCATATATGATATCAATTTACTATTGACAATGATATAGTATTTATTTTGGGGTTTATTGTCTTCAACTTTGTGTTGTTGAAGTAGGGTGAACTATATAAGGTGCAGAGCTGTATAATTGACTTTCCAGATACCAATCCATTTTAGCTTGTCGGTTAAAGTCTATATTGACAATGAAATATGCAGGGAAATCCACAGATCTGTGAATATATAGATTTTGTTTTTGCTAGATATGTCGGTGCAATAGAAAAGTCTGCCGAGAGAGAGGAATCGTAGGGCTCGTGGTGCCATTTTTGTTAATATTTGCTGTTTTCCAATTTGTATTAGGATTTCCTTATCTGACTCTTTCACCCGTGTTCGAGTAATATGATTACTACAGAATGATGCAGACTTGAATTAAAAGTCCCATTTTTACGGGTTCTGTTCGGTTGTTTTATTATTGTACAAAAGAACATTAGAAGTGACCTGCTGATCGGTAACAAATACAAAAGTAGCTAGAATACACTTTTGAGTTGACATTTACTACACTATTTTTGTTTTCTTGGCATTGCATGACTCAAGCTTGTTTCTTAAGCCTTTTTATGCATTTTTCTTGGAGATAATATGAATGAGAGTATCGGGAACAATTAAGAATAGGGGTAGAGGTTTATGAGTAAAGATTTAGTGATTCGTGCCTTGACTCGTGGTGCAGTTAGTTTGAAATGAAGGATTGATATGGAAAAGTTGTCAACCTATTAGTATATTAGTCTTTGTGATTATTGGCATTGGCAATTCCTTAAATCAGTGAGAATGCTTGCTTCCTCCACTTCTTCCATCGTGGTTGCTGTGGATTGTTGGTAATCGTAATAGAGTAATTGATTGTTGGCAAAGTTCCTCTCATATGATTCTTGGGTACTTAGTTGGAATGTGGTATTTGTTACATTTAGTATACATGAGCTAAGCTGGTACCTAGATATGGTGCAAAACAGGTCCTTTAAAGCATTTTTATTGTTAGATTATGTTACTGGATTATTTTATTTGTGTGAGTGGTTCCTTTTTGAACCACTACTACTATTTTTTACTTCAAAATACTAGTATTAATTTCGTGGGCAGCTAGATACCATTGCCATCCTTAAGTGCTGGTCTGTGGCTTGCTTTTAACTTCATGCATCATTGAACATTGAAATGCCTTTAGACATGTAATTTGCATGCGCTTCCTATGATTTTTTGGTTCAAAGCTGAATTTTCAGACATCTGCATTTAATTTTCAGCAAGTTATCTTCATAGGCTGGGGAGTTGAAAATTTTATGTACAAAAGGGGTTGACATGTGCTTACTGTGAGGTAGGTTAACCTAAGTTGAATTGGGAAGTGCTGTGATTGTTAAATGGAGGAGATTGATTTCTAAGATGTTAAATTAGATAATAAGTTAGTTATTTCCTCATCCACTACATGTATACACTATGTTACTCGGACATGAGTGTATTGGTATGAGTCTTATATCAATATTTTCAACATTTTCGAATTTTTTCCATGTGTTTGGAGGTTCCATGGAGGGTCATATCCCCATCCCATGTTTGGCAATGTTTGACAATCACCTGTAAATAAGTCCACTGATATGCCTTAGCTGGTTTGTGTCATGCATCTAAAGATATTCAAAATAAATAGATAAATAAACAAAGGTCAGAGAATGCAAATCTATCGCTTCATTCATCTCACACATTTATCATTCATTGGAACACATTTGCGCTCGTAGTTAGACCTGTATTCTTTTCTATGAAATATCCTGACTTTTAAAGTTTAAGTTAAATGTTGGTTTTTGTTACGTTTTGAAATCTATTCTCATGTTAGCTTGAAATGCATCATGATCCAGGGAGATGTATTTTACCTATTTTATGAAACGAAGAACTCATTCACCATGCAAGGGGATATAGGGGTTGCAAAAAGTATCGATAAGGGAGCAACATGGCAACAACTGGGCATAGCCTTGGACGAGGAATGGCATCTTTCATACCCTTATGTCTTTAACTATCTTGGCCAAGTAAGACTATTGGTTTCCTTTTTTCCTTTTTTTATTATGCACATTGGTAAGATATAGACACATTTGATGTTCAGTTTAGACAACTTTAGGCACCTTTTGATTTCATAATGTTGGCAAGACTTAACTGGTGTGATCTAATACAGTGCGGCCAAAGTATTGTTGAGCATGAGCATATAGGTTTATCCTTAAAACATAGGTAGTGATAGTGAAATTGCTGGATTGTGCTGAATTAATTAATCTAATACTGATGAAAAGTATCTAATTTTTTGGACAAGATTTTCTAAGGCAGCCTTTTTGAGTTTCTAAGATTGACCAGTTTAAATATTATCATTTCTTATAATGATCAAGTATTGGCATATTCATGATGGTTATGTCTATGTGGTATATTATCTCATTGACGGAATTGTTAATTGTTTTGTTTGTGACTACAGGTATACATGATGCCCGAAAGCAGTCAGAAAGGGGAACTTCGTCTTTATCGAGTAACGAACTTTCCATTAGAGTGGGAACTTGATCGGGTTATCATGAAGAAGCCCCTTATTGATTCATTTATTATTGATCACAATGGAGAGTATTGGCTTTTTGGCTCAGAACACAGCTCTTTTGGAACAACGAATGGACGGTTGGAAATTTGGTATAGCAGCTCTCCTCTTGGTCCTTGGAAACCGCACAAGAAGAACCCTATTTACAATACTTACAGAAGCTTTGGGGCTCGTAATGGGGGTCGGCCATTTAGGTACAATGGAAATCTTTATCGGATTGGTCAGGACTGTGGTGAAACGTATGGGCGACGGGTGCGAATATTCAAGGTTGAAGTTCTTTCAAGGGTTGATTACAAGGAAGTTGAAGTCCCATTTCCCTTTGAAGAGTCCAGTAAGGGACGGAATGCTTGGAATGGTGCCCGGTACCATCATCTCGATGTACAGCAGCTAAAGTCTGGTGAATGGGTTGGGGTTATGGATGGTGACCGAGTACCTTCAGGAGACTCGGTCCATCGTTTTCTTCTTGGATGTGCTTCAGTTGCAGCGGTTTCTGGCCTCATTCTGTTCTTAGGTGTCCTACTAGGAGCAGTGAACTGCATTATCCCCCTTAACTGGTGTGCGGATTACTCAGGGAAGAGAAGTGATACTCTTATTGCTTGGGAAAGAGCAAATGTATTTTCTTCGAAATTGAGGCGGGTTTTCAGCCGCTTAAATCGAGTACCTTCATTTCTGCGAAGCTGGATAAAGCCAAACACCTTTGCTGGAAGATCAGTTTTGACACTGATATTTGCTTTAGGAGTTGCGCTGTCTTGCACAGGTGTTACATTCATCTACGGAGGCAGTGGTGCAGAAGAACCATACTCATGGAAGGGTCAGTTTTCTCAGTTTACATTATTAACGATGACTTACAATGCTCGTCTCTGGAATTTGAAAATGTTTGTGAATCATTATTCGAGGTGCGCTTCGGTAAAAGAAATCCTTGTGGTCTGGAACAAAGGGATACCGCCTAAGGTGAGTGATCTCAATTCAGCGGTGCCTGTTCGGATCAGGGTTGAGGATCTGAACTCCCTCAATAATAGATTCAAGGTCGATCCATTGATTAAGACTCGTGCTGTTCTTGAGCTTGATGATGATATAATGATGCCTTGTAATGATATTGAGCGGGGATTTATGTTGTGGCGTCAACATCCAGATAGGATTGTGGGATTCTACCCTCGGTATGTTGACGGGAGCCGATTGGAGTATAGTGGTGAGAAATATGCCAGAAAAAATAAAGGGTATAATATGATTCTTACAGGGGCTGCTTTCATGGATAGTCAAGTAGCCTTTGAACGGTATTGGAGTGAGCAAGCTAAGCTGGGGAGGGAAGTAGTCGACAAGTATTTCAACTGCGAGGATGTGTTAATGAACTTCTTATACGCAAATGCAAGCTCGTCTAAAACCGTTGAATACGTGAGACCTGCTTGGGCAATAGATACGTCAAAACTTTCCAGTGCAGCAATCAGCCGAGACACAAATGTGCATTACAAAATAAGAAGTGAATGCCTTAGGAAATTCAGTGATATGTATGGTAGTATGAGTGGTCGGAGGTGGGAGTTCGATTCCCGGAAGGATCGTTGGGATGTATAGTGCAAAAGTAATAGCTTTGAGGGTGGGTCGTCCGATGATTCCAACTTGCTCATGCTGTCTGGGTAAATTGGTGTCCCCTTCCACTTCTTCGAGTTGTCCATCTTTTCTTTGAAGTTGGTTTGGATTAGTTTGCACATTGATGTTCAGGTTTTCTTACAGAATAGAAAAGGTCTTTGAATGTTGTAATGTAACTTGTGATAATGGAATGTTTAAACTATTTTTAATTCCTTTGACCCGGCCAGTTCGGGGCCGACGTGCAATGTCCGGTTCACTCCAGTTCCAGATATAAGAAACGTTTCCCATCTACTACACTAAACCACTCTCTGTAATTAATTTAATTAAAAGTTTGATATGAAAATTGGTTGCAATGATAAAGTTCTTAAAATGTATGTAAAATGTTAAAAATATTTTAAAAATTATATTTGTTTATGTTGAGTTTTTGTTAATTTTAACGAGGTTTCTTTAATATATATATATCCAACGAGGCAATTTGGTCCTAGAGGTGTGGATCTCGCACGAAATGTGGGAGGATTTGGGCAAATATATAGGCTCGAAAAATGGGCTTGGGCAAAAAAATAAGGCCCGTTTAAAAAATAAGCCGGGCCTCGGGTAAAGTATTTTTGGCCCGAGCGCGACTTGAATTCACTAAATTACAAAAAAAAAATTATTTTTTATTATTTTTTTCTCTATTTTGCTACTATTTTACTATTTTGTTGTTATTGTTTGGATATTGTATAAAATTTATTTTATTGTTAATTTTTTTATTATTTTAAAGATATTTGTTAATTTTGTTATTATTTTAGAGGCATTTTGCTTGTTAAGTTGTATCTATTTTAGTGTTATTTAAGTATGCATATTTTTTAAAATTTATTTTTAATTTGTTGAGAAATATTTATTTTGATACTTTTAGTATTTTTGATGGTTTATAAATATTCTAAAATTATATAAAAAATAATATAAAAATTAATATTGGCGGGTCAAGTCGGGTCGGGCTCGGGTTTTAACATTCTTATTCGGGCCGAGCTTGGGCAAAATTTTAGGCCCATTTTTTGGGTCTGGGCCGAGCCCGGGCTTAACAAACGAGCCTAAACTTTTAGTTGAGTTCGACCCGAACCTGGCCTGGCCCGGCCTATGCACACCTCTTGTCATTTCTCACCCTCTTCAATAGGTTCAATAATGGGTAAATTACTTAGTTGGTTTTAGGTGTTTTCTTTTTGGTTATTTGTAATTTTATCATTTAATTTTTGAATTTTTTTTATTTTAGTTATTTAAGTGTTAAATCTCTAACGGCTGTTAACTCGTTATATTATGTTTATATTCTCATAATAAAAAACGATAGAAACTAAGATAATATATAAAATTGTCAAATTGTATTTGTTTAATCCATTATCAAATTTTAAAAAAAAATTAATATTAAAATTTTAAATTCTAAAACATCAAAATAAATTAAATGAAATTTTAGAATTTTTTTTATTTCCTAATTATGTCAACTGAATTGTTAATAGAATATTGAAATTAATTCATTTAATCTCCTAAATTTTAAAAAAAAATATATTTTTTCATATTATCTTAATGAAACCAACTTAAATAACTCATATTTAATAATTGTCTATAAAAATTAAATTTCTTTAATTATATAATCTCAAATCTTCTATAGTAAGCTGAAAGTAAAGGAAAAAAAATTCTTGCAATTAATTAAATTAATTGTTTGTTCCTTGTTTGGGTAAATAAGTGATGAAAAACTTACGAGTTTTGTTTGGTATAGAAGATAAAATGAATTAATTGCATGGATTTTTCTTTGCTTTTATCTTAGCATGGAAGACTCAGGATCACATAATCAAAAGAAATTTGTGTCTCGTAGACAATTATTAAAGATGAGTTATTTGAGTTGATTTTAATTTGGAAACATAAAATGAAACCTACAAATTTAGAAGAAATGTAACACCCCTTAACCCTTATCCGTTACCGGAATAGGGTTACGAAGTATTACCAGACATTTCAGAACAAATACAAACAATTACATAATAAATTAACATACATATTGTAATTTAATCATGATATCCCTTTATTGAGCCCTCGAGGCCCAAATCACGTGTTATAAACAAATCAGAATTTAATCGAAAGTCTAGAAAAATTTTCCTAAATACAAGGCTCACAAGCCCGTGTGGCACAGGGACACGCCCGTGCTTTAGGCCGTGTCCGACCACGTGTAACTCTCTGACTTAGGCCTCACGGCCAGCCACGCGCCCGTGTGCTAGGTCGTGTGCCTCACACAGTTAAGACATACGCCCGTGTCTCTGCCCGTATATAATTTACCAGGCATTTTGTTTTAATTTTTTTGAAATGCAGGGGACACACGGCCTATCCACACGCCCATGTGTAAGTCGTGTGTCTCACATAATCTGGTCACATGCCCGCGTGCCAGGCCGTGTGGACTCAAAGTGAGCCTTGTATATCAAGTTTACCAACCCTGCAAACCTTAAACAACAAGCAACTCATTTACCAATCTTTCAACCAATCCAAAACACATTCAAATGCATCTAAAACATGTCAATTCAACTTAAATTTTTCCTATTTATATTCACTTTTGCATAAACTTAAACTTTTCATATTAAAACTTAACATATCACATATATTCATCTAACAACAACCATCATCATCTTATAATTTCATTTACATATACTTCTCAAAATGACATACAAAACGTCCTAGGTACATGACATTATCAAAAGGAAATATACTTCACCACTTGAGTTCGGGATCGGCTCTGGATGCTAATTCGGCAACACGACTTTAACCTAACCTGCGCACGGAAACAAACCGTACGCTGAGTATAAAACTCAGTGGTATTTCTATAATCCAAATACTTTAGAGAAAATAATATTATAAAGCATACACTTTTAACCATATGTAAACATTAATCAATCAATAATTCAATTCATCCATTTAACCTTCATTTCTCATCAATAGCTAATTCAAATAGATTTTCTCAATTTGATTCACATAACATTTAGCAATAGCAGTACTCTTTTCATGAACCCTTGGCTTATGCATTTCATTTGCACAATTCAATTCAATGTCAAATTTCAAATTCACATTCAATATTAATCTTATTGTCAATTCATTTATTTACCCCTATTAACACGACTCAGACTTTGGCGGATACACAGATCCAACCAAAACACACCAGTATGACACCCAGTGCCTCATCGGATAATTCGAAATAATAGATTGACACCTAGTGTCTCATCGACTCGTGGTTGAAGTATCCCTAAACATTTCCAATCCTATGGCATGCCAACTATATCCGACTCAGCCCAATATAGTTAATAGGGTTTAATTTCAGTTTCTCAATTCAATTTCAATCAAAATCCAAACCAATCACAAATTCTCACAATTTCAATTCAACTATTTACATTTGCTCATAGAATTCAATTCTATTCAATTCAATACCACAATATTAATTACTTACCTTAATTTACTTACCATACACATTAAGTAATAAATTCAACAATTAATTATTAAATTCAGATTATAGAAATACAAACCGTAATTTCCAAGCTAATCCTCGCTGACTTTGTCTTTTCCTTTCCTAGATAGGTCTCCGACTCAACATTAGCTACCAAAATTGAAACAGTTAAAATTTATCAATACATTACAATTTCATATTGAATATTTCAATTTATACTCAACCTTTGCTCACATTTCAATTTAGTCCCTAATTAAAACTAACTTTATTTTATTTAAAATTAATTTCATATTTTCATTCAAATCTCACTTTAGACTAATTTCAACTTTCAAATTTCATCATAAACTCTAATTTTGAAATTCTCTCAATTTAGTCCCTATTACTCAAAACTTATGATTTATTTTACAATCCAATCCCCTTTTCACTTCTAACTTGAAATTCTATCAATTCAACCCCTAACACTTTAATTTATTCAACATAAACAACATCTAAAAATTCACTAACTTCTAAAATTTCAACATAAATCAAGTAGTATTTTGTTCTAGAATTCTAAAAACATCAAAATTTCAAGAAAAGGGAATAAATTGACTTACCAATTTGAGTCTAAACCCTAAAATCCTTAATTCTCCTTCTTTTCTTTCTCCTTTCTTTTTCTTTTCTATTCTTTCTCTGTTTCGTTTCTTTGTTTCTTTCCTTTTTCTATTTTGTTCTTTATTTGTTTTGTTTTATTATTATTTACTTAATTATTATAATATAATAATATATATTACTTAAATATTAAGTATTACTTAATTATTATATACATATGTATAATATTTTTACAAGTATATGTACATAAATACTACACTTGTTATTACTTATACCATACACTTGTCATCTTTTGGATTTTTTGCTTATTTAGTCCTTTAACTTTTCTTCTATTCTATAATTCAACTTTTACCCTATTTGCAATCTAATCCTTAAATCTAATTACTCTTAATTCAAGCTAATTCACCTAACCAAAACCTAATTAATCATACAACTAACTTCGTAAATATTTTTAATAAATATTTACGAATTCGTTTTACGAAAACACCCCAAAATATATTTTTTTGATAACCATAAATTTCCGGTCGTTACAAGAAAATTAAATTAAATTAATTAAAACTTTGGCCAGCGGGTAAACAAGTACAATTTGATTTTCTTAATGCATTATTTTAGTTTCTACCTTTTTTTTCACTATAATTGTAACGGCCCCAAATTCTCGAGTCAACATTCGAGTGTTAACATGGGTTGGCGATGAATAAATTTATTTTGGGATTGAGTTTTTGTTGGAATTTATTTGGGTGAATTTTGGACCTTTTCTATAAGAAATTAAGGATGTTGGGAAGCTTGTGTGAAGTAGGGAAAGATGGATGGCTAATATGGTGATTTTACCATTTTTGAATAAAATCCTTCTCCCAATTAATGAGAAAAGATGGTTTGGTAGATTGAGGTATGAGATAAATTAGATTTGTCCCTATTTTTCCCTATATCATAATCACCCTATTGTTTCCTTTTTCCTTTTACATTTATTCTTCTTCTTTTCTTCATCTATTTTTTTCCCTTAGCAAGTCTTTTAGAGGGAGAGAGATTTGAGTGAGTTCTCACCATTTTTATCATCCTCTAACTGTCAAAGAAGGTAAGGGTCTTGATCTTTTTTTTTAAAAAGTTCCATGGAAGAAAAAAAAATATCTATGTTCATCAAAGATGAAGGTGGAGGTTTTTTTTTTTGGTGTTTGGAAGGGTTTGAGTTTGAGGAAGTCTCTACCCATCTTCTCATATTTTATTTATTTATTTATTTAAAGTATGTATTTTTACATCCTATCAACTCTTATTTTTTTGTGAGAAATCTTGTGTGTTACATGGTTATTAGTTAAAGAGGGTGGTGAATCTTCTAAAGCTAAGGGTAAAGGCAAAGTGGTGGAGAGCTAGGCAAGAAACTTTGTTGGTGTTCTTCCATCAAGGTGGTACCCTCTAACTCTCTTATACTTTTTGATAAGTTATAAATATGATGCTTGTGTGATAATGCATGCATGTTATATGTCTTTGCGTGGAAATCTTGTTTGGATGTTTTAAAATGAAGCTAAAAACTTAGTTGTGAAATCTGCTAGAAACAGATTATTACATGAACAGTAAGTTTGAAAATTCACCACAAATTCTGTAAAAATAAATAAGAAGTGATCTATACATCATTGTAACCTTGAGTCAGTATAGTTTAGTTTAGAACAAACGGAGATCAATTTTGATTTGTATTTTAAAAGATATGAATTTTTGAGTGTTGAAAGGTCATAAAAATTTGGTAGCAGAATTCTTATAAAACAGATTTAGTAGTGACTTTGAAAAATCACCAAAAATTCCATAAGATAAAATAGGAAGCGAGCCTTATATCTCTATAACAGTATAGAAGTCTAGTTTCGTTTAAAACAAACGTTGCTCGATTTAGAGTTATATATTAAGAGTTATTAATTTTTGAATGAGAAAAGGTCAGAATGTCAAGGTAGCAGACTGTTACATCTCTTTAGTTAATATTTTACCTGGAATGATAAGCAAGTTGAAACAAGTATGAGACTCGAATGTCATGGTTATATTTTGTGATTATATGTTTGATGCTTTGTTTGCGCTCAGCCTTCGGACTCTAACCTAACTAGCGCCATGAGTGAAGCTCGGGATAACCCTACGGACACCCGGGATTATTTGACTAGCGGCCATGAGTGGCGCGGGACTATTCGAATACCCGATTATTTGAGCAGTATGTGCAATCTAACAAGTTTGACAAGTTTGATATGCAAGCGATTTGGTTATGTACATTTAATGACTCATGTTTTAAATTATTCGATACTAATGTCATGTTTCTATGTATACATTTGATTTACATGCTTATATTTATGAATTGTTTGAAGTATGGTAGATTTGTTATGTACCACTAAGCTTGTAAAGCTCAGCCTTCGAATTTTCTTAATGTTCAGATTTGTAGACTTTTGTTCGTGTTAGAGGAACATCATCGACGAGAGACTCATAGAATCACTATTCAGAGTACAATACCTTATCTATTAGTGGACATTATATTCCTAAGGCCTTACTTGTATTTTTTTTTGTAGGTCTGTAACTCATTTATCATTTTTTGTTATTTTGACTATCTTGATATAAGATGATACTAGAGCTTCACATATTTTATATAACTACTTTTATTACTATTTTTAGTATAACTATGTATGGTATTTTCTCTTATATAAAATGTATTTCAATGTTTTAAATTTTTTTGAAAATTTTGCTGCCTTAATATTTGAGTACTCTATATTCGGGATTAGGTGTTACAATAATTAATGCGGCCGTTGAGAGCACAAAAAATATCCTATTTCTTGTAAAATAATAAAAATAACAGTAAAGGGGAAGTAGGGTCGAATCCTCAGGAACCGGATTGTACGAATGCTCGTTTCTTGAAATCTTGGACAATTTCTTGGCCAAGAAACTTGCGTTCCTGAAAAAAAAACAGAATTAAGGATTTCGATTTGGAAAAAATAAAAATAGTATTTAAATTAAATTGAAATTGCGAAATTAAATAAATGACGGAAATTGAGATGGAGAATATATAAAAATAATAAAGAGAGTTAAAGGAAAAGAAATTCTTATTGGTAGATTCCAGCCTCCAGTTGTCTCATTCCGCCTTAAGTTCAATCCTCGGTCTCAACTCAAGTAAGCCAGTTATAGTGGAAGAGGACGCCTACGACCACCAGCTCCAAAGATTAGACTTACGATTTTTAGGGAACCTGACTCTAGCCAGTAATCTATGCTAGATCAACGCTTCTCAATGGCGAATCCCACGCCATTTTGTCTCTTTGGCTTGCCAACCTCTGACGCAGTAAGTTAACGAACCGACTGTGTAATCCTTCCAAAACATACAAAGCGGCCGCCTTTGCATATGCTGAAAAGCTTACTTATTAAGGGCCATGGAAGGAAGCGTCAGCCCGTAGTGCGGAAAAACGATAAATACTTGGCGAGAAGGCTAAGTACAGATTCTAGGCCTCAAGAACCTTTTTTGGGGAATATTGACAACTTTCGGCTAGATAGGTTTTAGTGGCTCATGATAATGGTGGAAAAGAAAATAAATATAAAAATGGAAAAGGGGATTTTATTGAAAGAAAATATGAAGAAACAAAAGCCTAGACTTTCAGGGGGAGACTGTTTACAAAAAAAGATGAACACCAAATAGAGTCACTTCACCCCCTACTTATAGTGCTAGGGAGATAGTCTAATTAAACTTAAATTCTAAAAACATAAATACATTTAACTAAAGATAAATAAAGATAATTAAAATAAAATCCTAAATTTGAATAATCCTAATAATTATCTTAATATTAATTATCTTAATATTAATTATCCTAATATAAATAAAATGGAGTCTTATAGAATAAAATCTCTTCTTTTTGGGTTTTTAGTCCTTGTGTCTTCCATGCTCGCACTTTTGGCACAATCTTGTGTCTTCCATGCTCGCACTTTTGGCACAATCTTTTTCCTGTGTCGTATATCAGCCCAATGTGTCTCCAAATTTGCACTTTTGCCCCTTAATTTTGCTTTTGCCTCCAAATCAGTTCCTAAAAGATAAAAAGACATAAATAGCTCAAATTAGTAGGATCAAGCTAAGAATAAACACATGATTAATACATAAAAATACGTTATTCTAGAGCATTATCAAATTCCCCCTACTTAGCCCATGCTTGCCCTCAAGTATGGTTCCTGTCTACCGTGAAAGTTAGATTCTGTCATAAAAGAAATACCATTCCAAAGTTTTATAAGAATTAGTTAAAAATGCATATGAAAAATAAAGAGAACCCTAAGCTTGCTTTAGGTAAAATAGAAAAAGTTTTCCAATTAATACACACAAAAATTAAAATCGATTTGAATTATTTCATGAAAATTAGATGAATTACTAAACCTACCAAGACACCCTCTTTGTTTCTTCTTTTAGTCCCGAATTTTATTTATTTACATATATTTATTTATTTATTTATTTATGCATGTATGTTGAACTTTTTGACGCGAAGAGTGATGACAGCCAAGCACCAAACCCCGGTTACTCAGCCCAACATACTTTTTATTTTTTTTATTTTTCCTAAGAACATGTCGAACCTTTTGACGCGAAGAGTGATGACAGCCAAGCACCAAACCTCGGTTACTCAGCCTAACGCATTCTTAAGAATTAATTCCGGTTAGCGGAGCTTTAACTATCACGTCACACAAATTTTTGACGCGAAGTAGAATGACAACCCAAGCACCCTACCCCGGTTACTCAGTCAGTCACGTTCTAAGTTGTACTCATAACCACGGAAAAATTTATTAACAATGAAATTAAAATTTTGAGAACTTCGGGAAAAACAATTTAAATGTCAAGAACAAGTTTCAATAATCACCTAATAGCCATGAACATTAATTAAGCATGCAATCATTTTAAGTGTTCACTTTAGATTAAACTTGATCAATTTTACAAAAAACAAGATAGAGTTAACTCTATTAATCACAATTGTTTTTAGCCTAATAAAAATAAAACAGTGGAGATGACATCAATTATAGGAAAAAAATCATAACTTCCCTAGAAGGTAAGAATCATGCATGAAAGTCAAACAGTGGCAAAGTCATGGTTAAATTCTTGGGCATGAAAAGAGGCAAGATATTCAAAAAAAAAAATAGTGAGCCAGCAACAATAGCAACAACCAAACCAACAGCAACAACAAAAATTCGGCAGCTAAAACGACAGGAACAACTACCTCCCCCTACTTAAAACACATAGTCCTCGATGTGAAATAAAAGAAATAGAAAAAAAGGGTATAGAGGAACTCCCCGTGTAATCACTGTCGTTCGCGTATGATGGTGATGAGATCCGCTAGTTACTAGCCAAAAGTGTCGAGTCGAGCCTCGATACGCTCGAAGCGTTGTTCAACGGTCATCGAAGGTTGGGCTTGAGTGGGTGCGTTGTCATGATGTCACCGTCAAAAGACTCATTCAGTCAGTGTGGTGGACGACAATCGACGGTGAGAGGGGTTGGGGAGATGGGTGCGGCGGCTATAGAAGAAAATGGGGGAAAATTTTAGGGATTGGGGGTTTTTTAGTTGCTGAAAAGTGGTGTTTGGCTGCAGGTATAAGGCTGTTTGGCTGTAGGTTAAGGCTAGTCTAGGGCAGGAATAAGGCACTCTAGGATGGAATAGGGATAGTGATATGGGCTGGAGTGGGGCTGTTTGGCTGTAGGTTTAAGGCTTTTCTTCCTCTTGCACTTTGCTTCCGTCTCGATTCACCTATTTAAAAGAAGAGAATTTTATTAATATAATAAAATAATTAAAAATAAAACAAATTGAAATAAAATAAGAAATAAAATAAAATAAATAAAAAATATAATAATAATAATAATAATAATAATAATAATAATAATAATAATAAAATTTAAAATTAAAGATTGGGTTGCCTCCCAATAAGCGCTTGTTTAACGTCGTTAGCTCGACGCTTTGAACGGTTTTATGGTGGTTCTAACTGAATTTTCTCGACCGTGTGGGCCTGGAAATTCTCGTAAAATGGCTTCAGCCGTTGACCATTGACTGTGAACCGCTTTCCTGATTCTTCACTTTCTATTTCAACTGTGCCATGCGTAAATACTTCAGTTACAATAAAAGGTCCTTGCCACCGAGATCGAAGCTTACCTGGGAATAGCTTAAATACGGAGTTATAGAGCAAAACTCTTTGTCCTACTAAGAAATGCTTCTGAACTATATTTTTGTCATGAAACAGCTTTATTTTGTTTTTATAAATTCGAGCATTCTCGTAGGCATCATTGTAAATTTCCTCCAATTCGTGAATGTCCAATTTCCTTGCCTTCCGTGCGGGCTCTAACTCCATGTTACATTATCGAATAGCCCAATAAGCTTTATGCTCCAACTCTACTGGTAGATGACACGCCTTGCCAAAAACAAGTCGATACGGGGTCATGCCAATTGGTCCATTATACGTCGTCCGATAAGCCCAAAGCGCGTCATTGAGCCGAAGACTCCAATCCTTACGGTTGGGTCAAACCGTTTTTTCTAAAATTGACTTGATCTCCCTATTCGAAACCTCTGCTAGGTCGTTCGTTTGGGTATGGTAGGCTGTTGCTATACGATGATGAACTCCATATTTTGATAACAGCGCCTCCATGACTTTGTTGCAAAAATGGGTACCACGATCACTGATCAAAGCTCGAGGTGTACCAAACCTAGAAAAAATAGTTCGTTTTAAAAACTCCACAACAGTCTTAGCATCATCATTGCGAGTAGGCTTTGCTTCTATCCACTTAGAAACATAGTCTACTGCAAGAAGTATATATACGTTTCCAAACGAAGAAATAAAGAGGCCCATGAAATCGATGCCCCATACATCAAAAATCTCACACACATGAATCGGGGATAGGGGCATGTGATTTCGTTTAGTGATATTACCTGTATGCTGACATTTATCACAATACTTAAAAAAGTTATATGCGTCGCGAAAGATTGTGGGCCAATATAGCCCACACTCCAACACCTTGTGAGCTGTCCGCTTAGGGCCAAAGTGACCTCTACAAGCTTCTGTATGACAAAAAGTAAGGATAGAGGTTACCTCAGTTTCTGGAACACATCGTCGTATTATCTGATCTGAAAAATGTTTCCATAAGTATGGATCGTCCCATATGTAATTCCGAGCTTAGCATCTAAGCTTGTTTTTTACGGATCGAGCTAACTCAGTGGGCAACGATCCTGTGGTTAAGAGATTAACTATGTCTGCATACCATGGATAGTGAGCCTCGGTTGAGAATAAGCTTTCGTCAGGGAACTCATCCTTTATGGGATCATCATCAAACAGAGTTTTTATCCTACTCAAGTGGTCGGCCACCAGGTTTTCACACCCCTTTTTGTCACGAATCTCGATGTCAAATTCTTGGAGTAGTAAAATCCACCTAATGAGCCTTGGCTTTGCTTCCTTCTTTACAATAAAGTACCTAAGAGCTACATGGTCAGAAAAAATAATCATCTTAGATCCTAATAAATATGATCGAAATTTATCTAAAGCAAATACAATAGCTAAAAGTTCTTTTTCTGTGGTTGTGTAGTTGCTTTGTGCGGCATCTAGGGTCTTTGAGGCATAGCAGATGACATGAGGCTCTTTGGCTATCTTTTGTCCCAGTACGGCTCCCACGCTGCATTCGCTTGCATCGCACATAATTTCAAAGGGATAGCTCCAATCTGGTGCTTGCACTATAGGAGCAGTTACCAACTTTTGCTTGAGTGTGTCAAAAGCCTCTTTGCATTTTGGACCGAACTCAAATTTCTTATCTTTCTGAAACAACTCGCACAATGGTTCAGCTATTTTTGAGAAGTTCTTTATAAAACGCCTGTAAAATCCTGCATGGCCAAGAAAAGAACGTATCTCTCTAACAGTAGCAGGATATGGCAGAAAATTTATAATGTCAACTTTGGCCTTATCAACCTCAATTCCCTTAGACGAGACTATATGACCTAGAATCAAACCTTTGTCTACCATAAAATGACACTTTTCATAGTTCAAGACAAGATTAAATTCTATGCACCTGTTCAAAATTATCGTAAGATTTTCAAGGCATTCAGTAAAATAGTTCCCATACACGGTAAAATCATCCATAAAAACTTCAATAATTTTTTTTCTACATATTCGAAAAATATACTCATCATGCATTTCTGAAAGGTAGCTGGTGCGTTGCAAAGTCCAAATGGCATCCTCCTGTACGTAAATGTGCCGAAAGGGCATGTAAAAGTGGTCTTTTCCTGGTCTTCTATTGCAACAGGGATCTGGAAGAAACCTGAATATCCATCAAGACAACAAAAGTGAGTTTTACCAGCTAAACGTTCAAGCATTTGATCTATAAAAGGAAGAGGGAAATGATCTTTTCTAGTATAAGCGTTCAACTTCCTATAATCGATGCAGACACGCCACCCGTTCTGCACTCAGACCGGTACTAAGTCACCTTCAACATTTTTCTTTACTGTCACGCCCGTTTTTTTGGGCACAACTTGTACCAGACTTACTTATACCAGACTTACCCATCTGCTGTCAGAAATGGGGAAGATTATGTCAGTATCTAGCAACTTAATTATTTTCTTTTTTACCACCTCCATCATATTCGGGTTTAAACGTCTTTGTGCCTCTCCCATTGGTTTCGTGTTCTCCTCCAAGTAAATCTTGTGGGTGCATGTCAAAGGGCTTATCCCTTTCAAGTCAGCAATGGTCCAGCCAATCGCCTCCTTATGACTTTTTAGTACCTGGATCAAACTTTCTTCCTCGGGTTTAGAGAGTTTATTTGAAATTATAATGGGTAAGGTATTACCTTTTCCCAAAAATGCATACTTAAGATGCTCGAGAAGCAGTTTCAATTCCAAATCTGGAGCCTGCACAATAGAAGGTAGAAGTTTAGTTTCTGATGGGGACAATAATGTATTAACAAATTCATAATCATCATATCTATATTCAGATTTGTCTTCATAAGTTGACTCAAAAGTCTCGTCTACTAATGAGTCAATCATGTCGACACGGTTTACGCTCAAGTTTTCGCTTGGATGGCTAATGGCATCGTAAACATTGAATTTCACGATCTTCCCATCAAATTCCATCGTAAGAGTGCCGCTTCGGACATCAATCTTGGTGCTAGAGGGTCAGCCTAACAGGAGGTCCGAAGATCCAATAGTATTGTCCTCCTCCATCTTTATTACGTAGAAATCTGCAGGAAAAATAAGTTCATTAACTTTTACCAAGACGTCTTCGAGGACTCCTTCGGGATGCACGATAGACCTATTCGCCAATTGAATAATAACACCTGCCTTTGTCAAAAAACCCGCGTTAAGTGATTCATAAATAGAATAAGGCATTACATTTATGGAGGCCTCTAAATCGCATATAGCCTTTTTAATTCCTAAATGGCCAATTTTTCATGGAATAGTGAACATACCTCTATCTTTGCATTTAACCGGCATTTTTCGCTGTAGCACTGCGGAAACATTCTCACTAACACTTATCTTTTCATTACTTGTTATTTTTCGTTTGTTGGTGCAAAGCTCTTTGAAGAACTTGGCATACCGCGGAATCTGTCTGATGGCATCTAACAGTGGTAAATTGATCTCGACATTCCTGAATGTTTCGAGGATCTCCTTGTCTTCCTTACTTTTTCGACACTGATTTAATCGTCTTAGGAATGTAGGTTGGATTTTCGGCAGTAGGGGTTTCGCTGGGACCTGTTCATCTTTTTCGGGTTTTTCCTGGACACTTTCTTGACCAAGATTCTTACCAGGAATTGGTTCCAGCACATTTCCACTTCGCAACGTTACTGCATTTGCATTCTGTCTCGGGTTTGGTTCTGTTTGCGACGGCAGCTTCCCTTGAGAACTCAATTTCTCAATTGACGTGGTCAATTTTTTTATAGATGCCTTCGTTTCTTTTTGGAAATTAAGAGTTTGCTGTTGAAAATCAAGGACATTAGCTGCTAATTTATTGACCAAAGTTTCCAGAGAATTACCTGAATCTTGTGGTTGTTGTGGGACTCGATTTTGGTATGACTGGTTATAACGTGGATTAGCCCCATAACTAAAGTTAGGGTGGTCATTCTATCCTGGGTTGTAGGTATTGGCGTAAGGGTCGTATTGCCTTTGTGGTGACTCAGGAAAATTTCCCACAGCATCTAAATGGGCCATAGTATCGTCACATAGACTAGGGTACGTATTAGTCGTATGTTCAGGTGTAGCACATATTCCACGTACTCGGGCTAGTTTTGCTTTTTCTAGAATAAGGGAATTCACAATATTAGTAAGTCTATCAAGTCTATCCTCAAAAGTAGAATTACTTAGCTGGTGAACCCTTCTAGGGGGTTCAGGATTGGCTCGAAATTGCTGAGAGTTTGCAGCCATTGTGGAGATTAAGTCTCTTGCTTGTTGTGGAGTCATGTTGACTAACGCTCCTCCACTCGCGGCATCTACCATATTCATCTCCATGGGTTTCAAGCCTTCATAAAAGTACTGGAGCAAAGACTGTTCCGTTATACCGTGTTGTAGGCAACTTGCACACAACTTCTTAAATCGCTCACAATAGTCGTACAGAGTCTCTGCGTCTTTTTGCCTTATGCCCACGATTTCTCTTCTTAACTCGGCTACACGCGATGTAGGGAAAAACCTGTTAAGAAATAAGCGAGATAGATCAGCCTAAGTTGTAATGGATCCAGGAGGTAAATAAAATAACCATTCCCTAGCTGAATCTGCTAGGGAAAAAGGGAAAGGGCGCAATTTAATTTGGTCCTCAGTTACCCCTTGAGGTTTCATACTTAAACAAACCATATGGAATTCTTTTAAATGCTTGTGGGGATTTTCATTTTGTAACCCACGGAAAGTTGGCAGTAGCTGGATTAAGCCTGACTTTAATTCAAAATCAGTATCCATAGTAGGATACGCGATGCATAGTGGCGGTTGTTCTGTCGGTGCTTCGGCCAATTGCCGAATTGTCTGAGCTATAGGTTGAGGTGCTAAATTAGGGTTTTCGTCAACCCTAGCGTTAAGCACTTCTTCTAGGGAATCGACTTCTACTTTTTCGCCTTCAAAAGTTCGAGTAGGGTTTTCGTTAACCCTAGACTCTGCTTCGTCGTCGATTCTAACTTCTGGCGGTGGATTGCTTTGAGTCCCAACCACCATTGTCTGCTTTTTCTTTAGCTTTGTTTCCTTGCGATTAGCCCTCGCAGTCTTTTCAATCTCTGAATCAAACGCAAGAGTTCCTGGAGCAGTTCTGGTCATAAGAAACAGAAAACAAGATTAGTACGTTACTTATCCCTAGCAACGGCGCCAAAATTTGATGCGGTCGTTGAGAG
Organism: Gossypium longicalyx; assembly: GCA_025698465.1. NCBI lineage: Eukaryota > Viridiplantae > Streptophyta > Magnoliopsida > Malvales > Malvaceae > Gossypium > Gossypium longicalyx. Next base: position 44,670,617 of record CM046999.1, read on the forward strand.
CACCAAAAATATCCTATTCCCTGTAAAATAATAAAAATAACAGTAAAGGGGAAGTAGGGTCGAATCCTCCGGGACTAGATTGTACGAATGCTCGTTTCTTGAAATCTTGGACAATTTCTTGGCCAAGAAACTTGCGTTCTTAAAAAAATAAAAAAAAACAGAATTAATGATTTCGGTTTGGAAAAAATAAAAATAGTATTTAAATTAAATTGAAATTACGAAATTAAATAAATGACGAAAATTGAGATGGAGAATATATAAAAATAATAAAGAGAGTTAAAGGAAAAGAAATTCTTATTGGTAGATTCCAGCCTCCAGTTGTCTCATTCCGCCTTGAGTTCAATCCTCGGTCTCAACTCAAGTAAGCTAGTTATAGTGGAAGAGGACGCCTACGACCACCAGCTCCAAAGATTAGACTTACGATTTTTAGGGAACCTGACTCTAGCCAGTAATCTATGCTAGATCAACGCTTCTCAATGGCGAATCCCACGCCATTTTGTCTCTTTGGCTTGCCAACCTCTGACGCAGTAAGTTAACGAACCGACTGTGTAATCCTTCCAAAACATACAAAGCGGCCGCCTTTGCATATGCTGAAAAGCTTACTTATTAAGGGCCATGGACGGAAGCGTCACCGTGTGTGCGAAAAACGATAAATACTTGGCGAGAAGGCTAAAATGCGGATTCTAGGCCTCAAGAACCTTTTTGGGGAATATTGACAACTTTCGGCTAGATAGGTTTTAGTGGCTCATGATAATGGTGGAAAAGAAAATAAATATAAAAATGGAAAAGGGGATTTTATTGAAAGAAAATATGAAGAAACAAAAGCCTAGACTTTCAGGGGGAGACTGTTTACAAAAAAAGATGAACACCAAATAGAGTCACTTCACCCCCTACTTATAGTGCTAGGGAGATAGTCTAATTAAACTTAAATTCTAAAAACATAAATACATTTAACTAAAGATAAATAAAGATAATTAAAATAAAATCCTAAATTTGAATAATCCTAATAATTATCTTAATATTAATTATCCTAATATAAATAAAATGGAGTCTTATAGAATGAAATCTCTTCTTTTTGGGTTTCTAGTCCTTGTGTCTTCCATGCTCGCACTTTTGGCACAATCTTTTTCCTGTGTCGCATATCAGCCCAATGTGTCTCCAAATTCGCACTTTTGTCCCTTAATTTTGCTTTTGTCTCCAAATCAGTCCCTAAAAGATAAAAAGACATAAATAACTCAAATTAGTAGGATCAAGCTCAGAATAAACACATGATTAATACATAAAAATACGTTATTCTAGAGCATTATCAATAATCCTCAATACTTTTAAAAAAAAATTTGGGTGACCAAAATAAAAGCGATATAGAAGTTGGGCAACTAAAATGAAAATGTAAATATGATGTGCTGTCTATAGCTAACCATCATTAGAAATTTAACGCTAGAGTGATTTCAATGAAAACACCTTAAAAATTGAGTGATGAAAGTGTAAAAATTTTATTTTGAGTAACCAAAATGAAAACATCTTAAAAATTGAGTGATTAACTAAGTAATTGACCCTTTAATAAATAACAAAATATATTCACCCCAGTGGATAGGTTTAACAAATAACAAAATGTATCCAAATAGGAATTTGACACCTTATTCAATCATTCCATAATCATTATAATTTTGGCGTAATTTATACTTATATAACGTGACGTGGCTAACTAAGAATGTGGCCAATTTCACATTAGCTTAATCAGTGAAATTAATAAAAAAAAATTCAATATTAATATAATGATAATATTATTTTTATACGAATATTTAAATAAGATAAATAAACTTAAAAAATTACTTATAAACACCATTATTTTTTGTAGAACTCATTATATGTAAAATGTACATAATGAGATTTGAGAAAAAAAACATTATAAATTTCAATGTTTTAATTATGTGATTATAAGCAAAGTCTGATTTATTTTTAATAAAAAAATTTGTATGTCTACGTTGTATTGCTTTTTATCGTGTTATATTTTATGCGTTTTATTATTATTTTCTTCTGTCAACATTTTAAAAAAGATCCGAATTAGGTGCATAGAATTTCAATATGGACGTGCATGTGCATGCAAGTTGTCGACTTTAGACACATGTCTATGGACCATATATTAACTAATTAAAAAGAATGTGTCTCCGTTCCGACCTAATCTAAGACTATCACTTACATGTCCTTTTCTATGTCCATCATTTTTTTTTTCTGTTAAATAATTTTTTTATTTGTATCGAATTCCTTTTTTTCTGTTTCTTAAATATCTTTGAACTGCTTTGGGTCCATGTTTGACTTCATGTCTCAATCAAAAGCTAGAAGGATAAATAATAATAATAATAATAATAATAATAATAATAATAATAAGATAGGTTAAATTTTGCCATTAGTTACTGTAATTTATAGTTATGGATGTAATCTCTATATTTTAATTTGATCATTTTAGTCCTTGTATTTTTTAAAATTTAAATTCAAGCCTTAACAAATGATAACGGTTAAGTTAATCAACTTAAGTTTTACTCTTTCCAAAATTTGATATGCCAAACATATTATTATATATGCAATTTCATGTCAACTTGTTATTTCCCTCACTAAAATCTAACTAATGGATTGATGACTGTCATCTGCATCAAGATTGAAATTCCAAAAATTGAAAAATACATAGACTTAGAATGATCCAATTAGAGAATTTGGACCAAATCTACAACTGTACGCATCGTACAAGATTTATAATTGAATTTAACCAAATAGATTTAACTGTTATCATTTGAGTCAAGACTAAATTTTCGAAAATTGAGAAGTAAAAAGATTAAAATTGACCAGTTCGAAAGTATAGGGACTAAAATTGATCAAATCAAAGTATATGGACTAAATAATAACTTTTGCAAAGTATAGGTACTAAAGTAGAATTTAACCCAAAAATATTCAAACACTTTTGACTAATGCCTAAATATTATTTTATTTGTTTTGTTATTTTCAATATTTTTCAATTAAAATAATAAAAATTTAATTATTTATAAAAAATAATTATTAAGTTCAGTTGTAAATTGCATTATATTCTAATATAATTATATGTTAAAATATATATTGAAGTTACACATATATAGTAACGATTGTAATTGCAAATATATATATATATATATATATATATATATATTACTAACTAAACCAGAAAGATTAACTCTGAGATTTTTTTTTTTACTTTTATATTAATTTTGCATAAAATATATAAATGAATTATGTGAAAGTTAATATATATCTTAGTTAAATATAAATTTAAAAATATTTAATTTTAATTGAAATCAAATATAATTATTTCATGAAAAGAAGCCAAATGTATTTAATTTTGGGTAAATTTTTGATTTAGTCACTTATATATGACTTAAATTACATTTTGATTACTAAACATTAAAAATTTATAATACGGTCACTAATATTATCAATTTGTTATATTTTAATTATTGAATCGTTAACTACAATTAATAGTGTAATGGAAAGTTGTTGTGACATATAAATATTGTATCTTCCTTTTATAGGAAAATTTTAAGTCAAATTACATAGTTAGACCCTATTCTTTTTTTAGCAATTTGATTCATTCTCTTTTATTTCCTGTTTCTTTCTTTCTTTCTTTTTTCTTTTTTTCTGTTCTCCTATTCATAACCCTAATTCCATGTTGGAGGAAAAAGAAAAACTAAGAATAACTGAGATAGGAATACTGTTTGAAGCAAATTTAAAAAAAGAAAGAAACAAATGAGGCTTTTTTTTTTTAATTTAGTCCTTAATATTTCCTTAAAAATATTAGATCAAAATATTTTCAAGCTCGAATCTAGAAATAATTGCCTCATTAAGAGATTAACTTACATAAAAGAAAATTCAAGCTCTAAGGTGAAAACCATTACCGAGTTAGACTCTAAAAGTGCATCAACCTTATCTAAAAGAATATATGTTAGTTGGATATAAATAAAAAAGGGTAAATATACATTTTAGTACTTAAACTTGTCTTTAAAGTTCAAATTAGTACTTAGGTACCTAAAGTTGACTTTTTGATTTAAATTGGTACTTGAACTTGGCTTCACGTTTCAAATTAGCTCATATAGCTAAGTACTAAATTGGACAAAAAAACCAAGTCCAAGTACTAAATTGAACCAAGAAGCCAAGTTCATGTACCTAATTGGATCAAAATAAACGTTAGGCACTAAATTGAGCCTTAAGCCAAGTTCAAGTACCTAAATGAATAAAAAAAATCATTAGATACCAATTTGAATCGTAAGCCAAGTTCAGGTACCAAAATGTAAAATATAAATAGTAGCCTGGATAACCCTTTCACAAAATTAAATTAAAATTTACTGGAAGAAGAAAAAAAGAAAAAAAAGAATCATTTCACTTTTTCAGAAGAATGAATTGAAAGGAGGATCCAATCTAAGTATCCACCCAATAAAAGAATTTCTTTTTTTATTCCTCTTTGACTGGGACCAAAAATAGCAAAAAAGCTGTTCGTCAGACATCCAATAAAATTTTTTTGTTTGTTAAATTGCTTATTATTATGTTTAAAAGAAAAGTGAGGGAATTTTCGAGAGAGAAATGTTGGCAATGGAGAAGGATGTTGATCCAAAGCTTAGGGTTCAAGGAACCAATAATAATAAGGTTGATGATGAGAAAAATTGTAATAGTTCTTCCAATGGTGGAGCTTCCAACAATATTCTGAAATCTAAAAGCTTTTCTTTTAGAGCTCCTCAGGAGAATTTCAGTATTGAGGATTTTGAATTAGGCAAGATCTATGGCGTTGGTTCCTATTCAAAGGTTAGCTTTTTAACGTTTCATTTTTGTTTTGGATTTCTGGGTTTTTTTATAAAAAATTTATGTTTGATTATTCATTTATATTTGTTTGTTCTAGCTTTATAAATTAGATGGGCAGTGATGATTCATTGATTTGTGATGAATTGTGTGTCTTTTAGATAACTTTTAACTTATCTTTGTGAATTATGTGGATTTTGAATTTTCATAGTGATATAAGATGTTTGAATAGAAAGGCATTCAATCTCCTTAGTTTCCTAAAAATTTGATGCAAAGGAAAGAAAATTTAACATTTATTTTTCTTCATGTTTCTTTCCTTGAAAATGTATATTCTTTCTTTCTGAAGATGCTTGATATTTAGGCTATGCTTGGTGTATATATGTTGCTTCAAATCTTAATTTTCTTTTTAAGTACTTGTGATCAAAACTCATGTCCAACATGTTTACGAGGATTTGATCTTCCTCCAATTATGTGGGAAATGAAAAATTGCACATATCCGTCTCGGACACATATTTGAATCTCGTACTCATACCGAGTTAAAGTAACATAGCTTGGTACAAAGTTGGGTGGAAAATATTTTATTGTCTAATGGATTCAGCTTCACCTACCATTGGAACACATGCCTTTGTGGCTCCCAGTGTAAGTTTTTCCCTCCATTGTTTGATCAAACTTTTATAGGTTGCTGTCTTTTTGTTTCTAGATCTTACATATAACAGAAATCCTCGGTTGGATAGGAAAAACTAGCGGTTTCCTGAGGATGTCCATTAACACATTGTTATCATATACCATTCGGTTCATTTTTGTGGGTTCATCTGTTTGACCCTTTTGTTATTTTGTTTTTCCACCCTCTGAGAAGCTAAAGGACTTACAAATACCTTTTTGATCATATAAGAAAACACTAGTGATTGTTTCTTTTATTAGTAACTTCTATGATATTTTGAGGTTGTCAGGATAAACTGAAGTACATGTTTCAACTTTTTGAACATTTTCTATCGTGTCCTAGAGATAGTATGGTTGGTTAAAGAACTGCCTTTATCATAAAGATGAGCAGAGATGATTCAGATAGTAATTTTTTTTAAAAATGTTTCGTGTTACACCTTTACAATCATTACATGAAATTATGTTCCTAAGAAACTACAATTTGTACAAAGATCTGACATCGATGTGGCACCTCGATATCTGCTCTTTGTTACTTGGGCTGTAGTATCTATTCCAAGGGTTTGGCTGTTTGTCCATTAAAGCGGTAGCTGCTGCTTGATATGTTGGTTAAGTATATATACATATATATATTGGTTGGCTTTGCAGATAAATAAGCATCCTTTCTTTTAGTCAAGAGTTTTAGATGATTCAGAACATAGACCTGGGGCACATTCATCATTATCACCTTTTTTGTTTTGGTTTTGTTTAAGTAATGTTTTCAAAGTTTTTTGGTAAATATCTATTGAATTATTTTCTTAATATATGTTCATTTTCCATGTTGCTTGCTCTTTTCCTCATGTGAGCTTCATATTCACGTTGGTTTGTTCTGAATACGATTTTGATGTTGTCTTCAGGTTGTAAGGGCAAAGAAGAAAGATACCGGAAAGGTGTATGCATTGAAGATCATGGACAAAAAGTTCATTACCAAAGAAAACAAAACAGCTTACGTAAAGTTGGAACGGATTGTGCTCGATCAACTGGACCATTCCGGTGTTGTGCGGCTATATTTTACATTTCAAGATACTTTTTCCCTGTGTAGGTATTCTTGGCTGTATCAATTAACAGTAGTTGTGCATACTTGTTTGGTTAGTTTTTACAACGACTTTTCTCCCTTGATTTCCAGTTCATTCAGTTTTTGTCTTCATTTAATGTTTCTTTCTTTGATTATTTTGTGAAGACATGGCACTTGAATCCTGTGAAGGTGGAGAGCTTTTTGACCAAATAACAAGAGTAAGTTATTCTTAGCATGCAGTTGATTCAGACATAAAAAAGGGTTCCTTGAGTCAACTTTTTTCTGGTAGACTATGATTGAGTTGTTTGATATAGAATTGGTGGCTCCTTGAATTATTATTGAACTCATTGTTCATTGTATATTTTCTTCAGATTTCCCGTCAAATTAATCTGGAATAGTCATGTATACTTCTTTATGGATGATCATAAATTTTCTTGAATATCACTGTTGAAGCTTTTTAAAATTCATTCCATAATGTTGCAAATGCCTTCCAGCCCTTAGTTTTAAAGTATAGATTTCTGGATTGTTCTTGAGCTTGAACTTCATTGTTGTGATTTAGTGATTTGCACCTATCTCTGCTAGTTTATTCATGTTCAGTGTCCACCATCTGGTTACATTTCATGCAGAAAGGTCGTTTATCAGAGGATGAAGCTCGTTTTTATACTGCAGAGCTTGTAGATGCTCTTGAATACATACATGGCATGGGATTGATACATAGAGATATTAAGGTATTTCCCAAGCATGTCTGTTTTGTTACATCAACATTTGAGATATGCTAAATGCTTTTTTTATGGCAGCCAGAGAATTTGCTACTCACTAAAGACGGCCATCTTAAGGTGGCAGACTTTGGTAGTGTAAAGCCACTGCAAGATAGCCGAATTACAGTCCTTCCCAATGCAGCCTCAGGTAAAGTTCTCGTCATAAAAGATTGAAGAAACAAACACCCCTTTCTTCGTATTCTTGAATGTTAAACACTAAGCTTGTTTCTGATGCCTTGTCCAGATGATAAAGCATGCACTTTTGTGGGGACGGCTGCATATGTTCCTCCTGAAGTCCTTAACTCTTCTCCAGCAACTTTCGGGTTAGTGACCTTCAGTCACTTTATGAATTAGTCTCACAATCTAGATTAAAACCGTCATACATTAAACCTCATTACAACTAATTGAACTTTGTTTTCTTTAACATTTTGCTTCCCCCTTACTCCCATTCCACATCCATTTTCCCTTTTTCTCCCTATGTTGATTTGAGTCTTCATTTTTATTGAAGAAACAGTGTTCGACATGGGTATGAGGATTTGACGATGACCCTTCAAGGGTCCTCAGAAAAAGGGGAAAGCTTAGAACAAACTGAACACTACCTGTATCTGAACAAACTGAACATTACCTGTAGCTGACTATACCCAAGCCTAAGTAACACTGTTTTACCCGACCATTTGGTTTTCGAGATAATGCAAGTGTAGGTACTTGCGATTTAGGTTGGTCGTTTTTCTTGATCTCGATAAATTGTTGTTTATAGGATAACTAGTTTGTTCTTTTTAACATATTCAAACAGAAATGACATCTGGGCACTTGGCTGCACCTTGTACCAAATGCTTTCAGGGACTTCTCCATTTAAAGATTCAAGTGAATGGCTTATATTTCAAAGAATTATAGCCAGAGATATAAGATTTCCGAATTATTTTTCTGAAGAAGCCAGAGACCTTATTGATCGCTTAATGGTAGGCTACAATCTTATGCAAGATTTAATTTGGTTTCTGCTATGCATCCATAAACTTGTATTCATAGGACTTCGAAATTTGAAGTTCTTTCTTTGTTATCTATTTATGTTATTATTCGGAGAACTTAGAAACTGCATAGATTTCAATATGCATGGGGTTCTCTGCAATGGGGATGGAAATCAACTTATGGTTTTTTAAGATTATGAGAAATTTGCCTTTCAAATTGCTTTAGACACTTATTCTGCCATGTATCTTTAGTTGTCATAATATTTTGGTGGAATCTCAGTGCAAATATTTTTGTTAGCTAACGTTATTAGGGGTCTCTGAAGTGCTCTTCATTTGACTTCACTACTAGGTGGATCTTTGAATCAAAAAATTGAAAATATTCCGGAATCTGAAAGAGTTGATGCATGTATTTGAGTCTATTATTCTGCAGGCATTCCAACTAATGTGTTTGTTATGAACCTATTGTGGTGTCTCCCCACCTCTGCCACTAAACAGGCTTTTCTTGGTTGGCAAATATGCAAAGAGGACATGATCATATTATGGTTAAATATGATGCAGTCCCAAATTTTCCTCGTAATTTACATGAAACTTTATATTTGTTTAATTTGTTTGAAGGGTTGTTATAGTTGGAGAGTGTTTCATTTCTCTTCTTCTCTTGCTTCTTTGTCCGATCTTTTAGCTACTTCCTCTTTTGCTCATATTCTCTTCTTATCTCTATTCTACATCTTCAAATGAGGTATCACGGCAAATTCATAGGCCATAATCTTGAAGTTCAAAGACAAATTGCTTTTCCTTTGGTTTCTTTTTTGGAACAGGATCAAAGTCATGCTGATCCAACATTATCATGATAAATCCTTCTATCTCATGCATGATCTTGATTTATGAGTATAAAAACTGTAGCCCTAGAATTGTAATGCGAATCTGATGCAGGATATCGATCCCAGTAGGCGAGCAGGTGCTGGACCCGATGGTTATGCTGCAGTCAAGAGTCATCCTTTCTTTAAGGGAGTTGACTGGAGTAATGTAAGAGCAGAAACCCCTCCGAAGCTTGCATTAAAGACAGGGGTATGATATCATGCATGCTTACAACCATTGTTTATGGGGAATTTGACTTCCGTTCGCATCTTGTCTTTTGCAAATTCTAAAATATTGTCATTATCTTTTTTTATTTATTTCAGGCTCATTCAAGTGATGGTGATGATCATAGTGATTCTTCACAGAATTCAACCCACCTCCGAAATGGTTCAGGTAGACAAAATGATGGACCATTGTCAGCTGAATCATCTGGCCATATAACTAGATTGGCCTCAATTGACTCCTTTGACTCGAAATGGTATTTTCCAATGTCTTGCTATTTTTTCAGCATGTGTTTTTAGATTTCGTTGAAAGGACATAGACATTTGCTTGCAAGCTCATCCACTTGTGGACTTGCAGAACCTATTAACATTTAGTAACATCATCAAGTCATTCTTATCGACCTAACTGTTCATTAGTTCGTCCATTTTCGCTACTTATGGAAAATATTATAGATAGAGCACAATCAGTTCACCATGAACCATTATCTTGAAGATAGTTGTGTTACATACTGATTTTGTAGTTTGTAATCTGAGTATTATGGTTTTTTTCCTTTCTTTTCGATCCACCAGATTGTGGCTGACTGAATTAAACTTGTTTGATGACTTACATTGTGTTAACAGGCAACAATTTTTGGAACCGGGAGAATCCGTTCTTATGATCTCAATGGTGAAGAAACTACAGAAGTTATCGAGCAAGAAGGTGCAACTTATCCTCACCAACAAGCCAAAATTGATTTATGTAAATCCTTCGAAATTGGTCGTAAAAGGGAATATCATTTGGTCTGACAATTCTAGTGACCTCAGCGTCCAGGTCATAAGTCCATCACACTTCAAAATTTGCACGGTGAGTCCGTGCAAATCTCAAAATAGGATAGAAATGAATTCCTCAAATTTACATTCTCCCTAGTCTTTCGTATGCCAGTGACAAAAAAAAAATTCAAACCTACATTTTACTTTATTCATGCTTTTGATGCGTTCTTCTTTTGTGTTTTCAGGCAAAAAAGGTATTGTCATTCGATGATGTGAAACAAAGAGCATGGCAGTGGAAAAAAGCTATCGAGGGCCTTCAAAACCAGTGAAGTTATTTTATTCATTGTCATGAAGCACATTCTTCGGACATTCTGATGTTATTAACTCAAGAGCCGTTTAAACAATCGATATCTTGAAGAAATCGTTTATGCCATGAAAACGGCTCGAGACTTTTTTGATTCAACAGCTGTTTTCTGGTGTAGGCTGCTCTTTCGGTTCACATTAAGCTTTCATCCACTCTTTTGTGGAATTAGGTATGTATGTATGCATGTAGGTTATAAGGGTTTTCCTCCATGTTTCAAGCTTGTCTGATATGAATTTACAGTCTAAAATATGATTTTGATAGGAAAAAAAAAGAAGAAAAAAGAAGAGGTGATTTTGCTGTTAAATTACAGTTTTCAAATGAAAGTAGATGTTTCAAAGTCATTAATGAAAAATAATTTCATGAAATAGTTGTTTGAGAATTAATTTATGGTGGAATTATGATTGAACCAATGAATTTTATTGATATAATTGTATTTATTGTGTAATTTTTTGAACTAATCTGATATTTTTACTATATTGATCTAAAATACTGTTTTTATTAATATTCTGAATGGTTCAAAGTTTTTTACATAAATTGAAAGGTTTTGTTTTAATTTACTTCAAGCTTAAAATGCATAATTTACATAAATAAAATAATCTAAAGATACGAAGAATTGAAATTTTGAAAGATCAATAAATTAAATTAATTGAGAATTAAGTTAGAAGCTTGATGTTGGATCAAACTATTAATATTTAATGGTGATTATGATTTTATTTAATGTTTTTGAACAAATTGAACTGAAATTTAATTATTTATTTGAATTTAAGAAAACAAGAGATAATCATAAAATTAATTTGTAGCAAACTAATGTGAAGTATAGTCAACATTCTCTAAAATAGTTTTATTTATCTGCCTAGATTTTGCCTATTATAGAGAGATGACTGTTATACACCTATAACAAGATGCTATTATAAAGAGATAATCATTGTAAGCTTATCATAAATTTGATATCATGATTTTTCATCAAATAAAGAAAGTGAGAATTATGTTAAAAAAGAAAGAAAGTGAGAATTAAGTCAACAAAATTAAAAGACGTATAACATATGCATGTGTTAATGCTTTTATGCATATCTTATTGTATATTCTTTCACATAATTAATTATAAAGTTCATAAATATAACAAGTTCAATTAATCAATATGAGTTATCAAATAAAATTAATTAATTTATCACCAGTTTCTAAATTCAAGCAATTAATTTATAAGTTTAATAGTTTATTGAATTGATATCTTTAATTCCACTCATTGAAAATTATCTTCATTTAATAAAATATGATTAATAGATTTCTTCACGTGAAATTTAATTATTTTGTTGAAATAATATTTTAGTTATCATTTTTATTTAATAAATGATAATTAATAGGATTGCTTATATGAAAACTATAATTTTACTTAAAAATTTAAACCATATGTTGTAGAGAACTAAATTAAAAAACATATTTCATAACTATAGATCTTGTTATAAGTGAAAAGTTGTTATAAAATGTTAAAATAAAATATAAAAAATTGGTTCTTCTAAGAACTTGGTTATTTTAGCGAATTACTGTTATAGCAGATGGATATTATAGAGAAAGCTGACTGTAATTTGAATTGGCCAATAAAAGAAGTTTGAGGACGATTATCTCAATCTAGGGTTAGGGCTTACAAAACACTTACCAAATAGGACCGTTAATGAGAATTGAACTCAAAACATTCATTATCGCATTAGTCTTTTGCAAGAAAATTAAGTATTATGGTAACAACTTTTAATATGCAAAAAAAGAAATTCTAAAAGGGAAAGCTATCTCAAAAGGAAGTTAATTAAATTCTATGCCTTCTAAGTAAGCTTACAATATATATATATATATATATATAATTGCATTCCTTATCGTATTAATTTTCAGCTAGGTCATTCAAATATTTTCTTCTGATGTTCTTGAGCATGGAAAGAATATTCTCCATATCAGTCCTATCTTCAGGTAATTCAGCCGAACAATCTAAAGCCAATTTCATAATTGAGGATATACAATTTGCTTTAACGACAAAGTATTTGTCATCTTCTTGCACTAAACCAGAATCTCCTACCCCGATTATTCCATTTCCTAGTGATGTTTTCACCCAATGCTTCATGCTCATTTCTCCAGCAAAAATTTCATTTGTCGGCTTTTTTCTTGTGAAAGTTTCTATTAATAAAATACCATAACTATAGACATCACTTTTCATAGAAATAATTCCCGCTGATCCATACTCTACATTTTAAACATATAATTAAATTAATAATGATGATGTGATGCAATTAGAGATTAATTTAATATCAATAAAAAAAATATTAAAATGTCACAAAAAAAACAAAAAACAAATAGAAGTCAAAACATCACCTGGTGCCATATAGCCAATGGTGGCAAGCGTCATTGTTTGCTTCATGGAATCCCCTTCTAATAATTTGGCAATCCCAAAATCTCCCACATGAGCAATCATGTCTTTGTCTAGTAAGACGTTACTTGGTTTTAGGTCACAATGGATTAGAGGAGTCGAATATCCCGAGTGGAGGTATTCTAATGCCGATGCAACATCTATCATTATGTTGATTCTTTGTAGAATATCCAAGAAATGATTGTTAGAGTATAACCATTTCTCAAGGTTTCCATTTGGCATGAGTTCAAGCACCAGGGCTTTGAAATCAGTAGTAGAACAACAAGTAATGACCTTGACAAGATTACGATGAATGATCTTACTCATCACTTCGCATTCGACGTTGAAACTCCTAAACGCTCCCTCTATTTGCAAATTAAAAACTTTTATTGCAACTTCGGTCTCATCAAAAAGTATTCCCTTATATACAGTGCCGAAACTTCCCGAACCAAGCATGTTTCCTCCGCTAAATCCATCGGTCGCTTTCGATAACTGATCATACGAAATTCTTTTCCATTCCTTCAAAGGAAATGAATCTTCTATCGTAGTGGCATTTGTACTCTTCCTCCTCTTCTTCAATGGTGTGCAGACAACTATTAAGGTAACGACTATGATGATTGAAACAACTATGGGTAAAACATACCTCAAAACATGTAAAAGGGTCTTCTTGGAATTTCGATGGGTGTTTTTTTTGCATGGTGAGACTTGCAATCTAGGTGGACCACACAGTGCGTAATTTTTCATGAATGATTGGCTTGTGAAGTTCGCAAAAGGCCCTCCACTTGGTATCTCCCCTTCCAATCTATTCAGAGACACATTAAAATTATTGAGGTGACGAAGCCCTTCTAGAGATCTGGGAATGACTCCGGAGAGGTTGTTGTCTGATAAATCCAAGCTTTCCAAACTCACCAAGTCACCGAATGACGTAGGGATAAGACCTTGAAACCTATTACTTGAAAGGGCTAGAACTTGCAGATCACGAAGATTTCCAATTGTGGATGGGATGTCATTTGATAGCGAATTCATTGACAAGTTCAAGTGTTGTAGTACGCTCAACTTTCCGATTTCAAGTGGAAGGGAACCGTTGAAATAGTTGGATGACAAGTCTACTTTTAAGATATCTTTCAAGCTCCATAAACTGAAAGGTATTGATGAATGCAACTTGTTGAAGGACAAGTGTAGTTTTCTCATAGAAGTCAACTCGCCCAAACATGGAGGTAAAGGTCCATCGAGCTCGTTGTCATCTAATGATAATTCAAACAATCCCTGTAAACCGCAAAGATCATGTGGGATGGAGCCTTGCAACTTATTTCCACTAAGACCCAAGTATTGGAGATTCGTTAGCCCTCCTACCGTTGTTGGAATGGATCCAATAAGTTCATTGTTGGTAAGTTCCAAAATGATTGCATTGTTCAAGCTACCGATTTCCATGGGAATGGTGCCTTCAATTCTGCAATTCGCGCATGAGAAAATTTGAAGCGTTTCGGAGAGATTGGAGATGGAAGTTGGAAGAACTCCCTTCAATGGGTTGACCGATAAATCTAACACTTTCAGATACGTGCAATTAAGCAAGGAAGCGAAGAAGCTCCACTTACCATTTGAATTAGTTTCAATGGTCAAGTTGTTCTTCCAAAGGCGTAACTCCTCGAGAAATTTTAGATTGCCAAGACTATTTGGAATATGACCAGAGAATGAGTTTGCCATCAATGCGATGTTTCTGAGTTTAGAAACATTGGAGATAGATTCAGGAATGTTTCCACTAAGATTGTTGCCCCATAGAAGCTCCTCAAGATTTGAATCCGACCTTATGTCTGGTAATTTGCCTGGAGAACCGAAAAAATATGTTTGCATCATTACCTAAATGACATAAATTAATTTATTTGTTTTATTATTTTGCATGATTGTATGTGGTAAGCTAATGTTTATGTAATGGTTTAAGGAAAAACATGATTGCTAATGAAAATATTTGGAAGTCCTTGCGTTGGTGTTTGTATGCTTTGTGTGAATGTTTAGAGTAGCCCCTTTTTCTATAGAATTTATATGCACTGTTATGTCTATGTGTTTGTTTTCCTTAGGTTTTTCATATTGTTGCCTATCGTGTTGTAGATTTTAGGCGATATTATCTACTGTGTCTTTTTATTTTAATGAGTGATGACTGATTCAAGAATATTATAAATGAATATTGAAATTTATCTCTATATTTTATTTTAATTGATATTTATTATTACATTTTGAGAATATAGATAAATCTATCATTCAACTATTATATAATTGAATTTTTTTACTAAACTTTGAATTTTACTAAAATTTGTCATTAAATTTAATTCATATAATTAAATTATTTTTCAATTTATAAAATATTAAAAATTTTCACTATTATGTAGTTAAATTTATAAAATATTAATAAATTAACTTAGAATTCTAATTTAGTGGAAGAAACACTTGCATTTTTTTAAAAGAAAATAAAACAAAAATAAGTTTTTTATAAAATAATTTTGATTTTTTTATTATATTATTTTTAGTTATTAAAATAAAATACTTGAAATAAATTTTAATTTTAATTTATAGTCAAATTATTTTAAATTGAAATTCAATAGCAAAATTTAAAGAAAAACCAAATATTAGTACCAAAATTCAATCAAGTAAAAATAACAATGCAAAATTCAATATAGAGTCTATGTAGTGGTAAATGTACCTTTATTTTAAAATGACAAATTTCGATTAATGCAAAATAGAGTGAGAAGTTCCAATTTTCACTTAAAAGTATAATGACGAATTTTAACCTTTTCTTTTGTGTACTCCACAAACAGGTGGTTCTTGATCACTTTTAATTAAGGTTAATTTGGATGAGGGAAAAATTCATTAATTTTTTTTTTATATAATGTCTTGAACTATTTATAATAATTGTTGATAATATAGGGCGTAAGTTTAAACGCGTTAAAACATATTTATTTTTATATTTAAAGGTTAGAGAAAAATTATACGTAATTCTAAATTTTGTATGAGATAATTTTTCTTTAATACTAAATATTTAATAAGCGAGTGAACTTGAGGCTTAATGTATTTGATTCTTATAGCTATACTTAAAAGATAATATCTAGGATTCAAATTCTTAGGCTACAGTATTCTCTATAACAATATATATATCAGTACGAGAACTATGATTAATTATAATTTATTTATTATAAATCATATATTTTTATAATTAAATATTTTTATATGAAATGATTTGTAAATTTATACATTAATTTTTTAAAAAATTAATTTTAATATTAATTACATTTTTTAATATTTTTATCGTTATCTTAATTATTTAACACATATATAGTTATCTCTTTAGCGTACAACACATGTGAGTTAAAATTAGTG
The DNA here is from genome assembly GCA_025698465.1 of Gossypium longicalyx. Lineage (NCBI taxonomy): Eukaryota > Viridiplantae > Streptophyta > Magnoliopsida > Malvales > Malvaceae > Gossypium > Gossypium longicalyx. The sequence goes on from CM046999.1 coordinate 44,686,814, forward strand.
TGTGTATATATATTAGGTACAATCTCAATAAAAGTTTCACAAAGCAGTGTTAAAATAATGACAAGTGTTATATTAATTTATTTTTTAAACTATATCTTAAGAGATATTTGTCATGATTCTAACATTGATTGTAGAGTTTGGACTTAGCTCTTTGACGAAGCTTAAAGTTTTGTCCAAAATTTAAGAGGGTTAAGAGAAAAGTATTAAATTTAAAAAATGAGATTAGACAAAAAAAAAAGTCTGTTTAAAATATGAGTCAGGCTTGAGGTCTAATATTTAAAATTAGGTTAACTCGACCCATTTTGAAGATTATAATATATTATTTTTTATGAATTATATTATTTTTATGAATGAAAATTAAATATAATTTAATATAAAACAAATATTATAAAAATATACTAAATTATTTATATTTAAAAATTTGGTAAAATTTATAATAATATTAATGTATAATAACTACTAAATATTAAATAAAAATAATTATATATATTTAAAAAAGTAATATATGCCAACTTAAACATATTTAAACAAAATTTGAAATGTATATTCAACACCTTTTCTTTTAATTCCCTAATTTAATTGCAAAGGTTTGGTGTTTTTAAATAACCAGCAACTAAACCTTTTAAACAACTTCTAACATAAAAAAAGTGAGGAAATGTTTGCTTAAACTTACCAGATAAATGATTGAGCATGACATAAATGACTCTCAAAGAAGAACCATTGAGAATAGAATGTGGAATCTCCCCATTTAAGCTCATATTTGGTGCTGAAAATATCTCCAATGAATGAATATTCCCAATCTCCCATGGAATTTCACCTGCATATATCACCATCCACTTCCTTTTAGACTTTTAAATCTTAGGTAGGCACCATGAAAATTAATTAAAATATTATATTATATTATATTATATTATATTATATATGAACATATCAATATTTATAATATTTTATATTTATAATTATATTTAAATGTTTTTTTTTTGCTAGACAAGACTAAGTAAAAAATTATTTTGTCCAAATTTCACCCATAGACATCTCTTCTCTTCAAATACTAAAATTCTTTTTTCATGAGAAATAAATACGAAAAGCTTTGAATAAAAAAAGAAAGGCCATTTTCTTTTAGGCCATTCTATTAATTTTATAAAATATATTTCTCTCTTTTTATTTATTTATTTTTGTAATATAATAATAAATAAATGTTAATTAATTAGAAATACCTTCTAAAAATTTAGGACCTAAATATATCTCCTTGAGGTTGGTTAAATTGCCGATGCTTGTGGGAATGAGTCCAGTAAGCCTCATATCTACAGCGAAAAATATCTCCAAATTCAACAGATTTCCAATTTCCCAAGGGATCTCACCTGTTCAAATAACATAAATCAAGTTGCCACACTCTCTAATCTATCTTTATGGATTATTTCATTTCTTATTATACTCTAAAATATCATCACTTTTTTTCTTTAAAACTTACCTTCTAAATTATTTCCACCCAAATATAGCTCTGTGAGTGCAGTTAGATTTCCAATACTCCTGGGAATGCTGCCTCTCAACTGATTGTAATCTAATGCTAATACTTGAAGATTCTTGCATTCATTTATAGTTGTTGGAATCTGACCTGACAACTCGTTTGTGCCAAAGTAAAGTGCCTCCAAATTGGGTAGATGGTGACACATATCATCTGGCATTTTACCAGATAGACCATTGAAGGATAAAGAAACCATTCGCAATGAAGAAATGTTGTAAATGGAAGAAGGTATAGACCCAGAAAGCTTGTTCGATGCCAAGTCAAGTGTTCTCATATTCAAAAGATTACTTATCTCGGGAGGGATTGCTCCAGTCAGATTGTTATTTCTGAGAACCAAGTCTGAAACCTGGTTCAATCTTCCAAATGATGATGGGATTTCCCCGGTAAAGAAATTGGAGCTTAAGTCGACGAGTTTCAGACGACTCAGTTGCCCCAACTCTCCCGGCAAATCGCCATGGAATCCATTGCCACTCAAATTAAGAGAGGCTAAGAACGAGAGGTTCCCTAATTCCGGAGGGATAGTTCCGATAAGATTCATGTTGGGAAGATTCAAAGCTTTGATTCTCTTATGCTTAGCACCGCAAGTGACACCAATTCAGTTACAGAAAGAGTGGCTGGTGGTCCAGTTGTCGACTAAGACGCCATGAGGATCATTGATTTGGTGTTTAAATTCGAGAAGAACAGATTGATCGGTGGTGAGGTTTCTGGTAGTCACGGTGTAGGTGACCATGAAACAGTGGAAGAACATTAATGCCGATGGAAGAAAATGGAAAATGGACATGTTTATATGGGTTTGGGAATTGATGAAAGTGGAGGAGGGTTGTTGAGGAAGTATGTTTAAAGCATTGGTTAAATAGGAGGATTCAACTCCAAGCGGAAACTCCTTGCTCTTCGCAACAAACAAATTAGCAGCTTTTGAGTTTGTACCACATAATTTGGTATACTATATGCATTAATTATTTTATTTTTAGCTTAAACTACACTGTTAGTGATTTAAAATTAGATGGTTGTATTTTGGTGGTCACCTAAAAAAATATGTTAATTTGGTCACCATCGTTTTATTTCTTTATTTTTTCTACATTTTTTTTTCATCTTTTCCTTTTTAACTCAGACATCTTAGTCATTGCTTTCCTTAAAAATACCACCGCTTCCTTTATCAAACCATTGTTGGAGAGTTGTAACACCCCGATCCTGTCTAGAAGTTTCGGTTAAATTAAATGCGTTACATTTAATAACTGAAATTATCTTGTAAAATCATTCTTTTACTTGAGTTGATTTGTATGAAAACCGCTCTTTTGTTTTTTGGAAAAACATTCATTCATTAAACTAGCTTTACTTAATAATTTAGTTACATTATTATTAATGTGAAGATTTGAGAAAAAACAGCTTAAGGTTTTTAACAAAAGACTTATCAAAACATAAAATATTTTGCAAAGTAGCGGAAAACATTTATTAAAAATAATAGTTTCTAAAATAACTAGCATGAAATTATCAGAGTATTAACTAAATATCATCCTTAAAATAAATAAGCTAAACAATCCCAAATCCAAAATATAAAAGAAAGAAGTAATTAATAATTACAAAAAACAATTAGGGAAAAACTTTAATGGTAAATAATAATAACTGAAAAAATGAGTTGCTAGTCCGAGGTTCTTCCGATGCCATTTCAAGTCCTAATTTTCTATGTTACTTGAGAGTTAAAAAAAAGGGGGAGTGAGCATATGACAACTCAGTGTGAATTTAATTTTTAAAACATTATATATATAATTGTTCAAACAGTAAAACATTCCATTTATAGTATCATAGCAAAATTTAAGCATAATGTAAAGAACATTTAGTAAATCAATGCATGTACAGATTATGTTCATGATGCAGTGCAATTTTAATTTTGTTTCCACCCATCCATCCTATTCACCTTTGAGTATCCCTCGACACACCAAAACACATGTCAATAACTAACCATCCCAGATTTCCTGGTGATGATGGTCGTTCACTTGTCATCTGTGACAATGACTTTTACTTCAATAACTTATCATCCCGGTTGCCCTGTGTTTTGATGCCTTTTTAAACTATCATCTTGGTTTATCCTATTTTGATGGCATTGCCGCTTGCTTCGTGCAATACTAACTTTTGGTGTGGACTTAATTTTCCATTTTCTCCTACAGAACTCCTCCATCCTCAATACACAATTTCATGTAATTATGCATATATACTCAGCATATCATGCTACTTATCATCAATTGATGCTATGCTTGTCAAGCACATTTAATATTTCATACTATCATTTAATGGCATGAATGCATTCATTCATTGCAATTTCACATATACAATTTATTCATGCAAACAGAAACTTGTAACAATACACTGATAATAGACTATTTATCATGCTTGTTCGGTTAACAAAAAATAATAGGTTCACATATAGGGTTCGCACATATGGGGTTTGCACATATAGGATTTGTATATATAGGTTTTACACATATAGGGTTTGCCTATGCAGAGTTCATACATTTAGGGTTCACACATATAGGGTTTGCATGCATTAGGGTTAGCACATCTAGGGTTCGCACATCTGGGATCCACATATCTATTGTTCACAAATATAGAGTTCACACATATAGTGTTTGCATATACCATGTGTAGGGTTCATGTATACAATGTGTTGGGTTCGCATGCATAAATAACATATAAGGTTTGCATATTAGTACATGAAGGGTTCGCATATTAGTACATGTAGGGTTCGCATGTTAAAGAGATTGAGTTCGCATGACAAAACAGATAAAGTTCACATAAATATATTAAGAGATCGCGTACTAATGGTCATTACACTAACTATAATTACGACAAAGGCAAGCGCACCTATCGAACAATAGTATAGCTATGGTAAGTAGGGAATATCGTATCCACGAGGACTAAAAGAACTAGTAATTACTGTTTTTCTATTATTTAGCCGATAAATTGAAGGAATTATTTTTAATCTAAAATTAACTAAACTAATTACTAAGAATGCAACGGAGAATGAATTAGGAAAATATTTGAAGATGACCAATGAGATAGACAATACCCAAGAAATAATTCACCTAGACTTCACCTATTATTCTGAATCTGAATTAAACAATTTATTCACTTGTGTCTTGAACCATAGAAATCCCTAAATTATGTTAATATCTCTTTCGAGAGTAAAAATAACTGACTATAGGTTGATTAATTGAAATCTCTTTCTAATTAAAACCCTTATTGTCGCATTAACTCGATCTATGGATTCCCCTATTAGATTTGACTCTAATCCGGTAGATTTATGTTGTCTTATTTCTAGGATTACGTATAACTCCACTCAATTATGCTAGATCTACTCTTACACAAGGACTTTTTGTAACCCCCTTAACCCATATCCGTCACCGGAATAGGGTTACGAGGCATTACCAATCAAAATCACAACATACAACATACATTTCTTGAACATAAAACCATTATCACATAAACATCAATCAAACATAAGCACATTATCCCTTATAAGGCTCAACGAGACCTTGAAATATGCTTGAAAGACGTTTGGGACTAAACCGATAACATTTAAAAACTTTGGGAAACTTATGAAATTTTCATGCATACAAGGATCACACGCCCGTGTGAACAGGCCGTGTGCCTCACACGGCCACCAGACACGCCGGTGTCATAAGCCGTGTGGAAACAGGGCATACATACTGACTTGTATCACATGGCCGGAGACACGCCCGTGTGCCATGGCAGTGTGAAATCTGGAGGGTATACTGACTTGGTTACACGGCCGACCACACGCCCATATGCCAGCCCATGTGCCTAAGCCGTGTAACTCACTGACTTGTTTAATTAAGTTACAATAGACACACGGTCAAGTTACACACCTGTGTGCTCAATCGTGTGGAGTGAAATTAGGCTTGGTTTAAGCCACATTTCTCACCCTTCTCAAGCATACCTAAACCACATCATTTCATACCGTTTCAATGCACTTATAGGCAACCAAAACATGCCAATTCATATACAAATCATGCCATTTCATCTTCAACCATTTCACTACTCAAATCATAACCATAAACATTCCACATCAATATGTCATAACCTACATTTTTCACTTATCTTCCATATGTAAGTTCTCATCATATTATCATCTAATTTATTCCACAAAATATACCAATTCATCATCATCAAAATGTACTAATTCATCACCCCTATACCATACCAAACATGCCAAAACACAAGGCTATATATATATACATCATATATCACTTATAAAACTTATGAATTAAGCCAACTTAAATGGCCAAATACACACCAACATTTACATCATATACAAGCCAAACTCACATTCAACATTACCAAACACATTTCCACATAACTCAAGCCTATACATGCCATATAACCAAGTCACAAGTGTATAAATACCGAAATAAAAAATCAGAGAGTGTGATGCGATCTCCGCCAACTTCCAACCTGAGTGAACGTCCGAATCATTATAAAACATAAAAAAAATAACACAAAGTAAGCTATAAAGCTTAGTAAGCTCGTATGATATTAAACTTATCTTACTAAATAAGCACATATTAAGCATTTACATATACTATAATATAAATTCATTTGATTTCATCTTTATACCATAATTCCAATCACATAATTAACAAAGCTTTACAAGTTTATTTATTTCTTTGCTCGTGCGGATCAATTACATTCTTATCCAATCATTCACATTTACATGTACATAAGCGAATATATATATATAACTTTATTCAATCCAATATCAATCACATTTTATTTAGTAAAGATGAATCATGTGAAATATCATCAAATAACTGTATTTCGCACACTATGTGCCATATGTATATTTAGTTAAAACATTTATAACTCATATCTCGCACATCATTCAATTCATACCTCATTATAGCCAAATAAACACATTTTTGGCATGAAACATACTTATACATAAATCTTTCTCATTTCATACACATGATACACTAAGAACTCACAAAATTATCTTCATTCGATTCTCATATAGGTTTTGTACGTACCTTTTACACTTATTGATTGTACTTTCATTCTCGTCTTGACTATGCCCGTTGAACCATTCAGAATCACTAAGGATACTCAGGAATCACACATAAGTCGTACAATGCCTTATCCCGGATATGGTCTTACATGTAATCTCATATCGATGCCAATAGTCCAGCTATGGTCTTACACGAAATTTCGTATCGATGCCATGTCCCAGACATGGTCTTACACGTAATATCATATCGATGCCATATCCCGGATATGGTCTTACATGTATTCTCATCTCGGTGACATTTATATCCTATACTATTCTTAAGGTTCGTACGAGACTTTCAGACGTCGTAACTCTATCGATTTCGGCTTTTAATCATGACCATTCAGCATTCAATTCAATTCAATAATACATAAGCATTTATAACACAATTTAAGTACGTTTATTAGCATACAAACTTACCTCATTCGCTGTAACGATGAATTAGGTCAACTAATCCAATACTCTATTTTCTCCCGTTCTAGATCCGAATCTCATTTTTCTTAATCTATATAATAACAAAATTTACTTATTTAATCATTAATTCATTCAATTTAACACAACTTACACATTTTGGCAAAATTACACTTTTACCCCTATTATTTCATATTTTTACAATTTAGTCCTTATCACATAAAATTGCAATTTCATGCAATTTTATCCTACCCATGCTTAGCCGAATTCTTCTTATTACCTTAGCAGCCCACATTTTCCAAATAATCACACTTTTAACCACATAATTTCAATATTTCACAATTTAATCCTTAATTTGCATTTTCATCAAAAATCACTTTATAAAATATGAAAATCTAACATCAAATATTCATATTTCACCATTAAACATCAAAGAAAACATAAGCTCATCAATGGAAACTATCAAAATCTTTAACAGTTTTGAAATCGAAGACACGGGCTAGCTAGTACTAGTTGCAACGATCTCAAAAATATAGAAATCATTAAAAATGAAGTTAAAACCGTACCTAATCGAGCATTTGAAGTTTGGCCGAACCAAAAGCTTCTCCAATGGCTACCATTATTTCTAATTTTCAGTGGAGAAATGGTGAAAAGATGATGATTTTAATTTGTTTTTATTAAACATTAACTTTATTAACTAATTACCAAAATATCCTTTAAAAACATTAGTAATTACACCAAATGCCACTCCACTATCATCTACTAACTTATAAATGACATATTTACCACTTAAGGACCTTTACTTTAATGTTATATAGCTATTTTACACTTCTAGATAATAGAACATAAGTTTTACACTTTACGTGATTTAGTCCTTTTTACCAAATTAAGCATTCAAACAGTAAAATTTATTTATGAAACTTTCACAAAATAATTTTATCATGCTGTAAAATTTAATAAAATAATAAAATAAATATTTTTACTTCAGATTTGTGGTTCCAAAATTGCTATTCTGATTTGACCAAAAAATGAGTTGTTACACTTTTGCTCCACTAAAATAAGCACATTTAACATGAATCAATATCCTAAAAATATTAAAACATGAAATAAACATACATAATTGGAAACAAGAATCAAGTATTTATCATGTAAATTAGAAATCAAATAATAAGATTCATCATAGGTTTCATCTTCCCTAAGTATCTAGGGAATTTAGTTCACAATCTGAGAAAGAAACATCTCAAAATTAGGATAACAACAAGACATAAAGAAACTTAATAAAAATTCTAAGGAAATTAAATGGAGATCTTCAATCTCGAAGGAGATCCACTTCTGAGTTGATTCCGATGGCGTTCTTCGAGTAATTTCTTTGTTCTTCTCTGCGTCCTCCCTTTGGTCTTCTTCTAATATGTATTTATAGACTTTAGAATGCTCAGAAAATCAAAAAATTGGATTTTTCCGCATGTTTGGGAAACAGTGTGTGAAATCAACACGGGCTAGCACACGGGCGTGTGGCCAGCCCCTGTGGAAATGCCCAGGCCGTGTGGATCTTGGAAACAACTCTTTTTGCCCGATTTTTAGCTCGTTTTTCATCCGTTGCGCTCCCTTATGCTCACTTATAGAAACATGAATTTAAAGGATTATGAGCATCAAATTCACTAATTTACATGATAAATCATCCAAAAAATGCATCAAGAATGGGATTAAAAACATGTTACTTTTATGGCTTATTAAATATCTCCACACTTAAGCGTTTGCTTGCCCTCAAGCAAAGTACTCAACTCACAATTAAAATTAATCTTTCTCAACTTATAATTCTCATCAATAATGTTTCGAAATAATTCCCAAATAATCATTCATTGATAATTCAACTAAAAGAGCACTAAAGATTCAAACAATCCAAGTCGAACATTTTTAAAGCATGAAAACATAGGTATTTCTGTAACATCCTGAAATAGGACCTAGTCGGAATAGTGGTTTCAGGACCACAAGTCTGACGTTAAAATAATTATTTCATGATCATTATGAGGTATAGGATATGAAAATAAGCATGTGTTAAAGATTCATGAAGAAATTCTATGTGTAAAGTGTCCAATTGGAAATTAAGGACCAATTGAATAAATTACAAAACTTGGGTTCTAGAAGCAATTTGTATGAAATTGCTTTGGATTATCAATTAGAGGTCCTTAAAGAGTAATTTTCCCAATTTCTAAGTTTTTAGACAAAAATGAGCATGCATGGAAAATTTGGAAAGTTTCGTAAGGAAGGACAATTTGGTCATTTGGTTAATTAATGTAATAAAAAGGGAAAATCAAGTAAAAATTCACTCATTTTCTTCTCCATGCTGCCGAATTTGAAGGGGTCTCCATAGCTAGGGTTTTCCAATATTTCAAGCTTGATAGTAAGTCAATCCTAGCCCCGTTTTTAATATTCTTCGTATTTTTAAGATCCTCGTAACATGCTCTTTCTATTTCTACCCATATCTCAAGCTAGGGTTCATATTTAGAAAATTACCCATGCATGAGATGCTTGTGTTTTGATGATTTATGGAGGATTATGGAAGTGGGATGTTGGATAAACATCTTTTTCTAGGTGATTTTTCATGAAAACACCAAAAAGGGGACCTAATTGAAAAAGGTATAAAATGTGGGGTAGAAATGTGAAATGAAGGAAAATGTGAGCTATTATAAGATTATAATACATTCATCTAGGCTTGAGTTTCCAAGGAATTTCATGCATTTCATCATACGAGCCTAAGGATTAATTTGTAAAAATGTGAAAGGTTAGGGGCAAAATGGTCATTTTTCCTTAGGGTGATTTTTGGCTGAAATTGAATAATGTAAGGTATTAATGATTTATTTTTACTGATATAGACCCTGAGGAACCAATTCCGGAGGTCGATCGTGGAAAATAAAAAGTTTCAGAATAACCGAGACACGAATCCGAAACGACTACAAGGTAAGTTCGTATAACCTGAAGTAAACTCTTAATATACTTAAATATGCACGTTCTTGAATGTATGAAAATTTAGACATTCATTGCATGATAATCCATGAAATGTGTTAGTGTAAATGAAAAGATGATAAATGTCCCGGGTAAAATAAAAAAGGAAATCTAATGGATAAATTATGACTTACACGACACGAGATCCTGTATGTGTTGCAGAAAAGGATTTAGCCTGGACGAGTAATCCGATGATCTCAAAATAGGAAGGATCTTGTTCAGATGAGTGTTTCTTGAGTGATCGAGCCTCTCGAAGAATATGAGTGCATTAAGGATTTAGCCCGGACGGATAATTCGATTGAGGACTAAATTTAGCTTGGACTGGCAATTCAGATCTGAGCTTAAGAGAGCAATTGTCGTTAAAAGGGATTTAGCCTGGACTGGAAAACCCGACATTGCTCTATGAGTTATTACTACAGGGGATTTGCCCTAGACTGGTAATCCCGTCGTGAGATGTAAGGTTCGCGGGAGTGCGTACTTGTGATGATCACTTGTATGACTTGACGGTAATTGGGCCATCCATCGAGATTTTTGAGAAATTCAACGGGATTAACATGAGAAATAGAGATGGAAATATTGAATTGATGAGCTCATCTAAGACTAATGATATGATGCATTGTTATGAGACTAACTTGATGATTGAGTGCATGTGATAGGAAACTATTTCATGGTTGTTAAAATCATTGCCTAATATGGTTGTATGTTAATTAACCGGTAAGTTTACTTTCAAGTTATCCGGACTTACGAAGCATATAAATGCTTACCCCCTTCTCTTTTCCCTATCTTACAGAGCTCGTGAACTCGTGAATAGTGGAAGATGGTTGGAGAATCAACACACTATTGACTTGTTCCGCTTTGGTATATAGATACTTTTATTTTGTTTAATGGCATGTATAGGGTTTTTGGTTATTTTGTTGTATGTGTCATTTGGCTAGCCAATGTAAGGGCTTAAATCGTATACCTATTCTTTTGTATATGGCCATGAGATATGGCTCATATTGATGTAGGTTGTAAACCTACTAATGATGCATATTTATGTTTAAATATTTCATGAGATATGATATGAGGTTTATTATGGATGGATGCTTGAAATAGGACCTAATAATTTGAGAGTGGACATAGCATATAATGGTATATGATTATAATATAGTCTAAATGTAAAATGTGCTATGCTAATCCCTCATACGAAAAGGATAATATAGCATGTACTAAGCCGATGAAATGAGTTTAACATGCAATGAGTTATGCCAAGTTTGTTTAAGAGTATAATTAGGCCATGTTATATACCATTGAAGTCTATAAGTGTATATGGATGTTAGAGGGTGATCAAAGGCTTGGAAAATAGCCCTAAAAAAGGTCTACACGGGTAGACACACGGGCATGTGTCTAGGCCGTGTATGACACACGGTCAACCCCATGGGCGTGTTGCTTGGCTGTGTGTCCCCTGCACCTAAAATTTTAGGTCAGTTTGCATGGTAGTAAACACACGGGTAGAGACATAGCCGTGTGTCTCAATCGTGTAGAGGACATGGCCTAGCAAATGGGCGTGTGCCTTGGCCGTGTGCCTCAAAATGAATGATGACGTCATAAACAGAATGTCTGAGTTTTTGGACATGGGCGTGTCTAGGCCGTGTGAGGGACACGGGCTAGAGACACGGGCATGTGCTTGGCCGTGTGAAAACCCCTGTAGGTTCGAAATGAAAAATAAATGCAAATAATTCAACACGGGTAAGGGACACGGGCGTGTCCCCAAGCACACGGGCATGTGCTTGCCTCTACACGGGTGTGTGAGGCATAACCCTAGGAACTTTACTAAAATTTTCTATAGTTTTTAGCTTAGTCCCGGATCGATTTAATGTATATTTTGGACCTTGTAGGTCCATAATAAGGACATTATGATGTTGTTTGATTGGTTTTAAATTAGAATGAAATTTTGTAACCTGTATTTTTCGAAATGTCTGAGTATGTGTCCGGTAATGCCTCGTACTTTGTCCCGGTCTCGGGTATGGGTAAGGGGTGTTACAATTTCCTCTTATCTAAGTAATTACCTTTAATTCAAAATCGACAAGAATTGAAATCCTTACTAAAGATTCACTCAAATCACTCAATGTGTTTAAGGTTCAAGAATAAGCATTCAATAGTCAAACATAAAAAGTCATTACCATATGTTTTCCTAAAAATTAGATCTCCACCACTATAAAATGAGATGATACACAAATCAAAAGGTCTTTAAGAGGTTGTAATGGGGCTTAGGTTAAGGGTGTGGAAAAAGGCTGAAAAAGTTGATTAAAATTGAGATCGAATTGATAAATTACCAAATTAGAAAAATAAACAAATGCTGAATTAAAAAAATAATTACATCAGTAGAAAACTATTCAAGAATAGAAACAAGCTTCTTCTCAAAATATGAATTTAATTATTCAAGCACAATCATATAACTAAATAATAATCAATATTTTTTTTCTTCTCTTCTCTCTTTTTTTTATCACAACAATAAATAATTTAGTAAATCACAAAAGAGTACAGTTAGACAACTAACCAAATCAGATCTCGACAAAAATGGAAACGAATAAAACAAGAAAAATTCTCAACAAACAAAAAATGAGTTATGGGATTTTCTAATAGAAGTATGAGAAAATGACTTAAACACAAGACATAATTCAGGGATTTTCTAATAATTATATAAATAACCTCCCCACACTTAAGATGTACATTGTCTTCAATGTACAAACATATATAATCACAGTAAAAACATAATATTATAAGAGAGGGAGAAAACTGAAACAGCCTTGAATACTTACACGGTCATGTCTGTCTTTATTCGCTTCTCCCACGTCCGTATATGCAGCTCCACGCCCGTGTTAATTTAACAGGTTGACCACGGGTGCTAGACACGGGCATGTCGTATGCCCGTGCCATTTTCTCAAATTCAACCACGATTCTAAGGCACGGGCGTGTTGAACGCCCGTGTTATTTTAGTAGGCTCGCCCACGGCCATATCGCACGGCCGTGGTGTTTTATCGTAGCACGTGTTTGGGAAAAATTTCTGCCCTATTTCCACACGGTCCTCAACACGCCCGTGTGCCTAGCCATGTCTATGTAGGAAACCTGTATTCAAGATCTCCGTTAGTAAGTTAGGTGTTGGATACTAAAATTTAAAGAAATTAATATTGTTATTACTCGGGTTGCCTCCCGAGAAGCACTTATTTATAGTCTAAGCTCGACTTACCTCTCCATTGAATGGTCATGGTGGTTCGAGGAGTTTATACTCCACATTCCTGCTATCAATCTCACCAAGATAAGGTTTTAGGCGAGTGTTGTTTACCTTAAAAGTACCGAACTTAGGATGACTTACCTCGACTGTGCCGAATGGGAAGATGTTAAGTACCGTAAGAGGAATTTCGTCAATTGGCTTAGTAGTGATAATATGAGGATCTGCGGCATCTAATAAAACTATATCTCCAACCTTAAGTTGATTCAAAGAGGTATTGAACTCGATCTGGCGTAGTTTTGGTTTATCGGGTGTTCTTGGTTTATGCATCTGCCATTTATCTAGCTTCTCGATTTGTAGCCTCCGTTCTTCATGAATAGGTCCTCTACTTTTTCTTAGGAATGGCTCATGTACTTCCTTTAGACTCATTTCCTGTAAAGTAGGTTGCACCATATTGTCAGTTTTAGCAGGAAGGTTTAGACGATCACCTTCAATTTTCGATGTGTTGCCAGAATTGCGAAGGGTGATTGTTTCGTCTCCCACTCGAAGTGTGAATAATCATTTTAGCAGTTGCTAAAAAGGGCCTTCTTAAAATCAAGGGAGTGTTGCTATCCTCCTCTATGTCTAGAACAATGAAGTCAACGGGAAATATGAATTTATCAATTTTAACTAGCACATATTCAATAATATCCCTAGGAAATCTTATAGTTTTATCCGCTAATTGTATGCTCATCCTAGTCTGTTTGGGTTTCCCAAGACCTAATTGTTTGAACATTTTGTAGGGCATGACGTTAATACTAGCCCCTAAATCAACTAATGCATTATTAACATCTAAACTACCAATTAAGCAAGGAATTGTAAAACTACCTGGATCTTTTAATTTGTTGGGTAGCTTATTCTGTAGAATAGCTGAGCAAACTGCGTTTAGCTCCACATGCGACGCCTCATCCAACTTCCGCTTATTTGCTAAAAGCTCCTTTAAAAATTTCATTGCGTTTGGCATATGTGATAGAGCTTCAATAAGCGGTAAGTTAATGTGTAATTTTTTTAAGAGTTTAAGAAATTTACCAAATTGTTCGTCTGAGCGTTCTTTCCTTGTCGCATTAGGGTATGGCACACGAGGTTTGTATTCTGTACTTACCGATTTCTATTCTTTGTGGTATACCTCACATTTACATTTTTTTATCGCAGTATCTTGCCTTGGTTCTGGTTCAAGTGCGCCTAACCTTTCCTTATCTTGACTAGTAATCGCATTGAGTTGCTCCATTGGATTAGATTCTGTGTTGCTTGGCAAGCTACCTTGTGGTCGTTCAAAAATCATCTTGGCAAACTGTCCAATCTGAGTTTCGAGCCCTTGGATCGATGCTTATTGATTCTTCAGTGCTGTCTCGGTGTTCTGAAAATGAGTTTCTGACACTGATATAAACTTTGTAAGCATCTCTTCAAGGTTCGTCTTCTTCTCTTGTTGGTAGGGTGGTTGTTGGAAGCTTGGAGGGGGTCTCTGATTGCCTTGGCCTCCCCATGAGAAATTTGGGTGGTTCCTCCAACCTGCATTGTAAGTGTTACTATAAGGATTGTTTTGAGATCGAGGATTGTTACCCATGTAATTTAACTACTCGTTGTCCATGTTGTGACCATATAGTGGATATTCTGAACTGCTCAATCCGCCTCCATTTGCTTCGCACTGCATTATTGGGTGAACTTGTGAAGAACTAAGAAAATCATCAATTTTCTTATTCAAGAGTTCTACCTGATTAGAGAGCATGGTGAACGAGTCGACGTTATAAACACTGGCTATTTTCGTTGGTTTTGTCCTCATGACTTGCCACAGATAGTTATTCAGTGACATTTCCTTTATAAATTCATAGGCAGCTTCAGGTGTTTTCTTATTGATGGTTCCGCCAGCAGCTGCGTCAACCATTTGTCGAGTCGAAGGATTCAGGCCATTATGAAATGTTTGAACCTGTAGCCAGAGTGGCAATCCATGATGAGGGCATCTTCGCAAAAGATCCTTGTATCTCTCCCATGCATCGTAGAGTGTCTCTAAATCCATCTGCACAAAAGAAAAGATATCATTACGCAATTTAGCCGTTTTAGTCGGCAGAAAATATTTTAATAAGAACTTTTTGGTCATTTGTTCCCAAGTAGTAATTGACTCTCATGGTAACGAGCTCAACCACTGTTTAGCTTTGTTCCTCAATGAAAAGGGAAACAACTGAAGACGTATGGCATCATTAGAAACGCCATTAATTTTAAATGTATCGCAGCAATAGCAGGTCTAACCATTAATTTTAAACGTTTGGATCCTCATCCTGCAAACCATCAAACTGAACAAATTGCTGTATCATTTGAATAGTGTTAGGTTTTAGTTCAAAATTATTCGCAGCAATAGCAGGTCTAACTATACTCGATTCAGTTCCTGTTAAAGAAGGTTTAGCATAATCATACATAGTGCGTGGAGCAGGATTCTAATTTACTGGATTAACAGCAATCGCAGGAGGTATCATGTAATGACCTGAAATTCACGGGCACCGGAAAAGTGAGTTATAGGGCCTCCATCTTAGTGAAATAAGTTCGAAAATAATTATTAAAAATATTTATGAGCCTAGTGGTGTGTCTAATTAGGATCTAATTAGGTGAATTTAGCTTAATTTAGAGTAAGTAATAAAAAGGATTAAATTGAATAAAGGGTAAAAGTTTAATTATAAAGCAATAGAAAATAAAAAGGATTAAAATGGCAATTAAGCCATTGACTACAAATGAGGCGGCATATTGGTGAAATAAAATCAAAGATTTTTTTTAGGTTTTATATATTATAATGATTATTATTATGGTTTTATATTAAATTATTATAATTATTAATTAACATTATGGTTTTATATTAGATTATTATTATTAGCATTATTATTAAATAAATTAAATAGTAGATAATTGTATGGTAATAAAAATATACATGTGTAAAAATTACATTGGTACATTTGTAATTTAAATACTTAATTACTTATAATTTAAGTAAAAAGATATTTGTTAATTAAATTATTAAATTATGATATTTTTGTTTGAGAAACAAATTAAATAATGACAAATGTAATAAAATTATTGGTACAAATGTAGAATTAAATATGTGTACAATTGTAAAATATGTAAATGATGTTAAAATAGATATTTAAAATAAATATATTATAATATATGCTAATTAAATAAGTAAAGCAAATAAATATAAAAGAGAAATAAAGAAACAAAAGGGAATAGAAACAGAATTGAAAACAGGAAGCGGGGGGAGAAAAAGAGAAAGAAAAAGGAAAGAAAAATAAAAGAGAAAACTAAGGATTTGAAGCTTGGAGTTAATTTGGTAAGTCAATTAAGTCTTTTTTAGTTAATCTTGATGTTTTAGAAGCTTTGAAACAAGATTTTGATGAAATTAAGTTGATAATTCAAGAGTTCATATGTTTCCAAGTAAGGTTCATGTTGGAAAAATTATGGAATTAGGGATTTAATTGAATAAATTCTAAGTTAGAATTGATTAAGGGATTAAATTGTAAACTAGGCTATAAGTTTTATGTTGTAGGGACTAAATTGAAGAAATTTTGAAATTAGGGAAATATGCTGGAAATTTTATAGTTAAATATAAGTTTAGACAAAATTTGAATAGAAAAAGAGAGTGAATTGGATTAAGAAAATAATTAAGTTTAGTTAGGATTAAATTGGGAATAAGATAGGAATTGTTTAGAAATTTAATTATTTATTATAATTAATGCTGTAAATAATAATATAAATTACTATTATTTTCGTAGCCAACAAAGAACCTAAAGCATCAGCATCGAAAGGAAAGGAGAAAGTCATCGAGGACTAAAATGGGAGAATTACGGTGTGTATTACTATAATTCAAATTTTAATTATTATTGATTGCTGAAATTTTAATTGTTATGTATGGTAAGTAAGACTTGAGGTAAGTATGTGAAATTGATATGAATATTGAGTGAAAATGAAAGTGATGCAAATTGAGTCAAATTGAATTGAATAAGTGAATTATGGAATATGTGATTATTTGAAAAGTGTATTGATTGAAAAATGAATGGTGATTTGAATTGTGAATTGAATACCCTATTAACTAGTCGGGCTGAGTCGGATATAGTTGGCATGCCATAGGATTGGAAGTGTTCAGGGATGCTTCGACCTCGAGTCGATGAGACACTGGGTGTCACTATATTTCTTCGGATAGATTCGATGAGGTATTGGGTACCAATTTTACTTGGCTAGGCCGATGAGACACTTTGGTGTCAACTATTACTTGAACTATCCGATGAGGCACTGGGTGCCATATTGGTGTGTTTGGTTGGATCCGTGTATCCGCCAAAGTCCGAGTTACGTTAATAGGGTGAAAAATTGAAATGTGAATTTAAGGCATTGAAATGAAAAAAAAATTGAATTATGAATAGAAATTGGAATTGTGATAGAAAGAGAAAAGTATGAGCTAAATGTTCATAAGTGGTTTAAATTCAAGTTTGTGAAAAATACATTGATTGACAAATAATTAAATTGAATTGTTATTATGAAATGATGAAAATAAAAATAAAAATAAAGCATGAATTAGTATTTAAGAAATTAATTGTTATGAATTTTAATATTTATATTTTTATTATTGATGATATATTTTGAATTATGGTAATACCACTGAGTATATCCATACTCAAATGTATCTGGTTGTTTCCGTGCGCGAGTTTAGTAGAAGTCAATTGTCTTGGCTCAAATCCGAACATTCCCGACTCCAATACAAATTTGGTGATGTATATTTTCTTTTGGGTAAAGGGTGGCATGTACATAAGTGTTGTTTAGTCACTTAAATATGTATATTACTTTGGGTAGTGAAGGACGAATTATAAGATTTAGATGGTTAAATGAAATGGTAAGGAAAGTACATGATATTTTGATACATGAACATTAAGTTGTTAAATGAATGAAGTTTTTAACCAATTTTGAATGATGCTATGATAGTTATTAAGTTAAAATTATGTTAATGATATAAATATTAGTTATATGAATGTGAAACATTGGTGTTGGTTGTTTTGGTTTGAATTTACAGGAGGTTTAGGTAAAAATAAGCAGAAATGTTGCCGAAATTTTTATAAAAAAAAAATTTTCGGAATACTCGAACAAGTCCCGTTCTACTTTTAATACGTGTTTGAACTTCGAGAGTCCAAGATAAGGACTTAATTATTATATTATACTATGAAAGTTATATTAATTGTAAATTATTCGTAAGTTGTTTGATATGTCCGGTAATGCCTCATAACTTCGTTTCGGCGACGGTTTGGGGTAGGGGGGGTTACATATCAGGTTTTCCTGATCTTCAGCCATCTCCTCGGTTGTGGTTTGTATATTGTCTTCTTGCTCTTCCTCCGTGTATCTTAAGCTTCGTCTTATTTCTCTTTGGTTTCTGTAAACTGTGCGATCGATATCACTATCAAAAAGCAATGGTCTTGACAGGTTTCTTCTAGTCATAAACTATAAAACCTGCCAGAAAAAGGGAAAAATAAATTAGTAAATAATAATAATAATAAGAATAAAATTAAATTGCAAGGAAAATAAATGGCTAAAGTAATAAAAATTGAGTGTTCCTAATATCTTAGTTCCCTGTCAATGGCGCCAAAAACTTGATCGTGTTATTTTGTGACAGGTTTTAAATACTTATAATTAATCATTATTGAAACTAACTATGATCATGATGTAGACAAGTGTACCTATCGAACAGTAGTATAGCTTTAGCAAGACCGGATTGTTGAACCCAAAGGAACTAAAAGTACTAGTAATAACTGTCTTTTTATTATCTAGCCTAAGAATAAGGGGGTTTGTTTTAACTAACTAATTTACTAAACTAAGAATTCATAGAAAATATAATTGGGGGATTACTTTTGGAAAACGATTGAATTAAGAAAATACCTAAGGAAGAATCCACCTAGACTTTACTTGTTATTCTGGCTTCGAATCAGACAATTTATTCATTTGACTTGATCCGTAGGAATCCCTAAGTTATATTATTATCTCTCTCGAGACTAACAACGTCTAACCCTAGGTTGAATAATTGAAATCTCTTTCTAATTAACTTCCTAGGATTGCATTAACTCGATCTATGGATCCCCTTATTAGGTTTCACCCTAATCCGGCAAAATCTTATCACCCTATCTCTAGTCGCGCAATCAACTCTGCTTAATTATGACAAATGTACTCTTAGACAGGGTCTATTCCTCCTCTGAATAAGAGCATCACTTGAATCAATATCCTGGAATATCAAAACAAGAATTAAGAACACATAATTAAGAACAAGTCAAATATTTATCATACAATTCAGAAAATAATAACAAGATTCGTCTTAGGTTTCATCCCCCTTAGGTATTTAGGGGATTTAGTTCATAACTAAAAAGGTAAACATCTTAGAGAAATAATAAATACAAAACATAAAGAAAACCCAAAACTCCTAAAGGGAAATTGAAGGGAGATCTTCAGTCTTGATGGTGAATCCGGCTTCTGAGATGGATCAATCGACTTTCCTGAAGCAATTCCTTGCTTCCTCCTTTGTGCCTCTTTTTCTCCTTTTCTAGGGTGTATTTATAGGCTCTGGAATGCCTAAAAGCCCTCAAAATAAGCCTTTTTCGAATTGGACTCAACTTGGGTTCAACAGGGACACGCCCGTGTGACACGCCCGTGTACGATTACTTTAGGCCATGGTCAAGTCTGTTAGAATGGCACGGCCGTGTGCGATTACTTTAGGCCGTGCTAAAGTCTGTTAAAATAGAACGGGCGCGTGGTCTACCCGTGTGAATCGTGCTTCGATTCTGCCAAATTGACATGGCCGTGTGGTCTGCCCGTGTAAGGAAGTCCAGGCCGTGTGGATTTCGTATGTTGGCCCATTTTCTCTGTTTTTGGCCCGTTTCTCGTTCCTTTCGCTCTCCTATGCTCACCTAAGTATAAAACATGAAATTAAGGCATTAGGAGCATCGAATTCACCAATTCTAAGGAAAATCATCCATAAAATGTGCTAAGCATGGGGTAAAAATATGTATAAATGACGATTTATCAACAAACATATATAATCACAGTAAAAACAGAATATTATAAGAGAGGGAGAAAACTGAAACTGCCCTGAATATTGGATGAAATCCCCAGAATAGTTAAAAGCGAAATTGTAGTCAAATCTAAATGTAACGCATAATTCTGAGTTAATAAGAAAATAAACACAAATAATAAAGAAGATTAAGGGGTTATAAATCGATTAGAAACAACCATAAAAATATATTTCAAAAGATAATAATGATAATAAGTTGAAGAAAATAAAAAAAAGAAAGCAACTAAAACAAAATTAAAAAGAAAGATAAATAAAATAAAATAAAACAAAAAAAAACTCAATGATATCAATAAACTTAAAGGTAATTGTAATAATAATAGTAAAAATATACTAAAAAATAGAAATAGAAAAAAATCAAAATAAATTTAAACTATAAGTATAAGAATAAATATAAAAAATAAAATATAGCAAATTAGTAAAATAAAAATAAATAATATAACAAATAATAATAAATAAAATAAAATAAAAATGGGGTGGCTTGGTTGGTGGAGAAGAAAAAGACAAATTGAGAAAGGAATTATAGGGTTTGGGCCACATGGCAGTGTGATACAGTCGTGTGGAGTATTTTCAGCCCGTGTGCAATTAAAAATTAACCTAGTTTTCACACGGCCATGGATACAGCAGTGTGTCCATGCCATGTGGTACACACGGTCATGTGCTAGACCATGTGTGTTTTCCTTCACTTTTCCCACGCCAATGTGAGATCCCACACGCCCATGTGGCCCGACTGTGTCTCTCATACGGCCGTGTGCCTTGCCCATGTAACTCTCTGACTTTGAAAAAATTAGCTCCATATTTCACATGGCCTAAGACATGGTCATGTCACCAGGCCGTGTGAATCACATGGTCATGTCGCCAGGCCGTGTGTGTTTTCCTTCGCTTCTTCCATGCCCATGTGAGATCCCACGCGCCTGCATGGCCAGGCCGTGTGACCACCAGGTCATGTAACTCATTGTCGATTATCTCATTTCATACACGGCTTGCGTCACGCCCATGTGTTTAGGCCGTATGCTCCACACACCAGTATGTCCAAGCTGTGTGGGTCAAAAACACACCATTTTTTTACAGTTTTAAATTAGCATGCAGTGGAATTAAAAGTATTAGCAAAAGTTAAACATTTAGGTTGCCTCTCGATAAGCGCTTATTTGAAGTCTAAGCTTGACTTACTTTATGCTCGTGCAGTCACAGTGGTTTGTAGAATCGAAGCTCCTCTTTCTCGTTATCAATTCTATTATCAAAATAAGGTTTAAGTCGAGTGCTATTTACCTTATATGTTCCAAATTCAGGATGAGTTACTTCGATTGTACCGTATGATAAGACATTTAGTACCGTAAATGGGTTCGATCCTTTTGTATCAAACTCCAAAGTGGTAATTTGAGGATCCGTTTTATCTAGAAGTACCTTATTTCTAACCTTAAATTGGTTCATTCTATCCACATGCTCATCATGGCGTCGCTTTGGCTCTTAATCGTGTTTTCTCGGTTTCTCCTTGACATGTGTCCGCCATTCACCTAGGTCATCGACTTATAATATTCGTTCTTCATAAGTCGTTCTGTTTCTGTCGCATGGATTGGAACATGACTTCGTTACATTTTTTCGAGGGGTTTTCTGCAAAGAAGGTTGAGCCACATGGTTATTCATATTAACAGAACTTGTAAAATCATCTCGATCACTAGATGTCTTAACAGAATCACGAGCTTGGAGTGTAATCATGTCATCACATACACGAAGTATTAATTCACCTGTACCAACATCAATAATAGTTCTAGCAGTTGCTAAAAAGGGCCGACCTAGAATTAAAGGTACGTCACTATCCTCATCCATGTCTAAAACAACAAAATCAACTGGGAATATGAATTTATCAATTTTGACAAGAAAATCTTCAATAATACCTTTAGGAAATCTAATAGTTCTATCTGCTAATTGAATACTCATCCTAGTTTGTTTGGGTTTCCCAAGACCTAATTGCTTAAACATTTTATAAGGCATGACATTAATACTAGCCCTTAAATCAGCCAAAATATTATTAACATTTAAACTACCAATTAAACAAGGAATAGTAAAACTCCCTGGATCTTTCAATTTGTTGGGTAGTTTATTTTGCAATATGGCTGAGCAAACTGCATTTAGCTCCACATGCGACGAATCATCTAACTTCAATTTATTTTCCAAAAGCTCCTTTAAAAATTTAACGGAATTGAGCATCTGCGAAAAAGCTTCAATAAATGGTAAGTTAATATGCAAAATTTTTAAAAGTTTAAGAAATTTACCAAATTGTTCATTTGTGTGCTCTTTATTTGTCGTGTTGGGATATGGAACTCAAGGTTTATATTCTTTATCAATCGATATTTGTTCATTCTGGCTTACCTCGACCTTATCATTACTTACCACAATTTCCTGCCTTGGTTCTAAGTCAGATTCAATTAACCCTTCTTCATCTCGAACAGTAATTGCATGCGGGTGCTCCCTTGGGTTAGTTTCGGTATTACTCGGTAAACTACCTTGTGGTCTTTCTGAGATTAACTTGGCAAGCTGACTGATTTGGTTCTCGAGCCATTGAATTGACGCTTGTTAATTTTTAAACGCTGCTTCAGTGTTTTGAAAATGGGTTTCTGACACTGAAATAAACTTCGTTAGCATCTCCTTAAGGTTCAGCTTCTTCTCTTGCTGGTAAGGTTGTTGTTGGAAGCTTGGAGAGGGTTGTGCTCTTTGATTTTCTTAACCATTCCAAGAGAAATTAGGATGGTTCCTCCAACCTGCAGTATAGGTATTGATATAAAGGTTATTTGGAGGCCTAGAAGTATTACCCATATACTTGACTTGTTCATTCTCTGTGCTATGACCGTAGGATAGACATTCTAGATTGTTCATTCCTCCTCCATTCATATCGCACTGCATCACCGGATGTACCTGCGTAGAACCATATAAACCATTAATTTTCTTATTTAAAAGTTCTACCTGATTCGGTAACATGGTGACCGCATCTAAGTTAAAAACACCAGCTGCTTTCATTGGCTTTATCCTTATGACTTGCCACTGATAATTATTCAGTGTCATCTCATCTATAAATTTATAAGCCGCTTTAGGTGTTTTATTATTAAGTGTTCCACCAGCTGCTGCATCGATCAACTGCCTAGTTGAAGGGTTCAAACCATTGTAAAAGGTTTGAACTTGTAGCCATAAAGGTAACCCATGTTGAGGGCTCGCTTCTGCATGGTTCACACCTTGTGCTGGCACTCTCTAGTATCGGTTTTTATCTTTTCGGTTGGGATCACAATTTTCTTGTGTTTGGGTTCGATTTTGGCCTTGATTTTGCAGTTGAGTGGAATTATACCAACAAGAACAATCCATTATTTAATGTTCCATTAACCCACACTTGAAACAAGCACTGATCTTTTTTCAACATTCACCATTGTGGTGTTTTTCATAATATTGCCATTTTGGAGCATGTTCGTTAGTGGACTCAGGTTGTGGCTTAACCCCTTTTGTAGGCATGTGGTTCGAATTTTTTGAACTCGAATCTCTTTTGTTTGGTGCCTCCTGCATCTCTCGCTCCATGCGTTTAATTTCTTCTAAGATTTTGGTATTTTCAACCAAATTTTCAAAATTTCTTTACTGGACGAGGGTCGCTTGTACTTTCATTCAAACCATGCACTTTTATCTTCTTTTGTCGCTACGAATCCAAGAGTATAATGACTCAGTCTTAGAAATTCAACTTTGAACTCTAAAACTGACATATCTCCCTGTTTCAACTCGATGAATTCACGCCTGCGGGCTTCAACATATCGGGGACCCACATACCTTTTTTGGAAAGCGTCCTAGAAATAATTTCAAGTTATTCATTCCACAAGCATTCCCCTAACAATAACTTGCCACCATCTATAGGCTTTGTCTTTTAACAAGGACACGACTCCTTTTAAATTTTTCTCCGGAATGCAGTTTAGGTCTTCTAGAATTCTTTCTGTTATTTTGATCTGGTATTTTGCTACAGTGAGAGTTTTTCTGGTGACTCCTTTGAACAATTTAGTCCCATTAGACTTGAGTTTTTCAACATCGTCTTTTCGTTTCCATTACTCGATCCGACGACCCTTTAAAGAGCTCCAGCATAGCCTGAGTCACAATATCGTCTCCAACGATTCCATCATTCTGATTTCCCATTCCTATATCTTTGTTCTCATGACCTCTGCCATCATTAGCGGTAGAATTTTCTACATAATCCTGGGTCGGGTTTTCTCTTTGTACCGTGGATGGTTCAACGGGTACAACCCTATGCGGTCTACCCCTACCACATCTGCCTTGAGTGTTCATAATGATATTTTATGAAAATCTACAATTTCAAGCAATTTGTACTTAATTCAAGTTTTTAGTTTATACCACAGTTCTTTCTAAGGTTTTTCTAATACTTAGAAAGTTTTCTATAGTACCTGGCATCAGATTCCTCGGACTAGTTTTAAAAAATAATTTATTCCTATGCATGCATACTCCTTTAAAAAGTTCAAAATCGTTGTTTAGAAAACTTAAGCTTTGATACCACCTAATGTAACACCCCTGACCCAGGCAAGAAGTTCCGGCTAAGTTATAGGCGCTATATTTGATCATTGAAGTGATCCTGTAAAGTCATTATTTTGCTTAAGTTTATTTTTTAGGTCTCAACAATCGTACAACAATCACTCTGCTTTTAACACCAATATATTATGGTACACTCACGTGGATACAAACAATTAAGTAACAATTTTTTTAAAAAAAAATTACATAAAAAATTAAATATAATTTTTGTTAAAATGGTAAACTTGAGGGAGTGAATATTATAGTTTTTTGGGTTCAAATCTCAACCTTGCACGTATGTATGTACTTTTAAAAATTTATGTGAAAAAGTAAAAAGGTAAAAATATTTTTAAAATAAATTTTTTTGTAAAATATTTTTTTAATAATTTTACAATCGAATTGAAACACAATTGATGGGTGACAAAAACTCAATTAAACTAATTCTTTTTAATATATGGTATAGATATTAATATGATATATATATATATATATATATATATATAAAATACCTTTAAAGTTATCCCGAAGATATCTCATGCTAGAATTAGACAATTTAAACAATGGATTTAATGACAACTCAATAATGCCATTTTCAATTTCTTTGAAGTCATTTTAGTTATTTAGGATGGTGAACACTTTACAAATAGGGATTTTTTTGGGCATAATATTAAATTTAGCCCTTAATGTTTATGTCTTTTTTTTTGTTAATTTAGTTCTTTTTTTAAAGTTAAATTTGGCTTTTAACCTTTTAAAGAAGAGAAGCAGAAATATTAACTAAAACATTAATTTTTTAACGACGCTAGTGTGGTAATTTGCATGGTAGTTCACATGGACTTTCATGCTGACATGACACTATTTGCCTTATATGCCTTGTCAACAAATGATTTTAAATATATAAAAAATATTTAAAATAAAAAAAATATATAACAAAAAGCTTATAATTTTTTTTTAGAAAAAGCATGAAGTACATGTGGTTGTCATTCGAGTTGTCAAGTTTAAAATTTTATGTTATAGACAATATTTTCGTTAAAAAAATAATTTAACTTTTTCTGAAAGGTTAATGGTTAAATTCAACTTTTTTTAAAAAAGTAGAGGGTCAAATTTAGTTAAAAAAAAAGAATAAGGACCAAATTGACAAAAAGTATAAACATTGAAAGCTAAATTTGACATTATGCCTATTTCTTTTTAGAAAGAAATGAAAAGAAATAGAAAAAAAGTTGTTTCTAAGCATATATGTATACATATACACAATTTTATACGATAATGATTTGTATTAAGTAATTTTAATACGTTCATATATATATTATTGTATTTATGTTATTTTTAAATTACATTTGTATTATGTCATTTTTCATGTCGAACATATTATAAAATTTTATATAATTTTTACACATGAATAATTTATTTTATAAAAATTTGACATTTTGATGTATATATGTTGTGTTTACTATACTATTTTCATGTTGTCTCATGTTTTGTACAATTTCTCATTGAGGTTTAGTTTAAAGGTTTATTTGTTGGTATCTTATTCATGTTATGCCTAAACCTAACTTATATGTTGATGTATATATGTTTTTGTAAATTATACAGTCCAATATTTCGTTATCATTTAATATAGAGTGATTAAATTTTTTAAGTGATCAAATTAATAAAAAAAATTAAAATGATCAAAATATGAACGATCGCTATTTAGAGTGATTAATGGAATAATTTAACCTTAAAAATATATAAATTTCTAAAAAAAAATTTCTAAAGCATTTTATAAATCTATATAAATTTTCATGTTAATAATTATTTTATGTAAACTTGGATACATTTGTAAATTTATATCATGTTAATATTATTTTTCATTACGTGAGGTGTTTAAATTATTTTCGGTATATTTTGTCTGATGTTTCAACTTATTTTATATTTTATATAATTTAGTTTAATTATAATTATAATTATTTTATTTTACTTTAAAAATTGGATCATTATATTTGTCATAAATGAACATAAATATGATGTTTAAAACTTTAATTTAGCTTTCGAAGCGTAGAAAAATACCGAAGCTTGAATTGGACAAATTAGATTAGGTTTGTTGGATAAGTAATGGCATCTGTCTAGATTTGAAGGGTTTTTTGGCAACTCATGAAAGAATAAATAGTTGAATTTGAGAATACTTTTTGAGACATGTTTTGAAGCAGGTTTCTAGGATTTTTTTTCTTTTGTGATACATAATAAAATTTTTAATTTTTTTTTTTTGTGTTATGTATCAATTCTTATTATATTTTAAGGTAAAATACATCAACAATCACTCAATTTTGATTTTAATGACAAAATGGTCACTCAACTTTCATGTAACACCCCATACCTGGTCTAGACTCTATAGCCGAATCTTGAGGAATTACATGCGTTCATTTTAAAACC
Organism: Gossypium longicalyx; assembly: GCA_025698465.1. Taxonomy (NCBI): domain Eukaryota; kingdom Viridiplantae; phylum Streptophyta; class Magnoliopsida; order Malvales; family Malvaceae; genus Gossypium; species Gossypium longicalyx. Next base: position 44,714,100 of record CM046999.1, read on the forward strand.
AAAAATTAAAATCCGGAAACGTAACAAAGTATAAAACTTGATAATGATATTTCTAGTTTTTAGAGAAAAACACCTTATTAAGTTAATTCTTTTTATTTGCAAAAAAGCACTTATAACATCACTTAATTTTGCAGCGGAATTCTTCAAGTTAAACAGAGTTTTGGAACCATGATTTGATTTTTAAATTCAAGGCATTGCAGCCTGGAATAAAATATTCTAAGTCCGATAAAGCAATTCAAAATGACAAATAAAATCCAAAACAATTAACAATTCCCCAAAAGTCCAAAATAGTCCAATTAAGAATAAACTTTGACTTAACCAAATTCAATAAAAAAAAATTAATCCAAGCTCCTGCTACATCGACCCGTCCTAAGTTTGTTGGTTACCTAAGAGGAAAACAAATAGAAAGTGAGCTTACGAGCTCAGTGTGTAACACATCCCAAGCACAAATTAGATACACATAAAATTATAGATACATTTTCTAATACATAATCAGATACAAAATCATATGTACTTTCATAATTAGATACATATTCATATGCATAATCAGATCTTACCCCCACTCGCTACACATCATCTTTGTCTATCCCTACACACCAAATAGGTTATTAAATACCCATCCAACCCCAGACACTTATAAGTGAGCGCATGATACTTTTCAGAATAGTGCAGTAAAGCTGCCAGATATAGTACGTGGTAAACTGCCAGAAACAGATAAATGTGGCTGAGCCACCAGAACAGATATATGTGGTTTTAAACCACCAGATAAGACAAATTATTAAATTGTCAACACTTCCTCTGTCAATTCATATTCCCACCCCAATGCTCATGCAGATATTATTAGTTCATATATGTACATCTGTTATGTATGCTTCTCACATAAGACATGCTATCAAAATTATCAGAATATAGATCATACATATATATTTCACATACTATTTCTACATTACTTACAGTAACATACTATCACATATAATGTTTTCAAGTCCTATTTATATAATATGGACCCTATTGAGTGGTTAAATACGAATCACATAACAATAGGGCCTAAGTAAAATTTTCAGAAAATGGGCTCACATGCCCGTGTGGTCCACACGACCCAACTGGCCTAGCCCATGTGACTCGCACGATCGTGTGGCATCAACAGTACACTTTTTGGCATCGCGTCGTTTGCTTTTTTTGGGTTTTTCATTACACACCTAATCGTTTTTCAATGCGAACACAACGGTGAGAATTTTAGTATCTAAAATTGACATTTAACTAATTTTATTAGCAACTAAATCCAAGATACAATCCTTGCCTTCTTAAAATTTAAGTCTAAACCAATAGGCACTTATCCTAGAACAATGCCTAAGTCACTAAAGGAACACCAGACGCCTCATAATCTTCTTCTAGAAGCACATAGAAATAATTAAATTAAAACTAAGAACCACTTGTAAAAATCCCTTCCTTCAAATAAAACTTAACAACCAAATATTACCACATCAACGATAGAAAAATTATTCTCTTACCCTACGCCAAATTTGGAACACCTAAAAAGATTTTGAGCAATGGAATCACACCACTCCCACACAGGATTTGAACAACAAAAGAAAGAAAGCAAGCAAGCTATGAACAGGGAAGCAATTTTGGTGAAAGAAAGCAAAGAGGGGTGAAAATTCAAACAAGGAAAAATTTGGAAAAAGGAAAAGAATGGACGGCAATTGAGGAAAAGTGGAAACTTGAGAGATATTTTTTGGGGGTAAAGTTGGTTATTTATATTATCATTTTAAAAATAAATAAATTTGACAAAATCCCATCTAAATCAATTTTTTGACAAATTATCAACCTATTTGAGTTCAAATTTAGCCCAAACACTACCACATGGGCGGCTTACAGGGAATTTAGCAAAAATATTTCCCGCTTACACACACAAAGATTCAAACACAAGATCAAAGGGTAAGCTAAAACCTTACCACTAAACCAGCAGACTCAATCTATCATTAATTGAGCAAAAATAATATTTAAGCCTAAAGTTCAGATATAGGGGTTTGGACAAAATTTAACAAAACTCAAAGGAAAGGGATTCAAACCCAAAACCTCACACACTCAATCACAACCCTTAACCACTTAACCAAATTAAATTACTTTACAATCTCCAACAATTCAAAAACTTAAAATTTTTGGACGCTACATTTCAGCTCAGTCACTTAACTTTCAAAAAATAAAAAATCAATCACTATTAACCATTTTCCGTTACAAACGTAACAAAGCTGTCATTTTTTGTTACAGACATAACGGAGTTTCCATTTTCCATCCTTCTCTCCCCCTCCCCTTTTTTCTCCTTCCCCTACCATTTCTCTCCTATCCACATCTCTCTTCCCCACCATCCCTTCCCTCTACTCCAATTCTCTCCCTCTACCCTACCGTCCCTTTCCCTCTGCTAACCCACTCACCCTTCAAGCCCCTTGATTTTGTCTCCCAAAACCATGAGTCTTATTCTTCCCAACCAAAAATCTCAATCTGAACCTCCAAGCAAAATCCCATCAAAGACTCATTTTTTGAAGAATGAGCAATGGAGTAGTTTCAGCAAGCAAAGCCTGGATTTTGGTAGCCACAATTGCATTTGCTCCATTCCTCTTCTTGCACCACAATCAGTATGCTTCTCTCTTTCTCTCCTCTTCTTCTTCTTTTGCTTATCAAAATAGCAGCTTTAACAAATTTGGAAGAAACAACAATGGAAAAAGTGACCTCCACAGCCACGCAGATAAACAAAAACTTATTCTAAAAATTGAAAAAAAGGTCTTTCTTTCACATGAAAATTTGAAAACCCAAAGCTTTCTTCAAATTTTGAGAAAAATGGGGTCTACAAGTCAAAGCTGTAGGAAAAAAAAGTGTGGCAACCATAATAATTAGTTGAGGTTCAAAAAAGGGTCATCATCTTCAAAATTTTGAGGTTAGAAAAAATGTCTTCACATTCAAAAATCTAAAATGTCAAACCCTAATTTTCAAATTTTCCAACATCAATCGACCATTGTTTCTTATTTGATGAGCTCTCTTAGAAATGCTTTCAAAATTGTCCCTTAGAAATCCCAAATCTCTATGGTAGGTTGAATGGGTTTTTGTTCAAAACAAAAGTTTTAAGAAATGGACAGAAGATTAAGGCTATGAAAAAGAACAAGAGAGAAAACTTGATTTACATGAATGGGTTTTGAAGAATTGTAAAATGAAATGGAGCGGTGTGAAAGAAAAAGGATCGGAGAAAGAAAAAAATAGGGTTAGCAAAAGGAAAAGGACAGTGGAGGAGAGGGAGAAAGATGGGAGAGCGGTGATAGGGGGAGGGGGAGAGAATGATGAAAAATGGTAGCTCCGTTACGTCTATAACGAAAAATGGTTAGTGATGACTGATTTGTTATTTTTCGAAAGTTTAGTGATTATTTTATCATTAGGATTAAAGTTGAGTGATTGATCGTAAACTTTACCTTATAATTTATATAAAATTATTGTGAAGAAAATTTTATGCGTTGGACTTAATCATTGTGTGTCAGTCTTAACTTATTAATATGTTGCATAAGTTATTATAGTAGTTGAATTTTTTTAAAAGATATATATTATTTTCTATGAGATTTTTGAAAAAAATTAAATATTATGAACCTATGTAAATCTTTACACATTAATAATTAGTGTGAGTATATTCATGTTTTGTGTATTTTATTTTTCATTTTGTATTATACTTTAATTCATCTCATATTATGATAGTTTATCATAATGACTAGATTTTATAGCTATGAATGATTTCTTTGACCAATTTAGGAAAAATACTTATGTGATTTTATTATTAAATGAGGTGTTTAAAGTAGTTAGTCTGGATTTGGAATCATATTCAACCAGCTGAAAAAGAAATTTAAAGTAATTATTTTATTTTAATTTTAAATGAAATATTAAATAAGAAAATTTAGGATTCACATTATTTTGCTCTATTTATTTAATTTTAAATTTATTTTAAGATGGTATACATACGAGAATTAATGAGTATGCTCACTTACATGTTAATTTTAGTATTTATATTTAACCCACATGGGATTCCTTTGATTTCAAGAAATAGAGATAGTTTTTGTTTTTGTTTACTCAAAAAATGTAAAATGTTAAAGAAAATATGTTTGGCTGAAAATTCTAAAAATAATTTTCAAAAAATGTAAATGATAATATGTTATAGTTCAAACACATGTAAATATAAAATTTTTATTATTTCTAATATTTTTTTAAATGTTCAATATGCTACTTTAATTTGAATCAGATTTTTATTTTATTTCTTTTATTTTTATTATAAGAAAATAGATACCCAACATATTTTCTTTTTTTTTTTTTGTTATTAGAAAACAAATTTTTTTCTATTTTTCAAAAAAATATATTTTTAAAAATGACAATAAATAATATTTCCAGAAATCGAAAAGGGACAAGTTTCTTTTTCTTTTATTTTTTTCAGAAGGATGACTCATGGCTCGATTTAAAATCCATATTGAAACCTATAAAAATAAAATATATTCAATTTTCATTAATAACTAATTGTAAGATATTATTGAATAACTATAATAGCTATTATTTAATTAAATTTCATTTGTTAAATTTTATTATTACTTAAATAAAAATTATATTATATTTGAAAATCCCCCCGAAACCGAGAGATAAATCTAGTATCTAATATTAAAGCAATCCCATGGGATTGCTTGATTCAAGATTGAAGATACTGTTGTTGCCGACTCCTAACTAATATCAATAAATTTAAATGGAAGGGTAAGTATGAGAATATAGTAGAGGTGATTGTGGGTCGAGTCGGGTTTAGTCGGGTCGAGTCAAGTTTAAGTATAATTAGGTTTAGAATTTTGTCCAAATCCTTTTATATTTGTAAAAGATTAATTTAAGTTAATTTTAGGCCCGCCCAAATTATTTTTAAAAATATTTATATTATATTATTTTGATATTTAATAATTTTATGTTTTTTTATTTATTGAAACTTTTTATATAATCATCTTAACATTATTTTAATGTTTACATTAGAGTAGTATTATATATTTAGTATAGGCTTATTTTTTTAATGTGTTCTAAATAACATAATATATAAAAATAACATTATATAAATTATTATAAACTTAAAAACGAGTGAGGTCAGGCCTTGAATGTTTAAGTCCAAGCCTGACCCATATTTTAAACGGGTCTAATTTTTTTTTTACCTAAACCTTCCTAAATTTTGAGTGGACCTTCAAGTCTGAGCAGATAACCCGACCCATAAATAAGTCTAATCAATAGCTTTGAACATAATTTGAGAGATCAATTTAGGTATTTAGTTACAAGATAAAACAAATGTGTATTCATGTAGTAAATATTTTAAATAAATTTTTATTCCTCAATAATTTATTTTAGGTATTTTTACAAGTTTGTGTTATGTTTATGTTATTTTCCATATTTGTGCTATTTTTTTTATAATATTTGAGTTAACTTTTGTAAATTTAAAATATTATAAATTTGTCTAACGATTTTTATATATTATAATTCTATATTTATAGGATTATAAATTTATATATACATTTATATTGTCTTATATAAATTTTGATAAGTTGGTGTAAAAGAGTGATATTTCTGGTTTTTTTTTTCTTATTATATCTTGTTTTGAATAGTTTATTATTGTGATTTAATTTAGAGAATAATTTTGTTATACATCCTTTAGACTTGGACACGTGTCAACATGACAAGCTATCTGAGAAATACCCACAATTAACTCTTCAACTCTACATTATCCGATCTCTTTCACTGGGATGTCTCTGTGGCTAGTCCTCCCGAAACTCTGCTCTCCATCCAATCCTCCTACTTACTCCCTTCTAAAAGACATGGACCTCCCTCTTCCGTAGAAAATCCGCCCACTTGGCAAACATCTTCATTTGTCATCCTCTTTTCAGGTATGAACACTCTCCAAGTGTGAACATGCCATTGAAGGTCATTGGATCCCATTTGAGCGTAAAAATCTCATACTGCCATAATAGAATGGTTCCCATTGTGCACTTCCTTCATGTACTCTTTCATGACAACTTCTTTGCAGCGATATGTTATACACACTAGACAAGAAGACATTTCTTATAAATAACTTTCTAAATGATGAAAAAGAGATCTTTTTGGAGTCCTTAAGATATCCTTGAGCACTAGCCCTCCTCAACTTTCTCCCTATCCTCTTGTATTTTTGTATTTTTCGACTCTCCACCTCTTAAAGTGAGCTGGCCTCCTAAACACCACTATATCCTCTTTCTTGACCTCCTTTTTGTTATATATTGTATTAACAAATTTATATGTTTATATCATGTCCTAATTCATAACATATTTTCACATAATTTATCATATTTATTATATAAATTTTGGTGTGTCTTGTGTAAAGTAACATTAAGTTATATAATTCATTACACGTAAATAAACCATTTTAGATAAATTTGAATATATCATTATATTTGTTTTATGATTATTTTTCTCGTGACATGAACTATCATATAGATTTATCAAATAATATTTTAATAATTTAAATTTAAATTTATTTATTTAAGAATAAATTATGGTACAAGTCATATTTAAAAGTTAATCAAACTTTGCGAATTGCAGTGAGCGGACATATTCTAATTAAATTAAGAAAAAAGCGGACGAATAAAACCAAGATATACGAGTCAAGATCTTGAAACTTATTAGACAAAGATGTCTTGGTTAAGTAGGCCGGCAGGGTCTACTTCACTTACTTTACTTAAATCATTAATACGGAGAAAGTTTTAAATAAAATAAAAAAAAAATCCTAATTGACTGACATACTTCAGTCTAAATTTACGTTAAATAATAAAAATTAGTTTAATTATAAAAATATATAATATATGAATAATAGAAAGGAATTTAGATTTGGATGTCTTTAACTTATATGAAACAATTATTAAAGTTATTACGAAATGATTCCAATATTCTATAAATAAATGTCTCCAACAAAGAAATTTCCAGATCTCCAATTGCCCCGTCAGAGGAAACTAAGAAATTTCCAAGTGATCAGACTTTTCACGTTATCTCATTTAGTCAACATCAGAGTTTTTTTTTTTTTTTTTTTTAAATTTAAATTATTTTAGGTCGACATCAGAGTTCTTTATAAATTGGATATACGTTTTTTGGTCGACATCAGAGTTGTTTTACTTTCTAGAAAGATTGTAAAAAGGTTTTATAATTTTTTGAGGGAGCAAGGCTCTCGCCTCCATTGATTTAGTTCTTGGCTCCTACAGACGTCAAAATTAGGCTTTGATTTTAGAGATTTTTTACCCAATTTGATTGATTGCAGTCATTTGAGATATGGTGTCACAGTTGGACTCAGATTTTTGTGTTCCTTTTTTCAACGCCAAAAAATCTTAAACCCCAGTATTATAGAAACCCTAATCCTAAGCCTTTCAATTAAACCATAAAATTGAACTATTTTATTTAAATATTACTAATTTTAAGTATTTGTTATATTTATTCTTCATATGTCTCGTTACAGTTGTGGTATTGTCATTATGTAATTCGATTACAGGAAATGATACCGACTCAAATGTGTGTTCCTAGAGTCATAAGAACCTAAATCCAATGTGAGGAATTAGGAAAACTTGATTTGATATCTGAATGATAATGATTTGATTTTACATATAATTACCATCAACAAGAAAATGCATGAATTAGATTGAAAATGTTGCATCCTAATTAGAGATTGGTATGCTCAATATAGATCCTTAAGAAGATTGCTTATAACTATTAAAACGTACTTTAGCTTATATTCACCAGTGATGAAAAAAAGGGGCTAAATATGATATTATAATTGAAGAATTTGTGAAGTTATAATGTAGGAAGATGACAACCTTCTTTATTAAATGAATAATGCAAACTAAAAAATATTAGTTGTTGAGTTTTTCACCAAGTTGCCCAATATTTTGATGTCAGAGTGGGTAAGAAACTTTTTTAACTTCATTCCTGCCATTATAAAGTGTAAATTATTATTTTCTCTAATTTGCTATTATTTGTACTTACCGTAAAATATAACAATAAAATTAATTGAATTAAATCGAATTAACCATATAATATATGTTTGATTGGGTGTTGAATTCGGCCTACAAATATGGGCTGAATCCAACCCTTTCTTGTAATATGTAACACCAAACTGCAACCTTTCAAACTCTAAAATTCTAACTTCAATTGAAGAAAACCTTTGAAAATCTTAATTCGGATGCTTTTCTAGACCATAGTTTTTTAAGTGTTGGAGCTGAGCTGTATTTGACTTCTTTTATTTTGGTTCTTATAATTGTTTTTTTGGGGCTGAGGCTAGGGTAAGGATACACAAGTTTTGACTTATTATTATTATTATTATTATTAAAGAATTCGAATTATGTATTTGATTTATAGTTGGATTATGTTGGGACTATATTCCTTATATAATTGGCTTAATTTGATTATATTTAGATTTTATTTTATATATTTACTTTAAATCAAGTAAATTGAATTAAGATTATAAATAAATTAATATTGCAAATGAAAATATCAGAAATGGGATCTCAATGGTCTAATATTTGTTATTTTTATTACTGACGCTTAAAATCATTCGTATATGTTTATAGGAATTTCATAAAATGAAAACATTTACCCACGATTCATATTATCGCAATAAGTTCAGGGAGATAAATTGAAATTCCACTCAAATATACTGATAATTTTATTGTCATTATAGGTACTAGAAAATCAACTGTAGTGGACGGTGCCTATATTGACACCTGCTACTTTAGCAACACTCAAAATTGTTGGTATAAACTTTTAGACCTATCATGTTTTTTTGTCATAAAAGTAGATACCCAAGTTGCATATATCAACAGTTATATATTTTTTCGGAATAGTCTTTTTTACCATCAATATAGGGTTTTTAGACTTATACTAATGATTTTTGTTTGTTAATTTTTAGTGACGGTTTTTAAGCCATCACTATTTGGTAGTTTGTTTGTAGTGACAATCCCTGTGTACAACCATATTCCAAATTTGGATATCAACTCTACCACCAAATTACCAAACTTATATTTTGTTTATAGTAATCGAACCAATAACCTAGCTCTGGGACTATTGTAGAAAGAAAAAAATATACTAACCGTAATTAATATACACAAACGCAAAATAAAAAAAAAAAAGATATATATCAAATCATTGTTGAATTGGTTGAATATACTGATGAAGACCAAAATCATGTACTAAGAAATTGTCTATGTTCCACAACTCTAAATCCAAACTCAAGAGAGTAAAAAAATAATTCCCTTTAAACAACACCTTTTTGTTCTTTATTTTTTGAGTGAGAGAATCCACTTTCAACACTTTTCCTTTTTTTTTTTCTAAAACCCAAATTCTTGGCTTTTAAAAATAACTAAAATAAAAACTACTTTTATTTTAAATTCAAAACCCTTTTTTTTATTAAATTCATTTTTTATGTTGCAAATGGGCCATCCATTATGGGCACCCAATCCCAACATCGAAAAAAGATAAAATTACCTCATTTGCTCTACTTGAAAACTCATGTTTGAATACAAAACAATGCGAATATGCATTCATGATCGAAGGTTAAGGATGATAAAAAGAAATAAAATTATTGATACCAGCCCTCGACAATGACACCAAAAATTATTAAGTTGTCAAGATTTACAAAATAAAAATCTACTTAAAAATATAAAATTAGTAAATAGCAGCACGTAAGGTCGTATCCATAAAAACTAATATTAACTTTATTTTTAAAAAATTTAGCAAAAAAAGAAATAATTAAAAGTTGAAGAAAAATCATTAAGGCAAAGCTTTAATCAAAAATAAATTCTCCATTTGATTCATCCGACCATCAACGAAAGTATAGCTTCAATGCCAACAAATTAGTTTTAAAATCAAAGCCTAAGGAATTCGTCGCCATGATTTGCCAACTTAAACATGGCAAACTTTTTGATTAGACAGTGTCAGGCACCTGGCATTGGTCCTTGGCAGCACTCAAAAAACTGCCTCAACAAAAGACTAGGGTATGATATCATACATGCTTTCGATAATTTTTTATGGGGAATCAAACTTCCATTTGCATCTTGTTTTTCGAGAGTTCTAAAATATTGCCATTATCGTTTTTTTTAGGCTTATTCAAGTAATGGTGATGACCATAGTTATTCTTCACAGAATCGAACCCACCTCCGAAATGGGTCAAGTAGACAAAATGATGGATCATCGTTAGTTGAATTATCTTGTAATACACCAAACTCGGCCTAAATGTTATGGCCAGATTTAAAGAGATTACTATGATTCATTTGAAAATTCAGAAACTATTTGAGACTTGTAAAAATAGCGCTAGCTTTTGATAAATAAAATTCCAGTTTATTTGGAAAAAAATACCTTTCTTAACTAATTCATTAAACTTATTGATTATATATTTATAAAACACTCAAGTTCACAGCGGAATTCTTAGTTAAATTCAGTTTTGAAAAACACAGTTTGTTATTGAAAATCCAACGTTTTGAGGATAGAATTAATATCATCTAAAACGTCAAAACAACTTAAAATGAAAAATAAAGTCCAAACTTTAAATAAAAAATAGACCACAAGAAAAATGAAGTTAATACGAACAAGTTAAGAGAAACACAATGATAATAAAAAACTGAGCTCCCGTTGCATTGATCCGCCCTAAGTTTGTGGATTACCTGACAGCAAAAAACAGAAAGGTGAGCTTACAAGCTCAATGTGCGAACTAACTCAATCAATAAATTAGATGCACAAATTTCACAAGAAAAACATATCAGATCATGCTCGGTTACAGATTTCAGATATTTTTCATTAACAAATTGGATGCAGAATCATTTCCAGAGATAGATTCATAAACAAATGCATATATATATCCTACCTCATCCACTATACATCGTCTTTCTCCATCCCTATACACCAATTAGGGTATCAAGTACTCATCCAACCCCACAGACTAATAAGTGAGCATATGCCATTTTATGGAATCATTGAAGTCAAGTTGCCAGATACAATATGTGGTAAACCACCAAATTCTGATGTATGTGACTAAGGCACCAAATAAGGCAGATAAATTAAATTACCAACACTTGCTCCACCATATCATAACCCAACCCAATGCAAGTAATCATACTAACAGATAAACAGAATATGGATGTCTTCATGCTTTACAGAAATAGTCATGCTTTCGAAATTATCAACACATATATCATACATGTAACTCACATACCGAACGTATCAACATATACCTCATTTCGAGTCTTATTTAATCAAAATGGACCCCACGGAAGATCTAATTACGAATTACAAATTAAATTGGCCCTAAATGAAAATTTCCAAAAAAATAGGTCACACGCTCATGTGGCCCACATGACCTGAATAACCAGCCCATGTGGTCCACATGGGCCACCTATCCTGCCCGTGTGTCCCACACGGCCTACCTGGTTTGCTCGTGTAATCGCACATGCCCGTGTAAAGCAGAAGTACTTACAAGATCAGTACCAGAGATTCAAAAATTCAAAAACTCGTTTTTCTTATTTAATTAGAAATACATTTTGTTCAAGAACACTTTTCATAAAAATTTGAACCCAAAAATCACAGCCCAAGTTTTGAATCTAGGCTTTGATACCCACAAAATGTAACACTCCAAACCCAGCCTAAACGTTATGGCTAGATTTGAAGTGATTACTATGATTCATTTGAAAATCCAGAAACCATTTGAGACTTGTAAAAATAACGTTAGCTTTTGATAAATAAAATTCCTGTTTATTTGGAAAAATACCTTTCTTAACTAATCCATTAAATTTCTTGATTATATTTTTATAAAACACTTAAGTTTACAGTGGAATTCTTAATTAAATTCAGTTTTGGAAAATGCAGTTTGTTATTGAAAATCCAACATTTTGCAAATGTAATTAATATCATCTAAAACGTCAAAACAACTTAAAACGGAAAATAAAATCCAAACTTTAAAAAAAACAACCCTCAAAATTCCAAAAAAAAGTCCACAAGCAAAATGAATTTAATACGAACAAGTTAAGAGAAACACAATAATAATAAATAATCGAACTCCCGTTGCATCAATCTGCCCTAAGTCTGTGGATTACCTTACAGCAAAAAACAAAAAATTGAGCTTATGAGCTCAACGTGCGAACTAACTAAATCAATAAATTAGATGCAAAGTTTCACAAGAATCACATATCAGATCATGCTCGGTTACATATTTTAGATATTGTTCATTAACATATCAGATGAAGAATCATTTTCAGAGACAGATTCATAAACAGATGCATATATATATATCCTACCTCATCCCTACACACTAACTAGGGTATTGTAGCGACGTAAAAATTTAGCTCGGTCGCTAATTGTGGCGATTTAGTGAAGCCGAAGTTTTGGTTTTAAAAAGGGAGGGGAGTCGCCACCGATCCTTTTCATAGGTGTGATCGGGCACCTTAGAATTTTATTTTTTAAAACAAAAGAAGGCCGAGTTTAGGTCTACGTTAAAATCCAGCGAAAATTAGGGTTCGGGAGTCGGTTACGCGCGAGGAAGGTATTAGCACCCTCGCGACGCCCAAAATTGGTATATCATAAACACGTGTTGTCTTGATTTTCAAAAATACGAGTTCAAAATAATATTTAGTCGTGATCCAATTGACAGAAGACGAGAACTTTTGAATTTTATTTTTGAGAAGGATATACCGATTTAACACGAGTCTATCGATGTTCACCCAACATAGCGATGAAATCGATGACTTAATGTTAAGCCAATATGTTGCCTCGTATATTTAGGAAAACAAGAATAAGGTTTTTGTTTGATGCAAAGCGAAACTGGGACGGGATAAAAATGAACAAATGAAAGAGTTAGGTATATATTGAAGCAAATAATCAATGTGACAATAATAATAAAGATGTATGCTACATTAACGTAATACATAGGATTAAACATGAAATGGAAATGATAATAACGACATTTAGAACACGTTCGTGAAAGTATGTACCTAATGTATAAAAATACATATATAAAAGTGTACATATATAACATATACGAAATATATATATATATATAATAATGTTAAAATAAAATAATAAACGATAATGATAAAAGGAATGGGTATAATAATAATAAATAAAATAATATACGAAGATAATACCATGTATATAAAATACGTATACAAGAATAATAAAATATATGTATTAATATTAATAATAAATGTAGTAGGAGCAAAATAAATGTATTAATAACGTAGAAAATATAAAAATACCAATTTTCATAAAGACATATCTATATATATAATAAAGATAGGTACATGTGTAATAAAATATATAATAACATGATTTTAACAATATATACACAATAGGTATGATGAAAATAATAATACATTCAATAATATTTAGGAATATATGTATAAAGTGTTATGGAAATACACAAATATAATAATATATTTTAAAGACTGATCGTAGTAAAAATATACATATACATAATATAAAAACGCACATATAATATAACATCAAAATATTTATATAATATATACACATATCTATATAAAAATCTTATCACGTAAATATACATCTATATATATATACTAAATGCACGTATAAAATAAAACATGTATTAAGATTAATGACAATAAGTGAGGACAAAATATATACATGGGAATAGTATATTGAATATAACTAGGAATATTACAAATATGTGCATAATATGAAAATATCTATACAATGTAACATTAATATATATATACGTATACACAATATGTATACATATTAAAAATAATTGTTGATTCTTCACAAATATATATATAAAAAATACATAATAATGTATAATGTTAAAACATATATACATATATATATATATACGTAAAAGATATAATATATAAAAAAATAAAGATAAAATAAAATAATAAAGGAAATAATATATACACAAAAGATATAATACAAAAAAATAAAATAAAATAAGAAAATAAATAAAAATAATATATACGCATATATACACAATATAAAAAATATATATACATAATTTAGTATTAAAATACATACATAATATACATACTAACAATAATAAGATTACAAACGAATATTAATAATGCTACATGGATATATATATATATTAAATATATGCATATACATAATAAAACATATAATAATAATGATAATAATAATAATAATAATAATAATAATAATATTAACGAAGAAATGAAAATAAACAAGAAAAAGGACTAAAATTGAATTAAAAACGAGTTAATGGGGCGAATTTAAAATGAAAACAAAGAAAAAGGACCTAATTGTAACACGCGTGTGACATAGGAGGGTCTAAACAGCAAATATTCCATCTCATCAAAACGCAGCGTATATGGGGGGATGAAATTGCAAAACGCAACAAATTTTGGGCCGAATTAAGAATAAAAATAATTTAATTGTAAAATCATGAAAAAGCGGAGGGGCTGAAAACGCAATTAGCCCCTCCGACTAAAAAACACGCGGATCCTATCGGGTAGGGTCGGGTCGACCCGATCCAAAGTGAAACGGCGCCGTTTTTGAGTCAGAGCTTAGGCACCAAAACGGTGTCGTTTCAATGGGCTATAAATAGCCCAAAATTCTAAAAAAAAATCATTTGAGGAGGGGAAGGAAAAAAAAGAAGAGAGAGGGAAGAGAGAAAAGAAAGAAGAGAGGGGAGGGGCTCGTCAGGCCACGGTCATCATCGGAGGCTCACATGCGGCCACGCCACACGGAAGGTAAAATTTTATTTATTTTTTTTTATTTTCTTATACTGTTATTTATTTTTTAGGTGTTTAGGGGTAAAAACGTTCGAAAATAAAATAGAAGCGAAAAGAAAAAAAAAACAAAATAGAAAATAAAAAAAATAAATCACCTTAAAGTTCGTTCTTTGATATTTTTTTGTTTTTTTGATTTCTTGATTCTGGGGTCTGAACCACTGCCTTTGCGTTGAGATCTTGATATTCTCCGTATAAAAATCTATATTTCTCTATTGAACTATATTTCTGTAGTTAAAATTGATTTTTTTAAAAAAAAAATCCGAACCGAAAAATGGTTCTTCCATCGGCTTTTATAGCCTATTTACATCCATTATTAAATTATTCCTGTCTCTTCCTTGCAGGTGAACGGCGATGGAGGTGACCGATGGTGCAGGGCGTGGTGTTGTCAGATGGTAGGTGGCCAGTCAATCGGGGCAAAGGGGGGCAGAGGGTAGGTGGGTTGATTCGGCGCAAGTGGGAAGGGGATAGGGGGCTAGGGTTTGGAGGTATTTGGGCTTCTGGGATTGGGCTGCTGTGTTGGGTCTTGGTAGTTAGGCTAAAGTTTTGTATTGGGTTTGGGTAATTGGTTGTGAGTGGGTTAGGTTCTAGCGGGCCAACCGGGTTTGGGTTAGATGTTTGGGTCTGGGGGGTTTAGGTTATAGATGGGTTTAATTTGTATTGGGTGTTAGGTTTGATGTAAATGGGTCTAAATTGGGCCCAAAATTGGCCTGTACAGGTATCAAGTACTCATCCAACCCCACACACTAATAAGTGAGGTATGCCATTTTACGGAATCAAGGCAATCAAGCTGTCAGATACAATATGCGGTAAACTATGAAATTTAGATGTATGTGGCTAAGCCACTAGATAAAGCAGATAAATTAAACTGCCAACACTTCCTCCATCATATTATAACCCAACCCAATGCAAGAAATCATACTAATAGATAAATAGAATATAGATGTCATACATGCTTTACATAAATAGCCGTGCTTTCAAAATTATCAACACATATATCATACTTGTAACTCATATACCTAACGTATCAACATATACCTCATTTCGAGTCTTATTTAAGCAATATGGACCCTATGAAGGGTTTCATTATGAATTACAGATTAAATCAGCCTTAAATTAAAATTTCCAAAAAAATGGGTCACATGCTCATGTGGCCCACATGGCCTAAATGATCAGCCCGTGTGGTATATATGGGCTACCTATCCTACCTTTGTGATTTCACACGTCCATGTGTCCCGCATGGCCTACTTGATTTGCCCATGTAATTGCACACACCCATGTGCCTCCCACATGTCCTAACACATGGTCATCCACATGGTCGTGTGACGCATACGATCTGCCACTCGGCTAACTACACAACCATGTGAGGAAGAACATTTTCAAATTTCTTAGGTTTTTTTCAAATTTTCCAATTTTTTGTAGAGGTTTCGAGTTAGAAACACACACTTGGATTTTTTTTATATGAACTTAACCACGAGACTACAACTACCCAAACAATCACAACAGAAGTCCTAAACCACAATTACAACATCAGAGGAGTTAATGTTTCACCAACTTCACCTAGAAAAACCCCAACACCATTAGAGGCAATTAAACACATTACGGAACATATACAACCACAAACTAACGACACTAATAATAAAAATAAACACATTTACAATAGAAAAAAGAACCTATGACACTTACACATGTAAACAATAAAGTGATCATGATCTAACAAATATTGAATTTGCAAAAATAAAAGGGTAAAAGATATTTCCTTGATTAAAATTACGATACAACAAGAAGGGAAAAAAACAAAAGATAGAAACAACAATAAGGAAAAGAAGAAAACTAGGAAGGTGGGGGAAAGGAAACATGAAATAGCATGGGAGAGAAAAGTGGGGATTAAAAATCTTTTTATTTTAAATCAATAAATTTTCAATTGTTTTTCTAATAAATAACTAAATCCTAACCAAACTAGTTCTCTAACCGCTTAACAACTTAATCCAAAATTTGAATTAAATTTAATTTCTGACACTTGGGAGCACAAACATGGGAAATAGCAAAAATAATCTCGTTTTTCTCACGTAGGGATTCGAACACAAAACTAAAGTACAAGCTAATACTTTACCATTAAGCTAGCAGACTCATTCTATTACAAGCAGAGCAAAAACATAATTTAAGTCAAATGCTCAAGGATAATGATAGGAATAAAAATAGTAAAAATTTCCAAGACTGAGATTTAAACATAGGACCTTAAACACACATTCAGAGCACTAAACCATTGAAGCAAATCACATTACTTGACAAATTTTAAAAAATAAAAAACTCAAATTCTGGGGCATTACACATCTTTCCATTTAACTAGATTGGCCTCAATTGACTAAAAATGGTATTTTCTTATATCTTGTTATTTTTTCCAACTTCTTAGATTTCATTGAAATAAAAGACTTTTTCTTGCTAGCTCATCCACTTGTGTACTTGTAGAACCTATTAACATTTAGTAATATCATCAAGTCATTTTTGTCGACTTAACTGTTCATTAGTTAGTCCATTGTTGCTACTTATGGAAAAGATTATAGATAGAGCACAATTGGTTCACCGTGAACCATTATCTTGAAGATAGTTATCTTACATACTGATTTTGTAGTTTGTAATCTGATTATTATGATTTTTATCCTTTCTTTTCCATCCACTAGATTGTAGTTGACTGAACTAAACTCATTTTATTACATAAATTGTGTTAACAAGCAACTATTTTTGGAACCAGGAGAATATGGTTCTTGTGATCTCAATGGTGAAGAAACTACAAAAGTTTTCGCGTAAGAAGGTGTATCTTACCTTTACCAACAAGCCAAAATTGATTTACGTAAATCCTTCACAATTGGTCATAAAAGGGAATAATATTTGGTACGAAAATTCTAGTGACCTAAGTTTCTATGTCACAAGTCTATCACATTTCAAGATTTGCACGGTAAGTCCGTGCAGATGTCCCAATAAGATAGAAATTAATTCTTCAAGTTTACATTCTCCTTTCTCCTTTGTGATCTTTTTGCTTCTTATATGCCAGTGGAAGATAAAAACTCAAACCTACATTTTAATTTGTTTATGCTTTTGATGTGTTCTTGTAACACCCCAGATTTTGGGGGCTAAAACTTTTGGATTTTGTCGTTAGGGTCAGAGGCAAGGGTGTGCTATTAGGTTTAGTCACGCGTTAAGTGTCAGAATAGGCTTGCTGGTCTGGTGATTTGTGGTGTATTAATTTATCTCTGGGTTATGGGTTTGAGCCTTGTGAGTGCGCTTTGAGTAATAAATTTTTACAATGCTAAATAATGGATTTGTTTTATGTTTAAAAATAAATGTTGGTTTTATTTTTGTTACTTATTTTATTTTATTTATTCTATTCTATTATTTTTATTGGTGGGTAGTCACGTTCTCCTTCTTCTTTCTTTTTGGGTTTTGCTTTTTCTTTGATTTTTTTATCTGTCTCTTGGGTAACAGTTATCGTTGCACACATATATCAAAGAATTCCATGCCACCGTCGTTGAATTAGGTTTGGGTTTCGAAACTTTTCAATTTCTTTTGTGAATTGTAAAATTGTTTTTGATAAAATGTGACAATCTTGGTGGCTTTTGAAAATTGGTTGGTAAAGTATGGTAGTACTGTGAAATGATGCGGAAATTCCTTTTGGTTAATGCAGTTTTGAGTTCCATCGTTTGAAGGTCGACCCAATGACCGAAAAACTTGGTTTCAAGCTACTTTAGAGTGGTTTCGCAACCACATGGGCAGCCACACGGGCGTGTGCTTGTTCACATGGTCGTGTGGAAATAGGAATTAGGGTTTTTGGGTTGTTTTGGGTGCCACACGGTCGTGTGGCTGATTTGGAGAAATTAGTCGATTTTCACACGGTCGTGTCCCTTGGGCACACAATCGTGTGAGTTTGGGAATTAGGGTTTGAATGATTTGGTGCCACACGGCCGTGTGGCTAATTTGGGGATTTAGGGATCCCACACGAACGTGTGTCTTGGATATACGGCTGTGTCTGGTGGGCACACGGGCATGTGAGACCCTCACACGGCCGTGTTAGCCCTGTACTCAAATTTAGTACAAATGGATAGAGAGTTACACGGCCGTGTCAGCCCTATACTCAAATTTAGTACAAATGGATAGAGAGTTACACGGCCTATCCTCACGGCCATGTCTATGGTCCACACGGGCGTGTGCTTTAGTCACATGGCTGTGTGCCTCACTTCACATGAGAGTGTGCCTCAATCACACGGCTGTGTGCCCCTCTTCACAAGAGCTTTCGACCTGCCACACGACCTAGGCAATTCTACACGGCCAGAGCATACGGCCGTATGGTCTTAGGCTACCAAAATTTCAGTTTGTGTATGTTTTGATCTGAAAATATGTTTGTGTGTTTCAACCCTTGGCTTTACCTTTGAAAGGGTAATTAAGACCTTGTTTTGAGCTGCGGCTTATTTGATATTGGCAATTGTTGTGTGAGATGTTTGATTCTAAATCTAGACTGTGTAGTGTGTTTGTATAACTGTTCTGACTGACTGATTGTGAACGTGCCATTGTTTTTTTAGGTAGTGTGCATGCATACACTAGCATAAAGTATTTTGGATGGGGTTGCGAAGTGAAGGGTGTCTGATTCTGATCTGAACTGGCAGTTTTACTGTAACATATTCGTATGGCGATTTATCGTACAGTACAACATGTGCGTCAGCTTTGTTGCATACTATTATTTGATCTGGCAATTTAACTGCAACTCGTCTGTATAGTGGACTACCGCATTGCACTGTACAGCATATACGCTAGCCTTGCTATGTATTATTATCTAAGTGGCTTAGTCCACATTTGTGGTGTGTAAGGTTGGATGGGTCTTTTGAGGTCCTAGTTAGTGTGATTGGTTGGATGAGCTTAAACAGCTCTTTTGGGGTGTGATCGAGGGACGGGAATGTGTGTTGGCTGGATGGGTGGGTTTCATCACTTGACTGCAATTCATCCACATATGTCTACAAGTTCTGACTGTAAGATTAGTTTTTTGTAATCTGTTTGTCTGAACAGCATCCATGCTGAGACTCTTATGTGAACTTGTTGTGCTCTGATTGTTAAGTTCAATTGGGACACTAGTTCAGGTATGCATTTCGGACTCGGTGAGTGCTTTAAAATCTATTGCGTTACTAATTTGAAACCGATAATTCTGTCTCTTGTCTTGTTTCGAACTCACACTGAGCTCGAGTAGCTCACCACATCTTTCCTATTTATATATTAGAAAATAAGGAGTCTAATCTCTCTGTATATATAGGAGTATACTACTTGTAATTATGATAAAAAAAAGAAGAGAAATGCTATAAAAATTCCCCTTATTCTCATATATTATTCTTGTGTTCTTTGTATTATTATTTAATAACACATCATCAGCACAAGCTTGCTCGATAGTATTCAATATTTCGTTAGAGAACAAGTAATCTAAACGTACAATGCCCTTGTTGAAGCAACAATCCTAAGGTATGTGATTTCTATGCGTGCTTGAAAGATTTTAAGATTTCAATATTCTTAATAAAAAAATTAAAAATAATGTTCTTTTTTTTTTGTATTTAAGTATGAATTTATGTTTTATATATTTCATGGTATACTTGTGTATGATCTAAGACTTTGAATAAGATTGAAGTATCAACAAATTGAATATTTTTGCTTAAATATGTATATCTTTCATAACATATGTCATTGACATGATAACTACGTTGCCTATTAGATTATTTCTAATAGAGTCAAACATGATTTGTAAGTATAAATGAATTTGACTTTTATATAGATAAAACAAAAACCATTATTTTTGTCCAACTTCATCTACTTGAATGATTAAAAGTGGATTGCGAAAGATCATCTTGACTCTTGAATTACGCAATAAGTTGAAAGTATGATTTGACTATTAGAAAACAATAATACTCTCTAAAGCTTGTTATGATTAAAATATATTATGTACTTTTGCAGCAGCAAGATGCCTTCTGGTGAAAAAGGCTTCATTCTCTGAGGTGAATGTAACAATATATAACAATTATAAAAAAAATCAAAATAATTGTGGTTGTCGTTGTAAATGAGGATATGGTTGGAGACGTACTAATAATTGTTATCATGGTGGTTGTAATAGTGGTACTTCTAACCACTAGAAAAAGAATAGTAAGGAAAAACAAGAAAATGGTGGTCAAAATATTTAAAGGTTATTGAATACTCATGCTACCAATGTGGTATACAAATACATTGGTCACGTAGCTGTCATATGTTTAAGCATCTAGTAAAACTTTATTAAAGCATCCATTAAAAAAAATGGAAACAATATTGAGACAAATTTCATTATCCCAAAATGATGAAATGAAGGACCATTTTTCGGCAAAAGATGAAAATTTTCAATATGATTCTAAAGTTTACCATGCATACAAGGACGATTAATATGTTCTTAGTTTGTGTCAAAATTTTGTAGGGATCCAATCATTGGAATTTAATTGTTTGCTTTAAAAATCATTAAAATCAATGGCTACTTGATATTTGCTTAAGGGTGATCTCTTTCTCTTCATTACAGATGATGCATATAATCGCAACTTCTAATCTATGGTAACCTAAGTTAATCTAATCAACTTTTTTTGAAATTTGATTTGATTTCTATTAAAAATTTTAATTTATATAATTCTCTATTCGTAACTATGAATTCATAAAACTCTTCACTCATTTAGTTATTGAGATTTTTATATAGAGATAAATGTTTTTATTTTCTATTGGTTCATTTTTAATAGAAGTGATTGGTTTAATTTTAATATTGATTAAAATATATGATTATTGCAGAATGGGAGTTAAAATACTTACTTGTCATAAACTTTGGGTGTAACACCCTCTAACCCAAAACGTTCTCGAAACAGGGTTACGGAGCATTACCGGGCCTATTGAATATTTACAATTAATATACACATAAATATCAACACAACCAGATACACTCATAATTTGCCAAATTTAAACATTTACATATTATCCAATATTTAATTCTATTATATATAATAATCAAACCTAAATCTATTTATTTCTTTCTTACATTTAAAATTTCAAAATGACACACACATAAGACACCCTAGGTACATGCCATTACCAATAATTAACACACTTTACCTTATTGAATTCGGGATCAGCCTGGGATGCTGATTCAACGTTTTATCTTTACTCAACCTACGCACGGAAACAAACCGTACGCTGAGTATAGGTATACCCAGTGGTATTTCTATAATCCGAACATTTAATAATATAACAAATACTTAAGATCATAATAACAATTACAATTATTTAATTATTTATTTCATTGATAAATTTCAACTACTTACCATATAAATTCTATATAAATCATATAATAAACACAATAACATAATTGTTCAATTCTTAAATAAATTCATTATTATTTATTCCATTCTTTTCATTTACTAACTTATATAGCTTTCCACGATTTATTCACAAGTTATTAAACAATTATAATATTCACTTTTATCCAATCCAGAGCTACATGATTCATTTGTCTCAATCATACTTTAATTCACTGTTTAATTTCAATAAACTATATTCAACTATTCACTTTTCAATCAATGTACTGTATATATCCATTTCAATAACAGTCATTACCATTCATATCAAATCGACTTGCTATCCCAGATAGCTTTCACTGTATAATACGATTCGTGTGTTTCAGTCCACATTTCAATTCTTCATTTAATACCAATCTGATCACTGTTATATTTAATAACCTCTATTAACATGACTCGGACTCAGACGGATACACGGATCCAACCAAACACACCAGAATATCCAACCCAAACACACCCGGAATATTATAAATCCTCCATAACACACCAGTATAATATATCCTCCCAAACACACCAATAAGGCATTAAATGCCTCTTCGGATAAACCGAAGTATATAATAATTGAAACATCTTCTCGACCGAACTACAAATCTCCTCATCACATCACAAATCCAATGGCATGCCATTTGTATCCAATCTAATCCGACAAGTTAATAGGGTATTATTTTACTTTTCCAATTTCAATAATTCTTTCATCAATATACCATTCTAATAATCACATATATTCACACATTTTCATAATTTCATACATTTTCATTCAATTCAACAAATATATTTCAATTATTCATATTAATTCATAATTCAACACAATTCAATTTACTTTTCAATATCAAATATTAAAATATCACAAATCTCATATATTCATATCAATTTCCTCATATTTCCAATCAATATATTTTTCAATATAACATTCATTCAATATTCAAATTTTTACATAAATCATATTTATTATATAATTCAATCAATATAAATTCAATAGATTCATCGCATATCAAAATCAATCCATTTTAATTTTAAAACATCATAATTCTAACACTAACAATTGCCATATGTATATAAATATAACAAATAATGACTAAGTTCGGATTATAGAAATACAAACCGTATTCTCTCGAGCTAACCCCCGTTGTCTTTGCCATTTTTCCTTGTTTAGCCGAGATTTCCCGAGACAACATTAGCTACGGGAATTAAAACAATTCATATTTGTTAATTCACTACTAATTTATATCTAATTAATACAATTTCTATTCAATTTCTACTTTAATTTCAATTTAATATTAACTAAATTAACTTACTTTTTCTATCTCAAATCATACTTCATTTCTATTCAAGTTTTGTCCAAACTCATACTTAACTATTAAATTTCCAGCATATTTTCCTAATTTCAAAATTTCATCAATTTAGTCCCTACAATATAAAACTTATGAATTACTTTACAATTCAATCCTTATTTCATTTCTAACTTGAATTCCTATCAATCTAACCCCTAATTCATCTTTTTATTCAATATGATCAATATTTAGAAATCTAGTAACTTTCAAAATAATAATTTAATTTCATCAAAACCTTATTTCAAAGCTTCCAAAACATCAAAATTAAGTAAAAAGGGCTAAATTGACTTACCTATTAAACTTCCAAGCTTCAAACCTTCAATTTTCTCTTTTCTTCTTTCTTTTCTCTTTTTCTTTCTTTCCTTTCCCCTGCTCTCTGTTTCGTTTGCTTTGTTTCTTCATTTCTATTCTTTTTTTTCTTTATATATATATATATATATATAATAACTTATTAAATATCTATTTAATAATCAATATATTTATTACAATTGTAATATTACTTATATTTACACATGTAACATATCATCATCATACATTTGTCATGTTTTAATTTATTTATTACATAAAAATCTTATAATATAATTATTTAATTTATAAATATCTTGTATAATGAATAAATATTTATTAATAATTAAATACATATATTACAAATGTATGTATTTTTATTTATACACTTGTATCAAATCATATCTATACATTTGTCTTTATTTAATTTATTCACCATATAATATCAATTTAATAATAATAAATACATTAATATTTACTTAAATAATAAGTAAATACATACATATATTACAAATGTATGTATAATATTTATTACACTTGTACCAAATTATTTTTATACACTTGTCTTTCTTTCTTTTATTTATTTTATTTATTTCATATAAAAATCTATTTAAATAGAAAGCAATTAAATAAAATATACTACAATTGTACAAATATATGTATTACACTTATATATTTTATTTACCATATATTTATTTTTATTTAATTTATTTCATAATATAATATCAATTTAATAATAACAATAACATTAATTATTTACTTAAATAATAAGTAAATACATACATATTACAAATGTATGTATAATATTTATTACACATGTATTTTATTTTTATCACACACTTGTCACAATTTAATTTATTTATCATATAATTATCTTGTAATATAATTATAATAAATTAATTTAACATCATTTATTATTAATAAATATATATATATTTTATAATTAAAATCTAAGTAGAAATTTTAGATTTTTACTTTATATGCCGCCTCACTTATGCTTAATGGCATAATTGCCATTTTGGTCCTTTTTATTTTCTTTTAATCTATAGTTAAACTTTCACACTTATTCAATTTAATCCTTTTATCCAATTATCCTTAATTAAGCTAAATTCACTTAATTAAACTCTAATTAACCACTTGACTAACTTCATAAATATTTTTAATAATTATTTACTAATCTATTTTTCAGAAACAGAGACCCGAAAATATATTTTTCTGATAACCTTAAAATTCGGGTCGTTACATTGGGATATTCACTCTGTCTGGATAGTTTCATTATTAAGGTAGAGGTTAGAAAATGTTTATGTTTAAACTTTCATGACTGTAAAGTTACTTTAATCTGACCTTATAATATTTTGTATTCTGTTGTGTTATGGTAACATGAATTTATTATTTGTTATGTTTAATATATGTTTTATTTATACCTATTCATTTTATTTTTACATTTTGTCAAGTGATTTATTAGTAAAATGAATTTATTATTTGTTATGTTTAATATATGTTTTATTTATACTGATTCATTTTATTTTTATATGAATAATAAAGTTTTTGAAGATAAATTTTTTTTATCATTCATGTTGAAAAGAAGTGCAAAAGTATAAATTAAGCATTCATAAAGGTTATATAATAAAATGATTACATGCTTCTAAAGAGCTAATATTGCATCAAACTATAAAATGTCTTTAAGAGCTAATATTTTACCTCCTTATGATGTAAAATTTTGTAAAATATAAATATTATTTTTTAGATTAAGAAGATATATGTTGAAGGAAAGCTTGATGTGTTATATATATTCCCCAAATAATACATTACACTTATATGATTCACATATGAGATAGTGAAAAGAAGTTGATAGTGTTGGTATGACCGGTTAGACCATTCCAAGTCAATGATGATGCAAAATAATTTGATGAAAATTTATATGACTTTATTGAAGATTTAGAAGTTATATTTTAATAATTGTCATGAACACTAGTGATTTGGACAACATATTGAATTAACACCAGCTAAAGTTAAAGGTCGGTTATATTTTTGGATGATAACCAAATAATATATGAGCTCATGTATCACATGTGTGCAACATGAAGTTTGAGATATTATTTTTAGAAATAATTTGATTGTGCACAATCTCTGTAGTATGCAATTTGTGCTAACAACGCTGATGTATTATATCCCAAGGTTGATTTTCGTAGTTTTAGCTGGGATAATACTAAGTTGTCTATGTCTTTATATGTTATACTTAATGGTTAGAAAAGCTATGCCTCCATTTAATTGCTTAACCATTAATATAAAAATAGATTTACCATAAGCATGTAATTTTATTTGCATCAAGCCAACATGTGAGAAATATTTGTCTTGTGAGAACTGACTTTCATTTATAAGCCGATATGTAACACCCCAAAATTTGGGGTTAGAAGTTTTGAGATTTGTAGGTAGGGACAATGGCTAGATCGGACAATTGGTTTGTTACTGTGTTTTATGTCAGAATGGGTTTGCTGGTCTGGTGGTTTGTTATGTGTTAATTTCCCTTTGGGTTATGGGTTTTGTGTTCGAATCTTCGCGTGTTTTTATGGGAGTAATTTTATTTTAGATTTTTTTTTAGTTGCTAAAATATTTATTAGTTTTAGCTATTTTAATTTATTTTTATTTTGAGAGTAGAAAAAAATCCCAAAAAGTAAAAAAGAGAGTTGTACGTTCATTCCCTCTTCTCCATTTTATTCTTTGTGACCTTTCAATTTTCTTTCTTCCTAAAAAGAAAATATTCAGTTTGTTTTGATTCTTTGATTCTTCCATTTTATTGTTGTTTTCGGTTATCAAAGGAGTTTTGTTCGCAAGTGTTTGGTAAATCAGAAGAGAAGAATGTAGGTTTTGCTTTTGGGGGTTTTGATAATGTTTCTTTCGTTTTCTATTTGTTATTGAATTGAAGTTTTCATTAATTTGTATGTTAATTGAGGTTTTTGAATCAGTTTGGAGGAGTGAATCTAATGATTCTGGTGTTAGCTATTGCGTCTAAGGTGTGTGTTTGGAAACTCTCCCTTTTCGTTATCGAATTTCTAATTTGTTTCCATGAAATTTGACATATTTCGTATGTTTTTGAATTTGACTAGTTGAAGTGTTAATTGTTGTGGAATCGCTTGAAATTCTGAGTGTTTTTTGTGTGTTTTTGTGTAATTAAGGGTTGGGGATCGTTTCGACATCAAAGGCACGTTTTGCAGCATGTTTCAGTGTGGTTTCGTGACCACACAAGTGGCCACACAGACGTGTGCCGCACACGGATGGTCCACACTGCCGTGTGCAATTGGGAATTTAGGTTTTCGATGATTTTTGGTACCATACAGGCATGTGTTCCCTCACGGGCGTGTGAGATCTCCATACATCCATGTCTTTTTTGCTACTTATTTTTAGCACTTTTGGATAGTGAGTTACACGGGCTATTCACACGGCGTGTGTTCCCTCCACACGGGCGTGTGTGGCCTTCACATAGGCTTGTAGATCCCCAAACGGCCTGGGCACTTCTACATGGCTGGGGCACACGACCGTGTGGCCTTATGTCGCCAAATTTTGTACTGTGTTTATTTTTTATCTGATTATGATTCTGTATGTTTTGACCCTTGGCTAGGTCTTTGTAAGGGTGTACGAGACTTTGTTTCGGCCCGGACTTATGTGTTATTTGCAATCATAGCTCTAATTAAGCAATTTATTTAATTGTTTATTGATGTTATGTTATATCTGATTTTGATTCTGGGCATTTGAATATGTGTATTTCTGATTCCGTACTCTGTTTTTGTAAGTCTGTCTTCTAATGGTGTGCATTTTGCATTTGTATTAATTTTTTTTGGGTTTGGTTGCAAAGAGAAGGGAGTCTGATCTGTTTTGGCAGTTTTGACTACAACATGTCTGTACAGCGGTTTACCGCAATGCACAGTATGACATGTATGTCAGCTCTGCTGCATATTAACATTTGAGTGGCTTAGTCTACATGCTTGGTGTGTAAGGTTGGATGGGCCTATCGAGGTCCTATGTGGTATGCATAGTTGGATGAGCTTAAATAGCTCTTTTTGGGGTGTGATTGGGGGACAGAGAGGTGTTTGGTTGGTTGGGTGGGTTTTTATTACTTGTTACATTCATTCCACATTTTGTCTGTCTAATTGTGAGACTAACTGTTTATAGATCAAGGTGTTTCAGTGTTGATACATTTGATTTGTTTGTGAAGACTATTCGTATATCGGATTGCTATTTTTTTATTTGTGACATTTTGGTGTTCATTTATCTATCGTTTTCGAACTGACACTAAGCTCGTGTTGCTCACCCCCTTAGTTTATTCCTTTGCAGGTACCTTCGTTTTCTGTAGTTGGACTTGGCATGCCAGAGGTCTCGGAGTGACATGTTTTAAGCCAGACTAATAAAATAACTTTTCAAATTTTTAAATTTGTGAACTGTTTTAGACTGTAAATATCTATAAAGAATGTGGTACAATCTAATTTTGGATTTTCGTAAGAAGTTTTGTTTTGATTTCTAGAAACTTCGAAACTTTATTTTTGAGCACTTTCAACGTGGCTTGAATTCTCTATTTTGAATCCTAGAAGGGCTAAATGGATTAGTTCGATTTTAATAATTATGTTCGAATAAGATTTTAACAACTCATTTTGTAAAATTATTTCAAATCACTTCGGTGATCAATGTGACCTTCGAAATTTGGCCTAAACTCCTAGGCTAGGTTTTGGGGCATTATATTTAGTTTTAGTGGTATCAGAGCCAGGTTTACAAAAACTCGGCCTGTATTTTTACATATCCGTGTGTGTGAGTGTTCATTTTTAACAAAATCATACCATAATATTTTGAAATTATATGTGTTTCACTAATTTTGAGGAGATAAAATGTCTTAGGCTCTGATGTTGGTCTAGGGTGAAAATTCGAAACTATATGATTAGAAATGTAGATTTTCCTATTTATTTTGTGTTCATTTTTCTGAAAATGTAAATACTCTAAGTTAGTCACAAGACCGATATGGATTCTGATGGTAAGCATGATCGTGAGGGTCAATCTGGTGAGACTCTCGAAGAGTCGTTTACTTCTCCGAAACGTCAGTTTGTTCAGTAGTCAGAAGCCAATGCGGTTCCACCAGCTTTAGGCAGCGATAACCTGGAGGTTGGTACTGAGGCATTGACTCGGGTGGTAGGAGAGGTGTTAGAGAAAGTCTTCGAGGCTAGTTTAGAGAGGAATAGAGAGCTAGTTCAAGGTAGTTGTGTGGATTGTGGGAAAAAAAGGGACCGTAGTCCTTTGAGGTTAGAGCCTTGGTCTGCGAAGCGTATAAGAACACAGTTGGGTGTTAGTGAAGGTTATGCGGATGGTTCTGGTAATAGGAAGAACCTATCAGTTTTTGGGCACTGTAAGAAGCGCCATTCGAGCGACTGTTGGAAGAAGTTGGGAGCGTGTCTTAAATGCGGGTCCACAGAGCATCAAATTAGAGAGTGTCCGTGACGACATTGAGATAGGTATGGTTGTATGTTGTTGTGATTCTGTGTTATTTATTTGAATGACGTTGATGTTTATTTGTTGGATAACGTTTGTGTGTGTGATGGATAAATGTGTATCTGCTTTAGGGGTTATGTAATATCCCGAATTAGGGCCTAATTAGAATAGTAGTTTCGTGACCACAAATCCGAGATAGAAATAATTATTTTATAATTATTTTGAGGTTTATGATATGATTGCATGATTGTGTGAAAATTTCGTGACGAAATTCTATGCATAAAGTGCTTAAGTTGAAATTAGGGACTAAATCGAATAATTTGCAAAAATTGCATTCTAGAAGTTTTTAGTATGAAATTACTTTGGGATATTAATGAGAAGGTCTTAAATAGCAATTTTACCAATTTCTAAAATTTTGGACAAAAATGGGCTTGTACATGAAAATTTTCAAAGAAAGGTATTAAGGGTATTTTGGTCATTTGGTAATTAAAATTAATTAAAAGGGTAATTAAGGCCAAAATGTGTTCATCTTCTTCAAGCCTTGGCCGAACCTTACCTCTCTCCATAGCTAGGGTTTCTTCAACTTCCAAGCTTCATAGTAAGTGATTTCAAGCCCCGTATTTAATGATTTTTATGTTTTTAGAATCCTGGTAGCTCGATTTAGCTTATGCTAGCAATAATTCAACCTAGGGTTCATATTTGGAAAAATACCCATAGGTGAAATTTGTGTATTTTGGTGTTTTATGATAGAATATAAGGTTTTAAATTATGCTAGACAACTTGTGCTACTCGGTTTTAAGTGAAAACGAGTAAAAGGGCTTAATCGGTAAAAATACCTAATATTCATAAGTACATGTTAGAGTGTGAATTTGATGTTGCTATAGAAGGTAAAAATGATCATCATGTCATGAAATATAAGAAAATATGATGAGGTTTAATTTACGAGCCTTGGGGCAAAAGTGTAAATATGTGAAAGTTTAGGGGCAAAATGGTAATTTTTCCAAAGTTCGTACTAAGGGCTGTTTTGATGAATGTATGTATTAAATAAATTAATTTGGTATTATAGATCAAGAGAAACAAGATTCAAGTCGTGATCGAGGGAAAAACAAAGTTTACGAGGAATAGGCTCAATTGCTAATATTTTGTATCGAGGTAAGTTCATGTGTAAATAAGGTAACATAATTTTTATTTTAAGTGATTTAATGTTATTTATATGATATGATACTTATTATCATGAAATATTATGCTTTGTGAATTATTATTTGGTAATATGCAAATTATGTGAACAACTTGATAAGTATGAGATGCTAGCAAGTATCGGTTTCTACATTTCGAAAAAGGCGATCAAAATGTGTAATTGAGAAGAATCCCATTTGAACCTTGGGAATAGATTAGGGTAAAAGTGACATGTCACTAGGATGGTTGAGTTCCGAACTCGTTGAGTTGAGTCCGAGTTCGTGAGATGTAACTAGGCATCCGAGCTCGTTGAGTTGAGTCCGAGTTCACTTATGGATGCGAACGCCCGAGCTCGTTGAGTTGATTCCGAGTTCGTTTATGGGCGGGTTACATGGTAGCTTGACTACATAAATTTCAAAAGCTATTGAGCTTGTTTAGCTATGAGTATAGCACTTACGTGCACACTATCCGCGTATCCGAAATTATATTCCGATGTGTTCAATGGGAGAATCCTAAGAGAATAGGGAGATTACTTAAAACGAAAGTGATTGACGATGAATGTGTTGAAGAAGTGAAAATGGACAGGTATGAGTTTAATCCTTGGTTGAGAATTTGGTAAGACAAAATTGTGGTAAGATAGTAAGTATTCTTATGACATGAGTGTCTTAATGATGTTTATGTTGGATTGCATGTCATGTTACTTGTTATTTGCATGTGAACTTACTAAGCATTTATGCTTACTCCTTCCTTTTCATTCATTGTAGTTTTGACAAGCCGGCTTGAGAATCGGGATAGGTCGAAGGTTCGCTCACACTATCCGAAGACCTAAATTGGTAAAATGGCTTGTATATTTTGAGTGTGGCATGTATAGCACCATACTCACTTTGTGTAAATAATCTTATGATATGGTTATGGTTTGGTAAGAAAAGGTTTGGAAATGATTAGCCATTGGAATGGCCAATCTAGATCATATTTGATGTCATGTATGTTTAATGTGTTACTTAGTCCATGGAAAACCATAAAATGGTGAAATTGGTTATAAAACAGAATCACACAGCAGCAGAGACATGAATTGGAAAAATCACTAAAAATAGTAGAAATAGAATTATATGATGAATAAAATATGTAATTGAATCCTAATGAATCTATTTTCATGTGGAAAAAAAACAAAATAGGTAAAAGAGTTGTATTTTATAAGATATTTAAATTTTTGTGAAACAGGGCCAGAGCAATTTCTGAATCCCCTATTCTGACTTTGAAAATTCACCAAAAATTGTACAAAAATAATTAGAAGTTATGCTTTATATTTACATATTTCTTATTGAGTCTAGTTTTAATAGATACAAATGGCATAGTCTTTTTAGTTCTGTACAAAGAGAAAAGTGGTTCTTAGTGAACAGAGGTCAAAGCAATCGAATGCTTGAAACAGGGTAAACTTTAACTAATAAACTGTACTAATTGGCCTGACCAAAAATTCTATAAAAAACTTAGTAGATAGATATATGAGTCTAGTTTCAAGTAAAATTTACGGTTCTTAATTTTGAGTTTCGAAACTCGAGATATGAATTTTTAAGCGACTGTGACGCAGTTAGCCAGCTTGTCTGGAATTTCTAAAATAAATTGTTTGAGTTGTTTAATTAATGAATTAAGCCTGTTAACACCTTGTGCTCGACTCCGGCGACGGTCTCGGGTACGGGGGCGTTACAGGTTAAGTGTTTGGGTATGTGTGCAAGTTTTTAATGTCAAAGTATAGTATGGTAATGCTTGGGTTTAGAGTCCGCAGCGGGAACGTAGTGGTAGATTTTGTGTTAGACAACTGTTCTGTTAGTGGGAAATTTCGGGGACAAAAATTCTTTAAAGAGTAGTGAGTTGTAACACCTCAGAATTTGGGGTTAGAAGTTTTGAGATTTGTAGGTAGGGTCAGTGGCTAGATCGAACAATTGGGTTTGTTGTTGTGTTTTATGTTAGAATGGGTCTACTAGTCTGGTTGTTTGTTGTGTGTTAATTTGCCTCTGGTTATGGGTTTTGGGTTCGAATTTTTGTGTATTTAGGGGAGTAATTTTATTTTAAATTTTTTTTTTAGTTGCTAAAATATTTATTAGTTTTAGCTATTTTAATTTATTTTTATTTTGAGAATAGAAAAAAATTCCTAAAAAGAAAAAAAAGAGAGCTGCACGTTCTTCCCATTTTTTCCATTTTGTTCTCTATGACTTTTCAATTTTCTTTCTTCTTAAAAAGAAAATATTTAGTCTGTTTTGATTCTTTGCTTCTTCCATTTTATCGTTGTTGTCGGTTGTTAAAGGAGTTTTGTTCTCGGGTGTTTGGTAAATCAGAAGAGAAGAAGGTAGATTTTGATTTTGGGGGTTTTGATAATGTCTCTTTCTTTTTTCTATTTTGCTATTGAGTTGAAGTTTTCGTTAATTTCTATGTTAATTGAGGTTTTTGAATCGATTTAGAGGAGCAAATTGAACGATTCTAGTGTTTTCTATCTCATCTAAGGTGTGTATTCAGAAACTCTCCCTTTTCGTTATTGAATTTCTGATTTGTTTCCATGAAATTCAACATATTTCGTGTGTTTTTGAATTTGACTAGTCGAAGTGTTTATTGTTGTGGAATTGCTTGAAATTCTAAGTGTTTTTGGTGTGTTTCTGTGTAATTGAGGGTTGGGGATCGTTTTGACATCAAAAGCACGTTTTGTAGCCTATTTTGGTATGGTTACATTACTACACGAGTGACCACATAGGCGTGTGCCGCACACGGGCAGTCCACACGGCCTGTGCAATTGGGAATTTAGGGTTTTCGATGATTTTCAGTACCACAGGACCTGGCCACACAGGCGTGTGTTGCCTTCACATGGGCGTGTAGAACCCCACACGGCCTGAGCACTTCCACACAACTGGGGCACACGGCCATGTGGCCTTATGTTGCCAAATTTTGTACTATGTCTGTTTTTTTATCTAATTATGATTTTGTGTGTTCCAACCATTAGCTAGATTTTTGTAAGGGTGGTCGGGACTATGTTTGGCCTGGACTTGTGCGTTATTCGCAATTATAACTCTAATTAAGCGATTCAGTTGAATGTTAATTGATGTTATGTTATATCTGATTCTGATTCTAGGCATTTGAATGTGTGCATTTCTAATTCCATACTCTATTTCTGTAAGTCTGTCTTCAAATGGTGTGCATTTTGCATTTGCATTAATCTTTTTGGGTTTGGTTGCAAAGAGAAGGGAGTCTGATCTATTTTGGTAGTTTCAACTACAACATATCTGTATAGCAGTTTACCAAAATGCACAGTACGACATATATGTCAGCTCTACTACATATTAACATTTGAGTGTCTTAGTCCACATACTTGGTGTGTAGGGTTGGATGGGCCTTTCGACATCCTATGTGGTGTGCATGGTTGAATGAGCTTAAATAACTCTTTTTGGGGTGTGATTGGGGGATGGAGAGGTGTTTGGCTGGTTGGGTGGGTTTTTATTACTTGTTGTATTCATTCCATATTTTGTCTATCTGATTGAGAGACTAATTGTTTATATATTGAGGTGTTTCATTGCTAATACGTTTGATTTGTTTGTAAATACTATTCGTATATCAGATTGCTATTTTTTTTATTTGTGACATTTTGGTGTTCATTTATCTCTCGTTTTCGAACTCACACTGAGCTCATGTAGCTCATCCCCTTTAGTTTATTCCTCTGCAGGTACCTTTGTTTTCTGTAGTTGGACTTGGCATGCTGGAGGTCTCGGAATGACATGTTTTAAGCCGGACTAATAAAAGGACTTTTCATATTTTTAAATTTGTGAACTGTTTTGGACTATAAACATATATAAAGACGGTGGTACAATCTAATTTTAAATTTTCGTAAGAAGTTTTGTTGTGATTTCTAGAAACTAACCTTATTTGCGAGTGCTTTCAACGTGACTTGAATTCTCTGTTTTGAATCCTAGAAGGGCTAAATGGTTTAGTTCAATTTTAATAACTGTGTTCGAATAAGATTTTAACAACTCGTTTTGTAAAATTATTTCATATCACTTCGGTGATCAACATGACCTCTGAAATTCAGTCTAAACTCCTAGGTCAAGTTTTAGGGCGTTACACGATAGATTTCATCTAAGAATATTTGGATGTGCAATATCTATTTTATGTTCCACTATAACGTACTAAGATGGATCATCAAGTATGAAGTTGGGAAAATTTAGAATTTTCATTAGATGTGAAAATGTTTAAGGAAGATATATTTATAATTTTGAAAACGTATTGTCATGTTGCAAATTTTCTTAGTATTAAGTGGAGGCAAGTTGGTTAAATAATTATGTCATTATTTTTTGTGATCCTCACTTATATTATGTGCACAAAGTTGGAAAGATAAAATTATTTGTCAAACATATTTAGTGATGACATTTCAAGATTGCATATACTAGTTGATACATATATCAGCTAAAATGCTCCAAATAATTATATGTCCCATGAGGAAAATGTGATAAAATTAAGTCTTGAGCATACTAGAAGCATGATAAACTAGTCAGTTCCATGAAATGAAAATTTCTTCAAAGAAACAAGAAAGAAATGAATATGATCACATGCTAAATGAGATGAGTACTCATGAAGAGACTCAATGCAAAACGTTTGATCAAATCCCAGAAGAGGTTCAAGTACCTAAAATTATGAATGTAATGAGATATCTCAATTAGTTATGTCATAGCCAAAGATGATGGAGTTGACAAAAGGAAATATTATAAAAAAGTGAGGATTTTGAATGAAAATATATTTGAAAGCATTGAGATGAGATCAAGTCATCAAAATAAATAAACACTTCTATTATAACTTAGAAAATGTATCTCAAACATGAAGTCCAAACACTCGGAAGGTGTAAAGCCAAGTGGAGTACATGTTAGCATAATAGCAAAAAAATACAAATCATAATATATAGAATTGACTTGTAACACAAACTTTCACAATAGACTTGGTTTTGGTTATGAAAAATGATTAATTTGTTGTGGATGCAATAGTTTGACACTAAATAAAATTATTTATTTAGGTCTAGTGAATTTGTATTCAAATGATATAAATTATTTGATAATATTGATGCTTAAAGCATAAAACTCGAGTTTCATGATAAAATCATTAAATGTGAGTATGGTTTTGTTCAGGAGTTTTTTTTAATTAATGTATTTATACATATAAGTTATTATCATCATTGTTGATATTAATATATCAAATATCATTAGAGTTATTAAAGAATTTTCAAGAATAATAATTATTCGGTAGATAAATTTTATAATGAAAGTATATCTAAAAATTAAATTTTGCCTCGACCTAAAGATCGAGCGTTTAATAAGAACAAATGGTCATACAATGATGTTATGAAACAATGGTTCTGAAGTATCAACTATTTATATATCCAATACACTCATTGTATTGGTAATAACGAATGATACAATACATCATGCTATATGAAGTTGTTGGCAACATCTAAAGCATAAGAATGCAATTGAATTTTATTACTATATTGATATGCATCAACAAAATTTATTGTATATATTGATGATTTACCATTGATAAATAATATTAAATGACTTAATATTGAGTTATAAAATTATGTTCAAATAAGGGGAGCAAAATATGCACTATTGTAACACCCTTCACCCAATGCAAAGAATAATCGAGAAGTCAATTAGGCACTCCCTACCGCTACATTTGATAAGTTAATTTTCAGCATTGGATTATGTCATTTCAAATATCTTAAGTAATGCTTACATGAGGGGGAGTAAATTTGCACTACATTTTTCTTTTAAGGTTGTGACATACTGTATATTAAAGGATTGTGTACTTTTTTTTCCTTCACTAGGTTTTTTTCCCACAGAGTTTTTCCCAATAAGGTTTTTAGTGAGGCATATCTTTTATATAATGAACATCCAAAGGGAAGTGTTATGAATACTATTAAGTGGATATTCATTATAATCAACCTTTCACCTTTAATCTTCCTTAACTCTTCATCTTTCATTTCCTTGTAACCCATTTCCTATTTATATATTAGAAAATGGGGAGCCTAATCTCCCTATAAATATATAAGAGTATACTACTTGTAATGGCAATGAAAAAGAAGAGAAATGCAATACAAATCCCCCTTATTCTCATCTATTATGCTTGTGTTTTTGTATTATTATTTCATAACATTTGAGAATCAATTTATGGTGGAATTATGATTAACTGTAATGCCCCAGAAATTCAAGTATTTGGTTAGTTGGATTTACTCAATAAATAAGTATATGTTTTAGTAAGTTAACTGCCTTGATTTTTTGTTTCAGGAATCTAATTTTGGGAAATTTTAATTAATTTTGTTCCTAGTCGTATCAATGATTCTTTAGCTTAAATAATATTTTCAGTCAACTTATGTCAGAATGAGCCTGTTGGTTCAAGTGTTAAGGTGTTAACTTGCTGTAACACCCCAAACCTGGCCTAGACGTTAAGGTCGAATCTGGTGATGTCACATGGAATGGGATTTGAAATCGAATTTATCAAGGTAAAACCGTTTTCGTTTATTAGCTTCTATTTATCTTTCGTAAATTTCAAAAAAAAAATTCTCGTTAATTTGATTCGTTTAAAAACATATTTCGTAGCAGAAGCTTTTAAAACCATGATATTTAAAGAAAACCGTTCGCATTTAGGAAAATATTTTTTTAATTAAACTGAGTTTTCGTTGAGGTTAGCAGTTTAAAAATCCATGAAAACAATTAAAATCCAAAATAATGCCAAACAATCCAAAAGTCCCAAAATTACATCAAAAATAGGAAATAGAAACCATAAATAAAATTAAAGTAGTTCAATAGACATGTGGTCACCGTTGAGTCCTCCGCCACACTTATTCGTCTAATTCTGGGGATTACCTATACAGATAAAATAGGTGAGTTTACGTAAACTCAGTTTGTAATCCCCACAAAAGACATGCATACAGTCAAACAACAGTTATCAGTCAAATACAGTTTGGGGCCAAAGCCTATTACAGATTCAGATACAGTTTAGGCCTTAGCCCATTCAGATACAGTTTTAGGTATAAATTAGGGCCTTAGCCCATCTCAGATACAATATGCATACAGTAATAGATATCAGTATCCTACCTACCAGCCTCTACACACCATCTCCGACCATCTCTACACACCATGCGGGGTTTAAAACACCCACCCAGCCCTACTCACCAAGTCATATCGAATGCGACACAGATCAGTAATATTGCAGCTGAGCTACCAGATAATAAGCATGAAAGCCTTTCAATACACTTCCTCTAATAATCAATCATCCTACCCCAATGCAGGTGCAACTAAACATGCTCAATGCAGACATACAGAAATACATGCTTACATGTTAGAATTCAGTTATCAATCATACATACGGAGTAGTAAATATGCATAAATTTTAACATGCTCAATACATATATTATATATTTAGGTAACACGAGGGTCTAAGTAGCGCTTACCAACCCTACAGTAGGTTCACAGTCGACTTGGGCGACCCATGCAACCCTAGGAAACATTTTAGCTAAATGGGCCCACACGCCTATGTAGTTTGCTTGTGTGGGCCCACACATCCGTGTGGCTCACACGTCCAGATTGGTCTTGGCCCGTATAGATCACACGGCCTGGCTCAAATTTCCACATGACCGTGTGGACTACCTTTATGGACTCATACACCCGTGTGGCCCACACAGCCCAATTCGGGAAAGCCCGTGTATCGCTCATAGCCTACCTGGCCATCACAGGGCTGTGTCTTGTGCACAGCCTGGCCTTCGTCGACTACACGGCCGTGTCATTCTCGTATGGCCTACCACATGGGCGACCACACACCTGTGTGGTGTCGACAGTTTGCAATTTCAGCTTTCGTCGAATCCCGTTTTCCACTTTTTAGTTACACATCTGGTATCATTTCGTTGCAAAAACACTCCCGAGCACTCCAAGACCTAAAAATTGATATTTTAGATCCCAATGTAGTACACTAGTGAAAACTCAAAATCAAAAATCATCTACATCAAAGTCAATAGTGAACCCAAGCACTTACCGACAACAAATCGAACCCTATGCTCAAATCTCTGCAGAAGTGCCGACCAATTATTGACCTCTGCCTAATTCAAAAGAACCACAAACAACCTTCTTTTAGAAAACTATTCACGAAACAAAAAGATAGTGGCAAAATAGTCACTTACCGAATGAGTGCAAACAAACGTTGAACGAAAAAGAGTCGATTTGGAAAATCGAAAGAAGAGGAGAAGGCTAGATACGTTAGGCTGATGAGGGAGAAAGCAAAACATCAGAAATAATATTAGAATTTTGGGGAAACTAGAGAACGAGAGAATAGAAAAAAAAAGTTAAAAGTCCAAATAGGATAAAAATAAATTTGGATATATTTATTTCCCCTAAAATCCTCTCCCACTAATCCTTCAATCACAACTACTTGAAATTTTTAGTCCAACTGAAACACTCTCTCAACCGATCGAGCAAAAATATAAACATCCAAGCTTGCGTAAGGATTCAAACACCGGACCTCCAGCAAACTTACACTCTACTTAACCACCAGATCAACAGGCCAATTCTGTTATGATTTCACCAACAATTAGCCTTAAACCTAATAAGCAAGGGTAAGGCTTAAATCAAAAAAATTCCAAACTTTGCCAAAAACAAGGCTTGAACTTGGGATCTCTCACACATACCCAGAATACTTAACCACTGAAGTAGATACACATTTGTATGAAAAACTTACAGAAGCAGAATTATAAATTTTGGGGCGTTACAACTCTACTCCCTAAAAGAAAATTTCGGCCTTGAAATTTACCTAATCAGAACAGATGAGGATACTGCTAACGCATCGCATCCTCAAGCTCCCACGTGGCCTCCTCAGTGCTATGATTCCGCCACAGCACCTTCACTAACGGAATAGACGTCCTCATCAAAACCTTAACATCTTGATCAAGGATTTGAACCGGCTCCTCCTCAAATATCAAGCCTGGCCTAACCTCAATCTCCTCCACTAAGACAAGATGAGTAGGATCAGAGCGGTAACGCCTCAACATTGAGACATGGAATACGTTATGAATATGATCTAGCTCTGGAGATAACTCCAACTGATAAGCGACTGATCCCACTCACTTTAGAATTCGGTAATGCCCAATAAACCTAGGTCTCAATTTTTCCTTGCGACCGAACTTTAGAACCTTCTTCTATGGCGAGACCTTGAGAAACATGAAATCCTCCATAGAATACTCAATCTCAAGCCCTTTCAAATCTGCATAGGACTTTTGTCTATCAGAAGCTACCTTCAGATGATCCCTAATCAGTCTAACCTTATCCTCAGTCTCGGAAACCAACTCAGAACCCAACACTGATGTTTGCCCAGCTCAATCCAACATAAAGGAGTACGACACTTACGGCCATACAGAGCCTCGTAAGGTGCCATCTGAGTACTCGACTGG
This sequence comes from Gossypium longicalyx, assembly GCA_025698465.1. Classification (NCBI taxonomy): domain Eukaryota; kingdom Viridiplantae; phylum Streptophyta; class Magnoliopsida; order Malvales; family Malvaceae; genus Gossypium; species Gossypium longicalyx. The sequence continues at coordinate 44,754,034 of CM046999.1, forward strand.
AAACTATTCTTGTAACCGAACTTGGCTAGCAGCAGATAATCCTCCCAACTGCATCGGAAATCAATCACACAGTTCTTAAGCATATCCTCTAATATCTGAATCACCCTTTCAGACTGACCATCGGTCTGATGATGGAACGCAGTACTGAAGTCCAACCTTGAACCCAGAGCCTCATGCAACTTTTTCCTAAATCGAAAAGAGAAATGAGGATCCCTATCAGAAATAATAGACACTAAAATCCCATGCAGTCTCACTATCTCAAAAATGTAGAGCTTCGCCAACTTCTGAAGAAAATAGTATGTCCTAACTAGAATGAAGTGCGCAGACTTGGTCAGTCGATCCACGATGACCCAAATAGAATCCTTCTTTGTGGGTGTTAGACGTAACCCACTAACGAATTCCATCGTTACTCATTCCCACTTCCATAGCAAAATCTTAACCGGCTGCTGCAAACCCAAAGGTAACTAATGCTCAGCCTTAACCTGCTGGCATGTCAGACATCATGCCACAAAATTAGTAACCTCACGTTTCAATCCCGACCACCAATACAGTTCTTGAAGATCTCGGTGTATCTTATTCTTACTGGGATGCATAGCATAATGGCTACTATGTGCCTCTCTCAGAATAGACTGCTTTAAACCAGTATCATTCGGTACACAAATCTGACCACGGAAATAGAGTAACCTATCATTATTCAGCCCAAAGCCTGTACTGCTGCCACCCTCAACCTGACGGAACCGAAGACCCAACTATTCATCCTCTGACTACCTATCCCAAATCTTTTCTACCCAAGTCGATTTAACCTGCGGCTCAGCCAACAAACTTTCGTCGTCGAACAAACTAAGTCGAGCGAACATCGCTCTCAGATTAGTCATTACCCTATGGCTCAACGCATCGGCCACCACATTGGCCTTGCTAGGATGGTACTCAATAGTACAGTCATAGTCCTTAAGTAGCTCAATCCATCTACGCTGCCTAAGATTCAAGTCCTTCTGAGTCAAGAGCTACCTAAGGCTTTTGTGATCAGCGTAGATAATATACCTCTGACCATACAGATAGTGCCTCCAGATTTTCAAAACAAAGACTACCGTGGCCAATTCCAAATCATGCATCGGATAGTTTGCCTCATGCGTCTTAAGCTGACTAGATGCATATGCTACAACCTTACCATCCTGCATCAGAACACAACCCAAACCCACATACGACGCGTCACTATAAACCACAAACTCCTTTTCAGGTTCAGGCTGTATCAGAACAGGAGCCTCAGCTAGAACAGTATTGAGCTTCTCGAAGCTCTCTTGCTGCACATCAGTCCAGACAAACAAAACACCCTTACATAGCAGCTTAGTTAAGGGCGCTGCAATCAGTGAGAACCCATCCACAAACTGCCGATAATAACCCGCTAGACCTAGAAAAATGCGGATCTTAGACACATTCTTAGGCTGTTTCCAATCAAGTACAGCCTCAATCTTCTTAAGACCGACTCAGATCCTTTCAGCAGACACTACGTGCCCTAGAAAAATGACTTCACGAAGCCAGAACTCACACATTGAATTTAGCGTAGAGCTAGTTCTCACGTAGAATCTGAAGCACAACTCTAAGATGCTCATTATCCTCATCTTCAGTCTTAGAGTATACCAAAATGTCGTCGATGAAGACCATGATGAATTGATCCAGATAAGGCTGAAATACTCGATTCATCAAATTCATAAATGCAACCGAAAAATTAGTCAAACTGAAAGGCATTACTAGGAACTTGTAATATTCATAACGAGTCCTAAATGTAGTCTTATGCACATCCACCTTCTTAACCCTCAATTGATGATACCCTGAACAGAGATCGATATTAAAGAACACAAAAGGCCCTTGGAACTGATTAAATAAGTCATCGATCCTCGGAAGTGGATACTTGTTCTTAATGGTCAGCTTGTTCAACTGTCGATAGTCTATGCACATCCTCATGGTCCCATCCTTTTTCTTAACAAAAAGAACTGGTGCTCCCCATGGAGACACACTTAGACGGATGAAGCCACGGTCCAACAACTCCTAAAGTTGAGCCTCAAGCTCCATAAGCTCCTTCGGTACCATTCGATAGGGGGCGATAGACACCGGAGCTGTACTAGGAAGAAGCTCAATCCCAAATTCCACTTCCCGATTTAGAGGTAAACCCGGTAACTCCTCAAGAAATACATCTAGAAAATCCCTTATAGTTCTGATGTCCTTTACAGTAGAGCCCTTAGAAATAGAAACACTAATATAGGCCAAGAAAGCCTTACATCCCTTATGAACCAGTTTCTCAGCCACCAACGCAGAAATCACATTAGACAAATAGTTTTGACATTCTCCAATCATGACTATCTCATTACCCGCATCATTTCTCAAGACGACCCTCTTATTCGTACATTCTAAACTGACGCGGTGCTTGACCAACCAGTCCATACCCAAAATCAGGTCGAACTCCCCAAACGAAAGCTCCATCAAATTAGCCAAAAATACCAACCCTTGAACCTCTAGAAAAACATCTCTATACAGTTTCCTAACCCGAACCATTACCCTAGTAGACTCAGTACAGTCACCTCACTAGAAGTACTCTCAACCAAAATCCCCAAGTTTTCAGACATAGTGTTAGCTACATAGGAATGTGTGGAACCTATGTCTATCAAAGCAAAATAAGGTATGTCATGAATCAAGAACATACTGGTAATGACGTTTGGAGCATCTCTATCCTCTCGGAGACGAGCAGCACAAACAAGAGCAGGCTATCTCGTCTTAGTCTATTCAGCACCTCTGCCTGGTACTCTCTGTCCACGGCCTATACCGTTACCACCCCTAGCTTGACCACGGCCCTTCGGTGGTTGCTGAACTACCCTCTATGGCTGCTCAATACTAGAACCCGGAGCTTGCACCTAATCAGTGCTCAATGGACACTCCCGAATGCGGTGCTCTAATGACCCACACCTAAAACACGCCTCAGTCCTCCTCCAACACTCGCTTTGATGGCGTCTACCACAATCTCCACACGGCTACAATCCGGCAGGAGCAACAAGGGGCCCAACTCTAACCGGCCCACCAGCCCTGACCTTTTTCTTAGACCTCTGTATTGAACTCGAGGGCTCCGAATCCCTCTTGTTCTTACCCCTCTCACAATCTCTGTGTTGGCGCTCAATGCGCTTAACCTCTTCGGTGATCTTCGCCTTCTCTACTAAAACAGAGAACTCTCCCTCCCTCTGCTTAGCTATCAGTGCCCTCAGATTATCCTTAAGGTCGTCCTCAAAATGGACATATCTCTCATATTTAGACGCCATGTAACGCCCCTGACCCGAATCTGTCACCGGAATAGAGTTACGGAGCATTACCGGAGTTATCGATTTATTTATTAGATATTTTATTTCATTTAATGTTCATATTTGGAACCAATTAAAATCAAACATATTGTCCTTTAAACGTACTTAATTTTCTCGACATGTTTTACTTGAATTTATTACTCGTCTCAATATACTTAATTTCCTTGTATTAACGTATCAAAGATAATCACATATTTACATGTCATGATAAATATCATTCTCTTGTCATTTCTTCATAAACATAAATCAGGTAATTCATTATATCGATATTTCATGCATTTAAAAATACAATTCAAGTTACACTAACTTACCTCGTTGCTTGTTCATGTTTATAATTTGATTAATCCGATATTTTTTCTTTTCCACGTTCAAGTCTCGTATTCGAGTCATTCGGATCTTTATAAATAAATTTTATCGTCGTTTTCATTTATTTCATGTTCTAATATATTTAATTAATGCTCTAAATAAAATTTTCATTTTACCCCTAAACTTTTAATTAATGACGATTTCATCCTTAGGCTCAAAAAATAAAATTCTTGCAATTTAGTCCTTATTTCCAGCCTTTATTCTCATACAAATTGATAACAACCCATGAATTCTATAAAATATCAGAATTTTTCATAATTTCAATACTTTTCAATTTAATCCTTAAAACATGTTTTTCCCCGATCTTGAACTAAATTAATAATTTGATTCAATTTTGCAATTTCAAATAATAAAATAATTCATTTTATGAAAATTGGTCATTTTTAACATTTTTACAAAATTACTCATAAAGTTTTACTTTTATTCAATTTAGTCCCTGAGCCTAAAACATGCAAATTAGCCATACTAGCTGAATATTTATACATATTTTCCTCCTCCTCCTCTCCATTCCACATCCTTTATTTATATAACATGCTATAGGTAACATTATCAATAATTTCACTATTTACTTATATGTATATTCAAAACTGTCCATTTGCATCATAGTCACTAAATTATTTATATATTGAGCTACAGAACTCGAAATTAAGATATATTAATTTTATATGAAACTATACTTATGTACCTTCTTACTATAAAATTTTCAGAATTTTTGGTTTATCCAATAAGTATATTTTATTCTCTAAAGTTACCCTTATTCTACTGTCTGACAATTCTGACCCTTCTTTACTAAAAATTAATCATCTCATTGTAAAAGATTCAGATGATATTCTCGTTTGTTTATATTGAAAATAGACTCATTAAGGATTTTAAACATATAAATTTAATAACATATTTATTTTTATCCCATTTTTTATGATTTTCCAAAGTCAGAATAGTGGAACCCAAAATTATTCTGACCTTGTCTCACCAAATTTACTATATCTCACAATTCACGATTCCATTGCTTACACCGTTTCTTCTATAAGAAACTAGACTCAATAAGGTTTAATTCATTTTTTTTCCATCCTCTAATTTTATTTCCACAATTTATGGTGATTTTTCAAAGTTAGCCTATCGCTGCTATCCAAAACTGTTTTAGTGCAAGATATTTATTTACCATGTTTATAACACCCTTATTTTCTTTCTCTACACTATTTCTCATTACTTTCTTTTATTTTCTCGTCACTAACATACCAAGAACATACGACCATATATAAGAAAATTCTACATTAACATCAATTCCATGCTTTTTCAATAATATTAATCTTTAAAATGTATTGAAATCTTGATGTTCTTACCTTATTCCATTGATTTCAATCTTTAACTTGATTTTCTCTCTCCTCCAGCTTCTATTTCTTGAATCTAACTTAATATTATAGCTCCCCATAGTGTCCTTGTGATCTTTCTCTCTTGATGGCTATGGAAATTCTTTTGATTTCTAAGTGAAAATGGTAGATTTTTTGTGAAAGGACCAAATTGTAAAGAAAGTAAAACTTTCTTTCTTTCTCTCTTCTTCTCACATTAGTTTGCATGGGAAAGATGATGGATGGTGTGTGTGTGTGTGTGTCTTCTTCTTTTTTTCCACACACACACATATATATATAGACTAAATAAAATAATAAAATAATAAAATATCTTATTAAAATATTAAATAAATAATAATTATCTAATGAAATAATTATAAAATATCACCAACATCATCATTACTTTCTAGATTTCTCTCTCTTTCAATTGACCATTTTTCCCTTTGTGATCTTTTAAAATTCCATTCTCGAGTCATCACTTAATTTGATAAAATTACAATTTAGTCCCTCATAATTCTTCACCTATTCAATTTGGTCCTAATTCATCAATTTTCCTTGGTTCCTAGATCATTCCACCCTTAAAATATTTTCACTATTATTCCTTCAACTTTTTCATATTTACAATTTAATCCCTCAAATTTTAAGTATTTACTCTTGGGCCACAAAACTTTTCTCACTTTTACAATTTAGTCCTTTCTTGAATCACTATGTCATAATATACTTCCCAGTGACATAACTTAATTTTCCTCTTCTTGTCACTCTATTTCCTTATTTTACTATATTAAGGATAATATCTTACTATAGAAATTTTTAGGGTGTTACATTTCTCTTCACCTTAAAAAAATTTCGTCCTCGAAATTTCCTTATTTTCTTTTGATCATGAACATCATTATTTCCACAATTCTATAGCTCCTTTGTGCACATATTTATCTATTTTATCATTTATATCCATTCCTTATCCTTTAATTTCACAATTTATTTTTAATTCAATATAACGAAAATTGCTTACCTTTTACAACAGGCCCAATAGACTAAACAGAACATTTAGGATATACGGAACAGATATAGAAGTGTATTATTATACACTATTAATCAGAGAGCACTTGGTGAGTATCAACGTGCTATTATTGGATAATGCGCTAGAGTCTTTTAATGGTATACCAGTAATATCTTAGTAGATCTAATCTCATCTACTTGGGCAAATTACATTATGCACGCATATCACTTTTACACTTTTAGCATAATGCTTTTACATACTTTACAATTTAATCATTGTGCTAATAACCTGTATGTTTATATCTTCTCTTTCTTTAATACATGTAATATATTTCAAAATTCACTAATAATGTTTATCATGTACTTCATATATCACTTTCTAATTCTAATTTCACTTTCAATTCATTCACAACTCAATTTAATTTCCATTCAATTTAACAATAACACTACCTCATACTTCTCTTACCATATACATAATTTAAATTTAACATTTAATAATAATAAATAATTTGAATTATATTAATACAACCGTGCGCTGAGTATGTCTATACTTAGTAGTATTACCATAATTCAAATTATAAAAACTATAATAAATAATAGACATCAAACATGTAACAATATAAGTCATATGTGTTAATTTATACTTTAATTTCATATCTTAACAGTAGCCTTTCATCAAATGGCATCATATATCATCTATATTATCTTTAATCAAATCATGAACCTTTGGTTCAAGCTTTCAATCTCATATACCATGTAACACCCCTATACCATGTTCGACTCAAGGAAATTGATATAGGAATATTACATTTGGTGTCAAACTAATTCTTGGCCAATCACTAATATACTAGAACATAAACGAAAAAAAAATTTAATAATTTATAATTAATTCATAAGTTTATATTCAATTAACTCATACACTATTTCATTATTTCCAATTCATTTTATTTTCACTTCTTATTTCGATACCTCAATTTCAATTCACATCTCAATTCATAATTTCACTTTTTCATACTTTCAATAGTTCAATCGATCAAATTCATTTTATTTTCTCATTTCATTTATTCAATTGATTTAAATATCAATAATTCGATATTTTAACAAATTCATAAACCTTAAGTTCAAGCTTCAAATCTCACATTTCAATTCAATTCACAATTCAACTCATAATTTCTTTCCTATATGTATATATATTCAGTACGATCAATCAAATTTATTTAATTTTCTCGTTTCAGTTATTCACCCTATTAACAAACCTAGACTTTGACGGATACACGGATTCCAACCAACACACCAGTACGGTACATTGTGCCTTAACGGTACACAGTACCTAAACAGTAATCGGTAACAGTATTCAACACACAAAGTGTTGAATTTGTAACAGTAAAGGTAATGATATTAAATCACACAAAGTGTCGAATCGATAATAAGATAGCATGCAGTTGGCACATAAGTGCACGATCGATCGTGGTAAAACCCGTACTCTTCCATATCATATGGCATGCCAATTATATCCGGCTAGCCCGAAAAGTTAATAGGGAATTCAATTCTCATTTCAATTTCACTTAATATTCATATTTCAATTTCACTTAATATTCATACTGTAATATCCTAATTTTGGGCCTAGTCGGAATAGTGGTTTTGTGACCACAAAATATGAGATAGAAATAATTATTTTATGATTATTTTAAGGTCTATGATATGATTGCATAATTGTGTGTAAATTTCGTGAAGAAATTTTATGCATAAAGTGCTTAAATTGAAATTAGGGACTAAATCGAATAATTTGCAAAACTTGCATTCTAGAAGTTTCTAGTATGAAATTGTTTTGAAATATTAATTAGGAGGTCTTAAATATAAATTTTACCAATTTCTAAGTTTATGGATAAAAATTGGACATGGATGGAATTTTTGGAAAGTTTAGTAGTAAGGGCATTTTGGTCATTTAGGGGTAAAATGAATTAAAATACAAAATTAAAAGCCAATTTTGCTCATCTTCAACCCCATGGCCGAATATAGCAAGGAGAAACCATGGCTAGGGTTTTCAAGCTTCCAAGCTCGATTGTAAGTCCATTCTAGCCCCGTTTTCAAGTTCTTTACGTTTTTGGAGTCCCTGTAGCTTTCGATTTAGCTTATGCTAGCAATAATTTAACCTAGAGTTTATATTTGGAAAAATACCCATAGGTGAAATTTGTGTATTTTGGTGTTTTATGATAGAATATGAGGTTTTAAATTATGTTAGACAGCTTATGCTACTCGGTTTTAAGTGAAAACGAGCAAAAGGGCTTAATTGGTAAAAATACCTAATAGTCATAAGTACATGTTAGAGTGAGAATTTGATGTTTCCATAGAAGGGAAAAATGATCAGCATGTCATAAAACATAAGAAAATAGGCTGAAGTTTAATTTACGAGCTTTGGGGCAAAAGTGTAAATATGCAAAAGTTTAGGGGCAAAATTGTAATTTTTCCAAAATATGATTTTGGGTCAATTTGAATAATTTGAGTCCTAATTAGACTATATTTTAAATGATAGAGCAAGGAAAACTGAAATTCGGGCTAAAATGGGAAAAATACCAAGTTGTGGACGAAATGGTAAAAGTAGCCATTATCGCATACTAGGTAAGTTCATATGTAAATGTTGGTAACATAGTTATTATTTTAAATTTTTTTATGTTATTTAAATGATATGATAATTATTATGAAATATTATACTCGTGATAATTGTTTGATAATATGTCAAATTATGTGATATACTTGGAAAATGTGAAATACTACCGAAGTATCGATATCGGTATTCCGTAGAAGATGGTTGAGACACATGATTGGGAAAAAGGTCCCGTTGAACCTTAGGAATGGATTAGGATACAAGTGACATGTCACTGGGATATTTGGGCATCCGAACTCGTTGAGTTGAGTCCGAGTTCACTTATGGATGCGAATGTCCGAACTCGTTGAGTTGAGTCTGAGTTCGTGAAATGTAACTAGGCATCCGAGCTCGTTGAGTTGAGTCCGAGTTCACTTATGGATGCAAATGCCCGAGCTCGTTGAGTTGAGTCCGAGTTAAACATATGGGCGGGTTACATAGTAGCTTGGCTACATATGTGGCACTTATGTGCAAACTTTCCATGTATCCGAATTATATTCCGATGTGTTCAACGGGTAAAGTTCTACTCAAATGGAGGAATACTTAAGATGAAAGGGACGTATTGGTAAGTTTTGTGAAATGGATACTTTGAACAGGTATGTACTTAACCCTCGGGTTGAAAAATCGATATAACAACAATATGGTAAGATGATCAATGGAAATATGATATGAATGTCTTGGTGATGATTATGCAAATGATGTTTTATGTTTGCTTATATGGTTATGTTACTTGCTATTTGCATGTGAACTTACTAAGTGTTTATGCTTACTCCCTCCTTTTCATTCCTTGTAGTGTTGACAAGCCAACTCGAAAATCGAGAACGGTCGGAGGCACGCTCACACTATCCGTATACCATCTTGGCATAATGGCTTGTATATTTTGAGTATGGCATGTATAGCATTATAATCATTTTATATATATGGTCTTATGATAGGGTTATTGAGTAGTATAAAAATGCTTGGTAATGATTAGCCATTGGAATGACTAATTATGATCATATTTGGTGTTATGTATGTTAAATTGCTAGTTAATCCATGGAAACCATGAAATAGGTAAAATTTACCATAAAATAGATTCAGACAGCAGTAGTGACGTGAATTTGAAAAATCATTAAAAATAGTAGAGATATAATTAGATGATGAATAAAACATGGAATTGAAGAATTATGAGTCTATTTTCATACGGAAGAAACGAAACAGGTATATGAGTTATATTTTATGAGATGTTTAAATTTTTGTGAAACAGGCCAGAGCGATTTCTGGATCCCCTATTCTGATTTTGGAAATTCACCATAAATTTTATAAAAGTAATTAGAAGTCATAATTTATATGTATAGATTTCTTATTGAGTCTAGTTTTTAGAGAAACAATCTTCATAGTTATTGAAATTCTGTACAGAGAGATATCTGATTCGTAATACACAGAGGTCAGAGCAGTCGAACCCTGAAATAGGGGAGACTTTAACTAATAAACTGTACTAATTGGCCTAGCAAAAAATTCTAGAAACAAATTAGTAAATAGATATATGAGTCTAGTTTCAGGGAAAATTTACAGAATTGGATTTTGAGTTTCAGAACTCGAGATATGAATTTTTAAGCGACTGTGATGTAGTTAGCTAGTTTGTCTAGAATTTCTAAAATTAAATTGTTTGAGCTGTTTAAGCAATGAATTAAGTCTGTTAACACCTCGTGTTCGACTCTGGAAATGGTCTCGGGTACGGGGCGTTACACATACCCCTATTAACAAGACTCGGACTTTGGCGGATACACGGATCCAACCAAACACACCAGTTTGACACTCAGTGCCTCATCAGATAGTTCGAAGCAAAGTTGACACCCAGTGTCTCATCGGCCTAGCCGAAGTAAAGTGGTACCCAGTACCTCATCGAATCTATCCGAAGTAACAGTATGACACCCAGTGTCTCATGACTCGAGGTCGAAGTATCCCTGAACACTTCCAATCCTATGGCATGCCAACTATATCTGACTCAGTCCGGTACAGTTAATAGGATATTCAATTCACTTTCTAATTCCATATACATTTCAAATAATCACATTCAATTCACTTTGATTCAATTCCAATCACTTTTCACATTTCAAATCCATTCATTTCCATATAATCAAATCAAAGCCAATCCAATCTTAACTTCTCATGTATTCTATTTGTTTCACTTTTCCAATCAATTTATATTTTAATTTCAATTTCAATTTCAATTCAATAACAATTCATTTCAATTTTCACTTTCCAGCAACATACTATCAAATATTTATCTCAATTTCATTCAATTCAATATTGATACTTACCTTAAAATTTTTACTTACTATACACATAAATTTAAATATAACATTTAGTCATACATTTAGGAGTTCTGACTCATCATAATCATCTTTTACTCATATACTTGAGTATCGCTTTCAATATTATCGGAATTAGCTCAGTTGGAAAACATCTCTATCTTTAAGTAAAACAAATCTCATCAGAGTCAGAAGATATCACACTATCACAGGTTATGTAATGTATTTCTAGGCTTCACATGTGCTACATTCGGTCTGAGAACCGACTAAATCTTAGCTCTGATACCACTAAATGTAACTCTCCTAACTCGAATCCGTCACCAGAATAGAGTTACGGAGCATTACCGGAGTTACCGATTTATTTATCAGATATTTTATTTCATTGAATGTTCATATTTGGAACCAATTAAAATCAAACATATTGTCCCTTAATCGTACTTATTTTCTTGACATGTTTTACTTGAATTTATTACTCGTCTCAATATACTTAATTTCCTTGTATTAACGTATCAAAGATAATCACATATTTACATGTCATGATAAATATCATTCTCTTGTCATTTCTTCATAAACATAAATCAGGTAATTCATTATATTGATATTTCATGTATTTAAAAATACAATTCAAGTTACACTAACTTACCTCGTTGCTTGTTCATGTTTATAATTTCATTAATCCGATATTTTTTCTTTTCCACGTTCAAGTCTCGTATTCGAGTCATTCGGATCTTTATAAATAAATTTGATCGTCGTTTTCATTTATTTCATGTTCTAATATATTTAATTAATGCTCTAAATAAAATTTCCATTTTACCCCTAAACTTTTAATTAATGACGATTTCATCCTTAGGCTCAAAAAATAAAATTCTTGCAATTTAGTCCTTATTTCCAGCCTTTATTCTCATACAAATTGATAACAACCCATGAATTCTATAAACTATCAGAATTTTCTATAATTTCAACACTTTTCAATTTAATCCTTAAATCATGTTTTTCCCCGATCTTGAACTAAATTAATAATTTCATTCAATTTTGCAATTTCAAATAATAAAATAATTCATTTCATGTAAATTGGTCATTTCTAACTTTTTACAAAATTGCCCATAAAGTTTTAATTTTATTCAATTTAGTCCCTAAGCCTAAAACATGCAAATTAGCCATACTAGTTGAATATTCATATATATTTTCCTTCTCATCCTCTCCATTCCACATCCTTTATTTATACAACATGCTATAGGTAGTAACATTATCAATAATTTCACTATTTGCTTATATGTATATTCAAAACTGTCCATTTGCGTCATAGTCACTAAATTATTTATATCTTGAGCTAAAGAACTAGAAATTAAGATCCGTTAATATTCTATGAAACTAGACTTACGTATCTTCTTACCATAAAATTTTCAGAATTTTTGGTTTATCCAATAAGTACAGTTTATTCTTTAAAGTTACCCTTATTCTGTTGTCTGACGGTTTTGACCCTTCTTTACTAAAAATTAATTATCTCATTGTACAGGATTCAGATGATGTTCTTGTTTATTTCTATTGAAAATAGACTCATTTAGGATTTTAAAAATATAACTTTAATAACTAATTATTTTTCTCCATTTTTTTATGATTTTCCAAATTCAGAATAGGGGAATCTGAAATCATTCTGACCTTGTCTCACTAAATTTATTATATCTCACAATTCACGATTCCATTGCTTACACCGTTTCTTCTATAAGAAACTAGACTCATAAGATTTAATTCCATATTTTTTTCATCCTCTAATTCTATTTTCACAATTTATGGTGATTTTTCAAATTTAGCCTACTGCTGCTGTCCAAAACTGTTTTAGTGCAAGATGTTTATTTACCATGTTTATAACACCCTTATTTTCTTTCTCTACACTATTTCTCATTACTTTCTCTTATTTTCTCTTCACTAACATATCAAGAACATAAGACCATATATAATAAAATTCTACATTAACATCAATTCCATGCTTTTTCAATAATATTAATCTTAAAAATGTATTGAAATCTTGATGTTCTTACCTTGTTCCATTGATTTCAATCTTTAACTTGATTTTCTATCTCCTCCAGCTTCTATTTCTTGAATCTAACTTAATATTCTAACTCCCCATAGTCTCCTTGTTATCTTTCTCTCTTGATGGCTATGGAAATTCTTTTGATTTCTAGGTGAAAATGGTGGATTTTTGGTGAAAGTACTAAATTGTAAAGAAAGTAAAACTTTTTTTCTTTCTCTCTTCTTCTCACATTAGTTTGGATGGGAAAGATGATGGATGGTGTGTGTGTGTGTCTTTTTTTTTTCCACACACACATATATATATAGACTAAATAAAATAATAAAATATCTTATTAAAATATTAAATAAATAATAATTATCTAATTAAATAATTATAAAATATCACCAACATCATCAGTACTTTCTAGATTTCTCTCTCTTCCAATTGACCATTTTGCCCTTTGTGATCTTTTAAAATTTCATTCTTGAGTCATCACTTAATTTGGTAAAATTGCAATTTAGTCCCTCATAATTCTTCACCTATTCAATTTGGTCCTAATTCATCAATTTTCCTTGGTCTCTAGATCATTCCACCCTTAAAATATTTGCACTATTAGTCCTTCAAATTTTTCATATTTATACTTTAATCCCTCAAATTTTAAGTATTTACTCTTGGGCCACAAAACTTTTCTCACTTTTACAATTTAGTCCTTTTTTGAATCACCATGTCATAATATACTTCCCAGTGACATAACTCAATTTTCCTCTTCTTGTCACTCTATTTCCTTATTTTACTATATTAAGGATAATATCTTACTATAGAAATTTTCAGGGTGTTACACACCACTATACCTCGCGCATAGTAGCTCAGTCTCAGAAATTTGGCTGCATACTCGGCCATTATTTAGTCTCCATGAGTGAGGTTCAAAAACTCACGCCTACAAGCATCGATGTAACTTGCTCTCACATACTTCCCTTGGAAGGTATACTTAAAGAACTCTCAAGACAGACGATTGGGCTGAGTGCCTTCCTTAACGGTGAGCCACCACTGATAGGCCTCATCGTGAAGTAACGAGACTGCACCCTTCAATTTCTACTTAAGGGTATAGTCCAAATCATCCATTATCCTCTCAGTAGCCTCCATCCAATACTCAGCCAAATTAGGGGTGACTCCAGTGACACCCCTAAAAAGTTTAACTCCATTGGACCGGAATCGTTCCGTAACTGACCCTCGGCCCCCAGATCCAGTGTTGGGCCCAACGACCCTCTCCAGTATCCTTATCATAGCTTGGGACAATGCGCCATCCCCAGCCATGCGATCTTGAGACCCAATCTCAGTAGCAGGTGACACCAGGTCTCACTCATATCTAGGTTTGACATGCTGTCCAGATAAGAGGACTCATCTCAAGCCCCCTACGGCCTCTACCTTGGCCTCTAGTACTCCATGGATACCTCGTACGCTCATGTCTATTCGAATTTATATGTATTACAAATTTTATGAATCAGTTATAGTTTCAATATTTATTAACAGATGTTTTACGTAAAGCAGTATCATAATTTCAGTGTTTGTTTTTTGCAAGTATAATCTCTATCAGTTTCAGTTTCACTACAGTTTCAGTATACACTAACTGGAGTGTTTTCAGAAGAGGCTATCTATAATACCATAACAGTTTATCAGAATACTTACAGGACCGGTACCGGAGACTCGGTGTACCACATTCTCAGTCAAATCATTTCAAATCTTTTAAAAGTCAGTTTTTAAAAACCAATGTTCTAGTATATGTTTTAGTAAGTTAAATGCTTTGATTTTGTGTTTCAGGTTTTAGGTTCGAATCTAATTTTGGGAAATTTTAATTATTTTTGTTCCTAGCCTTATCATTGATTGTTTAGCTTAAATAATATTTTTGGTCAACTTATGTTAGAATGAGCCTGCTGGTTCAAGTGGTAAGGTGTTAACTTACTTTAACACCCCAAACCCAGCCTAGATGTTAGGGCCGAATCTGGTGATGTCACATGGAATGAGATTTGAAATCGAATTTATCAAGGTATTGTTTAAAAGCATATTCCGTAGTGAAAGCTTTGAAAACCGTGATATTTAAAGAAAATCGTTCGCGTTTAGGAAAATATTGTTTTTAATTAAACTGAGTTTTTGTTGAGGTTTACAGTTTAAAAGTCATGAAAATAGTCAAAATCCAAAATAAAGACAAACAATCCAAAAGTCTCAAAATTACATCAAAAATAGGAAATAGAAACCATAAATAAAATTAAAGCAGTTCAATAAACATGTGGTCATCATTGAATCCTCCGCCGCACCGATCCGTCTAAGTTTGGGGATTACTTGTACAGATAAAATGGAAAGCGGTCAGTTTACGTAAACTCAGTATGTAATCCCTACAAAAGACATGCATATAGTCAAACAATAGTTATCAGTCAAATACAGTCTGGGGTCTAAGCCTATTACAGATTCAGATACAGTTTAGGCCTTAGTCCATTCAGAATCTGATTTGAGTATAAAATTAGGGCCTTATCCTATCTCGAGATATCGATGATGAATACAATAATGTAAATCAAGATCCTACCCACCAGCCTCTACACACTATCTCTGACCATCCCTACACACTATGTGAGGTTTAAAACACTCACTTAACCCTACACACCAAGTCGTACCAAATACGGCACATATCAGTAATATTGCAGCTGAGCTACCAGATAATAGGCATGAAAGCCTTTCAGTACACTTCTTCCAATAATCAATCATCTCACCCCAATACAGATACAACTAAACATGCTCAATGCAGACATACAGAAATACGTGCTTACATGCTAGAATTCAGTTATCAGACATATATACGGATCAATAAACATGCATAAATTTTAGCATGCTCAATACATACATTATATATTCAGGTAACACGATTTGGGGTCTAAGTAGTGCTTACCGACCCTACAGTAGGTTCACAGTCGACTTGGGCGGCCCGTGTAACCCTAGGAAACATTTTAGCTAAATAGGCCCACATGTCCATGTGGTTTACCCGTATGGGCCCACATGCCCAGATTTGCCTTGACTCATGTAGATCACACAGCCTGGCCCAAATTCCCACACGCCCGTGTGGACTACCTGTATGGACTCACACACCTGTGTGGCCCATACGACGCAATTGAAACAAGCCCGTATGTCACACACGGCCTACCTGGCCATCACATGGCCATGTCTAGCGTACAGCCGTGTCATTTGCACACAGCCTACCACATGGGCGACCACACGCCTTGTGGCGTTGACAGTTTACAATTTTAGCTTTTGCCGAATCCCGTTTTCTACATTTTCGAGTATACACCTGGTATCGTTTCACTGCAAAAACACTCCCGAGCACTTCAAGACCTAAAAATTGATATTTTAGAGCCCAATTTAGTACACTAGCGAAAACTCAAAATTGAAAATCGTTTACATCAAAGTCAATAGTGAACCCAAGCACTTACCGACAACAAATCGAACCTTATGCTCAAATCTCTGCAGAAGTACCAACCAATTGTTGACCTCCGCCTAATCCAAAAAAACCACAAACAACCTCTTTTTAGAAAACTATCCACGAAACAAAAAGATAGTGGCAAAATAGTCACTTACCGAACGAGTGCAAACGAATGTTGAATGAGAAGGAGTTGATTTGGAAAACCGAAAGAAGAGAAGAAGGCTAGATACGTTCAGCTGATGAAAAGGAAAGCAAAACATCAGAAATAATGGCAGAATATTGGGGAAATTAGAGAATGAGAGAAGAGAAAAAAAAGTTAAAAGTCTAAATAGAATAAAACAAATTTGGATATATTTGTTTCCCCTAAAATCCTCCCCCACTAATCCCTCAATCGCAACTAATTCAGATTTTTAGTCCAACTCAAACACCCTCTCAACCGACTGAGCAAAAATATAAACATCCAAGCTTGCACAATGACTCAAACATAGGACCTCTAACAAACTTACACTCTACTTAACCACCAAACCAGCAAGCTCATTCTGTTATGATTTTACCAACAATTAGCCTTAAACCTACTGAGCAAGGGTAAGGCTTAAATCAGAAAAATTTCAAACTTTACCAAAAACAAGGTTTGAACTTAGGACCTCTCACACACACCTAGAAAATTTAACCACTGAAGCAGATACACATTTGTATAAAAAACTTGCTGAAGCAGAATTATAAAATTTGGGGCGTTACACTTGCCTTAGAATCTTGTGTTCGAATCCCTGCGTGAGCGAATGGTAATAATTTTTGCTTCTGTGTGTGCCTGCCGTTGTGTAGTAAAGGTTTGGTGGAATTAAAATTCTGTAATAGTTGGATGAGTATTAGTGTGTCAGATTTGGTTGGTAGTGGGGAGTTGAGATTATTATTTTGAATTTAATTTATTTTTTTATTTTTTGTTTTTGTTTTGTTCCCAAAAAATTCCTTATTTTCCCCATGTTTTTGTTTCTATGCAATTTTCTTCTAACGTTTTTTGGTCCTTTCCCCTTTTTTGCTTCTTTCTTTAATTTTGGCCTGTAATTGTTTGATTGAATCGTTGCAAATTGGATTTCCTTTTATTTCTTATTTAGACTTGGTAAGTAAGGCTTTGTTCTTCTTTATTTTCTTGGTTTTTGTATGTTCATTTGGTTTAGGGATTTTGGAGTGGCAAAGTTGTGATGATGGTTTTTGTAACAAGAATTAATGGTTGTGAATCTGTTGATTTAGGTGAGAATCTTGAGTTTAACGCTCCTCTGGTGAATTAATCCTCGTAGGAAAGTGTTGTTCGTTCAAGGATAAGTGACTCTATCAATTTGGTATAGTTGTGGTTGTTGAAGTTTTGACTCATTAGGAAGTCGATGGACTTTAGTTTTGTAATTGGAGTGTTCGTAAGGAATAATTTGTTAAGTTTGTGATGTTTTTTAGGTACTGGTTATCTCGTGGGAGAGTTCGTATTGAATCTAGACCAGGTGTGTATTGAAAATACAAAAAAATAGTAATCTGTGAAAGCCAAAAAAATTCACTGCCGAGGCCACACAGCCGTGTGCTAGACCGTATGTAAAACACAGTCTGGGATAGTTGGGCCGTATGGATCAGATGGGCGTGTGGGCCCAAAAATTTAAAATTTTCCCTAGGGTCGTGCGCGAGGTCCCGATCGACTGTGGGTCTTCCGTAGGTTCGGTATGTGAGTAAATGTACTATAAAACATGAAATATGGACATTTGCTATCTATAAGAGTAATTAAGATGTCGATTGATAAATAAACCTGAAAACTAATGTTAAGTTTATGATTTGTGTCAGATATGATGTGTATGTAAAATTATAGCATGTATAATTCCTGCTCTGAATATGTATGACATTTATTATTTTCTATATCTGCATTTGGGTTGGATTGTAAATAACACGTGGAGGAAGTGATTCTATGGCAAAGGCATTAAATCGCCTATTGAACCGACAACTCAGCTGCAACTATTCTGTAAAGTGTCTGATTGACACTATATGGTGTGTAGGGATGGATAAATGTTTTATACCCATATGGTGCGTTGGGATGGTCGAAGATGGCGTGTAGTGGTTAGAGGTAGGATTATATGTCATGTCTATTCTATTCTATTATAAATCTGTTTCAGATAATCTGTTTAACATGCATCTAATTGCTTTAAGTTATTCGATATACACTGAGTTTTAAAAACTCACTCTTTGTCTGACTAATATTTTTAGGTAATCCTCAAACTTAGGCGGATCGGTGCAAACAAGAGCTTGGTTAATGTCATAATCTTTTTAAATTGGATTATTTAAGTTTTGGTATTTTGGTCTTGTAAAGTTTTGGACTCTCTGGACTATTTAGATTTTTTTTTTAAAACTTATTCTCGTATTTTACTTAATATTGCTCAAATGATCTAGTCGACAAAATTTGCATTCCTACCAAAATAAAGGTTTTCCAAACAACGAATTGTATTTTCTCAAATATCCCTTTTTAAAGAGTCTTCCGATGTGAAATTTATAAATTTTAGAAAATATAAACAAAACAACGTTTTAAGTAAATAGAACGATAAGAAATTATTTTGAGTAAAACCGAGATCTTTGAATTTTATTGATATAATTGTTGTAAATCATATTAAGTAACAACTCCAGATTTGGCCATAACGCCTAAGTCGGGTTTTGGGCATTACATTAATTGTTGAATTTTATTGATATAATTGTTGTAAATTTTTGAGCTAATCTGATATTTTTTTATCATATCGATCTAAAATATTGTTTATACTAATATATTGAATGGTTAAAAGATTTTTACATAAATTGAAAGTTTTGTTTCACATATAATAAATATTTAAAAAATTTCAAATTACTCTGAGTTTGATATGCATGATTTACATTAATAAAATATGAAATATAACAATTAAATTATTAAAAATTGTACAAAAAATTATGAAAATATATAAATATATATATATATTAAATTTTAATTATACAACATTGGCAGTAAAATTTTTCACTTTAATTAAAATCTTCATTATTACTGTTCAGATAAAAACACGAAATACTTTAAAGATACGAAGAGTTGAAATTTTGGAAATCTACTCAATATTAATTTGGAATTAAATTTGAACATTGATATTCGATCATTAGTAAATAATAAAAAATGGTTATTAGTATACCAAAGCATTTCAAAATATTCCATAAATTAATGATTTTATTTAATGTTGTTAAACAAGTTTTATAAGTCGAACTGAAATTCAATTATTTATTTAAATTTAAGAAAACAAGAAATAATTATAAAAGTAAGTTGCAGCAAGAGATCATAAAGTAATTTAAACTACCTAACAAAAGAAAATTTGGAGACCATTATCTCAATCCAAGGTCAAGGCATGCTATTGAAATCATAGAAAGCTGAAAGTGATAATTATAGAACACTTGCCAAATGAGATTGCTGATAAGAATCAAACCTCAAAACATTCTTTATCGGATTATGATAACAACTTTTAATCTGCAAAATAAATAAATAAATATATATATATATAAAGAAAAGCTATCTCAAAAGGAAGTTGATTAAATTCTAAGTATTCTATGTAAGCTTAAAATATATATAAAAATATTTGTATTCCTTACCGTATTAATCATCTTCTATGTCATTCATAAATTTTCTTTTGATGTTCTTGAGCATGGAAAGAACATTGTTCATATCAGTCCTATCTTCAGGAAATTCAGCTGAACAATCTAAAGCCAATTTCATAATTGAGGATATACAATTTGCTTTAACAACAAAATATTTGTCATCTTCTTCAAATAAACCAGAATCTCCTGCCCCAATTATTCCATTACCTAGTGATGTTTTCACCCAATGCTTCATGCTCATTTCTCCAGCAAAAATTTCATCTGTAGGCCTTTTTCTTGTGAAAGTTTCCATTAATAAAATACCATAGCTATAGACATCACTTTTCACGGAAATAATTCCTGCTGATCCATATTCTACATTTTAAACATATAATTAAATCAATAATAATTATATGATATGCAATTAGAGATTAATTTAATATCAATAAAAAATACTAAAATGTCACAACAAAGAAAAACAAATAGAAATCAAAACATCACCTGGTGCCATATAGCCAATGGTGGCAAGCGTCATTGTTTGCTTCATGGAATCTCCTTCTCCTAATAATTTGGCAATCCCAAAATCTCCCACATGAGCAATCATGTCTTTGTCTAGTAAGACATTACTTGGTTTTAGGTCGCAATGGATTAGAGGAGTCGAATATCCCGAGTGGAGGTATTCTAATGCTGATGCAACATCTATCATTATGTTGATTCTTTGTAGAATATCCAAGAAATGATTGTTAGAGTATAGCCATTTGTCAAGGCTTCCATTTGGCATGAGTTCAAGCACTAGGGCTTTGAAATCAGTAGTACTAGAACAACAAGTAATGACCTTGACGAGATTACGATGAATGATCTTACTCATCACTTCGCATTCGACGTCGAAACTCCTAAACGCTCCCTCTAATTGCAAATTAAAAACTTTTATTGCAACTTCGGTCTCATCAAAAAGGATTCCTTTATATACAGTGCCGAAACTTCCCGAACCAAGCACGTTTCCTCCGCTAAATCCATCCGTCGCTTTCGATAACTGATCATACGAAATTCTTTTCCATTCCTTCAAAGGAAATGAATCTTCTATCGTAGTGGAGTTCGTACTCTTCCTCTTCTTCTTAAAGGGTGTGCAGACAACTATTAAGGTAACGACTATGATGATGGAAGCAACTATTGGTAAAACATACCTCAAAACATGTAAAAGGGTCTTCTTTGAATTTCGATGGAAGTTACTTTTGCATGGTGAGACTTGTAACCTAGGTGAACCACACAGTGCGTAATTTTTCATGAATGATTGGCTTGTGAAGTTCGCAAAAGGCCCTCCACTTGGTATCTCCCCTTCCAATCTATTCAGAGACACATTAAATTTCTTGAGGTGACGAAGTCCTTCTAGAGATTTGGGAATGACTCCAGAGAGGTTGTTTTCAGATAAATCCAAGCTTTCTAAACTCACCAAGTCACTGATTGCCGTAGGGATAAGACCGTGGAACCTATTACTTGAAAGAGCTAGAACTTGCAGATCGCGAAGATTTCCAATTGTGGATGGGATGTCATTTGATAACGAATTCCTTGACAAGTCCAAGTGTTGTAGTACGCTCAACTTTCCAATTTCAAGTGGAAGGGAGCCGTTGAAATAGTTGGATGACAAGTCTACTTCTAAGATATCTTTCAAGCTCCATAAACTGAAAGGTATTGATGAATGCAACTTGTTGAAGGACAAGTGTAGTTTTCTCATAAAAGTCAACTCGCCCAAACATGGAGGTAAAGGTCCATCGAGCTCGTTGTCATCTAATGATAATTCAAACAATCCCTGTAAACCGCAAAGATCATGTGGGATGGAGCCTTGCAACTTATTTCCACTAAGACCCAAGTATTGGAGATTCGTTAGCCCTCCTATCGTTGTTGGAATGGATCCAATAAGTTCATTGTTGGTAAGTTCCAAAATGATTGCATTGTTCAAGCTACCGATTTCCATGGGAATGGTGCCTTCAATTCTGCAATTCGCGCATGAGAAAATTTGAAGCGTTTCGGAGAGATTGGAGATGGAAGTTGGAAGAACTCCCTTCAATGGGTTGACCGATAAATCTAACACTTTCAGATACGTGCAATTAAGCAAGGAAGCGAAGAAGCTCCACTTACCATTTGAATTAGTTTCAATGGTCAAGTTGTTCTTCCAAAGGCGTAACTCCTCGAGAAATTTTAGATTGCCAAGACTATTTGGAATATGACCAGAGAATGAGTTTGCCATCAATGCGATGTTTCTGAGTTTAGAAACATTGGAGATAGATTCAGGAATGTTTCCACTAAGATTGTTGCCCCATAGGTGAAGCTCCTCAAGATTTGAATCCGACCTTATGTCTGGTAATTTGCCTGGAGAACCGAAAAAATATGTTTGCATCATTACCTAAATGACATAAATTAATTTATTTGTTTTATTATTTTGCATGATTGTATGTGGTAAGCTAATGTTTATGTAATGGTTTAAGGAAAAACATGATTGCTAATGAAAATCTTTGGAAGTCCTTGCGTTGGTGTTTGTATGCTTTGTGTGAATGTTTAGAGTAGCCTCTTTTTCTATAGAATTTATATGCACTGTTATGTCTATGTGTTTGTAGCACTGTTATGCAAGAAGACGTGAGTTTAAGCATATTGAAATATATTTATCCTCCTATTTAAGGATTGGAAAAAAAAATTATGAATAGTTTTAAGTTTTATATTTCTTTAATACTAAATATTTAATAAGAGATTGAACTTGAGGCTTAATGTATTTGGTTCTTACTGCTATACTTAAAAAAGATAATTTCTACTAAATTTAGGATTCAAATTCTAACTTTTACAATTTCTTTAATATACACCACTGCGAGAATTATGACTAATTATAATTTATTTATTATGAATAATATATTTTTATAATTAAGCAATTTTTACACAATTTTATTTCTATAATTAAATATTTTTATATGAAATGATTTGTAAATTTATATATTATTTTTTTGAAATATTTTTATATTATTTACATTTTTTAATATTTCTATTGTTATCTTAATTATTTAATACATATATAGTTATATCTTTAACGTACAACACATGTGAGTTAAAACTAGTAAATATATATATCATGTACATTTTCAGTAAAAATTTCACAAGTAGTGTTGAAATAATGACAAGTGTCATTAATTTATTTTTTAAACTATATCTTAAGGGATACTTGTCATGATTCTAACATTGATTGTAGAGTTTGGACTCATTGAGCTTAAAGTTTTGTCCAAAATTTAAGAGGGTTAAGAGAAAAATATTAAGCTTAAAAAAATGAGATTAGACAAAAAAAAATAAGTCTATCTAAAATATGAGTCAGGCTCGAGGTCCAATATTAAAGTTGAAGGCCAATTTAGCCAGTTTTGAAGTTTATAATATATATTTTTTATGAATTATATAATTTTTATAAATGAAAATTAAATATAATTAAATACAAATATTATAAAAATATATTAAAGTATTTATATTTAAAAATTTAATAAATTCTATAATAATATTAATGTATAAAAATAATTATATATATTTTAAAAAGTAATATTGGCAAATTTAAACATATTTAAACAAAATTTGAAATCAAAATCTAACAACTTTTCTTTTAATTCCCTAATTTAATTGCAAAGGTAATTTGGTGTTTTTATATAACCAGCAACTAAACCTTTTAAACAACTTCTAACATAAAAAAAGTGATGAAATGTTTGCTCAAACTTACCAGATAAATGATTGAGCATGACATAAATGGCTCTCAAAGAAGAACCATTGAGAATAGAATGTGGAATCTCCCCATTTAAGCTCATATTTGGTGCTGAAAATATCTCCAATGAATGAATATTCCCAATCTCCCATGGAATTTCACCTGCATATGTCACCATCCACTTCTTTTTAGACTTTCAAATTTTAGGCACCATGGAGTATTTAAAATATTTAAAATATGAACATACCAATATTTAAAATGATTAACGTTTATAATTAAATTTAAATGATTTGTTTTGCCAGACAAGACTGAGGTAAAAATTATTTTGTCCAAGTTTGACCCATAGAAATCTCTTCTCTTCAAATATCAAAATTCTTTTTTCATGAGAAATAAACACAAGAAGCTTTAAATTGTCATGATTAAACAAAGCATAACAAAGAAAGGGAATATGTGACTAAGGCTATTTTCTTTTAGGCCATTCTATTAATTTTATAAAATATATTTCTCTCTTTTTTGTTTATTTTATTTTTGTAATATAATAAAATAAAAAATAAATTTTAATTAATTGGAAATACCTTCTAAAAAATTGGGACCTAAATATATCTCCTTGAGGTTGGTTAAATTGCCGATGCTTGTGGGAATGAGTCCAGTAAGCCTCATATCTACAGCGAAAAATATCTCCAAATTCAACAGATTTCCAATTTCCCAAGGGATCTCACCTGTTCAAATAACATAAATCAAGTTGCCACACTCTCTAATCTCACTTTATGGATTATTTCATTTCTTATTATACTCTAAAATATCATCACTTTTTTTCTTTAAAACTTACCTTCTAAATTATTTCCACCCAAATATAGCTCTGTGAGTGCAGTTAGATTTCCGATACTCCTGGGAATGCTGCCACTCAACTGATTGTAATCTAATGTTAATCCTTGAAGATTCCTGCATTCATCTATAGTTGTTGGAATCTGACCTGACAACTCGTTTGTGCCCAAGTAAAGTGCCTCCAAATTGGAAAGATGGTGGCACATATCATCTGGGATTTTACCAGATAAACTATTCAAGGATAAAGAAATCTTTCGCAATGAAGAAATGTTGTAAATGGAAGAAGGTATAGGCCCATAAAGCTTGTTCGATGCCAAGTCAAGTGTTCTCATATTCAAAAGATTACTTATCTCGGGAGGGATTGCTCCAGTCAGATTGTTATTTCTGAGAACCAAGTCTGAAACCTGGATCAATCTTCCAAATGATGATGGGATTTCCCCGGTAAAGAAATTGGAGCTTAAGTCGACGAGTTTCAGACGACTCAGTTGCCCCAACTCTCCCGGCAAATCGCCATGGAATCCATTGCCACTCAAATTAAGAGAGGCTAAGAACGAGAGGTTCCCTAATTCTGGAGGGATAGTTCCGGTAAGATTCATGTTGGGAAGATTCAAAGCTACGATTCTGTTATGCTTAGCACCGCAAGTGACACCGATCCAGTTACAGAAAGAGTGGCTGGTGGTCCAGTTGTCGATTAGGATGCCATAAGGATCATTGATTTGGTGTTTAAATTCGAGAAGAACAGATTGATCGGTGGTGAGGTTTCTGGTAGTCACAGAGTAGGTGACCATGAAACAGTGGAAGAACATTGATGCCGATGAAAGAAAATGGAAATTGGACATGTTTATGGGTTTGGGAAATGATGAAAGTGGAGGAGGGTTGTTAAGAAAGCATGTTTAAAGCATTGGTTAAATAGGAGGATTCAACTCCAAGCGGAAACTCCTTGGTCTTCTTGGTCTTCCCAACAAACAAATTAGCAGCTTTTGAGTTTGGACCACATAATTTGCCCATCACTCCTTTGGCTTTCTCTTTCGCCCCCTTTATTATGGCACACCGATTCACATCGAAGGTTTATATGAAAAAAACTACTTAAGCTATGCAATATTTTTAGATACAAGTTTGAAGGGAGTAATGTATTTAGGAATGAATTGTATTTTGGTTTTTTATTTTAAAAAATAGGTAAATTAATTTTTATATATTTTGAAATTTGTAAATTAATTTTTCTTTAGAATTTTATTTGTTAAATGATGATGTGGAACATTAATTTTATTTTGAAAATTATTTTTTATGGATAAATTATAAAATTAGTCATTCAACTAAGTCTTTCGTTCTATTTTGATCATTCAACAATTAATTTTTTTGATTTAGTAACTAAATTTTTTAAAATTAAATATTTTAGTCACTCTAAACTAATGTGAGCTTTTTTATTGGTCTAGTAATAAAATTATCCTTCTAATTTTACACATCCTATCAGTTTCATCCTAAATATAAAAAAATAAACAAATTTAGCCCTCAATATTTGTAAAATTTATCATTTTATTTTTAATTTTAAAAAGTTCAATAAATTTTATCCTCAACATTTACAAAATCTATCAATTTGTCATTTTTTTTTTAGGATTATTTTTAGCCTTTTTTCCTGTAAAATGGAAAATCATAACGAATTACTTAAGAAATTTTTTGATTTTTACAGGGAAAAATCATTTAATGTTTTGAATTTCCTTCTTTTTTCCCTTTTAAAATTAATTTTAGTTTTTCCAATAAGCGAAAACATGTGATTTTACACGGAATTTGAGTTTTTATAGAAAAAACTATTTTATCATTTTAAAAAACTGAAAACATGGGATTTTACATAAAATTACTTGAATTTTTATAGGAAAATGTCATTTTACCTTTTTATTTCTTTTATTTTTTTCTTTTATTAGAAGTAATTTTCAATTTTTTTTGGTAAAAGAACTTGAATTTTTCCAGAAAAAACCTAAACTTTTACAAAGAATTAAGAAATAAGGAAAAAGTAATTTTCTTCTAAATCACTGAATAACTCAATTTTTAATAAAAACCCATTTTGGAAAAAAATAAAATTAATTTTAGAAATAAAAATAAATTATTAAAATGTAAACTTATTAAAGTTGAGTGACTAAAATGATTGTACAATAAAATTAAATTAACAGTGGTGACCAAAATAAAAACTTATTAAAATTAGATAACTGAAATGAAAACAGTTGTTAATAACAGCACTCGATTCCCAAAATAAAAATCTATAAAAGTTGGTGACCAATTGTAGAATTGACCCTTCATATAATAACACAAAACCCTTCAAATAAAATCGATGAACAGGATAAAAGATTTTGGGAATTAGCATGCAAAAGGTTTCTTGGCCAGCCACTTGACTAAACCATGATTGGTGAAATCGAAAAAGATCCCACGCAACGCCACCAACAATTTTTTCCCTTAACAAATTGTTTTTTTGCCTTGTTGATGGAAAAAGTATGACCCAATTTTCCAATTGCGCCGCCCCCTTATTTCCAAATGCAGGAACTAAAGAATTTTTTAACCTTTTTTTTTTACGTAAATTTTTATTACTATCATAAGTAATACTTGTAACTTTTCCATCTCGACTTTGATGTTATACTCGAATTTGAAACATTACATCGATCACCGAAATAATTTTTACTGATCAGAATTTATAAAATTGTCAGTTTAAAATATTTATTTATTTTAAAATAAAAATTTAATCTATTTTCAAAAAAGCTCACAAGTTAAAAAAAATAATTCAGTTTAGATTTTTAATAAAAAAATTGAAGTTCATGCATTATTAATTAATATTCATATTTTGATGTCCTAAAAATCAATTAAATGTCATGCATGCGAAAAGAAAATAAATCCTAAGTCTCATGTCACAGTTTAAAATAAAATAATATAGTCTCTAAATAATAAAAATACCAAATAATAATTTTAAATATTTTAATAAGTAAAACCGAGTCGAGACCTTCTAGATGTTGGGTCCGAGTTCTAACCTAGTGGTTATCTAAAAAAATGAAAAAATTAAAGGGGAGTGAGTTATGAAGCTCAATTTGAGTTCCATCACAAAAAAATCTATGCAACCGATTAGCATACAAAATCACATCAAACAGAATAATTCACAATAGCAAATTTCAGTATATCGAAATATCAGGTCACTCAATAATTTATACATATGTATATATATGTCATCTTAGAAAATTCAATGTGTATGCACATGCTTTATGAATGTCATAAATTTTCAATTTAAAAGAAAAGATCCTACCTTACCACTACACACCGAGTTGTGGTTTTAACAACCAATGGTTTGTAGAGAAATTGTCAATGGTTGTGGACACACAACAAAATCCTGAAGATGGAATTTGCCCCTGGCTGTGGGTACATAACAAAATAATACAGATAAAAACTACCACTAATTGTGGATGCACAACATGTTTGCAGGTAAGAGCTGTCAATAGGTTGTGGATGCACAACAATTGAACCACAGATGGAATCTACCTCTAGTTGTGGATACAGAGCAAATACCCGTAGATGGAATCTGCCTCTAGTTATGGATGTTATGGATTGCCGGAACCAAACCATTAAAAAAACCAAAACCAAACACAAGCAAAAATAAAAAACACTACCCAAGCAGCCCAAAACCCAACAAAAACAGACCCAGACCCAAACTAAACCTACGGCCCAATTAGCCCACAAGCCTAAAACAGTTTTGGCAAATTTGAAACCTTAGCCCCCAAACCTTTTTTTTGTGCCGTTTCAGCAAATGCATCGCGAGCCGGACGCCACCACCCCGCGACATGCGCGACACCCCCACCCCACGTCAGAAACGTGCTCGATCACGCACCTGCAAACAAGCAAGAATCAGTTGTAAAAAAGGCTATAAAAGCCTCCAAAATCGAATGTAAAAAGGGATCCTTTTTTTTTTACGAAAATACGAATATACATACAGAATACAAACAAAATCCAAGAGCAATCTCAGTCATAAATCGAGAATCGTATAGCAGAGCAAGATCGAAAAGAAAAACAATAGTGGGTTGCGTTTTAGTTTCTACTTTGTTAATTTATTTTTTTTCCTTTCATTTATACATATAAACACAAACATATTTCAAAAAAAAAGGGGGGAAATTTTTTACATGGCGACGCCGGCGATAGCGGTTGGCGGCGCGTGCAGTGGTCCATTGCCGGAGTCTTGGCCGGAGGTAGAGGGGAGGAAGAGAAAGTGAAGAGAGTTTGAAGTTTTTTTTAAATAGAGGGCTCAAATATTTTTTTTTTGTTCAAAACATGGGTTATATAGTAATACCAAAACGACATCATTTTGGCTTAAGGCAATAAGCCTCAAAACAGCGTTGTTTAGGCCCACGACCCGCGCGCGTGACTTGACCCAGGGAGGATCCGCGTGTTTTCATTAATGGTATATTTGTAACTTTAGTCCTTCCGCTTTTTTAGGGCTTTGCAATTTAAATTTTTCCTACTTCTAATTTGTCCCCGAAATTTTGCCTCAGTTTTAATTTGATCCTTGGGTCTTTTAAAGGCAAGTATTGAGACGGCGCCGTTTGGGAATAGGGTATATTTGCCCCGTGAGTCCCTCCTCAACGACGCGCATTCCAATTGGGTCCCTAGATTGGCCCTATTCTTTTATTATTTTAAAATTGGCCCCAGAACTTCTATTTTAAACCTAATTTAGTCCTTTTCTTAGTTATTTTTGCTATTTCTCACATTTATTAAGTTTAATATTATTACTATTATTATTATAATTTTTACTATTATATACTATGGCTATTATCGTTACTATTATATATTATTATTATCGTTACTATTTTCATTATTATTTTCATTACTATTATTTATATGCACTATTTCTATTATTATTATTTTATTCTTTTACTATTATCATTTTACTATTATTTTTTACATGCTATAGTGGTTCTTTAATATTACTATTATTTTCGTTATTCTTATTGTTTAAAAAAAACCCTTCATATGATGTAGTTTTAAAATTGTGTATGATATTTAATTTGATCACCTTATATATCATTATATACACAAAATTCATATCAACTTCGTCTACGTACATTATAAGTCTCATGTTGTTTCATATTTGTATTTTCTTAAGAATTTGTCTATACATGACTTGCTTCTTTTAAAAGATCCTATTTTACCCTATTTTTCTTGACGCTCTCATCCATTATTATTTATGTATTTTTTTTCTATTTCCATTCATTTTATAACCACTCGCGTTTAAAAAAAAAAACCTCTCAACATAAGGAAATATTTTGTGTTCGGAAGTTTGAGAAATCGTGTCCAACCGTGCTGGGTTTCGACTTTTTTTCATTCAACCGAAATATGAAATATCCTTGTGAAATTTTGTCCATGTTCCTAAATTAAAACGAGGCAATATTTTATGTTTGGGAGTTTGAGAGATCGTGCCCAATCGTGCTGGGTTTCGATTTTTCATTCGACTAAAATATAAAATATCCTTTTGAAATTTCATCCGTGATTTCTTAAATTAAAATGAGGCAATATTTCGTATTTAGAAATTCAAAAAATCGTGCCCAATCATGCTGGGTTTCGATTTACCATTTGGCCAAATAGCCAAATATCCTTTTTAAATTTCAAATGCATGATTTTTGGAAATCATGAAATGATCTTGTATCGAGGGTTCGAAATCCTATATCCTATCGTGTTGGATATAATATTTTATTCCTTCTGAGCGAGAGAATCTCAATATCCAGTTCAAGATATCTAAACATTTTAGAGGAATTGCGTTTTAAAATCTTTTCCCAAATTTTCAACATTAGGACATTAATTGATCAATACGGTACCAATTTAGGGCGTTGTGAGGGTGCTAATACTTCCTCACGCGTAACTAATTCTTGAACCCTTTTTTTAGTTTTTTGTAGACCAAAAAAAAGTTGTTTTAATAAACCCAAAATGCTTTATTCAAATGACTGATCACAAGGTGACCCGATCACACCAAAACAAAAAGGGTTGATAGCGACTCCAAACTTTCATTTTAAAAGTCGATCCCTGTTTTTCCAAAATAATGAAAATGGTTTCGACAGCTTGTCAACTCTGCTGAAGACAATAAGAGAGTCAAGTCGTAAAATTGGTTATTTTCTATCCTTTTGTTGAAAATTAAAAGTTTGGTTTTTAACATGCGATCATTTCATTGCATCTCATTGGTTTTATGGTTCATCATTTTATTCATGTTTTTTATTTTGAGTTTTATATCCCCTTGTATCATCTTGCATGACCGTTGTGGTCACACCTTTTAAGTGGGAGTGAGAAACTATTTCCTTCGTGAGGTTTTCACCTCCGTGCAGGATAGTGGATCGCTTTCGGGATACATCCGTACCTATGTCTTCGTGAGGTTTTCACCTCCGTGCAGCTATAGGGAAATGTATTCCCCTGAGCTGAAATCGGTCCATATGAGCCTATAATGGTGAGGATCGAGGAATCTGCTGGTTCAGGTACCCTTTTCTTTAGAACCAAACCGCATATAATGAGCCTTAAGAACCCAACCCTAGGTAGAGCCACTCCAAACCTTAGCAATCACCCAAACTAGTGCTTGATTATTTCATTTCATTTACTTTGACTTTTATATTTGGTATATCATACTGACTTGTTGTGTTTTATTTTGGCCATGATTGCATGTCATTTCATTTTAAGGAGGTGTCGATTCACGTTCGATTACTAATTTAGGGGGCTTGTCATGGAGAACAAATTTCTTAATAAAGTGGAAGATAATACGGCCGTTCGTATATAGTTAGAGAAAATGCAATTAGAGAAAGGGGCAGTCTTGCCGAGGGGTATACATCAATTAGAGAAAGGGGACAGTCTTGCCGAGGGGTATACATCAGAATTGTGTGATTACACTCGCGTTAGTGTGATGTAAAATGATCTTCAGGAATTAAAGGAGATATGGGACCAGTGGGATAAAGAGACCAAGCAGTTGTTCTATGGTAGTTATGGGGATTTACCTTACCTACTTGACATCAAAGTAGACGAACAGTTATGCTGGGCCCTCACTCAGTATTAGAATCCTACCTACAGTTGTTTTACCTTTGGGAAGGTAGATTTGGTACCTACCGTAGAAGAATATATAGCTTTACTTCCTTGTCCGAGGTTTCAAGTCGACTAAGGCTGCTAACGCCTTACCTTTTGTAAAGAAATTGATGAATGTTACAGGGATGAGTGAGCAGTGGATTACCGCAAGGGTCAAGCAAAAAGGGGAATATAAGTGCATCCCATGGAAGAGTTTGAGGGAGTTGATTCTAGTGCATCCTGATATGAAGAAGAGAGTTGATGTTTTTGCTTTGAGCATCTATGGTTT
Source organism: Gossypium longicalyx (assembly GCA_025698465.1). Taxonomy (NCBI): domain Eukaryota; kingdom Viridiplantae; phylum Streptophyta; class Magnoliopsida; order Malvales; family Malvaceae; genus Gossypium; species Gossypium longicalyx. Next base: position 44,786,010 of record CM046999.1, read on the forward strand.
AATGATTTTTCCTAGGGTATTAGGGTATCTAGATGAGGCAGTCTCGGATCTCTTTGACCGACTTGACAAAGGAGTCACACCTATTCCGGCAATCTTGGCTGAGACATTTAGATCTTTGAATGCATGCAGGAGACTTGGAGAAGACAAATTTATAGGGTGCGCGTAGTTAATGTTAGCTTGGTTCTATAGCCATTTTTGGAAGGTAGATAAAGTTTCTTATCGGGTTTTCTCTGAGAATTACTCCCCATTAAGGGAGATAGCGGTTACGCCCAAGAGAGATGACATATCAGAGTAGAATTAGATCGCACTCCTTCGAAATCTCCAAGAGGAGGATGTTGAGTGGAGAGCTCCTTGGTTGGTTCCTGATGAGATCCTCTATCGGTGTGGGAGTTTCGATTGGGTACCTCTACCTGGAATTTGAGGAGCTGTTGGATATGCTCCTTTGCTCGCACTGAGGTAATATAGATCGAGACAGTTCATACCGACAACTCATGGGCTAGCTCAATTTGAATTCACGTATAGGAGAGCTAATTACAAGAAAAAGATTAAGGAGATTTCTAACACTTGGAACCATACTCGTCGAATGAAAAGACTTGCTGTAAGTCCAATGACGACCCACAAATATGACGGTTGGTAGGGTAGAAGAGTTAATGATAATATCCCCAGGCCAAGGCAAGAAGGTACTCGACCGATGAAAGAATACCTACAAGTAGTCCCCTCCAAGTTAGAAATCATAAGACAAGACTTCGAAAAGAGAAATTTAGAGTTAGGGAAAAAGATAGAACAATTGGAGGAGGAAAAGATATACTTGAGGTTAGATTCTGATGTTCAGAAACTGAGGCCGAGAAGTTAAGGAAGGGGAAGAGGAAGGCCGAAGAGGACTTGGACAGTTTGAAGGCTGATTACAAGAAGCTACATATGTCGACGAGAATAGCCGGATTGGGAAAGACATCGGAGCAGTGGCGACAAGAAATTCAAGAAAAAAATGTTAGAGCTGATCAGTGGGAGAAGAGATTCCATAATACTCGAGCACGCGAAAGTGCCTTGAAGAAGAGCTTGGTCGAGGGTCAAGATGAGAAGCAGATATTAACAGCTCGGGTAGCAGAGTTAGAAAAGGCACTACATTAGAGTCGTGGTCATAACTTTGGTATTGAACTAAAGGTTAGCTTGAGCAGGATCGAGGATTTGAAAGGAAAGGTGGAAGAACTTGAGGCTACGCTACAGAACTGTGAACTTCGAATTGAATTCCTTGAGTCGAATAATGAGCAGTGGAAGGAACAGCTCCATCGATCACAAGACCAGGTCAGGGATAGAGATTACGTCATGGGCGAAGCTATAGCTCAGATACGAGAAATGGCCGATCATTTATAGACTTTAACGGTTCAAGCTGATGTGTTAAGTGTGAAGTATGAGTTAGAGTCAGACCATGGTCGTGAGCTGGCTTGTCTCCTTAAGAGAATTAAAACTTTGAGCATTAAGGCCAAGCCGTATATATGATATGTTTTATGTAAATATTTTTGTTTTCTAATAAAGTTTTCTAAATAAAATTGAGTCAGAATCGACACCTCTTTAGTCTTGTATTCATCTCATGCATTTGCATTGCATCGTATCATGTGCATTAAACTTCACAAAAGAACCCTAATTAAGTAGTAACTGTATTATAGTTACCCTGGAACATCAATACTACACATGGATAAAAACCAAATTTATGGATCAAAGGCTGGAAAAATTGGAACAAATACAAAAAGAAATGCAGGATCGGCTGCAAGCACAGATGCAGGAGCAACTGACCAAGATTCAGCAGGATATAAAAGATCAGATGCTAAAATCGCAGAAGGACATGATGAATCAGCTAACTCAGTTATTGCTCGGAGGGCTGGAAAAAGGGAAGAGCCCTATGACCAACCCCGGGAATAACAGTGAGGACTCTGCCTACCCACCAGGTTTTGCCCCAACAAATATCCCAGTGCAGCCCAACGCATATCCACCAAGGGTGTCTGTCAATATTAGTCCTCAATATCAAGCCGGCGTTTCGGCACTAACACACCTCTCGACAGGCTTAGGTACCGGAGACAATCTGACAAACTCCGATGTCTTTGATCTGGATGAGATGACAAAGGTAGAAAAGGTAAAAGGAGAACTCCCAAAGCAGTTGGAAATCTAATACAAATGGCTAGAGGGGAAGTTCAGGGCGCTGGAAAGCGCTGAATATCAGTGTGGAATGGATGCTAATGAGTTGAGTTTGGTTCTAGATCTAGTACTTCCTCCAAAGTTCAAAATGCTGGAGTTTGAAAAATACAACGGTACGAGTTACCCTGAGGCCCACATCATGATATTTTGTCAGAGGATGATTGGACATATCAATAATGATCAGTTGTTAGTTCACTGTTTCTAGGATAGTTTGACTAGGGCTGCGGCCAAATGGTACAATCACCTGAATCGTACATAGGTCAAATCATGGAGGGACTTAGCACATGCCTTCATGAAGCAGTATGGCCATGTGACTGATATAGCACCTGATAGGATCATGTTGCAGAATATGGAGAAGAAGTCAAATGAGAGTTTCAGGTAGTATGCTCAGAGGTAGAGAGAAGTCGCTACGCAAGTTCAACCGCCGCTCTTGGAAAAAGAGACAACCATGCTTTTCATTAATACTTTGAAAGCACATTTTATTAACTACATGCTGGGAGGCGCGGCAAAGAGTTTCACGGACATAGTGATGTCCGGTGAAATGATAGAGAATGCGATAATGTGTGGAAAGATAGAGGCCGGAGAGAGCGCCAGGAGGTCAGCCTCGAAGAAGAGAGAAAATGATGTCAGCAATGTGAGCATGGGTCATGTAAAACTAATCACAGTTAATCAACCAAGAACGACGGTCACGGGCTAGCAAGCTTCGTCAAGACAGGAGCCCAATACCAAACAAAGCACGGAGAAGCTCCGGTTTACTCATATTCTAATAACATATCAGGAGCTGTACAAAAGTCTATTCGATGCACACATCGTATCCCTTGTCTTCTTAAAGCCGTTGCAACCCCATATTCCAAATGGTACGATACAAGCATTCAATGTGAATACCATGCGGGAACGGTGAGACACTCGATAGTGAATTGCCTTTCTTTCAAAAGGCTAATCGAAAGGCTCATTAACGTGGGCGTTGTGAAGTTTGACGATGCACCTAGAGTAGGAAATCCGTTACCCAATCATACTGATAATAGGGTAAATGCAATAACTGATAGTGAGGGGAAAAGAATTAAGTTGGATGTGGCAGAAGTGAAAATCACGATAATAGAGGTTTTGAGGAAGATGATGGAGAGAGGTTTAATCTTGTGAGACTTTGGGAGAAAATCCCGAGAAGCAGGGAACTATTGTGAATTCCACGGAAAGGAGGACCATGAGATTGAAACATGCGATGAATTCAGAGCCCTGGTATACGGTCTAATGAACAACAAAGAGCTGGAGTTCTTTAAGTTTACTGAGGAAGAAGATATATGCACCTTGGAAGAGGGGCTAATAGAGAGGGTCTGTGAGGTCAATCACCCAGTGGTGATCATTTCACGACCAATGATCAATGAAACTGGAGCGAAAATGGCACCGATAGTTGTAATTCAAAAGGCTGCAGCTTTTCCTTATAAAGATAGAAAAAGGGTGTCCTAGAAGTACAATTGTAATGTAACATATTCGAGAAAGGAAGGCCTGGTCAGCATGTCAGATACAAAAGTTGAGCTTAGAAAAGGGAAGCCCTATATGGTTGAACAGGGGGAAAAAAGGTCAGAACCACTGGTCAATGAACCAGTAACTGAGAATGAAGCTAATGAATTTTTGAAGTTCCTAAAACACTGTGAGTATAATGTTGTGGAACAGTTGCACAAACAGCCAGCACGCACATCAGTACTAGCTTTGCTCTAGAATTCGGAGGTACACCATAAGGCGCTGATGAAGGTGTTGAATGAAACGTATGTCGCTGAAGACATTTCAGTAAACAAGTTAGACCGTCTTGTCAGCAATATAAGTGCCGATAACTTTATTTTTTCTAGCAATGATGAGATACCGCTAGGTGGCATGGGGTCTACCAAGGCTCTGCATATCACTACCCGGTGCAAAGGGTATACACTACTGGGGGTATTGATTGACAATAGGTCGGCACTAAATGTCTTGCCCCTGTCTACATTGAACAGGTTACCTATAGATAGCTCTCATATAAAGACATGCCAGAACATAGTGAGAGCGTTTGATGGCACCGAGATGAAAGTAATGGGTAGGATTGAGATCCCCTTCAGATCGGACTCAACACGTACGAGGTAGATTTTCTCATGATGGACATCAGACCCTCTTATAATTGTTTACTAGGGAGGCCTTGGATTCACTCAGTGGGAGCACTACCATCATCATTGCACCAGAAGTTGAAGCTGGTGATAGAGGGTCAGCTAATAACCATAAATGCAGAGGAAGACATTATCGCATCTATTACTAGTGATGCGCCGTACATCGAGAACGATGATGAAACAATTGAGTGTTTCTTTCGGTCATTGGAATTTGTTAATGCTACTTTTATTATCGAAAGAGGTAAGATCTCAATACCAAAAATATCCGAAGCTACGAGGATAAGCTTACTACTGATGATAGGAAAAAGAACATTGCCTGGAAAGGGACTCAAAAAATACCTCTACGAACGGGTCGAAGTGTCGGGTTTAGCTAGTAAGTGGGATCATTTTAGTTTGGGGTGTAGGCTAAATGCCAGACAAAGGATGGAAGAGTTGGAGAAGAAACAAGATAGACGAAGGGCACGATTGAGTGGGCCAGAGGTCAAGTGGGAGTTGATGACATTTCCCCACATATCTAATACATTCGTGCCAGAGGGAATTATTCATCTTGAATCAGAGATGACAAGAGAAGGGACAGCTGAAGATTTGATGGCAATTTGAGCATCAACGCCCTATCCAAGGAGGGAGTAATAGAATAAGACTTATCAAGCATTCACCCTTATGAGCCTAGCAGTGTTCTAAATAATTGGACTGTGGAAGCAATTCCTGTAGTTCTTAGAGCTAATACAGAGTAATGTTCAGAACACACTTATTGTTTTAAGCCTAGAAATAATAAGAATCTTTTGTGAAATAGGCTCATGTTCAAACATCTCTATTTTTAATAAAAAAAATGTATTTTTGAGTCTCATTCTGGGCAAATATTGTTTCATATCCTCATTACATTCATAATCATGCCGTTTGAAATAAGCCACTCTTAGATTCATTCTTTGGATATTTCTTTCATATTTCAATAAGTCTCCGAGTATCAACAACACGAGCGCCACTGTTACGGACCCAAGATCTCCTTTTGAGCGAGATATGTGTCTAGAGGGATCTCAAGATTTCGAAGATGACGAAGATTATGGGTTATCTCTGGATTTGTTAAGGATGGTAGAATGGAAGGAGAAACAGATTCTACCCCATAAAGAGACAATCGAGAATGTGATTTTAGAAGAAGGGAAAAAGGTGAAAATCGAAACTTGCATAATCGAGAAAAGAAGGCGAGACCTCGTTAAACTACTATAAGAGTTTAAAGATGTCTTCGCGTGGTCATATCAAGACATGTCTGGGTTAAGCGCTAACATTGCGGTATATCGAGTCCCTATAAAAGAAGAGTGCAAGCCTATTCAACAGAAGTTTCGAAAGATGAGACCCGATGTTACAGTAAAAATAAGGGAAGAGGTCAAGAAACAATTTGACGCTGGATTCTTACAAGTGGTGAATTACTCGGAATGGGTAGCCAATGTCGTCCCCGTCCCTAAGAAAGATGGAAAAGTGCAGATGTGTGTGGATTACAGAGACCTAAACAAGGCCAGCTCAAAGGACAACTTTTCGCTACCCCATATCGATACGCTAGTGGATAACACGGTGGGTTACTCATTATTCTCTTTCATGGATAGTTTCTCCAGATACAATCAGATAAAGATGCACCCTGCAAACATGGAAAAGACCACATTCATAACCTTGTAGGGAACATTTTGCTATAAGGTGATGTCATTCGGGTTAAAAAATACGGGAGCAACGTATCAAAGAGCTATGGTAACCTTATTTCATGACATGATGCACAAGGAGATTGAGGTTTACGTCGACGATATGATCGCAAAATTTCGAACAGGAAAAGAGCACATACAGGTGTTGAGAAAATTGTTCTTGAGGTTGAGAAAGTTCCAGCTAAAGCTCAATCCAACAAAATATAGTTTTGGGGCTAGATTAGAAAAGCTACTCGATTTCGTCGTCAGTGAAAAAGGAATCAAGGTTGACCCCCACAAAATCAAGGCTATACAGCAATTGCCCCCGCCACGCACTCAGAAGGAAGTTCGAGGTTTTCTAGAAAGACTAAATTACATTGCCCAGTTCATCTCACAACTTACTAAGAAGTGTGATCCCATATTTCATCTTCTCAAGAAACACAACCCAAGTGTGTGGGATGATGAATGTCAGAATACCTTCGACAAAGTAAAACAATATTTGTCTAATCCCCAGTGTTAACGCCACCCAGCCCGGATAGACCATTAATATTGTATTTGTCAGTATTTGACCACTCAATGGGATGTGTGCTTGGTCAACACGATGAGACAAGAAAGAAAGAAAAGGCAATATACTACCTCAGTAAGAAATTCACTGAGTATGAGATGAGATATTCGCCAATTGAAAAGCTATGTTGTGCTTTGGTCTGAACAACTCGGAGATTGAGGCAGTACATGTTGTACCATACGACTTGGTTAATCTCGAAATTAGATCCTTTTAAGTACATGATGGAGTCAGCCGCTTTGAATGGAAGGATGGCCCGATGAAAAATTCTGCTTTTCGAATTCGACAAAGTTTATGTGAACCAGAAGGCTGTAAAAGGGAGTGTAATAGTAGATTTTCTAGCCAATAGAGCTTTAAAAGATTACGAGCCTTTGAACTTTGATTTTCCCAATGAAGATGTAATGTATGTGGCAACCACCCAAGAAGACACTCTAGAAGATCATCATTGGAAACTGAATTTCGACAGAGTATCAAATGCCGTTGGTAATAGAATTAGGGCAGTCCTGATATCCCTAAATGGAGATCATTATCCATTCACTTGCAAATTAGATTTTGATTGCACAAATAATATGGCAGAGTACGAAGCATGTATCATGGGTATCCGTGCGGCTGTAGAGCACAAAATCAAGCTGTTAGAGGTGTATGGGGATTCTGCACTGGTGATTTATCAGCTCAAAGGTGAATGGGAAACAAGAGACCCAAAGTTGATCAATTATCGGGAGCTGGTTCTGGATTTAATCAAGGTGTTTGATGATATCACTGTCCATTACCTTCCACGTGATGAAATCAGATGGCTGTTGCCCTGGCTACGTTAGCATCTATGATCAGAGTAAATAAACAAGAGGATATGAAACTGATCCAAATGAGTATTTGTGATACTCCAGCTCATTGTTACAGTATCAACGAAGAAGAGGTGAGGGATGATCATCATTGGTATCAGGATATTCTACGATATGTAAAAAATCTTGTATATCCTGATCAGGCAACTGAAAATGATAAAAGAATATTGAAGAGGCTGGTCGGTAACTATGTCTTAGACAGGGAAATCCTGTATAAAAGAAGGAAAGACCAAGTGCTGCTAAGATGTGTTAACGCTGTTGAAGCAAAGAAAAGCCTAGAAGAAGTCCATGAAGGTGTCTGCGGGATACATGCCAATGGGTTCACGATGGCTAGACAAATTATGAGATTCAGATATTACTGGTCTGGAATAAGGAGATTGCATCAACTATGCCAAAAAATGCCATAAGTGCCAAATTTATGGCAACAAGATCCATGTGCCTCCTTCACCTCTTCATGTTATGACTTCCCCATGGCTTTTCTCAATGTGAGGCATGGACGTCATTGGGTTGATTTTGCCGAAGGCTTCTAACGGACATCGTTTCATCTTTGTGGTCATCGATTATTTCACCAAGTGGGTAGAGGCTGCTTCATACGCCAATGTCACGAAGTCAGCAGTCAGTAAGTTCTTGAAAAAGGAGATCATATGTCGATATGGCATGCCAGAGAGGATCATATCTGACAACGCGTTAAATTTAAATAACAGCATGATAGTAGAGGTCTACAGTCAATTCAAAATTAAGTATCACAACTAGTCACCATATTGCCCGAAAATGAATGGAGTAGTTGAGGCGGCTAATAAAAATATAAAGAAGATCGTGGGGAAAATGGCTGAGACCTACAAGAATTGGCATGAAAAGTTACCATTTGCCCTCTATGCCTATCGAACGTCAGTCAGAACTTCTAGCAGGGCAACACCTTTCTCGTTGGTTTTTGGGATGGAGGCAGTTCTGCCTATTGAAGTCGAGATTCCTTCCCTCCAAATTTTATCAGAATTGAAGCTGGACGAAGCAGAATGGGTCCAATCCCAGTACGATCAGCTAAATTTGATTAAAGAAAAGAGGCTGAAGGCTATCCGTCATGGTCAAATGTACCAGAAGCGAATGATACAAGCTTACAACAAAAAAGTTTGCCCAAGAGTATTCCAAGAAGAGGACTTGGTATTGAAAAAGATTCTCCCTATGCAAAAAGATTTCAGAGGGAAATAGATGCCAAACTTGGAAGGACTTTATGTAGTGAAGAAGGTTTTTTTCTAGAGGGGCACTAATATTAGCGGAAATGGATAGTAAAAGCCTTCTCAACCCGGTAAATTCAGATTCGGTCAAGAAGTACTTCACTTGAAAAAGAAGAAGCCAAGGCAAAAACCCGCAAAGGGCACTTTTAAAAAAAAGCAGAGAGGCCAAGGCGAAAACCCACGAAGGGCGTTTTGAGACCAAAGGGGTTTTGAGTTGAAAACCCGAAAAAGGGTAGTTCAAATTGTGATAAAAAAACGGGGCATGTTGCTGCCTTGTTCTACCAGAATTAACAAGAAGGAGGAACATTACATCTTGGGCATCAACGACATACCTCATACCTCCTAAACACATATCTGGCTCTCAATGGTTTCCGAACAGTCCGAATAGAGAAGCTCATGATATGATATTTGGGGCACCTATTTTCCATCTTATACATCTTTTGTACCTTAGCAAAATCTGTTACCTTGATTAATTTTCCACCTCGAGCTTCGCTCTCAATAAAGTTTCATCTCGTCCATTTTGATAATCTTTTTCAAGCATTTTCTATTGAAATATTGATTAATGGACTAATAACACTTTTATAAAAGGAGTTTTGCATATTACTCTAGAAGCTTCTAAGTAGTGCAAGAACCCGAAACAGGTCAATTATTTAGAACCCGCCAAGCTTAAGGGTTAGAGTTACTTGAGAAGTAAAAAGTTAAAGTTAAGACTATTGCTTCAGATGTTTGTTAAAGATATCAGTTGAACGAGAAGAAATACGTCAATGACAAACAACGAGCAATAACAACCTAAACATTAAAAGGGGCATTCTCACGACAATCTGCATTCATACAAATGTCATTCATGATACATCTAGTTAGGGGCATTTGATTCATTTAAATCATAGCATCCAATTATTTGACATAAGCATTACATCTAGTTCGGAGCATTTGATTCATTGCGATCATAGCATCCTAATTATTTGGCATAAGCATAGATACAGGAATCTGATTTTGCAGATCATGTCCTCAGAGGACAGTGATGTGGAATCGGTGAATTCACGAGCCTTAACCCCCTAAGCAGTAGGGTAACGGTCTGAAAAATACAGATTTCCCCTAAACAGTAGTGGAGCAGATCGAAGACAGCAAGCTTTAACCCCCTAAGCAGTAAGGTAACGGGCTGGAAAATATAGATCTTCCCTAAATAGTAGTGGAGCAGATCGAAGACAGCAAGCCTTAACCCCCTAAACAGTAGGGTAACAGATTGGAAAATACAGATCTCCCCTAAACAGTAGTGGAGTAGATCGAAGACAGCAAGCCTTAAACCCTTAAGCAGTAGGGTAACAGCCTAGAAAATACAGACTCTATCTCCCTAAACAGTAGTGGAGCAGGTTAAAGACAGCAAGCCTTAACCCCCTAAGCAGTAGGGTAACAGGCTGGAAAATACAGATCTCCCCTAAACAGTAGTAGAGCAGATCGAAAACAGCAAGCCTTAACCCCCTAAGCAGTAGGGTAATTGGCTGGAAAATACAGATATTATCTTTAAACAGTAGTGGAACATATCAAAGACAGCGAGCCTCTACCCCCTAAGCAGTAGGGTAACAGGCTGAAAAATACAGACCCTATCTCCCTAAACAGTAGTGGAATAGGTTGAAGACGATGAGCCTTAACTCCCTAAGCAGTAGGGTAACGGGCTGGAAAATACAGATCTTATCCTTAAACAATAGTGGAGTAGATTGAAGACAGAGAGCTTTAACCCCCTAAGCAGTAGGGTAACAGGCTAAAAATTACAGATCTTATCTCCCTAAGCAGTGGGGGAGTAGATCAAAGACAATGAACCTTAACCCCCTAAGCAATAGGGTAACAGGCTGAAGATTACAAATCGTATCTCCCTAAATAGTAGCAGAGCAGATTGAAACGAGTTCCTATACCCCTGAAGATGCAGTGGGTTAAAAGTGAGGTTACCTGAAGAAAGGGAGCATCACGAAGTCAAACTTGGCGAGACCGGGCAAAATTGACCCATTTGAAGTCTTTGCTCTATTCTCGTTACACGACAACGAGCAAAGAGGGGCAGCTGTTATGACCTAAAATTGCCCAGCCCAAACCATTAAAAAAACCAAAACCAAACACAAGAAAAAATAAAAAAAAACACTACCCAAGTAGCCCAAAACCCAAAAAAAAAATAGACCCAGACCCAAAGTAAACCTACGGCCCAATTGGCCCACAAGCCTAAAACAGTTTTGGCAAATTTGAAACCCTAGCCCCTAAACCCCTTTTTGCGCCGTTTTGGCAAATGCATCGCTCGCCGGACGCCACCACCTCGCAACGTGCGCGACACCCCCATGATGTACGCGACACCCCCATGCCACGTCAGAAACGTGCTCGATCACGCACCTGCAAACAAGCAAGAATCAGTTGTAAAAAAGGCTATAAAAGCCTCCGAAAACGAATGTAAAAGGGGATTTTTTTTACGAAAATATGAATATACATACAGAATAAAAATAAAATCCAAGAGCAATCTCAGTCATAAATCGAGAATCATATAGCAGAGCAAGATCGAAAAGAAAAACAAGGGCGGGTTGCGTTTTAGTTTCTACTTTGTTTATTTATTTATTTTTTTCCTTTCATTTATACATATAAACACAAACATATTTTTTTAAAAAAAAAGGGGAAATTTTTTACACGGCGGCACCGGCGACGGAGGCCGACGGCGCGTGCATTGGTCCATTACCAGAGTCTTAGCTGGAGGTAGAGGGTAGGAAGAGAAAGTGAAGAGAGTTTGAAGTTTTTTTTAAACAGAGGGCTCAAATGTTTTTTTTTTTTGGATCAAAACATGGGTTATGTGGTAATACCAAAACTACGTCGTTTTGGCTTAAGGCAATAAGCCTCAAAACGGCGCTGTTTAGGCCCACGACCCACTCGCGTGACCTAACCCGGGGAGGATCCGCGTGTTTTCATTAATGGGATATTTGCCACTTTAGTCCTTCCGTTTTTTTGGGCTTTACAATTTAAATTTTCCTAATTTCTAATTTGGCCTCGAAATTTTGCCTTAGTTTTAATTTGATCCTTGGGTCTTTTAAAGGCAAGTATTGAGACTGTGCCGTTTGGGAATAGGGTATATTTGTCCCGTGAGTCCCTCATCTACGACGCGCATTCCAATTGGGTCCTTAGACTGGCCCTATTCTTTTATTATTTTAAAATTGGCCCCAAAACTTTTGTTTTAAACCTAATTTAGTCCTTTTCTTAGTTATTTTTGCTATTTCTCACGTTAATTAAGTTTAATATTATTACTATTACTATTATGATTTTTACTATTATATACTATGGCTATTACCGTTACTATTATATATTATTATCGTTACTATTTTCATTATTATTTTCATTACTATTATTTATATGCATTATTATTATTACTATGTCTGTTATTATTATTTTATTCTTTTACTATTATCATTTTACTATTATTTTTTACATGCTATAGTGGTTCTTTAATATTACTATTATTTTCGTTATTCTTATTGTTTTAAAAAAAAACCCTTTATATGATGTAGTTTTAAAATTGTGTATGATATTTAATTTGATCACCTTATATATTGTTATATACACAAAATTCATAGTAACATCGTCTACGTACATTATAAGTCTCATGTTGTTTCATATTTGTATTTTCTTAAGAATTTGCCTATACACGACTTGCTTCTTTTAAAAGATCCTATTTTACCATATTTTTCTTGACGCTCTCATCCATTATTATTTTATGTATTTTTTTTTCTATTTCCATTCATTTTATTACCACTCACGTTTAAAAAAAAACCTCTCAACATAAGAAAATATTTTGTGTTCGGAAGTTTGAGAAATCGTGTCCAACCGCGCTGGGTTTCGACTTTTTTTTCATTCAACTGAAATATGAAATATCCTTGTGAAATTTCATCCATGTTCCTAAACTAAAACGAGGAAATATTTTGTGTTTAGGAGTTTGAGAGATCGTGCCCAATCGTGCTGGGTTTCGATTTTTCATTCGACTAAAATACAAAATATCATTTTGAAATTTCATCCGTGATTTCTTAAATTAAAATGAGGTAATATTTCGTATTTGGAAATTCGATAAATCGTGCCCAATCGTGTTGGATTTCGATTTATCGTTTGGCCAAATAGCCAAATATCCTTTTTAAATTTCAAATGCATGAGTTTTGGAAATCATGAGATGATCTTGTATCGAGGGTTTAAAATGTTGTATCCTATCGTACTGGATATGATATTTTATTCCTTCTGAGCGAGAGAATCTCAATATCCAGTTCAAGATATCTAAACGTTTTAGAGGAATTGCGTTTAAAAATCTTTTCCCAAATTTTCAACATTAGGACATTAATTGATCAATACGGTACCAATTTAGGGCGTTGCGAGGGTGCTAATCCTTCCTCGCGTGTAAGCGATTCCCGAACCCATTTTCTAGTTTTTCATAGACAAAAAAAAACGTTGTTTTAATAAACCCAAAATGCTTTATTAAAATGACCGATCACAAGGTGACTCGATCACACCAAAACAAAAAGGGTTGGTGGCGACTCCAAACTTTCATTTTAAAAGTCGATCCTTGTTTTTCCAAAATAATGAAAATAGTTTCAATAGTGGATATACAGCAAATACCCGCAGATGGAATCTGCCTCTAGTTGTTGATGCACAGTAAATTTGCAGATAAACTGCCAATCTTCTTCCGTACACATTGTCCTACCCCATGCAATGCAATATGGGAAGCTAAAAATGGATCAATACGATAGCATTTAATTATGCTTTTAACAGAACAATACAGTAACAATCAATATACCTATAACAGTTCAACACAGTAGCAAATAATATGCTTATAACAAATCATTTCAATAGCAAAAGTCGTGCTTATTAACTGTTTAGTTTAACGATAGTCTTAAGGTAGGTTGTAAGTACAATCACAAATTCAGATACAATAGATATATATATTATTAACAATTCATGCAAATATACATAACATTAATTAAGCCAATTACGTCATGGATTCTAACATTATTCATACTATTATGGATTTGATTGAATAAAATTAAACACTAAAAATAATTCAAAAACCATTTAGGGAGTAAACTAAACAAATCATAAAATTCTGGGCAAAATTGTAAAACATAGGACACACGGCCGTGTGAAAGATCGTGTGGAAAGGTCTAAACTAAGTGGAAGGGTTACACGACCATGTGACATTTGCAAAATTAAGCTCCAAGGGAGATATGATCGTGTGGTTAGTTGTGTGGAGGGTTATTGGCTGTGTGGTTCACAAACTAGCTTAAGGTTTCAAGGAATATGACTGTGTGAAGGGCTGTGTAGTAGACTGTATGGCCCTATTCGTAGACACGGTTTGCCACAATTCGCTTGTAAGAGAACACACACTTTTCATCGGTATCTCGATTAACGTTTCTCGCTTTCAAATCTAGTCTGATGCACCTAAAACAGGTCCTTCAAACGACAATTCACATGGGTTAATGTTTGTTTTCCATGATTTATCAAGATTTAACGTATTTAGTGAAAGATTCATCAAGAACTATGAAATATTGACAAATTGATTTGAAAGATTAATATTGGATAGAAACGCTTTGGGGGTCTAAACTTTAGATTGAGATATACTTACCGAACTTGATGAAATTACGGAGACTATCAATGAAAAATTTAACAATCAGTAGAGAATCAATTTTATCAAGAATTTATTTGACATGGAAAGCAGAAATAATTTTAACAACAAAATATGGGAAACTTGATGTAAAAAGGGGGAAGGAAGAGAAAAGAAAGAAAATCCTATTTGGGTTTGAAGAGAATACAGAATCCTAGTTAAATTGGGGAAAGTTGGATTAAATATCTAGGGTTTGGGAACCCTAGGGTGGCAAGGAAAATTTTCCAAATTTTTGGGTCGAAATTTAAATGAAAATTTAAAAGAAAAATAAAAGGGCAATTTTGAGAATAAGGTGGCTTAAACTCAAGCATACAAGGGGAAAGGAATAATGCTTAACCATTGGGCTACTACCCACTCTTGTTAAATTTTCAGTCCAAATAATATTTATTTTGGTATAGATTTTACCTTAGTTTGCTGAAAGTTAAAAAAAAAAAAAGGAGAGGAGTGGAGTGAAGTCGTTTGAACCTAGGAGCTTTAAAAGGTGTACTGGCTACTTAACCTTCAAGCCTAAGGCTTATTTCTTTTCTATCCACTACGATTAACCCCCTATATTTCGGGGTGTGACAGTTCTTCTTTCCTTAAAGAAATTTTGTCCTCGAAATTTTTCGGTTAACACATCAATTGCTTAACCACAAAATTTGTTATTCCTCTTCTCAAAACAACCACCATGCTTTCACTGCACAACTCTGATTCCTATGCAGTTTTATACAATACTTCTCTTTAAACTTCCTATGGCCTTACTACGGTAATATTAGTAGTGGTTCTCTTTACTCTGTCATCTAGTTTATTGGACAAATTACGAGCAAACTTATAAATAGGTAGATCCTATGTTTATTAGGGCGAAATACTTGCAACGACATCAGACACATCTATTTCCTCACGACCTCTAACAACATAAACAAGGGCAGACTGTCTAGTCTCATTTCAGTTCGCATTTGTTGCTACAGTATTTGCGATCCTATTTTGACCTCAGCCCCTTGGAAGTAACTGACCTAATCTTTGGTTTTGGGTATAATTTTGGGCCGGAGCTTGTGTTTGGTCAGTTTGTCGAGGGCAATCCTTCGCCATATGCCTCATTGACCAACATTTAAAACAAGCGCTAAGTTTCTTCTAACACTCGCCTAAGGGACGCTTTCTGCAATATCTACAGTTGTAGACCTCATTCCTAGTGTTAGTTACCGTGACCTTTTGCGCAGACTTCCCTCTCTGACTCATTTTATAGGACAATATTTAAATTATTTTGAGGTGTGACAAAACTTAAATTATTTTTTCCCAAGTTGGTATCTCTATTAATCAAACCATTAGTCAAATCATTATGCTTATTTTTTAAGAAAAAGCTTAATTTATAAACTGGTACTTAAACTATGCATTTTTCTTATTGTGGTATCTAAACATTTTTTCGATCACAAATGGCACCTAAACTATTTATTATTATCTCTTGTTTAACTAGAACTTTTATGATTTTTCTTTATAAATAGAGATTATAGGTTCAACCAAAATATATCATTCTTGAGTGTTGTTACTCTGTTAACATTTAATGAGATTTAATCCCAAATCAATTTTAAATTTTTGAGAACTCGTTTTTGGTTCCTTTTCCTATGAGAGAATTGATTTTCCTCTGCTGGGAAGTTAAAAAATTTCTTTATAAATAGAGATTATCGGATTCAAGAATAGTGGTAATCGTGTTGGTAAAAATTTGGAAAACGACCAAGTCCACTCAACCCAAAAATACATGTACTAATTTAATAAAGATTTATTGTTATAAATTGCATGGGATAAAAAAATATTGAAAAAAATATATAAATATAATTTTTATAATTTTTTTTAATTTTGAATTTTTGGGATGCTTGTTTAGTATTTAAAAAAAAAGTGGATGGTTATTTAATAATAAATTTAAAATTCTTATCCTGTTGAAGGATATCCATTTAGAAAGTTGGTGAGGCTTTTATGAAAATAATTTATTTATAAATTTTTTAACTAAATATTTAAAATATTATGGAAAATATTGTCTTGAGTTTAAGTTGTAGAGAAATAAGTTGTAATCTAAAATGATTAGGCATCAACATTGGAAAAGATCCAACTAAAATAATTTGAATATTAGTTTGAGCTTAAAATTACTCAAATAAAAAATCCAAATATGAATAAAAAATATAAAAAAATTAATATGATTTGAATACTAAATATCCCATTAGTGTGAGTGCTAAAAAATGTAAAATCATTCAATTAACTCAAATCAACTTTAGTTTTTGTTTTTATGTGATTGTAGGAAGGAATAAGTCTAAAGTTTTAAATTGAGCATTCTGGTGGTTTTGGCCTTTGGGGGATTACTTTTTAATATTAAACCTCACCCTTTCTTTTCATTCAAGCCTAGAGGATATTTTATTTTACTTTTTTATAGTCAACCAAGTACTTCCAACTTACATCATATCATGCCTTGTGTTCCCACTTCACAAAATTGCCTAGTTGCTACGTTCATCATTTTATATATTTTTTTCTATTTTTATTGTATCATTTCAAATATAAAATTAGTGTTACATTTATGATAATTTTAATAAAAGTTTTATTGAAATAAAAAAATAAAGAAAAATTTGACACCAAATGTTGCATCAGTAGACTTATCTATTAGTTCAGTTGGCACATTGATTTGCTAAAACTATAATCAAATCTTGGTTGTTCCGGCAATCTTGCTTACAATTAAAATATCTATAAAATATTAAAAATATATTTTTTTATTTTTATAATTAACTTTTAAGAATAATTTTTATAATTCTTTAAGAATTTGATAAATTCATTAATAAATGATATTCAATAAATATATAAATTTAAGAAATAATCATGAATGTTATATTTATATGTATTATCATTTAATTTACATTATTTAAAATTAAATATATATTTTGAAATTTAAATTCCAGACATTACTTAAATAAATTCAAATAACTTCTGAAAAAAAAACTCAATGTAGTGCAAGATATACCTTATTTATAGATATTATTTTATTTTTCAATTGAAATTTTAACACTAAATCTGATTTGTTCCAGGACTTTATTATTTTGCAATCTTACTTTCTTTCTTTCTTTATAAAGATTCCAAATATGAATATTGATTTAATATGTAATGTAATAGTATAATTTTAATTTATAGTTAAAGTATTACATTAAAAAATTTATTTTAATCTATTTATTATTAAAAGGAATATTTTCAATTCCTGTGCATATGAAAAGAGTTAATTACATTTATTGATTAAAGTAGGCTAATAAGGTTTTAATTTGATTTAATTTCACGTCAGCCACTGTTAAACCACACCATTTCATTAATGGTAACGTGTAAGGATTAAAATGACGACTTTTTAAATGTAAAGGGACTAAAATATTCATTTTGATAGTAAAGGGACTAAAATGAACTTTATGATATAATACAATGACTTGTAGTAGACTTTAACTTTTAATTTAATGTATTTATATATGTAAAAATATAATTTTGATTCAATTTCATATATCTTTACAATATTTATTAAGTGGTTATATTTTTTTCATTTTAATTACATATATGTTAAATATAAAATCTATTTTAAATAAATCATCTCTTTACTTTAATATTTTAATTAATTGAATTAACTTTTAACATTATAATATTAAAATTAATGATAATTAAAATTTTAAGTTTAAAATATAATTTTTTAAGAGATACGTTAATAACATTTATAAAATTAAATTTATACTTCTCAAATATGAAAAGAGTTACTTACATTTATGGATTAAAGTAGAGCAAAAATAAATATAAAATTACGAAAAGAAAACGAGGAGGAAGGATCGATCCTTAATAATGCTAATCAAATTTGGAGAGGAAGAAGAGGAAGGATCGATTTTTATCATCTTATACCTTATCCTTTTACTTAGAGACTAAGTTGACTACTTTATAGGGATACGAAGAGAATTATGAGATAATTATTCAAGATATTTCAAGAGATAAATTTAGCCTTTTGCCTAAAGTTTTAAGCTTATCAAAATGTTGCTTAAAAGTTCTTATATTAGCCTATATGTAGGTTGTTGGTCGACTACATTTGATGTGTTGAGTGCATTTTGGGAGCTTTTGTTGAGTGTTTCTGTAACGCCCTGAATAATTTATTTCGACTTCTGTAAAGTTTGACATAAATCTGTATTTACTTTAATGGTTAAGTGTTCTAGGTGTGTGTGTGAGGTCTTGGGTTCAAGTCCTTCTTTTGCCAAATTTTGTTATTTTTCTGACCTAAGCCTTACTCTTGTTGAAAGGGCTTACATAAAAATATCTGTGCAATCATATCAGAATGAGTTTACTGGGAATATTTTTGCTCTATTGACTGTTAGTGTTTAGGTGGAGTTGGGTTTCTGAGGAAGTGGTTACTAGTGGGATAGTTTAGAGGAATTTGGGGGATTCCTGATTGCTTATCTGATTATTTTTTATTTTTATCATTTTTGGCTCTTTCCCAAATTTTCTCTCTCTTTGAGAATTCCCCTAGAATTTGACGTTATTCCTTTTTTTTTTCTCTCTGCCACTTTCTCCCTTCTCCTTCTTACCACCGTTTTTATTCCTGTTGTCTATTTGCTACCAAATTCCCATATTTCATTATTTTGGTGCTCTTCGTACGTTACTGGTAAGTTTGGTAGGTGTTTTTTTTATGGGGGTTAGTGAAATTGATCATTAGTTAATGAGACTCGTTTGGTGTTTAGGAGAAGATCAAGGGGCTGAGGGTTTTCAATTAGCGCCCTAATTATGCGAAATCTTCGTCATTCGATTGAAGGTAAGGGTAGTAGTGGAATTAAAGGGTTGTTTATCTCATTGTAGTTCAGTTTGGTGTCGATTTAAGTGGCTAATTTGGTGATTTGTTGGACAATTTTAGGTGCTGAGTGTCTCAGGGGTATTTTTCCGTCAAAACCGTACCAGGTGTGTTCCGAAAACACAAAAATCTGAGTTTTGGTGAAAGCCGAAAAACTGTACTGTCGACACCACACAGGCGTGTGGTCGCTTGTGTGGATGGCCGTGTGCGAAACACAACTGTGTGGTCGATGTAAGCATGGCCGTGCTCAGGACACGACCGTGTGGTGGCTCGAGTGTGGCCGTGTGGGCCACACAGGTAATGACCAATCTTGACGTGTGGGCCCACACGGACATGTGGGCCCATAATTCTGAAAATTTCCCTAGGATCACATGGGTCGCTCCGATCGATGTGGGCCTACCGTAGGGTCGGTAAGGGCTATCTAAACCTTAATTTGTATGCTAGGATATTTTGATAAACTGATCTGTGTAGGATACTAAATGTATGCCTAATTATATTGATGTATGTGTATCTATTATCTATATAAGGCATGTTGAGCATGTTATATCTGTATCTGATTAACGAGGTGGGGATTTATATGTATAAAGGAAGTTTCTGATCGGCGTTAACTGCCTATATTCTGGCAGCTTAGCTACATATATATTCTGATATGTGTCTTTAAGGCACAATGTGGTGTGTCGGGAGTGTGATGGGATAGTCGGAGATGGTGTGTAGAGGATGGGGGTAGGATTTATGCATATCTATATCTGTATCTAAATCTGAATCTAACTCTGAATCTAGAACTGTCTTGACTGTGTATAAAACTGTATGCTTGTATGCTTAATTTTGTGGGTTACACACTGAGTTTACGTAAACTCACATCTGTTGTCTATTCTGGTCAGGTAATCCACAGGCCTAGGCGGATCGGTGCGGCGGAGACTTAGCAGTGACCACGCGACCGTAATCTAGTTAAAGTTTTTAATTTATGGTTTAAACATGGTTTTGGTTTCATTTTGAGAGTTGTAATTTTCTAGAACTCTCTGGATTTTTCTTTGGGTTTTATAACTGTTGGATTCGATTTTATATGTTGATAAACTGCATGCTTAAACAAAACGTTTTCCTCTAAAAGTGACAGTTTAAATGCAAACAAAGGTTTTCTAAAACACGACTGCGTTTTGAAATAATAATTGTTGTTTTAAGGCTTCCACTGTTGTAATTTTTGGCAAATCTACTTATTAAATGGTGTTTTCAATTAAAGGTGTGAATGTTCTGACGAGACAACTCCGTTTTTAAAATTCCTACCATGTGACACCTCCGGATTCGACTATAACGTCTAGGCCGAGTTTGGGGTGTTATACTTTCATTGATCTTTTGATTTTTTTTTTTAAATTCTTGTGTTAGGCATTTATTGTAAGTGACATTATTTTGAGTGAGTGATTTGTAACACATTTTAATATTATAAATTTATTTAAATAATAATAATATTATTTTTTTAACTAACAAAAATTAAAACTTATAAGTTAAATAATGATTTAATATTTTAAAAGATGAAATTAAAATATAATTTAAACATTAAAGCCTCTTTTAAGCTAGAAAAATAATTTATTTAAAAGTTATTTAGATTTATAATGGCTAAAATTAAAATAAAATTAATTTTAAAATTCGCTTTAAAATTAGAATTAGAATATAATTTTTTTAAAAGTACAAAAAAGTAATTTTATATGATTAAAATATCATATCTAAAACACTTTATAAATATTTTTTACAACATTTTTAAAATTGATTATAATAGGTTTATAATACGATAAAAAACATATTTAAGTTATTAAATAATATAGTTAAAATTAGTTTTATTTTCAAATAGAATTAAAATAGCTAATTTAAAATACGTTTAAAACAGTTATACCATTAAAATCAAAATTAAAATAAATTAATTAAGACTATTTTAACAATTTTGCAAAAATTAAATTGTTTAAACATGATATAAAATTACTTAAAATTATTTATAATTTTTTATTGTAAAAAGTTTCAATTAAATTGATTAGTACTTTAATAATATCCCCATCCAATACAATCAACAATATTATTACAATATTAATACGAAATATATTATTAAGACGAAACCTACCACATAAAACTAAATAACCCAAAATATACTATTCGAGATTTTGAGATTTATTATTAATTAAAATTTAAGTCAATTAATAATAATATTATTACAATAATAAAAAGATATTTAATTTAGTTGACTTAATTTATACTAACAAAGTTTTAAGTAAATTTAGATTAAATAATCAAAAATATAAAATATTTTATAATATATACTAATTGAGTTTGATTTAATTAACATTATGTTTACTTAATAATATATTATCGTTTGAAAGAATTGTATGAAAAAAATTATAATAAACGAATAAAAAAAAATCTTCTGACAGAGTCAAATTTAGATTTGTCAGACTCATTGAAAGAAATAAATAGCATCAACTCTTTTGAGACTTTTCCAAATATTCAATTGCCGGAGTCAAAGGAAACTAAGAAATTTCCAAATCAGAGAGGCCAGTGACCGTGCTTTCACTGCAAAAGGATCAATCAAAATCAAAGCTTTCCCACTTTTCACACGTTATCTCATTATTCTTTTAGGTCAACTTCTGAGTTCTTTATTTCAGAGTCAAGGCCATTGATTCCCCCGTGGGTTCGCCATTTATTTAGCTCAACCTTGACTACTACATATATCAAAGTTTGTATTTTCTTTTCAAAAAATTGGGGATTTGATTTGACAGAATTTTTTTATGAAATTTGATTAATTACTATCATTTGAATATAATTATAATGATCTCGACATTTATAATATCAAGATGTTGTACCTTTTTTAACACTAAGAAACCTTAGACCTAGAAGAAGAGATTTAAAAATAGTGATAAATGAAAGTGAAAGTTAAGAGTGCTTTCTCTTAATGTCCCAAAGAAATAATTTTGTTTAGGTTTTGTAGGAGGTTGGTGACTTTTGCTGGAAGATAGAGAGACACGAGATCTCTCTTTTAGAGGAGGAATTCGTTTAATTAACGGTGAAATGTTCGAAGGTTATCCCTAGTGATAGCCCGACGTTGTTGTGCTTTATTTGGACGAAAAAGTCATATAACCCATATAGCTTTCATGCTCAACTTAAAAGTTTATGGAAGACAAGGAAGAAGTTTGAGATCCAGGTGGCAGGTCAAAGCTTATTTTTAATCTCTTTTGACAGTGAGGACGACTTGGAGTTGGTGTTGGAGGGGAGACCTTGGTTGTTTAGAAGACAACTCATTATTTTTGATTGGTTGTTGGGCCCTACAGATTAAAAGCAAATTAGGCTTGTCTGTTCACTCTTTTGGTTAAAAATTGGTCTATGCCCGCTAGAATGTGATAAAAAGGACTTTATGCATGCAATTGGCTCGACGTTTGGAGGGGTGATTAGATCGGAAGTAAAAGGGGATTTTTTTTCCGATTAAGGGTCCAGTTAGATGTGCGGAAGCCTCTAAGAAGGGGCATATTCATTTCCGCTGATAGTAAGAAAAAGGTTTGGCTTTCGTTTAAGTATGAAAACTTGCCGACTATAGCACCTTAAACTTAGCCTAGACGTCCAGACCAAGTCCAAAGAGTTACATCAATAATATTAAAAATACCACATTTATAATGTCGAAACTATTTTTTGAAGAAAACAGGGATCGAATTTGGTTTTGAAAATGAAAACGAACATGGGAGTCGCCACCAATCTTTTTTGTTTAGGTGTGATTGGATCACCTAGAAATTTGGTCATTATAATAAAATATGTCGATTTACTAAAACAACGATTTTGGTCTACGAAATTTGAGAAAACGGATTCGGGAATGGGTTACGTGCGAGAAAAGGATGAGCACCCTCGTCACGCCCAAAATTGGTACCAAGTTGGTTAATTAATGTCTTAATGTCGAAAATTGAAAAGATTTTAAAATAAATTTTGAAATACGATCCTTTATTATGAATGTTTGTATAAGTCGAAATGCATATTAAGATTCTCTTGTTCCTAAGAAATAAAGTGCCATGTCCAACACATTAGGATACGACATTTCAAACCCTCAGTATCAAAATCATCCCATGATTTTCGGGACTCATGCATTAAAATTTTAAAAGGATATTCGGCTATTCGGTCAATCGATAAATTGAAACCCAACACGTTAGGGCACGATTTCCTCGAATGTCCAAACGCGAAATATTGCCTTTTTTTTAAGAAAATGTGGACGGAATTTTAAAAGGATATTTGGTTATTTGGATAAACAAGAAATCGAAACTCGACACATTAGGGCACGATTTCCTGAATTTCCAAACATCAATCATCGCTTTTATTTTAAAGTTAAAAAAATGCGGACGAAATTTAAAAGGGAAATCTGATTATTTAAACAAACGAAAGATCGACACCCAACATATTAGGGTACGATCCCTCGAATTTCTAAACATCAAACATCGCCTTTGTTTCAAGGTTTAGAAAACGCGGACGAAATTTTAAAGGGAAATTTAATTATTTAAACAAACGAAAGATCGAAACCCAACACATTAGGGTACGATCCCTCGAATTTCTAAACATCAAACATCGCCTTTGTTTCAAGGTTTAGAAAACGCAAACGAAATTTTAAAGGGAAATTTGATTATTTAAACAAACGGAAGATCGAAACCCAACACATTAGGGCACGATCCCTCGAATTTCTAAACATCAAATATCACCTTTGTCTTATAGAGTCGACTCAAAATATATTAATTCGACTTGAAATAAAGTGGAATCATTGATTTTTGGGTTAATAGGTTGGAAACTTCAATGCAGCTATTGCGAATGAAAGGCGAAATCGTAAACATGAGACAATATACATGGATAGCAAATTCTATTAATGAATGAAAATAGCATAAAAATAAATAAACAAATAAAAAGTTTAACATGTACAAAGTAATATTAAACTCACATCCAAACATTAACGACCAAAATAGTGAAAACTAAAAATATAACTAAAGAAACAGATCAAAATAAATAAATAAAAAATCCTAAACGAGTTTTCAAACTTAGATAAATAAAATTAAGATAGCAACACCAAATACCAATAAAAAATATGATATGATGATCTATAGAATAATAATAAAAAACAACAAAACACACATAATATACAAAACAATATGGACAAGACTACAAACATATAAATAATTATTAAAATAAAGACTATGAAAGAGGAAATTTGAGTCAAATAATGTGCAAAAACCTTTTAAAAATGATACATCCATTTAAAGTTGACAATGTACATGCACATAAAAATAGTATATAAGTATGTGAGATTTTAAGCCAAAACAATATATAACAAAATATGTTCTAAAAAATGACTTATATACATAAGAATAAAAATATATATATAGAGATAGATTTAACAGAATTTATAAAATAAATTAATATGGGATTAATAATATTCATAAAATATAACTAACTTTTACATAAACTTATATATATGTATTAATATAAGGGTAATTTAAATTAAAGATTATACAAAAATTTAAAATTATATGATATAAGAGAGAATTTAAAAATTATAATTTTATAAATTAAGAAATAAAGGAAACAAAGTGAATTCATTAAAGTAACTTAAAATGTATATATAAAAATAATTTAAAGGAAGAATGCTAAATGAGCTTTACAAAATGAATCATATAAATTTAAAAAAAAAATTAATGAAGCTTAAAGGAGTAATTAATAAATAAAACAAGCTATTAAAATTAGGACTAAAGCATAATGCGCGCGAATGCGCAGGGATCGAAACCGGAAATATTCCAGCTCCTAAAACGCAGCGTTGAGACGCGGACTAAATTGCACTTATGTGCAAATTTCAGGGATAAATTTAAAAATAAAGGAAATACGAATGAGGCCTAATTGAATGTTAGCGCGAAAGGGAAAGGGCCAACGCGCAAATATCCTCTCTCCGCAAAAACACGCGGATCCTGAGGGCCATCGGGTCTGGTCGAAACGGGTATAGCTTATGCGACGTCGTTTTGAGGCCACTGGAATAGGCCCCAAATGACGTCGTTTCTTCACATATAAAAGCCCTTTTTTCTATCAGTTACTCCCTTTTTCATTGCTGCAAAACCCTAGCCTCCTTCCCCATTTTGTCGAGCTTCACCGGACCAAACCCTAGTCACCATTTGACCACCGCAAACGGCGATTGATGGAGGGTGATCCACTCACTCTTTAACCCCGTTTAGATCCAAATTCAAGGATCTAACACTTTCCTCCATGAAAAATCAAAAAGAAAGTCCCCACCTTCGTTGGATTCGATTCTAACAGAGAAAAACTCCGACGATACCAATGGTTCAAGGCTCGAGTAAATGACTTTCTTTCATCCTTTCCCTCTTATTTTCTTTAGTAAATGATTCCTAAAAACCAAAACAAGAGAATACTTGCCAGAAAGAGTTGCGAAATATTAAATCGAATTAAGAAAAATCACCTCTTTGAATTTTTTGATTAATATTCTGTAAAAGGTTTCTCTTTTTTCTATTAATCGTCTGTAAAAAAAATACAATCTGGTCTCTTGGGGCCTTATAGCCGAAATACAATTCATTTTTTTTTTGTTTAGGTCTCTGCTTCTACTGTTTGCTTTTGCGTGCTGCATAGTCTCTGTTCCTTTCTTGGGTATGTTTGCAGGTCGGGGAAGGTCAACGAATGGAGGCTTACGTTTTGGTGCAACGAGACAAGGGTAGAGCTGGTCCTCAAGCGCCGAGTGCGCTGCTGAAGCACGTGAGCAGTAGAGGGGAGGGACGATGCTAGGGCTACCTAGGGTTTTAGCTAGCTGAAACCTGGTTTGGGCATTGGGCCTATCAGGCCAATTGGGTTAGGGGTTTGTTTGTGAAATGGGAAGGATTTAGGCTTGTATTTGGGTTTTCCGGGTTTGGGTTTTAATTTGGGCCCTTTTAATATGTAAATAGACTGCTAATAAATCTTTAGACCTTTTACTTATTTTGTTTTTATTGGTTTGGGCTCGGGCCGGGCAAAATGGGCTTGTTACAGCTGTCCTTCTTTCCTCATTGTCGTGCAACAGGAATTGAGCAAAGACTTTAAGAAGGCCAATTTTGCCTGGACCTGCTGAGTCTTAACTTCTCTTGGCGCTTCTTTTCTTCGAGTAGCTTCAATATACTCTACTGCGACTTCAATGGAATGAGATTCTTTATCTTCAGTCTGCTCCACTGCAACTTCAGGGAGATAAAACTTGTAATTTCAACCTGCTCCACTGTAACTTTAGGGAAATAAGGTTTGTTTTGATCTGCTCTACCCACTGCAACTTCAGGGGCTAAGGTTTGTGGCTTCGATCTGCTCCACTGCAACTTCAAGGAGATAAGATTCACCATGGTAAGTTTGATCCGATCTACTACAACTTCAGAGGTATAGGATTTATAGCTTTAATCTGCTCTACAGCAACTTCAGAGAGAAAAGATTTGCTATTTCAATCTGTTCCACTGTAATTTCAGGGAGATAAGACTCGTAACTTCAACCTACTCCACTGCAACTTCAAAGGGCTAAGGTTTGTGATTTGCAACTTCAATCTACCCCACTGTAACTTCAGGGAGATAAGCTTCAGTATCTTCAGTTTGCTCCACTGCAAACTTCAGGGAGATAAGACTTGTAACTTCAACTTGCCCCACTGCAACTTCAGGGGAATAAGGTTTGTGGCTTTCCTCTGCTCTACTACAACTTTAGAGAGATAAGATTTGGTAATTTTAGTCTACTCCGCTGCAACTTCTAGGAAATAAGACTTGTATCTTCAGTCTATTCCACTGCAACTTTAGAAAGATGAGACTTGGTAATTTTAACCTGCTCCACTACATCTTCAAGGAGATGAGGTTTGCGACTTCAATCTGCTCCACTGCAACTTCAGGGAGATAAGATTTGTCATGATAACTTGATCCGACCTTACTGCAACTTTAGAGGTGTAGGATTTTGATTTCTCTAGTCTGTTATGCCATTCTTTGGAGAACATGACCTGTTAAATCTATTTTATGGGCCTATTTATGCTAAATGATTAGGATGTCATGATCATAATGAATCAAATGCTCCTAACTAGATGTGCATGAATGACATTTGCATGAATGCAAAAATGTCATTTTTTATGCTTAATTTGATATTCTCATTGTTCATCGAGGTTTTATCACTGCCGTATTACTCTGTTTTTTTTACTGGTATCTCTGGCAGAAAATCTGAAAAATAATCACGACCTAGGCTTTTTCCCCAATGTTTTTAACCCTTAAATTTGGGTAGTTCAAACTAATTAGTCCCGTTTCAGGTCCTTGTATCATTTAAAAGTATTTCAGAGCAATATGCAAAACTCCTTTTTTAAATATCATTAGTCCATTAATCATTTCAATGAAAAATGCTTTAAAAAGATTATCACAATAGACAAGATGAAATTTTATTGAGAGCAAAGCTCAAAATGAATAAAGTAATCAATATAGGAAATTTTGTTAAGATACAAAAATGAACGAAAAATAGGTGCCCATATATCGTAACATGAGCTTCTCTGCACCAAACTTTTTGAGGACCCTTTGACCCTGATATGTGTTTAGAAGACCTAAAGTACATTGTTGATGCCCCAAGATGTAGTATTCCTCATTATTAGTTCAGAGAAAATAAGACTACCACATGCCCCATCTCCGATCAACTTTTGAATTGGCCATTCTTGGGTTTTCAACTCAAAACCCCTTTGGTCTCAGAGCACCATTTTACGGGTTTTCGCCTTGGCCTCTCCTTTTTTTTAGGTAAAGTACCTCTTGACTGAATCTGAATTTACGAGATTAGGCAGGCTTTTGTCATCCATCTCGGTTAAAATCAGAGCTCTTCTAGAGAAAACTTTCTTCACCACATATGGTCCTTCCTAATTTGGCATCCATTTTCCTCTAAAGTCCTTTTGTATGGGGAGGATTTTTTTCAAAACAAGGTCTCCTTCATGGAATTCTCTAGGGCGAACTTTTTTGTTATAAGCCCGCATCATTCGCTTTTGGTACATTTGACCATGACGAATAGCCTTCAGCTTCTTTTCTTCAATTAAGTTCAGCTGATCATATTGAGACTGGACCCATTCTGCTTCATCTAACTTTAGTTCTAACAGGACTCGTGAGAGGGAATCTCGACCTCAATAGGCAGAATTGCCTCCATTCTATAAACCAAAGAGAAAGGCGTTGCCCTGGTAGAGGTTCTAACTGACGTTCGGTAGGCGTAAAGGGCGAATGGTAATTACTCGTGTCAATCTTTGTAAGTCTCAGTCATTTTCCCCATAATCTTATTTATGTTCTTATTGGCTGCTTCCACTGCACCATTCATTTTTGGGCGATACGGTGACGAGTTATGGTGTTTGATCTTGAATTGGCTACAGACCTCCGCTATCGTGCTGTTGTTCAAGTTCAGTGCATTGTCTGATATAATTCTCTCAGGCATCCCATATCAATATATGATTTTTTTTTTTAAGAACTTGCTGACTACCAACTTTGTGACGTTGGCATAAGAAGTGGCCTTTACCCACTTTGTGAAGTAATCGATGACCACAAAGATAAATCGATGTCCGTTAAATGCCTTTGGCGAGATCGGCCCTATGACATCCATGCCCCACATGGAGAAAGGCCATGGAGAAGTCATGACATGAAGAGGTGAATGAGGTACATAAATCTTTTCTTCATAAATTTGGCACTTATGGCACTTTTTGGCATAGTTGATGCAATCCCCTTCCATAGTAGACCAATAATATTCGAATCTCATGATCTGTCTGGCCATTGTGAAACCATTAGCGTGCGTTCCGCAGACACCCTCATGGACCTCTTCCAAGATTTGCTTAGCCTCAATAGCGTCTACACATCTTAAGAGTACCTGATCTTTTCTTCTTTTATATAGGATCTCTCCATCCAAGACATAGTCACTAGCCAGTCTTCTCAATGTCCTTTTATCATTCTCAGTCGCTTGGTCTGGATATTCATGATTCCTCACATATCGCAATATATCCTAATACCAAGGGTGATCATCTTTTTCTTCTTTTTTGTCGATGTTGTAGCAATGAGCCGGTGCCTCATAAATACTTATTTGGATAGGCTTCATATCCTCTTGCTTGTTCACTTTTATCATAGAAGCTAATGTAGCCAAGGCATCAGCTATTTGGTTGTCATATCGTGGGAGGTAACAAAAAGTGATATCGTCAAACTCCTCGATTAACTCTAGAACCAACCTTTGGTAATTGATCAACTTGGGGTCTCTTATCTCCCATTCACCTTTGAGCTGATAGATCACTAATGCAGAGTCCCCATATACTTCCAACACCTTGATTTTGCGTTCAATGGCCGCACGGATACCCATGATGCACGCTTCGTACTGTGCCATGTTATTTGTGCAATTAAAATCCAATTTACTAGTAAAAGGATAATGATCTCCATTCGGGGATACCAGAACTGCCTCGATTTTGTTACCCACAGCATTTGAGGCTCCGTCAAAATTCAGTCTCCAAGGATGATCTTCTTGAGAGTCTTCTTCAGTGTTTGCAACATACATTAGATCTTTATTTGGGATATCAAAGCTCAAAGGCTCATAATCTTCTAGAGCCTTACTAGCTAAAAAATCTACTATTACACACCTTTTTATAGCCTTCTGGTTCACGTAGACTATGTCAAATTCAGAAAGTAAAATTTGCCAATGAGCCATTTTTCCGTTCAAAGCATTTGACTCCATCATGTACTTCAGAGGGTCTAGTTTTGAGATGAGCCAAGTCGTGTGGTATAGAATGTATTATCTCAGTCTTCGGGTTGTCCAAATCAAAGCACAACACAATTTTTTGATCGACGAATATCTTGTCTTACATTCAGTAAATTTCTTACTGAGATAGTATACCGCTTTTTCTTTTTTTCCTGACTCATCATGTTGGCCTAACACACATCCCATGAAGTTTTCGAACACTGCCAAATACAATATCAGTGGCCTATCTGGGCAATGTGGCATCAGCACTGGGGCATTAGAAAGGTAATGCTTGACCTTATCAAAAGTTTACTGGCACTCTTCATCCCAAACACCTGGGTTGTGTTTCCTAAGGAGACGGAATATTGGGTCACATTTCTCCGTTAGCTGTGAAATGAACCGAGCGATGTAGTTCAGTCTTCCTAGGAAACCTTAAACTTCTTTTTGAGTGCATGGCGGAGGTAATTCTTGTATGGCCTTGACCTTATCTGGGTCAATCTCAATCCTCTTTTCACTGACTACGAATCTTAACAGCTTTCCTAACCTGGCGCCGAAGGTACATTTTGTGGGATTGAGCTTTAGCTGGAACTTTCTCAACCTTAAGAACATTTTTCTCAAGACTTGTACGTGCTATTTTTCTAATCTGGATTTCTCAATCATATCGTCAACGTAAACTTTGATTTCCATGTGCATCATATCATGGAACAGGGTTACCATGGCTCTCTGATATGTTGCTCCTGCATTTTTCAGTTCGAATGACATCACCTTATAACAAAACGTTCCCCGCATGGTCACGAATGTAGTCTTTTCCATATCTTTAGGATGCATCTTTATCTAGTTGTATCCCGAAAAGCCATCCATGAAGGAGAAAAATGAGTAACTTGCCATATTATCCACTAACGTATCAATGTGGGGCAACGGGAAATTATCTTTGGGGCTGGCTTTGTTCAAACCTCGATAGTCCATACACATTCGTACCTTCCCATCTTTTTTAGGAACGAGGACTATATTGGCTACCCATTCTGAGTACTTAACCACTTGTAAGAAGCCGGCATCGAATTGCTTCTTGACCTCTTCTTTTATTTTCAACAGAACGTCCGGTCTCATCTTTCTGAGTTTCTGTTGAACTAGCCTGCACTCTTCCTTTATGGGGAGTCACCCGGGCATGTCTTGATATAACCATGCGAAGACATCCTTGAATTCTTGTAGTAGCTCAATGAGGTTGCGCTTTGTCTCTGCGGCGATATAGGCTCCAATCTTCACCTCTTTTCCCTCTCCTAAACTTACGATTTCCACTGACTCCTTGTGAGGTAGGATTTGTTTCTCTTCTTGTTCTACTATCCTTAAAAAATCAGGAGATAGATTACAGTTTCGGTCATCTTTAAAGTCCTGAGAATCCTCCATACACATATCTTGCTCAAAAGGAGACTCTGAGTCAGTAGCAGCATTACTCATATCATTGATATCTAGAGACCTATTATAAGGATAAAGAAAAAAATTCAAAGAACAAAAGAATCTAAGAATATTTATCGATGGTATGATTATGAATAAAATGGAAAGAATAAAAGAATATTTGCTCAAGATGATACGCGAAGATGCATTTTCATTGAAATAGCGATATTGGACAAGAGCCTATTTCACAAAAGGATTCTTATTGCCCCTAGGATTAGAGCAATAATCTTGTTTTGGACATTACTCTGAATTAATTTTAAAAGTTAAAGGGATCTCCTCCGCGGTCCAATTGCTCAAAACGCTTCCAGGTACGTATGGGCAAATGCCTAATTGATCATCTTCTCTTGTTTCTTCCTTAGATATGACGTTAATGCTCAAATTTTCCAACATTTCTTCGGCGAACCCCTTCCTTGTCGATTTTCCTTCAGAGTAAATAGTCTCTCTCGACACGAATGTTCTATATATATGAGGAAAGGTCATTGGCTCTCATTTGACCTCTTCCCCACTTAAACGCACTCTTCTCCTTTCTTGTTTCTTCTCTTGCTCCTTTTTCTTTTACTTCGCATCTGGCTTGAATCCTAAGCCAAAGAGGTCTCATTTGTCCATGAGCATAGGTGTCTCGATCCTCCCTTGTAGGCTTCTTCCAAGTCCCCTCCCGGACAAAACTCCTTTTCCCAATTGTCAGTTGTAGGCCCATCCTTATAGTTTTGGAGATTTTAGGCACCAAGCTTGTTCCCTTCGACAATGAAGGTTGCATTCACAAATTCTAACGACCGAAAGGAACATTCTATTGCTTCATCATCTGTCTCTACGTATGGCGCCTCGTTGGTAATAGAGGCAATTATATCTTTTTTTGCGTTTATGGTCACCAATCGGCCTTCCGTTATAAACTTGAGCTTTTGATGTAATGATGACGGCACCGCCCCCACTGAGTGAATCCATGGCCTTCCCAATAAGCAATTGTAAAAGGGTTTAATGTCCATCACCAAGAAATCTACCTTGTATGCGCTTGGACCGATTAAAAGGGGTATTTCAATCCTCCCCATTACTTTTCTTTTGGTTTCGTCAAACGCCCTCACTACATTTTGGCATGTCCTTATGTGGGAACTATCCACTGGCAACCTATTCAATGTGGATAGGGGTAGGACATTTAGTGCCGATCCATTATCGATTAATACCCCTGGTAATGTGTACCCTTTGCAACGGGTGGTAATGTGCAGGGCCTTTGTGGATCCTATACCTCTCGGTGGTATTTCATCATTATTAAAGAAAATAAAATTGTCGGTGCTGATGTTGTTGACCAGACGATCAAGCTTGTTGACAGAGATGTCATCCGCGACATAGGTTTCGTTTAGTACTTCCATTAATGCGCTCCGATGTGTCTCCGAGCTCAAAAGTAAGGCTAGCACTGAGATACGATTCGGCTGTTTATGTAGCTATTCTATAACACTGTATTTGCTGTGCTTTAAGAATTTCAAGAATTCTCTAGCCTCTTTTTCAGTCACTGGCTCGTTAATTGGTGATTCGGTCCTGACTGTCTTATCTTTCCTTTGCTCGACTGTCGGGGCCTTTTCTTTAACAATTTCAGTTCTTGTACTCGCAGGATCATAACGTCTCTTACTGCGTGTATAGAAACCTACATCTTAGCTGCCCCCTAAAGCATTAGCTGGATTTTCCTCCCCCGGGATTGTTACGTTGCGGTCATAGTTCTAGGGATCCTTTTTGCTATCCTTATAGGAAAAGGATACGAGTTTCTGAATTATGACTCTCGACGCCATTTTTATTCCTGCTTCTTCCTTGCTCATTGGTCGCGAAATGATCACTGCAGGGTGATTAACTCTTCGGATCCCTTCTGCTGTTCCCTCTTTTGAGGCGTAAACCTCTCAGTCTTCTGATCTTTTAATTTCTTCATAAAATTCCATCTCCTTATTGTCCATCAGATTTTGTACTATGGACCTGAATTCATTGTACTTTTAGATGTCATGGCTCTCATTGGCATGAAACGCACAATATCTTTTCGCTTCTCCGGGCCTTTCCCCTGAATGTTGTGTGATCAAACCTCCATCGATCATTTGTTTCCAAACCCAACTTAAAGGGGTCTTTACTTCTGCCACATCAGCCTTGATTATTTTGTTCCCACTCTTGACTATCGCGTTTACCCTTTTATTAGCATGATCGGGCAATGGGTTTCCTGCTACGTTGGGTCCTGATGGGTTGTCGAATTCTATGATACCCATGTTGATAAATCTTTCTACCAACTTTTTAAATACATTGCAGTTATCAATCGAATGCCCCGCTATCCCTGCATGGTACTCACATTGGGTATTAGAGTCATACCATTTTGGGAACGGAGGTTGCATAGGCTTCAAGTAGAAGGGTGACACTACATGGGCTTCGAATAAGTTCTGATATAACTCCTTATATGACATTGGGATAGTTGTAAACTAGACTTTTTTTGTGTTAGGCCTTGGGTTAGAATCTTGTCTTGTGGAGCCCTGATGGCTAGTAGTCACTGCCCTCGGTTGGCTCACGGTGACTGGCTTGGAATAACTCTTATTATATACGCTCGTGTTGTTCACCTCATTTTCTTTCCTTCTTGGGGCTGATTTCTTGAAACTTCCCCCTGCTTCAATCTTCCCGCACCTTCTCGCATTTTCTATCATTTCTCTAGACATTACTATGTCTGAGAAGCTCTTAGTAGCGCTTCCCAGCATGTGGTTGATGAATGGAGCCTTCAGAGTATTGATAAAAAGCATAGTCGTTTCTTTCTCCAGAAGAGGTGGTTGGACTTACGTCGCCACCTCTCTCCATCTTTGGCATACTGCCTGAAGCTCTCATTTTATTTCTTCTTCATGTTTTGTAACGTGATTCGGTCGGGGGCTATGTCTGTCACGTGGTCGTATTGTTTCATAAAAGCTTGTGCTAAGTCTTTCCATGAATGGATTTTAGCGCGGCTTAGTTGGTTGTACCATTTGGCCGCAGACCTGACCAAACTGCCTTGAAAGTAGTGGATCAACAGTTGATCATTGTAGACGTACCCTGCCATCCTTCGACAGAACATGGTGATGTGAGCTTCTGGACAGCTAGTTCTATTGTATTTTTCAAAATCTAGGGTTATGAACTTATGAGGGAGTACTAATTCTGGGACCAAACTTAGGTCTTTGGCTTCTATTCCGTAATGGTAATCAGTGTTCTCCATTACTCTAAGTTTTTCTTCCAGTCATTGGTATCGATCGTCCAGTTGTTTTGGCGGTTCTACTCTTATTTTCTCCACCTCTACCACATTATCGAGATCAGGAACAAGGGGATTGATTGGGTTATCCCCAGGATTGGAACCCGAGCCTGTTTGATAGTTCATCGGTGTCGAAGTATCGATTTGATGTTATTGAGGCCTGATAGTAATGGGTACCCTTCGTGGGTACACCTCTGGTGGTGTATGGACATTGATTGGAGTAAAGCCTGGGGGTAGATAGGATCCTTGTTTTCGTTCGCAGTACTCTTTCCTTTTTCACGTTCTTTGACTAGCAACTGCGCCAATTGGCTCATCATATTAATTTGGGACTCTTGCATTTGTTCCCTCATATCTTGTTGTATTTTAGCTAATTGCTCTTGCATCTGCTCTTGCATCTGTGCTCGCAATTGCTCTTGCATATCCCTTTGTATTTGTTCTAGTATTTCTAATCTCTGATCCATCGTTTTAGTTTTGTAACGGGTATTGTAGCGGTATTCGGTTGATTGAATCTTGTTGGTTTCCAGGTTAACTGAAATAATTTGGTTTAATTAGGGTCTTTTCGTGAAATTTAATGCTTATGATGAAATGTAATGCAAATGAATGCAAATGAATGAATGAAAAAAGAGGCATTGATTGATTCAATTTCATTAGAACAACTTTACTTGAAGAAAATTTTCTTTACATAGAGCGGATGATTACATATACGACTTTGCCCTAATACCCAAAGCCTTAACGTTCCTAAGAAGTCAGGCTAAGTTTCGGCCTCGTTCTGATTCTAACTCGTACTTTAAGCTTAATACATCAGCCTGAACTATCAAGGTTTGCAAATGGTCGGCCACTTCTCGAACTTGAGCCACAGCTTCGCCCATGACATAATCTCTATCTCTGATCTGATCTTGAGAGCGGTGAAGTTGTTCTTTGCAATATTCATTGTTTGCCTCAAGAAATTCCACTCGACTTTTGCTATCTTGTAGTGTCATCTCGATTTCTTCTATTTTCCTCTTCAACTTTTCGATCTTGCTTAAACTGGTCTTCAACTCAATTACGGAGTTATGACTACGATGTCGATGTAGTGATTTTTCCAATTTGGCCACTTGAGCTTGTAACCTCTCATTTTGGCTTTGGCTTTTTAGTAGACTATTTTTCAGAGCGTCTTCCCGCACTCAGACATCTTGAAACTTTTTCTCCTAATGATTGGCTCTAGTTTTTCTTTTTCAATTTCTTAATGCTACTGCTCCAATGTTTTACCCAACCCGACAGTTCTTATCGACATACGCAGCTTCTTATAATCAGTCTTCAGACTATCCAAGTCCTCTTCAGATTTGTTCTTCCCTTTCCTTAGCTTCTCAGCCTCTAGCTTATGGATGTCGACATCTAATTCTAGTCGTATCTTTTCCTCCTCTAATTGTTCTATCTTCTTTCCTAATTCCAAGCTTCTTTTCTCAAAATCTTGCTTGATGATTTCTAACTCGGACGGAACTACTTGTAGATGCTCCTATATCGGCCGAGCGTTATCTTGACTTGGTATTGGGATGTTGTCGTTGATTCTTTTGCCCCACTACCGGTCGTACTTGGGGATCGTCATTGGACCTGCAGTGAATTCCTTCATCCTACGTGTTTGTTTCCAAGCACTCGATATCTCACGGATTCTCTTCTTATAATTAACGCCCTTGTATGAGAACTCGCCCTGAGCCAACCCTTGCACTGCTGGCACGAACTGCCTTGATCGATACTATCTCAACATAAGTAGTGGAGCATATCTAACGGCACCCCATATCCTAAGTAGAGGGACCCAGTCAAATTCACCACACCGATACAAGATCTTATCGGGGATCATCCATGGAGCCTTCCATTTAACATCTTCAGCTTGTAGGCTATGGAAAATTGCTACCCATTTTTCCTCGGAAAGGTCATCCCGCCTAGGTGTAGCCACTAATTCCTTCAATGGAGAGTAGTTCTTGGAAAAAACTTGATATGCGACCTTTTCTACCTTCCAAAAGTGGCTGTAGAACCACGATAACAGAAGTTGCGCACATCCTATAAATCTGCCTTCACCCACTCTCCGGCAAGCATTCAATGATCTAAATGTTTAGGCCAAGATTGCATGGACAAGCGTGACCCCTCTATCAAGTTGAATAAACAGGTCTGAGACTGCTTCATCCACGTGTCTTAAAGCCTTGGGAAAGACGACCAAACCGTAGATGCTTAAAGCAAAAATATCAACCCTCTTTTTCATATCTGGATGTGCCAAAATTAAATCTCTTAGGTTCTTCCAAGGAATACAACTTTTGTCTCCCTTTTGCTTAATCCGGGCTGCGACCCATTGCTCGCTCATCCCCGTGATATTCATCAGTCTCTTTACAAAGGGCGGGATGTTAGCAGCTCTGGAATAGATCTTGTCAACTTTAACCCTTGAGCAGCATAGTAAAGCCATATACTCTTCCACGGTAGGTACCAAATCAACTCTCCCAAAAGTGAAACAATTGTAGGCGGGGTTCCAAAATTGGACAAGAGCTCGGAATAAGCATTTGTCTACCTTTACCTCGAGTAAATAGGGCAAGTCTCCGTAATTAAGATAAAATAACTGCTTGATCTCGTTGTTCCAACAATTCCATATCTCTTTTAATTCTTGCAAGTCATTCTGAGTCCCACTAACGCGAGTAAAATCCCATTATTTCGACTTGTACCCCTCAGTCAAACTATCACCCTTACTGCGTCATCTCGGACCATTTTCGGACAGCTACATTGTCCTCCACTCTATCAAGAAAACTTTTTTCCATGCTAAACTGTTCTATTTAGTAACCGAACGTGAACCAACACCTTTTTATAATGTAATGCCATGCAATAACAGCAAAATACAACAAGTCAATATACAAATAATAGTATTCAAAGTAAACAAAAAATAATCAAGCACCAATTCGGGTAACCGCTAAGGTTTGTCATGGCTCTATCTAGGATGGGCTCCTATGGGTCACTATATGCGGCTTAGTTCTAAAGTAAAGGTACCTGAACCAACAGATTCCTCGACCCTCACCCATTATAGGCTCATATAGACCGAGTTCAGTTTAGGGGAATACATTTCCCTATGGCTATGCGGAGATGAAAATCTCTCGAAGACATAGGTACGGATGTATCCCGAAAGTGATCCACCATCCTACACGGAGGTGAAAACCTCACGAAGGACTGGTTTCCCACTCCCACTTAAAGGGGTAGACCAAGCGGTCATGCAATGCGATATGAAAAAACACTTAAAGATAGAACCCATAAAGTACATATTTAAAGCCAAAATCACAAAAATATGACGAACGAAATGCAATGAAAGGATCATATTTGAAAACGAGTTTTTCAATTTTCAACTAAAAGACAGAAATTAATCAATTTTGGCTTGACTCTCTGAAATCCCCAGTGGAGTCGCCAAGCTATCGAAACCATTTTTCGAAAAAAAGGGGATCGACTTGGTTTTGAAAATGAAAGCAAACATGGGAGTCGCCGTCAATCTTTTTTGTTTAGGTATGATCGGATCACCTAGAAATTTGGTCATTTTAATAAAATATGTTGATTTACTAAAACAACGATTTTGGTCTAAGAAATTTGAGAAAACGGATTCAGGAGTCGGTTACGTGCGAGAAAAGGATGAGCACCCTCGTCACGCCTAAAATTGGTACCAAGTTGGTTAATTAATGTCTTAATGTCGAAAATTGAAAAGATTTTAAAATAAATTTTGAAATACGATCTTTTATTATGAATGTTTGGATAAGTCGAAATGGATATTAAGATTCTTTTGTTCCTAAGATATAAAGTGTCATGTCCAACACATTAGGATACGACATTTTAAACTCTCGGTACCAAGATCATCTCATGATTTTCGGGACTCATGCATTAAAATTTTAAAAGGATATTCAGCTATTCGGTCAATCGATAAATTGAAACCCAACACATTAGGGCACGATTTCCTCGAATGTCCAAACGCAAAATATTGCCCTTTTTTTTTGAAGAAAATGTGGACGGAATTTTAAAAGGATATTTGGTTATTTGGATAAACAAGAAATCGAAACCCGACACATTAGAGCATGATTTCTCGAATTCCCAAACATCATTCATCGCTTTTATTTTAAAGTTAAAAAAACGCAGAAGAAATTTAAAAGGGAAATCTGATTATTTAGACAAACGAAAGATCGACACCCAACACATTAGGGTACGATCCCTCGAATTTCTAAACATCAAACATCGCCTTTGTTTCAAGGTTTAGAAAACGCGGACGAAATTTTAAAGGGAAATTTGATTATTTAAACAAACGAAAGATCGAAACCCAACACATTAGGGTACGATCCCTCGAATTTCTAAACATCAAACATCACCTTTGTTTCAAGGTTTAGAAAACGCGGACAGAATTTTAAAGGGAAATTTGATTATTTAAACAAACGGAAGATCGAAACCCAACACATTAGGGCACGATCCCTCGAATTTCTAAACATCAAATATCGCCTTTGTCTTATAGAGTCGACTCAAAATATATTAATTCGACTTGAAATAAAGTGGAATCATTGTTTTTTGGGTTAATAGGTTGGAAACTTCAATGCGGCAATTGCGAATGAAATGCGAAGTCGTAAACATGAGACAATATACATGGATAGCAAATTCTATTAATGAATGAAAATAGTATAAAAATAAATAAACAAATAAAAAGTTTAACATGTACAAAGTAATATTAAACTCACATCCAAACATTAACGACCAAAATAGTGAAAACTAAAAATATAACTAAAGAAACAAATCAAAATAAATAAATAAAAAAACCTAAACGAGTTTTCAAACTTAGATAAATAAAATTAAGATAGCAACACCAAATACCAATTGAAAATATGATATGATGATCTATAGAACAATAATAAAAAACAACAAAACACAAATAATATACAAAACAATACAAGACTACAAACATATAAATAATTATTAAAATAAAGACTATGAAAGAGGAAATTTGAGTCAAATAATGTGCAAAAACCTTTTAAAAATGATACATTCATTTAAAGTTGACAATGTACATGCACATAAAAATAGTATATAAGTATGTGAGATTTTAAGCCAAAACAATATTTAACAAAATATGTTCTAAAAAATGACTTATATACATAAGAATAAAAATATATATATAGAGATAGATTTAACAGAATTTATAAAAGAAATTAACATGGGATTAATAATATTCATAAAATATAACTAACTTTTACATGAACTTATATATATGTATAAATATAAGGGTAATTTAAATTAAAGATTATACAAAAATTTAAAATTATATGATATAAGAGAGAATTTAAAAATTATAATTTTATAAATTAAGAAATAAAGGAAACAAAGTGAATTCATTAAAGTAACTTAAAATGTATATATAAAAATAATTTAAAGGACGAATGCTAAATGAGCTTTAGAAAATGAATCATATAAATTAAAAAAAAACTTAATGAAGCTTAAAGGAGTAATTAGTAAATAAAATAAGCTATTAAAATTAGAATAGGGACTAAAGCATAATGCGCGCGAATGCGCAGGGATCGAAACCAGAAATATTCTACCTCCCAAAACGCAGCGTTGAGACGCGGACTAAATTGCACTTATGCGCAAATTTTAGGGATAAATTTAAAAATAAAGAAAATACGAACGAGGCCTAATTGAATGTTAGCGCTAAAGGGAAAGGGCTGACGTGCAAATATCCTCTCTCCGCAGAAACAAGCGGATCCTGGGGGCCATCGGGTTGGGTCGAAACGGGTATGGCTTATGCGACGTCGTTTTGAGGCCACTGGAATAGGCCCCAAACAACGTCGTTTCTTCACATATAAAAGCCCCTTTTTTCTATCAGTTACTCCCTTTTTCATTGCTGCAAAACCATAGCCTCTTTCCCCATTTTGTCGAGCTTCACCTGACCAAACCCTAGCCGCCATTTGACCACTGCGAATGGCGATCGACGAAGGGTGATCCACTCACTCTTTAACCCTGTTTAGATCCATATTCAAGGATCTAACACTTTCCTCTATGAAGAATCAAAAAGAAAGTCCCCACCTTTGTTGGATTCGATTCTAATGGAGAAGAACTCCGACGATGCCAACGGTTCAAGGCTCGGGTAAGTGACTTTCTTTCATCCTTTTCCTCTTATTTTCTTTTGTAAATGATTCCTAAAAACCAAAACAAGATATACTTGCAAGAAAGAGTTGCGAAATATTAAATCGAATTAAGAAAAATCACCTCTTTGAATTTTTTGATTAATATTCTGTAAAAGGTCTCTTTTTTGTATTAATCGTCTGTAAAAAAAAATACAATTTGGTCTCTTGGAGCCTTATAGTCGAAATACAATTCATGTTTTTGATTTTTTATTTAGGTCTCTACTTCTACTGTTTGCTTTTGCGTGCTGCATAGTATCTATTCCTTTATTGGGTATGTTTGCAGGTCGGGGAAGGTCAACGAAGGGAGGATTACGTTTTAGTGTAACGAGACAAGGGCAGAGCTGGTCCTTGAGCGTCGAGTGCACTGCTGAAGCACGTGAGCGGCAGAGGGGAGGCGCGGTGCTAGGGCTTACTAGGGTTTCGGCTAGCTGAAACCTAGTTTGGGCATTAGGCCTATCGAGCCAATTGGGTTAGGGGTTTGTTTGTGAAATGGGAAGGATTTAGGCTTGTATTTGGGTTTTCTGGGTTTGGGTTTTAATTTGGGCCCTTTTAATATGTAAATGGACTGCTAATAAATCTTTGGGCCTTTTACTTATTTTGTTTTTATTGGTTTGGGCTCGGGTCGGGCAAAATGGGCTTGTTACATATAACGTAGTCAAAACGAACCATTCATCACATAATATCCAACACAGCAATTAACTAAATATGTAATCCTTCCAAACTTCACAATATCATAGAATACCAAATTTCCTACTAGTAGTATTTAAAAGAAAGATAAAAGCTTGACCGATTCCACAGCGCCAACCCGTTCAAATCTGAGAACCACGTGAAATCCAATCAATAACAAAGCGAGTTATGAACTTAATGCGTAAAAGAAGTTTGTTCAATTAGAACACATTAATAAAATAATTTTCAAATTCAAAGATCCGGTTTAATAACAGAAGCAATTTTAGTTCAGATTCACGATAGATTAGTTACATTTACAAAGCAATTTCAGTTTCATATACAGAACAGATCATATTGAGATGCAAATATTCCTACCCCCATCTGCTATACACTGTCTTCAGTCATCTCAACACATTGTTAAGGGTGTTCAATGCCCAACCAACTCTACACACCATAGAGTGTCTATCTAAAACGTTTACAAAGACGCATAGATTGAAATGCGACAAAGCGCTAGAATTAGATTTATATGCATGGTGGCTTAGCCACTAATTCAGAGCATATTACTTCCTTCTTCACAATATCCCAACCTATGCAAATGCAGAGTACAAATATTCACAATATGTATTCAGTAATGTATTTGGTAATTCTACATTTTTTCACAAGTAGATAATATAGTTCAATATCAGAATAAGTATTACAACACACATATAGTTATGTTATTCATACGTCAGTCACAGAGTATTAGAGAGTTCTCGTATAATAAAATTCAAATCATTCATACATTGGGGAAGTCAATAACAATGTTGGGCAACAGACATGGCCTCAAAAATATGTTTCGGCCTTATTTGTATGCCACACGGCCTGGACACACGCTCATGTCCTTACCCTTGTGACTCACACGGTCTAGGCACATGCTCATGTCCTTTGTCCATGTGGTTCTAAAGCATAAAAAGTGTGTTACACGGCTTAGACACACGTCTGTGTGACTTACACGGTCCGGGCACATGCCCATGTCTATGGCCGTTTGGTTTTAAGTCACAAACAGAGAGTTACACGACTTAGACACACGTTCATGTCCTTGCCCGTGTGAACCCTGTACTAACATGGCCACACACGGCCTGGATACACGCTTGTGTGCCTTGCCTGTGTAGCCTCAAATCGACGAACAGTGAGTTACATGGCCACCCATACTAACTTTTTATTTTGAGGCTTTACACTGACTTTTTGTTTTGGATGTAAAAGGATAGGTCATAGGGTAAAGAAGTGCAATAGGTTCTCAATTGGTGAAAAAGAGAAGACAAATGATGATTTTCCCTATTCGATTGCTTTGAAGACCGAAACAAATCTATTTGGAAATGAAAGCATGATATTTGGTTTCTTCATTAAAAAATTTATGAAACAATATTGTGAAAATTACAATCAGGAACCTACAGCTTCCAATTAAAGTGAAAATTACAATCTAGAGAATTGTGAGAAATTTTATTCCCATTTTCCCAAATTTGAGACAAAGAAGATTGGTGGTGAACATAGGATGTCATCGGTGTGGGGGAAAAATGGAGTCTGTGAACCATGCCTTTAGATAGTGTCCAATATCAATAGAAGTCTAGACCTGTTTAGGATTAATCTGGGTTTTGAATAGGCCAGATTTAGAGCACTTGGATTTGCTTACTTGGGTTTTTTCAAAGAGCTCAGCATCAGAGTCGATGTTTGGATATGCTTTGTGGACACATTTGTCTGAAAGAAATAATTTAATACAAGATAGAAAGTAAAATTCTGGAAAGGACATCTCATATACTATTGCTAGTATTTGAGGGAACTAGATGATACGGAGGTTAGGATGTATACTAGGAGTAGAATAGAGGCCAAATGGAGACCCCCAACTGGATCAATTGTTAAAATCAACTTTGATGGTGCCTTTGAGAAAAAGAACTCTAGATTGTGCTCTGGCATAGTAGCAATAAATGCCCATGGTAAGGTTTTGGTTTCACGAGCAATTATTCACCCGAACGTTGGCTCGCCTTTTGCAACGGAAGCCATTGCATGCTTATGGGCAGTAAAAATAAGTATATAAATGGGGTGGTCAAAGGTAATAGGTGGTCAAAGGTAATAATAGCTACAGCAAAATAGGTTTTTAGCGGCATTTTTTTAGGCCTATAACGGCGCTTATAAGCGCCGCTAAAATTATTTGCGGCGTTTTTATTAGAGCCACAAAAAATGCCACTATAGACAACGTAGCTAGATTTTGCGCCGCTATAGAACATGACCTTTAGTAGTATTTTTATCAAAAAATTCCATTATAGAACATGACCATTAGCGGTACTTTTACTACAAATGCCGCTATAGAACATAACATTTAGCTGTTTTCTTAACAAACGCCACTATAGAACAAGACCTTTAGAGGCACTTTCCTCACAAACGCCGCTATAGAACATGACTTTTAGCTGCGCTTTACCTTCAAACCCCACTATAAAACATGACCTTTAGCGGCGCTTTCACAAAAAAACCACTAAATGTCATGTTCTGTAGCGGCATTTTTCTTGGAAGCGCCGCTAAAAGTCTTGTTCTTTAGCGGCGTTTTTAAAAAATAGCAAATACAAATTTTAATTCATATACAACCCTTCCTGTAACAACCAAAAACAGCAAATACAAATCCAACCGGCAAATACAAAGCCAACCAAAAATAGCAAATCTAAATGATCAAATCCAACGAAAGATATTTGATCTAAATTAATAAATGAAATAACAAAATATTCTTACAATAATGTTAAAAGTTATAATATTAAAGTATTCTTACAATAAGAAAACAAACGTCTAAGATGGCGGTTTCTGCGATTGCTGAAACATCTTCATCATATCCTGAAGCTGTAGCTGGAGTGCATCGTATTTTCTGCTCTGCTTCTCTCGCTGCTGCCTCTGCTTCCCTTGCTGCTGCCTCCGCTTTAAGTTGTAGTTGGAGTTCTTTATTATTTCTTTGAACCTCTGCTTCTCTCGATGCTACCTCCACTTTAAGTTGAGCAATTTGCTCAATTGTGCTCTCTTGCATCTAAGCCATTTGGTCTTTTAATCTCTGAACTTCAGCTTGAGCTTGACTCCCCGACGGCATGTATTGCTGCGAGCTAGATTCAAAATATTGGGTTGGATAACAAACGATCCTTGAAATCGAACCCGACCATACCTTTCAAGACCCAAAACTTTAGTGATTATTCGGTTATCAATGTCATCAAGATTAACAGAGCTATCACTCGAAGCAATCGCTTCATATTCCGCCTTTTTATCCTTTAGTTTTTCCTAATAAATCAATAAAAAAGTTAGAAATGAAATATATAAAATAAACAAATGCAACACAACATTATTTGCAATACAAACTACGAATTAAA
Source organism: Gossypium longicalyx (assembly GCA_025698465.1). Taxonomy (NCBI): domain Eukaryota; kingdom Viridiplantae; phylum Streptophyta; class Magnoliopsida; order Malvales; family Malvaceae; genus Gossypium; species Gossypium longicalyx. The sequence continues at coordinate 44,830,720 of CM046999.1, forward strand.
CCATTATAATTAAACATTATAAATATTTAAAATAATTCAAATTTTATTAAGTAAATATACCATAATTTCTACAGCTTCAGCAGTCATAGGAGATTCATCTTTCTTTCTATATGTAATGTCAAAAAGCTGAAGGCGTCTAACTTTTTGACCGAACAATTGTTCCTACAATATAGTAGTAAAAATATTATTTAATAAAGATTAATTAATATTTGACACAATTAATAAATTCAAAATACCTCGTCTTTAGCTACACAAGCAAAACTTTTTGACCCTGCTGTGTGCATGAATTTTTGTTTTTGCCTACTTGTAATTCCAACGTGCTCACGATTCTACATTATGAAATTATTATTACTTATATAGTAAATACTATAATTATACAAGTCTGGAAGTACGTAATACCTCTCATTTCTTTGAATTCCAAATCTAACTGCATCTTCTCATTAGTACCTCAACATTCCCGGCAGGACATTTCGCAATTTCTCTTCGAGACTTATATTTTTCTTAAAATATTCCTTCTTTAAAGTATTCTTATGGTCTCTCCATTTCTTTCCTAATACCTTCTTGACATAATTATCCGAGACCTCTAAAGCAAATCTCTCCTGCAAAAAACACAAGTTTAGAAAGTAAGTATAAATGAAACTTAAACAAATTATTATAAATTACATTCACGTTATTACCTTAATATTATCGAGAGCTTGATTTTTGTTACTATAAGGCATATGATGTCATGACTCGTAATTGATGGGCAACAAATTGGCATTTTCGTGCAATAATGCCCAATTATCTTACTAAAAGTCGAGCTTCTGATTCAACAGGCTGCCCAAGACTGTTTCTAGCTACTTTGACAAGTTCGACGGAATTTAAGTCGTATAAATTTTTTAGTAGCTTACGTCTTCGAGTTTTGCGTGTCCCACAGCTTTCAGCTGAAAAATGGTATATTATAATATAATAATTTGAAACATAAATCATTAATAAAAGTCAACAGGCATGTAAATTAAAGTTTAACATTACTTTAAATTTCTGCAGGTTTGTCAGCTGTATTCGGAACATTCGAAGATCCAATACCAGTTTGTTGCTCACTATTTGTTTCTTCCGAATTTGGAGGATTTTGAACAATACTTAGATCTCGTAATTTTCTTCTGGGCATTTTATCTGCAATACACATAAAATAGTTGAAATTTTAGTAACTAATTACAGCAATAATAGTACATATAAAATAGTCGAAATATTTAACAAGATCAAGATTTAAAATATAATATTATATATAATTAAAAAATCGTAAAATTTTACTACATCATAATTCGTAAATATCTTCATCCACATCCTGGCGAACCCATTGAAATTGTGTACTAGTACTAGTTATATTTTCATTTAAGTTTTGTTCTGGAAAAGGCAAAGTTTCTGATCTTTCGTCGATGTCATCTCTACTTCCATTGCCCATGTCAAACAAGTCTCTAGGGGTGTTTAAATAATAGTATTTTAAATTTTTTATTTTTAACATATATTTTTCTATGTTTTTACTTTAAATTTTTTTAAATAAAAGTATTATAAATTGTATTTTATTTAATATAAATGAACTAGTTAAATAATAAATAGATAGAAAGCAAAATGGCGTTGTTTTCTGTAAAATAAAATGTTTTTAGTATAAACGCAACTAATGCTAGACCTTTTGCGGCGTTTGTTACATAAATGCCGCTAGTTTTGGACCTTTTGCAGCGTTTTTCTTATAAACGCCGCTAATGCTGGACCTTTTGCGGCGTTTGCTATAGCTCTGACCTTTTGCGGTGTTTTTCGTTTTGTGCCACTAATATATACCTTTTGCGGCGTTTTTTATCTAAACGCCACTAAAAACATCGCTAAAAACTTATTTTGCTGTAGTGAATAGAAAGTGATGCATTAACCATCATTAAGAAATGTTAATAAGATCAAATAGACAGATCAGAGATCGGGGTTCATATCAGAGGCATTCATCAGATTTCACAATAATTTGGATGGATTTGGTTCAAAGGCACAAACAATGTAGCAAATCAACTAGCCCATGTTTTAGCCACTGTGAGTCTAAAAAGAGAGGAACCAACTTACGTGTATGGAAGAGTCTCCTACTTCACCGTGCGGAGAGTTGAGGCGGAGAGAGATGCACCAGACTGAAAGGGGGTGTGCAGGGAATTATGAGGAACAATAACGTCAGATTGGAAATGGGGTTTGGTTCCTTGGAAGTTGAAATCGTTTACTTTTTGAAAAGTGTTGATTTGAAAGCACGGTTTCTACATTAAATGTGGGTGGGCAGGAAAATCTTATCCTTTGTTTTTTTCAAATTTATTTTTTATTGTTTTCATAGTAGGCCTGCAAGTCTATCTGTTAGGTTGTTTTTTGGTTGTACTGTTTTGAGTAATTAGTAAATAAAGCCTAATCTATTTAATTTTTTTTAAAAAAAAAACCCTTAAACCTAAAGCTTTTCAATCAAACCATAATTTTTAATTACTTTATCTAAATATCACAAATTTTACATTTTTATATTATTTCAAATGTGTATTTTTCATATGTTAGTGATTATTCTTATTATAAGTGTGGTTATTGTCATTATATAATTTGATAAAATGAAATGACACCAATTCAAATTTGTACTCCTAGAGTCCCAAGAAACTGAACCCAAAGTGAAGAATTAGGAAAACTTAAATAAGAAATGATGAACTATAAGATGGTTTTGAATGATAATGATTTGGTTTTTCATATGTTTGATCATATTTTATTATTAATTAATATTATAATAAACATATTCTTCACTTAAAAGAAATACACAAACCGTCCATCATTTATTAAAAGGGTCAATTTGCCAACCGTTAATAATTAGGCACTTTAGTTTATAATATTCAATAATGATTAACTTTTATATTTTTTATGATTTAATTTTTATACTTTAATTAATTATTTAAGAATCTAAATTTTCGAACCAAAACTTAATTCATCTATATAATAGCTTCATAAATATCCAATGGAAATGTTTATGAGCTCAGTGTACAAAAACGAGGTTATAATATTTCATTTTCCAAAACCGTTAACTTTTGGTATGAACCACTTATACTGTGTCTAACTAACTAATTAATAATTCTATCAAATCATGATTAACTATATTACTAGATTTGCCTACTTGTAAATGTTAAATATTAATATTTACGAGATTTACTCGTCAAAATTATAATCTCGAAATCATTATTTTCGACACCACTACAAAAACTATTACACTAGCCTTGGAAAAGTGTGCTTATATACTAGGGTTGGGCAGCACCCTAAGGTTTTAACACTAGGATCTGCGACACATAAGGGAAAAGATGTGGAGGGAGAATAAAGTTTAGGATTTTTCAAAAATCCTTAACTGACCAATCCCAGAGAGAGGCCTAATTACACGCCCAAGCAGAAAATAAATTAATTTCAATAATTACAAACTTAATCCAGGAAATTTAACCCACATTGTGGGGCCATATAGATTGATTTTAACTTGAAATTAAAAAGATAAATAAAAACTCTTATAAAAAAATAAGATTTCTTCAAAATAAGTAAAATTTTTTCATGCTCTTTACTAAAAATAAGTCAGTGGCTTAATATTGTCAACTAAATTAGTTTATTACTAATTCATATACTAAAATTTATGTAAAAAATAACACTCCTATTAAACTTAACATAAATATTATATCATCTTTAATAATTTTTTTTGAATTCTCATTATTTTTAATTTTTTTGTTGTTTCCTTTTTTTAATTTAAATTATTTTTAAAAATTAAATATCATATTATCTTTAGTCAATTTAAATTTTTTTCTATTTTTCTTTTCTTTTGTAATTTACACTATTTTTTAAGAATTATATATATATATATATATATATATACACACATTATACTTATGTTTTTAATATCTTCATACTATAAAATTTTAAAATGTGACAAAGAAAGAACTTAAGCCTTATAAAATTTACACGATTTAAATCCATTTCAAATACGTATTTGATATAAAATTTAATTACTATTTCATATAAATATTCAAAATATTAAAAAAATTAACTTTATCTTATAAACAAAACCTCATTAACGTAATCATACGTTGAAATAAAAAAGAAGAGAAAAAGTTTAATAGATAATGTCTCTTAGCGGTATTCGAATCTTTGAACATATATAAAATATTTGTTTGTATTCAAAGTAGTGGCTTTAGGTTTAGGTACAAAATTAATTTTTTTTTCTTATTAAAATTTCAGTTTAAATAAAAAGTAATTTAAATCTAAAATTGATAAAAATGAATTTGAGTTGAATTTAAGTAATAATGTGAGTGTGAAATTAATATTAATATAAATTTTTATAAACTTTAAATTAGTCACTATTAACATCAACAATTTTCAACTTAATTTTTGTAAATTAATTTCACAAGATAAATGCCATTGATTAATAAACCAAACATTGGGGTTTTTTAACTTCTAACTTTATATTCAACTATCTTTATATCAAAATATAACAATCCAAGGAGAAGGTTAAGATGATAGGGAGAAAATCCTAGTTCATATTGCAAGCCATTCTTTCCACATTCCATGTATAGGATCAGTATGAACTTTATTTGGACCTTAAAGCTCAAACTTTTGGGTCCACCACTTATTTATTTACTTAATTCGTTTTTGATAGTTAGAACCAAAATAAAAGTCTTTGATAGTGGATATAATTACATTAAACTATAATTATTTTTGACTCTATATTTATTTTCTTTATTTATAAATGTTTAAACATTCAGGTTTAAACCTTATATTAACTTTGGAATTTTTTCTTATTTTTTATCGATTACCCTTCATATAATATTAATTTAATTATATTTATATAAAAAAAAATATTCGTCTATTTTCCAATTCCTTTAGTGGGGCATGATTTGATAGATAAGATTAAAGTCTTTTGAAGTGGATGATTTGAATGATTCTTGCACTCTCAATATGGGACTGGCTTAATCATTCATTTATTACAAAGAAAATTGTTAGTCAATCCACAATGCCCTCAAGTGGGAAAATTCTTATCTTGGTTAGGAATCAATTACTTTCGCCCCTAAACTATATCACTAGTGTTTTTAGTTTTATTTTATTCATTCAATTATTATTATTATTTATTTAACTATTCAACTTTTCGAAATTAAATATTTTAGTCACTCTCCCATAAATTGTCATTAGACGAGTAACGGAAACTTGATGTAGGCCATTTTGTATTAGTCTAATAACAATTTAACCCTCCAATATTTACATATTTTATCAATTTAATCCTAAATCTAAAAAATTAAGCAAACTTAACCATCAATGTTTACAAAGTTTATCATTTTAATTCTAATTCAAAAAAATATATCAATAAATTAAGCCCTTTAAAAATTAAAAAAAAAAGTAAAAGAAAACTATTTAAAAAAATTCATCTTTAAAACTATTTAAAAAAATTCATCTTTAACATTCCATAATGTACCTCCAAAACCCGTTGAACAAGAAGAGTATTTAACATCATTCATATTGTGCTTATTTTAAACTAATGCCACCTTCGTGAATGTGATAAAAAATTAAGTTGACATAAATCCAACTAACGAAGTGTCATATTTTAACTTAATATCATATTGTTAATTAAATTCCACTAAAAAAATCAACAATCTTTTAAACAATTAGGGATCGACCCGTATGAATAACGAAGTAGTAAAAGTAAAGAGGAACGAATACAAATATTTTATGTCAAAAACTCTAAAAGAGAGAAAAACGACGGGCAAATAAAGTATCGGCTTTTCACTAAATGAGTAAACAAATGATAGTACAATATGAACAAAATAAACCTAAAAGTACTAAACATACATTATCCAAAACCTCAAAAACAAAGCTCAAAATCCTAAAGAACAAACTAATAAACAAAACTCTAAATCTCATAGGGCATTCACAAAAAGGGTATAAATACTTTCCATAATTACCACGAAACTGTCACAAAAACTTATATGCGGCTACATATTGTTGCCCCCAAAGAAAAAACTATTTTTACTGATATGCATATCAAAACAAGGATACAATGACCCCGTTAAATAGGCTTAGATTATTAGAGTTCTAATAATACTAAAATATCCTTGAAATAATTAGAGTCCAATTGGGAAAAACAATCCTACTTGAAGTCTAAAAAACGACTGCCAAATGGGAGAACACATCATGACATTATGACATTGTTTTCGTCTCATCGCGAAGTCCTGAGTCGTGTTGTCCCAACATCGTGATCCTCCTCTTCGCGACGTCGCCATCTATTTCTTTGAAAATATGATGCACACTCCACATAAACTATTACAAAACAATTATTTAAATTTTTTTCTTATATTAAAAATATATAAAGACATAATCTTTGAGTAGGCAAAACAATGAAATGTGAAATTTTTCATGAAATGAAAATTTAAAAATATTTTTTGTTCACCTTTCCAAATATTTTGGTCAAACAACTAAAATTTGAAAAAATCTAATTTAAAAATTAAAAATATGAGTTAAATTGAACCGAAGGAGATAATTTTGTTGAACCCACTCATCTCTCTATTAAAATTGAACTTTTAGATTTGTAGTCTTTTAAAATAAGTCTCAAGTGGACAGTGGCTCACTGGCTTACAAAGGGTCATTGCCCTGCCGGAGGTTATTGTTACGGAGATATGGGCCATATACCTTCAAATTTAGAGAGTAAATAATTTTTAAAAGATTTAAATGTTAAAGCCTATTTCATATTTATTAAAAAAATTTAAATTTGAGCCAAATATTTGTGTTGATTTCCCCAATTAATTTTGGATTTCATTTAAATTTGGGCTGATAAGACTGAGCCCATTTATGGTCATTTACAATTTTTAAATGTTTAATATATTTTAGGCTTAACGATAAATTTAGTCACTAATGTTTGCATGTTTTGTTAAGATGATTCTAATTATCTTTTTGAGTCTTTTTTGGCCATCAATTTTTTTTTTTTTTTTTTAAATCTTCTTTTTCTAACAGATTTAATGAAAGTACCATTAACGGAGATAATATGAAATTTCATATGTAAAATATTTTTAATGAGATGTAATTTATTAATTAGATAATCCAATAAAATGATTACACGTGGAAAATAATAAAATAAACAATACATTAAATTAAAAATATAACTCTTAATTTAAATAAAATAAACATAATTATATAAAAAATATTAACACAGTAGAAAAACTTCTCAGTAGACAAACTAATGAAAGATTGACACTTTTTGAAAGAAAAAAAAATTTGAAACCTTGAATTTATTCATTAAACCTGTTAGAAAAAGTAGATTGAAAAAAAGACCAAAGGTTGATGGCCAAAAAAGGCTAAAAAATACAATTAGGGTAATTTTGACAAAACATACAAAAGTTAGTAGCCAAATTTATCATTAAACCTATATTTTAATTGGTGTAAAATTTAGTGGTTTTACATCATTTAATAATTTTTTGTACCATTAATATTTTAATAATCTAACTGTTAAATTTATTAAGATATTTGTACTTCCTATGCATGTAAAATTTTTAATTGATTTGATATTATTATCATATCGATCTAAAATATTATCTATATTGATATATATTTAACGATTGATAAATTTTAACATAAAATAATAGTTGAAAAATTTTAAGTTAACACAAACTTAACGTACATGATTTACATAAATAGAGTATAGAATAATATGGTTGTATTGTTAAAATATTAATATATAATATAAAAAATTATGAAATGATGTAAAATCACTTAAATTTTTATACCAATGCAAGTGAATCTCTCTTCAATTTTAATTTTTATATATATTTACAAGTATTTAATTATATTCTATTTGAATTACAAAAATAATTTCTTTTATGATTCCTAAGCTCTAATTTCCAACTACTTTGTATAGGAGGTGGCCTCCCAGTGGTCAGCCACCCCTGGATCGACACCATCGTACTGGTGTACCAGCAGTCCAGCACCAATGGCCTCCACCACACACCAGCTCACCATCCATGCAAGCTTCCACCCTATACCTTTACAAGTAGCACCTGCAAAATAGCAAAGGAGGTTAGCAAGCAAGTTATTTTGCATAGTGCAAAATCTTGGGGCCATTCCCAGTCAAAGGAGAAGTTTGGGCGCTAGTAGGCGCCCGTCCCCCTAAAATGAAAAATTATTATTTAAGTCATTTAAAAAATTTTAAAACTTTAAATTAGTAAAGATAAAATTATATTTTGGCCCTATAAAATTATAAAAATTCAATTTAATCCTTTAAATATTATAAAGGTATAGATTATAAAAAATTAAAATTTCATTTGAGCTCCTCTTAAAAAATTGTTCTAGCTTTACCCCTATTTCCAGCTAGCTCTATTGATCATCATTATCATCACCAATTCATTTTCTTCCTCACCATTCATCATTACCGTCACCTTTCAATTCAAACCTCACCACCACTCTTTCAATACCCCAATCCTCATTCACTGCAATACCCACTGTCTCTTTTCATTTCTACACTTCCCATACACTGCCTAAATCTATACCCGCCGGTAAACCAAGTAATGTGCCGGGTCGGGCCTTAACAAAATTTTAGACTTATTTGATAGGCTCAGACCCGACATAAAAAATGGGTTTAAAGATTTGCTCAAGCTCAACCCGTATAAAAATGCTAAAACTCAGGTATTGTCTGAATTGTCTGTATTAATTTTTTATATTATTTTTATGTAACTTTTAAAAAAATATAATATTTCAAAAACACTAAAAATATTAAAATAAATATTTCACAACAAATTAAAAATAAATTAAAAAAACTTTATACTTAATTAACACTAAGATATGTGCAACTTAATATGCAAATGACTCTAAATGGAGCAAAATTAACAATAAAATAAGAGTTATACAATATCCAAACAATAACAACAAAAAAATAACAACATAATAATGAAATGACAACAAAACAATGAGAAAACAATAGGAACAACATATATATTTTGTTCTTTTTGCAAATTCGCGTCGAGGCTAAAAAAGTCTTACCCGAGACCCAACCCATTTTCTAAACAGGCCTTATATTTTTTCCCAATATCATTTTTCGAACCTATATTTTTTCTCAAATCCTTTAACTTTTTGGATAGATCTTTGAGCTAGGCCGGGTGGCCTAACCCATAGACAAGTCTATTCCTAACTTACTACAACCCCCAAATTTTTTGGTATCATAAAAGAAATTTAATAAATTAAAAATTTCAAGAATAAGCATAGTATTTAATTGCATTGTATTAATTGATAAAATAGACACGAAGAAATATCAATAATTAAGTCATATTTATTTAATATTAATATTAATATAAAATTTAAATTTATTATATTTTTAAAAAAATATTTATGTATTTTTATATTTTTTGAATTTTTTTAGAATATAGATTAAATTGAGAATATTTGTAAATTTTGATGATTAATTTTTTTAAATTAAGCTAAATTTGTTGTTATACTGATTTTGTTTAATTACTATGTGAACTTACCGTTTGTGATTTTAATGGGAGTGATCAAAATGACTGAACTATATAATGTTGGTGCTAAAATTGTAAACTTTTTATTTTAAATTCCTAAAATAAATTTTTTATAGTTGGGTGATTATATCAACTTTATGTAATTAAAAAAGAAAAGGAAATCCATCGTTGGTTATCTAAATTGGAATAGGCTTAAGAATAGAAGAAACAATACAATGTTTAATGACACCAATTGATCTGCCAACTCCTTCACCATGATGGTACATGCATAGAGCAGCTCAAGCTATTTTCTTAGATAAATTCACAATAATTTGAGGGAAACAAGTATTCAAAATTTCTTCATTGATTTCCTTCTATGCATAGCTTATTCGTTCTTTTACATGATCTCGTGCTTTTCCTTCGGTTATTCCTTTTTCAATCATGTAAATCTGCATTGCTTTCGGCATGTCCCCTCTCTCTATCTCAGCTTTCAAAATGAAACAAAATAAATACATAAAGTATAAGATTGAAGCAAAGTGTTGAAAATGAATATGTTACCTTGGAAGTATCCAGTCATCACTGAGTCAAGTAATGAGAGATGAACAGTAAACTAATTGAAAGAAATCATTGAGATAAGTTGGAAACCGATCAGCAATAGAGTCTGCCTCCACAAACCAAAGAACTAGCCCTCCAAGACTTCCAATTGAAATCCATCCATTTCTTATATATTCATAAAAAATTTGGGGTTTGACCTCCATAAAACCATTTGGCCTCTGTGATATGTGCTTTGCAAGGTATAGCCCACTTCGATTCGAAAAGAACAACAAATTAGAGGCATCAAATAGCATTGGTGTTCATGACCAAGTTATGATTCAGACAAACGTTTAACTCCTAGCACATCAGGATTAGCTCATTTTAACTTTCCAAAAAATTTATATTAATATTTGTATATTTTATAATTAAATTTAAATAAATATATTAATTTATTATTAAAATTTGATTCATTTTGTCTAAGTCCAAACAAGCTTATTGGATTGAGTCTTAACATCCAATTCAATTATATGAAATGTTAATTTTCAAATTATCAATATTACCTGTTCTTTGATGCAAGGTAAAACAACTAGGCCATGGTCTTTCAAGGTTTGTTGGGCTAATTCATCAGTGAAGTCCGCCATGGCTGAAAACATTACGCTGATGTATTCTGGTAGTCCTTAAATAGCCTTAACATCCACTTATTTCAAAACCAATATACCTTGTAAAATCTTGACGTCCCAGTCAAAGTATATAGAACCGATATCACTCCAAGGCTCCCATATTTAAATTGTCCAATTTCACGGTTTTATCTCATCACATTATGGACTTAAATCTATATATAAAATAGGGCGATATGGGATATGAATGTGATAATTGTGATTAAATCAGTTATATTTATAAACTATGATAAATATAATCGAGATGACTACAATTTAAATCTCACCTGGATATAAAAACAATTTGTAGTAAATAAAAATTATAATTCAAAGAATATAAAACCTGGTGACGGCTTTGGTGAAGCATTCAAGTTAATTAAGTGATCCATATATGTCATAGATGTCATCAACTGCAATTGCTAGGCATGCATACTTAGTGAAGCAAATCTAGCATTTGGCATGTTGGGGCTCAAAGCACAAACCAGTAGCAAAGAAATATATTTCCATTAATTAGTCTCAAATGAAACTAAGCTTCTCCTTGAAGTTCAACTCCCTCCACCTATTTTGCATCCAATGAATAAAAACCAAATTTCGAAAAAAAAACCCATATATTATAAGTAAATTAATCTCACTCTTCTAGTTGTTTTAGTTCTTGCAAGTACCATCGCCATATTTGGATGTTGAGGATAACTCTCAGACGGGCGACAATTGTGATGTTGGAGTAAAGGTGATGTTCCTTTCGAGGAGATAACAGTTTTCGTTATTAAACAACCTATTAATAACTACAACTGCTGCTGTCCCGACCCGAGTTTGACCTCTACTCCGATAGAACATCCGCTCTTCACCTGAGAGCTCTCTTGTGTCTACTTCAGTGTTAGCCTTCAGATAAAAATGAAATGTTAAAGATACTGGGTGCCTGAAAATAGAGAAAACAATTACGTTGATTATACCAGAAATCACTCTGTTTTTTCCTATGATTATGAACTCATATATATATATATATATATAAAGCATCATTTACGGGTATCCAAAAAGTTTGAACTCATGAATGCACAATAACCGTCAACTGGCCCCTAGTAATACTTGAACCCATGACCACATCACAGTTGCCGACTGGGATCTTCATTTAGACTTCAACCTGTGATTGTATCAAACACTGTCACTCCGAAACCTAACATCCATAGGATGAGTTTATGAGGTAATGGTCCTATCCCGACATGACATATGAAATGTATGTGTTTTGAGACGAGTTATCGCATCCTCGCCCCCTCAAATCTACAAATACACTTTCACGATTTCACTTCTAAAACACTAAACCCTAATTCTTAAAAAAATCTTAACCTTAATAAATTTTTAAAAAAATGCCGAGGAGAGAGAGTGTGAAAGAGTGCTTAGCTAGACGCGCTTTCACACACTCTCTCCAAAATCGAACTATTTCCCTAATTAAAAAAAAAATTGACTTATACATCTAATTTAGCCTTAAATTTAAGAATATTACAGGTTTAAGAAAATATAAAATTAATTTAAAATAAAACAAAGATTTAATAATATTAACTCTTTATTCAAATGCGTGCAAAATTGAAAACATAAAAATGAGAGCAAATATCGGTGATCTATATTTCAATAGGCCTAAGAATTGATGAAACAATACAATCTTTAGTGACACCGGTTGATGTCCCAAGTCCGTCGCCATGCTGGTACATGCATTGAGCAGTTCGAGCCATGTTCTTAGATAAATTCACAATAACTCGAGGAAAACGATTGTTCAAAATTTCTTCATTGATCTTCTTCCATGAATTGCTTATGATCTTTTACATGATTTCGTGCTGTTTCTTCTGATACTCCTTTTTCAATCATATAAGTCTGCACTGCTTTCGGTATGTCTCCTCTCTCCATCTCAGCCTTTAAAATGAAACAAATTTAGCACATCTAGAATTTAGTTACTGTAGAAAAATTATGTATTGCAAATGAAGATATAACCTTGGAAGTACCCAGATCATCACTGAGTCGAGTAATGAGAGATGACGAGTAAAATAATTGAGAATAATCCTTGAGACAATTTGGAAATTGATTACCAATGGAGTCTGCCTCCACAAAACAAAGAAGAACTAACCCTCCAAGACATCCGGTTGAAATCCATGAGTTTTTAATATATTCATCGAAAGTGGGAGTTTGACCTCCATAAAACCATCTGGCTTCTGTGATATAAGCTCTGCAAAGTATAGCCCACTGCAATTGGAAAGTAACAACAACAAATCAGAGCCAATTCTACGAAATGTTAATTCTCAGGTTCTCCTTGTTACCTGTTCTTTGATGTAGGGCAGAACATCGAGGCCATGGTCTTTCAAGGTCTGTTGGGCTAATTCATTAGTAAAGTCTGAAATGGCTGAGAACATTACTTTCATATACTCTGGAAGTTCTTGGACGGCCTTCACATCCCACCTATTGCAAATCCATATAATCAATAACCCAATTTTGGCTGCTATAAAAATATTATAAAACAAAGACTCTATATATTACCTGGTGACTGCTTTGGTGAAACATTCGAGTTCTTCAAGTGATCCATATATATCATAGATGTCGTCAACTACAGTTTCCAGGCATGCATACTTAGTGGAGCAAATCCTGCATTTGGCATATTGGGGTTCAAAGCTCAAACCAGTAGCCCAAAAATATATTTCCATCAATCGATCTCGGCTGAAACTAAGTTTCTCCTTGAAGTCCAATTCCCTCCACCACCTATTTTTCATCCAATGAATAAAGAAACAATTTCGAAGATAAAAACCATATATTATAAGTAAATTAATCTTACTCTGCAAGTTGTTTCAGTTCTTGTTGGTAAACTGACTGGATAAGATTGTAGTCTAACTTGGCCAGGTCAAGCAAAACTGAGCTGTTTGAATCATCCATGGCGTAGGAATCAATGAAGTTTCGTGCTTCAATCCTTTCCATCCTCCAATAAAGTGGAACTTCCAATGACCGTTGAACTTGCTTAGCCTCAACTTTCTCTAGTTTTCCTATTACATTCTTGAGATTTTCACTGCTAAAAGCCTTAGCTTCTTCAAGGATTTTTTCGCCTTGTATTGCCATGAATGAAGCTTCATTCAATCTCAAAAGCCCTTCAACATCCCCACATAAGCTCCCCATGAACCTCCCATCTCCACCTTTAAATTTCTCCAACACATCTGTTTAATTTTGCGGGAATAGTTAAAAAGAAAACAAGAAATGTAACCCCTGAATTTTGGGGTTAAAAGTTTTTTGTTTTGTAATTAGGGTTTGAGTGTAGGGTGTGCTATTGTGGTTAGTTGCATGTTAAAGTGTTAGAATGAGCCTGCTGGTCTAGTGGTTTAGTGAATGTTAGTATACCTCAAGATTCTAAGTTTGAGTCTTTGTGTGGGTATTTTGGAGAAATATTTTATTTCGTTTCGTTTTAAGTTCATATTTACAATTATTTATTTTTATTTTTATTACTTTTATCTTGGAATTATTTTGTTTTCTGGATGTTCTGTTTTTTTTTCTCTTGGCTTCTTTTCTTTATTTTTTTTGAAATCGGTGTTGCTTGTGGCTTTTGGAGAGTTGCTTCCTCGTCGTCGAGTCAGTGTTTGGGTATCTCCGATTGTGAATCAGGTGTGGGTTCCGTACCTTTTCTAATTTATTTGTAGATTTTGATTCAACTTATTGAAAAGTCAGTAGTTAGTGTATGTGTGTTCGCAAACATATTATTTTCGATGTTGTACTGCTGGTTTATGCTTAGAATTGTATGATTTGGTATAACTTCGAACTATCGAGGGCTAAGAGGTGCTTCGTAGGTGAAAACACATTTTTTAGGGCTGTTTTAGGGTGGTTTCCTGACCACATGTGCAGCTACAGGGGCGTGTGCTGATTCACACGGCCGTGTGCATTTAGAAATTAGGGTTTTTAAGCAAGATTTGGTGCCACACGGCCGTGTGGCCGATTTGGAGATTTTTGTCAATTTACACATGGTCGTGTTCCTTGGACACACGAGCGTTTGTGTTTGAGAATTAGGGATTTAGTGTTTTGGCTGGGGATTTAGGGATCCCACACGGGCATGTGTTTTGGACACACGGCCATGTCTGGTTGGCACATAGGTGTGTGAGACCCTCAAACGGTCGTGCCTGTCCTGTATTCTACTTTAGCACAATTGGACAGTGAGTTGCCCGGCCTGTTCAAACGGTTGTGTCCTTGGTTCACACGGGCTGTGCCTCCCTCCAAACGGGCGTTTTTGACCCTCACACAGCTTAATTTTTCCAAACTATCGGTGCACATGACCGTGTGGTCCTAAGACACCAAATTTTAGTTTGTGTATGTTTTTTATCTGAAAATGTGTCTGAGTATTCCAACCCTTGGCTAAGCTTTAGTGAGGGTGTTTAAGTTTTTGGTATATATGGCCATGTATTCTGCTTATGTGTTGTTTGTGACTATTGTGGGAGATGTTTGATTCTGAATCCAGTCTGTTGGTCGTGTGTGTATATCTGCTTCTGTCTGATTGTTTGTTGACGTGTTCATTATTTCCGTACGACTGAATGCATGCATGCACTTGCATAAAGTACTTCAGGTTGGGTTGTGAAGAGAAGGAAGACTGTTTTTGTTTTGATTTGACAGTTTAATTGTAAGCTTATTCGTACAGTGGTTTACCGCACTATACCACACATACATCAGCTTTGCTGCATACCATTATCTGATCTGGCAGTTTAAACTGCAATATGACTGTACAGCAGACTATCGCATTGCATTGTACTACATATATGCTAGCTTTGCTGCATATAATATTCTGAGTGGCATAGTCCACATTCATGGAGTGTAGGGTTGGATTGGCCTTTCGAGGTCCTAATTGGTGTGATTAGTTGGATGAGCTTTAACAGTTCTTTTGGGATGTGATCGAGAGACGAATAGATGTATTGGCTGGATGAGTGGGTTTTGGTACTTGACTGCATTCATGTGCATCTGTTTGGGTGTAAGATTATCTGACTGTATTCTGTTTGTTTGAACAAGACGTGTGTTAAGTGTTCTGTGCGTACTTGGTGTGCTCTATTTTGATTGCTTGTTGGGGCGTTGGTTCCTTGTCTGGTATCTGTTTCTACTTGTATTTGTAAGTCTATTGCTCTATAAAACTAAGTTTTGTAATTCTATTTTAAGTCCCGTTATGAACTCACACTGAGCTCATGTAGCTCACCCCCTTAGTTTTTTCCTTTTTAGGTAAATTTTTAAATTCTGATGCTGGACTCGGTATGCGGAGGTCTCAGACAGTCTCGGTGAACAATAAATCACTACAGTAAAATTGACTTTTAGCGGCGTTTTTTAGGCCTTTAGCGGCGCTTTTAAGCGCCACTAAAACTACTTGCGGCGTTTTTACAAGCGCCGCAAAAAACGCTGTTATAGATAATGCCGCTAAATTTTACGGCGATTATTTCAAAAAACGCCACTAAAGGTCATGACCTTTAGCGGCGCTTTTCCCACATGACCTTTAGCGCGCTTTCTCCACAAACGCCGCTAAAGGTCATGGCTTTTAGCGCGCTTTCTCCACAAACGTTGCTAAAGGTCATGAAATTAAAAAAAATATTATAAAGGTCTTGAAAAATATAAAAAAATTAAAATTCATTATCAAAATATTGAGAAGAATAATGTCCATGATATAAATATAAAAATTTTCTATTAAAATTCATTATCAAATTAAAATAAAAATAAAAATATAGAATCAAAACTAAAATAAATAATAAAAATTAGATTAAATATAAATATAGAATCAAAATAATAAAGCACCAAACTTGTATACTGCCCACCATTATAAGTCGCTAAAAGCAAGAAAAACAAAATGACTTAATTCATGGAATTCACGAATGTTAACATCAGACATGAGTTTAAAAATTTGCCTTCTAAGGATGTTCAAAACCGTAATCCACACATAGATCGGCAGCTCGGTTTTAGCAGAAAGTCTCTGAATCCCGAACTGTGAATTCCAACATACCCCCTACACCACATAAAAAAGAACATTGCTTTACACTAAAACTAGCAGATTATATTAGAACATTGTTTTCCTTAAAAATATGTATAAAATAAAATAAACTAAGGCTAAAATACCTGAGGAAGTGCTTTGACACAGCTGCGATAAGTATAAAGAACTGATGCCATCTACTTCCCATCCTGGATAAGTGTGTTCTGCCATGCCATCAAATACAAGATCAGAGACAAAAACAAAACACTAAAAAGTTTATCAAAATTTTGCAATTAACTTTAGACTCTAACTAGCTTGGGCAAAAAATAAGTATTTATGCATATAAGCAAAAAGGAGAAAAAATAAAATAAATTGACATACAAGCTGATTGAGAGCTTTTGTGTCCTCTATAAGAGCAGAAACGATAAGCAGAATAGTGGAGAACTTGAAGAACTTCTCCATACTCTGTAGATTATGAAATTAGCCAACTCATCAAAAAGAAAAGAAAAACAATCAGCCAAAAGAAAGAAGCAATAATTGGAAAAACAAGGACAATCCATTTAATTGCAAAAGAAAGAATGCTGACAAGTAAACTAGGAAGTTTATCTTACAATGCAATTGAACATTAGTATTTTGAATTCAAGCAACATATATCAACATTTTCAGTTTCATTTATGAATTTAAACAATGTTGAAAAACATTCAACTTTTGTGATAATTGATGGATAGAATGAAGATTCAGAGGTCTAATGCTCTACCTTCCAATAGAGTGACGACTTGACATAAACAAACACAGAACTGGTAGGCCAATTTGCACAAATTTATATTAAGCAGGACTGTAAAATATCACACTTGGCAAGTGAACGATGACGGGGCAAAAGTAATGTTTCCTATTTCTTCTTCAAATTCTATTTGAGATTATACAAGGTATAGGGTTTATGGCTTAGGTGCTATCATATCTACTCTTCTTTTATCTTCCCAACCACAGGTTTAACAGGTCTTTTACTAACTTAATCTTAACATAAACATTGTCTTTAGATTGAGAAATGCAATTCACATGTACATTAAACATATGACAAGTGGAGTTCATACGGTAAGCAAAGTAGTTTAAAGTAAAATTTGTTGTAATTTGTTTCTTCATGAAAAGCACAAAAGGCATTTAAGAAAAACAAAATGAAAAATAAACTAGTTATTTTAGGTACATCTAACTATTGGAAATTTTGTACTGATAAAGGAATTGTAAGAATAAACTCAACAGCACACACAATAAAAATCTATTACTCTGCACTAGGAATAAATAGGCTTCAATGCTGAATAGAAAACCTAGAAGCCTAACTGCATTTAAGATAGAGGAAACACGTTACTGACATCTAAATCAATATAACCTCAGTGAACAAAATATAGAAAAAGGAGAAATTCAGCAACCTGATTACAAAGTGGTTCTAATTGCAAACTCTCCACTGTGATTCGCCTTTTGACCTTAACTTTGTTAACTCGACCAAGATGTTCAATATTGCAATGTTGCTCAAACATGATAACCTATAAAATACAAGTAATATTTTATTAATATAACTAAATTATAATATTAAAATTAAAATACTAAATAACATTTTAATTTGGAAACAGAACTAAATCTATTAAAATTCTGAAAAATAAGAATTATATTATATATAACAATATTTATGTACGCGTAAATAAAAAATAATCAATGCCAAAAGTTCCAACTTCCTAATCTGGATCTCCTGCACGTTCAAATAAAAATATATATGTCAAACAAGAATTTTTGAAGATGCTAAATTCAAAAATATTGCCAATGTAATAAAGGATTATGATATTACTGGATAGTTTTAGCATTGACAATGACTACATTTCTAAAATAGGATGGTTTCTCAATCATTTAGGTTGTTCCTTGACAGCAAGTTTAGAGAGTTAAGAGGAAATAATTGACTGAGGGTGGATGAAAAGATGGCATTAAGCTAACCTTGTTAGTGTTTGAGTGGTAAGAACATAAAGTGGAGGATCAACAACACTCTCATCAATAAAAAGCAACGTTTTACCCTAAAAGACTAGCGTTGAATCATGGTATCTGAAAAAACTTAAAGAAATAGAAATGATTGTAAAGAAGCAGTGAATAAGAACATTACATACTATGAATTTATATTCAATGCACTCTCTGTAAATGGTTATCAACATGGAAATGAAAGGATCCTTATATGAAACAAATGGTAAATTTTGAATTTGGCAATTAAATCTTCATATCCTTATATGAAGTTTGGTCGGCAAATGAAAATGGAAGAAAACTAGAGCAACATGGTTCCAAAGGTAGAAAGCTATCTAAGTTAATGTCTTCGTGCACATATTTTTGGAAAAAAGTTCACATATCTTAGCTAGGTGGATATACTGGCAAGCTTGATAGATCACATGAATAAGGCTTTGTAGTGAAATACTGAAAATTGAAGATTTAAGAGGGTCACATCTCAGTTTCTTTTTTTTTTTTTTTAGATTGAGAGAAAAAGAGTAGCTAAATTTTATTTGGGGGATTTAGGGCGAGCGATTGATGAACCACACTGAAAAATCATAAGGTCTAAGCTTAAGACAATCCAATCTAACATCAATGGCAGTTATGATAGCTTAAGGCCCGATGGAAATGATAGCTCATTTAAGCTATGATATGCTTGCTTTCAAGTAAAAACAACAGCATCGCTTAAAAATAACGTTATAGTTTATGTTAAACTTAGGTAAGGTCAGATGCAAAGTAACACAAGGAGGGAAATATAAAACGAAACAAAAATGATTCAATATGGCTTGTTGATAAATACAAATTAATCAAGATATTAAGCTACTTGACTTTTAAAAATTAGCATCATTAAGAAAGGATACTTACATTCACCACGATGGTCTTTAACAACAAAAGCTTCAGTCATGGCTTCACGAATGCGACCACCTTGGAAACTCCCTTGTGCAACTTCAAAAGCAATGATTTTTTACCTGCACTGCGCGCTCGAGCTTCACCATTTGCACCATTAATCCACTTATCCTGCGTTATGCACCATTTTTCCTGTGTCTGATAAGTACATAAAAAACACATCATGGAACAACAAGACAATATAACCTCAATCACCTTTGCTTTCTTTGACAACTTGAAAGCCATCAAAACAAGTTACAACATCGTAAATAAATAGTGCAGGCCATGCAAGAACAACAAAAGTTCAATGACCATGAACAATACTATTTCAAAGAAAAAGTATCACATGAATCATCTATCATCCAAGAAAATCTTGAGAATCTGCCTAAACCCCATGACTGCTGTTCAACTTTATCATTATTGTCATCCCTTTCCCTCCCAGTCAAAATATCATTACCACCCTATTCTAATTCACTACTTTATGAGATTTTAATTCTAAAACAAAGCACAAGTTCTCTATACAATATGATTACTTAAAAATGATATAGCTAAATTTTTGTCTTTCACTTTTAGTCTCATTTCCAGAATCATTTTAGAATCATAGATAATTATCATCCTGCATTTTTGAGCCAATCACTATCATATTTATTATCAACTAATTTAAAGGCTTCATACACGATAAACATTATATGTCCAAATAAGATTCAGAACAGGGGGACACTACATGACTATTCTAAATTCTCAATGCAACCAGAAAGAAGTTAACCAAGCAGAAAAAGAGACCCAGCTATTCTGGCTGCCTTCCAAAAGAAACCACAGAACCTGTCAAACAAGCATATTACACAAAATTAGCTCCGATTCTCAACACTTCCTACCAATAATTTCTGATTCCAAAGTAGAAGCTATAAATACTAGAAACAAAAACGTTAATATAACCAGTTTAGATACCAAAGAGAAAAGACAAAGAGGGCCAAGATTAACTGAAGTTATGCAACTTTAATTAATCTAAGCTCTTCATAGAGAAAGAAATCAAGAAGTTGAAGTTATCTAAGAAGATGCACATGATCAGAAAAAAGACAAAAAAGCCAAAAAAAATTCTTGTTACGATTGAGAACTCTACTTTAAACTTCACCAATGCTAAACTTACAACTATATCATTGTGACTATATTTTTTGCCTTGCTAGTTGCCACCCAAAACAGTCCATTTAATTTACAAAATTGCATCAAACAAAATCAAGACATAAGATAATAAATTTGAATGCTTAAAGATGAAAGAAGGCAAAAATCAAAACCAGCCTAGATAGAAATCATCTGTTTTCCTTCTCTTTCTCTTTTAATTTCTTTTTTGCAATGGATGGAATATACAATAGAGGAAATCTAGCTCCACAAACATTTGGTTACAACATCAACTGCTCCAACATCCCCCATCTCAATAATTTCAGTTCAACGTAGCTATTCCAAATTACAAATCTAACTCATCTATACGAACACCGGAAAAATAACTGCATGACTTAATCACATACAACTTGATCATTTATAGCTCATATACTAATAAAAATAAAATATAAAAAAAGATCATCAATGGATGAGATAGGTAATCGCCAGAGCAAGTAAAAGGAGAATGAAAGCAACTCCTTGATCAATGGCAGTACCATCCTTGGACGGAAGTGGTGCAGGCGATGAACCCATGCCTTAACCCCAGAAAAGAAAGCATACCTTTTCTACGACTTTCCTTTCCCTTGTAGGCCTATCACTACTAGGCGTCCACTGGCTCTTTCTTCTCAAAGAATCTCACCAGATTTCCTAGAACTCCCCTTTCTACTACTACCTTTGACCTTTTTAGTCCCATCATCTTCACTCTCTTCTTCTTCCTCCTCCCCCCTCTTCTCTTCCTCTTCTTCTTCTTCTTCTTCTTCCTCGTTCTCCTTCTCTTCAACATCTATTTGTTTCTCCAAAACCGTAACAGATCGATAGAAAATGAGTAGCTATGGTGGATGAATTCAAAATTTGAGAGTAAAAAGGAAAAAGAAATAATACAAACTTGTATTTGGGGGATTTGGTTAACGAGCGGGTAACCAAAAAATAATTTTTTGGTGAGCGGGATTTTGCCTTTTTTTATAAAAAATTAATGGCCTTTAAACGCTGGTAATTCTCAGATTTTTTGCGGCGTTTTCACTAAAAACGCCACTATAGCTCAACTTTTTGCGGCGTTTTACCTAAAAACGCCACTATTGCTCAATTTTAATTTTTTTTTATTTTTAACATATTTTTTTCTATTTTTTTCTTTCAAAATTTTTGTGTTGAGATTATCATTTTTTAGATTTTTTTAAATTTCGAATATTGAATTTTTTAACTGAAATATGGACTAAAATTTTAAATTTTAAATATTAAATTTTTAAGTTTTTTATTTTTGATTTAATCATAGAGATTTTAAAAAATAAATACATCAATATATTTTTATATTGAATAAATATAAATATTTATGTATGTAATATATAAATATAAAATGATGTTATATCAATAATTGTGTTAATAATTTATAATAACTAGATTAAATTAAAGTTCATATATACAATTGCACCCTGATCCCCATATTTATCCCTAAACACTAAAAACTAAACCCTAAACCATAAGTCTTAAACCATATTTATCATATAAATTAAAAAACACTAATTAATCTAAACCCTAAACTCCTAATCACTAAACCCTAAATCTTAAATCCTAAACCCTAAATCATAGACCCCTAACCCTTAACCCTTAACCCATAACCCCTAACACCTAAACCTTAAACCCCAACTCTTAAACCACACTTAAACCATAATCCCTAAACCTTAAAATAATAACTCATAAACATTAAACCCTTAACCATATACCGTAAACCCTAAACTATAATGATAATTAATTTAATATTTTAAAATTATTACTATCTCTTTTACAATTATATAAGAAAACATTTAACATATAAATTAAAAAATAACTAGTCATATACCAAAAATAATTACGGGGTATTGACTGGAAGGCCGGTGGGAGGGGTGAATCTTGGGGATTTCAAATCGGGGAAAAATCGTTAGGGATTTGGGATGTCGAATTCAGGAATGGGTGATAATACTTTAGGGATTTAGGATGAGGAAAAGGGGGGAAATAGAAATGGGAAAAAACGGGGAAAATGATAGATGGGATTACAGGATATTGACTGGAAGGCCGGTGGGAGGGGTGAATCTTGGTGGTGGGAGGATTTAGGGTTTCAAGGGATATAATTTAGGATTTAGGGTTTTTAGGGTTTAAGAGTTTACTCTTTTAGGGGTTATAGATTAGTGTTTATGATATTTTTTTGGGTTTAGGATTTTAGGGGTTATATGACTTTTAGCGGCGTTTTACAAAAAGCGCCACTAGTGTTCTGGCTTTTAGCGGCGTTTTACAAAAAAACGCCGCTAATGCTCTGGCATTTAGCGGCGTTTTACAAAAAGCGCCGCTAATGATCTGACTTTTAGCGGCGTCTTACTAAAAGCGCCGCTAATTCTCTGGCTTTTAGCGGCGTTTTTAGTAAAACGCCACTATTGCTCTGTGTTTTACAATTTTTGCAAACGCCACTAAAAATGCCACTAAAGCCCTATTTTCTTGTAGTGAATTATCAGTTCTTATTTTTAGTTTCTATTTTGTTATTTGATTTTGAATTGAAGGGTTTTATAAAACTGTGGTACAAGTTCAGTTTTAAATTTTTAATTAAACTTTTTATTTTGTACAGTTATTAAACTTAACTGTAACTTTTCTAATTGGAAGCTAACGTTTTAATTATTTTCGGCCTGTTAAACTTTAAAATGTTGTAGTGGAATTTGAGACAATTTGTTTTGGGTAAAATTTTCCTACGATTACTTCGATGATCAATGTAGCATCCGGGATTCGGTTTAAACTTTTAAATCGGATTTATGGTGTTACAAGAAAAGGATATGATTTGTTTGTAACGTGACCGTGCTTAATAAGCTAACAATTCTGAAGCATCCAGAAACAAACAAACAAACCTGCAGTAATAGGATAACAATCCTCTCGTAGGAGCCGAAAATGCAATGCTACTGTAGAAAGATCATTGGAGGCAAGATTTAGATCCGAATTCAATTGATTGAAAGCGTGTTGAATCTGTTCCTGAAAATGGTAGGCCACTCCAAGCCTCTTCATTGAATCTATTAGCTTCAACAAGGCAGTTGTGTCTTTCGTTGAGGCAAGCAATTTCATAACCTTTTGTTTCAGATCCTCCATTGTGTAGCATAGAGTTCGTACTAATATCAAAAGAAAAAGGGCTGTTACATGCAACATATATTTATAATAACATTTATCACAAGCCTAGAATGCAAAACAACATACAGTGTATGGAGTGGTAAAGGATAGGATGGCGGTGGGATCCCAAATACTGGGATGATAGTTAGCGGTTCAACGTTGCTCTTCATTCAAGGATTGGGCTGTTGGTTCCATTGAGAAATAAGTTTGAGATTTGCTTATTCCTTCAGTATATTGTAAGTTTTGAATTGCTATGGAGCATATTTGAGCTTGGATGTCTTTATATGGAGTTTGTGGACTGTCAATGTCTTTATGGAGTTATTTTATATTTTAGGTAAATTCAGTTTCATCTTATTTAAATTTATTTTTATTAGAAAATTATTTGCATTTAGTTATAAATAAAAATATCAATCTAAAAAGTAGGCTCAAATAAATATATTTAGTGGAACCCAACTCTACTATGTCCACATTAAACTCAAACGTTAGTTAAAGATAAATAAATAAGTCGATATGCAATAAATAGTATTAAATTTAGTATTTAAAATTACAAAATAAAATTAACAATAATCAAAATAATTAAACTATTAGTAAGTTTACATTATCGTCACTCAATTTCAAAAAGGTATAAACTCATTATTGAATTATTGAAAGTTTTCATTTAGCTAACTAAACTATTCAAAAGTTTTTCTTTAAGAAATTGTGTTGTTAAGTGTGTTTTTTTAAAGTTCGGCTAGTGAGATCCAAAGCGACGAATCGATGATTGGTACAATAGATCAATACTCATCAATAAGTAGAACATACCTTAGATTTAAGTTGATTATTTTCGAAGATCTGAGAAGAAAATTGTCTGGATTTTGGTTCACAGATTCTTGACGTTCAAAGTTGTTTAATGAAAAAAATAAATTGTAAAAGAAAAAGGGAAGGAGAACTTTTGATTGGTACAGACAGTGCAAACAAAGAAGACTATATAGCAAAGGTTTTAAAAGCTTAATGACTTAAATAAAAACTTTTAAATAGTACAGTAATCATTTTGTAACTTTTTTAAGTTGGGTGATCCAAACATGAATATACTAATAGTTTAGTGACCTTAATTTCTAGTTTACCTAAAAATGGAGTAAAGTGAATTAAAAAACATAAAAAAGGAATTAAATTTTGAGCCTAAATACAATAAATCTCTTTCATAGATCATATTTGATTTTCTAATATTTTTAAATTAAAAACTATAATATATTAATAATGTTATTAATTAGAGATACTTTGATTGTATGATTAATAAAATTTACAAGTGTCATTTTATTTATTAAAGATTATTTTTATGTAATAAAATATAATTAATATTTTTTATATAAAATTTAAATATTTTATTAAAATAATATCTTAACTAAAATTTATTTATTTTTATTTTACTTAAGAATAGATTTTACTAAAATTTAAGATAAAAGACGATTATAGATAATTAATTTAGTAAAGAATATATTTTATATTTTCTAAATGTTTTTGCTATAGATAAAATAAGTAAAAATAAAACATAAAAAAATCAATTTTATAATAATTTTACTTGTTACAATTGTTATTAAGAGTTTCATATAAATCTAAATAGCAATCAAATAAAGGAAAATTGAAGTCCGACCCATAGCAACCCAAATTGTGGAAAATTGAATATATTTGTGTCCCACTCAATTTATTTTATCTTGTTTAAATTTTGAAATTTCTACAAAAAAGGGAAAGGTTTTTTTTTTTTTTTTTTACCTACAATTTTAGCAAGTAGTAATTTAAAATTGACATGTGTCATATCATGCATGATTTTTTATTATAAAAATATCCGTATTATACATTATATAGAAATTCTAATAGTAATCAAAAGAAATATTAAAAAAAAAATACTAACCAATATTCACGCTGAGAGCTTAAAAAATATAAATTATATACTAATTTTAATCAATTATAATATTAAAAAAACATAAAGTGGGTTGGAACAAAATTCAAATATGAATTATAAAATAGGTAAGAAAAATAATTTTTTTAAAAAAAATCCTCAATTCTAATATATAAAAATTTAATCTTCAATCACGTTCCAAAATTTCTATTATCTCATGAAATTATAGATATAATACACAAGCATCAATATTAAGACAAGTAGTGTATCTCTATTTTTTATCTAATGTCTATATTTTTTTCTTCTTTTAAAGATAATTAAATAATTTATTTATTTATATAAGTTAAATTTAACAGATTAATTAATTTTTTTAACTTTTGTTTATTTGATTAACAATTTTTTTTGAAACATAAAATTTTTAAAGTATTCACTTAACAAGTTGTTATAGATAAAATATAAATAAATAAATAATTATTTAAATGGATAAATTAGCTTCTTAATTTTTTTATATAATTAAATGTTTATTTTAAACGTAAAATTTTAGAAACATTAACATAAAAAATAGTAAAATTAAAAGGATATATATACTTTTTTATTCATATTAAAGAAAGTTCTTCTTCAAAAACTTAGCTTTGTAACTTAAAAGATTCTCTTAATTGCTTACAGAAATAATGCACACATATACGTTCCTCACTTCAACAAATTTTTGCTATATCAAACTCTCAAAACTCTTGTTTACCCTTAACCTAGGAAAAACTTAAGTTTATATACTACTTAAGTTTTGTTTACATAAGAATTATAATCTAATCACTTCTTTATAAAAGAAGACTAAAAATCAGTATAAGATACCACTTCTATAAGAATTTCAAGTTGTAACACCCCAAAATTTAAACTTTTGCCTGGTAAATTTTGTCATTAAATATATATTTGCTTTAGAGCCTTAATTGTGTGTTTGAGATTAAGGGTTGAAGTCCCACTTTTAGAAAATTTTGTTATTCTTTTGATTCAACCTTTATCTGTGAACATGCGACCTAAGTTTAATTCTGTGTAATCTTGTGTTAACGATGAGTCTAGTGGTTCAATGGTTAAGCTTTTGTATTCCTTAGGTCTTGTGTTTGAGTGATCACGAAAGTTAGGGGAAAGTATATTTTTATGCTACTTTATTTAATTAGTTTATTTTAAAATAATTAAATTCTTTTATTTTTCTAAAGTTTCTCTTCATGTCCCTATCTTCTTCTGTTGAGTGTGACTTCTATTTCAATCAAATTTGAGAAATAATTTAGTCTAGATTATTTTATTATTATTTGACCTATGAATTTAGCCTATAAATAGACTCTTTTACAACCTTAGAAAATACACCCACTAGATATTAGAACTTATAATATTTTTAGAGAATTTTGTGTTTACATTTTGAGGGTTCTTTGTTTTTGATGTTTAGTTTTTTATCTCCATCTTTTGTACTCTTCGTTCTTTTGCGTTTATAGTATAATTATCTTTGCCCATGGTTTTTTATCCTCTTTGGAGGAGTTTTTCCACGTTAAATTTGTATGTTCAATTTCACAATTTCATCTGCTATTTTTACTTATTCGTTATTTAATCGGGCCGATCTCCAACAAGTAGTATCAGAGCTAGTTCAATTTTCATAGATCAGCTGATTCAGAGATCGCAGCAACAAAGTTTGAAATTGAGAAGTTTGATGGTGTCATAAATTTTAATCTATGGTAAGTTCAGATGATGGCAATTCAAGTTCAAATCGGCCAGAAAAGGGTTGTTATCGAGAAAAAGCTTGAGAATCTAAATCAAGTAGAATGAGAAAAGCTTGATGCAAAGGCCTTGTCTGCAATCCAGTTGTGCCTCTTAATACTGTATTGCACGAGGTATTGATGGATAAGACCTCATTTACCTTGTGGAAAAGGTTAGAAACTCTTTATGCGGCTAAGTCTTTAGCTAACCGTTTAGTGTTGAAACAACGTCTATTTACATTTCGCATGAATGAAGGTGAGCTTCTTAGAGATTACATTAGTTAATTCATTACTCTTTTAAATGATTTAAAGAATGTTGAGGTTCAGATTAATGATGAAGATCAAGCTATGCTGTTATTGTGCTTTTTACCTCATTCATACAAGTCTTTCAGGAAGACTCTAATTTATGGTAGAGACAAACTCTCATTCGAAGATGTGAATAGTCATTTGTTGAGTAGAGACAAACTCGACAATGAGTTTGGTTCGGATAGCAAGGCAGATAGGAAAACTTCCGTTTTGGTAGCATCAAAGAAGCGAGGCAAAAGGTGTCGCTACTATAAAGAGTTAGGTCACGTCAAAGCAGATTGTTATAAACTGTGAAATAAAAGGGCTACTGAGAGTAATGGGAAAGATGTAGCTTGTGCTAATTTAGCTGGTGAAAGCGGTGATGATTTCTTGTTAGTGTCAACGAGCGAAAGCTCTGAGCTTACGTCCGAATAGATCCAAGATTCGGGATGTTCTTTCCATATGTGTCCCAATAGAGAATGGTTCTCCACACACAGTTCGGTTTGAAGGTGGAGTTGTACGCATAGGAAACGATTCATCCAGTAAGGTAACTAGTATTGGTAATGTTAAAATTAGGATGCACGATGGGATGATTAGGACACTCTAAGATGTCAAGTATGTACCTGATTTACGAAAGAATCTCATCTCCTTGAGTATTTTAGACTCAAAAGGTTGTAGAATCAACATCGAGTCGAGTGACATTAAGGTCTCTCGCGGAGCTCTTGTTTTGTTAAAAGGTAAAAAGACTGACAGTCTTTATATTATGGAAGGTTTTACGGTGACCGATAAAATTGGACATCCCTCATCTGTTACGGAGTTGAAGTCAACTCATTTTGAGCGGAGGCAACTTGGTCATAGGAGGGAAAAATGTATGACTGTTTCATTGAAGAGAGATTCTCTTTTAAATGTAAGTTTTGAAAAGTTAGGGCACTGTGCTCGGGAAAATTAGGCCAGGTTAGTTTTGATTTGGCAGTGTACAAGTCGAAGGCTAGAGGTCTTCCAGTTTTTAAGCACAAATTCGATTTAGTTAATTCCTTGCATAATTCAAGATAGGCCCGTGGCGAGCTTTTGCAAATATGGCGTTGTAAAAATATGAGTCAATGTGGAGATTTGTTTAGTGTGACTCATATTTCAGTCAAATTTGAGAAATAATCTTCTAATTAAACTCTGTTTATTTGTTTCAATCAAACTCTGATTAGTCTAGATTATTTTATTA
Source organism: Gossypium longicalyx (assembly GCA_025698465.1). Classification (NCBI taxonomy): domain Eukaryota; kingdom Viridiplantae; phylum Streptophyta; class Magnoliopsida; order Malvales; family Malvaceae; genus Gossypium; species Gossypium longicalyx. The sequence goes on from CM046999.1 coordinate 44,859,631, forward strand.
TTATTTGACCTATGAATTTAGCCTATAAATAGACTCTTTTACAACCTTAGAAAATACACCCATTAGAGATTAGAACTCATAACATTTTTAGAGAATTCTGTGTTTACGTTTGAGGGTTCTTTATTTTCGGGGTTTAATTTTTTATCTCTATCTTTTGTACTCTTCATTCTTTTGAACCTTAGAAAATACACCCATTAGAGATTAGAACTCATAACATTTTTAGAGAATTCTATGTTTACGTTTGAGGGTTCTTTATTTTCGGGGTTTAGTTTTTTATCTCCATCTTTTGTACTCTTCATTCTTTTTTCATTATAGTATAATTATCTTTGTTCATGGTTTTTTATCCTCTTTGGAGGGGTTTTTCCACGTTAAATTTGTGTGCTCAATTTCTCAATTTTTTTTTGCTATTTTTACTTATTTTTTGTTTAATAAGGTCGATCCCCAACATCTTCTTCCTACTGTGTTTTTTTCCTTTCTCTGGTATTTTTCTTTTTTTTTTCTTTCTTCTATTGACCTTGCGATTGAATTGTTAAGGAAATTGTGTTGTTTTTTTCGATTGTGAGCTTAGCAGCGTAAGTTCTTTTGTGAATTTTTGATAATGTTCGCTTTTGCTTGTTGTTTTTCAAAATTGAACTTTTTTGCTTGTTCATGCAATTTCTCCTTTTTAGTCAAATGGGCGAACGACAAGGGCGTGTGTCTAGACCATGTAACTCTCTGAATTGGGTCACACGACAATGTAACAGCCCGTGTGAGGCACTAATATGAGCTAGATGGCTGTGTGCCAGGCCGTGTGGGCTACGCGGGCCAGTTATTCACACAGGTGTATGGACCAAAAATCTGAATTTTTCTCTAGGGCCATAAACATCGTTCAAATTGAACGTAGGCCTTCCGTAGGGTTCATATGATCTGAATTAGCCCATATAACTTGGTATTTGATAACATGATGATGAAAAATCCATTATTTGTACGCATATCTGATGTGATGTCTGCTATATGAGTACAATCTACACTATCTGAATATGATCTGAATCTGTATCACTGTATACGCATCTCTGATATTTGATAGCTTTGTATCTGCATTGGGTTGGGATTTGTGTAAATGAGGAACTGTGGCAGTTTAATAATCTATCAATTCTGTTGGCTAAGTGATAGTCACAAAACTAACTAAAAGTACGACAAAGGCAAGTGCACCTATTGTTAAATAGTATAGCTACGATGAGTAAAGATATCGTATCCACGAGAACTAAAAGTACTAGTAATTACCATTTTCCTATTATTTAACTGACAAATTTGAGCGATTTGTTTAAACTAAAATCTGCTAAATTAATCAACTAAAGAACTTAGCAAAGAATAAATTAGGACTTTATTTCAATAATAACCAAGAAACTAAATAATACCCAAGAAAGAATCCTCCTAGACTTCATCTATCAATATGAATCTAAATTAAATGATTTGTTCACTTGGTATCTTGGCCCGTAAAAATCTCAAAATTATGCTAATATCCCTTTCAAGACTAAGAGCAACTGACTCTAGGTTGATTAATTGAAATTTCTTTCTAATTAAAACCCCTACTGTCGCATTAACTCGATCTATGAATTTCCCAATTAGATTTGACTCTAATTTGGTAGATTTATGTCGTCCTTGTTGAGGCCCAATTTTGGCCCAAGTACCAAAGACCCAAACTAAACCCCATTACAAACCCAATAAAAACTAACCCAAATTAAACCTAAGCCCAATGGCCCAATACCCTAAAATTATCAGAAAACCCTAATTCCCCTTAACCCTAGGTGCGCTACACCTAGGTCTACCGCCCACGCTAACCCTCTGGCCGCCTGTCACGTCCACTGCCACTGCCGCCACTGCCCACTTGCACCTACAAAAAAAAAAAGAAAAGAGAAATCATTAGGTAAAAACAAGTTGTATTCGACTATATAAAGCCACAAAAGAACAATATGTTTTTTAGACATTGAATACAATAAAAAAAAACATATTTAAACACACAAATAGCAAATCACAAGAGAAGATCGAAGAAAAAATAGCGTTAAAAAGGTCCGTTTTTTATTTCTTTTATTTTTTTCTTTTTTTCGAATCTTTTTTACATATAAATATATATATACCAAAAAATATATAGAAAAAGAGGGAGGGTTTACCTATTTTAGATTGCTTGAAAAGAGGGGTATTTTTGGGCTCCGACCGCCGTGTACGACGGTCGTCAGTGGCAGAGCCCACGGCGATGGCCCATCGGAGTCCGATCGGCCAAAGGAGAGTTGAGAGAATTTTTTTTGAGAGGTTTAGTTTTTTTTTTTTGTGAAATAAGGAAGAATGAAAATTTTTAACTTTTATAAGCCCATGAAACGACGTCGTTTAGGGTTGGTCTCCATAGCCCCAAAACGAAGTCGTTTTGCCATGACCAGATTCGACCTGACCCGTCTGGCCTAGGATCCGTATGTTTTTAATAGAAGGATTATTTACGCTTTTGGCCCTTCTGCATTTTTCTGTTTTCAAAATTCGTTTTTTTTTTGTTTTTTAATTTATGCCCAGAAATTCTATTTCGTTTCCAATTTAGCCCTTTTGAAGCTGCGTGTTTTGGGACAGGAGAATATTGCCTTTTTTGTCCCTCCACTTCTTTTGCACGTTACAATTTGGTCCTTCCCCTTTCTTTTTATTTTGAATTTGCCCCAAACTTTCATTTTAAGTTCAATTTAGTCCTTTTTCATTATTTTACTATTTTATTTTCAAATTAATTATTTTTATTATTATTTTCTATTATTATTATTATTATTATTATTATTATTATTATTATTATTACTCTTATTAACGTATTATTACTACTACTTTCTATCTATTATTATTACCTTATTTAAAATATTAGTATTATTATTATTTTCCATGATTATTATTATTAATATATTATTATTCTTATTAATACATTATTATTATCTTTTCTACTTTATTACTATTATTGTATTGTCACTAATATTATTATCATATTATTAGGCTAATTAATTTTATATTATTACTTCATTATATGTTTCCTTTTGCATTTAGTTATATTTTTACTTACATCATCATTATTATTAATTTATATTATTATTATTATTATCTTTATATTACTATTTATATTAATATATTATTACTCTTATTAATGTATTGTTATTTTTATTTTATTTTATTATTATTGTTTCATCCTTATTTTATTTTCGTCTTCATTATTATTGCATTATACATGCTTTTATATACTTGCAAATTTATTTGTGATTATCATTTTCATCATTATTATGCCATCACACATATCAACACCGTAATCCATTTTAAGTTTTATTACGAAATCATGTCGCATTTTACTCGTTATATAAAAAATTTCTTCGTATTTCGGGATTCAAAAAGTCGTACCCTAACTTACGGGGATTTAAATTTCTCGATAAATTCGAATAACAAACATTTTAAAACATTTTTAAATATTCTTGGGAATTAAGAAAAAATCGTATTCTAACTTACAGGATATGATTTCTTCCTAAAATCGAGATAATCGAACATTTTTCAAAATAAATTTTTGGCGTTCATTCTCGTTTCGAGGATTTAAGACATTATGTCCTAACTTACGGGATGTAATCATTTTCCTCGATTAACATGAAATACGCCATTTTTCTAAAAAAATTTTAATTAAGCAATAATTTAATGATGGATCGTATTTTTTTCAAAGTTCTCAATTTTCGATACTAAGACACTAATTAATCAACTAAGTACCCATTTTGGGCGTTATGAGGGTGCTAATCCTTCCTCGTGCGTAACCGACTCCTGAACCCGTCTTTTTAAATTTCGTGGACCAAAATTGTTGTTTAAATAAATCAAAGCATTTATTAAAAACAACCACTGTTATGAGGTGACCCGATCACACCTCATCAAAAAGAATTAGTGGCGACTCCCATGTTTGTTTTCGTTTTCAAAATCAAGTCGACCCCGTTCTTCAAAAAAATAGTTTCGACAGCTTGGCGACTCCACTGGGGACGCAAAATAAGAGAGTCAAGCCATGAGTTGATTACTTTTTGTCTTTTTGTCGAAAATTGAAAACTTGGTTTAAATGCACGACCCTTTCATTGCATTTCATCCGTCTTTGTTACTATCTTCATCATTGTGGTTTATAATTGCTGTGTTGATTTAAGTTTTGATATCTTTTTTCATACTGCATTACATGATCGGTTGATCTTACCCTTTTAAGTGGGAGTGAGAAACTATTCATTCGTGAGGTTTTCTCCTCTGTGTAGGATAGTGGATCGCTTTCGGGATACATCCGTACCTATGTCTTCGTGAGATTTTCGTCTCCGTGCAGCCATAGGGAAATGTATTCCCCTGAACTGAACTCGGTCTATATGACCCTATAATAGGTGAGGATTGAGGAATCTGTTGGTTCAGGTACCTTCACTTTAGAACCCGCCTTAGGTAGAGCTACACCAAACCTTAGTGGTTACCCGAGCAGATGCTTTATTTATTACTCCTTGCTTGCTTTAAACTGTATATGAAATATTGACTTGCTTTGTTTTACTTTGATTGTATTTGCATGACATTCTCTTCAGAAAAAAGGTGTTGATTCATATTCAGTTGCTAAATAGATAACTTATCATGGAAAAGGGGTTTCTTGATAAAGTAGAGGATAATACAGCTGTCCAAATATATGCCGAGACAACGCAACAAGAGAAAGGTGGTAGTTTTACTAAAGGGTATGTGTCAGAGTTGTGGGATTTCACTTGGATCAGCGTAATCCAAAATAATTTCCAAGAAATGAAAAAAATTTGGGGTCAGTGGGATGACGAGATCAAACAACTATTCTACTGTCATTATGGTGATTTACCCTATCTGCTCGATATCAAGGTAGACGAGTACCTATTTTGAGCCCTCGCCCAGTATTGGAACTTTGCGTATAATTGCTTTACTTTCGAGAAAGTAGATTTGGTACCTACTATAGAAGAGTACACGGCCTTGCTCTGTTGCCCAAAGATTCAAGTTGGCGAAGTTTATTCCAAAGCTGCCAACGTCTCAACATTCTCAATAAAACTGATGAACATCACGGAAATGAGCGAACAGTGGGTTACATCCCAGATCAAACAAAAAGGGGATTGTAAGTACACCCCTTGGAGGAATTTGAAAGATTTAATCCTAGCACATCCCGATATGAAGAAGAGGGTTGATGTTTTCACTTTGAGCATTTATGGACTGGTTATCTTCCTTAAGGCTTTGGGGCATATTGACGAGGTGATTTCCGATCTATTTGATAGGCTTAGTAAAAAGGGTCACACCTGTCCCTTTCGATTTTCACCAAAACTTTTAGATCATTGAATGCTTGTCGAAGAGCGGGCGAAGGGAGATTCATCGGATGCGCACAACTCTTACTAGCATGGTTGTGGCTACGCCGAGACAGGATGATATTAAAGAGGAAAAGTGAATGACAATTCTTCAGAATCTGCTAGAGGAAGACATCGAATGGAGAGCCCCTTAGATGGTTCTCAACGAGATATTATATCGATGTGGAGATTTTGATTAGGTTCCCCTGCTTGGAATATGGGGAGCCGTCGGGTATGCTCCTCTGCCCGTGTTAATATAGTACAGATTAAGAAAGTTTATGCCAGCAACACATGGGTTGGCTCAGTGCGAGTTCGTATACAAGGGAGATAATTACAAAAAAAAAGTTCGTGAGATATCGAATGCCTGAAACCAAACTCGTAAAATGAAAAAGTTTGTTGCTAACCCGATGACCACCCCTGAGAATGACTGGTGGTGGGGTCAGAGGATCAACGACAACATCCCTACGTCAGATCAAGAAAACACCCAATCAATGGAAGAACACTTGAAGGTGATCCCATCTGAGCTAGAGATCATCAAACAAGATTTCGAGAGAAAGAGTTTGGAACTAGAAAAAAGGATCGAGCAATTGGAGGAAGAAAAAATACAGGTGGGGTAAGATGTCGATGTCCAGAAACTAGAAGCTGAAAAACTGAAAAAAGGAAAAAACAAGGCTGAAAAGGATTTAGACAGTTTGAAAATAGACTACAAAAAGCTACGAAGGTCAATGAGAACCACTGGGCTAGGAAAAATGTCTGAACAATGGCGGTAGGAAATTAAAGAGAAAAAAAGTAGAGCCAGCCAATGGGAAGAAAAATTTCAAGATGTTCAAGCTCGAGAAGATAAGCTAAAAAAGAGTTTGGTAGAAAGCCAAAACGAGAAGGAGGGATTAAAGATTTGGGTATCAGAGTTAGAAAGATCCTTGTATTAGTATCATAGTCGTAACTCTGCAATCGAGTTAAAGGCTAGTCTGAGCAAAATTGAAGAGTTAAAAGGGAAGATAGAAGAACTAAAAACCGCGCTGCAAAATCGTGAACTTCAGATTAAACTCTTTGAGGCAAATAACGAGTGATGGAAGGAACAGCTTCATCAATCTCAAGATCAAGTCAAGAATAGGGATTACGTAATGGGCGAAGCTTTGACTCAAGTGCGAGAAGTGGCCGATCACTTACAAACATTAGCAGTCTAGGCTGATATATTGAGTTTAAAATACGAGTCAGAATTAGACCGAGGCCGAGAGCTAGCTCGACTTCTTAGGCAGGTCAAAGCTTTAAGTGTCAAGGCAAAGCCTTATATGTAATCCATTTTATGCAAAGAAATTTGTTTTCTAGAAAAGTTACTCTAATGAAATTGAATCAGAATCAACGCCTTTTATTTGCATTCATACATTTGCATTCCATCGCATCATATGCATTAATTTTTAAAAAAAAACCCTAATTATAAAATTATTTCAGTAATCTAGAAACCGACGAAAATCAACCAAGTACGCATCCTTATGGAACACGAAGAAAAGCTAAAGTGATGGATAAAAGACTAGAAAAGTTGGAACAAATGCAGAAGGTGATGCAAGAACAAATGCAAGCATAAATGCAAGAGCAATTGGCTAAATTCCAGCAGGATATGAAGGACCAAATGATGGAATCACAAAGGAACATGATGAACCAGCTAACACAACTGCTGACTGGTGGACAGGAGAAGGAAAATGGCCCTATGGTCGATACTGGAGATGACAATGAAGATCCCTTCTACCCTCAGGGTTTTAACCCAACGAATGTTCAGATACAACCCAAGGTATACCTACGAAGGCCATCTGTTACAATCAGGCCCCAACAGTTCCAGGCCAGTGTTTCGGCGTCGATGAACTACTAAGCTGGCTTAGGCTCTAATCCAGGGGATAACCCAACTAACCCTATTGTCCCTGATCTCGATGATGTGATAGAAACAGAAAAGACAAGGGTAGAAATTCTGAAAGAACTCGAAAAATGGTGTTGCAACACCCCTTACCCATACCCGAGACTGGGACTGGATACGAGGCATTACCAAACATGTACTCAAACATTTCTGGGAAATACGGGTTATAAAATTTCATTCCAATAACCAATCAAATTTCATTTTAATGTCCCTATTATGGGCCTACGATGCCCTAAACACATATTGGAAATGATCTGGGACTAAACCGGGAACTTACGAAAGTTCATAAAAAATTTTCTAAGTAAAGCCTCACACGTCCGTGTGAAGGCAATGCACACGTCCATGTGCTGTGGGACACGCCCTTGTCCCCTACCCGTGTGAAATTAATTGAATTTATTTTCTATTTCGAACCTACAGGGGTTTTTACACGGCCCAGCACAAACCCGTGTCCCTGGCCCGTGTCTTTTACACGTCCTAGACACGCCCGTGTGGTCACCCGTGTCTGAAAACTCGAGCATTCTTTTTATGACGTCAGCATGCATTTAGGGGCACACGGCCAAGAAACACACCCGTGTACTAGGACGTGTCCTTCACACGGTTGAGACACACAGTCGTGTCTCTACCCGTGTGTTTACTACCATGCACTTTGACTTCAAAATTTTAGGTGCAGGGGACACAGGGCCATACCACATGCCCATGGGGCGATCCGTGTGTCACACATGGCCTAGACACATGCCTGTGTGTCTACCCGTGTGGACCTTGTTAGGCTATTTTCCAAGCCTTTGGTCACCCTCTATCATCTACTCTCACTTATAAGTTTCTATAATACATAACAAGGCCTGATTATATACTTAAATGACCTTGATAAACCTCATTGCATGTAAACCTCATTTCATCGGTTTTACATATGCTAGGTTATTTTCTTCGTATTAAGTATATACCTTATAACACTTTTAAGGTTAGCTCATTATTATAACTCATTTCCAATTATGGCCAAGCCATCCCATGTAATTTGGTCACATTACTTAAGCCTAATTGTGATATGCCACATTTGAATATCACAAGAAATTTAGACATAAACATGCACAAATTTGTAGGTCATAACCTACATCACGACGAGCCAATTCCCATGGCCATAGACAAGTGAATGAGATATACCTTAATAAGCCTTCATATTAGCTAATCAAATAACACATATAACAAAATAAACAAAAGTCCTATACATGCCATTGAACAAAAGTAAAAGTATCTATATACCAAAGCTAGACAAAATGATAGTGTGTTGATTCTCCAACCGTCTTCCAATCTTTACGAGTCCTCGAGCTCTGTAAAATAGGGAAAAGAGAGGGGTAAGCATTTACATGCTTAGTAAGCCCCAATAACTGGAAAGTAAACCTACCGATTAATTATTATACAACCATATTAGGCAATAAAACCAACAAGAATGGAATGGTTTCCCTATCACATGCACTAAATCTACAACTTAGTCACATAACAATACACCATGTAGTTAATCTTAGATGAGCTCATCATTCAACATTTTCATTTATACATATTTCATATTATCTTGTTAAGTTTCTCAGAAATCTCGATAGATTATCCATTTACAGTCAAGCCATAAGAGCGATCATTTCATGTATGCACTCCCGCGAACCTCACATCTTACGGCAGGATTATCAGTCTAGGCTAAATCTCTTATAGCGACAAACACCCTTAATGAGCTCGGATCTGAATTACTAGTCTAGGCTAAATTCATACCCTAATCAGATTACCCATCCAGGCTAAATCCACAATGTACACATATTCTTCGGGAGGCTCGATCACTCAAGGAACACCCGTCCGGGCTAGATCCTTTCCATATTTGAGATCAACGGATTACCCATCCGGGCTAAATCTTTTCTGCAACACATACAGGATCTCAAGTCACATATCAATCATGGTTTATCCATCAAATTTCCCTTTTTAACCTCAACTGGGACATTTATCAACATTTCATTATTAAGGATGCATTTCATGGATTTTCATGTCATCATCGAATGCAATTATCATACATTCATAAATCATGCAATTAGGCATATTATGAGTTTACTTTAAGTTATTCGAACTTACCTGGTACTCGTTCCGGTATCGTGTTTCAGTTATTCCAAAACCTTTTGTTTTCCTCGATCGACCTCCGAAATTTGTTTCTCGGGGTCTATAACAATAAAAATGAATCATTAACACCTCACATTATACTTTTCGAGTCTAAATCCGTAGGCTCGTATAATGAAATGCATGCAATTTTACCTTACCCACGCCTAGCCGAATGTTCTTTCCTCTTATGGCAGCCCACATTTTTCCGTTATTTCTCCTCTTTCTACCCATTTTACAATTTTGACAAAATGGTCCCTAAAGCCATTTCCATGAAAAATCACTTAGTAAAAGTAACTCATACATGGGTAAATTTCTAAACATGAACCCTAGCATGAAATATGGGTAGAAATAGAGAGAGTAAGTTATCAGGATTTCAAAAATACGAAGAACATTAAAAACGAGGCTTGGGAGCACTTACTATTGAGCTTGGAAAGCTTGGAAACCCTAGCTATGGGGAACCCTAAAATTTCGGCAGCAACATGAAGAGAATGAGCTGATTTTTGGCTTATTTTTCTCATTTTATTTCATTAATTAGCCAAATAACCAAAATGCCCTCAAGCCCTTTATTTCAAATTTCATCCATACATGCCCATTTTTGTCCAAAAACTTAGAAATTGAGTAAACTGTTCTTTAAAATCTTCTAATTAATAATCTAAAATAATTTCATACAAATTGCTTCTAGAATCCAAGTTTTGCAATTTATTCAATTTGGTCCTTATTTTCCAATTGGACACCTTACTCATAGAATTTCTTCATGAAACTTTAACACATGTATATTCTCATATTCTAGACCTCATAATAATCATAAAATAAATATTTTAACGTCGAATTTATGGTCCTGAAACTACTATTCCAACCAGGCCCTATTTCGAGATGTTACATTTCTCCCCCCTTAGGGATTTTCGTCTTCGAAAGTCTTACCAGTAAACAGGTTTGGATATTGGCTTGTCATGGTTTCTTTCGGTTCCCATGTGGCTTCTTCCACTCCGTGTCTGTGCCATAAGACTTTTACCAAAGCCACTTCTTTATTCCTCAGATGTTTAACCTCACGAGACAAAATCTTGATCGGTTCTTCACCATAGGTCATGTCCGGTCTATTTTAATCTCCATCGGTGAAATTACATGAGAGGGGTCTGATCGATATTGCCTTAACATAGACACATGAAACATATCGTGAATCTTTTCTAATTCTAGTGGTAATGCCAAACGATAGGCTAATGGTCTAATTCTTTCAGTGATCTCGTATGGTTCAATAAATCGCGGACTCAGTTTGCCTTTTCGGCCAAATCTCAATACCTTTTTCCATGGAGATACTTTCAAGAATACTCTATCTCCAACTTGAAATTCGATCTCTTTTCTTTTCAGATCAGCATATGACTTTTGCCTATCCAATGCTGCTTTCAAACAGTCATGTATCACTTTAACCTTTTCTACAGTTTCCTTGATCAGATCAACTCTATGAATCTGAATCTCATTGACTTCTGTCCAATACAATGGAGTTCGGCACTTTCTGCCATACAAGGCCTCATAAGGCGCTATATTCAAACTCGTTTGGAAACTGTTATTGTAGACGAACTCTACCAATGACAAGTATTTTTCCCAGCTACCCTCAAATTCGAGGATGCAACATCGCAACATATCCTCAAGAATTTGAATCATTCGCTCAGACTGACCACCAGTCTGCAGGTGAAAAGCTGTACTAAAATTCAACCTGATGCCCAAGGCTTCTTATAGCTTCTTCCAAAATCTCGAAGTGAATCTCGGGTCTCTGTTTAAAATAATCTATAGCAGTACCTCGTGTAATCTCACAATCTTAGATATATACAAGTCGGCCAACTTGTCTAGTGAATAATCTATTCCAACTGGTATATAATGAGCTGACTTTGTCAACTTATCAACCATAACCCATATAGCATCTTTCTTTTTCGGGGTCAATGGTAATCCTATCACAAAGTCCATAGTGATTCTGTCCCACTTCCATTCGGGGACCATCACAGGTTGTAATAAACTTGAAGGTACTTGACGTTCAGCTTTGACTTGCTGACATATCAAGCATTTCGATACAAATTCAAAGATGTCTCTTTTCATGTTGTTCCACCAGTACATTTTCTTCAAATCATTATACATCTTAATACTTCCCGGATGAATAGACAAATGGCCATCATGTGCCACTTGCAAAATTTTCCAAATAATCTCATCATCTTTGGGTACACAAACCCTATCAAACATCCATTAGGACTGATCTGAAAATCTGATTCAATACCCGACTTACATTGAGCTCTTTTAGCTTGCAGGTTACTATCATTATTCTGAGCATCATAAATTTCTTGAAGAAATATCGGCCTAGCCCTTAGCTCTACCAAGACTGAACCATCATCAAGCAACGCCAATCGAGTGTCCATGGCCCTCAGTGCAAACAAAGATTTTCTACTTAACGCGTCGGCGACCACATTCGCCTTTCCCTGGTGGTAATCGATGATTAGCTCATAATCTTTAATTAATTCTAACCATCTCTACTGTCTCAAATTCAATTCCTTTTGAGTCATCAAATACCTCAAACTCTTGTGGTCTGTGAATATACGACAAGTCTCACCATAAAATAATGCCTTAAAAATTTTCAAGGCAAAAACAATGGCGGCGAGCTTTAAGTTGTGCGTCGGATAATTCTTCTCGTGTGGCTTCAACTGCCGTGAAGCATAAGCTATCAGCTTGCCATCTTGCATAAGTACACATCCCAGTCTATTTAAGGATGCATCACTGTAGACCACAAACTTTTTTCCTGACTCGGGCAATACTAGAACAAGAGCTTCAGTCAGTAATGTCTTCAACTTCTCGAAATTTTGTTGGCACTTTTCTGTCCATTCAAACTTAATGTCTTTCTATAGCAACCTTGTCATTGGAGCCGCTATCATGGAGAATCCTTTCTATCATGGAGAATCCTTTCATAAATCTTCGGTAGTAACCGGCTAATCCCAAAAAGCTTATAACCTCGGTTACATTTTTAAGCTGTTTCCAATCAACAATAGTAGAGATCTTACTCGGATCAACTCGGATGCCATCACCCAAAACAATGTGACCCAAAAAACCCTACTTCATGGAGCCAAAACTCACTCTTGCTAAACTTAGCATACAATTGTTTTTCCTGTAAAGTCTGCAACACAGTTGTAACAGCCAATTTTGGCCCAAACAAAAAAAAAACCAAAATAAACCCACCAAATAATTCAAAAGTCCAAACTTCAAGTCCATTTATAACATGTGTAGCCCAAAATTAAAACCAAACCCATTACACATCAATTAAGCCAAACCCACTACCCAGATTTTAGCCCAAAACTACCCAAACCCAATAACCAAAAAACCCTAGTGGCCCAAAATGGCCCACTATCCTAAAATTTTTTTTCAGCAAGTAGCAACCTAGCCGCATGCCTTCAGCTACCAGCCTCTACCACGCACGCCACCACCGCTCGGGGCACCAACCACCGGCCTCACACGTCTTTGACACACCTGCAAAGAGAGATCCACACGCAAGCAATACAAACAATGAAGAAAACAACAAAAATGACAGAAAAAAATGAATACAGACAAAAATAGATCTCGGATCCAGCTATAAAATCAAAAATCAAAGCTTTAGAATTATTTTTACACGCGCATTTGAATCCAAGAACAGAACAAAAATTGAATGTTGATCTCCGATTTTTTTCTTTGTTTTCATTTCGTTTTAATCTCTTTAAATTTCTTTTTAATTATACTACAAATCTATTAAACAAAAGGGGCATAAAATCAAAAAAGAAAGGGACTTACCCGAATCCAAGCGACCCTCGTCGGAGACGGCTTCTCCGTCATCAGATTCGACCAGAAGAGGTCGTAGGGGGTTCCTTCTTTGGATCTTCTTCGGTCGAGGAAGCCTTCGCCTTTGAGTTCACTTTAAAAAGGGGTTAAAAACTCGACTTCACGTGGCCCCCCAACCACCGTCTACGGTGAGGACCACGGTGGCCTCAAAGAGCCATGACGACGACGACAATGAGGGCATCAAAACCCTAGCAGCAAGAAAAAGAGAGAGAGCAAGAAAGAGCTGCAATTTTTTTTTTTAAAAAACACTAGGGCTGAAATGAAATGGTAAAAAAATTTTGGGCCTTTATGCAGTTATGAAACGGCAGCGTTTTTGGGTGTGTGTCCAGGCGCCAAAACGGCACCGTTTTGGACCATCCGTGCGCGACCTGACCCGCTATTAAGGGGATCCGCGTGTTTCTGAGTTAAGGGCTATTTGCGCCCATAGTCCCTTCGATTTTGGGCTTGTTATTTTAGGCCCCTTTTATTATTTTTTTATAGATTCAACTGCTTATTTCTTTTGGGTTTTTCGATTGAGTCCTCGGCTCTCTGATGCTTCGAAAACGGGCATACATCTTTGGAGTTGGGGAATAATTTCATGCTTAGCCCCTATTCTTTCACGCGTGTCTTATTTTAGGCCTTGCTTCCTTTTTTTTTGTTTTTTTAGATAGGGCCCTTAATTTTAATCTTTTTTAATTCGACCCTTAATCTTATAACATTAAACTGTTTTTATATTTTACTTATTATATATACCCTTTTATTTATTTATTTTAAATAGTTTTATAATGATATTTTAGGTTTTATTAATTCTTTAAAATTGCTTTACAAGTTCTTTTAATTTTAAACTTACATATTTTATTTATGTTTTAATGCTTTCTTGTATTGTTTATTTACGTTTTACACATTATTTACTTTAGATATCTTTGTACAACTTATTTATTTTAAACTATTATATATTTTAAATTTTTATGTATAGTATCTAATTCAAACTATGTTGTAGGTTATTCATTTTTTTATTACTTATTTAGAGCTGTTTATTTATTATGTAATTTAAGTTTTTTCTTTTTTATACATTATTCATTTGGAATTATTTTTACATTAGTTACTTTAATTCGTTTTATTTATTATCTATTTTAAACCCTTTTTATTGATTTAAAATGATTTTATTATTATTTATTTTAGATTTGTTTATATGTTATGTATTTTACACTTTTATGTATATATATATATGATCTATTTTAAAAATTATTCATATATATATGTATATACATTTCTCTTTTTTTCTTTGTGTATTATTGATATTAAATTCCTTTTTTTTCACATTATTTATTTTAAATTCATTTCTTATCATTTTAAAATTTGTTTTACGTTTTAGTCATTTTAGTTTGCGTTATAATATTTTTTAATTCATTTGTCTTTGATTATTAATGATTAGTATTTAAGTGACATATGTTATGTGATTATTGCCATTATGTGTGGTATAATTCGTTTATTCGTATTTTCGTTATTGCCATTTGCTTGTATAATATTGTATTCGTGTTGTTATTCCGTACTCTATGTTATATTTTGTTTTGTCTAGTTTAAATCATATCATACATTAAACCCCAATACATTTATCCAATAAATCGTTTTATTTTAACCTAAACAAATACACGTCGTTTAAATATCATACTCGTTACTATCCAAAACGAAATTTTCCTAATAAGGCAATGTTTTGCATTTTGGAACATCGAGGAATTGTGCCCTAACTTACGGTGTTTCAATTTTCTCATTGTTTCTAAATAGCAAATATCCTTTTCGAGTTTTAAAACGCACAGATTTTCAATTAAAATTAAAGACAAACTTGCGCTCGGGAGTTCATGGTATTGTGTCCTAACTTACGGGATGTGATACTTCGATATCTCGAGACGAGGAAATCTTTAGCAATCGCTTTGATTTAATTCGAACTTTTTAAAATTAACGTTAATAAAAAAGGATCATATTTTAAATCCATTTTCGATTTTCAACTTTCAACTTTAGGACAATAATTAATCAATTTGGTACCAATTTTGGACGTGACGAGGGTGCTAATCCTTCCTCGCACGTAGCCGACTCCCGAACTTGTTCTCTTGCCGTAGACCAAAAATGTCATTTTAGTAAACTAAAATTGTTTTATTAAAACAAAGGTGATCCGATCACACCTAATAAAGATCGGTGGCGACTCCCGTTTTGATTTTCACTTTCAAGCAAAGTCGATTCCCGTTTTCAAAAAATGGTTTCGACAGCTTGGAGACTCCACTGGGGACATTTTTGAGAGTCGAGCCATAAAATTGATCATTTTTTGTTCTTTGTCAAAATTTGAAAATATGTTTTAAACTTACAGTCATTTCATTGTATTTCCTCTGTGTGGTCTCTGTCTCTTTATACGATTGGCTTTTTGCTCGACTCTTTCAACTATACTTTTGCACATCATATTGCATTGTTGGTCAAGTTTACCCCTTTAAGTGGGAGTGAAAAACTACTCCTTCGTAAGGTCTTCATCTCCGTATAGGATAGTGGATCACTTTCGGGATACATCCGTACCTACGTCTTCGTGAGGTTTTCATCTCCGTATAGCCGTAGGAAAATGTATTCCCCTGAATTGAACTCGGTCCGTATGAGCCCATAATGGGTGAGGATCAAGGAATCTGCCGATTCAGGTACCTTTACTTTAGAACCGAACCACATGTAATGAGCCCTAAGAGCCTACCCTAGGTAGAACCACACCAAACCCTAGTGGTTACCCGATTAGGTGCTTAATTATTCCTTATTTACTTTGAATTCTATTCTTTGTATATAATACTGACTTGTTGTGTTTTGTTGTTATCGCATGGCGTCTCATCATAAAAGGGTGTTGATTCACGTTCAGTTACTAGATAGGAGGGTTTAGCATGGAAAAAAGATTTCTTGATAGAGTGGAGGATAATGCAGCCATCTGAGTGTGGTCCGAGAGAACGCAACAAGAGAAAGGAGATAGTTTGACCGGGGGATATGAATCGGAGTTGTGGGATTTCACTCGCATCAATGTAACTCAGAACGACCTGCAAGAATTAAGGGATATATGGAATAGTTAGAATAGCGAGGTCAAGCAACTCTTTTACTGTAACTACGGTGACCTACCCTATTTGCTCGATGTAAAGGTGGACAAGTACTTGTTCCGGGCCCTCGCGCAATTTTGGAACCCCACTTACAATTGCTTCACCTTCGGAGGAGTTGATTTAGTACCTACTGTGGAGGAATACATGGCGTTACTTAATTGCTCGAAGATTCAGGCTGACAGGGCCTATTCAAGACCTGTTAACGTCCATCCCTTTTTAAAGAAATTGATGAATATCACGGGGATGAGCGAGTAATGGGTTGCAGCCCACATCAAGCAAAAATGGGATAGTAAGTGTATTCCTTGGAGGAATTTGAGGGACTTGATTCTGGCACACCCGGATTCAAAGAAAAGGGTTGATGGTTTTGCCTTAAGCCTCTACGGTTTGATCATCTTTCCTGAGGCGCTAGGACACATAGATGAAGCTGTCTCAGATTTATTCGATCGACTTGATAAAGGTACCACACCTGTCCCGGCAATCCTAGAAGAAACTTTCAGATCCTTGAATGCATGTTGGAGAGCGAGCGAGGGAAGATTTATTGGTTGTGCACAACTTCTTTTAGCTTGGTTCTATAGCCATTTTTGGAAGGTGGAGAAGGTCTCCTATCGGGTTTTCTTTAAGGATTATTCCCCATTAAGAGAATTAGTGGCCACATTGAGGCGAGACGACATTTCAGAAGAGAAATGGATAATTATTCTCCAGAATTTACGGGCCGAAGATGTTGAATGGAGGGCTCCGTGGTTGATCCCCGATGAGATCTTATATAGGTACGGTGATTTTGACTGGGTCCCTCCGGCTGGAATATGGGGAGCCGTTGGATACGCTCTACTGATGGTGTTAAGACAGTATCGGTCAAGGCAGTTTATACCTGTGACACAAGGGTTGGCACAATGTGAGTTCCCCTATAAAGACAACAATTATAAGAGGAGGGTTCGCGAGATATCAGATGCTTGGAACCAAACTCGAAGAATGAAAGGATTCACCACAGGCCCGATGACGACCCCCGAGTATGAATGATGGTGGGGTAAGAGAGTCAACGACAACATCCCTAGGCCGAATCAAGGGAGCACTCAACCTATAGAGGAGCATTTACGGGTCATCCCATCCGAGTTAGAGATCATTAAGCAAGACTTTGAGAAAAGGAACTCGGAGTTGGGGAAGAAGATAGAGCAGCTAGAAGAAGAGAAAATGAAGTTGGGATTAGACGTCGATATCCACAAGCTAGAGGCTGAGAAGTTAAGGAAAGGAAAGAACAAGGCCGAGGAAGATTTGGATAGTCTGAAAACCGATTACAAGAAGCTGTGTATATCGATAAAAACTGTCGGTTTAGGTAAAACGTTGGAGCAATGGCCTCAAGAGATTAAAGAGGAAAAGAATAAAATCGACCATTGGGAGAAAATGTTTCAAGATGCCCCAGTACGAGAGGACACTCTGAAAAAGAGTTTGTTAGAAAGCAAAAACGAAAAGGTGAAGTTACGAGCTCGGGTGGCTGAATTAGAAAGATCACTACATCAACATCGTAGCCGTAATTTCGTAATTGAGCTGAAGGCTAGTCTGAGCAGGATCGAAGAGTTGAAAGGGAGAGTAGAGGAACTCGAGACTGTGCTACGAGATAACAAAATTCGAGTGGAACTTCTTGAGGCAAACAACGACCATTGTAAGGAACAGCTTCATCGCTCTCAAGACCAGATTAGAGATAGAGACTATGTCATGGGCGAAGCTGTGGCTCAGGTTCGGGAGGTAGTCGATCACTTGCAAACCTTGGCAGTTCAGGCTGATGTATTAAGCTTAAAGTACGAGTCAAAATCAGATCGAGGCCGAAACTTAGTTTGGCTTCTTAAGAAAGTTAAAGCTTTGGGCATTAGGGCAAAGTCGTATATGTAATCATCCGTTCTATGTAAAGAAATTTTTCTTCTAGAGAAGTTTTTCTAATGAAATTGAATTAGAATCAATGCCTCTTTTTGCATTCATTCATTTGCATTACATTTCATCATATGCATTAAATTTCACGAAAAGACCTTGATTAAACAAAATTATTTCAGTTAATCTGGAAACCAACAAGAATCAACCAACCGAACACAGTTATAATACCCTTCGTAAAACCAAAGCAATGGATCAAAGATTAGAAAGGATAGAACAAATGCAAAGGGATATGCAAGAGCGATTACAAGCGCAGATGCAAGAGCAACTGGCTAAAATACAACAAGATATGAGGGAAAAAATGAAAGAATCCCAAAATAATATGATAGGCCAGTTGGTGCAGTTGCTGGCTAGAGAACGCGAAAAAGGGAAGAACACTATGGGGAACGATAATGAAGACCCTATCTATCTTCCAAGCTTTGCTCCAGTAAACACTCAACCACAATCAGAGGTGCACCCACGAATGGTACCCGTCACTATCAGGCCCCAGCAATACCAGGCCAATGCCTCGACACCAATGAATATTCCTATAGGTTCGAGCTCTAATCCTGGAGATAATCCAGCTAATCCATTTGTCCCGGACCTTGATGACGTGGCAGAAATAGAGAAAGGAAAAGTAGACTTGGCCAAACAACTCGATGATCGGTGTAAATGGCTTGAAGAAAAATTCAAAGCAATGGAGACTGCTGATTACCGTAGCGAGATCGATGCTAAGGACTTAAGCTTGGTCCCAGATCTGGTGCTCCCACCAAAATTTAAAACCCCAGAGTTTGAAAAGTACAACGGGACTAGCTGCCCTGAAGCTCACATAACGATGTTCTGTCGAAGGATGACAGGATATGTCAACAATGATCAACTGTTAATTCACTGTTTCCAAGACAGTCTGATCGGGTTAGCGGCTAAGTGGTATAACCAGCTAAGTCGCACCCAAATTAGTTCGTGTAAGGACTTGGCTTAAGCTTTCATGAGACAATACGGTCATGTGACAGACATAGCATCCGACAGAATTACATTACAAAATATGAAAAAGAAGCCAAGTGAGAGCTTCAGGAAGTATGCCCAACGATGGAGGGAGATAGCGATGTAAGTCCAACCACCTCTCTTGGAGAAGGAAATAATCATGCTTTTTATCAATACTCTAAAGGCCCCATTTATTAACCATATGTTGGGAAGCGCTACTAAGAGCTTCTTGGACATAGTTATGTCTGGGGAGATGATAGAAAACACGGTAAGATGTGGGAAAATTGAAGCGGGAGAGAGTGCTAAGAGATCAACTCTGAGAAGGAAAGAAAATGAGGTGAACAATGTGAGTGTATACAATAAAGGTTATTCCAAGCCAGTCACAGTAAGCCAGCTGAGGGTAGTGACTATTAGCCATCAGGGCTCCGCAAGACAAGATTCCAACCCAAGACCTAACACGGAAAGAGTCTAGTTCATGCCAATCCCAATGACATATAGGGAGCTTTACCAGAATCTATTCGATGCACATGTGATGTCTCCATTTTACCTGAAACCCATGCAACCTCTATTCCCTAAGTGGTATGACGCAAACGCTCAATGTGAATACCATGTAGGAATCCCGGGGCACACAATTGAGAACTGTACGGCCTTCAAGAAATTAGTCGAAAGGTTCATAAAGATGGGCATTGTAAAGTTCGATGATCCCACAGGACCTAATGTGGCGGGAAATTCGTTACCCAGTCATTCAGACGAAGGGGTAAACACGATAGTTGAAAATGGAGGGAGGAGAACCAAGATGGATGTATCAGAGGTAAAGACTCCGTTGAGATGGGTTTGAAAGAAAATGGTGGAAGAAGGTTTACTTATACAAGATTTAGGGGAGAAGCCCGAAGGAGCAAAGTACTACTGTGAATTCTACGACGAGGAAGGGTATGAGATCCAAAAGTGTAATGAATTCAGGGCTCTGGTACAGAGATTGATAGAAAATAAAAAGATTGAATTCTTTGAGTATACTGAGGGCCTGGAGAGAGAAGATGTGTGCATGTCGGAGCAAGGGCCAACCAACAAAGTCCATGGGGTCAGTCACCCAGTGGTAATCATATCACGACCAAGAATCAGTGAAGTGGGAGTACCAACTGCGCCAAAAGTTATAATCCAGAAACCCGCTACTTTCCCTTATAAAGATAGCAAGAGTGTGCCTTGGAACTATGACTGTAACGTGACAATCCAGGGAAAGGAGAACCCGATTGCCACTTTGGAGGAAGGTCAAGACGAAAGTTTCTATACACGAAGTGGAAGGCGTTATACCCCGAATACAAAAACAGAATCAGTTAAAGGAAAATCCGTGGTTGTTGAACAAAGAAAGGAGAAGACGATCAGACCTGAATCACCTGTCAATGAGCCTGTAACGGAAAAAGAGGCTAAAGAATTCTTAAAATTCCTGAAGCACAGCGAGTACAGCATTGTAGAGCAATTGCACAAACAGCCAGCCCGCATATCGGTACTAGCCTTGCTCTTGAGCTTAGAGACTCACCGCAGTGCATTGATGAAAGTTTTAAATGAAACATATGTTGCGGATGATATCTCTGTCAACAAGCTCGATCGTCTGGTCAATAACATCAGGGCGGATAATTTTATTTTCTTTAATGATGATGAAATACCACCAAGAGGCATAGGATCTACAAAGGCCCTGCACATCACCACTCGCTGCAAGGGATACACGTTGCCGGGGGTACTGATTGATAATGGATCAACGTTGAATGTCCTGCCCTTGTCCATGCTAAATAGGTTGCCAGTGGATAGCTCCCACATGAAGACATGTCAAAACGTCGTGAGAGCATTCGACGGTACTAAAAGAAAAGTGATGGGAAGAATCGGGATACCTCTCTTGATTGGCCCAAATACATACGAGGTGGACTTCTTGGTAATAGACATCAAGACATCATACAATTGCCTGTTGGGGAGGCCGTGGATCCACTCAGCGAGAGCAGTGCCATCATCATTACACCAAAAATTGAAGTTGGTGACTGAGGGTAGATTGGTAACGATAAACGTAGAAGAAGACATTATTGCATCTGTTACCAGTGACGCACCGTACATAGGTGCAGACGATGAGGCGATAGAATGTTCCTTTCGATCGCTAGAATTCGTCGATGCTACATTCATTGTCGAAGGGAACAAGATCCCAATGCCCAAAATATCCAAAACTACGAGGATGAGCCTGCAATTAACAGTCGGCAAAGGAGCCCTGCTAGGAAGAGGACTTGGAAGGTGCCTCCAAGGAAGGAGCGAGGTACCAGTGCTAAGGGAAAAACGAGACTGCTTTGGCTTAGGATTTAAGCCAGATGCGAAGTAAAAGAAGAAAGAGTTGGAGAAAAAGCAAGAGAGAAGAAGAGCACGTCTGCGCGGTGAGGAGGTCAAGTGGGAACCAATGACCTTTCCTCATTTATCCAGAACATTTGTGTCGGGAGGAACTATTTACCCCGAACAAAAGATGACAAGAAATAAAATGGTTGAAGAAATGTTAGAAAGTTGGAGCATTAACGCCATATCTGAAGAAAAAGCCGAATAAGAGAATTTATCAGGAATTTGCCCTTACATCCCTGGAAGTGTTTTAGAATTAACTTTTAGAATTAACTCAGAGTAATGTTCAAAACAAGCTTATTGCTCCAAGCCTAGGGGAAATAAGAATCCTTTTATGAAATAGGCATATGTCCAAATATTGTTATTTCAATAAAAAATGCATTTTTGCGTGTCATCTTGAGCAAACATTCTTTTATTCTTTCTACTTCATTCATAATCATACCACATAAATCAAATATTCTTAGATTTTTTTGTTCTTTGGATTTCTTTCTTCATCCATAATAGGTCTCCAGATATCAATGAAATGAGCAACGTTGCCACTGACTCAGAGACTCTTTTCGAGCAAGATTTGTGTATGGAAGACACTGAGGATTTTGAAGATGACCGAAATTGTAACCTATCTCCTGATTTGTTAAGGATGGTAGAACAAGAGGAGAAACAAATCCTACCTCACAAAGAGTCGGTGGAAGTTGTTAGCTTAGGAGAAGGAAAAGAGGTGAAGATTGGAGCTAGTATCACTGCAAAAACAAAGCGAGACCTCATCGAGTTACTCCGAGAATTCAAGGATGTCTTCGCATGGACATATCAAGACATGCCCGGTTTGAACACTGACATCGTGGTACATCAACTCCCCATAAAAGAAGAATGCATGCCAGTTCAACATAAACTCCGAAGGATGAGACCTGATGTTTTGTTGAAGATAAAGGAAGAGGTCAAGAAGCAATTCGACGCTGGTTTCTTACAAGTGGTCAAGTACTCAGAATGGGTGGCCAACATAGTCCCAGTTCCTAAGAAAGATGGGAAGGTACGAATGTGAGTGGACTATCGAGATTTGAACAAAGCCAGCCCAAAAGACAACTCCTGTTGCCTCATATTGATACGTTAGTGGATAACACGGTAGGTTACTCATTTTTCTCCTTTATGGACGGCTTCTCGGGGTAAAACAAGATAAAAATGCATCCTGAAGACATGGAAAAGACGACATTTGTAACCATGTGGGGGACGTTTTGTTATAAGGTGATGCCATTCGGACTGAAAAATGTAAGAGCAACATATCAAAGAGCCATGGTAACTTTGTTTCATGACATGATGCACAAGGAGATCAAAGTTTACGTCAATGATATGATTGCAAAATCCAAAACAGAGAAGGAGCATGTGCAAGTCTTGAGGAAACTATTCTTGAGGTTAAGGAAGTTCCAACTAAAGCTCAATCCCGCAAAATGTACCTTCGGGGCCAGGTCAGAAAAGTTGTTGGGATTCGTATTCAGCGAAAAAGGGATTGAGATTGACCCAGATAAAGTCAAGGCCGTACAAGAATTACCACCACCACGCACTCAAAAAGAAGTTCGAGGTTTCCTAGGAAGACTGAATTATATTACCCGGTTCATTTCACAATTGACGGAAAAATGCGACCCCATATTCTGTCTCCTTAGGAAACACAATCCAGGTGTATGGGATGAGGAGTACCAGAAAACTTTCGATAAGGTCAAGAATTATCTGTCTAATGCCCCAGTACTGATGCCACCTTGCCCGGATAAACCACTGATACTGTACTTGGCAGTGGTTGAAAACTCCATGGGATGCGTGCTAGGCCAACATGATGAGTCAGGAAAAAAAGAAAAAGTGATATACTATCTCAGCAAGAAATTCACCGAATGTGAGACAAGATATTCGTCGATCGAAAAGTTATGTTGTGCTTTGATTTGGACAACCCGAAGACTGAGACAATACATGTTGTACCACACAACTTGGCTCATCTCAAAATTAGACCCTTTGAAGTACATGATGGAATCAAATGCTTTGAACAGAAAAATGGCTCGTTGGAAAATTTTATTTTCTGAGTTTGACATAGTCTACGTGAACCAAAAGGCTGTAAAGGGAAGTGCAATAGCAGATTTTCTGGCTAGTAAGCTCTAGAAGATCATGAGCCGTTGAGCTTTGATTTCCCGAATGAGGATCTAATGTATGTTGCAACCATGGAGGAAGACTCTCAAGAGGGCCATTCGTGGAAGCTAAATTTTGACGGAGCTTCAAATGCTGTAGGTAATGGAATCGGGGCAGTCTTGGTATCCCCAAACGAAGATTATTATCCTTTCACTTGTAAATTGGATTTTGACTGCATAAACAACATGGCGAAATACGAGGCATGCATCATGGTCATCCATGCAGCCATAAAATGCAAAATAAAAGTGCTAGAAGTATATGGAGATTCTGCATTAGTGATCTATCAGCTTAAAGGTGAATGCGAGACAAGAGATCCCAAGTTGATCAATTACCAAAGGCTGGTTCTTGAGTTAATTGAGGATTTTGATGATATCACTTTTTGGTATCTCCCACGAGATGAAAATCAGATGGCTGATGCCTTGGCAACCTTAGCTTCTTTGATCAAAGTGAACAAGCAAGAGGATATGAAGCCTATCCAAATGAGTATTTATGAGGCTTCGGCTTATTGCTGCAATATCGAAGAGGAAGAAGAGAAAGATGATCATCCTTGGTATCAGGATATTTTGGGATATGTGAGGAGTCATGAATACCCAGACCAAGCGACTGAGAATGATAAAAGGACATTAAGAAGGCTGGCTAGTAACTATGTCTTGTATGGAGAGATCCTATACAAAAGAAGGAAGGATCAGGTACTCTTAAGATGTGTAGACGCTGTCGAGGCTAAGCAAATCCTGGAAGAGATTCATGAGGGTGTCTGCGGAACACATGCTAATGGTTACACAATGGCCAGACAGATCATGAGATTCGGATATTATTGGTCCACTATGGAAGGAGATTGCATCAACTATGCCAAGAAGTACCATAA
The DNA here is from genome assembly GCA_025698465.1 of Gossypium longicalyx. NCBI lineage: Eukaryota > Viridiplantae > Streptophyta > Magnoliopsida > Malvales > Malvaceae > Gossypium > Gossypium longicalyx. Next base: position 44,884,225 of record CM046999.1, read on the forward strand.
ATGCCAAATTTATGGAGATAAAATTCATGTACCTCATTCACCCCTTCATGTCATGACTTCTCCATGGCCTTTCTCCATATGGGGTATGGATGTCATTGGGCCAATCTCATCGAAGGCATCTAATAGACATCGATTCACCTTTGTCATCATAGATTATTTCACCAAATGGGTAGAGGCCACCTCTTACGCTAACGTCACAAAGTCAGCAGTCAGTAAGTTCTTAAAGAAAGAAATCATATGTCGATATGGGATGCCTGAGAGGATCATATCAGACAATGCACTAAACTTGAACAACAGCACAATAGCAGGGGTCTGTAGCCAATTCAGGATCAAACACCACAATTCATCACCATATTGCCCAAAGATAAATGGTGCGGTGGAAGCAGCCAACAAGAACATCAAGAAGATCATAGGAAAAATAACTGAGACCTATAAAGATTGGCACGAGAAATTACCATTTGCCGTTTATGCCTACCGGACGTCAGTCAGAACCTCTACCGGGGCAACGCCTTTTTCTTTAGTTTATGGAATGGAGGCGGTTCTGCCTATTGAGGTCAAGATTCCCTCTCTACGTGTGCTGTCAGAACTAAAGATAGATGAAGCAGAATGGATCCAATCTCGATACGACCAGTTGAACTTAATTGAAGAAAAGAGACTAAAGGCTATCCGTCATGGTCAAATGTATCAAAAGAGAATGATGTGGGCTTATAATAAAAAGGTTTGCCCTAGAGAATTCCATGAAGGAGACCTTGTTTTGAAAAAGATCCCCCCATACAAAAGGACTTCAGAGGAAAATGGATGCCTAATTAGGAGGGACCTTATGTGGTAAAGAAGGCTTTCTCTAGAGGAGCTCTGATTTTGACCAAGATGGATGGTAAAAGCCTGCCTAATCCCGTGAATTCAGATTTGGTCAAGAGACCAAAGGGTTTTGAATTGAAAACCCAGGAATGGGCAATTCAAATCGAAATGGGGCATCTAGTAGTATTGTCTTCTCTGAATTAACAAAAAGGAGGGATGTTACATCTTGGGGCATAAAAAAAAGTACTTTAGGTTTTCTAAACACACATCAAGTTCAAGGGGTCCTCAAGAAGATTTGTGCAACGAAGCTCATGCTGCGATATCTGGAGCACTTATTCTTATCTCATTCATTTTGTATTTTCGGCAAAATGTGCTATCTTGATTAATTTGTTAGTTTTCATTTTGTATCTTGGCAAATTTGCTATCTTGTTTACCCTATTCATTTTTAGCTTTGCTCTCAATAAAATTCCATTTCGTCTAATGCGATAACCTTTTTCAAGCGTTTTTCGTCGAAATGATGATTAATGGACTAATAATATTCAAAAGAGAGTTCTGCATATTACTCTGAAATGCTTCTAAATGATACAAGGACCTAAAACGGGACTAATTAGTTTGAATCACCCCAAATTCAAGGGTTGGAAACATTGGGGAAAGAATAGCCCAAATTGTGATTATTTCTTCGAGTTTTCTGCCAAAGATACCAGCTGAAGAAAAAATAGAGTAATACGTCAATGATAAGACCTCGGTGAACAACGAGTAATATCAAATTTAGCATTAAAAAATGACATTTCTGCATTCATGCAAACATCATTCATACACATCTAGCTAGGAGCATCTGATTCATTCTGATCATGACATCCTAATCATTTGGCATAAATAGGCCCATGAAATGGATTGAACAGGTCATGTTCTCCAAAGAATGGTGTAACAGACCAAAGAAATCAAAATCCTACACCCCTAAGGATGCAGTGGGACAGATTGAAATCACCATGGCGAATCTTGTCTCCCTAAAGTTGTAGTGGAGCAGATTGAAGTCACACATCTTATCTCCCTGAAGTTGCAGTGAAATAGATCGAAGAGTAGCAAACCTTATCCCCCGAAAGTTGCAGTGGGGCAGGTTAAAGTTACAAGTCTTATCTCCTAGAAATTGCAGTGGGGCAGACTGAAAATAGCAAATCTTATTTCCCTGAAGTTGCAGTGGAACAGGTAAAAGCTACGAGTTACAAGTCCTATACCTCTAAAGTTGTAGTGGGTCGGATCAAATCCACCATGGCAAATCTTATCTCTCTGAAGTTGCAGTAGAGCGGATTAAAGCCATTAATCTTGTCTTCCTGAAGTTGCAGTGGAGCAGATTGAAGTCGCGAATCTTATCTCCTTGAAGTTATAGAGGAGTGGATTGAAGTTACAGATCTTATCTTCCTGAAGTTACAGTGGAATAGATCGAAGAATAGCAAACCTTATCCCTCTGAGGTTGCAGTGGAATAGACTGAAGATAGCGAATCTTATCTCTCTGAAGTTGCAGTAGAGCAGATTAAATCTATAAATCCTATACCTCTGAAGTTGCAGTGGGTTGGATCAAATCTACCATGACAAATCTTATCTCTCTGAAGTTGCAGTAGAGCAGATTAAAGCCATTAACATTATCTCTCTGAAGTTGCATAGAGCAGATTAAGGCTATAAATCCTATACCTCCGAAGTTGCAGTAGGTTGGATCAAGTTACCATGGCGAATCTTATCTCCCTGAAGTTGCAGTGGAGCAGATTGAAATCACAAACCCCGTATCCCTGAAGATGTAGTGGAGCAGGTTGAAATTACCAAGTCTTATCTCTTTGAAGTTCCAGCGGAGTAGATCGAAGCTACAAATCTCTTCTCCCTGAAATTGCATTGGAACAAATCATAGCAACAATTCCTATACCTCTAAAGATGCAGAGGATTGGAATGAGGCTATTCGAAGAATAGGAGAAGTCAAGATTCGGCAAGACTAGGCAAAATTGGCTCTTTTAAGGTTTTTGTTGTATTCTCGTTACACGACAATGAGTAAAGAGGGGCAGCTGTAATAGCCAATTTTGGCCCAAACAAAAAAAAAAAACCAAAATAAACCCACCAAATAATTCAAAATTCCAAACTTCAAGTCCATTTACAACATGTGCAGCCCAAAATTAAAACCAAACCCATTACACATCAATTAACCCAAACCCACTACCCAGATTTTAGCCCAAAACTACCCAAACCCAATAACCAAAAAACCCTAGTGGCTCAAAATGGCCCACTATCCTAAATTTTTTTTTCAGCAAGCAGCAACCTAGCCGCATGCCTTCAACCACCAGCCTCTGCCACGTGCGCCACCACCGCTCGGGGCACCAACCATCGGCCTCACACGCCTCTGACACACCTGCAAAGAGAGATCCACACGCAAGTAATACAAACAATGAAGAAAACAACAAAAATGACAGAAAAACAAAATGAATACGGACAAAAATAGATCTCGGATCCGGCTATAAAATATAAAATCAAAGCTTTGGAAATATTTTTACACTCGCATTTGAATCCAAGAACAGAACAAAAATTGAAGGTTGATTTCCGATTTTTTTTTCTTTGTTTTCATTTCGTTTTAATCTCTTTAAATTTCTTTTTATTTATACTACAAATCTATTAAACAAAAGGGGCATAAAATCAAAAAAGAAGGGGACTTACCCGGATCCAAGCGACCGTCGTCAGAGACCGTTTTTCCGTCGTCAGATTCGACCCGAAGAGGTCGTAGGGGGTTCCTTCTTTAGATATTCTTCGGTTGAGGAAGCCTTCGCCGTTGAGTTCGCTTTAAAAAAGGGTTAAAAACCCGACTTCACGTGGCCCCCCAACCACCGTCTACGGTGAGGACCACGGTGGCCTCAAGGAGCCACGATGACGGAGGCAATGAGGGTCTCAAAACCCTACCCGCAAGAAAAAGAGAGAGAGCAAGAAAGAGCTGCAGTTTTTTTTTAAAATACTAGGGCTAAATGAAATGGTAAAAAAATTTTGGGCCTTTATACAGTTATGAAACGGCAGCGTTTTTGGGTGTGTGTCCAGGCGCCAAAACGGCACCATTTTGGACCACCGGTGCGTGACCCGACCCGCTACTAAGGGGATCTGCGCATTTTTGAGTTAAGGGCTATTTGCGCCCATAGTCCCTTCGATTTTGGGCTTGTTATTTTAGGCCCCTTTTATTATTTTTTTTAGATTCAACTGCTTAATTCTTTTGGGTTTTTCGATTGAGTCCTCAGCTCTCTGATGCTTCGAAAATGGGCATACATCTTTGAAGTTGGGGAATAATTTCATGCTTAGCCCCTGTTCTTTCATGCGTGTCTTATTTTAGACCTTGCTTCCTTTTTTTGTTTTTTTAGATAGGGCCCTTAATTTTAATCTTTTTTAATTCGACCCTTAATATTATAACATTAAACTGTTTTTATATTTTACTTATTATATATACCCTTTTATTTATTTATTTTAAACAGTTTTATAATGATATTTTAGGTTTTATTAATTCTTTAAAATTGCTTTACAAGTTCTTTTAATTTTAAACTTACTTATTTTATTTATGTTTTAATGCTTTCTTGTATTGTTTATTTACGTTTTACACATTATTTACTTTAGATATCTTTGTACAACTTATTTATTTTAAACTATTATATATTTTAAATTTTTATGTATAGTATCTAATTCAAACTATGTTGTAGGTTATTCAATTTTTTATTACTTACTTAGAGCTGTTTATTTATTATGTAATTTAAGTTTTTTCTTTTTTATACATTATTCATTTGGAATTATTTTTGCATTAGTTACTTTAATTCGTTTTATTTATTATCTATTTTAAACCCTTTTTATTGATTTAAAATGATTTTATTATTATTTATTTTAGATTTGTTTATATGTTATGTATTTTACACTTTTATGTATATATATATGATCTATTTTAAAAATTATTCATATATATATGTATATACATTTTTCCTTTTTGCTTTGTGTATTATTGATATTAAATTCCTTTTTTTCACATTATTTATTTTAAATTTATTTCTTATCATTTTAAAATTTGTTTTACATTTTAGTCATTTTAGTTTGCGTTATAATATTTTTTAATTCATTTGTCTTTGATTATTAATGATTAGTATTTAAGTGACATATGTTATGTGATTATTGCCATTGTGTGTGGTATAATTTGTTTATTCGTATTTTCGTTATTGCCATTTGCTTGTATAATATTGTATTCGTGTTGTTATTCCGTACTCTATGTTATATTTTGTTTTATCTAGTTTAAATCATATCATACATTAAACCCCAATACATTTATCCAATAAATCGTTTTATTTTAACCTAAACAAATACACGTCGTTTAAATATCATACTTGTTACTATCCAAAAACAAAATTTTCCAAATAAGGCAATGTTTTGCATTTTGGAACATCGAGGAATTGTGTCCTAACTTACGGGGTTTCAATTTTCTCGTTGTTTCTAAATAGAAAATATCCTTTTCGAGTTTTAAAACACACGGATTTCCAATTAAAATTAAAGACAAACTTGCGCTCGAGAGTTCATGGTATTGTGTCCTAACTTACGGGATGTGATACTTCGATATCTCGGGACGAGGAAATCTTTAGCAATCACTTTGATTTAATTCGAACTTTTTAAAATTAACGTTAATAAAAAGGGATCATATTTTAAATCCATTTTCGATTTTCAACTTTCGACTTTAGGACAATAATTAATCAATTTGGTACTAATTTTGGGCGTGACGAGGGTGCTAATCCTTCCTCGCACGTAACCGACTCCCGAACTTGTTCTCTTGAACTCCATAGACCAAAAATTTCATTTTAGTAAACTAAAATTGTTTTATTAAAATAAAGGTGATCTGATCACACCTAATAAAGATCGATGGTGACTCCCGTTTTAATTTTCACTTTCAAACAAAATCGATTCCCGTTTCCAAAAAAAATGGTTTCGACAACAGTCCTCAGATGCTTCGCATGCTTTGTCTCATCCTTGGAATAAATCAAAATGTGGTCAATGAACACAATAATGAAATGGTCCAAGTATGGCCGAAATATCCTATTCATTAGGTCCATAAATACGGCCAGTGCATTTGTTAACCCAAACGGCATGACAAGAAATTCATAATGACCATACCTTGTCTTGAAAGCTATCTTAGGCACATCTGATTCTTTAACTCGAAACTGATAGTAGCCGGACCTTAAGTCTATCTTAGAGAACACAGTGGCTCCCTTCAACTGGTCGAACAAATCATCGATCCTTAGCAAAGGATATTTATTCTTGATAGTCACCTTGTTCAATTACCGATAGTCTATACATAGCCTCATTGAACCATCTTTCTTCTTTACAAATAATACGGAAGCACCACAAGGTGAAAAACTTAGCCTTACAAAACCTTTATCCATCAGCTCTTGCAACTGTACTTTTAACTCTTTCAGCTCGGTTGGTGCCATCCTATACGGAGCAATTGAAATAGGAGCTGTTCCTGGCAGCAGTTCAATACCAAACTCTATCTCTCTTTTAGGAGGTACTCCGGTTAATTCCTTCGGGAACACGTCTGGATATTCACACACTATTTGCACAGACTCAATCTTCAACTCTGTTTCCTTAGAGTTCAATACAAAATCAAGGTAGGCTTCGTACCCTTTTCTCATATATCTTTGAGTAACCATTGATGTAATTACAACCGGCGGTGTATCCAATTCTCTTGAATCAACCCGTAGAATCTTACCATCTAGGCACTTCAATTTAATATACTTGCTACCATAGTTTACAATTACATCATGCAGGGCTAACCAATCCATACAAAGTATTACATCAAACTCATCAAATGAAAATAGCATAAGGTTAGCCAGAAAACAATAACTCTGAATCGTCAAAGGACAATTCTTACAGACTTTATCAACCAGGACTGACTTGCCTAATGGGTTCGACACTCTGATAATAAATTCCGTAGGTTCAATGGATATATTCATACTAGACACTAATCTCATGCAAATGTATGAATGTGTCGATCTTGGATCAATTAAGGCAACAACACAAGTATTAAAAAGAGAAAAGTTACCTGTGATGACTTCAGAAGCAGAGGCTTCCTCTCGAGTGTGTATTGCATACATTCTTGCTGGGGCTCGAGCCTCTGATTTTGCAGTGTCTTTAGCCGCAACTCAACTGCCACTAGCACTTCCAGAATATCTCAGAGGTCTACCTCATAGAATAGGAGTACTCGACTTCGAGGCTAATTCCACCTCTTTATCGGTTCGCTCTAGGTAGTCTCTGAGGAAGTGGTCAAGAGAACCACATCTGTAGCATGCACCGCTTCTCATTTGGCACTTCCAGAAGTGAAATTTATTACTGCTTTTGCACTTTGGCTTTTGATCATCTATACTTCCCACACTAGTCACAATCGGGGAAGAAGACTTCTGATTACGTTGTTTGGAGCTTCTCGCTCTACCCAAATATCCTACCGATGAAGTGGAGCATTTATGCTGGCTCATTGATTTTTTTGTGGGAAATAAGAGCGTCTTACCGCTGGATCTCTTGCTCAAAACTCGAACTTCTCTCTTAGCTTGCTTCTTTTCATTATTGAGCTCTTCGGCTTTCTTGGCTTGATCAGCTAGTGCAGCGAATTCTCGTCTATCAAGGATCCCAATCAACAACTTGATTTTCTCATTCAGACCTTCCTTAAAACGTTTACACATTTTTTACTCTATTTGAACCCACTTAGTCGCATACTGACTTAGCCTTACAAACTCCCTTTCGTATTCCGCTATAGTCTTATTTCCTTGCTTGAGTTCTAGGAACTCCTTTCGCTTTGAGTCTAATAACCTTTGACTGATGTATTTCTTCTTAAACTCTGTTTGGAAAAATTCCCAAGTGATTTTTTCCTTTGGCACCATTGAAGATACAGTCTTCCACCAGTGGTATGCAGTATCCTTCAGGAGAGATACGACACACTTTAAGCACTCCTCAGGTGTGTATGATAATTCGTCTAATACTTGTGTAGTATTCTCGAGCCAAAACTTGGATCTTTCAGCATCATCATTGATCTTAGCTCTGAATACCTTAGCCCCCCAAAACTCAGATCTTTCAACATCATCATTGATCTTAGTTCTGAATTCATCAGCCCTATACTTTCTAAGTTTATTAACAGGGGCTTTACCAATTCTTACAGGTGTCATACCTCGTGGCAATTCCTCATTAGGTCAGTTAGGGTGGCGGGGGAGGTTGTGGTATGTTGGGGCGATTTCTCAAATAATCCTCAAACCACTTGTCCATCATGTTAAACAAGGCGGCTCTGGCCTCTTTCCAGCCTTCGGACATAGGCCTTCTACTACTACTAGAAATAGCTCGTTGCACAGAAGCTGGAGCATGGCTTTCGGCTCCCTCGGACTCATCTTGTGCTTGATTGGAAGACATTTACTATATTCAAAAACAATTTAAACAGTTAGGAGATATCACACTATCAACGTTCGTATAATGGCATGTATAGCTAAACTCGATACATTCTACGGTAGACCTAGAACCGACTAAATCGTAGCTCTGATACCACTAAATGTAACACCCCTTATCCGAGACCGAGACCAATATCGAATACGAGGTGTTGCAAGACATGTACTCGAATATTTCCGAAAAATACGGGTTATAAAATTTCATTCCAATATAAAACCAATCAAATTTCATTTTAATGTCCCTATTATTGGCCTACGAGGCCCTAAACACACGATGAAAATGATCTAGGACTAAATCGAGAACTTACGAAAGTTCATAAAAAATTTTCTAAGTAAAGACTCATACGTCCATGTGAAGGCAATGCACACGCCTATGTACTTTGGGATACGCCCGTGTCCCTTACCCATGTGGAATCAATTGAATTTATTTTCTATTTCAAACCTACAGGGGTTTTCACACGGCCAAGCACTCACTTGTGTCCCTGGCCTGTGTCCTTCACATGGCCTAGACACCCCCGTGTGGTCACTCGTGTCCAAAAACTCGAGCATTCTGTTTATGATGTTAGCATGCATTTAGGGGCACACGACCAAGACATATGCCTGTGTACTAGGCCATGCCCTCCACACGGTTGAGACACGCGGCCGTGTCTCTACCCGAGTGTTTACTACCATACACTCTAACTTCAAAATTTCTGGTGCAGGGGACACACGGCCATACCACACGCCGATAGGGCATTCCGTGTGTCACACACGGCCTGGACACACGCCCGTGTGTCTACCCGTGTGGACCTTGTTAGGCTATTTTCCAAGCCTTTGGTCACCCTCTATCATCTACTCTCACTTATAGGTTTTCATAATACATAACAAGGCCTGATTATATACTTAAATGACCTCGATAAACCTCATTGCATGTAAGCCTCATTTCATTGGTTTTACACATGCTAGGTTATTTTCTTCGTATTAAGGATTTATATACCTTATAACACTTTTAAGATTGGCTCATTATTATAACTCATTTCCAATTATGGCCAAGCCGTCCCATGTAATTTGGTCACATTACTTAAGCTTAATTGTGATATGCCACATTTGAATATCACAAGAACATTTAGACATAAACATGCACAAATTTATAGGTCATAACCTACATCACGACGAGCCAAATCCTATGGCCATATACAAGTGAATGGGATATACCTTAATAAGCCCCCATATTGGCTAATCAAATGACATATATAACAAAATAAAAAAAAAGCTTTATACATGCCATTGAACAAAAGTAAAAGTATCTATATACCAAAGCTAGACAAAATGATAGTGTGTTGATTCTCCAACTGTCTTACAATCTCTACGAGTCCTCGAGCTCTGTAAAATAGGGAAAAGAGAGGGGTAAGCATTTAGATGCTTAGTAATCCCCAATAACTGGAAAGTAAACTTACCAATTAATTAGTACACAACCATATTAGGCAATAAAACCAACAAGAATGGAATGGTTTCCCTATCACATGTAGTAAATCAACAAGTTAGTCACATAACAATACACCATGTAGTTAATCTTGGATGAGCTCATCATTCAACATTTCCATTTATACATATTTCATATTATCCCGTTAAGTTTCTCAAAAATCTCGATAGATAATCCATTTACCGTCAAGTCATAAGAGCGATCTTTTCATGTATTCACTCCTGCGAACCTCACATCTTACGGCGGGATTACCAGTCTAGGCTAAATCCCCCGTAATATAAACTCCTAAGACGATGTCGGGATTACCAGTCTAGGCTAAATCCCTTATAGCGACAAACACCCTTAATGAGCTCGGATCTGAATTACTAGTCCAGGCTAAATTCAGACCCTAATCGGATTACCCATCCAGGCTAAATCCACAATGGACACATATTCTTCGGAAGGCTCGATGACTCAAGGAACACCAATCCGGGCTAGATCCTTTCCATATTTGGAATCAACGGATACCCGTCCGGGCTAAATCCTTTCTGCAACACATGCAGGATCTCAAGTTACATATAAATCATGGTTATCCATCGAATTTCCCTTTTTAACCTCATCCGAGACATTTATCAACATGTCATTATTAAGGATGCATTTCATGGATTTTCATGCCATCATTGAATGCAATTATCATACATTCATAAATCATGCAATTAGGCATATTATGAGTTTACTTTAAGTTATCCGAACTTCCCTAGTACTCGTTCCGGCATTCTTTTTCCTCGATCGACCTCCGAAATTTGTTCCTTGGGGTTTATAACAATAAAAATGAATCATTAACACCTCACATTATTTTTTTGAGTCTAAGTTTCACCCTCGGTCCAAATGATCGTTTAGTCCCTAACCTTTCACATTTTTACAATTTAGTCCCTAGGCTCGTATAATGAAATGCATGCAATTTCTACCTTACCCAAACTTAGCCGAATATTCTTTCCTCTTATGGCAGCCCACATTTTTCCATTATTTCTCATCTTTTTACCTATTTTTACAACTTTTACAAAATGGTCCCTAAAGCCATATCCATGAAAAATCACTTAGTAAAAGTTGTTTACCATCTTTTAAACTTTCATATTCCTCCATAAACCATCAAAATACAAGTAACTCATGCATGAGTAAATTTCTAAACATGAACCCTAGCATGAAATATGGGTAGAAATAGGGAGAGTAAGTTATCGGGATTTCAAAAATACAAAGAACATTAAAAACGGGGCTTGAGAGCACTTACTATTGAGCTTGGAAAGCTTGGAAACCCTAGCTATGGAGAACCTTAAAATTTCGGCAGCAACATGAAGAGAATGAGCTGATTTTTGGCTTATTTTTCTCATTTTATTTCATTAATTAGCCAAATGATCAAAATGCCCTCAGCCCTTTATTTCAAATTTCATCTATACATGCCCATTTTTGTCCAAAAAAATAGAAATTGAGAAAATTGCTCTTTAAGAACTTCTAATTAATAATTTAAAACAATTTCGTACAAATTGCTTCTAGAATCCAATTTTTGTAATTAATTCAATTTGGTCCTTCTTTTCCAATTGGACACCTTACTCATAGAATTTCTTCATGAAACTTTAACACATGCATATTCTCATATTCTAGACCTTATAATAATCATAAAATAAATATTTCAACATTGAATTTACGGTCCCGAAACCTCTGTTCCAACTAGGCCCTATTTCGGGATAGTGTAGATGGTTAGAAGAAAAATTTAAAGAAATAGAAAACGACGACTATCGTAGTGGAATCGATGATAAGGAATTGAGCTCGAATCCGAACCTGGTGCTTCCCCCCAAGTTCAAGACTCCTGAGTTCGAGAAGTATAACGGGACTAGTTGTCTAGAAGCTCACATCACCATGTTCTGTAGATGAATGACAGGCTATGTTAATAATGACTAACTATTGATTCACTGGTTCCAAGAAAGTCTGGTTGGGGCAGCATCCAAATGTTACAACCAATTGAGTCGTACCAAGATCAATTCATGGAAGGATTTAGCACAAGCCTTCATGAAACAGTATAGTCACGTGATGGGTATGATTCCTGATAGAATCACTTTACAGAACATGGAGAAGAAGCATAATGAAAGCTTTAGACAATACGCCTAACGGTGGAGAGAGGTGGCCACACAAGTCCAACTACCTTTACTAGAAAAGGAAACCACAATGCTCTTCATTAATATCCTCAAGGCACCTTTCATTAATCACATGCTAGGAAGTGCAACTAAGAGTTTCTCGGACATAGTGATGTCTGGTGAAATGATAGAAAATACGATAAGGTGCGGGAAAATAGAGGCTGGAGAAAATGCCAAAAGGCCAGCCCCGAGGAAGAAAGAGCACGAGGTAAATAATGTGAGCACATATTTTAAATCGATCACCGTAATCCAACCGAGGACAACAACCATCGGTCATCAAGGCCCACCCAGACAAGAGCCTAACACAAAGTAAAATATGGAGAAACTCCAATTTACACCTATCCCAATGACGTAGAAGGAGTTGTACCAAAGTTTATTTGATGCACATGTTGTGTCCCCATTTTATCTAAAGCCAATGCAACCCTCATACCCCAAATGGTATGACACAAATGTTCAATGCGAATACCTTGCGGGAATCACGGGACACTCGATAAAAAACTACACCGCTTTTATGAAGTTGGTCAAAAGACTCATCAAAATGGGTATTGTGAAATTTTATGATACATCTAGTACAAAAAATCCATTACCTAACCATGTGGATAAGGGGGTAAATACGATAATTGAGAGTTTAGGAAAGAAAATCAAGATGAATATCACAGAAGTAAATACCCCGCTGAAAGAAGTGTGGAAGAAAGAGAAGCCGTTAGACTTGAATCACCTGTTAATGAATCAGTAATGGAAAAAGAAGCCAAGGAATTCTTGAAATTTCTAAAACATAGCGAGTATAGTGTCATGGAATAGTTGCACAAAAAACTAGCTCATATATCGATACTGACTTTACTTTTAAGCATAGAAACTCATTGTAGCGCATTGATGAAGGTGCTGAATGAAACTTATGTCGCTAACGATTTTTCGGTAAACAAGCTGGACTGCCTAGTCAACAATATAAGTGTCGAAAACTTCATCTTCTTCAATGATGATGATGTACCGCCAGGAGGCAGGGGATCGACTAAGGGTTTGCACATCACGACCCGCTACAATGGGTATACGTTATCGGGGGTATTGATTGACAATGGATTAGCCCTGAATGTCCTACCCTTATCCATAATAAACAGGTTGCCTGTGGATACCTCTCACATGAAGACATGTCAAAACATAGTGAGAGCATTTGATGGCACCGAAAGGAGGATAATGGGAAGAATCAAAATACCCCTTCTGATTAGTTTAAGCACGTACGAGGTAGATTTCCTAGTGATGGACATCAAGCCTTCGTATAATTGCCTATTGGGGAGGCCATGTGTACATTCAGCAGGGGTTGTCCTCTAGTCACTGCACCAAAAGTTAAAATTGGTAATGGAAGGTTAGTTGGTGATGATAAATGCCGAAGAGGACATTATCGCAGTAGTGACCAGTGACACGCCATATTTAGAGACAAACGATGAAGCAATCGAATGTTCCTTTTAGTCTTTGAAGTTTGTGAATGTGACATTCATTACCGAAGGAAACAGGATCCCAATGCCCAAGATATCCAGGACTACAAGAATGGGCCTGCGGCTAACTGTTGGAAAAGGGGCCCTATCGGGAAGAGAACTCGGAAGACACCTCCAAGGAAGGATTGAGGCACCAATAATGAAGGACAAATAAAATCATTTCGGCTTAGGATTTAAGCAGGAAGCGAGAAAAAGAAAGAAGGAACTGGAAAAGAAGCAAGAGAGAATGAGAGCACGATTGAGCGGATAGGAGATCGAATGGGAACCAATGATCTTTTCCCACATATCGAAGACTTTTGTGTCTGGAGGAATCATTCACCCTGAGCAGGGGACGCCAAGAAAGGAAATCGTGGAAAGAATGTTGGAAAATTTGGACATCAATGCAACATACGAAAAAGGAACTAGAGTAGCGAATTTGTCGGGTCTTCACCCTTATGAGCCAGGAAGTGTTCTAAATAATTGGACTGCGGAAGAGATTCCTGTTGTCTTTAAAACTAAAACAGAGTAATGTTCAAAACACACTTATTGCTCTAGGCCTAGGAGTAATAAGAGTCCTTTTTATGAAATAGGCTTCTGTTCAAAATCGTTATTTCAATAAAATGCATCTTTTTGTCTTATTTCGAGCAAATATTTTTTTACTCTTTCATTCATAATCATACCATGCAAATCATTATTCTTAGATTCTTTTGTTCTTTGTATCTTCCATCGTACCTACAATAGGTCTCCAGATATCAATGATATGAGCGATGCTACTACTAACTTAGAATCTCCTTTTGAGCGAGATATGTGTCTAGAGGGATCTCAGGACTTTGAAGTTGACAGAGACTGTAACTTATCTCCTGATTTGTTAAGGATGGTTGAACAAGAAGAGAAACAGATTCTACCTCACAAAGAGTCAGTAGAAATTGTGAACTTGGGAGACGAACAAGAAAAGAAAGAAGTAAATATCGGAACTTGTAGTACCACAGAGACAAAGTGAGACCTCATTGAGTTACTCCAAGAATTCAAAGATGTTTTCGCATAGTCATTTCAAGATATGCCTAAACTAAGTACTGATATCGTGGTACACTGACTTCCCATAAAGGAACAATGCAAGCTGGTTCAACAGAAGCATCGAAAAATAAGGCCTGATGTTTTTCTGAAAATAAAAGAGGAGGTCAAGAAACAATTCCATGCTGGTTTCTTGCAAGTGGTTAAATACTCAGATTGGGTAGCTAATATCGTCGCCGTCCCTAAAAAATATGGAAAAGTACAGATGTGTGTAGACTATAGGGATTTGAACAAAGCCAGCCCGAAGGACAATTTCCTATTGCCCCATATCAACACCTTAGTGGACAACACGGTAGGTTACTCACAATTCTCCTTCATGGATGGCTTCTCCGGATACAATTAGATAAAGATGCATCCTGAAGACATGGATAAAACTACATTTGTAACCATGTGGGAAACATTTTACTATAAAGTGATGCCATTTGGACTGAAAAATGCGGGAGCAACATATCAGAGAGCCATGGTAATCCTGTTCCATGATATGATGCACAAAGAAATTGAAGTTTATGTCGATGACATAATCGCCAAATCCCGGATAGAAGAGGAGCATGTGCAAGTCTTGAGGAAATTATTTTTAAGGTTGAGAAAATTTCAGTTGAAACTCAATCTAGCAAAATATACCTTCGGGGCCAGGTCAGGAAAACTGCTAGGATTCATAGTCAGTGAAAAAGGGATTGAGATTGACCCAGATAAAGTGAAAGCCATACAAGAGTTACCTCTGCCACGTACTCAGAAAGAAGTTTGAGGATTCTTAGAAAGACTAAATTACATCGCTCGGTTCATTTCACAACTAACCAAGAAATGTAACCCCATATTCTGTCTCTTTAAGAAACACAACCCCAGTCTTTGGGATGAGGAATGCCAGAAGACTTTTGATAAGGTTAAGCAATACTTGTCTAATGCCCCAGTGTTGACACCACCTAGTCCAGATAAGCCACTGATATTGTATTTGGTAGTATTTGAAAATTCTATGGGATGTGTTCTTGGCCAACATGATGAGTCAGGAAGGAAAGAAAGAGCGATATATTACCTTAGTAAGAAGTTCACTGAGTGTGAGACGAGATACTCGCCAATGGAAAAGTTGTGTTGTGCCTTAATTTGGACAACCCGAAGACTGAGACAATACATGTTGTACCATACAACTTGGCTGATCTCTAAACTAGACCCTCTAAAGTACATGATGGAGTCGACTGCTTTGAATGGGAGAATGGCCCAATAGAAAATTCTACTTTTCGAATTTGATATAGTCTATGTGAACCAGAAAGCTGTAAAAGGGATTGTAATAGCATATTTTTTTGCCAGTAGAGCTCTAGAAGACTACGAGCCTCTGAACTTTGATTTTCCAAATGAAGATCTAATGTACGTGGCAACCACTGAAGAAGACTCTCAAGAAAGTTGATCGTGTTATTTTGTGACAGGTTTTAAATATTTATAATTAATCGTTCTTGAAACTAACTATTATCACGATGTAAGCAAGTGTACTTATTGAACAGTAGTATAGTTTTAGCAAGACCGAATTGTCGAACCTAAAGGAACTAAAAGTACTAGTAATGACAGTCTTTTTATTATCTAGCCTAAGAATAAGGGGGTTTGTTTTAACTAACTAATTAGCTAAACTAAGAATTCACAGAAAATAGAATTGGGGAATTACTTTTTGGAAAACGATTGAATTAAGACAATACCTAAGGAAGAATCCACCTAGACTTTACTTGTTATTCTGACTCCAAATCGGACGATTTATTCATTTAACTTGATCCGTAGAAATCTCTAAGTTATATTATTATCTCTCTCGAGACTAACAACGTCTAACCCTAGGTTGAATAATTGAAATCTCTTTCTAATTAACTTCCTAGGGTTGCATTAACTCGATCTATGGATCCCTTTATTAGGTTTCACCCTAATCCGGTAAAATCTTGTCACCCTATCTCTAGACGCGCAATCAACTACACCTAATTATGAAAAATGTACTCTTAGACAGGGTCTATTCCTCCTCTGAATAAGAGCGTAACTTGAATCAATATCCTCGAATATCAAAACAAGAATTAAGAACACATAATTAAGAACAAGTCAAATATTTATCATACAATTCAGAAAATAATAACAAGATTCGTCTTAGGTTTCATCCCCCTTAGGTATTTAGGAGATTTATTTCATAACTAAAAAGGTAAACATCTCAGAAGAATAGTGAATATAAAACATAAAGAAAAACCCAAAACTCCTAAAGGGGAATTGAAGGGAGATCTTCAGTCTTGACGGTGAATCTGACTTCTGAGATGGATCAATTGGCTTTCCTTGAGCAACTCCTTGCTTCCTCCTCTGTGCCTTCCCCTTTTCTCCTATTCTAGGGTGTATTTATAGGCTTTGAAATGCCTAAGAGCCCTTAAAATTAGCCTTTTTCGAATTGGACTCAACTTGGGTTCGACAAGGACACGCCCGTGTGACACGCCCGTGTACGATTACTTCAGGTTGTGGTCAAGCCTGTTAAAGTAGCACAGGCATGTGGTATACCAGTTTGAGTCATGCTTCGATTCTGCCAAATTGACACGGCCGTGTGGTCTGCCCGTGTGAGGAAGTCCAGGCTGTGCTGATTTCGTACGTTGGCCCATTTTCTCCGTTTTTGGTCCATTTCTCGTTCCTTTTACTCTCCTAAGCTCACCTAAGTATAAAACATGAAATTAAGGCATTAGGAGCATCGAATTTACCAATTCTAAGGAAAAATCATCCATAAAATGTGTTAAGCATGGGTAAAAATATGTATAAATTACGGTTTATCAAATACCCCCACACTTAAGCATTTGCTTGTCCTCAAGCAAAATCCTCAACTCACAATTAAAATAAATTCTTCTTAACTTATAATTTCTATCGATAATATCTCAAAGTAATCCATAGGTAATCATACATTGAAGATTAAACTAAAAGAACATCAAAGTTTCAAACATTCCAAGTTGAGCATTTTATCATGAAAACATAGGTGTCTCCCCTCATCAAAGTAATTACCCTTGATTTCAAAATATCACAAAGTTTCACATCCTCACTAAAGATTCACTCAAATCACTCGAGGTGTTTTAAGGAAAATAAATGAAGCACTCAATAGTCAATAATGAAAAGTTATTACCATAGGCTTGCATGAAAATCAAATCTCCACCACTATAAATTGAGATAAAACATCAATCAAAAGGTCTTTTAAAGGGTTGTAAAGTGGCTTTGGCTAGAGGGTGTGGTCACAAGCTGAAAGAGAGGGTTAGAATCGAGATTGAATTGAAAAATTGCTTAACTAGAAAAATGACTGGTCATCAGTTGATTACAAGTGAGCTTCTTCTCAAAATGTGAATGTGGAATTAACACTCAAGCTCAAAGATGGCGAATTGCTATAAATAAGTATGCAAGTATTGTTGTTGTTTTTTTTTTAAGAACAAGTCAAATACAAAATAAAACATAGCTAAACAACTATTCCAACTCAAATCTCAAAAAAAATAGGGATCAAATTAATTTAGGGGATTTCAACAATAATGAGTTATGGGTTAATATTGAGGGTAAATTAATGAATGGGTTGTTAGGCTCAAGGGGGTTCACTAAGGGTTAATTGTGAGGGTAAGCTTTTATAGAATGAGTGGGTTAAACCTAAGTGCCTTTATCATTTTGACATATCAAATCAAATTGTGTGGTCTTGACATGCATAATCAAGCAAGTTCTAGAATAACAGTTCAATATTGGCGCACTCATAATGAAAGTGAGCATGGAAGAAATAATAGATGCTCTTGAAGGCTCAAAATCTCACAAAAATTATGGATTTTTTATGTTTAAACTTGTGAATTCCAAATCAAGAGAATACCTAGACTTGGGGAAACAACCTAAAATTTTAAATTCTTAAAAAAAATCAACTTATCATGCTTGCTTCCCTAATGTCTTAAATTTTAAATACTCAGTGCATGAATGCCTATGTTTTAATTTAAGATATATCAATAAAAATCATAGATCAATCAAAATTTATCCTAAACATGATATGAGAGCCTTTCAAGAGAACAAGGCAATCATTCAGGGATTTTTCTAATAGTGAAACTATTACCCCCTCCACACTTAAGATGTACATTGTCCTCAATGTACAAAGATAGATAGGAAAAAGATAAATTTGTAATTATAAGATAGGGAGAGAAGTGAAACATCCTGAATGATGAATGAATTCCTTGAACTAGAGTTTTAGAGAGTAATCAGCGTGAGAGTGGAAGAGGATACTCCGGTGGGGAGTAGAGGTTCGCTTAGACCATAAGTCCTACGCCAAAAGAATATTATATCTAGTGGTTGCTACGGTCGTGGTCGAGCAGGACATGGTAGTCGTGGAGAACCTTTCCTGGTGGAGTTTTTAATTCCTATGCGATGATGAGCTTAGGAGCTCTATATAACTGTGACAGAATCAGGAACTTTTTAGGAGATATAAATAAGAATAATTGCTCTTAATGGAATAACCAAAATTGGTCATTGTAAAATAAAAATTATAAAATCTAATAAAAATAGGCGTAGGGAAAAATAAAAAGGAGTCTGAAGATAAAATAAAAGAAAAAACATAAAATAAAATAATGAATGAAAGTTTTTAAACATCTTCATCGCTAAATGGTTTACAAGGTGGGGGTGGCGATGAGATGTGAAAATGCTGACAAATCTGATGTAAAGTCGCATCAATGTGATGAAATCGTTGAAAACATTGCTGCTCAAATCGTGTAAGGCGCTCAGAGATGTCAGTGTATGAAGCCGCCGCATGAACTAGACGAGAGGGGTGTGGTGGCTGAGACGGTGGGTCCTCATGCTATGGATTGACATCATCAGTAATGTCCTCGAGGACCTCCTCTTCGGTAGATTAGGCGAGACGATATTGAGGAGGGTAAGTTCCTTGGCTCTTTTTGATCATCCTCATGCTTAGCATGCTCGAGATGCCTTGTGGAGACATCTGGCCAATGAGGGTCAAGGATGATTCTTGGGCTACGGTGTTGAGGAGCCCGAAGTGTCGCGCCAGTCGCGTCACATAGAGCCCAATAGAGATGACCCCTTTCCGATGTCGCTCTGTCTGGTGGCGAATGGCAAGGGCGATAAAGTAGGCGAGGTCAAAGACGGGTCTGTTTGACATACACCATAAGTAGTAGACGTCGTTGGTGGTGACAACGCCGGTGCTCTCTCTCTGCCCAGTCAAGGTGTGAGATAGGATCAAATGTAAATACCTCAAGGATGGAGGGAGAGCTGATGCCTTGGAGCGACTGGGGTCATAGTTGGCCGAATGTGGTACGAGTATGCCCTAGCACCGTGAGGGAGAACGGTGGATGTGACGATTGAGAGTGTCGAGTTTGTTCTCATCCATGAACTCCTCTGTGTATAGGCCCAAAGCTATACCGAACTCTGAGACGTTTAGCTGGCGGACTAATATGCCTAGGCAAAATTAGACCGTGCCGGAATCATCGTGATTTGTCATTAAGGTCTGAAGATGAAACATTGAGCATAGTTCCATTGTAAGCTCGAGATACGTCAGCTCCATGATCCCAAAGAAAAGCTCCCAAGGGCCTATGGTTAGGAGGGCCCGAATCGCATCAGCCAACTGAACTTGTTCTACTGCAGCCTAGTTGATGCAGCGGCCCGCAGTTAAAGGTCGGGCTTGGAGTATTTGGTAAAGTTCTTCTTGGGGCCCACTGGGGAACTGCAAAAAAGGGTGGCAAATTTCCACGGTAGGACCCGAGGAAGATGACGCCCCCTTTCCTTTCTTCGAGGCAGGGACAGCGACTTTCTTTCCTCGTGAAGATGACATTGTACCTACAATCAAAATCATTAATTCATCTTGAGGAATGGTCAAAGTAAAATGAAGACAAAAATTAAAATAAAATAAAAATCATAATTTCAGCCACAACTATTAAGACTAACAACTTAACCAAAGCTATCAATTTTATAGCATAAGACTGGCAGAGAATTTCATGGAATGCAATCATACTTGAAGGATGAAACATGCCAACATAAAATGCATGAGTATGTCTATTATTCTAACCATGAATAATTACTTTAAACTAGTCAAATGGGGCAGGGAAATCATGTAATGAGTAAGAATTTCACTTGAAAAAGATGATAACTACTCTAGATAATGAATTTTGAGTGATGGAAAGATAAAAATAACATATAAAATGCAGATTGCTATGATAACCAGCATGAAAAATGAGTGCAATTAAAAGGAAAAGAGTAAACAAATGCTAGAAATGGGAGAATGAGCGTCAAAAACAGGGTTGGAAGCGGCGCATGGGCTTGGCGGGGCGGGCGTGTGGACTTGCAGCAGCTAGGGTTAGGGATTTTGGGTGAAGAAGACAATGAATAGTGCAGACTATTTATAAATTTTGGGGTACACGGCCAGGGAACACGCCCGTGTTCCCTAATTTTAGCCCGTGTTTTCTCATTTTTGAATTTGGGTGCGTCTGGCACTCGACTTACGCCCGTGTATTTTTGGACGTGTGGGTGCATACGGCCGTGTCGCACTGCCGTGTCTATCTTTGTTCGCTTCTCCCACGCCCGTGTATGCAACTCCACGCCCGTGTTAATTTGACAGGTTCGTCCACGGGTATAGGACACGGGCGTGTCGAATGCCTGTGTTATTTTCTCAGGTTCAACCACGGTTCTAAGGCACGGGCATGTCAAACGCCCATGTTATTTTGGCAGGCTTGCCCACGACCATATCGCACGACCGTGGTCTTTTATCGTAGCCCGTGTTTGGGAAAAATCTCTGCCCTGTTTCTATACGGTCATCAGCACGCACGTGTGCCTGGCCGTGTCTGTGTGGAAAACCTATATTCAAGATCCCCGTTAGTAAGTTAGGTGTTAAATACTAAAATTTAAAGAAATTAATATTGTTAGTGCTCAGATTGCCTCCCAAGAAGCGCTTATTTATAGTCTAAGCTCGACTTACCTCTCTATTAAATGGTCATGGTGGTTCGAGAAGTTTATACTCCTCATTCCTACTATCAATCTCACCAAGATAAGGTTTTAGACGGGTGTTGTTTACCTTAAAAGTGCCGAACTTGGGATGACTTACCTCGACTGTACCGAATGGAAAAATGCTAAGTACCGTAAGAGAGACTTCTTCATTCGGTTTGAAAGTGACAATGTGAGGATCTGCGGCTTCTAATAAAATTTTATCTCCAACCTTAAGTTGATTTGGGAAGGTATTGAGCTTGTTCTGGCGTAGTTTTGGTTTATCGGGTGTTATTGGTTTATGTGTCCACCATTCATCTAGCTCCTCAATTTGTAGCCTTCGATCTTAATGAATAGGTCATCTACTATTGCTTGAGAATGACTCATGTACTTCCTTCAGACTCATTTCCTGCAAAGTAGGTTGCACCATATTGTCAGTTTTAGTAGAATGGTTTAGACGATCACCTTCAATTTCTGATGTGTTGCCAGAATTGCGAGCTTGAAGGGTGATTGTTTCGTCTCCCACACGAAGTGTGAGCTCACCTGTGCCAACATCAATAATCGTTTTAGCAGTTGCTAAAAAAGGCCTTCCTAAAATCAAAGGAGTGTTGCTATCCTCCTCTATGTCTAGAACAATGAAGTCAACGGGAAGTATAAATTTATCGATTTTAACTAGCACATCTTCAATAATTCCCCTAGGAAATCTTATAGTTTTATCTGCTAATTGTATGCTCATCCTAATCTGTTTGGGTTTCCCAAAACCTAATTGTTTGAACATTTTTTAGGGCATAACGTTAATACTATCCCCTAAATCAGCTAATAGATTATTAACATCTAAACTACCAATTAAGTAAGGAATTGTAAAACTCCTTGGATCTTTTAATTTGTTGGGTAGCTTATTCTGTAGAATAGTTGAGCAAACTGTGTTTAGCTCCACATGCGACGCCTCATCCAACTTCCACTTATTTGCTAAAAGCTCCTTTAAAAATTTAATTGCATTTGGCATTTGTGATAGAGCTTCAATAAATAGTAAGTTAATGTATAATTTTTTAAGAGTTTAAGGAATTTACCAAATTGTTCGTCTGAGCAGTCTTTCCTTGTCGCATTAGGGTATGGCAACGAGGTTTGTATTCTGTACTTACCAGTTTCTGGTCTTTGTGGTATACCTCACATTTACCTTTGCTTATCTCAGCATCTTGCCTTGGTTCTAGTTTAGGTGTGACTAACCTTGCCTCATCTTGACTAGTAATCGCGTTGAGTTGCTCCTTTGGATTAGATTCTGTGTTGCTTAGCAAGCTACCTTGTGGTCATTCAGAAATCAACTTGGCAAGCTGTCTAATCTGAGTTTTGAGCCCTTAGATCGAAGCTTGTTGATTCTTAAGTGTTGTCTCGGTATTCTAAAAATGAGTTTCTGACACTAATTTAAACTTTGTGAGCATCTCTTCAAGGTTTGGCTTCTTCTCTTATTGGTAGGGTGGTTGTTGGAAGCCTGGAAGGGGTCTCTGATTGCCTTGGCCTCCTTATGAGAATTTTGGGTGGTTCCTCTAACCTGTATTGTAAGTGTTACTATAAGGATTATTTTGAGTTCGAGGATTGTTACCCATGTAATTTAACGGCTCGTTGTCCATGTTGTGACCATATGGTGGGTATTCTGAACTGCTCGATCCACCTCCATTTGCTGCACACTGCATTACTGGGTGAACCTATGAAGAACTAAGAAAACCATCAATTTTCTTATTCAAAAGTTCTACCTGATTAGAGAGCATGGTCACCAAGTCGATGTTATAAACACCAACTGTTTTAGTTGGTTTTGTCCTCATGACTTGCCACTGATAGTTATTCAGTGACATCTCCTCTATAAATTTATAGGCAGCTTTAGGTGTTTTATTGTTGATGGTTCCGCCAGCAGCTGCATCAACCATTTGTCGAGTCGAAGGATTCAGGCCATTATGAAAGGTTTGAACCTGTAGCCAAAGTGGTAACCCATAATGAGGGCATCTTTGCAAAAGATCCTTGTATCTCTCCCATGCATCATAGAGTGTCTCCAGATCTATCTGCACAAATGAAGAGATATCATTACGTAGCCGTTTTAGCCGGCGAAAAATATTTTAATAAGAACTTTTCAGTCATTTGTTCCCAAGTAGTAATTGACCCTCGTGGTAACGAGCTCAGCCACTGTTTAGCTTTGTTCCTCAATGAAAAGGGAAACAACCGAAGATGTATGGCATCATCAGAAACGCCATTAATTTTAAATGTATCGCAGAATTCCAAGAAATTTGCTAAGTGAGTGTTTGGATCCTCATCTTGCAAACCATCAAACTAAACAAATTGCTGTATCATTTGAATAGTGTTAGGTTTTAGTTCAAAATTATTCGCAGCAATAGCAGGTCTAACTATACTTGACTCAGTTCCTGTTAAAGTAGGCTTAGCACAATCATACATAGTACGTGGAGTAGGATTCTGATTTACTGGATTAACAGCAATCGCATGAGGTATCAGGTTTTCTTGATTTTCAGCCATCTCCTCAGTTGTGGCTTGTATATCGTCCTCTTGCTCTTCCTCTGTGTATCTTAAGCTTCACCTTATTTCTCTTTGGTTTCTGTGAACTGTGTGATCGATTTCTTCATCAGAAAGTAGCAGTCCTGACGGGTTTCTTCTAGTCATAAACTATAAAAACGCCAAGAGAAAGAAAAAGTAAAATAATAAATAATAATAAAATAAAATTAACTTGCAAGGAAAATAAATGGCTAAAGTAATAAAAATTGAGTGTTCCTAATATCTTAGTTCACCGGCAACGGCCCCAAAAACTTGATCGTGTTATTTTGTGACAGGTTTTAAATATTTATAATTAATCGTTCTTGAAACTAACTATTATCACAATGTAAGCAAGTGTACCTATCGAACAGTAGTATAGTTTTAGCAAGACCGGATTATCAAACCCAAAGGAACTAAAAGTACTAGTAATGACTGTCTTTTTATTATCTAGCCTAAAAATAAGGGGGTTTGTTTTAACTAACTAATTAACTAAACTAAAAATTCATAGAAAATAGAATTGGGGAATTACTTTTTGGAAAACGATTGAATTAAGACAATACCTAAGGAAGAATCCACTTAGACTTTACTTGTTATTCTGACTCTGAATAGGACGATTTATTCATTTAACTTGATCCGTAGAAATCCCTAAGTTATATTATTATCTCTCTCGAGACTAACAACATCTAACCCTAGGTTGAATAATTGAAATCTCTTTCTAATTAACTTCCTAGGGTTGCATTAACTCGATCTATGGATCCCCTTATTAGGTTTCACCCTAATTCGGCAAAATCTTGTCACCCTATCTCTAGGCGCGCAATCAACTCTGCTTAATCATGACAAATGTACTCTTAGACGGGGTCTATTCCTCCTCTAAATAAGAGCGTAACTTGAATCAATATCCTCGAATATCAAAACAAGAATTAAGAACACATAATTAAGAACAAGTCAAATATTTATCATTCAATTCAGAAAATAATAACAAGATTCGTCTTAGGTTTCATCCCCTTTAAGTATTTAGGGGATTTATTTCATAACTAAAAAGGTAAACATCTCAGAAGAATAGTGAATATAAAACATAAAGAAAAACCCAAAACTCCTGAAGGGGAATTGAAGGGAGATCTTCAATCTTGAACGTGAATCCAGCTTCTGAGATGGATCAATTGTCTTTCCTTGAGCAATTCCTTGCTTCCTCCTCTGTGCCTCCCCCTTTTCTCCTCTTCTAGGGTGTATTTATAGGCTTTGGAATGCCTAAGAGCCCTCAAAATTAGCCTTTTTCGAATTGGACTCAACTTGGGTTCGGTAAGGACACGCCCGTGTGACACGCCCGTGTACGATTACTTCAGGTCGTGGTCAAGCTTGTTAAAATAGCACGGGTGTATGGTATACCCGTGTGAGTCGTGGTTCGATTCTACCAAACTGACACGGTCGTGCGGTCTGCCCGTGTGAGGAAGCCCAGGCCGTGTTGATTTCGTATGTTGGCCCATTTTCTCCGTTTTTGCTCCGTTTCTCGTTCCTTTTACTCTCCTAAGCTCACCTAAGTATAAAACATGAAATTAAGGCATTAGGAGCATCGAATTCACCAATTCTAAGGAAAAATCATCCATAAAATGTGTTAAGTATGGGGTAAAAATATGTTTAAATTACGGTTTATCAAAAGTCTTCCTTGGAAGCTAAACTTCGACGGAGCATCAAATGTTGTGGGTAACGGAATCGGGGCAGTCTAGGTATCCCCAAACGGAGATCATTATCCTTTACTAGCAAATTGAATTTTGACTGCACGAACAATATGGCAGAATATGAAGCATGCATCATGGGCATTCGCGCAGCCATTGAACGTAAAATCAAAGTGCTAGAGGTATATGGAGATTTTGTGCTAGTGATTTATAAACTCATAGGTGAATGGAGACGAGAGACCCCAAGTTGATCAATTATCGAAGTTTGGTCCTTGAATTAATTAAAGAGTTTGTTGATATCATCTTCTGCTACCTTCTGCGAGAAGAAAATTAGATGGCTGACGCCCTAGCAACTTTAGCTTCCATGATCAAGGTGAACAAACAAGAAGATGTAAAACTGATCTAGATGAGTATTTATGAGACTCCGGCTCATTGTTACAACATCGAAGAAGAAGAAGAAAAGGATGATCATCCTTGGTACCACGATATACTACGATATATGAAGAATCGTGAATACCCTGACCAAGCTACTGAGAATGATAAAAGGACGTTGAGAAGATTGACTGTTGATTATGTCTTAGATGGGGAGATCCTATACAAAAGAAGAAAGGATCGGGTGCTATTAAGATGTATGGACGCTATAAAGGCTAAGAAAATCTTGGAAGAAGTCCATGAGGGCGTCTGTGGGACACACGCTAATGGCTTTACAATGGCCAGACAAATTATGAGGTTCGATTATTACTAGTCCACCATTGAAGGGGATTGTATTAACTACGCCAAAAGATTTCATAAGTGCCAAATCTATGGAGACAAGATTCATGTGCCTCCTTCACCTCTACATGTTATGACTTCTCCATGACTTTTCTCGATGTGTGGCAAGGATGTGATTGAGCCAATATCACCAAAAGCTTCCAATGGGCATCGATTCATCTTTGTGGTCATCGACTACTTCACCAAGTGGGTAGAGGCTGCTTCATATGCAAATATTACAAAATTGGCAGTTAGTAAGTTCCTGAAAAAGGAAATCATTTGTCGATATAGAATGCCGGAAAGGATCATGTCTGACAATGCATTGAATTTGAACAACAGTACTATAGCGGAGGTTTACAGTCAGTTCAAGATCAGATACCACAACTTGTTGCTGTATCGCCCAAAAATGAATGGTGCGGTGGAAGTAGCCAATAACAACATCAAGAAAATTGTGGGGAAGATGACTAAAACTTATAAATATTGGCATGAGAAGTTACCATTCGCCCTCTATGCTTATCGAACGTCTGTCAGAACCTCTACCGGGGCAACGCCTTTCTCACTGGTTTATGGAATGGAGGTCGTTTTACCCATCGAGGTCGAGATTTCTTCCCTCAGAGTTTTGTCAGAAGTGAAGTTGGATGAAGCAGAATGGATCCAGTCCCATACGATCAGTTGAATTTGATTGAAGAAAAAAGGCTAAGGGCTATCCGTCATGGTCAGATGTACCGAAAGCGGATGATGCGAACTTACAACAAAAAGGTTCATCCTCGAGAATTCCACGAGGGAGACCTAGTATTGAAAAAGATCCTGCCCATACAAAAGTATTTTAGAGGAAAATGAATGCTGAATTGGGAAGGACCTTATGTGGTAAAGAAGACATTTTCTGAAGGAGCGTTGATATTGACCGAAATGGATGGCAAGATTTTACTCAATCCTGTGAATTCAGATTCAGTTAAGAAATACTTCACCTAAAAAAAAGTGAGAGGCCAAGGTGAAAACTCGCAAAGGGCACCTTGAGACCAAATGGATTTTGAATTGAAAACCCGTAAAAGGCGATTCGAATTTTGATCGAATGTGGGGCATGCGGTAGTCTTGCGATACCTGAAATAACAAGGAGGAGAGATGTTACGTCTTGGGGCATCAATAAGAGTACTTTAGATCCCCTAAACACATATTGAGCTCAAAAAGGGTCCTCAAGAAGTTTGTATAGAGAAGCTCATACTGCGATATTTGGGGCACCTATATTCCTTTTATTCATTTTGTATTCTAGCAATGTTTGTTTTCTTTGATTAATCTACTCTTTTCAAATTTTTTTTTAATAAATTTTAGTTTTGTCCATCATTATGATCTTTTTCAAGCATTCTGTATTGAAATAACAATTATTGGACTAATAGTACTTTTACAAAAGGAGTTCTGCATATTACTCTGAAAGTTTCTAAATAGTACAGGAGCCTGAAACAAGATTATTATTTAGAACTAACCAAACCAAAGGGTTGGAAATATTTGAGAAAGAAGAGTCTAAATTGTGACTATTTCTTCGGGTTTTCTGTCAAAGATACCAGCTGAGCAAGAAGGCAGGGTAATGCGTCAGTGATAGAACCTTGATGAACGATGATTAATGATAGCCCAAACATTAAGAAAGGATCATTCTCATGACATGCTGCATTCATACAAATATCATTCATACACATCTAGTTAAGAGTATTTGATTCATTTTGATCATCACATCCTAATCATTTGGCATAAGCATAGGCCCATGAAATCGATTCTACAGGTCATGTCCCCCAAAGGACGATGTGGTAAGATCGGTGAATTCACAAGTCTTATCTCCCTGAAGTTGCAGTGGAGCAGACTGAAGATAACGAATCTTATTTCCCTAAAGTAGCATTGGAACAGATTGAAGCTATAAATTACAGATTTTATCTCTCTGAAGTTGCAGTAGAGCAGATAAAAATAAACTTAACTCCCTGAAGTTGTAGTGGAGTAGGTTGAAGTTACAAGTCTTATCTCCCTGAAGTTGCAGTGGAGCAGACTGAAGATAGCGGATCTTATTTCCCTGAAGTTGCAGTGGAACAGATTGAAGCTATAAATTACAAATCTTATCTCTCTGAAGTTGCAGTAGAGCAGATCAAAACAAACCTTATCTCCCTGAAGTTGCAGTGGAGCAGGTTGAAATTACAAGTCTCATCTCCCTGAAGTTGCAGTGGAGTGGATTAAAGCGGCGAGTCCTATACATCTGAAGTTTCAGTAGATCAGATCAAATCTACCATGACAAATCTTATCTCTCTGAAGTTGCAGTGGAGCATATTAAAGCCACAAGTCTTAAGTTATAGCGGAGCAGACTGAAGACAGCTGGTCTTATCTCTCTGAAATTACAGTAGAGCAGATAAAAACAAACCTTATCTCCCTAAAGTTGCGGTAGAGTAGGTTGAAATCCTATCTCCCTGAAGTTGTATTGGAGCGGATTAAGGATACAAATCTTATACCTCTGAAGTTGCAGTAGGTCGGGTCAAAACCTAAAACCACAAATCTCACATCCCTGAATTTGTAGCAGAGTAGATCAAAACTACAAGTCTTATTTCTCTGAAGTTGTGGTGGAATGGATTGAAGCAACAACATGTGGTGGACTAGAACGAGGCGACCTGAAGAAGAGAAGCATCAAAGAAGTCAAGACTTGGCGAGACCGGCCAAAATTGTCCCTTTTAAGGTCTTTGCTCCATTCCCGTTACACGACAATGAACAAAGAGGGACAGCTGTTGAGGCCTAATTTTGGCCCAGGTACAAACCAAGTACCAAAGACCCAAACTAAACCCCATTACAAACCCAATAAAAACTAACCCAAATTAAACCTAAGCCCAATGGCCCAATACCCTAAAATTATCAGAAAACCCTTATTCCCCCTAACCCTAGATGCGTCGCACCTAGGTCTGCTACCCACGCCAGCCCTCTGGCCACCTGTCACGTCCACCTCCACTGCCACCGCCACTGCCGCCACCGCCTACTTGCGCTTGCAAAAAAAGAAAAAGAAAAATCATTAGGCAAAAACAAGTTGTATTCGGCTATATAAAGCCACAAAAGAACAATATATTTTTTAGATATTGAATACAATAAAAAAACAGATTTAAACACACAAATAGCAAATCACAAGAGAAGGTCGAAGAAAAAACAGCGTTAGAAAGGTCCTTTTTATTTCCTTTATTTTTTTCTTTTTTTAAAATCTTTTTTACATATAAATATATATATACCAAAAAATATATAGAAAAAGAGAGAGGGTTTACCTATTTTGGATTGCCTGAAAAGAGGGGCATTTTTTAGCTCTGACCGTCGTGAACGGCGATCACCGGCGGTGGAGCCCACGGCGGTGGCCCATCGGAGTCCGACCGTCCAAAGGAAAGTTGAGAGAATTTTTTTTGAGAGGTTTAGTTTTTTCTTTTGTGTGTGTGAAATAAGGAAGAATGAAATTTTTTAAAAAAATTTAAATTTTATAATCCCATTAAATGACGTAGTTTAGGGCTGGCCTCCATAGCCCCAAAACGACGTCGTTTTGCCATGACCCGATTCGACTCGACCCGTCCGGCTTAGGATCCACGTGTTTTTAAATGAAAGGGTTATTTGCGCTTTTGGCCCTTCCACATTTTTTTGCTTTCAAATTTAATTTTTTTTAATTTATGCCTAGAAATTCTATTTCGTTTCCAATTTAGTCCCTTTGAAGCTGCGCGTTTTGGAACAGGAGAATATTGCCTTTTTGGTCCCTCCACTTCTTTTCCGCGTTACAATTTGGTCCTCCCCCTTTCTTTTTATTTTGAATTTGCCCCAAACTTTCATTTTAAGTTCAATTTAGTCCTTTTTCATTATTTTGCTATTTTATTTTCAAATTAATTATTATTATTATTATTATTATTATTATTATTATTATTATTATTATTACTCTTATTAACGTATTATTACTACTACTTTCTATCTATTATTATTATCTTATTTAAAATATTAGTATTATTATTATTTTCCATGATTATTATTAATATATTATTATTCTTATTAAAACATTATTATTATCTTTTCTACTTTATTACTATTATTGTATTGTCACTAATATTATTATCATATTATTAGGCTAATTAGTTTTATATTATTACTTCATTATATGTTTCCTTTTGCATTTACTTATATTTTTGCTTACATCATCATTATTATTAATTTATATTATTATTATTATTATTATTATTATTATTATTATTATTATTATTATTATATTACTATTTATATCAATATATTATTACTCTTATTAATGTATTGTTATTTTTATTTTATTTTATTATTATTGTTTCATCCTTATTTTATTTTCATCTTCATTATTATTGCATTATATATGCTTTTATATACTTGCAAATTTATTTGTGATTATCATTTTCTTCATTATTATGCCATCACACATATCAATACCGTAATCCATTTTAAGTTTTATTACGAAATCATGTCGCATTTTACTCGTTATATCAAAAATTTCTTCGTATTTTGGGATTCGAAAAGTCGTACCCTAACTTACGGGGATTCAACTTTCTAGATAAATCCGAATAACAAGTGTTTTAAAACATTTTTAAATATTCTCAGAAATTAAGAAAAAATCGTATTCTAACTTACGGGATATGATTTCTTCCTAAAATCGAGATAATCGAACATTTTTCAAAATAATTTTTTGGCGTTCATTCTCGTTTCGAGGATTTAAGGCATTATGTCCTAACTTACGGGATGTAATCCTTTTCCTAGGTTAACGTGAAATACGCCCTTGTGCTCAAAAAATTTTAATTAAGCAATAATTTAACGATGAATTGTATTTTTCTTCAAAGTTCTCAATTTTCAATACTAAGACACTAATTAATCAACTAGGTACCAATTTTGGGCGTTACGAGGGTGCTAATCCTTCCTCGTGCATAACCCACTCCCGAACTCGTCTTTTTGAATTTCGTGGATCAAAATCGTTGTTTAAATAAATCAAACCATTTATTAAAAACAACCACTGTTACGAGGTGACCCGATCACACCGCATCAAAAAGGATTGGTAGCGACTCCCATGTTTGTTTTCGTTTTCAAAATCAAGTCGACCTCGTTCTTCAAAAAAATGGTTTTGACAGTCTTATTTCTAGGATTGCATGCAACTCCACTCAATTATGCTAGATCTACTCTTAAACAAGGACTTTTCCTCTTATTTAAGCACATTAAACATGAATTAATATTCAAGAAATATTAAAATAGGAGATAAGCATACATAACTGAGAACAAGATTCTAGTATTTATCGTGTAAAATAGAAATCAAATAATAGAATTCATCATAGGTTCATCTCCTCTTGGTATCTAGAGAATTAGTTCATAATTGTAGATAAAAACATCTCAACGATAGTATAACCACAAGAAATAAAGAAACTCATAAAAACTTTAAAGAAATTAATATGAGGTCTTCAATCTTGATGGAAATATGCTTCAAAGTCGACTTTAATGGTGTTCTCCAAGTTGTTTTCTTTAATAGTCTCTGATAGCTCCCTATTCTCTTCTTCCATTTGGTATTTATAGGTATTAGAATGCCCAAAAAACTAAAAATTTTATTTTTTCGCGTGTTTGGAATGTGACTTATGAAATCAACATAGTCTGACACATGGCTGTATGTCCAACCTATGTGGGAAGGCCTAGCTCGTGTACCTCCTGAAATCTGCTTTGATTGTCCAATCTTCACTCGTTTTTCACTCATTTTTCTCCCAAATGCTCTCCTAAGTATAGAAACATGAATTTAAATGGTTAGGACCATAAAATTCACCAATTTACATAAATAATCATCTAAAAACAAATTAAGAACGAGATTAAAATATGTTACTTTTATCACTTATCACTAAGCCACATATATATCTGATTCTAGCAATTTATCGCACTTTAATATGACAGCTAGTCTACAATCATTCTGAAACATGACATGCAGTCACTATGCGGTGTGCAGGGATGGATGGGTACTTGATACCCTATATGGTGTGTATGGGTGGACGAAGATGGTGTGTAGTGGATTGGGGTAGGATTACGCATCTGTATCTGATAAAATCTATATAAGTATCTGTATTTGTATCTGATAAGCTTTGTATATGTATTTGTATCTACCTCTGACATACTCTATTTCCATTTTTGAATCGAAAACTGCCTGAATAATAATATCTGAAAGCGTGCCTATTATTGTTACGCTTAATTGATTAGATAGGTTATATATTGAATTTGTAAACTCATTCTGTCTGTTTGCTTGAATTTCAGGTAATCCTCAGGCTTAGGCGGGTCGGCGTACCAGGAGCTCGGCCATTCTATTTAGACTTTCTACTATTTTATTCTGATTTTATACTTTTGCAAACTTTTCGGGTTGTTATTTTAAAGATGTGATTTTTTTACACGTCCAAATATCTTCAAAATAAACAGCCCAATGCGTTTATTCTAAAATCTTCCTATAACACCCCAAACTCGGCCTAGACGTTATGGTTGAATTTGAAAATGTTACAAAGAAGGGTTTTGAAAAAAAACTTTCATGTTAAAATTTTTCGTATTAATTGTTACTAAAAGAGTGTATATTTTCGAAAAAAATTATTATACTCTTTAAATGAAACCGTCATTTATTGCCCTTTTAAGTAAAATATAAATTTACAGCGAAAGTTTATAAGTCGTTATAGTTGAAAACCGAGCTTGTATTTTCAAAAACATTTATTTACGTTGTTTACCAAACGTCACAGTTTAAAAATCAAAACACATCCAAAACCAAAGTTATAAACAACAGTTCAGAGAGTCCCAAAATTACAAAACTCTCAAAAAAATCCTGAAAATTAAATAATTTAATAATTAAAAATAGTTTCCAGACCAGTGGTCACTGCTGAGCCTCTGTCGCAACGACCTACCTATGCTTGAGGATTACCTGAACAGAAAAGACAAACAAATATGAGTTTTCAAAAAACTCATTGTGTAACTTAACAAAGACAAGCATGCACATAAACTCAAGTTTCTCATGTAGTAGATCAAATATGAACATAGGTTTTTAACAGAATCAGATAATATTGGAATCGGATTATCAGAACATATAGATATGCAAGGTCCTACCCCCATCCTCTACACACCATCTCCGATCATCCCAACACACCATGTGGGGTATAAAACACCCACTCATCCCTACACACCACATAGTGTCTTTACAACACTTATCAGAATAGTTACAGTTAAGCTACCAGTATATCAGCGAAATGTCGTCTCACAGAACACTTCCTCCACATATACAAATCTCACCCCATACACATATACACATATCAAATAACAAATATAACAGAATTAACATGTCCAACATGCTCATCTACAGATAACATACATGCTATTACGAACCAGTCAAATTATACATATCAATTTCTAAATGCTCCAATCAGTCTATCAGATTAGCATATATCATGTATTAGGGTTTGTTTTGCCTTTATCGATCCTACGAAAGGTCCACAGTCGATCGGAACGACGTATGTGACCCTAGGGAAAATTTCAAAATTATAAGCCTACATGCCTGTGTAGGCCCACATGCCCAAATTGGCCTTCCCTGTGTGGCTCATACGATCACACATTCACCCATCACACTGTCGTGTATCACACACGGCCGAGCACACGCCTGTGTGGTGTCTACAGGACACTTTTTTGGCTTTCGTCAAATCTCGTTTTCTCGTGTTTCCGTTACACACCTGATTTATTTTTGATGCTACATCAATCTCGAGCCCTTCGAAACCTAAGAAACATCATCCCAATGACAAATTAGCAACCAACTTATGAATTTAACCAAGAATTTGATTTTGATAAAAACCTCTAAAAACCGAATTATGCGCAATTCACTTACCACCAATAAGCCGAAACACACAACACTCAAATCAGTGAGGGAGCACCAGTCACTTCTTGCCTTTCCCATAAACGAGAAGTACGAACACAATCAACGAATTCTGTTACACATAACAAAAAATCCCCTACGAAGCAAAACGAAAAAGAACTATTCAATAGCTTACCTATTCTGAACGAATCGAAGAACCCCTAAAAAGACATAGCGATGGCAACACGAATGGCATTCGGAATTGAAGAGGGACGCAACAGCAAATTGTTGCAGAGAAAGAAAAGGGGAAGAAAAACGTCAGAAAAAAATTTTTGGAAAAGAAAAAAAGAAACATCCAAAAGTGGAGAGGGATTTTGGGGAAAAGAAAAAAAAACAATAACCACTAAATTCCCCAACTCCCCACTAAAACCAACATCAGATTCTCATCCAACCACGACAGAATTTCAACTCCACCGAACCTCTATTAGACAACCGAAGCAAAAATTATCATTCCCGTTCACACAGAAACTCAAACATGGGACCTCAAGGCAAGCTAACACGTTAGCACTTAAACCAGCAAACTCATCTAATATGAGTTTACCAAGAATATAACATAAGCCCACCTAAAAGGGATAAGGCTAAGACCAAAAATAAAATATTTTTCAAAAGTGAGACTTAAACCTAATACCTCAAACATACACTCTAATCACTTAACCATTAAAGCAAATATTTAATTATAAAATTAACTAGGGAGTTATACTTCCAACTTTTTGAAAATAGGTCAATAGGGAAATAAAACATTTCATGATTTTAGCCACAGAGACAAACTTACCTCAACATATGCCAACATATATGATATGTAAGATTAATTTTGTACCACTTGTATTTTAAAATTAAGTTGGTTTATAGATTGGATTATTTGAGTAGGCTGGATTTTATCAAGTTATTTTGTATTTTAGGTTGATTCAGTTTCATCTTATTTAAAAAAATTTTATTAGAAAATTATTTAAAAAAATTTTATTAGAAAATTATTTGTTACTTTATTTTTTTAATATTAAATGAAATAAAAAGTAGGAGAAAAAAAATCTAGTGGCAACCCAACTCTAAGTAAACCAAATTTTAGAAGGTATGTTGGATTCTTTAGTTAAAGATAAATAAATAAGTGGGTATGCAATAAATAATATTAAATTTAATAATTAAAATAAAAGACAACTATACTATTAGTAAGCTTACGTTATGATTACTCAATTTTAAAAAGTTATAAACTGATTATTGAATTATTTGAAAATTTTTATTTAAGTCACTGAGTTATTTAAAAGTTTTTATTTAAGACATTGGGTTGTTAAGTGTGTGTGTTTTAAAGTTCAGTTAATGAGCTTCAAAGCGACGATTCAACGATCGCTACGATAGATCAATACTCATAAATGATTAGAAGAACATACCTTAGATCCAAGTTGATCTGACGATCAATGTCGAAGACCTGAGAAGAAAATTGTCTAAATCTTGGTTCACAGATTCTTGATGTTGAAAGTTGTTTAATGAAAAAACTGAATTGTAAAGGAGAAGGGGAATAAGAGCTTTCGATTGGTACAGGTGGTGCGAACAGAAAATGCTATATAGCAGAGATTTTAAAAGCCTAATGACATAAATAAAAACTTTTGAATAATTTAGTAATTATTTTATAACTTTTTGAAGCTGAGTGACCCAAAAGTAAATTTACTAATAGCTTAATGACATTGATTGTAGTTTACCCAAAAAAATGGAGTAAAGTGGATTTAAAAACATAAAAAGGAATTAAATTTTGAGCCTCAATATAATAAATCTTTTTCAAAATAGCCTTATTTTCTGTCAAAATTTTTGATGTTACAAAGAAATAGATGTTATACACTTATAACAACATTCAAGGCACCTATAACAACATTTAAGATTTAGATCATATTTAATTTTTTAAGATTTTTAAATTAAAAACTATAATATATTAATAATTTTATTAATTAGATAGATTTAGATTGTATCATTAATAAAATTTATAAGTGTAATTTTATTTATTAAAGATTATTTTCATGTAATAAAATATAATTAATAATTTGTATATAAAATTTATTATTTTTATTTCACTTAAGAGGAGAACTAATTTTACTAAAATTTAAGATAAAATACTGTTATAAATAATTAATTTGGTAAAG
This sequence comes from Gossypium longicalyx, assembly GCA_025698465.1. NCBI lineage: Eukaryota > Viridiplantae > Streptophyta > Magnoliopsida > Malvales > Malvaceae > Gossypium > Gossypium longicalyx. The sequence goes on from CM046999.1 coordinate 44,920,594, forward strand.
AATATGTTTTCTGGTAGTTTCTGCTATAGATAAAATAAGAAAAATTAAAATATAAAAAATCAATTAATCTCCAAATAGATGAGCTTAAAGTCATTGACTATCGACATAGATCAACTATATAAATATACTGGAGATGTCTTACTACTAAAGAAACGAAGATATCTCCGGGCATTGAATGTAACGTTGTTTAATCAAGCTGTCAATGGCTCGGGTTCGAGTCGAGGGTGTTACCTTCGTACTAATCCCCCAAGATTCTAGTCTCAAGCATATTCTCATCTCATTCGAAACACTTCTCTCTTCCAATAAGCGTTTCGACTCTAACATGGTAACCGAAAATACCAAAATTGTTTAGTCTAATAATCGCTCTTTTTGCATCAATGATGTTGGAAAGCCTCACAAAGCCAAATCTTCTCTCCTCCAATTTTTTGTTCTTTGGGATAAACGTGTCTATATGACATCCACGAAACTCGAAGATCTTCTATAGACCATTCTACCATAATCTGGGCAAAAGATTTGACACAAACACAATCGAGCAACCTTTCACCATTTATTACTCGAAACCATTGTCAACACATTTGTTGATAATTATATAGTTTTAATATAATATTAAAAACCAATTTATTCAAACACTCTTAAATTCACTCAAAATTAATTAATCTTTTATTATATACATAATACAATAAGAAACACTTCAAAACTAAAACAAATATTGGTAAAATCGGAAGATGGATTTTATATCAACAAAGTTCACAAAAGGTCAATAAGGACATTCAAACAAGCAAGTTCAAACTTAGGCAGAACAAAAGAGACAGAAAGATACCCTAACAAACAAACACATCAGCCCTTCTAAATAGTCAAAATGGGGGGAATCACGACCATGGAATGAGATCTTAGCCATTCACGAAGAGGAGCCACGCAAATACGTTTGCCCCCTTTTACCCTCAGTTCTCCATTTCAACTAGTTAATGAAGGTTGGTACAAAAACAAGGGATTGAAAGAAATAAGTTTAAACTAAAAGATGTGGGACTAAGACAACAAAGTAGTTTCCTCTTCATCACCTAAGAATCAGATCATAGGTGAGCTTCCTTGAGGCACCTACTCAACAGAGTGAGCAGTGGCCGTCTTTGAAATACTCCGCGTAGTAGTTTCGGATGCGTCAAAGGGGGTCTTAGACTACTCTCCATGAGTCATCAAATTAGCACAAAGTAAACCAACAAAACCCAGCAAACTCAACCAAGTAAAAAAACTCAAGAAAACAAAGCCAAAAAGTCACAATCCACAACCCGTATGAAAAAGATCTGGAAAACCCCAAGAAGGATTTGAAACTCCAAGGTTCTTAAAAAAGAAAAAAAAATGAGAGAAAAAATCCACAAAAAGATAGAGAAAGAAAAATGGGTAAAATCCCCCAACTTCGAAATGAAAACGGCTGAAAAAAGTCCAAGCGAAAGAGCAAAAAATGAATAAGAGAAACCTACACTCAATAGAGAAGAAGAGAGGGAGAAAACCTTTTGGTTGTGGTATAAAGAAGCAAATAAATATAAACAAATAAAAGTAAAATTTCTCATACAAACTTAATCAAATACGATTAACAATATTTAGCATTACAAATCATTGCTTAATAATAAAAAAAACATAAGGATAATTTTTTTATTTCAGAGAAAGGATAAGTAACCTTTTAATTTTTTTAATAATCTTATTATAGCTTTTGATTATATTTGTTATTTTTGACATAATACTTATAATTATCCATAGCCTCTTCTAAACTCATAAATAAGAGGATAATATAATTCAATATATTCAAACCTACGTCCTCCTGCATTGGCAATAATGTCCATGCCCCTAACTCTTTATTCCACACATGCATGTTTCATATGCCATCTTTAGAGGCAAGGAGGAGGATGCGAATGTGATTTGGGAGCATGCCCGTAAACTCAACCATGATTTCCGGATTCACAATCTTTCTTTTCAATAGATCTTACCTCGTGTCCCTAGATGTTGTAGATGGGAAAAGCAACCGGAAGAGGTTATTAAAGTTAATGTTGATGCTGTCGTGATTTCTCATGGCACGAGCTTGGGCATCATCGCTAGAGATTTCGACAGTTTTGTTTTGAACGGTAAAGCGTCTTTCTTCAACAAAGTGGTAAACCCTGAGTGGGAAGAGTTGGATGCTCTCATCAACGACTTTCGACTTGCTCACTTTCTCAATGTTGATAAAGTTATTTTTGAAATGGATTGTGTAAGTATTGTCAACTGCTTTTGTTACCATAAGGAGGACATCACGATTATTGGGCATCGTATCAATGAAGCTCACAAGTTGCTTGAATCCTTTGTTTTTTCCAAGGTCAAATGGGTAAATCGTGTGTTAGTACAAAACTTCAGTGAGGAAAAACTCGAACACACGAACAGAACTCAAATAGAAGAAGAAATAGGACGAGGCTCCAAGGCGTGTATTAAATCACTATCTTTAAGGTTATATTCGCCCCCACCTATCTTCGGTGTGCAAACGAGTTCCAAGCAAATTAACCTCGAGGATACAATGAAGCCAATGACTATTTGCGTTTTGCACTAACGAGAATAGTCCACTACACACTGAGAAATATATGACAAGAAACTCAATTTCTATAAAGGATTTCTGCAGTAATACTTTATAGAATAATCTTATAATATTAGAAAACGAAAGAAGGAAAGAAAGAATCTTAGAATTTGATGGTATGATTTCCAAATGAAATCTCATTCCTATTTATAGGAATTTTCATGTCTCTTCATAGAGACATATTTCATCAATAGGTGTCTTTCTGAATAATAATGTATTTAAAATTATTCATTTAATTATAACTATTCAAATAAAATTATTTAAATAGTTATAATTCTTTTCTAAAAAATCAAACAATATAATCTTTTGATTAATTACACCTATTCATTTATAGTTATTGGAACACTATAAATATTTGAAAATGTTCCAACAATCTCCCCCCATTTTCAAAATATTTTAGATTTTGATACTCTTGGAAATCAATTTGCATAAATGAAAGGTATCTTACGATTGAACCTTCACTTAGTGAAAACATGTTAAAGTTAATCAAAATTGCATGGTAGACGAAGCTTTGAACCAACTATTTCATTTGATTAACCGAACACATCTCACACAATGATTTCAACATCGGTTAATGCATAGTATCTAGGGACACTATAATGGCCATGTGTACGTGTCCTCTTTTCATGAGTGCTATCAGAACCAAGCCCTTAAGCTCCTAGAAGCGGCCATACTTCCACTCATATAGGTAGACCCCATGAAGAGTGTTCCCGTAATTATAACACTCTAACATTTTATGTTATGGGTCCATTAAGAGTACATTACTCATCCTTCCCTTATCATTACGGGTACCTAGCACTTTAATCTTAGGATGGATTTATTTACAGTGCTAACAGTCACATACTAATGATATACTTTGTCTCATTGAACTCAAGACTTGACATTATACCAAGCATTGAGTCGGGTTTCCATCATGGGTGACTCTAATTAATGGGCTTGAGTCTCATCCCTTTTGAGGTCCTTTTTTACTATATCTCTAGCAAGACTTTTTGTCAAAGGATCTGCCAAATTTTCACTTGACCTCACATAATTAATAGTGATCACTCCATCAGAAATTAATTGGCGGACATAACTATGTCTTAATCCAATGTGTCTAGACTTTCTATTATATACTTGGCTATATGCCTTTGCTAGAGTAGCCTCACTATCACAACGGATAAAAATAGGTGAAATTAGCTTAGGCCATAAAGGTACATCATAAAGCAAATTTCTTAACCACTCTGCTTCTTTAGATGCAGCGGCTAATGCAATAAATTCTGCTGTCATGGTTGAATCAGTAATACATGTTTGTTTCTTAGAACCCCAAGAAATGGCTCCTCCACCAAGAATGAAAATGCATCCACTAGTAGATGCATGATCTTCTAAACTTGTAATCCAACTAGCATCCGAATACCCTTCTAAAACTGGAGGATATCCATTATAACACAATCCATAGTTAATAGTTTTCTTTAAGTACCTAAGTACTCTATTCAAAGCTTGTCAATGCAAGCTACTTGGATTACTTATGTACCTACTCAATTTCCCAACAGCATATGCAATATCTGGTCTTGTACAAGTCATTATGTACATAAGACAACCAATTAGACTTGCATATTTCAATTGATCAATTTTCCTACCAGCATTAGATACTAATTTTATTTGAGGATCCATGAGTGTAGATACAGGTATACAGTTGAAAAGATCAAACTTTTTAAGCACTTTTTCAATGTAATGTAATTGTGATAAAGCTATAGTGCTTTCATCTCGGGTTATTTTAATCCCAAGAATAACATCTGCTACACCCATATCTTTCATAACAAAGTTGTTTGACAATAATTTCTGTGTTTTCTATTTGTTCCAAATCTGTGCCAAAAATGAGCATGTCATCTACATATAAGCAAATTATGACACCTTTTCCATTTTCAAATTTGCTATATATACACTTATCAGATTCATTTATTTTATAGCCATTAGCTAAAACAACATTGTCAAACTTTTGGTGTCACTGTTTTGGTGCTTGTTTAAGTCCATATAAAGATTTAACAAGCTTACAAACCTTATGCTCTTGTCCTGGAACAATAAATCCTTCCGGTTGTTCCATGTACACTTCCTCTTCCAATTCACCATTTAAAAATGCAGTTTTAACATCCATTTGGTGAACAACCAAATTATATATAGAGGTAAGTGATATTAAGAGTCTAATTGTAGCTATTCTTGCTACTGGAGCATAGGTATCAAAGTAATCAATACCTTGTTTTTGTGTAAAACCTTTGGCTACCAACCTTGCTTTAAAGTTATCCATGGTTCCATCGACCTTCATTTTCTTTTTGAAGATCCATTTACAACCTATTGGTTTGGAACCCGGTGGAAGATCAACTAAGATCCAAGTTTGATTTCCCATTATTGAATCTATCTCATCATTTATTACTTCTTTCCAAAAACCAGAGTCTTGAGATTTCATTGCCTCTTCAATTGTCATAGGATCAGATTCCGTATTGTAACAATAAGGTATCTTATTGCATATACTTTCACCTTTTCCTTCTACAAGAAACATAATGAAATCTGGTCCAAAATCTTTGACCTTTTTAATCCTCTTACTTCTTCTTAATTCTTGACAAGATTCATCATTATTATCAATTTGTTCCAATGGAATCTCATTCTCATTTGAAGAATGAATCAATTGTTGTGGCTGTAATTGTCTTGATATAGAATTAAATCTATTTTCATCAAAAATAGCATCTCTTGATTCAATAACAATATTAATTGAAATTGAATCATTTGGTTCAATTACCATGAACCTATATGCCTTGCTATTATGTGCATATCCTATAAATATGCATTCAATTCCTCTTTCACCTAACTTTTTATGTTTTGGTGTTGGAACTTTGATAATAGCTCTACAACCCTAAACCTTCAAATAATTAAGGTTTGGTTTTCTTTTCTTCCATTGTTCATAGGGGTTTTTTTTTAGTTTCCTTATTAGGAACTCTATTCAATATATGACAAGCTGTTAGAATAGCTTCTCCCCAAAAAACTTTGTCCAAGACCTGAATATGATAACATTGAATTTACCATTTCAGTCAAGACTCTATTTTTCCTTTCAGCTACACCATTTTGTTGTGGTGTGTAGGGGGCTGAAACTTAATGGATAATCCCAGTGGATTCAAAATAACTTGGATTATAGTATTCTCCACCTCTATCCTATCTTAAGCACTTGATAAATGATTCACACTGAAGTTCAACTTCAGATTTATAAACTTTAAATTTATCAAGTGCTTCATCTTTTGAATGCAATAAATATACATAACGATATCTAGAAAAATCATCAATAAAAGTAACAAAATATTTCTTTCCACCTAATGTAGGAGTATTATGCATGTCACATAAATCACTATGTATCAGATCAAGTAATTTTGTATTTCTTTTAACCTTAGGGAAAAGGGTTTCTTGTAATTTTAGTCAACATACATGTATTGTATTTTCCAATATTATTATTAAAAACAGGAATTAAATCTAACTTATACATGTCATTCAATTTCCTATAATTTAAATGACCTAATCTATAATGTCATAAACAAAAAGACTCAACCATATAAGCAGAAATAGTATTTTTATTCTTATTAATAATATTTAGTTTGAACATACTCTCATACATATACCCTTTCCCTACAAAAATTCCTCCCTTAGACAAAATAAACTTATCTGCTTCAAAAACAAGTTTGAAACCAAACTTATTTAACAGACTTCCAGGCACTAAATTCTTTCTAACTTCTGGTACATAATATACATCATTTAAGGTTAAAACCTTTCCAGAAGTGAATTGTAGTTCAACAGACCCTTTGCCTTTGATTGCTGCGGTGGAAGAATTTCCCATGTACAAGACATTGTCATTTTCACATTGTGTGAACTTTGTGAACATGCTTTTGTCTTTGCACACATGTTTGGTTACTCCGGTATCAATCCACCATGTATTATCATCTTAAGCCATATTAATTTCAGATATCATTGCAACGAACTTTTCGTTATTATCAGCCTTAGAAGATGATTTCTTCTTTAAAAATCGACATTCATTCTTGAAATGTTCCGGCTTACCACAATGATAGCATGAGCCCTTTTGTTTCTTTTTGAACTTAGGTGCTCTATCAGTCTGTTTGAACTTTCTCTTGAATGGTTTAGTAGTCTGTACTTCCCCCGTAACATGCACTTTGGCATTTTTAGAATTTAGATTATGATCTTGCATTCGATATTCTTCTTCAATACGAAGATGATTTGCCAAAGCCTCAAGAGATATTTCCTCTTTCTTATGTTTTAGACTTCTTTTAAAGTCTTTCCAAGATGGAGGAAGTTTGTCTATTATGGAAGATACAACAATCATTTCATCCATTTTCGTATCATATTGCTTGAATTGATTCAACATCTTTTCAATATCACGGAATTGTTCCATAACAGAACGATCATCAACCATTTGATAATTATTGAAACGAATGACATGAAATTTCATACTTTTAACATCCTCGGTCATGTATCTTGTCTCCAATTTGTCCTATAATTTTTTAGCGGTGACCTCGTTTTGGTAGGTGTCGAACAAACCATCAGATAAACCACTCAATATTTGGCCCATGCACATGTAATCAGCATTGTCCCATTTTTATCTTTCTCGGGTTGCAGCAACCGATTCGTTTTCAGTCTCGTCAGGTCTTGAAGTATCCAAAACATAAGCAATCTTCAAAGTTGATAATAGGAAGTGCATCTTTTTCTGCCATCGTGGAAAATTGCTACCATCAAACTGATCAAGTTTGACAAAATTAGAAGCCAACTCCCTTAGTGTTCCACTTTCATGAGTTGTGGTAGTCATCATGAAATATAACCTTAAAATTGTTAGTACAAAACTTCAGTGAGGAAAAACTCGAACACACGAACAGAACTCAAATAGAAGAAGAAATAGGACAAGGCTCCAAGGCATGTATTAAATCACTATCTTTAAGGTTATATTCGTCCCCACCTGTCTTCGATGTGCAAACGAGTTCCAAGCAAATTAACCTCGAGGATACAATGAAGCCAATGACTATTTGCGTTTTGCACTGACGAGAATAGTCCACTACACACTGAGAAATATATGACAAGAAACTCAATTTCTATAAAGGATTTCTGCAGTAATACTTTATAAAATAATCTTATAATATTAGAAAACGAAAGAAGGAAAGAAAGAATCTTAGAATTTGATGGTATGATTTCCAAATGAAATCTCATTCCTATTTATAGGAATTTTCATGTCTCTTCATGGAGACATCTTTCATCAATAGGTATCTTTCTGAAAATAATGTATTTAAAATTATTCATTTAATTATAACTATTCAAATAAAATTATTTAAATAGTTATAATTCTTTTCCAAAAAATCAAATAATATAATCTTTTGATTAATTACACCTATTCATTTATAGTTATTGGAACACTATAAATATTTGAAAATGTTCCAACAATCTCCCCCCCATTTTCAAAATATTTTAGATTTTGATATTCTTGGAAATCAATTTGCATAAATGAAAGGTATCTTACGATTGAACCTTCACTTAGTGAAAACATGTTAAAGTTAATCGAAATTGCATGGTAGACTAAGCTTTGAACCAACTATTTCATTTGATTAACCGAACACATCTCATACAATGATTTCAACATCGGTCAATGCATAGTATCTAGGGACACTATTATGACCATGTGTATGTGTCCTCTTTTCATGAGTGCTGTCAGAACCAAGCCCTTAAGCTCCTAGAAGCGGTCATACTTCCACTCACATAGGTAGATCCCATCAAGAGTGTTCCCATAATTATAACACTCTAACATTTTATGTTATGGGTCCATTAATAGTACATTACTCATCCTTCCCTTATCATTACGGGTACATAGCATTTTAATCTTAGGATGGATTTATTTACAGTGCTAACAGTCACATACTAATGATGTACTTTGTCTCATTGAACTCAAGACTTGACGTTATACCAAGCATTGAGTCGAGTTTCCATCATGAGTGACTCTAATTAATGGGATTGAGTCTCATCCCTTTTGAGGTCCTTTTTTACTATATCTCTAGCAAGACTTTTTGTCAAAGGATTCGCCAAATTTTCACTTGACCTGACATAATTAATAGTGATCACTCCATCAGAAATTAATTGGCGGACATAACTATGTCTTAATCCATTGTGTCTAGACTTTCCATTATATACTTGGCTATATGCCTTTTCTAGAGTAGCCTCACTATCACAACGGATAAAAATAGGTGAAATTAGCTTAGGCCATAAAGGTACATCATAAAGCAAATTTCTTAACCACTCTGCTTCATTAGATGCAGCGGCTAATGCAATAAATTCTACTGTCATGGTGGAATCAGTAATACATGTTTGTTTCTTAGAACCCCAAGAAATGACTCCTCCACCAAGAATGAAAATGCATCCACTAGTAGATGCATGATCTTCTAAACTTGTAATCCAACTAGCATCTGAATACCCTTCTAAAACTGGAGGATATCCAGTATAACACAATCCATAGTTAATAGTTTTCTTTAAGTACCTAAGTAATCTATTCAAAGCTTGCCAATGCAAGCTACTTGGATTACTTATGTACCTACTCAATTTCCCAACAGCATATGCAATATCTGGTCTTGTACAAGTCATTATGTACATAAGACAACCAATTAGACTTGCATATTTCAATTGATCAATTTTCCTACCAGCATTAGATAATAATTTTATTTGAGGATCCATGGGTGTAGATACAGGTATACAGTTGAAAAGATCAAACTTTTTAAGCATTTTTTCAATGTAATGTAATTGTGATAAAGCTATAGTGCTTTCATCTCGGGTTATTTTAATCCCAAGAATAACATCTGCTACACCCATATCTTTCATAGCAAAGTTGTTTGACAATAATTTCTTTGTGTTTTCTATTTGTTCCAAATCCGTGCCAAAAATGAGCATGTCATCTACATATAAGCAAATTATGACACCTTTTCCATTTTCAAATTTGCTATATATACACTTATCAGATTCAATTATTTTATAGCCATTAGTTAAAACAACATTGTCAAACTTTTGGTGCCACTATTTTGGTGCTTGTTTAAGTCCATATAAAGATTTCACAAGCTTATAAACCTTATGCTCTTGTCCTGGAACAACAAATCCTTCCGGTTGTTCTATGTACACTTCCTCTTCCAATTCACCATTTAAAAATGCAGTTTTAACATCCATTTGGTGAACAACCAAATTATATATAGAGGTAAGTGATATTAAGAGTCTAATTGTAGCTATTCTTGCTACTAGAGCATAGGTATCAAAATAATCAATACCTTGTTTTGTGTAAAACCTTTGGCTACCAACCTTGCTTTAAAGTTATCCATGGTTCATCGACCTTCATTTTCTTTTTGAAGATCCATTTACAACCTATTGGTTTGGAACCCGGTGGAAGATCAACTAAGATCCAAGTTTGATTTCTCCTTATTGAATCTATCTCATCATTTATTGCTTCTTTCCAAAAACTAGAGTCTTGAGATTTCATTGCCTCTTCAAATGTCATAGGATCAGATTCCGTATTGTAACAATAAGGTATCTTATTGCATATACTTTCACCTTTTCCTTCTACAAGAAACATAATGAAATCTGGTCGAAAATCTTTGACCTTTTTAATCTTCTTACTTCTTCTTAATTCTTGACAAGATTCATCATTATTATCAATTTGTTCCAATGGAATCTCATTCTCATTTGAAGAATGAATCAATTGTTGTGGCTGTAATTGTCTTGATATAGAATTAAATCTATTTTCATCAAAAATAGCATCTCTTGATTCAATAACAATATTAATTGAAATTGAATCATTTGGTTCAATTACCATGAACCTATATGCCTTGCTATTATGTGCATATCCTATAAATATGCATTCAATTCCTCTTTCACCTAACTTTTTACGTTTTAGTGTTGGAACTTTGACAATAGCTCTACAACCCCAAACCTTCAAATAATTAAGGTTTGGTTTTCTTTTCTTCCATTGTTCATAGGGGTTTTTTTAGTTTCCTTATTAGGAACTCTATTCAATATATGACAAGCTGTTAGAATAGCTTCTCCCCAAAAACCTTGTCCAAGACCTGAATATGATAACATTGAATTTACCATTTCAGTCAAGACTCTATTTTTCCTTTCAGTTACACCATTTTGTTGAGGTGTGTAGGGGGCTGAAACTTGATGGATAATCCCAGTGGATTCAAAATAACTTGGATTATAGTATTCTCCACCTCTATCCTATCTTAAGCACTTGATAAATGATTCACACTGAAGTTCAACTTCAGATTTATAAACTCTAAATTTATCAAGTGCTTCATCTTTTGAATGCAATAAATATACATAACGATATCTAGAAAAATCATCAATAAAAGTAACAAAATATTTCTTTCCACCTAATGTAGGAGTATTATGCATGTCACATAAATCACTATGTATCAAATCAAGTAATTTTGTATTTTTTTAACCTTAAGGAAAAGGGTTTCTTGTAATTTTAGTCAACATACATGTATTGCATTTTCCAATATTATTATTAAAAACAGGAATAAAATCTAACTTATACATGTCATTCAATTTCCTATAATTTAAATGACTTAATCTATAATGCCATAAACAAAAATAATCAACCATATAAGCAGAAATAGTATTTTTATTCTTATTAATAATATTTAGTTTGAACGTACTCTCATACATATACCCTTTCCCTACAAAAATTCCTCCCTTGGACAAAATAAACTTATCTGCTTCAAAAACAAGTTTGAAACCAAACTTATTTAACAGACTTCCAGACACTAAATTCTTTCTAACTTTTGGTACATAATATACACCATTTAAGGTTAAAACCTTTCCAGAAGTGAATTGTAGTTCAACAGACCCTTTGCCTTTGATTGCTGCGGTGGAAGAATTTCCTATGTACAAGACATTGTCATTTTCACATTGTGTGAACTTTGTGAACATGCTTTTGTCTTTGCACACATGTTTGGTTACTCCGGTATCAATCCACCATGTATTATCATCTTGAGCCATATTAATTTCAGATATCATTATAATGAACTTTTCGTTATTATCAGCCTTAGAAGATGATTTCTTCTTTAAAAATCGACATTCATTCTTGAAATGTCCCGGCTTACCATAATGATAGCATGAGCCTTTTGTTTCTTTTTGAACTTAGGTGCTCTATCAGTCTGTTTGAACTTTCTCTTGAATGGTTTAGTAGTCTGTACTTCCCCCGTAACATGCACTTTGGCATTTTCAGAATTTAGATTCTGATCCTGCTTTCGATATTCTTCTTCAATATTAAGATGATTTGCCAAAGCCTCAAGAGATATTTCCTCTTTCTTATGTTTTAGACTTCTTTTAAAGTCTTTCCAAGATGGAGGAAGTTTGTCTATTATGGAAGATACAACAATTATTTCATCCATTTTCGTATCATATTGCTTGAATTGATTCAGCATCTTTTCAATATCACGGAATTGTTCCATAACAGAACGACCATCAACCATTTGATAATTATTGAAACGACTGACAAGAAATTTCTTACTTGTAACATCCTCGGTCATGTATCTTGTCTCCAATTTATCCCATAATTTTTTAGCAGTGACCTCGTTTTGGTAAGTGTCAAACAAACCATCAGATAAACCATTCAATATGTGGCCCATGCACATGTAATCAGCATTGTCCCATTTTTTTCTTTCTCGGGTTGCAGCAACAGATTCGTTTTCAGTCTCGTCAGGTCTTGAAGTATCCAAAACATAAGCAATCTTCAAAGTTGATAATAGGAAGTGCATCTTTTTCTGCCATCGTCGAAAATTGCTACCATCAAACCGATCAAGTTTAACAAAATTAGAAGCCAACTCCCTTAGTATTCCACTTTCATGAGTTGTGGTAGTCATCATGAAATATAACCTTAAAATTGTTAGTACAAAACTTCAGTGAGGAAAAACTCGAACACACGAACAGAACTCAAATAGAAGAAAAAATAGGACAAGGCTCCAAGGCATGTATTAAATCACTATGTTTAAGGTTATATTCGCCCCCACCTATCTTCGGTGTGCAAACGAGTTCCAAGCAAATTAATTTCGAGGATACAATGAAGCCAATGACTATTTACGTTTTGCACTGACGAGAATAGTCGACTACACACTGAGAAATATATGACAAGAAACTCAATTTCTATAAAGGATTTCTGCAGTAATACTTTATAGAATAATCTTAAAATATTAGAAAACGAAAGAAGGAAAGAAAGAATCTTAGAATTTGATGGTATGATTTCCAAATGAAATCTCATTCCTATTTATAGGAATTTTCATGTCTCTTCATAGAGAGATCTTTCATCAATAGGTGTCTTTCTGAATAATAATGTATTTAAAATTGCCTCATTTTAGAAAAACTTTTGGATAAAATATGATAATTAAATGAAATATAATTTTTTAAAATAATGATTTGAGTAAAATTTAAAAAATAATTTACTAAGAGTAATACTAAAAAAATTATTAAAAAATGAAATAGTTTGATATGATACTAAAATTATTAAAAAATTAAAATATATATAAAAAAATAGGGAAACATGGATTAAATCAAAATAAAAAGGGTTGAAAAACGAAAATGAACAAAGAATAAAATAAGAACAAACCGTAGAAAATAAGAACGTAAGAGGGAGAGAAATTTGAGTGAAATCTCTCAAAAAATTTTATTGTTTCCCAAAACTCCAGTGTGTTTACAATGAAGGGAGAGGCCTCTATTTATAGTTGAACCTCCTCAAATCCAACGGTATAGATCAATTACATCAACGGTTAAGATTAAAAGGTATCTACAAATTAAATCTCTAAGATTACAAAATCATATGTTCTAAGATTGCATATCATATCTAAGATTGCAATCATATCTAAGATTGTATCATATCTAAGATTGCATATCATATCTAAGATTGCAATCATATCTAAGATTGCATATCATATCTAAGATTGTAATAATATCTAAGATTGTATATCATTGAAGATTATATTTCCATATGAGTCAAGCTTGTAGATGGACCTTAAATCTTTTCAAGTAATGGGCCATTCCGATCGGGCCAAATTATATTTGTAATTCTGGACTGAACTTGGACTTCATTTTTTTTTTGGGTTTATTGTTTTGTTTTTGGACTTATTTCGGGCCCGAAAAATTGAGTGTCTCATACCGCCCCTCTTTACTCATTCTTTGTATAGAGAATAGAGCAAAGACTATAAAAGGACCAATTTTGCCCGGGCTCATCGAGTCTTGAGTTCTTGATCCTTGATCTTCTTTAAATGTCCTCTTGACGGCTTCAATCTGCTTTACTGCAACTCAGGAAGGCGATATCTGCTATCTTTGATCTGCTCCCCCGTCTAATACTGAGAGACGCCAAATCATTATCTTCGATCGCTCCTCGCCTAATCTGAGGACGCCAAATCCGCTTCTTCAATCGCTCCCCGTCTAATACAGAGATGCCAAATCTGTTATCTCCGATTTACTCCCCGTCTAATACAAAGATGCCAAATCTGTCATCTTGGATCTGCTTCGATGTAAACACATGAAGGTCAAATCTGTTATGTCTTCGATCTGCTCCCCGTCTAATACAGAGATGCCAAATCATCTTGGATCTGCTTCAATGAAGGTCCAATCTGTTATGTCTTCGATCTGCTCCCCGTCTAATACAGAGATGCCAAATCATCTTGGATCTGCTTCAATGAAGGTCCAATCTGTTATGTCTTCGATCTGCTCCCCGTCTAATACAGGGATGCCAAATCATCCTAGATCTACTTCAATGAAGGTCAAATCTCCTATGTATTCGATCTGCTCTCCGTCGAATATGGAGATGCCAAATCTGTTTCTTCGATTTGTTCTCTGACAGTACAGAGATGCCAAATCATCTTGGATCTGCTTCAACGAAGGTCAGATCTGCTGTATTTTCGATATGCTTCCCGTCTAATACAGAAACGCCAAATCATCTTGGATCTGCTTCAATGAAGGTCAGATCTGCTATGACTTCGATCTGCTCTCCGTCTAATACAGAGATGCCAAATCATCTTGGATCTGCTTCAATGAAGGTCCAATCTGTTATGTCTTTGATCTGCTCTCTGTCTAATACAAAGATGCCAAATCATCTTGGATCTGCTTTAATGAAGGTTAGATCTGCTGTGTCTTCAATTTGCTCCCCATCTAATACAGAGATGCCAAATCATCTTGGATCTGCTTCATTGAAGGTCAGATCTGATGTGTCTTCAATCTGCTCCCCGTATAATATAGGGATGCCAAATCATCTTGGATCTGCTTCAATGAAGGTCAGATCTGCTGCCTTCGATCTGCTCCCCATCTAATACATAGATGCCAAATCATCTTGGATCTGCTTCAATGAAGGTCAGATCTGCTATGTCTTCGATCTGCTCCCCGTCTAATACAGAGATGCCAAATCTGCTATCTTCGATCTGCTCTCCGTCTAATACAGAGACGCCAAATCTGCTTCTTCAATCTGCTCCCCGTCTAATACAGAGATGCCAAATCTGTTATCTCCGATTTGCTTCCTGTCTAATACAAAGATGCCAAATCTGTCATCTTAGATCTGCTTCGATGAAGGTCAAATCTGCTATGTCTTAGCCTGTTACCCTACTGTTTAGGGAGTTAAGGCACATCAATCTTCATTGTCCCTTGAAGAACATAACCTGTATAATGCGTATGAGTTCATGCCTAATGATTAGGATGCTATGATCGAAATGAATCAAGTGGTCCTAATTAAACCTGTTATAATGCAAAATGTTTATGAAAATAACTCCTATTTTAGACGTCATCACTCATTCATCTATCGAGCTTTCCACCTCGTTCTTCTCGACATATCAATCATACTCTGCTTGTATGCCTCGAATCTTCTCCATCAATTTAGTCTACCGTACCATTCCCCGAATGTTACGACCCACTGAAGATGTTTATGAAATGATCCTTTCTTAAGATCAATATTGCTTAAAACGTCCAACCACCTTTTGGACTGAAGAAGAAAATCTCTCGAGTATCTCCAACCCATACATATGAGAATTCCTTAAACAATTGTCTTGTTTCAGTTTCTTGTATTATCTAGAAATTTCCAGAGTAATATGCAAAACTTCGTTTGTGAAGATATTTCAGTTCATCTATCATTATTTCAATGCAACATGCTTTATGAATAATGGGAGACAAATAAATTGATCCTGAGGATAATTAGATTTGGACAAATTATTGGAAGGAATACAAAAAGATTAAATTGAGAACATATCTTTGCAAAGAAAAAGAATCCAAAGATAGTAAATAGGACAGAAATCAGATGCCCCAGATATCGCCGCTTGAGTGTCTATACACCAAATTCATGAAGACTTTCTTGATTTCAACATGTGTTTAAAAGATCCAAAGTAATTCATTGATGCCTCGATATGTAACATACTTCACTTCTCGTCTAATCTGATATAGCAAGTCACTGCATGATTTTCCAAATTTGAGCTGCCTTTTCGGGTTTTCAACTCAAAACCCCTTTGGTCACAAGGCGCCCTTTGCGGGTTTTCGCCTTGGCCTCTCCACATTTTTTCTTTTTTTTATTTTTTATTTTTTTTGGAAATAGAAGTCCCAAAGTGCCCTTTGCGGGTTTTCACCTTGGCTTCCCTTCTCCCTCAGACAAAGTACTCCTTGACCGAGTCCGAATTCACTGGATCAAATAAATTCTTCCTATCCATTTCTTGTCAAAAATCAGTGCACCTCTAGAGAAAGCCCTATTCGCAACATATGGCCCTTCTCAATTTGGCATCCTTTTGAATGGGAAGGATCTCTTTCAGCACAAGGTTTCCTTCATGAAATTCTTTTGGACGAACCTTCTTTGTCATAAGTCTGTGTCATCCATTTTGGTACATTTGCTTAGGATGAATACTTTCAAGTTAAGTTTACTAGAGGTATTCAATTCTTGACTCCATCAAAGCTTGGAGGAAAAAATCTTGATTCATAAACCCATGAGAAAAGGATTGCCCCAAAGAAGAGATCTGGTTGTTGTTTGTCAAACCCTACAAAAAGATGGTTCAATGATTCTCAATGAGACAAGAATCAAGTTGTTGACTTTATCTTTCAACTTTGGAAAGTTGAGGTATAGAGATTACTCCCGAGCATATATCCCACCATGACTCGATGATGTTTCAAAACATCCCTAATCTTCATCAATTGCCCCCAACTGTGAAGCTGCCAAATGAGCGTAACAAATAGGAGCCACAACAAATATGGCTGTGGTGCTCATTTGATACATATAGGATAGAGAATGAACAAACTCTTGCAGATCATCAGCCGAAAACCCAGCCTAGTCTAAGAGAACATGATAGTGGGTCTGCCTCGTGATTCCAATCATTCCAGCATGGGTACCAAGGTAAAAATCATTGTTCTTTGGATGACATACTTTGTTGTCAATGACAGTACCATGTAGCACATTGTCAGGAGATCCCTGCTGAAAAAAAAAACTTGGTATGATAGTTTTTCGTACAATAATAACCACAATCATTAGGGTTTCACTTCTCGTCAAGGAACTTGCAAGCCTCAACAACTTGATCAAAACTTGATTGAATTGAGACTCGCTAACCCCATCCCTGAAAATAATGATTTAATCAGGTTTTCTCTTCTCTAAACTTTTATAGAAGTCTAAGAGAGCTTCCTTCATGATACCGTCATCCACTTTGTCAGAAACTGGTTTTGAAGAAAGAATCTATCATTTTAAGCTTCAGAGACTGTGTACGGCCTAATGCCCCATAGCTGGAAATCAATGGCCACCGCTTGGAGCTAACCATCGCAGCTATTGACGGCATATCAGACTGCTCAGGAAAGCCAAACAATGCACCCATTCCAAAGATGATGGTTGGAACCTTTGAAACAATTGGAATTGAAGGTGTTTGCCCCAGCGTAAGCATAGAGAGTAAGCGGTAGTTTCTTATACCAAGTTTTACCAGTCTCGGTCATCTTCTGTAATTTATTTTTCTTCTTTTTCTTTTCTTTTGGCAACCTTTATTATACTGTGGTATGGCGCCTTATCTTTGAAAAGACTGCAAACTTTTGGCATTGTGCAGTTGGATATGATTTTTTTTTTTGAAATTCGATGACTATTGACTTTATAATATTTTCATATGAAGCTATCTCTACCCTCTTAACGGAGCAGTCGACAACCACAAAGATGAACCATTGTCAACTTGAAACTTTTGACGGGCCCATAACATACATGCCCTATAAGTCTTGGCTCACTAAATTCGGCATTTATGATATAACTGATGCGATCCCCTTCCATGGTGAACCAACAGTGCCCAAGGCTCTTGTTTATCCTGGTCATTATGAATCCTCTTGCATGTGTTCTTCCGATGTTCCTATGGACATCTATGAATTCCCATAATAGTCCCAACAAGGTCTTGTTTTGTCTCTCTGGTTATACACGTTCCAATTTCTCAACCTTTCCTTTCTCTAAGGTTAAATTCTCTACCACCTCTTTATGGGGAAAAATTTTGCTGCTCTTCTTGCTTTACTATTTCCAACAAATCAGAAGATAGATTACAATCTCTGTCATCTTCAAAGTACTAAGATTCCTCTAAACACATGTCACGCTCAAAAACAAACTCTGAATCTATAGTATCGTTGCCCATGTCATTGATATTTAGGGACCCATGATAGGCACAAAAGAATATACAAGGAATAAATGAATTCAAGCATGACTATTTACATGTTATGAATGCAATTTAGAAAGAATTTTAAAGGTCAAAAGAATATTTATCGGTAAAAGAATGAAAGAATATTTGTTCGCATTGATCATGAAAGATATGTTTTATCGAAACAATAATGTCCGAACATGAGCCTATTTCACAAATGAAACCTTATTGTTTCTAGGCTTTAAAACAATAAGTGTGTTCTAAACATTACTCTAGATTAATCTTTAAATACAAGGATCACTTCCATAATTTCGTTGTTCAAAACATCCCCAAATGTGCAAAGGTTCAATAATTTTTATTTCTTGGTTTCTTCTTCGAATACGTCATTCAAATCCTCCAACATCAAGTTTTGTTTAAAAGCCCTGAACTTGGCACGTTCTTGGATCCCATGCCCTCTTCTCTTATGGAATTTGCCCTTTTATCTAGATGATAGGGTAACAGATTTTCTGCTCCAGAGGAACCACCGAAGTTTACAACACCCATCTTAATGAACCTCTCAATTGCCTTTTTAAAGGCAGTGCAATTCTCAATCGAATGTCCTGTGATTCTCGCATGGTATTCGCATTGAGTGCTCGAATCATACCATTTGGGGTATGAGGGCTGCAACGGTTTTAAATGAAAAGGGGCTACTAAGTGTGTGTCAAGTAATCTTTGATATAGCTCCTTATACGACATCGGGATTGGCGTAGATGTGAGTTTTTCAGAACTCGATCTCGAATTGGATTCTTGATGGCTAGTAACTCTTGGCTGGCTTATGGTAATCGTTTTTACCTCTTTTTCCTTTTTCTTCATTGCCTTCAAAGTATTACTTCGGGAGCTCCACTCTCGTCTTTTGAAAGCTTCGTGCTGTTTTGGAAGCTCCACACATGTCTTCTTTGCTTCTTCAATGGCAACAAGATTGGTTGAATTGCCCCTCGAATTGAGACCTGAACCTATTGAGTAATTTACTGGTGCCACCATACCGGCCTGATGCTGTTGGAGACTTGGAGTAAAACTTGGGGAATAAACGATGTCCTCAATATCATCCTCAGTGTTGACCACTGGGCTTTTCTTCTTTTCAAGCCCTTCAGCTAGTAATTGCCCCAGTTGGCCAATTACATTTCTTTGGAGCTCTAACATTTGATCACGTATATCTCGTTGAATCTTGGTTAATTGCTCTTGCATCTGTATTTGCCTTTGCTCCAATCTCTCCAACCTTTGTTCTATATCCACGGTTAACCCTCTGAAATAATTTTTGCCTAATTAGGGTCTTTTTATGGATTTAAATGCATATGATGCTGTGTGATGCAATGCAAATGCATGAATACAAAAAGGTATCGATTCTGATTCAGTTTTATTTTAGAAAACGTTATTTAAGGAACAAAAATCTTTTCATAAAACGGATTACAAATATACTTTCGCCCGTAGGCCTAGAGTCTTAACCCTATCCAATAATAATGCTAACTCTCATCCTTTATCTGACGATGACTCATACATTATACTCAGCGTTCTAGCTTGTATTGCCAAATCTTGCAAGTGTTCAGCAACCTCTCGAATCTGAACTAGGGCCTGTTCCATGACATGATCTCTATCTCTCACTTGATCCCGAAGATGGTGAAGTTCTCTCTTCCATCGTTCTTCTCTCTCTTCTCGAGCTACTCAATTCGTAGCTCACGATCCCAGTAGTCTTTGCTTCTAACCCTCCAATATTGTGCTTCATTTCCTCGATCTTATCCAAGCTGGCCTTTAATTCGATCGCAAAGTTACGACTTCGGTAATGATGAAGAGACCGTCCAAGTTCAACTACTTTAATCTTTGATCCATGCTTCTCTTTCTGGCTTTCTACCAAACTCCTTTCTAAGGCTTGATTCTGTGTTTGCATCTCTTGAAACTTTTTCTCTCAATGATCAGCTCTGGTTCTCTCTTCCTGAATCTCTTACTGCCATTGCTCTGAAGTCTTTCCCAACCCAGCTTTTTCATTGACAACTGTATCTTTTTATAATTCTCTTTTAGATCATCTTGGTCTTCTTCGACTTTCCTCTTTTCCTTCCTTACTTTTTCAACCTTAATCTTTTGAACGTCGACGTCTAGGCTCAAATACATCTTTTCCTCTTCTAGTTTCTCGATCTTCTTCCCAAGCTCTAAATTCTTTCTCTCGAACTTTTGTTTCATGACGTCTAATTCTGATGGAACTACTCGTAAGCTTTCCTCCAATGATCTAGCAAATAAGGAAGATCTCCATAGTTCTGGTAGAACAGCTGCCTAACCTTGTCATCCCACTGGGCCCAAATGTCCTTCATCTCCTGAAAATCATTCTGTGTCGAACTGATACGAGTAAAGTCCCACAACTCCAATGTATATCCCTCGATGACACTATCTCCTTTCTCTACGGGTTTTCTCGACCACGTACAAAACGGAAGAGTTGTCCTCCACTTTATTAAGATATTCATTCCTTATTACAAAACTTCCTAACTTTCGAATCGAACCTTGAATCGACACCTTTTAATGATGGATGACATGCGATGATGACAAAAAAAAAAGTCAGTATCATATAAAAAGATGTAATAAACAAGCACTTATAAAGGTAGGTACTAAAGGTCATAACCATACTACCTAGGGCAAGCACTTAAAGTTCACTATATGTAGTTTGGTTCTAAAGTGAGGGTATCTGAACCAGTAGATTCCTCGGTCCTCACCCATTATAGGCTCATATAGACCAAGTTCAGTTTAGGGGGACACGTTTCCCTATGGCCATGCGGAGATGAAAATCTCACGAAGACATAGGTACAGTATCCCGGAAGTAATCCACTAACTCATATGAAGGTGAAAACCTCACGAAAGCGTAGCTTCTCACTCCCACTTAAGGGTGAAACCACAACAGTCATGCAAATGCAATGTGTGCGAGAAAAATAACAAACATATGCAGCAAACACATAAAAAGGGATCTTTAAATCTTTTCAAATTTTTAGCATTAAGACAGAAAGTTATCAAAATTTTTTTTTTGGCTTGACTCTCTTAACATCCCGATGGAGTCGCCAAGTCATCGAAACCATTTTTAAAGGAATGTTCGAAAAGCGGGATCGACTTTTGAAAAAGCAAACGGAGTCGCCACCAACCTTTTTAGGTGTGATTGGATCACCTTATAAAACGTTTTGGTCTACGAAAATTAAGAAAACAGGTTCGAGTCGGTTACATACGAGGAAGGATTAGCACCCTCATAGCGCCCAAAATTGGTACCAAATTGAATAGTTTTACGTCTTAATGTCAAAAATTTAAAAGGATTTAAAAATATGATCCCTTTTTTAAGACCGGAATTATTTAAGTTGAAAAATCGAGATTCCTTAGCTCCGAAAGAATACAAACATCACATCCAGCATGATAGGACACAAAATTCTTAAACTCTCATAACTGAAATCATCTCGTGATTTACAAAATCTATTTAGAAGGATACTTTAGGCATTTAGACAAGCGGAAAATCGCAACTCAAAGATGTTAGGGCACTATTTCCCGAATTCCTAAATACAAAAAAACATTGCCTCATTTTAGAAAAACTTTTGGATAAAATATGATAATTAAATGAAATATAATTTTTAAAATAATGATTTGAGTAAAATTTAAAAATAATTTACTAAGAGTAATACTAAAAAATTATTAAAAATGAAATAGTTTGATATGATACTAAAATTATTAAAAATTAAAAATATATAAAAAAATCAGAAACATGGATTAAATCAAAATAAAAAGGGTTGAAAAACGAAAATGAACAAAGAATAAAATAAGAACAAACCGTAGAAAATAAGAACGTAAGAGGGAGAGAAATTTGAGTGAAATCTCTCAAAAATTTTTATTGTTTCCCAAAACTCCAGTGTGTTTACAATGAAGGGAGAGGCCTCTATTTATAGTTGAACCTCCTCAAATCCAACGGTACAGATCAATTACATCAACGGTTAAGATTAAAAGGTATCTACAAATTAAATCTCTAAGATTACAAAATCATATCTTCTAAGATTGCATATCATATCTAAGATTGCAATCATATCTAAGATTGTATCATATCTAAGATTGCATATTATATCTAAGATTGCAATCATATCTAAGATTGTATCATATCTAAGATTGCATATCATATCTAAGATTGTAATCATATCTAAGATTGTATATCATTGAAGATTATATTTCCATATGAGTCAAGCTTGTAGATGGACCTTAAATCTTTTCAAGTAATGGGCCATTTCGATCGGGCCAAATTATATTTGTAATTCTCGAATGAACTTGGACTTCGTTTTTTTTGGGTTTATTATTTTTAGTTTTGGACTTATTTCTGGGCCCGGGCAAAATTGAGTGTCAACATATTGCATATAAAGAATGAAAAACAAAATTTTATTTTTATTAAATATTATATTTAAAAATCAAATAAATTATTTATAAGTGTGTGAATTTAAATTCAAAATATGCAAGGTGATACTGTTAGACAAAAGATACTTAATATTATTCAATTTAAGAATATTATAGGTTTAAGAAAATTTAAAATTAATTTAAAATAATAGAGAGATTTGATAACATTAACTCTTTCTTCAATGCATGCATTTATCAAGTTAAATACTCAAATTGAAAAACTAAAAATGAGAGCAAATACTGGTGATCTATATTGGAATAGGCCTAAGAATTGATGAAACAATACAATCTTTAGTGACACCAGTAGATGTCCCAACTCCGTCACCATGCTGGTATATGCATTGAGCAGTTCGAGCCATGTTCTTAGATAAATTCACAATAACTCGAGAGAAACGATTATCCAAAATTTCTTCATTGATCTTCTTCCATGAATTTCTTATCAGTTCTTTTACATGATTTCGTGCTTTTTCTTCTGTTACTCCTTTTTCAATCATATGAGTCTGCACTGCTTTCGCTATGTCCTTTCTTTCCATCTCAGCCTTCAAAATGAAACAAATTTAGCACATCTAGAATTTAGTGACTGGCAAATTATGTATTGCAAATGAAGATATTACCTTGGAAGTACCCAGATCATTACTGAGTCGAGTAATTAGAGATGACCAATAAAATAATTGAGAATAATCCTTGAGGCAATTTGGAAATTGATGAACAATGGAGTCTGCCTCCACAAAACAAAGAAGAACCAATCCTCCAAGGCTTCCAATTGAAATCCATGCGTTTTTAATATATTCATCAAAAGTGGGAATTTGACCTCCATAAAACCATCCGGCTTCTGTGATATGAGCTCTGCAAAGTATTGCCCACTGTAATTGACAAATAACAACAAATCAGAGCCAATTCTATGAAATGTTAATTCTCAGGTTCTCCATGTTACTTGTTCCTTGATGTAGGGCAGAACGTCAAGGCCATGGTCTTTCAAGGTCTGTTGGGCTAATTCATTAGTAAAGTCTAAAATGGCTGAGAACATTACTCTCATGTACTCTGGAAGTTCTTGGACGGCCTTCAGATCCCACCTATTGCAAATCCATATAATCAATAACCCAATTTTGGCTGCTATAAAAAAATTATAAAAGAAAGACTCTATATATTACCTGATGACTGCTTTGGTGAAACATTCGAGTTCTTCAAGCGATCCATATATATCATATATGTCGTCAACTACAGTTGCTAGGCATGCATACTTAGTGGAGCAAATCCTACATTTGGCATATTGGGGTTCAAAGCTCAAACCAGTAGCCCAAAAATATATTTCCATCAATCGATCTGGGCTGAAACTAAGCTTCTCCTTGAAGTCCAATTCCCTCCACCTATTTTTTATCCAATGAATAAAAAAACAATTTCGAAAATAAAAACCATATATTAGAAGTAAATTAATCTTACTCTGCAAGTTGTTTCAGTTCTTGTTGGTAAACTGACTGGATAAGATTGTAGTCTAACTTAGCCAGGTCAAGCAAATCTGAGCTGTTTGAATCATCCATGGCGTAGGAATCAATGAAGTTTCGTGCTTCAATCCTTTCCATCCTCCAATAAAGTGGAACTTCCAATGACCATTGAACTTGCTTAGCCTCAACTTTCTCCAGTTTTCCTATTACATTCCTGAGATTTTCACTGCCAAAAGCCTTAGCTTCTTCAAGGATTTTTTCGCCTTGTATTGCCATGAATGAAGCTTCATTCAATCTCAAAAGCCCTTCAACATCCCCACATAAGCTCCCCATGAACCTCCCATCACCACCTTTAAATTTCTCCAACACATCTGTTTAATTTTGCCGGAGTAGTTAAAAAGAAAACAAGAAAAGGATATGATTTGTTTGTAACGTGACCGTGCTTAATAAGCTAACAATTCTGAAAGCACCCAGAAACAAACAAACAAACAAACCTGCAGTAATAGGATAACAATCCTCTCGTAGGAGCCGAAAATGCAATGCTACTGTGGAAAGATCATTGGAGACAAGATTTAAATCCGAATTCAATTGATTGAAAGCCTGTTGAATCTGTTCCTGAAAATGGTAGGCCACTCCAAGCCTCTTCATTGAATCTATTAGCTTCAACAAGGCAGTTGTGTCTTTCGTTGAGGCAAGCAATTTCCTAACCTTTTGTTTCAGATCCTCCAATTGTGTAGCATAGAGTTTGTACTAAAATTCAAAAGAAAAAGGGCTGTTACTTGCAACATATATTTATAATAACATTTACCACAAGCCTAGAATGCAAAACAAGATACAGTTTATGGAGTGGTAAAGGAGAGGATGGCAGTGGGATCCCCAATACTGGGATGATAGTTAGCGGTTCGACGTTGCTTTTCATTCAAGGATTGGGATGTTGGTTCCATTGAGAAATAAGTTTGAGATTTGCTTATTCCTTCAGTATATTGTAAGTTTGAATTGCTATGGAACTTATTTGAAGTTGGATGCGTTCTGAATTCGTCTTGTCTTATCATCTGCCACTGCTTATTGAAGACGCTTTCAGTTTCCAAGGAGAGCTTTTTCCACCGATCCTTTTGATTTCCAATTCAAACTCTCCATTCTTCAGTTTTTTGCCTTTCATTTTCAGTCTGGTTCTCTCACACTATCCCTTTCTTTCTGTATTTCTGCATATTCGGGGACTCTTCCTATCAGGTAAATCTCCTTCTTACTCTTCAGCGTTTCGGTTGCAATAGAGTGTGCTAGGCTATTTGCTGTTCGTGGAGTGTAATCAAATCTGCATTTTCTAGATTTAAACAAGATCTGTTGAATATATGTATATAAGCGCCTATCAGTTATTTATCCTGACTGTTCGTCTTGTATTTTTTTATTATTGATAATGAATCACCTTTAATAATAATGTTTTTCCATTGCATGTCGATGTCAATTTGTGTTGCTCTTCGACACACGAGTGCCTCCGCCGCAAAAGCTGATGCAACATGTTGATGGATCTCCGAACATGCTAAGAGAACCTTGCCTTCACTATTCCTGACCACAATCCCCAGTGCCGAATGGCAAGATCTCCCATCATATGCTGCGTCAAAGTTGATCTTCACAAACTGATCGGGTGGGTGCTGCCATTTACTGATGACTGGAAAAACTTTGGGGCTTTTCTTTTCAATATCATTTAATTCTGAAATATAGCTGTTCACAAAACTCACTATTTCCTTTCCAGATCTGCTGACCTTCCTGTGCATTCTAGCGTTTCTATCTCCCTATATTGCCCATAAAACACAACAAAAAATCCTACACTGGAATGAAGTGATCTGCTCAAAAACCCAGGTAAGCCACTGTAAAAACTCCAAATGAGGTTCAAGTAGAAAAGTCTGGCATGCTAACTCTCTCTATACTGATACTGACGCAGGACATTCACGGAAGAGATGGTCCATAGTCTCTGTTCCATTTTCACACATGTTGCATGTTGACCCATATAGGAAGAAAATTTCATGATATTTTTCAAATTGTAATTTTTATTTTTAAAGGTAGATTAAGTAGCCATAATTTTTTTATAAAATCCCTTATAGTCGGTTTGTAAAGCATAAGCTCTAGGATCTTCTTCAATCTTTTAAGTAAGTTAAATAGCTTAAATGAATGAACAAAACATTTTATACAAGCCGAAATGTACTATCAAAGATATACTTTACTCAAATAATTTACCTTGGCCGAATATTCAAGATCAAATATAATACCACATAAATACTTACCTATATATCCAAATTCGAAAGATACATTATATTATCTCATAAGGTCGAATATATAAGTTCAAGATATATTATCATAACAACCTAATATTCCAACTCAATAAATTAACACATATGACCGAATTTACGAATTTAATATAACCTCACATGTATCGAATGTATATAAATATAAGTTCAATATAAACTCATATGTAACCAAATACACATGTTCAATATAAATTCACATGTAACCGAATACTCAAGTTTGATATAAGCTTACTTGTACTTACCTGTTTGGCCGAACATATACAATGTTTTATAGCTTAATTTCACTTGTTCAATATCCACAATATCTTAAACTCTTGTAATCATAAACTTGAGAACAATTCACCGGTTTAAAACCTGCTAGGCATAAGCCTGATTCAACACCGGCACAAGGCCTGCTAGACCCAAGGTCTGAAATTCATTTACCGGCACTAAGCCTGCTAGGCACGGCTTAGAACAAAGTCACCAGCACAAGGCTTGCTAGGCTCAAAGCCCAAACATCACAAACATATAATCATTCCACAACATTTCACATATATCGAATCGTATAATATTCCATGTGACACATACACATTTTCTAAAGCTTTGATATCATTCAAATACAACTTAATCACGTTAATTCATTGACATATCTCATTCGGCTATCAAACTAATACATTATAAAATTCGAATCATCATGATAAATCATTCTATGTTCAAAATAAATCATGCTTAATTACTTAAAGACTTACCCCGGATATCGACGGACGTTACGAATCGACTATTCAACTATTTTTGTTTTTCCCGGATCCAAGTCCGATTTCCTTTGTTCTTGATCTATATAATTTCAAATTAACCTCATTTAAACACAATTTCATTCAATTTAATCCAACAACACATAAATGGGCAAATTACCATTTTACCCCTGATATTTCATATTTTTACTATTTAGTCCAAATTGCACAAAACACAAAATACACCAAATCTTACAAAAACATAGTTGAGCTGAATTTTCAACATACTCATATTAGTCCATATATTTCATTTATTTCACATTTTAGCCCCTCAATTTATTATTTTTGCAATTTAATCCTAATAACTCAAAATCATCAAAAACTCCAATACAAAATATGTTAATCTAAAACATATTTTTAATATTTCATCATCAAACATCACAAAACATAAATATTCATCAATGTCATAACATAAAATATTCACCAAAATAAAAAATTCAAGCATGGGTCGGGTAGTATTCGAAGCAACGATCTCAAAAATGTAAAAATTATCAAAAACCGAAACAAAACATACCTTGAATTTGTATCAACAATGGCCGAATATCCTATGCTTTTCTTTTTTTCTTTTCTTTTACTAGTTTCAGCAAGAACAAAGTAATATGCATGGCTTTTTTTTTATGTTATAATATATTATATGTTAACATTTAACATATTTTACTTATTTAACCATAATAAAATAATATCATAAACACATACATTATGGGTATATTAGGCCATAACTAAAATAAAGGATTATTTGCAACATAAATACTCCATATTAAAAAGCCACTATCAATTCAACCTTTATAATTTAGACTATCGAATTTTCAACTTCCACAATTAAGTCCATTTATAAAATTAAGCACACAAACAATCAAATTTTTGTACGAAATTTTCACACATGCAAATTCACATACAATAAACACGAAAAATAATATTTAAATATTTTTTTGACTCGGATTCGTGGTTTCGAAACCACTGTTCCGATTAAGGTCTAAATCGGACTGTTACAGGTAATCCAAACATCATTAAGAACTGAAATGTTCATACCCCTGCCTACCTTTCAGCATAGTCCTTCCTCTAAAATGCCCTTCGTTGCCCATATGCTTTTCCATGTATACAAACAATTATTCCTCAAATGCGCATCTAAAAAACTCACTTGGAAAGTATTTTTCTTTTAAAACTTGTGCAACTAAAGAATTTGGATTATTTAGGATTCTCCATCCGTGCTTAGCTAATAATGAGACATTAAATTGGGCCATGCTCCTAAATCCTATACTCCCCTCTTCCTTAAGTCGACATAGATACTTCCACTGACACCAATGAATTCCATTTTTACCATGTGCTTTTTGCCACCAGAATTTAGCAAAAATGCTTTCTAATTCTCCACAAAGAGATTTTGGTAGAAGAAAACAAGATATAGCATAGGTTAGTATAGCTTGAAGCACTGATTTTATGAATATTTCCTTATCTCTTTGTGATAATAGTCTGGTGCTCCATCCTTTAATTTTGGAGTGAATCTTCTCTTTAAGATTTTGAAAAGACTCCTTTCTGTCTGCCAACCACATTAGGGAGACCTAGGTACTTTTCCATGTTTGTTGATCTTCTTATCCCTAACATTGTCGAGACTTCACATTTCTTCTCTTCGGATGTGTTCGAACGGTAGAAGATAGTAGATTTATCAAAATTTACGCATTGGCTTGAGCATATTTCATACTTCTTCAGAATTCCTTTTAGTATCATCGCTCCCTGTCTGATGTGTAACACTTTGAAAATTTTTACAGTAAGATTTATTCTTAATACAGTAAAATAAGGAAATAAAGTGACAAGAAGAGGAAAATTGAGTTATGTCATTGGGAAGTATATTATGACATATTGATTCAAGAAAGGATTAAATTGTAAAAGTGAGAAAAGTTTTGTGGCTCATGAGTAAATACTCAAAATTTGAGGGATTAAAGTGTAAATATGAAAAAGTTGAAGGATTAATAGTGAAAATATTTTAAGGGTGGAATAATTTAGAAACCAATGAAAATTGATGAATTAGGATCAAATTGAATAGGTGAAGAATTATGAGGGATTAAATTGTAATTTTACTAAATTAAGTTATGACTCGAGAATGGAATTTTAAAAGATCACAAAGGACAAAATGGTCAATTGGAAGAGAGAGAAATTTAGAAAGTAATGATGATGTTGGTGATATTTTATAGTTATTTAATTAGATAATTATTTATTTAATATTTTAATAAGATATTTTATTATTTTATTATTTTATTTAGTCTATATATATGCGTGTGTGTGGGAAAAAAAACATATATACCCCACATTCATTTCCATGCATCCCACGTTAGAAAGAAAAGAGAGAAAGAAACTTTTTTTTCTTTACAATTTGATCCTTTCACCAAAAAATTACCATTTTCACCTAGAAATAAAAAGAATTTTCATAGCCATCAAGAGAGAAAGATCACAAGAAGACTATGAGGAGCTAGAATATGAAGTTAGGTTCAAGAAATAGAAGCTGGAGGAGAGAGAAAATCAAGTTAAAGATTGGAAATAACAAGATAAGGTAAGAACATTAAGATTTTCATGTATTTTTAAGTTTGATATTATTGAAAAAGCATGGAAATGAAGCTAAAGTAAAGTTTTTCTTATATATGGTTCTATGTTCTTGATGTATTAGTGAAGAGAAATAAGAGAAAGTAGTGGGAAATATTGTAGAGAAAGGAAATAAGGGTGTTATAAACTTAATAATTAACATTTTGCACTAAAACAGTTTTAGACAGCAACAGGAGGCTAACTTTGAAAAATCACCATAAATTGTGGAAATCGAATTAGAGGATGAAAAAAATATGAAATTAAATATTATTGAGTCTAGTTTTTTTATAGAAGAAATGGTGTAAGCAATAGAATTGTTAATTGTGAGATATAATAAATTTAGTGAGACAATGTCAGAATGATTTCGGGTTCCCCTATTCTGACTTTAGAAAATAATCAAAAATTGGAGAAAAATAATCAAAAATTGGAGAAAAATAATTAGGTTCTTAAAGTTATATGTTTAAAATTCTGAATGAGTCTATTTTCAATATAAATAAATTATAACATCATCTGAAATTTGTACAATGAGATAATTAATTTTTAGTAAAGAAAGGTCAGAATTGTAAAGACAGCAGAATAAGGGTGACTTTAAAGAATAAACTGTACTTACTGGCTAAACTAAAAATTCTAAAAATTTTATGACAAGAAGATATGTAAGTCTAGTTTCAGGGAAAATTTGCGGATCTTAATTTCGAGAGTCTAGTTTCAGGGAAAAATTGCGGATCTTAATTTCGAGTTTTGTAGCTCAAGATATAAATAATTTAGTGACTATGACTCAAATGGATAGTTTTGAATATACATATAACTAAATAGTGAAATTATTGATAATGTTATTTATAGCATGTTATATAAATTAAGGATGTGGAATAGAGAGGAGGAGGGAAATATATATGAATATTCAGCTAGCATGGCTAATTTGCATGTTTTAGGCTCAGGAACTAAATTGAATAAAAGTAAAACTTTATGGGAAATTTTGTAAAAATGTCAAAAGTGACCAAATTGCATGAAATGAATTATTTTATTATTTAAATTATAAAATATAATGAAATTATTAATTTAGATCAAGATCGGGTGAAAATATGTTTTAGGGATTAAATTAAAAAGTGTTGAAATTGTGGAAAATTTTGTTATTTTATAGAATTCATTGGTTGTTATCAGTATATATAAGAATAATTAGGCTCGAAAAAAGGATTAAATTATAAGAACTTTATTTTTCTGAGCTTAAGGATGAAATTGTCATTAATCAAAAGTTTAGGGGTAAAATGGTAATTTGCCTAGAGCATTAATTGAACGTATCAGAATATGAAATAAATAAAAATGATGATCAAATTTATTTATAAAGATCCGGGCGGCTCAAATATGAGACTTGAACATGAAAAAGAAAAGTTTTCGGATTAGTGAAACTATAAACACGAATAAGCAACAAGGTAAGTTAGTGTAACTTGAATTGTATTTTTAAATGCATGAAATATCGATATAATGAATTACCTGATTTATGTTTATGAAGAAATGGTAAGAGAATGATATTTATCATGACATGTAAATATGTGATTATCTTTTATACGTTGATACAAAGAAATTAACTATATTGAGACGAGTAATAAATTCAAGTAAAACATGTCGAGAAAAATAAGTTCGTTTAAGGGACAATATGTTTGATTTTAATTGGTTCCAAATATGAATATTAGATGAAATAAAATATCTGATAAATAAATCGGTAACTTCGGTAATACTCTGTAACTCTATTCCGATGATGGATTCGAGTTAGAGGCGTAACATGATGCTTCCCCGAACAATATACAATCATCTGCAAAAAGTAGATATCTCTGGACCCCTCTTGCTAACCTTAGCACCTTTTATCAAGCCCTCCTTCGTTGCTAGTCGCATCAGCGATGAAAGACCCTTACTGTATAATAGAAAAAGGAAAGGACTTAGAGGATCTCCTTGACGCAAGCCTCTAGTGGACTGAAAAATTCTCCCTCGTCCCCCATTTATATTCACTGCATAAGATGCTGTGGTAATGCATTTCATGATTAGATCCACCCATTCCTTTGCAAACCCAATTCTTAGCATTACTTTCTTAAGAAAACCCCATTCAACTCTATCATAAGCTTTGCTCATATCAAGCTTAATTGCCATATATCCTTTTTTTCCTATGCGCTTATTTCGAAAAGTATGCAAAATCTCATAAGCTAAAAGCACATTATCTGTAATCAGCTTGCCTGGGACAAATGCACTTTGGGCTGCATCCATATATTTTCCAATTACAGTTAGAAATTGATTTGCAATGGAATTTGCCACAATTTTATATAGTACCGAACACAAACTAGTAGGTCTGTAGTTGGCTAGACTTGTAGGATTTGGGGTTTTTTGAATCAACCCGATATCTGTTAGGTTGAGAGGGGAAAAACTCTGATCACTATTTAAAATTTCTGAACAAAACTTTGTAACATCCTTTCCTATTATATGCCAATATTTCTGAAAAAATAGTGCTGGAAAACCATCAGATCTTGGTGCTTTAGTAGGTCCAATTTCTTTCAAAGTCGAATGCACTTCTTCTTCAGTATAAGTTGACAATAAAGCAATATTAATATCTGACGAAATATTGTTTTCTATGCCCGTTAAGAGATAAGATAGGTCCCCAATTCCATTTGATGTGAATAGCTTCTGAAAAAATAAGGTACCAACTTCGTTGATCTCACTTATTCTAGTAGTCTCCCCTCCTCCATCAAGCTCCAACATAGAAATTGTGTTTATTCATCTCCAAAAATAGGTATACTTATGAAAAAAGGCTGAATTCTTGTCCCCTACTTTAAGCCAGTTTGCCCTTGCTCTTTGCTTTCAGTAGAGTCAATCTTTGTCAATTTTCATATTAAGGTTAATCTTGGTGTCAATAATTTTTGCTATCGTATCATCGTCCATTTCTTCTGCCATTAGCTTCTCAAGTTCCTTAGTAAGTTTTTTCTTTAATCCCTCTCGCCCTTTTTTAATTGATCTTGCCCAAGCCGTTAAATCAGATTGTAATCTCTCAAGTTTCTCCACTATTGTTTTTGTCGTTAATCCCCATGATACTTTAATTTTTTCCTCTAACGTTTCCTCTAAGATCCACCACGCCTCAAATTTAAATCGTAGGTTTTCCACATAAATTTTTCCACTATTTGTATTTAGAAGAAGTGGACAATGATCAGACATAGAATGAGGTAAATGTTGAATGTTACTTGCTGGAAAAATAAGTCGCCATTTGTTATTTTCAACTCCCCTATCAAGTCTTTCTCTGATATTTGTTTCTGGCAAATTTCCTCTTTCCCATGTAAACCAAACCCCCGAATATCCCACATCTTCTAATTGACACTCTTCTAGAGTCTCTCGAAAGGCCTCCATTCTCCTTTCCTCCCTTGGTACTCCTCCACTTTTTTCAAAAGAATACATAATTTTGTTAAAATCACCACTCACCAGCCATGGTTGTGTTTGATCTTGCCCCAATTTCCTTAGTAAATTTCAAGAAACATTTTTGTTATTAGCATAAGGTGAACCATAGAAATCTGTGAATCTTCAGTCTTTTTTGTCATTATCCTCTTTAACCATAACATCAATGTGGTTCTTAGAGAAGCTTCTTAAATTAACTGTGACATCATCTTTCCATACTAAACATAGTCCACCTCGCGAGCCCTCTGCTTCAACATCAATCCCATTTAGAAAATTGCATCTCCTTTTGACCTTTTTCGTATGCTACTTATCAATTTTTGTCTCTATTAAGAAGATCAAATGGGGATTGTGTTGCTGTAAAAGGTATCGTAGCCTTCTTACTGCCTGTGGACTCCCCAATTCACGACATTCCAGCTTATACTTTTCATTGCGTTTGGTTGGCTTGCATATTGGCAGCCGCCGATCCCATAAATTTTGAAACATTATTTTGCTCCATAATTTCAATCATTGTTTTTGGTAAAACTTCTTCACGACCCTCTTTTCCTTCTTTTTTCAATCGTTTTTTTCCATCATCAAATACAAACTCCATATGGCGACTTTCAACTCCTTCAGGGGTTTTCCTCTTCTTTGTATTGCTATTACTTTTTCCTTGATTTATCATGGCCACTTGTGCAATTCTTTTCCAGCTTGTCTTCTTAGCAAAATTTGAAATATTAACTTGCTTATCCTTGCTTTCATCTAGTTGTTCATCTTTCTTTATTAGAGATGTTTCCTCTTGCATCTCGATTGCCTCTCCTACTTTAGTCTGTTTCAGAATCTTTTGTGACCTCCAAGACTTGTTGTTTCCCTCTATAGGTGTTTTAATACTAGTTGGCAACAGCTCTGGACCACCTGTATAAGAGCATTGAGCCCCCACCTTTTTTGAAAAAGCATTAAATTTCATGCTCTCCTTCCTAATTAAATTAGATTTTGCTTTTAAAGCCAGTCTAGAGCATCGGTAGTTTCTCATACTTAAAGGAAATCCACGATTTATTAATATTATCAATTGAGACAAAAATACCTCGTCGAAGGGGTTTCTGCACATCCGAATTAATCCTCAAACGTCATGTATCCCCATTGATTTTAGATCTGATTATCCCACCAAACGTGACACCAGTGACATGTAAAATACCCTTTTTATCAAACTCTGGTAAGCACGATCCTATTTTTATCCAAAACGGTGATGAAGTCGAATCTGTGCCCTTTCCATCGATTGAATTAACCTGTCAAACAATATAATACTTTTACGGAAAAGAAATGGTCTCCCTCCCATAATTGTCTCCAGATCCTCTTTTAATTCAAACTCTATTAAAAATAAATTTCGCCCTACCAACAGAATTTCAAAATTTTTCCTTGTCTTCTATATACTTCTCATCTGCGCTTTAAAACTTTCTGGATTATAAAGCTTCTCTGTAAGAAATCTCATCCCTCCCCTCTCTATCGTTGCCACCACTTTCCTCCATCCCAAGCTACAACAACTACTACTTTCTCTAGGACTTTTAGTAAAACACTCTTGGCGATTAAGGTTTATTTAATTAAGGTTATGTGACATATTAAATCATCATTTCAAATAAAAATTTTAGGTTAAATTAAACAATTGGTCCTTATATTTTTTCATTTTGAGCAATTTAATTTTTGTCTTTTATGTTTTTTGAACTTTCCTTTTTTTTTTCTTTTCTTTTTCCATTCTCTTCCCCTTCTTCCAATGTTTTTCTCCCTTCTTCATTTCTTTTAACATAGTTTTTTTTTTATGTTTTCCTTTTGTTAAACTAATCCTTATATTTTTATTTTTTTATTTTTTTGAACAATTTAATTTTTTCTTTTTATTTCTTTGTTTTCCTTTTCTTCTTCCTTTTATTTTTCTATCTTCTCATATTCATCACTGCAGAAACATAATCTTTTCCCACCACATAAACCAAGGCTTTGTTTCTTTTACATGATTCCTAAATAGAATTTCACTCAAAATTGAAAACCAATCATTCTTAATTAAATCTCGATTTGAATATAACCTAATTCTAAAACTAAAATTGGATCTAACTAATCAATATAAAAAAATCATATCCTTAATCAAATCTAAACATAAATTGAATTCTTTATATCCAAAACAAATTTTTTTCGTTTTCAAACTTTTACATAATCGTGTAGATTATCCTTTCCTTTTCTTTTATTTTCTAACGAATAAACTAAGCAAACGATAAAATTGATCTAAACCTTCTTGGATATTTCCAAGCAAGCTTGATTGGAAGCCGAGCATGGATAAGCAGAAGAGAGAAAGGGAGCATGGAACCAATTTAGTTTGGGTAAAGTTGAGGGTAAGTTTCTTATGGTGGTCGTTTTTCCATTGAAAGTGTGGAGCTCGTTTGAAGAATCCATGAAACAACATAGTTTCGAGAGGGAGAGAATATTGTAGGTAATATTGATAAGGTGGTCGTGGGGGTTGGTTAAGAGGTTAAGGGAATGGGCTCAGGAAACTTTGTTGAGGGTGGACTGTCATAAGTCACGATTGACGAGGTCTTCAAGTGAGACAAGCTTCTGGACTAGGTTATTGAGAGATCTAAATTGGTTCGTTAAATTGATGATGGATGGTGAGGGTTTATAACTGTGGGGTAAGAATATATATGCAAAGCATGTTTTATTTTGGTTTCAAATTTTGTCTTTTTTTTTTCATAAACATAAAAAAAAAATTTAACAAATGAAAAACATATAAAAGCTATGTTAAAAGATATAGAGAAGGGAGGAAAAGAGAGAGAGAAGCAGAAGAGAATGGAAAACAAAGAAAAAAAAGTTAAAAGAACATAAAGTAAAAAAAGTTAAATTGCTCAAAAAAAATATGGGGACTAATTGTATAATTTAACCTAATTTTTTTTTTGAAATGTTGATTTAACGTGCCACATCAGTTTACCATTACACCGTTAACGACAATTAACGGCTCAATAACTAAAATGTTACAACACGTTAACATAAGTGACTAAAACATAACATTTCAAACATAAGTGTCTAAAATGTAACCTGAGGTAAACAAAAGTAACAATTTTGGTAGTTTACCCTAAAATTAAAAAAAAAAAAATAGTTAACTACAACCAAGGTGATTAAACTATTAGTAAGTTTACATTATGATCACTCAATTTCAAAAAGTTATAAATTGATTACTGAATTATTCGAAAGTTTTCATTTAAGTCATTGAACTATGCAAAAAATTTTATTTAAGAGATTGGGTTGTTAAGTGTGTTTTTTAAAGTTCGGTTAGCGAGCTCCAAAGCGACAATTCGACGATCGATACGATAAATCAATACTCATCAATAAGTAGAAGAACATACTTTAAATCCAAGTTAATCTAATGATTAGTGTCGAAGATCTGAGAAGAAAATTGTTTGGATTTTGATTCACAGTATCTTGGCATTCAAAGTTGTTGAATGAAAAAACTAAGTCGTAAAAAAGAAGGGGAAGTAGAGCTTACGGTTGGTGCCAGCGGTGTGAACAGAGAATGCTATGTAGCAGAAATTTTAAAAGCCTAGTGTAACACCCCAAATCTGGCATGGACGTTATGGCCGGATCTAGCGATGTCATATGATAGGGTGTGAAAACTATGTTGTCGCGATAAAACCATTTCCATTGAATTACTTATCTTAATATCTTATTAGTTCCAAAATCGTGTTACTCATTTAGTTGATAGTTTCAAAACGTTATTCGTTACGGAAACTTTTAAAATAGTTTAAACAATCGAGCGTTTTCGAAAATCATTTGTTTCTTTTGAAAACCGAGATTTCCTACTATTAGCAGTTGTAATCCATAAGGTAAAGATAATTAAGACCCAAAACCAAACCAAGGTCCGAAAGTCCAATTACAACCCAAAAATTTAACCAGAAAAAATAGACTAAAAATAAAACCAATAATCATAAATTAAAACCATGATAGTCTAGAACTGTGGTCACCATCGAGTCCTCCGCCGTACCGATCCATCTAGGTCTGGGGATTACTTGTGCACATTAATCAGAGAGGGGTGAGGTTTCGTAAACTCAGTGTGTAATCTCGCAGAAAACAACAAACAATCAGTAATCACAGTGCACAGTCAAATAGTCTTAGGCCTAAGCCCCTTTCAGTATCAGTAACGGTTTGGGCCTTAGCCCATCTCAGTATCAGTATTAGTCATGCAGTTTTCAGTAACAAAGTCCTACCCAACCAGCCTCTACATACCATTTCCGTCCAACCCTACACTTCATGTGGGGATTAAATCAACCCACCCATCCCTACACTCCAGATAGTACCGAATGCGACACAAAACAGTAATTTGTAGCTAAGCTACAAGTATATTAGGCTTAAAAGCTTTTCAGTACACTTCCTCCAAATAATATCAACCTAACCCAATTCAATGCAACATACAATGAAATGCCATGCTATCATAGGTTTGTCAGATACACATTCAGTTCAGTATACACGCTTGTATATAACATGCTCAGTACATAATTCACACAATCAATATCACACAGCTAAGGGTCTAAGTAGTGCTTACCGACCCTACGGAAAGTTCATAGTCGACTTGGGTGACCCGTGTAACCTTAACAGTCATTTTAGTAAAAATGGGCCTTGGTCGTGACGGCCTAGCCTCGTCGATCACACGGCCGTGTTAGGGCACATGGCCTACCACATGGGCAACCACATGCCCGGGTGGCGTCGACAGTGAGGTTTTTGGCTTTTGCTGAAACCTCATTTTCCACGCAATCGAGTACAAACCTGTATCATTTTTTATGCCTAATCACTCACGAGCACTCCAGTACCTAAAATCGACAAATTAAAGCCCTAATTTCAGTAACATAACCGAGACTTAAACGGTATTGTAACTAGATGTTCATCCATAACTATCGAAACCCTTACCTTCAATCGAAATGAGGAATCCACGCACTTAACTCGTCGATTGGGAACGATTTTTAGTCCCTTGATTAACTTCTAAACATAAAAAAGAAACCCCTCTTAGAAAGCAAGCAGAAACGTTAAGACTAGCAAGAACCGAAACTTACCGATATTGTGCAAAAGTCGAATTAACGAGCCACAGAAAATTTAGAAGTAGAAGGGGAATCAAATAAGGATATCGGCAACAAAGAATGAAAGGGGCGACGGTAAAAAGAAGAGTGGAAGAGAGAACGTGTGCCTTCAATCACTGATCAGAATAGAGACTAAAGGAAAAATCGAATAGAGAGGGAGGACAAATAACCAAAAATTCGACAGAGAACAGAGAATAAGAGAAAGAAGAAAAAAAAATGAAAAATAAGAGGTGGTGGAGAAGATGATCAGTTTTTTTTTTGCAGAAAGAATTTTTGGGAAACTGTTTTACTCAAATCCCACTACCTACCCTATCTCAATCCCTTAATTTTCTCCCTCAACTCTCTCTACATATCCACCATTCAAAATCCCAGTTCAGCATAACTCTGGCCAAACTTTAAGCAAAAATACTACTCCTTGCCATCAC
Organism: Gossypium longicalyx; assembly: GCA_025698465.1. Classification (NCBI taxonomy): domain Eukaryota; kingdom Viridiplantae; phylum Streptophyta; class Magnoliopsida; order Malvales; family Malvaceae; genus Gossypium; species Gossypium longicalyx. The sequence goes on from CM046999.1 coordinate 44,959,307, forward strand.
AGAGAAATGAACATAAGACCTCCAACACATCAACACTCCACTTAACCACTAGACCTACTGGCCAATTCTAATATGGTTTTGCAAACAATTAAATAAAAGCCTATTGAACAAGAGTGAGGCTTAACTTAGAAAAAAATTAAAAATTTGTCAAAGGGATGGCTTAAACTTGGGACCTCTTACACACATCCAAAACACTTAACTACTAAAATATATATAGATTTTGTCAAAATTTACAAGAACAAAAATAAGAAATTTAGGGCGTTACACCTAGTGAATTAAATAAAAAACTTTTGAATAGTTCAGAAACTATTTTGTAACTTTTTGAAACTGAGTGACCCAAACATAAATTTACTAATAGTTTAGTGACATTGATTGTAGTTTACCTAAAAATGGAGTAAAGTGGATTAAAAATCATAAAAAGGAATTAAATTTTGAGCCTAAATACAATAAATCTTTTTCATAATAGTCTCGCTTGTTTGTCAAAATTTTGGATGTTATAAAAAAATAGATGTTATACACTTATAATAGCACACAAGACACTTATAACAACATTTAAGATTTAGATAATATTTGATTTTTTAAGATTTTTAAATTTAAAACTATAATATATTAATAATAATATATTAATAATGTTGTTTATCAAGGATATTTAGATTGTATCATTAATAAAATTTACAAGTGTAGTTTTATTTATTAAAGATTATTTTTATGTAATAAAATATAAGTAATATTTTTTATATAAAATTTAAATATTTTATTAAAATAATATCTTAACTAAAATTTATTATTTTTATTTCACTTAAGAATATAACTGATTTTACTAAATTTTAAGACAAAAGACTATTATAGATAATTAATTTAGTAGAAAATATATTTTATATTTTTTGATTGTTTTTGCGATACATAAAATAAGTAAATATAAAATATAAAAAATCAATTTTACAACAAATTTACATGAAATGTTGTTATTATGTGAAATTGTTATTAAGAGTTTCATCTAAATCTAAATAGCAATCAAACTAAGGAAAATTGAAGTCCGACCCATAGCAACCCAAGTTATGGAAAATTGGAAATATTTGTGTCTGACTCAATTTATTTTATCTTATATATCTTATTTAAAATTTGAATTCTCAACAAAAAAGAAAATAGAAAGGTTTTTTTTGTATGGCATACAATTTTGACTAAATTCTAATAGTAATCAAAAGAAATATTTAAAAAATTACTAATCAATATTTGTGCTGAAAGCTTAAAAAATGCAAATTATATACAAGTTCTAATCAATTATAATTTTAATTATATACAAATTTAAACATTGCCCGCATATAAAAACAATTTGTAGTAAAAAAAAAAGTATAATTCAAAGAATATAAGACTTGGTGACGACTTTGGTGAAACATTGAAGTTCATGAAGTGATCCATATATGTCATTGATGTCGTCAACTGCAATTGCTAGGTATGCATACTTAGTTAAGCAAATCTTGCATTTGGCATATTGGGGCTCAAAGCTCAAACCAGTAGTCAAGATATATATTTCCATTAATTATCGGTCTTGGCTGAAACTAAGATTCTCATTGAAGTTCAACTCCCTCCACCTCTTTTGCATTCAATGAATAAAAACCTAATTTCGAAAATAATAACCATATTATAAGTAAATTAATCGTACTCTACAAGTTGCAAGTATCATCACCATCTTTGGATGTTGAGGTGGTACCAGATGGTGGTAGTACAATGACAGACACATCAGTGCCATGCGTGAAAGTGATGGGGATGACTTGGTGTAGCTTTCATCGGCGGAGAGAGAAGTGAGGATTCTGAGCTACAGAGAAGAGAAAGAACCCCCAAAAAATATTTTAAATTAGTTATAGAGAAATTTTTAAGTAAAAAGTCAATAAAAAAAAGTGTCAAGTGTCTTCACTTAATAAATTAATGTGTCACGTCAATGATTAATTAATGAGAAATGAATTACTTTAATGAAAATAACTAAATTGAAAAAAAAATTAAGTGATGAATATAAAATACGTGTATTTCATTTATTTTTAATAGTGGATTGTTATATAATTTATATAAGGTTTTTTCTCAAAAGTTTATATTAGTGGATTGATTAAATCCTATAGGAAATCAAGAATAAGAGAAATGTCATATGTTTTTAATTTGAATTTTTAAGTAATATTATTTCTTTCCTTGCTCTTATTGCATACAAAGAATGGAAAACATAATTTTATTTTATGAAATATTATATTTAAAAATCAAATAAATGATTTATTAGTGTATAAATTTAAATTCAAAATGTGCAAGTTAGTATTGTTAGACAAAAGATACTTATTATTCAATTTAAGAATATTACTGGTTTAAGAAAATATGATATTAATTTAAAATATTATAAAGATTTAATAATATTAACACCATGTTTGGTTGGGGGAATGGAATAACATTCTCCCCTTATTCATTGAATGGTAAATCATTTATTTATTTGGTTGAATGTAATACTCATTCAATGGAATAATCATTACTTCCCTATTACTTGTCTTCCCATAATAACTATTCTTTGTTATCACCAAAGAATAGTTATTTCATGCAACATTGAATAACAAAAAAAAAATTTCCAAATTAGTCCTTTAAAACTTGAACTTAGAAAATATAAAAATAAAATATTTAATTTTAAAATATAATTTAAAATAAAATATTTTAATATAATTTAATATAAAAATAATTATATTAAAATATTATTAAATTATATCTTATTTTTTATTAAATTATATTTAATAATAATTATACTAAATTATGATTAATTAATTTATTATTTATTATTAAATTATTTTTAATAACCATCCACTTAAAAAAATTTACTAAGGGTAGTCTAGTCATTTTATTTTTTTTTCTTTATGCTATTACAACATCATTCCATTCAACCAAACACGAGAGTACAATTATAGTTTTATTCCATTCCATTGATCAACTATTTAGTTGAATGATTGATTACAACTCTATTCCATTACATTTCTATTACATTACAGTGAACCAAACGTAGTGTAACTCATTATTCAATGCATACATTTATCAAGTTAAATACTCAAATTGAAAAATTAAAAATGAGAGCAAGTATTGGTGATCTATATTGGAATAGGCCTAAGAATTGATGAAATAATACAATCTTTAGTGACACCGGTAGATGTCCCAAATCCGTCGCCATGCTGGTATATGCATTGAGCAGTTCGAGCCATGTTCTTAGATAAATTCACAATAGCTCGAGAGAAACGATTATCCAAAATTTCTTCATTAATCTTCTTCCATGAATTGCTTATCAGTTCTTTTACATGATTTCGTGCTGTTTCTTCTGATACTCCTTTTTCAATCATATAAGTCTGCACTGCTTTCGGTATGTCCCCTCTCTCCATCTCAGCCTTCAAAATGAAACAAATTTAGCAAATCTAGAATTTAGTGACTAGCAAATTATGTATTACAAATGAAGACATTACCTTGGAAGTACCTAGATCATCACTAAGTCGAGTAATGAGAGATGACCAATAAAATAATTGAGAATAATCCTTGAGACAATTTGGAAATTGATTAACAATGGAATCTGCCTCCACAAAACAAAGAAGAACCAACCCTCCAAGACTTCCAATTGAAATCCATGCGTTTTTAATATATTCGTCAAAAGTGGGAGTTTGACCTCCATAAAACCATCTGGCTTCTGTGATATGAGCTCTGCAAAGTATAGCCCACTGCAATTGGCAAATAACGATAAATCAGAGCCAATTCTACAAAATATTAATTCTCAGGCTCTCAATGTTACCTGTTCTTTGATGTAGGGCAGAACGTCGAGGCCATGGTCTTTCAAGGTCTGTTGGGCTAATTCATTAGTAAAGTCTGAAATGGCTGAGAACATTACTCTCATGTACTCCGGAAGTTCTTGGACGACCTTCACATCCCACCTATTGCAAATCCATATAATCAATAACCCAATTTTAGCTGCTATAAAAATATTATAAAAGAAAGACTATATATTACCCGGTGACTGCTTTGGTGAAACATTCGAGTTCTTCAAGTGATCCATATATATCATAGATGTCGTCAACTACAGTTGCTAGGCATGCATACTTAGTGAAGCAAATCCTGCATTTGGCATATTGGGGCTCAAAGCTCAAACCAGTAGCCCAAAAATATATTTCCATCAATCTATCTCGGCTGAAACTAAGCTTCTCCTTGAAATTCAATTCGCTCCACCACCTATTTTTCATCCAATGAATAAAAATAACCCAATTTCGAAAATAAAAACCATATATTAGAAGTAAATTAATCTTACTCTGCAAGTTGTTTCAGTTCTTGTTGGTAAACTGACTGGATAAGATTGTAGTCTAACTTAGCCAGGTCAAGCAAAACTGAGCTGTTTGAATCATCCATGGCGTAGGAATCAATGAAGTTTCGTGCTTCAATCCTTTCCATCCTCCAATAAAGTGGAACTTCCAATGACCGCTGAACTTGCTTAGCCTCAACTTTCTCCAGTTTCCCTATTGCATTCTTGAGATTTTCACTGCTAAAAGCCTTAGCTTCTTCAAGGATTTTTTCGCCTTGTATTGCCATGGATGAAGCTTCATTCAATCTCAAAAGCCCTTCAACATCCCCACATAAGCTCCCCATGAACCTCCCATCACCACCTTTAAATTTCTCCAACACATCTGTTTAATTTTACCATAATAGTTAAAAAGAAAACAAGAAAAGGATAGAATTTGTTTGTAACGTCACCGTGCTTAATAAGCTAACAAATTTGAAAGCATCCAGAAACAAACAAACCTGCGGTAATAGGATAGCAATCCTCTCGTAGGATCCGAAAATGCAATGCAACTGTGGAAAGATCATTGGAGACAAGATTTAGATCCGGATTCAACTGATTGAAAGCCTGTTGAATCTGTTCCTGAAAATGGTAGGCCACTCCAACCCTCTTCATTGAATCTATTAGCTTCAACAAGGCAGCTGTGTCTTTCGTTGAGGCAAGCAATTTCCTAACCTTTTGTTTCAGATCCTCCAATTGTGTAGCATAGAGTTCGTACTAAAATTCAAAAGAAAAAGGGCTGTTACATGCAACATATATCTATAATAACATTTATCACAAGCCTAGCATGCAAAACAACTTACAGTGTATGGAGTGGTAAAGGATTGGATGGCGGTGGGATCCCAAATACTGGGATGATAGTTAGCGGATCGACGTTGCTCTTCATTCAAGGATTGGGATGTTGGTGCCATTGAGAAATAAGTTTGAGATTTGCTTATTTCTTTAATATATTGTAAGTTTTGAATTGCTATGGAGCTTATCTGAACTTGGATGTTCTTATATAGAGTTGTGGACGGTCAAGATATTTATCAAATTTAAGTTAAATAATATCTTCCAATAATGTCTAATAATAAATGCATCTTATAATAATAACAGTATATTGGATGTCATGCATGCAAGTGTCGTTGGCTGATAAATATATTCACGTCAAAATTAATCTAGCTGAAAGCTAGCCACTTGTATTTTAAAATTAGGTTTGTTTATTTAAATCCAACTCAACCCTGTCCTCATTAAACCCAAATAGGTGGTTGTCGCATGGCGGCTATCTGCTCAATTCTAGCCACCTTTGAACGTACATTGGATTTTAGTCTAAGATAAATAAATAAATACGTTGGTATGCAATAAATAGTGTAAATTTAGTACTAAAAATTAAAAAAAAATACATTTAAAGTCATTAAACTACTAGTAAGCTTTCATTATGGTTATTCAATTTCAAAAAATTATAAATTAATTTTGAACTATTTAAAAGTTTTCATTTAAGTTATTGAACTATTCAAATTTTTATTTAAGTTACTGGGTTGTTAAGTGTTTTTCTTCTAAAAAAAGTTTGGGTAGCGAGCTCTAATAGACGATTCGACGATTGATATGATAGATCAATATTCGTCAACGAGTAAAAGAACATACCTTAGCTCTAAGTTGATTTGATGAACAGTGTCGAATATTAGAGAAGAAAATTATTTAGATTTTGGTTTACAGGTTTTTGACGTTCAATGTTATTTAATGAAAAAAAATGAATTGTAAAAGAGAAGGGGAAAGAGAGTTTTCGATTGGTGCAGGTGGTGCGAACAGAGTGCCATATAGCAGAGATTTTGAAAGCCCAGTGACTTAAATGAGAACTTTTAAATAGGTCAGTGACCATTTTATAATTTTTTGTAGTTGAAAGACCCAAACGTAAACTTACTAATAGTTTAGTTACCTTAATTGTAGTTTACTCCAAAATGGAGTAAAGTGGATTAAAAAACATAAAAATAAATTAAATTTGGAGTCTAAATACAATCAATCTTTTCCGTAATAGCCTCACTGTGTCTATAAATTTTTTTGGATGTTATAGAGAGACATATGCTATACACATAAAAGCAATCAAAACACCTATAAGATCATATTTAATTTTTTAAGAATTTTCAATTAAAAGCTATAAGATTTAGAATGACCTATATTTTTGTCCAAACCTTCCTATTTTTCAAGCGATCCTTTGGGCATGGATAGGTGGACCGGCCCATGATCAGATCTAACCCTAGTGGACAATAAAATGAACTTGATTTCTTTTAGGCTTTATATTTTTTTAAAAAAAATTGATGTAAAAAATCAACAATTTTTTGGTTGAAATGGTGAAATTGATAAAAATGAACATTATGATATTTTAGTTCAAATTTTATAATATATATATATATTTTAAAATTATATAAAATATAAAAGGACAAAAGTATTTTTAAAATAGTGTCATATTAGCATGATGTGGATTGTCAAGCCAACATTGTTAAAATAATTAATGTTTTAGTAATCATTTTCGTTAAAAAAATATTCAACTTTTTTTGAAAGGTTAATGACAAAAATTAGCTTTAAAAAGAATAAATTGATAAAAAATGTAAACATTAAAAACTAAATTTATTATTATGCCTTTTATTTAAGTACTAATAACTTTATTAGATTGAAAAATATCTTTAGTACTGATACAAACTCTTAAATCCTTTTTTTTTTTTGAAAAATACAAGCTGGATTGAATAATAACAAAAAACAAAAACAAAGCCCACTCCAGTCCGTTGGGCATAAACAACAATCACACAATAAAATAAAATAAAGAAAAGACAACAAAAATAAATAAACTAATCCAACCTGAATGAGGTGTCATGTTCTAGAAGCCTCTAAACCGATTTGAATTAACAATAGCTTTTGGAGAAAAAAACTTTTTGCATTCTTCACATTCCCCGTACCTTTTCCAATGAAAACTTTCCGTTCCATTTCTTATCGATGTCGCCTCAGATCCGGATCTCTTTCCCAACCCTGATCATTCTCCGTTGCCGCTATTCCGAAGTCAGACACTCTATTTTGCAGGTACATTTGTTCTCCCCTCTTTAACCCTTTATTTGCCAAAGAATGAGCTAGTCTATTTGCCTCCTTCAACACATTTGAATCTAAATTTTTGAAAAACTTCACCTAATGTTTTGCATCCTTAATGTAGGTTCCAATTTCTAATCTATCCACCTCATTGTTTTGGACTTTCTTGACCACTAGTAGTGTGTCCCCTTCTATCTCCACCGTCGTTAAACCCAAATCCTTACCTAGTGTAATCACCTGCACACATGCAATGGCCTCTGTCGCAAACATCAAAAGTATATCCTCATTTATCACTATCTTCGATCTTAAAATCTCTCCATTTGAATCTTGTAACACCTGTAACAGCCCGGTTTTAGCTAAATCGAAATAGTGGTTTCGGAACCACAAATTCGAGGTCGTAAAATTTTTTTAAAATTTATTTTTGGTTTTTATAGCATGTGAATATATATGTGTGAAAATTTTGTGTGCTAATTTTACCATTTAAGTGGTTAATTTGAGAAAAGGACTAAATCGCGTAAAATGTAAAAGTTGTATTCTACTTGTTTAAAGTGCTTAATTACCATGGCTTATTAAATGAAAGGTCCTTATGTTGTAAATAGACCATTGATAGTGGAATTTGACATAAATGACCATTTAATGAATGATTTTAAATGGTTTTAAATAAGATTAAAATGGTAATTAGATTATTAATGATATATTAAATAAAAACAAGTGAAATTATCATCATTTTAGTTCATCCTAACCGAAAATAAGAAGAAGAAGAAAGCCATTTAGGTCTTGTGATATTCAACACACATTTGGCTTGATTGATGTATGTATTTTGCTCGGTTTTTTATGATTTCTACGTTTTTGTGATTGTTGCTTTGAGTACTAGCTAGCGCATGCCTCAATTTTTGAAAGTGTTGATGATTTTTGAAATTTTCCATTGATGAATTCATGTGTTTTATGATGTTTGATGATGAATTATGAAAGCTTGGTGCATGATATACATGTTTTGTAAAGTGATTTTGAGTAAAAATGCATATTAGGGATTAAATTGAGAAAAGTGTAAATTGAGGGGTTAAATTGTGAAATAAATGAAATTTTTAGGCTGTTAGGGACTTACTTGAAATTCAACTAGGCTTGGGTGTAATGAAATTTTGTAAATTTTGTGTATTTGTGTAATAAGGACTAAATTGTAAGAAATGTGAAAGTTTAAGGCCAAAGTGCAAATTTGCTAAAATATGTGTTTGTGGATGAAATTGATTGAGTTGGTGATTAAATGGGTTAATTTTGAATACATATAGATCAAGAAAGAAAGAATTCGGATTTAGATCAGGGAAAATCGAAGGTTATCGAGTAATCTGATTCGTCAATTCCGAGTATGAGGTAAGTTTGTATGTGTAATTTCATTATAAATGCATGTTAAATGCTTTGATGTAGTATAAACTGTGATTATAAGATTTTGGATAATGTTTAAATTGTGATTACGACAATACAAAGGTGTTCGATGATGAAATCGACAAGTGAAACTTCTTGGTTGAACATTAGGTATAGAATTGGATAGTTGTGAAATGTTATAAGTTGATATACTGATTTGGCTTTGGGCCATGCATATTAGATGAGTTGGCTTCAGGCCATGATATCGGCACTTCGGCTGCGAATAATACCTTGATTTGGCTACGGGCAATGTTATAGGTACTTCGAGATAAGTTACCTTGATTTGGCTACGGGCCATGGTGTAGGTACTTATCGATTGAAATCTTGAGTATTCAACTACTATTCTCAATAATTCAATGGGTAATGAATGATACGAAGTGGTACAAGTACGAACGGAACCTATTCGAGTATTATATTGAGAAAGTTCAATGAGATTATATTTGATCATGTTTTGAGACATGAGAAATGTTTGTAGTTAATGTGATCTTGATTTGGTAATGTGAAAATAGTTGAATTACATTTATTTGATGAATTGAGTTAATCACTGATACGTGATATTCGTGACAGGTTTTAAAGATTTATGAATGAATCGTTCTTGAGACTAACTTATTATCATGATTAAGGCAAGTGTACCTATGGAACAGTAGTATAGTTCAGCAAGACTGGATTGTCGAACCCAAAGGAACCACGAGTACTAGTATTTACTTCCTTTTTATTATCTAGCCTGAAAATTAAGAGGTTTGGTTATCTAAACTAATTACTAAACTAAGAATGTACAGAAAGAAAATTTGGAAAATACTTTTGGGGAAATTCGATTGATGAAGACAATACCTAAGGAAAAATCCACCTAGACTTCACTTGTTATTTGACTCTGAATCAGACGATTTATTCATTTGACTTGATCCATAGAAATTCCTAAGTTATATTATTATCTCTCTCGAGACTAATAACGTCTAACCCTAGGTTGAATAATTGAAATCTCTTTCTAATTAGCACCCTAGAATTGCATTAACTCGATCTATGGATTCCCTTATTAGGTTTCACCCTAATCCGGCAAAATCTTGTTACTCTATCTCTAGGCGCGCAATCAACTCCGCTTAATTATGACAATTTTACTCTTAAACAAGGTCTATTCCTCCTCTGAGTAAGAGCTTAACTTGAATCAATATCCTGAAATATTAAAATAAGAATTAAGAACACATAATTAAAAACAAGTCAAATATTTATCATACAATTCAGATAATAATAACAAGATCCGTCTTAGGTTTCATTCCCCTTAGGTATTTAGGGGGTTTAGTTCATACTTATGAAAGAAAACATCTCAAAAGCATAAAGATAACAAAACTAAGAAAACCCAAAAATCCTGAAGGAACTTGAAGGGAGATCTTCAGTCTTGATGATGAATCCAACTTCTGAGATGGATCAATCGGCTTTCCTTGAGTAATTCCCTGCTTCCTACTCTGCGTGTCCCCTTTCCTTCTCTTCTAGGGTGTTAATATAGGCTTTAGAATGCCTAAAAGCCCTCAAAAGTGGCGTTTTCTGAATAGGACCCAACTTGGGTTCGACAGGGACACGCCCGTGTACGATTACTCCAAGCCGTAGCCAAGGCTGTTAAATAGGCACGAACGTGTGGTCTACCCGTGTAATTCGTGCTTCGATCCTGCCAAATTGACACGGCCGTGCTGTCGACCCGTGTGAAGAGGTCCAAGCCATGTTAGAGCCTGTTGAACCTACACGGGCATGTGATCTGCCCGTGTAGGGAACTCTAGGCCATGCTGATTTCCCAAGTTAGCCCGTTTTCTCTGTTTTTGGCCCATTTCTTGGTCCTTTTACTCTCTTATGCTCACCTAAGTATAAAACATGAAATTAAAGGATTAGGAGCATCGAATTCACCAAATCTAAGGAGAAAACATCCATAAAATATGCTAAGCATAGGATAAAAATATGTATAAATTGCGGTTTGTCAAATACCCCCACACTTAAGCATTTGCTTATCCTCAAGCAAAATCCTCAACTCACAATCAAAATAAATTCTTCTCAACTTATAATTCCTATCAATAATATCTCAAAACAAACCATAAGTAGTCATACATTGAGAATTCAACTAAAAGAGCATCAGAGTTTCAAACATTCCAAGTTGAGCATTTCATCATGAAAACATAGGTGTCTCCCCTCATCTAAGTGATTACCTTTGATAAAAATATCGCAGAGTTTAACATCCTCACTAAAGATTCACTCAAATCACTCAAGGTGTTTAGGGATATCAATTAAAGCACTCATTAGTCAATATGAAAAGTTATTACCATAGGCTTGCTTGAAAATCAAATCTCTACCACTATATATTGAGCTGATACATCAATCAAAAAGGTCTTTTAGAGGGTTGTAATGTGGCTTTGGTTAGGGGGTGTGGTCACAAGCTGAAAGAAGAGGTTAGAATCGAGATTGAATTGAAAAATTACCTAGCTAGAAAAATAACTAGTCATAAATTGAATACAAGTGAGCTTCTTCTCAGAATATAGAATTAACACTCAAGCTCAATAATGATGAATTACTACTAACATGTATGTAAGTAATAATTTTTTTTAAGAAAAAGTCGAATACAATATAGAATAGAACATAGCTAAGCAATTATTTCAACTCAAATCTCGACAAAAAATAGGGATCAAGTTAATTTAGGGGATTTCAACAATAATGAGTTATAGGTTAATATTGGGGTAAATCAATGAATAGGTTGTTAGGCTCAAGGGGGTTCACTAAGGGTTAATTATGGAGGTAGGCTTTTGTGGAGTGAGTGGGTTAAACCTAAATGCCTTTATCATCTTGACATATCAAATCAAGTGGTGATTAAAACTGATGCACTCATAATGAAAGTGAGCATGAAAGGAATAAAATATGCACTAAAGGCTCAAGATCTCACAAAAATTATGGTTTTTTGATGTTTAAACTTGTGAATTTCAACTCAAGATAATACCTAAACTTAGGGAAACAACCTAAAAGCTTTTTTTAATTCTTCAAAAATCAACTTATCATGCTTATGTCTTAAAGTTTAAACAATCAATACATAATTGCTTATGTTTTAATTCAAGATATATCAATAAAAATCATAAATTAATCAAAATTCATTCTAACAGTGATATTAGTAATTCACATGAGAATAAGACAAAATTCAGGGATTTCTAATAATGATATAAAAGACCCCCCACACTTAAGATATACATTACCCTCAATGTACAAAGATAGATATATATTGAAAAAGATAAATATATAATCATAAGATATAGAGAGAAGTGAAACTTCCTGAATGATGAATGGACTCCTTAAATTGGAGTTATGGAGGATAATCGGCCAAGGCAATGATGAAAGTGGAGGAGGATACTCCAGTGGTGGTAGAGGTTCATTAGTCCATAAATCTTGCGCCAAAAGAATATTATATCTGGTGGTGGCTATGGTCGTGGTCAAGTAGGACATGGCAGTCGTGGAGAACCTTTCCCAGTGGAGTTTTTGGTTCCTATGCGATGATGAGCTCTAGGGCTCTTTATAACTATTATAGAATCAAGAACTTTTTAGAGAATATAACGAAGCATAATTACTCGTAATGAAATAGCCAAAACTATAAATTATTCAATAAAAATTATAAAAACTAAAATTAAAATAATATTAAAGGAAAATGAAATAAAAAGTACTTAATTAAGATAAATAAAGATAAAAGTGAAAATAAAAATAAAAAATGAAAAGTTTTTAAACATCGTCATCGCCGGATGGTTCGTGAGGTGGGGGTGGCGATGAGATGTGGAAATGCTGACAAATCTGATGAAGAGTAGCATAAATGTGATCAAAACGTTGAAAACATTGCTGTTCAAATCGTGTAAGGTGCTCAGAAATGTCAGAATATGAAGCCGCCGCATGAACTAGACGATGGGTGGGTGGTGGCTAGGACGGTGGGTCCTCATGATGTGGAGGGACATCATCAGTAATGTCCTCTGGATCCTCCTCCTCAGTGGACTAGATGAGGCGGTACTGAGGAGGGTAAGTGCCATGTCGTTTCTCGATCATCCTCATACTTAGCATGCTCGAGATGCCCTGTGGGGACATCTGGCCGATGAGAGTGAGGGAGGATGATTGTGCTGCTGTGTTGAGGAGCCTGAAATGCCGAGCCAGTCGAGTCACATAGGGCCCGATAGAGATGACCCCTCTCCTATGTCGCTCCGTCTGATGGCAGATGCCAAAGGTGATGAAGTAAGCAAGGTCGAGGACGTGCCCATTCGCCATGCTCCATAAGAAATAGGCGTCGTGGGTGGTGGCGACGCCAGTACTCTTTCGTCTCCCTATCAAAGTGTGAGCTAAGATGGCGTGTAGATACCTCAAGGATGGAGAGAGAGCCGTTGCCTTGGAGCGACTAGGATCGTAGATGGCCGAGGCAGGGACGAGGTCCCTGAAGCATTTTGAAGAGGAATAGTGGATGTGACGGTGAAGGGTGTCAAGTTCATTATCGTCCATGAACTCCTCCGTGTATAGCCCTAGTGCATTCCTGAACTCGGGTACACTCAACTGGCGTACTAGACCACCAAGGCAAAACTGGACCTTTCCAGGATCGTCAAAGTTGGTCATGACGGTCTGAAGATGGAACGTCGAGCAGAGTTCCAATGTGAACTTAAGATACGTCGGTTTGACGATCTCGAAGAAGAGCCCCATCCACGTCAGCCAAATGAATCTGTTCAAGTGCAACCCAGTCAATGCAGTAGCCTACACCTAGGGGTTGGGCCCGCAATATCTGATATAGTTCCTCCTGGGGTCCCAATGGAAACTGGAGGAACGGGTGCCTGATCTCCGCGGTAGGGCCCGAGGATGATGCTGCTCCTTTCCTCTTCTTCGAGGCAGGAGTATCAGTCTTCTTACCACGTGAGGATGACATTGTACGCAAAGGGGAAAAGCTTGAGTTGTCAAAAACAGTGTTGTAGGCGGCGCACGAGCGTGGCAGGTAGGGCGTAAGGAGTTGCAGTGATTAGGGTTAGGGATTTTTGGGGAGGGAGATGACGAATAGTGAGGGGTTTATATAGATTTTGGGGCACACGACCGTGGGGCACGCCCGTGGGGCACGCTCGTGTGTTCTACTTTTTGCCTGTGTGTTTCGCGATTTTAAGATTTCGGCGCTTCTGACATTCGGCGCATGCCCGTGTTCCTTGGGTGTGTGGGTGCACAAGGCCGTGTCGCACGACCGTGTCTTACTTCGTTCGCTTCTCCCACGCTCGTGTACAGAGGTCCACGCCCGTGTTAGGTTGATAGTGTCGACCACGGGTGCTAAGCACGGGCGTGTCGAACGCCCGTGCTAAATTGACAGGTTCGTCCACGGTTTCAAAACACGGGCGTGTCGTACACCCATGCTAATTTGACAGGTTAGCCCACGGCCTTATCACACGGCCGTGGCGACTTATCGCATCCTGTGTTGGGCAAAAATTTTTCCCTGTTTTCGCACGGCCGTAGCGCACGGTCGTGTTTCCTCCTGCGATATAGGCACGGCCTAAGGCACGCCGTGTGCCTGGCCGTATGATTCTAGGAAAACTGTGTTCAGTAGCTCAGTTAGTAAATTGAATGTTAAAAACTAAAATTTAAGAAAGTTAACACCATTAGTGCTCGGGTTGCCTCTCGAGAAGCGCTTATTTATAGTCTAAGCTGGACTTACCTCTCTTCTGCATGATCAAGGTGATTTGAGGAGTTTGCACTCCCTATCCCTACTAACAATTTGATCAACATAAGGTTTAAGACGAGTACTATTTACCTTAAAAGTGCCGAATTTGGGATGAATTACCTCAACTATACTGTTTGGGAAAATGCTAAGTACCGTAAGAGCAATTTCTTCATTAAGTTCAGAAGTGGCAATGCGAGGATCTGCTGCATCCAGTAGTACTTTGTCTCCAATCTTAAGTTGATTTGGTGAGGTTTTGAGCTCGTCCTGGCTTGGTTTTGGTTTATCACGTGTTCTTGGTTTATATGTCCACCATTCATCTAGCTACTTGATCTGTAGCCTTCGTTCTTTATGGATAGGTTCTTTGTTAATGCTTTGCTTATGTGTGATCTTCGAACCTATTTCTTGCAAAGGAGTTTGCACCATATGGTTAGTTTTAGAAGAATGAGTTATACAACCACCTTCAATTTTCGATGTCGTACTCGAATTACGAGCTTGAAGGGTGATTGTTTCATCTCCCATACGAAGTGTGAGTTCAACTGTGCCAACGTCAATAATTGTTCTAGCAGTTGCTAAAAAGGGTCTTCTTAAAATTAGAGGAACGTTACTATCCTCCTCTATGTCTAAAACAATGAAATCAACTGAGAATATAAATTTGTCAATTTTAACGAGTACATCTTCAATAATCCTCTTAGGAAATCTGATAGTTTTATCTGCTAATTGAATGCTCATCCTAGTTTGTTTGGGTTTCCCAAGACCTAGTTACTTAAACATTTTGTAAGGCATGACATTGATACTATCCCCTAAATCAGCCAACGCATTATTAACATCTAAGCTACCAATTAAACAAGGACTTGTAGAACTCCCTGGATCTTTTAATTTGTTGGGTAGCTTATTTTGTAGAATGGCTAAGCAAACTGCATTTATCTCTATATGCGACGCTTCATCTAACTTCCTTTTATTCGCTAGAAGCTCCTTTAAAAATTTGACTACGTTTGGCATCTGCGAAAGAGCTTTAATAAATGGTAAGTTAATATGTAGTTTCTTTAAAAGTTTAAAGAATTTACCAATTTTTTCGTCTGAGCGGTCATTCCTTGTTGCATTGGGGTATGGCACACGAGGTTTATATTCTTTACTTACCGGTTTCTGTTCATTAAGGTCTACCTCATCCTTACCTTTGCTCACCACATTTTCTTGCCATGGTTCTGATTCAGATGCAACTAACCCTTCCTCATCTTAAATGGAAATTGCATTGAGTTGCTCTCTTGGGTTAGATTCAGTGTTACTTGGCAGGCTACCTTGTGGTCGTTTAGAAATCAACTTGGTGAGCTGTCCATTGAGTTTCGAGTCATTGGATCAATGGTTGTTGATTTTTGAGTGCTGTCTCGAAATTCTAAAAGCGAGTTTCTGACACCAAGATGAATTTTGTTAGCATCTCTCAAGGTTCGGCTTTTTCTCCTGTTGGTAAGGTGGTTGTTGAAAGCCTAGAGGGGGTGGTGGTCTCTGATTCCCTTGGCCTCCCCATGAGAAGTTTAGGTGGTTCCTCCAACCTGCATTGTAAGTATTGCTATAAGGATTATTTTGAGATCGAGGATTATTACCCATGTAGTTCAATTGTCTGTTCTCCATGTTGTGGCCATAAGGTGGGTATTCTGAATTGCTCGATCCACTTGCTTCGCACTGCATTACTGAGTGAACCTGTGAGGAACCAAGGAAATCGTCAATTTTTCTACTTAATAGTTCTACCTGATTAGAGAGCATGGTAACCAAATCGACGTTAAAAATACCGGTTCATTTTGTTGGCTTTGTCCTCATGACTTGCCACTGATAATTATTTAGTGACATCTCTTCTATAAATTCATAAGCATCCTCAGGTGTCTTATTATTCAATGTTCTACTGGCGGCTGTGTCGATGAGTTGCCTCGTTGAGGGGTTCACACCATTATAAAACGTCTGAACCTGAAGCTAAAGTGGTAACCATGGTAAGGTCACCTTCTCAAAAGGTCTTTGTATCTCTCCCATGCATCATACAGTGTTTCTAGGTCCATCTGCACAAAAGAAGAAATGTCATTCCTCAACTTAGCCATTTTAGCCGGCAGAAAATACTTAATTAAAAATTTTTTGGTCATTTGTTCCCAAGTAGTGATTGATCCTCATGGTAGTGAGTTCAACCATTGTTTAGCCTTATTCCTTAATGAAAAGGGAAACAACCGAAGACGTATGGTATCGTCAGAAACGCCATTGATTTTGAAAGTATCACAAAACTCCAGAAAATTCACCAAGTGATTGTTTGGATCCTCATCCTGCAAACCATCAAACTGAACAAACTGTTATAGCATTTGTATTGTGTTAGGTTTCAGTTCAAAATTATTTGCAGCAATCACAGGTCTAGCTATACTTGACTCAGTTCCTATTAAATTAGGCTTAGCATAATCATACATAGTGCGTGGAGCAGGATTCTGATTTACTGGATCTGCTGCAACCGCAGGAGGTAGCAGATTTTCCTAATTTTCAGCCATGTCGTCCTTTTGTTCTTCTTTTGTGTATCTTAGGCTTTGCCTTATCTCTCTTTGGTTTCTGCGAGTTGTGCGATCGATCTTATCGTCAAAAAGTAAGGGTCCCGACGGGTTTCTTCTAGTCATAAACTAGAAAAACCTGTCAGAAGGAAATAAATGAAGAATTAGAAAAGAAAGTTAAAATTTAAATCACAATAAAAGTAAATTGGCTAAATTAATAAAAATCGAGTGTTCCTAATATCTTAGTTCCTCGGAAACGGTGCCAAAAAATTGATACATGATATTCATGACAGGTTTTAAAGATTTATGAATGAATCGTTCTTGAGACTAACTTTTTATCACGATTAAGGCAAGTGTACCTATCGAACAGTAGTACAGTTCAGCAAGACTAGATTGTCGAACCCAAAGGAACCACGAGTATTAGTATTTGCTTCCTTTTTATTATCTAGCCTAAAAATTAATAGGTTTGGTTATCTAAACTAAAAATGCACAGAAAGAAAATTTGGAAAATACTTTTGGGGAAATCCGATTGATTAAGACAATACCTAAGGAAAAATCCACCCAGACTTCACTTGTTATTGGACTCTGAATCAAACGATTTATTTATTTGACTTGATCCGTAGAAATCCCTAAGTTATATTATTATCTCTCTCGAGACTAATAACATCTAACCCTAGGTTGAATAATTGAAATCTCTTTCTAATTAGCACCCTAGAATTGTATTAACTCGATCTATGGATTCCCTTATTAGGTTTCACCCTAATCCGGCAAAATCTTGTCACCCTATCTTTAGGCGCGCAATCAACTTCGCTTAATTATGACAATTTTACTCTTAAACAGGGTCTATTCCTCCTCCGAGTAAGAGCTTAACTTGAATCAATATCCTAGAATATTAAAATAAGAATTAAGAATAAGTTAAATATTTATCATACAATTCAAATAATAATAACAAGATCCGTCTTAGGTTTCATTCCCCTTAGGTATTTAGGGGGTTTAGTTCATACTTATGAAAGAAAACATCTCAAAAGCATAAAGATAACAAAACATAAGAAAACCCAAAACTCCTGAAGGAACTTGAAGGGAGATCTTCAGTCTTGATGATGAATCTGGCTTCTGAGATGAATCAATCAGCTTTTCTTGAGTAATTCACTTCTTCCTACTCTGCGTGCCCCCTTTCCTTCTCTTCTAGGGTTTTAATATAGGCTTTAGAATGCCTAAGAGCCCTCAAAAGTGGCCTTTTCTAAATAGGACCCAACTTGGGTTCGACAGGGACACGCCCGTGTGACATGCCCGTGTACGATTACTCCAAGCTGTGGTCAAGACTGTTAAATAGGCACGAGCGTGTGGTCTACCCGTGTAATTCGTTCTTCAATCCTGCCAAATTGACACGATCGTGCTGTCGACCCGTGTAAAGAGGTCCAAGCCGTGTTAAAGCCTGTTGAACCTACAAGAGCGTGTGATCTGCCCATGTAGGGAACTCTAGGTCGTGCTAATTTCCCACGTTGGCCCGTTTTCTCTATTTTTGGCCCATTTCTTGGTCCTTTTACTCTCTTATACTCACCTAAGTATAAAACATGAAATTAAAGGATTAAGAGCATCGAATTCACCAAATCTAAGGAGAAAAAATCCATAAAATGTGCTAAGCATAGGATAAAAATATGTATAAATTGCAGTTTATCAATCACTTACGAGCTTACTAAGCTATAAAGCTTACTATGTGTTATTTGTCTATGTTTTATAGATTATCGAAGCTAGCTCAGACTCGGGGATCGTCAGGGAACGTCATCACACTATTGATTAAGTTGTTGGTACTTTTGAAGCTTTGTATATATGATATATGGCATGTATAGGCTAGTGTCATTTTGGTATGTTTTGAGTCATGATATTAGCCATGAGATTTGGCTAATAAATGTGGTATGTATAGCCATTTAAGTTGGCTTGAATTATCTGTTTGGTAAGAGTTATATGTGATATATATAATGCTTTATGTGTTGGTTTGATTTGAGATGATGATATGGTATGTTATATGATTTGAAATAGATAGTAAGATGATGAGTTAGTGTATTTGAAATTTATGCAAGTTGTGATGATTTTGGGTATATAGATTTGGCATATTTTTTATTAAGGAATTGAGTAGTTGAAATGGTTGATGATCATTGGAATGTTTTGGCTTCCTAAATATATGTTGAAATGATACCATTTTGATGGCTAAGTGAGCATGAGACAAAGGTGGCAAATTGGCTTTGCAAATGGCCTATTTTTGTCCATACGGGTAGAGACACGGGCATGTGTCTCAGCCGTGTGTGACACACGGTCATGTTGCATGACTGTGTGTCCCCTAGGGTACCCTTCGAATTAAAGTCAGTATACCCTATATTTTTGACACGGCCTAGAGATACGGGCATGTCTACTGGTCGTGTGTGGCACACGGCCTGGCACATGGACGTGTGGTCGGCCGTGTGACCCAAGTCAGTAACCTCCCTAGTTTTTCCACGACCATGGAACACGGGTGTGTCCTCGACCGTGTAGTACAAGTTAGTATATATGCCCTGTTTTCACACGGCCTATGACACAGGCGTGTCTAGTAGTCATGTGAGGCACACGGCCCGTTCACACGGGCGTGTGACCCTAAAATTAAAGAAAATTTTCTAAGTTTCCCAAAGTTTGCATATGTTATCGGTTTAGTCCTGAACCACTTCTAAGCATGTTTTAAGGTCTCGTAGGACCTTATAAGGGACAATGTGATTGAGATGAATGAATTTTGATTATGATTGCATAAATGTATACAAATGATGTGTATTATCCGGTAATGCCTCGTAACTCTATTCCGGTGACGGATACGGGTTAGGGGTGTTACAACACCATTCCCAAACAAGACCTGCTTTCTCTATTATTAAATGCAACATCAAAGTTTATTTTGAAAACTGATGAATCCAGTGGTCACCATCTTTCAGTGGCTCGACTCTTGATTGGTAACTTCTTCTCCAACTCATTCAATTTTCGAATATAGCTTTTAATGAAGTCTGCTATACCTGACCCTGATCTTTTTTATCCATCATGCACCCATTTATTCCTCTCGGTCCAAATTTCCCATGAAGTACAAGCAAAGGTTCAACACCAATCACTGGGTTATACGCCAGAACACAGGTAATCCACTCCATATATTCTAAATTTAACAGTTCTTGTGACCATACAAACTGTAATTTGTCCCAGATCTCCTTTGTTACAGGACAGTCCTGGAAAACATGTTCCCTAGTTTCCAATTTCATTTTATATCTTGGGAAAATTGCTTCTGCAACTAATCTTTTGTATTGTAAATTAACTAGGATAGGTAGGAAATTCACACCAGTTCTCCAAATTGTAATTTTAATCTTAGAAGGTAGATCTAGGCCCTAAAGTTTTCTGTAAAATTCTACATTTTCATTTTGATTATAATTTAGCACGAGATCAAGAATACCTTGTAATATAAGTTTATATCCACTCCTCACCAAATACTCCCCAGATGCCTCCCTTCGCCACACCATGTAATCATCATACGAAAATCTTGCCAACGAAATACACAATATTCTTTTTACATCACTATCACAGAAGGTATATGTGATTGTCTTCTTTCCATTTCCTATTGTCGTTATCAATTAAATCTACAACCAACCAGATATTCAGATCACTGGCTCCCTGCTGTATCTTAAACCTCACAGCTTCTAGCACCTATGCAGCCTCCTCTACTGGAATTTCCTTTACTGTCTAGACCCACCAGCAAAGCTTAGCTTATAGAAGGCCCTTAGTATCCCTTACACTCTTCTAGGTATAGGAAGGTATATTCCCTAATCCAGCGCTTAGAAAATCTAAATTCGGATAGTACTTAACTTTTAATGTTAGAGCTAACAACGAATTTGGATTGTTTAGTAACCTCCACCCATGCTTAACAAGTAAGGTTAAATTGAATTTTGTTAAACAACGGAAACCAAAGCCTTCATTTTTCTTCAATTAGCATAGCCACCTCCACTCACACCAATGGATCCTATGCTTGCCTTGTCTTTTTGCCATTAGAAATTTTCCGTTATCTGCTTCATTTCTACATAAAGAGATTGAGGCAATAAAAATCGAGTCATTGCATAAGTCGGTATTTCCTATAACACAACTTTTATAAAAATTTCCTTACCCCCTTACGGCAACTGGCTCGTGCTCCAACTATTGATCTTCGATTTAATGCGATCTTTTAACCATTGAAATGCTAATCACTTCTGACTTACCATATTCGGCAAGCCCAAATATTTTTCAAGATTAATAGAACATCGAACTCCTATTCCCTACAAAACTAAATTCCTTACACCTTCGAAGGTATTTGAGCTAAAAAACACAATGGATTTTTCATAGTTGATACATTGTCCTGAGCATACTTCATACTCCTTTAAAATATTTTTAAGGATATATATTGCCCTCTCTGTAGCCTCCCCAAATAAAATAAAATCGTCTGTAAACATGAGATGAGAAATCTATGGACCCTTTCGACTTACTTTCACCCCTCTCACCATACCCTCCTCCACTGTCATTCTCATTAGTGTCGAGAGCCCTTCACTACATATCAAGAAAAGAAAATGGCTTAACGGATCTCCCTATCGTAAGCTCCTCTCAAGCCTAAACACCTCTATTGTTGTGCCATTTAAGATAATAAAATAAGAGATAGTGCTAATACACTGCATAATAAATTGACTCCATAACTCAGCAAATCCCATTTTAACCATTATACTCTAAAAAAAGCCCATTCTACACGACCGTAAGCTTACTCATGCCCAATTTAATGCCATTAAAAATTTCCTACTTGTTCTTTTTTACTTAAACATGTGTAGAATTTCATAAGCAATGAGCATGTTTTCTGTGATCAATCGACCCAAAACAAACGCACTTTGGGCTTCGTCTATACAGCAATCTAAAACTTTCTAAAATCGATTAGCAACTATCTTCGAAATCATTTTATATAACACCATTCAAAGGCTTATCGGTCTAAAATTCATTAAATTCACCGGATGCCCTATATTTGGTATTAACACAATGTTGGTGAGTTTTAGAGATTACAAAGACTTACCTCCATTCAAAATTTCCAAGTAAAAGGACTTAACATCTCACCGAACGATGTGTTCAAATTTCTAAAAAAAAAAGAGCCAAAAAACCATCTACTTATGATGCTTTTGTTTGACCCATACCTTTTAGTGCCACATAAACCTCTTCCCCTATATATCTATCCAAAAACATCTAGTTCATGCTATCTGTAATACACTTATTCACACCAAATAAAATATGGTCCATGTCGCCATTACCCCTTATAGAGAATATATTCTTAAAATAGTTATGAGTTATCATCTCCATCTTTCTTTCATCTGTAGTTACCTCCCCATCATCATTTTGCAAACCACATATTTGGTTCATTCACCAATGTTGCCATGCAAAATTTTTAAAGAAAGCAATGTTTTTATCCCACATCATCAACCAATTGGCCCGTGTCCTTTGTTCCCAGTATATCTCCTCCATCTCCATCTAGGGGTGAGCAAAACTTGATTCGACTCAAAAAAATTGAAAAACATTTCAAATTTTGAGTTATACGAATCGAGTTATTCGAGTCAACTCAAACTTTTTTTTTTTAATTTCAAGTTCAAATAGAGTTTGGTTTTTGAATTCGAATAGCTCGAATAATTTGAATAAACTGAATACTAAATTATAATATTTTACATTTTTACACCAAACTCCCAAACCTCTAGACTTTCCCCTCAAAACTTTTTACTCCCTTCCACTTTCCCCCCATAACTTTTACTCCCCTCCCATCCCACCCCTCCTACCCTAAACCCAATTTTCCTCTAAAAATTTACTCTCCTATTTACTTTCCTCCCAAAAAATTACTCCATTAACCCCGAAACTTTTTATTTCCCCCCTAAATTTTTACTTCTCAACCTTTACCCCCAAATAAAAAATTTAAAACCATCCAAAAAAATCCCTAAACCTAAATAGTATTAATTTTATTTAAATTTATTATTTATATTATTAAATTAAATTTCACATTTTGTGTAACAGCCCGTTTTATGCGACGTTAGAATAGTGGTTTCGGGACCATGAATTCGACAAGTAAATTAATATTATATTATTTATTTAGTACCTCGAGATTTTATTAAGGTCGTATTAAAATTTCATTAAGAAATCTTGATGTTTGCATGATTAATTAGGTGAAAAGGACTAAATCGTAAAAAAGATAAAAGTTGAGTTCTATTTGTTAAAAGGGTTAAAATGATAATGGAAATGAAAGTAAATTGACTTAAATGGTAATTATACCATTCATAAGGTTAGTGGACAATTATGGACATAGTTTAAGTGAATTCTAATGTTAATGTCAAAGGTTAATTTAGTAATTTGATAAATAAAGTAAAACTAAAACAAAGTGAAGATGGTATTATCTTTCTAACTGGTTTCTCCCACTAAAATATTTAAGAAAAACACTATTTTTGTGCTTTGAAGATTCGGCTAAGTCTAGCTCATGCATATTGGTGTTTCAAGGTTAGTTTTTAATTATTTTTATGTTTTTGTGATTGTTGTAGCTTAATTTAACTAGCCTGGGGGTCAATTTGTAAAATTATTAAAGGTTAAGGGACATTCCATGAATGTTTTTGAATAGGTTGTGACGCTAAATGATAGATTATGAACCTTTGTTGAAAAATAAACAAGTTTTCATAAGGTGATTTGTGGATGAAAATGGCATTTAGGGACTAATTTGTTAAAGGTATAAATTCTAGGGTTTTATTATGAAATGGTAATAAATATGAGTATTTTCAAGGTCCCTTGTATGTTTAGTTGACATGGAATTTGATTAAAATGTTTAGATTTAAAGTTATAAGCTTAAGGACTAAATTATGAAAAGTTAAAATGTTAGGGGAAAATGGTAATTATTCATTAATGTGAATTATGGATTGAATTGAATTTTTGAGGTTAATTAAAGAACTTAATTGAATATAATTATCTATTTAGATCAAGATAAACCACGTACAGACCTAGATCGGGGAAAAGCAAAATCCTCGGATTAGCTCGATTTCATTTCTATGCCCTAGTCGTCGAGGTAAGTTTGTATGAACGATTATCATATTAATGTTATTTAAATTGATTGTTATTACTTTATTTATATTGCAAATAGATCGATATATAAACATATCAATGCTATGATGAATTGACGAATAACGAGTCCCGTTTGAACCTTAAGAATTCATAGGATACAAATGGCATGTCATTAAGGATTTCATGTTTCAAGTGTTGGTCTTGAATGTCCTACCGATGGTTGAGGTCCTGCATTTGTTGTAGATACTGTACAGTTCGTGTGAGCAGCATCGTGTAGCTTACATTTCGACCCACAGCTTGTGTGAGCAGGCCCATTTCATAGCTCTGTGAGCAATGATATAAAGGAAAGGTTATTTGTAAAGGCACACTTTATGTGAGCTTCCCAGGTATCCAATGTAGTTCTAAATGGTTCAATGGGCAAGAAAAGGGAAAGTAAATGTAGGTATGCAATTGGATTGATTCATGACTTTATGAATGAAAGTATGAACTATTTGACGTTGCACATATGGTTGATTTCATATTATCATGGAAAATCTACTAACTTGTTAGTTGATGATGTTGGATAGGCATTTCTAAGTTTATGGCATTGGTGTGAAATGCATTTTAAGCTTTGTAATGCATTATTGAAATGGTAAGTTATGCTTTAAGTTTATACAAGCTTACTAAGTATTCATTACTTATGTAGTTGTTTTTCCTTGTTTTATAGATCGTTAGAAACTTGATTTGGTTGGAAGCTTGTCAGAGATCTATCACACTATCTAGAAGTATTTTCGGTACTTTTTGAGCATTTTGGCAAATGATTACAATGGCATGTATAGAATAGTTTAAAAGGGTGTTTTGATGAACATGTAAATGGTAATTTGGTATGGTTGTGCGTTGATGTTTTTGAATGGTTGTTGGACTCATCATGCTTGTTTAAGTAAGTTCTTATGGTCACTTTCATGTACTTGTATATAAGGCTCCTTTTATGGTATGTATGAATAGTTTGAATTGGTCATTGATGGAATGTTTTAGTATTTATTTGGTTTAGGTTGATTTGCATGAAAAGTAGCACTATTGGCATATTTTGGGTAAGTAAATGAATAGGTTGTCATGTATGAATTGGTAAATTATGGACATGTTTTGATGGATGATGTCTTGATAAATTGTGGTGCCTTTGAATGACATATTGGTTAGTGGAACTAGGGTTTTGAAATGCCATTTTGACGTGTGTTTTTATGATCTACAAGTCTCTTTAAAGTGTGTTTACTTGATTTGAATGATTGTGCATGAAATGGTTTGGAAATAGCTTGATTTTAGGTGAATTTGGATCCACACAGCCTAAGATACGGGTGTGTGACTCAGTCATGTGAGACAGCCGTCCTGGCAACACGTCCGTGTGTCATTTGGTGATTTCTTAGGTTGCAAGTCAGTGAGTTACACGGCCTAACACATGGGCAAGTGGGGCAATTTTAAGAGTTACACGGTCGTGTGACCCTACTCAGAGAGTTACACGGGTGAGGACACGGGCTGGGACACGGCCATGTATCCCTAGTTCGATTGTTACACGGCCTGGAACACGGCCGTATGATCCTTGTTTCTAAAACTTTGTAACTTTTTCTTAGACTTTTTAAATGATTTTAAATTAGTCCCGAATCGTTTTTAAGGTATTTTTAGGGCATCGAGGGATCGATTTACGGACGAAATGTATGTATATAATTGTTTTATGATTTGTTTATGTTATTGAATGAAGTTAATTTTAAATGATTTTGATTGTATGGTAATACTCTGTAACCTTATTCATGCATCAGATACGGGTTAGGGGTGTTACATTTTGTACTATTTACATTATTGAATTGTTTAATCATATTGAATCTTTATAATTTTTGTTAAAATTGAATTATTGATGATGCCATAAAATATTCGTGTTAAAATTTTATGTTAGTAGCAATTAACATTTTATCTTTCTAATAATTTTTATTAAAAAATCACATTTTTTACATTTAATATATTTTTAATTTCAAAATACATAGTGACAAAACTCAAAAGATAATTGAAGCAACTGAGCAAGCAAAAGAACTAACCTGTATATAAAGGATTAATAAATAAATTATGAGGGAATGAAAGTTACTAAAAAATTTGATTACAGTGGGCAATTTTGATTATGGTGTGTGACAAAGATTACAACGACCTAAAATATTTTTTAAAAATTTAACTCGAACAAATATATTCGATTCGATTTGAATTCCATCTCACTCAACTCAATTTCGAATCGAGTTGGGATGATAAAATAGGATTCATTAACTCAATTAACTCGAAATTTTTTCATTCGATTTGATTCGATCAAATGCTCACCCTTATCTCCATCTCCAAGTTTAAGTGGATTTCAATAGCTCCTCCACTGTGTCATCATCCCTATCCTGGCCAATCAATTCCTCCTATATTCTTATAAGACTTTCCTTCTGCCTAACCTACTTCTCTTTTAGATGTCTTGCCCAATCTTATAATCAAACCCGAAGGATCGCTAATCTCTCCAACACATCTCCTGAAGTCAAATCCCAAATTCTCTTAACATCCTTTTCATAAGAGTTCTCCAAAACCCACCAAGCTTCAAATCTAAATCTTTTATTTCTCGTTCACCTCTCGCATTGGTCTGTTTGAATAAGAAAGGGACAGTGATCCAAAAAAGAGTGAGGTAGGTGCTAAACGAAAGACTTAGGGAACAAATTCATCCATCTCATTTTCGCCACTCCTCTATCTAATCTTTCCCTCATGTTTGTTTCCAACAAATTCCCCATCTTCCATGTAAACCAAGACCTCGAATAACCAATATCCACCAATTGGAAATCTTTTAATGCCATTCGAATGTCTTCCATGCGTCTCTCCTCCCTCGGTACTCCTTTCATCTTCTCATATGAGTACAATATCTCATTTAATTTGATAAATGCTAAAAGTAACATATTTTAATCTTATTCTTAATGCATTTTTGGGTGATTATTCGATGTTAATGATGAATTTTGTGCTCTTAATCCTTTAAATTCATGTTTTTATACTTATGAGAGCATTTAGGAGAAAAAGGAACGAAAAGCAAGTGAAAACCAAAAAATAAAGGCAAGCTACAAGAGCCATACAGGCTGACCCCTTCCACACGACTGTGTGAGCCACATGACCTACTGCACGACCATGTGGTAGGTCATGTCGATTTCGCGGATTAACACTCTGAATTGTGGAAAAACACAATTTTTAGGTTTTGTAGGCATTTTAAGACATATATATGACAAAAATAAGAAGATAGGAGGGAGCCTTTATGGAATATTCAAGAAAACAACTCGAAAAACGCTATTAAAGTTGATTCTAAAGCAGATTTACTTCAAGATTGAATATTCACATTTTATTTCTTAGGAGATTATAATGAGTTTCTATATTTCCTTCAGTTATATTGTATCTTGGATGTTTTTATTTTCATACATGAATTAATTTTCTAAATACTTAGAGGGATGGACCTTATGATGGATTCTGTCATTTGATTTTTATTTTACACAATAAACATTTAGTTATTGTTCTCAATTATGTGTGCTTAATTCTTGGTTTGATATTTCTAGATTATTGAAATATGTTTGATGTGCTTAAATTAGATGAGAAATAAACCCTGTTTAAAAGTAGATCTTGCATAATTGAGTGGAGTTGTATGCAATCCTAGAAATAGGACGACCTAAATCTACCGAATTAGAGTAAAATCAAATAGGGGAATCCATAGTACGAGTTAATGTGATAATAGGGTTTTAATTAAAAAGAAATTTGTATTAATCAACCTAGAGTTAGTTGCTTTTACTCTCGAAAGAGATATTAGCACAATTTAGGGATTTCTATGGATCAAGATACTATGTGGAGAAATTGAGTAATTTAGATTGATAGTGATACTTGAATTTATTGGTTAAATAATAAAAAGATGATAATCACTTGTACTTTTAGTCTTTGTAGGAACGATATCTTTGCTCACCGTAGCTATACTATTAATTGATATGTGTATTTGCCTTAGTCAAATTTTTAGTTAGTTTTGTGGACATCAAAAGTTACCACATACAACCCATGGCAATTCATAGTTCCTTCCCATTCGTCTCAATAAATTCCACGATTCCTACATGTTATGAGCCACAAGATTCCCATTAAACCCTGTCAAACTCCATTTTAGACTATCATCACTCTCACTAATCTCCATATTTATATGATTCTGTGAATAACTCTGCACCTGAATAATAATTCTCATTCCACACAAGGCTAAGACCACCTCTAGTTCTATCAGCATTAACTAGAGCCCATTTTGGAACCCACATCTCTTTTGAACTCTTTCCATCCTATTTCTATTCAACTTTATCTTCATAAGGAAGACCATATAGGGACTATATATCTTCAGCATGTGCTGAAACCTTCAAATAGCTCTCAGATTTCCCAAATCGCAAACATTCCAACTTATGATTTTCATTGCGACCAATCGACTTGCCCCTTGGTAGCCGCTGATAACTTTTGGAAGTGAGCTCTACTCCACTCATCACTAGTCACCAATAACTTTTGGAAATGAGCTCTACTCCATTCATCAGCATTAAGTAGATCTCATTTTGGAACCCACATCTCTTTCGAACTCTTTCCATCCTGTTTCCATTCAACTCTGTCTCTATAAGGAAGACCATATTGTGACTATATATCTTCAGCATGTGCTGAAACCTTCAAATAGCTCTCAGATTCCCCAAATTGCGGACATTCCAACTTAAGATTTTCATTACAACCAATCGGCTGCCCCTTGCCAGCCGCCGATAACTTTTGGAAGTGAGCTCTACTCCACTCATCACTAGTCACCAACAAATCTGTCAACCTAGAAACATTGGCACCCACACTTTCCATCGGAGGCCTTTTCTTTACATCCTCATTTTCTATTGGATTCTCCTCCAAATCATGCTTCATATTTGTCTGTTTCATTCCTCTAAAATACCCAACATGTGCAAAGTTTTCTGCCTTCTAAACTCCCTCCAGATTAAATCCCAAAATAGGATTAACACTCATCCACGAGTCTCTCCTTATCCCATCTCTTGAAACCCACCCACCCTCTGTACATCTCAACCCTGTCTTCCGAACCTCAGCTTTCCCATCCTCCCTCAACCACACATTATTTACCGTAATAGCTCTATTTGACTATGCCTTTGTAATAGCCCGTTTTTTAGTGGTGTCAAAAACGTTAGTTTTAGGGCCACGAATTCTATGAGTGAATCCGTAAATATTATTATTTAATATTTACAAGTCAAATATAGTATTATAATAATTTTTAATTGGATAATTTTTGTTATTTGAATGAATAGTTGAGTTCAAGTGTTTGTTCCGAAAGTCAAGTGGTTTCAGACAATGAGATATCAAGACCTTGTTTCTATAAACCGAGCTCGTAAATATTTTTATTAAATACTTACGGAGTTATTATTTAGATATGTGAAGGTTCGGTTCAGAAATTGCAATGTTTGGATAGTTAATTAATTAAAAAAGGACTAGATTGTAAAGGATGTAAAACTTAATCACTATTGGATTTGAATGATTAAATGGCTTAATTAATATAAGTGGAAGTATTGATATGGTAAATATGCCATTTTTAATTAGTGGGACAGCAAGGGAGCTTTTAAATTTTTGTTTTATTCATGTGTAAAGGTTAAAATAATTAAAAATAAGTAATAAAATTAAAGTAAAATAAAAATAAATCATTATCATCTTGTTTAACAAGGTTCTCCACCAAATGTAGAAAGAAAAACCTCCATGGAAATACTTTCAAGGTTCAGCCATTGAAAGGTTCTTGCATGTAAGTCCGTTTTGGGCCAGTTTCTCATAATTTTTATGTTTTTGATATCGTTACAACTAGGTTCAGCTAACCCTTACCTCCATTTTTGAAACTGTTAAAGATTTTGAATTTTTCCATTGTTGAATCTTTGTGATTTTATATGTTAAATGATGAATTTGAAGTGATTTTTGATGAATTTAATAATTAGGGATTAAATTGTTGAATAGTAAAATTCAATGTAAATTGTGTCAAATGAGGAAAAATATGGGATGTTATAAGATTAAAGGAAAATAGGCTAACATGAATTTCAATTAAAAATGGTAAATTTGCATGTTCTAGATGTAGGGACTAAATTTCATAAAAGACAAAATGTTGGGTTGTGAATTAATAATGGAAGGGTTTAATTGCATAAAACTACTTGTGAGAATGCTAGAAATGTATTAATTTGGTTGAATTATTATTTAGATCAAGAAACGCCGTAATCGGATTTTAAATCAAGGAAAAGCTAATGTTTCAAACTAGTTGTCGACTCCATTTTAGTATTCGTTTCAGTCGAGGTAAATTTGTATTATATGTAATATGTCATATTAAATTTCCTTGATATTTGTTTATTTTAATGATTGTGATGTTTGTAATTATTGAATGTTGGTTGATGAAAATTAATAATGAAATTGAGTTGAATTGGAGATAGTGTATTGGGCCTTGAGTCCAGCAAGCTTCGTGCTGGTGTATCATATCAGGATTTGAGCCTAGCAGGCTTTGTGCTAGTGTATTATTTCAGGCTTTGTGCCTAGCAAACTTCGTGCTGGTATATTTTATCAGGCTTTTAGACTAACAAGCTTTGTGTTGGTGTATTATATCAGGCTTTGTGCCTAGCAGGCTTCGTGCCGGTGTGTTGTATTAGGCTTTGAGCCTAGCAGGCTTGGTATCGGTGTATTATATCAGGCTTTGTGCCGGTGTGTTGTATCTAGCCTTGACCCTAGCAAGCTTTGTGCCAATGTATTGTATCAGGTAAGCTGTACTAAAAATATTATTTCAAGTATTCGATGTTATTCTATTTGGTTCAACGAGCAATTAAGGGTTAAAATAAAAAGGTATGTGAATGAAATGAACGATGATTTTTGAGTAATGATATGGTTTATAATTAAATGTGCAGTTGAAAGGAAAAGTTAGTTTAATGTATGTGTATATGAAAAGAACTATGTTATGGAAACATGAAATGGAAAATGTTGGTATATGAAACAGAAACGTAGCTTAGCTGCTAAATCAATATGCGACAAGCGCTAGAATCAGAGTAAAACTCATTGTGGCATAGCCACGATTTCAGTACAAACTCCCTCATTCATCACAATCTCCCACCACATGTTAATGCAGGATGCAGTTACGCGTATCATACGTTCAGTCATTCTAATTCATTATACAATCAACTAAGATAGTTCCAGAACAGAGTAGATATCGCACTGCACATATAATATTACTACTTACGAATCAGTCTCAGTGTATCAGACAGATCTCATAAAACCAAATTCTATTATTCTTATGTTGAGGAAACCAATATCAAGGTTATGTAATATTTTCGACCTCAAAAGTCAGTTTTTGACCAAATTATCTGTCACATGGCCGGGTCACATGCCCGTGTGCCCTGACCGTGTGGTTTTCAAGCATAAACAGTAAGTTATATGGCCTGGACACATGCCCGTGTGGCTTCTATATCCCAACAATGAATTACAAGACCTGGGCACACACCCGTGTTGGTTGCCCATATGAACCCTGCACCAACATGGCCACACAAGGCCTGGACACACGCCTGTGTGCCCGCCAATGTGGCCCTAAATCAATAAACATTGAGTTACGTGGCTGATCACACGGTCTTCCACATGCCCGTGTGGCATCGACAACCACCATTTTCAGCTACGAAACTTGTAAAAACTAAGCTTTTTGATACCCACCTGATTTTGTTTTGACGGAGGAACGTTATGGAGACTACCCGACTTAAATAATAAATCACTAATCAATTGAACCATCAATTTCAATAATTTAACAAAACAACCCACCGACAAAACATGTAGAAAAGATTCGACGTAACCCCAACTTAACTCGCACGCTCACCTCGTATGAAATAGGAGAAATCAGACTAACACGATAGATTAACATCTCTCGTAATATCTCCACCTAAAAAGGTAACCAAGCGAACAATTAAACCAAACCTTCAAACAACCAAGCAAAAACCGTTTCAACATCATATTGTTAACTTGGTAAAACTCGCAAAACTAGAGAAAAACGACAACAAAACTTACTCAATAATCATACAGTCATCCTAACAGGCAACGAAGAATTCTAAATTAATGTAGAATTGAATCTTGAAGAAGGAAAAATAAAAGAAAAAAGAAAGATTGAAAAGAAAAGGAAAAACAAAACTCAATGAGAAGAAGAAAATGTAAAGAGAAAAAAAATACTTCAGACAATTTAAAAATTAACCATTTTCTTCTGAAAATTGCCAAAATTATTTCTTAACGCATACTATGAGCTTCAAACGCGGGACTAGACAGAATACAGACAAATGCTTAACCAGTGAACCAGCAAGCTCATTCTTGTCACTAATTTACCTAAAATTAAACTTAACTACGGAATGCATGGATGAAGGTTGTTTTAAAACAATCACAAAATTTTAGCAACAGAACTCGAACTCCAAACCTTAAACACTGAAACAGAGTACAGAACCAAAGATACAGAAATTAATTACTGTAGATCCTTACAAATAAACTCTTAATTTTTTGAGGGCGTTACAACTCTCTCCCCCTAAAAGAAATTTCGGCCTCAAAATTTTACTTGAGTCAAATAGATACGGATACAGTCATCGGATTGATTCTTCTAGTTCCCACGTGGCTTCCTCAGTATCGTGATTCCACCATTGGACTTTCATTAAAGGAGTAGTTTTCTTCCTCAGCATCTTAACGTCACGTTCCAAGATTTGGGCAGGTTTTTCTTCGAATGTTAAGTCCGATCGTAACTCAATCTCATCAACAGTAACAATATGTGACGGATCTGATCGATACCGTCTCAGCATCGAGACATGAAATACATCATGAATCCAGCTCTGACGGTAATTCTAACTGGTATGCAACGGGTCTAACACACATTAGGATTCGATAAGGACCAATAAACCTCGGGCTTACCTTGCCCTTGCGTCCAAATTGGAGAACCTTTTTCCAAGGTGATACCTTTAGATACACTTGATCACCTACCGAAAACTAAATATCTTTTCTTTTTAAATCTACATAAGACTTTTGTCGATCAAATGTAGCTTTTAGTCGATCCCAAATTACTTTCAATGTGTTCTCAGTTTCAGAAACCAGTTCAAGACCCAGTATCCGAAGTTCACTTAACTCTGTCTAACATAACAGAGTACGACAGTTATGACCATATAAAGCCTCGTAAGGTGCTACTTGAATACTAGACTGAAAGCTATTGTTGTAAGGAAACTCCGCCAACGGCAGATACTCCTCCCCGGTACCTTTTGTAACAGTCTGTTTTTAGTCAAATCGAAACAGTGGTTTCAGGACCACAAATTTGAAGTAAAAATAATTATTTTATTATTATTTTAATGTTTCCAGTATGATAATATGATTGTGTGAAAATTTCGTTAAGAAATTTATTGTTTGACTGCTCAGTTTGGTAAAAAAGACTAAATCGCATAAAGTGTAAAAGCTGTGTTCTATAATCTGAAGGTGTCTAATAGCTATGGATTATTAAAGTGGAGGTCCTTATGCTGTAATTAAACCATTAATAGTGGTAATGGACATTTATGGACATCATTAGTATTATTTACTTAAGGTTAATTTAGTAAATAACCAAATAAACTAAAATTAAAGAAAAATTTAACAATCATCTTGTCTTCTTTATTTTCAATCGAAATTAGCTAGAAGGAAGCCATTAAAATAACTTCAAGGTTCGGCTGGTCATCATCCATGCATGTAAGTGTGATTTCGTCTCGTTTTTAATGATTTCTATGTTTTTGAGTTCGCTGCAGCTTAATCTAGCTAGCCTAGGGACTAATTTGTAAAATTGTTAAGGGTTTAGGATGTTCCATTTATGAATAAGCATGTATTTTAATTATTGATGATAGATTATGAATGTTTGATGATAGTTATATAAGTTTTGTTAAGTGATTTTTAGTGAAAATACAAATTATGGATTAAATTGTGAAATGTGGAAACTTTGTGGTTAGAATGTGAGATAGATGAAAAATATGGGCTGCTAGGGACCTAATTGAAATTTGGCTAGCATGGGTTGGTATCAAATTGCATTTATTTGTAATTTTATGAAATAATGACTAAATTGTAAAAGTTGTGAAATACTTGGGGCAAAAGTGTAAATGTACTTCAATGAGTGTTTTTGGATTAAATTGAATAGAGTGATAATTAAATAAGCTAAATTTTATTACATATAGATCAAGAAAAGGGAAATTCAGATCTAGATCAGGGGAAAAACAAAGTACTCGACTAATCGACCTATTTCATCGTTTTTGTGAATCGAGGTAAGTTTGTATGATTAATAAGCTTAATGTCATATGTGTTTATATGCTTAAACATTATAATTGTGATATTATGACACTAAGGAATCTATCGACAAAGCATTTATACTGTGAGAATCTCGGTTGAACCTTAGGAATAGATAGGACACTAGTGACATGTCATTAGGGGTTATTGTGATTATATGATCCGGGTGCTGGTTCTGTAGATCCTACCGGTGGCTGAGTATACCAGCATGTATTGCGGTTACTTGACAGCTTGTGTGAGCAGCACCATGTAGCTACGTCTTGACTAACAGTTTGTGTGAACAGGCCCGTTGATAGCTTGAAAGCGAACAAATATGTGATATGAGATTGAGATAGCTTTGGCTATGTATGTGACACTTCAGTGCGAGTTTCCTAAGTATCCGATATTATTCCAAATGGTTCAACATGAAAAGATAATGGTACATGGATGTAAGCAATGATACGGATCAGTTCAGGTACTTGTGAAAGTTTAGCAAGTAAGTGATAATTGATAAATTCATATGAAAAGTATGTGAAAATTGATAAATTTATACATGATACATAGAATTGTGACAATGTGAAACTTGTTGAATTGAATGTATTACTTATGCTCTTTAAATTGTGATTGAATTGGTAATTATACTTATTAATCATATGAACTTACTAAGCTATAAAGCTTACTCTGTTTATTTTTCTTTGTTTTTAGTTATTTCAAAGCTAGCTCAAATTCAAGGATCGTCGGAGACTTCATCACACTGTCAAGCTATCGATTTGGTACTTTTGAATCAATGTTTTTGGAATATATAGCATGTATAGGAATTTTGGTCATTTTGGTATATAAGTTGGTGATGAATTTAGCCATTTGGATTAACTTGTAAAAGCCTATGTTTGATTTTGTTTATAGCCATGAGAGTTGGCATAATTTGATTGTGTATATATATGTGTGTGTATATGGCTTGTGTTATGAGTTTATGGATGGATATGTTATACTTGTTGATGTTGGTAATAAGGTGTACTAAATGGTTAGGAATTGAATTTGGTATGCTTGTGAAATTAGGCTAAATGATGCAAAATTTGAAAGTATTCATATTGATGATTTGAGATTATTAGATTTGATATGAATTGAGTGGCATATTATGGTGTTGATGTTTTTTGGATTGGTTGGTGTTGAAATGGTATGAAATATGTTTGAATGAAGTTATTAGAATGCCTATTTTTATGTCATGAATTGTGTAATTTGGTTTGGTGTAGGTTTGTGCAAGTTGGGTGGCAAAATGGCTTGGTAAATAGCCTATTTTTGTCTACACGGTCAGAGACACGGGCGTATGTCTCAGCCGTGTGTGATATACAGTTATGTTACACGGCAGTATGTCCCCCGGTGTTGAAATTGTAATCAAGTCAGTACACTCCACACGGCCTCACACACGGACGTGTGACTTGGCCGTATGGCATAAGCCAGTATACCCTACAAGTTTGGCACGGCCTAGCACACAGCCTGGAACACGGGTGTCGGTGGCCATTTTTAGGGCACACGGGCATGTGTGTTGGTCGTGTGATCCAAGTCAGAGAGTAACACGGGGTCAGACACAGGCTGGAACATGGCCATGTGGTTTCATTTCGAATGTCCACATAACCTGTGACACGGGCATGTCTTCTCACACGGTCAGGCCACACGGGCGTGTGTTCCTTGTTTTTAAGAAAAAAATTTATGTGTTACAAAAGTTTTTAAAGTTATCGATTTAGTCTTGAACCACATCTGTTGGGCCTTATAGGCTCGTGCTAGGGATAGTATGAATGCTATTAATTGATGATTAAATGAAATTTGAAAATATATGTGAAATGTATGTGTAATTGTATAATATGTTCAATAATGCTCTGTAACCCTATTTCAGCGTTGAATACGGGTGAGAGGTGTTACTTTTATTGGTATCAGGGCTATGGTTTAGTCAATTCTAGGACTAACATAGCGTATATGAGAGTCTAGTGATAAATGCCATATATAACTTGTGTTAGTGTGATGACTCTTGACAGTTTAAAATGTGTTTTAGTATAGTAAATGGATCCCAATCGAGCTGTAGCTGATGATGTTGAAAGTAATACGCCTGCCTCCATTCATAGAGTAGTGCAATCAGAGTCGAGGCCCGTATCAGGTAGTTAAGGAGGAGAGGCTAAAGAAGCCTTCATCCAGATGATGAGCGAGTGGTTTACGGAGTTTGTTCGAACAAATCTGGCTACTCAACAACCTCTACCCTAACCTAATCCCCAACCGGTTCCTGTAGCTCCTCAAGGTATAGAGTTTTTATGACTAAATAAGCCACCAGTTGATAAGATTAGAAAACACGGAGCCGAAGAGTTTAGAGCTAATGTTGACGACGATCCTGAGTGAGCCGAGTTTTGGCTTGGAACACTATCAGAGTCTTTGATGAACTTTCTTGCACACCGACAGAATGTTTAAAATATGTCGTATCACTTCTGAGGGACACTGCGTATCAATGGTGGAATACTTTGGTGTCTGTGGTATCGAGAGAAAGAGTTACCTAGGATTTCTTTCAAGCTGAGTTCAAAAAGAAATACATCAGTCAAAGGTTCATTGATTAAAAATGAAAAGTGTTTTTAGAGTTAAAATAGGGTCGTATGTTTGTAACAGAGTATGAGCGAGAGTTCGTGAGACTCAGTAGATATGTTCTGGTATGTGTTTCAATTGAGGCCATTATGTGCAAGAGATTCGAAGATGGGTTGAACGAGGATATTAGATTGCTAGTCGGGATTGTAGAGTTGAAAGAATTTGTGGTGCTAGTTGACAGAGCCTGCAAAGCCGAATAACTTGGCAAAGAAAAGAGAAAGGCTTATTTCGAGGCTAGAGATTCGAGAAAGAGATTGATGAGCAAACCATATCAATCCACATCAAAGAATTCACGAGATTCGTATAACCATTCGACTACTTCGGTGGGATATTCCAATAGAGAGCAACACTTGAGTTCTAAAGCCCAAGCTACGTCAATAGCGAGTGTTGGTAATGCTAGGTTCAATAGACCTGAATTTCAACGATGTGAAAGACGACATCTTAGTGAATGTAGAATGAATGACCAGGCTTGTTTTAGATGTGGCTCACAAGATCCCTTTATTCGAGATTGTGTTGAGTTAAATGAGAAAGATACATCTCAGAATGCAAGATCAAGCAATACAACTGCTAGAGGGAGACCAAACCGAAACACTGGAAGTATGAGTGGTAATTGCAGTACTACGAGAGATTCTACAATGAGATCAGAGGCTAGAGCACCTGCCAAAGCTTACGTGATTCACGCTCGCGAAGATGCGTCATCACCCGATGTTATCATTGGTACATTTTCTCTTTATGACACTAATGTAGTTGCATTGATTAATCCTGGATTGACTCATTGATATATTTGTATGAATTTGGTGTCTAGTAAGTGTTTGCCTATTGAGTCTATTGAGTTTGTGATTAAAGTATCGAACCCCTTAGGCAAGTATGTCCTAGTTGATAAAGTTTGCAAGAATTATCCTTTGATGACTCGGGGTTACTGTTTTCAGGTTAATTTAATGCTTTTGCCGTTTGATAAGTTTGATGTAATTCTGGGTATGGATTGGTTGACACTACATGATACCATTGTGAATTGTAGACGAAAGAAAATTGAATTGAAATGTTAGAATAGTGAAATTATTCGAATTGAATCAGATTAGTATAGTGGATTACCTGTTGTAATTTCGTCTATGTCAGCTCAGAGATGTGTGAGAAAAGATTGTGAAGCTTATCTTGCTTATATACTGGATACAAAAGTGTCTGAATCAAAAATTGAGTCAGTGCCAATTATCTGCGAGTATCCGGATGTGTTTCCAGAAGAGTTACCGGGGTTGCCACCGATCAGAGAGGTTGAATTTGCTTTTGAATTAGTGTCAGGAACATCACCAATATTGATAGCTCCGTATAGAATGGTTCCAACAGAATTGAAAGAATTAAAAGCTCAGATAGAGGTTTTGCATGACCTAGGTTTTCGCCCTAGGGTGCCCCAGTGTTGTTTGTAAAGAAGAAAGACAGACCAATGAGAATGTGTATTGACTATCGTCAGCTCAATAAGGTTACGATAAAGAACAAGTATCCATTGCCAAGAATAGATGATTTATTTGATTAGTTGAAAGGAGCAACAGTGTTTTCGAAGATTAATCTGCGGTCTGGCTATTATTAGTTGTGAGTTAAAGATTAGGATGTACCGAAAACTGCATTCAGAATGAGGTACGAGCATTATGAATTTCTTGTTATGCCTTTCAGATTTACTAATGCTCCTACAGTTTTTATGGACTCGATGAATCAAATTTTTAGACTGTATTTAGATAGATTCATTGTTGTATTCATTAACGACATTCTAATCTATTCTCGAGATGAATCTGAGCATGCCGAGCATTTGAGTATTGTGCTACAAATCTTGAGAGATAAGCAATTGTTCACTAAATTTAGTAAATGTTAGTTTTGGCTCTAAGAAGTCAAATTTTTGGGACGTATTGTTTCAGCAGAAGGTATACAAGTTGATCCGAGTAAGATTTCAGCAGTTGTTGATTGGAAACCACTGAGAAATGTATCTGAAGTCAGAAGTTTTCTAGGACTAGCTAGCTACTATTGACATTTTGTTAAAGGATTCTCGATGATTGCTACACCGATACTAGATTGCTACTAAAAGATGTCAAATTTGAATGGTCTAAAAAATGTCAAAAGAGTTTTAAACAGTTGAAAGCATTATTAACTGAGGCACCAGTTTTGGTTCAACTTGAGTCGGGTAAAGAGTTTGTGATTTTCAATGACACGTTATTGAATGGTTTGGGCTGCATTTTGATGCAAGAAGGAAAATTGATAGCTTATGCCTCCAGACAATTGAAGCCGCATGAAAATAATTATCTGATGCATGATTTAGAGTTGGCCGCTATTGTTTTCGCATTAAAAATTTGGCAACATCATTTGTACGGTGAGAAGTGCCACATCTTTACCGACCACAAGAATTTGAAATATATAATGACTCGGAAAGATTTGAACTTGTAACAATGAAGATGGCTTGAGTTGTTGAAAGACAATGAGCTAGTGATTGATTAGCATTCGGTAAAAGCGAACGTAGTCGTAGATGCTTTGAGTATAGAATCATTATTTGCTTTGAGAGCGATGAATACTCAACTAACCTTAGCTGATAATGGTTTGATTCTAGAAGACTTGAAAGCTAAACTGGTATTTCTTTAACAGATTTGTGAAGCTCAGAAGCGTGATAAAGAATTGCAAGCCAAAAAAGTGCAATGTGAATCGTCTAGTGATTCAGACTATCAGATCGAATCCAATGATTGTTTAATATTCCGAGATAGAATTTGTTTACTAAAGAATTCTGAGCTCATTCATAAAAGTTTACATGAAGGACACAGTGGTTGTCTATCTGTTCACCAAGGGAGTACCAAAATGTACAATGATTTGAAACAGTTGTATTGGTGGTCGGGTATGAAACGAGACATTCCAGAGTTTGTATCGAGATGTCTAGTTTGTCAGAAAGTTAAATTTAAACATTAGGTACCTTTGGGATTGCTACAACGGTGATGATACCAGAATGGAAATGGGATAGAGTTACGATGGATTTCGTATCGGGTTTGCCCCTGTCTCCAAAGATGAAAGATGCTGTATAGGTTGTCGTTGATCGACTAACGAATTCTGCACATTTTATTTCAGTATATACGGACTATTCGCTTGATAAATTGGCTGAACTGTACATTTCTGAGATTGTTAGATTGCACGGGGTGCAGTTTCGAATATTTCAGATAGAGATCTGAGGTTTACATCATGATTTTGGAAGAAATTACAAGAAGCTCTGGGTACAAGGTTGAACTTTAGTATAGTATTTCATTCGCAAACAGACAGTCAGTCTGAAAGAGTAATACAGATTCTTGAGGATATGCTTCGTTGTTGTGTTTTAGAATTTGAAGGCAACTGGGAGAAATATTTATCGTTGGTTGAATTCGCGAATAACTACAGTTTCTAATCGAGCATAAAGATGGCACCGTATGAAGCTTTGTATGGTCTCAAATGTCGAACTCCATTGTATTGGACCGAACTGAGTGAAAAAATGATTCACGGGTTTGATTTGATCCGAGAGACTGAAGACAAAGTGAAAGTAATTTGCGATAATTTGAAAGCAGCTTTAGATTGACAGAAATCGTATGCGGATTTGAAATGAAAAGACATTGAATTTCATATTGGTGATAAAGTATTTCTGAAAGTATCGCCGTGGAAAAAAATTCTTCGATTTGGTCGCAAAGGGAAATTGAGTTCCCGATTTATTGGGCCATATGACATTATCGAAAGAATAGGGTCAGTGGCATATCGTCTAGCTTTACCATCAGAGTTGGAAAAGATTCACAACATGTTTCATGTTTCGATGTTGTGTCGATATAGATCAGATCCATGACATGTAATTTCTCTGGCATAGATTGAAGTTCAACCTATCATGTCATACAACGAAGAACCGATAAAAATTTTAGCTCAAAAAGTTAAACATTTGAGAAATAAAAACATAGTTTTAATGAAAGTATTTTGGTAACGACACGGTGTCAAAGAAGCCACGTGGGAACCCGAGGAAGCTATGAGAAAAAAGTACCCTAACCTATTCACTGGTAAGATTTTCGGGGACGAAAATCCCTAAATGGAGAGTTGTAATAGCCTATTTTTAGTCAAATCGGAACAGTAGTTT
This sequence comes from Gossypium longicalyx, assembly GCA_025698465.1. Lineage (NCBI taxonomy): Eukaryota > Viridiplantae > Streptophyta > Magnoliopsida > Malvales > Malvaceae > Gossypium > Gossypium longicalyx. The sequence continues at coordinate 45,000,472 of CM046999.1, forward strand.
TGGGACCAAAAATCTGAAGTCAAAATAATTATTTTATTATTATTTTAATGTTTACAGTATGAAAATATGATTGTGTGAAAATTTCGTTAAGAAATTTATTGTTTGTGTGCTCAATTTGGTAAAAAGGACTAAATTGCGTAAAGTGTAAAAGTTGCGTTCTATAACCTAAAGGTGTCTAATAGCTATGGATTATTAAAGTGGAGGTCCTTATGCTGTAATTAAACAATTAATAGTGTAACACCCCAGACCCGGCCTAGACGTTATAGCCGAATCTATGATGTCACAGTAGAGTGTTTTTTGAAAAGCATAATTTCATTGAAACAATCTGATCTATATAGAACCTCTTTGTGATCTTAACAAAAATTTTAGGATATCTTGTTCATTGTCAAAACTCAAGTCATTTTAGCAAAGTGTCAATCATATTAGATTGTTATTACACTCTTAAACAATGTTTGTTACGGAAGCTTTTAAAATATATTGCGTAAACGTGGTATTTTGAAAAGCATTTATCTTTTTGAAAATCCGTGGCCTACCACTAACAGATATGAATCAAGGTAATAAATCCCAAATTAAAATAAAAACTTTAAGAGGCCTTATTACAAAACAAATACCCAAATTAAATCACTTATAAAATTAAAAATTAAAAATAGAAGCAAATGCGATTGTGTGGACGCCTTCGAGTCCCTCGTAGCACTGATCCGCCTAAGGGTTACCTGCGCAGAAAAGCAAAAGAGTGAGTTTATGAAAACTCAGTGTGTAATCCCTTAGCAACAGTCAGTCATACAATAGGCAATTTTAGTCTGGGCCTAAGCCCATTTCGATGAATATCGATGTGGGCCTTAGCCCAGTCTCAGAGCGGTCACAAAGATCTGATGACGCAATCGTGAATCCTACCCACCGGTCTCTACACACCACTCCGTCCAAATTTCTACACACCATGGGGATAAAATCAACCCACCCAACCCCTCAACACACTAAAAAATAGCACCGCCAGTTGCGGCACTAAATGAAAATTGCAAAGAGAGCTGCCAAGATAATACACTTCCTCCAATCATAATAACCCATCCCCATGCAACATACCATAATATCATGCATGTATGCAACATATATAAAATGGCAAGCTCAACACAGTCATACATCTTATAAGGGCAATATAGTCATTTTACCTCATAGGGGCATAACAGTCATTTATCAGTTTTGGGGTCAAGGTATGCTTACCGACCCTACAGTAGGTCCACAGTCGTCTCGGGTGACCCGTGCAACCTTAACAGTCAAACAGTAAAAAGGGCCTATGTTGGCCCCCACGCCCGTGTGGCCCACAAAGCCCAAAACTAGCCTTGGCCAAGTGAACTACATAGCCTGGCCCAATAATCTCCACACGTCCTTATGGTTTACCCTTGTGGGGCCCACAAGCCTATGGGGCCTACATGGCCCATTTCAGCCCAACATGGCCTAAGCCCATGAAAACGCTCATGTTGTCCTTTACGATCAAATGCCCACGTTTATGCATTCGGATTACTATACGGGCGAGCGCACGCTCGTATAGCGTCGACGGTCACTTGTTTTGGCTTTTACCGATCTACGATTAGGGGTAGTGTTTCACACACCTACTTGTATTCTAGGTTCGCAACCCCTTCTAAGATGAACAGTACCTAAAACAAATGAAAAAACCATGACCAGCGTTAGTCATGCTTAATACTAAAATAGTCCCCAAATGAACTTGTTACCGTCACTTACTTCCACTGCTTTAACCGATGTAGCATTACAAATCCGTAGGTAAACCAAGTCCAACACGATTAGATGCTGCCAAAATAACATTATTAGAACCTTAACCTAGTTTAATCAAAATAAGCTCATATAAGTTCATTCCCTAATCAATTGGGCATAATTTCCCCCTTACCAGAAGACTTATCGAGCCCATGTGATAAGAGTTGAGCACAAGAGGAAAAGCAGATTCAGTAGAGAATCAAGAAGGAGGATTGAACTGCAATAGAAAACAGAGGAGGGTGTAACGACAGGTACAAACAAAGAAGAGAAAAGCTGAAAGAGCAGAAGTCAAGCAGGGACCTACTGAAACGCAAAACCCAGATTCAGAGAAAGGAGTAGTCGACCTACACCCCACACGAACGTCGGAAGCACACGTTTTGACAGAGGCAACAATGGAACAGTTACCCCTCCTAACAGAAATCGGCAGCACAAGAAGAAGGAAAGAAGAGGTGAGAATCGACAATGAAAAACAAAAGAAAGATTGATGAAATAAAAACAATATTTGGCTACAAGGATAGGAGAGGTATTCGGCTACACAAAACCGAAGGTGAGCAAAGGGAGAGCAATAAGAATAATCAAGAAAAGAAAAGTGAGGTAAAGAGTAAAAGTCGATCAAACAAAGATAATATTAGAGAGCAAAACCAAAATAGGCCAACCTGAAAAATACCCGAATGGTCGCAAGTAATATTCGGCTACCAAACAACCAGTATTCAAAAGAACGAAAAGAAGAAAATGGTGAGCAAAACTGAAACAAATTTCCACACTAAGAGTAAAAGGTCCTATGATCGAATTGGTACAATGGAGTTCCCACATTCGGCATACTACTCCCTCACACCTCAACCTCCCTTAATTCTCTCCTAAAATCTCTCCATAATATCCTCCTAGAATTCACCTACACACTCTTCACTCCCTCAAACACTCCAACCATTCATTAGTAACAAAATCCCACTGACATACGACTTCTTTCACGGCACAGCAGCAAAATAATCAATCCTTTTTTTCTCACCAAGCCTGGAACCTTAGATCCTAAGGAACACTCACACGCCACTTACCCCTAGACCAGCAGGCCCTTTCTATCATGTTTTATCCACAATAATTTAAGAAGTCTATTTACCAGAGATAGGGTTTATTCAAGTAAAAACAAAATTTTGTACAAGCCAAGGCTTGAACTCAAGACTTCTCCAATACTTCTTAGGACACTTAACCATTGAAGCAAACATGCATTTATGCAACACAACATGCAAAAATAAATACCTAGATTTTGGGACGTTACAAATAGTGGTAATGGACATTTATGGACATCATTAGTATTATTTACTTCAGGTTAATTTAGTAAATAACCAAATAAACTAAAATTAAAGTAAGAAAAATAAAACATTCATCTTGTCTTCTTTATTTTCAACCAAAATTAGCTAGAAGGAAGCCATTAAAATAGCTTCAAGGTTCGGCTAGTCATCATCCATGCATGTAAGCGTGATTTTGTACCGTTTTTAATGATTTCTATGTTTTTTTAGTTCGTTACAGCTTAATCTAGCTAGCCTAGGGACTAATTTGCAAAATTGTTAAAGGTTTAGGATATTTCTATTAATGAATAAGCATGTATTTTAGTGATTATTGATAGATTATGAATGTCTGATAATAGTTATACAAGTTTTGTTAAGTGATTTTTAGTGAAAATACAAATTAAGGATTAAATTGTGAAATGTGGAAACTTTGTGGTTAAAATGTGAAATAGATGAAAAAATAGGATGCTAGGGACCTAATTGAAATTCGGCTAGCATGGAATAAGGACTAAATTGTAAAAGTTGTGAAATACATGGGGCAAAAGTGTAAATGTGCTTTAATGAGTGTTTTTGTGTTAAATTGAATAGAGTGATAATTAAATAAGCTAAATTTGATTACATATAGATCAAAAAAAGGGAAATTCAGATCTAGATCAGGGAAAAATAAAGTACTCAACTAATCGACCTATTTCATCGTTTTTGTGAACCGATGTAAGTTTGTATGATTAACAAGCTTAATGTTATATGTGTTTATATGCTTAAATATTATAATTGTGATATTACGACACTAAGGAATCTATCGACAAAGCATTGACACAGTGAGAATCCCAGTTGAACCTTAGGAATAGATAAGATACTAGTGACATGTCATTAGGGGTTATTGTGATTATATGATCCGGGTGCTAGTCCTGTACGTCCTACCAGTGGCTGAGTATACTGGCATGTATTGTGGTTACTTGACAGCTTGTGTGAGCAGCACCGTGTAGCTATGTCTTGACTGACAGCTTGTGTGAGCAGGCCAGTTGATAGCTCGAAAGTGAGCAAATATGTGTTATGAGATTGAGATAGTTTTGGTCTTGTATGTGGCACTTCGGTGCGAGATTCCCAAGTATCCGATATTATTCCAAATGGTTCAACAGTAAAAGATAATGGTACATGGATGTAAGTAATGATACGGATCAGTTCAGGTACTTGTGAAAGTTTGGCAAGTAACTGATAATTGATAAATTCATATGAAAAGTAAGTGAAAGTTGATAAATTTATACATGATACATAGAATTATGGCAATGTGCAACTTGTTGAATTGAATGTATTACTTATGTTACATAGAATTATGGCAATATGCAACTTGTTGAATTGAATGTATTACTTATGTTCTTTAAATTGTGATTGAATTGGTAATTATACTTATTAATCATATGAACTTACTAAGCTATAAAGCTTACTCTTTTTATTTTTCCTTATTTTTAGTAATTTCAAAGCTAGCTCAGATTCAGGGATCATCGGAGACTTCATCACACTATCAAGCTATCGATTTGGTAATTTTGAATCTATGTTTTTGGAATATATAACATGTATAGGACCTTTGGTCATTTTGGTATATAAGTTGGTGATGAATTTAGCCATTTGAATTGACTTGTAAAAGCCTATCGTTTGATTTTGTTTATAGCCATGAGAGTGGGCATAATTTGGTTATGTATATATATGTGTGTATATGGCTTGTGTTATGATTTTATGGATGGATATGTTATACTTGTTGATTTTGGCAATAAGGTGTACTAAATGGTTGAGAATTGAATTTAGTATGCTTGTGAAATTAGGCTAAATGATGCAAAATTTGAAAGTGTTCATATTGATGATTTGAGATTATTAGATTTCATATGAATTGAGTGGCATATTATGGTGTTGATGTGTTTTGGATTGGTTGGTGTTAAAATGGTATGAAATATGCTTGAATGAAGTTATTAAAATGCCTATTTTTATGTCATGAATTGTGCAATTTGGTTTGGTGTAGGTTTGTACAAGTTGGGTGGAAAAATGGCTAATGGCTTGATAAATAGCCTATTTTTGTCCACACGGTCAGAGACACGGGTGTGTGTCTCAGCTGTGCGTGATACACGGTTATGTTACATGGTCGTGTGTCCCCTGGTGTTGAAATTGAAATCAAGTTAGTTTGTTCTACACGACCTCATACGCGGGCATGTGACTTGGTCGTGTGGCATAAGTCAGTATACCCGAAAGGTTTGGCATGACCTAGCACACGGCCTGGCACACGGGCTTCAGCAGCCATTTTTAGGGCACACGGGCTAGCCACACGGGCGTGTGTGTTGGCTGTGTGACCTAAGTCAGAGAGTTACACGGGGTCAGACACGGGCTGGAACACGACTATGTGGTTTTATTTCGAATGACCACACGGCCTGTGACACGGGTGTATCTTTGGCCGTGTGAGACACACGGGCGTGTGTCCCCTATTTTTGGGAAATTTTTCTATGTGTTACAAAAGTTTCTAAAGTTATCAGTTTAGTCCCGAGCCACCCCAAATGCATGTTTTGGGTCTCGTTGGCTCGTGTTAGGGATAATATGAATGTTATTGATTGATGATTAAATGAAATTTGAAAATGTGTGTGAAATGTATGTGTAATTGTATAATGTGTTCAGTAATGCTCCGTAACTCTATTCCAGCGTTGACTTACACCTTTAAATTCTATTACACAACCCCGAAGCATATCTTCTAGGATTTGAAAGACTCGCTCCGACTGTCCTTCAGTCTGAAAGTGATGTGCAGTACTAAAATTAAGTCGAGTGCCTAAAGCTTCATGGAGTTTCTTCCAAAACCGAGACATAAATCGCAGATATCTGTCAGAAATGATCGAGACCGAAATTCCTTATAGTCTCGCAATTTCAGCGATGTACAGTTTAGCTAACTTCTGTAATGAATAATCTGTTCAGATAGGAATGAAATGAACTGACTTGGTCAACCGATTAACGATGACCCAAACCGAATCTTTCTTAGTCGGAGTTAATGGCAACCCAGTAAAAAAATCCATTGTTACCCACTCCCATTTCCATTATGGAATCTTAATTGGCTAAAGCAACCCAGAAGGCAACTCATGTTCGGCCTTAACCATTTGACACATCAGATAGTGGGATACAAAAATGACTACCTCTTATTTCAGTCCGGGCCATGAATAAAGCTCTCGGAGATCCCGATACATCTTGTTCCCACTAGGATGCATAGCATAGGGACTGCTATGTGCCTCTTGTAGGATCGAATGCCTTAATTCCTTGTCATTAGGTACACAAATCTTGCCTTTGAAGCATAACACATTGTTGATGTTCAAGCTAAACTCAGAATTCTCATTTAGGTCAATATGTTGCATATGTTAGACTAAAGACTCGTCGTTCAGTTGCTTAACTCATATCTGTTCTGCCCAAGTCAGTTTTACTTGTAATTCAGCCAACAGTCCCCCGTCCTCAGCCAAACTCAGACAAGCTAACATTGCTCTTAGATCTGCCATCGATTTGCGGCTAAGGGCATCAGCTACCACATTAGCCTTACCTAGATGATATTCTATCATGCAATCTTAATCTTTAAGTAACTCAACCCATCGACACTGCTGAAGATTCAACTATTTCTAGGTTAACAAATACTTGAGACTCTTATGGTCGGTGTAAATAATACACCTTTCACCATACAGATAGTGTCTCCAGATTTTCAGAGCAAACACAACCACAGCTAGTTCAAGATCGTGCGTAGGGTAATTACCCTCGTGTGTCTTCAATTGTCGTAATGCGTAAGATACCACCTTACCATCTTGCATGAGCATACATCCTAACCCGACATGTAAAGCATCACTGTATACCACAAACTCTCAACTCGATTTCGATTGAACCAAAATAGAAGCTCGAGTCAGAACGGACTTAAGCTTATCGAAACTAAATAGTTGTGCCTTAGTCGACACGAGCGGAACATTCCTATGTAGGTGTTTCATCAGGGGTAATGCAATCAGAGAAAATCCTTCGACAAACCTTCGATAGTAACTGGCTAAACGTAGGAAACTACGAAGCTCAGATACATTTTTCTGTTGTTTCCACTCAACAACAGCTTCAATTTTCTTGGGTTCAACACGGATCCCCTCCACCATTACCACATGACCCAAAACTCACACTTACTGAACTTAGCGTACAAATTTTTTTCTCGGTGTATCTGAAGTACAATACGAAGATGATCATTATGCTTAGTTTCAGTTTTAGAGTAGATCAAGATATCATTAATGAAAACTACTACAAATTAGTCCAAGTACGATTGAAATACCCGATTCATTAAATCCATAAATGCCGCTAGGGCATTCGTTAAACCAAAAAGCATCACCAGAAATTCGTAATTTCCATAATGAGTTCTGAAAGTAGTTTTGTATACGTCAATCTCTTTAACTTCGAATTGATGGTAACCTGAACGTAAGTCAATTTTTGAGAAAATGGATGCTCCTCGAAATTGATCGAATAAGTCATCAATTCTCGGTAACGAGTACTTATTCTTTATTGTCAACTTGTTCAACTGTCTATAATCAATGCACGTTCTCATCGACCCATCCTTCTTCTTAACAAACAATACCGATTCCCTTCAGGGAGACACACTCAGTTGAATAAATCTTCTATCGAGAAGTCTCTAAATTTGCGCGTTTATTTCGGTCAGCTCTTTCGGTGCCATACGATAGGGCGCAATGGACACTGAAGCAGTGCCAGGTAACAGATCAATTTCAAATTCCACCTACCTATTCGGAGGTGCTCTAGGCAATTCCTCAGGAAAGACGTCCAGAAACTCCCTCACAGTACGAATATCTCCCACTGAAAGCTTTTCAGGAAGAGAATCGGATATGTAAGCAAGGTAGGCCTCACACCCTTTTCAGATTAACTTGTCAATTACGAGAGCAAAAATTACATTAAAGAGGTAATCTCGACGTTCACCAACCATAAACACCTCATCATTCTAAGTCGATCTAAGGGTAACCCTCTTAGTTGCACAGTCTAGACTAACCCGACACTCGACGAGCCAATCCATTCTAAGAATCAAGTCAAACTCATTAAAAGGCAATTCCATTAGGTCAGCTAGAAATACCAAACCTTGGAGTTTTAGGGGTACTAATCTGTATACTCTATCAACACGAATTGACTAACCTAACAGACTAATTACGGAAAACTCTCTAGTAGTATTCTCAGCAGTTAAACCCAGATTTGCATAAACAACACTAGCTATGTACGAGTGTGTAGAGGCTATATAAATGAGAGCATAATACGGAACAGAATGAATAAAGAAACTATCTGCAATGACATCAGTATCATCGCTCTCCTCGCGGTGTCTCGCCGCATAAACCAGTGCCAGTTAACAAGCCTTAGCCTGACCTGCATCTCTACCCAGTGTTCTTTGTCACCCCTACCAGTACCACGACCTCCGAATGATTACTGAACCTCTCTTAGAGGCCAAATAGAATTGGAAGTTGGAGTCTGTACTGCAGCTGGCACTGAATCAAGTCAACGGGGGCAATCCCTAACTCGATGCTCCATCGAACTATAACGGAGGCACACTCCTAATTTCCTCTAGCACTTGCTTGGGTGGCACTTCCCATAATCACTACACTACTGAATCTCAGTCACTCCAGCTGGTGCCTCGACCTTCGGGGGCCTATCAAACCTCACTCGCATTTTAGGGAGCTGAGCAGAATAAGAGGGATCCGAATCGCTCTTAGCCTTATTCTGATCCTTATCACGATCATGACACTTGTGCTCAATGCGTTTTACTTCTTCCACTATCTTCGCCTTGTCAACTAAAACGACAAAAACTCGCTCCCGCTGAAGACCTATCAAAACTCACAAATCATTTCTAAATCCCTCTTCGAACCTCACACACTTGTCGTAGTCGGATGCTACTAAATCCTGTGCATATCTATTCAATCGTAAAAACTCCGCTTCATACTCAGCCACAGCTCGGTCACCCTAAGTTAGGCTCATAAACTCGTGTCGACGAGCTTCAACATAACTCATGTAATACCCTGAAAATTTTTACAGTAAGATATTATCCTTGATATAGTAAAATAAGGAAATAAAGTGACAAAAAGGGGAATTTTGAGTTATGTCAATATTGAGAAGTATATTATGATATATTAATTCAAGAAAGGACTAAATTGTAAAAGTGAGAAAAGTTTTGTTGTACAAGAATAAATACTCAAAATTTGAGGGGTTAAAGTGTAAATATGAAAAATTTGAAGGACCAATAGTGTAAATATTTTAAGAGTGGAATGATCTAGAAACTAAGGAAAAATGGATGGATTAGGACCAAATTGAATAGGTGAACAACTATGAGGGACTAAATTGTAATTTTACCAAATTAAATGATGACTCAATGATGGAATTTAAAAAGATAATAAAGGGAAAAATGGTCAATTGGAAGAGAGAGAAATCTAGAAAGTAATGATGATGTTGATGATATTTTATGATTATTTAATTAGATATATATTATTTTAATAAGATATTTTATTATTTTATTATTATTTCATTATTATTTTATTATTAATTATTTAGTATAAAAGGAAGGAAAGATGAAGAATTTTCATTATCTTTCCATGCATGTAACCAACGTTAGAAGAGAAGGAAAAGAAAGAAATTTTCTTTTCTTTACAATTTGGTCCTTCCACCAAAAATTCACCATTTTCACCTAGAAATCAAAAGAATTTCCATAGCTACTAAGAGAGAAAAATGTTAAGGAGACAATGGGGAGTTAGAATATCAACTTGGATTCAAGAATAGAAGCTGGAGGAGAGAGAAAATCAAGTTAAAGATTAGTATCAATAGAACAAGGTAAGTACATCAAGATTTCAATATGTTTTTAAGTTTGTTATTATTGACAAAGCATGGAAATAATGTTATAGTAGAGTTTTCTTACATAAGGTCATATTTTCTTGATATGTTAGTGAAGAGAAAATAAGAGAAAGTGATGAGAAATGGTGTAGAAAAAGAAAATAAGGGTGTTATAACATGGTAATTAATATCTTGTACCAAAATGTTTTGGACAAAGAGCAGATAGTCTAACTTTGAAAAATCATCAAAAATTTTAGAAATCGAAATATAGGATGAATAAAGTATGAAGTTAAATATTATTGAGTCTAGTTTCTTATAGAAGAAATTATGTAAGCAATGCAATTGTAAATCATGAGATATAATCAATTTTGTGAGACAAGGTTAGAATGATTTCGGGTTCCCCTGTTTTAACTTTTGAAAATCATCAAAACTTGGATAAAAACAATTATGGACTAAAATTTGTATTTTTAGAATCCTGAATGATTCTATTTTCAAGATAAATAAACGGGAACATTATTTGAATTTTGTACGAGGAGATAATTAATTTTTAGTGAAGAAGGGTCAGGACTGTCAGACAGTAGAATAGGGGAAATTTAAAGAATAAACTGTACTTATTGGCTAAACCAAAAATTCTAAAAATTTTATGGTAAGAATATATATGAGTATAGTTTCATGAAAAATAGCGGATCTTAATTTGGAGTTCTATAGCTCCAGATATAAATGATTTAGTGACTATGACATAGATGGACAGCTTGAATATTCATAAAAGTAAATAATAAAAATTATAGATAATATTACTTACAAGTGTGTTATATACATTAAGTATGTGGAATGGAGAGGAGGAGGAGGAAAATATGTATGAATATTCATCTAACATGGCTAATTTGCAAGTTTTAGGCTCAGGGACTAAATTGAATAAAAGTAAAACTTTATGGGTAATTTTGTAAAAATGTCAAAAATGATCAAATTGCATGAAATGAACTATTTTATTATTTAAATTACAAAATTGAATGAAATTATTAATTTAGTTCAAGATTGGGGAAAAACATGTTTTTAGGGATTAAATTGAAAAGTGTTGAAATTATGAAAAAATTCTGATATTTTATAGAATTTATGGGTTGTTATCAATATGTATGAGAATAATAGCTGGAAATAAGGATTGAATTGCAAGAATTTTATTTTCCTGACTCTAAGGATGAAATCATCATTAAATAAAAGTTTAGGGGCAAAATGGTAATTTTGCCTAGAGCATTAATTAAATACATTAGAATATGAAATGAATGAAAATGATGATCAAATTTATTTATAAAGATCCGGACGACTCAAATAAGAGATTTGATCGTGGAAAAGAAAAGATATCAGATTAATAAAATTATAAACACAAACAAGCAATGAGGTAAGTTCGTGTAACTTGAATTATATTCTTAAATGCTTGAAACATATGTTATTGATGTAAATAATTTGAATGTTCATTGTATGAAAATTGATGAAACATTGATATATTTGATAAAAAGGGGAAGAAATCCCGATTGAATGAAAGGAAAAATTCGATGGATCTCTGAAAAGGAATTGACGGTAAAAAGGATCTAGCCCGGGCGGGTGATCCTATCTTGATATAGCCCTCCCAAAGAATATGTGGAAAATGGATTTAGCCCGGACGGGTAATCCAAATTAGGTCCAATTTAGCCTCGGACTGTAATTCGATCCAAGCTCATTAGAGTAATTGTCGTTGCAGGGGATTTAGCCTGGACAATACTCTATGAGTTTATATTACAGAGGATTTAGCCTGGACTGGTAATCCCGCTGTAAGGATGAGGTTCGCGGGAGTGTGCTTTCTGATATAAAACGTGTAAGACCATGGTTGAAAGATACCATGGCAACATGATATGAAATGTGTAAGACCATGGTTGAAAGATACCATGGCAATGTGACATGAAAAGAATAAGACCATGGTTGAAAGATACCATGGCAACGTGACATGAAAAGAATAAGACCATGGTTGAAAGATACCATGGCAACGTGACGGGAATGAATAAGACCATGGTTGAAAGATACCATGGCAATGTAACATGAAATGAACAAGACCATGGTTGAAAGATACCATGGCAACCTGACAGAAAATGAGTAAGACTATGGTTGAAAGACACTATGGCATCATGTCGAAGATAAATAAGACCGTAAATGGGAGATGCTATGACATCAGTTGAACAATTGATATTCAGGTAATATGTATCAGATGATGAATGGTTATATGAAATGGTTCTATGAAATGTTTACAAGAATTGGTCATATGGAAATATATGTACAAAATAGATGAATGAAATAATTAAAAAGATAGATAAATGAAATAAGTATAGGTACATGGAATTTAATTTATGTTAATTTTAATATGAATTGTTACCGAAATAAAGATACATGAGATATATGGAAATTATGGTGCATGAAATGTTGATATAATGAAATGAATGATATATGTTATTAAAGAAATAGTAAGAGAATGATATGTATCATGACATGTACATATGAGATTATCTTTTATATGTTAATATAAGGAAAATATGTAAGTTAAGACGAGTATTAAATTCAAATATGACATATTGAGAAAATAAGAATTTATATGAAATATGTGTAAGTAAACTAACATATGTTGTTGTTGATGATTAGGCAAGTGCCAAACCATTGATTGAATGGTAATATATTTATTTATATGATATATTGATTCGATAAGTATTTAATTGGAATTTTTTTAGGTGATTCGTAAATTCTAGTAATGCTCCAAAACCCTGTTTCGACGACGGATACGGGTTAGGGGTGTTACAACTCACCCCCACATACTTACCTTGAAAGGCATTCTTGAAATAGTCTCAGTTCACTTGTTAAGGCTGGGCACCCTGTTCAACTATCAAGCACCACTGATAAGCTTCATCCAGGAGTAGGACACAGCACTCTTAATTTTTAATTGGAAGTACAGTCAAGATCTATCATAATACGCTTGGTAGCCTCGAGCCAATATTCAGCAACAGTGGGAGCAACTCCTTTGACGCCCCTGATTAACTTAACCTCATTCGACTGGAGTTATTAAGTAACCGACCCTCGGCCTCCCAATCCCAAATGGGTCCCAGCGACCCTCTCTAGTGGTCGTATCACAACCTGGGACAGTGCGTCGTCCCTAACCGTCGGAGTTTGGGACTCTATCTTAGTAGTGGAAGTACTAACAGTCTCTCTAGTCTCCAGATTGGGCATACTACCCATACAAGATGACTCTGCTCGAGCTCCTCCTCGGCGTCCTCGATGCCCCCGCATACCATGTCTACATCTACCGTGCAAACTCATTATGGCAATCTAGCTACAATGTCAGAGAACACAAATCAGTTCAGGCATCCAACAAGAAGATTTCACTAATTCACATCCAAAGCATTTTTACAAATAACTATTTTGGTATCACAATCTCTATAACAGAATAGAAATACTTACAGGGTCAACGCCGGACACTCGGTCGTCACTAAAGTTTCAGTGATCCCTTATTAATGCAAATACTAAATTGTCACTAACTACGTTTCTCACACATTATGAGCCTAAACACAGTCCGAGTGTTGATAAATCTGGCTCTGATACCACTAAATGTAACACCTTAACCCTGGCCTAGACGTCCAAACCCAGTTGGAAAGTTACATTGTCCATACTAAAATTCATACTATAATAACACAGTCAAATTGAACCATTATCACGTAATATTCATCACAAAAATAATTTAAACAAATAACCTTCAGAAGTTCCATAATATCATAAAACATAAGTCTCTAATAGTAATGCTTAAAAGGAAAGATAATTTTTTTATCGAGCTTCCGCGATACCGACCAGATTAAGACTGGTTACCGCTTGAAACCCAATCAATAAAAAGGTGAATTGTAAACTCAATGCGTAAAGGGAATGCAATTCAGCAATGGTTGCCTATAAAGGAATTCCAGTTTAGAGATTCGGTTCGACATAGAAGCATATTCAGTCCAGATTCAGAGTAGAGGTCTTATATATATGTATATATATATAATTCTAGTTCAGATATAATTCAGATCTAATTCAGATGCAATACTCCTATTTCCATCCGCTACACACCACTTTGGCCAACTCAACACACCACTATGGACACTTAAGGCCCATCCATCCTTGCACACCTTTAGAGTGTTCAATGACACTTTTACAGAAATGCAGCTCAGTTGCTAAATCAATATGCGACAAGTGCCAGAATCAGAGTAAAACTCATTGTGGCATAGCCACGATTTCAGTACAAACTCCCTCCCTCATCACAATCTACCACCATATGTTAATGCGGGATGCAGTTACTTGTATCATATGTTCAGTCATTCTAATTTATTATACAATCAACTAAGATAGGTCCAGAACAGAATAGATATCGTAGTGCACATAAAATATTGCTACTTACGAATTAGTCTCAGTGTATCAGACAGATCTTATATAACCAAATTCTATTGTTCTTACGTTGAGGAAACCAATATCAAGGTTATGTAACATTTTTTGCTTAAAAAGTCAATTTTTGGCCCAATTATCTATCACACGGCCGGGCCACATGCTCGTGTGCCCTGGCCGTGTGGTTTTCAAGCATAAACAGTGAGTTATACGGCCTGAACACACGCCCGTGTCCTTACCCGTGTGATTCACACGGCCTGGGTACAGACCTGTGTCCCTACTCGTGTGGCTACTATACCACAACAGTGAGTTACACTGCCTGGGCACACGTCCGTCTCAGTTGCTCGTGTGAATCCTACACCAACATAGCCACACACAATTTGGACACACACCCGTGTGCCCGTCTGTGTGGCATTAAATCAACAAGCAATAAGTTACACGACTGCTCACACGGCCTAGTCACACGCCTGTGTGGCTTACACGGCCTAGTCACATACTCGTGTGCCTTGCCATCTGGCAACGACAACCACCATTTCTGGTGACGAAACTTGCAAAAACTAAGCTTTTTGATACGCACCTAATTTCGTTTTGATGGAGGAACGTTACGGAGACTACTCGAAACCTAAATAATCAATCACCAATCAATTGTACCATCAATTTCAATAATTTAACAAAACAACCCACTGAAAAACTTGTCAAAAAGATTCGACATAACCCCAACTTAACTCGCACACTCACCTTGTACGAAATAGAAGAAACCAGACTAATACGGCAGATTAACGTCTCTTGTAATATCTCCGCCTAAAAAGGTAACCAAGTGAACGATTAAACCAAGCATTAAAACAACCAAGCGAAACTCGTTTCGACACCATATTGTTAACTCGGCAAAACGAGAGAAAAGTGACAACAAAACTTACTCAATAATTGTACAGTCATCCTAGCAGGCAACGAAGAATTTTCAATTAACGTAGAATTGAATCTTGAAGAAGGAAAAATAAAAGAAAGAAGAAAGATTTAAAAGAAAAGGAAAAACAAAACTTAGTGAGAAGAAGAAAACATAAAGAGAAAAAAAAATGCTTTAGACAATTTAAAAATTAACCACTTTCTTCCAAAAATTGCCAAAATTATTTCCTAACGCATATTACGGGCATCAAACTAGGGACCAGACAGAATACAAACAGATGCTTAACCAGTAAACCAACAAGCTCATTCTTGTCACTGATTTACCTAAAATTGAACTTAACTATAAAATGCATGGATGAAGGTTGTTTTAAAACAATCACAAAATTTTAGCAACGCAACTCGAACTCCAAACCTTAAACACAGAAGCAGAGCACAAAACCACAGGTACAGGAATTAATTACTGCAGATTCTCACAAATAAAATCTTAAATTTTTTAGGGCGTTACAAGGAAGAAAAGTGTGCCTAATTTTTAAATGAGCAATGTTTTAACAGTTTAATCATTTATGTTCGGTAAGTCTAACTTTCTTTATTCAAGCTTACTAGGCATTAGTTGCTTACGTAATTATTTTCTATGTTTTGTAGATCACCGGAATGCTCGAATGGTTGGAATCAATGTCGGAGCACAATCACACTATCCATCGATCCATTTTGGTATTTTTTAAATTTATGGAAATGGTTATAAATGGCATGTATAAGGTTGTATATTATTTTGGTAACTTGGGATGTTTTGAAATTGTGTCAATCTTTTAGTGTGTTTTAATATCCTATGATGATAATTGGTACATGATGATATAAATGTATTTTGGTTATCAATGAATGTCTTGTGATTAGGTAACTTTTTGGTATATTGAAGTGTGAATGAAATGGTTGAATGGTAGGTATGTGATGTATGTATGGAATATTAAACCATGGAATTGAGGTTGAATTGTTTAGATGTTTAATTGTGGCACCAATGAGGGTACATTGGATAAGCTTTTGAATTGTGTGATTTTGGCATGTTTGGGTCTTGATTATGTGTGTTTTGAGTAAGTAAATTGGTTAGTAAATGGTAGGTTTGTGTCTCAAGTAAGCATATTTCGTAAACTTAAGTTCTAAGGTACATTTTGGGTTCACACGGCCAGGACACGGGCTGTCACACGGCCATGTGAGACACACGGGCTGTCACATGGCTGTGTGAGACACACGATCTGGCGACACAACCATGTGTCAGATGAGAATATCTCAAGTTTCAAGTTAGAGAGTTACACTGTGACACGGTCGTCTGACCCTACTCAGTGAGTTACATAGGTGAGGACACGGGCTGGGACACGGCTGTGTGTCCCTTGTTCAAAAATTACACAGTCTAGGGCTGTGTCACACGGCCTGGCTACACGGCTGTGTATCCCTTGTTCAAAAATTACACGGTCTAGGGCTGTGTCACACGGCCTGGCTACACGGCCGTGTGACCCTTGTTTCCAATTTTGTAACTTTTTCCTAAACTTTTCGTTTTGTTTCAAATTAGTCTCGAATTGCCTCAAAACTATTTTTAAGGCCTCGAGGGCTCGATTTAGGGACAGAATGCATGTGACTGAATGGATTATGATATGTTTAATTTACTTAAATATTATGATGTTAAAGGCCTCCAATTGTACGGTAATGCTCCATAACCCAAATCCGGTGATGGAGACGGATTATGGGTGTTTCAACCGTTAGGGATATATCCCACCTACGTTCCATCACTTTCAACTCATGACTAAGCCTAATTGGGAATTGTCATTATGACCCAAACGCCCACCCAAGAAACAAAACAGAGTTAATTTCTCATACCTAAAATTCACGTAAGTAAACTTCAGTGATGAGATCATAATTTTCTTTCTCCGCTTCAAGGGCCCCCTAATATCCACTTGGACCTATATTGCCTACTCTTCCCCATCATCGATATTCAAACCTGCCATCTCCTCCTCCATAGCCATAGTATTCCCAAATAAAACTCTTACCAAAACTCGCACAGCCTAATACTTGTCTCCAAAATGAAAGAAAAACCAAAAAATCAAAACTAATAAAAACCAAATGGGAGAGAGACGTGCAACCTTGAGCAGACACACAGAGTGCTACATAGAGCAAACTTTAGAAGGCGGAATAAACAATGTTTTTAACTCTTAAATCCATATAATATGATTACTTTAAAAAGAGAAAATATTTTATTTAATGGAAGAGCTTATTTGATCAACCTTTCTAATATTAGTATGGATTAAAAATTCAACTGGAGAGTATGAAATAAAATTAGAAGTGTTAGTGGGAAAGGTCAAAGTCGGCCGAAGTCTTTGATTGCTTTGTCTCCGAGATTCTGAGTTCAGCAACTGAGGCTTATCCAATGTCATCCCTACCTCATAGCGAAACTAATTCAATGTCATCTTTGGGCCAATATTCATTACTCATCCAAAGATTAGGAAGACAAATCTAGAGATTATAAAAGTTTTTTAGAAATTTTATTATTACACGAATAAATCTTAAGATGAAATGTAATTCAATATTTAAACCATAAATATGTATATTTTTAGATCGATATTAAAGTATTTATCGTTGACAATAATAGTATTTTTGTGTTTAAAGTTTGATTTGTTATTGGTACGTTGGTTGACGTGTTTGGTGTCTTTATGCATTAGGTGTTCAAGTTTACGGACTCAAAAATGTTGTTTGATACATGTCATTTTAGGTTTTTATTAATATAATTTTATTGATTCAAAAATATTTGTGGTAGATTTATTTATTTTCATGAATATATGTAAAAAAAATTATGAAATATAAATAAGTGTAATTGAATTAAAATCTTTATTATATATAATTATATTAAATCAAAATTTATATACAATTTTAAGATTAGTTTTATTAAAGCTAGCAAAATAAGCCTGAGCTCGAAAGTTGTTTGTGCCAATCGGAGTCTATAATGATCCGAGCTCGAGAAAGCCTGAGCCCATAATAGACCCGAGCCCAAGACAGATCTGGCCCAAGCCCGAGATAAATCCAACTCAAAATCAAAAAAGTCAAATTTTATAATTGAATAACCATAATAGACATTAATAATTAATATAATTTTATGATATTATTTAAAATATAAATAAATGATCATTCTTTATTTTTTTTAAAAATATATTCATAAGTATTGCCTATTTATATTAAAATTTTATTAACAGGAAAAGTAATTAATAATAAATTTTTCTGTTAAATTATAAAGTGAAATAAATTTTTAAAAATATTAATTAAAAATAAAATATTTTTAATACTATAATTATATATGTATAATAAATATATATTTAATAATTAGTAAAATCTATAAAATTAAACTTTAATGATAATATAATAATATATTATATAACTATTATCGAAATCGATTACCTAATTTGACCTTAAACCGATATACTAAATTAGCATATTACTAATACATAAAATAATGTTATAATATATAACTATTACTATGAATATTTATTCATATATAAGTATTATAATATAGATTATAATAAAAGATATAATATTACATGATATTATAATGTTTAATTATCAATGCGTATATATAAACTATTAATATAGTATATTATATGATATAGCGTTATATAATATAGTAGGAGGATTAATTTCAAATGTATGAAAAATATAAGGACTTAGATCATATTTCAACCAATATAATAACAAACTATATAATAATTAATATATAATGTACTACTATTATATATAACTATAATTATATTATAAATTCTAATAAAAGATATAGTATTACATGATATTATAATGTTTAATCATTGATGCATATATATGAATTATTAATATATGATATAGCATTATATAATATAGTAGGAGAGCTAACTTTCAAATATAGAAAAAGTATAGAGACTTAGAGTATATTTCAACTAGTATAATAAACAATAATATATGAAAATAATTAATATATTCTGTATTACTGTACTAGTATGGTATGTGATATAATATTGTATAATGAAATAATATATTTTATAAGCATTAAGATAATAGTTGTTATTATATTATATATTATAATAAAAAAAGTATAGCATCAATTGTTGTGTAATTTAGTATAATAAAATACATGTTTATAATTATAACTAACAATACAAAAAAATATTATTAAAATTTTAATATCTTAATAAAATATATTTTTTAAAATTAGATTTTGAATTGAGTTTTAACTTTTACCAATTGCATTTCGATATTAGATTTAATTTCTTTTTCTTTTTTGGACTTGACAATTGGGTTATAATTAATTTATTTTGAGTTCAGGTAATAATTAGTATATTATTTGAGTTTAGGTTTAGTATAATATATTTAGGTTTTGGAATAAATATTTTAAAATATGAGCATTAGGTTTATAAATTTAATAAGAAAGATAAAATGTTACTCAATTGTCAGTATAACATAATAATGAACAATAAAAGATATTTTCGTTAATTCTTATAATATTACAAAATAATAAAATTTACATACAATAAGCACTTTAATTATTTTATATAAAATAAATTTATTGATTATATAATTTATTCTTTTTATAAAGAAATTTTAAATTGTGTTGTCATAAAAGTAAAGCGAATTATTATATTCAAAATTAAA
This sequence comes from Gossypium longicalyx, assembly GCA_025698465.1. Lineage (NCBI taxonomy): Eukaryota > Viridiplantae > Streptophyta > Magnoliopsida > Malvales > Malvaceae > Gossypium > Gossypium longicalyx. Next base: position 45,020,361 of record CM046999.1, read on the forward strand.
TTATTTATAATCTATAAAATTTAAAATCATCTGAATCCATTAAAGCTCGCTCAACTCGATTTAAACTCGAATCCAAAAAATTGAATTAAAAAAAATTTAAACTCGAAAAAATTCAAATCTAAAAAAATTTAAACTTCAATTAATATTTGAACTCAATGAAATTCTAAGTCGGAAATAAACTAATCCAAACTTGCGGGTTGGTCAACTCTCAGTTTCATTATTGAAGTCTATATCAAATTGCACGAGGCTTTGCCGAAAAAATTTATTATATATTATTGATAAGCGAAGAAGATGTGAAATCCAAGTATTTCATTTCAATCTCAATCAAATAACTAATTGTATCTTCATCACAATTATAGAAAACAAAATCACACGTTAAATGGTTGATTTTTTTTTTCACCTAAAAATTCAAACCTTCATATTGTGATGCAATCTTTTTATTATAATTCAAAAAGTTAGGCCTCGGCATTAAACATAGCTCCTTCCTAGCCACTCCTCCTTCATTAGTCTATCAATTTCTTTTGTCTAATAGTAAGATGAGACGAGAAAACAGTTTTAAAATTAACATAATAATAAATTTAGCACTCAATGTTTATGCATTATTTCAAATTAATTTTGATTCTGAAAAATTAATTCAAATTTTATATGTTATATTGTGACACCCCAAAACCTAGCCTAGAAGTATAGACCGAATTTCGGAGGTCACATTGATCACTGAAGTGATCAATGGAAAATTTTACAAAACAAGTTGTTACAACGAACCGAAAACATTTTGTCGTTTAGAATTCAGTCAGAAAAATTACAGTTAAGTTTAATATATGAACAAAATAAAATGTACTAGTGAAAAATCCCAAACAGGACTTGTACCACAGTTGTTATAAAACCTAACAGATCAAAACGGTAAATCAAAATGAAAACTGAAAAGATAACTGATAAATTAATTTCAACCGAGACTGTCCAAGACCTCTACATACTGAGCCCAGCTATAGAAAACGGAAGTGTACCTGCAAGGGTAAACACTAAAGGGGGTGAGCTACACAAGCTCAGTGTGAGTTTAAAACGATTAACAACAGATTTCAGAAGAGTATCCCAGATGGCAGTTCAATGGCAAAACACACTTATAGATATATATGTAGAAACAAATACCAAAAACGAAACCAATGGCCCAACACACGTAACAGTGAAAGCACACCAAGTACACACAGAATACTCAACACAAGTGTTGTACAGTCGAACCAAAATACAGTCAAATAATCTTACACCCAAACAGATACATATGAATACAATTAAGTACTAAAACCCACCCATCCAGCCAACATACCTTTCCATCCCCCGATCACACCCCAAAAGAGTGGTTAAAGCTCATCTAACCAATCACACCAAATAGAACCTCGAAAGGCGCATCTAACCCTACACACCATGAATGTGGACTAAGCCACTCAGATAATAATACGTAGTAGGGCTAGCGTATATGCGGTACAGTGCAATGCGGTGGCCCGCTGTACAGACATGTTGCAGTAGAACCGCTAGATCATATCAGAATTAGTCTCCCTTCTCTTCGCAACCAACCCAAACATTCACTGTATGCAAGTGTATGTATGCATAGAATTTCACAAAAATAATGAACACAATGAAAGACAATCAGACAGAAGCATATATGCACACACACCTAACAGACTAGATTCAAATCAAACATCTCACACAGTTGTCACAAGTAACATATAAGCTGAAGCCCAGATCGGAATCTTAACCACCCTTTCTAAAGATTAGCCAAGGGATGAAACACATAGACACATTCTTAGATCGAAAACATGTATTGAACCAAAATAAGTGCCTTAGGACCACACGGCCGTGTGCTCCAGCCGTGTGGAAAAACCTAGGCCATGTGGGGGTCAAAATGCCCATGTGGAGGGAGGTACATGGCCGTGTGGTAGAGGCACACGCCTGTGTGAGCTAGAGACACTGCCTTATGACCAAGCCATGTAACTCACTGTCCATTTGTGCTAAAATAGAGTACAGGGCAGACATAGTCGTGTAAGGGTCTCACATACCCTTGTGGGATCCCTATATCCCCAAATTAGCCACACGATCGTGTGGCACCAAATCAATAAATTTCTAATTCCCAAACACATACGCCTGTGTGTCTAGGAGACACAACCATGTAGAAATCAACAAAAATCCCCAAATCGGCCACACAGCCGTGTGGCACCAAAACTTGCCAGAAAACCCTAATTTCTAAATGCACACGGCCGTGTAAACTGGCACACGCCTATATGGCCACCCGTGTGGTCACGAAACCACCCTAAAAAAGCCTTGAAAGACATGCTTCCACCCTTGAAGCACTTCCCCGTCCTCGATAACTCGAGATTGTACCAAAACTAATAGGTTCTAAGCATAAAACAGTGGTACAACGTCGAAAATAACAGATTTGTGAACACACGCACAAACTGTTGACTATTCACAGAGTCGAATCTAAACTCGTAAATAAGTTAAAAAAAGGTACAAAACCCACACCTGATTTGCAATTAACAATGCTCAGGCATTGACTCGACGACAATGAGTGAAATTCTTCAAAATCCGCTAGCAATGTAACACCCCAAATTATTTATTTCTACTTCTATAAAATCTAACACAAATGTGTATCTGCTTCAGTGGTTTAATGTTCTGGGTGTGTGTGATAGGTCTTGAGTTCAACTCCCATGTTAGTAAATTTTGGTCATTTTTAGAATCAAGCCTTATCTCTGTTCGATGGGCTTATATTAAATTATCAGTAAATTCATATTAGAATGAGCCTACTAGTTCGAGTGGTAAGAGAGGCGGTGTGTTGGAGGTCCTTGTTCGAAACCCGACGTGAGCATGGGTATTATTTTTGCTCAGTTGACTGTTAGTGTTTTGGTTGTATTGAAAGTCTGAGGTAGTAGGTTAGTGGGAGAAAATCAAGGGATTTGTGTCATATTTGGATATTATCTTTTTCATCTTTTTATTTTTCTCACTTCCAAGAAAATCCCGAAAAAGTTCTAACGTTGAACTCTTTTTCCATCTTCTGACGTTTCCTTTTTCTTTTCAGTAAACCTCTTTCATTCTTTTGAACCGGTTTGTAAATCTCCGTTCTTCTATCATTGTTACAGTTTCTGGTTCGTTCTTCAGTAAGTAAGTAAAATTTTCACCCCCTTAAACTTATGGTTCGATTTTAGCAATGTTAGGTAGTGGTGTTAATTGGTGAATTTTGGTGATCAGGAAAAGGTTGTGAGGTAGAAAACCCTACTTCAGCGGCTTAATTCGAGGTGAGGATCATTTTTGTTAGTGGTAAGTCGGTTCTATGTGTTTGGGTATTATTTTAGACTTATGGTGTGGTTGCTAATAGGATTGTAATACTCTGTTTTTAGGTTTCAAAAGGCTCGTGAGTATTTTTGCATCGAAAATGTATCAGGTGTGTACCCAAAACCCAGAAAAAAAACTTCAACAAAAGTAAAAAAAACCCACTATTGATGCCATACGGGCAGGTGGTCACCTGTATGGTTGGCCGTGTGTCGTGTGGTCTACAAAGTGTGGTCATATGGGCCCACACGGGCACGTCACACTGGCGTGTGAATTTTGGGTCAGGCTGTGTGGGCCACACGAGCAAAAGTCAATCTGGGCATGTGGGCCACACAGACGTGTAGGCCTATAAATATGAAATTTTCCCTAGGGTCACACGGGTCACTCCGATCAACTGTGGGCCTATGGTAAGGCCGATAAGGGATATCTAAACCCTAATTTGTATGCCAAAACATCCTGATAGACTGATTTGAGTAGTGTATTAAATGTATGCTTGTCTATACTGTTATATGTATATAAGCATGCTGATCATGTTTAACTTGTTATATTGTATCTAATAATTCTATATTTTTTACTAGGGTGGGATGTGTATATGTATGGAAGAAGTGTTTTGTTCGGCGTATATCTCTTATATTCTGGCAGCTTGGCTACATGTTATCTGATATGTATCTTAATGGCACTATGCGGTGTGTAGGGATGGGTGGGTGTTTTTAACCCCACATGGTGTGATAGGATTGACGGAGTTGGTGTGTAGTGGATGGGGGTAAGATTTTGGCATATTTGTTATTTGAATCTGAATATGATATCTGAATCTGAATCTAAAACTGAGATTATATCTATGTCTGATTGTGTATATGATGCTTTTTAACTGCATGCTTAATTTAGTTGGGTTACACACTGAGTTTATGTAAACTCACTTCTGTCTGTCTGTTTTGTTAGGTAATCCATAGACTTAGGCTGATCGGTGCGGCAGAGACTCAACGGTGACCACTCGATCGTAAAACTATTAAAACTTAATTATTTATGGTTTATTTATGATTTTTGGATTAATTTTGAGAGTTTGTAATTCTGGGTAATTCTGGGACTATCTAGACTTTATGGTTTTATAACTATTGGTTTTGGATTTATACGTTGTTAATGCATGCTTAAGCAAAATTTTTTTATCTAAAAATGACAATTTGTATACAAACAAAGGTTTTTCTAAAACACGACTGCATTTTTAAAGTACAACTATTTTAAGGCTTTCGCTGTAATAAATTTTGGCAAATGGACTAATTAGATGATTTTTCAAGTAAAAACATAATTTGTCTGATGAGATAACTCTATTTTTAAAACCCCTACCTTGTGGCACTTCCAGATTCGGCCATAACGTTTAGGCCAGGTTTAGGGTGTTACATTTAGTGGTATCAGAGTTACGTTTCAAAACTCGAGCTGTGAATTTTGGGTTTGAAATATATATTTCAAAAAGAATTAGTTTTCAAATAACCTTTTTTGGATAAATTGAGAAAGTATGTAGTACACCAAGTCTTTGGCGCTGATCCTGTAAGTATTTCTAAATTTCTGATAGAAAACTTCGAAAACATTGAAGATAGTACGTTCTGAAACTATACTGAGTAGTTAAAGACTAAAACCTTTGAAAACAATTCAAACTTCCGATAATTTATGCATTAAACATCTACTAATAAATAATGAAACTGATGCATAAAATTTTTAATGTAGATAAAACTCAAAATATACAATGAGCGCTCGTGGAACTCGCAGACGTAACATTCGAGGCCATGGTAGAGGCCGTAAGAAGGCTCAAGCTGAGTCTCTCTCTGGGCAGTATGCCGAACTTGGATACGAGTGAGACACTAGTTTCACCTGTTACTGAGACTGGGTCTCAGAGTTGCTCAGCTAGGGATGACGCACTGTCTCAAGCCATGTTGAGGATCTTGGAGAGGGTTGTTGGACCCTATTCTAGAGCTGAGGGCCAAAGGTTGGTAACTGAACGACTCTGGTCTAATGGTGCTGAGTTGTTTAAGGGTGTAACTGGAGTCACCCCTAATGTGGCCGAGTATTGGTTAGAGGCCACCGGGAGGATCATGAATGATCTGGATTGTACTCCTGAGCGAAAACTAAAGGGTGCAGTCTCTTTGCTTGGCGATGAGGCTTATTATTGATGGTTGACAGTTGAGGAGGGTACTCAGCCTGATCGTCTGAGTTGGGATTTCTTTAAGACTACCTTTTAAAGTAAATATGTAAGACCGAGCTATGTGGATACTCGTAGGTGTGAGTTCATAAATCTTACGCAAGGGGATAGATCTGTGGCAGAGTATGAGGCCAAGTTTTTTAGGCTGAGCCGCTACGATTGAGGCATGGTGGCGACTGAGTATGAGATGTGCGTCCGATTTGATGCTGACTTAAGGGATAATCTTAGGGTACTGATGCTCCACAGAGGGAGCGAGAGTTTGTGATTTTGGTTGAGAAGGAGAATATCGCTGAGGATGTTTAGTGTGTAGAATGCCAAAATAGGGATCATGAGAAGCGTAAGAATAAGAGGGAATCGAAGCCCTCTAGTTCTATTCAGAGGCTTAAGAAAAAGGTCAGATCTAATGGGCCAGTTAGAGTAGGGGATCATGTTGCTACTACTGGGATTCAACTGTGCGGTGATTGTGGTTGGTGTCATTCGGATGAGTGTTGGAAGAGGATAGGGGCTTGTTTGAGGTGTGGGTCATTAGAGCACCGCATTCGAGAGTGTCCACAGAGGGCTGATCAGGTGCAAGCTACGGGACTTGGTTCTGTGCAACCTCAGAGGGTAGTTCAGTAGCCACTTAGGGGCCATGGTCAGGCTAGGGGTGGTAATGGTATGGGTCGTGGGCAGAGGGCACCGGGCAGAGGTACTGGTCAGACTGAGGTGACATAGCCTGCACTAGTTTATGTTGCATGACGCTGAGAGGATAGAGATACTTGTGATGTCATCACTGGTACGTTCTTTATATTTGATGTACCTTATACTACTTTGATAGACATAAGTTCCACTCACTTCTATGTAGCTAGCACTGTATCTGAAAATCTAAGGATTTCTGTGGAGAGCACTTCTAGTGAAAATAATTTACTAAGTCCGTTGGGGCAGTCTGTTCGAGTTAGTAAACTCTATAGGGATGTTCTGTTAGTGGTGCAAAGGGCTATCTTCTTGGAAAATCTGATAGAGCTTTTGTTTGGGTAGTTCAGTTTAATTTTGGGTGTGGACTGGTTCGTTGAGCACCTAGTCAGTTTGGACTGCACATCTAAGAAGGTCGTTCTAAGGACCAAGGATGATATGGAGGTGGTTGTGATTGGTGAGCGTCGAGATTATTTGTCAAATGTGATCTCCACTATTGTAGTTGAAAATTTGGTTCAAAGAGGGTGTGAGGCGTACTTGGCTTACATCAGTGTTTCTGATTCAGAGGAATTTTCTGTCGAAAATATCAAAATAGTGAGGGATTTTCTGGATGTCTTTTCTGAGGAGTTATTGGGTTTACCTCCGAATTGAGAGATTGAGTTTGGAATTGAGCTCCTTCCGGGTACAGCTTTAGTGTCTATCGCTCTATACTGTATTGCACTGAAGGAGCTTACTGAGCTTAAAGCTCAACTTCAAGAACTTTTGGATTGTGGTTTCATCCGTCCCAGTGTGTCTCCGTGGGGGGTATCAGTTCTGTTTGTTAAGAAGAAGGATGGGACCCTGAGAATATGCATCGATTATTGGCAGTTGAATAAGTTGACTATAAATAATAAGTATCCACTTTCGAGGATTGATGACTTGTTTGATCAGTTTCGAGGGGATTCAGTGTTTTCAAAAATTGATCTTTGTTCCAACTATCATCAGTTGAGGGTTAAGGAGGTGGATGTTCATAAGACTGTATTTAGGACTCGTTATGGACATTACGAGTTCCTTGTGATGCCTTTTGGTCTGACGAATGCTCTAGCGGAATTCATGAACTTGATGAATTGGGTGTTTCAGCCTTATCTAGATCAGTTCGTCATGGTCTTTATCAATGATATTCTGGTATACTCTAAGACCGAGGATGAGCATGGTGAGCACTTTAGGGTAGTACTTCAGATTCTACGTGAGAAACAACTTTACGCTAAGTTGAGCAAGTATGAGTTTTGGTTGCGTAAAGTAACTTTTCTAGGGCATGTGGTTTCTGTTGAGGGGATCCGTGTTGATCCGAGGAAGATAGAGGCTGTGCTGGATTGGAAGCAGCCTAAGAATGTACCTGAGATCCATAGCTTTCTGGGTTTGGCGGGATATTACCAGTGGTTTGTCGAAGGGTTCTTTCTAATTGCAGCTCCTTTGACTAAGCTTCTACATAAGGGTGTTCCGTTTGTCTGGACTGATGCGCAACAATTGAGCTTCGAGAAGCTCAAGTCTGTCCTGACTCATGCCCCTATTCTAATACAGCCTGAATTCAATAAAGATTTTATGGTCTATAATGTTGCATTGTATGTCGGTTTGGGATGTGTACAGATGTAAGATGGAAAGGTTTTGGCTTATGCGTCCCATCAACTTAAGACACACGAAGGAAACTATCTGACACATGATCTCGAGTTGGCTGCAATAGTCTTTGCATTGAAGATCTGGAGGCACTATCTATATGGTGAGAGGTGTATTATCTACACCGATCATAGGAGCCTCAAGTATCTCCTTACACAGAAGGAGTTGAATCTTAGACAGCATCGATGGATTGAGCTACTTAAAGATTATGATTGCATGATTGAATATCATTTCGGTAAGGCTAATATGGTGGTCGATGCTCTCAGTCGTAGAGCGATGACATATCTGATAGTGATGTTTGCACGTCTTAGTTTGTTCGATGATGGGAGTTTGTTAGCCAAGTTACAAGTTAAGCCGACTTTATTTGATCAGATTCGGGATAAGCTGTTGGGGGATGAGTATCTGGGTTTGTGGTTTTTCCAGATTGAGAGTGGTAGTACTTCAGATTTTGGACTAAATAATGATAGTGTTCTGTGTTTTCAAGGTCAAATCTATGTGCCAAATGATACTGATTTGAGGCAGTCAATTCTGAGGGAGGCGCCTAGTAGCCCTTTTGCTATGTATCCCTATGGTAATAAGATGTATCGCGATCTTCAGGAGTTATACTGGTGGCCGAGTTTAAAGCGTGAGGTTACAGATTTTGTGGCTCGATGTCTGACGTACCAGCATGTTAAGGTTGAGCACCAGTTGCCTTCGAGTTTGTTACAGCCGGTTAAGATTCCCCTATAGAAATGGGAACCTGTGACGATGGACTTCATTAGTGGGTTACCCTTAACACCCACTAAGAAGGATTCTGTTTGGGTCATCGTGGATCGATTGACCAAGTCTACTCACTTTATTCCAGTTTAGACGGACTATTCTCTACAAAAGTTAGTGAAGCTCTACATTTCTGAGATTGTTAGATTGCATGGGGTTTTGGTGTCGATTATTTCTAATAAAGATCATCGCTTCACTTCACGATTCTGGAAGAAATTACATAAGGCTCTGGGTTCGAGATTGGACTTCAGTATTGTGTTCCATCCTCAAACTGATGGTTAATCCGAGAGGATGATTCAGATACTAGATGACATGCTTTGGAGTTGCATGATTTATTTTTGAGGTACTTGAGAGGATTATCTGCTGCTAGCTAAGTTTGCCTACAATAACAACTTTCAGTCTAGCATTCAAATGGCACCTTACGAGGCATTACATGGTTATAAGTGTCGTATCTGCTGTGTTGGACTGAGTTGGGTAAACGTCAGGTTTTAGGTCCTGAGTTGGTTTTTGAGACTGAAGATAAGGTTAGACTGATTCGAGATAGTCTGAAGGAAGTTTCTGATAGATAGAAATCTTATGCAAACCTAAAGAGGCATGATATTGAGTACTCTGTGGGGGACTTTATTTTTCTTAAGGTTTCTCCGTGGAAGAAGGTTCTGAGATTTAGTCGTAAGGGCAAGTGAATCCCTAGGTTTATAGGGTCGTATCAGATTCTGAAGCATGTGGGACTGGTCGCTTATTAGTTAGAGCTACCTGTAAAGTTAGAATGTATCCATGATGTCTTCCATGTTTCGATGTTGAGGCGGTATCGGTCTGATCTATCTTACGTAGTCTCTGTTGAGGAGATCAAAGTTAGACTGAACTTGACTTTTTAGGAGGAACCAATTCAGATTTTGGATCGAGACATTAAGGTTTTGAGGAGGAAGTCCATCCCTTTAGTGAAGGTTCTATGGCGGAATCATGGTATCGAGGAGGCCACCTAGGAACCTGATGACTTGATGCGTCAGTAGTATCCTCATCTATTCTGATCAGGTAAATTTCGAGGTCAAAATTTCTTTTAGGGGGTAGAGTTGTAACGCCCCAAATTATTTATTTCTACTTCTGTACAAGCTGACACAAATATGTATCTGCTTCAGTGGTTAAATGTTCTAGGTGTGTGTGTGAGATTTTGGGTTTAAATCCTATGTTTGCAAATTTTGGTTATTTTTGGAGTCAAGCCTTATCTCTGTTCAATGGGCTTATATTAAATTGCCAGTAACTTCATATCAAAATGATCCTACTAGTTTGAATGGTAAGGGATGCGGTGTGTACGAGGTCCTGTGTTTAAAACCCGATGTGAGCATGGGTATTATTTTTGCTCAGTTGATTGTTAGTATTTTGGTTGTATTGGAAGGCTGAGGTAGTGGGTTAGTGGGAGAAAATCAAGGGATTTGTGTCATATCTAGATATTATCTTTTTCATCTTTTTGTTTTTTCTCACTTCTAAGAAAATCCCCAAAAAGTTCTGACGTTAAATTCTCTTTCCATCTTCTGACGTTTCATTATTCTTTTCGGTAAACCTCTTTCGTTCTTTTTAATCGGTTTGTGAATCCCATGTTCTTTCGTCATTGTTACGGTTCCTGGTTTATTGTTTGATGGGTAAGTAAACTTTTCACCCCCTTAAACTTATGGTTCAGTTTTAGCGATGTTAGGTAGTGGTGTTAATTGGTGGATTTTGGTGCGAGACACGGCCGTGTGGTGGCTCGAGTGTGGCTGTGTGGGCCACAAGGGCATATGGGCCCACACGGGCACGTCAAACCGGCGTGTGGATTTTAGGCCAAGCCTTGTGGGACACATGAGCAAAGGCTAATTTGGGCGAGTGGGCCACACGGGCATGTGGGCCCATAAATCTGAATTTTTCCCTAGGGTCGCACGGGTCGCTCCGATCAACTATGGGCCTACAGTATCTGAGTAGTGTATTAAATGTATGCCTATCTGTACTGTTATCTCTATATAAGCATGCTGATCATGTTTAACCTGTTATATTGTATCTGATAATTCTGTATCTTTGACTAGGGTGGGATGTGTATATGTATGGAGGAAGTGTTCTATTCGGCGTATATCGCCTATATTCTGGCAGCTTGGCTGCATGTTATTTGATATGTGTCTTAATGGCAAGATGTGATGTGTAGGGATGGGTGGGTGGGTGTTTTAACCCCACATGGTGTGATGGGATAGACGGAGTTGATGTGTAGAGGATGGGGGTAGGATTTTGGCATATTTGTTATCTAAATCTGAATCTGATATCTGAATCTGATATCTGAATCTGAATCTGAAACTGCATCTGTTTCGAATTGTGTATATGATGTTGTTTGACTGCATGTTAATTCTATTGGGTTACACACCGAGTTTACGTAAACTCACTTCTGTCTGTCGGTTTTGTCAAGTAATCCACAAACTTAGGCGGATTGGTGCGGCAGAGACTCAACGGTGATCACTCGACCGTAAAACTATTAAAACTTAATTATTTATGGTATATTTATGATTTTTGGATTAATTTTGAGAGTTTGTAATTCTGAGACTCTCTGCACTTTATGGTTTTATAATTGTTGGTTTTGGATTTATACGTTGTCCATGCATGCTTAAGCAAAATGTTTTTCTCTAAAAATGACAATTTGTACGCAAACAAAGGTTTTTCTAAAACACGACTGCATTTTCAAAGTACAACTGTTTTAAGGCTTCTACTATAATAAGTTTTGGAAAATGGACTAATTAGATGGTGTTTTTAAGTAAAAACATAATTGTTCTGACGAGATAACTCCATTTTTAAAACCCCTATCTTGTGACACTTCCAGATTCGGCCATAACGTCTAGGCCGAGTTTTGGGTATTACAAGCAAAAACCGTTTACAGAGGAAAAAGAACAGAAACTCCAGAAAGAAGAAGAAAGGAATGTCCAAAAAGAAGAAAATAAAAATAAAAAATAAAAGGGAAAATAAATAGAAATAAAATAAATATAAATATAATATAAATGGTTATAACTTTTAACTTAAAACAAACTACTATTTAACAAAACAAAACAAAATAAAGAAATTTCCCCGAAATGTACACACAAGGACTCGAACCCAGAACCTTAAGATATACTAACACTTACTAAACTTTTAGACCAATAGGCTCATTCTAACACTTAAACGCGCAACTAAACACAATAGCACACCTTTCTCTCTAACCCAAACCACAAAACTCAAAACTTCTAATCCCAAAATTCGGGGTGTTACCTATATAAATTTGATCCTCATTCTAAACAAATTCAAAAAAAATATTTTTTTCAAAAATTTAATGAAATTTAATAAATTATAATAAATTTCAAAATACATAAAAAATAAAAACTTACAAAACACATAAAATTAAAAAAAATGAGCTTTATTAAAATAACAAAAAATAAATTAATTACAAAAATGATATAATATGTAGATTAATTACAAAAATAGATTATTTTCTGCAACATTTTTGGGTGCCACTAATGTATCAGCCAGCACCACCTTAAAATCTTCCCACCTTTAGTCATGAAAAAAAATTATATATATATATATATATATATATATATATATATTAAGTGGTGTCGCCAAAGTATCAAAAAACACCCAAAAAATAACCTACTCTCTCTAAATACATAACAAATCCAGTGGATGCAGATTTGTTCAAAAGTGTGGGCCTACAACTTTTTATTATTATTCTCTTCCTTTATTTTTTTCTTTTCACGTTTTCCTTTATTTTATTTTATTTTATTTCTTTTATTTTCCTTCTTCTTCTCAACTGAAAACCCTAGTGACCATACTTAATAGCCACCAATGTCGTCGTTCACAATAGACTTTTATGTCGACTTTGACACCAAATAAGAGGTTTCCTTCCTCGTTCTCATTCACTTTTATGGTTCGAATCTCCCAAAAAGCCAACTTTGAATTCTCTAAAACAATGACCAAAGCTTCGAACTACTCTTTTTTTTATCTTCTTTTCGCATCGTCGGATCGTCACCAACCGGAGATATGTCATTCCCTACGGTTAAACACGCCACCTCACTATTCAAATCACCAAACAAAGTTCTTGTAAGGCCCAATTTTGGCCCGGGCCCAAGCAAAACCAAGCAAACAAATAATAAACCAACCCAATTAAACCTAATACAACCCCATTACACCCAAAACCAAACTAAACCAAACAACTAAACCAAACTCAACAAAACAAGGCCCAAATAATAAAAACCCTAGCCCAATACAACCCAAACCTAAAACAAAAACAAAAAATTGCAAACCCTAGGTGCGTAACACCTAGGGTGTCTGACCGTCTGCCACTGCCACGCCAGTCTGCTCTACCGCCTTGCCACTGCCCATATGCCTACAAAGAAGATGGAAAAGATAGTTTATAAAAATAATTTGTAAATGGCTTTTGAAAAGCCAAGAACCGAATTTGAAAGGGTCGATTTTTTTACAATCAACAAAAAAAAGAGAAGTTCAAAAAAATCCAATAACAGAAAAAAAGGAAAAAGAACAGATTTCCAAAGGTAGTTTCATTCCTTTTTTCTTTTTTTTTTCTTCTTTTCTTTTTTTCTTTTCGAAATATTTTACATATATATTATAATAATAAAACAAAGAAAGACTTACCCTTTTTTATCACCGAAAAGGAGAAATTTTTTATTTTTCCCGCCGCCGTAGACGGGGGCGTCGTAGCCAGCGACCGACTGCCAGACCTTTGACCGAAGCTAGGAGGAGAAAGGAGAGATAGAGAGATTTTTTTTTTTTTTTTTTTTTTTTTTTTTTTTTTTTTTTTTTGAAGAAGAAGGCTGAAAAAGAAAATTTTGGAAAAATTTAGCTTTTTATAATAGTGTGAAACAACGTCGTTTCACTTAGGCCATTTAAGTGCCAAAACGGCACCGTTTAAGGCCTCAACTAGCGCTTTCACCCGACCCAGGTAAAGTATCCGCGTGTTTTTAATAAAGGAGAAATTTGCACGTCCGATCTTTCTACTTTTACAACGCATTTCAATTTAGTCCTATTTTGTTTTTCTATTTTTTAATTTTGCCCCAAACTTTACTTTTGTTCCAATTTGGTCCTTGGACCATTTTAAGGGTCAAGCATATGAAACAGTGCCGTTTTGGGCCGATCGATGGTTTGACCCGACCCATTCCAAGATCCGCATTATTTAGCACAGGGATTATTCGCGTATTTGGCCCTTCCGTATTTTTTGGTTTGTAAATCAGGTTTTCTTTTGTTTTTTAATTTTACCCTGTAATTTTATTTTCGTTCCATTTTAGTCCCCAAGCGAACGACATCATCTTGGGATAGGGAATAATTTCCCCAATGATCCCTCTTCCTTTAAGCGCACTCTATTTCAGTCCTGTTTCGATTTCATCATTAAATTTATTACAATTTGTGCCTCCAATTTTGTTCTGATTTCAATACAGTCCTTTGTTTAATTCATTTTATTATTTATTCATTAATTAGTTTATTTTTCTTCATTTCTTAATTACCTAAGTTAATATTATTTTTATTTTATATCCATCTTTTATCATTTCTTTTTAATACCTAAATTTATATTTGTTTTACTAATCTATTTATTTTTTTTTATTCTTTTACTTTTAGAATACTTAACTTTAGTATATGTATATGTGTTTTATTTATCTACTTATTTATTATTAATACTGTTATTATTATTATCATTTTTTAAATTATTTTATTTAATATTCTTTATTCTTATATTTATTTGCTTATTTTCAACCTTTTTATTTCTTTTTTATTTTGTTTATTTACCTATTTTTTAACTAGTCTGTTTTTTTTCCATTTCTTTTATTATTCATCTTATTTTTATTTTTATCTTTTGCTCATATTATTGTTGTTATTTATATTATCACATTTATTATTATTCAGTTATACATATTAATACCATTTTTTTATCAAGCATACTATGTCATTATCACTACAAAATTCGTGTTACATTAATCTTTACCCGATACATAAAATTTTGTTTTTTGAATAAGTAATCTTTCGTTATTTTGGAATTCGAAAAGTCATTCCCTAACTTACGCGGTTTTGATTTTCTCGATGAATCTGAAAAAATGAATGTTTTAAAGCACGAATTTTAAATAGTCTCGGGAATTACGAAAAGATTGTGTTCTAGCTTACGGAACATGATTTCTTTCTAAAATCGAGATAATCAAACATCTTCCAAAATAAATAATTTTCAATGTTTATCCTCGTTTCGGAGATTTAAGATATTGTGTCCTAACTTACGAGACATAATTATTTTCCTCGATTAACGTGGAATATGTCATTTTCTCGAAAAAATTTCAATCAAATAATATTTTAACAAAGAATCGTATTTTTAAAATCTTTTCAAATTCTCAATTCTCGACACTAAGACATTAATTAATCAACTAGGTACCATTTTTGGGCGTTACGAGGGTGCTAATCCTTCCTCGTACGTAATAGACTCCCAAAACTATTTTTCTGAATTTCGTAGACCAAAATCATTGCTTTAATAAATAGAACTTCTTATTAAAATGATCAAATTACGAGGTGATTTGATCACACCTCATAAAAAATGATTGGTGGCGACTCCCATTTTTCATTTTCATTTTCAAAATAAAAAGTCGACCCCTTTTTTCAAAAAAAATGGTTTCGACAGCTTAGCGACTCCACTCGGGACCCAAAATAAGAGAGTCAAGCCATGAGTTGATTACCTTTTGTCTTTCTGTCGAAAATTGAAAATTTGGTTTAAATTTATGATCATTTCGTTGCATTGCATTTGTCGTTGTTGCGATCTTCATCATTTTGGTTTATATTTGCTTTACTGGGTTGAGTTTTTGATATATTACTGCACATTACATCGCATAATCGATCGATTTTACCCTTTTAAGTGGGAGTGAGAAACTATTCCTTCATGAGGTCTTCACCTCCGTATAAGATAATGGATCGCTTTCGGGATACATCCGTACCTATGTCTTCATGAGATTTTCATCTCCGTATAGCCATAGGGAAATGTATTCCCCTGAACTGAAATCAGTCTATATGAGCCTACAATGGGTGAAGATCGACGAATCTGCTGTTTTAGGTACCCTTACTTTAGAACCGAACTGCATATAGTAAGCCCTAAGAGCCTACCCTAGATAGAACCGCACCAAACCCTAGTGGTTACCCGAGTAGGTGCTTTACTTATTATTCACTTTAAACTTTGTATGAAGTACTGATGTGTTTTGTTTTACTTTTATTGTAATCGCATGGCATTTTCATCACAAAAAAGGTGTTGATTCACATGCGGTTGCTAAATAGATAACTTGTCATGGAAAAGGTGTTTCTTAATAAACTGAAGGATAATACGGCCATCCGAATATGGGCCGAAACAACGCAACAAGAGAAGGGTGATAGTCTTACAGAGGGGTACGTGTTAGAATTGTAGGATTTTACTCGTATCAGCATAACCCAAAATAATCTTCAAGAGATGAAAGAATATGGGATCAATGGGATGATGAGATCAAGCAACTATTCTACTGTAATTATGGTGATTTGCCCTACCTACTCGATATTAAAGTGGGGAAGCACTTATTCCGAGCTCTCGCCCAATTTTGGATAGTTGTTTTACTTTTGGAAAGGTGGATTTAGTACTTATTGTGGAAGAGTACACGGCCTTGCTTCGTTGCCTAAAGATTTAAATTGACAAGGCTTATACCAGAGCTGCCAACGTCCCAACATTCTTAAAAAAGCTGATGAATATCACGGGAATGAGTGAACAGTAAGTTGCAGCCTGAATCAAGCAAAAAGGTGATAGTAAGTGCATTCCTTGGAGAAATTTGAAAGATTTGATCCTAGCACATCCTGATGTGAAGAAAAGGGTTGACGTCTTCGCGTTAAACATTTATGGATTGGTTATCTCCTTAAGGATTTAGGGCATATAGACGAGGCGATCTCTGATTTATTTGACCTACTTGATAAAAGGGTCATACTCATTCCCGTAATTTTGGTTGAAACTTTCAGATCCTTGAATGCATGCCGAAGAGCGGGTAAAAGGAGATTTATCGGATGCGCACAACTCTTACTAGCGTGGTTTCACAGCCATTTTTGAAAAGTGGAAAAGGCCTCATATCGAATCTTTTCCGAAGACTATTCTTCGCTAAAAGAGTTAGTGGCTACTTCAAGACAAGATAATATTACGGAAGAGAAATGGATGATAATTCTTCAAAATCTGCAAGACGAAGACGTCGAATGGAGAATTGGATGGTAACTGACGAGATTCTATATCAGTGTGGTGATTTTGATTGGGTTCCCCTGCTTGGAATATGGGGGCTGTCGGGTATGCCTCTCTGCTCGCATTAAGGCAGTACATGTCAAGACAGTTTACGCCAATAACACAAGGGTTAGCTCAGTGCGAGTTTATATACAAAGGAGATAATTACAAAAAGAAAGTTCGTGAAATATCGAATGCCTGGAACCGAACTCGCAGAATGAAAAGGTTTGCAGCCAACCTGATGACTACCCCTGAGTATGATCGGTGGTGGGGTCAGAGAATCAACGACAACATCCCTACGTCAGACCAAGAAAACACCCGATCGATGGAAGAACACTTGCAGGTGATCCCATCTGAGCTAGAGAAGATCATCAAACAGGATTTTGAGAGAAAGAGTTTGAAACTAGAAAAAAGGAAAGAGAAATTGGAGGAGAAAAAAATGCAGTTGGGACTAGATGTCGATGTCTAGAAACTATAAGCTGAGAAAGGGAAAGAATAAGGCTGAAGAGGATTTGGACAGTTTGAAAATAGACTGCAAGAAACTACAGAGGTCAATAAGAATCGTTGGCCTGAGAAAAAAGTCAGAACAATGGTGGCAAGAAAGTAAAGAGGAAAAGAGTAGAGCCAATCAATGGGAAAGGAAATTTCGATATGCTCAAGCACGAGAAGACATTCTACAAGAGAATTTGGTAGAAAGTCAAAATGAGAAGGTGAGGTTAAAAACTCGGATGTCAGGGTTAGAAAGATTCCTACATCAGTATCATAGTCGTAACTCTGTAATCGAGTTGAAGGCTAGTCGGAGTAAAATTGAAGAGCTAAAAGAAAAGATAGAAAAACTCAAAATCGCGCTACAAAACTGTGAACTTCGAGTTGAACTCCTGGAAGCAAATAATGAGCAATGGCAAGAGTAGCTTCATTAATCCTAGGACCAGGTCAGGGATATGGATTACGTCATGGGTGCAGCTTTGGCCCAAGTACGAGAGGTGGCAGATCATTTACAAACCTTAGCAGTCCAGGCTGATGTACTGAGTTTGAAATACGAGTCAGAGTCAGAGTCAGATCGAGGCCGAGAGTTAGCTTGGCTTCATAGGAAGGTCAAGTCCTTAAGTATTAGGGCGAGGCCTTATATGTAATCCGTTTTATGTAAAGAAATTTGTTTTCTAGAAAAGTTACTCTAATGAAATTGAATCAGAATCAATGTCTTTTTTGCATGCATTCATGCATTAGCATTACACTGTATCATGTGCATTAAATCTCACAAAGAGATCCTAAATCATGGCAGTTACCCTGGAATATCATTACGGTACACGAGGAAAAACTAAAGCAATAGACCAAAGGTTGAAAAGATTAGAGCAAATGCAAAAATAAATGTAAGATCAGTAGGAAATACAGATGCAAGAACAATTGACCAAAATATAACAAGACATGAGGGATCAGATGCTAGAATCCTAAAAGAATATGATAAGCCAATTAACCCAGTTGCTAACTGGAGGGCTAGAAAAAGGAAAGAACCCTATGGTTAATTCTAGGGATGAAAACGGGGACCCTGCTTATCCTCCAGGCTTTACCTCAACAAACACCCAAGCACAACCAAACGCATATCCACAGAGGGTGTTCGTTAACATTAGGCCACAATATCATACCGGTACCTCGACACCAACACGCTTCCTGACAGGATCAGGCTCCAGCCCAGGAGACCATCCAACAAATCCCATTGTCCTTGATCTTGATGATATAGCAAAAATAGAAAAGGCGAGAGTGGAGCTCCCAAAGCAACTGAAACACCGATGCAGATGGCTAGAAGAGAAATTCAAGGCATTGGAAAGTGTTGATTACCATTGTGGAATTGATGCTAAAGACTTGAGCCTGGTTCCAAATCTAGTGCTTCCGCCCAATTTTAAGACCCCGGAGTTTGAGAAATACAATGGGACCAGCTACCTCGAAGCTCACACTACGATGTTCTATCAGAGGATGACAAGGTATGTCAATAATGATCAGTTTTTAATTCACTGTTTCCAAGACAGCCTGGCCGGGGCTACAGCCAAATGGTATAATCAATTAAGCCGTGCCCAAATTAATTCATGGAAGGATCTGGCACAGGCCTTCATGAAACAATATGGCCACGTAATAGATATGGCACTAGACAGAATCACACTACAAAACATGGAAAAAAGCCAACGAGAGTTTCAGGTAATATACTCAAAGGTGAAGGGAAGTCGCCACGCAAATCCAACCACCTTTGCTAGAAAAGGAAATGACTATGCTCTTCATTAATACCCTGAAGGCTCCATTCACTAATCACATGCTGGAAAGTACAACTAAAAGTTTCTCGGGCATAATAATGTCCGGTGAGATGATAGAAAATGCAATATGGTGTGGAAAAATAGAAGCTGAGGAAAATGCCAGGAGATTTGCCCCGAGAAAAAAGAAAAATGAGGTAAATAGTGCGAGTACGTATGACAAGGGCTATTCAAAGTCGATTAATGTAAGTCAGCCAAGGGCAGTGGCTGCTAGCCATCAAGGCCCCCCCAAAGCAAGAATCCAACACATGGCAAAATAAGGAGAAACTACTATTTACACCCATCCCAATGACGTATAGAGAGTTGTACCAAAATTTGTTTAATGCACATGTAGTATCCCCTTTCTACCTAAAACTTATGCAACCTTCGTTCCACAAATGGTACGACGCAAATGCCCAATACGAATACCACACGGGAATCATGGGGCACTCGATTGAAAACTGCACCGCTTTCAAAAAGTTAATTAAAAGACTCATCAAAATGGGCATTGTGAGATTCGATGATCCATCGGATGCAGAGAATCTGTTACCCAACCATTCTAACAAAGGGATAAATGCAATAATTGAGAATGTAGGGAAGAGAATCAAGATGAATATAGCAGAAGTGAAAACCCCACTGAGAGGGGTTTAGAAGAAAATGGTAGAAAGTGGATTAATCACACAGGATTTAGGGGGAAATCCCGAAAAACAAGGAACTACTGCGAGTTCCATGATGAAGAGGGTCATGAGATTCAAAGATGCAGTGAATTCAGGGCCCTAGTACAAGGTCTGATGGACAATAAGGAACTAGAATTCTTTGACTATACCGAAGGCCCAGAAGGAGAAGACGTATGCGCCTTAGAAGAAGGGTCAACAGAGAAGATCTATGAAGTCAACCACCTAGTGGTTATTATTTCACGACCAAGAAGCAATGAAACCGTAGTACAAATTGCACCAAGAGTCATAATCCAGAAACCTGTAACCTTTCTTTACAAGGACAGCAAGAGGGTTCCTTGGAATTATAACTGCAACGTGACAATCCGAGGAGAAGAGAACCCAATTAGCGCTTCAGAAGAAGGTCGAGATGTGGGTATCTACATGCGCAGTAGGAGGTGCTACGATACATCAAATGCAAAGGTTGAGCTTGCAAAAGGAAAAGCCTTGGCAGTTTAACAAAAGAAAGAAAATGCGACTAGACTTGAATCACATGTTAACGAGTCGGCAACTGAAGAGGAGGCTAAAGAGTTTTTAAAATTCTTAAAGCATGCGAGTATAGCGTTGTGGAGCAACTGCATAAACAACCAGATCGCATATCAGTGCTAGCTTTACTCTTAAGCTCAGAGGTACATCATGGCGCGTTGATGAAAGTATTAAATGAAACTTCTATCACTAATGATATCTCCGTCAACAAGCTAGACCGTCTATTCAGTAACATAAGCACGGATAATTTCATCTTTTTTAATAATGATGAAATACCACTTAGAGGCGTGGGATCGACTAAGGCTTTGCACATCATCACCCGCTGCAAGGGATATACACTATCGGGGGTGTTAATTGATAACGGATCCACACTGAATGTCTTGCCCTTATCCACACTAAACAGATTACCAGTGGATAGCTTTCATATGAAGAGTTGTCAAGACATAGTGAGAGCATTCGATGGTACCGAAAGAAAGGTGATGAGAAGGATTGAGATACCTCTTTTGATTGGTCCAAACACATATGAAGTAGATTTCCTGGTGATAGACATCAAGCCTTCTTATAATTGCTTACTTGGGAGGCCTTAAATTCACTCGGTTGGGGCAGTGCCGTCATCACTGCACCAAAAGCTAAAGTTAATTACTGAGGGTCGACTGGTAATGATAAATACGGAAGAGGACATTATTGCATCCGTAACCAATAACGTGCCATACATAGGGGTAGACGATGAAGCGATAGAATGTTTTTTTCTATCGCTGGAATTTGTAAATGCAACCTTCATCGTCGAAGGGAACAAGATCCCTGTGCCCAGAATATCCAAAGCTACGAGAATAGCCCAATGACTGACAGCCAGAAAGGGAGCCATACCAGGAAAAGGACTTGGGAAATATCTCCAAGAGAGAGTCAAGGTACCAATTCTGATGGATAAACGAGATCGCTTTGGCTTAGGATATAAGCCAGATGCAAAGTAAAAGAAGAAAGAGTTGGAAAAGAAGTAGGAAAGGAGAAGAGCATGATTAAGCGGGGAAGAAGTTAGATGCGAACTGATGATTTTTTCTCATATATCTAAAACATTCGTGTCAGGAGGAATTATTCATGTTGAACAAAAGATGACAAGAAAAGAAACTGCTGAAGAAATTATAGAAAATCTAAACATCAACGCCATATCTGAAGAGGGAATTTTGGAAGGAAATTTATCTGGCATTCGCCCTTATGTTCCTGAAAGTGTTCTGAATAATTGGACTGCAGAAGAGATTCCTGTAGTTTTTGGAGCTAATTCAGAGTAATGTTCAAAACACACTTGTTGCTTTAAGCCTAGGGGTAATAAGAATCCTTTTGTGAAACAGGCCTATGTCGAACATCTTTATTTCAATGAAATGCATCTTTCTATCTTATTCTGAGCAAATACTCTTCTATTCTTTCATTCTATTCATAATCATACCATACAGATAATTATTCTTAGATTCTTTTGTCCTTTGGATTTTTCTTCATCCCTATAACAGGTCTCCAGATATTAATGATATGAGCGACGCTGCTAGTAACTCAGAATCTCCATTTGAGCGAGATATGTGTCTAGAGGAGCCTCAGGACTTTGGAGATGACAGAGATTGTAACCTATCTCCTGATTTGTTAAGGATGGTAGAACAAGAGAAGAAATAGATTCTACCTCACAAAGAGTCAGTAGAAATTGTGAACTTGGAAGACAGACAAGAAAAGAAAGAAGTGAAAATCGGAGCTTGCATTACCGCAGAGACAAAGCTGGACCTCATTAAGTTACTCCAAGAATTCAAATATATCTTCACATGGTCATATCAAGACATGCCTGGTCTAAGTCCTGATATCGTGGTACACCGGCTTCTCATAAAGAAAGAGTGTAAGCCAGTTCAATAGAAGCTCCGAAGGATGAGGCCCGATGTTTTACTAAAAATAAAAGAAGAGGTCAAGAAGCAATTCGATATTGGTTTCTTACAAGTTGTCAAATACTCAGAATGGGTAGCCAATATCGTCTCCATCCCTAAAAAAGACAGGAAAGTACGAATGCGTATGGATTACAGGGACCTGAACAAAGCTAGCCCGAAGGACAATTTCCCATTGGCCCATATCGACACCTTAGTGGACAACACAGTAGGTTATTCATTATTCTCCTTCACGGATGGCTTCTCAGGATACAACCAGATAAAGATGCTTCCTGAAGACATGGATAAGACTATATTTGTAATCATGTGGGGAACATTTTGCTATAAGGTGATGCCATTTGGACTGAAAAACGCGGAAGTAACATATTAGAGAGCCATGGTAACCCTATTCCATGATATGATGCACAAAGAAATGGAAGTTTATGTCGATGACATGATCGCCAAATCCTGAACAGAAGAGGAGCATGTGCAAGTCTTAAGGAAATTATTCTTAAGGATTCATAGTCAGCGAAAAATGGACTGAAATTGACCCAGATAAAGTCAAGGCTATACAAGTTAAATAATAATCTGGTTATTATTCATTTTATTTTTAATCCAAATTAAATTGAAATTCAAAAAAATTTAATAAATTAAAAATAAATTTGGGTTACCTCTCAAAAAGCGCTTTTGTTTAACGTCATTAGCTCGACGACCTTAAATGTTATCCGTTTGGCTTATTGAGAATTAAATTTTCCATCTTGTGCACTTGGAAGTTCTTGCAAAAAAGTTTCGACCTTTGCCCACTATCCTTGAAGCCCTTCCCGGATTCCCCATATCATTAGTGGATTGAGGCGTCTTTGAGCTTCTCTGTTCAAGTTTTTATTTTTCTCTGTCGGAATCCTTGTACGTTTTGGAAATGGTTTCAGCTCTAATTTCGAGGCTTTCATGATAGCTTCACGTATTGGTTTTTTTATCATTGATAATTGCTCTTGCTTAATATCGAGATCTATATTCCCGCAAGGCACGGTTTGTAACTTATCATTAGGATGTCTCACATCCTCAGAAACATAAACTTAACCACTTCTTTATCAAATTCTATAGTGAGTGTTCCACTCTAAACATCAATTTTTGTTCGCACGGTACTCAATAATGGTCTCCCAAGAAGTATCTCCAACGAATTGGCCAAGTTGTCATCCTCCATGTTGATGATGTAGAAGTCTGCAGGAAATATCAGTTCGTTTACCTTAAGTACACTTGTTTCCTTCAAAGGACCCTCATTAAGTAGTTTATAAATTGACAAAGGCATAACATTAATTGATGAGCCTAAGTCACACATGGCTTTTTTAATACTGACACTACCTATTTTGTAAGATATGGAAAACATACCTTGGTCCTTACATTTAGGTGGTATTTTCCTTTGTAAAACGGTAGAGATTGTAACAGCCCGATTTAGGGCCTAGTTAGAATAGTGGTCTCAGGACCACAAATCTGAATTCAAAAAAATTGTTTTATTATTAATATAGAGTCATAGCATGTTTATAATAGTGCATGGAAAATTTGGTGAAATAATTTTAGTGTTTGTGAACCTGATAAAAGGACTAAATTGCATAAAGTGCAAAAGTCTTAAAATGATAGCTAAGAGTGTTAAATTTCCATGAAACCCAAATTGGGGGTTTTTAAAGGGCAAATAGGCCTTAAAAAGGAAGGTATCCAGCCATAGGGGACATAAGAAAGAGAAATGGTCAAAATTAGGTGGGTTGGTGACTAATTTTGACTAAAATAAAAATAAAATAAGGAGAAAAAGGTATCATCTTTTCCTTTTCTTCTTCATCATCAAAAAATGTAGCCATTAGAGGGTTTTTTAGCTTCAAAATTTTCAGCCACTTAGTCTCTCTACAAGTAAGTGATTCCAATGGCTTTTCTTGAATATTTTTGTACTTTTGAGACCCTTGAAGCATGAGCTTTCAAATGAGGGTACTATTTTGAAAAATGATTAAGAGTTTAGGGTTTTTCCATAAATTGATTTGTGATTTTTGCTGATTTTTTATGGAAGAAAATGAGTCTTGGGTGTCTTATAAACAATTTTTGTGAAAGGTGTTAGCATGAAAACACCTAAAAGGACTACGTTGCATAAGTTGTAACATAGATGTTAAATGTGTGAAATAGTGGGAATTTGAAGTTGCTATAAGAGTAAAAAGGGTTCTACTAGTCTTAAGAAATAAATAAATTCGATAAAAATCGATTTTCGGACCTAGGGGTAAAATGGTTATTTTGTCAAGGTCTAGGGGCAAAATGGTCATTTTACCAAAGATGTGAATTTTAGATTGCCTAATTTTATTTAGTGACTAAATGAGTACATTTTGTTATTATAGATCAAGAAATACTAAACCCGAGCCTAGACTGGGGGAAAGTCAAGCAAATCGACTAAATCGACTAGTCGCCACATTTTGTAACCTAAGGTAAGTTGCACGTAAATAATACAACTAAATTGCTAACGTATGTGTTGAATTGTATTTGAATTAATATAGCATGAATTTTTTTATTGCAGAAATTGAGAAAGCATGATGATAATTGAGATAGTAGAGTTTACGTTTGAACCTAGGAAATAAATCGGATATTCATGCCATGGCATATGGGTTATTGCGGGCTAGTGTAAGACATGTTTGGGACATGCATCGGCCTCGAGATGTAAGCCAGTGTAAGACATGTCTGGGACATGCATCGACTATGAAATGATAGTCAGTGTAAGACCATGTCTAGCAGATGGCATCGACTTGAGATATGAGCCAGTGTAAGACCATGTCTAGGACATGGCGTCGGCACTCTACCCCATGTTTGCGGCTTATCAAACATCCGATAAAGTTCTGAACGGTTCAACGGTGAAAGATGCAGTTTAAGCTAATGAGTAAAGAATAATTGTATTGTGAGTAGTACGAGTATCTATTTGAAATGTATGAAATACGATCTCGATATATGTTATAAAAATTATATGGATAGAAATGAGTAAGTTATGCTTATATCCACTTTAGTGTTACAAGCATGTTGATGAATGGTAAAATTGTTGTTGTATAATTATTTATGTGCAACTTACTAAGCTTTATGCTTACTCCCTCTCCTTTTCCTTTTTCTTTTAGTGTCGCCTATCTAGCTTAAGGATCAACGGAAGTTAGAGATATCGATCACACTATCAATCGAAGCATTCTGTATAGTTTGATTTATATTTTTGAATGTGGCATGTATAGGGGATTAGACTTGAGTTTTGTTTATTTATAATTTGGTTAAATGTGTTGGCTTGGGATAAATCCCTCATTTTGTATTAAGCCTCGAATGATGGCTAATTACTCGTTTTAATATATGCAAAAAATGTTATGTTCATGGATGAGTAAAATGCACAAATGAAATGTTGTTTATTGCGGTTGATTTTATTGCATGAATTAGTCTTGTGTTGGTTGTGGTTGTTATTATGTAGGTTGTGTAAGTAAGGGTGGCAAAGAGGCTTGGTAAATAGCCTTATTTTTGTCCACACGGATAGACACACGGGTGTGAATCTAGGCCATGTGTGACACACGGCCAACCCCATGGGCGTATGGTCCGGTCGTTTGTCCCCTGCACGTAAAATTTTCAAGTCAGTATGTATGACACACGGGCAGAGACATGGTCATGTGTCTCAGCCGTATGAGGAACACGGCCCAGCATATCGACGTGTGTCTTAGTCGTGTGACTTTTTGGAGTTGCTGACGTCAGAAACAGAATGTCCATGTTTTTGCACACAGGCTAGGACACGGGCATGTCATGGCCGTGTGAAGGACACGGGTGTGTGCCAAGCCGTGTGAAAACCCCTGTAGGTGTGCATTTAGAATTAATCCTACACGGGTATAGGACACGGGCGTGTCCCTATTTTTCTTAAGCCGTGTAAGACACACGGGCCATCAGCACGCCAATGTCGAAATGGCCACACGGGCATGTTGCTCTTTCACACGGGCGTGTGCCCTGTTTCAAAGACAAATTTTCTATAGATGGCTTAAGGGCCTGGGTTTATCCTAAATAGTTTCCTATGGTCGATTTGGGGCTCGTAAGCCCATGATAAGAAGCGTAAGGTAGAAATTGAAAAAGTTTTAAATTTTAAGTAGAGTTTGTTGTCTCAAAAATGTTTGTAAGCATGAGCTTAAAGTTAGGTAATGCCTCGTATTCCGTCCCAACAAAGGGTACGAGCGTGGGGTGTTGCAGAGACATTTTCTCCAACACTCACATTTTAATTGCCTAAGAGCTTCCTCTTACTTGTGCATAATTCTTTGAAGAATTTTGCATACTGTGGAATTTGTTTAATCGCATCAAGAAGAGGTATGTTGATTTCTACCTTTCAAAAGGTGTCGAGGATCTCCTTCTCTTCTCATTCCTTCTTGCATTGGACTAATCTTCTAGAAAACGGAGGTGGTATTGCAAATGATTTTTGTTGTAACATCCCTAACCCATATCCGTCGTCGAAACAGGGTTTCGGAGCATTACTAGAATTTACGAATCACCTAAAAAAATTTCAATTAAATACTTACCGATTCAATGCATCATATAAATAAATAAATATATTACCATTCAATCAACAACTTAGCACTTGTA
Organism: Gossypium longicalyx; assembly: GCA_025698465.1. Lineage (NCBI taxonomy): Eukaryota > Viridiplantae > Streptophyta > Magnoliopsida > Malvales > Malvaceae > Gossypium > Gossypium longicalyx. The sequence continues at coordinate 45,047,189 of CM046999.1, forward strand.
TAAGCATCAAATAGCAACATTGTTAGTATACTAGTACATATTTCATATAAATTCAACATTGATATGCTTATTTTCTCGACATGTCACACTTGAGTTTAATAATTGTCTTTACTTATATAATTTTCTTATATCAACATATCAAAGATAGTCATATATGTACATGTCAAGAGACATATTATTCTCTTACTGTTTCTTCATAAGCATATATCATTCATTTTGTTATATCAATATTTCATGCACCATAATTTCCATATACCTTATGTATACTTATTTCGGTAATAGTTCATATTAAAATTAACATAAATTAAATTACATGTACCTATAATTATTTCATTTATCTATCTTTTTAATTATTTCATTCAACTATTTTGTACATATATTTCCATATGACCAATTCTTATAAACATTTCACAGAACCATTTCATATAACCATTCTTCATCTGATACATTACCTGGATATCAATTGTTCAACTGATGTCATAGCATCTCCCATCCACGATCTTATTTATCTTCGACATGATGCCATAGTGTCTTTCAACTATGGTCTTACTCATTTTCTGTCAGGTTGCCATGGTATCTTTCAACCATGGTCTTGTTCATTTCATGTTACATTGCCATGGTATCTTTCAACCATGATCTTATTCATTCCCGTCATGTTGCCATGGTATCTTTCAACCATGGTCTTATTCTTTTCATGTCACGTTGCCATGGTATCTTTCAACTATGGTCTTACACATTTTATATCTTGTTGCCATGGCATCTTTCAACCATGGTCTTACACATTTCATATCATGTTGCCATGGTGTCTTTCAACCATGGTCTTATACATTTCATATCATGTTGTCATGGTGTCTTTCAACCATGGTCTTACACATTTCATTTTAGAAAGCACACTCCCGCGAACCTCATCCTTACAGCGGAATTACTAGTTCAGGCTAAATCCTCTGTAATATAAACTCATAGAGTATTGTCAGGATTACCAGTCCAGGCTAAATCCCCTGCAACGAAAATTACTCTAATGAGCTTGGATCTGAATTACCAGTCCAGGCTAAATTCAAACCCTGATTCGGATTACCTGTCCGGGCTAAATCCATTTTCCACATATTCTTCGGGAGTGCTATATCAAGATAGGATCACCCGTCCGGGCTAGATCCTTTTTACCGTCAATTCCTTTTCAGAGATCCATCGAATTTTCCTTTCATTCAACCGGGATTTCTTCCCCTTTTATCAAATATGTCAATGTTTCATAAATTTTCATATAATGAACATTCAAATTATTCACATCAATAACATACTTATATATTTCAAGCATTTAAGAATATAATTCAAGTTACACGAACTTACCTCATTGCTTGTTTGTGTTTATAATTTCATTAATCTGATATCTTTTCTTTTCCACGATCAAGTCTCTTATTTGAGTCGTCTGAATCTTTATAAATAAATTTGATCATCATTTTCATTCATTTCATATTCTAATGTATTTAATTAATGCTCTAGGCAAAATTACCATTTTACCCCTAAACTTTTATTTAATGATGATTTCATCCTTAGGGTCAGGAAAATAAAATTATTACAATTTTAATGCTTATTTCTAGCTATTATTCTCATAGATATTGATAACAGCCCATGAATTCTATAAAATATCAAAATTTTCCATAATTTCAACACTTTTCAATTTAATCCCTAAAAACATGTTTTTCCCCGATCTTGAACTAAATTCATAATTTCATTCAATTTTGTAATTTAAATAATAAAATAATTCATTTCATGCAATTTGGTCATTTCTAAAATTTTTACAAAATTACCCATAAAGTTTTACTTTTATTCAATTTAGTCCCTGAGCCTAAAACATGCAAATTAGCCATGCCAGATGAATATTCATACACATTTTCCTCGTCCTCCTCTCCATTCCACATCCTTAAACTTATATAATATGCTTATAAGTAACACTATCAATAATTTCACTATTTACTTATATGTATATTCAAAGTTGTCCACTTGAGTCATAGTCACTAAATTATTTATATCTTGAGCTACAGAACTCCAAATTAAGATTCGTTATTTTTTTATGAAACTAGACTCACACATATTATTACCATAAAATTTTCATAATTTTTGGTTTATCCAATTAGTACAGTTTATTCATTAAAGTCACCCCTGTTCTGCTATCTGATAGTTCCGACCCTTCTTCACTAAAAATTAATTATCTCCTTGTACAGAATTCAAATAATGTTCTCGTTTATTTATCTTGAAAATATACTAATTCAAAATTATAAGCATATAAGTTTAATTCCCTAATTATTTTTCTCCAATTTTTTATGATTTTCCAAATTCAGAACAGGGGAACCCGAATTCATTCTGACCTTGTCTCACAAAATTCATTATATCTCATGATTTACAAATCCATTGCTTACACCATTTCTTCTATGAGAAACTAGACTCAATAAGTTTTAATTTCATATTTTTTTAATCTTATAATTTGATTTATAAAATTTATGGTGATTTTTAAAATTTAATCCACTGCTGCTGTCCAATATTGTTTTAGTGCAAGCTGTTTATTACCATTTTTCCCCTAAGCTTTTAATAAATAACAATTTCGTCTCTACTCAATTAGCCTCTCAATTGAGCTGTTTTTTCTCAATTAACACTTTATTCTATCACTTTAAACTACTTTACAACTTTTGAAAATCATAATTTCAGCACTAGAATTTAATTCCAAACCTTTTCACAATTAGGTCCTAAAATCAATTTCCATAAATTTTACTTGATAAAATTATCATATATCAAAATTAAAGCTTCAATTATATGTTTATTCATCATATTCTTCCAGAAATCATCCATAATGTCTTTAAAAATTAGCCATGAAATCAAAAACTAATGAAATAGTAAGTTGGACCCAATTGTAAAAGTTTAAAAACATAGAAATTTCAAGGAGAAAGCAAGAATTAAACTTACATGTAGCTAGAGAATGAAAATCAACTTGAATCCTCTTCCATGGCTCTTTTTCAGCTAATGAAAATAAAGAAAAATGAAGAGAATTCTAGATATTCCAATTTGGTCCCATTTTTATTTAGTTTATTTTGGCAATTTTCCAATTTTGCCCTTATTTCACCTTTTTCCTGATTTTTCTCAGCTATTGCCGTCCAAAATGTCTCATTTGGGCTTATTTTCACTTTAGGTCCTTCCTCATTTGACAATTGAGTTATTTAATCCTTTTAGCAACTTTTACACCTTTTTCAATTTAGTCCTTCTTATTTAATTAACCACCCAAACGTTAAAATTTTCTGACGAAATTTTAATACTACCTTATGATATTCCATAAATATTTATAAAATTATTTACGACTTGATCTATAAATTTGAGATCACGATAACTATTTTTTTCAATTTCTTGACTTAATAAATCATTATAAAACACAAATTACTAATTTAAAAATCTCTCAAAAATCACATTTGGCTCATAATTATTAAATAAATAAATTACGAGCTTATTTTTCAAGTTTAGTGGTCTCGAACCACTATTCCCGACATCATTGAAAGTCAGCTATTACATTTGTGGTGTCGATTCCACTAGAGCCTCTATGTCAAGTTTTTTCTTATCTCGGCCGACTTTGTGGGCACAACTCGTGCCAAGTACGGGCTCCAAAACCTTCTTACTCCTCAACGTCATAGCACTTACATTGTGTCGAGGATTAGGCTTAGTTTGGGACGACAGCTTACCTTGTGACTCCAAACGACTAACCGTGAACGCAAGCTTGCTCACTTGCTTATCTAACTCTTGCAAATGTATTTCAATTTTTTGCTGAAACTTCTCAGTATTATTGGCTAGCCTTTCCATTATTGTTTCCAAAGATGACTTTAGGGGTGGTAATTGTTGATTCGGAGGTGGTCTTTGTTGGTAAGATTGATTGAACTGAGGATTCGACCCATAACTTAAATTTGGGTGATCCTTTCACCCCCACATTATATGAGTTCGAGTAAGGGTTATATCGCATTTGGGATAGTCTTGGAAAGTTCTCGACAACATTTGCTTGTTCTGTCAAATCCTCATGTAAAATCGGACATGAGTCTATCGGATGGTCTGGCTTAGCAAAAATTCTGCACAACTGTGCTAGGACCGTTTTATCTGTAAGCAAAGTTTGAACAACGTTAGTCAGCTTATTAATTTTATCTTCTAGAGATAGAAAACTTAACCCATGAACCCGTCTCGTAGGTTCTGTAATCGGTCAGAATTGTTAAGAGTTAGTTGCCATTGTCGATATCAATTCTCGTGCTTTTTGAGGAGTCATGTTAACAAGTGCCCCTCCACTTGCAGCATTTATAATTTTCATTTCCATCAGGAGCAAACCCTCATAGAAATACTGCAAGAGTGTCTGTTCAGTCAGCCCATGTCATGGGCAACTTGCACACAACTTTTTGTATTGCTTCCAGTAATTGTAGAGTGATTCAGTTTCTTTTTAACAGATTCCCACGATGTCTCTCCTTAGTTCGGTTGCTCGAGCTGCAGGGAAGAACCTGTCAAGGAACAAAAAAGACATGTTAAACCATGTGTTGACAAATCCCGGGGGTAAATAAAATAGCCACTCTCTAGCAGAGTCGGCTAATGGGAAAGGAAAAGCACGAAGATTAATTTGGTTTTCAATTAATCCCAAAGGCTTCATGCTTGTGCACACTATATGGAACTCTTTAAGATGGGTGTGTGGATTTTTATTCTGTAATCCACGGAAAGTGGGTAGTAAATGAATCAAACCCAAATTTAACTCGAACGACATTCCTCCCGCCGGATAGGTTATACATAAGGGTTATTGTTCATCCGGTGCCGCTGCAAGTTGGCGTATCGCCTATTCGGGCATCTCATTTGGTTGGTCGAACGAGAAAATTTTCTCGGTGTATGATATGGTTTCGAATCCAAGATTTGGCAGTTTACTGCATCGAATGGCTTCTTTCTGCAGTTGTCGAGTCAATTTCTCAATTTTTTATTCAAACTCTATAGTTCTCGATTCTGATCTGATCATAAGGTAAACAAACAAAAATTAGAAAAAATATCTCCAATCCTTAGCAACGGTGCCAAAATTTGATGGGCATCGAAACTACCAAAAATAATTCCGACAAAATAACTCTAAATAGTAGTAAAGAATGGTAGGAGGGTCGAGTCCACAGGGATTGGATATTTTAATCAACTTCCGTGTTTAACTTGTGATCAGAATTTTTGTCGTGTCGAAAGTCATGGCAAAAGTCGTGCCCACGACTCCAAATGGACCTGCACAAAAATAAACAAATAAATCAGGAGGTTCTGAAAATTATTAGAAAGTAAATAATCAAATCAGTGTAAATAAACAATTAATTAATATTGAAAATAAATTTAAATCAGGAAATAAATTCAGATTTTTGTAAACAGAGATAATAAGCCCTAGCCCTAAACTCAGTGGATTCCCAATTTTTGAATCGATCATTGAAAATTAATTTTCTCCTCCAAACAATAAGCAAGTTATAACAGTTAAGAACGCCCTAACCACCAGTTCTTCTTCTCATAGCTGGTCTCAGTACGACCTACAAACCAACTCTTACCAATTATCTAACTGAGATACACATGTTCCCAATTCAAGATTCCAACAGCCTTGCGCTCTGAAGAACCCAACTCGAATTAACGACCTCAACCGCGTAGGTTGTTTAAACCCGATCACTTCTTCTTTAATTTGTTCTCGGAGATCTGAATACAGCATGGTCGACTCATTTCTCCAACTGTCATCAAATACGACTCCAACCCAACGTGCACTTTTTGACTTGAAATCAAGTTAACTTTAAGGGATGAGTTGTCAATCCCGATACTTAGGAAAAATGTGAATACCGATTGGAGGGATTTTTAGCATGAATACGTATCTCACGATTCCCGATCAGAAAGAACACTGGCCTAAAGCTAAGATGAAATTTAGTGAAGCATGAAATTATTCATGCTTTGTAGATTTTGAAAGGTGATTTGATGATGGTGAAGAATAGGAAAGAAAAGTACTTGGAAAGCAATTAGACCAACTTTGAAAGAACAAAGAAATGTAAATGGAAGCAACAGAATGCTCACACCCAAATTGGAAGAAAAAGAATAATTTCTCTTAAATTCCAAATGAAAATCAAAGATGTAAAATTAAATGTGTCTTTCCTAAGTACATTAAAACCCTATTTATACACATGGTATTTATTAATTTTGGTTTTAACCACTTCAACATATAATTAAAATAAAATAAGATTTTTTCTATTTTTGGCTTTTACAAAGTTAAAAAAATTTTTATGAGTCATTGGCTTTCTCTACATTTTTTATTCGACTTCATTTCATTGATTGTATTTCAATTTGGTCATTTTTTGTTCTTTTTTACTCTTAGCGTCCCAATTGCGTCATTGACAAGATTAAAATATAAAAACACTAATTCAATAGGGATCAATTCAAAAATTAACCGAATTAAATACAAAAAATCATACAAATTAACATGTTATCGAAAGCTTTTCCATTCTCAATCTGAATTTCTCTATTTTCTCTCGGCTTAAATCATCAAGACTTCCATTCTTTACTCTTGATGTGCATTCGTCCTTTTCAAGCCATTGGAAAAACTCAAATCGATTCTACACCAATGTATCAACAGTTTCGAAATCACATCAAAACATACATACAATTTCAATTAATTTGAACATTTAACCATCCATTTAAAAAATTAATTTCAAAACTCACGAAGTTTGCACACCCAATATTTTTTTTTCCCTTTACTCCAAGGAGTTTTGGAAATACATATGGGTGCCCTTATTTCGCAATAACATTGGATACCCTTGAAATTAATGTGCGATTTCAAGGTTCAGGTGGACATTGGACAACCATCAGTAATAAACCCCTTCGACAAACCCTAACTTCAAAGAAACCGACGAAGAGAGGAAAGCATCTAAATGATTCTTTCCAATGGGCAAAACTTCAACTTTAAAGAAGATGAAGACATCATTGGAAAAGAAATGAGGAATCGAGACTGGTTTTTATTCAAATTCAATGTATTTACATGATAATTCCACGAGATGGAAAAAGTTTGCAGCTTGGCATGATTACATTGGTCCAAATATTTTATCAGTTCTTTTAAACGTGAAAGGATTGAAGCGTTTAACGTTTCATACTTTAAAGTCTTGATCTAGACCCCCCCCCCCCCAAAAAAAAAAATTATAAATCAAAATTGATATACTTTAAAGATGAATTCATGCATGAAGCCTGGATCGGCATCCAACCAAACATGTTCTTACTCTTTTTTCTTCATGCATTGTTTGTATGATGAATGCTCATTAGAGTTCTTTTAGTTGAATTTTATGTATTGTTGGTAGTACTTTCTCTACAACATGGAAACTATGCTTAAGACTAACGTTACAAAATCGTTGTCCGTTTATTTGGAAGAATTTAAGGAAAGGAATTGTCAACTAAACGAGTTGACTAATAATGTTGGATATTCAAAATTTTAGGACTAAGTCTCTCCCAAGAATAATGAATGGTGGGGTTATCGGCAACAATGTAAGTATAAAGTTCATTCATATTTCTAATGTGATTTTTTTTATAATTTTTTAGAATTATAATCAAATTGGTATAATATATAAACTTTGAGGGCTATACTTTTTAAAACTAAGACAAAATTAATACATTATATAAACATTGAAGATTAAATTTATTATTATGTCATTTTTAGAACTATCACCTCATTTTTTTTATTACTCAGTTGCCATTTACAAAAATAAACCAAAAAATTCAAATAGTTAAATGATTTCTTTTTTAACTATTTATGAATAGTTGAATGATTATACCATTTATTTTATTCTTTTAATTCTTTATTTTGTTCATCTAAATTTTTCTTTCTTATTAATTATTTTTAGCTTGGTTAAAATATGTCATACGTGTTTGTATTTTTTATAAATTTGAAATTTAGTCCCTTTACTTTTTAGATTTTAAAATTCAGGTCCAATTATTAATATTGTTAAATTTGTTGGTGTGAGAAATTGAAATAAATAAAAAAATCACTTGGTAGCAATGTAACTAAAAGAATAACATTGTAACAATGAACTTGAATTTAACAAAACAATTTTAACAAAGTTAATAACTGAACTTGATTTTAAAATCGTAAAAATAGAGAGATTAAATTCTTAAAAATAAAACTATAAAAATTAAATTTCAAATTTATGAAAAAAAAATAGAATGAGGATCGGGGAGTCCAAAGTGTTGGGCACATTATTTATAGTTTCATCGAAGCCCAAATTCTTTTGGACTCTAATTGGGCCGTCTAATCGTCCATTCCTTATTTCATCTTTCTAACTTTTTTTTCTAAATTTCTTTCAAGTGTTTTGATTTTATCCCTTATTCTAATATTTTGATTAATTTCATATCTCAACCGGAGCTAAATTTTTAAACCATTTATATGGAAGTATCAATATAACTATAAGCTTAGCCTTAACTCGAAGAAGGAACTCAATTGAAGACCAGATTAAAGGCGATTTAATAAGGCAAACACTGAATAATAAATAAAATAACTAAAAGAGCAAGGTGGTGAGTAGGATGATAAAGATAAATAGTGGAAAAAGACATTGTGATGAGTAAATTGATAAAGTTGCAAGGAGATGCTACTTTAGAATTACTGCAGGATTCCAAGAATCAAGTCATAAATAATGGGATTGTGTTATATGGTTTGTTGATGCGAGTGAGTCTGCATTAATGCTAGGAATTGGCAGTAGGAAATAGGCAGTGAAGGTGTAATACTCGAAACCCAATCTAGACGTTATGGCCGAATTTAGAAAAATTACATTAGTTTATTTAAAAACTTTTGATTTAATCAAATTTAATTGTGAGTTTCAAAAGCATAAAACTTGGTAGAACTCTCACAAACGTCCAAAAAAAACTTCTAAATCCGAAAATACTAATTTTAAACCTAGAAATTTAATTCAAATTCGTTTGCTTTGAAAGTATTAATTTTGGGCAAATCTTTTCCAGTTAATGCTAACATTTGTTAAAAACTATTTATTTTTTTTATTTACAGAAAAACACTTAAGAAATTAGTTAATTTGGAGCGGAAAAATTTTCAGAGTTTTAGCTTTGAAAACCAAAATTCATTTTGTTAACTCGTCTGATTTTATAGTTTTACATTCAAAAATATCAATTACCGACGATTTAAACAAAAACCAAAACAAACCAAAACCAGAATACAATCCCCCCCTCAAAAAAAAAGGTAATTTCAAAAATCACCATATTTTAATTAACTGAGTAAACAACTTGAGCTCCCGCACGCCGTTCGATCTTAAGTCAGAAGACCACCTGAAACATATTCAACAAACGAGTAAGTTAGAAGCCCAGTGTGTAACACATCCCAAGCAACAAGTCAGAACACATACATAAACAGATGCGTTGTCAGATACAGATTCAAACATATTCTCATATACGAAATCAGATTTATTATCATAATCAAATACGGATGCATATACAGGTTCTGTTACAAATGTAGACATAGACTTAGATACAGTTGCAAACATAGATCCTACCCCCATCTGCTATACACCAACTCCATCCAACCAATCACACCAATTAGGACTACAAGAGTCCATCCATCCAATCACACCGGGTCGTGGTGGTATGCCACTCATATGAGTGCAACTGAACTGTCAGACAGAAATGTTATGGTAATCCACCATAATCAAATATATGTGGTCAAGCCACTAAAATTGAAGTCAAGCTGCCATAACAGATATTGCAGTTACACCGCCAAAAGATGCAGTAATACTGCCAGAATCACACTTCCTACCCCCATCTGCTATACACCAACTTCGTCCAATCAATCACACCAATTAGGACTACAAGAGTCCATCCATCCAATCACACTGAGTCGTGGTGGTATGCCACTCATATGAGTGCAATTGGACTGTCAAACAGAAATGTTGTGGTAATCCACCATAATTAAATATATGTGGTCAAGTCACTAAAATTGAAGTCAAGCTGCCATAACAGATATTGCAGTTACACCGCCAAAAGATGCAGTGATATTGCCAGAATCACACTTCCTCCATAATATCTCATATCTCACCCCATGCAGTGTGACATGGCATGCAAATACAAAATCAAAATGATAAGCATGCTGAATATGCATTCATATACTTAACAGAAACCAGTAAGCATGGGCTTTCATGCTTTACAAATAGATATATAATAATATAAATCACTTAAAACAGAAGAAAACCACAATGTCACATGCATGGTCAAATATCAAATTTAGAGATTTACAATTCAACATATTCAAACATTATAAACTCATACACAACATTTCAACACGGATACATTTCATTAGATTTGACAGACACAGTTCATACACATATATTTGCATACCTTAAACACATCACATATAATAGCACACTAACAATACCTTATTTTCAAGTCATTTTAAAGTAATATGGACCCTGCGGAATGTCTAATTACACATCGCACATCATAAACGACCTTAGGGTAAATTTTCAGAAAATGGGTTCACACACTCATGTGGCACACACATCCCAAATAATCTAGACCGTGTGGCTCACACGGTCTATCACACGGCCTGTCACACGCCTGTGTGTCGCACACGACCGTGTGGCATCGACAATCTCAATTTTAACTTTTAGCCATTTGTTGATTTCTCGAGTTCTCGTTACACACCCTATCAACTTCCAATGTTGGCTTAAAAACCACGTATTGCAGTACCTAAATTGACAATTAATAATGATTAATACCCTAAATTCAACCAATCCAATTAACTAATTTAATAAAACCAATGCCAAACAAACACCAAAACAAAACAAACCACCCTTACTACCGTGGAAACACTCACCTCTGAACAGAAACAGTAACTTAATACGAACTTAAATCGTTGGAGAACCAACAGTCTCACGATCTTCTCCTTATTGCATCCAAACATCAACCACAAATCAACAATTACTTCCATCACAAAGATTATAAGGAAAACCCTACCTCGAATACGTACAGAACTGAAACAGCAAGAATGAAATTGAAAGGAAACGGGTTACAAACCGAATAGTATTGACAAATAGTAACAAGAAGAACCAAAATTGCACAAGAATTTGTTTGGGAAACTAGCAAAAAGGAACGGCAAGGAACAAAAAAGTGTGAAAAAGGGAGAAAGAAAGAAAAAAACCAAAAAGAAGGAATAAAATTAAATTAAATAATAATAAAAAAGAAACGTGAAACAGAATGTGGGAACATGAAAAAAAATAAAAAATAAATTAATGGCTCAAATGGAAATTGCAAAAATATTGTCAATACACCCACACAAAGATTAAAACACAATACCAATAAATAAGTTAATATTTTACCACTAAATCAACATGTTCATTCTATCATAAATTGAGCAAAAACCATACTTAATCTATAAGCTCAAAGATAGGGGTTTGGGCAAAAATTAACAAAATTCAAACTCAAAACCTCACACATACAAGCACAACACTTATCCACTTAACTAGATTAATTTTACATTACATAATTTCGTAATTTTAACTCAAAAATCAAAACATAACCACTCTAAGTTTCACTAACTTAATTTCTTCTAGCCTAATTTTCGAGATGTAACAGGAGATATATGTGTATATAGATGTATATAGAAGGCTCTCAGGCTCAAGTTAATGGTTTGATAAATTTAATACTCCATTTTTTATAAAGATGAGGCTATTAAATTTATAGGGTTTATGCTTCCATAATCTTAACCAAGAAAACAAAATATTGATCGAAAAAATTAAGATGTTTCGTTTTTATTTTTATTTTCATTTAGCAAATGAAAAACAAGGAAGAAAACATGTTTCCTTAATCTCATCCTCAAAGGTTTGTTTAATTAGATGAAATTTGATTTTTAGGTTAATTCGAAAATAATTAATCAATTACTAATCAATATAGTATTGAATGCCATAGTGGAACCCCCATTTCTAATTCTTTATTTTGATAATTGAGAATAGATGGTATGGTATGGTATGGTATGGTATAGTTCAAATAATATTATGCCAAAAGCGGTTTAGTGCAACAATCAAATGGTTGTATTACATGACGTTTGATTGCTATCTATTTTTTTTCTTTATAATTGTTGCAAAGTAATAAAAAAAAGCTCCAAGAAAGAAAGCCTTGAAAAGCAAATTGAAGTACTAGACAATGAATAAGCAATGTAGCTGAAGTGATGAAACAAGGAAATGACATTGCAAAAAAGGTTGCACTGATTGATGAAAAAGACTTGTTATTGCTGAAAAGGGAAGACCGGATTGCTTTTCAAAGTTGGAAGTATTCGATGAATTGTTGAAAATTGATGTCCCAAATCATTTCCAACTTAATGCATTTTTTATTTTAAATCAGAATCAACAAAAGGTGAGAGCTTGTTTTGGAGTTCAAATGCATGGACGTAATGAACTACTCTTGAAAATGATGTTTGGACAAAATGGCTCTTGAAAATTTACGACTTCTTATATTTTGAGAAACATTGTTTTGCTTTTTAAGGTTTTTTTTTTTTTTTTGTTTTATATGCATAGACTTGTAAAACATTGATACATGGATTTTAGATGTTTCGATTTTATATAATTGACTCAAAAATTTATTTTGTTGATATTAACCTTTTAATATACTTTATTTACGTTATTTTGCATGTTTGTTTTTCATATTAATTTTTTTTCATTTTTAAAATAATCATTTTATTATAATTTAATTTATTGGACTGCTTTTATAAATAGGATTGAAGATTTTATCTGAATATAATTATTTTTAAATATTATAATATTTTTTTATAAAGATTCTTATTTAAAATGAAATCCTAATAAATGTCAATATAAAAAATATATTTATAAAAAAAAAGTAAATTTATCTCTATTTTAACTTTCTGTTCTTTCTATTTTCAACTTTAAAACAGAAATATATTTTCCATCCTTTTAATTCTTTTATCCTCCAAATTTTCATCTTTCTAATTTCCATTCTACCAATCAAGCAAAGTTGTTTTTCAAAGATGGAGATGGGAGAGAATCCAAGTCTTTCACATTCCCCCGTACTACTATTAGGTTTGTTGGGTCAATGATTTCTTAAACTTAAACAAGAAAACAAAAGAGATGAAACTGACATGCGAAGATGCCATCGAATCAATTATAGCCATGTTGTAATTGATGCTCTTGCTGTGAAGCAACGTTGCAGGTTTGCCAAAGAACATGCATGCCTTGAAGAGTGGACCAATTTCATTCATTTGCTCTCCATTTTTCATGTACTAGTGAATCTAGATTTTTCACCACGTCCAAACTTTATTATTTTATATTAATTATACTATTAAATTTCTTTTATTTGAATTACAATTTTTTATTTTATTAACTTTTAATATCATGTGATACGTTAATTATTACATATAATTAAAATTGTTAATTTATTTAACAATTCAAATATCATAATAAAAAATTAAATCATAATTAAAGTATATTTAATATATAATATAATTTTATTTATATAATTTGTGCAAAATAATATTATTCAAAATAATAGCTAATTAACATAATTAATATATATTAATAAATCAAATATAATGCTAATAAAAAAATTAATTGTTGTTAAAGCATTTGTAAAAATTATAAAAAAATTGATATGCTGTAAATTAACCTATTAACAAATCAAATTTTATTTTATCTTAACAACCAATAAATTAACTATCATGATTTGTAGATAATATATAATTAATATAAATATGATATATTATATTATATTATATTATATTATATTATATTATATTATATTATATTATATTATATTATATTATATTATATTATATTATAAAAATGTATTATTTATAAAATTTTATATAAGATATATAAAGTTATTAGATTTTTTCGATAGCAGCCTACTAGAGTGAGTGATAATGACTGCTTGGAGCTTATGGTATTTTGGAAACCGATATCTTTGGTGGGGGGATAAAGCGATTGCGGTGTTTGTTGTGGCCTTTGCCACACGATTCATCAATGATTGGTTATCAGCTAAATCTACTGTTGTGACCAATTATAAGTTAGTTTAGTTGAATTAGTTAGCTAGCAGTATGTTGTTAGACTTATAGTTGTGCAGTTACCACTTCTTGTATATATAGACTCTGATAGATTCAGTAATGGTACGATTGAAATTGTCTTGCTTAAATGGCTATTATAGTATTTTGTTATGGTATCAAAGTATTTTCTTGCTTCCGTTGAAGCTTCTTGTCGACAATAGAGTTTGATGTTGAGGTTGGTGGTATGCCTTTCAATCCAATTGCTTTTACTTCACAAAAAGTTGCTACTCTTGTTGATGATAGTAACTTTTTGGCGTGGAAACAACACGTCTTGCTTGTGATCAAAACTCATCGATTACAAAGTTATATTGACGGTACTGTTGCGGTGCCATGTCGACTGGTTCTTGGTGATAATTAGGAGATGATTGAGAATCCTGCTTTTGTTCAATATGAACAATAGGATGTTGCTCTATTAGCATGGATTCTATCTACTTTTAGTCTGGTGCTGCAAAATCGCCTGATTGGTGATTCTTCATCTGCCTCTGCATTATGGACGGCGTTGACTCAAATTTTTGGGAATCAATCCACAACGAAAGACATATGGTATCGTTCACTTCTTCATAATTTTCACGAGAATGATATGTATATATCTAATTATCTTACAAGGATTAAACATCTTTATGATTGTTTGGCTGGATATGGTCAACGTGTTTTATTAGAAGAGCAACAATCGACGATCTTGAATGGTCTTCTGTTGGAGTATGATCATGTTGTTTCTATCATAACAAGAAGTCAAGTACCGTTTGATTTACAAGGGATTACTAATGCTTTGTTGGATGCAGAAGTGCGTCAGAATGCATATTTTGTATAGCTAACAGTTTTAGCCAATCTTCTAGTCGTAGTGCTTCTCTTGTTGTGGTTGTTGTTCCCCATACATTGATTCACCTTCAGAGCAATCAGTTCGATTCGGTCCATCTTCAACTAGGTATACTCGAGGACGAGGGCGTGGTCGTTTTGGAAGAGGATCGAGACCACAGTGTCAAATCTACGATAGAGTTGGGCATGTTGCCCACTGGTGTTTCTATTATTTTGATGATGATGACGAGGCTTAGATGCATGGGTCTAGTTTAACCCATTTTTCATCAAACCGTTTTTCAGCTCCAACTCATTATGAGTCTGCTTTAACCCGCTTCTCAGTTCTTACCCATCGATATGCATCAACCTACTATTGTTATGTTGAACATAAACCTAATTCTGCTAATGACACCACTTATTTTGCTTCTGCTAATGCTGAAAACTCATCTTTTGCTCCGTCAGTCATGACTTGTGCAGGTTCTGAGCAAGTCTCTTATTATAATGTTGGCTTACTCATAGTGACTCCTTGTGTTGTTATCGATCAAGCGTGGTATCCTGATAGTGGAACAACTGCTCATATGACCAATAATGCTGCTAAGTTTACAAAGAGCCAAACGTACAATAGGTCAGGTAATGTTGTTATCAGTGATGGTCGGTGTATTTTTATTTCACGTGTCGGTACCTCATCTTTGTCTTCTGGGTCTTTTGATTTGGTCATTAAATATCTTTTGCATGTGCCTCATATTTATAAGAATTGGTTGTCTATTTCATGTTTTACTAAAGATAATGGTGTCTATTTTTAATTGTACCCAAGTTGTTGCTATGTAAAGGACCTGGTAACACATCAGATTCTACTATAAGGACATGAGTGCAACGGTTTGTAACAGTAAATTCAGTTGATATTGGATCACTTCACGAGCATCTTATCAGCAATTTTTACCTAATGTGATGAAGCAATTGACCTCCAATGCTCTTGGGTTCAGCCCTCAACGAGGCAGCTTAAATGTAAAGTTGATGCGGCCTGGAATGCTGCTGATTGGAGGGTCAATTTTGGGGAAGTGATCCGTTATATGCATGGAGTATTTGTCAGGGGATTTCAGGTCAGCTACAAGCAGAAGGATGTGCAATAATGGTCGAGCCGTTGGCCATAGGTGAGGGTCTTTCTTTGCTTAAAATGTCTAGTTTCAATAACATTATTGTGGAGTTTGATTCTCACAAGGTGATTTATGCTTCAAATTCGAGTAAGTCTGGTGTCCACGAAACTAACTAAAAATTTGACTAAGATAAGTGCACCTATCAATTAATAGTATAGCTATAGTGAGCAAAGATACTATTCTTACAAAGACTAAAAGTACTAGTAATTTGCTAAGTCTTATGTTTGTTGAATAAGTTCCTAATTATTAGGAGCATATCTTAGTTTGTTATTGTTTTTGACTTAGTCTTTGTTTCAGTTTTTTTTTAGTTCCCTGAGTTAGTGGGATACGTTAGCTTCTTTTTAACTTTTCTATTTTTGTAAGGCTATTTAAAGTCACTGATGTTTGCTTTCAAAGTTATGAGAAATAAAAATTGCATTGTGTTGCATTTCTCTGTTGAATTCATCATTTTATTTTACATTTGGTATCAAGAGCCTAGTCCAATAGACCAAATTAAAGAAAAGAATAGAGTTTTATTTTGAGAGGAACATGAGAGAAGAGTGTGAAGAATAGTGGAAAGCAGTTCCAATAGTGGTGCGTTTGTGCAACCTGCTGTTCCCAAGTTTGATGGGTACTATGAACACTGGGAAAAGTTGATGGAATTTCCTTTGGGCAAAGTTGATGGAATTTTAGAGCCTAGTAGAAGATGGAATAGATGAAATTCCAGCAGGGAGAGAACTATCTAAAGAAGAGGTAAAGATGTTTAAAGAACAACAATTGAAATACAAGAAAGTGAAGTATTATCTCTACCAAAAAATAAGTAGATAAATTATGGAGACCATTCTCAATGATGATACATCCAAACAGATATGAGATTTAATAAAGTAGAAATTCAATGGATCAACAAGAGTCAAGAGAGCACAACTTCAAGCTCTAAAAATTGAGTCTAAAATATTGAGAATGAAGAAAGGAGAAACTGTCAATGCTTATTTCAGAAGAACTTTCTTAATTTTCAATAAGATGAAAGCATGCAAAGAGAATGTTAAAGAAACTGATATTACAAGGAAGATTTTGTGATCCTTAGTTCCTAAGTTTAATTATGTTGTATGCTCAATTGAGGAATCAAACAATGTTAAGACCTTAACGGTAGATGAAATTCAGAATAGTCTGTTGATTTATGAACAAAGAATGACAGGCCCTATTAAGGAAGAGCAAGTCTTGAAGGTCACAAATGAAGATCGAGGTGGAAGAGGCAAAGGTTGACTAAAGGTCAATGAAGAGGCAGAGGCAGAAACTGTGGCAGACAGAATGCAGATAAAGCAACTGTAGAATGCTACAAGTGTCACAATTTGGGGCATTATCAGTATGAATGTACCAATTGGGAAAAAAAGCTCATTATGAAGAAATTGATGAAGAAGACGAGATACTATTGATGGCACAAGTAGATCCGAAGCAAAACAAAATAGAATGAATATGGTTTCTCGATTTCGGGTGTTCAAATCACATGTTTGAAAACAAAGAATGGTTCACAAGACTTGATGAAGGATTCAAGCATTCGATAAAACTTGGGAACGACTCTAAAATAATGGTGAAAGGGAAATGAAACATCAAGCTGGAATTTGGAAGAAAGGCCCAAACAGTAAATGATGTGTATTTTATACCTGATTTATGAAATAATTTGCTCAGTATAGGTCAATTACAAGATCGAGGAATCATTATTCTGATTAAACATGGTGCTTGCAAGTTATACCATCCAACTTGTGGGCTTATAATGGAAAGTACAATAACTACCAACAAAATGTTTGTTGTCACCATAAATATTCTCATGACATCAGCCTCCTGCTTCAACACATATAATAAGGATTCCAACGATATTTGGCACAAACGATATGGATACCTGAGTTACAAACATTTGGCATTATTGCATAACAAAGAGATGGTTCAAGGGCTTCCCAAAATCAGAACACCAACAAATAGATGCACTAGCCGCATGACAGGGAAACAACATAGAGAAGCTATTCCAAAGAAGAGTAAATGAAGAGCAACAAAGCAACTGCAGCTTATCCACTCTGATATTTGTAGCCCAATTTCACCTGCATCCTATAGTAAAAAGAGATACATGTTAACTTTTATAGATGATTTTAGACGAAAGTTGTGGGTTTATTTTCTAAATGAGAAGAGTGAGACATTTATAACTTTCAAAAATTTCAAAATAATGGTGGAGAAAGAGTCTGGTTTATCATTGTGCAGTTTAAGAACAGACAGAAGAGGAGAATTTAACTCTGAGGCGTTCTTAAATTTTTGCAAGGTACAAGGCATCAAAAGGCAACTCATAACAGCTTATACGCCTTAGTAAAATAGAGTTACTGAGCATAAAAATCGTACCATTCCCAGCATTGTGAGATGCATGCTTAAAGAAAAAAAGATGCCCAAAATGTTCTAGCTAGATGTTGTAAAGTGGACGTGTCATGTGTTAAACAAAAGTCCTACTGCCTGCTTGAAGAATAAAACCCCTGAAGAATACTGGAGCAACCTCAAACACAATATTGAATACTTTCGGGTGTTTGGATGCATTGGAAATATTCATGTGCCCAAGGCAAAAAGACAAAAAGCTAGATTCAAGAAGCCAAAAGCAAGTTCTGATAGGTTACAGCGAAGAATCCAAAGGTTACAAAATGATTGATCCATTGATAAAGAAATCACTATCAGCAGAGACGTGGTTTTTAAATAAAATAAAAGCTAGGATTGGAGCAATACAAAAGAAGAAACCATAAATGATGTATTAGATTGGGGAGAAGCCTATGAAGAAGCATACAATCAAAATGATGAAGATGAATCAGATTTAAACGACGAAGATTCAGCTGATGAGAACTCCACCTCAAGGAATGCAGCAGAGCTCTCCAATGATGAAGTAGCAACTACTCAAACTCGAGAAAGAATGGCTCTAGCATATCTAAATGATTATACGAGTGGAGAAGGTCTCTCAAAAGATGAGGTACAAAATTTTGTACTATTTTTATCTACTAATAATCTTTTATCTTATGAACAAGCAGTAAAATCAAAAGATTGGAGAAAGGCGATGGATCTTGAAATTGAAGTAATAGAGAAGAATCATACATAGAAGCTGGTAAAAGCTCCCTCCGGTGTGAAATTATTGGAGTCAAGTGGGTCTATCAGAAAAAATTAAACGAAAATGAAGAAATTGATAAGCGTAAAGCGAGACTGGTAGCCAAGGGATATACTCAAGAAAAGGGGATAGACTATAATGAGGTGTTCGCTCTTGTAGCAAGATAGGATACTATTCAAATAGTATTATCTCTTGCAACAAGAAATGGATGAAAAGTCTTTTAGCTAGACGTCAAAAGTACCTTTCTACATGGTGAACTCAGTGAAGATGTATACATCGCTCAACTACAAGGTTATGAAGTAAAGGGAGAATAAGACAAAGTGTACAAATCAAAGAAAGCTCTTTACGTGTTAAAACAAGATCTGAGAGCATGGTTCAGCAGAATTGAAAGATATTTTATCAAATAAGGTTTCAAAAAAAGCTGTTGTGATCACACTTTGTTTGTCAAGAAGCGTGAGGATAACAAGATTATGATTGTAAGTCTCTACATTGATAGTCTCATTTTTACAAGTAATGATTTGTTAATGATGCAAGGTTTCAAAAACTCAATAAAAAATGAGTTTCAAATGACTAATCTGGGTGAGATGAAGTACTTTTGGGGAATAGAAGCAAATCAATGCACTAATGGGATTTCATCAACCAAAAGAAATATGCCAATGAAGTTCTTAAAAAATTCAAAATAGAGGCTTACAATGAAGTTAAGAATCCAATAGATCCTGGCAGCAAATTGTCAAAGGAAGAAGAAGGAACACAAGTCGATGGAACCTTATTCAAGCAAACCATGGGAAGTTTGATGTACATGACAATCATAAGACCTGATCTGATGTACAATGTATGCCTGATTAGTAGATTCATGTCAAATCCAATGGAAGCACATATGCTGGCAGCTAAAAGAATTTTGAGATATGTTCAAGCTACTACAAATTTTGGCATTCTTTACAAGAGAAATTGCACACATGAACTGATAGCATACACAGACAGTGATTATGCTGGAGATTTGAGTGATCAAAAGAGTACTTCAGGCTATGTCTTTATGCTAAGTGGAGGAGCAGTAGCTTGGGCATCAAAAAAGCAATCTGTTGTTACTTTGTTAACTACAGAAGCAGAGTATGTAGCTGCTGCCTCATGTGCTTGTCAAAGTGTATGGATGCAGCAAATTTGGAAGCAAATTAAAGGTACCCAAAGCAAATCAGTCAAAATTCTATGTGATAACTCCTCTACCATTAAGCTTGCAAAAAAATCTAGTCTTTCAGAGAAGAAGTAAACACATTGATGTAAGCTTTCACTTTTTAAGAAATCTTATAACTGATGGATCAATTAGCATGGAGTACTGCGGAACTGGTGAGCAAGTAGCTGATATTATGACCAAACCGTTGAAGCTCGATCAATTTGAAAAACTCAGAGAAGCACTTGGCGTTCGAAGTTGCAGTGATATAAACTAACCTACAGCTGTTATGTTTATTTTAGGGGAGGGTTTTGTTAGGTCTTATGTTTGTTGAATAAGTTCCTAATTATTAGAAGCATATCTTAGTTTGTTATTATTTTTGAATTAGTCTTTGTTTCAGTTTTTTTTAGCTTCCTGAGTTAGTTGGATACGTTAGCTTCTTTTTATCTTTTCTATTTTTGTAAGGCTATTTAAAGCCACTGCTGTTTGTTTTCAAAGTTATGAAAAATACAAATTACATTGTGTTGCATTTCTCTATTGAGTTCATCATTTTATTTTACATAATTATCATCTTTCTATTAATTAACCAAATAAATCGAGTGATTAATTAAAAACTAAAATTAACTAAATTAATTAACTAATGAACACGACAAAGAACAAAATAGGAAAATAATCGATTAACAACCAAAAAACAAAACAATACCCAGGAAAGAATTCACCTATATTTCATCTGTCATTATCAATCTAAATTACACAATTTCTTTACTTAGTATCTTGATTCGTAGAAATCCCTAAATTATGTTAATATCTCTGTTGAGAATAAGAGCAACTGACTCTAGGTTGATTAATTGAAATGTCTTTCTAATTAAAATCTATGTTATCGCATTAACTCGTGCTATGAATTCCCCTATTAGAATTGACTCTAATTTAGTAGATTTATGTCGTCCTATTTCTAAGATTGTATGCAACTCCACTCAATTGTGCAATATCTACTCTTAAATAGGGTCTATTTCTCTTCTGATTTAAGCACATCAAATATGGATCAATAATCTAAACATATCAAACCAAGAATTAAGCACACATAATTGAGAACAAGATCTAAGTATTTATTACGTAAAATAAAAATCAAGTAATAAAATCCATCATAGGATTCATCTCCCTAGGTATTTAGAAAATTAGTTCATGCTTGAAAATAAAAACAACCAAAATACAGTGTAGCCACAAGAAACAAAGAAACTCATGATAATATCCTAAGAAATCAAATGCGAATCTTCAATCTTGAAACAAATCTATTTTAGATTCGGCTTCAATGGTGTTTTTATTTAGGGTGCAAATTCACGAAATCGACACGACCATGTGGAATGGGTTAGCCTGTGTGCTCCTATAGTTTGCTTCAATTTTTTGTTTTTCACTCTTTTTGTTCCCTAGTGCTCTATTAAGTATAAAAACATGTATTTAAAAGATTAGGAGCATAAAATTCACAATTAACATCGAATAATCACCCAAAAGCGTATTAAGAATAAGGTTAAAATATGTTTGTGAAACTAACATCAATAATGGTAATATAGAACGATCGCAAAGCAAAAAGAAAAGAAAAAATAAAACACAAATTTTACGTGGAAACAGTTTCGAGAAAAAACCACAGGCAAAGGATGAGAAATTCACTAATGTTGAAAACTGAATAATATAAGAGGAGTTTCGACTACATCTATTTAAAGGTTGAAAAACGTTATTCTAATCAAAGTTAAATAGACAGTGTAGTTCTATATGGATTCTACTTGTGCGGCCCTTAACCTTAAGCCCTCAACAGATCCCCTAGTTTTACCACTGTATTATTTCTTTAACAAGAATTTAAGTCACACAACTCTAACAATGTTACTTTTAGCACTTATCAAAGTCTCTTAGTTCTAAGGTTAGTTTGTTACTTGATGATTGTCGTTAGCTTGTGTCTTTTTTTTTCAACATCTTTCCTTTCATTTCATTAAATTCGTTGGGATGCTAATAAGGTTGCTCACCGCTTAGCGTGAGAGAATTTAGTCCAAGCAAACCGAATTGTTTATGATGTAAAATCATTCTTTTTTATTCATGATTTTTTTGCGAATGCTAATGGCACTAATAAGGAAGTGAGGCGATAGGTATAAGTGCATAAGGGAGCCTATTGGCTCGATTTAAATAATGCCTTTTTTTGGTGAACAATGCATACAACTCAAAAATTAAACATTAAAGTGAATCCATCTGAATAAGATCTTTCATTAGCTGTAAGCCAGTTCTTTTGTCTCGTACCGTCTTGACGATCTTGTCTGAGAGTTTATTATCTTCTCGAGAAACATGCTGGATACTCTATTGACTTAGAAGCTTCAATAATAACAAAATTCTTCTAACTAAAGTAGAATTAGAACCCCCAAGTATTCCATCCTGAATGATGTTAACTGCTTCGATGTTGTCGGTCTAAATTAAGACTTTCTCTAACCCTCAATCTAGTACAATTTTCAACCTATCGAAAATACCCCAAAGTTTAAAATCTAGAACTATATAATTACCCAAATATCTCTTGAAGCCAATAATCCAACCCCCATTTCGATCACGTAAAAGCCCTTTAGTTGCAACAAACGCATCTTCAGGTCTAACCAAACCATCTATATTCAAGCATACCTAACTTTTCGACAAAGAATGGGCAGCGTTCGATCTAGAATGATTAAGAATGTACGAATTTGATACAGAAGCATATTGTTTTACGCAACTTAGAAAAACCTTGATAACTGCATCAGAATTCCAAAACAATAACTGCACCAGAATTCCAAAACAAACCTTGGAAAATGAAAAGGTTTCAGTCATTCTAGATCCACTAGATTATAATTCCAAACAGATAATGCCAATTAACTCCTCCCAATAAGAGGCCAAATTGTCTATTGTTAAGATTATGTTCTATCCATTCCTATAGAGATCATGAATAAAAACTAGGACGTTTACTTATTGGAATTAACTGATTCCAAATATCTCTTGCTGCAGTACAATCTTTAAGAACATGTATCACATTTTCATAATTAATCATGACGACAAATTCCACAAGCAATATCCATTCCAATATTTTAATGGTGTCTTTCTTCCTCAGTCTATTATAATTTCCTTGTTATCTTGATTAATGCCATTTACTTTTACCTCAAAAAAAAAAAATACTATTCAAAAAAAAAATTATAAGATTTTTTTATCATACTATTTGTAATAGTATAAGTTTTGTCCTGGTGAATATTATGTTTAATTTTGTCACAACATCATTTAACACCACGACTTCAATTTTAGTGCTCTAAAATAATTTAAATTAAAGATAAAATCAATAATTAACTTCAAAAATCAATTAAACATTGAATTACTACAAAATACTATTAAAAAGTAATTTAAAAGTTTGGAACTAAAATAAGAAACTATAATATTAAATTGAAATGATAAAAAATGAGGAATAATATTATATTACTTCCTCATCAATTAAAATAATATTTCATCTCTTTCTGATGCCATTGTTGTTCAAAATATGATTCGATATTGCCTCTTCGAATAACCATTACTTTAATTTTTTATTCTATTTGTTATATTTCTAACTTATTACTTCTAATAATCTCCATTCTTTTTTACTGACAATTTTTCTTAGTTATTACTTTATTAATTATGCCTAGCTATTGCATGCTATTTATAGAGTAGACTTAACTTTTAATTGATATATAATTCTTATATTAATTAAGTAATAATTAGTAAATAAAATATTTTATCTATTTTATACTTAGAATTCTATTCAAATTAAAACTTAAATTAAATCATTTTTTTCTAAAAAAATTGAGTTACCATACTTAATTATAAATTTAATTATTAAATTCTAAGTTAAGCTTTTCGTGAACTTTTTTTAAGGGAATAAATTATATTAGATTCTTCTTAAAAAGTATAGTTTTTAGGCATCAATAAAATAGTGACACATCATTAAAATTTAAAGATAACAAAATATTATTATACAGTCATCTATATTTAATATCTTCCCCAACTTAATTTAAATTTAATTAAATTACTTAAAATAATTATTTTTTTAAATTATAAACAAACATCTTTATAATTTTTTAAAATTAGGAGTAGGGATGGAGTCAGAAAATTTTTTTGAGGGTCAAAATTAAATTGTAAGTTTTACGATAATAAAAATATAATTTCATTATTTTAATAGTTTATATCTTTATAATTTTTAAAGAATTAAATTAAATTTTTATCATTTTTAATAAATATTAAAATACAATCTTATTTTTATTAATTTAAAATTTTAATCATTTATTGAAAATTTTTCATTTTAAAATAGCTGGCAGGACCTGCGTAGGAGTTAACCAACTAGTCTCCACCTACCACATATCTACAATCACTCCACTGTTCTAATTTCATCAATAAAATGTGTTTTACTATGCAAATAATTTTGAATTAACTATCGATGGAATAGTATTTCAGTTGCTGCTACATCAAGTAATTTATAACACTAGTAGTTTACTTCACACTTGCAAGTATTGAAATAATACTGATTGGTTTTTATTTTATTTTACTCATATTTACTTTTTTTTAAGAATAATTAAAATATTCTAAAAATTAATATTTTTAAGTACTAATAAAATTTCGTCTCATCAACATATTTTAAAGGTATAAAATTATTATTATACATCAATCTATATTTAATTTACTCTTTAATTTTAATGTTTTCTTTTTTCAAATCAAATAATATAGAAATTTTAAAATTGACACAATTCTTATTATTAAATATTTAATGTAATATAATTTTTATTTTTAAAAAATGTATAATATGAAATAAAAATAATTTTAAATGAAAAAAAGAAAAAATTTACTGTTTAGAATTAATTGCACAAAAATAAAAAATATTAATTTTAAAAAAACAAAATAATTAAAAATTATAAAAATGTTTATAATTTAAAAAAATTATTAATTTAATTTAAGTTAAATTAAGTTGAAGAAAATAATAAATATAACTGAATCTATAATAATACTTTATTATTTTTAAAATTTAATGACATAACATTATTTTATTGATACTTAAAAATTATATTTTAAAATAATTTTAATATAAGTTATTTCATTATTATTATTATTATTATTATTATTATTATTATTATTATTATTATTATTATTATTCTAGTGGGCAAATATGACTTTACTGCATCTAGCATATATATAGGGAAAGTATAAAAAAATTATTTTAAACGTTAAACAAGTAAATTGTAAGACACGGAAAAGAGCATTTATTAAACTTGTCCTACTCTTTGTTGTCCAATAAAGTAATTGTCCTACTCCATTACTCACCTCTTTAGTTTTGTTGTCTCTAACCTCTTTCAATTTAAATTATAGGCTGAATATACTTTATATAATAAAGTAGGGATGGCATGAAATTATGATTCAATATTATTATTATTATTATTATTATTATTATTCTTTTTTAATAAATAAATAATAAATTAGATTTTTCTTCTTGATTTTAATTTTTTTCTTCTAAAAAATTTAAATTTAACTAAAAATGCTAAAAATCAAGAGTAAAAATATAATTTTTTATTCTTATATTGGAAAGGTATAAGGATGACGTAAATCACAGTTTTATACCATCATTTCTTGTATATTATATATATTTTTTCATAAAAAAATCATAATGATCTTTGTATTAAAAATTAGATTTTATTTGATCGTTTTTATTCAAAAAATTCAAAAAATTAGTTTATATACGTTAAATCAAAGTGTAAATTAATTTTTTTTAAAAATTACATCTATTTTTACTGTTAAAAAATTGTTCATGTACATCAACATGAGGCACACTAAGCTCACCACGTACAATTGTTTGGCTATTTTGTCGATAACACTAGCTTTTAATAGTAGAAATGGATATAAATTTTAGCAAAAATGACTATACAGGAATTAATTTACCTATTTTTTTTATTAATGGAGCAAAATATAATCTAATTCTTAATAAAAATGTATTCGCAATACTTTTACTTATTTTTGCTCTTCTTTCTCAAGATATATAATTGTATAATATATATTAAGGAATAAGATAAATATGAAAACATTTATTTCTTTGAAAATACACAATATAATATATATGTATATCTACGTAAACAAGTTTTCTGAAGCTCAAACCATTTAAAACACATATGCCAACAACTAGGAACATAAGGTTGGAGTTAACCAATTATTCTCCACCTACCACCTTGTCTACAACTACTAGTCCATTTCATTAGACTTGTAGGAAGGTATGGTTTGAGGAAAATATTAATTCTAAAGTTTGAATAAAATAATAATATTATGAGTTTATAATTCCATCTCTCCCTCAACTCAAATTTGTAAATTAAAAATTAAGGTGATATTTAATATATGAATTTATTTTTAATAAAGTAACAAACGTCATAAGTTTTCTTCTTTTCACTCAAGCGGTAAATGTAAAACCTCAAATCAATGCGGCCACATCAATCGCGCCTAAATACAGTAGATACACCAAACCTCCAGTATGTGGTCCCTCTTACAAAAATACCGACACGATTAAGACAATTTTCTTCAAAATCTTGGGACTTGGGTATCATAAAATACAGCAAACCAATTTTTTTTTATTTTTTTATAATATTATACAATAGAATTATAAACCCGTCCATGTTCCTATTCAATATTGAGACGCAAATAGCTTTATGATTTTCTATAATGACTTGAATGTTGAAAAAACCTGTTATTGGATTTCATATAGGAGGGAAAATGAAAAACAACATCTTGTGTTGGGCATGTTCACCCGTATTTTAATGGTCTTTCAATCCTTTCTACTTTTTTTTTTTTTTTGTATTTTTGACATATTTTTCATGTACCTACTGCATCAGAATCATGAAGATGCAAGAGAAAATGACTTATACAAAATAAATGTAGACTTGCGTTTTTCATTTGTTCTTCTCACTTGAAGCTAGAAATGAACTATTAGTCAATAATCAAATTTACATCCTCGATTGCGTCCTCGACTGGGATACATTTTCCTTTTCGCATTTATTGGTCTCTTTCTTCAATCACCTAATACCGCAAAACCCAGATCCTAGAAAATTCATCTTCAGATTTTTCTAGAAAGTTGCCAACAGGTATTCTATACTTATCTTCCCTACCATTTCTTTAATGAAATTTCCATTGCTTATAATAGTGTTTTCTTTCTTTAAGTTAAAGCTTATAATATTTACGTAAGAAAATACAATTTTTTTTTTTAATTTGCTTACCCTTTCCTGTTTTTCAAGTGAGTTTCCATTCATACACATATAGGAATTGTGAAGTTATTTTGGTTAATTTTTCTCCGTGTGCATCATCCCATTTGATCATTTTGTAGGTGGGATAGTTTGAAAGAAGCAAGTTCTAGACTTTTAAAAGGTTTGTCTTAATGTCAACTTGCTCTTTTGATTATATTTATTAGTCATAATTGAACATATACTCTTATACTATTTCTGGGAAAAATTAAGTGCTTGTTCCATCTTAATAGATTACTTCATTTTATCTTATTTATTTTTGGCTCAGGCAATCTTATTATAACAAGTTTTGAGTTCGCAATGGGATTCTTGGATCTGTTAGTTGTGGCATTGGTGCCAATTCTAAAAGTGTTACTGGTAACTGGTGTTGGTTTGTTTCTTGGCATAGAAAAGATCAACCTGTTGGGGCCGGAGGCAAGAGACTACTTGAATAAAGTAAGTAAATCCATTTTATTACTCCCATAAACTTGGAAAAACATTTACGTTAATACCTATATTACCCGAATTCCGGGGTGAGTGTTGATTATGGGTTTTTTTTCCTTTATACTCGTGCCCAAATTTACCTTCACTATAAGTCTTAAATTCTTGTATTTTAATGGTTTTTTTTTATTGGATTAACTCTTATTAGATATAATTGTATATGTAAAATTTTAATTTTGATTCATTTTTCATAAATCACTGATATTGTTATCAATAATTTTACATTTACTCGATATATACATAAAATTATATTTATCAAATATGAAATAATTGAATTTATTTGTTTTTCTAAAGATATGCAATTTGATCAAAATTAAAATTTCATATATAAAATCAAATCAAAATTAATTTTTTTATGTATAATTATACCATATTAAAATTAATGTATCATATTACTACACAGAGGAAGAGTTAAAAAGAATGTTTTACACCTACATTTTTTCTTTGCTGATGTACAGATTGTATTCTATGTATTAAGTCCTTGCCTCTTACTCAGCAACTTGGCCGAGACAATCACTTACAAAAGTTTGGTTACCTTGTAATAAATCCAATTCCATTCAGATGATTTTTTTTTTTTTTTAATTTTCTCTACTTGAAGCTAATTTTCTCAATCTTTTTCTTGTTTCTTTCAAGATGGTTCATGCCACTCAATGTTCTTCTAACATTTCTCGTTGGCTCAGCTCTTGGTTGGATTCTTGCAAAACTAACTAAAACTCCTAGACACCTTCAAGGAATCGTCATCGGTTGTTGTTCCACAGGTTCGTTTTTCTTTCGAAACCAATGATTAGACTGTGGCTACATAAAACAAGGGTCACCTTCCTTTCGTAAGACACAGTTTTCTCGACAGAAAAACAGTGAAGACGATATTCACCCTCCGAAGTGGGCAATAACTTGTAATGGGGGGCAGTCCAAAAACTAGTTCCGTTTGTAGCTGTTGCTATTGTCAATGAAAGTACATGTATGTTGTATGTGCAGGAAACTTGGGAAATTTGCTTCTCATTGTTTTTCCAGACATATGCGATGAGTCAAATAGTCCATTTTCAAAGTTATCTACTTGCTCTACCGATGCCGAGGCATATGCTTCACTATCCATGGCAGTATGATCTCGGATTCGAATCTTTTCCATTTTTGAGTCGTGCATTCTAGCGATCTCGAATCTTCTTTTTCTGTTATGAAACCTTTCCATTTGTAGGTAGGAGCCATTTTTACTTGGGTATATGCGTATCCTTTGGTGAGCTCTTATGTTATTAAGAATACGGAGCACAGTTCTATCCAGTCCTCCGAACCATCTCCCGAGAGTTGCACGGAACCGCTACTATCACCTAGTGATAGCCAAATTTCTGAAGACAACTCGGTGGTACTCAAACTGCCTCTAACTAATATGCAGGACGGAAAAAAGGTTTACTCTATTTCTATTTTGAAATTAACTAATATCCAGCTCAATTTGTCATGAGGCTCAGCTAGCGGTTGCGAAATAGGTTTCTGTACAGCCATTGAGCCTTAAGAAGTGTATTCAATTTATTTATTTTCTTACCATATCATACTGATAACTGATGCATTTATCCCTCAAATCATGAAAATGGTATACTTTTCGAGTAGATGTCATTCAAAGAGAAGATTGTTCGGTGTATAAAGTGCATTACGAGTAAGATCGACTTAGAGAAGGTGTTCGTACCATCGACTATTGCATCGGTATGTAGTTACATCGGTTAACAACATCTGCACCAGTCTGTTTGCATATCTTTCTTACCAATCATTATCATATTCTCTCTTCAGATAGTCGGGTTAATCATCGGGATAGTCTCTCCGTTCCGGAAAGTACTAATAGCAGACAATGCACCTCTTCGAGTAATCAATAGTTCAGCAGCTTTGATAGGGCATGTTCTAGTCCATAACTCTTCCGGATTCTAATGCAGAGAACTTGAGATGTCTTAAACTAAAAAGGATTTGCAATTCCATTTAATTTACAGGCAGGCAGCCATTCCATCAATGACCTTGATAATGGGGGCAAATCTTTTAAAAGGTTGTTTCAATGTTTTAACTTGTTTTGAAAAGTTTAATAATGTTGGATTTCATGACAAAGAGTAGATCTGTCTTACCTTGCTTGAATTAAAATCTTAATGAAGAGATGGTATTGGTTTTTGGCAGGTCTGCAAAGATCAGAAATGAGTTTGGTGGTGATTTTAGGGATAGTTGCAGTTCGGAACATTTGCTTGCCATTGTTGGGGATCGGTGTTGTTCAAGCTGCACACCATTTGGGGGTGGTTGGATCAGATGCTTTATATCGATTTGTTCTAATGTTTCAATATGCTGTTCCCCCTGCAATCAATGTCGGTAAGATTACCACCTAATACAATCTTCATAATATATATATATATATATATATATTCTATTTTACCCAAACATATCTCCATATTCATATCTAAATCTGTCGATCTGAACCCATACCCAACATGTTTTGATCCAATATTGAATTCATTTGAAAGCAAGTGCTACATATACGATTTGAGAATTATGATAGTTAATATGGTTGATGGTCTAATGTAATGAAGTAAATATGCAGGTACAATGACACAACTATTTAAAAGTGGACAAGGTGAAACATCTGTGATTTTGTTGTGGTCATATTCTGTAGCTTCCATCTCTCTAACGCTTTGGTCAACACTGTACATGTCTCTTGTCTCTAATTCCTCCACCAAATAAGACTATATAATGCAAGTTAACTGTTGCTTGCATTCCAATTTTTAATTATCGACATTGTTATCTAAGCTTATCTCAAAATCAAAATTAACTTAAATAATAGCATGATGATTTGAAAGTTATTTTTATCTTTTTACCAAATTCCTAAAAGAATTACCATTGCATTCTTACTATTCTAACTTATTTTTTTAATGGATTTTCATTTTCCAAATTACCTTTCAAAAAATAATTTTCTTTACCTAAAAAAATGTATAATAACCAAATTTTTGTCTAGATAAACTCAATTTTAGATTTTATATTGAATTCGGATTTGAATTGATTCCCATATTTCTCTTATTTTATTTTGAACTTTAAAATTTAAAGTCTATTTGATGGCTTTGTCTTCTATTTTCGATCTTAGCTTTAATTTTATTTTCAATTTATTTTACTTTTTTATTTTTATTTTTTTTGAATTGTTGGGCCTAAAAGCTTAAACACGAATATCTGCCTAACAGGCCACCAATATCAGCAGATTGAGCCCACTTGCCCACAACTCCTGTAATCACTGCCACTGCAGTGCACCATAGCCACCACCTACAGCAACTTATCCAGGCCCTAGCCTAGCACATTAGCAACCTCCTCAGCCTAACACTAGCCTAGGCCACCAAGCCCAGCCCACTTGCATCGCCCTAAGCCCCCTTCGACATTTACCGGCCCTAGCAGGCGATCCCTTCCCCACTTAACCACCCATGCACTGCTAATGTGATATTGGTTCGGTTTAATAGGCTTTTTCAGATTTTTTAAAATGTACATCATAAATCGGTTCGGTTTGATTCAATTTTCATTTTTTTCATATTGATAAAATAAGTTTTGTTTTTTAATTTTTGAGTAATATTTGACAAAACTTCAAAGTTTTTTTCATCATATATTTCTAAAAAGCAATAAATTTTCAAGAAATTTTAAATTATTTACAAAATATTTATTTTTATATTATAAAATAATTAAAATTAATTATATATTAAATACAAAATAAAATTAATTCGATTTTGAGTAACTATAATTTTTAAACTTACATTCTATAAATCGTCTAATTACCTTAATCCGGGTCAATTTTCGTTTTGGTCGATTTTTTTCTCAACCTTATAGCAACCCTTAACCCTGCCTGCCTTCAAAGAATATATGCCCCAAAGATGAAGGGATAGCACATGTGACTTATCAGATAATAAAGCAAAAGCACCGCAAATTGTACAGGTTTTCTTTCATGTTACTATGAATAACTACCAAGTTGTTTACTAATAGGACAGAACTCATGGAATAAATAAGATTTTGCAAAGGAATTCCATAGGCTGAATTATGAGGATAGCAATGAGTTTTTCTTTTGAAAATAAGTCTATAAAATTTAGTGAGAATTTTACTTGATATTATTTATAGTGTCTTAGAACATGTTCTCTTGTGATTGTATTCCTATAACTTATGATGCCATATTATCTTCTATTAAAAATATTGATGTTTTAGGCATAACACATATCATATGAAGGAGGATGAGCAATCCAAAGAGAATTTATCACTCTAAAGTTGTGTTTAGCAGTACTTTTTAAAAGCACTTTTGATATGAAAAACACTTTTGAAGCAAAAGGAATGCTAAAAAAACAACTTTTGAATGGGATTTTTTATTTTTCAAAAGCACTTTTCCCCAAATGGAGAAGTTAAAATTTTTAGCTTTTCTCGCCCAAAAGCACTTTTGATAGTTTAATTATGTTTTCACCCCTCCAACAAATGATATTTCCTTCTTTGGTTAATTGCTTAAAAAATATTTTAAATTTATTTTTCATATATTAAAATATTAATAAATTATAATAAATTATTTTCTATATTCTTATTGAAATATCATAATATTAACTAATTTAAACATTATTTAACTGTTTATTTGTTACTTTATAACACTATGTCTAAAATGGATATTTTATTTCTCAAAAGTACTTTTTGACAGCAATACTAAACATTAAATATTAAACCAAACTTTTCAAAAATATTTTTGAAAATCACTTTTTCAAAATATTTTTTAAAATTAATTCTAAAAAATAATACTAAACTAGCCCAAAGTGATTGAAGATATTCTTAATTTATGTTTACTAAAGTTGATTGTTCAAGACTTTAGGCAAAGCATTGTGAATTGAGAGAGATTATTTCTCCAAGTCCAAGAGTTAACATGAGTTGCAAGGTCCAATAATGAGTTATCGCATAAGTGTCACTACGTACACTGAACCTTATGCAACAATTTGGGATATTTTGGAACAAAAATCATATTGCCTTTAAAGGTTTAATTGATGTCACCTTGACTTCACAAAAACTTTTTAAGTTATCATAATGGATTGTTAAATCCTACTCTTGAACACTAGATGTGAATTACTCTTAATTGAGTAATTTTAAGTCTAGTGATTGGTCAAATATAATACAATGAAGAATGTGAGTTAAACTTGAGATTACACTAAATTTGACTAACTTAATTGATAAAATTTTTAATTTAAAGTTGTAATTGAAATGTTTAATTGTACAAGTTCAGATTTGGTCACAACTTGACTAATATGGATAAAAATTATTCAAAATAAAAAAAAAATATATATTTTTTATAACACATAGATTGGATCAAAACTTAAATAAGGAAATATCTTATTTAAAATATATAGACGAGATGGAGCCTATAAGTTATACAATCATGCAGGTATGTCCAAAGATATGATGTAAACTCAAATATATGTGATTGTTGTGAAATATTGAGAGTTGAGAAAAGATTTTCCAATGATAGGAATCATATTCGACCTTCTTAAATCAACTAAAGAAGAGGAGTTGCCATGTATTGGGAATTGTTTCCACTGTCGCAAGTTAGTAGTTGTAGATTACTCCAAGCGCCTAGCAAATTTTGAGTTGCATAGAAATTTACTTTAGTCGCTAATTGAGGCGATTATTGAAAATTTAAAAATTAATTTTTGATTTTATTAAAAAAAAAGAGTAGTTACCAATCTTTTTTTCTAGGTGTGATCGGACACCTAATAAATCTTCTTTTTAGAAAAAAATTATTTTTGAGTAAAAAAAAAAAAGGCCAAGTTTAGGTCTACGTCAAAATCCAGAGAAAAATAGGGTTCGGAAGTCGGTTACGCACGAGGAAGGTATTGGTACCCTCGCGACGCCTAAAATTGGTATCCCGTTAAACACGCGTTGTCTTTAATTTAAAAAAAAGAATTCAATTTAATATTTAATCATGATCCGATTGAAACACGAGAAGTTTGAAAACACGAAAATTTTGAAACTCGAAAAAAAAAATTGAAACCCGAGAGATTTTGAAAACACAAAAATTTTTGAAAACCTGAGAATCTTTGAAACCCGAGAAATTTAAAAAAACGAAAATTTTTGAAAACACAAAAATTTTTGAAACCCGAATTTTTTTTATAAAAAAACACGAAAAATTTTGGAAACACGAAAAGTTTACAACACTAGAATTTTGACAAATTACATATCCTCCTCTACATTTTAAAAATAAAATTTGATCACTTACCAATAATCACAAAAAATAAATATCCTATTTCAAAACACGAGAATTTTTAAAATTTTCCATTTTTTTCAAAAGGACGTCCCATTTTTAACACGAGCCAATGATGTTCACCCAACATAGCGATGAAATCAACGACTTAATGTTAAATCGATATGTTTTCTTATTTATTGAAATTAATTAAAAGAAAATAAAAATATTTCTAAAATAATAAAAAGAAAACAAATAATAAACGTTATAATAATATGTGATCTAAAATATATATTAAATTCGAAATGGGTAAATAATAATAAAAAGGGTAAGAATATACCGAAGCCCAATGTTATGGGTTACTGAAATTAATCTTTTTTCTCCTCAGGCTGTTGAAATGGGCCTTTGTTGATGATCGTCACTGGATTAGATTGCCGCAAATAGAGTCGGGTTGACCCGACTATTTTAAAATTTATTTTCTTCTTTTTTAAACCAAATTTTTGCATGGCCCACATAAAATGCACATAAAGACAAAATATTCAAATCATTTCAGCCTATTACAAAATAATCCCAGCCCAACTAACTTAATATTTCAAACCAAACTAAACTCAACTCACTAATTTTAAAAAAATAATACAAACCAACCCAACTCACTAACTTAAGAAACCCAACACAACCAGCCCAACCCACTAACTTAACATATCACCCAACCCACTAATTAACCCAAACCAAATTTAACCCATCAAATCTAACATAAACCAACCCATTAACTAAAATATTTCTTTTTTTTTTCAATACTGAACCCCCCAAACAAACAAGTTTCCAGCAACAAACAAGGAAAGAAAGAAGAGATCCAAGCTTCAAGCCACCGAACCCCCCCTTCTCCTTCCACCGTGCGCGCCACCAACAACCATCGTGTGCGCCGCGTGAAATCAAGCTACGGGTAGTTGAGGTTTGGATTTCGAGGTGGCTGATAATCGATTGACTCAGCTATTTGGAGTGGGTTTCGGTTTGGGAGCTTGGTTGTGGTGTTAATGGTGGTTGGTCCTTGGTTGTTTGGTTGCTTGCCGGATATTGGAGTTTTTTTTTACTAAGATTGTGGAATGTTCCTTTTTTGTTTTTTTGCTAGAGACTTTTTTTTTGTTTTTTGTTTTTGCTCTTCACCCTATATCAAATGGGGGAATCCTCCTCCTCTTTGCTGAAAAAAAAACCTCCTTTTTATGGTGTGGTTTTTTTCTTTTTTATTTCTACCATTTGCTTGTTTCCCATGCTATTTGCAGGTAGTGGGTGAAAAAGGAGCAGCCACCCATGCTGGTGGCCTGAAAATTTGGGGATCGGGTGCCCCAAATCACGTAATCTGTTAGAAGGACCAAATCACAAATATAGTAAAACTTTTAGGGCCAAAGTATAATATTTAGAAAATATAGGGTCAAAATGCAATTTAAAGAAAGTTTAGGGTCTAAGTGAAATTTAAAGAAAGTTTAGGGGTTAAAATGAAATTTAGGAAAAGTTTAGGGGTCAAAATACAATTTTTTATTTTTTAAAAATTTTTATTTTTATTTTTATATTTTTTTTTGAAATTTTGAAAATTAAACAGAAACTCTAGTCGGACAAAAATTTAAGGCTTACAGGTGCCCCTCTTTGCTCATCGCTGTGAAACAGGGATAATGCAAAGACTTAAAAGCACTAAATTTTGTTCGATTGTCCAATCTTTATTCTTTATTGAAAAAAAAATTGAAAATAGCTCGGGATGCGACCCGAAGTTCAACTCACCTCTTGGATTATGAGTTGATCTTTGAAAAAGCAAAAAATTGAAAATACCTCAGCGTATGATTCGAGCCTCAACTCACCTCTCGTAATATGAGTTGATTTTTTTGAAAGACAGAAATTGAAAAATACCTCGGCGTGTGACATGAGGCTCAACTCACATATTGCAATATGAGTTGATTTTTTTTGAAAAACATAAATTGAAAATGCCTCAGCGTGTGACCCGAGGCTCAACTCACCTCTCGCAATATGAGTTAATCTTTTTTGAAACATAAACTGAAAATACCTCAGCATGTGACCTGAACCTCTCGCGATATGAGTTGATCTTTTTTTCACATAAATTGAAAACAGAAAATGAAAATATCTCAACGTGTGACCTGAGGCTCAACTCACCTCTCGCAATATGAGTTGATTTTTTTTTGAAAAGCAGAAATTGAAAATACCTCGGCATGTGGCCCGAGGCTCAACTCACCTCTAACAATATGAGTTGATTTTTTTGAAAAACAGAAATTGAAAATACCTCAGCGTGTGACCCAAGGCTCAACTCACCTCTCGCAATATGAGTTGATCTTTTTTCACATAAATTGAAAACAGAAAATGAAAATATTAGGATACCACAACATGTCATCTGGTGGAACTTCAGGTGTCTTTTTCCTTGATCCAGTATAAATATCATCAAAACCTCTCGCTCTGCTGGAGTACCTGCATATGTCATGCATGATGTTATCATGATATGCACATGCTTGTCTTAAATGCCTGTATGCCTACATGATTATGCTATGCGCCTTGGACTTGTTTGTCATATATCTCTTTTCGTCACTATTCTTGTGATGATCTGTATTCATTGCTTCGATTCTTGACTTTCTCTTCAGGCTTTGTACCCGTCCTCCAGCTTTATGAGTAATCTGTATTTCTCAGATATCACTCTTTGCCCCCTGTTGAACTTTATCCTTGCTTTGAGGCCTCGTACTTATCGAATTCTCATCCGGGTAATGCTTAACCTTTCTTTTGTTTAGAGTATGTCATTCTACTATTTATTATTCATTCTACTATTTATTATTTAAACCACACAATGAGATGCATAAAAATGGTCAAGTAGGTACGAAAGGAATACCTCACATTTATTTATTTCAAAAGTAACATACAAAGAAAGTTGACCAAGAAAAGTTAAAAGTATTATAAAGAGAAAAGGGGATCGTATTTAGTGGCTACAAATGCTCTAGATATTCAATGCATGAATTCTTCCACGTTTCTTAATCAAGAATCTTTTCGAGCATAGCTTCTTGTGTAGAAGATTTCGAGCTTCTGAAAATGCTTCAAATACTGTAGTCTCACCGTTGGACTCACTGTTCAAACCCAAATCTGCTTCATTGGGACACCCCTTTCGGGTTTTCATCCTAACCCTTTTGTTTATCAAGACGCCCTTTTCGGGTTTTCATCTTGATTCCTTTATTTTAGGCATAATATTTCTTCACAGCATCTGAGTTCACTGGATTAGGTAACTCCTTCCCATCCATCTCAGTGAGAATTAAAGCTCCACCCGAGAAGGCCTTATTTACGACGTATGGTCCCTCCCAATTTGGTGCCCATTTTCCTCGAAAGTCTTTTTGTATTGGGAGAATTTTTCTCAATACAGGTTCTCCCTCGCAGAATTCTCTTGGTCGTACCTTCTTGTCATGGGCCGCGATCATTCTCTTTTGGTACATCTATCCATGACAGATTGCCTTCAAGCATTTTTCCTCGATAAGATTTAGCTGGTTGTATTGAGTTCGAACCCATTCTGATTCCTCTAGTTCCGACTCCATTAACACTCATAGAGAGGGGATCTCAACTTCGATGGGCAGCACAGCTTCCATTCCGTAGATCAGAGAGAAAGGATTTGCCCCCGTAGATGTCCACACAGATGTACGATATGCATGCAAAAGTAAATGATAGCTTTTCATGCCAGTCTTTATATGTCTCGGTCATTTTCCCAATAATCCTCTTAATATTTTTGTTGGCCGTTTCCACAGCTCCGTTCATTTTTTAGCGATAGGGTGAGGAGTTATAATGCTTTATTTGAAATTGCTCACACACTTCCTTCATCATCTTGTTGTTCAGGTTCAAGGCGTTATCCGAAATGATTCTCTCAAGCAAACCATATCGACATATGATTTCCTTTTTCAAGAACCTACAAACTGCAATCTTTGTCACATTAGCAAATGAAGCGGCTTCTATCCATTTCGTGAAGTAATCTATAACCACAAAAATAAACCGGTGTCCATTAGAAGCTTTTGGGGAAATCGACCCTATGACATCCATGCCCCACATAGAAAAAGGCCACGGAGAAGTCATGACATGAAGGGGCGAAGGGGCTGCATGAATTTTATCACCGTAAATCTGACATTTGTGGCACTTTCGTGCATAACTAATGCAGTCGCTTTCCATCGTCAGCCAATAATAACTGAGTCTCATAATTTGTCTAACCATAGTGAAACCATTAGCATGCGTTCCACAAATTCCTTCATGGACATCTTCAAGTATTTTTCTGGCTTCAACAGCATCCACGCATCTTAGGAGCACTTGATCTTTTCCTCTTTTATACAGGATGTCCCCATCAAGAACAAATCCCGCCGGCATTCTTCTGATTGTTCTTTTGTCGTTCTCATTTGCTTGTTCAGGATACATTTGATTCTTGACATATTCTAAGATATCAAGGAACCACTGTCGTCCATCTGTCTCTTTTTCAATGCTACAACAATGTGCAGGGACCTCATATATGCTTATTTGGAGAGGCATTATTTTTGTTTCTTTGTTTGCTTTGAACATTGAAGCCAAAGTGGCCAGGGCATCAGCTAATTGGTTTTCTTCTCGTGGGAAGTAATTAAATGTCACTTCTTTGAATTCTTTAACCAATTCCGCCACTAGATCGCTATATTTAACTAATTTTGGATCTCTCACTTCCCAATCTCTGTGGATTTGGTAAATCACCAACGCTAAATCCCCGTACACCTCTAGGATTTTGACATTTTGTTCAATGGCTGCACGAATTCCCATGATACAAGCCTCATATTCCGCTATGTTATTGGTACAGAAGAAATTTAGCCTGGCAGTGAATGGATAATGGTTCCCTTCTGGCGATACCAAGACTGCTCCAATCCCATGCCTCAATGCATTTGACGCACCATCAAAGCTCATCTTCCATGACTTCTCTTTTGATGACTCACATTCTTTTTCTGTAATGCACATCAAGTTTTCATCTAGGAAGTCAAATCTCAATGGCTCGTATTCCTCCGTTGTTCGAGTTGCTAAGAAGTCAGTTATTGCGCTCCCTTTTATCAACTTTTGGCTCACATAGACGATGTCGTACTCTGACAGTAGGATTTGCCATCGTGCCATTCTTCTTGAGAGTGCAGGTGATTCCATCATGTACTTTATTGGGTCCAACTTTGAAATTAACCATGTCTCATGATACAATATATATTGTCTGAGCCTCCGAACTACCCAAACCAAAGCGTAACAGAAATTTTCAATTGACGAATACTTTGACTCATACTCTGTGAACTTTTTACTGAGATAGTAAATCACCTTTTCTCTTTTCCCGACTCATCATGTTGCCCTAGTACGCAACCCATTGAATTTTGAAATACAGTTAGATACAATATTAACGGTCTTCTAGGAGTTGGCGGTACTAATACCGAGGGACTAGATAAGTATTGTTTTATCTTGTCAAAAGCCATTTGGTACTCCTCGTTCCATTCTCCTAGATTATGCTTTCGAAGGAGTCAAAAAATTGGGTCACACTGGTTGGTAACTTGAGCAATGAATCGAGCGATGTAGTTCAACCTTCCTAAAAATCCTCTGACTTCTTTTTGCATACGCGGACGTGGTAGTTCTTGTATGGCTTTTATCTTATCTGGATCAACTTCAATGCCTCTCTCGCTGACGATGAAACCTAGTAATTTTCCCGAGGTAACCCCAAACGTACACTTGGCTG
Source organism: Gossypium longicalyx (assembly GCA_025698465.1). Classification (NCBI taxonomy): domain Eukaryota; kingdom Viridiplantae; phylum Streptophyta; class Magnoliopsida; order Malvales; family Malvaceae; genus Gossypium; species Gossypium longicalyx. The sequence goes on from CM046999.1 coordinate 45,087,209, forward strand.
GATTAAGCTTCGGCTGGAACTTTCTCAGTATTTCGAACAACTTCCTGAGGTTCCCAACATGCTCTCTTTCCCCCTTGGATTTGGCGATCATATCATCGACGTAGACTTATATTTCTTTGTGCATCATGTCATGAAACAACATCACCATGGCCCTCTGATATGTTGCCCCAGTGTTCTTTAATCCGAACGGCATCACCTTATAACAGAATGTTCCCCACATCGTTATGTAAGTAGTTTTCTCCATATCCTCAGAAGCCATCTTTATCTGATTATAACCTGAGAATCCATCCATGAACGAAAACAATAAATGTTTAGCTGTGTTATCCACCAATGTATCGATGTGTGGCAAGGGAAAATTATCTTTAGGACTTGCTCGATTCAGATAGCGATAATCCATACACATTCGTACCTTGCCGTCTTTCTTCGGTACTGGTACTATGTTAGCTACCCATTCTGGGTACTTGGAGACTTGTAGGAAGCTAGCATCAAACTGTTTCTTGACTTCTTCTTTTATCTTTAACAGCATTTCAGGTCTCATTCGTCTTAGCTTCTGTTGAATGGGTTTGCATTCTAGTTTCAGTGGGAGTTTATGGACCACTACATCCTCGTTTAAACCTGGCATGTCCCGATACGACCATGCAAATACATCTTTGTACTTATGGAGCAAAGCGATCAAATCACGTCTGGTGTCATCTGAAATGGAGGTCCCAATCTTCACTTTTTGCCTCTTTTCTTCATTTCCCAAGTTTACTGTCTCGACAACTTCTTAATGAGGTAGAATTTGTTTATCTTCTTATTTTACCATTCTTAGTAAGTTAGGAGACGAGACACAGTCTTCAGCATTTTCCTTGCTTCGAATTCTCCTAAACAAATAGCTTTCTCGAAGTCGATTTCAAGACTTGTAACGGGTTTGTTCATGTCGTTAATATCTGAGCACCTGAAAGTTGAATGGAAAAGAAAACTATAAAGGAGCATCAAAGTATTGGGACCAACAAACATAATGTTATGGCATGATATGAGGTACATGTAAAAACAGGCCATGAGAAGAGGAAAAATTATGAAGTTAATGAGAATGAAAAGGCCATGACAAAATGCATCTCCATTAATGTTCATTTAAATGATAAAGAGCAAATCATAAGCTCTTATAAAAGAATCCCTACTATTACTTAGGGACAAACAAAAAGAAGAGTGTTAACATTGAGTATTACTCTGGATAAGACTTAGAAACTACAAGGAGATCCACAACAGTCTAATTGTTCAAAACGAATCTAGGAGGATAAGGGCGTATCATTGAAACATCTTTAATTGCATCATTTCCTTTATCAATGACATTTATACTGACATTCTAAAGACCCCTTTCAATTAATAACAGCGTGCTTCGTGAATTATCTTGCCCGGGGTATATCATTCCTGCAGATGTAAATGTTTTTGACAAATGAGGGTACGTTATGGACTCCCATTCTAATTCTTGGCCTAAGGCTCTTGCAATCTGCCTTTCTTGATCTTTCTGCAAATGTTTTCTTCTTTGTCGCATATCTGGTTCGAACCCTAGACCGTATCGAGCCTTGTGGGGTACTGGTTTTAGCGCTCTAACTATCCCTTACTGATATCTTCCCAAACCTTTCTTCGCTTGGGCTCCTTTTCCCAAAGTCAGCTTAATTCCCATCTTGGTATTCCTTGACAGCTTGGGCACGGGAATTTTATTTCTTTCAGCAACGAATGTAGCATTGATGAATTCAAAGAAACGGAAGGAACATTCTACTGCATCCTTACTTACTTCGAGGTATGGTGTATCAGCAGAGATAGATGTGACAATGTCTTCCTCACTCACGATAGCGACCAAAAGACCATCCATGATAAACTTTACTTTTTAATGGAGAGATGAAGGAACTACCCCAGCAGAGTGGATCCAAGGCCTTCCTAAAAGGCAATTATACGAAGGCGTGATGTCCATGACCTGAAACTCGATGTCATATATATAGGGGCCCACTTCTAGAAGAATTTCAATTTTTTCCATGACTTCTCGTCTTATCCCATCGAATGCCCTTACTGTAGAGTGAAAAGGTCTCAGATAAGATACATCAATTGGAATTCTAGAAAGCGTGGCCAAAGGCATGACTTTGAGTGTCGACCCGTTATCAATGAGCACATTTGGTATTATATAATCCTTGCAACGGGTTGTGATATGCAATACTTTTACGGATCCCCTACCATTTGGCGGTATTTTGTCATCATTGAAAGAAATAAAATTATCTGCGTTCAGGTTATTCACCCACCTATCAAGCTTTTTGACAGATATATTACTTGCCACATAAGCTTGATTTAACACTTCCAGCAAAGCATTCTGATGTAGTTCTGAATTCAATAGTAGGGATAATACCGATATTTGTGCCAGTTGTTTGCTTAACTGTTCCACGACGTTATATTCACTATGCTTGATGAACTTCAAGAATTCATGTGCTTCCTCTTCATTCATAGGCCTTTTAACTTCTTGTTCGGACGAAGTCTCAAGTTTGGCCTCAGCCTCATGCATCGGTGCCTTTCCTTTCTGCTTCGAGTTATTAGTCTTTTTCATTAGTTCGACCACTTTAGAATAACACCTCCCGCTGCGGGTGAAGTGTCCTACTTCGTCAACATTTCCAGTCGTGACTTTGGATTTTTCACCTTCAGGTATGATAATGTTGACATCATATTTCCATGGTACTGCCTTGTTGTCTTTGTAAGGGAAAGGAGATGGTACTTCAATTATCATCTTTGGTTTCACTTGATTCTTTTTTGTATCATAATAAATCACCAATGGTCGATCGGTACTATAAGGGAAACCTGATGATTGATTATCAGAAGTGCATACTTCTCCTCCATCGGCCTCTTCTATTTTGTTAAAGATCTTGACTTCTTTGTTGTCCATCATGTCTTGAAATAGTCTTCTGAATCCTTTACAAGACTGGATGTCATGTCCCTCGATCCCATGAAAATCACAAAAACATTGACTTTTTGTATTTCCTTCTTTAAAAATTCTGTTGGGATGACAGAATAGCCCCTTTTCAACCATTACCTCTCAAATCTTTCGCAGCGGTGTCTTTATTTCAGAAACACAACTTTTGGCACACCACCTATCTTCTTTTGTCACCGCGCTCATGTTCCCTTTAATATGGTTAGGGAGCGGATTTCCAGCCGTATCGCCAGCACCATCAAATCGTAGAATGCCTACATTAATAAGACCTTGAACCCTCCTTTTAAAGGCCAAACAATTTTCTGTAGAATGCCCTTGGTTTTCAGCATGGTACATGCAACTAGCATTAGGATAATACTATTTTGGGTATGGAAGCTTCATGGGTGCCATATAATGTGGGGATATTAATTGTTTTTCCAACAGTTTTGGGTACAACTTTCCGTATGACACGGGAATTGAGGTGAACTGAGGTTTTTCAGGATTGGATCTTGCCGGTCTTTGTTCATTTTTGGGTTGGCTTTGAGCAGGCATTGTATTTGGTGGGAACATGGCAAATGGTCTTTGGTTTTCTATGGCGTAGATGGGGTAAGGAGGAGGTGCTTGATAGTAAGGGCTTTGGAGAGGATAATAAAAGTTTGGAGGTGGACGATATCGAGGTTGTGGCTGGGCTGGGTAAGGATTAGAAGTGTGGTGGCTCTCAGTTCCCACCATATGGGCTTCTGCCTTTTTTTTCTTTACAGGTGCTGTCCTTTTCGAGCTCTCGGAACCTTCCATCTTTCCACTCTTGATGGCATTTTCTATAAGTTCCCCGGATATTACAATATCTGTGAAGTCCTTCGTGGCACTTCCTACCAACTTATCGTAAAACGGCACTTTCAAAGTGTTGATGAAGAGGACTATTATTTCAATTTTAGTCAATGGGGTTCTACTTGAGCCAAGATATCCCTCCACCTTTGCGCGTATTGCCTAAAAGTCTTCGTCAACTTCTTTTCCATCATCTTCAGAGTTAGTCGATCAGGCACCATGTCGGATACATGCTTGTATTGTTCACAAAATGCTGATGCTAAGTCTTTCCATGATCGGATTCTTTCTCTACTGAGTTGATTATACCATCAAAGGGCTGATCCGATCAAGCTGTCTTAGAAACAGTGGATTAGCAATTTGTCCTCATTCACGTAACCAGTCATCTTCCGACAAAACATGACAAGATGCGCTTTTGGACATCTCGTTCCATCGTATTTTTCAAAATCTGGTATTTTGAATTTCGGAGGCAGAACCAGATCGGGTACCAAACTGAGCTCTTTGGCACTCAATGCAAATAAGGCTTCAGTACCTTCTATCGCTTTGAGTCTTTCTTCCAAACTCATATACTTATCCTGAACATCATGATCATCCGTTTTCAATCTGGCTATTTCTACCGGATCATCCAAATCTAGAACATTGGGATCGACAGGATTAGCTCCGGGGTTTGATACGAATATACCTTGCCCTAGATGAGCAGGGGGTACGGGTCGTTGCTCCAAGCTTACAGGTTCTCCTCGAGGATATTCTCTTTGCATTACATGTGCAAGAGGTGGAGTGAATCTTGGGGGATAGAGCGGATCCTGATTATTATTAGTTCTTGGCTGAGGCTCTATAGTGTTAGGGCTCTGCATAGGTCCCTTTCCTTCAATCAGAGACGTCATCATTTCCATCATTTTGGTTATTTAATCCCTTTGCTCGAGTGATTCCTCTCGAGATCTTACCATCAAATCTCTTGTTTCCTGTTGTGGCTTAGCCAACTGCTCTTGCAATTCCCTTTGGGTCATTTCTATCCTTTCAATTCTCTTATTGAACTCGGCTTCCATAATTCTAGCTTTTCGACGCGTTTTGTAAGAATGGCGTGATTCTAGACTTGTAGTGTTGCAACTGCGGATTATACGGTTTTTAGCCTCAGTGAATGATTATGGTGATATGTGCATGTAATGAGTGGATGAATGAATGAGTGTCAAATGAATGTTAGTCATGAATAAATATGCAAGAATTTGGTGTTGATTTCAAGATAGCCCCATACTAGGCATTTCATTAATCAAAAGAGTCTATTACAAAATATTTTTCCATCTAATTTAGCAGTTATACAAGTTTCCTAGCCACATCGCCTTGTTTTTTTACTCGTTCTAGGAACTCCGATATGTTTGACATTTGGCTCGGCGGGAATTGGAAACTGAGAGCTTCGGCTTCATCTTCATCTGATATTTGTACAATTTGCATAGCTGCCTTGCGAATTTCATTGATCAAACAGCCTAGATGCATTTCCTTTTCTTGGAGAGCTCTTTCGTAAGTGCGAGTGTCTCTGTCGTACTGATCATTCTTTTCTTTTAGAGCTTTTAGAAAAGTATCTAACTGTTGCTGATAAGATTGCAGCATATTTTCTAGATCTCGTATTTTCCTTCTCAGCTCTTGGCGTTCGGACAGACTAGTCACAAATTCTGTAGACACAGTTTCATACTTAGCATTCTTTTTCCTTAACTCTATCATAGCACGCGTAGCTTTTTCCTCTTCTTTCTTTGCTTTCCCTTTCCAGAATTCCATCCCACCTTTGATGTTGCTTAATTCTTCCTTCCATTCTGCCGATGATTTGCCCAACCTACTATTTTTTTATAGTGCTTCTTAATTTCTTATTTTCTAAATGAAGATCTCTTAAATAGTTTTTTACGATCTCAGCCTCTCTTTGAACTTTCCCGGTTTTAGATTTTTCAATTTGAACATCGATCTTCAGCTGGTAGTTTTCCTCTTGAAGAGAACTGATATCTCGTAACAGCTTAGCCTTTTCACGTTCAAATTCATGTCTTGCTATTTCCAACTCGGACGACATTTCTTCTGAGAAAGGATTCTAGAAAGTATAATCTGTCGGCGAGATTTGTTGACTATCCACTCGTCGTTGTCTCCATATGTCATAATCTTGAGTGATGGTATCAGCGTAGAGAGCTAACTCCATTAGGTGAATTTCCTTCCAAGACTTTGCAGTATCTCGGACTTTTTTCATGTAATCCTCACCTGTAAAGGCAAACTCAGACTGTGCCAATCCTTCCGTAGCAAGTATAAACTGTCGTGAAGCAAATTGTCTTTGAACCATTAATGGGACATATCCAACTCCTCTCCATAATCCTAGTAAAGGCACCCAATCTTGGCTTCCACATTTGTATAACAGAACTGAAGGACGGATCTATGGTGCTCTTCAGGTTATCTCTTCGGCGCGAAGGTTTTGAAAAACCGAAACCCAGTGCTATTTGGTGACATCCTTTGGCCAATCTTTCTCAAGATAAGCTTTCAATGGGGCAAATGTTTTTGAAAACATGTGGAAGGGTGTACGCTCTACTTTCCAGAAATGGCTTAGAATCCAAACATTAAGTAACTGTGCACATCCGATAAAATGTCATTCCCCTTTTCTCCTACAACTGCTTAGAGATCTAAAAGTCTCAGCCAAAATAGTCGGGACGGGGTTGATCCCTTGCCTCAACCTTTTGAAGAAATCCACTACCGCAACTTCTACATGCCTGAGAACCTTTGGGAAGACAATTAATCCATAAATGGCCAAAGCAAATAGATCCACTCTCTTCACAATATCTGGATGGTTTTGAACTAAATCTCGTAGAGAAAATCACGGAACACAACTAACTTCGTTCTTTTTCTTTATTTGTTTTTCAGCCTACGTATCAGTCATTCTCGTCAACATCACTAACTTTTTCTTGAAGGTCATTGGTTTCGGCTCTTTCACATATATCTTGTTGAATTGTACATTGTCAATGCGAAGCAAGACAGCATACTCTTCTATGATCGGAGTCATATCTTCCTAATTGAAAGTGAAACATAGGTAAGTTGGATCCCAGAATCAAACCATGGCTTGAATCAGTTGTTCGTCTATGTTGACAGCGATCAAGTGAGCTATATCCCCGTACTTTTCGGTGAAGATGCCCCTAGTGTCTGAATCCCACTGTTTCCAAATCCGAGTAAAATCTTCGAGGTTATTCTGACGAGCATTTGAAGTTAATTGCTCGGGAAGATTAGAGATACATCTTTTTGTTAAACTGTCCCCTTTCGCTTTCTGAGTTTTCAAAGACTAGTCTCGAATCACGGCATTTTTCTCAGTCACTTGTGTAATTGACTCTTCCATCAGAAATCCGTTTTTGGCAACCAATCTCTAATCAACACCTTTCTAATCAAGATGCCTATGATGCATGCTGAAAAATAAAAATAAAGACAAACAACCTTGGTTAGTAATCACAATAATTATGAACTGAGAAAAACTATGGAAAATCTAACAAATTAAGCTACCTGGTTCAATTCCTTTGCATGAACAGTGTAAATGTAAAAGAAATGAAAGGCAAGAGGCATTTCTCCCCTGTACTTATTTTGGTGACTATTAACGGACAGAGGTTCGGCATGGCTCTAATTAGGTGGCTCATACGGTTCACTACATGTGGTTTCGGTTCTAGGCAGGTACTCGAATTGTTCGTATCGGTCATTGCCCATCACAGGTTTATGAGTTCAATTCGAGGGATTACATTTACTTATGCCTATGCGGAGGGACAAGTTAACTCACGAAAGCATAAGTCATATGTAACCAGGAAGTATTCACTAGCCTGTGCGGAGGGACAAGTTAACTCACGAATGCATAGCGTTTACTTCCACTTAAGCGGACGGAGCCCGGGTAGAGGACTCATGTTATGCAAAAATGCAAGTGCACGGTGTGTGGGGAGAAACTCACAAACCTTTGCGTTTTATTTAAAAACTAAACTAAAAAAAAAACTAAAACAAAAAAAAAAACTTAGAACTAAAAAACAATAAGATAAAACAAGTTAGAAGAATATTTACAACATGATGCAAATGCATGACTTAACAAAATTTAAGGATCATGACTAAATATTAATTTAAATAAGGAATTTTGAAAATTTTGACAACATGCATTTAATTCTAAACTCGACTCTAAAAAAAAAAAAGTCCCCAGTGGAGTCGCTTGTTGTAGCTACGTAAAAATTTGCTTTGGTCACTAATTGAGGCAATTATTGAAAATTTGAAAACCAACTTTCGATTTTATTAAAAAAAAAGAGTCGCCACTGATCTTTTTTTTCTAGGTGTGATTGGACACCTAATAAATCTTCTTTTTAGAAAAAAAATATTTTTGAGTAAAAAAAAAAAGAAGACCGAGTTTAGGTCTACGTCAAAATCCAGAGAAAAATAGGGTTCGGAAGTCGGTTACACACGAGGAAGGTATTGGCACCCTCACGACGCCCAAAATTGGTATCCCATTAAACACACGTTGTCTTTAATTTAAAAAAACGAATTCAATTTAATATTTAATCATGATCCGATTGAAACACGAGAATTTTGAAAACACGAAAATTTTGAAACTCGAATTTTTTTTGAAACCCGAGAGATTTTGAAAACACAAAATTTTTTGAAAACCTGAGAATCTTTGAAACCCGAGAAATTAAAAAAAAAGAAAAATTTTTGAAAACACGAAAATTTTTGAAACCCGAATTTTTTTATTATAAAAAACACGAAAAATTTTGGAAACACGAAAAGTTTACAACACTAGAATTTTGACAAATTACATATCCTCCTCTACATTTTAAAAATAAAATTTGATCACTTACCAATAATCACAAAAAATAAATATCCTATTTCAAAACACGAGAATTTTTAAATTTTACGATTTTTTTTAAAAGGAAGTCCCATTTTTAACACGAGCCAATGATGTTCACTCAACATAGCGATGAAATCAACGACTTAATGTTAAATCGATACGTTGCCTTATTTATTGAAATTAATTAAAAGAAAATAAAAATATTTCTGAAATAATAAAAAGAAAACAAATAATAACGTTATAATAATATGTGATCTAAAATATATATTAAATTCGGAATGGGTAAATAATAATAAAAAGGGTAAGAATATACCAAAGCCCAATGTTATGAGTTACTAAAATTAATCTCTTTTCTCCTCGGGCTGCTGAAATGGGCCTTTGTTGATGATCGTCACTGGATCAAATTGTCGCAAATAGAGTCGGTTTGACTCGACTATTTTAAAATTTATTTTCTTCTTTTTTAGACCAAATTTTTGCATGGCCCACATAAAATTCACATAAAGACAAAAGATTCAAATCATTTCAGCCTATTACAAAATAATCCCAGCCCAACTAACTTAATATTTCAAACCAAACTAAACTCAACTCACTAATTTAAAAAAAATAATACAAACCAACCCAACTCACTAACTTAAGAAACCTAACACAACCAACCCAACCCACTAACTTAACATATCACCCAACTCACTAATTAACCCAAACCAAATTTAACCCATCAAATCTAACATAAACCAACCCATTAACTAAAATATTTCTTTTTTTTCAATACTAAACCCCCCCAAATAAACAAGTTTCGAGCAGCAAACAATGAAAGAAAGAAGAGATCCAAGCTTCAAGCCGCCGAACCCCCCTTCTCCTTCCACCGTGCGCGCCACCAACAGCCATCGTGTGCGCTGCGTGAAATCAAGCTACGGGTAGTTGAGGTTTGGATTTCGGGGTAGCTGATAATTGATTGGCTCGGCTATTTTGAGTGGGTTTCGATTTGGGAGCTTGGTTGTAGTGTTAATGGTGGTTGGTCCTTGGTTGCTTGGTTGCTTGCCAGATATTGGAGTTTTTTTTTTTACTAAGATTGCGGAATGTTCCTTTTTTATTTTTTTGCTGGAGAATTTTTTTTGTTTTTTTTTTTTTTTTGCTCTTCACCCTATATCAAATGGGGGAATCCTCCTCCTCTTTGCCAAAAAAAAAAACCTCCTTTTTATGGTGTGGTTTTTTTCTTTTTTATTTCTACTATTTTACTTGTTTCCCATGCTATTTGCAGGTAGTGGGTAAAGAAGGAGCAGCCACCCATGCTGGTGCCCTGAAAATTCGGGGAGTGAGTGCCCCAAATCACGTAATCTGTCAGAAGGACCAAATCACAAATACAACAAAATTTATGAGGCCAAAGTATAATTTTTAGAAAATTTAGGGTCAAAATACAATTTAAGAAAATTTTAAGGGTCTAAGTGAAATTTAAAGAAAGTTTGGGGGTTAAAATAAAATTTAAGAAAAATTTAGGAGTCAAAATACAATTTTTTATTTTTCAAAAGTTTTTATTTTTATATATTTTTTTTTGAAATTTTGAAAAGACTAGCTTACACTAACCAAAATTGGATGAGCTACGTTGCTTGACACATTTGGGTGATGGATAAATAAATACTAATAAAAGTAATAATTTATATTATAATTAAATTAATTTTAAAATTTATTTATTTGTATTAATTTTATAAAAAAATTATTTCATTTTTACTTGATATAAATAAAGACATAAATAATAATGATTTTATACTAATTTAAATTTTTTTAGTAAATAATTTATTAAAAGTATTTTCATTTTATAAAAATTCTTTTTTTATTTTTTTAATAATGTAAGAATAAAATAATTCTATAAAACATAAATTATTTATGGAATATAAAAGCTTGTTTACCTTACTTAATTAAGCAAATATATATAATCTTACTTTTAGTAAGGAAATGATTGGAAATAAATGTTATACTAATTAATGTAAAATGTTGTCATTTTTTATATTTATGTATAAATAGGTAACACAATAATAATAATAATAAGAAGAAATAGATTTTAAGTACAAATTAGTTTAATATTGTATAAATTCTTTGTAATATAATAATTGTAAAATATAAAATGTGGATTACTTTTTTTATATAAGAATTAAAAATATTATTATAAAAGTAATAAATTTAAAAAATAATTATAAAACTAAAATGATTTGAATTATAACATAAATTTTGAATTTATTAAAAAAGAAATGAATAAAGAAAAAGAGGAGTTTGAAAAGGAGAGATGTATAGCACAACAGATGGTGACAAGACATATAATAGAAAAGTTAAGCCTATATATATATATATATGTTTGGATTGGAGAGGAAAGGAAATGATATCTTTTATTTATCCCAAGGGAAGCTAAGGAAAGAAAAGCAATACAAAATTTAAGATGTAAAATGGTTTTTTATTTTTATATATAAGTAGTTTTATAAAAAAAGAGTATTTATATAATTGTAAAAATTTATTATAATTAATTGCTAATTGTGTTTATACAAATAAATATTATTAATTAAAATTACTTTTACTAAATATTTAACTATCCAAAACATGATAATAAGTAATGGAATGACCAATCGAAATATTTAATTGGAGTCCCATGCACATGCACTTAACCCTGACTCTATAATATATACATATAAGCACCAATTTTTATTATTATAATATTTGATTTATTTTTTAAAGCACATTATTTTCTATTACGCGGCAAACCTCTCATTAAAAGAAAGATCGTGTTGTTTCAAAACCAAAGAAAATGTACCAAATAAAGAACTTCAACATTCTTACATCACTTTTTCACAAACAAATATATATATATATATATATATATATAGCCACCCACTTTGTGAGTTTCGGCTTTAAAGAATAAGAATCATAATTCCCTACTTTTATCATGCTCATTACTAATTTTTTCTTATTCAACCAATAAACTATTGAACAAAATCCCACGTTTAGAGTTAAATTAAAAACTATTTTAATTTTATATTATTGCAACTAGTTTGCTTCTCATTGATGTATATATAAAATTTATCATTATATTGATAGTTAGGTCTAACTAGATTTTATTATTCTATATTTCAACATTCTTAAATACATTTTACAATAAAGCTTCTCTAACTAATACTTTAATATTACAAGTTACGTTTGATACAATTATCATACAAGCATTCAGATACCTTTAAAGCATGATGACGAGAGTGTTGAAAAGAATGGGAGTCTTGATCTTTGTTTAATTAGTTGTTTTTATTTCTGCTACTATGTATTCAAGTTAAGAGGATTTTGGAGGGTTAGTTTTATTGGCTTTGGTAGCGTTTATTGCATGCCCCAAGTTTTTGAGACTAGAATTACTTGAATTCTCCATCACCTTTTTTCTATAATTATAATTAATGATTGAGCAAAAAAAAACAAAAAACAATTATCATACAAAAAATTAAACTTATTCACGAGTAATGGTCATCAAGAGCAGCGCGACTTGGGATAAATTATTTATAATTCGGTCCATCGTTAAGGTTTGAATTTTTATTGAAATAATAAAATATTATATTTAAATTTAATTCTAAAAACATATAAGTTTTAATAAATAAATTATTTTTAAATAATATTTGGAGGAGAGATTATTTTATTAATCGAATCCCACTCGATGAATGTACGAACCAGAATTGTTGAAGCATCATTTTTCATTATCAAAGTGTATGAAATAGTGGCCGGCAAATTTGGTATTTTCTTCTTTCTTTCTTTTTTTACTTTTAAATGCACTCATAACATACGTGAAATAATGGCTGGAAATTTTTGGAATTTAGATAGTGAAGCATTTTTTATACTCCACCAAACCACTAAAACTGGATTTGTGTATTCCTAAAGATATAAAATCAATCACGTTATGCAATTTGCTATCCAGATAATCAACAACAAAAAATAAAGAGTTATAGCTAGAGGTGATGAATATGTGTAGTGTGTTTTAATATATTTATAGATTCTTTATTTAAAAAACTATATATTTATATTATGTTGGAGTAACTTTTCCTAATGCATCATATTTTTGTGTCATGTTGATATTTGTTTTACACATTAGGGAACGCAAAGGCTTGATTTAAAAGAAACCCTAAATCTACCCAAATACTTAAAAAAAGAGATACCACTCGTCCCCTTAGGAAGGTAATACGTACCTATCTGTGCATGGAGATTTTCAGTTATCTACCATAAGAAACTAACAAACCAATAAGATAAACAAAGATAACTATAGGTATCAAGGGTAAGACTCAACCAAAACCAAAATTTGTTGGGATTTAGTGCTTTTGGTGTAGTTTTTTTTTATATATACACTTGTAATTTTTTAAATAGATTGATTTAATAAAATTCCATCGTTCACGTTACTAATGTTTGTATTTGTCCTCAATGGTCTTTGCACGTAAACAAAATGTATAAGTAAATATTAGCTCATTGATTACCTATCATTTAATTAATATTAGGTTGCATTATGTAGGCAGATCATAATGTGAGAAGACAACTTATAATATTAGGTTGCATTATGTAGGCAGATCATAAAACGTATTACGTATACGGCCTTGCTTTCATGTTCCAGGTGAAGACACTGATCCCTTTTCTTCATGCAAGTCAAATCTCGCAAGCTTCCAATAAATGCCTCGACTAGCTCATTTTTGCTTGATCTAGGCCACGACTTATATCCTCGCAATGTTGATTAGCTCCTTTAAAAAAGTCAGGGCACGACGGCTCTTGAATAATCTTTATCGGCTTGAATCCTTAGGTAAAGTCTTGTTTTCCTCCGCGAACTGTCAGCCTTCCTCTGTCGTGTTTACTTGGACCATATTCAGACAACCGTATTGTAATCCACTTTATCAAGAAATTCATTTTCTTATGACAAACTGTTCTATTTAGCAATCAAATATGGATCAACACCTCCTTTTTATGATGATGCAATGCAATGCAGTCATAAACAAACAAAAACAAAACACGTTAGTAGAGAAATAAATAACAAATAAAGTGCCTATTCGGGTGACCACTAAATTTGGGCAAGGTTCTACCTAAGGTGGGCTCTCAAGGTTCACTTTATGTGGCTCGATTCTAAAGAGAAGGCACCTGAACCGGCAGATTCCTTAATCCCCACCTATTATAGACTCATATGGATCGAGTTCGGTTCAGGGGAATACATTTTCCTATGACCATGCGGAGATGAAAATCTCACGAAATTATAGGTACAGATGTATCACGGAAGCAGTCCACTAGCCCATGCGGAGGTGGAAACCTCACGAAAGCATAGTTTCTTACTCCCACTTAAAGGTATAACCGCAACGGTCATGCAATGCAATGCAAAAGTACACTACAAGATTCGAATCAACAATCATGCAAACGAATGCAACAAAGAATCATGATTTTCAAATCAAATTCTCAATTTTAGACACAAGGACAAAAAATAATCAATTTTATGGCTTGACTCTCTTGTTCAATCCCTAGTGGAGTCGCCAAGCTGTCGAAACCATTTTCTATTTATTTGTTGAAAAACGGGGATCAACTTTTTTAAAACAAAATGTGGAGTCGCCACCAATCTTTTGTTTTGGTGTGATTGGATCACCTTAATAAAACATTTTATTCCATTTAAATCAATTTTGGCCTACGAAATTTGAGAAAACGGGATCGGGAGCCGGTTATGTACGAGGAAGGATTAGCACCCTCGCTATGCCCAAAATTGGTACCAAATTGATTAAATACTGTCCTTATGTCTAAGTTTTAAAGCTATTTTTGAAATACGGTTCCCTGTGAAACATTTGAATGACTCAAGTTGGTCGTCAAAATTCTCTTATTCCAAAGAAATACAGCATCACATCCAACACGATAGGACACGATCCTTTATACCCTCGAAAACACGATAAATTTTCGACTTCCAAAAGTTTATATGTTGAAAATTACAAAAGAATGCCCAATTATTTAGTCCAACAAAAAACCGAAACCCAGCACGGTAGGGCACAATTCCTCGAATTTCCAAACATTGAGCATTGCCTTGCTTTGGGAGATTTTCAAACAAACATTTGTAAAATCGGCTCAAAACGCATTTTACTTAGTTCGCATGCGGTACGAAAACAATGAAACCAATAAAACTGGCCCAAATGTGTTGGAGAAGAAAGCATAGTATCAAGCACAAAATGAATATACATGAACATAACATTACATTGTTGAATGACAAAGATAATAATTCAGACATGCAATTTGAAATATACAATGATGATAACTTCCCAACATATTCAAACAATATTAACAATCAAAACTGAATACATACATATATATATATATATATATATATTAATATTTGCATAGCAAATTGATAAAATATAAAACAAATTTTTTGAATGATAATAAATGAATTTAAAATAAATGAAGAAAAGAAAATTTGACGCCAATCCATTTATATAATTTTAACCTAAATTATATGTTCAAAAAAGTCTAAAAAAGGGCAATGCACGAGAAAATTTAAAATAAAGTATACAGTAAAAATAAGTGTAATAATATACGGACAAGTTATAAAATGAATATTACGTAAGAAGAAATTTAAAATAACTGAGATACAAAATAGTTTAAAGCAGCATGTATTAACTTATTGACAACATACATGAGATGAAAACTTAATAGAGTTAATATATAAAAATAATAATAGATGAAAGTGTTAAAAAAAATATATATATATATAGTAAAATAAAAAATTTTTAAAAACGATAAATTATATATAAATAAATTTAAAAGAAAATATACATACATGAATAGGTTTAAAAGAAAGTACATAAAATAATATAAAATCATCAATATATACAAAAAAAAAAACATAATGTACAATAATTCAACACTGATAATGTAGGAAATATTTACATATATATAAGTGTAAAAGAAATATATATATATATACACAAAACAATATACATGATATACAAAACAATATATATATGAATAAATAATTTACATAAAAAACAAATAGTTTAATACAAATAATATATACAAAAAAATAATAATATAATATTTGAAGCAAAGAATATTTATAAAAGAGAATTTCAAAATAAATAGATTATATAATAAGGCAAAAGGAAATGAAACTAAAATAGTGAAATCAATAAAATAATTCAAAATAATATACTAAGATAATATGTCAAAAAAGAATGATGAATAATTCATAAAAATACAAAAATATAAATTAAGGAACTTAATTTGAATAAAAAAACGAAATCAGAAGGATAATTTACAAATAAATCAAATTGTTAAGGCAGAATTTAGGACCGGAGTAAAATGCGCTCAAATGATTAAGGGTTAAAACTACAAATGTCCCAAATCCAAAATACTGAGTTCATGTGAGGACCACATTGAGTTGACGTGTAAAATCCAGGGGTAATTTTAAAACAAAAATAAAATAAAATAAAATTCAAATAGGGTCAAATTAAAAGTCGTGCAACAAGGAGGGACTATCCGCGAAAATATCCCCTCACCGCAAAAACACGCGGATCCTGAGGGTACTCGTGTCGGGTCATCGGTTTTGGCCTCTAAACGGTACTGTTTTGAAGCATCTTGGGATTGGATGAAACGGTGTCGTTTCTTGGTTACCATAAAACCCTAAAATTTTTCTAAACCTCATTTGAAACCCTAAAATAAAAAAAAAATAAAAGTTCTTCCATTCTTCTCTCTGCCTGGCCAACTCAAGGGCCTCATCGGCGTCTTATGTGCCTCTACCCGTCATGGCTCATGGCTCGGGAACAACGAAAACAAGAGGAGCGCTCCCTTGGTCTAATATCTACGCCGGAGAAAGGGTCTCCGATGATCAAAACCGCGGGTAAGTTCCCTTGCTACTCTCCTTTATTTGTTTTTTGAAAAAGAACTTAAAAGCATAATAGAGAAATCAACATAATATGAATCGTAAATCACCTTCAATCTTTGAGTGAATTCTTTGTTTTCTTTTGTATTCAAAAAAAATTCAACCCCTTACAACTGTTTGTTTTTGGGCTTTTCATAGCCGAGAGAAAAAGAATACAAATATATTTGTTTTCTTTGTTGTGCTGTTGTTGTCTTCTTGTGTTTGTACAGGTACGACGTTTGTTGCGACGTACGGAGGTGTGCTGGAGATCGTACGGCGCTTGGAGGCTGAAGGTTGCTGTAGAGCTGTTGCGGCGCAAGAGGGTGACCTAGGGTTTCTGTGGATGCCAAACTCTCGGGCCATTTGGGCCTGCTTTGTAATATTGGGCTAGGGTTATTTTGGGCCGATGGACTGTTAATATTGGAGTTTAGAACTTTTATTATAATTTATTCTCTCTCTTTTTTTTATTTTGTGTTAGTATGGGCCCGGGCCAAAATTGGGCCTTACAATTATAATGCGAGAAGACAACTTATATTACTAGGTTATCTAAATGGTTCATAGTCTGATGAATCAAAAATGGATTAAAAGACTATTATATCATCTATCAAGTCCAAATCGGGAGATACCATGCCTTGGGTATGGAGCAAATGACTCCTGAAAGATAAAGAAATAAATGTGATTGTTTGGATTGACAATTCATCGAACAAGAACCAAATAAAATAAATCCTACATTTGTTTATGGATTTATTCACTTATGACTTTCATAGTGTGACTTATCTCAATCCTGTATAAGTCATGGACTATGTGTCTGTAACTCGTATACTTTGATCTATTAAAAGTCTAAGTTCAATTAGTAATAGAATCGAAAGTTGGTATGTTGAGTACACGACTTCTGCATGACATAGTTTCACTTATAATTGTGAAATTCATATCCCAATAAATGGTAGATAATATTCTCTCATTGACATTACATGATAAATGGAAAAGTAACATGACCATAAGTCAATTTCCTAGGATGGATTATTTAATTACTATCTATTCGTAATTGACTTTTTCATGAAGGAAGTTGTAATAGTTATCATGAGATAAACTAGGATGATATTGGGTAAACGAATTTAACCCAAAGAGATTAAGGATATCTTATAAGGTAAAACATAAGACAAAGTCATTAGACAAGCACTTGATTAGTTACTTTCATAATGGTATTTAAATAAGGAGACCTTATTCATGGTACTTTAGTGGAATTACTCCATAACTAAATAATGTTGTAATTTATATATGAACAGTCGAAATTTAATTACAAATTATTTGATACCTAATTATATATGTCCAATCGGTCCCTCCACTAGCTCGGTACAACCTTGATAGTTTGCATTTGAATCGATGAGATGGATAAATGAAAACAATGAATTAGAGAAATATATCGCATAGATTACTACTTGTAGTGAATGCGTTTTCTCGTTATGAGAAAGAGATGAATTAGAGAGAAAATTAATTTCTTCGAATTATTATTTAATTGATTGTGATTAAATATTTATTCAATCACACCTTTTTTTCTTCATATGGTAAAATTACACTTTTAATCCTTAAACTTTCATAAAGTCTCAATTTGATCCTTACTAAAATTTCACTATTCATACTTTCTTTTCCCGGTATCTACATTAGCTATACATTATTATTTTATTAATAACTCTTACTTTCTCATAAATTTTATTATTTAAACATTATTATTAATGGCATTGGGATTTTTTGGGTATACACATACACCTAGAAATGTAAGTCAATTTAGAGAATATTTTGTCTTAACTAGTTATTACAAAAGGCTTATAAAGAATTATGGTAGCATCTGTAAGCTTTTGACATTGATATTAAAGAAAATCAATTTGATTGTGGTCTAAAAGTAAAATAAACTTTTCTTAAGTCAAAGAAATCTATGGTTAGTCCTCTAAAATTGACCTTACCAGATTTTATTGAAAATTTCATCACTGGGATATATGCCTCAAAAGTGGGAATTGGAACAATTTTGATGTAGAAAGGACATTTCATAACATTTATCATCAAAGCAATATCAGTTAGGCATCAAACATTGTCCTTGTATGTAAAGGAACTTAATGTCATAGTTTTTGTAGTCACTAAATGGCATCCATATTTAATTAGTACACACTTTACCATTAGAACATATCATCAAAGACTTAAACACCTATTGTAGCAAAGGATTACATCATCTACTCAGCATTATTGGCTAATCACTTTTAGATTATGAATATGATATTTACTATAAAAAAGTAAAGAGAGTGTAGCATGAGATGCCCTTCCTAAAGTCCAATCTCAAGAGCTACTGTTAATAGTCATTTCTAGTGTCTCTATTGATTTGATGGGAGGGATATAGGAAAGTTAGTCACATGACTCTACACTCAGTTAGCTAAAAACATCGTTGAATCAAGGTTATTCAACTCATTCATTTTATACATGGTAGAAGGATTAGTTAAAAATGAAGGGTTGTTTAATGATTAGTGATGATAGTGGGCTGAGAACTAAAATCATATAGTTGTTCCATGATAGTGCTGCAATCGGTCATTATGGCACTAAAACAAAACATCCCTAAGACAACACTTTTAGGCTGACTCTTTCCTAAGTGTTGAGATAGACTTGCTGACATACGCTTTGACCAACTCTTTGTATAAAGGTCAGGATATGCATGGCTGGGGCAACGCTTAAATAAAGCCAGTTTTGTCCAACACTATGCAGACTTTTGTTATACATTTCCCAACTATATAAAAGTGTTGTCATATGAAAAGCCTAAGATGACTCTTTTTGGACTACACCAACCCTTTTTTGTGTTGTTTAAATTTGTCCCTTTAAGCAACTTTTTTAGGTGTTGGCAAAATCTAATAGTATCCCAACTTTTTAGGAAGAGTTGGGAAAATGTTAACCTATCCAAACTTTTAATATTTGTTGGCAAATATTTTATCTAACCCAATCTTTTTTGTGTTGCCTTTGTCTACTCATGATTTATCCCAACCTTTTTTTTCATACCTACATTATTTATTATCGTTCTGTCTAAAACTTGGGAAGATTTGAACAAATAAAGTTCAAAATAGGAGCTTAAACAAAAAACACAAATCAAATTTAAAAATGAACTGTGGGAGTTGTAACAGCCTAATTTTTAGTGGTGTCAGAACAGTGATTCGAAATCACTAAATCCGACAAATGCGTAGGAAATATTATTAATTTAGTAATTATAAGTTAAATGTGAAGTTAGGAAAATTTTTGAAATAGTGAATAGTGTACTAAAAATAAATACTAAAATAATTAGAATAAAAAAACAAGGTATCGAGACCTGTGGAATTTTAAATCGAGCCATAAATATTTTTATAAATATTTATGGAGTGTTAATAAGTTAGTATTAAAGTTTCGTCAAGAAATTTTAAAGTTCTGATAGTTAATTGAACAAAAAGGACTAAATTGTATCAAATACAAAATTTTAGGAAATGATTAAATAGCTTAAATGATAAAAGAAAGAGGGTTTAAAAGGTAAATAAACCCAAGGTCTATTTGGGCTGGATGGCAAGGGCATGAAATCAGCAAGAAAATAAGGAGAATTAAGGGCAAAATTGGAAAATTACAAAATTTACTTGATAAAGTTAGGACTAAAGTGGAATTATCTAGATTTCTCTTTATTTTTCTGCATTCTCATCAGCAAAAACACCATGAAAGAGTTCCCTCAAGCTGGTTTTTCATATTTTTACTGCAAGTAAGTTCAATTCTTGATTATTTCTTGAAATTCTTGTGTTTTTGTGACTTTTACAACTAGGTCCACTTGTTGAAGTCATTAGTTTTTGATTTTATGAAAGAAATTGAAAGTTGATATGAATATGTGCTGGAAGTATATGATGATTTTGCATGGAATTAGAGCTTTAAATTGTTTATATGTTGATTTTATTGAAAGAATTGAATAGAAAGTGAATGTTTGGGACCTAAGTGTAAAAGAGTTTGAAGTTAGAGTTTTATGTGGAAATTCTGAATTTTAATAGTTATGAAATAACTTATAATGTCTAGTAAAAGTATTAATTGAGAAAATTATCTTAATTTAGGGGTTAATTGAGCAAGGACTGAATTGTATGAATTGTGAAATTTGGGGCAAAATGGAAATTAACATTTTGCACTACAACTGTTTTGGACAGCAGCAGTAGTCTAACTTTGAAAAATCACCAAAAATTGTAGAAATGGAATTAGAGGATGAATAAAATATGAAATTAAAGCTTATTGAGTCTAGTTTCTTATACAATAAATTATGTAAGCAATGGAATTGTAAATCATGAGATATTATAAATTTTGTGAGACAAGGTCAGAATGATTTCGGGTTCCCCTGTTCTAAATTTGTAAAATCATAAAAAATTGGATAAAAATAATTATGGGATTAAATTTATATATTTAGAATTCTGAATGAGTCTATTTTCAAGAGAAACAAATGGAAACATCATTCGAATCCTGTACAAGGAGATAATTAATTTTTAGTGAAGAAGGGTCGGAACTGTCAGACAGCAGAACAGGGGAGACTTAAATGAATAACCAACCAAAAATTATGAAATTTTTATGGTAAGAAGATATGTGAGTCTAGTTTCAGGGAAAATTAGCGGACCTTAATTTTGAGTTCCGTAGCTTTAAATATAAATAATTTAGTGACTATGACACGGGTGAATAGCTTGAATATTCACATAAGTAATTAGTGAAAATTATGGATAAGGCTACTTACAAGTGTGTTATTTATACCAAGGATGTGGATGGAGAGGAGGAGGAGGAAAAATATATGAATAACTCGTGTATAAATTGATCACATGCCCGATTATAATCAACAAGTGTTGGATTAGAAATGATATAATATTTTATTTGGAATATTTATTATGAAATTATGATTATCGTTATAATAGAAAAATTGAACTTGTGAGTTTATATGGCTAAATTTTAGTGATTATTTGTTAATTTTATGAATTTCATGATGTGTTATTTCATATGTATTGATGATAAAACCGTGAATAATGTAAAAGCATGAAACTTGAATAAATGATCAAATTGAGCATTTCAGTTCAGTGACAAGATGAATTGAAGGAAAAGACCATGGTTGGACCATGGTAACAAGTGATAAGTGATAGCTTCGGCTACACTTATCTGATCAAGGACAAGTGAAAGTGATAAGTGATAGCTTCGGCTACACTTATCTGATCAATGACAAATGAAAAGTGAAAAGTGGTAGTTTCGGCTACCTGATCAGTGAAAAGTGGTAGCTTCTGCTACCTGATCAGTGAAAAGTGGTAGCTCCGGCTACCTGATCAGTGAATAGTGGTAGCTTCGGCTACAAGTGACAAGTGACAAGTGATTTCCGTATAAGACCATATCTGGGATATGGCATCGGTGTGATATATGCTACTGTATAAGACCATAGCTGGGCTATGGCATCGATATGTGATATGTGATTACGTGTAAGACCATAGCTGGGCTATGGCATCGATATATGAATATGTGTAAGACCATAGCTGGGCTATGGCATCATTATGTGAAGATGTGTAAGACCATAGTTGAACTATGGCATCGAGAAAACGAAGTTCTCAATTCCGTAAGATGTTCACTAATTTGAAAAAGTTTGGTAAGTATTACATGGACTTATGTGATATAAGGAAATACGAGTTGATGAGACGTGAGCATAAAACTTGGTTGATGAATGAGTTCATTTGTGATTATATATTTCTATGCCTTGAGTGTATTATCCGTATGAATTGATATTCCAAATGAGTTAATGAGAAAACTTCTAGTATGAAATAATCTGAGTTCGAAACAAAATATCATGAAAACGTACTTGAAATACATTGGTATGTCTTGTATATGCTATTTGAATTCATAAATGTGGAAAGTAAATGTATGTGGAAATATGAGATGATGATATCTCATACATGGAATTTATTGATGAATACGTACATCCAAATTTATATGATAGATTTTAGTGAACATTGAAATTGCGCTCAATAAGTGATTTGGCAATTTAAAATCGTGATTGGTAGGAAGAGTTAATGAATTGCATATTTATGAATTGTTACACGTATTTGTCCAAATACGAGGAAGTGATGGTAATTGATACATGGAAATATGAAACTATGATATATATAAAAACATGGAATATATTTGATAAATGTGTTCATTCATAATTATGGAATTTATGTACCTCATGTGTGCTATTTGCATAAAGATGATATCTTAAATACTTTGGTGTAAAAAGCTTAAATATGAAATAGTATGAAATCGAAACAAATTGTTATGAAAATGTATTTAAATTATCTGTAAGTGTTTCGTGCTTCTCGATAATGCCTCGCACTCTATTCCGACGACGGATACGGGTAGGGGGTGTTACAGAGTTTCCAAATCTAAGCTCAATTTGGTCAAAATATAATAATCATGACATTATATATTTAATATTAATCGTACTTGATGTTATTAATTAAACACAAATATCATAGTTTCAAAAGTAAGGTTTCTGAAATACTCCCAAAGCTAAAATGATTGGCATGAACTATATGTTTATTCAATAAATTAAATATTTTTTCTAATACGCCCTTATTTGGAAATACTATTACACAAATAAACATGTTATGAGTTATTAGCCCAAATCCCAATAGTGTTCTAAATATCAATGAGCTTAGCACTCCAAAAATCAGAATTCAGGTTATGAAAAGAGAAACAAAATGGGTGGTCGAGGCTTGAAAATAAAAGAAGGAAAAAACTTTGAGTAATCAAAATTCCACTCAACAAAGAGGATCCCTTTGAGTATTCAAAGAAAGAGAAGGCTTTACACAAAAAAGTGTGTGTTGGAGGTAAAAATGATTTCCTTAAAACTCTTTATATTTGAGATATTTTTTTATGTCCATGGTTTGTGGGAATTTTCATTTAGTTATATCAAACTTGACTTTGTGCTACTCGTCAAATGTGGTATATGTGCATTCTTTTTCTTGTCATGTACACAATCTTATTATTGGTTTGTGTGGATCTCCATTGGATGAGGTTTTAGTTTGAAGTTGGGCATTTGCCTTACATATGCTCGATAAAATGTCTAAATGGTATTTTCAAGTTTAAATAGTTGGGTTGTTACTTTATATGTTGTCAATGAAATGTCTAAGTGAGTATTTACAAGTTTAAATACTCATGTTGTTTCAAATTAATCACTTTAACAAGTGGTGGATAAAAGTTGGATGGATGCTCCGAGATTTAGTGTCAATCAGCTGGCTAGAATAGAAATATTTTTATCATTTGCAATTGGAATATCACTCTTTAACAAAAAAAAAAATTGTCCGTGCCGTCGTTGTAATAATAGGATATTGCATAAACCACATATTGTGGGTAAGCATCTTCATCTTCATGGTAAAATAAAAGAATCTGAGCATCGAATTTTTCATGGAGAATCCATTGAAAGGACATTTGTAATACCCCTAACCCGTATCCGTCGCCGGAACAAGGTTACAGAGCATTATCAGACAAACAGAATAGTAAATCATTCAAATCATACATTAATACAAACATAATCAAATTTCATTCAAATACATTCACAATGTCCCTTAATTGAGCCCTCGAGGCCCTAAAAATACTATAGAAATAGTTCGGGACTAAATAAAAAACATTAGGAAATTTTAGGAAAAAGCTGAAAAATTTGGGCTGCAGGGGTCACATGGTTGTATGACTCACACAACTGAGACACACGCCCATGTGTTAGGCCGTGTGGCCTCAAAATGAATCTTAAAACACAAGTTTACCATTTCAAATTGCTTTAAACTTAATAAACTCAAATACTAACCAAAATACCAAATCAAAATGCTATTAATCGGTCCAAAAACACATCAAAACCAACCTAATATGTGCCTAACCAATGTAACATCATTAGTACCATAGTTATATACAACTTTAACTCAAAATACACATTAATTCAATTCATCACTCATTCAAGTAATACCAAAACAATATACCTAATAAAGTTGCCACAATCAGAACAATTCAAATATATGTAAGCTACACATACTAGCATAACAACTATACTTCATTCTCATACCACTTGCAAATTGATTATTTGCAAAAAATATCATTCATCACATTTACAGAAGCCAAACATTAACCAAAATAGAACAAGAGCCTATACATGCCATATAATCCAAATTTAATGTTTCAAAAACTACCGAGATAAATTTGATAGTGTGACTTGAGTGTCGATCCAATCATCCACCCTGCCGAAAATCTACAATGACATTAAACAACACAAGTAGGCTTAATGAAGTTTAGTAAGTTCGATGAGTTAAACAAAAATCTTACTGAACTAACTATAATAAATCAAATAATAAAAATCATCCAAGACAACTCCCTATCATTCACAACTTCAATCGATAAATACATTCGTATTCAAATCGATATAAAAATCAATAAAATGTCTTTCAAATTCATTAAATAAATCACCTTACCGAGATTTTTCCATTTGAAGAATGACTTACGATAAGAGTACATCGTCAACATAAGCTCATAATAGTTGGTCCTCCCGAATACACCAACAGAAGCTCGAAAACCAAATAGAAGCTCGTAAGAGCTGAACAGAAGCTGAACAGAAAGTAAAATACGAGGGTTCGCAACAAATTCTGAACCCCGGTTTACTTGGGTAAAAATGTCAATATCTTCATCCAATACCATCTCCAATCCAAACCCCGTCATATACCAAATCACAAATGTACTCAAATCCTGCGTTCAATTGAAACCGAATATCCATGTCAATATTATAATTCAAACAATAATTCATTTCCAAAAATAGAATATATGCATAATACCAATCATCAATGTATACAAATGTTAAATTTTAACCGTACGAACTTACCTAGAATGAATTGTTGTAATTGTAGAAGCTCAGGGATTATTCCGCTATTTTTCCTTTTCTACAAGTATCTAGGGGATCTTAATCTAAAATATAAAATTACTCATTTATTAGCATATATTTCATTTCCAATCCATTTCATAATTAATAGCCTTTTATCTTTTTGAATTTATGCAGTTACCCCAAACTTTTATAATTTTTGTAACTTAATCCCTTAATTAGTTAATCTATCAAATTAACTCATTTTCTCAAATCAATAATCTATCCAAATATTCTAGGCCCTCATACATCCCCTAATAAACCTAAAATTCACTATCAAACTCTAATATTTTGATATTTTCACAATTTAATCCTAAAATCAATCAATATTTAACAAAAATCACTTTACAAAATCATCACACAACACAATCAAAGCTCCAAATCCATGTTATTCATCATAAACATCTAATATTTATCAATGGAAACTTTTAAAATTTTTAACAGAATTGAAAACGAAGGTACGGGCTAGCTGGACCTAGTTGTAACGATCTCAAAAACATAAAAATTACAAGAAACGGGTAAGAATTGAACTCACATGGAAGCTCCTATGCCCAACCGATTCTCCAAGCTATTTTTATGGTGTTTCGGCAATGACAAAAGAAGAAAATGAAGAAGAAAACCTATTTCTTCTTACTTAATTTTGTTCTAATTTCAACTAAATTACAATTTTACCATTATAATTTCATTATTTTGTCCTTATCCATCAATTTGACATCCCACTATATTATTTAGGGCTTAATTATCACTTAAGTCCTTCTTCATTTAATAATTACATCATTTCATCACCTAATTGTTATAATTAGCAAGTTTTGCACATTTTTCAATTTAGTCATTTTTCTTTAATTAACTAACTAAACATTAATATTTCTTAACCAAATTTTAATACGACTATAATGGCCCTATAAATATTCTAAAAATAAATATTTATGAGTCAATACGATAGGAATTTGTGACCCTGGAACCACTGTTCCGTCACCAATGAAAATCGGGTCGTTACAACTTTCCCCCTTTAGGAAATTCCGTCCTCGAAATTGTTACCTGAAAACAGATTTTGGATATTGTAATCTCATTTATTCTTCGGTTTCCAGAGTAGCTTCTTCTAAACCATGAAGATGCCATAATACTTTTACTAACGGAACTCGTTTATTCCACAATTTTTTGACTTCCCAAGCTAAAATTCTCACTGGTTCCTTCGAATACGTCAAATTTGACTGTTGCTCAATCTCACTATGAGGAACCACATGTGAAAGATCAGATTTGTATCGTCTCAACATTGATACATGGAACACATTACGGATTTTCTCGAGTTCAAAGGGAAAAACTAATCTATAAGCTACAGGGCTGATTCTTTCAACAATTTCATATGGTCCGATAAATCTCGGACTCAGCTTTCCTTTCCTGCCGAACCGTAACACTTTCTGCCACGGAGAGACTTTTAAAAATACCCGATCACCGATAGAAATTCTATATCTTTTCTTTTCAGATTTTCGTACGATTTTTGACAATTAGATGCAGCTTTTAAACTATCCCGTATAATCCAAACTTTATCTTCAGTTTCTCGGATCAAATCAACTCCCACCATTTTGGATTCACTCAACTCATACCAATACAACGGTGTTTTACATTTTTTTCCGTAAAGAGTTTCAAACGATGCCATTTTTATACTGGATTGGTAATTGTTATTATATGCAAATCTAACTAACAGTAGATACTTTTCCCAGCTACCTTCAAATTTAAGTATACAACACCTCAACATATCTTCTAGAATTTGAATTACTCATTCTAATTGCCTGTCAGTCTGAGGATAAAATGTCGTGCTGAAATTAAGCTTAATGCCTAAAGCCTCATGAAGTTTACTCTAAAATCTCTATGTAAATCTCGAATCTCTATCTGAAATAATAAATGCGTTATGTACACACTACTGGTAACATAGGATACACGACCCTTAATGCAAAATTTATAAGTATTACATATTAATCAATACGTAACATATCTTAATTGTTTTGCACTCATTGGTGAATATTATTAACAATTATTGTTTTGTTGTATAATAGGCTAAGAAGGAAGGTCATGAACCCTCGCGTTTGGAGCAATTTAGATTCCAAAATTTGTGGAAAGATAGGAGTGACAAATTGAATAGTGATGCTACAAAACAAGTTTATGTAAGAAACAATTCGTATTATTTTATTTTATTTTATTTTATTTTGACATCAATTTTACTATTTTGCAAAATAGATTTTTCTAATGAAAAAAAACTATACGATGAAGCATACAAGAGGGATAAAGACTTTATGCCAACACTCATGAGTTCTTTTGCACCTCAAGATAATGTTGCATTGGAAATTTAGGTGTATTGTAACACCCCCTAACCCTAAACCATTTTCGGTACAGGATTACGGAGTATTACCGATCATTACAGTACAATTGCACATAAAACAAGTATAAATATCATATTATCCATCTAAATATAATATATAGGTCCACAGTACTTTATAAATGTAATTAAAACAAACAGGGACTCGTTTAGAAGCTTAGGAAAATTTTTCGTGAAGTTTTTTAGTTTCTTTTTCTAAATAGTACCACACACTCGTGTGGTAATATGACACGCCCGTGGAGGCCTGACAGTAAGCTCACATGGCCAGGACACACTCGTGTCCACTACCCGTGGGGCATTCTGATAATCTCACACGGCTAAGGAACACGCCCGTGTTCTCAGTCCGTGTGGCAATCGATTTGTAACATTTTAGATGCAGGGGACACACGGCCTAACAACATGCCCGTGTGCAAGCCGTGTGTCTCACACGTCCTGGTCACACCCCCGTGTGTCAAACCCTGTGGACTCAAAATGAACCTTATATTTTAAAATTTACCAACCCTGCAAACTACAAACCACAACCAATACGGATTCCAATACTAAACCAATCCAAATTCATTTTATATATTATCCAATATTTAACTTTAAACACTTATCATGTATCATTATCAATTATCAATTTACTTATTTCATTGTTACAATCACAATGCAATATAAGACAATTAAGACATCCTAAGTACATGCCATTATCATCAATTAACATGCTTTACCTTATTGAGATCGGGATCGGCCTGGGATTCTGATTCAACGATCTGACTTTAACTTAACCTGCGCTCGAAAACAAACCGTACGCTGAGTATGAACTCAGTGGTATTTCTACAATCCAAACATTTAAAACATAACATACATTTATTGTCCTATAATAATCATAAATATTCATTTATTCATTTCTTAAGTAATTTCTTTACAACTCATTCAACCTTCATCATCTAATAACTTGATTAGCTTTTTCATTTAATTCACAACAATAATATTATATTATCCATTCATATGTCTTACTCATGTTTCTGTTCATTATTCAATATCAGCAATCAATTATTCGATGACAGTCGGTATTTTTCAATAACAATCATTTAATCATTATTACTCAATATCAGTCAATCATTTATTCAGTAACAGTCAAATATTCGGTAGCGGTAAATTTTTCAGTACCTTTATTTGCCCCTATTAACATGATTCGGACCTAGACGGATACACAGATCCAACCCACACACCGGGAATAGTATATAGTGTTTCATCGGCCAAAGCCGGAATACACTGTAATAGTAACAGTAACAGTAATGGTACACAAAGTACCTCATTGGAACAAATCTGAAACAGTAACATTAACAGTCAAGTACGGAGTACCTCTTCGGAACAAATCCGGAACAGTAACAGTAGTCGACACAAATAGTGTTTCATCGACACAAAGTCGAAATATCCCTGAACACTTCCAATCCTATGGCATGCCAACTATATCCGACTTAGCCCGATACTGTTAATAGGGTTTTTAACCAATTTTCGATTTTCAATCAATATATATATATATTTCAATTAATCACATAATTTAATAAATCAATACAATTCAATTCACGTTTCATTAACATATAAACAAATTCCACAATAAACACATATTCATAATTATTTCACCATATTTTTAAATAAATTCATTTCAATAATAAACACAATACCAATAATTCACACTTTAATTATTTTCCATAACATTCATTCAAAATATAACAATTAATAATAAAATTCACTCTTTAATTCCAATCAATATTTATTCCTATTCAAATATTTACCTTTAAATACTTACTATACTAATCAAGTAATAAATTCAACAATTAAGTATCAAGTTCGGATTACAGAAATACAAACCGTAATTTCCGAGCTATCCTCGTCGACTGTGTCTCTTCCTTGCTTAGCCGAGATATTCCGGCACGACGCTAGCTACGGAAATCAATTAAATATTATCAATATACTATCATTCAATTTTTATATTGAATATTTCAATTTCTATCCAACTTTTGCCTTAATTCTAATTTAGTCCCTAAACTGAGACTAACTTTTATTCTTTACATTTAACTTAATATTTTCATTTAATTTCCACTTTAGACTTATTTCAACTCTCTAATTTCACCATAGGACCATAATTTCAAAATTATTTCAATTTAGTCCCTACTATTCAAAACTTATGATTTACTTTACAATTCAATCCTTATTTCACTTCTAACTTGAATTTCTATCAATTTAACCCCTAATTCGTCATTTTATTCAACATGAACAATATCTAGGAATCTAATAACTTTCAAAATATCAACTTAACTTCATCAAAACCTTGTTCCAAAGCTTCTAAAACATCAAAATTAAGTAAAAAGGGCTTGATTGACTTACCTATTAAAGTTTAAAGCTTCAAAACCTCAATTTTCTCTTTTCTCCCTTTCTTTCTTTCTTTCCTTTCTTTCTCCCCTATGCTTCTTGTTTTGATTGCTTTGTTTCTCTTTTTCTATTCTTTTTTTTCTTTCTTTTGTTTCATTTACTTTTATGTTTTAATTATATTATAATATAATATAATATAATATTATTCTTAAATAATAAGTAAGTATACATGTATATTACAAATGTATTTATATCATTGGTACACATATAAATTATTATTGCCACACACTTGTCTTTATTTAATTATTTTCTTTAATTAATTAATTATAAAATAATAATATTTACTTAAATAATAAGTAAATACATACATATATTACAAATGTGTGTATTATATTTATTACACTTGTATTTTATTTTTGCCATACACTTGACACTCTTTTTGACTTTTTTACTTATTTAGTCCTTTCAATTTTCTTTATTCTATAATTAAACTTTCACATTTCATTCAATTTAAACCTATTATCCAATTATCCTTAATTTAAGCTAATTCACTTAATTAAACTCTAATTAACCACTCGATTAACTTCGTAAATATTTTTAATAAATATCTACGTATCCATTTTTCAGAACGGAGACCCGAAAATATATTTTTTCGGTAACGATAAAATTTGAGTCATTACAATTCTCCCTCCTTTAATAAATTTCGTCCTCGAAATTTTCCTGAAAAGAGGTGAGGGTACAAAAATCTCACAGTTTCTCTCGGTTCCCGTGTGGCTTCCTCAATATTATGACTTCACTTCTCAAGCTAGTATCTCAATAAGTTCTTCCTCTTTATACAATAAATCAGTTTAAATTTCAATATCCCTTACCAATGTAACATTTGGAAGATCTAATCTATGTCTTTTGAGTACCAAATCCTGAAAAATCTCATAAATTTTCTATAATTTCAGAGGCGATACCAACCAATACGTTACCGGTCCGACTTTTCTACAATTTCACATAGCCCAACAGAATGAGAGTTCAATTTCTTTTTCATTCAATCTTCAAAGTTTCTTCCAATGTGAAACTTTAAGAAATACCTTATCATTAACAAAATACTTGATATCTCGACATTTCAAATTCACACATAATTTTCGTCTGTCAAAAGCTGCTTTCAGTCTATCTTGAATCTTCTTGACAGTATTCTCTGTTTCCTGAATCAATTCTAGCTCAATCATTTTTCTTTCACTCAATATCCATATAGAATTTCTGACAATCAAATACTGTCTTTAAACTATCTCGAATCACTTCCACTTTTCCTCGGTTTCTCAAATCAAACAACTCTGCATATTCCCTTTTTCATCATATTCAATTAAATACTATGCAGTTTTTCATTCATAATCATACGAAGCTTCATACCGTGCTAAAAATTATTATCGTATATCCAGAACTTCTTGTGTTCATTCTAGAATCAGAATATAAACCATGTATATCGATCAGAAATAATAGAAACTACCATACCATGAATCTGATAATCTCAGAAACCCATATTTTCAGATAATTACTAAATAAAAAACTTATTCATACTGGAATGAAATATACAGACTTTGCCATACCTTCGACAATTATTTAAATATCATCTTTCTTTTTCACAGATAGAGATAATTCCAATTCAAACCCATAGAAATTCTATCTCATTTCATTCTGATATCATCACTGACTGTAACAGTTCTGAATTCTTCAGTCCAGCTTTTGTTTCTAAATAGCAGACAATCATCATATCCAATCAAAAATTTTTAATCAAAAGTCATTTGTACATTATACCCATTTAGTCGATAACTCGTTATCACATTTTGAGCTTTGCAGACCTGCTATAGAGAAGTCAGTTTAACTTTTATCTCAACTACATTTGAGCCTTCATCAGGTAATAACAGTCGAATGTTCATAGCTCGTAACACAAAGCGAAACTTTCAATTCTGAGTATTCATAACTCCATTTGCTTTTCCTGAATGATATTCAATTATCAAATCATGATCCTTTAGTGTAAGGACAACAACTACCACTTCCGAATCATATATCAGATAATTCTTTTCATGTGATTCTAGCTTTCCAAAACATAAACCATTCATTTACTTTCTTGTATCAAAACACTATTATTCCTGTAAATCACAAGTTTCTTTTCAGGATTTCAGACTAAACCAGAACCAGTGCTTCAATTAACTGAGCTCTCAACTAATCAAAACCCTGCTGACATTTATCAGATCATTCCAATGCCATATTTTTCTACAGTAATCATATTATCCAAAAATCTTTTTTCAAATTTCTGATAATAACCGACTGGTCTTAGAAAATCTTCGATTTTAGATATACTTTTCAGTATCGTTTCAAGTACAAAATCTATAGCAAACTCAACTTCTTTAACTAGCAATAATTCAAATAACTCTTCTGGAAACATATCAAAATTCCCACTGATTTAAACTTTAACTCGAATTCTTTAATAACCAATACATAAGCAAGATAAATACCATGACCCGTTTCCGGCATATGTCTGTGTTGGCATGTTCAATATCATAATAAACAATTAGTTCAATCTTCTTTGGTTCAAAATAAAACATTTCATTATCCCGACTTTGCAATATAATATACTTTTGCTTGTAATTTACCATAGCATCTTGCCAAATTAACTATTCCATCTTCAAAGCCACATCAAACAATAATAACATCAAATCAATTAGAAAACAGTATCCTAATGTTAGTATCAAACAGTTCCTGCAGATCTTATCAGCCCATAAATACTGATCCGAAAAATTTAATGCTTCAACCTAAAAATTTCAGCAAACTCAACAGGCATATCTTTAATAGATACTGAACTCATGTAATCCTAGGAATAGTCAAACCAAGATCAATTTAAAATAATCATATTAGTGTCAATAAAGAAGAAAGTACCTGTAATGACATCCAGTAAAGATAAATCTTCTTGTATACAATTACATATGCCCTGGCTGATGTTCATTCTCCAGATTTTCAATGAAGTCCTTTGTCACGCTTCGATTATCACTCGTATTTCCAGAAGTACAGAGTAATCTACCTCTAGTAGCTGTGTTACTCAGTTTTGAAATCTGAATAATATCTCTTTCAATTTTCTTCAAGCAATCACTAAAATAATAATAAAAAGAATCATTTCCCACTCTTTATTCTACATTCTTCGACTTTATGTCCTCATTTAAACCGTCTTCAAACAATTTGTACCATACAGTCTCTGTCGAAATACATCTTCTAATATATTTATTCTATCAGACAAATTCCCTTCGGATACAGTTACAATCTTATAATTCTGTTTAAGCTTCAGGAATTCTTTACATCTCTGATAAAAAAATTTCTAATTGTTATATATTTCTTTCAGAACTCATTTTAGAAAGTTTCCAAATAACCCTTTCTTAATCACAGCATAAAGAAATATTTCTCATCGCTGGCAAGCTGAATCTTTTAACAGAATATCATACCTTTCTAACATTTAATCGGTGAACAGAACAATTCAATTACAATCCTGATAACATTCTCTAACCATATTCCAGTTCTTTCAAGATCATTTTTAGCTATAATTCTCAATTCTTCCACACTATATTTACAGAGTATTAACAACAAATAACTTACCCATTCAGACAAACTCTGTACCTTGAAGCACTTTGGGAACCGGTTGAGAAGCAAGAGAGGTAGATATCATAGCAGATACAGTTTCTTTCTACTCACTGTAGAGCATCAGTTATAATTCTAAATAATTATATATCATATTTTCTCTATCATTTCATCAGTCAACATTCAGTAATCAATTATTCATTGAGTTAATACTTAACATTACTGATTCAATTTCCATTTAATTCATGAGACTAATCGTCTCCAGTATACATTTCGTAATCAATACCATCGATATGTTCATCTAACATTTTTAACTATAAAACAGTACCAAACAAATATATCAGCATCCGATCCTGACTCAATTTCGACTCAAATACGGCATGTAACTTTGGACTCAATTTTAAGCTCGATTTAGTCTAAGAATTGGCTAAACCTGAATAGCTCTGATACCACTAAATGTAACACCCCCTAACCCTATACCATTGCCGGTACAGGATTACGGAGTATTACTGATCATTACAGTACATTTGTACATAAAACAAGTATAAATATCATATTATCCATCTAAATATAATATATAGGTCCACAGTATTTTACAAATGTAATTAAAATAAACTGGGACTCGTTCGGAAGCTTAGGAAAATTTTTCGTAAAGTTTTGTAATTTTTTTTCTAAATAGTACCACACGCCCGTGTGGTAATATGACACGCCCGTGGAGGCCTGACAGTAAGCTCACACGGCTAGGACACACCCGTGTCCACTACCCGTGGGGCATTCTGATAATCTCACAAAGTACCTCATCGGAACAAATCTGAAACAGTAACATTAACAGTCAAGTACGGAGTACCTCTTCGAAACAAATCCGGAACAGTAACAGTAGTCGACACAAATAGTGTTTCATCGACACAAAGTCGAAATATCCCTGAACACTTCCAATCCTATGGCATGCAAACTATATCCGACTTAGCCCGATACTGTTAATAGGGTTTTTAACCAATTTTCGATTTTCAATCAATATGTATATATTTCAATTAATCACATAATTTAATAAATCAATACAATTCAATTCACGTTTCATTAACATATAAAAAAATTCCACAATAAACACATATTCATAATTATTTCACCACATTTCAAATAAATTCATTTCAATAATAAACACAAAACCA
The DNA here is from genome assembly GCA_025698465.1 of Gossypium longicalyx. NCBI lineage: Eukaryota > Viridiplantae > Streptophyta > Magnoliopsida > Malvales > Malvaceae > Gossypium > Gossypium longicalyx. The sequence continues at coordinate 45,122,118 of CM046999.1, forward strand.
ATAATTCATACTTTAATTATTTTCCGTAACATTCATTCAAAATATAACAATTAATAATAAAATTCACTCTTTAATTCCAATCAATATTTATTCCTATTCAAATATTTACCTTTAAATACTTACTATACTAATCAAGTAATAAATTCAACAATTAAGTATTAAGTTCGGATTATAGAAATACAAACCGTAATTTCTGAGCTATCCTCGTCGACTGTGTCTTTTCCTTGCTTAGCCAAGATTTTCCAGCACGACGCTAGCTACGAAAATCAATTAAATATTATCAATATACTATCATTCAATTTTTATATTGAATATTTCAATTTCTATCCAACTTTTGCCTTAATTCCAATTTAGTCCCTAAACCGAGACTAACTTTGATTCTTTACATTTAACTTAATATTTTCATTTAATTTCCACTTTAGATTTATTTCAACTCTCTAATTTCACCATATGACCATAATTTTGAAATTCTTTCAATTTAGTCCCTACTATTCCAAACTTATGATTTACTTTACAATTCAATCCTTATTTCACTTCTAACTTGAATTTCTATCAATTTAACCCCTAATTCATCATTTTATTCAACATGAACAATATCTAGGAATCTAATAACTTTCAAAATATCAACTTAACTTCATCAAAACCTTGTTCCAAAGCTTCTAAAACATCAAAATTAAGTAAAAAGGGCTTGATTGACTTACCTATTAAAGTTTAAAGCTTCAAAACCTCAATTTTCTCTTTTCTCCCTTTCTTTCTTTCTTTCCTTTCTTTCTCCCCTATGCTTCTTGTTTCGATTGCTTTGTTTCTCTTTTTCTATTCTTTTTTTTCTTTCTTTTGTTTCATTTACTTTTATGTTTTAATTGTAATATAATATAATATAATATAATATTATTCTTAAATAATAAGTAAGTATACATGTATATTACAAATGTATTTATATCATTGGTACACATATAAATTATTATTGCCACACACTTGTCTTTATTTAATTATTTTCTTTAATTAATTAATTATAAAATAATAATATTTACTTAAATAATAAGTAAATACATACATATATTACAAATGTGTGTATTATATTTATTACACTTGTATTTTATTTTTGCCATACACTTGACACTCTTTTTGGCTTTTTTACTTATTTAGTCCTTTCAATTTTCTTTATTCTATAATTAAACTTTCACATTTCATTCAATTTAAACCTATTATCCAATTATCCTTAATTTAAGCTAATTCACTTAATTAAACTCTAATTAACCACTCGATTAACTTCGTAAATATTTTTAATAAATATGTACGAATCCATTTTTTAGAAACGGAGACCCGAAAATACACTTTTTCGGTAACGGTAAAATTCAGGGCATTACATGTATACACAAGTGTTCGACCTTGAAAGTATGGAAAAGTGTTAGGATATAGACGTGGGATGACCAAATCCAAGTTGTTTGGCTATGGTTCAATCACATGACGAAGCCAATCTACACTGGCCATCAGTACATTAATTGAAGAGATGAGCACTAAACATGTCGAGAAAATACGAACAATCCAAGTCGAATAAATAGTTCGAGAGAAGGCTCTTCTCGAGGAAGCAGAATCTCAATTTTGTATAGAGGCCGCAGAGCGAAAAGATCGTTTGATAGCCGAGGTAGAAATTTTTTTTATGAAATTGATTGAAATTTGAGAGGCAAAGTTCATGGATATGATGGATGCTCGTGAGAAGAAGTACAAGGCTTTCCTCAATGAGTGTATGGCAAAGGAAATGTCAAGTACGTAAAATACTTACTACTAGAACTAGATTGTCAATAAGTTTGTTGATGCTTTAATATAGATCGATTGTTGTTATTTGACTATTTGTTTGTGCTACAACTGAATGAGTCACATCTCAAAATTGGGTTTAAAAGTTTTTAGGATAAATTAGGATTTTTGAATTGGAGTAGGTTCGGAAAATTTTTAATTGTGGTAACCCAAAATTATTTTAGATCATAGCTTTTGAAAAGTTAAATCAATTTTTGAAAATAAGGTTGAGAAGATCTTTAATTTTAAAATAAAGATTGCTTTGTAAAAAAGTTTGAATTAGGAGTACCATTAAGGTAAATATCCCAAAGTTTTAAAAATACCATATTTTCCCCTCCATATTTATAAAACCCACGTTAGTTTCTTCTCCACATTTTTGTTGTTGTCCTTTGTTATCCCTAAACTTCTCCCTCTCAATTTTATTTTTCAAACCTTAATTCTTTTGATTTCTATCACCACCCAAGCTATAAATCTCTATAAAACTTCAACAAAAACACCACTAATTTTGTCATTTCTCAAGCTTGTAGGTTTTTCGAGTTTTCAAACAAAAGCTCGTTTCCTTTCCATTGAAGGTAATGGCTCGATTTCTTATTAGTTGTTAATGTTATCTGGTCTTTTAAACTGAGTTTTTAGCCATTAAATCCTATGTTTTGAATAGAAGTCGAAATTTGGGTCGTTAATGGTGGATTTTGGGATTTTGAGTAAAACATGGTTTCAAAGTATTTTTCAATTAATTTTGACATGATTAAAAGGTTTCTAAACATTCCTTAAAGTTTTGTTAAAGAATTCCAACATTTTATTGAGTTTTTTGTGAAAATTGTCATTGTATGTCGAAATTTTGAATCTATGAATCTGCATAGTTTTGAGTAGTTTGAAGGTTGAGAATTATTCTTAGATATATATTTAAATGATTGGAATCGATTATAGTCAATGGAAATGAAGATTAAGATATTTGAGTTTCAAGTTTGTTACTCAAAATTTCAGTTTCATGAGGAATATAACTTAGGCTTGTGTTTTTGGTTGGTTTAGGTGAGTCTTTGGTTGCTAATTGATTATGTATATTTTGTGGTTATTACATGTGAAGCATTGAAACCGTTGGATCGCCTTTTACGAGCAAGGCAAAAGGTAAGGAAAAGCTAGTTTAAACTTTCGATAGATAGACGAAAACGCGAACAGTGGGTGTTCAGAATTGCTGCTAGTAGAAACAATTCATAGTGTTAATTGGGAGCTTAGGAGTAGCCTAAAACCCTATCCTAAGTTCCGAGTGTAATCATTCTATTTCCCTTGTTTTATTTTGGCAAATTATGTGAGTTTTTGAATAATTGTGGATTGATTACTATGATGTGAAATGTGATAAGAAACATGTGTGATGACTATTGTGAATTGAGTTATGATGTGGGCATAATACACATGCCAAATAACAGTGATAATGATATGTTAATAATGCAAATATGCAGCGGAAGTGAGTGAAATTTCGGTAAGTACATATGTGTTGAATTTTGGAATGTAATATTATTATGATAGGTAAAATGTGAAAATACTTGTATGTGATATATGATGTACTGATTTTAATGCACACATATGTGGTCGGATAAGTGATGGCTTAATGAGCATTATTGTGGCACTTAAAGTGCAATTAAATGTGAATCTGATAAGTGTGCATTGTGTATGAGATTGTGATATGAATTGATGAATATGAACAGAGATTATGTGCATTAAAACAATAATTAAATGTGTGTATTTTTGAATATTTTGGCCTTGTGATTTCTTGAAATTGTTGGATATAGTTGGCATGCCATAGGATTGTGAGTACTCACCTTTGTGTTTTGTATTTTGGGCAATGAGGCCTTGGGACAGATCGAAAAGATAAGGGAATGTCAAGCTAAAATCCATTCACCGGGATATGTTGGTGTGTTGGAGAGTGTTTAGCTTTATGCTACACTTTGGGATATGTTAGACTCTTTGAGTCATTGGTGTAATGGAGATCCGTGTATCCAATGTGTGGTGATAGAGCCCATTTTTATATTTCATAGCTTCAAGTGTCAAAGTATCGTTTAAATGTGATATTATATATTATGATAATACGATGTAAGATGGATGCAAAAACATGTGAATAGTATGCTACATGAGTTTATTTAAGTTTCATGAAAATACTAGTATGTTCTCAGAGTAAATCATGTATTAATTATGGTTTGGGTCGTTTCCATTTAATTTGTGAATGCATGTGATTATATAAGCTAGACTTGTGAGTTATTAAAACATGTATACATTGTTTTTGTCTTAATGAATTATCGTAAAATGAATTATATTTATATATGAGTTGAATGTAATTGCATGTGAGAGTATATGCTAGTTTTATGAATTAATGTAGCATGAACACGTAATTTTGATTCGATTAGAATATGGTTGTGAACAAGTTGTAGTATGCTCTTGTTTAACCTTTAATATTGTGCATACTTCGTGGTTATTTTGACATTCATAGAGCTTGTTTAAGTTCACCTACTCTCTTTAACCATTGCAGATATTTAGCGTTTGTGGTATGAGCAGTGCATGGATACCAAGGAAGTGATCCAAGTTAGGCTTTAGTTTTTGTGTAGGTGATATTATTATTTTTTCAACTGTGACAATAAGGCAATGTGATAGGCTTTTAGCTGATCGATGCCACGATGTTTTGGATGTTTACATGACTTTATTACTCTTGAGGTTTATGGATATCAAGCTTAGTATATTGATTGCTTGTTTTTGAACTGCATATATAATTGTTTTGATGAATGTTGATAAAGTAATAGATGCATATTGATTTGATACAAGTTTGAATGGACTAAATGCCTTAATATGTTGTGTTTTTGTTGCCTGGAGTAAATGTATCGATATTCAGGTTTTAAAATCGATACCTCTTTGATATTTCTAATATGCAGAAAGTCAGTAACTCAATTTGGTACCGATATCATATCACAAGTATGGATACTCAGGATAATAAAATCAATACTTCTTGAAATGTACCGATATTTTCTGATGTTTTAATTTTAAGCATGAAATAGAATGTTGTTTTGGTATTTATTTTTTAGGTGGTATCAATAACATCTAAGGAAATTATTGATACCTACGTAAATAATTCAGAATTTTTTTTAGTGATTTAAAAGCATGTTTAACTTTTGTTTTAAGTTCGCTTGACGAATGTTTAGCATGTTTTAATAATGATTAGAATATGTTTGACTTAAAATTTTTACAAATACTAAAATGGAAGATGTTTGCTTAATAATGAGATCATTTGTATTGTGTATAATGTGTGATGGTGGTGTAGTGTGACATCCTAATATTCGGGCTCAACGACGGGGCCAGGTATAAGGTATTACAGAATGTTAGTTTCTTATTTGATGTCTTCATTGTTTGCTCAACTAATAATGAATGGTTGTACTAATGAAATTTTTTTATTTAGCTTCAATTTATAGTTCTTTGGCTACTATTGAAATATTATTCCCACATGTTCATGTTATTTCTCATCTAACTTATTTAAATAGAGAAGGTACATTGTTATTTTTGCAATTAAATTTCAGACTAGAAGACTTAATGATGAGGCCTTCAGTTCGGATGATGATGAATGAGGCTTGTTGCATATTATGTTTGTATATATATATATATATATATATATATGTTATAGTAGTTGCTGAATGCATTGGGAAATAGGTTGACAACATGTTGGCAATGTATTCATTGAATGCAGTTACCAAGTGATGTAATGGACAACAAACTAACATATTGCTAATGTGTTGACTGGTTCTATTAGGATTTTGTATATAAACTAATAACTGCATTATTCAATGGTAAGTTTGTATTAATATGATCAGTTTATGTTAATTAACTGTTCAATTAATATCGTCTCAAACTTGCCCAAACCCAACACATACAAAGTTGCTCATATTTTGCCAAAATAGGATCTTCAAAAGTCAGGAAAAATTGTAAAAAACATGGGACCTGAGTCAACTATGTAAGGTGTTGGCGCAAACAAGGTTTATCCTAACCTTTTTAAGGTTGCCTTAGACAGGTCCATCTCAACCTTTTTAAGGTTGGCATATTATGGTCTATCCTAACCTTTTTTGAGTTGATTTTGATTGCATCTAGTACAACTTTTATAAAGCTGGCGTAGCACAATCTAACTTGACGTCTTGATTGACATTGAATCAGCCCTTCTTGTGTCGACATAAACATACACTAACCTGAGTTTTTTAGGTTGGCTTTGGTTGACACATAAGCCAACTCTTTAAATGTTAGACCACATGCGACCTAACTCGACTATTTTTAAGTCGCCTTTGATGGGGGCATGAGCCAACTCTTTAAAAGTTGACATATGGATGCTTTATTCTAACTTTTTTTGAATCACCTATTTCTTCCTATCCAAACTTTTTTTTAAAGGTCGGCCTTGACTAGGTTTTTGCCAACCCTTGAATAAAGGTCAACTTAGGTTGAATTATGCCGATGCTTTTTCAAAACCGTCGCAGTACCTATGCCAACGATGCTAACAACGACGTTTTCAGAAGTGTTATGAGAAATGTCGAAAATGCCTATGCCAACTTTTTTACGTCGTCCTAAGTAAGAAAATGTGTCACTGTAGGCCTGTTTTGTTGTAGTGTGGTATGCTAGTTATTATTAAAAGTGTTTCAAAGGTGATTTTCCGAAAATGAATAGAGAAGGATGTGAGCAAGTTTATCAAGCCTTGTGATATTCGTCAAAGGTTCAAATTTGACAACTCACATTTACTAATACTATTACAAACCTTGTCAATAAATGATGAAGCTTAATCTCGTGTTAGCATGGATTTTGTAAAAAGTCTTCCTACAGAAGAATACAATTTTGGAGATAGTGGATAAGCTAACAAAATATGGCCAACTTATTGGGTTGAATTACCCCTATATTGCAACTGATATGGCTTATACTTATATAGACAATGTCATTAAACAGCACAGATTGCCTATTGACATGTTGAGTGACAGAGATGATATCTTTACAAGTAACTTTTGGTAAGACATTTTTAATATTCAAAGGATTACATTACATCTCTCAATTTCCTGTCGTCTTGAAACTAGTGGGTAAAAATATGTTGTAAATAGATGCTTAGAGGTTTATTGAGATGCATGCATAGGAATCATCCTAAAACTTGGTGTAAATGGCCCTCACTAACATAATGGTGGTACAATATCAACTACCATTCAGATACTGAGCTCACTCCTTTCAAAGGCATGTATGGATATGCACCTCCATTACATATGCCCTATGGTTCTAGTGGTTCTCAAGTAAACCAAGTTGATGCATAGTGGAGAGTTAGAATGAGATGTTGCAACTATTGAAATATTATCTGGAGAAGGCTTAAAGAAGGACAAAAGTCAAGCTGACAAACACAAGTCTCAAAAATAGTTTCAAAGTGGTGATATCATTTACTTGAAATTATAGCTTTATAGGCAAAATTATTTTGTAAACAAGTAGTACCAAGAGTTGTCTTCTAAGTATTTTGAACCCTACAAGGTTATTGATAAGGTAAGAGTTGTTTCTTATAAACTAGTTATCTGTTAGATATCACTCACATCTAGTCTTTCATGTTTCTCAACTAAAATGAATGATTATAGCTCATGGTGTTGGATCTCAATTTCCTATTCTTGGCTCCATACATGGGTTGAAACCATTTAAGGTGTTAGATAGGATGATGGTTAAATGATAAGTGCGTAAATTCTTAAATATTTGAGATATTTCTCCTATTTAATCATGTTATTTAAGTTATTAATTATATTATTTAAACTTATATTTTATTTATTATTGGTTTAGGTGAATAATTGGAGAAAAGTGAACTTAAAGTTTACTCTTGGCAAGTTTTTGCGGGTTAGACTTTCAACACAATACTATTTTAATATTTTGGTCATAACTTGAGCTACAGAACTCTATTTTAGGCTCATAATATACCATTTTGAAGGTAATTGAAAGATCTATCTAAAGTAGTTTCATGACTCAAGCCCAAAAAATATCAAGAAGGTGTCTAAAAATGACCTAGAAGTTTGACGCAAAAATCTACCAAAATTTTGTTTTATTTAATTAATTGTACTTTTTTATTTTCTCCAATATGTGAGCCCTACCCTATAAATAGACGATATTAGGTTAATACCTAGGGGACAATCGCTCTTAGTATTACTTTTTTGTGTTTCTTTATTTTATGGATTGTTAAACTATTTTTCTAGTCAAAAAGAACTTCAAAGTTTGATTCAAATAGTTTCTGAGATCTATTAATTTGTTCTTAATCTTTTCTTTGTTCTTTGGTATTTGCATGTCTTTTATTTTAATTACAAATATTTAGGTTTGTTGAATATAGAACTCGTATTTGATAACTTAAAATATTTGCATTGTCAATTAGAAATGTTAAATCCATGATTGTTTAATTGATTCAAATACTTGTGGCAAATAGCATGGTTGTGAATGTTGAAGTATGCAATTTATGTTTTGTGGACATACGATCTAACTTAAATAAACTTCGTGTGTTTGTTGGTTAGGATTAGGTCTTTCAAGTTATTAATGCTATCGGTAAGCTAAATCATTAGCGCTAAGTTATAGGGTTGTTTATTGATAAGAGATAATTCAACGAGCTACCTCTTAATTATCAACGAGGTAAGAAAAGATTGATTGCTAGGTGCTAATATGGCAACTATAACAAATTTATTCAGCAACACTAAAAATTATCTTTGCATTGATGATCAAACTTTTGGATCAAAACAGAGATTTTACTTTTTCGCGAGAACTTCGTCATATTGATTTTTCATCAACTTTTAATTGTTGCTTTCTTGCTAAGTTTTAAATAATTTTTTTTAAAGATCCCCATCATTTTTTTTTGTTTTTATCTTTATTTAAGAAATAAAATTATCATCAATCTTGGTTAATTTGACTCTCTATTCACTGCTATCTACAAATAAAAATTTAGTTTTACTAGATTTCATGCCGAGAATAGATCAACAACCCAAGTCCTTGGAATAATTCCTTCCGAGATAATGCCACTTGGGAGTACTTGTTTGAGTTACAAAAAAGCTTTCAAGATTTTCAGCCTTGAGGTCAAGCTTGGTTTGAGAGGGATTTATTGTTTGAAGGAAAATTGCTAGTATTTGTTAGAATTAGTCAGATTCACGAAGAGTGGCAGGAAAAGATTAATTAGTTTACATTTGATTTCCTGATATAAGTAGTTATTATGTAACAACAGTAGGTGAAGCATGGATGAATATACTTGTTTTCTAAACTTTGCCTTCTTTCTTAATTTGTATATATCAGCTTTCCTATGGAATCACAAGTTTGATAGCTCAAATAAAACTGATAAAGATTACACATGTTCAACATATACACTACAATCTCAAGGCCCCATAACACTATCAAATATTACAAGATTCATTAAGTAATCGAAGTCAAACTAAAACTCTCCTATTTGTCCTTTTCCTTTTGAAACCAGAAAAGCAAAACGGGTGACATTGAGCTTCGTTGTATTTCCACTAAGTGACCATTAAAATTTTGGATTAGTGATCATGATGATGGGGTTTGGGAAAGTTTTTGATATTCTAGATTTAAATTCATCATTTTACTTTAATTTTATGTTAAAATTTACTTTTATAAATATATATATATATGTTAAAATTTACCAAACAATATATTGATATATTTTATATTTAAATTTGATTATATAATTTCTTGTATACTGATACGAAATCAATTAATGCGTTGCATAATGAAATATTTCTATTAAATTACTGTTTTAGAAATTCAATTTCAGTATAATATGATTTTATAATGCTAGTAAATGTGACATGGCACTTATTAAAGTAATCCATATAAAATATAACTAAAGTTACTAGAATATTTTTTCTTGAATTCCATAAAAAAAAAAGTATATATTAAATGTAAATTATTAACATTATATGAAATATCGTAAACATGATTACAGTATGACAGAATACACAAACCATCCATTTTATTTTACAGTTTTAAGCAACTATCTATAAATGCTCAACTTTCTGCTGTTTTAGCTAATGGAATAAGTTGTTGGTATTTGAAATGCATGAGAAATTGTGCTTTGGTTTCCTATATATTCTAACCCTGCCTCCAAACGCATTGCTATATTATCAAAGGTCTCTGGAATTCTTGGCTTCACAACTTTACCAAAGGTATGTATGTGCATTTAATTAAGATACATGTTATTTCAATCTACTCCTTCCTTCTTTATATTTATAAATTTATTAATATAATTATATTATATTTAATGTAATATTCCTATTGGAATATATTTGCCTACCAAAGCTATGTATGTGCATTTAATTAAGATACATGTTCTTTCATTCTACTCTCTTTTTTCTTTAGATTTGTAATTCTAATTAATTAATTTATGAATCTAATATGTAGGGATAGAGTTTTTCTCCTAAAAAATTTATCAATATAATCATATATATATATATATATCATGAATAATATAATATTTCTATCGAAATATATTTTCCTAGGCAAAGTTATTAAACCTTATTAATAACTTTAATATTTATCTTTAACATATTTATACATACTAAGATATATTTACCTATATATGCATACAACATATATTTTTGTTAACTTAAAGTTAAGATATAAATAAGTATCAACAATATTTTGAAAATATTAATAAATTCAAAATAATACATTAAAAAATAATATGCTCATCAATACTATAATTTATATCTTAATTCAACATTATTGATTTGATTAAACTAGAGATGGTAAAATCCAAACCGTCCAATGGAATTTTGAACTGATCTGTTTCGAATGGAGTAATTTTTATTTTTATTTTTTGAAAAGTGGGTGTGGAGCAAGATGGGTGGATTTTTTTCTTTTGGACAATGGGTATGGAACGATTATAGTAATGACTTCCCCTACGGCACTCCAATTTATTAAATTATCATTTTATCCTTATATATATATAACTATTAATAGGGTAAAAATGTATTATAAAAATTCACATATTTTATGTTTAAATATTTATGAAGAACTATGTTTAAATATTTATTTGACTTTAAAGTATTAAAGATATGTAGCAAAATTAAATTAAATTAGAGTAAGATGGAATAAAGTAGAGTCGGGATAAATGCATCCAACATTCGTAAAAGTGAAAATAATTTTTAAAATTATATATTTATAGTAGACTGAAGCATGTGGTGTAGCAAACATACTAATTGTGGAACGGTTGTGAATTGAACAACATCCACCACTCTACTCTATTATCATCTGATTAAACATCCAAAATAAAAAACGAATAAAAATAGCATAATCTTAATAAACCATGATTCTTAGTGCACCCCATTTGCGTTTGCCGCCACTATATCCGTTGATTTATAAATTCTAGTTGTTTCTACGTATTTTTATTTAATTAATTTTTAAAATAATGTATTTTCAATTACTTTAAATAATATTTTTATTTAAATTATGGAATATAATTAAAATATATTAATTTATTTAACAATTCAAATATTAATTTAAACATTTTTTTTCCGAATTCAATATAATATATAGTTTTATGTCATATAATTAATACAAAATAATATTATTCAAAATAATAAATAAGCACAATATCATTTACTTTTATCATTCAAATATAATGCTAATAAAAAAATTATCATTATTAAAGCATTAAAAAATAATATATTATAAATTAAACTCTTCAATTTTTGAATTATGATTAAGCAGTAGAAAAGATGGCAGAACCATCAGCTACAGTTACGGATCAAAGCCATACGACTAGACTGCAAACCAACAAAAACATCAACACCACCCATAAGAACATCCCAACAATATCAACAATCAGGTTAGGTGATAAAATCAAAAAAGCTATCATAACCGAGGTCACCATTAGCCAAGAATTATTTGAAACATTGGTTAAAGCTATTGTCTGACATTTAGATGACACATTTAAATCCTATCATCCCCTTCTCTTTCATCCAATATTGTAAGATTAGCATTAGCCAGTCCAAGTAGACTTGGATAAACAGGAAAGCATCACACCTTGTGCATTGTCAAGTAGACTTTCAACACCCGCAGGTCCAGGATTCCTGCAGGCAAAGCTGTCGACACACAGCAGGAAGATCATATATCTAAATGGATTAACCTTGTGAACAGCTAGGTTCCAAAAATCACACCTTATTGACCATATGCAAAAGTCATAAAGTGAAGACCCAGACCAGAAAAAACCACACCTTATTGCACACTACCATAGGCGCCTTGAGTAAGGACATAAAGTAGATTGGTAGATTGGCTAAAGTGGAGTTTAACAAAGTTAATCTACCACCGTAAGACTGCACCGAGGCCTTCTACGATGCCAACCTTTTTTTTCTCATTTCTCAAGGATTGGATCTCACATTGCTATGGACTTATTTTTGAGCCAAGTGAAAGACCCAGAAGTTGATCGGTTGAGTAATAAATGAGCGAAGCCTAATTTGACAGTGTTTTAGGATCCACTACTTTTACTAACATTTAATTTGAGGACTACATGAAAGCACTTCAAAATTCTCTTCATATTCACAATTTGACCTTCATCTGCCTCCCAAAAGACGATGGTATCATCAGCCTATTGGGAGTGAGACATCAACCTAAGATACCGTAATTTCTAAAGAAGCAAATATCCCTTCTTCATTGAGTGAAATTTCAATTTCGATCTATTCACTATATTCTTTATACTTTAATTTTTCAACTTTTAAAATATCACTAATTAATTCAATAGTCAAGATAATTAACTATTCCAGTTTAAAATGCTAACATGAATTTTTCTTAAAATATTATTTATATAAAAAAAATATTTCAACATGATAAATTAGAATAAATGTTTTCAAAAAAAAATTCATACTTAAAACAGTCCATACTTTTATATATATATATATATATATATATGAGCCAAAGGATATCACTTATCCGAATTAGTTATGATTTTAATTCAAATAGTTTAGATATTTGATCTCATTACTAAAATTTGAGTTATTCATAACAATTAAAGTTTTGGATATTTAAATCAAATATTCATTTATATATTTAAAGTTAGTGCTTAAACTTTAATATATATATTTTAAAAAAATAATTAATTTTAATATTTTTAAGAATCTAATTAATAATCATCAATCCTACATTTGTGGAGCATTGTTAAGATAATGATTTTCACTAACAATTTATTCAATACAACTATTGGCTTAAGCTCAGTCTATTTTCTCATAATTGATAATTACAACCGCAAAGTCGAACCCAAATTGTTATAAATCACTCTCCAAAAATCCTTACTTTACATTCAATAAAAATATTCAAACAACACCTAAAAGAATGTCAAACATAACACGAGAAAAACACGACAAAGAACTCAACAAAGAGACTGCAAAACTCATTAGCAGGGATGCTACACTACTGCCTATTTATGAGCCTCTTTAAGTGATAGTCTAAAAGTGTTTTGATAAGCTTTAAACTCTCATTTAAAAGCTAAAATTATTTCATGAATTATATTTAGTAATTATCTCACAAAAGACTTCATAAACAAGTCTTCTAACACCTTCAACACTCTTTTAAGAGATAAGATGAAGTGTAACACCCATAACCCGTATCCGTCGTCAGAATAGGGTTACGAGGCATCACCGAATAATACACATCATTCATATACATTCATGCAATCATAATCAAAATTCATTCATATCAAACACATTGTCCCATATAAGGTCCTACGAGACCTTAAAACATACTTACAAGAGGTTTGGGACTAAACCGATAACATTTGCAAACTTTTGGAAACATAAAAAATTTTCAAACATTTAAGGGTCACACGCTCGTATGAACAGGTCGTGTGCCTCACATGGTCACTAGACACGCTCGTGTCACAGGCCGTGTGAAATCTAAGAGGTTACTGACTTGGGTCACACGGCCGATCACACACCCATGTGCTAGCCCGTGTGCCACACACGGTGCCATGTCAAAACTGTAGGGTATACTGACTTTAATTCATAGGGCTACCCCAGGGGATACATGCCTATGTCTCTGCCAGTGTGAACAAAAAATTGGGTCATTTGTAAAGCCAATTTTCCACCCTTTCCACAAGCACACATATCAACTAAAATAGTACCATTCCAATACATCTTTAGGCAACCAAAAACATGTCATTTCATACTCATTTCATATTCACAACCATTACAACTACTCAATTCCACAACCAAAACATACAATTTCAATATGTCAAAATCATCAAAAACTTGCATAACTTTTAAATGCATTTACCCTTCAACTTATCACCTGTTCCATGCCTCAAATTATACCATTTTATCATATCAAAACCAAGTCACAACTTACCATCATTCCAACCTTGATATTCCAATTTACAACCAACCAAAAGAACAACTATATAACCATATCAACAATTATGGCAAACATACCAAAACAAGCCAACATATAAGACATTTTATACATCACATATATCACTTATCAAATACATGATTCAAGCCAACTAAAATAGTCATATACACACCAACAATTTCAAGCCAAATCTCATGGCTATAATTATGACTTATAACATACCAAAATATACAAAGCTTCAAAAGTACCAACAAGTAGTCGATAGTGTGATGATGGTTCCTGATGATCCTCGATGTCTAAGCTAGCTTTGAAAATCTATAAAACATGGAAAGAACACACAAAGTAAGCTTTAAAAGCTTAGCAAGCCATATACAAATAAAGTTATCATATGAATCACAACATTTCTATCAATAGGCCAAGTACAAGTAAACATATATAGATACACAAACCTTTCTCAATAAGTACATATGCATTTTCTCATGTAAACTCAACAATTACTTCACTTTCCAATACTCGTATAAATCTCGTACGTACCTGAGTCATTTAACTCATTAACACATTCTTTCTTAACTTGTCTTTACTCGTTGAACCATTTGGAATCGTTAAGGATACTCGAAAATCACATAAGCTCGTATAATGTCATATCCCAAATATGGTCTTATATATTATCACATATCGATGTCATTGTCCCAGACAGGGTCTTACACGAAATCGATTAACGATGCCAATGTCCCAGACATGGTCTTACAAGTAATCACAACTTGGTAACCTAATGTCATGACATTCGTATCCTATACTATTCCTAAGGTCCGTAGGGGACTTTTGGATGTCGTAACTTCGTAGATTCTTACTCGTAATTACTCGTTCAACATTCATAACAACTCAATGGCAAGTAAACACATATAATTCAATTTAAATGCATTTATTTGCATATGAACTTACCTCGTAGTCAGAAATAACGGACGGGGTCGACAATTCGATAACTTTCGTTTTCCCCCGATCTAAATCTGATTTCTTTCGTTCTTGATCTATATACATCCAAAATTAACTCTTTTATTCATCAACACATTCAATTTCATCCACAAACACATATTTTGGCATTTTTGCACTTTAGCCCCTAAAATTTCACATCTCTTATAATTTAGTCCTTATTTCACAAAATCACAAAGTACATAATTTTTTTCTAATTTCATGCTACCCGAATTTCATATATCTTCATATCAGCCCATATTTTTATTTATTTCACACATTTAACCACACATTTTCCTCTTTTCACAATTTAATCCCTTTTATGCAATTTCACTAAAAATTACTTTACAAAATCAGATATTCTATCAATAAATACTCATTTTCCATCATCAAACATTCAAAAGCTCAAGCACTCATCAATGGCAACTCACAAATTCATCAACAATTTCAGAAATTAGGGTACGGGCTAGCTAGTACTCAAAGCAACAATCTCAAAAACATAGAAATCATCAAAAACAAAGCTAAAATCGTACCTTAATCAATGCTTCAAAGAGTCGAACCCTAAAGCATATTCCAAGATTCTTTTTCTTTTTATTTTCAATGAAGATGGTGATAATATGGCTTATTTTTAGCTTTGTTTTAATTAATATTAACATTAATAACTATTTTACAATTTTAACCTTTAATTAAAACATTATAATCCACAGAATATAAGGCCATTAATTTCCATTAACCTTATCAATGGCATAATAACATCATAAGGACCTCCCATTTAATAAACCATAACACTTAAGCACTTTTAACTTATAGCATGCTACTTTTGCATTTTACGCGATTAAGTCCTTTTTCTCAAATTGAGTTATTAAACGATAAAATTAGCTCACGAAATTGTCACACACATATATTCACATGCTATAAACACCAAAAAATAATATTAAATTAATTTTATGACCTCAAATTTGTGGTTTCGAAACTACTATTCCGATTCAGCTAAAACCGGGCCGTTACATGAAGTCCTTCCATATTTTAAACTCTTCTCTTTCCTTAACAAAGGTTATTGAATGGATAATCTTAGACTCCCTATTTTGTATGAAATGCTCCTCATTTTCTATTTTAATGAGATGTAATCAAAGCCCACGTAACAATCAAACATGCCAACCAAAGAACTTTGATTGCACTAGAATTGTTGTTCTATCTGTTGTTTAAACATGAAATGGAACAAGTAATCAAAGTTTCCAACAATCTCCCCCTTTGACATTTTGAAAAAACCAATTAGCAAATGAATACTTGCCTCCCCTCAAGTACTCACACCAAGTCATTCTTTTGCATTATACACCAAGCCATGCAAACACAATTTTCATAGCAAAATCAAGGCATCTATAGCAAACAAATTGAATTTTAATCAAAACAACCAATCAACAGCAACATCGACCATTAACATTTGCTAGCTGTATAAGTCTCTCACCTTTTGACAAATATGTCAAAAGTGCTCCCCCTTACTAAGAAATCTTCATTTATCAAGTCAATTTTTCAACCAAAGATGGCTTGTTTGTTACATTATGCTCTGTTCCACTTTTTGTTATAACAGAATTTGGGATAGAAGGATTTTCTTCATCGATTGACTCATATTCATATTTCCTTTAACATGTACTTTCATTCACCACTAGATCCTACTAGAAACCAATTAAAAAAATTTTCAAAACAAATTAAGTAACCATATCAAAATCATTTCAAAAGTACAATTTACACCGACCATAATTATAAACCAAAGTAGACAATATCATCAAATCAACATCATTAGTCCTCTTTACTCTATTCATCCTCTATTAACTTGTATCATGTTGTTTAGAGGAGATGAAATTGAAAGCTACCTTATCAGTAATAGGGGTTGTAGCTCGTGGAACAACAATAACCTTTTTCACGAAACTTAGATGAAGTTTGTTCAATGCTCAATAAATCTTCAATATGATTTTCATGTGTTGCAACTTCATGTTTCACATGGGCCTCAATAAATTGTTGATCTTTATAACTCAAATGTATTCGATCTTTTCTCGTCCAAATCTATCTATGTTGTGGTCTCTATGTTCCTTTCACTGTTCTAATAGGTTTTGCAACGAAGTTGAACTTCTTCCAATTTCACATCATCTTAAAATAATGGGGTTTAACATGTCCAACTTTCCCACAATTAGGGGTGTGCAAAACTCGATTCGACTCGAAAAAATTAAAAAAAATTGAATTTCAAGTTAAACGAATTGAGTTATTGGAATTAATCGAATTATTCGAGTCAACTCGAATTTTTTTCGAATTTTGAGTTCGAATCGAGTTTGGTTTTCGAATTCGAATAATTCAAATAAATTGAATATCAAACTATAATATTTTACATTTTTACCCCAAACTTCCAAACCTCTTTACTTTCCCCCAAAACTTTCACTCCCTTTCCATCCCACTCCCCTTCTACCCCAAACACATTCCCCCCCCCCCCAACCTATTTCCTTTTGAATATTCCCCCAAAACTTTTTTTTTATTTTCCCCCTAAACTTTTACTTCTCACCTTTTACCCCCAAATCAAAAATTAAAATCATTCAACAAAAATTCTTAAACTTAAATAGTAATAATTTTATTTATATCTACTAATTACATTATTAAATTAAATTTCTCATTTCATACTATTTAATCATATTGGATCTTTATAATTTTTTGTTAAAATTGAATTATTGATGATGCTATAAAATATTTGTGTTAAAATTTTATGTTGGTATCAATTTCACATTTTATCTTTAAAATAATTTTTATTTAAAAAATCACATTTTTTTTATATTTAATATATTTTTAATTTCAAAATCATAGTGACAAGAATTAGAAATAATCGAAGCAACTAAGCAAGCAAATAAGCTAACTCACATATAAAATATTAATAAATAAATTATGAGAGGATGAAAGTTAATAACAAATTTGATTACGGTGGGTGACAATGATTACAAGGACCCAAAATCAATTTTTTTTAATTTAACTCAAGCAAATATATTCGATTCGATTCGAATTTTATCTCAATCGACTCGATTCGAGAAAATTTCAAATCGAGATAGGATGTTAAAATAGGATTCATCAACTCGATTAACTCAAAAAATTTTCATTCGAATTGATCAAATGCTCACTTCTACTCACAAGAATGACAGAATATCCTTTGGAGAAACTTTTGAAATGAATAATATTTTTTTACTAATTTTTTTATACAATATTAAGAGTATAGAATGGAGTAACATAATTTGAACTCATGTAAAACAGATGTCTAATAAAAGCTTTAACCACCACCCCATTCAAGTTAATTTTTTTTTTCATTTAACTTACCAATGCATTAGCATTTAACATTTAAGTATTTTCATTCAAACAAAAATTAAAAATCTCTAAAAAGATGATAGTATTTCATTATTATTTTCATTCAACTTTCATGATTTCAATTTTTATTATTATTGTGATATTTTAATTCTCAATATATTTAATATACTTGAATAATTAAAAATAATATAGCATTGCTATTAAGAACAGTAAAGATAATTAGAGTTCTAAGATATTTTAATTTAATTCTTAAAGTATCAATATAGTATCAATCATATCTTTTTGTCAACTTAACCATTAGTTTGAAAGTTAAAAGTCAATTTAAATTTGTTGTAGAGCATATTTAAAGTATGTGGATCAAACTAAAATTCTAAACATATGTGCACTTGCAATAGGTGTTCATGAGTCGGACCAGATATAAATATAATATTAATACATTTTATGTTTGCCCAAGCTTGGGTTGAAATATGAGCCTAAAATTTTATCCGAACCTACCCATATTATTTTTAACTTAGTATTTAATAATTTTATATACTTTTCATTTATTTAAATTTTATATATAAGCATTTTAACTATTTTTTTAATATTTACATTATAGTATTATATATCATTATAGATTTAATTTTTATGTGTTATAAATAATATACTATATAAATATAATATAATATATTACATTACATTACATTACAAAATTAAAAAATGAGTTGGGTCGGGCCGGGCTCATTCCTTAAATGATCAAACCTGAGGTAAACCATATTTTAAATGAACCTAATTTTTTGCACAAAACCCATCTTTTTAGCTTAATATTTTTGTACAAATCCTGACAAATTTTAAGGTAGTCCGGCCCAACAAGTCTTGTACATGCTAAATAGACATCTTATACATATTTTAAAAAAATAGAAATAGAATTCCTATAATTTTCTAAATTTTATTCACACTCTTTATTTTTTAACATTTCAAATATGAGTTATTTATGCAATAGATCAAATTGTAGGGGAAAATGCAAAGAGACAAGTAAGGGCATTAGCCTTCCAAAAATAGTAAAATTGCTTTTAAGATCTTTTGAAAAATAATAAAATTATAAATTAGTAAAATAGAAAATTTATTTTTTGATCCTCAAATATTTATAGTTTAAATTTAATCCTTAAAATTCTTTTCTACCTTCTCCTATACTCACTTGTAGAATTTTAAAAACTCTATTGCTAAAATACTGAATAATAATCCTTATTAAAATAACATTTATGGCTAAGTTTAGGCAAGTAAAAGATGATTAAGTACCAAGTAGATGGAAATTGTTAATGAGTTTAACCCCAAAAGAATTTAAAAAGAAAGGGAAAAAAGATCAAACATACTTACTACATATGAAAAATATTTTTTATTTTTTATTTTTATGTTAAATATTAATATTTAAATATATTTTAAAGATTCATAAAAATAATATAATTTTGTAATACATAAAACTTAAATAAATAATTATGAATTTAGTTTTCCTCTTATTTAATAAAGTTTAATTAAAACTAGACAAATTAAGAAAAATAAAAACCTTAATGAAGATGGGTTAATTGCAGTAAAATTAAAAGTTGGAATTGAAATATATTAATTATTATATTCGTTTAGACACATCCATTAGCTAAAATAGTTAAAAAATAATTATTTGATATATATTTTATGAAATGTTTTAGATTCTATAGATAAATTGAGAGTGTAACAAGTGTCACATTTATTTATTTATTTATTTATTTATTTTATTATATCTTATAAAATATTTGACACACTTTAAACCTTCTGCTTGTGAAGTCATGATATATAAATTAATTTTCCTTAATCTAATTGAGAAGACCCTCTCTCCCATCCCCTACTTTCAAGAGCCTCTTACTTCTAGTAGGTTAACCAACTAATTAATTAATTATAAGTTTTTTTAAATTATAATTAAATATATTTATAAGTTGAATCTAAGATGCAGCCTATTGGTCGAGTGTTATTTTTTTTAAAAAGAATTTAGGTTCAAATTACAGTTGTATCAAAAAAATAATTATAAAATATAATTGAATTGATAATCGAAATAATATTCGAACTTAGGCCAAATAAATCCAAATAAGACTTGTGCATGTTCATCTTCTCTAAGAATAATTTAGGTTCAAATTTGAACTTGTTATACCCTCACCTTAACATGACCTATGGTAAAACGTAACACAACTTGCAGATGACCTTTTGCTAGGAGTGAACTGCATACAACCCTCCACTAGGAATCGTCTGTAATGACCCTTCATGTAGGAGTTAGGACGAACCATAGATAACCTTTTGCACATCTTGTCCGAACCAGCTTGGAAAGAGCCTGCTACACACCCTTTGTAAGGACCATTGAAGCATAACAATCTTGTACAATCTTAAGGACAAGAGTGTCAAACCAAGATCACGTTGTATATTATATGGCAACAACTGACCTATAATGGTCATGCCACCTGGCTGACTACACACAATCATGTAAACCCTCACACTGTCGACTACATGACACTAAATGACAAGGTGTGACTCCCAAAATAAACCTTGGTACACGAGAAACCAAATATCGACTCATTTTCTCTTAGGAAACCCTACATAACAACCCCAACTATCTCCTCCTCCTCCTTTCCTTAGCTCCAACTCTCTAATTATTGCAGCTAAACTGACATTCTTTTTCACCGCCCCTTGTTGTTATTGATTTACTGTATCAACAAAACTAAAAACCAACCGCTTATATTTCTACATGATGAAATTCCAACTCAAAATTTTAAAACTTCTTTAAATGTTTTCTCTTTGGTGTCTTTTCACCAAATAATTAATTTATTATGGGCATGACTCAAAGTCCCAATTAATTATATTCTCAAGTCCGTTTGAGCCACGTTTTGACGCAAGTAGGTAGCTTTTACGCAGCAAGACCTCATTGTACCTAACTAGAGAATAGAAATCAAAATGTTAATGGGAGTAATTCTGAAAATGCCCCTTTTTTTTCTTTACTTTTTGTCTAAAATTTTGATTAATTATTTAACGCACAACTATTTTCCACTTATAGTGCAGCTAATAATAACCCTAAAAATCTAAATTATTTTTAATTCAATATAATAAATGATTCTTTGATATATTAACTAATAATCATACAAATATTATTATCTATACCATATATTAAGCACTTGATGTGTTAATATCAACAGTCAATCGAATATCAATTCAGTTAGATAATAATAAAAATATCATTATTTTATAAAATAAATTATGTTATTTTTGACTAAATTACCTAAAAAGGCCCATTTCCAAGCATATTTACGAAAATGGGCCGATTACACTATTATTTATTGGAAAGGGCCACTTTTTGCAAAACGCGCCTACATGGCCGCGTTTAAGGGGGAAATTGCCAGCAAAACACACGAGCTTTTTTTGCCACGTCAACAAAATACTTCCACGTCAGCGCGTTTTGCTGACGTGGCAAAAAAGCTCCCTTGGGGGCGCACTTTGCTCCATTTTTTTATATGTTAGGGATATTTGCATGTTTGGCCATATGTTTTTTTAGGGGGGGGAGGAGTTTAGGGTTAGGGTTTTGCTAAAATAAGTTAGGGTTTAGTGTTTAGGTTTTTGTTAAAACAAGTTAGAGTTTAGACTTTTAGTAGATTTTAAAAATAAATCAAGATTTAGTGTTGTTTTATAAAAATTATTTAAATTAGGGTTTAAGGTTTTTAAATAAATTAAATAAATTAGGGTTTAGGATTTTAAAATAAATTAAGTAAATTAGGGTTTTAAGGTTTTAAATAAATTAAGGTTTATGGTTTTTAAATAAATTAAGTAAGTTGGAGTTTAGGGTTTTAAATAAATTAGGGTTTATGGTATTAAATAAATTAATTTAGGGTTTATGGTTTTTAAACAAATTAAGTAAATATTAGGGTTTTAAATAAATTAAATTAGGTTTTATGGTTTTAAATAAATTAAGTAAATTAGGGTTTTAGGGTTTTAAATAAATTAAATTAGGGTTTAGTTTTTTTTAAAATAACATTGTGTTTATTTTTTTTAATAAAATTGACTATTTTGTACCCTGAAAAAATAATTTTGAGAAGACATTCCTGAATAAATAGTGTCAAAAACGCTTCAAGTAGGATGCACTGTCAGCAAAAATACAAAAAAAAAGCTCCCACGTGGACGCTCTTTTTCTACAGTAGTTCCTGAAAAAATAATTTTGAGAAGACGTTTCTAAACAAATAGTATAAAAAACGCTTCAAGCAGGATGCACTGTCAGCAAAATTATGGAAAAAGGCTACCACGTGGACGCTCTTTTTCTACAGTAGCTCATGAAAAAATAATTTTGAGAAGACATTTCTGAACAAATAGTGTCAAAAACGCTTCAAGCAGGATGCACTGTCAGCAAAATTATAGAAAAAAGTTCCCACGTGGACGCTCTTTTTCTACAGTAGTTCCTGAAAAAATAATTTTGATAAGATGTTTCTGAACAAATAATGTCAAAAACGCTTCAAGCAGGATGCAATGTCAGCAAAATTTCTAAAAAAACCACCCACGTGGACGCTCTTTTTCTACAATAGTTCATGATTGGCCTTAGGCTATAAACGAGGCAAATTTTATTCTCAGGATGCATAAGTTACAACAAGTAAAATTAGAAAGGCTAAGCAGAATAAAAATTGAAGATGAGTGAACGTATTAGTGCTGTTATTTACTATGATGGTAAGGTCTGTGACACCGAGAACGACGTTGTTTTTATCAAAGAACACAGCGTGAATGGTTTTTAACCATATTATAGATTTTACAGAATTTCGTAAAATAATTAGGCACAAAATCTTCAGAACGACGCCAAGTAAGGTTTCTTCTATTAAGTATCAATTTTGTGCTTTGATTGATCCCTTGACATATGACTCATTTGATATCAAAGGTGTTCATAGCTTTGAGGCGATGATACAGACTCATCTCGCTAATGGATCACCCTATCTTGAGTTATATATTCAATTTTCATCGTCAAATGAAACATTTGCGACTTCAACATTAACTGATGTTCG
The DNA here is from genome assembly GCA_025698465.1 of Gossypium longicalyx. NCBI lineage: Eukaryota > Viridiplantae > Streptophyta > Magnoliopsida > Malvales > Malvaceae > Gossypium > Gossypium longicalyx. Next base: position 45,145,610 of record CM046999.1, read on the forward strand.
AGAGAAATACAAAACTCCTAGCCGACACTCTATTGTGAGAGGCAAAACACGGAAGCCCCCGTGTTTGGTGGTAGTATGGAAAACACAACTCCTGCACGACACTCGGTCAGTGGATGGGACATGCACATCGGTGGGTCAATATTCGATGCTGGAAATACGTATTGGGGAATGACATCAACTTCTAATGGTTGACAATCTACATCTGATTGAGGACATTATGAAACGTCTAGAAGAAGGGATGATGTACTCCCTACAACGTCTACCGGTGAGGGGACCTCGTATGTTGCAAATGATGGTGGGTTGGATGATGAGTCTGATATGGATCCACCTCGAGAGCCCAGCCCCGATGGTGCAGAAGTTACATTATTTTCTAAACCAGAGCCTGTTCCATTAGAACCTGAAGATGTTGAAGGGGGTTTAGATGAAGAAGAAGAAGATCTGCGATTCAGGGCGTACTTGCCTCCAGCCCACATACATAATGTCGATATATCGGTAGATGATGCGTTAGAGTTTCCAGATCTATCACACAGAACGTGCGATCGTACAGGTTCGACATTGGATTTGGGTGATTTGGAAGTTGGTAAGGAATTTTCCAGTAAGGATAGTTTTATTAGTGCTTTGAAACAACATAGCATCAATCACGGGTTAACTACAATATAGTTAAATCCAAATCCAAAAAGTTCGAGGCCAAGTGTGCAGTGCAAGACGGTACATGTTCATGGAAAATCATGGCTTCTTTTAGGAAAAAAACATGCTTGTGGGAGATAAAAAAGTACAAAGGTCCACATATCTGTGTTGCCGGTACAGTTTCACTGGGTGTTTAGGGTTTTGAATAATAATGTTATTATTTAATGTTGTATTATTTAACGTACTTCGTTGACAAGTGTTTCACAATATCATCCTAAGACGGATTCAGACATGATAGTTAGCTTAATACTACTGATATTGAAAACAGATCCCAGAACTTCTGTATCATGCATAATTGTCAGTATTCATAGCCAATTGAGGTACACCCTCTCTTACCGCAAGGCTTGGATAGCTAAGCAAAAGGCGTTAGAAAAGATGCATAGTGGGTGGGACGCTTCACATAATGAGGTTTGGCAGTAGTGTCAAGTGCTGGTAGGGCACGTCCCAGGTTACATAACAGCCCTTAAAACAGTCCCTACGTACTACAACGACCGATTACTCCGTGGATGTCAAGTGTTCAAACATTTGTTATGGAGCTTTAAGCAATATCTGGACGTATTTGTGTACTGCAAGCCATTGGTACAAATTGGCAGTACCTTTATGTATTGTAGATATACTCATCAGCTATTGTTAGTTGTGGCACAAAATGGCGGTGGGAGGATCCTTCCAATTGCATTTGCAATATCATCGGGGAAGTCAGTTGATGATTGGAATTTCTTTCTTTCTAGGTTAAGGAGGCATGTATGTCCCTAACCTGATATTTATGTTATATCGGATTGGGGCACTGGAATACTAACCGCAATTGAGCGACATAGAAGCCTACGAGAATGTACACACCATCGGTATTGTCTAAGGCACGTTGTGTCCAACTATTACCGACAATATCGGTCTACGACTAAATGAAAGCAAGTGACCAACACGGGTATTTAATCTCTATTAAAATACTTTCGGTTGTAATATTTAATTTATTTTGAATGGAATATTTGTATGCAATTTTTGCTATCAACTTATATTGGCAGTGTACGAGATCAATAAGGACCATTTTTATGATATGTTGGGGAATTTGTGTTCAGTTAACGATCAAGGCGCAGAGTACCTCTATAACATACCTTTCGAACAGTGGACACAAGCATATGACAGCGGCCTACAATATGGTCATATGACCACAAACCTGGCTAAACGAATCAATTATATTTTAAAAGGAATGCGTCATTTATCGATAACCTCAGTTGTGCTAGAGACATATTTTCATTTTGCGGCACCATTTACAAAGCGAGCAGCGAGTTATAAAGGCCAAATACAAGGAGGCCATGTATGGTTACGGAAGGTATTGCAAGAAATTAACAAGGCGAAGGTGCAAGCCAACACGATGCACACTGTGTGTCATAATCACGACAACCTATGGTTTCGTGTGACAGAATTTTACAGACCGAGCCAATGTGTTACTGGCGGGCAATATCATGTACACATGATAAATAGGACTTGCAACTGTGGGACGTTTGACGTATTTCGTTATCCATGCGCTCAACCAATTGCAGCTTCTCAGAATCTCTGTTTGGATCCCATAAGATATGTCGACGAAGTGTACTTAATAGAATACATGTACAATGTGTGGAGACACATATTCCCACTGGTCCTAGATAAACGTAAGTGGTTATCTGTATCGCTTACTCTGTTTAAGTTGTTACCGAATAGAAAATTACGTCACAAACCAAAAGCTCGACCTTACTTGAGTAGAATACGTAATAATATGGATATTCGAGAAAGAACAAACCAACAGAAGTTGTATGGATAGTGTAGGAACCTAGGTCATATAATTCGATCATGTCCAAACTGAAATAGTTAATAATTGCTGTTATGAAACAATGTTGCATTATTTCTATTCAGCCTTATTCAAAAAAACTCATATTTTATTCAAAATATAAAATTAATTTACTATTAAAATATTAAAAACAACTTCTTTTTTATTAAATGAAACAATATAGAAACAACTTCTACATATATATTTAAAAAAATCAATGTACATGCCAATCAGAATCAGTACCACATGGGGGTGCACGACGATTACGCGCTGGATTCCTCTTTGATTGCTTCGGCAGGGGGTTGTGGTTGCTCTGGTTGTGGGTGTTGGTAGGATGACCCACCTTAGTAGAATAAAGAATGTAGAGGTGTTTGCATCACCCACGTGGGAAGTGTTTGAATCCCATAAGGCGATAGGAAATGGTAATGAAATGAGCTCGGTGACAGTACCTTGTGTGATCCTTGCGATAACGATGGTCTATATATCATCGGTTGAGTCAGAGTAATCGGAAAAGGAGATGTACCGGGCCATGCATTCCAACCTGGTGTAGAATTGGAAAAATGAAACATATAAGGGTTAGGATACATATAAGGGCTAGGATACGCACCTGGCATAATCTGAAAGGGTTGTGATGTGGGTGTCATCCGTTGAGTCATTGGGCCCGGTGATTGTGTGGGCGCTGCTGATTGGCCTATACCGTCATCCCTTCTCCTTGGATTTAAATGGCCCCATCATTCCCTTTCCATGCGGATTTGCATACTCCTCTACTCTTCCGACAGCAAATATGACTTGCCATAGATTCTAAACCATGGCATGTAATTCGGGGTGTATGCTAACTCTGGGACGATGATCGGTTCACGATCAGCTATATGATTATACTGGTTTTCTCAAATATCGATAAATTTCGACCAGAATACTGACTAACCGTATTCGTTTGCCGTAAGTCGATTCTGTGCTGGTCATCGAGCACCTCAGGTTCCTCAGGAATTGGTTGTCGGAATCCAAATTATCATAACACTCTATCCGTCTGATGCATCTCGACAGTAGCATAATTGACCAATGGGACCTTAACATGCCAAATGTTCAGATTTTGAAAGAATTCTTCTAGAATTACAGCCCGTATTGCCGGATCCTCGTATGGTGTCCATTGAAACTATATGAACGGGATAAAAGTATTAGTTATGTACATAATACTAAATACTAAATATGAAATTACTATTTTATGTATATATATTTTATTTAATACTTACTTGCGCTTCTGACCATTAGTCTAATAGAAGTCGTATATCTTCAAGAGTGGTAGGTATTCCAACATAACTCGCCGGATGGTTCCACCTAATTAAATAAATTTTCAGCATACAATTTTATTTTAAATCTATGGAATAATTGTAAAATCAAATAAAAATTTTACCTCGTTATGAGTGAGAATGTATATGGGTGGTTCACTCAAGGACATAAAAATAGAAAGCGAAACCGAGTCCATTATTGTACTAGTGATAAATAACCTCCAATTTTGGCTTTATTTGGTGGCGTTGCCCCACACATCTCTCGGTACAATGTTGCCAACATGGCAAACCTCCAACTAAGTTCGTCAGCTGCTTTAAAATCAATGAGTTTCAACAACCACCTCAGATGTACGAGGTTTCGTAACAAGTACGGCATTAGATAACCTCCAATCATCTCAAGGATGTATGCCTGAGTATATCGTATTCTTTCTACTTCAGTCGAATCATTCCCCAGCTCTGGGAATATGTCTTGTAAACAGCCCATCTCGATCCAACCTCCGTAGATATTATCCGAAATCGCACCCCCATTCAGCAGATTAAACAGACCCGGTGAGTGCGGCCCCATCCACCGGCAATCCTAATTGTAACTGAATGTTCTCCAATATGATAGTACACTCTCCATGTGGAAGATGGAATGTGTGCGTCTCTGGTCTCCACTTTTCTATTAACTCGCTAATGAGTTTCGGGTCCAACTTGCACCCTCGGCTATAGTCGCCGCATGCCAAAAACCCGTTTCCCTCAAGTAATTTTCTATCAACGGTGATGGCAGACTAGACATAGTACGAATATAACATTGTAACACCCGATCTACAGACTGTTATAAAAAATTATAAAATACAAATTAATTAAAATTGCATAAATGAAAAAAATATTAAATAATATTCAAATTTTAAAATAAACTGTTACTATTTTCATTTGTTCGATGGAGATATATTTATGATCTAGACGAATTAATCCCCTAGCCATTGCTAACATGATCAAGTATTTTTGAAATTATAAAAAAATAATACTAATTTAGAAAAAATTAAAATAAATAACTAATTATAAAGAGCTTTGAGAAATTTAATGAGAAATTTGAAAGCTTTAGAGAGAAATCATAGAGATTTTTTGCTAAATTGTAAAGAAAATATGTGTGAAATAATAGGAGGAGGGATTTTATACTCTCTTTTTTTACCGTTGGACCCTCCCAACGGTCAAAAAAATAGTCGTTGGGGTTCAAAATTTGTCAGCAAAGCGCGCCCCTAAGAGAGCTTTTTTGCCACGTCAGTAAAACGCGCTGATGTGGAAGCGTTTTGCTGACGTGACAAAAAACGCTTCCTTGAGGGTGCGCTTTTTTGGCAATCTTCCCCTTAAATGCGGCCACATAGGCGCATTTTGCAAAAAGTGGCCCTTTTCGATAAATAATGGTGTAATTGGCCTATTTTTATAAATATACTTAGAAATGAGCCTTTTTTTAGGTAATTTAGTCGTTATTTTTAGAGTATTTTTATTGTTTTATATACTTTATATAAAAAATAATATATACACACAATAATATTTAAACTCAAGCCAGCTCTATGATTTTTAGATTTTATACCTAATTATTCAACCAAAAAATTATTTGTTATTTATATTAACCTTTTATAAATTTATTTATGGTGTGCCGTAATTTAGTTGAAAAACATTAGTTAATTAAAATAAAATAATTATTATTGAACTTTAGCTCAGTTGACACCATTATGAAAGCGCGTTTTTTTCTCCGATTTAAGAGTTGGAAAAGATTATCGCTAAATGTAGGCATTATAAAAATAAATAAATAAATAATTTTATTTAATAAAATACTATTTTATATATTTTTGTTATCATTTTTATAAGTTTTCAGTTATTTATCATTGAAATTTGGAAAAAAAAAATATAAATTTAATAATTTCGAATCAGTTTATTAATTTCATACCTATCAAATAATTTAAAACTTTAATTTTATATAAATGATTATCTACTCATTAGAACACATATCTTAGCTTTAAACCCATTTCGTTGTTTCCTACTTGCGCAGCAATTTCTTAGAATAAAACTATAAATTGTCGAAGATTTGAGTTTTCGAAGTTGCGATACTGATCTGTTTGGCCTGCTTAGAGAATTGAGAAATCATATAAATTTATTCTCCATTTTCAGGCCAAAAAAATAAAGAGAGGTAATAACATAGGCCAATGGGGTTTCTAAATATCTTCATTGTAGCACTGATGCCAGTTCTTAAGGTAATATTGATGACTGGAATTGGCTTCTTCATTGCTTTGGATCGCATAAAGCTCTTGGGGCCTGAAGCAAACCACCATTTGAACAATGTAAATAACACTTAAATCAACCCTTTCTTCTTTATTTCTTCTATTTATTTACTTACTAATTCATATTTTACTCTCTTTGTAGATTGTATTCTATGTGTTAAGTCCTGCAATTGCCGCCTCCAGCTTAGCTGAAACTATCACGTTCCAAAGTTTCATTACATTGTTAGTTCCATTCCTTTCCATACCTTGTTAAGATTATTCTTTGGTCTTTCCTTAAATTTCTTGGTCCATGGATATACAGATATCAGGGGTTTAAGATCGTTAATTATTTTACGGTTTTGATTTTCTTTTTCCCAAGCAAGATGCATCTTAAAACACATTGGAGATCACAACTTATATATCTGATAGATGTATGGTAAATTTTATAGAGTAAGGAGTTCATTTTTGGCTTAACAGGTGGTTCATGCCATTGAATATTCTGCTCACATTCGTCTTCGGTTCAATACTGGCTTGGCTTCTCATCAAAATCACTAAAACTCCTAAACATTTGCGGGGCATTGTCATTGGTTGCTGTTCTGCCGGTAAATTTGTTATTGATAACTATAGATAGTTATAGATTTCTAGCTTTTTATGGATTAATGGATTTAAAGTGAATGTTGATATGCTTATTATATAAATTTGTTATCTCAAATCGAATTCGAATAGTAACATTCGGATTTAATGTGAATAATAGATGAATTTAAATTTTAAAATAATTATGTAGTTTTAAAGTCAAATATCTGTTTTCAAATTTTTTATTTTTGTTTTGGTAATTAAATTATCCTTTAATATTGAACAGGAAATCTAGGGAATCTGCCTTTGATTATGGTTCCAGCAGTGTGCGAGGAGGCAAATAATCCATTTGGAGATCCATCTGTTTGTTCCTTACTTGCTAGGCCATATGCTTCACTATCTTTAGCGGTATAGATGTCTAATTATTTTTCAATATCCATTTTAAGTTGTTTTTCTTTATATATTATATGAGAGTTTCAGATAGATGGAGAGATAGATGTTTATGTCATATAATAAAATTGGGGTTGAATTGTACAGATGGGAGGGATATTAATATGGTCATACGTGTTTGGTATGATGCGGCTGTATACAAATGAAGGCACTGAAAATGAGACCCCTTCTGAAACAGTTGCAGTGAGTTCCACTGAATTAGCTGTTCTTCCTTCAACTAATGCCCATACCATTTCAGTGCATCCTACCCCTTTCGATGCCAAAATCGTAAAGGTGTATTATCTTTGCTCCCTTTTTCATCTAATTTTTCATTATTTTTTGTTTATATAAATGGGCAACAATAAATAAAAACCTTCAAAATTTGAAACGAGATTTCAATGACTCATTAACACCTCTACCATACTACTTTACTTACACGATTGAAGTATTAGCTAAGTGTCTCATAAAGGTTTCGGAATATAGATGTCAGCTTGGAAGAAAATAATGCAGCAGATGAAGATCATTTCCAAAAAGGTTGACCTAAAGAAAGTATTTGCACCTACAGCAGTAGCTGCGGTATGCCACAAATTAAATCCGAAAATTCATATATTTTACGTATAATGATCATATTTAATCTATAATATATTTATATACCTTTCATTTCAATACATTAATGGTTCATGTTATCTATATAATTATGTTTTTATATTAGAACTTAATTATTTTTGGATTTGTTAAACAGATTGTTGGGTTTATAATCGGGATAGTGTCTCCAATCCGAAAACTAATGATTGGAAACAAAGCTCCACTTCGTGTAATTGACAGCACTGCATATATGTTCGGGTATGAATCCTTTGTTCCACATCCTATATATTGATTTCATTGTTTTTAATAATAAAAATGATGATGTTAAATGCAGGGAGGCAGCAATTCCATGTATGACCTTGATAATGGGAGCAAACCTTTTGAGAGGTTACTGTTTTTATCTTTATTTTTCTAACAATAAGAGTTTATTCATTATCAATCAACTGATATCTGTAAAATGGTGGGTGTCGGTGCAGGTCTAAAAGGATCGGAGGTGAGTCGAAGTGTGATAATAGGGATAATAGCAGTGAGGAACATATTGTTGCCGGCGTTGGGGATCGGTGTGGTTATGGCTGCTCGCAATTGGGGGTTGATTGGATCAGAGAATAAGTTATATCAATTCGTTCTTATGCTTCAATTTGCTGTTCCACCTGCAATGGCCGTAGGTAATGACAATGATATACGATTTATACATATATATATATACATATGTGGATGCTAATTGGGTAGTGTAACGAACACATTGGCAGGTACCATGACACAATTTTTTCAGCTGGGTCAATGTGAAACATCAGTGATAATGCTTTGGACTTATGTAGTAGCAGCATTCTCCCTCACACTTTGGTCTACCTTCTTCATGTGGATTCTGGCTTAACTATTATTTGTTAGCACAAAAAAAAAAAAAGGGTTAACTTTCCTAAATGGGGTAGAATATTTCTAGCTTTGTGTATGTCAAGGTTTTAATGTATAGGATATTAGAAGTTGGATGTTAACTAAATTTGATGTAGTGTTGGAACCGTTTATTTTCACTACTAGGTATGAATATGTTACGGAAATTGAAGAGTTTTGATAATATATATATATATATATATATATATATATAAACATGTATGAAAATTCTTGGGGTGAAACTAAACTTATTTTTTGTTTTTCATTTTTTAAGAATTTACAAGTTCAACAGTAGACCAAAGGTCCAATCAATTTGGCCTCTCATTTGATTCTTTTTTTTTCTATTAATAAATAAATAAAATTAATCAATTTTAAATATAAAATATTTATTAATTATAAAAATTATATCAATAAACTTTACAAATAAAAACTAACCGTTTACAAATATAAAATATACTCATAAATTATACAAAAATATTATTATTTATTTCTTATCTTTAAATTTTAAAGTTTAAATGGTAAAAGAAAAATAACTTTTTTTCAACCTTATTCATGTATCAATAGGTGCATATTGTTTTGTCTATATAATGGGGCAAAATAAAGCAATGCAATTATTATATATCGAAATTTTTACAAAAAAGGAGTTTGGTGTTTGATTTATTAATGAATCAGTGTGCAACAAGTTGCTATTTTAGATAAAAATATAAGTTTAAAAAATAAGATTAGATAAAAAATAACTTTTTTTGCTTGAACCCGGCCTGGCTTGAATCATATGTCTATATGTTTTTCTTTTTTGTATTTTTAATTGGGTGAAAAACATTTATTTTAATATTTGTATTATATTTAATATATTACATTTTTTGAAAAAAATTATAATTTTTTCTTATTAAAAATGTATTACAATCAAGCTGGACCTAGAAAACAGATGTAAAATTTTGCATTAACTCAGCCCAACCTATGGTCAGATCTAACAATAAGTGATACAGCTAGAACTCTAAAATCAAATTGACTATCTTGGTTTTAATGCAATCTAACACCCAAATTGTTTTTTTTCCTAAGCCAAAATTCAAAATTTTAAAGCATAATCATTTATTTAGCCCTCTAATTTTATAAATAAATTATTTTATCCATTCATTTATTTTTTATTTTTTTAGGCCTTAAATTTATATTTTTAACAAATTACCTCGAAATAAATAAATAAAAATTAATGCTTTTAACCTATCGACATTGCATACATATGAATTACTATCTGGATTATACATAATTTATTTATTACTGAAACAATGAACTGAAAAGTCTAAAAATGAAATTTACTATCATGCATTCTAACACCCAAATTGACTTCTTTTCTCAGCCAAAAATTATAGTTTAAATAATGAAAAAAAGGATGTGAAGCTTGTGATATTAAGACAAGCAGAGCAGATACAATGAAGTCTACTGAAAAACATAGGTAATATATAAAGACCCTGCAAGAGCTGAATGATTACAAAGAGATCAAATGCCGCAAACAACACTTTAATCTTATATATATATATATATATATATATATAGTGAGTAAAAGGGCTGGGGTTGGGATTATCATAACTATAGTAAAAGAAAAAAGAAATGTGATACCTTCCTGAAGACCAGGAGTTTCAGTGTCAGGAGGGAAAATTAGAGAGACATGAATGTTATCAGAAATGAGCTCCTGTTGCAATGCTTCTGCTAGCCCTCGCAGCCCAAATTTTGTTGCTGAATAAGCAGTGTATCCATAAATGCCTACCTATTTTTTTACCCCAAAAAAAAGAAAATCAATCAAGGAAAATATAATTTATAGCAAATCATTACAACAATAAATAACTCATACTTTAATACAATAATGTTACCATTACTATAATCCAATTTATATATCAATTTATATATATATATATATATATATTAATCTCAAATTGCTAAAACAAAACTAAAATAAACTTCAAATTTGTGTATCGACATGGACATGGTATTTCTTACTATTTTTCTTTTCTTTTTTGTCATTGTCTGAGTAACTTAATAACAAACGGATATAGATATAATTGGTTAAATGACTAAATTGTTATTTAGGTCCTTCTAAAATTAAAATAATTTAATTTAGGTTTTTTTAACTTTTAATTAAATGGAACAATTATAATTTTAAATTTTTTTAAATAATTAATAATTTAATTTAAACATTTTTAATACATTTTTTTTAACTTTAGCCCCTTAAATAAAATTTCTAGCTTAGCTCCTAATGTCCGTGTATTTTTTTTAATAAACTACAAATTCTATTATTTTATACAAAATGTGTTTTATATCATATCAAAATTTTGGATAAAATTATCTCTTCGGTCTTTCTCAATTTTGATATTAAGTAAATTGGTCCCTCTCAAAGAAAATCGAACAATTTTTTCCTTGTCAAATTTGAAAATGAACAACTAAGGGCAATTTGTCATAGTGTTAATTTCTGCAAATTGCACATAATTTTGATTAGTATAATAACAAATTTAACCATCGAAGTTTATATATATTATCAAATTGAATTTGATTCTAAATAATTCAACTAATTTAGCCTCAATATTTACATATTAATTTACACAAATGTTACAGGATAATTTTTGTTAAATCAAGACCAAGTCGACAAAATGTAAATGTGTACATGTTGAGGGTTGAAAATTTATTATACCAATTAAAATTATACACAATTAATAAAAAATATTAATATTGTAATTAATTAATTAGAATGGCTTCTTCCATATCACTAATTTTTTTCTAATTGGCAATACTAAATTCAATCTGCCATTTTATAACAATAAATAAATAATAAATTTTATTTAAATTTAATTATACGATCTATGCATATTAATATAAAAAATTAATGCTTTATAATTTTATAAATAGTATATGAAGTAAGAAAAAAAAATGGAGATATGAGTAGACAAGAGTGATGAACCTACTTGACCGACTTGTGATGAGACAAGAGCAATGGCAGCTGGCGCACCTTCTTCCCTGTACTTCATCAATGGCAAAGCCACTTTGATAACGTTAAAGCTCCCCATCAAATTCACATCTATCATCAACTTTATCTCATCCAGTCCCTGCTTCTCCAATGCTTGCGGTACAAATATTCCCTGGTTAACCACCAGCACGTCAATGGGCCCAGATTCCACCACCGCTCCTTACACGGCGTCGTGGTCGCGGACGTCGGCAGCGAAGATTGCTACGTCGACGCCGTGGGCTCCTCCAGTTTATGGAGGGAGCGAGACAGGAGAGAGACACGTGCTCCTTCTGACACGGCTTTTTGAGCCAAGGCCAAGCCGATGCCACTCGAACTGCCGGTGAACACGTGACGGTTTTTTATTGGTATGGTGACCGGTTCTGGCCGGACGATGAAGTATAGGAGGAGGAGCAGGAAAGGTGCAAGGAGGAGAGTGAAGAGGAACATTGACGGTTGTGATGGGGAAATGGACGGTGGTGATTAAAAGGAGGTGTTCAAATATGGAAGTTGCTCTAAACCCAAATTTATAGGAGTCAAAGCTTGAGTTTAATTTCAACCAACCATATTCCCACCGCTAATTTTCAAATTTGAATAATAATAAACTTATAGTAAAATCGAATTAACGAATCATATTATTTATAAATATATTATATTTATATAGATTAATTATTTAATTAGTAAATAAATTGTACAAGATTATTTAACTACATAAATATGACTGGTAAATAAATATTTATCAAAACAACGTAATTTTATTTTTCTTATTCAAATTTTTAAATAAATTGAATTTTGTAATTCATATTCGAGTTAAACTAAAATTTTTGTTTTTATTTATTTATTTGAATTTATCTGAATAACTTGATTAACTCAAATAACTCGAACTATTTAATTCAAAATCTAAATTTTTTATCAAAATTTTCAAATCAAATCTTACCTAACTTTACATACCAAAAAAATATATATGGTTTTGATAAGTAAATTAATTTCAATAACTTAATATTTATTAAGGTAATAGTTGTCCACAAAATGTAATTAAAAAGAATAAAAAAAGATAATTAATTATTACTTTCACGTGATTATTTAGAAATATAGCAAGTATTTGGAGTGTTTCAAATATATTTATCACGCGTTTAGTTTGCTAAATATAATATTTCAAAATAAGAGTATTGTCAACATTTTTAACTGTTTTGTAATTTTATATTTGTAATCTCTTATAACTCATTTCTTGATTTATTTGAAATTATGCACATAATCTTAATTTTTGAATTAATTTATCTTTTTTTTTTATTATGTTAATCAATTTAGGGTTTTTTTTTTAAATGTGTTTTTAGATAATTTTACATTTCATAATAAGGATAACTGAGTAAAATGCGCTTCTAAATAATCTTACATTCCATAAACTAAATATATGAATTGTACATTCTAGTCAAATGAACCAAGTAAGGTAATACTACATTCCACTTATAATCTTACTTTCTCGTAATCCTATTACTGAGCATAATCTAATATTTAGTGAACCAAACACACCCTAAATTCTGTAGAATTTACTAATTACAATTTTATCAAAAAATAATATATTTATAATTATAAATAATTATACTCAAATTCAATTATTAAGTACCTTTCAAAACCCACATTTAATGTCAATATACAATAATATTATCACTCCAATAGTAGTATCTTATTGTAAATTCTTGAAAATTTTAATTTGCTATTTATTTGTCTCTTTAAAAGAAATTTTTGAAAGGGAAATCTATTAATTCATTCCATGAATGAGACCATAAAATTCGGGAGGGGGGAAGAAAACAACAAACACTCGTCGTAGGCGGTGAAGACCAAGCTCCATTAACACAATAAAGGCTTCAACCTCAGCATCAATCATTATGACGCATTGACAATTGGCTTTGTCACAACTCAAACACGACATATTTGAAGTGATTGCAAGCACTTAATACGACAATAAAGTCAACATCGGATGGTCCAAAGTGACGGATAAAAATCGACAAGAGAATTAAACATCCACCAAACTGGTAATGACAATGACAAAACCATCCCTAAAGTTACTTGCAAAAGCAAGACTACATGCATTAACAAAACTAAAAAACATGCTAACGAAAACTTCAAAAAGTTAATACTTGTTAAACAATGGAAAACAAACAAAAAAAATATAAAACTTAAGATAATACGGGTTCAAACCGACTCATGAAATCATTTATTATGCTGAAATATTCTCAAAATGAAAATAAATTAAAAAGCTAACGAAAAGTCACCTACATACCAAGAGAAACTACTGGTAGTTAGTAGAGTTTTAGCGACGACAAGCACTGCCATTTGTCCATTACAACTTGTGAATATAGAAAAGAGACCCACAAAATATATTTGCAAACTGAAAAGAGAGAAGGCACATGAAAAGAATGAAGGAAAGAAAGAAAAAGAGTGAAGGGAGAAAAAGGCAAGCAATAGCTAGCCCAGAGGCTAGCATTGTTGCAGGGCAAAACAAAAGTGAAGAAGTAAACAGCTTGGAGAAAAAAAAAACTTCTTGAAAATTTTAATTTGCTATTTACTTGCATTGATTATTATAAATCTATACTTCTTATAAAAGTTCTAACTAAGTTGTTGTGTTTGGTTAATCCGTTTGGTACCAACTTAGCTGAAAAAACAAAAATACCTTCACTTTACAAAGTAAATTGTATTATTTTAAGGTTAATTTATCATTTTATATCTTTTATTTAGAAAAAATGAGCACAATAGGATTTGAATTCATGTGTCTTTAATTTTTCACAATTATACTTTAACATTAAACGAAAGCTTATTTTATGAGAAATTATTTTATGACCCTTCCCACCACATTATCTATGGTCTCTTTCTAATTATTTAATGACATTTCAATAATTTTTTTCATGTCATTGATACATAATTTTGGTATTTTTTACCCTAAATCCTGAACTCAGAACCCAAATCTTGAACCTAAATCATAAACCCCAAACATTGAATCTTGAACTCAAGGTTTAATGTTTAAGGTTTAGGGTTCATGATTTGAAGTTTTGGGTTTGAGGTTTATGGTTTGGGACTCAAATTTGAGTTTAAGATTTGGGGTTTAGATTTCAGGGTTTAGAGGTCAAGGGTCAAGATAAAAAAAATTATCAAAATTATGTATCATTAACATGAAAAAAAATGTTGAAATGTCATTAAATAATTGAAAAGGGACCATGGATGATGTGATGATAAGGGTCCATAAAATAATTTCTCCTCTTTTATTATTTATATTATTTTTTATAAATATATTTATTAAATAAATTTAGTAATATATAAAGATTTTTTATTATAATAATAAATATTTGAATGATTTGCAAAATGTGGTAGGTAAAAAAAACAATTAGGATTAGTTTACCATTGAGGTTGAAAACTGTTTTTTAAAAATGTGGTGAAAAAGAGTTTTTGAAAAGTTTGATGACGTTTGCCACTGTTTAAGGAAATAAAATGTTAATTTTAGACCTATGTTATAATTGAAGAAAAATGTGATAAAATTTATAATAAATTAATAAATAAAATAACTAAACATAGGTAGTGGACTTTTAAGGTAGAAACAAACATTATTTTATCCATTTCATCCATGCAAAACCAAGAAAGGAGAAGGGAGAAGAGAAGACCAACTATCTAGGGGTTTTGAGTTTTGAAGTTGAATTGGTTAGTTTAACTTATGATATTATAAAATAAAAGATTAAATGAGGGATTAAAAAAATAACTTTATTAAGAGCCCAATTTAAAATTAAAGTTTAATTTAAAAAATTACTTATTTATCAATTTTTTTATTTAAAATCAAGATTTGGGTTAAAAAATACTTTTCAAACAAAGTGTTACTATATTGGTTAATAATAGAAATTGATTGAAAAAATACGGTAATTAAAAACGAAAAAGCGCAAAATTATTGGAAAAAAAATGATAGGAAAATCTTAGGAGTTGAGGTGGCAAAAGTGCGAAAATCAAGGCTCTTCCACATCGCTATTTTGTCTCAATCCTCTTCATGGAGTCGGTGAAGAAGTAATTGAGGTATGTGAGTGAGTGAGGACGACACATCTTCCTCCACCATGATTTTGTCTACCTCTAATCAACCCCAGTACTAACAAACTCTTGTTCCCCTCAGAATTGGAAGTTAGATATTTGGTTTGACTATATGTATCTATTTTTCATGTTGGAGATATCTTCTAATTTAAAATTGAATTTTGGTTAAAAATAAAATATAAATATATGCGATTTTAAATAAAATTTAAAACCCATATTTAGGGTAAATACTCCGTTTCAAAATAATAATCGGAATAAATCTACCTATAGGAGATGGTAGGAAGAGAGAAGGAATTAGATTTCCATGTCAATGAGATTCAGTACTTGAGAAAAAGTAAAATAATAAATGCGTCAATAGAGATGTATATGTGAACCAATTTCCAATACCAAATCAAAATAAAAGCCACATGAAAACCGTTGACCAAAGGGTGAGGGAGAATGCTGCTACAACATATGTCCATAGCATTATTACTGAACTTTCACTTTGACCCATCTGAAATAGTTGTGTCATTGTGCCTGTGCCATTATCATCAGAATAAGCCCATGAATAAGACATCATAAATCAATGAATCAAAGATTTGTATTTGCCATGGAGTTTGAAATGTATTATCTTCGGTAGTTGATTAAAAACAGTAAGATTTTGCAGACAATTTTTTATGGTTTAAGCAAAACAATTAATGTAGCATATGGTTATCATACATACCTACAGCCATGGCAGGCGGAAGGGCATACTGAAGCATTAGAACAAACTGGAACAAGGCGTCTGTTCCAACCAAGCCCAAATGCTGTGCAGCTTTAACAACACCGATGCCCAAGAGAGGCATGAATACGTTCCTCACAGCTATTATTCCTATAATGATTGAAGGACGAATATCTGATCTTTTTAAACCTGCAAATCAAGCTTAAAATTATAAATTGATCTAACGTGTAACGCAATACATAAATTTTAATTTAATTTTCACATATGAATCACCTTTTAGAAGATTTGCTCCCACCAGCAAGGTCATACATGCAACTGTTGGGTCCCTGTGTGCATGAGGTTTTTGGTTTTAGACCTTAACATTTTCTAATTAATAGATTCTGAATTATATATCTTTTAATCGAATATCTAAATTTATGTATTAACCCACACTTTTTGAAGTTACAAAATATGAGAAGCAAAATACATACCCAAGCAAATTTATAGAATTCTCGATAACACGAAGAGGAGCATCGGCACCAATTAGTATTTGTCGGATTGGTGAGACTGTCCCGATGAAAAATCCAACCATCTGAGGGCCAAAATGATGCAAATGAGAGGCGATTCTCAGTTATTGGTAAAGGCTAATGAGCAATATTTGCTCTATAATATAAATATTTGAAGACTATATATAGAATGTTAGCATTTTGGCATACTCCTGCAATTGCTGATGGTGCAAACACTTCCTTTAGGTTAATCTTCTTCATGGTCATAGTTATGCATTGAAATCTCTTCCTCAAAGCTGAAATCTGATAAAAAAAAAATACTAATATCATAATCATTTAAAGAACTATACGAAAAGTTTGAATACCGTAATCACGTTGCAGCCGCTATTTTAATCGTTGAATGATCCATAAAATAATATTAGAGAAAGGAAAAGGATGAGGTAACCTTTTCTTGTGTTTCAAATTTGCCGTGAGGCTGTTGTTGTACTGAATATTCATCTGAAGCAGCAACCCAATCCTTTGAGGGTAGTAAAGGTTCTCGGCAAGTTTCCAAATCTGATTCCGAGTAGGAATTTTTTTGAGAAGAGTTGATGTTGATGGTTAACCCAGCTTCTTTGTAGTTGTTTGCGTATGAACGCATAATGCCATACACATATGACCATATAAAGATGGCTCCTGTCTGTAGGTGACAGAATTATACAACATTCAAACCCAAATCTGTAAAACATAAGATGAATTTGATGAAGGAAAGATTGTTGTAAGTGATAAGTTGATACCGCCATAGACAGTGAAGCATAGGCCTGGGCATTTGAAAAACAAGTGGATGATTCTCCAAATGGATTATTTGATTCCTCACAGACTGATGGAACTATAATGAGTGGCAAATTTCCCAAATTCCCTATTCATACATTCAATTTATAAATTAATAATCATATTGCAACAGTTATGTATAAAAAAAATGAAGGGAGGAGAAATTACCAGCAGAACAACAACCAATGACCATGCCTTGGAGGTGTTTAGGAGTTCTAGTGATTTTTATAAGAAGCCAAGCAAGTGCTGACCCAATCATGAATGTGAGCAAAATATTCACCGGCATGAACCACCTACAAAATTAATTGACTCAAAAAATCAAATTACTAAAGATTTATTAGTTTAATATATTGAATATGTAATAGTTTAAATAAAACTCAATTGTGTAACTCTGGATATGAAAATACCAGTAGGGGAAACTTACAATGTCACTAAGCTTTCATAGGTTATGGTTTGAGCCAAGTTGGTTGCCACAAGTGCAGGGCCAAACACATAGAATACAATCTGTCAGCCGAAAAGAGAAATGAAAATATTAAAAACACAACTGAACATACCAGTAAACCCTAGGCTGAGTAAAATAGCATAAACTTACTTTGTTCAAATGGTTTCTGGCGTCTGGTCCCAACAGATTGACACGATCTAAAGCAAGAAACAAGCCAACTCCGGTAATGAAAAGCACTTTTATAACCGGAATCAGTGCCACAATGAGTAGATCAAGGAATCCCATTAGCCTATACTCACACCTGATCTTCAACTTGATTATCCCACCTGTACATCCAATAAACAATCAATATTCAAAGTCCTAAAAGACTTGATTTGACAACTTCCATCTATCGTCAATGCCACTGATATTGCATTCACACAACAAAGAATCAGATGATTAATTCACACTTTTCAACAAAAACGTAACTCTCCTGCACAAAATCTATGCATATAAATTGACAGGCTATTTATTTAATTTTATACTTGAAAAAAAATAAAGCTTCGGAAATTACTGATTCCAAAGATGTAGCAGGCGATAAGTTTGATAGATGTTGATCGTAATGGTATTAGAAATATAATGCAATTAAAATTGTGAGAAAGGATTATTTATAATAAATACGTCACTATTGTCCCTCGTATTAAGTTTCAGGCCTAAAATTATTATTAACTGACCACTCATGGGCACGCTTTCGGAATCAGTGTAAGGACAATACTTTTACTTTTACCCACTCATGATTTCAACTAAATTTTCCAAATCATTACTTTTAAATCATGACTATGTCTTCTCTTTTTATTATAGATAAGCATCCAAAGCCATTGTTTTTACAGATTAAAATAGATTTTTTGGGAAATCAATTTCGTGTTAAAGATTTCAAAAAAATAATGAAATCACTAGGTTTGGAAGAACACATTCCCTTATTAATAAGTCAATGAAATTCCACCTGAAAGAATACATTCCCTTAGTCTAATTCAAGAAATTCTTTTCATATATTATTTGGAGAATATTGTCTATTTGATTAAAAAAAACATTAACGAATATGCTCATACTTTAATATAGAATTAAATAAGTGCATGTGAATGAGATTACAAATGCAACACAATCACATGACTCTTGAATTTTATATATATATAGGTAACTTTAAGTTCTTCATTAGGGTCATAGGCATGCAAGTTTATTTCATGGATGTAGACCCACATACATGTCTAATCAAATAAACAAAATATTCACGAAATGGGTTATGAAAAGTAGTGCAAGTGAAGAGAGGCAATTTGTACCCAAGTAGATGGAGACCGTAGGTGGCGTCAAGCCCTTAATACTTGGAACTATCACTGACTGGCCTCACTCCTTTTTTTTATTATGTGTTGTTACCATACCAGAAGCTTCATTTGCATTCTTTAAGCAGCCTCAAGCACGTTAAAATGCCCCAGCCGCTGCCGCTGCAACTTATCCGACGCTGATGGAGACTGAGATAATAAGTCCTGCTAAACCGGATGTTCTTCTTCTCTCGTCTTTCGGGTCAAAGGAATGGTTGGGAAAGATCTAAGGTTGGATGGTAATGGGAGGTGGATGGGTTAATGGAATAGTGGAGGGTTTTGTAATGGAGGTGAGGGAGGGTTGTGACAATAGTAGTTATAAAGGGGGATTGGGAGATCTGGCAGAGGAGCTGGCAAGCCTGTGCTGTCAGGCTATATGGTGGCTAGCCACTAGGAAAGCATTGTTCTTTTTGGTTAAATTAAAAGTATCTTTGATGTCTTTTATTTTTCTTAATGGCTTCCTAAATAAACCATTTTAAAACACCATTTCGTAATCTTTTTAAAAGTTTGGGTTCTTTTTTTTGTATTTAAATTAATATTTACTAAAACATTTTTATAAATTTAACGCTAATGGTCAAACTTAAAAGTTTTTATCTAAAATTCAACATGAAATAGAAATTATTCAAATGGTCAAACCCGCTTAATTTTAATGTAATCAAATATCAAATAATAATAACTATGCATCTCCAAACATAACGAAAATTATACATTTTTTTTTTGGAGATACTAACAAAACCTATTTTAAAATATAATTTATCTAGTAATTTTATTTTGAATGAAAATGCATTACTATGATGCATCTATTTATAGTGTTAAATATTAATTTTAATTTTACTATATAATTATAACATTAATTAAGTGATAATTAATGTAAAATAATAAGTATGCTTAATATGAATTCAAAGTCTAATTAAGCGATAATAATTATTACATTAATAATGAAAAGATTATTAATAAATAGATTTATACGGTACAAATTAGGATATCAATATGTTGATGGTTTGATATTATCTTATATATAATTTTAATCTCACACATTTGATTTTTATTAATTATAAAAAGTTGGTTTTAACATTATTAATTATTATAATATTCAACATCAAATCAAATTTGAGATAAATATGAGATAATTAAAACTGTAACATGCTATGTGAAATCTGAAAATGTTATGTATGTTCTGTATCTGGTATTCTGGGCATGTACATCATAAATATATATTTGATATCTGTTAGTACTGCATTTGCATCTGGGATGGGATATGATATATGGAGGAAGTATAGGCAGTATAATAACTTGCCGTATTTATGATTCTGTAATGGCGATAACTTGCCTAATGAACAGCCAGCTTAGCTATAAACATTCTGAAAAGTGTCATACTGACACTAAGTGGTGTCTAGGGTTGAATGGACATTTAATACCTTATATGGTGTGTAGTGATAGTCGGAGATGGTGTGTAGCAGATGGGGTAGAATTGTAAATTTGCATCTGATTCTAATTCTGTATTAAATATACGTTATGTATCTACTCTGTTATGTTATAAAACTGAAATTGAATCTGTAATTCTGTTTTGTTAAAAGTTGTAACATCCCAAACTCGACCTAGACGTTATGGCCGAATCTAGTGATATCACAAGGAATGGGTTTTGAAAACGGTGTTGTCTTGATAAACCATTCAATTTTTATACCTCGTGTTCGTTCATAATTATACTGACTTATTTAATTTGTTTGCCAAAACACTTACTACATCGGAAGTTTAGTAAATGCGATAAATTTTAGAAACCCGATTTGTTATTTTGCGTAAAACACCGTTGATTTCATAACACATCTTATTAAAACATACAGAATATCAACAAACCAAAAATCAACAGTTAAAAACCATAAAGTCCAGAAAGACCCAGAAATTACAAACTCTCAAATGAAAAACCAAAATCATAAATAGCCAAGTTTAAACAATTTTACGGTTAGGTGGTCACCGCTGAGTCTCTGCTACACCGATCTGCCTAACTCTGTGGATTACCTGAACAGAACAGATAGACAGATGTGAGTTTTCATAAACTTGGTGTGTAACCCAACAGAATTAAGCATGCAAACATACAGATTATCACGTAAATAGTCAGATACAGATTCGGGCCGAAGCCCATTTCATATACAGTCAACAGAATCAAATATACAGATCAGATAATCAGAATCCTACTCCATCATCTACACACCAACTCCGACCATCCCATCATACCATGTGGGGTTAAAAACACCCACCCAACCTTACACACCATATCGTGCCATTATGACACATATCAAATAATGTGCAGCCAAGCTGACAGAAAATAGGCGATGATCGCCATTCAAAACACTTCCTCCTTATATATAAATCCCACCCCAATAAATAGATGCAGAAATTAGATATAGATATAATAGATTAAACATGCTCAACATGTTTATATACTGATAACAGATATACTCATAGCAGTACAGTTCGACATACATTTAGTATCCTACTCAGATTAGTCAATCAGAATATCATAGCATACAGATTAGGGTTTAATTAGCCCTTACCGACCCTAAGTAGGCCCACAGTCGATCGGAGTGACCCGTACGACCCTAGGGAAAATTTCAGAATTATAGGCCCACATGCCCGTGTGGGCCACACGCCAACACGCCCAGATTGGCCTTGACCGTGTGGCCCACACGGCCTGGCCCAAAAACCAACACGCCCATGTGGAATACTCGTGTAGGTCTACACACCCAACTTGGCCTAGCCCGTTTGGCCCATACGGTCATGCCTTCGTCTATCATGCGGTCATGTTTCACACACAGTCATCCACACAGCTGGCCACACGCTCATGTGGTGCCGATAGTGGTCATTTTTGGCTTTCGTTGAAACTTAATTTTTCGCATTTCGAGAACACACTTGGTGTAACAACCCCTACCCGTATTCAGAGCCTAGAATAGGGTACGAGGCATTACCGAACTTAATATGATCAATCATGTAAAAATCAGCCATAAAATTTCTTCTAAATTAAAAACTTTCATACATATATTTAACGTCCCTTATATTGGCCTACGGGGCCCAAAACTTACATTCAGGGTGGTTCGGGACCAAACCGTAAACATATGAAACTTTTGCAACACTTAGAAAATTTTCACACTTTGGAGAGTCACACGCCCATGTTTTCAACGCGTGTAACTCTCTATTTATAACTTCATCACCCTTGACAGTCGTACACTTCATATAAATAACAAGAAACGTGTATGGACTCAATTCTCAATAAATTTCTCATATATATACACAATTTCACGTTATGTAATCATACAACATATATCAGCCATATCTCTATAATCTAAATATGTTTTCATAACAACTTATCTTGATTTCATACTATTTCATATTTAAGCTTAAATAACCAAAGTATTTGAAATATCATCTTTATGCAAATAGTACACATGAGGTATATAATTCCATAATTATGAATAAACACATTTATCAAACATTTTTCATATTCATATATCAATCTCTCATGTCTCCATATATCAATAATCTGTCATTTTCATGAATTCGAGTTCAATTTCATAATTATTTATCTCGTGTTCAATTTATTCCATGTCGAAACTTATTCATTAAAACATTTGAATTATCAATACATATGGACAAGTACATTCAAGATGAACAATTATATAATCACAAATGAATTCATTTATCAACCAAGTTCTATACTCATATCTTATCAACTCGTACTTCCTTGTATCACATAATTCCATGTAACACTTACCAAACTTTGTCAAATTAGTGAACGTCTTACGGAATTGAGTACTTCGTTTTCTCGATGCCATAGTTCAACTATGGTCTTACACATCTTCACATAATGATGCCATAGCCCACTATGGGTCTTACACATATTCATATATCGATGCTATAGCCCAACTATGGTCTTACACGAATCACATATCTCACCGACGCCATATCCCGGATATGGTCTTATCTGATAGCATATATCACACCGATGCCATATCCCGATATGGTCTTATACGGAAATCACTTGTCACTTGTAGTCGAAGCTACCACTATTCATCGATCGGTAGCTAGAGCTACCATTTTCATCGATCGGTGCCGGAGCTACCACTTTTCATCGATCGGTGCAGCGTAGCTACCACTTTTCATCGATCGTAGCCGAGCTACCACTTTTCATCGATCGGTGCAGCGAAGCTACCACTTTTCATCGATCGGTGGCCGAAGCTACCACTTTTCATCGATCGTGCAGTTGAAGCTACCACTTTTCACTTGTCGTTTGTCTTGATCGGATAAGTGTAGCGAAGCTATCACTTATCACTTTCATTTGTCCTGATCGGATAAGTGTAGCCGAAGCTATCACTTATCACTTGTTGCCATGGTCCAACCATGGTCTTTTCCTTCAATTCATCTTGTCACCGAATCAAATACTCAATTTGATCATTTATTCAATTTTCATGCTTTTACATTATTCACGATTTTATCATCAATACATATGAAATAACACATCATGAAATTCATAAAATTAACAAATAATCACTAAAATTTAGCCATATAAACTCACAAGTTCAATTTTTGTATTATAACAATAATTATAATTTCATAATAAATATTCCAAATAAAACATTATATCATTTCTAATCCAACACTTATCGATTATAATCGGGCATGTGATCAATTTATACATGAGTCATTCATATATTTTTCTATATTTTCCTCCTCCTCCTCTCCATCCACATCCTTAGTATAAACAACATACTTGTAGGTAACATTATCCATAATTTTCACTATCTACTTAGGTGAATATTCAAGCTGTCCATCTGTGTCATAGTCACTAAATTATTTATATCTGAAGTTACGGAACTCCAAATTAAGATCCGCTAATTTTTCCTAAAACTAGACTCACATATCTTATTACCATAAAAATTTCATAATTTTTGACTGGGCCAATTAATACAGTTTATTCATTGAAATCTCCCCTGTTCTGCTATCTGACAGTTATGACCCTTCTTCACTAAAAATTAATTATCTCCTCGTACAGAATTCGAATGATGTTCCCGTTTGATTCTCTTGAAAATAGACTCATTCAGGATTCTAAAAATATAAGTATAAGCCCCTAATTATTTTTATCCAACTTTTTATGATTTTACAAAGTTAGAACAGGGGAACCCGAAATCATTCTGACCTTGTCTCACAAAAGTTATTGTATCTCATGATTTACAATTCTATTGCTTACATAATTTCTTTTATAAGAAACCAGACTCAATAAGATTTAATTTCATATTTTATTCATCCTCTAATTACATTTATAAAATTTTTGGTGATTTTTCAAAGTTAGACTACTGCTGCTGTCCAAAACAGTTTTAGTGTAAAATGTTGATTTCCATTTTGCCCCAAATATCACAATTCATACAATTCAGTCCTTGCTCAATTAACCCCTCAATTAAGATAATTTTCTCAATTAATAATTTTTCTAGACATTATAAGTTATTTCATAACTATTGAAATTCAGAATTTCCACATAAAACTCTAACTTTAAACTCTTTTATAATTAGGTCCCAAACATTCACTTTCTATTCAATTCTTTCAATAAAATCAAAATATAAACAATTTAAAGCTCTAATTCCATGCCAAATCATCATATATTTCTAAAACTCATCCATAAAAACTTCAAAAATTAGCCATGGAATCAAAAACTAATGAAATAATAAGTTGGACCCAATTGTAAAAGTCCAAAAACATAAAAATTTCAAGGAGAAAGCAAGAATTAAACTTACATGAAGCTAGAGTATGAAAACCAGCTTGAACCCTCCTCCATGGTTGTTTTTCAGCTGATCAATATGAAGAGAAATGAAGAGAATTCTAGATATTCCAATTTAGTCCCATTTTTATTTAGCCAATTTTGGCAATTTTCCAATTTTGCTCTTATTTCACCCATTTCTTGATTTTTCTCAGCTATTGCCGCCCAAAATATCTCCTTTGGGCTTATTTTCACTTTAGGTCCTTCCTCATTTGACAATTGAGCTATTTAATCATTTTAGCAACTTTTACACCTTTTTCAATTTAGTCCTTTCTATTTAATTAACCACCCAAACGTCAAAATTTTCTGACTAAATTTTATTATTACCTCACCAACACTCCATAAATATTTCTAAAAATATTTATGGCTCGGTTTATGAAGTCGAGGTCTCGATACCTCATTCTCGACCCATTTTAGCTAATTAATTCTTTTAAATCACCAAATTCACTAATTCAAAAATGCTTTTATATTCATATTTGACTCATAGGTATTAATTTATTAAATTTTCAACTCACCCGTCGGATTTAGTGATCTCAAATCTCTATTCCCGATACCACTAAAAATTAGGTTGTTACACCTGGTATCGATTTGATGCAAAAACTATCTCGAGCCTTCTAAGACCTAAAAATTGACATTCCAGAGCCTGAATTTAGTAACACTAATGAAAACTCAACCGAAAATATCACAATCTAAGCTTTACAATACTCAACGTGCGTGAAAACTTACCGTTATCGAGCAGAGACCCCAAACACTTAAATTATTGTAGAAGCCCTAGCCAACTCTTGTCCTTCACCTAACCGAGAATAACAAAACAAACCCCTCATCAAACACTTAGTTAAAAGCATTAAGATTAAACAAAGCAGAACTTACCGAACAAACACAGCCAGGATTTGCACAAAAAGAATCGAATTGGAAAACCTAAAAATGTAACACCCTTAACCCATATTCATCGCCGAAATAGGGTTACGGAGTATTACCAGCCTTATAACTTAAACAAACATACATTTCTCATACATTTTTCATATCCAAATAAAAGTCATTCACAATCAATCATATTGTCCCTAACACGATCCCTCAAGGCTCAAATCAAATATTAGAAGTGGTTAGGGACTAAACCGAGAACTTAAAAAAAATTTAGAAAATATAGAAAATTTTCAAAATACAAGCGACACACGCCCAAGTGGCTCGACTGTGTGTCTCACACAGCCAAAGACACGCCTGTGTCACAGGCCGTGTGGACATTCAAAATGGGATCACATGGCCATGTTCCAGCCCGTGTCTTACCCCGTGTAACTCTTTGACTTGGGTCACACAGCCAACCACACGCTCGTGTGACTAGCCCATGTACCCTTCGAAATGGCCTCACACGCCCGTGTGCCAGGCCGTGTACTAGGCCATGTCAAACTTGTAAGGTATATTGATTTATGCCACACAGCCGAGTCACACACCCGTGTGTTGGGCCGTGTGGAGCATATTGAATTGATTTTTAAATAAACATCAAGGGACACACAGCCGTGTCACATGATCGTATGTCACACATGGATGAGACACACACCCGTGTCTCTACTCGTTTGGACAAAAATAAGCTATTTTTTAAGCCATCTTTCTCATCCAAATCTTGCATTCACCTACACAAACCAAAATGCATATGACCATATCTTCAATAGGCATTTAAACCCATCTAAACCAAGTTTAATTCACGCTATATCAATACCAATAACACAAGGCACATAAGTATCACAATTAGCCATTCAATTTCATATCTATTTCACATCCAAAATCACCTAAATGATCAAACTTACTTAGCATTTGATGCTCAAATTACCAATTCACAACAAGGCATTCAAATAGCAATTATAAACCACATAACAAAATGCCATTTAAACATTCACATATTCAAACATATTCCTTAGCAACCCAAATGTACATAAGATGAAAATAATGACATATGTACATACATATACCAACATATAACAAATCAAGTCATAATAATTGACTAATTACATAACCAAACATATAGGCTTTCATTAGCCAAATGACCTATACATGCCAAACATATAGGCTTTCATTAGCCAAATGACCTATACATGCCATATAACCAAAATACATAAGTTCAAAAGTACTAAAATGATAGCTTGATAGTATGATGAGCTCTCCGACAACTCTCAATCCGAGCAGGTTTCGAAATCACTATAAAACATGGAAAAGTAAACAGAGTAAGCTATAAAGCTTAGTAAGCTTGTATGATTAATAAATATAACTTACCATTAATTCACAAATTAAGTTATCTATCATAAAACACTATAATTTAACTTAATCTCAAGGCTACTATATGTTCATCCACATAATAGATCATGTAACTCACAAACTTCATAGGTTTCAATACTTATACGGTTTACATACATACCTGCACTGATACGTATCAATCTCTTACCCTTTCATATCTTCAATATACCCACTGAACCATTTGGAATAATATTAGATACTCGGCAATCTCGTACCCTAAGTGCATGGTCGAAACCATCTCAATCTCAAAACTCATGTAATGCTCACTCTCAAGCTATCACCGGGTTTGCTCACACAAGCTGACGGTCAAGATGTAACTACACTGTGCTACTCACACAAGCTGACGAGAATCCGCAACACATGCCAAAAAACTCAACCACCGGTAAAACGTACGGACCTGCACCTAAAACGCAATAACCCCTAATGACATGTCATTTGTATCCTATCTATTCTTAAGGTTCAACCGGGATTTCACATTGTTAAATCTTCGTCGAACATTTTCGTACGTATTCATCAACAATACAATTATAAAGCATTTAAAACACAATTACATTAATGCTTATTAACATACGAACTTACCTCGATCACAAAAATGTCGGAACAGGATCGACTAGTCCAATACTTTATTTCTCCCCCAACCTAGATCCGTATGTTGCTTTTCTTGATCTATATAATCAAATTTAATTCATTTAATTATCATTCTATTCAATTTAATCCAAATTTCATGTTATGGTAATTTTACATTTTCCCCCTAATATTTCAACTTATTTACAGTTTAGTCCCTAGCTCATAAAAATGCAAATTCATGCAATTAAGTCCACACCCATGCTAGCCGAATTTCCTATAGACCCATAGCAGCCCAAAATTTTCATTATTTCATATATTTGACCATGAATTCTACACATTTCTCAATTAAATCCCTAATTGACAATTTTATCAAAAATCACTTAACAAATGTTGTTTATCTAACAACAACCATCCATTTTCTATCATAAAACATCAAAACACATATACATTCATTAATTGTAAAACCCTATACTTTTAACAGTTTCACAAATTAGCCCCTGGGCTAGCTAGATTAAGTTACAACGACTCCAAAAACATAGAAATCATTAAAAAGGGACAAAAATCACTCACCAATTAAGCATTAAAGTATTCGAACCCTAGCAAGCTCCCATGGCTTATTATTCTTTTATTTTTCGATGGTGAACAAAAAGGAATATGATAGCTTTTCATTTTGTTTTAACTTATTTTATCATTATTAACCAAATTACAAAATCAACCTTTATAAACATTAATAATCACAAAAAATACCAAGCCATTATCATCCACTAACTCATTAATGGGCTAATTACCATATAAGGACTTCCATTTTAAAGTTATATAGATATTAGACACCTTTAGCTAATAGAACTCAAGTTTTATACTTTGCGCGATTTAGTCCTTTTTATCAAATTAAGCATTCAAACGATAAAATTTCTTAACGAAATTTTTACAAAATCATACTATCATGTTGTAGACCTCATAATAAAAATAAAATAAATATTTTGACCTCAAATTTGTAGTCCCAAAACCACTGTTCCGATTTGACTAAAAACGGGTTGTTACAACTCTCCCCCTTTAGGAATTTTCGTCCCCGAAAATCTTACCAGAAAATAGGTTAGGGTTTTGTTTTATTATAGTTTCTCTGGGTTCCCACGTAGCCTCTACGACACCGCGACGTTCCCATAGAACCTTCACTGAAGCTATACTCTTGTTTCTCAACTCTTTAACTTCTTAAGCTAGAATTCTAATCGGTTCTTCACTATACGACATATCAAGCTGAATTTCAATCTCTGTTGGAGAAATTATATGCGATGGGTCTTATCAATACCGCCGTAACATCAATACATGAAACACATTATGAATCTTTTCTAATTCTGACGATAAAACTAGTCGATATGCCACTGACCCTATTCTTTATATAATCTAGTACAGTTCGATAAATCGCGGACTCAATTTCCTTTGCGACCAAATCGAAGAATCTTCTTATATGGTGATACTTTTAGAAACATTCTGTCGCTAATTTGAAATTCAATGTCTTTACATTTCAAATCTATTAATGATTTATGTCGATCTGAAGCTACTTTCAAATTATTACTTTCACTTTACCTTCGGTCTCTCTAACTAAATCAAATCTGTGAATCTTTTTCTCACTAAGTTCGATCCAACACAATGGAGTTTGAAATTTACGACCATATAAAGCTTTATACGGTGCCATCTTTATGCTTGATTGAAAACTATTGTTATACGCAAATTCAACCAATGATAAACATTTTTCATAGTTGCACTCAAACTCTAAAACACAACAACAAATCATATCTTCCAGAATCTGTATAATTCTCTCAAACGGAACATCAGTTTGGGGATGAAATGCAGTACTAAAGTGCTACCGCATACCCAAAGCTTCTTGCAATTTCTTCCAATATCGCGACATAAACCTCAGATCTCTATCCAAAATAATTGAGACCGGCACTCCGTGCAATCTAACAATCTCTAAGATGTACAATTCAGCTAATCTATCAAGTGAAAAGCCTATACGTACCAGAATGAAATGTGCAGATTTCGTCAGTCGATCAACAACAACCCAAATAACATTTTTCTTTTTCGGAGATAGGGGTAATCCCGATACAAAATCCATCGTGACTCTATCTCGTTTCCACTCTGCTATCATCATTGGTTGTAGTAGTCCCGAAGGCACTTGATGTTCAAATTTAGCTTGTTGACCAACTAAACCTTTCGACATAAATTCTGAAATGTCTCGTTTCATGCCCAACCACCAATATAACTGTTTTAAATCATTGTACATCTTAGTACTTCCAAGATGAGCAGATAAACAACCACTATGTGCTTCATGTAGAATTTTCTGAATAAGCTCAAACTTTTTCGGTACACAAATTCTACCTTGGAACAATAAACAATCATCGGATCTGATCTGATATTTTGTATTTGTAATCGACTCACACTGTACTTTTTTAGCTTACAATTTATTATCACATTTCTAAGCTTCACAGATTTGCTTAAGAAATACTGGTTCAGCTTTTAACTCAGCTAAAATAGAACCATCATCAGACAAAGTTAGTTGCGTGTTCATCGCCCGCAAAGTAAATAAAGATTTTCTGCTCAAAGCATCCATAAATACATTTGCTTTCCTCGGATGATAATCAATTACTAACTCATAGTCTTTCAACAACTCGAGCCATCTTCGTTGTTGCAAATTCAAATCTTTTTGAGACATTAAATACTTTAAGCTCTTGTGATCGATAAAAATATGGCACTTCTCACCGAATAAATGATGTCGCCAAATTTTCAATGCGAAAACAATAGCGTCCAACTCTAAGTCGTGTGTTGGATAATTCTTTTCATGCAGCTTTTATTGTTTGAAAGCATAACCTATCACTTTACCTTCTTGCATCAAAATACATCACAAACCCTTCAATGACGCATCACTAAAAATCACAAACTGTTTACCCGACTCAGGCTAAATTAAAACTGATGTTTTGGTTAACAGTGCTTTTAACTGTTCAAAATTCTGTTGGCATTTTTCGGAGCATTTGAACTTCATATCTTTCTGTAGCAATGGAGTCATCAATATAGCAATCATTAAGAACCCTTTTACAAAACGCCGATAGTAACCAACTAATCCCAGAAAACTTCTAACTTCAGACACGTTTCTTGGTGGTTTCCAGTCAACAACTGCTAAAATCTTACTCGGATCAACTCGAATACCTTCCGCTGAAACAATATGTCCCAAGAATCCAATATTTCTGAGCCAAAATTCGCATTTGCTAAATTTAGCAAACAGTTGCTTATCTCTCAATGTTTGTAATATAATTCTCAAATGCTCAGCATGTTTGGATTTGTCTCTAGAATATATCAGAATGTCATCAATGAATACAACAACAAATCTGTCCAAATATAGTTTGAAAATTCTATTCATCAAGTCCATAAAAACTGTAGGAGCGTTAGTTAATCCGAATGGTATAACAAGAAACTCATAATGTTCGTATCTTGTTCTGAACGCACTTTTCGGCACATCTGAATCTTTAACTCTCAACTGATAATGTTTGTACCTTATTCTGAATGTAGTTCATCAGTACCATGATTCTGCCACAGAACCTTCACTAAAGGAATGGACTTCCTTCTCAGAACTCTAACATTTCGATCTAGAATCTGAACCGACTCCTCCTCAAAAGTCAAATCCTGTTTAACCTCGATCTCCCCAATAAAGACAACGTGAGATGGATCAGACCGATACCGCCTTAACATCGAAATGTGAAACACATCGTGAATATAGTCCAACTCAAGAGGCAGCTCTAACTAATAAGCAACTGGTCCCACACGCTTCAGAATCCGATACGACCCAATGAACCTAGGGCTCAACTTGCCCTCACGACCGAATCTCAGAACTTTCTTCCATGGAGAAACCTTAAGAAACACGAAGTCGCCCGCAGACTATTCAATATCACGCCTCTTTAGATCTGCATAAGATTTCTGTTTATCAGAAGCCGCTTTCAGACGATCCCGAATCAATTGAACCTTATCCTCGGTCTTAGAAACCAACTTAGGACCCAAAACCCAACGTTCACCCAACTCAGTCCAACACAGTAGATTACGACACTTACGACTATACAGAGCCTCGTAAAGTGCCATTTAGATGCTAGACTAAAAATTGTTATTGTAGGCGAACTCAGCTAGCAGCAGATAATCCTCCCAACTAACTCAAAAATCAATCACAAACATCGAAGTATATCCTCCAGTATCTGAATCACCCTTTCAGATTAACTATTGGTTTGAGGATGGAATGCAGTACTGAAGTCTAATCTTGAACCCAGAGCCTCGTGCAATTTCGTCCAGAACCGAGAAGTAAAGTGAGGATATCTATTAGAAATAATCGACACAAAAACACCATGCAGTCTAACAATCTACGAGATATAGAGCTTCGCCAACTTCTGCAGAGAATAATCGGTCCAAACCGAAATAAAGTGAGTAGACTTTGTCAATCGATCCATTATGACCCAAATAGAATCCTTCTTAGTGGCTGTCAAGGGTAACCCACAAAAAAAGTCCATCGTCACTCATTCCCACTTTTATAAAGGAATCTTAACATGTTGTAGTAAACCCGAAGGCAATTGGTGCTCAACCATAACTTGCTGACACGTTAGACAACAAATAACGAAATCTGTAACCTCCCATTTCAAACATGGCCACCAGAATCATTCGGCACACAGATCTGACCTCAAAAACATAGACTACTATAATTATTTAGCTGAAAATTCGAAGTACTGCCACTCTCAACCTGACGAAACCATAAACCTAGAGATTTATCCCCCAACTACTTAACTTGAATCTGATCAAACCAACTCAGCTTAACTTGCAATTTAGCTAACAGACACTCATCATTAAACAGACTAAGTCAAATGAACATCAATCTCAAATCGATCATCGTTCTACGACTTAGAGCATCAGTCACCACATTGGCCTTACCAGGATGATACTCTATTGTGCAATCATAATTTTTGAGCAGTTCAATCCAACGGCGCTGCCTAAGATTCAACTCCTTCTGAGTAAGGAGGTACTTGAGGCTCTTGTAATTAATGTAGATAATACACCTCTTACCATAAAAATAATACCTCTAAATTTTCAACGCAAAAACTACCGCAGCTAGCTCCAGATCATATGTCAGATAATTCCCTCGTGTGTCTTAAGCTTTCGGGATGTATAAGCCACAACCTTGCCATATTACATTAGTACACATCCCAAACCGACGTGCGATGCATCATTGTACACCAAAAACTCCTTACCAGATTCAGGCTGTATCAGAATAGGAGCTTGAGACAGAACAGACTTGAGCTTCTCAAAGCTAGACTACTGCGCATTAGTCCAAACAAAAAGAACACCCTTACGTAGAAGCTTAGTCAAAGGCACTGTAATTAACAAGAACCCCTCAACAAAGCGCTGATAATACCCTACCAGACCCAGAAAACTACAAATTTCAAATACATTCTTAGGTTGTTTCCAATCAAGTATAACCTCAATCTTTTTCAAATTACTCGAATTCCTTCAGCAGATTCCATGTGCCCTAGAAAAGTTACCTCACGTAACTAAAACTCACACTTGCTCAACTTAGTGTAGAGCTGTTTCTCACGGAGGATCTGAAGTACTACCTTAAAATGTTCATCATGCTCATCCCCAGTCTTAGAGTAAACTAGAATATCGCCGATGAAGACCACGACGAACTAATCTAGATATGGCTGAAAGACTCGGTTCATCAAATCCATGAATACGGCAAAAGCATTCATCAGACCAAAAGGCATAACTAGGAACTTATAATGTCTATAACGAGTCTTAAATGCATTATTATGAACATTCACTTCTTTAACCCTCAATTTATGATACCCAGAACGGAGATAAATCTTCGAAAACACAGAAGCCCTTTGGAATTTATCAAACAAATTGTCGATACTCAGAAGTGGAACTTATTCTTCACAGTCAATTTATTCAATTGTCGATAGTCAATGCACATCCTCATGATGTCATCATATTTCATTACAAATAGAACTGGTGCCCTCTACAGAGACACACTAGGGCGGATAAAACCATGATCCAAAAGCTCTTGAAGTTGAGCCTTAAGCTCTGTAAGCTCTTTCGGTGCCATTCGTTTGGAAGCGATGGACACCAAAACTGTACCCGGTAGAAGCTCAATTCCAAGCTCAACTTTTCGATTCAGAGGTAAACCTGGTAACTCCTCAAGAAAGACATCTGGAAAATCCCTCACAGTTTTGATATCCCTGATAGTAGAGTCCCCAAAAGCAAAAACACTGATGTAAGCCAAATACGACTCACACCCTTTCCGAACCAGTTTCCCAGCCACAAGAGTGAAGATCACATTGGATAAATAATCTCGATGCTCACCGATCACAACCACCTCTATACCATCCTTGGTCCTTAGAATGACCCTCTTAGATGCGCAGTCCAAACTGACTCGGTGCTCAACCAACTAGTCCATACCCAGAATTAAATCAAACTCCCCAAACGAAAGTTCTATTAGATTTGCCAGAAAAAATAGCCTCTTGCACTACTAACGGAACATCCCTATAAAGTTTACTAACCCGAATAGACTGCCCCAACAGACTCAATACAGTAACCTCACTAAAAGTGCTCTCAACAGATATCTCTAGGTTTTCAAAAACAGAACTAGCTACATAGGAACGTGTTGAACTTATGTCTATCAAAGTAGTATAAGGTACATCAAAAATTAAGAACGTACCGGTGATAACATCTGGAGCATATCTATACTCTCGACGTTGAGCAGCATAAACCAATGTAGGCTGCCTTGCCTTAGTCTAACCAGCACCTCTACCCGGTGCTCTCTGCGCTCGGCCCATATCATTACCACCCCTCGCCAGTCCATGGCTCCTAGGTGACTACTAAACTGCCCTCTAAAACTGCATAGAACTTGGTCCCAAAACTTGCATTTGATCTGTCCGCTGTAGACACTCTCTAATACGGTGCTCCAAGGATCCATACCTCAAACAAGCCCCAATCCTCCTCCAACACTTGCCTGGATAGCTCCTACTATAATCTCCATACGGCTGAATCCCAGTAGGAGCAATTGGAGCCTCCACTCTAACCAGCCTATTAGGTTTGGCCTTTTTCTTAAGCCTCTGAATAGAACTAGAGGGCTCTGAATCTCTTTTATTCTTACCCTTCTTTAGGTCCCTATTCTGGTGCTCCACATGCTTAACATCCTCAGTGATCTTCGCCATTTCAACCAAAATCGCGAACTCATGTTCCCTCTGTGAAACATTCAGTAATCTTAGATTGTCTCTCAAACCAACCTCAAATCGAACGCACCTCTAATACTTAGACGCCACTATGCCTCTAGCGTAGCGGCTTCACCTTAGAAACTCTGCATCATACTTGGCCACAGATCTATCACCTTGCGTGAGATTCATGAACTCACGCCTACGAGCATCCACATAGCTCACCCCCTCGTACTTCCCTTAGAAGGTAGTCTTAAAGAAATCCCAGTTCAGACGATCAGGCTGAGTACACTTCTCAACAGTTAAACATTACTGATAAGCCTCATCACGAAGCAAAGAGACTGCACCCTTCAGTTTCTGCTCAGGAGTGCAGTCTAGATCATTCATGATCCTCTCGATGGCCTCCAACCAATACTCGGCCACATTAGGGGCGACTCCAGTGACACCCCTAAACAACTCCACACCATTAGACCGGAGTAGTTCAGTTATCGACCCTGGCCTCCAATTCCAGAATGGGGTCCAACAATCCTCTCCAAAATCCTCAGCATTGCTTGGTACAGTGCATCGTCTCCAGCCGAACAGCTTTAAAATCGAATCTTAGTAGTAGGAAAAACTGGTGTCTCACTCGTATATAAGTGCGGCATACTACCAAGAGAGGAAGACTCAGCTCAAGCCCTCTACGGCTTTTTCTAAGGTCATAAATACCATGTCCATAAGTTTCATAAGTGCTCATTATATAATTCGAGTTTTATCTGCACTATAAAATTTTATGCATTAGTTCCAGTATTTATTAGCAGATGTTTTATGCACAAATTACCAAAAGTTCATAATTGTTTTAAGAGGTTCAGTCTTTAGCTAACTTAATACAATTTCAGAAGGTACTATCTAGAGTGTTTCAGAGTAGTTCTATCTAAGTTTCAGAAATACTTACAGGATCAGCATCGGAGACTCGGTGTATCACATACTTTCTTAATTTATTCAAATAAAAAAATTAATTATTTTTTAACACAATTTCGGAACCCAAAACTCACAGCCCAAGTTTTACAACCTAACTCTGATTCCATTAAATGTAACATCCCAAACTCGACCTAGATGTTATGGCCGAATCTAGTGATATCACAAGGAATGGGTTTTGGAAATGGTGTTGTCTTGTTAAACTATTCAATTTTTATACATCGTGTTCGTTCATAATTATACTGAAAACATTATTTATTTAATTTGTTTTCCAAAACACTTACTACAGCGGAAGTTTAGTAAATGCGATAAATTTTAGAAACCCGATTTGTTATTTTTGAAAAAACCTCTTTTTGCATAAAAAACCGTTGATTTCATAACACATCTTATCAAAACATGCAGAATATCAACAGTAAAAAATCATAAAGTCCAGAGAGTCCTAAAAATTACAAACTCTCAAATGAAAAATCAAAATCATAAATAGCCAAGTTTAAATAGTTTTACAGTTAGGTGGTCACCGCTGAGTCTCTGCTGCACCGATCTGCCTAACTCTGTGGATTACCGAACATGAGCAGAGCAGCAGACGGATGTGAGTTTTAAATGAACTCGATGTGTAACCCAACAGAATTAACCATGCAAACATCCAGATTATCACGTAAATAGTCAAATACAGATTCGGGCCCAAGCCCATTTCAGATACAGTCAACAGAATCAGATATACAGATCAGATAATTAGAATCGTACCCCATCCTCTACACACCAACTCCGACCATCCCATCACACCATGTAGGGTTAAAAACACACACTCAACCCCACACATTATATCATCCCAATATGACGCATATCAAATAATGTGCAGCCAAGCTGGCAGAAAATAGGCGATGATCGCCATTTAGAACACTTCCTCCTTATATATAAATCCCACCCCAATAAATAGATGCAGAAATTAGATATAGATATAACAGATTAAACATGCTAAACATGCTTATATACTGATAACAGATATACTTATAGTCGTACAGTCTGACATACATTCAACATCCTACTCAGATTAGTCTATCAGAATATCATAGCATATAGATTAGGGTTTAATTAGCCCTTACCGACCCTATAGTAGGCCCACAGTCGATCGAAGCGACCCATGCGACCCTAGGGAAAATTTTATAGTTATGGGCCCACATGCTTGTGTGGGCCACACGCTCACACGCCCACATGCCCAAATTTGTCTTGCCCGTGTAGCCCATACGGCTTGGCCCAAAAACCTACACGCCCCTGTGGAATGCTCGTGTTGGCCCACACACCCAAGACCTAAAAATAAACATTTTAGAGCCCGAATTTAGTAACACTAATGGAAACTCAAACGAAAATATCACAATCGAAGCCTTACAACACTCAACACGTGTGAAAACTTATCGCTACTGAATAAAGACCCCAAACACTTAAATTGCTGCAAAAGCCCCAGCCAACTCTTGTCCTTCACCTAACCGAGAATAACAAAACAAACCCCTCATCAAACCTTTAGTCAAAAGCGTTAAGATTAAACAAAGCAAAACTTACTGAACAAACACAGCCAGGATTTGTACAAAAAGAATCAAATTGGAAAAGCCGAAAAGGGATAGGAAAAAGAAGAAAATTGATTAGAGGATATGGGGAACAGTAATGTCAAAAGGAAAAATAATTTTGGGGAAAACAAAACAAAATAATACTAATTTGATATTCCCCAACTTCCCACTAACATCTCAATCTCAACCACTTCAGAATTTTAATTCCACTGAAATTCTATTACAAAACCGAGCAAAAGTAATACCCACGTTTGTGCAGAGATTCAAACACAATACCTCTAACATACCAACACCTTTTCCACTCAAACCAGTAGGCTCATTCTGATATGAATTTAGAGATAATTTAATATAAACCCACTTAACAAAAATAAGGCTTAATTCCAAAAAAAATCACAAAATTTAGCAAAGATGAGACTTGAGCCCAAGACCTTTCACACATACCCAAACATTTAACCACTAAAGCAAAAACACAGTTATGTTAGATTTTATAGAAATAGAAACAAATTATTTAGGGCGTTACAAAAAGTTACACACTAAGTTATGAAAACTCACTTTCTGTTTGTCTGTCACTTTCAGGTAACCATCAGACTTAGGCAGGTCGGTGCGATTGGAGCTTGGTTATAATCATATTTCCGTAAATTTGACTTATTCAAATTTGGGTTTGAGAATTTTGTAAATTTTGGATTCTCTAGACATTTTGGACTGTTTTGGGTTTAGAACTTTATATATGTATTTTGCTTAATACCGCTTAAACGTTTTTATCAACAATGTTCACTTTTCTACAAAATTAATGGTTTTCAAATAATGAACAATGTTTTCCAAAGTATCACTTTTTAAAAAATTTCTACTGCAGAGATTATATGGTTTTAGAAAATGTAAACAAATAACATTTTCAATAAAACAACTAAGTAAGATGTGTTTTTAGATAAACTGGGTTATTGTTTGATAGAGTTTATGACATTTTCAAAATATACGAAATCTAGATTTTCAAATCATTTTACGGTAACATCTTCAAATTTGGCCATAACGTCTAGGCCGGGTTTGGGGTGTTACACTTTCCCTCTTGATGGATCCACCTCATGTTAGCTACGAATAATCATAAAACATATCACACTACCATTATCTAGCAAATTCACAATCAATTATCAATTTACACATATTTTACAAATTATTCATTTTAGTCCCTAAAATCAAGACAAGTATAACTTTCAATCTAGATATTCAAATTAAAATATTATTTCACTTATATTCACTAGGGACCTTTTACTTCCTATTTCTATCAAAATTTCATAAAAATTTTTATTTTATTCAATTTGGTCCCTAATGTACAAAACTCACTATTGAGCTTTACAATTTAGTTTTTTTCTTAAACTAAGCTTAATTCCTATCAATTTAACACCTAAATCATTCAATTCTCAACAATGACAACTTTCAAAACTTTAACAATTTTAAAAATTAGTAAGTAGGCTAGCTAAATCAAACTCCCACAATAAAAAATCCATGAAGATTAAAAAAAAAAATTGACTAAGGACTTACTTGAAATTGAAGACCAAAAGCTTAAAAACTAAAAAAAAAAAAAAAAAAAAAAAAAAAAGAAAAGCTTCAAGCTTCTTCCTTTCATCTATGGCCGGTTGGGGAAGATGGTGATTATCTCTCCATTTATTATAGTTTAATTACTTTTAATTAATCATGATTTAGTTTTAATCAACTTTATTAATTTAATTAATCCACCAACATCATTTTCATCCACTAATAGCATGAAAACAATGGTTTAGTAACCATCTTAAACCTTTGGTTAATTACATTTAAGCCCCTAAATTATTTTATAATTAAAAATATATAGTGATTAGACTTTTACAATTTAGTCCCTGAATCACAATAAATCAGTAATTTAACTAAAGTACTTATCCAAAATTAAATTCATCATTACACTAGCTTTGTTCCTATTCAATATTTACGAACTCGATTTGCGAAAACAGAATTTCAAAATTGTATTTTCCAACACCACTAATAATCAGATCGTTATAATTATCATATTAATTAATATTTAATTAATATTAATTTTATTATTATTACATAATGATATTAATAAATTATTATTTTAATGTGAATTTCGTAATATAATTATTAATAAAAGAGATTTTTGTTGGTTTAAAAGTTTTTTTTTTCCAAATCATGCTTATATATATATATATATTATAAATAATATTTATTTATGTTAAATAATTTAATTAATAATATTTTAAATTAATTAAAAGAAATAAACATTCAATATTTTTTGAAAAGAAAAACCTAAAACCATATATAACACTGGTGAATATTAAAAATTAATATATATATATATATATATATTTATATATATATATATATATAAAACACGAAATTAGATGAACTTTTGAGATGAAAATCTAAGATTAATAATAATGTTGATAATGTTGTTGATTGAGTTAGTATCATAAATCAACTCAACACTATCTCAAGATTAATGACAACACTATGATAAACAATTACAATAACTTTAATATTTTTAATATGAAGTATTCATATATTTAAATTTTATTTTGCTTACAATTTAATTTATTTTTTTATTTTAATTTTGTACATATTAAATATGTTATTATTAATAAATTATAAATTATATATTTAATTATTTATTATATATTATATATTATTTTTAAATTATATATTTAAAAAATGTAACTTGATAGAATTTGTATTAAAAAATTTAAAACATTCATAAACCATATCGTGCTATATTCCGTATTTTAATTATTTTTTCCGTGGCCAATAATTATGTGGTGCATGATACATTCATGTTTACTCGTTTTAACAACTCTAATTGCGTAGTTGATATAATTTAGAATTTAGAGATTTAATAGATTGCGTAGTTGATACATGTAATGCAAGTCGTTAGACTTAATTGTTAGGATATAGTGATTTATTTAGTTTTTTAATGTTATAAAATATTAATTATTTTTGTCTTTCGTTTTTTTCGTTTTTAAATTTGTATTATTTATCAAATTATATAAAAATAGATTGAAAAGTTAATATTTGTTCGCTTTGCTGGAGTGACATACACATAGATACTTTGTTAGTAATTAATTAATATTTTAAAATTAAAAAATTAAAAAAATTGTAAAAGAATATTTAAAAATTTTGTATTTATTAAAATTATTTAAAAAAGTATAAAATATAATTTTTTTAATTTTTTTTAAAATTAATTAATTGTTCACGTGGGATACACGTGGACTACCACGTTTCTATTCATTTTTAAATAATTTGATAAAAAAATACAAATTTAAGTGTTAAGATGGAAAAAGCACACGGTATTATTGCGATAGTTTATAGTTTCAAGTTTTAAATCTAACCTTTCTATATGCTTCTTTGTAGATATTGTTTGCTAATAAGTTAATGAAATATTATATTTGTAACGAGCTAATTTTTAGTAGTATTGAAAAATGTAGTTTTAAAATTTTATTTTTGTAAATTGAATTTATAAATATTAAATATAAATATTTGTAGGGATAAAATAAAAACATATTAAAAATTGGTAATAATTTTGTCAAATTTATAGTTAATGGAGGCTTAATGATTAAATTGTAAAAGTCCAATCGCTATGGAATTCTAATTGACCAAAGGCTTGGGGACTTAAATAACAATTAATTAAAAGGTCAAAATGGTGAATTGCATTTAATTTGTCAAAATCAGTTCAATAGATTTGAGGTTCAATTGAAAAAAGTTAATTATTAATATTATTAGCTAACTATAAAACTTCATCAAATCAACTCTAAAATTGAAATTAAATATTAAAAAGTTAACATTGTTATCTTTATATATCAAAATATATACCATTTATCAAATACAATACGACGTTAGACTAAAAGCTAACACATTTACCACATTAGAAAAAAAAAGTCAAACTAAAATATTAAATTATACATTAAACCTTTCCCAAAAAAAAATAGTGAAGTTACAGAATTCAACCGAACAAATAAAGTGCGGGAGAATGGCTCTTATTTTGACCAAATTTTATTTGACTTTTCTTTTCTTAGTTAAACTCTGTTTTTAGTTTCTCACTTAAAACTCTTAACTTAGAGTTGTTGTAATCATATATGCTACGAATTTCAGCCTATAAATAAGCTTTAGTTACTCTAGGCTTTATGCAACGAAAATATTTGGATTGATAGAATTTTGTTATTTATTTCGAAGAGTTTTTCTTGTGGGGCTTCGGGTTTTTCTTTTAACTCTCTTTACCTTTTGTACTCTCTTTTATTATAGTAATATCTCATTTTGCTTGTAATTTTTTAATCCTCTTTTAAAGAGTTTTTTTACATAAAATTTATGTGTTCGATCTTTTTAATTTTTATTTTCTTCAGTTTGTTGGTTATTTAGTCAAGATTATCCCCCTACACAAAAGATTATATATATAATAATATCATATTCACACCAGCATATAATACTACCACCCTTCTTGTGCCTTGCTTTATGATGCTACCTTCCTGCCCACAATATACAGTTTTGTCGAAACCATTTTTATTTTTTGAAAAACGAGGATCTACTTTAAAAACGAAAATGGAGTCGCCACCAATCCTTTCTGTTTAGGTGTGATCAGATCACCTAATTAAAATATTGTTTTATTAAAACTTCGATTTTGGTCTACGAAATTCGAGAAAACAGATTCGGGAGTCGGTTACGTACGAGGAAGGATTAGCACCCTCGTAACGCCCAAAATTAGTACCTAATTGATTAATTAATGTCCTAATATCGAAAATTTGAAAATATTTTAAAATATAATCCCTTTTGAAATTTTGATAACTCGAAGTGGATATCGAGATTCTCTAATTCCAAAGAAATAAAATATCATATCCAGCACGTTAGGATACGACATTTCAAAGCCTTGATACCAAGATCATCTCATGATTTCCAAAACTCATGCATTGAAATTTTAAAATGATATTCGGTTATTTGGTCAAACGGTAAATCAAAACCCAGCACGTTAGGGTACGATCTCTCGAATTTCCAAATACGAAATATTGCCTTGTTCTTTAATTGAATAAAACACGGACGAAATTTTAAAAAGGGTATTTGGTTATTTGGTCAAACAAAAAATCGAAACCCAGCACGTTAGGGTACGATTTCTCGAATTTTCAAACACGAAATATTGCCTTGTTTTGAGAAGTTTTAAACAAAAGCGATTGTAAATCTGGCTCAAAATGTGTTTATTTGGCTTGT
Source organism: Gossypium longicalyx (assembly GCA_025698465.1). Lineage (NCBI taxonomy): Eukaryota > Viridiplantae > Streptophyta > Magnoliopsida > Malvales > Malvaceae > Gossypium > Gossypium longicalyx. The sequence goes on from CM046999.1 coordinate 45,188,590, forward strand.
TTGGGATAAAAATGGAACAATTAAAATTAGCCTAAATATGTTAAAAATTGAATCGCGATGCGATAATAAGAAACAAACATAATATTAAGCATGAAATAATAACATGTGAGCAAATGAATGACAAATAATAAAAGTACGAATATACGAATCAAAATATCCAATAGCAACAATCTCGTAACCTCCCTATTTAAAAAACTAACATTTAATTTTAAAACTAATGAATAAAAATATAACGATTAAAAAATATGTGTACAAACCCAATTTGCGGGCCCGGGCTAAACCCAACAAACCCAAAACAGGAACCAAAAACTACCTACCCAAATCAAATACCCCAAGCCCAAAAGAACCCTAGCCCAACACAAAAAAAAAATCAAAAAAGAAACCCTAGCCGTTCAGCCTCTGACCCCTGACCCCTGTCCCATCCACCGACGCCTGCAGCACCGCCCCACCGTCGTCCAACTTGCGCTCCTGCAAGCATTAAACGGGAATTGACATAAAGCAAAAAATGTAATGGCTATAAAAAAGCCAAATCCGAAAACTATGTACTTTTTTTTTCGGGCATTTTTCAGTGAAAATAAATAGCAATATTAGATCGCGAAACAGAAGAGAAAAACAAAAAAACCCTAGCAATATCAAACAATAAAAATCAGTTCAAACAGAGAACAGACATCCAATAACCGAAGGTGATTCATCTTAATCTTCTTGCTTTTTCTTTCTTTTTCACTCATTCTACTCACAGATATATATATATATATATACGCTTTAAAAAAAATACAAATTTCCTACCTTTTTCGATCTCCGGCCACCGTGCACGGTGGCCAGCACGGCGGACGGCGCGACGGTGGCCGATTTGCTCCTCGCCGGCTTCTAGGCAAACCCAGAGAAGAAAGGAAGAAGACGGAGCTTTTTTTTTAAAATCCAATGGGGAAATGAATTTTTAAAAAAAAAGGGTGACTTATATAGGGCTTGCAAACGGCGCTGTTTCATCAGGCCCCCCAAACGCCCAAAACGACGTCGTTTTGGGGGGCCGACCCGAAGACCCGACCCGTCGTACCCTGGGATCCGCGTGTTTTCACTAATTGGGCTATTTACGCGCGTAGTCCTTCCTTTTTTTTACTTTACAATTAATTTTTGATTCCTCTTAAAATTTGCCCCGAATTTATGCATGGTTTTCATTTTAGCCCCTGTGAAGCTACGCGTTTTGGGACAAAGGGTTATTGCCCATTTTAGTCCTTCCTGGTTGATCGCGTGTGCGAATTAATCCCCCCTCCTTTTCATTTATTACAGATTTGCCCCAAAATTGTGCTTTCAGATTCAATTATGTCCTTTTTATTACTTTTGATTGTTTTATTACCTTACCTATATTATTATATTTGCATTAATATTTATTTTACTCTAATACTAGTATTATTATCACTTCTATTGTTGTTATTATTAATTAATGTACGTTTTGTTACCTATATACGTATGTACATATATATATAGTACTATTTTTAATTACTTTATTTCAATATTACCTTTTGCATTTTAAATATTATTATTATTACTATTACCATTATATATTGGTGTATATTTTTATGTACATACACGTACGTATATATATATTTTTATATATAGTTTTTTTATTACTTTAATTTAATATTTTTATTATACTTGCTTTTTGTATGTCTATATTTTTATTATTATTATATAGTAGTATGTATTTTCATTATACATGTGTGTATATATGGTATATAATATTATTAATAGTTTAATATTAGTGTTTTATTAATATATTTATACATTATATATGTATTCATTTGAGGTATGTACATTGTATTGCGCACATACGTATTAGTATTATTACGTGTATTTGTCCCTTTAAGCATTATGTATATATGTGTGTATGCATGTAGATTATGTAAATACTTTAATATTATGTGTATATTCTGTTTTTTAAATATTACTATATATCTATTTTCAACATATATTTATGTAATGTTTTTATTGATATCATTATTGTTACTATTATTCTTTGTTATTGTTATTATTTTTATTTTTATTTTTTATTGCTATTATTTTATTGTTAATATTACTATTGTTATAATCACTATTATTTTCAACTATATTATTATTATTATTACCGTCGGTATTGTTTTTTATTATTATTATTATTTAGTTACATTACTATTATCGTTATATTATTATTCTTACTATCATTATTATTACTTTCATTATTTTTTATCTTCTGACTACTATTATTTATACATATATGTGTTATTATTTGTATTATTATTATTATCATTATTATCGCCACCATTGTTATCATTACACTTTTGTATTATAAGATCTTATTAATATTATTCATATTTTCATTATTTTTGCTATTACTATTATTATATTAGTGTACATTTTTATGTATATATATATACATATATATTTATACATAGTATTGTTTTTTATTACTTTAAATTTAATATTTTTATGATATTTGTTTTTTTTGCATTTCTATTACTATTAATATTATTATTATTATTATTATTATATAGTAGTGTGTGTTTCCATTATATACTTATATATATTTTTATATAGTATTATTTTACTTTAGTATCATTATTATTATTACCATTATATTTTATAATTACTACTGTATTACGGTGATTATTTTCTATCTATGTTTATTTTCCTATCATTCACCTACCTATATTTCTTATGCGTTATATTTTCATTATTATTATATTTTAGGTATTACATCGATATTTATGTTTAGATATTAACATCATTATTTTACTATTCTTATATTTATCACGCTATTATCATTATCGCTATTATGACTATTAGCACTCTTCTTAGCACTATTATTTAATGTATTATTTTTATCATTTCTTAAATAGTTTTGCATAATGTTTATTCATTTACTACTAGTTCTATTAATTTCGAATATGCTTTGCTCATTTATCATTTCCTATCCTTATTATTCGTTTGATGCATATATTTTATCTTTGTTTTTATCGCTATCATTCACATTCGTGTTCATATTTATTTTGTCATAGCCATCAATTTTGATTTGTTATGCATTCTTTATTATCTCGTTTCATTACGAATTTAGGCTTTATCCAACCTAAAAATAATTCTTAATTTCATAAAATTAATATTTCGTATTTGGTAATTCGAGGCAATCGTGCCCTAACTTACTGGGTTTCGATTCTTCTTTTTACCTAAATAACGGAATATTCCTAAAAAATCACAATACAAGTTTTGAAAAATGCTTATTCTCGGAGAAACGAGGTGTTGTGCCCTAACTTACCGGGTACGACATTTTGTTACCTCGGAATAAGATTTTTGTTAACAAAGGCAATGTTCGACATTTGAAAATCCGAGATATCGCGCCCTAACTTACTGGGTTTCGATTTCTCTCGGTCATACTAAATAGTCGAATACCCTTTTAAAAAGAGTCAAGATATATGAATAGACGAGCTCATTCTCAAAATTCAAAATGTCGTATCCTAACTTACTGGACGTGACATTTTATTATTTCGAGATGAGGGAGTCCTTAACACCCGTTTTAACTTATTCGATCATTTTTAGCATTAATTCAAAGAGGGATCGTATTCTAAATTCTTTCAAATTTTCAAATCTTCGACACTAAGACACTAATTAATCAACTAGGTACCAATTTTGGGCACGTCGAGGGTGCTAACCCTTCCTCGCGCGTAACCGACTCCCGAACCTGTTTTCTTGATTTATGTGGACCAAAATCGTTGTTTAAATAAATCAAACCATTTATTAAAAACAACCACTTTTACGAGGTGACTCGATCACACCTCACCAAAAAAAGGATTGGTGGCGACTCCTCTATTCTTTTTCCAAAACCTAAGTCGATTCCCCTTTTTTCAAAAAAATGGTTACGACAATATGTATATATATAAAGCAAAATAAAATAAAATAAAAATAAAATGTACCAAGCTTCCCAAACAATAATGAACAATGCTAAAACAAATGATGAAAAAGAAAAGGAATTTGAAATTCACAATATAAAAACAATTTAAGAATAAATAATATGTAAAAAGAGATTTAAAGTAAGTAATGCATGTAAAAGTTTGAAATAAGCCATAAAAATAAGAACAAAGATTAATAATATGTAAAATAATAATATATAAATTAATTTTAGAATAAGTATTATGTGAGAAGAGAATTAAAGTAAGCAATATACATAGTAATATATCGATCTCAATAGATAATATACATAAAATACAAGTAGTTTAATATAAATAATATATACAAAAATAATAATGTAATATTTGAAACCAAGAATATTCATAAAAGAAAATTTTAAGATAAATAAATTATATAATAAAATAAAATATACCAAAAAAAAAACTAAAATAGTGTGAAACCAATAAAATAATTTAAAACAATATGTTAAGATAATATGTTAAAAAATGAATGATGAATAAATTATAAAGAATACAAAAAACATAAACTAAAAGACTTAATTGAAATGAAAGCAAAATCAGAAGGATAATTTATGAACAAATCAAATTATTAAAATAGAATCAAGGACCGAAATAAAATTCGCACAAAATAACAAGGATTAAAAATGAAAATGTTCCAAATACCAAAACGCAACGTTTAGTGGCGGACCAAGTTGCATTTATGCGCAAATTACAGAGATAATTAAAAAAGAAAGAAAATATAAATGGGGCCCAATTGAATGTCAGCGCGAAAGGGAGGGACTCAAAGCCAAATATCCCCTTCACCGCAGAAATGCACGGATCCTGAGGGTTTCGAATCAGATCGGGCTGATAAATCCTTGAACGGCGCCGTTTTAAAGCCATGGAGATAAGGCTTAAACGACGTCGTTCAATGGCCCTATAAAAGGCCTAAAATTTAAAAAAAAAAAATACATTCTGCTGCTGTTAATAGAAAAAAAAAAGTAAGAGGGGATGGGGAGAGAGAGCACTCTCTGGCCTGAGGGGTCTCCGATGATCGGCCACCACCGGTCCCTTGCCGACGACAACCGCATACGGTGGCCGGAGAGTACTAAAATAGGCCCATCTAATCCCCTCGCTACCCTCATTACAGATCTGAGACCAAAACATTCAAAGGCCGTACCAAATTGAAAGAAAAACAAGGAAACTTCAGTTTCCTCTTCTCTGATCGCCGAAGAAAGGTAAACATCAATAATATTTTTTATAGATATACATGCATAATATATTTGGGTGTGTATGGATTTGAAAAAAATATGAAAAAATACCTCTGATTGAAACTGTTTTTTTATATTCAAGCTCTCGTATTGATTTGTATGCGTTTTTAATCCAAAGAAAAAAAAGGTCCTTATACATTTTTCCTATTCGGTTTTATAGCCGAAGAAAAATAAAAAATAAAAGAAAAAAATACAAGTTTTTGCTGTAATTTGTTATTATTTGCTGTCAATTGCTGTTATGGTTGCGGTTCATTAGTCTGTTGCAGGCACGAACAGCCAGCTGGAGGGTGGCGCGTGTGGAGGCCGTTGTGGAGATGGAGCGACGCACGTGAAGGTCTCGGCGGCGGCAATTAATCCCTAGGGTTTTCTGTTTTGGTGGTTTAAGTTTTGGGCCATTTTGAGTTAAAATTTATTTGAGTTTAATTTGATTAGTTTGGGCTTTTATTTGGTTTGGGTCTCAATGTTTATAAAAGGGATATTAGATTTTATTTTTATTATTTTATTTCAGTTTTGGTTTTGGTTTCTATATGGGCCCAGGCAAAATTTGTGCCTTACAAGTTTATTTTTAATTATTATGGTTGGATCTCCTTTTCTTATAGATAAGCATGGAAATCAGTTGTTAAATTTTCCTTTATAGAGATTAGAATTATTTTTTGTACGGGATTAAATTGTTTTTCAAAATTAGTCTACATTATATATAATTTAAATCTAATGTATATATTTCGAAGAAGATAAATGAAAACATTTATTGTTTATTATATTATTACATTCACATAATATTATATTATATTATTAACTTTTGGACAATGTTGAGGGAATCGGCTCTTTCGAAAGAAGTCTTTAAAGTGTCATTTTTGGGGATGTCAACCCGATCCCTCAACAATGAAAAGTATTGTCTCTTAGGGAGGGTTTGGTCTCTCACTCCGTGGAGAGTCATGTACGATTCATGAAGGGGAGGCAGAGATTATAATGCTTATAACACTTAAAATTGATACTTTATTAATTACTAACTTCTAATATCATATGCGTTATATATGATTTTACGCGTTTAATATTAATTAATTTTTTAAAAATATTATATTTTTATTTGCAATAATTTTAATATATTCAACATGTAATCTAATTTTACTTTAATGTAAAAAGAAAAGTATCATCCTTCAAAATAATAATTAATTAATACAATAATAGGGCAAAGCCTGAACAACTAACGTAACTAATGCGACTTAAACACAGGCCACACCTAAGAGGGTGAACACCTTTAACTCTCAAACCATCACATAGGGTTCTAAATATATAATTATGACAACTACTATTTTACTTTAAACATTTTTAACTAATAATTTTAAATTAAATATTATAATTATTTTTAAATATAAATTTAATATGATGATAAAAACTAAAAAATATTCTCATCCATTTAAAAATTTTTTAAAATTCGTATTTTTATATATACTAGCATCTATTTTGGACTACTTATTTTATTAAAAACTAATTAAGGAATATGTTTATCCTTTTAAGAATGATTAGAATTGAAGGAGTGCATGATGGACTGAGATACGACAAATTCAACACAATCACATCACCCATACTAAAGATTTTTAATTTATTTTAAACCAGTTTTATCTCCACGCTTACGCGGGGGTTTGCAATCTCTTTCTAAAATTAATTTATTTTTATAATGAAAGTTATTTTCAAATTAAATTTTAATAAATATTTATTTATTTAATTTATGATGTTAGAAAAAATATTATAGCATTTCAATCATGAAATTTAATTTATGAATATACTTTAGAATCATTTATGTATATTAAGCCAATTAATATTTTATTCTTTAATGGATTAATTATAAATATTAATTAGATTTATAAATGATGGAAAGGCTTTTTTAAATACATCATTAAAAAAATAATTTTTACATGTAAAATATGTATTAGCATAAATTAACTTGTAGGCTCCGTTTGTTTCATTGAAAATGACTTTTGAAAAATAATTTATTTTTTTGGAAAAGTTAATATTTTTTGGTATTTTTGTGTAAAATATTTTCTGTTGTTTGGTAGATTTCTTAAAAATATTTCATAAAAGTTGTTTTTAATTAAACAAAGAAATTTTCTTATATTTTCATTATTTAATTGAATTTATTTTTATCTATAATTTTATATTTTACATAGTTTTTGCATATAGTAAAAATATTATGGTAAATTCAGATTCATTACAACGTCATTTTTTAATTACATGACTACTAAGTGGGTATTTTTTATTTAAAAATATGACATCAACAAATTTGAAAAAAAAAATTAACGATGTTAACAATTGGACTTGATTTTTAAATTTGAAAAGTAAAGGGACTAAATTCTTGAAAATAAAAGTACAAAGACTAAATTATAAATCAATAAAGTGTACATAGACTTATGACATATTTTAACCTTTATACTACAAAATATTTATTATTAACATATTTATAATTGTAATAAATATTTATTATTAAAATATTAATATTGAATATTTTCAATAATATGTGAATAATATTATTTAATATTATTATTTTTAAAATTTATTATTAAAATAAAATTGAAGTATTAAATAATTTATTAAAATAATAAATTATATTTATTATATTAATAATTTATTATATGACTAAATATAAATAATTAAATATGTATGTTTAATAATATTGAAAAATATAATATTTTAAAATTTTTTAAAAATAAAATAAAATTTATTATTAATATAATAATATTAAGTTTGATTTTATGTTAATTTTTATATAAAAATAAAATTATCAATAGAGGAGCTCTTTTCTAGAAAATGACTTATGGTTTTCAAAAGGGTAAGTCATTTTACAAGAAAAAGAGCTTATTTTACCTTGACATGTAAGTCATTTTTCGTTGACCAAACTATTTTCTCTAAAACAAGCATAGGAAAATGCAAAAAATATTTTCCGTAAAACATTTTACATGTAAACAAACGGACCCGTAATTTAACATTCTAATCAAACCCTTATAAATTAAATTAAAATATTAGTACGTCGATTGAGTTTTAGTTCAATTGGTATGGATATTGTTGCTAATACAGGTTGACGTGGATTCGAGTGTGCTAATGCACATTATCCTCCTAAAAAAAATTAAAATGTTAGTATTAATATATTATATTAGTCAACTGTTAAAAATATATTTGTGCTAATTATTTAAAGACGGTTACGGATATTAAATTCATTTCTGAGCCAATGAACACACCAATTATTTTAGGAATTAAATAACTAAAATTTAATAAATTTATTTTTAAATTTATTCAAAAATTATTTTAAATAGCTTAAAAATAGTACACAAATATATGAACCTATAAAAGTAACACAAAAAGTTTATATTAAAAATTATCAATGAATATTTTCTATAAATTAAATTATGGAGATATATAATGAAAACACTGAATAATTTTTTTTATTATATTTTTCTCAAATGTAACATAGGAAAATAATTTAAATACAATATAAAAATATACGATGATCATTATTTCGAATATAAAAATTATTTATAACATATATAAAAGGTAAATACATACTTTAATTTAAAAAAAAATGATAAATCTCAAAATTGCACAAAAAACTTTGATCTACTGTATAATTTGATACATGTACTTTGACTTGATGCAAGTATACATATAAAACTTTGATTATGGTTTACATGTATACATGAAATTTTGATTGTGATTTAACTATACATATTTAAAAAAAATAGATACATCAAATTTCTTTTCGTATTATATAACTAAAATTATCTGTATATGCAATATATCAATAATTATTTTAGTGATTTGTCAAAATTCAGTCAAATCACAATTTCATACATACATTTGCACAAAATTATAGTTTTAAGACTTATCCTAAAAATAAAATTAATAAGGTAAAATTTCTTCTATTTATTCTTTTTCTATCCTTTTTTCTCTTCTCTTGGTCAAATTATAGTGTTGGTCCCTCTATTATCCTCAAATTTAGAATTAAGTCCCTATATTTTAATTTTTGACATATTTTAATCTCTATTTTATAATATCATTAATTAATCCAAATAACCAACACTTTTAACTATTCTAGTTAAAATAATGATGTGTACCTTCTAATTAATCAGACTAACACAATTTTATTGTTGTTGTTGTTGGAATGATAATTTTAAGGAAAAACCTACTTGAGCATTGTAACTGAAATTGCCATTTATATTAATTATTTAGTAGGTAAATTAACAAATGATATGAAACTCACAATTTGACATCATGTCTTTTTCCATCTCTCGTTAAGCGTGGGCCGTATGTATGAAGCCCTCAATTCTTGGATCATCTCCTTCATACCCACCAGAAAATTGCTTTCTTCTCTCTATGTATTAACATCACAACCATTTCCAAAATTATTTTACAAATTTCAATAATTCCAAACAATTTTTTCTTAAATATTTGTAAATTTCCATCATCTAAAACCACGTAAGAGTGCAATTTTTCCAATAAAAATAATTAAAACAAAACAAACATGGATTTAATCATTATTATTATTATTATTATTATAAAATATTTTATTAATATTAAAATTTGTTGATAAAAAAAATTGGAATAAAACTATATTGCTTTACATTAGTTCTATCACTATCGATGTTTTTTATATTCATTATTGCTCTACATTACACAACGATTGCTATGCTCTTTTTTTACTAATATTTTTTTAATTTTATATTATATAATATATTATAATTTATTCATTAACATAATTTTAGTATGTTCATGAGATATATATATATATATATATATATATATATATGATATTCATCTATATAATTTAGGTATAAACAAATTGGTATAATTCTTAACTTCATCCCTTAACTTTCTAAGTTAATTTCTTTACTTTAATTTGTTAAAATTTGATCATTATACTTTACGAAAATTGATAAGGTAGTCTAATTGGTATTGCTAGTGAACCTTATTACTAAATTGTTTATATGAGAATAAATTGTTCAACAATTTATATTAAAGGTATTCTTGGGTTGAGTCTGGTCAAGTTCAAGCTAAGCTTATATATGATATTAATATACTTTATGTTTGTCTAAGCTAGAGATGTCCATGGGCCGGGCCCTAGCAAAATTCTAGGCTTGATTGGTAGGCTTGGGCCCAGTTTGGCCCGAAAAATGGGCTTAAATTTTTGCCTAAGCTCGACCTGAATAAAAATACTAAAACCTGAGCCCAACTTGCCCCATTAAAATTTTTTATTTTATTTTTTATATAAAAAATTTTAAATATTTGTAAAGTCTCTTTTTATTCATTATACAACATGTACCTAAGTGAAGTCAATTTTAGTATAAAATGTGAACTTGTGAATATTCAATGTCTAAAATGATAACTTGAGGGTGTCAACTGGTTTGAATTCTTGTACTAAGGATTGATATTTAATGGAATTGCTTAAAATGTTGCCCTATTAGTAATCTATATATATGAATGAATATGTTAATGCGGTAGAAGTTAAGAATTGTAATAAGTGTAAAATTTTGGCACGTATTTTATGAATCCTATTGCATGAATGATAAGATGAGTTAGAAATGTAGAGTGGGAATGGTATGATTGAGTTGAAATGGTATGTAATTGAAGTAAACTTGTTTTTTTGGTGGAGTTTATTGGTTTCAAAATAGTACCCTTTAGAAATAGTATATCATGTTGTGACGTCGAGTGCTTGTCATTGTGAAAAAATTAAGTTGTTATGTCACGACGCGACATGGAGTGTTAATTGTTGCGACGAGATTTAGTCAATATGTTGCATCATGATGAGGATCTCCCTTATGTTGTGATGTCAACTCGATGTTTTAAATTCTTTACAATTTGGTCTCAACTCAACCTTGGGTTTGCAATAGAGCTTTCGTAAGCTCATACAAAACCCGGAAATGAATGTTTATCGTATCATATGCATGTAATACTTGAAATGAATTATTTAATGGTACAAAACGAATGTCATTAGATCGTAGTTGCTTCGACAACGAATGTAACACCTTATAACTTGGATCCGATGATTAGGACAAATATCAGGATATTACACGAAACCTATTCAATGCCCAAGACAATGGCTCAAGTAGAAAAACAATTTAATTATAATAGTACATGGAACAAGTAGAAAAAAAAAACCATAACAATGGATTTTCAAGAAAAAAATTTGAAATTTTTTATTTTTGTATGATTAAAATGACAATTCAACTTGTTGAATAGAAAAAAGATGATTTGACCAATTTTTTTTTACATCTTTGCATATTATGGACTATGTATGCATATGATGATTAGTAAAAAAGATAAAAAGAAGAATACTCCTTTGATTCCAAGTTTCAAACATAAAATAGAACATTTAGTTACCACAATTTTGTTAATTAGATTTATTTGATTTGTTGCAGAATTTGTTTGTATTTCAATCGTTAATGTTGTGAATCAATTTAAATTTAAATTATGTTATACATATTTGATATCACTTTATTCAGAATTTAGTTTTAGTTCACCAAGTTTTTCTTTCTACTCTAATTATGAATTCCATCCCTTTATTTTATGAATCAAAAGTTAGTCTCTTTACTTTAATTTGTTAGAATTTAATAATTGTATTTTATGATAATTGAGAGGCGAGAAGTTAACCTAGTTGTTAATAAATACATGAACTTTAACTATTGATTTCTACTACTTAATTTATTGCATATAAATCGTTGAAATATTAATTTTTATTTTTACATACAAATTATTAACCTATTAATTCCTAAATCAACAATTTAACAATAAGATTGAATAACATTACTAATTGGATTCAATTATCAATTTTTGACAAATTAAAGTAAAAATAGAAGAATAAAATTAAGAATTATATTTAATTTTTTATACCAAACATATACCAAAATCATATATAGACGAATATCACATATATACTTTATATATGTGCATCTCATAAATATACTAAAATCACTTAATAAATAAATTATAACATACTATATTATATTAAATTAAAATTTATTAGTAAAGCAAACGTTGAGTAATACAGAGCAATAATGATCGTAATTAATATTCATAGAGACATAAAATAACACCACGTGTGCATCATTATACGAGTACCATCTCATTAAAATGTTGTTTAAAGACATGTCATTCGAACAACTAGGATTTAACGATCAATTAAAGTTATTTAGCTTAATAATATAATTTATATTATTATTTAAAACTCTAATTGAATTAGTGTTACAAATTTATTAAGTATCAATTGAAAAATGACTAAGATTTATATTTTCTTTTATAAAATTATATTATTATGAGGTGATTTTAAAATTCATCGGTGTTCCATTTTGGAGGCTGAGACTGATACCTCTCTCCATGGGATTGGATAGAGGAACATCTAATTCAAGGTGATAGGCCCATTGATCCCTCTCGTGCCAGCAACACGGGTTCCATCCAAAAGGTCTGGTGGGATGGATTAGTTACACTTTTTCTGCTTACTCGTCCCCTGCTTGGCATGGATAGATAGATAAGGGGGTTGAATCTTGTCTCATTCTCTCCTCCCGGATGTTATTACCCTTCCGGAAATGAAATGGCAACAGCGCAGTGTCTCTTCAGAATCCCAATATAGGACCATTCTTCCCTCTTCTCCTTCAAAAGACCCAAAACAGCAGCAACCGTACAAGAACAAGTCAATTGAATAAGCACAACTGGAAACAATCAGTCTTACTTGCTCCATTAGTACGTCTAGTCCATATGGAACTCGTCTAATGCTTCTAGTAAACGTATTCTTTTTATATTTTATACAAAACCAATAAAAAAACTAATACGTAGTAAGCACCATAATTTTAAACATTCTAATTTTACCATTGCATGATTTAATTTTTATATATTTTTCAGATTTTTTTCACTCACGTGTCATGGGTGTGTTGTAAATTTGTAATCTACTAGTAGTAATAAATAATAATAATATCTTTAATAAAAGAATTAGCTGCTTAAGTCACTATTTGACCCTAAGAAATTCCATTTTTTTTTTACTTTTGATATTTAAACTTTTTTTTTTAATCTTAATTTGGTATTTAAACTATCCTTTCATTATAGATTTTGACCCAAAAAAATAATGATGTTAAAAAAAAAAAATAAGTGGCACATCTTATCAATAAAAACGTGTTACATATTTATCTTTTTTATATCAACAATGATATGAATCATTCACCGATCATTGACTAATATTAATTGATTGTAGTATGACACATGTAAAGAAATTGTAAGTGATGCATTATCATTAATTGAAATTATCACTTTTATTTTAAAATTTTTTAAAAATTAGATTAACAAAGTAATATTTTAAATAAAAAGATGTAACCATCAAAATAAAAAATTTGTAGTTCATACACATAACGATGATATAAGTGAAAATTAACATATAATCTCATTATACAATAAATAAGTTTCGGATAAAATAAAAAAGAAAACTTTCTTTCTAATTCAATTTAGGTTAAAAATTTCTATTAATCTTTATACTTTAATTTAATTTAATTTAATCTTTATATTTTTCAAATTAATCAATTTTAGTTCATGTACTTTTTCGAATTTTGAAATTTAATCTTATCTTTAAATATAAACATTTAAATCCATTTGATTAAATTTAATTAATGGTCTTATAATTGTAGATTTAGTTTACATTCTTCAACTGAATCATTTTAAGTCCCTATACTTTTCAAATATTAGAATTTCAATCTTGACGTAAATGATTACTATTTATCCATTAATTAGATTTTTATTGAATAATATGTGAAAATTACAAATTGATATGACATTAGACATATGATAATATGTTTGTCACATCAAATTTTAAAAATAACAAGATTTAATGAATTTAACCACTATGGAATTTTAAAATTCAAAAAATACGAAATAATTCATGTAAAATATAGGGACTAATAACAGAATTTTACCTTTTGTTTACCAATTCTGTTTCGTTCCTGAACCGCACAGGCAACCAAATCAAAATCCCTTCCAACCGTCAATCCAGTACTATATTTTTTATTTCATTCCATGTGCTACACTCAAAAAGAGGCTCGAAATTTTCTAGATTCTTTGCCTGGTATCTTCAAGAAGCTTAAAACCCTTTGCAAAAAACTCCAAAATTCACCGCTATATAGCTACCCTTCAACTCCAAACGCATTGTTTTTCTTTCCTCTTCCAAAATATGGCCAGAAACCTTGAAATCCAGATCGAAGATAAGAACTCAAAATTCCCTAAGAACTTGTGGCTATTGTTACCCAAACTTCCCTTCAACAGAAAACGCAGTGTTGAAGTTGTGATTGAAAAGAAACCCAACGGAAAACAGTTGAGCGAGGAGAAGAAAATAATTAATAAGCCAGCTGATGAGGTGAAGTTTTCGGAGCCTCGGCCGGCTGTTCCACCGCCTTTGACGCTTGAGGCCGACCAGACAGGAAGGACTTCCAATCGTGTAATTCTCTGGCAGGTCAGTTGTCCTATTTTTTATTTTTTATTTTTGGTTTAATGACGAAGCCTTTATTTCTCAATTTTCCGATGATTTTAGAGCAAGGATTGTGCAAAATGAGTTGGTTTAAACCTATCGTATTTATTGTGATCATCAACTTGTCATTTGATGTATTTATTTAACCAAAAGGATGATTAACGTCTTCATTAAAGATAGCATAAGTCAAAATATTTAGATTATAATTATTTAATAAATATCTTTTGTTTAATAAAACCTATGGCCAAAAATAATAAATAAAACCTAGGATTTTGAGATCTTAAATGCGTAAATTTGAGTTTAGATTTTATTTTTGTTTAACTTATTCTCCAATCGTGCTTTATAATAATATTGATTTTGGTTTGTTTTAATTATAATTGTGATAATCAATTATGCTTAAATTTTTTTCTTGTAACTTATAATCCAATATATATATATATATTATACCATAAGATAGACAACTTATAATTATTATTTTAAATTTTAAATAAATAAAATTTAAAATCTTATCTAAATTTTGAAAAGGTTAGATAAATTTTGAAAATTTTATATAATTTTTATGTAAGAAAATAAAAATATATAAATTTATCATAAAAATAAATAATATTGTCATAAATATAAATATTATTTAATGATAATTTATCTTAATATTTAAATTTATTATTATTAGATTTTTTAAAAAAATTGTCATTTGCTTAAAATTTCATTTTTAATTATTTTATTAAATTTAAAAATTATCATAAAATATGTATTATTTATTTTAAATTTTAAATTTAAGATTACTAGATATATGAACTTTTAATTTTTAAAAATTCTAAAATGTGTACTATTTAACTTTTAAAAAGTTAAAAAAAAAAATCTACAACTCTGCACGACTATTGTATAAAACTATTTTAAAGAATAATTTTTTTTTTTTTTAACTTTGCTTTTTCTATGTTGTTATTTTTAATTTTTTATGCATCATCAATTCTTTTATAACATTTAGTATTAAATTAAAAATAAATTATAATTTAATTATTAACTACATACCATCTAGTTCAATAATAAAAAAAGTTTTAATAAAACAGTAAAAACTGTTGAATGGGATAAATAAGTAAATAATTAATATAAAATATTAGATTTATAAGATTAAAATTATAAATTAAATAAATTTTAAAATAAAAAATTATTATAAAAATATAATTATATTAAATTAATTAATTTTGACAAATATATCAAATAACTTTATAATATAAATTTATTTAATTTTTACCACTTAATCAAACAACACTGTAAAGGTGTTGACCAATATATATTAAAGATAAAAAAAAATTGTTGAAAATTCTTTTTAAATCAAATTCATTAAAATTTTAAAAAGTCTAAAATATTTTGTACCAAAAAAAAAAAATTCAAAAAGAGCACGCAATAGGCACGTGACCTCTCCGTGCTCTCCGTCGATACAATAAATAAATGAAAACCATGATGTATGGATTCTGGAGTCAGAAACAAGTCCAAGTTAAGCAATGGCAGACGCAAATAACAAAGAAGCTCAGAGCAAAAGTAAAAATCCTTTAGAACCCAGAAATTTTTTCTCGATGTTACCCAGGGTTGAGTTCAAATTCCCTTCCTTTGACCAACAATCGGAAAAACCAGATGCTTCGCTTGAAAAAGAGGAGCAAATTGAAATTGCGAAACCACCATCTGTTTTCATGGGAAACCGCCGGAAAAATCCTCCGCCGTTGGAATTCGAGGCGGAGGAGTGCCTTGGGAGAACTTCTAATCCTATAGTTCTCTGGCAGGTATACTGTCTTTTTTGTATAATTTCTGTTTTTGGGTGTTTTAGGTAACTAAAAATGTAGTTAAAAGAAACAAACGTTTGCAGATTTTTTCAAATGTCAGAATTAACTGAGTTGTTTATTATTATTATTGGTTCTGTTGTGTTGTATGATTCTTCTATGAAATGCCAGTGAACCAGACTTTTCCATCTCATTGTAATTATAGTTTCATTGGAAAAGAGTCGTTTCAAAGAGTGTGGTAGTGATTTATATGCCAATCTTTGTTGGGAATAGAAAGTAAACATAATAGGGTAAATGGAAATTTTGAAGTATTTTCCAGTGCTTAAAATCTGAAGCCATAATTTTTTATTTAATAATTTGGTTGACATTATTATTTCGTTTGTAATCACAAAAAGAGTAAATTTATGATTGCATTCAGGAGTATATTGCTGATGATAGATTATGAAATTTTAAGAATGTCGACTGTGGAATAAGATGAAAGCAATTGAGGGTGAGAACTGTAGTCTCTAGAACCTTCGAAGATTATTAGTGTATCCTAGAAAGAGCATATATCTATGATATTCTTTTAATATATTATTCAGTGTTGTGAAATAGCACAAGATGCACTTTAGGTGCAAGAACTCTTTTATATTGCTTTAAGCCCAAGGCACTAAATAGGCACTTGCCTGAGTAGAGTACTGTCAGTACCAGTATCTGCATATTTTTTTACATATCTATGCATATAAATAAAATTAGCTTAAGATAAATGATTGTAATAATGAACCCTAAAGAGTGCTTCAATTTACCCTGCAAAACATTTAAAGTTCCGTCTTTTTTGTGGTACTCTGGCAACTTTTCGTTTGGGTTTTTGATTGATAGTGGAAGAGTTGATAGGTAAGTCACCCTGACTGCCACTCTACAGAACCGTACATGAGGCTCTCATTCAATTCTTTCGAAGTCATTGGGTTTTTTCCTCATTCAAGAATCTTCTCCCCTCTTCCACTCTGTCCCGAAGAGTAACTAGGACAAATTTAGTCTCTTTGTCATGTTCCAACTGAACACTTTCAATTTTTTGATGCATGATTTTCTTAAAGTTTCATGTCTATAGCTGAATACTCAAATATTGAGAAGTGAAGAGTTTGACATAATCCCCTTTCTTACTAATAAAAGTACAAGTAATGAGAAGAAAATTGAAGAAATAAAAGAGAATTATGATTAGACAGTTTTCTGTCTTTCTTTTTTCTTTTACGCCTATCACATTACCAAAAAACCTGCCTAGGCACACAGTCTGCATTTGACCAAATGCGTCTCATTGGAAAAAATCTTGTTTGGTGCTAAGAAGCAATGCTAAGCGCACACCATTGCAAATATAATATTTCAAGACATTTTTTTGGATCTGTGAAGATGTGCACCTAGGTGCTTTTTAACTGCTGTCTTTGTGTGTGGAACAAAAACGTTGTTAATCATTTTGGGTGAGCCATACTTTAACAAGTACACATTTGGTGCACCTAGGCATGCTCTTTTCTATGTTGGTAGATGCAGAAAACATCTGCCTGATTGAACCTCATTAATTTCATTAGCTTTTAGTTTTTCTACTAGTGTAAAATATAAAAATATTGATTTCTCTACTCCTCAATGTTGTCTTTTAACTATAGACGTGGGAGCATGAGGAAATCATGCATATTGGCGAATAAAATTCCAACGAGATGTGTTTTGCATGTTTTGTAGGGTAAAAAGGACAGCTATTCAGCTTTTATTATCATAATTATATATCTTATGCTTATTATATATATACTGACACGCATAAAAAAATTACACACATAAGGATTACTTCACTTAGGCGAGTGCTACCTTGTGCCTAGGCAATGTAAGGGTTCTAGTACTAGAGTGTGCCCTACGTCCTTGACTGTGATGATTCGATCTAAACTGCCTAGGCACTTCATCGGTTGGGCTCTTAGGTATTTTATTTCCTTGGAGGTGTCAAGATGTGACATGTAAGAAGCTGTATATGATATTCAACCTTTGTTGTTTCTAGTGGGAGCTAAGATCCAATTATGAGGGATTCTAACTATTTCTACGTTTCTATAACATTTCCCTGTGCTCTGGTTGTTTCTCGATGTACATTTTGTCTAATATTGTTAGTTTCTATGTTACTTGGAATCAAGTGTAAGTTTTGGGTATGTGTATGTGCCACAGATGGATATGTTCGATTTTTTTTTAGTTTCTTCATGTATTTGGAGGGTTCTCGGAGTGTCATATCCCCATATAAATGTCTAGATATGCATTTGGTATAATTGTCACACATGAGTGGACTTTAGTATTTCGAGAAAAATGAGATCCAGAATAGATTAGTAAAATCCTAAGTTGCAGTTATGGTTTTCTTTACCTTTTACCATAATTTTATAGGTTTGTTTATTGATGTTGATCTTCCTTTTTCTGTTTAGCAATCTTGGCTTTATCTTGAGGTAGCGATTATACTTCTGAAATTGATCTCCAATCTTTTATTTATTTATAAATGCTTTTTGGTCTTTCTTTTTTCACACCCTTTTGTGCATTGTTTTTATTTTCTTCTCTTCTACCTTTCTTTCATCATTTTCCAGAATTCTTTGCTATTATTACAAACCAAAAACCCATAAATAAATTGTTTGGCTGAAATTTATGACTTCGATAGTTTATTTCATGCTATTTGAACTCTAAATTAATAGGCCTGTATCGATTCTGTACATGTGTTACATAGACTCGGATGTTAGAATTAGGTATGTGTTTGATACAAGTTTGCTCAATTTTTATTACGTTCTTTTCATGTATTCGGAGGTTTCGGAACAATGCTTTTGAAACTACCATAATAGTTGGGTGGCTCTTTCATTGATTCATGGGAGGAATCCTCCCCGCGATCCCATATTTTGAAACTGCAAGTTATGTAGATTTTGTCCATTCGGGTTTAGGCAAATTCCTAACTGTTCCTTCTGGCATTCGTGTTGGCGATGCTTCATTTATTTACATAAAATTGCTGTGAATGTTGTATGTTAAGCTTGAAAACATTGTTTTATCTTTCATTCTTAAACACCATTTTACTTCATTTGGTGTTTCTGTAATCAAATTAGTTGGTTTACCGTCAGGTATATGCCATTGGTGGTTTCTTTTTACTGAAATGGATTTGGGCTAGATGGAACGAAAGGAAAGAGATGGGATCCAAGAAGGAAGCGTCGGACGATGACGAACAGCCACCTGCTGTGGATGACTCCCAATATGTGTGATTCTCTCTCGATTTTTGTTTTACTAAACCAAGACCTTATCGTTTTTTCTGTACCTATGTTTGCTTCGTTGTTGCTTGTTGTAGTTGGAAAAAAAATACAATTTCAAGATTTTGTGTGAAAGAAAAGGGAAAGTAAAGTTTGGATCCAATGAATGAGATACAAAATAATACAATCATCAGATTGAACTCCTTATTTTGCATGGCTGGGATTGTTTTATCAATTGCTTGCATGCCTAACATCCATAATTTTTCATTCAGTATATGTCATATTCATCTACTTACTTCTGTGAGTTTGAGTTTTTTTTTTTTTGTAAAAGAATTTTAAAAATAGAAATGTTAAATGGTTATTTTAAAAATATCAAAATTTAAAAAAAATAAAATAAAATAGGATTTTTAGTTTTTTCATAACTTGTCACATATCTCACTTTATTTTTCCTTTTTTCACTGTAACAAGCCATTTCTTTTGTTTGTCTATATCTTACTTACTTAGCCGATTTGTGCTATAGTTAGTTGATTCTACACTTTTCTTCCAGTTTTTAGTCTGTATCTATGCTTTTAAGGGTTATTCGGATATACATATTTATACAAAAAAGAAAAGTTCATAATTAATAATTACATATCTATTTATTAAAATTGTACAATTACAATTACAAATTCATAATTAATATTTATTCGAAAGGATTTGCATTTTTTTTTATTTGATATAAATTTTGTAATATATGGAAAAAATAATAATACGAGTCTTTTGCACCCAGTATGCTGAAGAAAATAAAAAACAAGTGAATAATAACTAATGATCATCTTTGAAAAATGATTATTGGTTAAAAAAAAAAAGTGATATTGTCTATAATTTCAGCTATTTAATAATAATTACAAAATTATTCAGAGGCATAAGAACAGCCGTAATATAGAAATTTTAGTTTTTCCTCTCTCTCTCTAATTGAATTATCGTCTAATTAAATGAAAAAAAAAATACAAAAATTCTAAGAAAGATGATGCAAAGTTTGCTGAAACGGAAAAACTGAAGTTTTGAGGATCTTGTTGTTAAACTCCCACATTTTGGATATATTCTCAGTTTACATTCTTCCTTATTTTCTATAAACATATCAATAAAAAAAAAAAGTTCCACTCACAATATTATTTATTGCTTTTAATTTTTTTTCAACTGAATTGATGTTCGACTGACTTATGATATCTACTTAGTTAAATATTTTAATTTTGTAAAAATAATAAGATAAAAGATATAGATGCAAACTAGTTCTTTTTTATATCTGATGTCCTAGTTGATGTATCTATTAACTTAAATACATTTTATATATTTGTTAAAATTTTTATACAAATTTTGTAACATTTCATAAATATTATAATTGTGCAAATAAAAATGCTAAAACACAAATGCTTAATTTTAGAACTAAAACAAAGAAAAAATTAATATTTAAAATTGACTTGAATTAACTAATAATTTCCAAGAAAGTGATCAAAATTATATAGGGTAAATTACATTGACTATCCTTGAACTTTGATTTGAATAACATTTCAATCACCCAAATATCACGTCTTTCACAGCTATAACTAATATTATCGGGTTGTTATAAAATGGTTACCCAACCGTTAAGTGTCATTAATGGACTAACATTTATCTAACATGGCACATCTGTTTTTATAGGGTACACCGATTATCCTTAAATTTTGATTAAAATAATATTTTAATCACTCAACTTTCATGTCAAATATGCCACTATTTAACAAAATTGACGTGACACGTCAAGCCCATCAATGACACTTAATGGTTGGATAAGCATTTTATAACAACCTAATAACAGTAGTGATAGCTTTGTAAGATGTAAAAATTGAGTGATCGAAATATTATTTAAACTAGAGTTTAGGGTGATTGGTGCAATTTATCCTAAATAATTTGTATCACTTTGTTGGAAATTATTAATTAATTTAAAATTTGTCTTAAATATATGGATTGACTGCTGCAAGCCGAAACACTATGGTGGATTGGGCTTGTGACAGTTGAGGTTATGAAGAATAAGTATAATTTTGGAGATGGAAGCCAATGGTGTTTGGTTTGATGATCCATCTCCAAAATCTGGGATGATGTTGGCTGGTAGAGTGGGAATGGTGGAAATGTTCTTTTCTGGACAGAATAAAAAATAAGCAAAAGAATCCAAGAAATAAATTACGCAGGTTTTGTGAATCAAGGCAAGGCATGGCTGCTTTAGCTCAGCCGCATGGATTTTAACATGCCGACGGGGGTTTATTTTCCCTAATCAATTTTAACTTTTTCTCATCTATAAAATCATGTTTGGACAATTTTAATTAAAATAAAACACAAACCCAACTAAAAAGTTTAGGATAATTTTAGTTAAAATAATCAAACTACCTACTTTCATCTTAATCAGATTACTGATATTATTTATCACTTCCAAATATTATAATACAGATAAATTTTTTAATTGTTTTAATTTAATCTTAACTCTAACCTATTTGAGTTAATTTCTAAGTGTATTATTGATCTATAAATAGCCAATTGATTCAATATTTTTTTTTTTTATCATATCAAGTTATTTAAGTTTTGTTTGTTATTTCCAATGATGAATTTCCAAAGTATAATGTTTTTTTGTTGTGCTTTTGTCATGTCTTTTGGTCTCAAAAGCTGAAAAAGTTGAAGTTGTGGTTGAAGGAGCAACTTCCATTGCTCAAACCGATGAAGATTTTATTTGTGTTACCCTTGATTGGTGGTCTACAAATAAGTGTGATTACGATCAATGCCCGTGGGGTCAAGCTGGACTTTTTAATTTGGTAATTTTATTTTATATTTTGAGTAAAGACGATTTATTTACTTAGATGTTTATTAATTTGTATTATATATTCTATTTGTAGGATTTGAAGAACAAGATTCTTGAAAAGGCTGTAAAAGGTGAGTATTGGAGTTACATTCTAATGAATGTTTTGTTTACTATTTTCTAATATGCTAATTAACGTTGATGAATAAATTATGGTTTCAGCATTTCATCCTTTGAGAATTAGAGTTGGAGGTTCTTTGCAAGATCAAGTGGTGTACAATGTTCGAAACAATATTGAGAATTGCCAACCATTCCAAAAACAAGATAAGGGCTTCTTATTTGGTTTCTCCATTTGATGTCTTGACATGAAGAAATGGGATGAACTCAATGAGTTTTTCAATCAAACTAGGTATAAATTTATGACATCTATGTTATTTTTAAATAATAATTATGATATGAATTATTAATGTTATTTTTATGTTGTAGAGCCAAAGTTACATTTGGTTTAAATGCTCTTATTGGAAGAAAGAGTCTAAACTGAAAAGACTCTTTGGGTTAGTGATTAGTATTCACATAATGCTCGAGATCTCATGAGTTATACAATTTCCAAAGGATATAAAATTGACTCTTATGAATTAGGTATTTGATTAATATTGATATTTTATATGTTTTTAAATTAGTTTATATTCGATCGACTTTCATCAAATGCAATTTTCATTTTTTTTTTTAGGAAATGAATTGTGTGGATCAGGAGTTAGTGCTAAGATTAAAGCTAAACAATATGCAAAAGATATGGCAACACTTAAAAATCTTGTAAAAGAGATGTATCCAAATCCTAAAACTCAACCTAAGATTTTAGGCCCGGGAGGTTTCTATGACAAGAAATGGTTCGATACTTTTTTGGATGCTTCAGGACATGATGTTATTGATGGAGTTACACATCATATTTATAATCTTGGACCTGGTATCTATCTATATATCAATTAAAAATTATATTTTTTATTAATTTGTGTTGCCATGATTTGTTTAATTTTATTAATGATTAATACAGGCAATAACCCAGATGAGGTTCGTCGTGTCCAAGATCCATTTTTCTTGACTCAAATTGCTCAAACATTTAAAGATGTTTCAAATGCTATTGACAAATTTGCACCATGATCTGGTGCATGGGTTAGTGAATCGGGTGGAGCTTATAATAGTGGTGGCCAATTAGTGTCGTATAAATTTGCATTTGGCTTTTGGTTAGTGTTTTTTAAATATTTTATTTGTTAATTGTTTTTAAGTCCCTATCAAAATCTAATGATTAACTTATGACTCTAACAGGTACTTGGACCAATTGGGAATGACATCAGTTTATAACCACAAAGTTTATTGTAGACAGGCTTTGACCGGGGGCAATTATGCTCTTCTTAATACTACCACATTTGTTCCTAATCCAGATTATTATGGGTATCTTACATATATTTTTCACTATATTTGTTGTTAATTTCATTTATTTTAATTTTATTTGTTAAAATATCTTTTGTAGTGCGCTTTTGTGGCATAAAGTTATGAAGAGTAAAGTTCTTTCAGTTACGCATAAGGGTTCTCCATATTTACGTGTATACTCTCATTGTTCCAAAAAAGAGGTAATTTTTATTATTTTGGTTGTCTCAATTAACTTTAATTTTAATTTTTCATTTATTAAAATTTTGTTTGGTTGCAGCTTGGGGTTTCTTTCGTTTTCATCAACTTATTGAAAAATACTTCTTTTGAAATCAATCATTTTCATGATCTAAATTTAAATGGTGGGAGTTCAAATTTTGAATTTAAAGGACATAAAGAATGAGAAGAGTATCATTTGACTCCAAAAGATGAAAACATCTTAAGCAGTGTCGTATTATTGAACGGAACGCCATTGAAACTTTCAGACTCGTTGGAGATACTAGAATTGAAGCCGAAGCTTGTTGATGGTTTGAAACCCATTAACATCGCTGCTCATTCAATCGCATTTGTAACCATAAGAGATTTCAATGCAGCTGCATGCTTTTAAGATTTTATTTCTTTTAGGAGCAAATTTTATTGATTTTATTTATTAGGCGAATTTAAAAATTTTTGATTTTTGAGGAACAAGATTTATTAATTTTGTTCCTTAGGTAAATTTAGGTTATGATGTTCATTTTTTTTTTAATTTTTAATTTGTTGTTTCTTATTAAAATAAATTATTCATTATTATTATTATTATTTTACTATTTGTTAATGTAACTTATAATTATGTTTAGTGACAAATTCGGTATGCGATTTCATCGAAGATTTTAAGCAAAAGTTTGGAATAAAGGTTACAACATTGTATAGTAATTAATACTGTATTACTACAAATTAATCAATACAAGTCAGAAATTACTACAAAGCCTTCTTTAATACAACTTGCTACTTTTGCCTACATCCTCGGCCACCTGGACAATTGTTTTTGGCTTCTCCTTACATCGTCTTTTTTTACAATTTTTTTTGAAAAAAAATTAATAAATAAACAGCAAAAGAAAACAAACTTTATTCTTAAATAAATAAATAAAGATTGTTTTTGGCTTATTAAATGAGCCTTATCTCATTCATTATTGCAGCTTTTTGTACCAATCTGAGATATTTATATATTCTTTTTATTTTAGATTATAATATACTTTTTTTTTTATCTAGATTTTTGTTAATTTATGGTTGGTGTTTTGAAGAATAAGTATAATTGTGGAGCAGGTTGTCCTATTAGCATGAATGGAAGCCAATGGTCTTTGGTTTGATGGCCCATCTCCAAAATCTGGAATGATGTTCGCTGGTAAATTGGGAATGGTCGAAATGTTCGTTCTTGGACAGAATCGCTGGTTAACCATTTGTCCACTCAAGGAATTATTGAATTTCGATGCTTGGTCAGTGATATGGTACTGCCAAATGGTAGCTTTTGCTAAATAAACTTAATCAAACAACTCTTCTTCATTTAGCCGGGATGATCAATAAGTATGGAAAGAGTCTTCAAGTGAGAGATTTTCAGTAGTATAGGAAGTTTGTGAGCACTGGGGAGTGAAGGACCAAATATGGAGGAGCAAATTGTCGCATCGAGTGCAATATTTTCTTCGGTTGCTGGTCAAGGATTGACTAATGAGAAGGAAATGTTGCTGCAGACTGTGCTTTATGTTTCTTTCCATAGGTTTAGAGATTTATTGTTTGATGAAAGTACTGGTGTTAGTTTTTTTTTTTTTTTTAACAATTTTATTATAAGTTCTGATATCTCTATAGGAAAATAATGCACATCCTCCTATATTGACAATAATATTTATACTAATCGAGCTAAGAGTCGATCCATATACATTAGTATAATTTATCTAACCAATGTTACAATCTTGCAAAGGCATGTTAAAATTCGTCTCCTATCACTGCTCAATCAGTGGTTTTTTTAACCTGCATCCAGGAACCTAAAAAATTTCAATTTTTTTTCCTTATCTTTAAAATAAATTGTTTTATATTTTATAAAAAGTTGGTATATTGATCCAATCATAAGAACTGAACCAATCTTTGAATAAATTATTCAAAGAAATCAACATAAAAAAAAAACTACTATTGAAACAATATTATAATTTTTTAAAAATCTTAATTAATTAATTATATATTTTTGAAATCAATAATCGATCTGTGGTTCAATTGCGGAGGGAGTTAATTGGCGATGGCACCTTGCATGTTGGCCTTAAACCTAACCCATGTCTTAACGGGCTTAAGTATTTTTGTTCATATACTCCAAATATGGATCCAGACTCAGATTTTGGACGAATAATCCTCCTCTGCTCTTGAATAAACAGCCCTGACCTTCCATTCTATCCATTGTGAATCAACTAGCATTTGCATCACACCATGAAATTACGATACGCCATGGTTTGTTCATCCAACCAGAACCGTAGCATGGAGGCCCACTCCCTCCTCAAGAAGCAGGGTTTCGATGTTTCCTCCTACGGAACCGGGGCTCACGTCAAACTCCCTGGTCCTTCTCTCAGGGAACCCAACGTTTACGAGTTTGGGACCCCTTACAAGCACATGTTCGACGACCTCCGCCGCAAAGACCCAGAGCTGTAACTCTTCTCTTACTTTTCACTTTCAATTTCTATTGAAATTTGAAAACCGAGAGTGGGTTTCTTTTTTTTCCAGGTATAAGCGGAATGGGATATTGCCGATGCTTAAAAGAAACTTGAGTGTCAAATTGGCGCCCCAGCGTTGGCAAGACAATGCTGCTGATGGTTGTTTTGACATTGTTTTCACTTTTGAAGAGAAGGTTTTTGATATGGTTCTTGAAGGTTCAGCTTCATCTCTTTAATTATACTCGTACAATATTAATAATCCTTCTAGGAATTTTATGGTATTTATTGAACTTTATTTAGTTTTATAATTCATATTAGTATGTTCTTGTTTGAGATTATCGGTTACGTGACAATATTCAGGAAAGATGAAAATTTTAATACCCTTCTGTTTGAGTAAATGTTAAATTTAGTTAATTTATCTATTGAACCTATGTTTTGTTCTTGCTTCAGAAAATGAATAAAGTTTTAGTCTTTGGGATGTTGATGTGAAGCTCCAACTCTTCATTTTTTTCTGTGAATAAATTGTATTGGGGGTATGGAGATATGAATTCCAGATACGTAAAAAAAGAAAAAAAAACAATTAAATATACCAATTACAATTTTATATATTGCTTTGAGAATCATATGATGAACTGGAAGTCATGATGTCATTGTCATCTTAATTTTCTAATTGAATTTCCAATGTTATTTCGTTATAGAAACTCGTGATTTTGTCTGCTATATTAGTTAGACATGTCCCCAGGTGTATGGTATGTTGCATGACTTCTTGGGAAAATTACATGGTGGGAACAGATTAGGACTTAGTTGTTCTCCTTTCCTTAGAAAATGAACCAATGTCAACTTAAATCGAGCTTCTAATGCTGTCATTGGAGAAAGGATTTACCAAGTGGTCAAGGTATAGGTCAAGGACAAGCTCTCAGGGGTAAGGGAGCTTAATATTGCAGGAGACTTTATTTCATTACTTCTACGAGTTTTGTAGCAGAATACATTTTGGAAAGTTGAACTTCTATTTGTCTAGGATAAGTTGTTGGCTGGATTAGTGAATCTATTTCCAGTGAACCTTTCCTCGAAACATTTATTTTATTTTACACCTTAGAATTGTAATTTTTTTTCGTAAGCTCATGGAACTTGTTCTTTTCTTTGGAACTTTATGGCATATGAATTTTCTCCGATGTTTCACAGATATAAATTAATTTTACCTGTCGATTGAAAATCATCAAAGGTAATGTTGGAAGCCATCAATTGCAGATGATTCCGCTTGTGTCCTATAAGTTGTTGCCTGTTGGCTCATGTCAAACGTAGTCTGTCTAGTCCTCTTTGTGTAATGCTTTTCTGTTTACATGTAGTTCAAATACGCTTATGTTACTTGATGACCCTAGAATCGTTTGATCCAGTTAGAATTTCTTTTTCTTTTTCTTTTGTCCCGTATGACTTCTTTTGCTCATCATCTTGAATGTGCTAATAATGGCAGATCTGCACAACCGGGATCAAGTTCTCCTGAAAAGTGTGCTGGTGATCAACTTAGAGGTTAAAGATAATCACGAGGAAGCAGCCATAGGAGCTCGTATTGCTTTAGATCTATGTGAACAGGTGCATGTCATGTCATGTAATGTTTTTGATATTCTGTTATGCTTGATATTTCATCAGTAGGCTGTTGCGTTTGATATATTTCTTTTTCCTATGATTTTCATGCTTAGATCGAAGCTGTTGAGTCATGGGAGGATTCGATTGATGATATTATGGTTTCTTTCGAGAATAAGCACCGTAGGAAGCTGTTGTATAGTATCTCTTTCTACTAAGGTATCCCTTACAGTCAAATGATTAGTACCTAATATCCTGACCGTGACACTTGCTGAGATTTTTTGTCATTAACCAGTTTCTCTTTTCCATCCCGCCATTTTATTTTGCTCTTTTCATATAGGATTAGTTTCTGAGCATGATGGAATAAGACTACTTCCTTTTTAGATGAAACTACCGGGATTGTGATTCTGTTTTGATACATTTTATTACATGTAGTTTTGCATGTAATAGTTGTGATTTTCTGGTGGCGTGAGGTATTAGGAGAGTCGGGGATCACAATTTATAAAGACAGGGCTATTTCCGTCGTCTATAGAGCATGACACTGACACTCTTCTAATCAAATGAGACCTCATTGAGTCCACGGGGCTATTTCCATGGTCTAAAGAGCGTGATACTCTTGTAATCAAATGAGACATCATCAGCAAGCCCACTTCAAGCAAGCGTGATGAACCATAATTACTTTGAATGTAACACCCTTCCCTGTGATTGGTATTTTATCATTTTGTTCAATATTTTTTTTATAGTTATTGAGTGTCTTTTCTGTCTCAATGACAATCTGGTTTTCGGTCAGAATCTAGGATTGTCTCTATGCTTCTTGCTAAAGCTGATTTCCTTGCTAGAGTTCATATGGTTTGTGTAGGGATTGTTTGTGGAGTTGTTCTTGTGACCCCAAGTTTATGTAAGTTATGTATATGAGGACAAAATAGCAATGAAGAGGGAAAACCAAATCAAGCAATGGTAACCCTAAAAATAGTCTTGCATGAATAGAAAATCCTAAACAGTCGCTGCCTATGTAACTTGGACTAGGTGTGAGGATTGGATAAGAGTATAGATCTAAGATGGGTATGATCAAACTTTTTAAAACTTTTATACATGCACATTTGGAGAGTCGTGGCCTATACCCATGTTTGGATATTCATTGGACACGCATCTGACATGGTACTTTGAAAAGGAAATGAAGAGTCTGCACTATGGTCACAGTAAACATTACTTTTGCTTCGAACTCCAATAGTGTGGCTTGCTTACAATCGACGTCCTTTTGGAAAAATGCATGTTGTCTGTTATGTAGGAATTTGATAAGGAATAACCCTTCAATATATGAAGAACTTATAAAAATTTTATTTTTATGCATACCATGCATTCATATTCTATACTCATCTTAACATTGATGATAGCAAGTGAGCATTGTGGTACAAAAAGTGCAAGCAAAGTATTTTGATGAAAAACTATGGTTATGCATTTAATTGTTTGATAAAAATAGTTCCAAAGTTTAAAGAGTTTTTTTTCCCATAAAAAAGTTCAAAAATCTGAAGTTTAGGGCTTTGCACTTAAATAGGGGACTATCAATGGGTTATAAAAAAAAAAAATTAAGAATTGCATATAATTTTGGATAAGATAAATAAGTAGACAGATTAAAAAGAAGTAAACAAAATGTGATATAAATAATTAAGTGAATTGGTTGAATCTCTGAAATCGTTTAATTGAGCAATTTACTATTATTCTTAAATTGTCTTAAGGGAAAGGCATCTGCTATTTTTTTTTTTTTAAAAAAATGTATTGTTAGCAGATTAGAATAGCACACGTAAAAATCTTTTTAAATATTATGATTAATTACAATAAAATTTTGATATGGAATTCACAATTTATGTAAATTAAAAGCAACGTAAAATAGTGTTATATTGATAACGGTGAAAATTGAATTAAAATAATAATAAAAAATTATATTTTGATTTGTTAAACCTAATATTGACATTTACAAGTATAAACTGATTAATTCCGATTAGTATAAATTTATATATTTTAAATTATTTTTAATAAAGATACAAGTTGTAGATTAAATTTATTCATGAATCCATAAATTCATTTGATCTGACAAAATTAATTTATATTACATCAAAATTAAGTAAGGATGGCAACCAGGCCATCTAGGGTGGTTTTTTTGCTTTTCCTGATCCCCTCTACCCCAAACTTTTACCCTCACTTCACTCACCCCAAATTTATAAAATTATGATAGTTATAAAATTAAAAACCATATTACATGTCAATTTCTATTATTACTCCATCTACTCTAATTTTGAAATTTTAATCTTGATGAAATGATAATCATTCAATTTGTTGAACTAAATTTTGTTAATTTTAATATCTTTTATGATAAACATATTATTATATGTCTGGTGCTATCTTACTTTCTATGCTCACATAACACTCGTAAAAAAAGTCATGCCATTTTAATTAATGAATTTAATGATATATAAAAAAACTTAATGAATTTAATGATTATTGTTTGTATTATTACTAAAATTAGTGGCGAATCGAGGTGTTGGTAGGGGTCCTAACCCCCCTAAAATGATTTTTTTTTCATTTAGACCCCTTTACCATTTATAAAATTTTAAATTAGTAATATAAAATTATACTTTGACCCCTTAAAATGATAAAAAATTAATTTAATCTTTTAAAAATTATAAAGATATAAACAAGAAAAATGGTGAAATTGCATTTAAACTAAACTATTATATAAAAATCTTTTAAAGTAATGACATCATTGTAATTAAGAGAGGAGATTTTAATTAAATAATTAAAAAAGGTGTGTTATGACCCAAACTGTTAAATAAAATGGATAATATTCTCAATTAATATTGAAAGGAAAAGGGTTAAAGATCCAGGAATCATGCTGATGAGTAATAAAAAAAAAAAAAAAAAAAAAAAAAAACCATTAGGCTTTGGCAGACAAAGGGTTTCATTGAAAGCTCAAAAAACAAAGATTTCAGTATTTGGATTTATTCTAATCTTATATTATTTTTAATTGTAGTTATGAAATCATTTAAAATTTTTTTTAATAAAATGTAATTATTTTAGAAAGAAACCAGGGGCCTGCATCATGTCAAGATTTAGACATCCTTTTTTTAAAACATCAACTCAACAGCATTACGTACTGATTACTACTTAAAAGTCTTAAAATCAGCGGCCATGTATCTTATTTTTCTTACACCAACACTTTTGCTGGTTTACATATTTTGTAGGAGTTTGTTTTGGTTGCCAAGCTCTGCTTGTTTGGGTTTTAAATCAATATTAAATCATTTAAGTTTGGTAAGGGTTAAAATTTAGTTGCGGTTTTAGTGCATTTTAACCCTTTTTCATCAATATAAAATTTTGATATTTTAAATTAAATCTTAAATCTTTAATATTTAAAAATAAATATAATAATTTATTAAATCTAATTGGGTTTAACTTTAACAATAAAGGGCCCTAATTAATGATCCTTCAACTTTAAATTCATAGGAGTAGATGAACTTCCTTCCTATGGGTCTATAACTCGATTCATCATTCTCTTTTAATCCAAAAAGTATTCAATTTTTTTATATTATACTTATTATTAAAATGAAGAAAGAATTGAAAGAGAAATATAGAAAATTAAGTTGATTTTATTAATAAGTATGAGTATAATTTATATTATTTTTCCAACATATGCAGACTCGCTGAGTGGGTAATTTATTTTTTGTTTCGTTTCAAAAGTGTTAAAAAATTTGCATGTTTATTGACCCAGGAAGAAAAAGGTTTGAATGTAAAAACACCATTTGCTCCCTATATTTTATTTATAGTGAAGCACTTAAACTAATAATAAAATTAGATAATCAACATCATTCTAATTAAATATCTTATCTAATTCAATTTTAAATAAGCTATCTCATTCTTCACAATTCATTTGGTTGGTCAATATTACATTATAAT
Source organism: Gossypium longicalyx (assembly GCA_025698465.1). Taxonomy (NCBI): domain Eukaryota; kingdom Viridiplantae; phylum Streptophyta; class Magnoliopsida; order Malvales; family Malvaceae; genus Gossypium; species Gossypium longicalyx. Next base: position 45,220,690 of record CM046999.1, read on the forward strand.
TTAGTGATGCTATATTCTAAAAATAAGATTATAGTGTTTGGATTCTCAACATTTCGAGTCACCTCTGTAATCTTACTTTCTCAAATAATGTCAAAATATCATAATATAGAGTGTAATCTCATTACAGCTCATATTATTAGATTATGGTCGTAATTTTACATTTTAAATCAATTTCTAATAATTATTATATTTATTCTAGTAATTTATTTTTTAATATATTAATTATGGTTGGTGAGACAATCATTTTTTAATGAATTATTATAACTATATTTTATAAATTTATTTCAACATCGTATATTTACTTATCAACATATAAATTGTAATAAAAAAAAAGAGTAAAATTGTAGTAATATAATTTATCATAATTTTATGAAAATTATGACTAAATAATATTAAAGAAATTAAAATTAATTAAAAAAATACAATTTAATAAAATATATATATACATAATTTTATATTACGTGAACCAAATACCTAAATCCTACTGTGGAATCAGATAAACCAAATATCCGTAATATAAGATTCATAATCCTAATTTTACATTCCTTGAACCGTTAGAAGAAAGTGATAATGTATTATAACATAATAGTTGGTGATATTATTTCACAGACTGCAGGTATTGGTTGGGTCTGTTTCGACCATGTTGTTTGATCAGAAAAGTTTGTTGCCACCTCACTGGACTTTCTCTATTCTCTGCCGTAAAATAATGTTTCTTATGAATGAATATATCTTTTTCTTATCACAATGCCAATCCCTGTAGAGAACGAGAACATAAAGTTTTATCGGTACATCTAATTTCCTGCCTGCTGGCCAAGTTATGATTCTTCATCATCACCACTTCTTTTCCCCACATGGCTCCTTTAAAGTGCCCTTCCCAAGCAATCTTTTCCTAAAATCCGCTTCTACTTTGTTTTCCTCTATTTTAATATCTGAATTTAATAATTAGATCTATTTGATGATTTAATCAGTGTTATTGAAATAAAATTGGATCAAATAAGTCAACAACTGATCGATATAATGCACCGAATAAAGGGGTCGGACTAATTAACTTAAAAATTGCTTCAAATTGATAAAAATTGAAATTAAGAACAAAAATCGATAATTGAATAGGTTGAACCAATTTAATAATTTTTTTTTTAGATTTTTATGAATTTTTAATTAATTATTTAATTTTTTTGGTCCGATGGTTGAACCAATCTAATTAGTTAAATCGAAAATTAGTAGTCTAATCTATTCAACCACCAATCCAAATATTAAAATACTGAATGTCACACTCTAAGATTGTACTATATCATCACCTGAAAATTTATGTAAAATTTTTAATTTCAAGTGATGATGTGGTACAATGTCATATTTTTCATGTTCAAAGACCAAAATGAACTTAATTGTCATGATCAAGTACTAAAGTAGATAAAAGAAATATACATAACCCAAAATAAATATAATTGCCAGGTTTAAGTAAGAAAAGTTATATTATCTTTTATAAGCACTGGCCTCAGCTTCTGCATTTTGATTTGGAGATGAAATTGCTCTATCATTAACTCAACTAAAACATTCTCAATGGCCATATAATTTACTACCGCATTCGCACCATTCTAATCATAAAATAAAACACAACATAGGATACTTTACTTAAATAAATGCAAATAAGTTATTATTATGATAAAATAATGCATAAATGATAATCTAGACACAAATTTTGGTTGTAATAACGAGATCCCACTTCTAATTTCATCATTAATATCACTAAATTTCGTTTTAACTATTTCTCACTGTACTATGTGCCTTGCAATTCAGATAATGCTCAAAATTCAAACTTATGTTCTCTCTGTTAACATTGCACTAAACTCCTGGTATCAATTTCTAGCCACCATGGGAGCAAAAGATTCTTAATTTACCAACTTTTCCATTGTTTACTGTATAATTTGCAAGTGATGATAGATTTAACAATTATTTAAGCTTAATTTAAACATGTCTGGAACAGTTAATTAGCGCCCAGGATCTGAACTTCAAATCTTCTCTCCCTACTTAATTAACAAATTTTCTACTAATTATTTCCTAGGATGTTTTAGTTATGTTCTACGCAAACCACCTTTATTAATTTCGATTTTTTTTTTTTATAAACCAAGCCACCTTTATTTAATATAACAAAAAAAAAAAAAAGTAAATTAATTTTTTTATTGCCAACTAAGAACTTATTATTTAATAAACTAAATCAATAACAAATTTCCTTGCTGTTTCTTTCATCCTAAACACTTTTGGCAGTGAGATTAAATTTATATTTAAAAAGTGAATTTTATAAAGCAAAGGCTGCAGGAGTTGGACTACCTTTGCTGGTTTAAGATCCTCATTCTCTTCCCTTTTGACCAATTATGCTTTATAATGTATTATCTCATATATCCATATATATATATATATACATGTACAGAGGCCTTGTTCATTAGTGAGGTCTTTCTTCTATAAGCAAGAGAATATAGTGCAGAGAGAGTCTTAAACTCTCTCTGATCAGTAAGCATTTTATGCCTTTTTGAATATATATAATATAGTTTTGCTGCTTCTTTTTTTATTGGCTTGTAAATTTTGTATAGGAAGATTGGAAAGTGGGTTCATACTTAGTGATAAATTTGGGAGTGGGTCTGCAACTGTAATGGAGTGCTTTTGATCTACTTACTGACCACACAAAGTCCAGCTTGCTGTCTCTACAACATTGCCTATTCGTAACTCACAAGCAAAAACCAAATAATCACTCACAGTCACACACCCCTCTTGCAAAAAAACCAAACCAAACCAAACAAAGATTCGTGTTCTTTTCGCAAACCCAACCTGTTTCTTTCTTTATAAAACCAAACCATATATAGTAACCCTAGTTTCTCAGACAGGCAAGCTCCTCATCTGTCTCTGATCGGTATTCCATTAGAGCTATCCTGATGGAGTTTACAGGCCAAATTGGGTTGATTTGGGAGCAAACCAAGGTGCCATTGGTGGTGCCAGTTTTGAAAGTTATGGTGGTTTTGTGTTTGGCGATGTCTGTAATGCTTTTCATTGAAAGGGTTTATATGGGAATTGTGATAATGTTTGTCAAGTTGTTTCGGAGAAAACCTGAGAAAATGTACAAATGGGAGCCAATGAAGGACGATGTTGAGCTTGGTAATTTGGGTTATCCCATGGTTTTAGTTCAAATCCCAATGTATAATGAAAAAGAGGTTCGTACACTTCGCTTGATTTATATATGTCTATATAGATAAATTTGCTTAGGTTTAGTGTTATGTTGGATGTATAGGTATATCAGTTGTCAATTGGAGCTGCATGTGGACTTTCATGGCCAGCTGATCGGGTCATAATTCAAGTGCTTGATGATTCAACAGATCCTGCCATTAAGGTTCTCTCGTTAAACATTTTAATGGAGCTTTTACGTAGAGTTTTAAATAACAATAGTAAAATTGTGTTGTAGACACTGGTGCAAGTGGAATGTCAAAGATGGGCAAGCAAAGGCATTAATATAAAGTACGAGATAAGGGACAACAGGAATGGATACAAAGCAGGAGCTCTAAAAGAAGGGATGAAACATAGCTATGTTAAACAATGTGATTATGTGGCCATTTTCGATGCCGATTTCCAGCCTGAGCCACACTTCCTAACCCGCACCATCCCTTTTCTTGTCAACAACCCTCAACTTGGGCTTGTTCAAGCTCGTTGGAAATTTGGTAACCTTCATTAAATCTCCCCCCCCCCCTCTTTGCTAGACCTTCCTTAACATTCTTTTGCTTTAGTTTTTGCGTGAAACATATGTTTTTATATCGGTGTTCCTCCCACTATTCTTTTGTTGTTTGCCCACGGATGCACGATCTTCATCAATTCTATGTAACGTATAGGGTTTCGCTAGAGTTGATTTTAAGATACTAGTAATCATTATTCATTTCACTCGTTAGATTGATAAAAGTAAACAAGATCCATCGTGACATTTAATATCAAAACTGGTTACGAGGCTGAAAAAAAATGATTATGAGGTACGTATTACTTTTCTGCTATTGAGAATAGTGGATTTTGATGGAGTGGGAAAGATGTCATGCTCGGACGAGCCATGAATCCTACATAGATTATGTATTAGAGTTAATCTAGAAAAATAAATACTTACAGTGCCTTTTAACTTGCAAGACATTTTTTTTGAAAAAAAAAATGGATCCTAATAAATCAAAATGAACAATAATTTATAAGTTGTATGAATCGTAACACATAAATTACTTTTTTTAATGATATCTTTGTACACAACACGTTGCTAGTTTACACAGTTTGGTGGGGAAAACTATTGTCATTTAACCCAATTTTTTTTAAAAAAAAGGTAATATATATATATAAATATATAGTCAAACATGGCAACTCCATGCATGATCAGCAGGACATTATATATATGTAAATGCTTGACTATTTCTTTTGGATTAAAGTTGTAGTTTAAGTAGCATAACTGACCTTCCTTTTATACATGTCGGTACATTAACCATGAATATATTAGTTTGGTAGATACTGGACGTGTTACTCATTTAGAGATAATTGTGAGATTTGGGGTAATGTGTTGCAGTGAACTCAGATGAATGCCTAATGACAAGGATGCAAGAGATGTCATTGGATTACCATTTCATAGTGGAGCAAGAAGTGGGGTCATCTACCCATGCTTTTTTTGGTTTCAATGGTAAATTTCACATGCATTCCCATCGAAGCATTTCTCCTTTTTTTATCAAATATATATAGTAGACTATACCAATTGAATTAAGCTTTTACGGCATCCATAAACAGCTTTTAAGTCCTCTCATAAACAAAACTATGTAAGTATAAATATATGAGACATATATATGATGCAGGGACGGCTGGTGTGTGGAGAATTTCAGCAATCAATGAAGCTGGAGGGTGGAAAGACAGAACAACAGTGGAAGACATGGATTTGGCTGTCCGAGCTAGTCTTAAAGGCTGGAAATTCGTTTATGTCGGTGATCTCAAGGTATAATTACTACCTTCGTTTAAAACTCATTTCGATTAACATAGGTAGTAGTTATATCATATCAAAATGATTTTTGACCCTACAAATTATTGATTAATTTTAGGTGAAAAATGAACTGCCAAGTACTTTCAATGCCTACCGAAATCAACAACATAGATGGTCATGTGGCCCTGCAAACCTCTTTAAAAAAATGGCAATGGAGATCATAAGAAATAAGGTTTATTCATATATAATCCCCAAAATAATTCATTTTCTTATATATATATACGTGTGTGTGTGTGTGTGTGTGTGTGTGTGAGTTACTGAATGGAGTGTTGATTATTGCAGAAAGTTTCACTGTGGAAGAAGTTTTATGTGATCTACAGCTTCTTCTTTGTCCGAAAGATAGTGGCACACATTGTCACATTTGTGTTCTACTGTGTTGTTTTGCCTGCAACTGTTCTTGTTCCGGAAGTTGAAGTTCCAAAGTGGGGTGCTGTCTATATTCCTTCCATTATCACTCTTCTCAATGCTGTTGGGACTCCAAGGTCATTGCATCTAGTCTTATTTTGGATTATTTTTGAGAATGTGATGTCATTACATCGGACAAAGGCGACATTTATTGGTCTGTTGGAGGCCGGAAGAGTGAATGAATGGGTTGTTACTGAGAAATTGGGAGATGGTCTCAAGACTAAATTGGGTGGAAAAACGCCCAGGAAACCTCGTTTTCGAATTGGAGATAGGTAATTACTCTTGAATACCGTATAACATGTTACAAGTTTAATTAACATTGAGTGACTAATTTGTGGTTGGATACTAAATAAACAGAGTCCATATACTAGAGCTTGGAGTTGGGGCATACCTTTTCTTTTGTGGATGCTATGATTTAGCCTTCGGGAAGAATCGCTATTTCATTTTCCTCTTCCTGCAATCCATAGCCTTCTTTATCGCGGGTGTCGGTTATGTTGGAACCATGGTTTCAACTTCTTAGCTATTTTTCATCATCTCTTTCTCTATATATTTCTCCAGATTATAATCATACTTCAATCTCTTTGATTGTTTTTCATTTTTTAATTTAAATTATTACAGAAGGTGGTCAGTCTGAGCCAAGGATTTGAATAATAAATTTGAATTGTATTATATCATATTTCTATCATCTGATGTTCAACAAAATTAAATGAAATAATTTACTCAAAAATATTGTGCAATTTTCTCTTTTTCCGTTTACATGTATGAAATTTTAATTCTACAACAAAAAGTCAAATATTGCCGTATGTCAACTTTTTTAAATAATTTTTTATTTTTTTACTATATAAGTGTCACCCATTTAATTTTACTGTAGAGTTTTAACATATACGAAATAATCATCCTATATATACCTAGTTTAATATCTCTTCTATCATTTTTAGTATTTTTTCACAACAACAATTCTTGTTTAATATAGTTGTTGTTACGAATAATCGTTGTTTAACAATACCTATGTTCTGAGCAAAGTTCTAGTCTAGAATAACCATCTTTTGAGAACAATTGTTGTTCGGAACTACTCTTATTAAGAACAATTGTTGCTTAGATTGTTTTTATTCAAAATAGTCCGTTCTTGAAGAGTATACTTATATCCAGAACAACCAACATTCGACACAAGTCCTATTTCAATAATAACCATTTTTAGAACGTGTTCTTTCAAGAAAAGTATTGTTACAGAATAACTAATCATAGAACAAGATTATCTGAGAAAACAAGTTCTCTTAGAGCAACTATGCTGAGAACAATTCTTGTTCAGAATAGTCTTTACCAAGAACAACCGTGCTGAGAATAACTTATCTATTCGCAACAGGTCAGAACAACTATTGTTCAAGAACAACTCACATTTCAACAGATGTTCCGCAGAAGATGTTTATTATTTCATCAAAGTCAAAAAAGTGGAAATAATATAAAAAAAATATGATAATGTTATAAAAAAATTAAAAATATATAAAAATGCTAAAAAAGTATATATAGAATGAACTTGGACAAATGGTTGTCCATATATAGATAATGAACTTGGACAACCATTTGTACGTGTTCACTCCCTTTGTGTAAAAAAATTATAATTCTTTTTATAAATTAATTTTTGTTATATGTCAAAATGTGAGATTGCCACGTATTATCATGCTACTGAATGCCACATCAATGTGTTTTAATGGTGTTAGTCAAGTGCTTAAAAAAAGTACCAAGTTGACTTATAGTTTTCAAGTTTAGATATCAATTAAGTTCAAATAAAAATTTAGATACTAAGTAGGTATCAGCTACCAAATTCAAATACCTCCATATAACCCTAATAGAAAATCCATCTCTTTACTCCTATTAAATGCTTATCTTTGTAACTCCTATTATTATTTTCCTGATACAAGAATAAATTATAACATGTCTAATTGAACGAGCTTAACAGCTTCAACTCTCATCCATGCTCGAATTGTAGATATCCTTCTCCAACAGATCCTACACAAAGAGGGGTGGATCTTCAAGCATGACCAATCAATTAATTATATCTTCGTCCATCTTAGCTAGCTGATTTGGAACTTTATTAATATCCCGCGAAATGTGACAAAACTTAATTTGCCAATCCTTGGAGCACCATTCATGTATCAACCTAATTTTGGCAATACTACTTATGGCTGCAAGTCCATTTTGCAAAACGTAAACTAATAAAATATTATCACATTCCAATTCAGCCTGTCTAAAACCTCTGTTCCAAGCTAATTTCAATCTTTTTAACATAGCCTTAGCTTCTAAAGAAAAGATATTAGACATACCTGTTCTCATTCTAAACCCAACAAGCCACCCACCACTTGATTCTCTCAGCACTTCACATATTCCCGCCCTTGAATTGCTCATTAAAATCGTGCCATCAACATTTATCTTAACCTAGCCAATCGTTGGAGGGTGCCATCTTTTCCTTGACATTGACGTGCATGCCATCTGATTAATTTCTTTATTCATTCTCAATAACTTTTTCTAAGCCATTGCCGAATTGATAAGCTCACTACTATTACGATTGGAGTTATTGAAAATAAAATCATTCCTGCTTTTCCAAATGAACCAACAGGTAATCGAGAAAAAAGTAGCCTATTCACTGTCATGTATCCAAAGATTACCTTCATTCTTAATATTCCACAACATCCAAGTTTCTAAAGTAACACTAAAGCAATCCTTCCAATAACGTCTAGGAACAATAATTTTCCAAAATTGTTTTTGCAAACTAGCAATCTCATACTACATGGATTGCAGTTTCCATCACACAACCACAATATTTAGAAAAAAGAATCTGAGTCATACCACGCTGCACCCTCTCCTCATTGGTTAAGATTCTACCTCTGTTCAATAACCATAAAAAAACATGAACTCTCTGCGGTGCAGCCACTTTCTATAAGAATCTATGACAGTTATTTTGATTCGAACTATTGACTTCAAAGAGAAGTTTATAAGACTCCGAAAATGAGAACTTTACTATAGACATACATTGCTATGTGAGATGATCAACAACTTCTTGTGAAAGAATAGATGACAACCATTGTGGGTTTCAACCACCTTCTAGTAAGACAACATCACAGACCTAGATCATCTCGTCTATCTCCACTTGACCAATATATTTTCGCTTCAATGGCCCCACATCTCTCACCCAGGCATAGTTCTAAAAATTAACCAGTCTCTCATCGCGAATAGATCATATGAGACCATTTTTAACCTTATTTCAAATCCTTGTTAATCTTTGCTATAGTTGTGAGCAATTACTACGACAAATTTCCCCTGAAATCAACCCATGAATTTTATATTTGTTCATCAATAACTGGACCCATAAAGCTTCGGTGTTAACAATTAGATTATACCCAATCTTCAAAAGGAAAATTTTATTTTGATCTTGAATTTTCCTGATTCCAAGACCTTCATTTACAATGGGCTTGCAACAACCATTCCACTTAACAAGAGTTGCTTTCTTCCTTGCACTAGATGCCCCCATAAAAAACCTTGAGCAATTTTTTCAATTTCTTTGCAAATCAAAATAGGAATACTTGCCATAGCCATAAAGTAGTTAGAAATTGCCATCAAGACAGACTTTACCAGTGTAAGTTTCCATGCCAAGGATAATTTTCTAACATCCCATCCATTGAGTCGAGTCCTCACTTTATCTAAGACAAATTGAAAAGTGTTGACCCCAACTCTATTATGAAACAAATGAACACCAAGGTATTTCCCCAAGTCAGTTACCCTAGTAAAACTAAGTTTGTCACTCAGATATGTAGCTTCCTCCTCCCTCACATTTCTTGAAAAGAAAATCTGTCTTTTGTTGACTAACTCGATGACGGAAAAAATAACAGAAAGTATTTAGGACATGTTTAATACTATTCGCATCCTTCTTATTAGCTCTGCAGAAGAGGAGTAAGTCATCTGCGAAAAATAAATGTGATAATCCTAGCCCTCTTCAAGATAACATTAATGGATCCCAGATCTTCTGTTCGATAGCAACTTCAATCAGATGACCAAGATGTTCTATTCCAAGAACAAACAAGTACGGAGACAATGGATCTCCTTGTTGCACACATCTAGATAGAAAAAATTTTAGATGTGGTTCCATTCCACAAAAGCTGCATAGATACCGAAGAAACACAACGCATAATTAAACTAATGAGCGAATTTGGCAATCCATCATCAAAAAGTGTTTTCGAAAAGAAGTCCCACCTAACTCAATCGTAGGCTTTCTCTAAATCAACCTTGATCGCCATCCAAACCTTCTTACTCTTTGTAGTCTTCATTGTATGAATCGCCTCTTGAGTAATTATGATGTTGTCCAAAATGTTTTGTAAAGCTATAAAACTAGACTGATTTAGTTTAACCAGAATTTGCATTAACCTTTGAAGGTGAATCACTACTGTTTTAGTAATGATCTTGTATAGTACTATACACAAACTAATAGGTCAGAACTGAGTTATTGTGTCTGCCCCAATGCCTTTAGGAATTAGAACCAATAACGTTTTATTAATGTTAGGATCCAAGCTTGCCCCCATGAATACCTTACAGACCATATTAAAAACACTTCTCCCCATAACATTCCAGTTCGTTTGATAGAATTTAGCATGAAGCCTGTCAATTCCTAGTACTTTAAAATGTGCCATACTAAATAAGGCATGGCGAACCTCCTCCATAATGATCTCAGCATTAAGAGAGTCTATAAGATCAACCTCCAACTTTGGAAAATGTCCCTTGATAAGAAAGTCCTTAGGAAAGTATACATTTACGGTATATAGTTTGGAAAAATGATTTATAGCATGACGTTTAAAGGTCTCATCATCATAACACCAATCAGACCTCTCAATTTTAAGAGCTCCAATCCTATTCTGTTTCCTCCTAATTAGTGTCCTACTGTGAAAAAATTTTGTATTTCTGTCACCATTTGTAAGCCACTTACACCGTGATTTTTGAAACCACAATAACTCCTCTTAGTTTAGAGTATTTTCAATTTCTATCCTGATATCAATTTCCCTCAATCTAAGATGCCTAGAATCGCATCGCTCTAGAGTATGTTGAATGCGATCTAGTTCTTTGATTGCTCTTCTTTTCTGATAAAAAAAGTTTCCAAACAAAACCTTATTCTAATCCTGAACCAGATTCATAAAATTTCCCAAATTTTCCATAATATTATCATCATCTTTTCAGGACTTTGTAACGAAATCGTGAAACTCCAGATGAGATAACTAGTTGGTTAGGAACCGAAAAGGTCTTTTCCCGCTTCTTCTTTTTGTTTGATTCACAGACACCAGAAGCAGTTGATGATCAGATTTAAGTTTATGTAAGTGAAAGACTGAGGTGTTAGATGTAAAATTTTTCCAATGGTCATTACAGAAAGCTCGATCAAGCCTTTGATAGAGATTCCCCCTGTTCTAAGTGTACATAGAACCCTAAAACCCCAAATCAATCAAATCATTCTAAAAAACGAAGGTTTTAAAACTTTTACAACCTGCATTGTAATTTTCATCCCCACCTCTCCTTTCCTCACAACTTAATATATTGTTAAAATCACCAGCCATGATCCACAATTCCTCGACATTAACCTTGATTGCCCCCAATTTATCCCATAAAACCTCTCTTAAATCCCGTTGAGGACTAGCATAAATAGCAGTGTATAAAAAGGATAAATGATTTTGTCTAATCTGAATCCTCATATGAATAAATTGTGAATTAACCTTAAGAACTTCCACACCTAAGTTATCATTCTAAAACAACCAAATCCCACTAGAAAACCCTATGGCCTCAACTTTAAAAGAGTTATCAAACCTTTATTTTAGAAACAACCGAGTCTGCTTTACTCCCACTAATTCTAGTTTCAAAGAGTGCTAACAAATCAGGCTCAAATTCACGTTTATATTCCTTAATGAAATTACAAAAACGTGGGTGCCCACACCCTTGACAATTCTAGAAGAAAGCCTTAAAACCCTGTGATAATCATAACACAAAGGATGAAAATACATACCAGCATCTTCATACATCCTCTAATGTTTCATTGACGCATCTATTCACCTCTATTGCTCCCTCTAAGTCAGTCATATCTTCTTGGATTTCTTGGCTTAATCCATGAATAATTCCATTTATTGCCAACTTAGTAAGGAGATAAGAAGAATCCCTTTCCGAAAATGCATCACATTCTTAAAAAATTTGTTTCCCTAAATTACTTGGACTAGTAGATGGTCGTTGCCTGAAATTTTCACCCATCGACCCTTTCAATGTGACACTAGTCACATTTTTCAAGTTCCTTTTTCCAGCAGAAAAACCCTTTAGAAGGTGTTAACTTCACTGCTATATTTTTTCCTTTATTTAATCCCTTCTTAATCGATTGAAAAACTATTGGATCTAATCCTTTATCCAATATTTTCGGACCTATTAATGACCCATCACTAAATAGGTTTTTAGGCAAGTTAGCAAAAGTAGATTGATGGTTGTTGGCTTTAAAGACATTTGACCCAACCCGTGGCCCATTTGAGATAGTCACAGATTTTTATTTACCCTTAATGCCTCTTTTCTTAAAACCCCTAGATTTGATGAGAGGAACGGTATTCGCCTTCACTAGAAAATTTTGATCCGTAATTACCGTTTCAGAATCTCTATTCCCCTCATTATTCGTTATAGCATTCAATTCACCATCATTCATCCCCCTGTGATTTCCGCTAAGGACTGCGAACCTAGACTCTTCCTCTTTTCGATCACCGGAAGCATCCTTCGCTTTAACCCTCGATCATAAGTTCCTACGTTGTCTGTGCTCCACCACCATCTATGACCTAAATTGCTCTTCATCCGTTCTTCCTTGCGTCAAAGTGCCTTTACCATGATTTTCATCCGATGTTCTTTTAGGGTTGTCTTCTGGTTGAACAATATGCGGGCATGAATCTCGAGTATGCCCAAACCTCTCGCACTCAAAATAGACTAACGACAGTTATTCATATTCGACGCGTTGTATACTCCCATCAATATTAACCTTTGAAACAAGCGGTTTACCCAAATCGATCTAGACCGCAAGTCTTGCAAACTACCCCATTGTATAATTATCTATGTTCCGATCTATTTTCGCAACAGGCCTAATTGCACTTCCGATGAATTTGAGTAGACTATTAGTGTACAAACCTTCTAGAAGACTAAGCAGTCTGATCCAAACCATCAGATTGTTTGGATGATCTTGGTCTGTGGTAAATGCCGATGTCCATGGACGAACAATTAGATAGTGACCGAAGATTGTCCATGGTCCCCCTGTCAATGCTTCTAGGTAATTCTCATCATTCTAGAACTTCATTGAGAAGTAGTCATTATCCAAATCAATGACTTGTAAAGCCTGCTTAGTCCCCTAAATTGCCCGTAACTTATTCGTCATGGTGAAATAAAAGATCCATTGACCCAGTAGTTTCACAATCACCGTTCTAGCCATTCGCTTTGCTATTAATTGATGAACCCGTTCTGAGAATGTAATAGCAGGGATACCATCAGCAATCTCCTTTTTGGCTTCACCCTCAAGCAATTCAAAATCATCTTCTTTCTGAGTATTCACCTTCTGGAAGTCAAAACCCATCAACAATTTATCTTTCCATGACACTACTGGATTAGTACTCGAGTCTACTTTCAGTCCCATAACATTCACCACGGGATCATCGGAATCCAGTGGCTCATCTGACCTACGCCTTACCTTTTTCACAAACCTACCTTCCCATGTTATCGCCTAAAGAATTGCCCATCTTTCAAAAATATAACTTAAACATTTAAAAATTTTGTAATTCCTATTATTGAAATCTAAAAATAAGAGCCTATCACAACTTATGGGGATGTTTTGGACATTTTAACATCATGATTCCCAAAACTCTCATTAAAGCTCTCTAAATATATTCTTTTACTAAACATTATTCTAGCTATGCTTAGCCTATTCCACCGTTTCTCCACCTTAATAACTGTTGTTTGTCGTTGTGTTCAATGTTACAAAGTCCACTCCGATGTTTTTCTTTAACTTCTAATAAATTTTAATCATATATTTACAACACTTCCTCTCTCTATCAAAGAATAACATTTTACCATATATAATCGTGTACCCAATTACTTTGCCTTCAGCAAATACGAAAATCACTTTTATTTTCCATCCCAAAGCGAATAATTGGTGTAGTAACTTAATCTTGTCAAAGCCGTTCATGATTTTAGATCGTTGGGTTTGAATTTTGTAAATTCGATCTTTAGATCATTTGAATCTTGTCATATGATTAACATTTAAAATATGTTACAAGTTATTGTACTTTTCAAAAATTAAGAATTTAGTCTTTATACTTTTATTTCATAAAATTTAGTTTATTTACTTTTCAAATTTAAAATTTTAGGTATAATTGTTAACATTGTTAACTTTTTTGTTAAATTTAAGTTAATTACAAAGTCAAAATTTTAATTATATAGCTACCAAATGAGTTTTTTTTTTAATTTAAAAAATATCACAACAACAAATTTAATAAAAAAATTAACAGTATTCACAATTAAGTTAAATTTTAAAAAATAAAAAAATAAAGAAATTAAATTCCATAAAATAAAATTATACGTACTACATTCCTATTTTTTAAAAGAATATAGCCTTTTTGACATATATACTTTTGCTATATCCCCAAGCAACAATCCAACATTACTCGAAAGGAACGGAATAACAGGGCAATGGGGACTGGGCCACTCCATTTTCATACCTTGTGTAATTTGTTGATGTACAAATTACTAGTGTCACGGATTTAGATTTGGGCAACCTATGATATTAGTATAAATTAAAAAACAATTTTTATCGTGGGCTAAAATATCATTAGTAAAAATTTAAAAAGTAAATTTAGCCTTTATAAAAAAAATTGTACTCAATTGATATCTCCACGGCAAAAGAAAAAAAAAAAAAAACTAATTGATTGTTCTATTAACTAAAAACTATTAATTATTGGTTTGATCATTAATTTGGTTAATGAAAGTCACTAAAAGTAGCCACGTGGGAATATATTGATGCAGCATATCACATTAATAAAAAAATTTAATAATTAAAATGTGCCTATAGAATGAATCTAGACAACTATTTTTTTAAATTCATTTTAAATGAGTGCAAAATAATAATAAAAACTTCAAAATTTATAAATAATTATTAAACATTCTAATATATGTTTCAAATGCGTAAGAACTCTAAAATTTTTTAAGTTCTTTTATAAATTTTAAGACTCCAAAAAAAAAAAAGTTTTTTTTAAAAATAATTTTTAGAATTTTTTTTTTTTAGTTTTGCATTTATCTAAAATAAATCTAGACAATTGGTTGTCCAAATTTAGTCTATATACACATTTTGATTAATTAAAAAAAAATTTATTAGCCACATGGTGGTTTTTGTTAGTCACATTAGAAAGGTTAATGGTCAAACCAATCAACTAACAATTTTCATTAACGGAAGAGATCAATTGATTTTTTTAGTCAAATTTAATTGAGTACATTTTATTTCATAATGGCTCAATTAAAATTTTTTTAAATTAGACATTTAATCAATTTTTTTTTACATAATTTATATTTTTATGAATTGTGAATAAATTTAGTAATGTAGTTATAGTTGTTGTTTATTCAACAATTTTGAATTAATTTGATATTATTATATCACTTAAAATAATTAAAACTTATGTATATTTAATGATTAAAATTTTCTTATAATGAATAAATAATAAAATATTTTTAGATTACTCAAAATTGAATGTGCATAATTTTATTTTAGAAAATCGCATGATATTTAATTCAAGCATTCTTTATCCTTTGGCTATTTTAATTATAAAAAAAAAAAAATCGTAATTGATATCGGAAAAGCAATTTAGTAGCGTCTTTACTCTAAACAGTAAAAAAATGGAATCTCTCGCTATCTAATAAAACTAAAGTGAATGAATAAATGCACTTAAATCTTTTAGAGATTGTTTAGGTAAAAGTTACAACTTTTTTTAAATGATAAAATAAGGGTTTATTTTTTTTTATACAAGTGTTTAAATAAGAATTTTTTACATTAAAATAAAATACTATTTAAAAGAAAAAAAAGAAGAAGAAAATAATCATAACATAATTTAAAACTTCACATGCATATTTATTTGAGTAGTTTTGAAAAGCTTTGAACTTTATTTGAATACTTTTTAAAAAGGTTAAACTTCTATTCAACTATTTTAAATGGTATGATGTTGATTTAAGCACTTTTATAAAGTATATGATATTTTGAATATTTTAATTCTTAAAAGAAAAATAGACTCAATTTAAGCATTTACAAAGACTTATATTTGATTCCACATAGTTTAATATATATATTTAATGATTTGTCATCTACATTAGGGTCAACACAAGTAGAACTTTTAAAATAGAAAAGTTATTATGTAAATTTCCTAAAATTTATAAAGTTATGAATTGATAAACCTCCTAAAAAATTTTAATTTAATTATACCCTCTTTTTATTTTTTTAATGTAAACTATATCTAAGGTCACTTTAAAATAAGGTTTGTCCTGTCTTGATAATTTTAAAAGAATTTTTTTAATTTAATCATTTTACTATTCATTACTCCATTAATTTATTAACAGATTGTTAACATGACACACTAGCTGATTGAATTTAGACACGTAACACATTTTAACTTTTGACTAAAAGTTACTAAAACAATTTTTTTTTCTCTCTTCTCTTTATTCTATACCTAAAAAATGAAGAAACAAAAAAACCCATTAAGAAAAAAAAGAATGTTATTGAATGGAAATATATATAAACTTCACAAGGGATAAAGAGACTAGAATTTACTTTTTGGTCGAATTTCGCTCTATCCACTTCTCGATGATTGATATGGAGGTTGAATGCTTGCATTTATGTTTAGGGGTGAGCATTCGATCAAATGGGGTAAAAAAATTTCGAGTTAATTAAGTTGACAAGTCCTATTTTATCATTCTAACTCAATTTAAATTTTTTTCGAATCAAGTCGAATGAAATGACATTCGAATTGAGTGAAATTATTCGAGTTAAATTAAAAAATTAACCATATTAAATTAAAATCTTGTTACAATATAGCTAATTTCATGTTAGAGTACAAAAATTTGAAACCATATATATTTGAAATTTTTTTCAAAGCAAAATAAAATAATATATATTTTAGTATGATAAACTTGAATAATTAATTAACTTATTTAGATCCCAAAATTTATTATTATAGCAAATTTTTTTAATTTTTTAACTTTCTTTGTAACATCCCGAAATAGGGCCTAGTCGGAACGGTGGTTTCGGGACCACAAATCCGACATCAAAATTATTGTGAGGTTTAGAATATGAGAATATGCATGTGTTAAAGTTTCATGAAGAAATTCCTTGAGTAAGGTGTCCAATTGGAAATCAGGGACAAAATTGAATAAATTGCAAAACTTGGATTCTAGAAGCAATTTGTATGAAATTGCTTTAGATTATAAATTAGAAGGTATTAAAGAGAAATTTTCTCAATTTCTAAGTTTTTGGACAAAATGAGCTTGCATGGATGAAATTCCAAAGAAAGGACTTAAGGGTATTTTGGTCATTTGGCTTTTTAATGAAATAAAATAGGAAAAATCAAGCCAAAATTAGCCATCTTCTTCCCCATAGCTGCCGAAATTCTCTTGTCACTATAGCTAGGGTTTTCAAACATTTCAAGCTCAATAGTAAGTTCTCCCAAGCCCCGTTTTTAATGTTCTTTGTATTTTTAAAATCCCGGTAGCTTGATCTTTCCATTTCTACCCATATTTCATGCTAGGGTTCATGTTTAAAAATTTACCCATGCATGAGTTGCTTGTATTTTGGTGGATCATGGAGGGGTATGAAAGTTGAAGGTGTGTTAAACATCTTTTCTTAGGTGATTTTCATGAAAAACCCCTAAAGGGACCTTTTTGCAAAAGTTGTTCAATATGTGGTAGAAATGTGAAAATAATGGAAAATGTGGGCTACCATATGAGGGAAAAGTGTTTGGATAGGCTTGGGTAAGATAGAAATTGCATGTGTTTCATTATACGAGCCTAGGGACTAAATCGTAAAAATGTCAAAGGTTAGGGGCAAAACGATTATTTGGACTAGGGGGTAGAAATTAAACTTGAAAAGTGTATTGTAGTGAATTAATGATATGATTTTGTTGTTATAGACCCCGAGGAACAAATTCCGGAGGTCGATCGAGGTAAACGCAAGGTTTCGGAATAATCAAAACACAACTCCGAAACAAATACCAGGTAAGTTCGGATAACTCGAAGTAAACCTATAACATGCATAATTGTATATTTTATGAATACATGATAAATTGCATTGTTGATGGCATGAAAATGTATGAATTGCACCATTAATAATGAATTGTCAGATAATGTCTCAGTTGAGGTTGGAAAGGGAATTCGATGGATAAACCATGATTTACCTGAGACTTGAGATCCTGCATGTGTTGCAGAAAAGGATTTAACCTGGACTGGTAATCCTGAGATCTCAAGTATAAAAAGGATCTAGCCTGGACTGGTGTTCCTTGAATGATTGAGCCTCCCGAAGAATATGTGTGCATTGTGGATTTAGCCCGGACGGGTAATCTGATTAAGGTTTGAATTTAGTCTGGACTGGTAATTCAAATCTGAGCTCATTAAGGGTATTTTTCGCGTAAGGGATTTAGCCTGGACTGGTAATCCCTACATCACCTTATGAGTTTATATTGCGGGGGATTTAGCCTGGACTGGTAATCCCGCCGTAAGATGTGAGGTTTGCGGGAGTGCATACTCAAAATGATCATTCGTATGAATTGACGGTGACTGGATAATCCATCGAGATTTCTTAGAAACTCAACGAGACTATCACAAGGTATATGTACAAATGACATGTAAAATGATGAGCTCATCTATGATAAAAATGTTCATGGTACTTGTTGTGTAACTAACTCATCGATTGAGTGCATGTGATAGGGAAACTATTTTCATGTTCATTGGTTTCATTATCTATTATGGATGTATGCTAAACAGTCGGAAAGTTTACTTTCCAGTTATACGGGCTTATTAAGCATGTAAATGCTTACCCCTCTCTCTTCCCTGCTTTTCAGAGCTCAAAGACTCATAAGGATTGGAAGACAATTGGAGAGTCACCACACTATCAACTAGACAAGCTTTGGTATAAAGACCTTTCTATTTTATCCAATGACATGTATAGGATTTTTGAGTATTTTGTTATATATGTCATTTGGTTTGCCTAGTGAAGGCATGTAAATATATGTTTATCTTTTCTTGTATATGGCCATAGGGATTGGCTCATTTTGAAGTAGGCTATGCCTTACAAATCTATGCATATTTATATTCGTATGCGATGGCTTAGTTTTAGTTGGCAATGAGTTATAATAACGAGCCAATCTTAATATGTCAAGCAGACATAGAAATCATCAAATGTAAGATAGGAATTAACTTAGTATGTTTGAAACCAATGACATAAGGTTCACATGCAATGAGGTTAATCAAAGTTTCATATTTACAAATGGATAATTTGGCCTAAATACGTACTATAATAATTTATAAGTGTAATTGGCTAGTAGAAGGTGATTTAAGGCTTGGAAACTAGCCTAACAAGGTCCACATAGGTAGACACACGGGCGTGTGTCTAGGCTGTGTGTGACACACGGGCTGCTCCCATGGGTGTGTGTTATGACCGTGTGTCCCCTGCACCTGAAATTGTAAGTCAGTATTGGCCGTGTTTATTTAACAGAATGGTGAGGTTGAAGTCAGTGTAGCACACGGGCTAAGCCCACGGGCGTGTACCTTGGCTGTGTTGCATACTAGAAAAAGGACACGGGCATGTTTTAATCCCCATGGGCGTGTTACACTTCAACTAAGGGGAAAATTTCCTAAAGTGCCCCAGGTCTATTGGACAATTTCGGTTTTGTTTCATACTACCCCTAGGAGTGTTTTTAGGCCTCGGAGGCCTGTATAAGAGACAAAGTGCACACGTTTGAAAAGTGTCAAATTACGAGCGAAATTCAGTAACCCGATTGAGTAAGTTTATAAATGTGAATTATCGATAACGCCTCGAACCCTATCCCGGCGTCGAATACGGGCGATGGGTGTTACATTCTTTATATAAATTTTTAGAATTTTTTTAAAAAATTTAAAATTAAAAAAATGATTTTTTTTTTGTAATTTTTGTTGAGAAAGACTGGTTTGTTCATTTGCAAACTTGACAGGGATCAAAAGGTTATTTATACCAATTTTTTATTTGAATTGTAAAATTCAACTCGATTCAAACTCAAAACTTGAATTACTTATTCGAGTTGATTCGCATAATTCGATTCAATTAACTTAAAATTCAAATTCTTTTTTAATTTTTTTGAATCGAATCAAGTTTTGCTTACTCTACAGTTTGCAAACTTATTCTATAACATGGTTTGGATCCCTACATAACATTGCATGAAAAGAAAAAGATTTTGTAAATGCCCAAATTTGACCGGGTCTTATTAATTTAAAGTTCAAATTACAAAACAAAATAGCAGGCCCAAGACCAATATGTCCCAAAATAAGCAAAAAAACCTGTCCCACAACACAAATAAAATTTTCAAAAAAAACCTAGTTCTAGCAGCACCGTCGCTCCACGTGCCGCGTCAGTGTGCCCACCACCCAAGGTCTGTCTCCCTTGCCCCAAAATGGCAAAAAGCTGGAGTCTCCGCCTTTGTTGACCTCGCGAACCTGCAAAAGAGAACAAAAAAAAGACAGACACAGAGGCAGCAAGAACAATATCAAACAGAAAAAGAAAAAAACAAAATAATATGTAACGTAATGGTTATAAAAGCCATGAAAAAGATTGTAATGAGGGGATTTTTTTTTGGAATGAGAAATCAAGAAAAACGAAAAAATGGTGAATCTATCAATTTTTATTTTTTATTTCAAAAATACATAAAAATAAAAAAAATACGAAACATTTTTAGCTTTTTCTATTGTTGCCAGAGCCTCATTTGGCCTAGTGTCACGGGGCTAGACCTTTCGTCTCGCAATCTGTGTGGCCTTAGGTGCTTCGCTCGTCCAAACTCACCTAAGTCAGCCTTTACTCGATTGATGATTCCTTAAGAACTCCTCCAAGGAACCAAATTGAAAAGCGGAAGCAAACGTATGCCAAAAGAAGCAACAAAGAACAACAAAAAGCCACAAAAAAGATCACACACAAGATATTTGACTAAATGCTCTCAGAATTCTATTACTCTTAAGAATTCACAAATACAATGGATGATCTACAAGTGAAGGGGAGGCTCTCTATTTATAGTTGAGCTCCCCCAAAACCGATGGTCAAGATACATTTACATTGACAGACGAGATTAACCATATCCCACAATTTAAGGGATTTACAAGATATTGCCATATCAAATCTTATCTAATCTTTACAAGATATGATTCTCTCTATCTTCTAAGATTAGTTACCATAGTTGCCTAAGTTGTCATATCTTCGCTATCGGGCCAATCAGGCTTCAATCTGACAGGCTTCTCTAATAGTTCCTTGAATTGGGCCAGTTCTCGTAGGCTAAATGATCCCCATCTTATCAACTGACCTCCATGGGGCGCATCTTGTGCCATGGTCACGGGCTTTGCACTTTGGCTCGTGACATTCTCCCCCACCCATTCTCTCAACATCCTCGTTGCGACTTCCGAATGGCACTGACTTGATTCACCTCGGATCCCTCTTGTTGCCTTGGCTTCCTCCCGACTGGTCTTCCAATCGGGTTGTCTCTTCCTTCGAAACTTTTGCATTGGCTTTCGTCGCCTCTTATCTTGAACCGTTCTACTCATTGGTACATCTCGTTGGTAAGAAGTCTCCGCTCTAACTTGCCCAAATTTTGACTTGTTCCCTGTTGATTCACCTTGATTCTCACACATTGGCTTCGTAATGCCCATAGTCCCTCGACCTCCTTGCTTATGAACTATAAAAAGACCCTTACGACTTGCCAAGCCAACAAGTCAGAATTCAAAACACTATCAAAGTGTTTCCAATGTACCTTACTCGCAACATTTACTCATCCCGACTGTTTTTGCATCGCTCCTTTTTCCTTGAAGCCTAATGCACAACCCACCTTTCCTAAAGGTGTCGGTTCCACAATCGACTCTACAGGTTTCATATCGATCTCTTGCGCCACTAACACTTTCGAAAGGTCTTTCATAGCATCACGTTCTATCGAGTCAATGTTCCTCTCATATGAAACATATTGATGACAACACCTTTGTCTCAACCTTCATATCTCGATACACTGGCACAATAATATTTGTTAACGGCCCGGTGACAATCTGAATTCCATCAGCCCATGACAACAAAACTGCCTCGATCCTGTCAAGGAAATTTAAGCCAAGCACATAATAGTAATCATCTAATGGGATTACCTCGAATTCTTCCTTGCCTTTCTATTCGCTTATTTGTAGTTCCACATCAGGAACTACTCCCACAGTTGGGACCTCCTCGGAATTTACAATCTTGATCTTCCTATTTGATTTCTTAATCGAGAGACCAAGTTTCTTCGCAGCCTTCTCTGATATGAACAAGTCCGATGCTCCCGTATCGACAAGAGCAATTTTCTTTTGACTTACAATGTTGATGTCTACGAACATCAACCCTTCCTCACCATTCCTTTTCTTTGAAATGAGAATCATTGAATTGACTATCGATGTCTTCTTCTCAATAGGCTTTGCCTCTTCTGGTTCATCACTCCTCTTGATAGCCGAAACTGAAGATACCTTTGGGCAGTCCCTCTTCATGTGCGGTTCCTTACAAAAGTAGCATATCAACTTTCCCCTCTTCTCTTTCGGGTTGTTGAGTCTCCACTTCCCATCTCGTGGTTTCGCATTATCACTGCCACTGCCACTACCACAGCCATAATAGCTATGTCCCTCTCCATCTTCCTCATGGTACCCACCATTGCCCCTCCTATTGGGCTTGGAAGAATCGAACCTGTCTCTTTTTGGAACAAGTTCCACTAAGGACTCTGCCACCATCATAGCATTGGTCAATTCCTGAACTCCTCGATGTTGCAATTCTTGCTTCGCCCATGGTTTCAACCCATCCGTAAAGGAGAAGAATGCTTCCTTCTCGTTCAAATCAGAAATCTGGAGTATGAGTTCACTGAACTCCCGCACATACTCCCTAACCGTGCCTCGTTGGATAAGTTGCCGCAACTTTGCTCGAGCTTTATTCTCAACATACTCAAGGTAAAACTGTGCTTTAAACTCTTATTGGAACTCCTCCCAAGTCTCAATTTTCGTCCCACCATGCCTCACATCAGTGGACCTACGTCGCCACCGTAACAAAGCAACGTTAGTAAAATACATAGTAACAGTGTTTACCTTTGTGGCATCATCCTCGATGCTCATCGCACGAAAGTATTACTCCTTGGCCCAAAGAAAGTTGTCCACCTCACTTGCGGGCCTTGTCTCTTTAAACGCTTTTAGTTTGGGCACATCCATTACTTGTTACTTTGGCTTCCAAGTTAACATCCCATTACTTATGGTAGCATTAAAAATCTTGAGCTATCCCTTAAGCTCACTAATCATCTTGAGCTCTCCTTGAATCTCATTGATCTTCTCCTTAAAAGCTGTCACCATAGCATTAAGAGCATCATCCTTCCCAGCCAGTTTATTTTTCGAGGAACCGATAGTATCCCACACTTATTCCCTGAGCTGCTCATTCATCGTTTGCAACCCATCAATGAGTCTATCATCGACATCGTCGATCCTCTCCTTGACGTCCTCCATGAACTCCTCGAGAGTAACGACTCGATCCTCTAAAGTTGACAACAAGTCCCTTGATCGACTCTTTTTTCTGGCCCTTCCTTGGGTTTCCATTAGATTATTCTAACCAACAACTTCTTTCGACATCCCAACAATGCCTTCAAACCAATAGCTCTAATACCACTTGTCACGGGGCTAAACCTTTCGTCCCACAATCTGTACGGCCTTAGGTGATTCGATCGTCCAAACTCACCAAAGTCAGCCTTTACTCGATTGAGGATTCCTTAAGAACTGCTCCAAGACACCAAATTGAAAAGCGGAAGCAAACTTATACCAAAAGAAGCAACAAAGAACAACAGAAAGCCACAGAAAAGATCGCACACAAGATGTTTGAGTAAATGCTCTCAAAATTCTATTATTCTTAAGAATTCACAAATACAATGGATGGTCTACAAGTGAGGGGGAGGCTCTCTATTTATAGTTGAGTTCTCCAAAACCGACGGTCAAGATACATTTACATCGACGGACGAGATTAACCATATCCCATGATTTAAAGGATTTACAAGATATTGCCATATCAAATCCTATCTAATCTTTATAAAATATGATTCCCTCTATCTTCTAAGATTAGTTACCATAGTTGCCTAAGTTGTCATATCTTCGCTATCGGGCCAACCAGGCTTCAATTTGACAGGCTTCTCCAACAGTTCTTTAAATCGGGCCAGTTCTCGTGGGCTAAATGATCCTCATCTTATTGATAGACCTCCATGGGGCGCATCTTGTGCCATGGTCACGGGCTTTGCACTTTGGCCAGTGACACTAGAAGGTTGCTAAACCCATGGTGGTTCGCTAAAAGCCTCATCGGGGGTAACTGGAAATCAAAATATTTTTTAATATTTTTAGGGTTTCGATATTTTGTTTCAAATCGAGTTTTTTTTTCAAAAAAGGGGTTAAAAGTTTTTTTTAAAAAAAGAAAAGAATGAGACTTTTTTCGGCCACCGGAGGTGGGGGCCATCGTCGTCGATGACCGGTGGCCCATGGCGGCCCTATGGCCGAATCTAAAGACCTCATTCAAAGAAAAAAAAGAGAGAAAAGAAAGTTTTTTTTAAACAGTTTAAAATGATTTTTTTTTGAAACTTTTTTTAACTTAAATAAGCCCCCAAAACAACGTTTTGGGCTTGGCTTCTGACTCCCAAAATGGCGTCATTTTGGACCCAAACCCGATCCGACCCAATAACTCAACAGGATACGCGTGTTTTTTAAAAGGGGTCTAATTTTGCTTTAGCTCTTCCGCTTTTTCTTTATTTTTCAATTTGGTCCTAATTCCTTTATTTTTTTTCTTCTAGATTGCACCATTTAATTTTATTTTATTTTTAATTTAGTCCCCCGATTTGCCAAATGAAAGGTACATTTAACAGGGTTTGGGATATTTTCCCATTTAGTCCCTATTTCTTTTTGCGCATTTCGTTTTGGTCTTTTATCCTGTTTTATTAGTTTTTTATTTATAATTTATCCCCCTAAATTTTATTTAAATTTCAATTTAGTCCTCTATTTATTTATTCATTTATTTTATTACAGTTTAGCCCCTTTATTATTTATTTATCCCGATTTACCCTTTTAATTTCATCTAAGTTAAGATTAAGTCCTTTACTTATTTTAGTTCTTTTATTTATTTATTTACCTATTTACTTATTTATTATTCCTTCACTTTTTTTAATATTTAAAATTGTTTTATTTTTTATTTTTTAGAGCATTTATTTTTTTCTTTTATGTCTTTATTATTATTATTTTATTATCTATTTATTTATTTATTACTTCTTTATTTTTATACATATTTAAAAATTAAATTACTTGCATTTTTTATTTTTATTTATTTGCACATTTGTTGTTTTCATTATTATTGTTATTATTGTCATTATTATTATTTACCTTTCTTCGATTATTTATTAGTAGTATTAGAATAATAATTATAATATGATATTTGCCATCGTCATTACAAATTGGAATTTTATCATTATCATAGTTACATCTTTATCATTTGTTAGTATGGCATTTTACATTTTTTTATACATCATCATTTCATTTTTTATATACGCTTTCCTTTTTATTTTATTTGTTATAACAATGTCACAAGTTGTGTTTAAATGTATTTATCCATTTTTATGTTATGCCCAAGTAAGCTAAATATATATTACTTTAAATATTGCGTTTGTTTTTTCACATGATGCATAAAAAGGATATTTTTTAAAAACCGAGGCAGTGTTCATTATTTTTAGAATTAGAAGAGAGTGTCCCTAATTTACGGGATATGGCTTCTTTTTAAAACCGAAATAATTGAATGTCCATTTCAAAAATATAAAAATGAGATTCAAATAACGATCAAATGACATTTATTTTTGATTTCGAGGATTTAAGGCATTGTGTCCTAACTTACGGTACATGATCCTTCATTCTCGATTTCATTCTCGATTGACTTGAAATAAAGCATTTTCTATTAAAATATCTAAATACAAAAAGTGTAACGCCCCATACCCGAGACCGTTGCCGGAGTCGAACACGAGGTGTTAACAGACTTAATTCATTGCTTAAACAGCTCAAACAATTTAATTTTAGAAATTCCAGACAAGCTGGCTAACTGCGTCACAGTCGCTTAAAAATTCATATCTCGAGTTCTGAAACTCAAAATAAAGATCCGTAAATTTTCCCTGAAACTAGAATCGTATATCTATTTACTAATTTTTTTCTAGAATTTTTGGGTAGGCCAATTAGTACAGTTTATTAGTTAAAATCTCCCCTGTTTCAGGGTTCGACTGCTCTGACCTCTATGTATTACAAATCAGATATCTCTCTGTACAGAATTTCAATTACTATGAAGTTTGTTTCTCTTAAAACTAGACTCAATAAGAAATCTTGACATATAAATTATGACTTCTAATTATTTTTATACAATTTATGGTGAATTTCCAAAGTCAGAACAGGGGATCCAGCAATTGCTCTGGCCCTGTTTCACAAAAATTTAAACATCTCAAAAAATATAACTCATATACCTGTTTCGTTTCTTCCATATGAAAATTGACTCATAATTCTTCAATTCCATATTTTATTCATCATCTAATTATATCTCTACTATTTTTAATGATTTTTCAAATTCACGTCACTACTGCTGTCTGAATCTATTTTATGGTAAATTTTACCTATTTCATGGTTTCCATGGATTAACTAGCAATTTGACATACATAACACCAAATATGATCATAATTAGCCATTCCAATGGCTAATCATTACCAAGCATTTTTATACTACTCAATAACCATATCATAAGACCATATATACAAAATGATTATAATGCTATACATGCCATACTCAAAATATACAAGCCATTATGCCAAGATGGTATACGGATAGTGTGAGCGTGCCTCCGACCGTTCCCGATTTCCGAGCTGGCTTGTCAACACTACAAGGAATGAAAAGGAGGGAGTAAGCATAAATGCTTAGTAAGTTCACATGCAAATAGCAAGTAACATAACCATATAAGCAAACATAAAACATCATTTGCATAATCATCACCAAGACATTCATATCATATTTTCATTTATCATCTTACCATATTGTTGTTATATCGATTTTTCAACCCGAGGGTTAAGTACATACCTGTTCAAAGTATCCATTTTGTAACACTTACCAATACGTCCTTTTCATCTTGAGTATTCTTCCATTTGAGTAGAACTTTACCCGTTGAACACATCGGAATAAAATTCGGATACGTGGAAAGTTTGCACATAAGTGCCACATATGTAGCCAAGCTACTATGTAACCCGCCCATAAGCGAACTCGGACTCAACTCAACGAGCTCGGGCGTTCGCATCCATAAGTGAACTCGGACTCAACTCAACGAGCTCGGATGCCTAGTTACATCTCACGAACTCGGACTCAACTCAACGAGTTCGGACATTCGCATCCATAAGTGAACTCGGACTCAACTCAACGAGTTCGGATGCCCAAATATCTCAGTGACATGTCACTTGTATCCTAATCTATTCTTAAGGTTCAAACGGGATTTTCCTTGAACATATATCCTTGCCGTCTTCCGTAGAATACCGAAACTAATACTCGGTAATAATTTATATTTAACAAGTAGCTCACATAATTTACATTTTATTCGAAAATAACCACAAAGCATATATTTCATGATAAAAATCAGCATATCATATAATTAACATTAAATTACTTAAAATGACAATTATGTTACTACATTTACACATGAACTTACCTCGTATGCGAAAATGGCTACTTTTACCATTTCGTCCACAACTTGGTATTTTCCTCATTTTAGCCCGAATTTCAGTTTTCCTTACTCTATCATTTAAAATATAATCTAATTAGGACTCACATTATTCAAATTGACCCAAAATCATATTTTGGAAAAATTACAATTTTACCCCTAAACTTTTGCATATTTACACTTTTGCCCCCAAAGCTCGTAAATTAAAATTCAGCCTATTTTCTTATGTTTTATGACATGCTGATCATTTTTCCCTTCTATGGCAACATCAAATTCTCACTCTAACATGTACTTATGACTATTAGGTATTTTTACCGATTAAGCCCTTTTGCTCGTTTTCACTTAAAACCGAGTAGCACAAGTTGTCTAACATAATTTAAAACCTCATATTCTATCATAAAACACAAAAATACACAAATTTCACCTATGGGTATTTTTCCAAATATGAACCCTAGGTTGAATTATTGCTAGCATAAGCTTAATCGAGCTACCGGGACTCCAAAAACGTAAAGAACTTGAAAAACGGGGCTAGAATGGACTTACAATCGAGCTTGGAAGCTTGAAAAACCCTAGCCATGGTTTCTCCTTGCTATATTCGGCCATGGGGTTGAAGATGAGCAAAATTGGCTTTTAATTTTGTATTTTAATTCATTTTACCCCTAAATGACCAAAATGCCCTTACTACTAAACTTTCTAAAAATTCCATCCATGTCCAATTTTTGTCCATAAACTTAGAAATTGGTAAATTTGATATTTAAGACCTCGTAATTAATATTTCAAAACAATTTCATACTAGAAACTTCTAGAATGCAAGTTTTGCAAATTATTCGATTTAGTCCCTAATTTCAATTTAAGCACTTTAGGCATAGGATTTCATCACGAAAATTTCACACAATCATGCAATCATATCATAAACATCAAAATAATTATAAAATAATTATTTCTATCTCAGATTTTGTGGTCACGAAACCACTATTCCGATTAGGCCCTAATTCGGGATATTACAAAAAGGGATCATATTTTAAATTCTCTTCAAATTTTCAATTTTCGACAATAAGACTTTAATTAATCAACTAGGTACCAATTTTAGGCGTTACGAGGGTGCAAGTCCTTCCTAATGCGTAACTGACTCTCGAACTCATTTTCTGAATTTTGTAGACCAGAATCGTTGTTTTAGTAAATCAAATCTTTTATAAAAATGATCAAATTATGAGGTGACCCGATCACACCTTATAAAAAAAGATTGGTGGAGACTCCCATTTTCGTTTTTAAATAAAAAGTCAAAGATTTCAAAAAAATGGGTTTGACAGATTTAACATACGTATATGAAAATGTATGTATCGATGAATGTTACTCTTTTAGAATCGATTGAGCTTCTTCTTTCTCGTTTCTCTGTCTTTCTTCCATCTGTCTTTTCATTTCTTCCTCGTGCCTTACTAGACTCTCCAATTGGAACGGTTCTAGTTTAGTACATTGTTTCAGTTTGGGTTCTGAAGGTATCTACATAAGAAAACATCCATCAAACTAGCATTAACTAAAATTCATGATTGACTAAAACATTAAATGAAAGCACACAAAAGTTAACATACCACAAGATAGTCAGTATAGTTTAGCCTTGGGAACCCAAGCTCTTTCCTCTTCAAATTGCTTCTCTATAATTTCCATCACAAACTTCTTTTCTTTTTAGCACCTCTTTCTTGATAGTCAAAACATTTGGAACTTAATAAAATACTGAACTCTATGCATCTTTTTTGGTCTTATATTCATGAACAACATAGATAAATCAAATATACCTCTGTTTGGAGATGGAATGAATTGAGAAAAATGTTTCTTGGAATTGGATCATGGCTAGATTTTGATTTTAGAGAAAACTATAAAATGAACAAACTTGTAACAGAGAATGGCTTGAACAATGAGTGGAGGTTTTGGTTTCTCCATTTCTGAGGTACAGAGAGAAAAAAGTGTTTTGGATTAATAAAAGAGAAGTCCCTAAGCTTTAGTGAAAAGTCAAAAGTGTCATGTATGATCACTCATTTAGCTATAGTTTACAATTTTTTAAAACTTCACCCTGGTGCACAAATGTACATTGTGTGATATGTAAAACCTATCAATAATTCATGTTATTTCATATTATATGTTATGTATATTCATGTTATATTTGTATTACTTGTTAATCTTGTATAATTAGTATATTTTAAATTATTCTCTCATTTCATCTTTTTATCATCTAGATCTTTTTCGTGGAAATTCCTAAGCTATTACCCTTAGTCAATAAAATATGCTTTTTAATTAGGCCATGGTATAGTAATTTGTTGGCTCTAGCATAGAAATTTCCCCCATTACTGAATTTTCCAACTTCACCAAATTTTCAGAGTCTTCTTTTTATCTTATTCATTTCCATTCATGGATACTAAAGGAAACTGTAATGTATAAATCTCAAGTATTTACATATGTAAGAAAGCCTACAATTCACTCATTACCCTCATTATTAAGCAAAAGATTTCCTATAATGGCTAACTCTTTTCCCACTCTACAAGCACTTGTCCACTAGCTCAAGCCTCGTCTTCCATCTAACACTGTCACTCTTTGGGGAACCAAACCAGCCACTAAAAATGTTCATAACATCTGGCTCCAACTCGCCCTTGGCGAGTCAACCCTTTTCAACACAAACCCATCCTTTTACCTTGTTGAAATCATTTGCGTCACAATCATCAACAACAAGAGGAAACTCCATGGATCACACCAGCTGCTCTGCAATGGGACCATGCAGCTATGTGGGGCGCCGTTATCCAAAAAGATGAGAGTAGGCGAGTCACCAAAGGTCGCCGCTCACCGCGCCATCCAAGAAGAACTCACATCAATCCTAAAGATGGATGATGTGAAGGAAAAGGTCCAGATCGTGGAGGGTACATGTAAGACAAAGGTGTATAAGACTCAGTCTCGGGCATACCTTAGGCTGCTGTCAAGGTGCGTGATGCACACTGTGGATGTATATGTAGAAGGGTTGTCAGAGAGGAATTTCAGCATGGAGGCAGAGGAGTTCGAAAATTGCAACGATGAGTTAAAAGTGGTTGCGGAGAAAGCCTTGCATGTTAAAAGAACCTTTTGGGTTTGGAGATGGGGTGAACAGGGTTCCTCGGCAGCTTTTTTAGGTTTGATTCTGAGAACACCCAATGTTGATCCATATTTGTATTTAGGACACTACGAGTACCTTAACGCCTTACTTTAGTACTTAACAAAATAAATATTTGTTTATTTAAATATGTACCAACTGAATGAAAATAAAAGTTTGTTATATATATAAGATTAGGTGTTAAACTGCATTGTATTAGTTTCGACAGTGAAATATGAGAGTGTTGTGGCAAGTGGGATGTTGGGTTATGTTTTCTTTAGTAAAGCTATGTGTGTAAGCGGTGAATTGATGGTGAAAAACAAGGGGTGATGTTCCTGATCATTGCATAAGTACTTAATGAAAGCTCCGTTTGTGATGGCCCTTGAGAATTGATATTAATGTTGTTTTTTCCAATGAGTATTTGGCATTTGGTCTTGGTGTTTTGAGATGTTGTGAAGTAGTGCCATTTAGGGGTTCTTGTGTCTAGTAATGGTGTTCTTCTGCTATTTAGGTGTTAGGTGTTTTTCGGGTTTATTTTACTTTATGTTTGGATGAGGTAATAGAAAGGAAAGGAAAACAAAGCAAAGGGATGAAATTAGATACATTTCTTATGGGTAAATTACACTCAAAATCATTAAACTATTATTAAATTTATTGGACAATTGTCAAGGATTCTCGACAACTTGGATCGCGGAATGCTCGATTGGTCAGATGTACCGTTGCCCCTCCATACCTCCCTCGGGGAGGCTTTTTAAAAGACTCAGTAGTTTATAATACAATTAACTTAACTATAGAACAAGGAAGTATCGCTCAGGGACTATAGCCAATAGCCCCCTCACTCTACCTTAAACGACATATATACCCGAAACTGTGAGTAAGGACGAAGGAAATATCACTTATGTATGGTGCTTTGGTTCTTATTGCCACTTTTACTGGTGCTGCGGCAATAAGGGAAATGAGGTTATACTTTTATAAATAAGCAGTTTGACAGTACCCTGCTGGATAATTGGGGGGGAAACCCCGGACTTATGATTTGTTCTTAGCAGATAAATTACAAAATGTTCACTAAATTATTTTAAAGTATTCGTTTAAGTCACTAAACTTGGAAACTTCTTTTTTAAGTCATTAGGTTATTATGATTTTTTTTAAAATGTTTGGCTAGCAAGCTCTAAACAATGATTCATCGATTGATATGGTAGATCAATACTTATCAATGAGTAGAACATACCTTAGATTCAAGTTGACCTAAAGATTAGTGTTGAAGATTGGAAAAGGAAGTTGTTTGGATTTTGGTTTATAGATTCATAAAGTTTAAAATTGTTGTATGAAACAAAACTAAATTGTAAAATAGAAGGGGAATGAAAGCTTTCAATTAGTGCAAGTTATGTGAGCAAAGAAGGTCATACAACAACGATTTTAATAGTCCAATGACTTAAATGAAAACTTTCAAATAATTCAATGATCATTTTGTGTTCTTTTGAAGTTGAGTGATCACAACGTAAACTTAATAATAGTTTAACGACCTTAAGTGTAGTAATGATTCGATGAAGAATGAGAAAAGAATGAGATTTTTTTGAGAAATGGGAAATTCAAAATGCTTAGGGATGAATCATATATAATTTGAAGGATTTTGTGGGTTCATGAATAGGGACATAACAGAAGAACTTTATAAGTTTCTAAAAATTGAAGATACAAAGCAAAAAATTGAATTTCAATTATTTGTGAAAACATATTAATTAGTGGAACTCTTGATAAAAGAAAGGGGTGTTGTATATGGATCACTCACATATTCTTCTTAGTTATATGTATATGCAGGATTAATTTGGAAAACTAGTAAAAATATGTAACAACAAACAATTTTTATTGAAAAACATTCCATTAATAAACTTTATGGAATATACAGAATTGTAATCAATCTAATATAGCAAAGATAGGAAAATTGAATATCTTATTGCTTTTCCACAAAATATCAAAATTTTAATTACCCCAAAGGGAAAGCTATGGGCAGAAAAGTAAAAAGATTTTTAAGATGTAAAATATTCCTTTTACATAATTATATTACAAATAATTTTATGATTGTAATAAATCATTATATTTAATTATTTCTTTTTTTTTTCTACAGTTTAACTAAATAAAAATGGTTAAGTTTACTTTTCTTTCTCTTATTAATTTTAACAATTAAAAAAAATGTAATCATTTACTTTCTTTTAACCTTCTTTGCAAAATTCAATTAAATTCAAAAAAATTAAATTCTTTTTTTAAATTTCAAATTATTCAATCTTCTAATCAATATGAGTAAGTAATTAAATTTTTTAAGCTTGAGTCAAGTTAAATTTTACAACTTGAATAATTTGAATAATAAACTGATGTAAATATCTCTTGGGTCCCTGACAGTTTCAAAAATGTACAAATTGGCCACTCTAAAAAAATTACAAAAATTCAAAATATTATTCAAAATTAAAAATATTTATAGTTTTTTTCCAAAATTTTATAATATATAAATTCAAAAAATTAAAATTATTAAGAAATCTTAAAAATATATATTTAAAAGAAGTTAAATTATAATTTTTGAAAAAAATAAAAAAAAAGAAACATTTGAGGTGTTAAACAAGTAAATTATCAAGTTTATCATATATTAATTATCTTGTTTTTTTTTCTCTTATTTTATTTTAAAAGAGTTTTCAAACATAGTATTTGTGTTCCTTCACTTGGAATTAAATGGTATTGTTAACAAGATTTCAATGTGACTAGTTTTTTTTTTTTTTTTAAATTTAACTCAAACAAATTTATTCAATTCGACTTGAATTTCATTTCACTCGATTAGGGTCGAAAAAATTCAAATAAATATAGGATGATAAAATAAGACTCGTCAATAACTTAAAACATTTTCACTCGATTCAATCAAATACTTATATTATTAATATTTTGGTGTGTTAAGATTTTGCTCTATCTTATTTTGACATAACCAAAAAAAAAAAACTGCAAATATTTTATGAACAAGAAAACTAGACCTCGTTAGAGTCATTATTGGGAATATTCACTTTCTTTATATGAGATAACTAATCAAAATCTTCTATTTACAGTTCAATTGATTAAATCACCATTTAAATAATAATATCACAGTGATAAAATAAAAGGCTTTAAAGGAAGAAAAAGAGCCCATAAAATATGGGCTCTTTCTAATTTATGGACCTAATAATTTAGCCATTGCAACCCATAGACAATTTTACGAAAAAAAATATATAATAATTTATTTTGCCCTTAAACTATAAAAAAAATCATTTTAAATTCTTTTTTGCATTTCATTTAATTGATTGGTTTTAATTAGTTTATAATTGAGTTGAATAAATTTTTAAAAAATTTAAAATTTTAAAAATATATATTAAAAATAGAGAAAATTTGTTCAATAACTTATTCAACTAGGTTAATCAACCTAACTCTTTATTTCAAACTAGTACTTCAATTGGTTTTCAATCCGATTGATCAAATCCAATTTTAAAAATTATGGCATTTATTGAGATTTTGTAGTCGAATGTAAAAATCGTACTTATTTAAGACTAGCCTTTTTTATCAATGTTATTAAAATCGGGTTGATAGTCAAATCAA
This sequence comes from Gossypium longicalyx, assembly GCA_025698465.1. Classification (NCBI taxonomy): domain Eukaryota; kingdom Viridiplantae; phylum Streptophyta; class Magnoliopsida; order Malvales; family Malvaceae; genus Gossypium; species Gossypium longicalyx. The sequence goes on from CM046999.1 coordinate 45,254,911, forward strand.
TCAAACTACTAATTTACAATTTAACCGATTGAACCTTATAAAATAAAAAGCTTTAAAGAAAAAATAACCCTTAAAATATAGATTCTTTATAATTTATGAACATAATATTTTAGTTATTGCAACCTATAGTAGGGTTGAGCGTTTGATCAAATTGAGTAAAAAAATATTGAGTTAATCGAGTTCAGAGTTCTGTTTTATCATTATAACTCAATTTGAGCTTTTTCTCGAATTGAATCGAGTGAAATGAAATTTGAGTCAAGTGGAATTGAGTGAAATTATTCGAGTTAAATTTAAAAAATTAAATATGTCAAATAAAAATATTGTTACACTATAACTAATTCAATGTTAGAGTATATAAATTTGAACCATATATTTTTAAAAAAAATTTAAAAGCAAAAAAATATTATCCATTTCCTTTTCTCTTTTTCTCTTTTTTTTTAATTTAAATTTTTTTATTTAAATAATATAAAAAATTAATTACAAAATGTGATAGGTTGTAAATTATTTATGAAAATGATATATTTTCTATAGTGAAATTGGGTTCCATTATTGCGTTAAGCAGCATTACTCTAAAAACCACCCCATCATTTGATAATCATTTCAAATGGAAAACCTATTTTTTAAGTGATGGCAACACAAAAAAATATATAAATATTTTGTTTCAATACAAAACAAATATTGTAGGAGTAAAAAATATTATTTTTTTAAAGTGGTGCCAGTAATTAAAATTTTGGGCCGTATCCATGGATATTAGACCAAAACGTTTGAGTGGGGAAAGGGTTTTTATCTGGGTTTATTTATGCTTCCAGTTCCTCTACTTTCTTAATTTTTAAAATTTATTTCTGTTGTTCCCCAACATGGTCAAGCAGGCCAATGATGTCCCGAACAAGGTGCATAAAGTGGGGAGTCGGAGCCTCCATAGCTTCTCAAATCAGGAGCAAGTACATGATAGCCAGGGTTAGCCAAGAAAGTAATCTGGTGGCGTCATGAATACCCTATTTCAGGGAAGCCTTGAAGCAATAGAACAAGTGGTCGTGTCCCTTGCTGTGCTCTATGCAGCCATATCCCATTTGTTTTGATCCTTTGGTAACTCACCTCATTCATGGTCCCTCGCGTTTCTTTCACTCCTCAAGGGATAGGATAGAGCAGCTTGGTGTTCAGCAGAAACCAATCCAATTGATTTGCTCCTATGAATATAATTGATGAGAGAGAAAGTTGGGAGAGTTTGAAGTTTGAACTCAGAAAAAATAAATTTTAAAAATTAAGAAAGTAAAGGGATTGAAAGCAGAAATAAACCCAAATAAAAACCCTTTCCCCACGCAAACGTTTTGGTCTGAATATTCGTTGATAAGCCCAAAATTTTAATTACATTCACTACGGCATTACTTTAATATTTTCTACTTCCTATAGTTTTTTAATTCACTTGGAATGATTGTCATATGGTAAGAGTGGCAGAGAAATCCAATTTTACTATATATATATATATATAAACGTATCTTTTTCGTAAATAATTTATATTTATCTTATTTTTGTAATTATTTTTGTAATTATTTAAATAAAAATCTTTTATTTTTATTTGGGAAGGAGGTTAAAAATATTAACTTCTAGCGATTAAGAGTTATTTCTAAAAAATACTTTTGGAATAAATTTTTTTTATAAATAAAACATTATTAAATAAAATGTTTTTAAGCTTTTTAAAAGTGATTTTGGGAAAAAAAAAATATATTTTTAGCTAAAACTAAAAGCAAAAATTTTAACTTTTGTACTAAAATATTATTTTAGGCAAAAAAAAAAAAACATTAAAAAAATTAAAATATAGTAAAATGTAGCAGGAAAGTTAGTATGTGATGGTGAAATAGAAACAATTAGATGAAAATATATACACCAAAATCATCATTCCTATGTCATGTTACAATATTCCAAGAGTACATGATTTATTTTTTCCATCCTATGAATCGGTCAAAACTGAAAGAGTAAAGTAAATACTTAAAACATAAATTGTAATCCAATGAAAACGACAGACGAGCCTTCACTCCACTTTTTATTAAACAATATGTTTTTCTCACCTCCTTCACTTCTTAACTCTTATGGTGATAAATAATATTTATTCCTATAATTATTTTTGTAAAACATTTTTTCTATATTTAAGTATTATTAGTATTTTGGTATAATTCTGATTTTAGTCCCTTTAATATTTAATTTCTCTATTTCTATAATGTTATAAGTTGGTTCAAGTTGGTAGTACATCTAGTTGTTTCTATTAAAGTGATGACGTGTATTTTTTTTAAAATTTTGTTATTAAATGACACAATTAAGCCCATGTGAAAATCTGATCAATCATATTTACTTAATGATAAATTTACATGTTAACCAATAATAAAAAAAAAATTATGTGCCGTGCCATATTAGCAGATTCATCAATTAAGCTTTCATGTCACATCAGATAATAATTAAAACCGATTTATGTTGATAAAAAAACTTAATTAAAGTCGATTGAATATTAGCTCGATTGATATCGATATTGTTACTAGTGCAGGAGGTCATGGGTTTGAGTGTGTTGAAGCGCATTATTCTCTTATTTAAAGGTTGGGGAGGAACTATGAATAGCTCTAAATATTTTATAAAAAATAAAAAATAAAAAAATCAATTAATGCAATATTCAAAATTAAGGAATTAATTGGGATTTTTTACCTAAATATTTTGGGGGATAGAATAATTATTTAGCTTCACAAGAGAAAGTTGTTTTCTTTAATACAAAGAGAAAGTTAAATGCGATTCATAATTTTATATTACTACATTCTAAAGCTACCCTTTCAACTCTAAATTTTTACTATAACACACACAAAATATTATTTTATTATGAAACACATAAATAAATGATTAGATTCAAAGAAATAAGTATCCAAATGATTAATTCATGTTCATACTTTCATGGTGGATAGCCATGCTTATTTATCTAACCCTTCTAAATGTTTCGGATCATCGATTCACTACATCAATTTTAAAGCTATCATTAATCCCATGCTCAGGATAAAAATTTAAATTATAAAACTTTAATTATATATATTCAATTTTACATATTTAAAGAAATAAATATATTATTTTGAATAAATATAATTATTTGTGTATGTAGTATATATAAATATATATATTAATAATTGTGTTTGTAGTTTGTGAAAATTGAATCAATTTAACATTTAATGTATAAAATTACACAAAATCAAAATTTATGTATAATATTGCATTCACTTTTTTAAATTTTATAAACTTGTAGCTACCATTTTGAATTATGATAAAGTAGGTTTGTACAAATTTATCTTAAGATCAATTATACTATGTTAAAATATGTTATTAGTTCTTATACTCTTCCTTCATTTGGAATTTACTCCTCTTATTTTTATTTTAAGGATTTTAATCCCTATTCATTTCAAATTTTAAAAATGTAACTTCAATTGTTATCATAATTTTTTATTTTGAAATGTCACACTAACAAAGTTTACAAAATAAATATTAACAGTATTAATAATTGGACCTAGATTTTAAAATTGAAAAAGTAGAGAGATTGAATTTTTAGAAATAAAAGTACAATGATTAAATTTTAAATTTCAAAAAGTATAATAACTTATAGCATAATTTTGGGGTTCTTAAAGTATTAGCCAGAACAAGTCTAATAACTAATCCTCCACGTTCTCTAGGTCCAATAAAGAGGTAAACATTGGCCACAAATTTTAAAGCTACTCCATAGTCAAGGTGAAGATCAAACCTTCACCATTAGTTAAGGTAAGAAAAAATCTTGACACCTAACTTAACTCTCGTGATTGACATGTTAGTTTAAGTTTTACTCACTAATGACATTTTAATTGGAACATAAAATATATTTCTATGAATAAATATAAAAATATATTTTAATATAAATTATTGTATACTTTGGAAATTTACATATTTAAATTTGATTTTTTAAATTAAATCTACATTTTTCATATTCATTTTTAATAATATTTATTATTTATTATTTATATTTTGATTAGTTTTAAATGAATTTAGGTTTGAATAAAAAAATTGTTTTAAATTTAAATTGAAACTAAAAACCCAAGCACTTAAACTTTGTTGTATTTACAACTGCGAAGACTACTTTTTTTTTCTTTTTTTTTTCTAAAAAGAAAAAGCAGCTTAAATAAATAAAATAACAAAGAAACAGAAGTTGACTTGGAAACTTCATCAGTCGTCGTCTGCTGGCTGGCTCGGTCCAAACATAATATCAAAAGACGACTTGTTCAGCCTCCGAACATACCATCCATTCCTCAGATTACCCAAAGAAAAGAAATGGTGATTATTCTCTTCCACTTCTTCTTGCTATACACTGCCGCAGCAGTTCGTCTTGCTCCGCCCCCAACATATCCAAACGGTTGCCAGCCGACGAGGTGCAAACGCGGCGCCCCCTCCGTGCGGTTCCCCTTCCAATTGAAAGGCCGGCAACATCAAAACTGTGGCTCACCAGGGTTTAACCTGTCCTGCGACAACAAGAACCAGACGGTGCTGGAGCTGCCCAAATCGGTAAAGTTGTTGGTGAAGAGTATAGATTATGTAAGGCAAATGATTCAAGTGTATGCTGAAGATGGTTGCGTCCAAAATCAGCTCCCAAATCTCACAATGTCTTCGTCTCCTTTCAATTTCTCATCGGGCAATGATTATTCCAGCGAACTGGGAAACTATACTTTGTTCGAATGTTCCGATGAGGACCAATCCGAGTACAGTAATGATAACAGGATCCGGTGCTTAAGTAGTAAGCCTGGGTTTTACGTTAAATACACGGATTCCGGTTATGCAAGCACCGATCTGTTACATTGCCGGAAGACTATAGATCTCAAAGAAGTTCCCTACGGGCTGTTATCATCATATTGGACTGGGAGCAACAAATATTACTTTAAATGGAGCAGACCGGCGTGCGGTTACTGCGAAGCACGCCACCAAGGATGTCGACGCAATGATACCAATCCCTCCGGCTTCGAATGCTTTGTCATCCCTATCAAACATATGGGTATGTTTCTTCTGATTTTCTATGCTGTTAATCTTACGGTAGAAGTAAATTGGATAGAGGTGAGAATTAAAAAAAAAGTAATTACGTAAAAATAAATATAAAAAAATGCTAATTTTAAATTTATTTATTTCATTTACAATTCAATAATTCATATGTTAAAAATGAATAAAAATAGATGGTTTAACACAATAAATTAATAAAAATAAGCTTACTAAATTCTTAATTATTAAAACAAAAAAGACTAGTTCCTTTATTTACCTATTTTAAAATAAGTTTTATTTTTGAAAAAGGACGAATACCTGCTTTTGTTGACTTTTGACTTAGGCTAGGCTGAGACTGTGATATTGTTAAGTTGTTCTGGGCCGGATCAGATATTTTATTATTAAAATAATAAAATATTTTCTGTTTTTTTTTAAATAATTAATATTTATCAATTTGATTAAATAATAACGTTATGTTAATTAAAAGTTTTATTAAAAATTCAACTGTACGAATGAATGTTTGATAAATTCAAATATAAAGAGTAAAGTAAGATATTGAAAATTATTTGATAACATTTTTGGCTATTTTCAATAAATAAAAAAAGTAAAATACTCATAATTTTTAAAAAGAAAATAATATAATTAATTATTCAGTGAAAAAAAAAAGATATTTAGCCTTAAATCCAACTTCTAACTTTACTCATCAGCTGCCTTTTACATTAATCTTAATCAGAAGCAAAGGATGGTGCTGATAAAGTTTAAAAATGTTGATGTGTGCAGGTACAAGAACGAAGCTAATGATTTCAGGTACATTTGGGTAATCTAATGAGAAAATTAATGAAAAGTAATGATGATGAAACATATATCTGACAAGGATGGATCCCTGTGGGTGTTATTTGGATGCAGGTATAAGCATCGGTTCCTTTTTTCTTGCACTCAGCCTTTCTGTTGTTCTATATGTGCACCATTTGCATAAAAAAGAGAAAGACGCTCAGCGCAAAATCGAACAGTTTTTGGAAGATTACAAAGCTCTCAAGCCCTCTCGATATTCCTATGCTGATATCAAGAGGATCACCTTTGATTTCAAGGAAAAGCTGGGACAAGGTGGCTATGGAACTGTTTTCAAAGGTACACTTTCCAACGATGTTTCCGTTGCCGTCAAGCTTCTTAACAATTTCAAAGGAAATGGGGAAGAGTTCATCAACGAAGTCAGCTCCATGGGTCGAATCCACCATGTCAATGTTACTCGTCTCGTCGGCTTTTGCGCCGACGGGTATAATCGAGCCTTGGTTTACGAGTACCTACCCAACGAGTCATTAGAGAAGTTCATATTCGGAGACAAAGGTGAGAATCATTTCCTGGGCTGGGAAAAGCTTCACGAAATTGCTCTAGGCATTGCCAAAGGCATTGAGTACTTGCACCAAGGTTGTGAGCAAAGAATCCTCCATTTCGACATCAAACCTCACAATATCTTGTTGGACCAGCACTTCAATCCGAAAATCTCCGATTTCGGGTTAGCCAAGCTATGTTCTAAAGAGCAGAGTGCGGTATCAATGACAGCAGCAAGGGGAACCATGGGCTACATTGCACCTGAAGTGCTGTCTAGGAACTTTGGGAACGTATCCTACAAATCAGATGTTTATAGTTTCGGAATGATGCTGCTGGAAATGGTGGGAGGACGCAAAAATATCGATGTCAAAGTGGAACATATGAGCCAAGTCTACTTCCCAGAATGGGTTTACAATCGTTTGGACAAAGGTGAAGCGTTGGGAATGAGCATTGAGAATGAAGAACATGATAAGATAGCAAAGAAGCTTACAATTGTTGGACTTTGGTGCATCCAATGGTATCCGGTGGATCGTCCATCGATGAAATCGGTGGTTCAAATGTTGGAAGGAGAGGTTGAGCATCTCACGGTACCGCCAAATCCTTTTGCCTCTAAAGATGAAATGAGGGCTAAACTGCCCATTAACAGAGAGCTTCCCACTATTTCTGAATAATTAAGAGTATATATCTAAGCAATATCCGATCTGCAACGATTGGTATACATCAAAGCTTGTCATATTAGATTTGCTCCATCCCTGTGCTGAATGCATTAATATATAACAACGTAATCTTTAACGTGGGTATAGTAAATGGTTCCATAATAATCGTAAAAGGGGTGGATATAATAATTTTATTTACCACTACATGTGGAAAATTGAAGATATTATGAGATGGATAATATGATTGATATTGAAATTCAAATGAATAGTTTCATTTTATGTTCCGACTTTAAATTATTGTGCATTTATAGTATGTTTGTATGATTTGCTTAATTTTCAACAGAAGATTGTGTTGGTTGTAAGAGATGTGAATCCGCTTGTCCAACGGATTTCTTGAGCGTTCGAGTTTATTTATGGCATGAAACAACTCGAAGTATGGGTCTAGCTTATTGATACGGTCCAGAAAACCCTAGTTGAATCCATTTTGAATCCATTTGATTTTTTTTACTGAAAAAACCCGTGCTCAAAAAAAACCTTTTTGAGCACGGGTTTTTCTGGTCCAAGTGTATCTTGTCTTTTACTAGGAATTATTATTTTTACCAATATTTGCAGGAAATAAGCTAATTAAGTGGTATATATACAATATGTATATGCATTTGTTAACTCCATCTAACAACATATGCATTTTGTTATCATTTTCGATTGGACGATCCATTAATCCAGCTGGCGAAAAATTATAAATGGATAAATTTTTTTGATTTACAAATGAAATATTTGTTTGTACATATTTTGTAAATTGATAAATTTTATTTGCAACAAATGCATATATCTTTGATTTTGATTTTATTGTGTTGACACTAGTGTTAAATTGTTCTTTTCTATATTATTAAACGAATTTTCTGGTGAAATTATTTATATTAGTATGATTGATTTACATGTATAGTAAACTAGAAGTTTACCCGTCTAGATATATTAATTAATTAGCATGATTGATTAGACCATCCTGATTAATAATGATGCGACAAAATAAGACTTTATATGGACATCCATTAAAGAACTTAAAGATTCTTCATTTTGGAGTGTTGCTTGTTCTCAAAGAAGATGATTTATTAATAACCTCATTAACAAAAGTTGAGATTGAATCTCTTACATTTCTAAAAGAAATACGGGTCCATTTTTCCAACAAGTGGATATCTTTATATGATTTTGGTAAATACATCTACAAGTTAATTACATGTGAGTTATTAACTCATAACCTGTAGTTTGTGAGATTACTTGTTTATTTAAGAACAAAACTTTTAGATTATGTAATCGAGACAATTCTTACTAATGCTGGTGAGTTTGTTTCTTAGACTTTTAATGATTATTGAACTGGTGTTTATACATATAAAATGGTTTAGCAGAATCTATAAAGTAAAATGTAACATCCCCAAAAATCTATTGGTTGAAAATAATAAGAGATATATTTTTAGTAAATAAGATATAAAGAAAGTAAATAATAAGGGATGTTAGAGAAAAATGAAATAAGAAATATGTGTGAAATATTAATTTGAGCTAAGGGCTAAATCATAAAAATATGAAAAGTTATGTGGTCTAAGTGTAAATATTTAACATGTGAGGGGTTAAAGTATAAATATGAGAAAGTTGAAGGATCAATAATGCAAATATCTTAAGGGTGGAAGAGTACAAAATAAGGAAAATGGATGAATAAGGACTAAATTAAATAAATGGAGAATTATGATGGACTAAATCACCATTTTACCAAATTAAGTGATGATGAGAATGGAATTTTTTTAAGGATTATAAAGGACAGAATGGTCAATTAAAATGAGAAAATTCTAAAGTGTAATGATGATATAGGAGATATTTTAATGATATTTTAAATTAAATAATTAGATAAATATTATAATATTAATATTTTAATTAGATTTTTATTAATATTTTATTATGAAAATGTTAGTATAAAAAAAGGGAGGAAAGATGAAGAGAAATCATCATCCTTCCATGTTCCAACGTGAGTGAGAGAGCTAGAGAAGGAAATTTTGTTTTTATTACAATTTGGTCTTTCACCATAAAATCCCACTTTTTCTCTCAAATTTCTTGAAACTTTCTATAGTTACCCAAAAGGAGAAGTGAAGTAGAGACATTAGAGTGTTAGAATTTCATCTTGGAAGAAAGAAATTGGAAGTGGAAGTGGAGAAAGTTGTGGAAAAAGTGAGGAGATTAAAGAGACAATATAAGTACTTCAATAATTTTACTTTATTTAATTTAAATCAAGAATAGAGTATGCTAAATTGGTTTAATTAATTGTGGATGTACAAATATTATGTATGAAATTAAGTTAGTACAATGAAGTAGTAGAAAAAGGACTAAATTGTAAATTAACCGAAATAGGTTATGTGAATTTGAATGTTGAAAAGAGAATATAAATAAATTGTGATGAAATAGTGATGATATAAAAAGTGAATGAGTGGGAAAATTTCAAGTTACATTTAATTTTTTATAATAAGGACTAAATTGTAAAGTGTACAAAAGTTTATGTGTGAAATAAAGTATTGCCTTAGGAAGTTTAAATAGAATGTTGAGTGCTAGTGGATTAATTATAAAGTGATGTTAAAGTGAAATTATAACAAATAATGAATTTTCATGATGTTAGGGATTAAATTGTAAACTTGTGAAATTTGTAATTAAAATAAGAGAAGTTATGATAAAATTATATGTTGATGTAAGTGGGTTTTAAGGATTAAATTTAATAATAACCAAAATTACAATGATTATGTATGATTAAATGAAAGTTAACGCAAAGAATCAAGAAAAAATAAACATTATCACTAAAATAGTTTCTGGAAAGAACAGTGGTTCAACTTTGAAAATTCATAAAAAATTGTAGAAATCTAATTAGAGGTTTAATTAAATATGAAAATAAAGATTATTGAGGCTAATTTCGCACAGAAAAAATGGTGTAAGCAATGAATATAACACCCCTAACCCATATTCGACGCCAGAATAGGGTTACGAAGCATTATCAGACTTATAACTTATAAAATCAAGCATTTCGTAAACAATTATCATTCAAAACAAAAATCATTCATAATAATTCATAAGACGAGCCTTTGAGGCCCAAAATAGACATTAAAAGTGGTTCGGGACTAAATTGAGTACTTAAGGAATTTTTAGTAAAACATTGAAAATTTTCAAAGTGTAGGGGACACACGCTCATGTGGCCAGGCCGTGTGTCTCATACAGCCAAGGGACACACCCGTGTCTCAGGCCGTGTCTCAGGCCGTGTCCGACCCCGTGTAACTCATTGACTTAGGTCACACGGCCAGATTACACGCCCGTGTGCCAAGTCGTGTACCCTTCGAAATGGCCTCACACGCCTGTGTGCCAGGCCGTGTGTTAGGCTGTGTGAAAATTAGAGGGTATACTAACTTGTTCCACACTGTCAAGCCACACGCCTGTGTGCTAGGCCGTGTGAAGCTATTGACTTGGTTTCTAAAGAAGTACCAAGGGATACACGACCATGTCACTTGGCCGTGTGTCACACACGGCTAAGACACATGCCCCTGTAGATAAAAATAAGCTATTTTCCAAGCCATTTTTCTCACCCAAAGTGGTGCCAATCTAAGCTCAACAATGCACATACAACCATGGCATAAATAGGCACTTAAAACCAACCAATAATATATCCAAAATGGACCTAAATGGTCAGCCTCACATATGAGACCTTGTGCCTAAATTGAACATGCATACCACATTTCGACTTCATCAATTTGGTACCCACAATACCAACTCATACCAAGGGATTCATATAGCAACCATACAACATATACCATAAGGTCATATATACACATTTACATAACCAAACACCAACCATATTCATGCCAAATCAAATGGCCAAAACACAACAAAATGTATAGGCTACATTAGCCAAAACACCTATACATGCCATTTAACCCCAAAATATAAAGTCTAAAGTACCAAAATAAAAGTTTAATAGTGTGATGCGATCTCCGACGACTTTCGAATCGAGCGAGCTTCTGAACCACTATAAAACACAGAAATTAAAATGGAGTAAGCATTTAAGCTTAGTAAGTTCGTGACAACATAAAATTAAACTTACCATATAATCTTAAATTTAGGTAAGTAACTCAAAGCAATACTCAAAAATATATACTAACTTATTATTTAAGCAAATAAACCATAAAATTTACAATTGTAAGGTAATAGTAAATTACATGTGTAACAATATTATACATATACTTGTAATAATTATATATACTTATTATTTAAGAAAATATTATTATATTATATTATATTATAATTAAAGTATAAAATAAATAAGTAATTAAACCAAATTATGACAAATGTATGGTAATGGTGAAATAAATGTGTAAAAATAATAATCATATGTATATAATAATACATGTATTTCTTATTGTATAAGTAATATATATTATATTATAATATAAGAATAAAAACAAAACATTAAAGGAAAAGAAAAAGAAAGAACAGAATTGGGGAACGAAATAGGGGAAAGAAAGAAGAAAAAGAAAGAAAGAAAAAGAAATGAGAAAATTTAGGGTTTTAAGGTTCAAACTCAAAATGGTAAGTCAATTTAGTCTCTTTTCTTAAACTTTCTATGTTTTTAGAATCCTAGAACAAGATACTACTTGATTTATATTGAAATTTTAGAAGTTAGTGAATTTTTAGAAGTTATTCATGTTGAATAAATTGAAGTGTTAGAGGTTAAATTGATAGAATTTCAAGTTAAAAGTGAAAAAGGGATTGAATTGTAAAATAAATCATAATTTTTTAGTAATAAGGACTAAATTGAGAGAATTTTAAAATTAGGGTTTATGGTGAAAATTGAAGGTTGAAATTAGTCTAAAGTGGGAGTTGAATGAAAATATTAAATTAGTTTTAAATAAAATAAAGTTAGTTTTTGTTAAGGATTAAATTAAAATGTGAGCAAAAGTTGGATAAAAATTTAAATATTCAATGTGAAATTGTGTGTTTTAATGATTTTAAATTGTTTTAATTTTCGTAGCTAATGTGCCGGAGACCTCGACTAAGAAAGAAAAAGACAAGCTTAACGAGGAGTAGCTCTAGAATTACGATTTGTATTTCTATAATCCGAATTTAGAAATTTTTATTTGTTGTATTTTAAATTAATGTGTATGGTAAGTAATTAAGGTGAGTGTTGTTTATTATTATCTTGGTATTGAATTGAGATTATATGAATTTGTGATTGATGAAATTATTGATTGGTATTGAAATGTGAATTTTGTGACAATGGAATACTGAATATTGGTTGTGTCTGAAAAGTGAATCGGAAACCTTATTAACTATATCGGGCTTAGTCGGATATAGTTGGCATGCCATAGGATTGAAAGAGTTCAGGGATACTTCGACCATGAGTTGATGAGACACTGGATGTCAAATTATTACTTCGGATAAATTCAATTAGGTTCTGGGTACCAACTTACTTCGGCTTGGCCGATGAGACACTGGGTGTCAATCTATTACTTTGGATTATTCGATGAGGCACTGGGTGTCAAACTGGTGTGTTTTGGTTGGATCCGTATATTCGTCCAAGTCCGAGTCTTGTTAATAAGGGTAAATGAATAATGAAGTCTTACAATTGATATTGAAATGAAATGATATGAGAAATGGAAGTGATATAGTGAATTGAAAATAAAATGTGAAATATGTTGACAATACATGGAATATATGAGTTATATACATCGTTTAATCGATAACTTTGTCTTTCCCTCGATCTAATTATGTACGTCGCTTTTCTTGATCTATATAATCAAATTTAACTCATTTAATCATATTTCTAATCAATTCCATCTAAATTTCATATTATGGCAAAATTACTATTTTGCCCCTATACTTTTGATATTTTTACAATTTAGTCCCTAGTCTTGTAAAATGCAATTTATGCAATTTCACCCACAAAAAAGCCTAGCTGAATTATATATACACCTATATCAGCCCATGCAATTCAAATTCACACATTTAACACACAATTATCACATTTTTCAATTTAACCATTATTTGACAATTTCCTTAAAAATCACTTAACAAAAGTTGTTTAATTAACAACAAGGATTCATTTTCTACCATTAAACTTCAAAATATTGTCATATTCATCAATGGAAAATCTCAAACTATTCAATAGTTTTGCAAATTAGTCTTCTAGTTAGCTAGGTTAAGCTATAACGATTCTAAAAACATAAAAATCAACAAAAACAAGCACCAAAATCACTTACATGCAAGAGAATTTTGTGGCTGAAATTTTAAGCTCCAAAATCTCTATTTTTGCTGAAAATTTCGGTGGAAGAAGGCTAGGGATGACAACAATTTTGTTTTATTCAGTTATTACCTAATTACTATTTTAGCCTTACCAAACTTTTAAAATAACAAAATTGCCAAGCCATGCTCATCCACAATCACATTTAATGGTATAATTACCATATAAGGACCTCCACTTTAAATTTATATGGCTATTTAACACCTTTAGCTAATAGAAAATAAATTCACATTTTATGCGATTTAGTCCTTTTTCACAAAATAGAGCACACAAACGGTAAAATTTCTTAACGAAATTTTTATACCATAATACTATCATAATTTAGACGATAAAATAATATTAAAATAAATTTTACAACATAAGATTTGTGATCCCGAAACTACTGTTCCAATTTCACTAAAAACAAGCTGTTACAATGAAATTGTAGATTATGAGATATAATAATATTTTTGAGACAATCTTAGAATGATTTCAGGATCCCTTATTTTAACTTTGAAAAATCATAGTAAATTGTACAAAAATGTTTAAGTGATGAAATTTATATAAATAAAGCTTAATGAGTGTATTTTCAAGTGAAACAAATGGAAACATATTATGGGACTTGTACTGAAAGATAATTAATTTTTAGTGAAAAAGGGTCATTGTTGCCTAGAAGCAGAACAGGGGAAGATTTGAAGAATAAACTGTATTTATCAATATAGGACATTTTAAGTTTACATAGTACGTACACAAATAATTATATTTATTTAATATAAAATAAATTAATGTATTTATTTCTTTAAACGTATATGATTGAATTAGAATCAAAGTTAATTTCATGAATTAGAATCAAAGTTAATTTCATGTATACTTTTGGACTACAATTAAACTTTGATGTATCAAATTGCACATTAGATCAAAGTTCACCTGTAGTTTTGAAATTTATCCCAAAATCTGAAGCATATTTGACTAATGTTAAAATTTGCTATTAGTCCATGTACTATGTATAAGCTACAGATTTAGTCAATATACTCTAATTTGGTCAATTTTACTTCTTGTATTTTCAAAATTTGAAACCTCAGTTCATTAACCATTAAATCCATTAACTAAAATTATGTGAATTTTTGTAAGTATTATGTGAAAATAACAAACTGATATCGAATCACACATATGATAATAAGTTTGCCGCATAAAATTTTGAAAATTACATAATTTAATTTAATGGATTTAATAGTTATTGTTTGGGTTAGAACTAAAATTTAAATATTCAAAAAGTTCATGGACTAAAAATAACCAAATTAGAGTACAATGACTAAATCCATAGCTTTTGCATGCTATTAGGACTAATAACACAATTTTACCTTTTACTAAACAAAAATTAAAGAAATTTATAATAAGCTAGATGTCTTTAGAAGAAGAAATCCTACTAATCACATAAAATTAAAAATGTTGAATTGTTGTTGATAAAGTATTAGTTCCGTTGATATTATTATTGTTGCAAAATATAAGAGTATGTAAGCTGAAATGCATATTATTTTTATAGATAAATAGCATATTATCCTTCTATTGAAGGACTTGAGAAGAGATTTTTATATAATAAAAAAATATTGTATTGTCGGTTTCTTTTTCAAAGTTGAGAATTTTATATAAAATTTTCAATCTTTGGATTTTCATCACTATACATATTATCTTTAATAGCATCTTTGATCTCCTACATAATATTATTCATCCTTTCATATAGCTCACTCATAATCAGATAAAATTTAACTAATTTATAAATTGATAATAAATTAATCGATTGAGTCTTAACTCGATTAGCATGGACATTGTTGTCAATACAAGAGGACGTGGGTTTGAGTGCGCTGAAACGCATTATCCTCCTATTTATGGGTTGAGAAAGGACTAGCTATTGTGTTAAAAAAAAAAGATATGATCAGAACTTATAACAAAATTATTTAAAATATATATATCAATTCAAACCAGCAATTGTTACAATAACAAGTCTTATTTCGTCAACTTTCAAATTTTTTAACTTAGATTGAATTTTAAAATTGTCAATGCATGAGAGTAATAGATAGAATATATATATATATATATTTCCCCTTGAAATATGTGATCTTAAACTATTTAAATTTAAATATCAAATTCAATGTACAAACAACACAACGAGATTAAAAAATTATGGAGATGTATCTTTATAATTTCTTCAACTAATTTACAATTTTACATTATCAATGATCACTTGACTTGAATTTGCACATCATTTTCATTTCTTGAATAATCTTTAGTAAAAATAAAAATTACAACACAATTATTCAGAGCTAAAATATTAATTAACGATTTTTTTTGTTCACATTCAGCAAACCAACTACAAAGCCATCCTACCTTGGTGAACCATCTCCAAAACAAACCCTTCATAACCAAAACTCTCTGTACCTTTGACGACACCATAGTTGCTCTTACTCCCTTGCTTAAACCAGTTCACCTAACCTCGCTTCACCCCTTCCAATCTCCACAATTCTTCCAGAGATGCTAATTCCTTCACCAGCTCTTTGAAACCCCCAAATTCTTTGACTTTAGACACTGCCACTTCTTCTTCATCCTTGGTGTCAACATCAATCCATTGGGGTTGTGATCCTCCCATGAGCAATGATTGACATTGGGCTTCTTCATTTGGAGTCATAATTTCTCTAACCCCCCCCCCCCAACACTTTACTTACCCTTACAATCTTTTGGATAATAAAAATGCTTTGAGACAAGGCCGAGAAACAAGAAGTCAAGAGCTATATTTTTTTGGTTCTAATTCTTTAATCTTTCAATTTTTACAAAAAACAAACAATATATTTTCTTAATCTTTACGGTATATTTTTATCAGCTGTTATAAAACTAGTTTTTGCGAGCAGCATCTCCATCCTTGGGAATTACAAATTATACAATAACAATATTAAAGAGAAAGGAGAAAAAAGAAAAAGTTGCAGATCGAATATTGGTTTGATATATACTCTTAATTATTCAGAAATAGTGGGAAGCTCTCTGTTTATGGGCAATTTAGCCCTCATTTCATCTTTAGAGGCAAAAGGATTTGGCGGTACTGTGAGATGCTCAACCTCTCCTTCCAACATTTGAACCACCGGTTTCATTGATGGACGATCCACCGGATACCATTGGATGCACCAAAGTCCAACAATTGTAAGCTTCTTTGCTATCTTATCATGCTCTTCATTCTCAATGCTCAAATCCAACGCTTCACCTTTGTCCAAACGATTGTAAACCCATTCTGGGAAGTAGACTTGGCTCATATGTTCCACTTTGACATCGATATTTTTGCGTCCTCCCACCATTTCCAGCAGCATCATTCCGAAACTATAAACATCTGATTTGTAGGATACGTTCCCAAAGTTCCTAGACAGCACTTCAGGTGCAATGTAGCCCATGGTTCCCCTTGCTGCTGTCATTGATACCGCACTCTGCTCTTTAGAACATAGCTTGGCTAACCCGAAATCGGAGATTTTCGGATTGAAGTGCTGGTCCAACAAGATATTGTGAGGTTTGATGTCGAAATGGAGGATTCTTTGCTCACAACCTTGGTGCAAGTACTCAATGCCTTTGGCAATGCCTAGAGCAATTTCGTGAAGCTTTTCCCAGCCCAGGAAATGATTCTCACCTTTGTCTCCGAATATGAACTTCTCTAATGACTCATTGGGTAGGTACTCGTAAACCAAGGCTCGATTATACCCGTCGGCGCAAAAGCCGACGAGACGAGTGACATTGACATGGTGGATTCGACCCATGGAGCTGACTTCGTTGATGAACTCTTCCCCATTTCCTTTGAAATTGTTAAGAAGCTTGACGGCAACGGAAACATCGTTGGAAAGTGTACCTTTGAAAACAGTTCCATAGCCACCTTGTCCCAGCTTTTCCTTGAAATCAAAGGTGATCCTCTTGATATCAGCATAGGAATATCGAGAGGGCTTGAGAGCTTTGTAATCTTCCAAAAACTGTTCGATTTTGCGCTGAGCGTCCTTCTCTTTTTTATGCAAATGGTGCATATATAGAACAACAGAAAGGCTGAGTGCAAGAAAAAAGGAACCGATGCTTATACCTGCATTCAAATAACACCCACAAGGATCCATCCTTGTCAATTATATGTTTCATCATCATTACTTTCCATTAATTTTCTCACTAGAGTACCCAAATGTACCTGAAATAATCAGCTTCGTTCTAGCCCCTGCACACATCACCATTTTTAAACTTTATCAGCACCATGTTTTGCTTCTGATTAAAACAACACTTCCTAGGAAAGCTTTAATTTGGTTAAACAAGCTTTTAGTTGACCATACAGTCTAGTTTCTAAATGAAAGTCAACAATTGGCAAAGCAAGTCTGCAAGACTGGCCTATTCCTCACTCCATGTCCCCTCCATCATCATTACACTTGACCATATATTTAATAAATAAAAATAATATAATATGTTTAAATATGATTAAGAAAAATGTTTTTAATATTTGCACCATGTAATAATTGATGTCATATTTTTAGTTACATGATTATAAAAATTGAAACATAAAAACAGATATATGCGTAGATTATCAAATAAAAAAATTAATCATATGTAGGGACTAACTCATATATATTTGCATAACTTAAATTCTTTACTGAAATGTTCTACTCCATAATATAGAAAAATAATAATTATTATCTCTCAATTGTATTCGTTCTCAGTTCACATCGTTACTATTACAGTAACTAGTCCCAAACACAAATAAATCTTTGTCTCTTAGATTAAATGGTATAATTTTAACTTCGGTCCCTCCCAAATGTTGGTAATTTAATGAAAACCATCCCGATCGAGAGTAACAATAATAATAGTAGAGGTGGTAAAATGGTAAAGAAAAATACCCATATGTTTGGTGGGGATGGGAAAGCATTCGAAGCCCGAGTCGTTGGTATTATTGCGTCGACATCCTTGGTGGAGTTCTTCGCAGGAACCGCACTTTGGACTGCTCCAATGAAAGTGAAGATTGTTACTCTTATCTGATATCAACCCTTCAGGAACTTCTCTCAGATCCATAGTCCTCCTACAGTGTAATAAATCGGTGTCTGGATAATCGGAGCTTGTGTACTTAACGTAGAAACCAGGCTCCCGACTTAGGCAACCTATGGTATTGTAAAAATCGTAGTGGGACCGGCCTTCACCCACACATTTGAACAAAGAAAAGTTTTTATATGTGCTGCCGAAAGAATAGTAGTCCGACATGAACTCGAAAGGAGAAGAAGATAATGTGAGATTTGGAAGCTGCTTTTGGACGCAACCATCTTCAGCATACACTTGAATCATTTGGTTTACATAATCTATACGCTTCACCAACAACTTCACCGATTTGGGCAGCTCCAGCACCGTCTGGTTCTTGTTGTTGCAGGACAGGTTAAACCCTGGTGAGCCACAGCTTTCATGTTGCCGGCCTTTCAGTTGGAAGGGGAACCGCACGGAGGGGGCGCCGCGTTTGCAGCTCATCGGCTGGCAACCATCTAGATATGTTGAGGGTGGGGCAAGACCAACTGCTGCAGCACTGTACATCAAGAAGAAGTGAAAGATAATAATCACCATTTTAATACTTCTTTTTTGTGTGTGTGTAATCTGAGCAATTTTGGAGGTTGAACAATTAGTGGGCTTTTATTTTAATGTCGATCCATCACAGTGGGGACTGGGGAGACGACTCAAGTTTCCAAGTCAACTTTTATTCCGATTTATTTTATTTTTAAATAATATTATTAAGATAATATTCTCAAATTAGTGAAAGAAATCTAAGATTAAGTATATAAAATAAGAACTTGTGCCACTTTCTCTTTGGTATCTTTTGTTCTATATTTTTATTAATTGAAATTTTAAATCTTCTTGTTTACTACAAAGTTCATTTGAAGCTTCATTTTTCCTTTTCAGTACTGGACTATACCTCTGAAGTGTTTTACTTGCTCTTTGACTTTCAACTTTTGATCCATTCAAAGCAAAAATAAAAATAAAAAAAAATAACACGCTTTTCTTTTTATGCCAACTATACTTGAATGTAATAAGTTAATGTTTTCATTTTTATCTTTAAAATTTTTTTTATTTGAAAATTTTTATTTAAATTATTAGATTATTAAAATTTAAATTTGTTATTTTGTAACTTTCTCTATTTACACTGCCTTCACCAATTAAAGATTCTTCATTCTCTTTCTCTTCTATAATTTATTATTATTATTAAACAACTTTGAATGTCATAGATCTGCGACCAATATCCAATTAATTTTCTTCTCCGATCTTTAACATTAATTATCAGATCAACTCGAATTTAATGTATGTTTTTTTACTTGTAGATGGATACTGATTCACCATACCAGCCGTTGCTTAGAGCTCACTCACTCACTAGCTATACTTTAAAAATATATTTAAGAGCTTAATAACCTATATGGAAACTTTTGAATAGTTTAATAAGTTAAATGAGAACTTCTGAATAGTTCAGTGACTATTTTATAAATTTTTTAAAATTGAGTGATCATAACATAAATTTACTAATAATTTAGTGACATGTTCATGAATAATCTGTCTAATTTCGAGAAAAAAAAAGTACTTATATTTGAATTTGGTCCGATTGTGCCTGATTGGATAATCAATTTCACTGTTTATATATTAATAAAAAATAAAATTATATTTTATATTAATATTTATTTATTATTTAAATAAAAAAGAGCATCATAAAGTAGGATGAAGATGAAAAATTCCTTATTCAAACCAAACCTGAAACAGGATAATTGATTCCACCAACGAATAAGTCTAATGCAGGCTACAACACATCTCTACCACTCTTACATTATTGGCTAGATTCTTAAAAGAAAGATTTAAAAATAAAAAATTGGCATTTCATTCTTATTATTGTGCAAATGTGAAGAAGATAAGACAAAGATGTTATGATGCATGTTGATTCAACTCTTACACTCCAATAGTTTGCTTGATTGTGTTGTTATGATTTGTATTTGTCTTCCATTTTCTATGGTTTTGAGTTTAATCACATTGCTATTACTACACTCCAAGATTTTACACCAATTAATGATCTTAAAATTTTTTGACAACACCTCTCCACTAATTCATCTATCCATCAGAGAATTTAAATAAAATATTAAGGATAAATTACATCTATTAAGGTCATTTTGAAATATGATTTATCATATTTTGATCACTTTAGTCTTTTTTATTTAATTATTTTAATTAAAATAATTGTTTAAACTAGTCATTCCTTCTAAAAATTTTATTTTTCACTAATGAATTGCTAGATTGCTAATTTTATGAATAAAAAAAATCCTTTAAATAAATAATTAAAATTTTATAAAAATTAAAAAAAATTAATTTTATTTGGTTTTTTAGATTTTTATGAATTTTTAACTATTTATTTAATTATTGTTAGTCCGATGATTGAATTGGTTGAATCGAGAATTGGTGGTCTAACCTGTTAAACTATCAGTTCGGTTATTAAAACATTGAATATGATACTCAGAGATTGTATAACATCATCATCTACTTTTTTTTTTCAAGTGATGAAGTGACACTATCTCAAAGGAACACATCATCAAGTTTTTAGATTTTTCAAGTTCAGGAATCAAAATGAACCTAATTGTTAAGTTTAAGTGCCAAAGTGAACTAAAGAAAGGTAAAGGGTGGACCTAGTCGTCAAATTCAAGGGCAAATGCGAACCTACTTACCAAGTTCAATAGTTAAAAGTTACATTATCCCCATTTTTTTTTCAGTCATTAATATGAATAACGATTTTCAAGTTCAGGACTTAAAAGTGAATAAAAATAAGTTCAAGAGTCAATGCATACTTAATTACCAAATTTAGAGGCCAAAATTTACATTATCCCTTTTCATAACAATCTATATAATTTTTTATTGCGTTGTGTCATTTTATGTTTTAAATTTTTTTGTTGATGTCATACTTTTTGTCTCATGTTCTTTTAGTTATGTTTTAGTTACTTTCCTGTCTCATGTTCATGTGATGCAATTGTATCATGTCCAAAATTACCAAGTTGACTTAAACCCCAAAATTTGAAATAGAAAGATTTTACCATTCATATGTTCATCAATATCTACATTAAACACCAAAATCTTTACCAATCCTTATGCTATTTGCTTCGTTACCCTCACAGTACAGTAAGCAACCCAGTATTACCCATAGAATATGGTATAGTTTCTGCATAAGGGAGAACCCTATGACTAGGCACCAAATTTTACAAAACAGAAGACAAATTCAGCACCACAAACTTCTCATACCTTTCTAGGCTCAACAAATACAGATGTTGTCCTTGCAGGCACAGTGAAACACCCCGTGGATGCTTCATAGGATGACTTTTTGACTGTTTCATCAGTTGACGATACTTGTATGGGATGCAGTTGAAGAGTTCTTCCTCGCAGTGTAGGGATACTGAATGATTCCTCAGTTGGACATGCATTGAAGACAATCACAATGTATGAAAAGCTGCAAATAACAAAGAATTACAAAACTACGATACACAATATCATCAATATTACAATATATGATTATATATTTTTGTAAACATCATTAATACCCACACGGGATCTAACTGAGATAGCCCTGGGATGCCTTCATTACCATCTTCGATACTCATCACAATGAAGCCAGGGACCCTTGATGGACCGGTGTTGTGGAACCGTACTCGTTCCTGGTAACATAAGCCTTGCCATTTCAATAGAGAGCAGAAAACGATATGTTTCTTTTGTGTAACTTTCACCTAATGTTACCTTTTAATAGATCCATTCTTAAAAAGACTAAAGCTAACAGGGGGAAGAAGGCGTTGGTCTTCAGCTTCAGAATGATGGGTTCGCAAGGTAACAAAGGGAAGCTGTATACTAAGCAGAAATGGGAAACCAACATCTAACAATACAAGGTATACAAAACACAAATCTAGATATAATGCATATAAAACCATTGATGCAGCATCAAGTCCAAATGACCAAGTTGCATTTCTGGAAACGTCAGCTGGAATAGTTTAGTTTGATGTAGAAAAGTGTAGGAAAAATGCATTTGTCTGGGTTCTACTTTCACAATGACATAGGAAGAAATTGATTAAACTTTCGGAAAATTTACTACCCCGGCATGCATTCCTTTATCAATGCCACAAAAAGGTGAAAATGGCAAGGATCTCACACAAGTTCAGTCTGGTTATCAACAAAGATGTAGTTAACCTTGGTTTGACCTAAAACCGTTAACCTTTTTGTGCAGTTAACAAACAAAACTGTATCCTTGATTCAATTCCACAACAATGTCATAGAATCTCCAACTAAACCTTGTAAACACAAAGTCATAAATGGCTTTCCTCACCTGGATAGCATTTGCTGTCCTTAAACGGAAAAGAGGTGAAGAATACCGTATGCATAAGACATCCGTAAAGTTCTCTACAGCTGCAAGAATGTGACTCCTTTGAGGCTTGAAGGAGGGATCTGCTAGTCTTGGCTGTATCCTGCAACAACAAAACCCAAGATCATTAGGGATATCATACAACAAAATTCAGAAGTAGAATACTTGTGCACTAACTAGCCAAAAAGATATTTTAGCATAAAAAAGTGACCCCTGTTAACCAAAAAAAAAAAAAAAGATGATGCTTACAATGGCCAGCTGTTTTCATTTTTCTGTTTTGGAGGAAGCCCAACGCCCCAATTGTTAGAATTGTACGTGAAGTCTAGTCTGGAAATTATGGCAAGCAAAAAATGAAGTTGAGGGGGCAACAACTTTTTGAGAATATCATCATTGATATAATTGACTATCATTTTTTTCAGAAAGAGAGTCAAATTTTGAAATAACAAGTAGAAAGAAAACTTGTAAAATGGGAAATCAGACCTATTGAACCAATCACCAGAGTTGTATGAATCACGATCAAGTGATTTTGAGCGAAGCATTTCATCCCCAGCATGAAAAAATGGTATTCCCTACAATTGTACAAAACAAAATAAAATAAAAAGCAACAGTACAACATCAAATCGTCAGCAAATGGAGCAGTGATCATCATAGATTATACTAAACTGTTTGCTTGATCCTTAAAAGTTACAGACTTCATTGCTACAAAATGAGCCAAACTCATCTAAAACAGTAGAGGATGAAGAACAATGGGTTTAAACCAACTAAGGTTCACAGAGAGAGAGAGAGAGAGAGAGTAAACATATGTACTTCAGTTTTGTATCATCTATTTTTATATAATTTTAGGAGCTTATTTTATTTATTTAGTTATTTATTGTGCAAAACGAGATAAACCAGATATTTATTTAAATACTGGTATCTTGACCTGATTGTGTTTTAGACTATGGGATCAAAACTAGATTTGTATCTGATAAATATAAACACAATCATGTGTAGGGAATCAATAGCTTCACTTCACCAGATTGGAACATAAGTTTTCAAAAGCCTACAAATAGCAAAATGGGTTAAGATTGCACCACTTTAATATTCAACCTAATTCTGGATAAGTTATTCAAAGGCTAGGCAATTTTGCGCCCAATGCAAATTCTAGTCTTGTATCAGTATCAGGCCAACTGGGACAGAAATTAAATCATTTTGAACATAGCTTCTTGTTGGGGGGTACATTTCCTGTTACCATTTATCTTAAGTTCCTATTATGTATTATGACCATAGGTCAATGCAGATATGTAAAATTTGATTACTAGCAAGGGGAAAACCTGTGTCAGTGCAATTATACTTGTTGCAAAATGATTCATCCTGCACCTATCTTCCACCGATATTCCCACTGGAGTCTGCAATGGGCAAAGTTAATAGTCATAGTAGAGTAAAACTGGACATTATTCCCTTTTTCAGATAAGTACAATAGAACATTATACACAGTATGATCATGAGCATACCTTCAAGCTGATAATGTCGAAGAGGGTTTCATTGTCATGAGCAGAAACATAATTGACCTGGGAAATTATTACAGTTATATATACTTTATGGTTTGAGAAAACTTTATACTCTTATGTAAAAACGTTTACTTTTTTTATACATTATTAGAAAATGCACACAATTGATATTTAAAATTTGAAACAGTGATTCCTTCTAAGCAAAATTATTTAAAATTTGAATGACAGCGAAAAGACAAGCAGCAAGGCAATATCCAAATAATAAATCCCAGTTTTACTGAAGAAACCATCTCTAAGTTGGCCATTACATGAATCTGGTCAACAGAAAACTTTTGATCTCTATCCAGGTCCACAGTCTCCATTACTCGATCAGAGTATCCCCACTCCTTAACCGTAGAAATCTTGTAATAGGTTATAGTCACACTGTAGGAAACTTCAACTAGCAAATTTAAGATCTCCTTTAATGTATAATCCAATTGATGGTCCTTACATATTTTCTTTCTGCAGTCAACTAGCCTACCCATGGATCTAAGGCATCTATATATTATCCCTAGAACAGAATACGACAGTTAAAATTTGTCTGAATTGGATCTCTAGAAAAGAAACCAAACATATACAAGCTGAGAAGAATCTACAAACCCATTGCAAGACCAAAAACAATTGATAATAACAAGGTATAGCAGTTCGGTCAATATCTTGCAGCATCTATTCTGATGACCAAGGTCTAAATCATGCTGCCTAATGTCTGATCTCTAAAAATTCACAGCATGTTCCTGAAAAAACAAAGCATTCAGAGAACCTTCATCCAAAACCCCTATGGATTTCCATTTCATAGGATCACGTTGCAAG
This sequence comes from Gossypium longicalyx, assembly GCA_025698465.1. NCBI lineage: Eukaryota > Viridiplantae > Streptophyta > Magnoliopsida > Malvales > Malvaceae > Gossypium > Gossypium longicalyx. The sequence continues at coordinate 45,279,961 of CM046999.1, forward strand.
TTGGGATGTGCTAACCACTGTAGTTTCCCTTCTCTGTCCTTTAGGGACATTACTTTATGTCAGAGAGAATAAAGGCAAGGTAGGCTCTAAGTTACGAATGACTGACAGCACATAGCTCATGAAAATTTAACTCCAGAAAGTAATGTGCACACTTTCAAAACAAAGCCAGGTACATAGAATCTGAGCAAGGTGTTTTTAGAAAGTAAGATAAGTACCGTTTCTGTGGGGCATAAAGCATAACCGACAGGTGTCCCACCATAACAGAGAACTTCCGATCCTTTCCTCTAAGAAAACATCAAGTTACGAATCAGAAGGAGAATAGCATCCCATAAATTTAACATTAAAAGATAAGTGGTAAAAAAGATAGAGATTTTTGAAAATTACAATAGATAGAATTGAATTAAATGATAAAACATACAAAAAATCTGACTTCTATCTATGGCACACTTGTGAAGGTAGATTGAATAGAAGTTTATGCTTATACAATACTTAGACTCATTTGTGAATGTTGGATATGGCTATGTTTCTACCATGAATATACTCAGTTTTTTCAAAAAATTTCAATGTATTTGGAGGGTCATTTTCGAACATGGGTACTTCAAGAAAAACAGAGTCAAAATAACATAGCTTATACATGGCCATAGATATAAATATCATGCATTCAATGCCTGTAATCTGAAAAGATATATTAACAAGTTTCTACTTATGTCTACTTATGCATCACTTAAGCTGACTCTCAACAAATGCGGGGAGAACATTTCACATAATGACAGATTGGTTGGAAAAAGCATAGCAAAATAAATCCTGCCATAAGTGAAAGAAAACAAAACATGAGCCATATTCTTTATATGAGGAATTATATGGGAGCATCACCAAAATAAAATTTCTCAATGCAACATTCCAACAAGATTAACCTATACCTCTTTTCCTTCAAAATCAGTAAGCACAAAATCCCTCAAATTTGCAGCCAGACCAACCTAATCACATTAAACTAATTTAATTAGTTGTAAGGCAAGCATAATCCAGCTTGTCACATCTGGATCTTAAAGCAAGGGGATTATAAATTGTAGCATGATTAAAAAATAATAACAATGCAACCCTCTATAACTGCATTATACACAAACACACGAGTGAATGTTAAAAATGTCAATTCCCCAAGCTACACACAAGAATAGGTTGCAAAATGATTAAAAACAATTACGCAACCATGTTCATTCAATTCTAAAGGGAATCTACCAACCTTATATACAGATGGAATCAACTCAACCTATGCTCTACTCGGACAAGGGTGGGCTTGCGACATGGGTATATTCAATAATAGTTTTTCCAAGTATATGTAGTTCTTTTGCACAGTCATATCCTCATATCCAAGTCCAGATATGCATCGGACACAAGTGTTGGACATGATACTTCAAGAGAAATAAGTGTTGGACACAGGTCCTTAGCTATAAAAGTTAATTAAAGAGAAGTAATAAAAAATATTTCAAAATGCACTAAAAATCAGCACCCATTCTGCTTACCAGTTGAATCTTCATAAAGAGTCCAGAAATTTATAAACGATCGGTTTTGTTTACCACAAAATCTAAGACTCCAAAATAACATCACCACAGCAATTTATAAAGAGTATGCAGTAAATAACCTATCTGATTTAAACCACAGATTAAACACTATCAAATGTGCTGAGCAAGACAATTAACCTGGATGTGGTCCTTTGCTGAAGCAAGCATTGCTTTTTCAACATCCTTTGTACCATGATCATGACCATTAGGCTGCATAAGAAGAATAAAAACAAGCTACTGTATAATTTTCCAAACACACACACACACGCACACATATGAAGAAACAGTTTTTCCAACTAGAGTATAGCAAAGCCTAATTAACTGAAGCAAAACCTAATTCTTCTAAAATCACTTGCCATACAAAGAAAAATGTAAGTGAGAAGCTGACAATAACAGTTTCCATTAATATGAATTGTTGCAGAATATGTAAGTACAAATAACTTCTTTTAGATGCATATCATGGAAGAATCCAGGAATGCAACTGCTGCACCTTTTTATATCTCACATCAGTTATTTTGGATTTATAGAAGCCTTCTATTAAGATTTGTGCTTAATGGTTTTCGGACCTGATGTCTTAATTTTGTAGTGCAACTGGCTACAAAATAAATTATCAATTTAGTTAATTTTCTAATAAGAAGGTGGTCCAATAAGATAACATGAAAATAAAGAAATCTAAGTCCTTTTTACAGGTTTAAGTTTTTCATTACCTCCAACAACAGGCCTGTTACAAATCCCTGCTGGAGGGGAGGACCAAATGGAGACCCACCAAGCATTGCATCCCGAATCCGATCATTAAAACTGAATAAAGTCAACAATGCATAAAACCACCAAACAAAACTAAATAAAACAAATTCAGGTCCATATAGGAAAGAAGATTATATTTCTAGATTTGAGAGAAATGACAGAAAAACTTAAGTTATGAGCATTTGTGGCAAAATGGCAGCAAAAGAACACAACAGATCTTCAGGATGAAGCATAAAGGACCTAAATTTTGTCTAAATTTGCACTTAGCACTCGTTCCAAAATCATAGAACTGCTATTTACATGAAATAACATAAATGTATTACAGACATTCCATATGTTATAGCGGACTCTGATTTTTTTTCTATTGCAAGCATCAGCTATGTAGGTAACAGATGTAACAACAATAACACATATTTGCACCAAATTAGAAGTTCAATGGTTTGGTATAACAAGACATAATGGCTTCATTTAAGAACTAAAGAAAGTTCAATGGTACGTCATACTTTATTCATTGCTTCTTTCAACTTGTGCTAGCATGATAATTACAAAGCCAATTAAAAGCCCAGGATTCTGCTGTATTACCAAATATATCTCTTATATCTTAAGAGTATCTACTGAAAGCAATTCAAACTACAATAGATGTGGTTTACAACAATTGGATAGGCAATCGAGTTAACCATGACTTGAAACCTTTACATACTAAATATTTAGTTACAAAAATACTCCATTTATTTCAGTATGGATATTCACCTTGCAAATTTGGACAATCACAAACTATATCTTCTTTCTGAACATCTAAAATTTGCTTAATACCATATTCAAAATTAATTTTCATTACCAAATTGAATGTCAATATTATTACAAAAAGATATCTAAATTTTAATAATAAATTCCTCAAAGACAAATTTGCTTTAAAACTCTGTGCTGAGTCAAAGAAGTTGTTTTAGTTTAATCAGAAATAAGTACATGGTTAAAAAAAGAGAGGTAGAGAACAGTAAGATATTTGTATTATAGCGTATAGAATATATTGATCCCTTAAGAGAATTTGAAGTACCTTCCTATTCCGGTCCCACAAATATTAAATTGTGATGCATTTATCCCACGCCCATTTTTTGCAACTTCGCCAAAGTCCCATCCTTCACCGTATCTGTAAATAAGAAGATTTCCAACTAAAATACCCCAAGCATAGCTGCTGTGAGAAAAACTCAAAATCTTTGGAACTCCAAGATACATAGAGAAACTACATAGAAAACCCTTAAGATTTTGAGTACAAAACACTTTATTTATGTATGTGAAGAAAGAAAACACAATTTCTAGATGTTGCAATTCAAACCTTTAATTTCTAGATGTTGCAATTCAAACCTTTAATCTTTAAAATTGATTAAGTTGGCTCTTTTACCCATCTTTTCACCGGGGTGGGAGGAGAACTACTGAGAATTCCTTAAGCTAACATCATATTCATTTCATAACAATTCATTTTTTATCTTTCATTTTGCTCTTTCTTTCTTCCATGGTTCTTTTACTTTTCTCCTTGCAAAACACCTCCATCCACCCTTTCTCTCCCATCCCTAATTTCTCTTTCTAGAATCTTTCTTCACCCCTCAAAAGGTGGCAGCAAGTGAGAGATCAAGGAGTGCAGGGGAAGATTATAGAAAGAAATAAAACAGATGTTACAGAAGGAGAAAAGAATAAGCAATAATGAAGGGAAAACAAGATAAAAATCAAAAGAAAAGAGAAGAGAAGCAACTCAAAAAGATGTGCTGTGAGTTCACCATTAAAGCTGGGTGGAAAGTTTGAACCGTGCCAATCCCTTTAAAAGAAATGATCTTATTGCAACATTTTAAATATCTAGTTAAAACTTAAAATGCCTTTCCTATAAAGTAACACAAGAAACCAAGAAAGGAGTCAGTGAGGAAGAAAATCATTTCATGAAACTTACATATAAATTCTTGAACCATCAACCCCATCCCTTTCCTTAGTTAGGCTACAAAGTGCATCTTTTGCCTTCACCTATGCATAGGTCATATGAGTTTTGCTGAGTTGCATATCGGAATATAGACCAAATAAAGTGATATAAAGAAACCAAAACCGCAAGAAATTATAAGAAATGACCATATAAATTGATTGTCAGTTCAAAAGATCCCAATAACAAGAAATCTCAGCCCAACCGTTATTGCTCACTCGTAGAGTTATCCACACATCAATGATCATTGTTTGGAACCAGTCTATGTTGACAAAAAGAAACTGATAGACTACAAATCAGAAGTTACATCATTAACTAACTTGGAAAGCCTCATCAATAATTTTTAATATACTAAACACATTCACTTCAACAGCTAACTGAGCTACATATACAACTCAGCTCCATCAATAGGCCATTTATGTATTAAAATTATATGATGCTCATCACTTTCATGATCATAACCAATATGCAATTAAAATTTTAATGGAAAGCCTTTTTTATTTCTCTCAATTTTTTAATAGGAAATCCAAAAACAGAATCAAAGTAAGCTACATACCATCGTCCGTTTCATGATGTGACCCATGAGATCAAAACGAAACCCATCAACCTGACAGGTTCATCAACAGAAAAAGATCAATTATATATGAAATTCGAAAATAATTCATATAAATAAAATTGAAGTCTAATTTAACCTTAAAAACACTTTATACGGCATTAGTAAAACTATAGAAAAGTATGGCAGAAAGTTTCATAAATATAGGAGAACTAGAGTAATCTGATTATCCAAGAAAGGTAAGAAATAAAATATAATAACCTTATAATTTATTGCCCAGCTCAAAAGATCATCAATAATAAGGCGCTCTACCATATAATGCTCACTAGCAGTATTGTTAACACATGTACTGTTCTCAATAAAACCATCAGTGTTTCTTCTCAGATAGTAACCTGGAACAATCTATAAGAAATTTTCTGTCACAACAAAAGGGTAATAAACATTACTAGCCAATGAGTATAAGCACCTTTGACATCAGAAAAGGACCTTATCAAGGACAGAATCCTTATCAAAAGGGCCATTTGCATGCAAGTGATTATAGACGACATCCAACACAACACGAAGGCCAATATGGTTGAGTGCCTGCAGCCAGAAAGTGAAATCATTTGAGTGACTAAAGATGAATTTCTTTAGAATCTTATATAGATCAATAAAGCAAAAACATTGATGGCTCCATTGTAACTACATTACGCGCTCAATGGCCAAAATATGGCAAAAGGAGGAAAAGAAAACATCTAGACCTGAATCATCTTTCTAAATTCAACTATACGGCATGGACCATTTGGATCACTTGAATAGCTTCCCTTAGGGACACCCCAGAGAACAGGATTGTACCTGCATAAGGCAATAAAGGAAGCATTAGTGCATACAAAAGGCAATAAATAAGACAATTCTTATCCAAATTTTATTCACATGCTCACCCCCAGTTATACGCATCATCATCCTGGATGGCAGTGATTTTCTCTTGCTGCTCAGCTGAATCTGGGGGTAGCTTCTCCAGAATCTTAGAATCTGCAATAGAGTTGGTGTTGAACAAATTAGCTGCCAACACAACCTAGGAAATCCAAAACCAAGCACATATACAAATAAATAAACAAATATGTACGTCCAACTTTCAAACAAAAAAGATTAGCAACCAACTTTACAAAAGGAATCTTTAGAAAAGTAATGTTACATTACTTTTTTTTTTTTGGGTCAAAAATGTTGCATTACTTTGGACATGGACAGATGCCAGGGAAATATATCTGTATGTCCAAAATATCATAATGTTAAACCCTTATATTTTTGTTTACTTTTCTAAAGACAAGATTAAGCAAGTTAATATCAAAAAGGGGAAAGGCTGAATCAACAAAGATGGATGGAGAATCAACCAGAGTTCTTTTTCCCTTTTAAAGAAAAAAAGGATGCTCAATGAGTTCAAGTGTTAAAATCTAACCATTAAACTTAACTAGATCGAGCTCACAAGGAACTTGATTAATTGTTGATACACAAAAGCCTCCTTTTTGTCAACACAGGGGAATGCTTTTGTCTCCTTTCAAATAGAACAAGGGGGTAAAGGGAAAGGAATGGCAATTGTTGCTTAAGATACAACATCCCAAGACATTAACCTAGGAAACTCTCTTACCCACATACTTCCAATTCTCCTTCTCATCATCAACAGCAGCAAATTGGAAGGTTGGCAGCAAATGAACATGAGTAATACCAGCTTTCGATAATTTTTTCAGATGGAGCACGCCTGCTGAGTCCTTCAAATTGAATGAACTAAATGTTAAGTAACAAATAATCATGCATAAATATCTTAAACCCAAAGAAAAACAAAATGAAGTGCGTAATCATAGCAATTTCCTTTCTTTATACATGAACTTCTATGCACAGCAGTCCTTACAACTTGCATTGCTTTTATCTATCTTAGGCTCCGATCAGTAAATACGGAAGTGGATCACACAAATGCATTGTGGAATTTTAAATAAAACTTAGAAAATATCATCTTGTGTAACAAAACAATAGTTTGCATATAAATCATGAAATTTTATGAATGCTATTCCTTGTACAAATATCATTGTCTGTAACCATTAGCCTTAAAATTTATTAAAATTTACATTTCCTTTCTATTTTTCAACATTAAAAAATAAAAATTAAAAAAAGAAATTAAAAGTAAAGATGGTTTTGATATTTCAATAAATAAAAAAGCATTAAAAAATAATTCTGAACCAGGTGCAGAAGTCACACAAGAATCGATATCGGGGCAGGGAGTAGAATGGTAGTACTTCTAATTCTGTATGGTACAGATATATATATGTACGAGAACTTGTGTTCTAATGGAATTTGCTCTGCTTTTTCAAAACAGTCAATGATGCAACTAAAGAAAACTACACCAATTCCGGACTCAGCAATTTTGTGCTGTAGCAGTAACTATAAACATTTTAGATTTCTAGAATACGCTAGCATATGAGACTTGTGCCCTCGTTTGAGAAAAAAATTCTTCAGAAAATAAGGTTCACAGGAACACAACTACCTTCAAGGTGAAAGCCATATAACCACCACGAAAGTCAGCATTGACAGTATCATCATTGGCACTGCAATAGCAACAACAAAGATTCTCATTATGAACACAACTTGGGGAACTTTGTATAAAGGCCAAAAAGAAGACAAAACCTAATTTAGCACATAAGCTAAATTTAAAACTTTTGAGCATTTTAGGCAATACAGACCTTTTACCTTACTACAATGGCCCTTAAAAGGGAGTAGGGATGAGCAGACTAGGGTTCAAATTCTCCCTCCCTCTTCCACCCCAATTCAAGTTCCCAGTCAAATCCTTTTAAATTGAACAAAAAAAAATTATAGTAAAAGGATAACATGAGCCACAGCTCCAAGGGAGCCGTAGACAGGGCAGGCTGCACATTTTAAGTTCAGGGGCCAGTGTTTGAAGAGACTCTCCCTCATTGAATAACTCTACAAACTATTTGAACACCACCCAAGAAAGGAACTTATGAATACTACATACTAGCCAATCAAAACTATAATTATGTTAAAGAAACAAGGCAAATGCAAGCCAGATTATGTTGTACAAACAGTAAAGTAATTCCATACCTACCTGAAATCCCGTATGTGTAATTCATATATGCTTATGTCAGAGAAAGAAAGTATATCCGGCTTCATGTCTGCCAATTCATTCCATCCTTCAGGTTTTAAATCATCAGCATGAAGATTAACAAATAAAGTTCGCTTTCCATCTGCTGAAAGCCTGCTTCAACAACAAAACAGCATAAGCATCACACAAAATGAATGCAATGTTTGTTTTGATCTCACAATATAACCATGACCAGGTAGGAGCACACCATATAACTTTAAAGATGAATCACCATAACTGTTCCAGAAAAATTGTTGGCTAATTGAAAGAACCAGCATACCCTCTTGCATATGGATCATTTGCATAACATTTTTCAATATGCAACGTGCTTGGATGGTAGACAGATACTTCATACATGTAGTAACAGCCTTCCCAACTTTTTGGTCCTTTAGTACTCCAAACACCATTAGTTTCCTCCAGAGGGATAATTTCCAGGGGGCTCCCACCCACTGGATCCTTATAGATGTGAGCATAAACTGCCTAATTAATTCAAAATAAGCAAAAATAACAATTGCATGTCATTAGTTGTGTGAATAAAAATAATTATAATGATCATAAACAAGATTTTTTTCAATTTTTTTCATGGTACAGTACTTGGGCAGTGGGAGCCCAGAGGCTTAGAGACACTGCTTCTGCAGAATAAAAAGCACCAAGAGGACCATCATATGAGAACAATTCATCCAGAACACCAGGTAACTGCAAACCGGTAGCATTTCTGCATTTTCCTTGTGCTGTAAAAAAGGAGAAAAGAGATATAAATTACAGGCACCAAATTACAAACACTAACTGGCCAAAAGTTATTAGAAGCGCTATTTTCTTTCAGAATGACAACCTGATGAGAAATGTGACCAGACAATAGGTAAAGATACTTAATAAAAAAATTAACACTCATGCAACAATAGAATTCAGCAATACTTTGTCATGACACGTTACAAGGCCAATAGGAACTTAAAAGAAGACTGACATTAGAAGGTTGAACAGATCAGCCAATGCACCAAAAAGCATACAAAATTACAATTATATACATGAATAAACAAATTCAAAACTGAACTAGCATGAATAGATTGTTAGCAATGGGAGTTGTTTCATTAGAAAATGGAAAAGACAAAACCGAGGATGCTTCAAAACATATTATCCTAATAATGAGATCATTTATTTCATTATCAGTGGCAAAATAGTTTGCACATAAATAGAAGAAACAAGCCATAGCCAAAAGGCTTACAGTTGAATTCAGCAACAGCTAATTGGCATTTGACGAGATTTTTGGCATCCAGCACAGGAGGCAACTTAAAAGCTCTATAATCTCGAATATGAGGAAACTTCTCAATTACCTAACAAGATCAAGGATGATATTTTATTTCAAAATTACTTACAAACTTAAGAAATATGCACTAGTAATGCTACATTATGGTGAATAAGAAAGAACAATTTGGAGGTGAACCACACAAGCCGACCATCAACAACTAGCAATAGCAATGATAGAACTTGATGTTTTTAATATTACAGAAAATGAAAAGAAATGCGTTACATTTGGAGGTAGCCCACTGCGGTCTTCCTGAAGCTTAATTTCCAAATCATGGCCTATAATGACAAAGATAATATTAAAAGATAGAAATTGAGGTCTTTGATTTACATCAAAGACATGAGATGCTAATCAGAAAACCTAGATCATCATAAATGAAAGGTAACTGTTAGCACAATCCAGACCTTGAATTCCATTATCTGTAACAGACAAAGCAGCAACTTTACTTGCATACAAGTAGCAAGAACCTTCTACAACATCCACATTCCACGCGATTATAGTTTTTGTAACCCAATAGGCCCTCGAGTACAACAAACTGTCCTGCAATTGATCACCATTTCACGCAAATAATTACGTCAATAAATAGCATGCATTCAATTTAATCAAATATTTCAACTAGATGCTAAATGAATATATATATCTAATTCCATTATAGAAGTCTCAAGTTTTCTTGCAATCACATATGTATTCATAATGCTTTTTGAAACATTCATTATTAACAAATCCAATCCTTATTTTCATCATCTCCAAATTAAAAAGAACCAAGTATTATTATTATTTTTTTGGTTAAATTTAATCCTTGAAGAAACGAGAGAACCAAAAGAAACCCATTTCTTAAAATGTAATAAAAATACCCAAACTGCAATCAGAAACTGTATATAACATCCGCCAAAGGGAAAAGGTCTCCAAAGAACAGAAATTCGAACTTAAAAATGCAAATGCCAGTCGAAAAAACGTAGAAAACCCAGAGACGGAAAAAAAGAAGAAGGTGAAGAAGAACCTGAGACAAAGAGGAGAGTTGAAGGGGCATGGAAGATGAAGAGCAACGAAGGGGTAGTTTGAAAAAGGAAGGGGAAGAAGAGAATAAAGGAAAGAGAAGAGGATTTGACTTGAGATGGAGACGACGTCGTGAAGGAGGAATTAGAGGACAAAGACGAGGCTTGAAGGATAGTGATGGCGATGATTGGAGAACTGGAAATGGAACACAAAGTACATCAACCATTTGGGTTTTTCTTATTAGGCTAATAGTGTCTGTTGAATGATGAATGATCAATGCTCAGAGAAATGAGAGTGGGAAGCTGATCTTTTTTAACAGTTAGAGGCAATGTCTAAGATCAAATTTGCTTATTATGAATTTCCAACAGACTAAATTTGGATAAATATCTGGATATTGAATTTTAAGGTAAAAGTACAATAAGAGCCCCTGTATTATAACTTGATTTTATTTCAATCCCTCTATTTTGAAAAATAGCAAACTAATCCCTCTACATTTTTATAATCTATTAAATTTGTATTGTTAAATGCTTACATCAAATTTGTATTGAAGAACCCCAGACTCAGCACTAGTATTGTTGCATTAAGTTTTAAATGCATCCTCCTTTATTGCTGTTTAAAAATTTCACTACTTTTTGGTTGAGCCAAGAAATTTTTTTAGCATAAGTGTTCATGGGTCTATTTTGAGTTAAACTTACACATAATATTAATATATATAATATTAATATATTCTATGCTTATATAAATTTGGTCCAACTTAAAATATCTACGTATAATTTTATTCATTGCTAATCTAAGCCAATTTTAAACTCACACATTTTTTTTTATTGAAACTAAGCTCACCCATATCATTGTTTTAGTATTTTTTAAATATTAAATTATTTATTTTTAATTTAATATTTAACAATTTTATAATTTTTTCATTTATTTAAATTTTATATATAGCAAACTTATTTTTTTTAAATGATTACATTGTAGTATTATATATTAGTATAGATTTATTTGTTTTTATTATAAATTAAATAATATATGAAAAAATATAATATAAGGATAAATCTCAAAACTTCCTATAATATAATATGCAATTCGATTTATGAACTTTAATTTGACACAATTATATATATGAAACTTTAATTTTCATTCAAATATATACATGAAATTTTAACTATGATTCAACTATATACATTTAAAGAAATAAATACATCACTTTATTTTTATATTAGATAGATATAATCATTTGTAGATACGACATGTCAATGTAAAATAAAGCTATATTAATAACTGTGTTACTGATTTATGAAAATTGAATCAAATTAAAATTTCATATATAAAATTACACAAAATAATAGTTCATGTATAACATTGCTTATTAGATCAAAATTCATATATAATTTTTAAATTTATCCTTATAATATATTACAAACTTAGAAAATGGTTGAGATGGATCGAGCTTGAGTCTAAAATATTTGAGCCCAAACCCTATCCATATTTTAAATAGATCTAATATTTGTTTGAAACATATTTTTTGAATTTAAATTTTAACTTATATCATTCGTGGACCGTTTGGTGGATAATACACCAAGTAAAGTTTTTTTATTTTTTCGAACATAAAGTGATTTTTAAACAGCTCAAAGATTCAATCTTTAGTCTTGTTGATGACGACCATAAATCTTGCCAAATATTAGCTCGAATATTTTCTCAGCTATAGATACCGACAAGGCGATGGCATCAAAGATGACTTAGAATATAGAGTATACAAAAAAATGTAAAGATTAAACAAGACTTCTCCAACAACGCAAAGTTTAACAGAGAAAGTAAACTGAAACATGCCATAATTACCAAACAAAACAGGAATTTGTTGATAACTAAAAAGCATAATAGATCAGACATTTTAGAGTGTCATTAGGGAAAGGAAAACGGAAAAGGACTTAATTGAATGAATCAATTAAATTCTAAGGGTCTAAAGTGCAATTAACAAAATTTAGTAACACTTAAACGCAGCTATATAAACTTCACCTTGCCAACACACCAATGTGAAGCCTTCGAGCTTCAGTTTTTTTTCTTTTTGTGGAATAAAGTGCTTTCGTTCATCTAAACATAGGATAACTTGGTTTATCAGCAAGAACAAAGGAAGCCTTACAGTCTGGGATATCATAGTACACAATGAAGTCATTTAAACTATTCCTAGTACTGAAATTGAAAAGAAAAGCTGGGTCACTTTCTTTCTTTGTTAGTGCATTGGCACAATGATTTCCTTGGCAATAGAGATAGAGTAGTATTCCGAAACGACTTCAATAAATCATGCAATCATTGATCAAAGGTTCTGCAATCATTGTTGTAGCATCTACTTCCACAACTAAGTTTGCTGCGAGTATCATGCAAAGTCCATAGTTCAGCCACTGAGTTCGTTGTGTAGCCTATAAAATGGTGGCAACCCACGATCCTTTATAATCTCGAAAAACAGTAGCACCCACACCTACAAAGCCCGGATTATGGATATAGGATCCATATGTGTTTTATTTGAACCATTCAACATCCGGTGGTGTCCAAGTAACAATGACCTATGTTTGGATGGAATAAAAACAAGGCAAAGAAAAGGAAAGTAATGGAAAATAATAATCTTTCCCATATTTAGATATATTTTTTATTTAAGGGAAAGTAATGGGAGTTGAATATCTTTTAATTTCCCTTGACTTACTCCACTTTTAATTACCCCAATTTGGGGAAAAAAAGAGAATGATCTTGCCTTTTAAGATGTAAAATGTCTTTTTTATCCCATTATAAATAATCATTTCTTAAACTTTTCACAATTTAACCAAACATAGGTTACTTCACTTTCCTTTCTTTTATTAATTTTAACTATTTAAACAAAAAAAAAAACATATATCACTTCTTTTCCTTTCCTTTCCTTTACAACTATTTATTCAAAGATAGTGTGAAGGACTAGAGATGAAGGCTTAACTTTTTTGGTAAATAAGAGAAAGCTTCGTATTGCCTTAGATCAATTTATTCTTATATAAGGGATACCAAATTTATCTTCTAAAAGTAATTTCCTAATATGGAATGTAGGAACATCAATAATATGTAGATTAACTTCAGTAGATGGACATGTTCTGGCTAGCCAATCAGCAACCATGTTTCCTTCCCTATTCAGAAACTGGAATTTAACATACTCAAATTGGCGAGATACTTCTTTTATTTTCCTGACAAGAGTCATCGGTGGTTTACTTCCCAAGCAATCCTTGATCTTTCCACTGTCTACATACAGTCAGTTTCAATAACCACCTTGTTGTGTCCTCTAATCTGGGCTATTTCTAGGCCATGTAGAATTGCCCAGAACTTCGAATTCATGGCCAAGCCCCTGCCAACAAACCTACGAAACCCTTCGATCCAGTTTCTAAAAGAATCACGTAATACACCATCAGCCGTTGACCAATCTCCATTACTATTGGCTACTTCATCCAAATTAACTTTGATCCAACCTGAAACAACAAAAAAACTATTGTGCTTTATACTATGTTTGGATTGGGTTAAGGAGAGGAAAAGGGCTTGAAATTTTGATGCGTCATTGAGAGCACAAAAAATATCCTATTCCCTGTAAAATAATGAAAAAGAAATAGTAAAGGGGAAGTAGGGTCGAATCCTCAGGGACCGGATTATACGAATGCTTGTCTCTCGAAATCCTGGGCAGAATCGTGCCCAAGAAAACCTGCGTTCCTGGAAAAAAAATAAAAAAAAGAATTTAAGAATTGATTTTGGAAGCGAAAATAAAATAAAAACAGAATTTAAAGTTTACTGAAATTATGATTACGAAAATAATAAAAATAATAAAGAGAGTTTTAAGAGAAAAGAAATTCTTATGGGAAAGTTCCAGCCTCCGGTTGTCTCATTCCGCCTTGGGCTCAATCCTTGGCTTTTGGATGATCCTTCTCGACTCAAGTAAGCCGGTTATAGTGGAAAAGGACGCCTACGACCACCAGCTCCAAAGATTAGATTTACGATTTTTAGGGAACCTGACTCTAGCCAGTAATCTATGCTAGATCAACGCTTCTCAATGGCGAATCCCATGCCATTTTGTCTCTTTGGCTCGCCAACCTCTGACGCAGTAAGTTAACGAACCGACTATGCAGTCCTTCCAAAACATACAAAGCGGCCGCCTTTGCATATGCTGAAAAGCTTACTTCTTAAGGGCTATGGACGGAAGGCGTCACCGTGAAAAGTGAGAAACGATGAATACTTGGCGAGAAGGCTAAACGCAGTTCTAGGCCTCAAGAACCCTTTTTGGGAAATATTGACAACTTTTGGCTAGAAGGGTTTTAGTGGCTCATAATAATGGTGGGAAAGTAAATAAAATTATGGAAAAGAAATTTTATTGAAAGAAAATATGGAAAGAACAAAAGACTTTTGGGGAGAGAGTGTTTACGTAAAAGATGCTCCCCAAATACAAATCACTTCACCCCTATTTATAGTGCTAGAGAGATAGTCTAATTGAACTTAAATTCTAAAAAGATAAATACATTTAATTAAAGATAAACAAAGATAATTAAAATAAAATCCTAAATTTGAATAATCCTAATAATTATCTTAATATTAATTATCCTAATAGAATAAAATAAAATAGAGTCTTCCAAAATAAAATCTCTTCTATTTGCTTTTAAGTCCTTGTGCCTTCCATGTTCGCACTTTTGGCACCATATTTGTCCCACGTTGCATATTGGCCCATTTAATCTCTAAATTGACGCTTTTTCCCTTGAATTTACTTTTCGCCTCCAATTTAGTCCCTAAAAGATAAAAAGACATAAATAGCTCAAATTAGTAGGCTCAAGCTCAAAATAAACACATGATTAATATATAAAAACACGCCATTTTAGAGTATTATCAAATTCCCCCTACTTAGCCCATGCTTGCCCTCAAGTATGGTTCCTATCGACTGTGAAAGTTAGATTCTGCCATAAAAGAAATACCACTCCAAAGTTTCATAAAAATTAGTTAAAAATGCATATGAAAAATAAAGAGACCTCTAAACTTGCTTTAAGTAAAACAGAAAAAGTATTCCAATTATTTCACACAAAAATTAAGATCGACTTGAGTTATGCCATTTAGGTAAATTACCAAACCTACTAAGACACCTTAATTATTTCCTCCTTTAGTCCCCGAAGTGCAACTTTATTAGTACTTTTTTTTTTTGATTTTTTTATTTTATTATTATTTATTTACTTAGGAATATATTAAACCTTTTGACACGAAGAGAGATGACAACCCAAGCACCCCACCCCTGGTTACTCTCACCCAACATACTCCTAAAATTATTTATTTCTGGTTAGCGGAGTTTTACCCAACACGTCACACAACCTTTTGACGCGAAGTAGAATGACAACCCAAGCACCCTACCCCGGTTACTCAGTCAGTCACGATTTGAGCCATACTCATAACCTCAGCTAGCGGAGTTTTACTTGTCACGTCACACAACCTTTTGACGCGAAGTAGAATGACAACCCAAGCACCCTACCCCGGTTACTCGATCGATCACGATCTAAGTCAGACTCATAACCATGGAAAACTTTTATTAAAAATTAAACGATATTTAAAATTCTTGAGAGCTCAGGAAAGAAAAAAATTTAAGTGTCAAAAATAAGTTTCAATAATCACCTAATAGCCATGAACATTAATTAAGCACGCAATCATTTTAAGTGTTCACTTTATATTAAACTTGATCAATTTTACGAAAAGCAAGATAGAATTAACCCTATTAATCACAATTATTTTTAGCCTAATAAAAATAAAACAGTGGAGATGGCATCAATTATGGGAAAAATCATAACTTCCTTAGAAGGTAAGAATCATGCTTGTAGGTTAAACAGTAGGCAATTCCTGGTAAAATCTTGGGCATGAAAAGCGGCGAGATATTCTTAAAATAAATGGGCAGAAACGAGCACAAAACAGCAGTAACAACAATATAACAGCAAAAATAGCAGATAATAACAATAACAACGAAGAATGCCTTCCCCCCATTTAAAACACATAGTCCTCGATATGAAAGTAAAAGGAAAAAAAATAGGTGGAGAAAAAAAAAGTTTAGAAAAACTCCCCATGTAGTTACCGTCGGTTGGCGCACACGGTGGAGAAGAAGATGGCGAAGCGGCAAGAGGTGGAGACGGGGTGGGTGACATGTGCAATGTTGGTTCAGCTTCAGGTTCTCACCATGGTGGCTAAGAAATCGGCGGTGGGTGGTGGAGGAGAAAGGAGTCGGTGGTTATGGAGAAATTTGGGAAAAAAATGTAAGGTTTGGGGGTTTTATTTGCTGAAAAGGGGTGTTTGGCTGCAGGTTTTGGGGATTCTAAGGCTGAAATAGGACTGTTTGGCTGCAGAGATATGACATTCTAGGCTAGAATAGAACTGTTTGGCAGCAGGGATATGGCATTTTGGGCTGGAATAAAACTGTTTGGTACCATGGATAGGGTTGTTTTGGTGCACACTTTCTGTCTTTTTTTTTCTTCGTATTTTCGCTCCATTTCACCTAGATGTAAGAAGAGAAATTTATTAATATTTAACTAAAATAAAATAAAATAAAATAATAAATAAGAAATAAGAAAAGAAAAGAAAGGAAAATAATAAAAAAAAGAAAGATTGGGTTGCCTCCCAACAAGCGCTTGTTTAACGTCGCTAGCTTGACGCTTCAACTAGAATTGGAATTGTTCCAAATAAATTCTTTCATTTGTATAGGTTTGGAAATTCTCCTTTTTTATCACATCCACCATATTTTGGTTTAATCGTCCTTGCGCTTCTTTCCTTAGTTTCATACTTTCCTCCAAGGAGTTGATCCCTTTTAAGTAAGCAATGGTCTCATCATTCTCCAGAAATGTGAATTTGAAACGCTTTCGAGAAGTGGTTTTAATTTCGGATCCGTGTCTGCATGCACAAATGTAAGGTAGAAGTTTAGTATCCATAGGAGCCAATAATTTATTAACAGAGTCAAAATCATCAAACGTCATTTTAGGTTTATCTCCATAAGATGACTCAAAAGTTTTTTCTACTGATGAGTCAATTATGTCGACACGGTTTACGTCCAAGACTTCACTTGGGTGACTAATAGTGCCATAAACGTTAAACTTCACAATCTCCCCGTCAAACTCCATCGTGAGGGTTCCGCTTCGTACATCAATCTTAGTATTCGCAGTACTAAGGAAAAGGTCGCCCCAACAAGATGTCTGGAAGACCCGGGAGCGTTATCCTCCTCCATTTTTATCACATAAAAATCTGCAGGGAAGATAAGCCCATTGACTTTGACTAATACATCCTCGAGGACTCCTTCGGGATGCACAGTAGAACTGCCTGCCAATTGAATAATAACACCTGTCTTTGTCAAAAAACCTGCGTTAAGTGATTCATAAATAGAATAAGGCATTACATTTATGGAGGCCCCTAGATCACACATAGCCTTCTTAATTCCCAAATGGCCAATTTTGCATGGAATAGCGAACATACCCCTATCTTTGCATTTAACCGTATTTTCCATTGTAGAATTGCGAAACATTTTCACCAACACTTACCTTTTCATTACCGTTAGTTTTCGTTTGTTGGTGCAAAGTTCTTTGAGGAACTTGGCATACCGTGGAATCTGCCTAATGGCATCTAACGGTGGTAAGTTGATCTCAACATTCCCGAATGTTTCGAGGATCTCCTTGTCTTCCTTACTTTTTGACACCGATTTAATCGTCCCGGGAATGGAGGTTGTATTTTCGGCGATGGGGTTTCGCTTTTCGGATCTGTTCGTGCGTTTCTGAGAGTCTCCTAGACGATTTCTTGACCAAGATTCTTGCCAGGAACTGGTTCCAGGACCTTTCCGCTTCGTAACGTTACTGCATTCGCATTCTGCCTCGGGTTTGGTTCTGTTTGTGATGGCAGTTTCCTTGAGAGTTTAATTTCTCAATTGATGTGGTCAACTCCTTATGGATGCTTCGGTTTTCTGCTGAAAACCTTCATTTCTCTTTGGAAATTGAGAGTTTGCTGTTGAAAATCAAGGACATTAGTTGCTATTTTATTGACCAAAGTTTCTAGAGAATTACCTGAATCTTGTAGCTGTTGTGGGACTCGATTTTGGTATGGCTGGTTATATTGTGGATTAGCCCCATAACTAAAATTAGGGTGGTCCCTCCATCCTGGGTTGTAGGTATTGGCGTAAGGGTCGTATCGTCTTTGTGGTGGCCCAGGAAAATTTCCCACAGCATCTAAATGGGCCATAGAATCTTCACACCAGGACTAGGGCACGCATCGGTCGTATGTCAGGTGTAGCACATATTCCACATACTCGGGCTGGTTTCGATTTTTCTGTAACAAGGGAATTCACAATATTAGTAAGTCTAGCAAGTCTATCTTCAATGGTAGAATTACTTAACTGGTGAACCCTTCTAGGGGGTTCAGGATTGGCTCGAAATTGTTGGGAATTCGCAGCCATTGTGGAGATTAAGTCTCTTGCTTGTTGTGGAGTCATGTTGACTAACGCTCCTCCACTCGCGGCATCTACCATATTCATCTCCATGGGTTTCAAGCCTTCATAAAAGTACTGGAGCAAAGACTGTTCCGTTATACCGTATTGTGGGCAACTTGCACACAACTTCTTAAATCGCTCCCAATAGTCGTATAAAGTCTCTGCGTCTTTTTGCCTTACGCCCACGATTTCTCTTCTTAACTCAGCCGCTCGTGATGTAGGGAAAAACCTGTTAAGAAATAAACGAGATAGATCAGCCCAAGTTGTTATGGATCCAGAAGGTAAATAAAATAACCATTCCTTAGCTGAATCTGCTAGGGAAAAAGGGAAAGCGCGCAATTTAATTTGATCTTCAGTTACCCCCTGAGGTTTCATACTCAAACAAACCATATGAAATTCTTTTAAATGCTTGTGGGGGTTTTCATTTTGTAACCCACGAAAAGTTGGCAGTAGCTGAATCAAGCCTGACTTTAATTCAAAATCAGTATCCATAGTAGGATACGCGATGCATAGTGGCGGTTGTTCTGCCGGTGCTTCGGCCAGTTGCCAAATTGTCTGAGCCATAGGTTGAGGTGCTAAATTAGGGTTTTCGTCAACCCTAGTGTTCAGCACTTCTTCTGGGGAATCGACTTCTTCTTCTTTACTTTCTAACGTTTGAGTAGGGTTTTCGTTAACCCTAGACTCTACTTCGTCGTCGATTCTAATTTCTGGCGGTGGATTGCTTTGAGTTCCAACCACCGCTGACTGCTTTTTCTTTAGTTTTGTTTCTTTTCGATTAGCTTTCGTAGTTTTTTCGATTTCTGAGTCGAACGCAAGAGTGCCTGGAGCAGATCTGGTCATAGAAAACAAAGAAAAACAAGATTAGTATGTTGCCGGTCCTCGGCAACGGCGCCAAAATTTGATGCGTCATTGAGAGCACCAAAAATATCCGGCAACGGTGCCCAAGAAAACCTGCGTTCCTGAAAAAAAACAGAATTTAAGAATTGATTTTGGAAGCGAAAATAAAATAAAAACAGAATTTAAAGTTTACTGAAATTATGATTACGAAAATAATAAAAATAATAAAGAGAGTTTTAAGAGAAAAGAAATTCTTATGGGAAAGTTCCAGCCTCCGGTTGTCTCATTCCGCCTTGGGCTCAATCCTTGGCTTTTGGATGATCCTTCTCGACTCAAGTAAGCCAGTTATAGTGGAAGAGGACGTCTACGACCACCAGCTCTAAAGATTAGATTTACGATTTTTAGGGAACCTGACTCTAGCCAGTAATCTATGCTAGATCAACGCTTCTCAATGGCGAATCCCACGCCATTTTGTCTCTTTGGCTCGCCAACCTCTGACGTAGTAAGTTAACGAACCGACTATGCAGTCCTTCCAAAACATACAAAGCGGCCGCCTTTGCATATGCTGAAAAGCTTACTTCTTAAGGGCCATGGACGGAAGCGTCAGCCCGTAGTGCGGAGAAACAATGAATACTTGGCGAGAAGGCTAAGTATGGATTCTAGGCCTCAAGAACCCTTTTTGGGGAAATATTGACAACTTTTGGCTAGAAGGGTTTTAGTGGCTCATAATAATGGTGGGAAAGTAAATAAAATTATGGAAAAAGAAATTTTATTGAAAGAAAAATATGGAAAGAACAAAAGACTTTTAGGGGGAGAGTGTTTACAGAAAAGATACTCCCCAAATAGAGTCACTTCACCCCCTATTTATAGTGCTAGAGAGATAGTCTAATTAAACTTAAATTCTAAAAAGATAAATACATTTAATTAAAGATAAACAAAGATAATTAAAATAAAATCCTAAATTTGAATAATCCTAATAATTATCTTAATATTAATTATCCTAATAGAATAAAATAAAATAGAGTCTTCCAAAATAAAATCTCTTCTATTTGCTTTTAAGTCCTTGTGCCTTCCATGTTCGCACTTTTGGCACCATATTTGTCCCACGTTGCATATTGGCCCATTTAATCTCTAAATTGACGCTTTTTCCCTTGAATTTACTTTTCGCCTCCAATTTAGTCCCTAAAAGATAAAAAGACATAAATAGCTCAAATTAGTAGGCTCAAGCTCAAAATAAACACATGATTAATATATAAAAACACGTCATTTTAGAGTATTATCAAATTTATTTTTTTTAAATTTAAGCAAGGGAAAGTAAGGGAAATTGAGTATCTCTTACTTTCTTTTAAAATACTTAATTTTCATTTATCTCAATTTGGAATAACACTATGTTTGGTTTAAAAGTAATAAATGAAAAAAAAAGTAAAAGAGTGGAAAGCTAAAGAAAGTTGTTAAAGGAAATATAATTTTCGGATCAGCTTCGATATCTAAACCCATGCCTATTCTTGTTTTGGCTGTGAAGTCTCATCCTTAATTTCCAGGGCAAGAAGTGTTGGAACATATTCAAATATTTATAGTATTCCAATAAGTATAAATGAATGGATGTAATTAATAAAAATAAATCATTTGGTCATTGGTCAAAAGTTATATCATTTGATCTTTGAAAAAGTTATAAAAATTAAATGAATAATTATTATTATTTATTTGTTCATAAAGATACCTATTGAAATATGTCTCTATAAAGAGACATGAAAATTCCTATAAATAGGAATGAAATTTCTTTTAGAAACCACACCAACAAGTTCTAAAAGTTCTTTCTATCATTCCTCATTTTCTAATATTATTAGATTGTTCTATAAAGAGTTACTGCAAAAATTCTTTGTAGAAATTCAGTTTCTTATTATACATTGCTTAGTGCTTAGTGGACTATTCTCATTAGTGCAAAACACAAATAGTCATTGACTTCATTGTATCCTCGAGGTTAATTTGCTTGGAACTCATTTGCACACTGAAGATAGGTGGGGGCGAATATAACATTAAAGATAGTTACTTGATACACACCTTGGAACCTTGTCCTATTTCTTCTTTTTCTGTTCGAGCTCCATTCGTATGTTTGAGATTTTCCTCACCAGAGATTTATACTAACAAGATGATATGTTGATTCTAGGGAGAAAAGGCCATTTTCAATTAATCCCTCAATTGACAGTGTCATGACACATAGTGAAGGTGGATAAGCATGTTGCTAGCACTTTATTGGCAATAGAACCAGGAAGTTCCATTGAGAGAGAGGAATATCTAAAGCATTTTAAAGAGAACCATTTCTTTGTTGAATAATCTTCCAAAACATGTTATTTAAGTACTCCATACAAAGTTAGGATAGTGGACATTACTTGTGGCACTGTATGAGCCATTGGTTATATAATTGCCTCAACGATCTTTCCCTTTAGTAATTTTTTGAACAAAACTAAATAATATGAAAATAATAATATCAATGTAGCAAAATCTCCCCCTTGATACATTTCCTTTAAACAAACAAACTTAAACTCATAATATATCCAAACATTTCAACCATTAATGCTTTTTAGACTTGAGCACCGGTAATAATAACTAGAATCATATTAAGTTAAGCAAAAAGTTAAGAGAATTTGTACAAACAAAGTAATCCCACACAAACACTTCTATCATAAATTTTAGCTAAAAAAAAGCTTTTACCAAAATATTTAAGGATTTAAATATTAGTAAATCCTTAGATATTTTTGGTAAAAGCTTTTGCTAAGCTTTTTTTTAGTGGAGTTTACCCTAGAATTTCCACACAATATTGTAACAATTCAAAAAGTTAATAAAAAAAGTCTAATACTGAAATAAAATTGAAATAAGAAAATTCTAAAAAAGCTCTCATCATTAGGAGTAATAGCAGCAACAAGTTTTGTCATTAACGCTTTATATATATATATATATACTAATTTCTAATGATACTTGCATTTGATTTTACGAGTTTAATTTTTTTATTAGTTTTAAATAAAATATTTTTAATTATTGTAATTATTTTTTATTCATTATTTGAATTGTTAAATAGAATTAAAATATAATAGAAAAATATTTTCAAATACCATATTAAAATATTAATATTTTGTAGATCAATAATTTTTTAATAATATTAAAAAATTAAATCATAATTAAAACATTTGTACTATTTTCAACATACAATATAAATTTACTTCATGGAATTATTATTTAAAATAGTAACTGATCAAAAATACTAATTATTTTAATAATTCAAATATTGTACTAATAAAAAATTCCTATTACCAAAACATTTGTACAAACAATAAAAAATATATATAGTAAAATAAACTCTTTACTATTCAATTTTTATTTTTATTTTTTTAATAGTTAATAAATTGACTATAATAAATTGTAAATAATATATATGGGGAGGGATCCACTTACACCAGTATACACCCTTCCATATATTTTTGTACGATTAATATTTTGATGATCCAACAATTGAATTTATCAATATAATTGTACGTGTCATGCATGTAAATTTTCAAACCGATTCGATATCTCTATCGTATCGATCTAAAAAAGTGTTTATATTAATATATTGAATGATTCAAAGTTTTTATATAAAATAAATAATTAAAAATTCTAATTTACGCCTAATTTGACATGCATGATCTATATAAATGAAATATAAAATATAATGGTTGAATCGCTAAAATACTAATTGTACAAAAATATGCGAAAGGGTACAAACTACTATAGTTTCATACCAATGTAAATGGATCCCTCCCAATATGTAATTAATAAGTAGCAAAAGATAATATCATGTAAAAAATATTTAATTTTTTTTTGGCGAATTACAAGAGGAGGGTAAAGCCCTAACAACAACACAACTAATGCGACTTGAACTCAGGCTACACCTGAGACGGTGAACACCCTAACTATCAAGCCAATACACAGGGTTCAAAAAAAGTTTTTTGTAAATGATTGTAATTGTAAACTTTTACTTCAATTATAATTATTTTAATTAAACTTTTTTAAGTAATAAATGTAAATGGAAGTTATAATTATTTTAAATGTGTAATTATCACAATTTCTATTGAACTATAATTATTGTTAAATGTATAATTATCACAAATTCTATTTTATGTCAACTTTTTTAATTAACAATTCTAAATTAAATATTATAATTATTTTTAAATGTCAATTTAGTGATATGATAGAAAATAAAAGATATTCTCGTCAGTTATATATTATACATTATATAGACTTTTATTGTTTAAATCACAATTATATATATTTACAATATAAATTATACAATAAATATTATATTTTTTAAATAAGTTAGACTCAAATCTTAAATATTGAAATTAAAATCAGTTAAAACATACTTCAAGTCTCTATATTTGGGATTTAGTCTTTTTATTTTTATTTTTGAAAATATTCTTTTTGGTTTTATTAATGGGATAATGGCCAAATACAAACACAAACACCAACAGAACATTGTAAGGGCATGCGACAACAAAATTCCTAAGTTTATTAAAGTAAAGCTAAAAATTGAAGAGACAATAGAAACAACTCAGAAAATACCCAAAATCAAAACAAAGCAACACATTTTGAAACCTTAAAATGAATAGCAAACAATCAACCATCATCCTCCAATCCAACGAAAACGATGAACCCCTCCCAACATAACTTACTAAATTGTTATGACAAGAAGGGAGATTAAGGGAACCCTTTTCCAAAATCATGAAATACCTCAATCCTAGAACCAAGCAGAGCATTCAACCTCACAGTGGGTCTAGCCAGCATCGATCCTCTACAACAGCTTCTTGGGCTTCTAGAGGAACATCCTCCGCTTAGAACCGGCCAATCGACTCTTTTTGACCCAAAGTCGCCATTGCATGCGCAGTAGTATTACATCCTCGAGGCGTAAACTTGAAACGTCAAAGTTCAAAAAAATTTTATAGAGCTTTCACATCCCAGGTATAGGTCGAAAAGCTGAGTAATCCTTATCAGTTGATCGTAATTTCCTTATTACTATCCTTGAATCTCTTTCCAGGATAATTTGCTTGAAACCCATTTCTTGGGCAAATTGTAATCCATGCAAGATCGCCATCATCTATTCCATACACATCGCCTATGTATGGATACGATACCTTAAACCTAATTTTGCCCCATGTCATCCTAAACAATAAACCCTGAACTAGCATGATTTTTTGGTCTGAAGTACCTTGTATCCATATTAAACTTAACCCACAATGGCGGTGGGGGGACCAATGGGCTACCACAATTGGAAAAGAGTGTCTCAAAATAGAGTTATGGCCCTGGTATTCTCTTTCATAGTCTTTTTGTTTTTATTCTTAAGAATTTAGTTTCTCTACATTTTAAGTTTAAAAATAAAGGTCCAGTTCTTAACACCGTTAAGATTTTATGTTCAATTTGTCGATATGTCATTTTGGACTAAAAAAAACTCACTTGGTAGCCATGAAATAAAAAATGATGTTGTAACAACCCAATTTTCAATAGTGTCGAAAACAGCGGTTTCAGAATCCCATTTCTGATGTCTGAGTCTGTAAATATTAATATTTAATATTTATGAGGTTAATATTAAAGTTTATTAAAGTTTGGTCCCTTAATTTTGTCAAATTGATAGCTAATTAATGTATAAGGACTAAATTGTAAAAGTTTATCACTATAGATTTTTAATTAACCAAAAGACCAAATGAGCAATTAGACCAACTTATATGGCCAAACGGTGGTAGATGACAATAAAAGTCCACCAAGGCTAGCTTAATTAAGTTTAATTAAATCAATGTTGATTTAGTTAAGTTAATTATAAGTATAAAAGTCAAAATCATTAATTAAAATGGTCATCTTCTACCTTTCTTTTTTTCTTTAATCAAGGTTTTGTTCAACTGAGTTTTCTTGGTAAGGTTTTTAATGAGGCAATATGTCATGCGTATTATGATAAGTGTATTTTTTTTCCTTAACTAAGATTTTCTTCCTACAAATTTTTTATCTGAATAAAGTTTTAACGAGGCACATTATCTACCAATGGATATCTAAGGGGAAGTGTAATAAATATTTTGTTATTAAGTGGATGTCCATCAAGATCAAGATAACTTTGATGTACTTTAGGATTCTAATATTCATTAGAAGTAGAGTTTTATTTCATTTATCCTTTTTTATGTCTATAAATATAGACTTTGGAGAAGCATTGTAAACATCTCTATTGATCAATAAAACATCATAGTTCTTTTGCTCCCTCAATTTCTTATCTTTATTTCATAACAAAACCTTACTCTCTTTTTTTTTTTTTTTTTACATTTTTTAGTTTTAGTTCTTTTCTAGGTAAACAACATAAATGATCACCCAACTATGCCCACATTTTTGTTTTAGTCACTAAACTTTAAAAATATTCAATTTAGGTACTAACATTTGAATTCGTTCCTATTTTGGTCACTCATCATTAAATTGATAACGAAAAGCCTTTTTCTAATTGGTATAATAACATATTTAGTTCTCAATACTTATATATTCTATCAATTTGATCCTAATTTTAAATAATTCTATAACACCCCCTAACTCTTATCCGTCACCAGAACAGAGCTACGAAACATTACGAGACTTTTTAGATCAAATACAGACGTTATATAATCATCTAGCATACATATCATAATTTAATCATATTGTCCCTTTTATGAGCCCTCAAGGCCCAAAATATGTGTTAGAAACAAATCAAGACTAAATCAAACATTCAGGAAATTTTTCGCGAAATTTCAAAATTTTTCCTAGAAACAGGGCACATACACTCATGTGGACCTGAAACACACCCGTGTCTCAAATCGTGTCCTACCCCATGTAACTCTCTGACTTGGGTTACACGACCGGCCACACGTCTGTGTGCTAGGCAGTGTGTCTCACACGGCTGAGACACAAGCCCGTGTCTTTGCTCGTGTATAAATTCCTAGGCATTCTGTTTTGAAAATTTTAAGTAGCAGGGGACAGACGCCCATGTGTTAGCCGTGTGTCTCACATGGTCCAGTCACACGCCCGTGTGTCTGGCCGTGTGGACTCAATATGAGCCTTAAACATTAAGGTTACCATTCCCTGCAATCTTACAAATCAGACAACTCAAAACCATTTATTCAACCAATTTAAAACTCAGTTAAACACACTCTAAACATGTCAAAATAGACATTCTAAGTACCTAACCAATGTACCTTCATAGGCACTCTACCTAATTTAGTCAAACATGTATATGCAATTTTTTACTAAATAACCTTCTTGAAACCAATTATCATTATACCTATATGTTCATACATAACCAATATGACTTTATGCACCTTTTATGTTTATTCGACTACTAATTTACCTTTCATCATTCAATCATATCAATATTTTAAGGCAATCATGCAAACACCACAATACCAAACACAAGCCAAATACATGACTAATTTTAACAAAACACCTATAGACTAACCTTTAGTCAAAATAACCTATACATGCCATTATAACTAGAATGAAGTTATCAATAATTACCAATAAAACCAATGGATAGCGTGATATAGCTCCGATAAGCTTCTAACCCGTTCAAGCTTTTGACAATCTGTAAGGTAAATAAATTAAACAAATACGTAAGCAATGATTGCTTAGTAAGCTCGTATAGTCTTTAATCATACTAATTTATTTCAATTATAAAACTTTACATATAAAAAATAATCCAATATTGTTATAGTAATACTCATAAACTATTCTCACTAATTCACAAAGTGAACTAATCCATAGTATCATACATAGATTTATATCCTCAAGCTTAGTAAAATTTTATATAACTTTAATTCTTCCACACTTATTCCATATGCATATCATACAAGTCATATGCATATCATTCAACCACGGTTACAAATTAATGCATTTAACCAAACCTTATTCTAGTTGGAATCATAATAAATTGTTCCATAAGAAATTGAATAATCTAAACCTTACCATTCCTTCATGAACACTAACTTATTTTCATTTAAATACTTATCATTTCAATGCATCAAATAAATAAACAAATCACTATTCAGCTAATAGCTTGACACTTGCCTAAACATCAAGCAAAAATAATAGTTAGCATACTTGCACAACTTACATATAAATTTAAAATTGATAAACTTATTTTCTTAACATGTTACCATATACATGCTTTCCTTGTATCAACATAATCAAAGATAATCACATATTTACATGTCACTTTTTAATATATTAAGTAAATACCATTTCCATGTCATGTTTCAATATATCATGTAAATATCATTTCCAAGTATTTCAAGTATATAGCGGTAATAATCATAATTCTTTCAATATTAATTCATAAATATTTACAAATCACTCATAGTACATCCAATTCTCATTAATTTGTTATCTTAAATGGCTTTTCACAATTTGTTTCACATTTCATTACACAATTGCAATATCCATTCCATAGTCATTTCTTGAGTATATAACTCATATATTCCATATATTTGCAATATATTTCACATTCTATTTTCAATTTACTATTTCACTTCCATTTCTCATACCATACCATTTCAATATCCATTACATACTTTATTATTCATTTACCCCTATTAACACTACTCGGACTTGGACGGATACACGGATCCAACCAAAACACACCAGTTTGGCACCCAGTGCCTCATCGAATAATTCGAAGTAACAAGTTGACACCCAATGTCTCATCGGCCATGCCGAAGTAAATTGGTACCCAGTGCCTCATCGAATTTTTCTAAAGTAACAATTTGACACCCAGTGTCTTATTGACCTGAAGTCGAAGTAATCCCTAAACACTTCCAATCCTATGGCATGTCAACTATGATACAATTAATAGGGTTTAAAATCACTTTTCAATTTCAACCAATATTCACAAATCCTTAAGAATTCAACTCAATATCATAATATCAAATACTCATCTCATTCCACTTATCATACACATAAATAATAATTACAACAATTAATATTTCATATACCATCATTTCTATGAATTTCGTATATATTTATTTCGGTAAAAATTCATAATCATAAATATACATAACTATCAGGCAAGTTCATATACATAAATTTTCCATATCTCTAACCAAGTCTTTCCAAATCGGAAAACGACTTACGGATATGAGTACATCGTTTTCTTTATGCCATAACCAAGTTATGGTCTTTTTATTAAAATGCTATAACCCAACTATGGTCTTACATTTAAACATTGCCATGGTCCAACCATGGTCTTATCCGTCAATTCATCCTTTGTCGCAAACGATGGTACTTAATTTCCGCATTCCATTTGACCCGAACATTCATTTTAATTTCATTATATAATAATATTCCATGTTTTTAACAAATAATTTTAAAAAATACATAATACCATCCATCAATTCAATATAACTATCAAGGTTCAACCATACGAACTTACATTCGGTAGATTGTGGAAGTTGTAGTAATTCAGGGACTATTCGGCTAATTTCTCTTTTTCACGTTTGTCTTCAGACTCTTGATCTATAATATAAAATTATTCATTCATTAGCCTCTAATTCAATTCTAATTCACTTTACAATTTATACCCTTTAATTTTTAGAATTACACATTTACCCTAACTTTTATAGTTTTTACAATTTAGTCCCTAATCAATTAACCCATCAATTGAACTAATTTTTCTCAATTAACATTTTATCTAATTATTTTAGGCTACCATACAACCATTAATATTCAGAATTTCAATACCAAACCCTAATTCTTAACCTTTCACAATTTGGTCCTAAAATCAATATCTATTAAAAGTACTAAATAAAATCATCACATAACAAAATTAGAGCTTCAATTCCATGTTAATTCATCATAAACATCCAGCATTCATTAATGGTAACTTTCAAAATTACCCATGAAATCTGTAACACCCCAAACCCGACCTTGACGTTATGGCTGAATCTAGCGATGTCACATGGAATGGGGTTTGAAATTGAGATTGACAAGTTAAAACTGTTCCAGTTACTTGGCTTTTATTTAATTCGAAAAAAACGTGAA
Source organism: Gossypium longicalyx (assembly GCA_025698465.1). NCBI lineage: Eukaryota > Viridiplantae > Streptophyta > Magnoliopsida > Malvales > Malvaceae > Gossypium > Gossypium longicalyx. The sequence goes on from CM046999.1 coordinate 45,309,599, forward strand.
CTAGCTGATTTGTCTTAAAACATGTCTTTTAAGCAGAAGCTTTTGAAACCAATTATTTTAAAAAATCGAAAATATTAGTTTTTAGAAAAAATCGTGTTTTGTTGAGTTGCACTTTAAAAATACATAAAAACAGTATAAAATCTCAATTTAAACCAAACAGTCCACAGTCCCAACATTACTATAATAAATACCCAAAGATAATACAAAATCAAAAGCTGTAATAAAGTAGTTCAGTAGTGGTGGTCACCGTCGAGCCCTCCACTGCACTGATCCACCTAAGTCTGGGGATTACCTGTATAGATTAAACAAAAAAGGGTGAGTTTTCGCAAACTCAGTATGTAATCCCCACAGAAAATATACATACAGATACACATCAGAAAATAATCAATTACAGTCTAGGGCCTGAGCCCATTACAGCTTTAGCTTGGGCCTTGGCCCATTCGGATTTAGTTTCAGATATAAATTAGGGCCTTGGCCCATTTTAGATACAATATGCAATAGCAGAAAATCAGAATCCTACCCACCAGCCTCTACACACCATCTACGTCTATCCCTAAACACCATGTGGGGATTAAATCAACTCACCCATCCCTACACACCATGTTGTACCGAAATGCAACACATAATCAGAAATTTGCAGTAGAGCTACCAGATAACAAGCTTAATAGTCTTTCAGATACTTCCTCCAAATAACAATAACTCACCCTGATGCAATGCAACATAAAAAAGATGTCATGCTATTATGCAATTATAGTACATACATTCAGATATCATAATTCATGCTCAGTACAGAAATCAGACAGACAGATCACTTATATAGGGGTCTAAGTAGGGCTTACCGACCCTTCAGTAGGTCCACAATTGACTTGAGCGACCCGTGCAACCTTAGAAATCTTTTTTAAAAAATGGGCTCACACACCCTTGTGGCCCACATGGCCCAAATTGGCCTTGGCCGTGTGATTCATTTTTAATGTAACCCATGCTAGCTAAATATTCATATATGTTTTCACTATTTACTTATATGTTCATTCAAAGCTGTCTACTTGAGTCATTGTCACTAAATTATTTATATCTTGAGTTACAGAATTCCAAATTAAGATCCGCTTGATGTTTTTAAAACTAGACTCAAATACCTTTCTACCATAAAATTTTCAAAATTTATTTTATCAAATAAGTACAGTAAAATCTTCAAATTTATCCCTATTCTATTGTTTGACAGCTTCAACCTCTCCATACTAAAAATTATTTATCTCTTAGTACAAAATTAGGATGATGTTCCCGTTTGTTTCTCTTGAAAATAGACTCATTAAGGATTTAAAAATATAAATTTAAGCCCCTAATTATTTTTTTACAATGTTTGATGATTTTCCAAAGTCAGAACAGGGGAACCCGAAATCATTCTGACATTGTCTCACAAAATTTATTATATCTCATAATATACAATTCCATTACTTACACTAGTTCTTCCATGAAAAACAAATTTAATTTCATATTTTATTCAACCTCTAACTCAATTTCCACTATTTTTTATGATTTTTCAAAGTTAGACTACTGCTGTTGTCCAAAACTATTTTAGTGCAAAATGTTGATTTTCAAGTTTATAACACCCTTATTTCCTTTCTCTACAATTTTTTGCATCATTTTCTCTTATTTCTCGACAGCAAGCAATTTCAAATTTTCGTCGAATCCTATTTTCTGCGTTTCGGGTACACACTTGGTATCGATTCACTGTGCAAAGTAACTCGAGCCTTCAAAAACCTATATTTGACCAATATATCCCTTAATTAATCACTTGATTCGTCAATCAAACCAAATATCCTCAACATAAAACTCAAGAAACTAAACCAACGACGATTCAAAAACTTACCGCGATGAATCCGATAACCAGTCGTCTTCACACACTGGAATATCTGCTTAAAACCTTTGAACAACACCTAAACGAGAGTAAAACGACCCTTTTGTTAATTGCCTAATCGAAATACGATAACTAAAGGGAAAATTTCCACTTACCGAAACAGATGAAGTCGAAAGTTGCACCCAAATAGACGACTTATAAAAAATACAGAAACGAAAAGAGAGGGGAAAGAAAAGAAACATGATTCGATCAAAGGGGAACAAAAACCAAAAATGAACAAGAAATGAGAAGAAACGGCAGAGAAACAAAAATCTAACGTCAGAAAATTTATTGAGAAAAAAGAAAATAGAAAGCTGATAAGAAGAAAATCTTATTTTGATAACTTCTCCCCAATTTTCTCCTAAAAACACTCTCTATTAACCCACTAAAACACAACTACAGTAGTCCAGTTTAATTTGACCTCCACCATGCCACACGCCTCAAACAAAAATTAATCCCCCTGCGCAAACAGGACTCGAACATTGGACCTCCTACACACTAACACTCAGCTTAACCACCAGACCAACAGGCCCATTCTGATATATTTTTACCAACAATCAAATAAAAGCCTACTAAACAAGAGTAAAGCCTAATTCATTCAAAATACCAAAATTTTTCCAAGTAAAGGCTTGAACTTGGGACCTCTCAAACACTCCCAGAACACATAACCACTAAAGCTTAAAGATATTTGTGTCATATTTTCACAATAATAAAATTAGAAATTTTGGGGTGTTACAATTCTACCCCCTAAAAGAAAATTTCATCCTCGAAATTTACCTAATCAGAATAGGTGAGGATACTGCTGACGCATCGCATCCTCAGGCTCCCACGTGGCCTCCTCGATGTTATGATTACGCCACAGAACCTTTACCAGAAGAATAGACTTCCTCCTCAGAACCTTTACATCTCGATCCAGAATCTGAATTGGCTCCTCCTCAAAGGTTAAATTTGGCCTAACCTCAATCTCTTCCACTGGAACAACATGTGTAGGATCTGATCGGTAGCGCCTTAACATAGAGACATGAAACATGTCATGAATCCGATCCAACTCTAAAGGTAGCTTCAATTGATAAGCGATTTGGTCCCACTCGTTTCAGAATCATGTATGGTCCAATAAACCTAGGGCTCAACTTGCCCACAGAATACTCAATCTCTCGATGCTTTAGATCCGTATAGGATTTCTGTCTGTCGGATGCCGCTTTCAGATGATCCTGAATCAGTCTAACATTATCCTCAGTCTCTGATACTAACTCAGGACCCAGAACACGTCGCTCGCCCAACTCAGTCTAACATAAAGGAGTGCGACACTTATGACCATACAGTGCCACGTAAGGTGCCATCTAGATGCTAGATTGGAAACTGTTATTATAGGCGAACTTTGCTAGCGGCAGATAATCCTCCCAACTACCTCGGAAATCAATAGCGCAGCTCTTGAATCTGAGCTTTAAGATCCACAAGCACCTTTAGTACCATTCGATAGGGAGCGATTGATACCGGAACTGTACCTGAAAGTAGCTCAATCCCAAATTTCAACTCACACTTTGGAGGTAACCTCGGTAGCTCCTCAGGAAAGACGTTCAAAAAATCCTTTACCGTTCTGATATCCTTAACTGTAAAATCTTCAGAATCCGAAACACTTAAGTAGGTCAAGAATGCCTCGCATCCCTTACGAACCATCTTCTCTTCCACCAGTGCAGAGATTATATTAGATAAGTAGTTTCAGCCTTCTTCAATCATGATTACCTCATTATCCTTCTCAGTCCTTAGTACGACCCTCTTAGTCGCACAGTCTTAGCTAACACGATGCTTGACCAACCAGTCCATCCCTAGAATCAGGTTGAACTCCCCAAATGGAAGCTCTATCAAATTAGCCAGGAAGATTGCCCCTTGTACCTCTAAAGAAATGTCCCTATACAGTTTGCTAACTCTAATAGATTGCCTTAACAGGCTCAGTACTGTAACCTCACTCGTAGTGCTCTCAACTGAAATTCCCAAGTTTCCAGATATGTTACTAGCTATGTATGAGTGAGTAGACCCTATGTCTATCAAGGCAATATACGGTACATCAAGAATAAAGAATGTACCCATGATGACGTCTGGACCATCTCCATCCTCTCGGCGACGAGCAGCATAAATTAGGGCCAGCTGGCTCGCCTCAGCCTGTCCAGTACCTCTCCCCGGTGCTCTCTACCCGTGATCCATACTATTACCACATCTGGCCTGTCTACGGCCCCTCGGTGGCTATTGTAATACCCTATATGGCTGTGTCGTACCAGTACCCAGAGCTTGCATCTAATCGGCCCTCAGTGGACACTCCCTAATAAGGTGCTCCAATGATGCACACCGTAAGCATGCCTCAGTCCTTCTCCAACACTCGCCCTGATGGCTTCTACTACAATCAGTACATGGCTGTAGTCCAGTAACAGTAATAGGGAGCCCAGCTCTAACCGGCCCATTAGCTCTGGCCTTTTTCTTAGGCCTTTGTGTAGAACTCGAAGGCTCCAAATCCCTCTTGTTCTTACCCCTCTAGTGGTCACGATTCTAGCGCTCAGCACGCTTAACCTCCTCGGCAATCTTCACCTTCTCCACCAGTGCAGAAAAGTTACGCTCTCTCTGTGGAGCTATCAAGACTCTTAACTCTAAGCACATCCTCAAAGCGAATACATCGCTCATACTCAGAGGCCACCATACCTCGCGTATAGCGGCTAAGTCGCAGGAACTCAGCCTGATACTCGGCCACTAATCGATCTTCCTAAGTCAGATTCAAGAATTCTCTCCTACGGGCATCCATATATCTTGCCCCCATATATTTCCTCTAGAAGGCGGTCTTAAAGAACTCCTAGGTCAGACGTTCGGACTGAGTACCCTCCTTAATAGTGAGCCATCACTGACAAGCTTCATCCCTCAACAATGCGACTGCACCCTTTAATTTCTGCTCTGGGGTGCAGTCTAAGTCATCTATGATCCTCTCCGTGGCCTCAATCCAGTACGTGGTCACATTAGGGGCAACTCCAATGACACCTCTCAACCCCCAGATCCAGTATTGGGCCCAGCGACCCTCTCTAAAATCCTTAGCATAGCTTGAGACAGTGTGTCGTCCCCAACAATGCGATCTTGAGACCAATCTCAGTAGTAGGCGACACTGGCGTCTCACTCGTATCCAAATTCGGTATGTTACCCAGTGAAGATGACTCAGCTCGAGCTCCTCTGCGGCTTCTACCTCGGCCTCTAGTACCCCGTCCACAGATACCTCGTGTACTCATTGTCTAATCACGTTTATTTATATTAATAATTTTATAAATCAGTTACAGTTTCAGTGTTTATTAACAAATATTTATGTAAAATAATATCGGTTATTCAGAGTTAGTTTTTGTAAATAGTAGTCTCACTACAGTTTTCAGTTTCTTTACAATTTTTAGTATACACTAACTAGAGTGTTTTCAATACAGTTTACTACTTATAGTAGTTTCGGAATATATTATCCATAATAGTTTTAGTTTAAAACAAATCATAGTTCAAAATACTTATAGGATCGGCGCCAGAGACTCGGTGTACCACTTATTCAGTAAAAACATGTCAAATCATTTAGAAATCAATCAATTTTTTGAAAGCCCAATTTTTATAAAACCCATAATCCACAGTCAAGTTTTGTAACTTGGCTCTGATACCACTAAATATAACACTCTAAACCCGACCTAGATATTATAACCAAATCTAGCAATGTCACATGGAATGGGGTTTGAACCGAGATTGACAAGTTAAAACTGTTCTAGTTACTTAGCTTTTATTTAATTCGAAAAAACGTGAACTAGCTAATTTGCATTAAAACATGTCTTTTAAGCATAAGCTTTTGAAACCAATTATTTTACGAAACTGAAAATCTTAGTTTTTAGAAAAATTGTGTTTTGTTGAGTTGCAATTTAAAAATCCATAAAAATAGTATAAAATCCCAATTTAAACCAAAGAATCCAAAGTCCCAACATTACAATAATAAATACTCAAAGATAATATAAAATCAAAAGCTGTAATAAAGCTGTTTAGTAATGGTGGTTACCATCGAGCCCTCCGCTGTACCGATCCGCCTAAGCCTTGGGATTACCTGCACAGATTAAACAGAAAAAGGGATGAGTTTTCGCAAACTCAGTGTGTAATCCCCACAAAAAACATACATACAGATACAAATTAGAAAATAATCAATTACAATCTGGGGCTTGAGCCCATTATAGATTCAGCTTGGGCCTTGGCCCATTCAGGTATAGTCTCAGATATAAATTAGGGCTTTGGCCCATCTCAGATACAATATGCAATAGCAGAAAATCAGAATCCTACCCACCAGCCTCTACATACCATCTCCGTCCATCCCTACACACCATGTGGGGATTAAATCAACTCACCCATCCCTACACACCATGCTATACCAAAATACAGCACATAATTAGAAATTTGCAGCAGTGCTGCCAGATAACAGGCTTAATAGCCTTTCAGACACTCCCTTCATATAACAATAACTCACCCCGATGCAATGCAACATACAAAAGATGTCATGCTATTATGCAATTATAGTACATGCATTCAGATATCATAATTTATGCTCGGTACAGAAATCAAACAGACAGATCACTCATATAGGGGTCTAAGTAGGACTTATCGACCCTTCAGTAGGTCCACAGTCGACTTGGGCGACCCATGTAACGTTAGACAACTTTTCAAAAAAATAGGCTCACACGCCCGTGTGGCCCACATGGCCCAAATTGGCCTTGGCCATGTGATTCATTTTTAATGTAACCCATGCTAGCTAAATATTCATATATGTTTTCACTATTTACTTATATGTTTATTCAAAGTTGTCTACTTGAGTTATTGTCACTAAATTATTTATATCTTGAGCTAAAGAATTCCAAATTAAGATCCGTTTGATGTTTTTGAAACTAGACTCAAATACCTTTCTACCATAAAATTTTTAGAATTTATAGTTAATCAAATAAGTACAGTAAAATCTTCAAATTTATCCTTATTCTGCTATTTGACAGCTTCAACCTCTCCTTACTAAAAATTATTTATCTCTTAATACATAATTTGGATGATGTTCCTGTTTGTTTCTATTGAAAATAGACTCATTAAAGATTTTTAAAAATAAATTTAATTCTATAATTATGTTTCTACAATTTTTAATGATTTTCCAAAGTCAAAATAGGAGAACTCAAAATCATTCTGACCTTTTCTCACAAAATTTATCATATCTCATCATTTAAAATTCCATTACTTACACTGTTTATTCCATGATAAACTAGACTCAATAAAATTTAATTTCATATTTTATTCAACCTCTAACTCAATTTTCACTATTTTTTCTGATTTTTTAAATTTAGACTACTGCTGCTGTCCAAAACTATTTTAGTGCAAAATGTTGATTTCCAAGTTTATGACACCCTTATTTCCTTTCTCTACAATTTTTCACATCATTTTCTCTTATTTCTCTTATTTCTCGATAGCAAACAATTTTGACTTTTTGTCAATTCCTAATTCTGCGTTTTGGGTACACACCTGGTATCGATTTGCTGTACAAAGTAACCCGAGCCTTCAAAAACCTATATTTGACCAATATATCCATTAATTAATCACTTGATTCGTCAATCAAACCAAATATCCTGACATAAAACTCGAGAAACTAAACCAATGAAAATTCAAAAAATTACCACGACGAATCTGATAACCAGTTGTCTCCATACACTGGAATATCAGCTTAAAACTTTTGAACAGCACCTAAACGAGAGTAAAACGAACCCTTTGTTAATTGCCTAATCAAAATACGATAACTAAGGGGAAAAATTCCACCTACCGAAACAGATGAAGTCGAAAGTTGCACCCAAAAAAATGACTTGTAAAAAATACAGAAACGAAAAGAGAGGGAAAGAAAAGAAACATGATTCGGCCAAAGGGGAACAAAAACCAAAAGTGAACAAGAAGGGAGAAGAAATAGCAGAGAAACAAAAATCTAACGTCTGAAAATTTGTTGGAAAAAAGAAAATAGAAAATTGATAAGAAGAAAATCTTATTTTGATAACTTCTCCCCAATTATCTCCTAAAAAAACTCCCTATTAACCCACTAAAACACAAGTACTCAGTAATCTAGTTTAATTTGGACTCCACCACGCCACACGCCTCAAACAAAAATTAATTCCCTTGCTTGCGTAGGGAATCGAATACAGGACCTCCTACACGCTAACACTCCACTTAACCACTAGACCAGCAGGCCCATTTTGATATAATTTTACCAACAATCAAATAAAAGCCTACTAAACAAGAGTAAGGCCTATTTCATTCAAAATACCAAAATTTGCCCAAACGAAGGCTTAAACTTGGGACCTCCTAAACACTCCTAGAACACATAACCACTAAAGCTGATAGATATTTGTGTCATATTTTCACAATAACAAAATTAAAAAATTTGGGGTGTTACAATTCTACCCCCTAAAAGAAAATTTTGTCCTCGAAATTTATCTGATCAGAATAGGTGAGGATACTGCTGATGCATCGCATCCTCAAGCTCCCACGTGGCCTCCTCGGTACTATGATTACACCACAGAATCTTTACCAGAGGAATAGACTTCCTCCTCAAGACCTTTACGTCTCGATCCAGAATCTGAACTCGTTCCTCCTCAAAGGTCAAATCTGGCCTAACCTCAATCTCCTCCACTGGAACATGTGTAGGATCAGAGCGGTAGTGCCCCAACATAGAGACGTGAAACACGTCATGAATCTGATCCAACTTTGGAGGCAGCTTCAACTGATAAGTGATTAGTCTCACTCGTTTCAGAATCCTGTACGATCCTATAAACCTAGGGCTCAACTTGCCCTTACGATGAAACCTCAAAATCTTCTTCCATGGCAAGACCTTGAGGAACACGAAGTCCCCCACGGAATACTCAACCTCTCGATGCTTTAGATCCGCATAAGATTTTTGTCTGTCAGATGTCGCTTTCAGACGATCCCAAATCAGTCTAACATTATCCTCAGTCTTTGATACTAACTCAGGACCCAGAACACGTTGCTCACCCAACTCAGTCCAACATAAAGGAGTGAGACACTTATGACCATAAAGTGCCTCGTAAGGTGTCATCTGGATGCTAGATTGAAAACTGTTATTATAGGCGAACTCCGTTAACGGCAGATAACCCTCCCAACTGCCTTGAAAATCAATAACACAGCTCCTGAATCTGAGCCTTAAGCTCCACAAGCACTTTCGGTGCCATTCGATATGGAGCGATGGATACCTGAATTGTACCTGAAAATAGCTCAATCCTAAATTCCAACTCGCGATTCGGAGGTAACCTCGATAGCTCCTCAGGAAAGATGTCCAAAAAATCTTTTACCGTTCTGATATCCTTAACTATAGAATCCCTAGAATCTGAAACACTTACATAGGCCAAGAATGCCTCACATCCCTTTACGAACCATCTTTTCTGCCACCAGTGCAGAGATCACATTAGATAAGTAATTCCTGCCTTCTTCAATCATGACTACTTTCTTATTCTTCTCAGTCTTTAGTACGACCCTCTTAGTCACACAGTCCCAGCTAACACGATGCTTGACCAACTAGTCCATCCTTAGAATCAGGTTGAACTCTCCAAATGGAAGTTCTATCAAATCAGCAAGGAAGATTGCCCCTTGTACCTCTAAAGGAACGTCCCTACATAGTTTGCTAACTCTAATATATTGCCCTAACAGGCTCAATACCATAACTTCACTCATAGTACTCTCAACTGAAATCCCCAATTTTCCAGATATGTTGCTAGCTATGTATGAGTGAGTAGACCTTATGTCTATTAAGGCAATATACGATACATCAAGAATAAAGAATGTACTCGCGATGACATCTGGAGCATCCCCATCCTTTCAGCGACGAGTAGCATAAACTAGGGCCGGTTGCCTCGCCTCAACCTTGTCCAAAGACCTACTCTACTCGGTGCTCTGCGCCCGACCCATACTATTACCACCTCCTCGCGCCATCCACGGCCCCTCGGTGGGCTCTTTGCACTACCTGTGTGGCATGTGTGTCATTACCAGTACCCAGAGCTTGCATCTGATTGGCCCTCAGCAGACACTCCCTAATAAGGTGCTCCAATGACCCACACCGCAAGCACGTCCCAATCCTTCTTCAACACTCGCCCTGATGACGTCTAGCATAATCAGTACATGGTTGTAGTCCAGTAATAGTTATAGGGGGCCTAGCTTTAACCGGCCTATCGACTTTGGCTTTTTTCTTAGGTCTCTATGCAGAACTCGAGGGCTCCAAATCCCTCTTGGTCTTACCCCTCTCACGGTTATGGTTCTGGCGCTCAGTATGCTTAACCTCCTAGGCGAACTTTGCCTTCTCCACCAGTGCAGAAATATCACGCTCCCTCTGCAGAGCTATCAGGACTCTCAAATTATCTCTGAGCCTATCCTCAAGACGAATACATCGCTCATACTCAGCAGCCACTATACCTCGCGCATAGCGGCTTAGTCGTAGAAACTCGGCTTCATACTCTGCCACTGATCGATCTCCCTGAGTCAGTTTAGGAATTCCCTCCTACGAGCATCCACGTAGCTCCCCTCACATATTTCCCCTGGAAGGCAGTCTTAAAGAACTCCCAGGTCAGACGTTCGGGCTGAGTGCCCTTCTTAACAGTGAGCCACCACTGGTAAGCCTCATCCCTCAACAGTGAGACTGCACCCTTTAATTTTTACTCTGGGGTGCAGTCTAAGTCATCCATGATCCTCTCCGTAGCTTCAATCCAGTACTCTGCCACATTAAGGGCAACTCTAGTGACACCCCTAAAGAGCTCAGCTCCATTGGACTGGAGTCGTTCCATAATCGACCCTCGGCCCCCAGATCCAATATTGGGTCCAGCGACCCTCTCCAAAATCCTTAGCATAGCCTGGGACAATGCTTTGTCCCCAGCAATGCGATCTTGAGACCCAGTCTTAGTAGCAGTCGACACTGGTGTCTCACTCGTATCCAAATTCGGTATGCTACCCAGTGAAGAGGACTCAGCTCGAGCTCCTCTGCGGCCTCTACCTCGGCCTCTAGTACCCCGTCTATGGATACCTCATGCACTCATTGTCTAATCACGTTTATTTGTATTAACAATTTTATAAATTAGTTATAGTTTCAGTGTTTATTAACAAATATTTATGTAAAATGATATCGGTTATTCAGAAATTTTATTGGGAAAAAAGAAAATAGAAAACTAATAAGAAGAAAATCTTATTTTGATAACTTCTCCCCAATTATCTCCTAAAAACACTACCTATTAACCCACTAAAACACAATTACGTAGTCCAGTTTAATTTGAACTCCACCACGCCACACGCCTCAAACAAAAATTAATTTCCTTGCTTGTGCAGGGACTCGAACACAAGACCTCCTACACACTAACACTCAGCTTAACCACCAGACCAGCAGGCCCATTCTAATATATTTTTACCAACAATCAAATAAAAGCCTACTGAACAAGAGTAAGACCTAATTCATTCAAAATATCAAGATTTGCCCGTAAAGGCTTGAACTTAGGACTTCCCAAACACTCCCAGAACACATAACCACTAAAGCTAACAAATATTTGTATCATATTTTCACAATAACGAAATTAGAAATTTTGGGGTGTTACAAAATCAAAAACTAATGAATTAGATAGTTAGACCTAATTGCAAAAGTCTTAAAAACACAAAAAAAAATTACAAGAAAAGGGCAAAAAATAAACTTACATGGAGCAAAAATAGGTAAAACTAGCTTAAGCTCTCTTCCATGGCATTTTTGAGCAGAGAATTGAAGAAAGAAATATCTAGAAATCTTTATATTCAATTTGTTTCCTTTTAATTTACCCAAATTACAATTTTACCCTTAGTTCACACTAATTTTGTTGTTTCTTGGACACACATGCCGTCCAACATTCTTCTTTAGGCTAATTTTCCCTTTTAGTCCTTCATTATTTATCATTTAAGCTATTTAATCACTATTTCTTTTATTTAACTAGTTTTGCACCTTTTTCAATTTAGTTCCTTTTATTTAATTAACTATCCAAACGTTAAAATTTTCTAACAAAACTTTAATATTAACTCAATGACACTCCGTAAATATTTATAAAAATATATACATCTCAGTTTATGAAATCAAGGTCTTAATACCTCGTTTTCAAGACTAATTAACCTAATAATTCTTTTAAATCACAAAACTCACTAATTTAAGAATATTTCTAAAATCACACTTGACTCATAAATAATAATTTTTAAAATTTTTAAACTCAATCGTCGGATTTAGTGATCTCGAATCACTGTTTCTGACACCACAGAAAATTGGGTTGTTACAAATTCAATAAATTTAACCCTTCACATTTACAAATTCTATCAATTTGATCATCTAACTTAACCAAAGCTTTCAACTTTTAGAATAGAGGCATCCCACATCTATTAATTGTTATATTTATGGTTGAAATTATCTAATTTGGTACATAACTCTTTTTATTTATTTTTTAAGAAATTAGTGTTAGAAATTAACTAAACACCATTAAAAATAATAGAAAATACAATTTTTAAAAATATATATATAATAAAAAAATATTTAAATATTTTTAAAAAATAAATTTTTTTCACTCTAACTAGCATAATTTTAGTTTTTAATTAATTTGGTAAATGATTTGACATTAAATCAGATTATTAGTAATACATATTGTTTATTGTAGATTTAAAAATAAAAAATAATTAAAAATAAATAGAACACATAATTATCCCTTAATCAATTTATAAAATTAAAAATCATTATCCAAAAAAAAAATCCAATTAATTATTTCACATTTTTTTCTTATGAAAAATTAATGTTCATAAGTTTTTCTTATATAATTATTGATTGAACAATTGGATTTTTCAAAGCCATATATTTTAACTATGGATTTAATGTCCAATTTTAAGGACCAACTTCGAGGACCATTTCTATAAACCTTGAAGTAAATATCATACGGTTAACAACAAGAGTAAATTTAAAGTGTTTTTTTTAAAGGTTTTTCTGTAATGATCCTATAGTCAAGGGTGTCGGAAGTGTATTTCCGAGATTCCGTTCTCGTAAATCAGATTCATAAATATTTTTAATAAATATTTACAAAGTTAGTTGTGCAGTTAATTAGATTTTAGTTAAATGAATATGCATGAATTATGAATTATTATAGTATAAAGACTAAATCGCATGTAAAATAAAAGTTGAATTATAGATTAAAAATTAATTAAAGGGACTAAAGAAGCAATTATACTTTTGTTTCTTTAAGTGGAGGATGATTTTTTTTTATATTTTATATATGTTTACTTATTATATATTATATGTTATATTACATAATAAGAAATATATATGTATATATGTTTTAATAAAATAAAGTATAATAAAACAAAAGAATTAAAAATAAACTGGATGCATGCAAAAACTTATCAAAGAAAAGAGAGAAAGAGAGAGAGAAAAGAAGAAGGGTTAACGCACGACTATAGGGACCTTAAGGTTTAAACTTCAATCGGTTAGTTAATTTAGTTCATTTTTTGTAATTTTTATATTTTTATTAAATACTACACAACTCATGTTAAAATTTTAGCATTGATTAAGATTTTAAATGTTGTTAATGTTGAATAGTTTAATATTAGAGATTAAATTTGATAGATTTTTAAGCTAGAAATGGAAAAAGATTAAATTGTAGAACAAATTGTAAATTTTGGGTAATAGGGACTAAATTATGAAAAATTCAAAATTTAGGGTTTAATTGAAAATAGGGAGCTAAATTTAGCTTAAAGTGAAAATTAGTATAAAAATATAGGACTAAATATGAAGAATAAAACCAGTCTCGGTTTAGGGACTAAATTGGAATTTAAGCAAATATTGAGTAAAAATTAAAATATTTAATGTAAAATTGAATTGTGTTGTATTGATGTATTTTAATTGTTTTATTTCCGTAGCTAATGTCGTACCGAAATCTTCGACTAAAAAGGGGAATGATAAAATTGACGTCGAATAGCTCGGAATCCACGGTTTGTATTTCTATAATTCGAACCTAGTTGTTAATTATTGTATATCGATTTAATGCGTATGGTAAGTGGTGGAGGTGAGTATTTTAGCACTTTGATAGTGAATTGAAATTATAGTTGATTTAAATGGATTGAATTGGTATATATATTATGATTGTATTGATTATTGAATTGAAATGAATATATGTGTAAATGTGATAATGTGCAAATATGACAATAGGATATTGGCTGTATTTGAAAAGTGAATTGAAACCCTATTAACTATATCGGGCTGAGTCGGATATAGATGGCATGCCATAGGATAGGAAGTGTTCAGGGATTTCTTCGACTTCGAGTCGATGAGGCACTGGGTGTCAATTTGCTTTGGTTTAATCGATGAGACACTGGGTGTTAATTTATATAGCGCTGGGCGCAGTTATTACTTCGGATTTATCCGATGAGGCATTGAGTGCCAAACTGGTGTATTGGTTGGATCCGTGTATCCGTCCGAGTTCGAGTCGTGTTAATAGGGGTAATTAAATAATAAAGTTCTATAATCGATAATGAAATGTCAAAATATGTGAATTGGAAATGGAAAAGTGGATATATGAAAGGTGAAAATGTTGTGATCATAAATGAAATATATGAGTAAATTACTCATGAATTGAAATATAGTTAGTTTATGTCATTGTTAAAATGAAATGTTGAATGATCTATGAAAAGCTATTTTTATATCAAGTTTAATTGAGTTATATGTTAAACCAACTAATGGAAGAATATTTGCGAAGTTGTGCAAATCATGAAATAATGTGGTATTATGCATGCTTAATGATGAGTTATGTTATGATTATTGAAATGTTTTGAAATGAATGATTTAGGTTACGTTTACTCGATAATACTCTAAAACTCTATTCCGGCGACGGATACAAATTAGGGGTGTTACATTTTCCATTTTCTTTACCCCAAATTTTATCAATCAAATGGTTATAAAATATTATATTTAGAAGAAAACTAATGAAAAATAAATAAAAGGAAATAAATTTTCAAGATAAACTTATTGGTATTAGTAATTGGCTCAGAAAATGACTTGTTAGTTGAGAGAAGTTTTTTTTCTTTTTGGGTTTTATAAATTTATAGATGTGAAATGCCTTTATTTTAAAAGCTGAAAGCTTTGTTTAGAAAGTTTGAAGATCAAATTGATAGAATTTGTAAATGTGAAGGGTTAAATTTATTGAATTATTTAGAATTATGATCAAATTGATAGAGTATATAAGTATTGAGGACTAAATGTATTATTATATCAATTAGAAATATGCCTTCCATTATCAACTTAACAGTGGATAACCAAAACAAAAAAGAATTCAAATGTTAGTACCTAAATTGAAAATTTTGAAAGTTAGGTGATAAAAATAGGAATGGGAGTGTAGTTAAGTGACCATTTGTAAAATTCACCTCACCCTTCTTTTTTTACTCTTTTACTTTCACGTAAAATTAGCTAGTTCGCTTTCTAATAAATCTTGAAAAGGGTTAATTGCTAAGTTAATCCTTCATTGACTATTGAACATTCAATTTAATCTTTATAACTAAATCAAAGTTGAATCTATTCTCAAGGTTATAGCCATATTTAATAAAAGATTAAATTATTTACTTTTATTTAAATAAACTTTTATTAATATAAATTTATTAAAGAATATAATTTGTAAATTAAATACAAGGATTTTCTTATTCAACCATACTTTCATAATATATTTTAATTTCTTTGGACATATATGATACATTCCTATCTTTTGAATATCTGTTTAAACATTAGCATTATAAATGTTGCGTCTTTTAATATGTTGCAGTCAATGACAAAATATATAAAAATTAAGATTAAATTCTACTATTAATTCTTATACTTTGTAAAATTTATGGATTTAGTCCTTGTGCTATAATTTGATTAATTTTGGTTCTTGTACTTTTTGAATGGCTCAATTTTAGTCCTTTTACTTTTTGAATTTGTCAATTTTAGTCTTGACCCAAACAACAACAGTTAAATTCGTTGGGTTAAATTCAATTAATATTCTTGTACTATGGGTGCAATTGTAGATTGAAACCATATTCTCCAATTGGATCATTCTAAGTCCCTAGACTTTTTGAATTTTAAAATTTTAGTCTTGACGCAAATAACCGTCATTAATCCATTAATTGGATTTTTAGCGAGTAATATGTGGAAATAACAAGTTGACATGGCATTACACACATGATAATATATTTGTACATTAGAATTTGGAAATAGCAGAGCTTAATGACTTTTAATAGTTGTTGTTTGACAAGGACTAAAATTTTAAACTTTGAAAAGTACAGGGACTAAAAATGACCAGATAAAAGTATAGGGACTAAATCCACAAACTTCATAAAGTACAATGACTAATACCAAAATTTAACAAAAAATTAATGTCAAAAATTTGAAAGAGGTTTTAGAATATTTTATTACTATAAATATAATCACAATTAATTTAAAATATACCAATTGATAGAAATTATTTAATTTCATTCACATGTTTACTAATTTTTATTGTATTTATACATTTTAATTTATATAGAATTTAAAATTTTAATAAATTTCTTTATTTGTACGTAAAATTAATCCGTGCATCATATAAATAAAAGAAACTAATATTTTTAATCAAACCAACCCAAATTCATTTTTATTAAAGAGAAGGGTAAATGATGTTGAAAGATCCAAATAGATCTATCCATAGGTCGGGCCACTCGGAAGTCTACCCGAAAAGTAGGAGGGTTTGGGTAAAAATATAGGCCCGAAAAATGAGCTTTGGGAAAAAAAATAAAACATGTTTAGAAAACGAGTCAGTCCTCGGGTAAAGCTTTTTTGGCCCAAGCCCAGCCTGAATATGCAAAAAATAAAAATAAAAATATTACTGTTTTGTTGTTGTTTTTTACTATTTTGTTGCTATTTTCTTGTTGTTTTTCATTATTTTACTATTCACTATTATGTTGCTATTGTTTTGTTGTTATTATTTGGATATTGTATAACTATTGTTTTATTATTAAATTTGTTACTATTTTAGAGACATTTGCTTATTAAGTTGCACCTATTTTAGTGTTATTTAAGTATACATATTATTTTTAAATTTATTTTCAATTTATTGGAAAATATTTATTTTAATGTTTTTAATATTTTTGATGTATTATTTTTTTAAAAAAGTATATAAAAGATTAATACGGGTAGGTCAGATCCCAGTTTTAGCATTTTTATCTAGACCGGATTTGGACAAAAATTTAAGCCTATTTTTCGGGCCGGGCCAAGCCCGATGCCTAACAATTGTGCTTAAAATTTTGATTGAACTTGAACCATACTCATGAACACTTCTAAATCCAACAATCAAAATATTTTACTGAGTTGGGTTGATAAATTAGATAATATAAAAAAAAAAATACTTCCAACAAATAATATATCCTAGCTATAGCCATCAAAATTTAATTATCAAAGTCAATGGTAAATTTAATGAACACACATAAAGTATAGGCTAAAATGGCACCTAAAGACAATAGATAGAAAATGTTGCTCAACTAGAATAATATTTAAGTCATAATTAACTTCTTTATGGGATAAAATTGCCAACTTTATTTCGTGTACAATCTTAGTTATTAGCCCCAGTTTATATATTAAATATTCTCTATATGACAATGAGGCCAATTTGTTTAGAAATTACAAATTCTGACTCAACCTTAGTCGTTGAATAGGAAATTTGCTTTTGTGTGATATTAGAAGTAGGGGATGGGTAAAAATAACATAATCCGAAACAATGCCAAATGGACAAGAATTTTAACTATTATTTTATATCTAATTTAATTTATTTATACCCAAAATATGCCTTCATTTTAAAAGAAAAAAAATCAAATGAATATAATTTTTATTAATAATGGTACTATATTTTAATAATTCAATTTTGTTTTGAATAGTCAGAAAGGAAAAATATAGTAGAATTCAATCAAGAAGGAAACCCCAACTACTCTCACCACTTAAATTTAACAAGTAACCACATTATATCCCAAAACGACCAATTGATATAATCATTTATCACGTACAGTAAAAAGATTTTCTATGTATATGATAGACCTTGAAGAATAAGAAAATAAAGCTACCATCATTGAGGTCCTTGCCTGCAGAAAAACAGTAAAAGAGCAGCAAATGGGATTAATATTGCTTCTAGTGAAGATCATTGTGGCAGTGGTGTTGGTTGGAGTTACTGGGATGTTCCTTCGCCTGTTGGATGCTCTTGTTTTGACGCCCAAAAGGATTCGTTCCCAGCTCCAAATTCAAGCCACCAGCCAAAGTATTCCGCCCTCAAACAACACCAAATTCAAAGGGAAAAAGGTGTGGTTAAGTCACCATCTTTATTCCCATATTTCGGATTTAGTCTTACGGTTTCGTCTACGTCTGTAATCACAATAAGCACCAAATATTATTATTTATTAATCTGATATCTGGTTCTGTTTTTGGGGTTAGGTTCAACGCATATGTTTTCACCGAGGGGAATACGGATTTTGCAGAGGAAGCATCCGGATATGGCCGAAAATGGGTTAAGTCAGAGAGGCTACGAGGATAAATAATGTGGTTTTTCCATGGAGGTATGTCTGTCAATGTGAATATTGGTTTCCCAAGTTGGTCAATTTCAAGAAAGACGACGACGATGGTCTCGTTCGTGCAAGTCTCTTCATCAGGTGGCTCACCTGTCTCTTTCTACCGGTTCCTGTTTAAAACCAAATAGGGAAAATGGCTCGGTCTAACTCAATTTCGAATTTTAATTTTATTAATAATATATATTTTAAAAAATTAGCTGTGTAATATTTTTTATGGATTTTTATACTATATAATTTATATCACATGAAAATTAAATATATAATTATTTAAATAAATATTAAAATATATGTTAATTTATTTTTATTATTTTATATAATTAAAGTATAAAAACATATTATTTAATATGTTAAAGTTACTTGTGTTTGAATATCTGATAAAAAAAAAACCTACCAAACATTAAATAAAAACAACACATTTAATTTAAAAAAAAAAAAAAGAATAGGAGGCGCCTAAACAAATTTTAATTATTCCTTTATAAATATATAGAAGTTGGACCAAAACTTTTTATGCTTCCGACAAGGTTGAAACCTAATGCATCTTACATCTAAAACTCATGCCAATAATACTAATTAGAAGTATAAATGATTCGGGGCAACCCCGCCCGAAAGTGAGATGATTTTGATAAATATATAGGTCTAAAAAATATATTTGAGTAAAAAATAAGGTCCACTTAAAAAATGGGATGAATTTTAGGTAAGATCTTTTTAGCTTGAGCCCAATTTGAATGTGCAAAAAAAACTACTATTTTTTCTTTTTTTTTTCTATTTTCTTTTTATTTTTTCACTGTTTTGTTACTATTCACTATGTTGCTACTATTTTCTTGTTATTATTTGGATAGTGTATAGTTCTTGTTTTACTGTTAATTTTATTACTATTTTAGAGATATTTGCTTATTAAGTTGTATATATCTTAGTGTTATTTAAGTATACATATATTTTTTAAAATTTATTTTCAATTTGTTGGGAAGCATTTATTTTAATGTTTTTTTAGTATTTTTTTAGTATTATATTTTAAAAAAAATTATATAATAAATAATATAAAAAATTAATATGGGTGGGTCGAGCAGGACCTGAGCTTAGCAAACGGGCCTAAAATTTTGATTGGGCCTAACTTGACCCATGGACACCTCTAATACTTACCTTAAACATTGATTATAATTTACAAAATTAATAAATGTTGTACAAAAACAAAATTAAATATTTTTAAAATTAAATATAAAAATTAATAATAAATTTAAATATAATATTTTTATTAGAAAAAAGATATCTTCATTAACATATTATTCTCTTAAATCTCATTTAGTTTATCTTGAATTATATTGTAACACCCTAGACCCGGCCTAGGAGTTTCGGTTAAGTTGAAGGCGTTACATTCAACCACTGAAGTGATCTTGTAAAGTCATTCTTTTTGAAGCGTTTGATTTGTACGAAAAATGCTCTTTTGTTATTAAGATAGGCATTTATTAATTTAAACCAGCTTTACTTAATCAATCGATTACAACATTATTAAAGTGAAATTTTAGGAAAACAATTTTTAGAAATTTAAGAAAATACTTTATAAAAAAATTCTAAGTATTTTACAAAGCAGTGGAAAACATTTAAAGTAAGGATTTTTTTTTTTACACTGAAAAGCATGCAAATATAATAATATTAACTAAATGTCATTCTTTAAAATAAATAAACTAATCAATCCCAAAATATAAAAGCAAGAAATTAATAATTACAATCCCAAAAATAAATTATAAATAGAAAAATTTTAAATATGTAG
Source organism: Gossypium longicalyx (assembly GCA_025698465.1). Classification (NCBI taxonomy): domain Eukaryota; kingdom Viridiplantae; phylum Streptophyta; class Magnoliopsida; order Malvales; family Malvaceae; genus Gossypium; species Gossypium longicalyx. The sequence continues at coordinate 45,329,929 of CM046999.1, forward strand.
AAAAAAAACCTGTTAAACCGAAAGTCCTTTGATGCCATACCGAGTTTGTAACAACCCATTTTCAGTGAAATTGGAACAGTGGTTTCGAAACCACAAATCTGAGTCTGGAAGAAAATTTATTTTAATATTATTTTATGATCTACATTAAAATTTAAATATCGTAAGAAAAATTCGTAAAGAAATTTTACCGATTACATGTTTAATTGGTAAAAAGGACTAAATTGAATGAAATGCAAAAGTTGAGTTCTAGTGGCCATAAGTATCAAATAGCTACGAAATTCAAAATTTGAGGTCCTTATATGGCAAATAGACCATTAAGAGGAGTTAGTAGATAAGTATGATGATTCATCTATGTAAAATCAAATAAAGAAAATGACTAAATTGGAAAGATGAAATAATAAAAGATGATATTTTAATTAAATAAGAAATATCATCATTTTATATCATCTTTCCCAAATTAAAGACATGGAAACCCTAGTTTGAAGCTTAAAGATAGACAAGCTTACTTTGGCTCAATTAGGTGAGTATTCAAGTCCCATTTTTAGTAATTTTTATGTTTCTGAGATCGTAATAGCTTAATTTAACTATCTCGGGGATTAATTTGCAAAGTTTTCAAAGTAATAGGGTTTTTACATGAATGAATATAGTTTAATTATGAAGTTTTATGGTAAAAAATGAAAGGTTGTTGATAGATAAACAACTTTTGTAAAGGGAATTTTGATGAAATTATGATTTAGGGACTAAATTGAAAAATTGTAAAATTCATGGAAAAATTCTAAATTTTATGAAATATATGGGCTGCTATTGTGACATGTGAAAATTGAATAGGCTTAGAACAAGGATTAAATTGCATGAATTTTATTTTCTGAGCCTAGGGACGAAATTGTAATTAAATAAAAGTATAAGGGCAAAATGGTAATTTTGCCCAAGATGTGAATTGAATTGAATTGAATATGAATTGTATTAAATTGAGTTAAATTTACTCATAAAGATCTTGAAAGACAAAATACGGAATTAGATCGAGGAAAAGAGAAAATGTCGAATTAGTAGACAATAAGTCAACGAACACTTGTCAAGGTAAGTTGGTGTAACTAAATTGTATATTTATATGTTTGAATTGAATGTTGTGTATGTGATCTGCTATTCTGATAAACTGATTTAAGTTTAGGAAAATTGATATGTATGTTTGACTATTTTGTATAAACATGTATGATATCTGTATACAAGCACGCGGGTCATGTTAACTCTGTTATATCTGTATATTTGTATTTTGTATCTGTATATGGGGTGAGATTTATATATGTGGAGGAAATATTTTGTGAGGTGACATTTCGCCGATATACGGACATCTTGGCTGCAAACTACTCTAATAGGTGTCGTAAAGACACTATGTGGTGTGTAGGGATGAGTGAGTATTTTATACCCCACATTGTGTGTTGGGATGGTAGGAGATGGTGTGTAGAGGATGGGGGTAGGACTTTGCATATCTGTATGTTTCTGATAATCAGATTCTGATATAATCTGGTTCTGTTAAGGACTTATGTCCGCTTCTGTTTTGATATACTGAGAAATATTAGTTTATGTGTATGTATGACTCTGTTTAGTTACATACTGAGTTTATGAACACTCACATTTGTCTGTTCTATTCAGGTAATCCTCAGACATAGACGGGTCGGTGCGATGGAGTCTCAATGGTGACCACTAGTTCACGAACTGGTTTAATTAACGATTTTATTTAAATTCTAGATTATTTTGAGAGTTTTGTAATTTATAGATTCTCTGGACTGTTGGTTTTAATTTCAGGATTTTGATATGGTCTAGATTATTATTTCGCGTCTTTTAACAAAACGATTTACTAGAATAAAGGTTTTTATACAAACAAATATTTTACAGAAAACACAAGTTCAGATTTCAGATATAACGATTTCTAACTTCCGCTACCAGATAAGTTTTATTGTATGAGTAGACTATCAATGTTTTCCTTAACAAATATAATAGAATTAACGTGTTTTATAACACGTGGACTCCCTTTTAGTAACAAATTATTCGGGAAATTTCAAAATGGTAAAATTGGTTACAAAACCCTTCTTCGTAAATTTCCCAAATTCAAATATAACGTCTAGGCCGAGTTTAGGGTGTTACATTTAGTGGTATCAAATTTAGGTTGCAAAACTCGGGCTGTGAATTTTGGGTTCAAATTTATAATTGTAAAAGAACTAGTTCTAAAACAAAATTTATTTCTTTTTGAGTTAAGTATGTGGTACACTGAATCTCTGACGTTGATCATGTAAGTACTTCTGAACCTAGAAATATTGTAGTTAGAACTGTCTGAAACTATACTGAGTTAGTTAGATACTAAAACTTTTGAAAGATTTCTGAAACTTTTGATAAATGTTTGAAGCATAAAACATTTGCTAATAAACATTAAACTGATGCATAAAATTTCGTGATGTAGATAAAATTTTAAAACAATGAGAGCTCTTGTAACACGTGGTCACAGTACTCATAGGCGCGACGTGCACCGTAAGGGGACTCGATCTGAGTCTTCTTCATTGGGCAGTATTCCAAATCTGGATATAAGCGAGAATCCAACTACACCTACTACCGAGACTGGGTCTCAAAGCCATTCAGCTAGGGACGATGCACTGTCCCAAGCCATATTGAGAGTTTTAGAGAGGGCTGCTGGACCCCATTCTGGATTTGGGGGCCGTGGGTCGGTAACTGAATGACTCTGGTCCAATGGAGCTAAATTGTTTAAGGGTATCACTAGAGTCGCCCCTACCGTGGCTGAATACTGACTGCACTTTTGTGCACAAACTAAATGGTGCAGTATTTTTGCTTGGAAACGAGGCATACCAGTGGTGGTTATCGGTTGAGGAGGGTACTCAACCAAATCGTCTTAATTTGGGATTATTTCAAGACCGCCTTTGAGGGGAAGTATATGGGAATGAGCTATGTAGATGCTCATAGGCGTGAGTTCATGAATCTCACGTAAGGTGATAGGACTGTGGCCGAGTATGTGGCTGAATTTCTGAGACTGAGCCATTATGCTCGAGGGATGGTGGCATCTGAGTACGAAAAGTGTGTTCATTTTGAGTATGGTTTGAGGGACAGCTTGAGGCTTTTGATAGCTCTGTAGAGGGAGCGAGAGTTAGCCGTTCTGGTGGATAAGGCGAAGATCGCTGAAGAGGTTAAACGCGTGGAGTGCCATAATAGGGATCGTAAGAGAGGCAAGAATAAGAGGGATTCGGAGCCCTTTAATTTTGCTTAGAGACCTAAGAAACAGGCCAGACATGATGGGTCTTCTAGAATGGGAGTTCTAGTTACTCTTATTAGGGCTCAGTCATGCAGTGACTATGGTAGAGCCATCCGGGCGAGTGTTGGAGGAGATTAGGGGCATGTAATACCCTGAAAATATTTACAGTAAGATATTATCATTGATATAGTAAAATAAGGAAATAAAGTGAAAAAAAAAAGAAGGAAATTTTGAGATATGTCAATATTGAGAAGTATATTATGATATATTAATTCAAGAAAGGACTAAATTGTAAAAGTGAGAAAAGCTTTGTTGCACAAGAGTAAATACTCAAAATTTGAAGGGTTAAAGTGTAAATATGAAAAATTTGAAGGACCAATAGTGTAAATATTTTAAGAGTGGAATAATCTAGAAACTAAGGAAAATGGATGAATTAGGACCAAATTGAATAGATGAAGAAATTATGAGGGACTAAATTGCAATTTTACCAAATTAAATGATGACTTAAGGATGGAATTTTAAAAGATAATGAAGGGCAAAATGGTCAATTGGAAGAGAGAGAAATCTAGAAAGTAATAATGATGCTAGAGATATTTTGATATTTTATAATTATTTAATTAGATAAATATTATTTTATTAATATTTTAATAAGATATTTTATTATTATTTTATTATTATTTTATTAGTATATAAAGAAAGAAAGATGAAATTTTCATCCATATTTCCCATGCATTAACGTGAGAGAAAGAGAGGAAGAAAGAAAGTTTTGCTTTCTTTACAATTTAGTCCTTTTACAAAAATTCACCATTTTCACCCAAAAATCAAATGAATTTCCATAGCTACCAAGAGAGAAAAATGTTAAGGAGACCATGGGGAGTTAGAATATCAAGTTGGATTCAAGAAATAGAAGCTGGAGGAGAGAGAAAATCAAGTTAAAGATTAGTATCAATAGAACAAGGTAAGTATATCAAGATTTCAATATGTTTTTAAGTTTGTTATTATTGACAAAGCATGGAAATAATGTTATAGTAGAGTTTTCTTACATAAGGTCCTATATTCATGATATGTTAGTGAAGAGAAAATAAGAGAAAGTGATGAGAAATGGTGTGGAAAAAGAAAATAAGGGTGTTATAACATGGTAATTAATATTTTGTACTAAAACAGTTTTGGACAGTAGCAGTAGTCTAACTTTAAAAAATCATAAAAAATTGTAGAAATCTAATTATAGGATGAATAAAATATGAAATTAAATCTTATTAAGTCTAGTTTCTTATAAAAGAAATTATGTAAGCAATGGAATTGTAAATCATGAGATATGATCAATTTTGTGAGACAAGATCAGAATGATTTTGGGTTCCCCTGTTCTGACTTTGTAAAATCATAAAAATTTGGATAAAAATAATTAGAGGTTTAAATTTATATTTTTAGAATCCTGAATGAGTCTATTTTCAATATAAACAAACGGGAACATCATTTGAATTCTGTACAAGGAGATAATTAATTTTTAGTGAAGAAGGGTCAGAACTGTTAGACAGCAGAACAGGGGTAATTTTAAAGAATAAACTGTACTTATTGGATAAACTAAAAATTCTGAAAATTTTATGGTAAGAAGATATATGAGTCTAGTTTCAGGGAAAATTAGCGGATCTTAATTTTGAGTTCTATAGCTCCAGATATAAATAATTTAGTGACCATGATGCAGATAGACAGCTTGAATATTCATAAAAGTAAATAATAAAAATTATGGATAATGTTACTTACAAGTGTATTATCTACATTAAGGATGTGGAATGGAGAGGAGGAGGAGGAAAAATATGTATGAATATTCATCTAGCATGGCTAATTTGCATATTCTAGGCTCAAGGACTAAATTGAATAAAAGTAAAATTTTATGGGTAATTTTGTAAAAATGTAAAAAAAGATCAAATTGCATGAAATGGATTATTTTATTATTTAAATTACAAAATTGAATGAAATTATTAATTTAGTTCAAGATCGGGGGAAAACATGTTTTAGGGATTAAATTGAAAAGTGTTGAAAGAATAAATTGAAAAGTGTTGAAATTATAGAAAATTCTGATATTTTATAGAATTCATGGACTGTTATCAATATATATAAGAATAATAGCTGGAAATAAGGATTAAATTGCAAGAATTTTATTTTCCGACCCTAAGGATGAAATCGTCATTAATTAAGAGTTCAGGGCAAAATGGTAAATTTTGCCTAAAGCATTAATTAAATGCATTAGTATATGAAATGAATGAAAATGATGATCAAATTTATTTATAAAGATCCGAACGACTCAAATATGAGACTCGATCGTGAAAAGAAAAGATATCGGATTAATGAAATTATAAACACAAACAAGCAATGAGGTAAGTTTGTGTAACTTGAATTATATTTTAAATACTTGAAATATGTGGTTATGTGATGAAAATATGATTTGAATATTCAATTCATGATATTTGATGAAATATTGATAATACTCAAATAAATTGAAAATAAATCTCGGTTGAATGAAAAGGAAAAATTCGATGGATCTCAAAAAGGAATTGACGGTAAAAGGATCTAGCCCGACGGGTGATCCTATCCTCGATATAGCCCTCCCGAAGAATATGTGTAAAATGGATTTAGCCCGGACGGGTAATCCGAATCGTGGTCTGAATTTAGCCTGGGATCGTAATTGGATCCAAGCTCTTAGAGTAATTGTCGTTGCGAGGGGATTTAGCTTTGATGGTAATCCCGACAATACTCTATGAGTTTATATTACAGTGATTTAGCCTAGACCGTAATCCCACTTTGTAAGGATGAGGTTCGCGAGAGTGTGCTCTCGATATGAAACGTGAAAGACCATGGTTGAAAGATACCATGGCAACTTGATATGAAATGTGTAAGACCATGGTTGAAAGATACCATGGCAACTGATATGAAATGTGTAAGACCATGGTTGAAAGATACCATGGCAACGTGATATGAAATGAACAAGACCATGGTTGAAAGATATCATGGCAACATGACAGAAAAATGAGTAAGACCATAGTTGAAAGATACTATGGCATCATGTCAAAGATGAATAAGACCGTGGATGGGAGATGCTATGACATCTGTTGAACAATTGATATCCGTAATATGTATCGGATGACGAATGGTTATATGAAATGGTTGTGTGTAATGTTGACAAGAACTGGTCATATGGAAATATATATGTACAAAATAGTTGTATGAAATAATTATGAAGATAGATAAACGAAATAAGTATGAGTACGTGGAATATAAATTATGTTAGGTTTGATATAAGCTATTATCTAATAAATATACATAAAATATATGGAAATGATGGAGTATGAAATATTAATATAATGAAATGAATCATATATACTTATGAAGAAACGGTAAGAGCATGATATGTTTCATGACATGTACATATATGATTATCTTTGATATGTTGATACAAGAAAATTATGTAAGTTGAGACTATTATTGAACTCAAGTACGATATGTCGAGAAAATAGTTATATCAATGTTGAATTTATATGAGATATGTGCAAGTACACTAACAATATTACTGTTTGATGCTTATACAAGTACTAATCTGTTGATTGAATGGTAATTTATTTATTTACATGATGCATTGAATCGGTAAGCATTTAAATTTTTTTTAAGTAATCTGCAAATGGTAGTAATGCTTCGAAACCCTGTTCTGGCAACGGATACGGGTTAGGGGTGTTACAGGGCATGTCTGTATTGTGGATCAATAGATCATCAGATTAGAGAGCTAATCAGATGCATGGTTTGGGTTTGGGTTTTGTTCAGCCTATGAGGGTAGTACAGTAGCCACCTAGGGGCTGTAGTCCGGCTAGGAGTGGTAATGGTTTAGGTAGAGGACAGGGAGCATTGGGCAGAGGTGTTAATCAGATTGAGGCGAGGCAGCCTGTACTAGTTTATGCTGCTCGACGCTAAGAGGACAGAGACGCCCCTGATGTGATTACAGGTACGTTCTTTATTTTTTTATGTCCCTTATACTGCTTTGATAGATACAGGGTCAACACACTCCTATATAGCTAGTTCTATCTCTGGAAATTTAGGGATTCTTGTTGAGAGTACTTCGGGTGAAATTTATGTATTGAGTCCGCTAGGTCAGTTAGTTCAGGCAAACAGACTGTATAAGAATGTTTCACTGGAAGTGCAAGGGGTTGTGTTCCGACAAATCTGATGGAAATACTATTTGGGGAATTCGATTTGATTCTAGGAATGGACTGGCTGGTAGAGCACTGAGTTTGTTTGGATTGCATAATTAAAAGGGTATTTCTGATAACCGAGGATGATGTGGAAGTTGTTGTGATCACTGAGCGTCGGGATTACTTGTCTAACGTAATCTCTGCTATAGTGGTCGAAAAACTGGTTTGGAAAGGGTGTGAAACATATCTAGCCTTCGTAAATGTTTCAATTTTTGGGGACTCTTCTGTCACGAACATCAGAATAATGAGGGAATTTTCAGATATATTTCCTGATGAGTTACCAGGTTTACCTCCGAATTGGAAAGTTGAGTTTGTCATTGAGCTTCTACTAGGTACAGTTTCGGTGTCCATCATTTTATATCGAATGGCATCAAAAGAGTTTATGGAGTTAAATTCTCAACTTCAAAAGCTTCTGGATAGTGTGTTCAACCATCTTAGTATGTCCTCATGGGGGGGCCAATTTTGTTCATAAAGAAAAAGGATGGTACCATGATGATGTACATCGATTACTGATAGTCGAATAAGTTAACTGTGAAGAATAAGTACCCACTTCCGAGGATCAATGATCTATTTGATTAGTTTCATGGGGATTCAGTATTCTCGAAGATAGATCTCCATTTCGGGTATCATCAACTTAGGGTTAAGGAAGCTGATATCTTTAAGACAGTTTTAGGACTCTTTATGGGCACTACGAGTTCCTAGTAATACCCTTTGGTTTGACAAATGCTTCGGCTTTATTCATGGATATGATGAACTGGATTTTCTAGCCTTATTTGGATCAATTTGTCGTAGTCTTTATCGATGATATTCTGGTGTACTCTAAGACTGAAGATGAGTATCTTAGGGTAGTGCTTCAGATACTGCATGAGAAACAGATTTACGCTAAGTTGAGCAAGTGTGAGTTTTGGTTGTGAGAAGTAACATTTCTAGAGCATATGGTTTCTGCTGAGGGAATCCAAGTTGATCCTAGAAAGATTGAGGTTGTACTTGATTGAAAATAGTCTAAGAATGTTTCTAAGATCCACAGATTTCTGGGTTTTGTGGATTATTATCGGAGGTTTGTTGAGGGGTTTTCGTTGATTGCAGCTCCTTTGACTAAGCTTCTACGCAAGAATACTCTTTTTGTCTAGATTGATGCGCAACAATCAAAATTTGAGAAGCTCAAGTCTGTTCTGACTCAGGCTCCTGTTCTGATTCAGCTTGAATCTAGTAAAGAGTTTGTGGTTTATAATGATGCATCGTACATCGATTTTGGATGTATACTGATGAAAGATGGTAAGGTTGTGGCTTATGTGTCCCGACAGTATAATTCGCACAAGGGAAATTATCTGACGCGCGATCTCAAGTTGGCTGTTGTGGTTTTTGCATTAAAGATTTTGAGACATTATTTGTATGGTGAGAGGTGTATCATCTATACCGATCACAAGAGTCTTAAGTATCTCATTACTCAAAAGGAGTTGAACCTTAAGTAACGTAGATGGATTAAACTACTCAAGGATTACGACTACACGATAAAGTATCATCTTGGTAAGGCCAATGTGATGGCTGATGCTCTTAATCGTAGAGCAATTTTTGATTTGAGGGCGATGTTGGCTCGCCTAAGTTCGTTCGAGGATTGGAGTCTGTTAGCCGAGTTGCAAGTTAAGCCGACTTGGATTAGTCAGATTCAAGAAAAATAGTAGGGGATGACTCTTTTGTTTTACGTTTCTGTTAGGTTGAAAGTGGCAGTACGCCTGATTTTGGGTTCAATAATGATGGGGTTCTGTGTTTTTGAGGACGGGTTTGTGTACCGAACGATTCTAATTTTAAACAGTCGATTTTGAGGGAGGCGCGTGATAGCCCTTATGCTATACATCTCGGTGGAAATAAGATGTATCAGGATCTCCATGAACTGTATTGGTGGCCGGGTTTGAAACGAGAGGTAACAGATTTCGTTGCTCATTGTCTGACGTGCCAGCAAGTTAATGTTGAGCACGAGTTACCTTCGGGTTTGCTCCAACCCTTTAAGATTCCTTTATGAAAATGGGAACATGTGACTATGGACTTCATTAGTGCGTTACATTTAACATCTACTAAGAAGGATTCTATTTGGATCATCGTGGATCGGTTGACCAAGTCCACCTATTTTATTTCGGTTCAGATAGATTACTTACTGTAAAAGTTGGTCAAACTTTACATTTCTAAGATTATGAGACTTCATGAGGTTTCGGTTTCGATAATATCTAATAGGAATCCTCGCTTCACTTCTCGATTTTGGAAGAAACTTCATGAAGCTCTGGGTTTGAGATTGGACTTCAATACTGTGTTCCATCCTTAGATCGATGGTTAGTCTCAGAGGGTGATTCACATACTGGATGATATGCTTCAGAGTTGTGTGATAGATTTTCGAGGTAGCTGGAAGGATTTTTTGCCTTTAGCTGAGTTCGCCTACAATAATAGTTTTCAGTCTAGCATACAGATGACACCTTACGAGGCTCTGTATAGTTGTAAGTGTCGTACTTCGCTGTGTTGGACTGAGTTGGGTGAATGACGGGTTTTGGGTCCTGAGTTGGTTTTCGAGACTGATGACAAAGTTAGGTTAATTCGGGATCGTCTTAAGGCAGTTTCTGATAGGCAGAAGTCTTATATATATCTGAAAAAGAGGGATATCAAGTACTTTGTGGGTGACTTTTTCTTTTTTAAGGTATCACCGTGGAAGAAAATTCTGTGATTCGGACGTAAGGGCAAGTTAAGCCTTAGGTTCGTTGGGCCATATCTGTATCTAAAGCGTGTGGGACCAGTCGCTTATCAGTTAGAGTTACTCCGGAGTTAGATTGTATTAATGATGTATTCCACGTCTCTATGTTGAGGCGGTATCAGTCTGATCCATCTCTCGTTATTTTTGTTGAGGAATCAAGGTTAGATCAGATTTAACATTTGAGGAGGAGTCAGTTCAGATTTTAGGTCGAGATGTAAAAGTTCTGAGGAGGAAGTCTATTCCGTTAGTTAAGGTTTTGTGGCAGAATCATGGCACTGAGGAAGCCACGTGGGAACCTGAGGACTCGATACGTCAACAATATCCTCGTTTGTTTGGATCAGGTAAATTTTGAGGCTGAAATTTCTTTTAGAGGGTAGAGTTGTAATGCCCTGGTTAATTTAACTTTGTTTCTATGAAATCTGTCATAATTGAGTGTTTGCTTCAGTGGTTAAATGCTTTGGGTATGTGTTTGAGACCTTGGGTTCAAGTCCTATTGTTGGAAATTTTTGCTAATTTTGATCCTAACCTATTCCTTGGCGGTTCGCTTATATTCTATTGCTAGTCAAATCATATATGAATGAGCCTGCTGGTTCAAGTGGTAAGGTGTTAGCTTACCCCAAGGTCTCGTGTTCAAATCTCTGTGAAAGCGTAGATTATAATTTCTGAGTCGGTTGCCTGGTATAGGTTCTGAGGTTGTTGGATGAGAATCTAATGTCGGTTTTAGTAGGATATGTTGTTAGTGGGGTAGTGGGGGGAGTTATGATTTTTGTTAATTTGGATTCATTTTATTTTCTTTTTAATTTTTATCTTTTCTCAAAAGCCTCTCCCTTTTTTGACCTTTTTTTTTGTTGGTTTCCCACTATCAAATTTCTTTCTTTTTCTTTCTATTGATTTCTATCATAATCACCCTTTTAAATCGCAGTGCTTCAGTTTTCCTGTTCTTCGTACGACTCGGTAAATAGTGTAGTAAGGTTTTGCTCGGGTTAGGGGAGAATTCTTTTAAAGCTGTTTTAAAACGATGTTGTCTTTTTCGTTAGTATTGATTTTTGGGTTGTTGGTAGCAGCGAATCGTGAGGAATGGAGCTCTCCTATTGTGGAATCGTAGTATCGGGATCGTTCTGGAAGTTGGGTAAGTGATGAACGCTTGGGTTTTGCTGTAGTCAATTTCTTTATTTCGGTCTAATTGAGGATTTAAAATTTCTTTTTGATTTGTTGGGTAAGTGGGGGGAGTTAGGATTTTTGTTAATTTGGATTCATTTTATTTTCTTTTTAATTTTTATCTTTTCTCAAAAACCTCTCCCCTTTCTGACCTTTTTTTTTTGTTGGTTTCCCATTATCAAATTTCTTTCTTTTTCTTCCTATTGATTTCTGTCATAATCTCCCTTTTAAATCGCAGTGCTTCAGTTTTCCTGTTCTTCGTACGGCTTGGTAAATAGTGTAGTAAGGTTTTACTCGGGTTAGGGGAGAATTCTTTTAAAGCTGTTTTAAAATGATGTTGTCTTTTTCGTTAGTATTGATTTTTGGGTTGTTGGTAGCAGCGAATCATGAGGAATAAAGCTCTCCTATTGTGGAATCGTAGTATTGGGATCGTTCTAGAAGTTGGGTAAGTGATGAACGCTTGGGTTTCACTGTAGTCAATTTCTTTATTTCGGTCTAATTGAGGATTTAAAATTGATTTTGGGGCGTGAATTGTCTATTTTTAGGTTTTGGTGGTCTCGGGATTGCTTCTGCATAAAAAATGAACCAGGTGTGTAGCGAAAACATGAGAAAATGAGGTTCAATGAAAGCCAAAAAAGTGGCTTGTTGACGCTACACAGGTGTGTGCCCGACCGTATGTGACACATGGCCGTATGGGCCACACGGGCTAGGCCGATTTGGGCATGTGAGCCTATACAGGCAAGGCCAATTTGGGCATGTGGGCCCAAAATTATGAAATTTTCCCTAGGGTCACATACGTCGTTTTGATCGACTATGGGCCTTCCATAGGGTCGATAAGTGCAAAATAAACCCTGATGCATATGATCTACTATTCTAATAGACTGATTTGAGTTTAAGAAAACTGATATGTATGTTTGACTATTTTGTATAAACATGTATGATATCTGTATACGAGCATGCATGTCATGTTAACTATGTTATATCTGCATATCTTTATTTTGTATCTGTATATAGGGTGAAATTTATATATGTAGAGGAAGTGTTCTGTGAGGTAGCTTGGCTACAAACTACTCTGATAAGTGTCGTAAAGACACTATGTGGTGTGTAGGGATGAGTGGGTATCTTATACCCCACATGGTGTGTTGGGATGGTCGGAGATGGTGTGTAGAGGATGAGGGTAGGACTTTGCATATCTGTATGTTTTTTATAATCTGATTATGATATGATCTAATTCTATTAAGGACTTATGTCTACTTCTATTTTGATATACTGAGAAATCTGAGTTTATGTGTATGTATGACTCTATTTAGTTACACACCGAGTTTATGAAAACTCACATCTGTTTGTCTGTTCTGTTCAGGTAATCCTCAGATATAGGCGAGTTAGTGCGACAGAGTTTCAACGGTGACCACTAGTTCGCGAACTTGTTTAATTAATGGTTTTATTTAAATTTTGGGTTATTTTGAGAGTTTTGTAATTTATGGACTCTCTGGACTGTTGTTTTAATTTCAGGATTTTGATATGGTCTAGATTATTATTCCGTGTCTTTTAGTGAAACGATTTATGAAAACAAATATTTTACCGAAAACACAAGCTCGGATTTCAAATATAACGATTTCTAACTTCCGCTGCCAGATAAGTTTTATTGTAGGAGTAAACAATCGACGTTTTCCTTAATGAATATAATAGAATTAACGTGTTTATAAAACGTGGACTCTCTTTTAGTAACAAATTATTTGAGAAATTTAAACACGGCAAAATTGGTTACAAAACCCTTCTTCGTAACATTCCTAAATTCAGCCATAACGTCTCAGTCGGGTTTAGGGTGTTACAATAATGATATTACAATGTTCATTTTTATACTAATAATACGTAACATTAGACTTTAAACGTGCAACTAACTTTATAATAGATTATAATATACGATTAACATGGGTTAAGTAATTAAGTTATTTCAGGTTATTATGGAATTATGAATTTGTTTGAAATTCTCATGTTTAAGTTGTGAAATTGTTATGTTTAATTTATTTGGATTGCTCTTTAACTATTTTTGTTAATTTGCATTTATTTATTATTAATTATGAATAAATTTTATCTAAACTTAATTATTTTATTTTATATTTTTCTCGCAAATTCATATTCAGATTTTTATAGATTCAAACATCCAGCATATGATTGAAAATGTTAAATTTAATTTTTTATTTTATTTTTTTGCAGATTATTATGGAACTTTTAATTTGTTCAGAATTTTTATGTTTAAATTATTAAGTATATTTAAATTATTGTAAAATTATCATGTTTAATTTATTTGGATTGTTATTTAACTATTTTAGTTAATTTACTTTTTATTTATTGTTAATTATAAATAAATTTTACTTAAAATTTTTTTTTTCTTTTGATTTTATATTATTTTGTGAATTTGAATATCCAATATATGATTGAAATGTTAAATTCGGAATTTTTTTTACGAATTTGAATATCTGACCAAAATGATAGATATAAGAGGTATTGCTAAAAAATTATAATGATGTGTAAATAATGATATGAATAGATGAGTGACATTTGCATGCACGTTACATTTCCAAACTTGTTTTTATTTCATCCACAGTGAATAGATGCTGAAAATTTTTTGGAGGTTTACAGCAGTGAGTTTTTACAATTCCATAGTTTATATATTTCTAAAAGTGAATCGGAAACTTAGAGTTGATAGGGATAAAGTGACCTTAGATTCCTTAACAGAGTGGGTAATGGTATTAGAATATATTTGATATGATATGGAAAATGCTTTAAATGTAGGAAAGGAAGATACTTCCCCGCCAATTAGAGCTAATTTATACCTTACCAATCTTGAGAAGCCTAAAACAGAGCATCCATCACACCTCCCCCTCCCCAGTATATTACTTCAATTGTCCTCTTAAACCCAAAAGTTTAAAAAAGAAAAAAAAAAAAAAAAAAGAAGAAAAAAGGAAAAACCCTCCGAATGTTGTGTTGACATGATTGATGATCAGCCATTCCCAACCAAATGGACCCAAAAACAAAGTTCTCAACACATCGGGAACGAGCAACCAATCCGCTGGTGTGGTGTGCTGCTATCATCTGCACCATCTTGACCGTAGCAGTCATCATCGCAGGCATTGTTACCTTCATAGGATACTTAGTTATACATCCCAGGGTGCCTTACGTCAGTGTCATGGATGCTCACCTAGACCATATCCAGATTGATTATGCGGGTATTCTGGAAATTCAGGTAACCATACTAATTCGAGCCCAGAATGGGAACGAAAAGGCACATGCAAGCTTCTCGGATTCGAGTTACAGCCTAAGCTTGAACGGGGAAGTGGTGGCGCAGCTGGTAGCACCACCCTTTGAAGTAGGTAAGAACAGTTCGGTTGATTTTAACTATGTAGTGCCATCTTCACCCATACCCTTAAGACCAAATCAAGCAGAGGCTGTGGACACGGGGTTGAAGAAAGATTTGATTACATTCGATTTAAAAGGCAGTACCTGGGTGAGATGGAGAATAGGGCACCTGGCTTCAGTTAGGTTCTTGTGTCGTCTTGAGTGCCGGTTGCGTTTCCATCCTTTGAATGGAACTTACATTCCTTCACGCTGTAGTTCCAAGGCCAAATAATTTCCTCCTTTTATTTATTTTTTGTTATATATATACGTATACATCTACATAGAATAATTAAGCCTTTCCATTTTCTTTTGTATGCTCTATTCTGTACATGCTCTGTTCAACCACTTCGTACCCAAGTTGCCTTCTGTTTTTCATCATCATCATCATCATCATCATCATTAGTATTATGTTGAGGATTCATTTATTGGTAGAGGCAACTAGGATTTCTTATACAATATTATATTTGTGTAAATTAGTGACAAGCATGGCAAATCTTATTGTAAATGTAGATAGTTTTATAATTATTTAAAAATCCACATTTCATATAATAAAAATTAAAAGGAAAAATTATTTTATTATGAGGGAATAACTTAATAAAACCATCTTATCAACTTTTAAAGAATTTAATTAATAAATTATACTCTAAATTGTACCACTTTTCTCAACTTCACACTTAAACTATTCAACTATTATTCAAATCACCTCAAATCTTAATAATTCCATTATAAAAAAAAACTCATTTACTAATTATATCATGCCACACCAATACTTATTTTTCTAATTTTATATTTATATTAATTAAAAATAATTATATTAATATTAAAAAAAAACAATACGTCCCTGGCAAAATTTCATATATATGAATCTTGTTATTTCATGGCTTCTAAAAAAAAATACCACCCAGATTTAACAAGCTAAATTAGGGATAAATACTAAAAATATAAAAAAAAAATTAGGGAAATGGGCCAAAAATTCTAATATTTAGGGAAATAGATTGATTTCAAAGAGAGAAAGTGAAAACACATCCAACATGACGTATTTTCTGCTAATGTGGGTGAAAGTGCACATTGCTAGACGCGCTTTCAGCCAACGGTAATATATCTTAACAGTTAAATTTCAAATACTCCAATGACTATTTTATTTCCTATATAAACCTAATCAATTTCACCACTTTTCATTCAAGTCCAATTCTCTTAAATCTCTTAAGATTTTAGTTCTAAATTTTTCATTAAATTTCTATCAAAATCTTGTTGTTATAATTTTTTATTTCATAATTTATTCGTTTCAATTGACTTCTAATGGAAATTCCTCTTATTCATCTTGACGACAATCATATCTCTAGTGTGCAATTGCAAATGGTAAGGAAAAATTTGTAATTTTTTAATTTTAATTAAATTCATTTTTAAGTTGTTAACATTATTAAATTTATTTATTTTTGTTGGTATAATCAGGTGAAAGATTGGATTCTGGAGATGTACATACACAATTTATTTGTGAGGCACTACGTGTAATTGAACCTCAATTGCAAGAGGCGGGATTCTTACATATGTCTTGTATGCTTGGAGTGTAATAGTCTGTTTTTTAGTGGTGTCGAAAATAGTGGTTTCGGGGCTACAAGTCCGACAAGTAAGTTCATATAATTAGTATTTAAATTATACAAGTCAATAGTAATTTTATAATGAATTTTGATATGAGGAATATTAACCGATAGAATTAAAAGTTAGTATAAGTTGTTCGGTTCAAAAGTCAAGTGATTATTAAAAACAAGGTATTAGGACCTCGTTTCCGTAATTTAAGGCTTAAATATTTATGGAGTCGTATTATATATGAATTGAGGTTTGGTTCGGCAATTTTGATAACTTATTAGTTAATTGCGGTAAAAAGATTAAATTGCAAAAGAGGTAAAAGTTAATTGCTTTTGATTAAATCCACTAACTTTTGAGCTATTTTCTCATTTAGTCCTAATTAGTTAGGATTAAACTGAAAAATAAGTTCATTTAGTTGGAATTTAATAAAATTGAAGGACCAATTGTGCAATTAAACTCTCCTTGAATGGTAAATATACCATTAGAAGGGATAGTGGATGGTATTAGGCTTATAAATGTTGAAAATTATAGTAATTAAGAATGGCAAAATAGTAAATTGGTAATTAAATGAAATATAATAAAGAAAAGGCTATTTTACCAAATTGACCCAAAAGATTTTAATATTTACAAAAATAACCCAGGTTCAAAAACAATCACCAAAATGACCTAAAATGAACAGTAGAATAGGGTTTTGGGAACCCAATGGCCGACACCACCAGTGTTTTGGCCCCATAATTGCCTGATGATTGTGTCAGGCTTTAAAAAATTGATTTTTTTTTTTACTTTGGGAACCCAATGGCCGACATCAAGGTATTTTTTTAAATTCGTCTCATACTGGTATACAAAAATATCAGTATTTTAAAAAAAATAGTTCTGGCCTTCTAATGGTCGGCATCATAGTAGCAAAA
Source organism: Gossypium longicalyx (assembly GCA_025698465.1). Classification (NCBI taxonomy): domain Eukaryota; kingdom Viridiplantae; phylum Streptophyta; class Magnoliopsida; order Malvales; family Malvaceae; genus Gossypium; species Gossypium longicalyx. The sequence goes on from CM046999.1 coordinate 45,347,212, forward strand.
AAAAATTTGGTGTTGGCCTGTAGATGGCCGGCACTAGGTACTTTTTCCGTGTCCCAATGCAATTTTTTTTTTGTTCTAGCCTTCTAATGGCCGATACCAGGCTAGTAAAAAAACAAAATTTGGTTCTGACCTTCTAATGGCCGGCACCAGACTAGTAAAAATTTTTTTTTTTGGTGCTGACCTGTAGATGGCCGACACCAGGTATTTTTTTCGTTTTTTTTTGTTCTAGCCTTCTAAAGGCCGGCACCAAACTAGTAATTTTTTTTTTTGGTGTTGGGCGTGTATTGGTCAGGACCTTATATATATAGTGGGTAGTTTGAGTTCTGATAGTGTAAATGGATAATAAAATATATTTTTTTTTGAGAGAGGTATCAAAATGAGAGTGTTTTGTAGTATATCATCAAATGAGTTTTTGTAGTGAATTGTAAATAGGAGTTTTTCGTAGTGTACAATCGAATTTCGGAGTTGAATTATATACTGTCATGTTCACCCTAAAGGTTATGCTATTAAGGGTTGGATGACTTTCTACGGCATAGATGGCTAATCGAGATGTCCAACACAGATTGACATTATCTATGGTGCAACAGCGTTTATTCTGCAACTTAGTGAGGCATTGATGACCAAATTTAAAAAAGACTTATCGTTTATTCTGCAAAGATATCTCTGGGGACAATTGAAAGAGTCTGGAGCTTTTAGGAAGTTATATTTTCTCTTGGTTTATATAGCTGGTTTTCTGTTTCTTTTTAATTTTGTTGACCATTTCAGCTATCCTGATGCAACGTATACCTGATTCAAGCATAAGACGATATATTGTGAAGAAACTACTATTGAAAATAATTGTATTATTTCTTTAGAATGTTTGTATTTTTTTATATCTGTAAATTTAATATAGTTGTTTATGATTTAATATTTCATTTTTATATTTTGGTGTATTAATTTCTTAGAATGTTTGTACTTTTTTGTATCTGTAAATTTAATTTAATTTGTAATATATGTAGTTTGAATTTAAAATTTTCTTGTATTAATTTTATCCATCTATTTGTAGTTCGTTGAGTGTTTAAATTTAATCTAGTGCATATTATTTTTGTTTGAATTTTATATTTTTTGTATTAATATTGTAGAATGATTGTATTTTATTCTATATGTAAATTTAATTTGTTGTGTACTATTACTTATTCGAATTATTATTTTTAAATGTTTCGAAGTCATTTATTCAAACAAATAATTATTTTAGAGAAATTAAATTAATATTAAAAGTAGAATAATTTAAAAATAAAGAAAAATTACAGAAAAAATTAAAATTGTTACGATCTCACCGACGTCCTCGGCGCTGGCGTGTAATGGTCCAGATGCTTTTGTCGATGATGCCGTGGACCTTGCTCAGGCATTTGAGAATTGCTCAGTTCGGCCTCTGGTGTACTTAGAAAAGTAGAATAATCATATACACCATAATCGAGAGTTAATGGGTATTGCGTGATCAGAGGTGCCGATGGAAAAATATCCTCAGTGGTGGGTGTAGTGTTTCAGGATCGAGCTCCGAGTGGTATGAAGACGATCCGGACCGTGTCGAATGTTGAGGTTGGAGGTAGTCACCAAAAATACCCTTGAATGATGAAGGAATTTGTTGCTCAGGCTCGGGCTCCAGGTGGTGTGATGATGAGCCGGATGCTTCACATTCAGGCTTGAGATCGGGGTTCGAGGCAGTATCGAACTTGATGTTCCCGAATGGTAAAACTCGGTTACGGTGCGGTTGTGCGTTCCTTTGTTGCCATCGAGAAGATTCCAGTTGTGCATCTCTTTGGATTAGAAAATAATGACCTTGGAATATAAAGGGTTTCCCGTGTGCCATATATCATGCTGCGTACTCGGGCGTAGGAGAGAACCCTTCCTCTAAGACATACAAGGGAGGGCACCTCAAATGTCGATGATTCCACAGAAAGATATACGGTTCATGTTTTTGCACCCAATTTAAAGTGTCCCGACCCGAACCCCTTTTTGTCCATTCCGTGGACTTCTTTGATGTCGACGAGAGGGTTTGGGATAGGTTTTGCGCAACCAAACTGCCTCAAAACCCGACCTCCATCGTGCCACTCCACCATATGGAAATGAATCAACGGTACATTTAACACGAACAGTTGTTGCTGCTCGATAACCCATGATGGCATGAGCGTTGCGATATCTTCCTCATCATATGGTATCCATATAAATTGCATAATATAGACAACACGTTATTATTTAATTTTTTTTCTTGTGCAATTATTATATTTAAAAAAGAAATATTCAGAATCGTATTTTATGCTATCCCCGGAATAAGTCTCTATCATCATACAGTACATAGGTATAGTGAATGATCACCCGATTCCCGGTACATTTGCCTATCTAAAAAAATGAATAAATTATTAGATTAATTTTTCCATGCAAAAAATAAGTATACTATACTATACAATTAAAAAATAGATGGCAAAATTAAACTATATATTTACCTATTAACAAGTGGCTACACATACAGTTGGTGGCTCACTAATGCCAGAAATGACATTTGGTATAATGCCCAAGACTGTAGTAGAAGGCAGCAACCACCTATTGTTTTCGTAAACGGCTTTGTCGCTCAATGAAGCTCACGGTATAAGCATGCCAACACTGTAGTGCCCCAACTAAATCTTCCGGCAAGCTTGAGATCCTCTAATAAGGAGAGATACATTATTAAGAATTTATTTTGACTGATGTCCGGCAATAGTATCCCACCTATAAGTTGAAGAATGAACGCTCTTGCAATGTAGATAATGTCCATCTGCGTTGGACTGCTCGGAAGATGCTGGAAGTTTTCTTTTAACCAAATAAATTTAATATAGGTTAATCGTCCTTCCTCGTCATTAGGGAGCATCCTTTCAAGTCACTGCTCGTAAGTGCCCCACGGATCGGGCACTCTTTTAAGCCCGGTCACTGCTTCGCCATTTATAAACAGCCCTAGTTGGACTGCTACGTCTTATAGTGTAATAGTTAACTCCCCAAACGGGAGGTGGAATGTATGTGTCTCCGGGCGCCATCTTTCAGCTAAGGCCGATATTAGATAGGCCCGTAGCTTAGATATCTGAATGTACGCTGCTACCCCAAAACCCGCGACATTCAAATACGGTAAAACTCTTTGATCGAGAAAATAACTGGGATCATGCAACCGAGGTCTCACAATTCGGTACAGATCCTGCGTTTATAGTAAATATATAATGTTATATTTCTCATTTAAAAAAGAGTTTAGAAGAATATTTAAAATTAAATAAGACATTTTTTTCTCGTTTACCTTATGCACATTGGCTACAATGTAGTTGTTGTCATTTAAAATAATATTAGGATTAGGATCTATGGAGTGATCAGCAGTTGTCGGTGGTGGTTGACGGTGAACAATAGTTGTCGGAGGTGTTTGGAGGTGCTCGGTGGTCGTCAGTGGTCGTCGATCGGGGGAGGAGTAACCCATTTATAATGGGGGACCATTTGGTTGAAGTAAGGGCAAAATTGAAAAAAAAAAAAGTTGAATGTGGCCAACCATTGGAAGGCCAAATTGGCCTTGGTCAATGACATAGGCCTGACGCAGGACTCATTTCATCCTCTCTTTTTTTTTTCATTTCATTCCAATTTCATTTGCATTTCATTTCATTTATATTTGCATTTCATTTCATTTCTATTTCATTTAAATTATCTATCTTTCCATTTAAATTTATTTTTTTCTCATTTCAAATTTTTTATTTTCATTTCAATATTTCTTTTCATTTAAATTTATAATTTATTTTTTTTAAACTTTCATTCCATTTCACAATCATCATTTCATTTTATATTCATTTAATATTTCATTTAATTTCATATTCATTACAAATTACATTTCATTTCATATTCATATTTCATTTAACATTTCATTTCATTAATTTTTTAATTTAAATTTATTTCTTTTCCTAATATAATTTTTTTTTCATATTAGTTTTTTTTTCAATTCATTTCATATTTGTTCATATTAATTAGAAGTAGTATTAATATTAGGGTCATTTAAATTTTTTCATATTTTATTTAAATTTTTTCATATTTTATTTTTTTCAATTTAAATTTTAAATTTATTAAAAAAATATCATTTCAAATTTTTTTAGCCTAACACCCCATTTATCAGGTCTAATAAATGTCATTTCAAATTTTTTTCTCCTACTACAGCCAGCCATTGGCAGCCTATTTCTTAGGCCTAGGCCTGACATAGGCCTGCCACATATGTCAACTCACATTTTTTTTTTCATTTCATTTCCATTTCCATTCCTATTTCCATTTCATTTAATTTATATTTTTTTCCTTGTAAATTTTTTTTTCTCATTTCATTTAATTTATTTATCTTCCCATTTTAATTTAATTTTTTTCTCATTTCATTTATATTATTTTTATTTAAATTTAATTTTTTCCTCATTCCATTTAAATTATATATCTTTCCATGCAAATTTAATTTTTTTCTCATTTCATTTAATTTAAATTTTTTCCTAATTTCATTTAAATTTATCTTTCTTTCCTTGTAAATTTAATTTTTTTCTCAATTCATTTATATTATATTTGTTCATTTCAATTTTTTTTCTCATTTCATTTAAATTATCTATCTTTCCATGTAAATTTCAATTTTTTCTCATGCCATTTATCTAATTTTTCATATATTTGCAATGTTTTTACAAGAACATGCGCTCAATAATATATCATTCGTCATCTTGGAGTCCAACATTACGAGACGATTGATTGGAAACATAGACACGATGTGGGCATGTTGATCGATTGTGTCCGGATGTTTGACACACAATGCACATAGGGGGGAAGCCAGAAAATTTTTTTAGGAGGGGCCGGATGAAATTTTAATTTTTTATAGTTTATATCTTTATAATTTATAAAAGGATTAAATCAAATTTTTATAATTTTAGGGGGGCAAAGTGAAATTTTACCTTTACTAATTTAAAATTTTTTAAAAAATTTAAGGGCCTAAAATGTAATTTTACATTTTAGGGGGGCCGGGGCCCATGCTAGCCCCCCTGGCTATGCCCCTGAATGCACAGTTTGGGTTCACCCGTCTCCCTGACATCCATGCCATTTTGAATTCTCATTGATTGTGGTTGACTTTTAGGATGTCTACGGAGACTATGGTCAAAAACCATCTCGAAAGTAGGCGGTGGAACTTCCCAATTTGAGACATCGGGCATTACAAGAAATTCGTTCCCTATATACGCAATGTGCGTTGCAACGTGTAGATCTCGTCTATGAATTGTTCAACATTTAAGTTTGCTCATGAACATGTGCACATGGATATCAAAGAGTCTGAAATATCCCGCACTCGCATCGCCTGTTTCGTAGATCAACTACGTACGACCTAGGTGGAAGATCCGAACGACGGCCGATGTACTTTTGAACTCGAAAAGTCTCCAAGTCGCGCGAATACAATTCTGCATTCATTGTTTGTGCCCTTCAACTATTTACCGCCATGGCCTTTCAGATGGCCTCAATGTACACGTGCTCGGCCTCGATCTGCTTAGCTTGTCTCAACCCTATCCTAGGTATTAATGTGGCCAACCTATAGAATGTTGCCGAGAAAACAGCAGAAATTGGGAGATGGCGTGTGAGCCTCAATACAGAGTTGACCGCCTCTACCAGGTTGGTCGTCATCTGCCCATACTGAAACCCCTCATCGTAACTTTGAGTCCATTGCCAATTCTTCATGCTACCCAACCATGTCCGGAGATCTATTAGTAAAGATGACATCTAAGATTCAAGCCTCGCTAGCCTCTACCTGAATCTTCACGTTCTAACTCATAAGCTGCATATTTAATTTGAAATCATCATTTTAAATACAATAAAAAAATTGAAAAGTAATTTTTGAAAAAAAATACAAACAAAAATTTTTCACCCATGTTCATAAGTTCTTTTTTCCAATCTTTATTCTTATAATCTCTGTGGAAGTTTGCCGCGATGTGCCAGATGCAATAAACAGACCTCCACGGAACCCTCGATCGCCTTATCGCAGCAAGTAATCCTTTTGATCTATCTGATATAAGGCAAATGTTGTCTTCTCTGACAACGTGCCTCCACAGATTTCTGAGGAAAAATTTCTAAGACTCGAAGCACTTACGCTCCACGATGGCGAAAGTGATCGAAAGTACATTTTGGTTGTTGTCTTGTGCAACAGTAATCAGGAGTATTTGCGTGTATTTGCCGTACAACCATGTCCCTTCCACCTGCACCATCGGCTTGCAGTGAGAGAAGGCCCTAACACACGACTCGAACATCCAAAACAATTGGTGAAAAACTCGTTTCCCTGGTTGTATCTTTTTGTCTGGGCCTTTATATGGTAGTGTTTGCAAATCAGTCACTGTCCCAGGCACATATTCTTGCATCCCGACTATCCACACTTGAAGTCGTTGTATGAAGTATCCCAGTCACCATACAACTCTCGCATCGCCATTTCTTTGCCTACCATGCCTTTTGGTTCGACACTTTATACTTGAATCAAGCTTACGTGTCCACAATAAGGACCAACACCTGGGTAGTGGGCGACTCTTTCACCAAAGGAATGATGCAGTTGCATATAGTTTTTGCATCTAACTTTCCATGGTCTTGCGACATACGAGTGGACGTGCATGTGTGTGGACCTTCTAGTTTCTTTATCATCCACATCTGTGTCCGCTGCATTAACGCAACTCGGACACACCATTTACAACCACTTAATGCTTTCCAATATTCACCTACGTACAAAGATTGCGTTCACTCTGTTACTTTATAATCCACACCTAACTTCAAGCTAAGTTGTTTTATAGCATGTAAACAGTCTTTTTTGTTATCGAATTGTTGTCCTACAAACAACTCTTTATTGCTGTAACACCCCTTAACCCTAAATCGTCACTGGATCAGGGTTACGAAGCATTATCGGACATATTGGATAACTTAGAAATAATTCATAAATAAATAACATTCATAGCATAGTTTAACTTTTAAGTCTTTATAATAGACCCTCGAGGCCCAAAATACGTATTAGGAGTGGAATGATTTTTTTTTTTTAAATTTCGGCAGCATTTCTGCTTATTTTGTATAAAACCCCCTGCAAGTTCAAACCAAAAACAACCAATACCATATATACTATATAAACTTTTGTACCATTTCATTAGTATAAACATTAAAATACTAATTACCATTTTTTTTTACAACAAAAGTCTTGTACCATTCTGATGTGATCAAAATAACACCTATGTACATGCCACTTTTAATTCAAAATATGATACCTACTTATGAAACTCTTGAGGATGTGATGAGATGAGAGATCTTCTAGCCGACTCTACCTCTTCGAGTCTAACTGTACCTACGCGCTAAAATTAAACGCGTTAAGCCGGTAAAGACTTAGTAAGCACTACAAGAATAAATAGGCAAATAAATCCTATTAAAATATTATAATCCCATTTGATCAATATATATTTATATACATATAAGTTTCTTTAGCTGTATCTTATATTAACAAAATTTAATTTATTATATAAGTTATAAAACTTACCTTAATACATTGATAATTCGCTTTGGTTCACAACTTATAACTTTAGCCCAAAGTAGACTTAATAGAACACACTGGATATACGGAACAAATATAGAAGTGCATTATTATGCACAAACGAACAGAGAGCACTAAAGTGCTATACAGAGAGCACAGATGTGCTAAATAGAGAGCACTTAACGTGCTAATAATATAACGGAGAGCACTAATGTGCTAATAATCAGAGAGCGTGCTAGAGTTCCTTAATGGCATGCCACTAATATCCTAGTAGTTCTAAATTCATCTACTTGGGCATTAAAACTGAATTTCATACATTTAAATACTTTACATAAATATCTCGAAAAAGATTTCTCATTTCTTCATCATTACAATTTAGTGCATATTACACAATTCACAAATATTACATCTTTTTCATACATATACTTTTGTCACAACATTATTACTTAATGTTCAAACAATATAACTTCTTATATTCTCCAATTATAATTTTCTTTTCTAATTTCATAATTCCATAATCTATTATTATTATTTATTTACTTATAAATTTAAATATATACATATATATTACATTTTTATTTCTAAATAATTCTATACTACAATATAAGCATCTAAATAAAATTAATTTTAAAAAAATCTTGTAGTACTTACAACAAAAAGATTGAGATGATGTCTTCCTTCACTCCTTAGCCTTCCCTTTTCCTTTTTCTTCAATTAGGTCATCTCCTTTCTTTTCTTTCTCTTCAATTTCATATAAAACATAAAACATTTATATGTTAGAGAAAAATAATTAAATGACTTTCCTATGCTATTAAAAAAAATAAACATGTATGATATAATAAATTCATCATTTCTTACATTAACTTACATTTCAATTTATTCCATAACTAAAATTATTTCTATTTCTATTACAATCTATACTTTATTTTTATTTAAATTCTACTTATAACTTAGTTTAACTCCCAAATTTGTACTAATAAACCTCAATTTCAAACTTCTTATAATTTACTCCTTATTGCAATCTATTTCACAATTCAATCTTTTTTTTTCAATTCTAATTTGAATTTTTCATAAGTTCAATCTCTAATTTATCCTTAAATTCAACATAAACTATATAAAAAAAATCTACTAACTCTCAAAATTTCAACATATACCTAATAGTATTTTGTTCTAGGATCATAAAAACTCAATAATTACAAGAAAATGAATTAAATTGACTTACCAAATTGAATTTGAACCCTTGAAATCCCAAATTTTCTTTTTCTTTTCTTTCTCCCTTTTCTCTATTTCGTCCCTCTGCTATTCTGCTTTTGTTTCTTCTTTCTATTCTGTTTCTTTACTTTACTTATGTTTTATATATTATGTTATATATTATATTATTAATATAATATATTATATATTAATACTTAAATATTAAGTTAATATAATATATAATATATATTTTTATATAAAAAATATCTTAGATTTTTTTTCTTTCAACATTAAACCGCCTCATTTTATAATAATGGTATATTTACCTATTTAGTCCTTTTTATTTTCTTTAATCTATAATTAAACTTTCACACTTATTTCAATCTAATCCTTTTTCCTAATTACTTCTAATTAAGTCGAATTCACCTAATCAAAACCTAATTAGACACACAACTAGCTTCGTAAATATTTATAATAAATATTTACGAATTCGATTTATCGGAACGGAGCCCCGAGAATGCATTTTTTCTTTCTTTTCTCCTTTTATCAATTTAACTATATAATCAATAAAATTTTCCTATCAAAATTTTCATGCAGTATTCCTATCGTAATATAGACTATGCCACAATATTAAAATAAATTTTCTTTTTAGATCGGATTTGTGGTCACGAAACCACTATTCCGATTTTACTGAAAATGGGCCATTACAATTGCCAAATTCATCATCAAGTAGGTGAGCCGGTACAATATTTGTATATTCTGGGAACTCACGTGCAAGAGCAGCATCAGGATCCATGTCGGTCATGAAGGACCCTTGTTATTTCTTATATCTATACCAGGGCTCGTGTTCCCGGCTGAATGAGGGTTTGCATTTTCACCCTCCACTTGTCCTTCCTCGTCTATATCTTTAGGGATGTCATCCAAATCAGGGTCACTGAAATCATCGTTGGGATCACAGTGGGACTGATCATCATTATCGGACCCTTCATTACCATCTTCTATGGTGGCCAACGCCTTTGGATGGATCTCTAGACGAGGACATGAGTTTGGAATGTTATACAAACATCCACCGGTGTTTGGATTTTCGGGAGTTGGCATTGACCGTCCAAAACCAGACTGATCTTCCTAAGAGACGTTAAGATCAAAATCAATTCCAGATCGCTGCCTTGCTGGAATTACAACTTGAATGGGATCTGGTTCAGCTATCTCCACGAACAACTGAACCGGGCTGGGATTTTCTATCTCAGGGGGGTAATAAATTGCTATCATTGTCCCTAGATCATCATCGTCTTCAAGCTCCATTTCTGAAAACTTGAGCGGATCAGTTGAAACCGGAAATTTGTAAAACAGTCTCAACATTTGCTTTCCGCAACAGGTTGCTATCTTTGTATTGATTTTTGCTTTAAATCTACCAGATAAACACGCTTCTTGATTCTCATTCCTATTTTTTCCGACTTTGAAATACACAACCTTCTTCAGTTATAATTATCATTTCTCCATCGAAATGAACATAAATAAATAAAATTTGGGAACTCATTTTAAATAATTTTTGCTTCCTTCTCGACAAAGAAAAAACTAAATTTTTTAATCTCGCTTTTCAACTAATAAAGCAAAAAAAAAAATGCAAACAAAAACTCAAATGGAAGATAAAATACATATATATATACATATGATAAATTTGGTGCCGACCATTACATGACTAGCACCCAATTTTTTTTTACATCTCTAATGCCGACCATCAGTGTATCAAAGTAAAAAAAAATTGCATTGGGAAAGGAAAAAAGTACCTGGTGCCGGCCAATACGTGCTTAGCATCCAAAAATTTGAATTTTTTTTTTACTCTGGTGCCAACCAATACATCCTAGCACCAAAATTTTTTTTTACTAGTCTGGTGCTGGCCATTAGAAGGCCAAAACAAAAAAAAAATGTATTGGAACACGAAAAAATACCTGGTGTCGGCCATCTACAGGGCAACACTAAATCTTTTTTTACTAGTTTGGTGCCGGCCATTAGAAGACCAGAACCAAATTTTTTTTACTAGTTTGGTGCTGGCCATTAGAAGGCCAGAACCAAAAAAGATTTGTATTAGGACACTTAAAAAGTACTTGGTGCAGGCCATCTACAGGTCAGCACCAATTTTTTTTCTAGTCTGGTGCCAGCCATTAAAAGGCTAGAACAAAAAAAAATTGCATTAGGATACGAAAAAAGTACCTGGTGCCGGCCATCTACAGGGCAGCACCAAGTTTTTTTAAATAATGATATTTTTGTATACCAGTATGATACGATTTTAAAAAAAAATACCCTGGTGCCGACCATTAATTTCTCAAAGTCAAAAAAATCAATTTTTTAAAGCCTGACACAATCATCAGGCAATCATGGGGCAAAACACTAGGTGGTGTCGGCCATTGGGTTCCCAAAACCCCATTCTATTGTTTATTTCAGGTCATTTTGGTGATTGTTTTTTAACCTGGGTCATTTTTGTAAATATCAAAATGTTTTGGGTCAGTTTAGTAAAATAGCCTAAAGAAAATAAGTTAAAATCATTTTTAACTTATCATCTTCTTCATAATTTTGAATCGAAACCCTAAGAAGCCATAGGAAGGAGTTCAGTTAGCTTTGGTTCTCATATTGGGTAAGCAAACCTCGCTATTTTTTTTATGATTTTTATGTTTTTGAGCTCGTATTAACTTAACTTAGCTAAATCGAGAACTAATTTGTATAACTATCAAATGTTGAGGATTATGCCATTGATGAAATTGAGATGTTTATGAAGTTTTATGTTAGATTATTATGCTAGGTTGTTAGATAAGACTATTTTGTAAAAAGATTTTTGATGATTTTAACGTTTACGGATTAAATTGCTAAAGTGGTAAAATAGAATGTACTTGAGGTGAAATAATTGCAAATATGAACTGTTGGGAGTTCATGATGATTTGGATGAATTGGGTTTTAAGAAAAAATTGTTAAATTGCATGTTTGGGGCTTAGGGACTAAATTGAATAAAAGTGAAATATTGGGGTAGTTTTGTAAAATATTAAAAGGACTTAATTACAAAAAATGAGTTAATTTTACTATTGGAATTATTTAATTGAATGAAAATATTATTTTAGATTAAGAACGAGGGGAAAATCGAGGAAAGAGAAAATTATCGAATAGTCCCTATACTTTTGTCATTGTTGTAATTTAGTCAAGTAAATTCGTTCTATTTAATTTTAGTACATTTAAAAATGTAATATATGAACCTAATTGTATAATGTTAGATTATATTGATGTGTGTAATTAAAAATGAAAATAATAAATTGATATTACGTCGATCATTGATTGAGATACTTTAAGCCATTACTACAAATTAGTCCTGTAAGTTTATTTAATATGAACTCAATTATATTTTTATTTTTTTATGAATGTTAGAGCTTAAATGATGTAAAATTACTAATAGTAAATTGATTTGTTGATAGAACAGGAATTGTAAAAAGTTACGAAAATGATTATTCCTTATATCAATGGAGATAGGCTACATTTGCACATAAGACCATAGCGATTCTATGTCAATTATTCAAACACAAGACCATAGTTGGACCATGGCAGTATATATATGTAAGACCATAGCTGGGCTATGACATTCTGATGACAAGACTATAACTGGGTTATGGCACTATGGACGTAAGACCATGGTTGGACCATGGCAGTGTTTATATGTAAGATTATGGTTGGGCTATGGCATTCTGATGATAAGACCGTAATTGGGTTATGGCACTATGAACATAAGACCATGGAAGGGCCATGGCAATGCATATGTAAGACCATAGTTGGACTATGACACAATAGGAAACGTGTACCAGGGTTTTAATTATCTTTACAGTATTCATTGGATGGAAACAAATAAGGATCTAAATGTGATGTGTGAAATAGTAAGCGGTTTGTAATAATATATATGTTAAAAAGATTATGCATTGTGATATTAAGAAATGCAAATGTTATTGAAATGTGGAAAATTGATTTGAACTAATGTTGAGCATTACTCACCTATTGGGAGCTATGATTGACATGAATTTTGATAATAACCTCATTGACATGAATTATGTTCATTAATCTTTTAGTTGAATTATTATTATGTTGAATCGGTAAGCTTTACCGTTCAATCGACGAACTTACTAAGCTTTATGAAAGCTTACTCGTATTATTTGTTTTATTTCTTGTAGATACGTTTTGTGGATCAAGAGAAGAATCACACTATCCGGGAATTTTTGGTAGACTTGGATTTTGGTTTGGTATTTATGGCAGGTAATAGGACTTCTTTTGGATAGGATGCATAAGTACTTGGTTTGTGCAAATTATACTTTTAACTTGTATTTTTGTGTTTGGATAACCTATGTAGGTATGCATGTTTTACTTAGGTAGAATTTGTTTATCAAGAATGAACTCCAATGACACTATGATGACGAATGATATGAAATGATATAGATGTAAGATTTTGATGTGTTAGTTGTGCTTTGTATATGAAAATATAGAAGTGAATTGTAGTGAAATATTGAGGTGTCTATGATGACATATTGGTTAGGCTTAGGATTGATTATATTACATGAGTAGATTGATACTGAAAGTGTCAAATGACTTATTTGATTGTATGTGTGAATATGTTTAGGTATGTATGCATATGGGAGAAGAAAAGAACATGTTTTGGGTCAATTTTGGATACACACGGCCTAGGACATGAGCTGCCACACGATCGTGTATCACACACGGGCAACCTACTCGGACGTGTACCCTGAACGTGTTTAAGTGAAGTATCCACACAGTCTGAGACACGACCTATGACAAGACCGTGTGAGGGTATTTCGATTGTTACACGGGCTAGCACACCGCCTATGACACGACTATGTGGATTCATTTCGAATAATACATGGTCTGGGATACAATTGGCAACACAACCATGTCCCTGCACCACACGGCTTGAGTAGTGCCACATGGCCATGTGACCCCTGTTTTGAATTTTTTTAAATTATCCCTGAATATTTTGTTTTGTTCCTATTTGATCCTTAAATGTTCGTAACTTATTTTTAGGCTTCGAAGGCTCGATTTAAGGCTCATAAATGTTTCATTTATTTCATGTTGAATCTTATCTGAATTTATGAAATTATTTTTATGATTGGATGCTAATTGAAATGAAATGTTCTAACTTGTACGGTAACACTCTGTAACCCTCTTCTGATAACGGAACAGGATATGGGTGTTACACGGAGGGTGTCAATTGGATCCCACACTTATTAGAGCTCTAGTGGAAAGATGGAGAACAAGATATACACATTTAATCTTCCATGCGGTAAGTGTATAGTCAGACTCGAGGACATAACTTTAGAACTCAGTTTATTAGTGGATGGGTCAGTCATTATGGGATCAGTGGTCGATGGCGGTTGGGGTGGCATTTGCGAAAAACTACAAGGCAATGTGCCAGACAAGTTTTATGGTAGCCGAATAGAGATGAAATGGTTAGAAGACAATTTCGGTTATCTCCACAACACCTCGAGTGCCCTTTAAAAAGAATAAGAACATTCATCTTGAGGTTAATCGAGGGTGTTCTAATGCTTGATAAATCTCGAACTATGGTACATTGAAGGTGGCTACTACAACTTGTCAACTTGAAAGAAGCAAATCGACTCAGTTGGGGATCAGCTATGTTGGCCATGTTGTACTAAGAGATGTGTTAGGCAGTGTAGCCATAAAAAATTAAAATCGGTGATTGCATACTCCTTGTACAGTCATAGGCATGGTACCGGCTACCATTTTTATGTCCCCGAGTCGACGCCCCTTATACTTTCTCACTCGTAACAATGTAAAATTCATTTGATAATATAGTTACTGTAATAGCCAAATTTGATCCGGGCCCAGACCACAAGAATAAGAACAAATTCAAGCCAAATTAATTCCAAAATAAAAGTCCCAAAATAAAACAAGTCCATTTTACAAAAACAAACAGCAGGCCCAAACCCAAAACCAAATGACCCATTACATCAAACCCTAGCCCAAATCCTAACACACTATCTTAAGCTTTTTTTCAGCAGACAAAACCCTAGTCCCCAAGGTGCACCACGATGCCCTCTCGCCGCTTGACCAGCCCGACGCTACCTCTCGCCACCACACGCGCCGCTTTTACGTGACGCGCATCTGACGTCTCTGACACCACTTACAACACGCAAAAGAAGAGGACAATAAAGAAGAAAACAAAATGGCAGCAGAAAAACAAAACAAATGTAGACAAAAAAGGATCTCAGATCCGGCTATAAAATCTAAAATCAAAGCTTTGTATTTTTTTTACGCATATTAAGCAATCAAAAAAATAGAAGCAAAAAAGGTTGATATCAATTTCCTTTCATTTTGTTTTCTACTCGTTTTTTAGTTTCTTTTTATTTTATTTATTTATTTTTTTTACAAAATCTATTTTACATAAAATAAATAAAGGGAAAGAGAAGAAGATCTCACCGGAACTACCCCATGGCCGCGTCGTCGGAGTCTTCCTCTCTGTCGCTGTGGTCGATCTCAAAATGGGAGAGAAGAGGCTTTTCTCAATCGTTTTAAGGGTAACGAGGGCAAAAGTGACTGTTTTATGCCTCTCCGACCACCGTCAACGGTGGCAAAGCGGCGAATCGACGATGGCGCAATGATGGGTTTGCTAACCCTAGCAGAGAAGGAATAAGAGAGGGGGTGTTTAAAAGTTTTTTTTTAAAAGGGCAGTAAAAATGAATTTAAAAAAAAAATTAACTTAAATAAAAGGAGCAAACGACGCCATTTTTGGGTGGGGGTCCAAGTGCCAAAACGGCACCATTTTGGACCACCGGCGCCAACCCGACCCGCTCCAGGGGGTCCGCGCGTTTCCTTTAAAGGGGGAAATATCCGATTTGGTCCCTCCGCCTTTCCTTCCCTTTTATTTAATCCCATATTACATCGTTTCTTTTTTTAAAATTTCACCCTATTATTTTATTTCATTTCTGATTTGGTGCTTGGCCTAGACAGACGAAACGCAACGCATAATGATTTGGGATATTGTCCCATTTCATCATCGCGAATTTAAGCGCGTTTTGAATTAGTCCCTGATAGTTTTTTATTTATAATTAACACCCAGAATTTTGTTCCAATTTTAATCTGGTCTTTAATTTGTGTAACTTGCTCATTTATTTATTTATTTATTCATTTATTTATTTCTAAAAAATTGTTTTATTATTATTACTCATTCTAAGTTATATATATGTTATTTATGTCAAAACTTTCTTATATATTATTTATTTTAAGGTTCTTTTTGCACATATTGTTTATTTTAAGCTTTTTTACATTATTTTAAAGTTATTTTTTTTTATAATCTATTCGTTTGAGGTTACTATATATTATTTTGTTGTATTTTAAATTGAATTATATATTAACTATTTTAAGTTATCTCATACTATTTACTCTAAAATAGATTTTTATATTATTTTAAACTCGTTTTTATGTACTATTGTTTTATTATTTGTTTTAAATTGTTACTTTGTTCTAATCTCTTTTTATTTATTTAAAATAGCTTTATTATTTATTCTAAGTCTTTTATATGTATTATTTATTTTGTGCTTTCATATATGCATATTATTTATTTTAAACTCATTTCTTAACGTTCTAAAATGTGTTCACACTTTATTTATTTTAATTTGTTTTAAGCCTTTTTATCATTTAATTCATTGGTCTTTATTTATCGATGTTATTATTTAAATGTTGTACGATTATTGCCATTGTATGTATTTTAATTCGTTTATTTCACATCTTTGCATTATTGTTATTCATTCATATAATGTTGTGTCCATGTATATTTGCCCCATGCTCATTACTATTGTTTTTTTTTATATATCGTCACCTCACGAATCAAGCCTCGTTGCGTTTAGCCAATAAATTGTTCTTATCCAAACAAAGGAAACGTACGTCGTTTAAATATCGAATTCGCTATTATTCAAAACAAAAATTTCAAAACAAGGCAATGTTTAGCATTTTGGAACATCGAGGAATTGTGCCCTAACTTACGGGGTTTCGGTTTTCTCGTTGTTTCTAAATTGCCAAATATCCTTTTGAGTTTTAAAATACATGGAATTCCAATTAAAATTAAAGACAAGCTTATGCTCGGGAACCCATGGTATTGTGTCCTAACTTATGGGATGTGATACTTCGATGTCTCGAGACGAGGAAATCTTTAGCAATCGTTTCGGTCTAATTCAAGTTTTTTTTAAAAAATCAACATTGATAGAAAAGGATCACGTTTTAAATTCGTTCCCGGTTTTCAACTTTCGATATTAAGACACTAACTAATCAGTTTGGTACCAATTTTGGGCGTGATGAGGGTGCTAATCCTTCCTCGTACGTAATCGACTCCCGAACCCGGTCTCTCGAGTTTCGTAGACAAAGAACACTATTTTAATAAACTAAAGCATTTTATTAAAGCAAAGTTGATCCGATCACACTTAATAAAGATCAGTGGCGACTCCCGTTTTAATCTTCGCTTTCAAATAAAGTCGATTCCAGTTTTTAAAAAATGGTTTCGACAGCTTGGGGACTCCACTAGGGAATAGATGAGAGTCAAGCCATAAGTTGATTAGTTTTTATCTTTTGTCAAAAATTGAAAATCTGTTTTAAATTTACGATTACTTCATTGCATGTTATTTGGTACTTTCGTGGTTTTCTTCATAATATGTTTTCTTTAAGTGGTTTAATTCTTGTAATGTATCTTTGCATATCGCATCGCATAAATAGGTCAATTTTACCCTTTTAAGTGGGAGTGAGAAACTATTCCTTCGTGAGGTCTTCACCTCCGTATAGGATAGTGGATCGCTTTTGGGATACATCCGTATTTGCGTATTCGTGAGATTTTCATCTCCGTATAGCCGTAGGGAAATGTATTCCCCTGAATTGAACTCGGTCCGTATAAGCCTATAATGGGTGAGGATCGAGGAATCTACCGGTTCAGATACCTTTACTCTAGAACCAAATCGCATGTAATGAGCCCTAAGAGTATATCCTAGGTAGATCCATACCAAACTCTAGTGGTTACCAGAATAGGTGCTTGATTATTTCCTGTTTGCTTTGAGTTCTATTCTTTGTATTTAATACTGACTTATTTTTTGGTTGTTATTGCATGGCATCTCATCATAAAAAGGTGTTGATTCACGTTTCGTTACTAAATAGTAAAGCTTAGCATAAAAAAAGGGTTTCTTGATAGAGTGGAAGAGAATGCGGTCGTCCGAATATGGTTCGGAAAGATGCAGTAAGAGAAAGGTAATAGTTTGGCCGAGGAATATGAGTCGAAATTGTGGGATTTCACTCACATTAGTGTAACCCAGAATGACTTACAAGAATTAAAGGAGATATGGAATAGTTGGAACGACGAGATCAAGCAACTCTTCTACTGTAATTACGGTGACCTACCCTATCTGCTCGATATAAATGTCGACAAATACTTATTTCGGGCCCTCGCGTAGTTTTGGAATCTCGCCTACAGTTGCTTCACTTTTGAAGGAGTTGATTTGGTACCTACTGTGGAAGAATACATGGCTTTGCTTAATTACCCGAAAATTCAAGCCGACAGGGCCTATTCAAGACCTGTTAACATCCCACCATTTTTGAAAAAATTGATGAATATCACGGGGATGAGCGAACAATAGGTTACAGCTCGTATCAAGCAGAAATGAGATAGTAAATGTATTCCTTGGAGGAATTTGAGGGACTTGATCCTTGCACACCCGGACATGAAGAAGAGGGTTGACGTCTTCGCCTTGAGCCTCTACAGTTTGATCGTCTTTCCCAAGGTAATAAGACATGTAGATGAAGCCGTCTCAGATTTATTCAATCGACTTGATAAAGGGACCACACCCATCTCGGCGATCCTAGCAGAAACTTTCAGATCTTTGAACGCATGTCGGAGGACAGGCGAAGGAAGATTCGTAGGTTGTGCGCAATTATTGTTGGCTTGGTTCCACAGCCACTTTTGAAAAGTAGAAAAGATCTCCTATCGAGTTTTCTCTAAGGACTATTCCCCTTTAAAAGAATTAGTGACTACACCGAGGCGAGACAATATCTCAGAGGAGAAATGGATAGCTATCCTCCAGAATTTGCAAGGCGAAGATGTTGAATGGAGGGCTCCATAGTTGATCCCCGATGAGATTTTATATCGGTGCGGTAATTTTGACTAGGTCCCTCTAGTTGGAATATGGGGAGCCGTTGGATACGCTCCACTACTTGTGTTAAGACAGTATCGATCAAGGCAGTTCATACCGACGACACAAGGGTTGGATCAATGTGAGTTCTCTTATAAAGACAACAATTATAAGAAGAAGGTTCGTGAGATATCATATGTTTGGAACCAAACCCAAAGGATGAAAGGATTTACCACGGGCCCGATGACGACCCCCAAGTATGAATGGTGGTGGGGTAGGAGAGTCAACAACAATATCCCTAGGCCAAATCAAGGGAACACTCGACCAATAGAGGAGCATTTACGGGTCATCCTATCCGAGTTAGAGATCATCAAGCAAGACTTTGAGAAAAGGAGCTCGGAATTAGGGAAGAAGATAAAGTAGTTAGAAGAGGAGAAAATGAAGTTGGGATTAGACGTCGATATCCACAAGTTAGAAGCTGAGAAATTGAAGAAAGGGAAGAACAAGGCCGATAAAGATTTGGATAGTTTGAAAACTGATTACAAGAAGCTTCGTATGTCGATAAGAACTGTCAGTTTACATAAAACATCTGAACAATGGTGCTAAAAAATTAAAGAAGAAAATACTAGAACCGACCATTGGGAGAAGAAGTTTCAAGATGGTCGAGTACGGGAGGACGCTCTGAAAAAGAGTTTGTTGGGAAGCCAAAATAAAAGAGAGAGGTTACGAGCTCGGGTGGCCGAATTGGAAAAATCACTACATCAGCATCGTAGCCGTAATTTTGTAATTGAATTGAAGGCCAGTCTAAACAGGATCGAGGAGTTGAAAAGGACAGTAGAGGAACTCGAGACTGCACTACGAGATAGCAAAATTCGAGTGGAACTTCTTGAGGCAAACAACGATCATTGTATGGAACAGTTTCATCGCTCTCAAGACCAAATCAGAGATAGAGATTATGTCATGGGTGAAGCTGTGGCTTAGGTTTGGGAGGTAGCTGATCATTTGTAAACCTTGGCAGTTCAAGCTGATGTATTAAGTTTAAAGTACGAATCAGAATCAGATCGAGGCTGAAATTTGGCTTGGCTTCTTAGAAAAGTTAAGGCTTTGGGCATTAGGGCAAAGTCGTATATGTAATCATCCGCTCTATATGTAATCATCCGCTCTATGTAAAGAAAATTTTCTTCTAGTAAAGTTATTCTAATGAAATTGAATCAGAATCAACGTCTCTTTTGCATTTCATTTTATTCATTTGCGTTTCATCATATGCATTAAGTTTTATAAAAAGGCTCTAATTAAACAAAATTATTTCAGAAGTTAATCTGGAAACCAACGAGAATCAACCAACCGAACACCATTACAATACCCGTCGTAAGACCAAAATGATGGATCAAAGATTAGAAAGATTAGAACAAATGCAAAGGGACATTCAAGAGCAATTGCAAGCGCAGATGTAAGAGCAGTTAGCTAGAATCCAACGCGATATGAGGGAACAAATACAAGAATCCCAGAATAATATGATAAGTCAGTTGACGCAATTGCTGGCTAAAGAACGCGAAAAAGGGAAGAGCACAGCAAGGAACAATAATGAAGACCCTGTCTATCTCCTGCGTTTTACTCCTATCAACACCCAGCCACAACCCGAGGTGTACCCACGAGAGGTACCCGTCACTATCAGGCCACAGCAATATCAGGCCAGTGCTTCAGCACCAATAATTTTTCCAACAGGCTCGGGCTCTAATTCAGGAGACAATCCAACTAATCCCGTTGTCCCAGATCTCGACGACGCAGCGAAAATGGAAGGGATAAGAGTAGATCTGCCAAAGCAACTTGATGACCAATGCAAGAGGCTAGAGGAGAAATTTAAAGCAATGGAGACTACTAATTATCGTTGCGGAATCGACGCTAAAGACCTAAGCCTGGTCCCAGATCTGGTGCTCCCACTAAAGTTTAAGACTCCAGAATTTGAAAAGTATAATGGGACTACCTGCTCTAAAGCTCACATTACGATGTTCTGTCGAAGGATGACAGGATATGTTAGTAATGATCAGTTGTTAATTCACTTCTTCCAAGACAGTTTGATCGGGTCTGCTGCCAAGTGGTATAATCATTTAAGTCGTGACCAAATTGGTTTATGGAAGGACTTGGCTTAAGTTTTCATGAAACAATACGGTCACGTAACAGACATAGCACCTGATAGAATTACACTCCAAAACATGGAAAAGAAGCCAAGTGAGAGCTTCAGGCAGTATGCCCAACGATAGAAGGATATAGCAATGCAAGTCCAACCACCTCTCTTGGAGAAGGAAACGACAATGCTTTTTATCGATACCTTAAAGGCCGCATTCATTAACCACATGTTGGGAAGCGCTACTAAGAGCTTCTCAGACATAGTAATGTTTGGAGAGATTATAGAAAATGTAATAAGATGTGGGAAGATTAAAGCGGGGGAAAGTGCCAAGAGATTAGCCCCGAGAAGGAAAGAAAATGAAGTAAACAATGCGAGTGTGTACAGTAAAGGTTATTCTAAGCCAGTCACCATGAACCAGCCGAGGGCAGTGACTACTAACCATCAGGGCTCCACAAGACAAGATTCTAACCCAAGGCCTAACACGGAAAGAGTTCAGTTCACGCTGATTCCAATGACGTATAGGGAGCTTTATCAGAATCTATTCGATGCGTATGTGGTGTCCCTATTTTATCTAAAACCCATGCAACCTCCATTCTCTAAGTGGTATGCTGCAAATGCCAATTGCGAATACCATGCAAGAATCCCAGGGCACACGATTGAGAACTGCACGGCTTTCGAAAAGATAGTCGAAAGGCTCATAAAGATGGGCATTGTAAAGTTCGATGATCCCATAGGACCTAATGTGGCAGGAAATCCATTACCCAGTCATTCAGACAAAGGGATAAACGCGATAGTTAAAAATGGAGGGAGGAGAACCAAGATGAGTGTATCAGAGGTAAAGACTCCGTTGAGATGGGTTTGGAAGAAAATGGTGGAAGAATGTTTAGTTACGCAAGATTTAAGGGAGATGCCCGAAGGAGCAAAGTACTACCGTGAATTCCACGATAAAGAGGGTCATGAGATCCAAAAGTGCAATGAATTCAGGGCGCTGGTATAGAGATTGATGGAAAATAAAGAGATTGAATTCTTTGAGTATACTGAGGGCTCGGAAGGAGATGTATGCACTTCAGAAGGAGGGTCATCCAACAAAGTCCGTGGGGTCAATCACTCAGTGGTAATCATATCACGACTAAGAATCAGTGAAGTCGGAGTACCAATTGCGCCAAAGGTCATAATCCAGAAGCCTCTTGCTTTCCCTTATAAAGATAGCAAGAGTGTGCCTTGAAACTATGACTGTAACGTGACAATCTCGGGAAAAGAGAACCCAGCCGGCACTTCGAAGGAAGGTCAAGACGAAGGTTTCTATACACGCAGTGGAAGGCGTTATACCCCAAATACAAAGGTAGAACCAGTTAAAGGAAAATCTGTGATTGATGAACAAGAGAAGGAGGAGACGACCAAACCCGAATCACCTGTCAATGAGCCGGTGACTGAAAAGGAGGCTAAGGAATTCTTAAAATTCCTGAAGCACAGCGAGTACAGCATTGTGGAACAATTGCACAAGCAGCCAACTCACATCTCGGTACTAGCATTGCTCTTGAGCTCAGAGACGCACCGCAGTGCATTGATGAAAGTGTTAAATGAAACATACGTTGCAGATAATATCTCTGTCAACAAGCTCGACCGTCTGGTCAATAACATCAGTGCCAATAATTTTATTTTCTTTAATGATGATGAGATACCACCGGGGGTATGAGATCTACAAAAGCCCTGCACATCACCACTCGTTGCAAGGGATATACATTACCGGGGGTACTGATTGATAATGGATTGGCGTTGAATGTTCTACCCTTGTCCATGCTAAATAGATTTCCAGTGGATAGCTCTCATACGAAGACATGTCAAAACATAGTGAGAGCATTCGACGGTACTGAAAGAAAGGTGATGGGAAGGATCGAGATACCTCTCTTGATTGGCCCAAATACATATGAAGTAGACTTCTTGGTAATGGACATTAAACCTTCGTACAACTGCCTGTTGGGGAGGCCATGGATTCACTCAGCGGGAGCAGTGCCGTCGTCATTACACCGAAAGTTGAAGTTGGTGACTGAGGGTAGATTGGTAATGATAAACGCGGAGGAAGACATCATTGCACCTGTTACTAGTGACACACCATACATAGGTGCAGATGATGAGGTGATAGAATATTCCTTTCGATCGCTAGAATTTGTCAATACTACATTCATTATCGAAGGGAAGAAGATCCCAATGCCCAAAATATCCAAGACTACAAAGATGGGCCTGCGATTGATAGTTGGAAAAGGAGCCTTGCTAGGGAAAGGACTTGGAAGATGCCTCTAAGGAAGGACCGAGGTACCGATGCTAAAAGAAAAAAGAGACCGCTTTGGCTTAGGATTTAAGCCAGATACGAAGCAAAGGAAGAAAGAGTTGGAGAAAAAGTAAGAGAGGAGAAAAACGCATCTACACAGTGAAGAGGTCAAGTGGGAGCAAATGACTTTTCCTTATTTATCCAGAACATTTGTGTCGAGAGGAACTATCTATCCTGAAAAGAAGATGACGAGAAAGAAAATGGCAGAAGAAATGTTGGGAAGTTTGAGTATTAACGCCATATCTGAAGAAAGAACCGAAGAAAGAAATTTGTCTGGAATTCGCCTTTACATTCCTGGAAGTGTTTTGAACAATTGGACTGCGGAGGAGATCCCTGTAACTTTTAGAATTAACTCAGAGTAATGTTCAAAACAAGCTTATTGCTCTAGGCTTAGGGGCAATAAGAATCCTTTATGAAATAGGCATATGTCCAAATATTGTTATTTCAATAAAAAATACATTTTTGCGTATCATCTTGAGCAAATATTCTTTTATGCATAATCATACCACACAAATAAATATTCTTAGATTCTTTTGTTCTTTGGATTCTTTCTTCATCCTTATAACAGGTCTCCAAATATCAATGATATGAGCAACGTTGCTAATGACTCAGAGTCTCCTTTTGAGCAAGATATGTGTACGGAGGATTCTCAAGATTTTGAAGATGACCGAAACTGTAACCTATCTCCTGATTTGTTAAGGATAGTAGAACAAGAAGAGAAACAAATCTTACCTCATAAGGAGTCAGTGGAAATTGTGAGCTTAG
Source organism: Gossypium longicalyx (assembly GCA_025698465.1). Taxonomy (NCBI): domain Eukaryota; kingdom Viridiplantae; phylum Streptophyta; class Magnoliopsida; order Malvales; family Malvaceae; genus Gossypium; species Gossypium longicalyx. The sequence goes on from CM046999.1 coordinate 45,371,331, forward strand.
GAGAGGGAAAAAATATGAAGATTGGAGCTCGTATCATCGCAGAAACAAAGCGAGACCTCATAGAGCTACTACAAGAATTTGAGGATGTCTTCGCATGGTCATATCAAGACATGCCCGGGTTGAGTACTGATATCGTGGTACACCGACTCCCCATAAAGGAGGAGTGTAAGCCAGTTCAATAGAAACTTCGAAGGAGGAGTGTACACTGACTCCCCGATACTGGTTTCTTGCAAGTGGTTAAGTACTCAGAATAGGTGGCCAATATAGTCCCCATTCCCAAGAAAGATAGGAAGGTACGAATGTGCATGGAATATCGAGATTTGAACAAAGCCAGCCCAAAAGATAACTTTCTGTTACCGCACATTGATACATTAGTGGACAACACAGCAGGTTACTCATTTTTCTCCTTCATGAACGGCTTCTCGGGATACAATCAGATAAAGATGCATCCCGAAGACATGGAAAAGACCACATTCGTTACCATGTGGGGAACGTTTTGTTATAAGGTGATGCCATTCGGATTGAAAAACGCAGGAGCAACATATCAGAGAGCCATGGTAACTTTGTTCCATGATATGATGCACAAGGAAATCGAAGTTTACGTCGACGATATGATCGCAAAATCTAGAACAGAAAAGGAGTATGTGCAAGTCCTAAGGAAGTTGTTCTTAAGATTGAGAAGGTTCCAACTAAAGCTCAATCCAGCAAAATGTACCTTCGGGGCCAGATCAGGAAAGCTGTTGGGATTCGTGGTCAGCGAAAAGGGGATTGAGATTGACCCTGATAAAGTCAAGGCCATACACGAATTACCCCCACCGCGCACTTTAAAAGAAGTTCGAGGTTTTCTAGGAAGACTAAATTACATCGCCCGGTTCATTTCACAATTAACAGAGAAATGTGACTCGATATTTCATCTCCTTAGGAAACACAACCCAGGTGTATGGGATGAGAAGTGCCAGAAAACTTTTGATAAGGTCAAGCATTACTTGTCCAATGCCCCGGTACTGATGCCACCTTACCCAGATAAGCCGCTGATACTATACTTGGCAGTGTTCGAAAACTCCATGGGATGCGTGCTAGGCCAACATGACGAGTCAAGAAGAAAAGAAAAAGCAATATACTATCTCAGCAAGAAATTCACTGAATGTGAGGCAAGATATTCGTCAATCGAGAAGTTGTGCTGTGCCTTGATTTGAACAACTCGAAGACTGAGACAGTATATGTTGTACCACACAACTTGGCTCATCTCAAAACTAGACCCTTTGAAGTATATGATGGAGTCAACTGTTTTGAACGGAAGAATGGCTCGATGGCAAATTTTGCTTTCTGAGTTCGACATAGTCTACGTAAATCAAAAGGCTATAAAAGGGAGTGCAATAGCAGATTTTCTGGCTAGTAGAGCTCTAGAGGATTATGAGTCTTTGAGCTTTGATTTCCCGAATGAGGACCTAATGTATGTTGTGACCATAGAAGAAGACTCTCAAGAAGGCCATCCTTAGAAGCTAAATTTTGACGGAGCTTCAAATGTTGTGGGTAACGGAATCGGGGCAGTTTTGGTATCCCCAAACGAAGATCATTATCCTTTCGCCAGTAAATTGGATTTTGACTGCACAAACAACATGGCGGAATATGAAGCAAGCATCATGGGCATCCGTGCAGCGATAGAACGCAAGATCAAGGTATTAGAGGTATAAGGAGATTCTGCATTAGTGATCTATCAACTTAAAGGTGAATAGGAGACAAGAGACCCCAAGTTGATCAATTACCCAAGGCTGGTTCTTGAGTTAATTAAGAAGTTTGACGATATTACTTTCTGCTACCTCCCATGAGATGGAAACCAGATGGCTGATGCCTTGGCAACCTTAGCTTCTATGATCAAAGTGAACAAGCAAGAGGATGTGAAGCCTATCAAATGAGTATCTATGAGGCTCTGGCTCATTGCTACAACATTGCGAAGAAAGAAAAAAAGATGATCACCCTTAGTATCAAGATATTTTGCAATACATAAGGAATCGTGAATACCTAGACCAAGCGACTGAGAATGACAAGAGGACATTGAGAAATTTGGCCAGTGACTATGTCTTTGATGGAGATATCCTGTATAAAAGAAGGAAGGATCAGGTGCTCCTAATATGTGTGGACGCTGTCGAGGCTAAGCAAATTTTGGAGGAGGTCCGTGAGGGTGTCTACGGAACGCATGCTAATGGTTTTACAATGGCCAGACAGATCATGAGATTCAGATATTATTGGTCTACCATGGAAGGGGATTGCGTCAACTATGCCAAAAAATGCCATAAGTGCCAAATTTATGGAGATAAGATTCATGTACCTCCTTCACCTCTTCATGTTATGACTTCACCCTGGCCTTTCTCCATGTGGGGCATGGATGTCATAGGGCCGATCTTGCCAAAGGCATCTAACAGACATCGATTCATCTTTGTGGTCATCAATTACTTCACTAAGTGGGTAGAGACCACCTCTTATGCCAACGTCACAAAGTCGGCAGTCAGCAAATTCTTAAAGAAAGAGATCATATGTCGATATGGGATGCCTGAGTGGATCATATCAGACAATGCACTGAACTTGAACAACAGCATGATAGCGGAGGTCTGTAGCCAATTCAAGATCAAACATCATATCTCGTCACCATATCGCCTAAAGATAAATGGTATGGTGGAAGCGGCCAATAAGAACATAAAGAAGATTGTGGGGAAGATGACTAAGACTTACAAAGATTAGCATGAGAAATTACCATTTGCTCTCTATGCCTACCGAACGTCAGTTAGAACCTCTACCGGGGCAACGCCTTTATCTTTGGTTTATGGAATGGAGGCGGTTCTGCCTATTGAGGTCGAGATTCGCTCTCTATGAGTGCTGTCAGAAATAAGTTAGATGAATCAGAATTGGTCCAATCTCGATATGATCAACTGAACCTACTTGAAGAAAAGAGACTAAAGGCTATCCGTCATGGTCAAATGTACCAAAAAAAGAATGATGCGGGCTTATAATAAGAAGGTTCACCGTAGAGAATTCTATGAAGGAGACCTTGTATTGAAAAAGATCTTTCCCATATAAAAGGACTTTAGAGGAAAATGGATGCCAAACTAGGAGGGACCTTATGTAGTGAAAAAAGGCTTTCTCTAGAGGAGCTCTAATTTTGACCGAGATGGATGGCAAAAGTCTGCCTAATCCCGTGAATTCAGATTCAGTCAAGAGGTACTTTACCTATAAAAAAAAGGAGAGGCCAAGGCGAAAACCCGTAAAAGGGCGCCTTGTGACCAAAGGGGTTTTGAGTTGAAAACCCAGGAATGGGCAATTCAAATTTTGATCAAAGGTGGGGCATGCGGTAGTCTTGTCCTCTCCGAATTAACAAAAAAAGGAAGGATGCTACATCTTTGGCCATCGACGAAGTACTTTAGGTCTTCTAAACGCATATCAAGTTCAAAGGGTCCTCAGGAAGTTTTTGTGCAGAAAAGCTCATGCTACGATATCTGGGCCACCTATTTTTTATCTTATTAATTTTGTATCTTAGCAAAATTTGATATTTTGATTACTTGATTCATTTCAAATATTGCTCTCAATAAAATCTCATCTTGTTCATTACGACAATCTTTTTCAAGTGTTTTTTCATTGCAATAATGATTAATGGACTAATGATATTCAGAAAAGAGTTCTGCATATTACTCTAAAATATTTCTAAATGATATAAAGTCCTGAAACGGGACTAATTAGTTTGAATTACACAAAATCAAGGGTTGGAAACATTGGGAAAAATAGCCCAAATTATGATTGTTCTTCAAGTTTTCTGCCAAAGATACTAGTTGGAGAAAAAGGGTAGAGTAATACGTTAACAATAAAAACTCGACGAACAACGAGTAATATCAAATTAAACATTAAAAAAGGACATTTTTTGCATTCATGCAAACATCATTCATAACACATCTAGTTAGGAGCATTTGATTCATTTCGATCATAGCATCCTAATTATTTAACATAAGCATCACATCTAGTTAGGAGCATTTGATTCATTTAGATCATAGCATTCTAATTATTTGGCATAAGCATAGGTACATGAAACTGATTCTACAGATCATATCCCTAGAGGATGGTGTAGCAACATCGGTGAATTTGTAGATCTTGTCTCCCTGAAGTTATAGTGGAATAGATCGAAGACGACGAATCTTGTCTCTCTAACCAGTAGTGGAGCAGATTCAAGCCACCATCCTAACCCCCCAAACAGTAGGGCAACAGGCTGAAAATTACAGATCTTATCTCTCTAAAGTTGCAGTAAAGCAGATCAAAACAAACCTTATCTCTCTGAAGTTGCAGTGGAGTAGATTAAAGCCAAGTCTTATCTCCCTAAAGTTATAGTGGAGTAGACTGAAGATAGCAAATCTTATCTCCCTGAACCTGCAGTGGAGTAGATTGAAGTCGCAAAACTCATCTCCCTGAAGATGCAGTGGAGCAGGTTTAAATTACCAAGTCTTATCTCCCTGAAGTTGCAATAGAGTAGACTGAAGATAGCAAATCTTATTTCTTTGAAGTCGTAATAGAGCAGATTAAGGCTATAAATCCTATACCTCTGAAGTTGCAGAAGGTCGGATCAAGTTACCATCGCGAATCTTATCTCCCTGAAGTTGCAGTGGAGCAGATTGAAGTCGCAAACTTCATCTCCCTGAAAATGCAGTGGAGCGGGTTGAAATTACCAAGTCTTATCTCTTTGAAGTTCCAGCGGAGTAGATCGAAGCTACAAATCACTTCTCCCTGAAATTGCATTGGAACAAATCGTAGCACTAATTCCTATACCCCTGAAGATGCAGTAGGATGGAACGAGGTTATTAGAAGAAAAGAAGCACCAAGAAGCTAAGATTTAGTAAGACTAGCAAAATTGGTTCTTTTAAGGTCTTTGCTCCATTCTCGTTACACGACAAAGAGCAAAGAGGGGCAGCTGTAATAGCCAATTTTGATCCGGGCCCAGGCCACAAGAATAAGAACAAATTCAAGCCAAATTAATTCCAAAATAAAAGTCCCAAAATAAATAAAGTCTATTTTACAAAAAAAAAACAGCAGACCCAAACCCAAAACCAAATGACCCATTACATCAAACCCTAGCCCAAATCCTAGCCCACTATCTTAAGCTTTTTTTCAGCAGACTAAACCCTAGTCCCCAAGGTGCAGCCGTCGCATTCCCCTCTGCCCTTGACTAGCGCCGCACGCTACCTTCGGCCACCACGCGCGGTGCTTCGTCGCACGCATCTGACGTCTCTGACACCACCTGCAACACGCAAAAGAAGAGGACAACGAAGAAGAAAACAAAATGGCACAGAAAAACAAAACGAATGTAGACAAAAACGGATCTCAGATTCGGCTATAAAATCTAAAATCAAAGCTTTGTATTTTTTTTACGCATATTAAGCAATCAAAAAAATAGAAGCAAAAAAGGTTGATATCAATTTCCTTTCATTTTGTTTTCTACTCGTTTTTTAGTTTCTTTTTATTTTATTTATTTATTTTTTTACAAAATCTATTATACATAAAATAAATAAAGGGAAAGAGAAGAAGATCTCACCGAAACTACCTCATGGTCGCGTCGTCGGAGTCTTCCTCTCCGTCGCCGTGGTCGATCTCAAAATGGGAGAGAAGAGGTTGTTCTCAATTGTTTTTAGAGTAACGAGGGCAAAAGGGACTGTTTTATGCCTTTCTGACCACCATCAACGGTGGCAGAGCGGCGAATCGATGATGGCGCAATGATGGGTTTGCTAACCCTAGCAGAGAAGGAATAAGGGAGGGGGTGTTTAAAATTTTTTTTTAAAAGGGCAATAAGAATGAATTTAAAAAAAAAAATCAACTTAAATAAAAGGAGCAAACGACGCCGTTTTGGGTGGGGGTCTAGGTGCCAAAACGGCACCATTTTAGACCACCCGCGCCGACCCGACCCGCTCCAGGGGGTCCGCGTGTTTCCTTTAAAGGGGAAATATCCAGTTTGGTCCCTCCACCTTTTCTTTCCTTTTATTTAATCCCATATTACATCGTTTCTTTTTTAAAATTTCGCCTTATTATTTTATTTCATTTCTGATTTGGTCCTTGGCCTGGACAGACTAAAACGCAACGCATAATGATTTGGGATATTGTCCCATTTCATCCTCGCGAATTTAAGCGCGTTTTGAATTAGTCCCTGGTAGTTTTTTTATTTATAATTAGCACCCAGAATTTTGTTCCAATTTTAATCTGGTCTTTAGTTTGTGTAACTTGCTCATTTATTTATTTATTTATTCATTTATTTATTTCTAAAAAATTGTTTTATTATTATTACTCATTCTAAGTTATATATATATATATATGTTATTTATGTCAAAACTTTCTTATACATTATTTATTTTAAGGTTCTTTTTCCACATATTGTTTATTTTAAGTTTTTATACATTATTTTAAAGTTGTATTTTTTATAAACTATTCGTTTGAGGTTACTATATATTATTTTGTTGTATTTTAAATTGAATTATATATTAACTATTATATATTAACTATTTTAAGTTATCTCATACTATTTACTCTAAACTAGCTTTTTATATTATTTTAAACTCGTTTTTATGTACTATTGTTCTATTATTTGTTTTAAATTGTTACTTTGTTCTAATCTCTTTTTATTTATTTAAAATAGCTTTATTATTTATTCTAAGTCTTTTATATGTATTATTTATTTTGCACTTTCATATATGCATATTATTTATTTTAAACTCATTTCTTAACATTCTAAAATGTGTTCACACTTTATTTATTTTAATTTGTTTTAAGCCTTTTTATCATTTAATTCATTGGTCTTTATTTATCGATGTTATTATTTAAATTTTGTACGATTATTGTCATAGTATGTATTTTAATTCGTTTATTTCACATCTTTGCATTATTGTTATTCATTCATATAATATTGTGTCCATGTATATTTGCCCCATGCTCATTACTATTGTTTTTTTTATATATATATCGTCACCTCACGAATCAAGCCTCGTTGTGTTTAGCCAATAAATTGTTCTTATCCAAACAAAGGAAACGTACATCGTTTAAATATCGAATTCATTATTATTCAAAACAAAAATTTCAAAACAAGGCAATGTTTAGCGTTTTGGAACATCAAGGAATTGTGCCCTAACTTACGGGGTTTCGATTTTCTCGTTGATTCTAAATTTCCAAATATCCTTTTGAGTTTTAAAATACATGGAATTCCAATAAAAATTAAAGACAAGCTTATGCTCGGGAACCCATGGTATTGTGTCCTAACTTACGGGATGTGATACTTCGATGTCTCGAGACGAGGAAATCTTTAGCAATCGTTTTGATCTAATTCAAGTTTTTTTTTTAAAAATCAACATTGATAGAAAAGGATCACGTTTTAAACCGTTCCCGGTTTTCAACTTTCGACATTAAGACACTAACTAATCAGTTTGGTACCAATTTTGGGCGTGACGAGGGTGCTAATCCTTCCTCGCACGTAACCTACTCCCGAACCTGATCTCTCGAGTTTCGTAGACCAAGAACACCGTTTTAATAAACTAAAGCGTCTTATTAAAGCAAAGGTGATCCGATCACACCTAATAAAGATCGGTGGCGACTCCCGTTTTAATCTTCGCTTTTAAACAAAGTCGATTCCAGTTTTCAAAAAATAGTTTCGACAGTTACCATAATAATTTTTTTTCATTTTTATATTTTTGAAATAACATATTATTTGAATAGGTGGAACAATAACCTAAGTTATATGGGACTAACGAACAAGCTCGAAGATATCTGGTTACTGTTAGGTCAACAATCGGACGTCGATGTTAGTTTTTGAATTTTTCAAATAAATAATATTTATGTAATGATTTGAAATTTAATATTATGTAGAAAATAAAATTTATAATTTTCTACAATAGTTTGAATGGATGCCATACGATGATCCAAAATATGTGGGATGTGAAGGTGCCATTGATAGTTTAAGTGACGGCGGAGATGCACGAATCCGATCCAGTAATGTGCCAGTTCAGGTTTAGGCAAATTATTCCACCGTCAAAACAAGACATTGAAGCACTGCATAAGGTCAACTTGTGTGGGAGAACCGAAGAAGATTGACCTAAATTTCACGAGTGATATATCAACATTTAGAAGCACAAGTATGCAATACCAATTCTTGCATTAGAATTGACGACCTCTTCGGACTACATGCCATGGTTTAGACACTGTTGAAACCCAAATTTGCCCTACCCCCTTAGCTCACTTAACCCCATTTATGACCCAGCAAACCCGAAGCCAACTTAAACTCACAGCCCAAATTACATCCCAGCCCAATACCCTAATCACCCAACCCTAGCCCCCCTAAAGATGCTAACCCTAGCCCCCCACTTGCATCTGACCAGCGCCAACCCCACTCGCTCTCGACAAAGATCGCAACACCGGCCACCAACCGGTCATGTCTCCACCGCTTGCCCATCCCCTGCAACCAAACAAGACAGAAACTAATAGAAAATGGAATTGTAAGGCTATAAAAAGCCATGAAAATCAATGTAAAAAAGGATTTTTTTTCGGCAATCAAAAAAATAAAAAACAGTGACCATCAATATTCACAAGTAGCATAGATTGAGACCTAAACAATCTAAAAATACAGAAGCAATAGTGAGTATTCGAAGGAAAACAAAAGCAAACGAAAAAAGGTTACCCTTTTTTATTTTTCTTCTATTTTTTTTCTTTTTCGATTTTCGCATATATACGCATATTTCTTTGTTTTTTTTCTGTTAATACAAACATAAAATATATATATTTTTAAAAATAAAAAATAAAAAAATTTATTACCTTTTGAATTTTCGGTGGCCGGCGCCGGCGACGGACGGCGGCCGATGACCGACCCCCTTGGCCGGAAATCCCTCGGCCCTCCCTTTTTCCCTTCTCTCCCTTTTTTTTTTTCTCTTCCCCCCTCTCAAATGAAATTTTAAAATTTTTTTATCTTTTATAGGGGGCCAAAACGGTGCGTTTTGGTCCCCCCCCCGTTTAAGCAAAACGGCACCGTTTTGGCCCTGGGTCGGGTCGACCCGACCCGCTCCGAACAGGATCCGTGTGTTTTTTAACGCGGAAGGGCTAATTGCGCTTTTAGCCCTTCCGCTTTTCTAGAATTTTTCAATCAAGCTTTTTTTTATTTTTCAATTTGGCTCCATAATTTTTAGCGTTTTTCAATTTGGTCCCCCGTGCTGCGCTGCATTTTAATAGCTGGGAAAATTATGGTTTTGGCCCCTCCAGGTTACGCACGTGTTGAGATTTCGTCCTTTTCTTTTGTTTTATTTCAAATTCACCCCAACACTTTGTTAGCAGTCCAATTTTAGTCCTTTCTTACTCATTTTTGTTTCATTTTTAAATATTGTTATTATTATTATTAAATATTGTCATTATTATTCCAATATTATTAATGTTATCAATATATTTATCATTTTTTAGTGTATGTTTGCATTATATATGCATACGTATATATATATATGGTACTATACTTAGTTACTTTAATGTCATATTATTATTGGTATTATAATATTATATGCATTGTTGATGTTAGTATATATTTTAATATATATATATATATATATATGTACATAGATACTTTTCATACGGTATCATAGTTGCTGTTATTGTTATATTTATCATTTTCACTATTATTATTCTATTATTATACATGTGTATATATATATAGATATTTTTAGTACTTACCATAATATTTTCTTATTATTACGTATATTATTTTTACTCATTTCTTTACTTTTTATTCATTATTTTAAATACTCTTATATTATGTTTATTATTCTTTTAAATATTATATTTTCTATATATCATGTATATATCTTTAATACATATAAGTATATGTTTATTATTAAAAGATGTTTTCAACATTATTATTATGTACGTATATTTTATGTAAATATTTTAACATCGTATTGTAGACGCATTTTTTCATATATATTATGTATAATGATATAGCCTTTAATGATGTTTTTTATATATATATCATGTATATATTATAATATCATATATAGTATATTTCTAATACTATTGCTAGTTATATATATTACGTATATATTTTTATACCATTATTATCGTATATACATTGCTAATGTTTTATATATTATTTGCTTCAGATATATCCTGAATTTTTTATTATTATTTGTCCATTACGAATTAAGCCTATTTATTCACACCTTATTTCAACATTAATATAGTTTCCTTTTACTTTCTTTACCTAGAAATATTTTCATTTTTGTTTTTAACTAATTTCAATAAATAAGGCAATGTGTCGATTTAACATTAAGCCATCGATTTCATCGCTATGTTGGGTGAAATTTGTCGGCTCGTGTTAAATACGGAATACCCTTCTAAAAATCGAAAACTAAAAATTCTCGTGTTTTAATTGGATCACGATTAAATGTTATATTGAACTCGAAATTTTGAAATTCAAAGACAACGCATGTTTAACAAGATACCAATTTTGGGCGTCGCGAGGGTGCTAATACCTTCCTCGCGCGTAACCGACTCCCGGACCCTACTTTACTCTGATTTTAACGTAGACCTAAACTCGGCCTTCTTTTGTTTTAAAAATAAACTTATTAGGTGTCCGATCACACCTATAAAAAGGATCGGTGGCGACTTCTCTCTTTATTTTGAAATCAAACTTCAGTTTTCAAGTTTTCAATAAATCGCAACAATTAGCGACTAAAAGCAAATTTTTACGTCGCTACAGCTCGCGACTCTGCTGGGGACCCCTTTTTGAGAGTCATGTCTGGAATTAAACTCGCGTTGTCAAAATTTTCAAGTTCCTTGTTCAAATTAATATTTAGCCGTGATCTTCAAATTGTGTTTTCAAAATGTCATGCATTCGCATTATGTTGTAAATGTTTTTCTAACTCATTTCGTCTGTTCTATTTTTCAGCTTTAAATTTTTGCGGTTCTAGTTTTGGTTTAGTTTTTAAATAAGCGTAAAGGTTTGTGAGTTTCTCCCCACACACCGTGCACTTGTATTTTGCATAACATGAGCTCTCTATCCGGGCTCCGTCCGTTTAAGTGAAAGTAAATACTATGTATTCGTGAGTTAACTCGTCCCTCCGCACAGGCTAGTGAATACTTTCGGGTTACACATGACTTATGCTTTCGTGAGTTAACTTGTCCCTCCGCATAGGCATAAGTAAATGTAATCCCTCGAATTGAACTCGTGAGCCTGTGATGGGCTACGACCGAGGCTTCGTACTAATCTTAGTAGATGACAGTACGGACAATTCGAGTACCTATCTAGAACCGAAACCGCATATAGTGAACCGTACGAGCCACCTAATTAGAGCCATGTCGAACCTCTGTCCGTTAATAGTCACCAAAATAAGTGCACGGGAGGAACGCCTCTTACCTTTTGCATTTTTACTTTCTATACAAAGGGAATTGGGTCTGTTTAATAAACTAGTTCAAATTGTTAAATTTTCCGTGTTTTTCTACCTGTATTTAATTACTAATCAAGGTTGTTTGTCTTTGCCTTATTGTTTTTCATCATTCATTATAGGCATCATATTAGGAAGGTGTTGACTAGAGATTGGTTGCCAACAGAAACGGGTTTCTAAATGGAAGAGTCAATTCTACAAACAGTTGAGAAGAATGCCATGGTTCGGGACTGGTCTCTAAGAACTCAGAAAGAAAAAAGGGATAGTCTAGTGGAGGGATGTATTGCCAATCTACCCGAGCACATAACTGTGAATGTTCGCCAGAATAACCTTGAAGATTTGGTTCAGGTTTAGAATCAATGAGACTCGGACACTAGGGGTATCTTCACTGAGAGGTACGGAGATATAGCCCACCTGATCACTATCAATGTAGACGAGCGTCTGATTCAAGCCATGATCAGATTTTGGGACCCGGCCTATCAATGTTTTACTTTCAACCAGGAAGACATGACTCCGACTATAGAAGAGTACGCTGCTTTACTTCATGTCGATAATGTACAGCCCTATAAGATATATGTGAAAGAGCCTAAGCCAATGACCTTCAAGAAAAAAGCTAGTGAGATTGACAGACATGACTGACGCGTGGGCCGAAAGGCAGATAAAGAAGAAGAATGAAACCATTTGCATTCCATGGTCTTCCCTACGAGATTTGGTTCTGAACCATCCCGACATGATGAAAAGGGTGAATCTATTCGCTCTGGCCATTTACAGTTTGATCATATTCCCGAAAGTTCTCGGACATCTTGAAGTTGTGGTAGTTGATTTCTTTAAAAGATTAAAACAAGGAATCAACCCTGTCCCGACTATCCTAGCCGAGACCTTTAGATCCCTGAGTAGTTGTCAAAGAAAAGGGGAAGGACGATTTATTAGATGCGCGCAGTTAATCAATGTTTGGGTTTTGAGCCACTTCTGGAAAGTAGAGTGCACTCCGTTCCACATGTTTTGAAAAACATTTGCCCCGTTGGAAGCTTATCTCAAGAAAGAATGGCCCAAGAAAGTCACCGAGCAACATTGGGTCTCAGTTTTTCAGAACCTTCGTGCCAAGGATATAACATGGAGAGCACCGTAGATACGCCCTTCGGTTCTGCTATACAAGGTTGGAGATCAAGACTGGGTGCCACTACTTGGCTTATGGGGAGGAGTTGGATATGCCCCGCTATTAGTCCAAAGATAATTTTCTTCGCGACAATTCATACCCGCCACTGGAGGATTAGCACAGTCCGAGTTGGCTTTTGCGGGTGAGGGATATATGAAGAGGGTCCGAAGCGCTGCAAAATTTTGGACGGAAGTTCATCTGATGGAGTTGGCCCTGTACGCTGATACTCTCACTCAAGATTATGACGTATAGTGGATACAGCGGATAAATAGTCAGCAAGTTTTGTCAATGAGTAGCGCCTTTCAGAATCCCTTCCTAAAGGAATTGCCGTCCGAGTTAGAAATGGTAAGGCAAGAGTTTGAACACGAAAAGACAAAGATGTCAAGGGATCTCAGTGCTCTGCAAGAGGAAAACTACCAGTTAAAGATCGACGTTCAGATTGAAAGGTCCAAAACAGAAAAAGTGCAAAAAGAAGTTGAAGTTGTAAGAAACGACTTAAGGGACCTTCATCTGGAAAACAAGAAGTTAAGAGTCACTATCAAGAATAGTGGGTTGGGCAAATCATCATCGGAATGGAAAGAAGAGTTAAACAACATCAAAGGTGGGATGGAATTTTGGAAAGGAAAAGTGAAAAAGGAAGAGGAAAAGGTCGCACGGGCTATGATGGAGCTAAGGAAGAAGAATGCAGAATATGAAGTTGTGTCTACCGAGGTAATAACTAGTCGATCTAAATTTCAAGAACTAAAAGAAAGGATACGGGCTTTGAAAGATATGCTGCAAGATCGTCAGCAACAATTGGATAGTCTCTTAAAAGCCTTGGAAGAAAAGAATGATCAATATGATAGAGACATTCATGCTTATAAAACGGACCTCCAAGAAAGAGAAACACAACTTGGCTTCTTGATCAACAAAATCTGTGAAGCTGCCATACATGTGGTACAACTATCAGATGAAGCAGAGGATCTCAGTTGCCAATTCCCGCCGAGTCAACGATCGAGCATATCGAAATTCTTAGAGCGAGTAAAGAAATATAGCGATATAGCTAGAAAGTTCGTGTACTAGCCGAATCAAAAATGGCGAAATGTTTTTGTAATGAACTCTTTTGATGAATGAAATGCCTAATTAGGGGCTATCTTGAAATCAACACCAAATTCTTGCATATTTGTTCATAACTAACATTTATTTGTCATTTATTCAACATTTATTTGTCATTCATTCATCTCATTTATTCATTCATTCATTGCATGTACATATCCCATAATCGTTTGCTAAGGTTAGGGTCATATAATTCGCAGTTGGAATACTTCAAATCTGGAACCATGCCACTCGTATAGAACGCGTCGACAAGCTAGAACAATAGAGGCTGAATTCAATGAAAGGATTGAAAAGATGGAAAGAATCCAAAAGGAATTACAAGAGCAGTTGGCTAGGTCACAGCAAGAGACAAGAGACTTAATGGTGAGATCTCGAGAAGAATCGCTCGAACAGAAGGATCAAATGGCCAAGATGATGGAAATAATGTCAGCTTTAGTTAAGGGAAAGGGACCCATGCAGAGCCCTGACATCGAGGAACCTCGGTCAAGAGTTAATCACAATCAAGATCCGCTCTATCCCCCCAGATTCACTCCGCCACATGCCCACGCAGCACAAAGAGGGTACACCCAAGGGGAACACACAGACCCAGAGCAACTACTGGTGCCACCTGCTCATTTAGGACAAGGAATATTTATATCAAATCCTGGAGCTAATCCTGCCAATCCAATTGTTCCAGATTTGGATGATCCAGCAGAAATAGCTAGATTGAGAATGGATGATCACGAGGCTCAAGAGAAGTATAAGAGCTTGGAGGAAAGACTTAAAGCAATAGAAGGCACTGAAGTCTTCTCTGCACTAGGTGCTAAAGAACTCAGTTTGGTACCCGATCTAATTCTGCCTCCAAAGTTTAAGGTACCGGATTTTGAAAAGTACGATGGGACAAGATACCCAAAAGCGCATCTCGTGATGTTTTGCCAGAAGATGACCAGCTATGTGAATGAAGATAAGCTGCTCATACATTGCTTTCAGGATAGTCTAGTAGGATCGGCTCTTCGGTGGTACAACCAGCTTAGTAGGGAAAAGATCCGATCTTGGAAGGACTTGGCGTCAGCATTCTGCGAGTAGTATAAGCATGTATCGGATATGGTGCCGGATCGAATGACTCCACAAATGATGGAAAAGAAACCAACAGAAACCTTTAGGCAATATGCTCAAAGATGGAGAGATATCTCGGCTCAAGTGGAGCCACCACTGACTAAGACTGAGATAACAGTCCTTTTCATCAATACTCTGAGAGCACCATTCTATGACAAGCTGGTGGGAAGTGCTACGAAGGATTTTTCAGATATCATAATATCCAGAGAACTTATTGAGGGTGCCATCAAAAGTGGGAGGATGGAAGGTTCAGAAAGTGCAAGAAGGGCAGCACCCATGAAGAAGAAAGAACCAGAAGCCCACATGGTGGGAATGGGAAGCCGTTATGCCCCTAATCCATATCCAAACCAACCCCGTCCTCGAAATTATCCACCTCCAAATTTCTATTATCCCCCTCAAACCCCGTACTACCAAGCATCACCTCCTTCCTACCCCGTATACGCCACGGACAACTAAAGACCCGTCACCATATTCCCACAAAACACTGTACCCGCTCAAAGCCAGCCCAGAAACGAATCAAGACCAGCAAGGCCTAACCCCGAGATACCACAATTTACTCCCATCCCTATGTCGATGGGGAATTATACCCAAAACTTTTAGAGAAATAGTTGATTTCTCCTCATTATATGGCACCCCTGAAACCCCCGTACCCGAAATGGTACGATCCAAACACTAGTTGTGCATACCATGCAGGAAACCAGGGGCATTCCACGGAGAATTGCCTAGCCTTTAAGGGGAGAGTTCAAGGACTCATTGATGCGGGTATCCTACGATTCGATAGTGCCAGTAACGCAACTGGGAGCCTATTCCCAAACCATACCGAAGGGAATGTGAGCACAGTGGGGAAAGAGGATGAATGGCAAGTCAGAAAATGTGTTTCGGAAATAAGGACGCCTCTGTAAAAAATCTAGGAGGTACTGGTTAAGAAAGGATTGCTTTGTCACCCCGATAGAATTCTCAGAGATGAAGGTCAAAGTTTTTGCAATTTCCATGGAATTGTAGGACACGACATCCAGTCGTGTGAGGAATTTAAAAGGTTGCTTCAAGACCGGATGGATAATAAGGAGATCAAGGTCCTTAATAAGAGGGAAGAGGCCAACGAAAGAGAAGTATGCGCCTCTAACAACCAGTCAATAGGTCTCCCTTATAGCGCTGATCGACTGTTAGTAATTTATTACGACGCGACGAATAAGCTGGTGAAACCAAAAGTGATAATCGAAGTACCGTCTCTTTTTCCTTACAAGGACGACAAAGTCGTACTATGGAAATATGACATCAATATCGTCACACTGGAAGGTGGAAAGTCCGAAGCCATAACTGGAGATGTTTGGGAGGTAGGTCATTTTACCCGAAGTGGGCGGTGCTATTCTAAAGAAGTCGAACCAGCAAAGAAAAATAGTGACTTGAAGCAAAAAGGAAAGGTAGTAATGTACGAGGCCGAAGCCGAACAGGGAACTCCATCCGTGCAAGAAACTAAAAAGCCTGTGGATGAGGAGGAAGCACAGGAGTTCTTGAAATTTATCAAACACAGTGAATACAACGTGGTGGAACAATTGAGCAAGCAGCCAGCATGAATCTTGATGTTATCTCTATTATTGAATTCAGAACCACACCGGAATGCTCTACTGAAGGTGTTGAATCAAGCCTACGTGGCGAACAATATATCCGTTGAGAAACTTGACAGATGGGTGAATAATCTCAACACGGACAATTTCATCTCTTTTAGTGACGATGAGATACCGCCAAACGGTAGAGGCTCAGTGAAAGCACTGCATGTTACGACTCGCTACAAGGGCTACATAATACCGAACGTGCTCATCAATAATGGGTCGGCACTCAATGTCATGCCTTTGGCCACGCTTTCCAGAATACCGATGGATCTGTCCTATTTAAGGCCCAGTCATTCCACGGTAAGGGCATTCGATGGGACAAGGCGTGAAGTCATGGGAAAGATTGAGATACCTCTGGAAGTGGGCCCATATATATACGATGTTGAATTTCAAGTCATAGACATTACACCATCATACAATTGCCTCTTGGGAAGGCCTTGGATCCATTCCGCTGGAGCAGTCCCATCATCCCTCCATTAAATGGTGAAATTTATCATGGATGGCTATTTGGTCACTATTGAGGGAGAAGAAGATATTGTAGAATCTATTTCTACTGACGCACCATACATTGAAGTGAATAAAGATGCTATAGAATGTTCCTTTCGATCCCTTGAATTTGTCAATACCACCTTCGTCGCCGAGGGAAACAGAATTCCTGTGCCAAAACTATCGAGAAATACCAGAATGGGTGTCAGGTTGATTGTAGGAAGGGGAGCTCGAGCAAGAAGAGGTTTAGGGAGATATCTACAAGGAATAGTCAGGGCTCTAAAGCCAGTGCACCACAAGGCCCGATACGGTTCAGGTTTTCAGCCAGACATGCGCCAAAGAAGGAAACAATGGAAGAAAGATCAAGAAAGAAGGATCGCAAGAACCTTAGGCCGAGAAATAGAATGGGAGCTCATAACATACCCTCCTTTGTCAAAAACATTTACGTCTGCGGGAACGATATACCCCGGACAAGATAATCCGCGAAGCACGCTGATCTTAAGTGAAAGGGGTCTCCAGAATGTCAGTATAAATGTCATTGACAAGGGAGCTGACGCAAGTAAAGACGTCTCAAGGATACGCCCTTGTCCCCCCGGTTTCATGTTGAACAATTGGACTGCCAAGGATCTTCTTGTAGTTTATAAGTCTTCAGAGTAATACTCAAACATTAACTCTCTATTGTGTCCTTAGATATAATAGAATTCTTTTGTAAGAGCTGGCATTCGCTCTTTATCATTCAAATGAATATCAATGAAGATGCATTTTGTCACGATCTTTAGCATTATCACTAATTTCATAATCATTTTTTCATTTCATAGTCTATCCTTACATCTACCTCATACCATGCCATAACATTTCGTCTTGGTTCTAATACTTGGATGTCCCTCTATAGTTTCTTTTTCCATTCAACTTCCAGATGCTCAAATATCAACGGCATGAACGAACTCGTTATGAGTCCTGAAATCGATTTTGAGAAGGCCGTGTGTTTAGGAGAATTCAAAGCCGAAGAAAATGCTAAAGACTATGTCTCGTCTCCTGACTTGCTAAGAATGGTGGAGCAAGAGGATAAACAGATTTTGCCTCATCAAGAATCTATTGAAACAACAAATTTGGGAACGGAATAAAGGAAGCAAGAAGTGAAGATTGGCACCTCTATTTCAGGGGGCACCAGGCATAATTTGATTGCTTTACTCTGTGAGTATAAAGATGTATTTGCATGGTCATATCAGGACATGCCAGGATTGGATGAAGATGTGGTGGTCCATAAACTCCCATTAAAACCAGAATGCAAACCCATTCAGAAAAAGCTAAGACGGATGAGGCCTGAGATGTTGTTGAAAATAAAAGAGGAAGTCAAGAAGCAATTTGACGCTGGCTTCCTACAAGCCTTCAAATATCCAGAATGGGTGGCTAACATAGTCCCAGTACCAAAGAAAGACGGAAAAGTACGAATGTGCGTAGATTATCGTGACCTGAATCGAGCAAGTCCTAAAGATAATTTTCCTTTGCCACACATCGATACATTGGGGATAACACAGCCAAACATTCATTGTTTTCGTTCATGGATGGATTCTCGGGTTATAATCAAATAAAGATGGCTCCGGAAGATATGGAGAAAACTACCTTCATAATGATATGGGGAACATTCTGCTACAAGGTAATGCCGTTCGGATTGAAGAATACCGGGGCAACATATCAGAGGGCTATGGTGACGTTATTCCATGACATGATGCATAAAGAAATGAGGTCTACGTCGACGATATGATTGCTAAATCCCGAGGGGAAGAAGAGCATGTAGTGAACCTGAAGAAGTTGTTCGACAGACTGAGAAAGTTCCAACTGAAACTCAATCTGGCCAAATGTACGTTTGGGGCTACTTCGAGGAAATTACTAGGCTTCATCGTCAGTAAGAGAGGCATTGAAGTTGATCTAGATAAGATAAAAGCCATACAAGAACTACCACCTCCGCGCACGCAAAAAGAGGTCAGAGGATTCTTGGGGAGGTTAAACTACATCGCCCGATTCATCGCTCAACTTACCAACTAGTGTGATCCAATCTTTCGACTTCTTCGAAAGCATAACCCGGGAGAATAGAACGAAGAATGTTAGGTGGCCTTTGATAAGATAAAACAATATTTGTCTAGTCCTCTACTGCTAGTACCGCCAATCCTAGGAAGACCACTGATATTGTATTTGACTGTGTTCGAGAATTCAATGGGTTGCATGCTGGGGCAACACGACGAGTCAGGAAAGAAAGAAAAGGCGATCTACTACCTCAGTAAAAAGTTCACTGAATATGAGGCAAAGTATTCGTCCATTGAAAAATACTGTTGCGCCCTAGTTTGGGTAGCTCGAAGGCTCAGGCAATATATGTTGTATCATACGACATGGTTAATCTCAAAGTTGGATCCAATAAAATACATGATGGAATCACCAACACTCTCAGAAAGAATGGCACAACGACAGATCTTACTATCGGAGTACGACATCGTCTATGTGAGTCAAAAGTCGATAAAAGGAAGTGCAATAGCTGATTTCTTAGCGGCTATAACGACAGAAGAATACGAGCCATTGAGATTTGATTTCCCGGATGAATATTTGATGTGCATTATGGAAAAAGAGTGCGAGTCATCAAAAGAGAAGTCATGGAAGATGAGCTTTGACAGTGCGTCAAACGCACTGGGGCATGGGACTAGAGCAGTCTTAGTATCGTCAGAAGGGAACCATTACCCGTTCACTGCCAGATTAAACTTCTTCTGTACTAATAATATAGCGGAATATGAGGCTTGTATCATGGGGCTTCGTGCAGCAATTGAACGAAACATCAAAACTTTGGAAGTATACGGAGACTCAGCATTGGTGATTTACCAAATCCGTGGAGATTGGGAAGTGAGAGATTCGAAATTAGTTAAATACAGTGATCTAGTGGCAGAACTGATTAAAGAATTCAAAGAAGTAACTTTTAATTACTTCCCACGAGAAGAAAACCAATTGGCTGATGCCCTAGCCACTTTGGCTTCAATGTTCAAAGCAAACAAAGAAACAGAAATAATGCCTCTTCAAATTAGGATATATGAAGTCCCTGCACATTATTTCAGCATTGAAAAAGAGTCAGATGGACGGCCGTGGTTCCATGATGTCTTAGAATATACCAAGAATCAAAGGAATCCCGAACAAGCAAATGAGAACGACAAAAGAACAATCAGAAGAATGGCAGCGGGATTTGTTCTTGATGGGGACATCCTGTACAAAAGAGGAAAAGATCAGATGCTCTTGAGATGTGTAGATGCCGTCGAAGCCAGGAAAATACTTGAAGATGTCCATGAGGGAATTTGTGGGACACATGCCAATGGTTTTACTATGGCCAGGAAGATTATGAGACTCGGCTACTACTGGCTGACGATGGAAAGCGACTACATTAGTTTTGCAAGAAAATGCCACAAATGCCAAATTTACGACGATAAAATTCATGCAGCCCCTTCGCCCCTTCATGTCATGACTTCCCCGTGGCCTTTTTCTATGTGAAGCATGGATGTTATAAGGCCAATCTTCCCAAAAACTTCTAATGGACACTGATTCATTTTTGTGGTTATTGATTACTTCACAAAATGGATAGAAGCCGCCTCGTTTGCCAATGTACGAAGATGCAGTTTGCAGGTTTTTGAAAAAGGAAATCATTTGTCGATACGGTTTGCCTGAAAGAATCATTTCAGATAACGCCTTGAATTTGAACAACAAGATGATGAAAGAAGTGTGTGAGCAATTCCAAATAAAGCATCATAACTCCTCGCCCTATTGCCCAAAGATGAACGGGGCTGTTGAAGCAGCGAACAAAAATATTAAGAAGATCATTGGGAAAATGACCGAGACATATAAAGACTAGCACGAGAAGCTACCATTTGCTTTGTATGCATATCGCACCTCTGTGCGAACGTCTACGGGAGCAACTCCTTTCTCTCTGGTCTATGGAATGGAAGCCGTGTTACCCATCGAAGTTGAGATCCCCTCTCTACGAGTCTTAATGGAGTCGAAATTAGAGGAAGCAGAATGGGTTCAGGCTCGATATGACCAGTTGAACCTCATCGAGGAGAAACGTCTAAAGGCAATTTGCCATGGACAAATGTACCAGAAGCGAATGATCGCGGCCCATGACAAGAAAGTACGGCCAAGAGAGTTCCACGAAGGAGAACTCGTGCTGAGAAAGATTCTCCCAATACAAAAAGACATGCGAGGAAAATGGGCACCAAATTGGGAAGGACCATACGTCGTGAAGAAGGCATTCTCGGGTGGAGCCTTGATTCTCACTGAGATGGATGGGAAGGAGTTACCTAATCCAGTGAATTCAGATGCTGTGAAGAAATATTATGCCTAAAAAAAAGAGGGATCAAGGTGAAAACCCGAAAAGGGCGTCTTGATTAACACAAAAGATTAGAATGAAAACCCGAAAGGGCATTCTAATGAAACAAACCCGGGCTTAAAGAGCAATGAGGTTGAATGGTGGGTCAAATAGTGAGACTACAGTATTTGAAGCATTTCTGAAAGCTCGAAATCTTCTACGCAAGAAGCCATGCTCGAAAAGATTCTTGACTGAGGAACATGGAAGAGTTCATGCGTTGAATATCTAGAGCATTTGTATTTGCTGAAATGCTATCCCTTTTCTCTTTGTGACATTTTTACTATCATTTGATTGACTTTCTTTGTTTGCTACATTTGAAATGAATAAATGTGAGGTATCCTTTTGTCCCTACCTGACCATTTTCATGTATCTCATTATGTGGTTCATTTACATGATAAATAGTGAAATGACATACTCTAAACAAAACAAATGTTGAGTATTACCCGGATGAGAATTTGATAAGTACAAGAGCCTCAAAGCAAGGACAAAGTTCAACAGGGGGCAAAAGACTGATATCTAATAAACGTAGGTTACTCATAAAGTAGAGAATGGGTACTGAAGAGAAAGTCAAGAGCCGAAGCAATGAACGCGGATCATAAAAAAATCGTGACGAAAAAGGGATATATGACAAAACGCATAGTATATTCATGTAGGCATAAAGGCATTTAAGACCAACATGTGCATATCATGATAATATCATGCATGACATATACAGGTACTCCAGCTGAGCAAGAAATTTTGAATGATAGCTGTACTGAATCAAAGGAAAAGACACCTGAGTTCCACCAGATGACAGGTTTTGGTATTTTGATTTTTTTTTTAATTCAGCTCATATCGCGAGAAATGAGTTGAGCCTCAGGACACGCTGAGGTAATTTCAATTTCTGTTTGCCAAAAATCAACTCATATTGCGAGAGGTGAGTTGAGCCTCAGGGCACGCTGAGGTATTTTTAATTTCTGCTTTTCAAAAAAAAAATCAACTCATATTACGAGAGGTGAGTTGAGCCTCGAGGCACGCTGAGGTATTTTCAATATCTGCTTTTCAATTTATGCTTCAAAAATCAACTCATATTGCGAGAGGTGAGTTGAATCTCGGGTTACATGCCGAGGTATTTTCAAATTCTAATTTCAACTTTTGTTTGTCAAAAAAATCAACTCATATTGCGAGAGGTGAGTTGAGCCTCAGGGCACGCTGAGGTATTTTCAATTACTGTTTTTCGAAAATCAACTCATATTGCGAGAGGTGAGTTGAGCCTCGGGTCACATGTCGAGGTATTTTTTTAAAATCTACTTTTCAAGATAAGTTTCAAAGACTAACTCATATTGCGAGAGGTGAGTTAAGCTTTGGCTCACGTGCTGAGCTATTTTCAATTTCTGTTTGTAATGTCTGTTTTTAAAGAATCAATTCATATTGCGAGAAATGAGTTGAGCTCAAGATCACATGCCGAGTAAAGAATAAAGATTGGAGCTGATTGAAGACACCAGATTTTGTCTCCCTGAAGTTGCAGTGGAGCTGATCGAGAATATCAGATCTTACATTTCTGAAGTCACAGGAGAAAAAACCACAAACCTTATCTCACTGAAGCGATAGAAGAGCAGATTGAAGTTGTAGATCTCATCTTTCTGAAGATACAGCAGAGGAGCAGATCACAACGAATTTCATATCCCTGAAGATACAAGTAGATTGAAGCCACAAGTCATAGCTCTAAAGTCGCGACGGATCGAACCAAAGCTACAAGATGCGGTGGACTAGAACGAGGCTACCTGAAGAAGAGGAATACCAAACAAACCGAAACTCAGCCATACTGGGCAAATTTGGTCTTCCTTGAAAGTCTTTGCTCTATTTTTGTTGCACGATAATGAGCAAAGAGGGGCAGCTGTTGAAACCCAAATTTTCCCTACCCCCTTAGCCCACTTAACCCCATTTATGACCCAGCAAACCCGAAGCCCACTTAAACTCACAGCCCAAATTACACCCAGCCCAATACCCTCATCACCCAAACCCTAGCCCCCCTAAAGATGCTAACCCTAGCCCCCCACTTGCATCTGACCAGCGCCGAACCCCACCTGCCCTCTGACAGCACTACAACACCGGCTACCAACCGGTCATGTCTCTACCGCTTGCCCATCCCCTGCAATCAGACAAGACAGAAACTAATAGAAAATGGAATTGTAAGGCTATAAAAAGCCATGAAAATCAATGTAAAAAAGGATTTTTTTTGGCAATCAAAAAATAAAAAAAGCACCCATCAATATTCACAAGTAGCATAGATTGAGACCTAAACAATCTAAAAATACAGAAGCAATAGTGAGTATTCGAAGGAAAACAAAAGCAAACGAAAAAAGGTTACCCTTTTTTATTTTTCTTCTATTTTTTTCTTTTTCGATTTTCGCATATATACTCATATTTCTTTGTTTTTTTTCTGTTAATACAAACATAAAATATATATTTTTTTTAAAATAAAAAAATTATTACCTTTTGAATTTTCGGTGGCCGGCGCCGGCGACGGACGGCGGCCGATGATCGGCCCCCTTGGCCGGAAATCGCTCGGCCCTCCATTTTTCCCTTCTCTCCCTTTTTTTTTCTCTTCCCCCCTCTCAAATGAAATTTTAAAATTTTTTTTATCTTTCCGTTTTGGTCCCCTCCCCCGTTTAAGCAAAACGACACTGTTTTGGCCCTGGGTCGGGTCGACCCGACCCGCTCCGAACAGGATCCGCGTGTTTTTTAACGCGGAAGGGCTAATTACGCTTTTAGCCCTTCCGCTTTTCTGGAATTTTTCAATCAAGCTTTTTTTTATTTTTCAATTTGGCTCTATAATTTTTAGCGTTTTTTAATTTGGTCCCCCGTGCTGCGCTGCATTTTAATAGCTGGGAAAATTATGCTTTTGGCCCCTCTAGGTTACGCACGTGTTGAGATTTCGTCCTTTTCTTTTGTTTTATTTCAAATTCACCCCAACACTTTGTTAGCAGTCCAATTTTAGTCCTTTCTTACTCATTTTTGTTTCATTTTTAAATATTGTTATTATTATTATTAAATATTGTCATTATTATTTCAATATTATTAATGTTATCAATATATTTATCATTTTTTAGTGTATGTTTGCATTATATATGCATACGTATATATATATGGTACTATACTTAGTTACTTTAATGTCATATTATTATTGGTATTATAATATTATATGCATTGTTGATGATAGTATATATTTTAATATATATATATATATATGTACATAGATACTTTTCATACGGTATCATAGTTGTTGTTATTGTTATATTTATCATTTTCACTATTATTATTCTATTATTATACATGTGTATATATATATAGATATTTTTAGTAATTACCATAATATTTTCTTATTATTACGTATATTATTTTTACTCATTTCTTTACTTTTTTATTCATTATTTTAAATACTCTTATATTATGTATATTATTCTTTTAAATATTATATTTTCTATATATCATGTATATATCTTTAATACATATAAGTATATGTTTATTATTAAAAGATGTTTTCAACATTATTATTATGTACGTATATTTTATGTAAATATTTTAACATCGTATTGTAGACGCATTTTTTCATATATATTATGTATACGTATATAGCCTTTAATGATTTTTTTATATATATATATCATGTATATATTGCGAATATCATATATAGTATATTTCTAATACTATTGCTAGTTATATATATTACGTACATATTTTTATACCATTATTATCGTATATACATTGCTAATGTTTTACATATTATTTGCTTCAGATATCCCCTCGACTTTTTATTATTATTTGTCCATTCCGAATTAAGCCTATTTGTTCAGACCTTATTTCAACATTAATATAGTTTCCTTTTACTTTCTTTACCTAGAAATATTTTCATTTTTGTTTTTAACTAATTTCAATAAATAAGGCAATGTGTCGATTTAACATTAAGCCATCGATTTCATCGCTATGTTGGGTGAAATTCGTCGGCTCGTGTTAAATACGGAATACCCTTCTAAAAACCGAAAACTAAAAATTCTCGTGTTTTAATTGGATCACGATTAAATGTTATATTGAACTCGCAATTTTGAAATTCAAAGACAACGCATGTTTAACAAGATACCAATTTTGGGCGTCGCGAGGGTGCTAATACCTTCCGCGCTCGTAACCGACTCCCGGACCCTACTTTACTCTGATTTTAACGTAGACCTAAACTCAGCCTTCTTTTGTTTTAAAAATAAACTTATTAGGTGTCCGATCACACCTATAAAAAGGATCGGTGGCGACTTCTCTCTTTATTTTGAAATCAAACTTCAGTTTTCAAGTTTTCAATAAATCGCAACAATTAGCGACCGAAAGCAAATTTTTACGTCGCTACAGACACCATAGTAAGCCATATCTACTGTTGGAGGAGGCGAGGAATAGTCAACAATGTAAAAGGAAGCCACGACGACCGCACCAGAATCCTAGGTCGGGAGAACGTGCTGAGACAGGTTCATCATCGACTCTAATCTAACCAGAGGCACCGATGGTTGCACCAACATTCGGTTACTTTCCTTCATATTATCCTATTCCTTTCACTAATCTCATTATTTTTATACAAGCACCGCACTATGCACCACCGTACCTTGCATAAACACCTTCTGCAGGTATGTCTTTTGTACCACCTCTGTTCCAACACAATATTACATGCCGATGCTGACGGCAACAATAATGTATCCGCAATCATAGGATACTAAAATTAGGTGTTATGCCAAAAATAAAATTAGGTGTTAGATCTCATTTAGTATGTTTGCGAAACATGCTTCGTACATGGGATTCTAAAGACGTTGGTTTTTCAATTTCATAGCCAACGTTCAGAGCAACCATCTAGCAAAGTATTCGATGTAGATCAAACACTTGACACCATCTTTCTCCACTATAACGATTTGATCAGATGTGAAGCTGTTCATCTTTCAAAATGTTTTTTTATAGATTCAATTTCTCAAGAAGAAAAAACTTTGTTTCGCGAAAAATGATGGGTTTTTTTTAAAAAAAAATAAAGAAAGGGTAATTGTTAATAAATAGATAATAGTAAATATTGTAAATGGAACAGAAGAAGAGATATAATGAAAGGGTTGGGGGAGGAGGACGTCTGTGGGTTCCAAGTCCATAAACATCAACATCAACAAATCGTCCTATATTTTAATAATTCAATTTTGTTTAGAATAGTTAGGAAAAACGTAGAATTCAATCAACCAGGAAACCCCAACTACTTTCACGACTTAAAACCAACATTATATCCCAAAAAGTTGAATTGATATACATATAAACTCATCAAATCATTCATCACGTACAGTGAAAAGATTTCCTATATATATAATATACCTTGAAGAAAAAGAAACTTAAGCTACCATCATAGAGGTCCTTGCCTGCAGAAATGGAATTAATATTGCTTCTTGTGAAGATCATTGTGACAGTGGTGTTGGTTGGAGTTAGTGTGATGTTCCTTCGCCTGTTGGATGCTCTTGTTTTGACTCCCAAAAGGATTCGTTCCCAGCTCCAAATTCAATCCATCACCCAAAGTACTCCACCCTCCCCCTTGGCCCCAAACAACACCCAATTCAAAGGGAAACAGGTGTGGTTAAGTCACCATCTTTATTCCCATATTTCGGATTTAGTCTTACGGTTTCGTCTACGTCTGTAATCACAATAAACACCAGATGATATTATGTATTAATCTGATATCTGGTTCTGTTTTTGGGGTTAGGTTCAACGCATATGTTTTCACCGAGGGGAATACGGACTTTGCAGGGGAAGCATCCGGATATGGCCGAAAATGGGTACGTCAGAGAGGCTACGAGGATGATAATGAGGTTTCTTCATGGAGGTATGTCTGTAAATGTGAATATCGGTTTCCCAAGTTGGTCAATTTCAAGAAAGACGACGAGGATGATATCGTTCTTGCAAGTCTCTTCATTAGGTGGCTCACCTGTCTTTTTCTACCGGTTCCTGTCTAAAACCAAATAGTGAAAATGGCAAGATTTAACCTTTGAAATTGTTCAGACAATAACATTATTAAATTCCAAAATTAAGTTTCTACACAATATTTAGCTGTTTAGCGCAGTTTGGAATTTTAATTTTATTCATATTATTTTTTGAAAAGTTTTTCTTGCTACGTAATTTTTCTCAACTAACCTATAGCATATGAAAGTTAAAAAGGTAATCATATTAGTGTGTTTTTGTTTTAATCACAAAATTAAAAAAATTTCTAAATTTCATTATTAATAATTTTAAATCAGTTTTGTGTGTTTTTATTTTAGTTACTAAATTATAAAAAAAATTTAATTTCATTACTAACATCTTTAATTTAGGGTTAACACTAAGTGATTTTTTTAATTGGTATTATAATATCTCTAGTTCTTAATATTTATACATTATATCATTTTAATTTTAATTCTATATAATTCAATAAAATTAACTTTTTATATTTATTAATTTTATTAATTTGATCCTCAACAGCATATAATTAAATAATTATTATATTATAAAAATATAAAATATAATATTATTTTTGTATATTTTGTAGAAATATTATATTATTTATATCTAGTTTAACAAAAAATAATGAGATAAAAGTGTATACAATTTTTATTGCATCAACAAGAATTTAAGATAAAAGCCTGAAATTTAAATTATTTTTATTTTAATATTAAAAATCAATGGCTTTTATAAGTAAAAATTATAGGATAAGGGCTTATTTAACTACAAAAATGATTAAGAATTTATTTTAACAAAGTATAGTAATTTAAGGGTTTTATAGTATATTAACCGAACTTAAAACCCATATTTTCATATTGATCAAGTCTGAACTTAATTGGTACTGTGGATTTAAGTGTATATTTTACTCTAAGTTAAACCTAAAAATTAGTTAATTGTTATATTATTTTTACTTAAGAATAATGATAAAATAAAGTTATAAATTATTTGAAAAAAATGAAAATTCTATATCGTGTATCGTTAATGTTGTATATAGGGCCACTCTCTCCTCTTAGCTGCCAATATAGATTTGTTGTGGATAAACCTTTTTTATATTTTAGTGGTATCAAAAGATGAAACTTGATTGTTGTGTGTTGTGAGGGATATTAATGGTTTCTTGCAGCTCATTTTATTCTAGGAGAGATAATAAAATATATAGATTTTTTTTTAAAAAAAAGTAATCTTATAAACAAAAGGATATTTCATGGTTTGGATCACCCACATTAAATATAATTTGGTGGGGAATAGGATCCCTTTTGGGTTGGGTTAATGGAATTAATTTAAGATTTTTTATCAAAGCGGAAACTCTGAACATTGCTTCCTGGAATTGATTTCCAAGTTTCCATGAAATTGTAGTCACAATTTAAGGTTCGGTTTTAGTGTTTCTCAATTCCATATTTGAAATCTTTTATTATTTAAAATGTTACGTTTTAATTATTAAGTTATTAATTGCCATTAATAGTATAACAGTAAGCTGACGTGAGACATTAAATTATAATTTTAAACGAAAAATTTAGGTTAAATTCTACCATTGATCCTTATATTTTTTTTATTTTAAGCTATTTAATTTTTTCTATTATATTTTTTTAACTTTTCTTTTTTTTTTCTTCTGTTTTTTTATCTGTTTTCCTTCCTTCTTTATTTCTTTTAACGTAGTTTTTCTATGTTTTTCATTTGTTAAAACTAGTCCACAAGCTCGTCTCACTCGAAAAATTTAAATTGTTCAAAAAAATAATAGTATAGATACTAGTTTTAACAAATGGAAAATATTGAAAAACCATGTTAAAAGAAATGGAGAATAGAGAAAAATAGGGAGATAAGCAGAAGAGAATGAAAAAAAAATGAAAGTTAAAAAACATAAAATAAAAAAATTTAAAATTGCTCAAAACGAAAAAATATGGGGACCAATTATTTAAATTAATTTAAAATTTTTGTTTAAAATGGTGACTTAACGTGCCACGTCAGCTTACCATTATATCGTTAACAATAATTAACAGCTCAATAACTTAAATATTACAACTTAATAATGCAAGTGATTAAAACGTAATATTTTAAAAAAAAAAACTAAAATGTAATAGATGGAGGGTGAGAAGGAGAATGAATTTAGTGATGGAGGGTGGGAATCTTAATGGAACAAAGTATGTGGAAGACTGGTGATCCAACTACAGGATCAGAAAATAGGATTTAATGCTTATGGAGGAAACCATCACAACTGTACCAATTAATTGACCTACAGAATGATTATTCGAAAGTTTTATATGAAGGAACTTGGATAGTCTATGGTTAATATCTAATCATCCAACCATGGACATGCAGCTTCGCCATTTGATAAGTCTACTCTACCCCTAACCTATATGAGTTAACCTTTTTTTTTTTTCAAATTATGTTAGTTATTTTTTTAAAAAAATTACTTTTTATTTTCGCTTAACCTATAAATTGGTATTTAAATTATATTTTTTCTATTTTGGTATTTAAATTATTTTTTTCTTGTCCCAAGTTAGTTCATCTATTTGTTAAACAGTTAGTTAAACTATTAAGTCTATTTTAAAAGAGGCTTAACCCACAAATTGACACTTAAACTATCTTTTTATTTATTTATTTTGGTATCTAAACTTTTTTTCTCAACTTGATACTTCTGTTAGTTCAATTATTAGTTAAACCCTTAAATATATTCTAAAAAAATATAACCAATTAAAAATTGACATGTGGCAAAAAGATAAAAAGTATGATTTTATCTTTTATATATATATTCTTTTCTTTTTTCTTTCTTCAGAATTAGACTGATGGTTGAATCAGTCAGGCCACCAGTTCCTAATTTGATTAGTTCATTTGGTTCAATCAAATAAATTATTAAATAAAATTAATAAAATAAAAAATATTTAAAAATAGAGAAATTTGGTTCAATTGATTTTTTAGCTTGATTCAATCAGTCTGTATTGGTTCATGAGTCTATTGGTTCAACCCCTATATTGGGACCAATACCTTGATCAGTTCAGTTCAAAAACGTTACTTTTTGATCTATGAAATAACTTTTTCAATCTCATCAGGTAGAGCAAGCAAGCCATGAGGTTAAAAAATAGAATAAATTGTCAGCGTCTTAACCTTTAGTGGGAAAATTTCAAGCATTACCGGTATTGCTAGAATTATAAAGGAAGAAGAAAGAAAGAAAAAAAAATGCATAATAATAAATTTACTCCTCAACGTTTACATTTTTTAAATCAATTTGGCTCTTATTCTTTTTTTAGCTATATTTGACCCTTAATCTTTTAAAAAAGAGACAAATCACTTTTTTTAACTGAAATGATGACTAAAACATTAATTTTTAACGTTGTTTGCGTGGCAACTCGCATGACAGTCCATGTGTAATACCCCGAAAATTTTTACAGTAAAATATTATCCGTGATATAGTAAAATAAGGAAATAAAGTGACAAAAAGGGAATTTTTGAGTTATGTCAATATTGAGAAGTATATTATGATATATTAATTCAAGAAAGGACTAAATTGCAAAGATGAGAAAAGTCTTGTTGCACAAGAGTAAATACTCAAAATTTAAGGGGCTGAAGTGTAAATATAAAAAAGTTGAAGGACTAATAGTGCAAATATTTTAAGGGTGGAATGATCTAGAAACCAAGAAAAATTGATGAATTAGGACCAAATTGAATAGATAAAAAAATTATGAGGGACTAAATCAAAATTTTACCAAATTAAGTGATGACTCAAGGATGGAATTCTAAAAGATCATGAAGGGTAAAATGGTCAATTAGTAAGAGAGAGAATTCTAGAATGTAATGATTATGTTGATGATATTTTAAATTAATTAATTAGATAAATATTATTTTATTAATATTTTTATGAGATGTTTATTATTATTATATTATTATTTATTTAGTATAAAAGGAAGGAAGATGAAGAATTAACAACACATTTCATTTCCCATGCAACCAACGTTAGAAGAGAAGGAAAAGAAAGAAATTTTGTTTTCTTTACAATTTGGTCCTTCCACCAAAAATTCACCATTTTCACCTAGAAATCAAAAGAATTTTCATAGCTACTAAGAGAAAAAGATAACAAAGAGATGATGGGGAGCAAGAATATCAAGTTGGATTCAAGAAATTGAAGCTGGAGGAGAGAGAAAAATCAAGTTAAAGATTGAAGTCAATAAGAAAAGGTAAGTACATCAAGATTTCAATATGTTTTTAAGTTTGTTATTATTAACAAAGCATGGAAATAATGTTATAGTAGAGCTTTTTTACATAAGGTCCTATGTTCTTGATATGTTAGTGAAGAGAAAATAAGAGAAAGTGATGAGAAATGATGTAGACTAAGAAAATAAGGGTGTTACAACATGGTAATTAATATCTTGCACTAAAACAGTTCTAGACAGCAGCAGTATTCTAACTTTGAAAAATCACCAAAAATTGTAGAAATTTAATTATAGGATGAATAAAACATGATATTAAAGCTTATTGAGTCTAGTTTCTTATAGAAGAAACGGTGTAAGTAATGGATTTGTAAATCATGAGATATAATGAATTTTGTGAGACAAGGTCAGAATGAATTCGGGTTCCCCTGTTCTGACTTTGGAAAATCATCAAAAATTGGATAGAAATAATTAGAGACTTAAATTTATATTTTTAGAATCTTGAATGAGTCTATTTTCAATAGAAACAAACGGGAACATCATTCGAATTCTGTATGAGGAGGTAATTAATTTTTAGTGAAGAAGGGCCTGAACTGTCAAATGGCAGAACAGGGGTAACTTTAAAGAATAAACTGTACTTATTGGCTAAACCAAAAATTCTGAAAATTTTATGGTAATAATATATATGAGTCTAGTTTCATGTAAAATTAGCGGATCTTAATTTGGAGTTCTATAGCTCCAGATATAAATAATTTAGTGACTATGATGCAGATAGACAGCTTAAATATTCATAAAAGTAAATAATAAAAATTATGGATAATGTTACTTACAAGTGTGTTATCTACATTAAGGATGTGGAATGGAGAGGAGGAGGAGGAAAAACATGTATGAATATTCATCTAGCATGGCTAATTTGCATATTTTAGGCTCAGGGACTAAATTGAATAAAAGTAAAACTTTATGGGAAATTTTGTAAAAAGTCAGAAATGACCAAATTGCATGAAATGGATTAATTTTATTATTTAAATTACAAAATTGAATGAAATTATTAATTTAGTTCAAGATAGGGGAAAACATGTTTTAGGGATTAAATTGAAATGTGTTGAAATTATGGAAAATTCTGATATTTTATAGAATTCATGGATTGTTATCAATATGTATGAGAATAATAGCCGGAAATAAGGATTAAATTGCTTTCCTAACCCTAAGGATGAAATCGTCATTAATTAAAAGTTTAGGGGCAAAATGGTAATTTTTCCTAGATCATTAATTAAATGCATTAGAATATGAAATGAATGAAAATGATGATCAAATTTATTTATAAAGATCCGGATGACTAAAATATGAGACTTGATCGTGGAAAAGAAAAGATATCGGATTAATGAAATTATACACACAAATAAGCAATGAGGTAAGTTCGTAAACTTGAATTATATTCTTAAATGCTTTAAATGTATGTTATTGATGTGAATATGATTCGAATGTTCATTGTATGGAAATTTATGAAACATTGATGTATTTGATAAAATGGGAAGAAATCCCGATTGAATGAAAGGAAAATTCGATGGATCTCTCGAAAAGAAATTGACGGTAAAAGGATCTAGCTTGGACGGGTGATCCTATCCTGATATAGCCCTCCCAAGAATATGTGGAAAATGGATTTAGCCCCTCGACGGGTAATCCGAATTAGGGTCCGAATTTAGCTTTGACTGGTAGTATTGGATCCAAGCTCATTAGAGTAATTGTCGCTGCAGAGGATTTAGCCTAGACCGTAATCCCGACAATACTCTATGAGTTTATATTACAGGGGATTTAGCCTGGACTGGTAATCCCACTGTAAGGATGAGGTTCGCGGGAGTGTGCTCTCTGATATGAAATGTGTAAGACCATGGTTGAAAGATACCATGGCAACGTGATAGAAAATGAATAAGACCATGGTTGAAAGATACCATGGCAAATGTGACATGAAATGAATAAGACCATGGTTGAAAGATACCATGGCAACATGACAAAAAATGAGTAAGACCATAGTTGAAAGACACTATGGCATCATGTCAAAGATAAATAAGATCGTGGATGGGAGACGCGATGACATCTATTGAACAATTGATATTCAGGTAATATGTATTAGATGACGAATGGTTATATGAAATAGTCGTGTGTGAAATGTTTACAAGAACTGGTCATATGGAAATATATGTACAAAATAGTTGTATGAAATAATTATGAAGATAGATAAAAGAAATAAGTATAAGTACATGGAATATAATTTATGTTAAGTTTGATATAAGCTATTTCTGGAATAAATATACATAAAATATATGGAAATGATGGAGCATGAAATATTGATATAATGAAATGAATGATATATGCTTATGAAGAAACGGTAAGAGCATGATATGTTTCATGACATGTACATATATGATTATCTTTGATATATTGATACAAGGAAATTATGTAAGTTGAGACTATTATTAAACTCAAGTGCGATACGTCGAGAAAATAGATATATCAATGTTAAATTTATATGAAATATGTGCAAGTATACTAACAATGTTGCTGTTTGATGCTTATACAAGTGTCAAACTGTTGATTGAATGGTAATATATTTATTTATATGATGCATTGAATCGGTAAGTATTTAAATTTTTTTTTAGTGATCTGTAAATGGAAGTAATGCTCCGAAACCCTGTTCTGGCAGCGGATATGGGTTAGGGGTGTTACACCATGTGTACGTCATGCTAAAATAACATCAATTGTCTTATATGTTACGTCAATAAGTAATTCAAAAATTATAAAAATTAAAAATTAAATTTAAAAATATAAAAAAATTCATAAAAATTATAAAAAAAAAGCATGGATATATGGATTGTTATGCAAGCTATCATGCTTAAAATTTTAACATTTTAGTTAATTTTCTCATTAAAAAACATTAGTTAAACTCTTTTTTAAAAAGTTGAGGACTAAATTTAGCTAAAAAAATAAAGGTCAAATTGAGAGAAGATGTAAACATTAATGGCTAAATTTGACATTATGTCAAAAATAAAATAAAAGAAAAAAATAATGTAAAAAAAGGAAAATAAAAGAATTTTAAAATATATTTTTTGTTTATATGATATGACAGTTTATTATTGGCTGTAAATTTTTAATGAATATAGTATTTTGGTGTAAAATGGATAGCATGAGAATAATTTAAGTATCACTGTGATAAAAAAAAATTAGATACCAGTTTGAGAAAATGGGAATAGTGTAGTTACTAATTTATAAGTTAAGCCCTTTTTAAAATAGATTTAGTGGCTTGTCTAACAGTTTGACTAGTGGAGATACCAACTTAAGGAAAAAAATGTAGTTCAAGTATCATTTATGGCTAAAAAAAAGTTTAAATACCAATATGGAAAAATGGTACAATTTAAGTATTAATTTATAGATTACACTTTTTTTTATTTAATACTTTTTTTCTATTTATACCTTCTCTATGAAATATAAACCCACTTACTAATTATGCAATTAACCAAAGAAATATTTATAGAATGTGGCCCCATGTTGATCTTGGTTGCCAAAATATGGAATGTTTTAGCTTTCTTTTAAATCCTACCAAAAAAAAATAAATTCAAAACTAGATATTATATTTTTTTTGAAAGATAAAATTAGAGATTAGACGGGGAAAATATTATAGAGGTTTCTGCATTAATAGTTATATTGTATTTTATTTTTCTACTAAATTGAAAAAATTAGTCTCTATCTATTAAATCAAAAAGTAAATTAGTATTTTTTGTTAAAAAAAATCATCCACTTGTACTATTAAAAATTAACATGGCTGACGAAATAACCTAACAATAATACATAGCGTGCCATGTGTACCTTATACTGACGTACATAGACCGGTTTTTAACAGTAAAAATTGATAAATTTTTTAACAAAATAAACAATTTATCTTTTGATCTACTGTAAAAGGACTAATTTACTCAATTTCTAAATAGAAGAAATAAAATATAATCTAATTTTTAATACAAAAATCTTTATAATATTTTTACCAAATTAGAGTCTCCACTAGTAGACAAGAATCAGAATGATATTTCTGTAATGTGCCGTATGAGATTCCATGATAGGAACAATCTTGTGTATACATACACATCTGGAGACATTCATTATAGATTTATTTTAGTTTTATATATTTTATGGTTAATATTTTAATAATTTTTTACACAATTATTATAAATGAATATTTAACTAATATACTGCAATTTGGACTCATATTTTAGTAACTTAATTATTTAATTTATCAACATTAGATTTTGATATATGGATAATGAAAGTGTAACAAATTTATATAAATGATATAAATATTAAATGTAGTATTAATTGAAATGGTAAAAATATTAATATTTTAGGTTTAAATTTTATAGTTCTTATACTGTGCATGTATTTTTTTTAATTTATCAAATTATTAGACATAAATATCCTCCAAATAATATTTCTTATCTTACAAAAAGAATAAGTTTTTGATACTTTTACAATTAAATTGGGACTTGGTCGATAGATGACACCGAACTCAATCAAATTCTTAATATATAGTATAGATAATTATATTTGTCATGCATGTTAATTTTTAAATCATTCTATAAGCAAATCATATGAAGCAAGAATAAATTTTTTTATCAATATATATTTAAAAAGTTGAAAGTCTTTTATAGTAATAAAGTACTTAAAAATTAATAGATATTGGATATGGTGATAACATATATTACACTCTTAAAGGGAGAACTCTAGTACAAACTATGAAGGCGACATTATTAGGAGAAATAACTACAAACATTGAAAGAATTCGAACTATAAAATTATTAAAATATTAACCGAATCATTCCATTTAAATATACTAGTTTGCTATCCTTATTTCACTTCAAGCAAATAATAATATATACCAATTAAATTAAAAACAGTCTATTTAAATATATATATATATATATAAACCTTTTTGTTAAATCAAATAACAATAGATTGTTTTAAGTGGAATTATAGTTATGGTTGATATATTATGTTTAAATTTAGAATTTAGTATCTATCATTTAATCTAACATAATTTGATGTCCTTATATAATATTTTTAGTTAGTCAAAATAGTTGACATCCTTAATTATTTCGATTGATATAGTGAAGGTTGATTTTTTTCTTAAAAATATTCATTCCTACTTATCATGTCTGAGCAAATTTTTTCATGTATTAGAAAGGTGTTTTAAAAAGAAATTGACATTATCATTTTAACTGCAATGGTTAAAGATGTTAACATTTGGATTAACCAATATCATTGTAAAAGTAAATGATAAAATTATGTTAAATTAAAATATTTCAAATTTGAGCATAGTAGAGGGAATGAAACTACAAATTTATCATTATTTTATAATAACTTTAGAAGGAGAAGAAGGATATGTGTCGTTAGTTAATCCAAATAATTAGCACCCTTATGACTTTGGTAGTTGGCGTGAATTTTTTAAAGCATAAATTTTAACTCATCATGTCAAATATTCTTTTTGTTAAAATTGTATTTATTTTAAAAAATTCTTGTAAAAATTTTAATGAAAATAATTAATAATATTAACTAAAATTATATTAAAAATTAAAGTATTTAAATTTAAATATAATAATAAGACTATAATTAAAATTTAACCAAAGTAGTATATAAAAAACACACACACACACAAACTGATGAAGACGTGTGAATAAAAGTTGCCCTTTTCAGCCTTCTTTTTAAATAGAGATCTAATATAGATATAAACATGACAAAAATCAGAATAAATTGATGAAAATCTTTCATCTTTCTTCAAAACTCTGGAATACCCATTTCTGTCAGTACAACAATCTTCATCTACATAAACCATGCATTGGATTTGGACCCCCTCACAATCCACCATCCTTTCATATATGTCCTTTTGATGTTCGAGTCGTCAAACGTGCGTTTTTGTTCCTAATTAATATTAATCGTAATTCTATATAGCACCAAGAAAGCAAGGCACCTTTCCATCATGGCATTGGCATTGACCGGAGACGACCTCGTCCGGTCGATGAGCCGGAGAATGAGTACTACGGGATTGGGAAGCAGAAGAGGCTTGGCTTCGGCTAGTATACGTGAGGCGATGAACAATCGGTCGATGAGCACGGGATTGGGAAGCAGAAGAGGCTGGGCTTCAACTAGTATCCGAGAGGCATGGAATAATCAAACCGATGTCTTCCAGCGAAGTGGGAGGGAAGAAGATGAAGAGGAACTGAAATGGGCCGCCATCGAAAGGCTTCCAACATACGATCGTATTCGAAAAGCAATGCTGAAACAGGTTTTGGAGGAAGGAAAAGTGGGATACGAACAAGTTGACATCGCCAACCTCGACATGCACGACAAGAAGAACCTCATGGAAAGCATACTAAGCGTCGTGGAACAAGATAATGAGAGGTTTCTTCTTAGACTTCGAGAAAGAACCGATAGGTAAATATCCAAAATAGTAATAAAATATTTTTCACCCTTTAATATAACATTGACTTCAAATTAATCCAAATTGCATGACCAAATAGGGTGGGGATTGATGTTCCAAAGATTGAAGTTCGATTTGAGCAGTTATCCATAGAAGGAGATGCGTATCTTGGAACCAGGGCTCTTCCAACATTGCTCAACTCAACCTTGAACACACTTGAGGTGATTAAGATTCTCTTTACTTGAATTTTTTTTTTCCCCTTTTATGAAGAAATTACAGAAGTGTTTAACGTTGGTAGTTTTTGAACAAAATAGGGGGCTCTTGGATTAATGAAGCTTTTCCCTTCAAAGAAAAGAGTGGTCAATATACTAGGTGATGTGAGTGGAATAGTGAAACCATCAAGGTATTGTTTTCATTTTTCTGGAAAATAATAGACCTCTGCTTGGCAATTTAACTTATATTTTCTTTGTCTTTTGTATTACGTAGAATGACATTGCTTTTAGGACCTCCAGGGTCTGGAAAAACTACACTGTTGCAGGCACTCGCTGGGAAAACCGACACTAATTTAAGGGTATATTATCAAATTCTCTAGGCTTTTATAGTATAATCTCCATTGTTATAAAACTCGAGTCAAACACTAAATACTCCTTTTCTCTTCTTTTTTTTTTAAAAAAAAGGCAAAAACTATTTTTATATTTTTAAAGTTTTTCATTATATATTATATAATATCCTTGACTAGAAACTATTTTTCCTTAAAATAAAAAATATTTTAAAAATAATTTTGTCTTTTCAAGTTTTTATATAATATATTTAAATAAAATAACTTAAATAACCTTTTTAAAGAAACCACCTCTAAAAAAAATCTCACTTAGAAATATTAAAATAAAAATAACTTCTCAAAAGTTGAGAAATAAAAAATAAAAAATCTATTATTTATTTAAATTTTATGATTTAAATTAATTTAAAATATTAGATTGAAATGATTTTAGGAGTGAATTGTATACAAACCCAATTGAAAAATAATTAAAAAAACTCAAAATATATAGATAAGTAATAAGCCTTCAACTTAGGACATTATGATCTTTAAAGTCTCAATTATATCATATTAATCAAAGTTTATTTTTTTTATTTACACAGAATTTTTAAAAATATATTTTTTACATAAAATTTTCGGGTTGAATTTCTCATTATATTTTTATATTAAAACAACTTACAAAGTACTGAATACCATGTTACCAAAAAAAAAACACTTAATACCAAACATTTAAAAAAATTTCCAGAAGAACCAAATTGATTCCTACCGGAAGAACTCATTTTAAATCAACCAGTTGAGTTTGATTTAAAAAAAGAAAAAAAACTGGAATAATGTTTTTGGTTTAGTTTACTGATGAACAATTTCAACCTTTGAACAGGTATCAGGAAAAATAACGTATTGTGGCCATGAATTCCAAGAATTTATTCCTCAAAGGACAAGTGCTTATATAAGTCAACATGATCTTCATCATGGTGAGATGACTGTAAGGGAAACATTAGATTTCTCAGGGCGGTGCTTGGGAGTTGGGACCCGATATGAACTCTTGGCTGAGTTATCAAGGCGAGAAAAACAGGCTGGGATTAAACCAGACCCTGAGATTGATGCTTTCATGAAAGCTACTGCAATGGCTGGCCAAAACACTAGTCTCGTTACTGATTATATGCTCAAGGTTTGTCCATTTTTTTCACTCGTTTCTAGTCTTTTATTTTTCATTGCCTATTGTTACTCAGATTCAGGTGCAAGTATGTATTCGACATGATGTATGTGGAAGATCTTTGAATTCATATCCTTGTATCCATGTGTCGGACATGAGTCTTGAACACCAATACTTTAAAGAAAAAAATGAAGAATCCTAGCAACATAGTACATTCCAACAAAGATGTAAAGATTAACCTTTTAACTATGATGTGATGACAGATTCTTGGACTGGATATCTGTTCTGATATTATGGTGGGTGATGACATGAGAAGGGGCATATCTGGTGGACAAAAGAAGCGTGTCACTACAGGTAAACTAAGTCTAGAATGAATAATGTGAAGGGATTTGAATTGTTTTTGTCCTCAAGTATTATTTAGGATCATTTTTGGTACAATGGAGACTGTAGTTTAGGAATTGGAAAGGGATATTGCAGATGCTTAGTTTTGAACCCAATTTGAGCATGAATCAATTAGGCTAATCCCTAAGTTCGTATTATTTGAGATATTGGTAAGTTCTTTCATAGATTAAACTTTTAAGGTGATAAACCATTTTTAAGGACATAATGACATCTACCATATATTTGATATAATGTTTCCTTAATATTTGAAGCATTTTAAAACCATTTTTAAAACTCCTTGTTTCCATTTCACTTTGTAAGAAAATCCTAAAAGGAGCTAGTTATACAAAAATGCAGGGGAGATGTTGGTTGGACCTGCAAAAGCTCTTTTCATGGATGAGATTTCAACTGGTTTGGATAGTTCTACAACTTTTCAGATTGTAAGGTTTATGAAGCAAATGGTTCATATCATGGATGTAACAATGGTCATCTCTCTTTTGCAACCTGCACCAGAAACCTATGACCTTTTCGATGACATTATTTTGCTTTCTGAGGGTAAGGTAGTCTATCAAGGACCACGAGAATATGTTCTCGAGTTCTTTGAAAGTTTGGGATTCAAATGTCCTGAAAGGAAAGGAATAGCGGATTTCCTACAAGAAGTGACTTCAAAGAAAGACCAGCAGCAGTATTGGTGTAGAGAAAATGAACCTTATCAATACGTATCGGTATCAAAGTTCGTGGAGCATTTCAACTCTTTCCATGTTGGTCAAAAACTTGATGATAAACTAAGGATTCCTTATGATAAATCCAGAATTCATCCAGCTGCATTGGTGAAAGAAAAGTATGGAATCTCAAACTGGGAACTATTCAAGGCTTGTTTTGCAAGAGAATGGCTACTGATGAAGCGCAACTCTTTCGTATATATATTCAAGACAACCCAGATAACCATTATGTCTGTCATTGCTTTCACTGTGTTTTTTAGGACCAAAATGAAAGCTGGTCATATATCAAATGGAACAAAATTTTATGGTGCACTGTTCTTTAGTCTCATTAATGTCATGTTTAATGGGATGGCAGAGCTTGCACTCACCATATTTAGGCTTCCAGTTTTCTTCAAACAAAGGGATTTCTTATTCTATCCAGCATGGGCCTTTGCTTTGCCGATTTGGGTCCTTAGGATTCCCCTCTCTTTGCTTGAGTCTGGGATATGGATCCTCCTCACATATTACACCATTGGTTTTGCCCCATCTGCTAGCAGGTATGGAAATGCACTGTATTCAGTTACATAGAACTGTAGTTACCATTTTCCCACCTATGAGCTATGTTAATCTATAATTCTATTCATTGGCACATCAACAACGTTTCAGGTTTTTTCGACAATTCTTGGCATTCTTTGGCATTCACCAGATGGCCCTTTCTCTCTTTCGATTCATAGCTGCAGTTGGAAGAACACAGGTCGTAGCAAACACACTTGGTACCTTTACCTTGCTGGTGGTTTTTGTACTCGGCGGATTTGTTGTTGCCAAAGGTTAGCACTTTCTATCTTTAAATTGGCTATGCTTTTTAGGGTTTCCTTTATTATTATTGATATTATTGATCTCATAGCAACTTTCAAAATCTGTTCTTGCAGATGACATCAAGTCATGGATGATATGGGGATACTACATCTCTCCGATGTCATATGGACAAAATGCTATTGTCATTACTGAATTTCTTGACAAAAGATGGAGTACTGTAAGATCTCCTATGAACATGCTTAAAGAAAGGTCTATATTGTATAAATGTTACTAGTTTATCTTGATATTTCCTTTACATTACCATTGCAGCCATTTAACTCCACCACAGTAGGGAAGGTTCTTCTCAAATCCAGAGGCATGTATACAGAAGAGTTTTGGTATTGGATTTGTGTTGCAGCACTCCTCGGATTTTCTCTGCTTTTTAATCTCTGTTTTATTGCAGCATTGACCTATTTGAATCGTAAGCTACTGAAAACTCATGCTGATAATATCCCTTAGCAAAGTATGGTTTCAGTTTTAAAATTAATTTCAAAAACAAATGCAGCTCTGGGAGATTCCAAAGCTGTTATTCTGGAAGAAGATGATGAGAGCAAGAAGCAATCATCTTCCAATGGACAGCCTAACTTAAAATCCATAGAAATGAGTTCACCATCAACTGATATGGCAATGAAGAATAATCTTGACAACTCAGTTCCTAGTGGTGCAAACCAAGGACCTTCAAAGAGGGGAATGGTGTTACCTTTCCAACCCTTGTCACTTGCATTTGACCATGTGAATTACTTTGTTGACATGCCTTCTGTGAGTCCCTTCTCCATATTTTTACACGCATCAAGCAATTTCTTTTACCAAAAAACAAAGAATATGAATATGAATAGATGGTAAAATTTGGTATCCTATTCAGGAAATGAAGAGCCAAGGAATCGAAGAGACTCGTCTTCAATTACTACGAGACGTAAGTGGAGCTTTTAGGCCTGGTGTGCTAACAGCATTAGTTGGGGTTAGTGGAGCAGGAAAGACCACCTTGATGGATGTTCTAGCAGGAAGAAAAACCGGTGGCTATATTGAAGGAAGTATCAGCATTTCTGGTTACCCAAAGAACCAACAAACTTTTGCTCGGGTTACTGGTTACTGTGAACAAAACGATATCCATTCTCCTCATGTTACCGTCTACGAATCTCTCGTCTACTCAGCCTGGCTTCGTCTTGCAAAGGACGTTAATGCAGAAACACGAAAGGCATGTTCTTTTTTTAATCCAGATCTTTATTATTGTATGCTATATCTATGTCTAACTGCACCTTATACCTAAAGAGATTTACATAACTGTTCTATTCTATTGTGCAACAGATGTTTGTTGAAGAAGTAATGGACTTGGTAGAGCTAAATCCTCTCAAGAATTCTCTTGTCGGCCTGCCTGGAATAGATGGCCTGTCAACGGAACAAAGGAAACGGCTCACAATAGCAGTAGAATTGGTTGCTAATCCATCAATCATCTTCATGGATGAACCAACATCGGGACTTGATGCTAGAGCAGCTGCAATTGTCATGCGTACCGTGAGAAATACAGTGGATACTGGAAGAACTGTGGTCTGCACAATTCACCAACCAAGCATAGACATTTTTGAAGCCTTTGATGAGGTATTCTTAAAATTTCAGCGTTGGAAACCTTTACTTCCACTTCGTCTTCCATTTGCTTAATCCGTTTCCTTTTTCAATGCAGCTCTTTCTGATGAAGAGAGGTGGACAAGTTATTTATGCTGGACCTCTTGGCCGCCAGTCCCACAAACTTGTAGAGTACTTTGAAGTAAGAACCAATTTTCTCACACTGCATACCATGGTTTAATATTACAGTCATGGATGTGTTTTCGGTCACATCGCATTGCATACGTGTTAACAATAGTATTAGAACTCTTCGAGGCTTTGATCGCAACTTGTGTCTATAAACTTTCTGCAGGCTATCCCAGGGGTTCCCAAGATCAAAGAAGGGTACAACCCTGCAACTTGGATGCTGGAAATTAGTTCCACCGCTGTTGAGGCTCAACTTGACGTAGATTTTAGTGAAATTTATGCCAAATCTGAACTTTATAGGTAACTAAAACTGAAACTACTATTTGTTTCCCTCCATTTTTATCTCTACTGAATCTGAAATGTTGTTGTAATTTTACTAGGAAGAATGAGGAACTTATCAAAGATCTAAGCACTCCAGTCCCTGGGACTAAGGACCTTCACTTCCCTACTACATACTCTCAAGGCTTCTTTACTCAATGCAAAGCCTGCTTCTGGAAGCAACACAACTCATATTGGAGAAACCCACAATACAATGCCATTCGATTTTTCATGACATTTTTCGTTGGTATCATATTCGGAATGATTTTCTGGGGCAAGGGAGATAAGATGTAAGTTCAAAAATTCTTATTATCATTTTGGTAGTGAAAAGAAAACTACAGTTCAACATTAAAAAATGCTATGGCTATTAAGGTCTTCTCTCCTTACTCGGTCGTCTCTTAGAGATGTTGGATGGACCAATTGGTTTAAGCCCGAAGGTCACCTTGACCGAACTTCGGCACCAACAATTCCAACATTAATGTGAAATACTTTCCAGAGAAATTTGCACTTTTATTCCTTTGTTAAAAGTTAAAGCTCCATCAACTTATAGATGAAAATTTGGAAATCATTAGAAACTCTTATAACAAAGTTCCCAATTTGGTATCAGCAGGTCATTTTATATAACTCTACATGGTCATATATAAACGGGAACAGAAATATAAACGGCACCTCT
Source organism: Gossypium longicalyx (assembly GCA_025698465.1). NCBI lineage: Eukaryota > Viridiplantae > Streptophyta > Magnoliopsida > Malvales > Malvaceae > Gossypium > Gossypium longicalyx. The sequence goes on from CM046999.1 coordinate 45,415,580, forward strand.
TATCTGGAAGATATATCTATGTCTAGCCTTTTTGGATTTCATTTGTGATTATTTCTAAACATTCTTTGAACAGACACAAGCAACAAGATCTAATGAATCTCTTGGGAGCTATGTACTCAGCTGTCCTTTTCCTAGGAGCCACCAACACTTCAGCGGTGCAATCTGTTGTGGCAATTGAAAGAACGGTCTTCTATCGTGAAAGAGCAGCAGGAATGTATTCACCATTGCCTTATGCATTTGCCCAGGTAGCAATAGAGGCAATATATGTTTCAATCCAGACATTGGTGTATAGCATATTGCTTTACTCAATGATTGGATTCCACATGGATGTTGGGAAGTTCTTCTTGTTCTACTACTTCATATTGATGTGCTTCATGTACTTCACACTCTATGGGATGATGCTTGTAGCTCTTACACCTAACCATCAATTTGCTGCCATTGTCATGTCCTTCTTTCTAAGCTTTTGGAACCTCTTTTCTGGTTTCCTCATCCCTAGGACGGTACGTATTAAAAGCCTAAAGCATTAGTTCAATGCTCTATTAATCTGAACTCAGGATTCAATATTCATGCAATCATTATTAAGAAGTAGCATTCAGTTTATCTGAAATCTGCAAATCCTATACCTTATTTCTCATACTGTGTCCTCCTTACAATATTTACCGGGATCCATTAGGAATAAAAGGAAAGGGTCGCAATACTAAATCTGCTGAATGCCACTTATTAAGAGTGACTGCATAAACCAACTAAGTTAAACTTTGGGTTCTTTCTTTATGTTAAATTACAAGAAAGAAATGAAAATGAAGTCTATGGTTTGAATATATGCAGGAAATACCAATTTGGTGGAGATGGTACTATTGGGCATCTCCAGTGGCATGGACAATCAATGGACTTGTGACATCCCAAGTGGGTGACAAAGATGATCCTGTTCTGATACCAGGAGAGTTGCCAATGACAGTGAAAGCTTACCTTGAGACACACTTAGGGTTTAGGTATGATTTCCTTCCAGTTGTTGTTGCTGCCCATATTGGTTGGGTCCTTCTCTTCTTATTTGTCTTTGCATATGGAATCAAGTTCCTCAACTTCCAAAGGAGATGAGGAAAATGCGCCCTACATTCCTTTTTTGGTGCATGAATAATTGTCTCCAAAGAAGGGATTTAAAACTTTCTCCTCTGTGGTTCTATGAAAATGTCGGGGCACATGTGTATATAGATACACACATTGTAATTTGTTGTTCTTTTATTTATATGTACATTGTAATATGTTCTTTGATTTTCATTTCAAATAATAATGTTGTATTATTGTTTACCTGTGTCCTTTGTGTTTGCTTCCTTCATTTCTTAGGAGGAAAATAAAGGAAGAAAAAACAATCTTTCTACCCTTGTAGCCTTTTGTGATTTGAAGGTGGGCTTTTTTTATTTAACAGTGAATGAAATGTGAAGTCAACTTCCCTTTCGACCAAACCACAACATATTCTTTTAAGGAGAACTTTTTAAGAAAATCTGCTACACTCAATATCCTTCCATTTTAAATCTGCAAAAGATTTCTACCTACCCCATACTGCTTTAAGCCTATCTCCAATAAAACAAACTTTCTCTTTCGTTTCTTGAATCAAATCCAGACCAACCAACTTCTTTTCGCTAGGTTTAGTCAAACACAACAGAATACGACACTTCCATACAAAACCTCATACTTAACCATCCGAATACTCATTTGAATTTTTGTTCGCAATAATATTCTTGTGCAATATTTTTATCGAAACTATTTTTTTGAAAAACGGGATTTACTTGATTTTGAAAATAAAAACGAAAAAAACTGGAGTCGCCACCAATCCTTTTTGATGAGGTATGATCGGATCAGCTTATAAAAGTGGTTATTTTTAATAAATGATTTGATTTATTTAAACAACGATTTTGGTCTGCGAAATTCAGAAAAACGGGTTCGAAAGTCGGTTACGTACGAGGAAGGATTAGTACCCTCGTAATGCCCAAAAATTGGTACCTAGTTGATTAATTAGTGTCTTAGTATCGAAAATTGAAAACTTAAAAAACTTTAAAATACAATCCCTCTTTTTGTATGTTGATTGATTTTTTTACGAAAAATTTGCTTGCGTAAATCAAAACGGATGTTAAAAACCTTCTTGTCCCGAAGTAATAAAATGCCACATTCAGTAAGTTAGGACGCAACATTTTAAAACCTCGAAAATAAGCTTGTCTTTTGATTTTCAAAATTCATGTGTTTTAATTTCAAAAAGTTATTCGGTCATTTGGGTCAAACGAAGGAAATCGAAACCCAGCACGTTAGGGCACAATCTCTAGAATCTCCAAACACGGAATATTGCCTTGTTTTGAAGTTTAGAAAACACGGACGAAATTTTAAAGGGATATTTGATTATTTGGACAAACGAAAAATCGAAACCCAGCACGTTAGGGCACGATTTCCCGAATTTTTAAACATCAAACATTGCATTTGTTTTGAAAAATTTTCAAATAAACAATTATAAAGCCGGCTCAAAACGTATTAGTTTGGCTTGAAATAAAATGGAATAATTAATTTTGGACCAATAAGTTAAGAATTATAACGTAACACTTGAAATAAAGGCGAAATTATAAACATAGAACAATATACATGGATAACGAACTCTATTAATGAATGAAAATAGTATAAAAAAACAAAAAAAAAAACAAATTAACATACACACAATAGCAATGAGCTCACATCTAAATAATAATCAAAATAATGAAAACTAAAAATATAGCTAATTAAAGAAACAAATCAGAATAAAACTATCACAAATTGTCAAACATAGATAAACAAAATTAAGATAGCAACACAAAAGATTAATGGACAATATGAAATAATATGAAAAAAAAACCACATATAACATACAAAACAATATGGAAACTAGGAATGTAACGTCCGCTAACCCTATACCGTCGCTGGAACAGGGTTACGAGACATTACCAGTCAGTACAGTCCAATTCCGGTCATTAATTAAAATAAATATTCATACACATCCTAGTTTTAAGATGTCGTCCCTTTAATGGGCCCTCGCGGTCCAATATGAACAGTAAATTCAATTCGAGACTAATTTAGAATCACTACGAATTTTTAGTAAATTTCAAAATTCATACTACATACCGTTGCCAACTATAATTTACTCATTTCATCAATACTTCTACAACCTAAATGACTCTCATAAAACATCCTAGGTACATGCCATTATCAATACTCAACATACTTTACCTCATTGAATTCGGGATCGACCTGGGATGCTGATTCAACAGTCTAACCTTAACTTAACCTGCGCACGGAAACAAACCGTACGCTGAGTATGGTATACTCAGTGGTATTTCTATAATCTGAACATTTAATAATATAACAAATACTTAAGATCATAATAACAATTACAATTATTCAATTATTTATTTCATAGATAAATTTCAACTACTTACCATATAAATTTTATACAAATCATATGATAAACACAATAACATAATTGTTCAATTCTTAAATAAATCTATTATCATTTACTCCATTCTTCTCTTACTATTCGGTACAGTTTTCCTTAATTTATTCACAATTCAATATCAATAAACTATATTCAACTATGCATTTATCAATTATATTCCATTTTAATTCATTTCAATAACAGTCAATTTCATTTATATCATATCAACTTACTATCTCTGATAGCTTTCACTATATACATATTATTCATAAATCTCAAATCACATTTCAATTCATCAAGTGGCATCATATATCATCAATTCGAACTCCAATCATTTCATGAACCTTTGGTTCATATTTTCAATCTCATATCTAAATTTTCAATTCTCAATTCAATTTCTCATTTTACATGTTTGCCCTATTAACAGACCTGGACTTTGACGGATACACGGATTCCAACCCAAACACACTAGTACGGCACATTGTGCCTAAAACGGTACATAGTACCTGATCAGTATACGACACATAAAGTGCCTAAAATGACACACGAGGTGCCTGATACGACACACGAGGTGCCTGAAATACGACACATAAAGTGTCTGATCGATAAAGCCGGCAAATCCCGTACACTTTCAGATCCTATGGCATGCCAATTATATAGTTAATAGGGTATTTCATTTACTTTCTCAATTTAATAATTCTTTCATCAACATACCATTCTGATAATCATATATATTCACCCATTTTCACAATTCATACAATTTCATTCAATTCAACAATATATTTCAATTATTCACATTAATTCATAATTCAATACAATTCAATTCACTTTTCAATATCAAATACTCAAATATCACAATCTCATATATTCATATCAATTTCCTCATATTTCTAATCAATATATTTTTCATATAACATTCATTCAATATTTAAATTTTTACATAAATCATATATATTATATAATTCAATCAATATAAATTCAATCAAAATAATTTCAATCAATATAAATTCAATAAATTCATCGCATACCAAAATCAATCCATTCCAATTGTAAAACATCATAATTCTAACACTAACAATTGCCATATGTATATAAATATAACAAATAATGACTAAGTTCAGATTATAGAAATACAAACCGTAGTTTCTGAGCTAACTCCCGTTGACTTTGTCTTGTCCTTTCTTAGCCGAGATTTCCGGTACTACATTGACTATTTAACTTTCAAGCCTTGAAATCCCAATTTTTCCCTTTTTTTTCTTTCTTTCTTCCTTCCTTCTTTCTTTCCCCTGCTCTCTGTTTCGTTTCATTCTCTTTTTCTTTTTATTCCTTTTACTTTATATATATATATATATATATATATATTATAATAACTTAATAATAGCTATAAAATATCTATTTAATATCCAATATCTATTTTACATTTGTATACACATATATTATTACATTTGTCTTTCTTTAATCTATTTATTATATAAATATCTTTTACTTAATATTAATATATAATTTAATAATATACTTATGTAATAAGTAAATATACATGTATTTTACAAATGTACATATACTAATATTACACATGTCACTATACATACCATACACTTGTCAACTTTTTATTTATTTTTCACATAAAAATCTTATAATATAATTATTTAATTAATAAATACCTTTTATAAATAATTAATATCTATTAATACTTAAATATAAGCATTACAAGTTTATGTATTTTTTTTAATACACTTGTACCCAATCATTACCACACATTTGTCTTACTTTTATTTATTTATCATATAATATCAATTTAATAATAATAAATACATTAATATTTACTTAAATAATAAGCAAATACATACATGTATTACAAATGTGTGTATTATATTTATTACACTTGTATTTTATTTTTGCCATACACTTGGCACTCTTTTTGGCTTATTTACTTATTTAGTCCTTTTAATTTTCTTTATTCTATAATTAAACTTTCACATTTCATTCAATTCAATCTTTTTATCCAATTATCCTTAATTTAAGCTAATTCACTTAACTAAACTCTAATTAACCACTCGATTAACTTCGTAAATATTTTTAATAAATATCTACGAATCTATTTTTCAGAAACGGAGACCCGAAAATTAACTTTCCCGATAACCGTAAAATTTGGGTCATTACAAGGAACCAATATGATACAAAACAATTTAAAAACTATATGAGAAATTAAAAATGAATAACATATGCTAGAATTTGAAATAATTTATATGTATAAAATAAAAACTAATAATATATGACATATTATTAAAATAAATACTATGAAAGAGGGAGTTTGGATCAAACAATGTACAAAATATTTTAAAAACAAAATATGTCTATTTACAATTGATAATATACATACAATGAAGAACAAGATTAACATAAATAATATATAAATGGTGACAACAATATATGAGAGAGTCTTACATAAAAAAGATATATAATAGAATACGTTTTTAAGGAATATATTATATAAATAACAAACTTGAAAGGTATATATATAAAATAGTTTTAAGATAAATAACATATATAAAAGTATTAAAAATAAATAATACGTAAAATAGTTTAAAATAACTAATATATATATATATATATATATATATATAAATTTAAAGTGGGTAATAGTTTAAAATGGTTTAAAATACATAATATGTAAAAAAACTTAAAGTAAATAATAATAGAACAATTTAAAATAAATAATATAAACAAAACTTAAAATATGTAATAATGATAATACAATTTTATTAAAATAAATGAATAAATAAATAAATAAGCAAGACAGATTAGGGACTAAAATGCAACTTAGCCGAACTTTTTAGGGTAAATTTAAAATAAAAGGAAATCAAAGCAGAATTAAGGAGTAAAATAGCAAATGCGCAAAAGGTATAGGGACTGAAGAGGAAATTATTCCTAGCACTCCTGTGCACTGTTCCACGCAGGACTAAAATGGGACAAGCGCAAAAACCATAGGGTCAAATTGAAAACGCAAAAGAAAGAACAAAAAGGTCGAATTGAAAGCAAGTAACAAAGTGGAAGGGCCCGCAGCGCAAATAGCCCAAAAATAAAGAAACACACGGATCCCATTGCGAAGCGGGTCAGGTTCGGGTTGAGAAAGCCTATATGGCATCGTTTCGGGGTGTTTTGCAACTAAATGAAACAACGTCGTTTAGTAATATTATAAAATGTCGAATTTTGCAAAAAAAAAATTCAATTTTTCTTTCATAATAAAAAAAACTTTTCTCCTCTCTCATTCTCTCTCGCCTCCCCATGTCTGACCGAACTCCGGTCACTGGGCCACCGCCCATCGGCCATCGTACGCGGTGGCCGGAGTTCCAAAAAACCCCTTTTTTGAAATGCTCCATGCGTAGAGCAAGGATCCGAGGCTAAAACCCCGAAAAACCCGGCCAAAATCCGGCGGAGCAACAAAGAAACACCCAATTTCTTCTCCTTTTCTGGCGTGGCCTTCACTGACGGTGAACGAATCGACCGATTTAGGTGAGTCTTTTCCTCTCTTTTTTTCTATTTTCATATGTAAACAAGAAAAGAAATAAGAGAAAAAAAACTAAAAAAATGAACAAAATATCGAATGAAAATCACCTTTTTTAGTTTTCTTTATATTTTTTATTTATATAATCAAATCCCCCCCGAAACAAAATACATTGTGTTTTCTTTTATAACCGAACCCTTGATTTGATCCTCCTATTGTTTATGCTTTCGTCCCTTGTTACTGTTTCTCTCTGTTGTTGCGTCTCGTTTTGGTTTTCCTTCTTTGTCTTTTTTTTTTTACAGGATCGGCTAGGCCAAAGGTAAATGTTTCAGCTTTTTGCCGCTTTGGTGCGAGAGGGGGCAGACATCGGGCAACGTGCATGCTACAGAGGCACATGGGGTGGCCAGAGGGTGCGGTGCTAGAAGGCACTTGGGGTTTTTGTGTTTGGGTGATTGTGTTTAAGATTTTGGGCTATTTCTGGGCTAGGGTTTTTAGTTTCGGGCCTACAAAACTTGGGCCTTGTATTTTGGACTTTAGACTGTTAATATTGGACTGATTATTATATTGGGCCCAAGCAAATTTGGGCATTTACAATTTTTATTTGTTTATGATATTCAAATTTAACACACATTATCTAATAATCACATTTCTATAGTTGAATCTTTTATATCTTGAATTTCAAGCAAATTAATATATACAAATGAGTTCAATATCTCATATCGACTCATTTAAACATAGTAATGCATTTCTAATCTCACTCGATCAAAGGACCTTAGATATTGCTCCCATTATTTAGGGGAGACAAATCATGTCTTGATCACTCATATCTCACTACATAATTTGTGGTATATATATCCAGTTATGGAAGACATTTAATTGTGTCAAAGCATACGGCTCATGATGTTGGAAACTATAGTGATTTCAAGTCCAAAGATCACGTACATCATTATCACTATAAGAATTATTATGACTATTACATAATAATTTAAGAAGCATTCTCATGGAGGGTAGAAGCTCCGACCTCCCCTAAAATGAAAAATTATTATTTAGGCCATTTAAAATTTTTTAAAATTTTAAATTATTAGAAGGTAAAATTGTACTTTGACCCCCTAAAATTATAAAAAATTGATTCAATCCTTTAAAAATTATAAAGATATAGACTATAAAAAATTAAAATTTCATTCAACCCCCAACAAAATTATTCTGACTTCGCCCCTGATGGCGGGTTAGTCTAATATACTATTCTTCTAATAAGTATCTATGCATGGACTCATTATATCATATTCATGACAACAACTTGTTTGCAATCAATCATACATTAATCTCAATGAATTGTTGTTGTCTTGACTTACAATAATACTCGACTAATGACAATTTGAAAATAATTATTATTTTAATGACTTTATTATTAACCAATTTATTTAATACACAACAATAAAGATGAAATACAATAATAGGAATGCTTTTGTTAATAAAACAAATTAAATTAGTATGCTATTATAATTATCTTATGATTGGTTTGTGAGCATACTTCAATGGTGATTTCATTATTGTGAGTGAAACAATTTTCATGCCTAAGCCATGTACCCAATACATCAAATTTTGGTTCATTAATTTGAGAGCACAAGTGAATTAATTTATAACTGAATCTAGGGCTAATTTATCTTGGGTCTTATTCAATATATTGACAGTCCATATAATCACATACATGTCTCTATTCTTAAGAATCAATTTCACTTCGATAACTAAAATAAACTATTTTCTAAATTAAATTTATAATGAACACGATAATTCTAACATGAATCATTTGCTTAATCTAACAATGATAATATCACTGCAAACACATCCCAACATAAATCTCTTTTAAATATTTTTTGAATGAGACTCATGCCAATTTTCAATATTTGTAAAACTTGTTATTTAACATTCTTTGTAGGAAAATATTTTTGAATGGAATTGGATCCAAAAACAGAGATCAGAAAACGTGGGTATGATCTTATCCTGTGTCATAAATGCACATGAAGTGATTGTATAAATTCCTCCTATTGGTTTGTTGAGATTCCGGCATTTCCTCTCTAGTATTTTTTTTTCCCTTGTCATCAATTCTATATCTTTTAATTTTTTTTTATACCATATGCTTTATTTTATTATCACTTTTTTTCTTAAGTCTGTTTTAGTCGGTTGAGTTTTAGTTTGATTGGCATGAGCATTATTGCTAATGTAAGAGGACGTAGGTTCAAATACGCTAAAGCGCATTATTTCCTATTTATAGGTTAAGGAGGGGCTATAAATAATTTTTATAATACTAAAATACTATCCAACATGCCTGGTATTCTTATCAAATTAGTTTGAGCTCTCTTCTTATCCAATTTAAGACATAGGACGTATTTAATTGTGTGTGATTTTTATTTTGTCTTTTAAATAAATTTTGAAAGCCAAATTAAGGGTTTGGTTTTGTAATTTTTGGTAAATATATACTTTTACAGGGTTGTGATCTTGAGTATTTTTTAAGGCAAATATTTACTTTTTGCCCTTTTAGTATGCATTTTACTTCCTTGTGGTGGGTGCTGCAATTTGGGCATCTTTATTGGCATGTTATTAAAAAAAGATGAGTTTTTTTTTTTTTTTTAAATTTTTTAAGGTTTGATTGTTTAAAACAAAAAAAAAATTGAATTTTTTGTTGTAAAATCTCGTGTTGGATGTGAACTAGTGAGAGACAAACAATAAAGATGAGAATCAAGTAATTAGATGCAACTTTGAATCAAGACATTCAATATTTTGACACTAGAGTTAGAATGTGTTGTTTTGGCTATCAACACTGATGTTGTTATGGTCAAAGATGCTAATAGTGATCCTTTTTGGTCTTTATGAGGTCTTATTTATTTATTTTTTTTATTTTTTTATTTTTTGCAATTAAGCAATTTCATTCGTTACATGGCAATATTTGTGTCTGGCTTTGCGGTGTATTTCTCAGCAATATGACAATTAGCTTTGGTCACACTTGTGGTTCCTCTCATTGCTATAATTGGAGCAATACATACCATAACATTAGCTAAACTCTCTTAAAAAATCCAACAAGCTTTATCACGAGGGGTTTTAAAAAAAAAAACTAATTAATTAATTAATTAAGAAAATGACTCAAGTGAAAAATTATATATGAAAATGACTTGAAATCTATAGTGTCTACAAGTGCCGCCTGACACACCAGCGGCACCACCCCTAATGATGAGCCAATGATTAGCTTTTAGAAAAAAAAAGAATTTTTTTGGTGCCGCCATTGTGTTAAGTGAAACCAGTATATATATTTTTTAATACCCGTAAAAAATACGAGTATTCACGGTGGATAGAAAATATTTTTAATGGGTGTCGCTAGTCTATCAGGTGGCATTGGGAAATTATCAAAAAAAAATTGTTTGGGTGCTGCCAGTATGTACACCCGTTAAAATTTTTTTAAATATGTTTTAGGTGTTGCCATCGTGTTAGGTGGCATCGGTGATTTTTTTAAAAAATCGTTGTAGAAAGAGTGTTTCGAAACTTTGATAATTATTTTAGAAGATTTGGAATTGGCTATTGGGAGATTTGAATCGTAGAAGTCAATGAGAAGGAGAAAATCTCTTCTTTAGTGTCGAAATTGGCATAAAAGGCCACCGTAATGGCGAAATCAGTGGCTATTGAGTACGACGATTAGAGTTTTCAATTGAGAAGAAGATGGAAAAGAAAATGAGAAAAAAAAGGAAAACTGAAAAAAAGAAAGAAAGAAATAAAAGAATAATAAAAAAAGTTATCTTAAAAGTTTTAATGAGTGCTACCTGACATATCGACAGCACAAAAAAAAAAGTGAAAAATTTTCAGTGTTGCCTGACATATCAATGGCACCAATTAAAAATATAATTTTTCTTTTTTTCTCCATAGTGAATACTGGTATTTTTCACGGGTGTTACGAAAAATACATATTTGTGTCACTTAACACAGTAGTGACACTCAAATAATTTTTTTTTTAAAAAGCCGATCATTGGCTCATCATTAAGGATAGTGCCATTGGTGTGTCAAGCGGCACCAATGGATATTGTGGACAATGGCAGAGCCAGAAATTTTTTGGGAGGGGGGCTGAAATTAAATTGTATATTTTTACGATAGTAAAAATATAATTTTACCATTTTAATAGTCTATATCTTTATAATTTTTAAATGATTAAATCAAATTTTTATTATTTTTGGGACCAAAGTGTAATTTTACCATTACTAAATTAAAATTTTATAAAGGCCTAAATGAAAAAATTTTCATTTTAAGGGGGACCGGGCCCTTGCCAACCCCCCTTAGCTCCGCCACTAACTGTGGATTTCAAGTAATTTTTGTATTTAATTTTTTACTTGGGTCATTTTCATAATTAATTAATTAATTTGAGTTATTTAGAAAAAAAAACCCTCACATGTAGGAAATATTGTAGAACAGGTAAAAAGAATTTTTTTTTTTTTATCAATTTCGAAATCTTAGTAATTCGCTAAATGTGAGTTAAATTGTAGACAATGGTTCAAATCCTGGTTGTTTCGGCTTTTGTCAGGGAATCACAAGCATTACAAGCCCACTCATCAGCATTGAAAGTAGCACAATAGATCGGTTGTTTTGGCTAGAGTTTGTTGGAGAAGGGGAAATTAGGTAAAAAAGAAAAAGAAGACCAAGAAAAGAGAGGAAAATTTAAAAACAATAAAATAAATAAAAAATAAAATAAATAATTTAGCATTAATAAAAGAAAGAAAATAAATTTATTAAACATGTGTCACATTTAACATGTCACATCAAATATTATTACTTAAGAAACAACAATAAATGATGGAGTGACATCTTTGTAATAATACGATAAAATTACAGGTATCTAAGTTTTAAAAGTTTAGTGGCAAAATCTTGAAACATTGAGTATTATTAAATTTTGAAACATTAAGTCCTATATTTTTTTTATTTGAAAATCTTCATCCCTTCGTCAATTTTATAGTTTTGTGAAAAATTAAGCCATTATTATTTACATAAACAATTACTAAAAAATATTTTAAAAGTTATTTTTTTATATTTTTAATAAAAATTGTGAAAAATAAAAAAACCTTTTAAAATTAAAAAATATTTTAAATTAGTGTAAAAATATAAAAATTAAAAAAAGTATTTTTTACTTAAACTTGTCTATGGTTCGACCAAGTAAAGTCGTGGCCCAAGTCAAAAAAAAATTCTAGCCCAAACCTATTTTTGGCCAAGTTGGGACATGAAATATCTTGTCCAAGCCCAACCAAAGTTAGGTTGGGTCTGGTGGACTGCTTAATTTATGAATAGGTCTATTAATTAACTCCATGAATGGTAAGGTTCTCCAAACTTTAAACTATTCGTTTAGTCCATATTAAATCAAAATTATACAAATTTGTTATTATTATTTATTAAATTAATTATATATCAAAAATACTTTTATGTAAATTTAGTTATAAAGTATATAAAATATTAGTATACAATAATTTTTAAATAATGATACAAACTCTTAATTTGTCCCATTTGAACTAAGTTTGGACAAGATTTTCTATGTCTCGAGTTAGCCTAGATCGTATTCAATTTAAATAATAAAAATATTTCTAAAGTTTAATTTAATTATAATATATAATATTGATATAAAATTATATATTTAATGTTTAATTATTTTTTAACAGTGAAATGGGAAATATATAATATTTTATTATTAAATTTAGATAATATTAATTTTCATTAAAATTGAGAATGTCAAAGGTAAAACTTTTTTTATGTCAACAATTATAATTTTTTTTTGTCAATTTGGTCTTACATAAAAATTAAAAAACTATAATTATTACAAATTAAAAATTTAAAATTTAAAATTATGAAAAAAACTCTTTAAAATAAAAAATAAAAAAAACAAAAATTTTAAAATTCAATGTTATATAAATTAAATTGGACCGACCAATTGGACTGGGAACTAGTTGGGGCATTACTCTGGTGAGAGGTAAAAAATCAATTGACTCACAAACTGATACAAACTGATTGAACTGAGATAAAAAAATCAATTGAACCGATTTCAACCTGGTCTAATCAATTGGTTTCAAGAACTATCAGTCCAACTAGTTTAAAGCAAATAAATTATTAAAAAATAAATTAAAAATTATAAAAATCAGTTCAATTGTCAATTCAACTGATTTTTAGCCCAATTCAACTAGTGCCTTCCAGTTCACGAGTCTACCAATTTTTAAATATTTTAAACGGTTTTTAGCCTTCAACATTTATAGTTCTCAATTTTGTCCAGATCCTTTAAAAGTACATAATTTTTTTAAGCAATTCAAAAATTATTTTTATTATTATTTAAAAAAACATAAAAATTTTAAATAAATAAAAAATATAAAAAATTGAAAATTGAAAATATAAAAAATATTTTTCTCAAAAAATATTTTAAATTGGACTAGACTGATTGGATTAAGAATTAGCTGGGGTATTAGTCTGGTGAAAGGTAAAAAATTGGTGACCCCCGAATTGGTACAGACTAGTTGAACCAAGCTAAAAAACCCAGTTGACTTGTCAATTGAATTGATTTTTGTAATTTTTATTTTTATTTTTTAATAATTTATTTACTTTGAACTAGTCAAACTAGTCATTCTTGGAATCAATTGGTCAGACCAATTCGAAATCAATTCAACTGCTGGTTCAATCGATTTTTTAATTTAGTTCAACCAATTCGTACCGGTTCATGAGTCAACTGGTTTTTTTATCTCTCATCGAAATGATACCTCAACTAGTTTCCAATTCAATTGGCCGGTCTGGTTCAATTTAAATATCACCAAAATTTGGAATTTCTTTATATTTTTAAAATCAATGTTTTTATTTTTATGTTTTTTATTTAAAATATAAAAATTTAAATTTTTTATGTACTTTTAAAGGGTAATGACCAAATTGACAAAAAATATAAATGTTGAGGGCTAAAATGTTATTTTACCTTTGATACCGTTAATTTTAATGACAAAATTAGATAGAAGGGCCAAGATTTTCAGATAAAAAAATACAAGAACTCAATGTTTCAAAAATAAAGTATAGTGATTAAATTTTAATTTTTAAAAAATTATAGAGACTTTTAGCATGTTTAAACCTTTTTATGTTTTACTATTTTTTACAGTACGAGGACCGAATCTGATACATCAACGAGAAATGCTTACTACTAAAAGAAAAATTATTGTAGCGAAGAAAAGTCCAAGAACCAACGAATTGAAGATACAAAAACGTTTTCCTTGAAAATCAAAGCAAAGATGTACAATAAAATTTAAGGAGCACAAAAATAATATCCATGCACCTGCATCCTTGAGAATCCACGAAACCACTGTTTGAAATTTACTAGGACAAAAAAAAAAGAGGAACATATTAGACATATGGCAGAGTATGAACAAACCCCCAAAATTACATATTTATATAAACAACTTGGAAAATCAAAAGTAATTACAAAAAAACTAGAAATTGTTGTATTATATGTGAATGCTTTGTGTGATATTCATTTCCTTAAATAAAATTGTTAGAAAAATTGTAATTTTTGAAAACTTTGAGACATATTTCGATTGATAAATAAAGAAGATTGAATTATAAAATTATGGTTTTATATTCTAATTCATATGACCTCTACAACAGTATATCATATGCTCAATACGTTTGAGTACTGAATAAAAAATTGATACTCAAAGTAAGCTACTTGTGAATATTTGTTGAGAAAAAGAAAATCTTATATTCCATATTGATTAAATACCAAGTGTGAGATGTATATGTATATAAGAACCCACTTGAAAAATGATTGAATGATTAAGTTTGAAACCTTATCTCATGTGCAATAGGGGGATGTAGATCTAAACCCATTAGGGTTGGGGTACACTCGCACAACGTGGGCAATGTAAAATGTTTAGATTAATCAGGCCTAAATGGACTTTTAGTTATTTTAGCCCAACACAAAATTTATTTTTCTTAGCAAATATACAGAATCTGTTTTTAAAAGGACATTTATCTTGATTTTATTTGATTCCAATCAAATTGATTTAATAGCTCTTTTAATGCAGATTTTTTATTTTTATTCATGAAAATTTCCAAAATTCCTCCATATTAAATGCCTATAAAAGCCTAAAGAATTCCTCACAATTTTTTGAATCTCACACACCGAGTTTATTTTGCTCTTGAAAATTCTTATCTTTTTCCTCTCCATATTTTCCAAAGTTTCGGTGATAGAAGAAGACAAGGATTGTTCGTTGATTACTGTAGATGTGCTACTGCCTTGATCATCTTGTTGTTGTATCCTGAGAGATAGTTGATTAATTTCTCCAAGCACCATACGAATGGCCGAATCTATCTTTAGTAAACTGTGTAAAATGACTCAACATCTAGTAAAACTCAATTCTTTTATTTGATTTATGTTTTCATAATTTTATCTATTTAATTGGTTTTTCGTATATGATATTTTAAATATAAATATTTATTTTATTTTATATAAATATTTTTATTTATATTTATATTTATTCGCTAACGTGTTTTGTCTAACAAAAACTAGTGGATGCAGTAGGGTGTAGGGATGAGTATTCGATTGAGTCGAGTCGAATCGAGTCAAAAAAATTTGAGTTAGTTGAGTTAACGAATCATATTTTAGCACCTAAACTCAATTTAAATTTTTTTCAAATCAAATCGAATCGAGTGAAAAAATTTCGAGTTAAATCGAGTCAACAAATCATATTATTTATACTCATGTTGTGTTTACATGGACCGATTATTTAACTAGTAGACGAAGTACAAGATTATTTAACTACATAAACAATATAATTATTTTACCTTTTAACTTAATGAGTAAATATTTATCAAAACAACGTAATCTTACCTTTGAACTTAATAGTTTTGACTTATAACTTTAGAAAAGGTAAACATTTATCAAAACGACGTAGTTTTGTCTTTTATTATTTGTATTTTTGAATAACTCGAATTGTGTAATTCATATTTCAGTTAAACAAATTTTTTTATTCGAGTTTATCCGAATAACTTGATTAACTCAAGTAACTCAAACTATTTAATTCAAAATTTAAAATTTTTATCTAATATTTCGAATCGAATCGAATTTTACTCACCTTATAAGTCTCAAAGCGATAGAGGAGCTTTTCGTTTTGGATGGGATGGTGAGAGCACACAACCGGCTCTTGGGTAGAGGCAGCAACCTTCCCAGCCTTTTGGATTATAACTGCGTAGCTGTTTTCACCACTGGGTACGAATTCTGCACCATAGCTCCCACCCCATCCTATAACTCTCACCTTCCATCTCACGAGGCATGCCTGCACCGACAATCTTATCCAAGTCCTAGCAGCCAATACCAAAGAAAAAGGGTCACATTATTTGCTTGTTTATGACTTTTTTTTTTCTGGCTACTGGTTTATGACTATTCGATTGCTGGGATATTGGGTCTATATTGAAGCTGTAATCCAAACTTAGGTTTGCATTTTGAGATTTGTTTAATGTATTTTTGGTACCATGTGCTTAATTTTATTATCACTTGTTTTCTCAGTCAAAAAAAGCCTGCTTTATTCATACCAAGTCATTCAAAGTCTAAATAGAAAATGGGAGTCAACTACATTTCAAACTTTAGTGTTCCATGCCAACTTGAATCTCAAACGTTTCATATCTTAAAAGTAAATATGAAACATTCATTTTTACAAGTTAAATTGCTTTTGACACTAAACCATGAAAAGAAATTTTAATGACGTATGAGAATCACTTTTCTTGTCATTAATTTTCTCTTATTTTAAAACTAATTAGAAATTCAAATTTGTATATAAATAAATTTTTTTAACTTTTTATTTTAAAACTTTTTAACATTTAAAAATATTTTTAAAAATTTCTAAGGCTCAGCCACTTGTTAGAAATATTTTAAAAATGTTTATAAATATGAGAGGATTGTATGAAACAAAAATATTATCCCTTTGTAATAGTTTTATGCCACATCAATAATTTTATCTTGAATTTTAAGATTTTAATTTGAATTTAATCTTTTTTAGGATGAAAATGTTGAAATTCAGAATGAAAATGCATAAAATTATTGAAAAAAAGATACAAATGACGTGGCGTCCCTGTTTCGTAGAATCCTTTCCATATAAATATTGTTATTATTTTTTATCTTAAAACTTTTTAGCATTTAAAATTATTTTTGAAAGTTTGTAGGCACATGTTAGTGGTATTTTAAAGAGCTAAATCCCTTGTAGCAAACAAAGTTAGCTTTTTAACCACAAATTGGGACTTAAATTATACAATTTTTTTTTATTTTAGTATTTTTTTTTGTCATAAGTGGTATCTAAAATACATTTTTTTCTCAAGTTAGTACCCTCGTTAGTCAAACCGTTAAGTATAGTTTAAAAGAGGATTAACCCACAAATTGGTACCTAAACTATGTATTTTTCCCATTTTAATACCTAAACATTTTTTTTACCGCAAGTGATACTTAAACTATTTTTTTTCAAGTTGATACCTTTGTTAGCTTAATCATTAGTTGAACCATTTTTTTTTAAATCAATTAAAAGTTGACATGCGACAAAAAAAGACAAAATATTATTTTCTCTTATATATTTTTTTCTTTTTTTTTCATTATTCAAAACTAGGTTGGTGGTTAAACCAGTCAAGCCACCAGTTCCTAATTTGATCAATTCATCCAATTCAATCAAATAAATTATTAAAATTCGTAAAAATAAAAAATTCAAAATAGAGGAAATAAGTTCAATTGGTTTTTTTAGCTTTATTCAATCGGCTTGTATCGATTTGTGGGTTAATCGGTTCAACCCTTATCTTTGGATCAATACCCTAACCATTTCAGGTCTAATTTTGAAAACATTGATTTGATCGATAAAATAACTTTTTGCTCCCATTAGGTAAAGCAAGCATGCGGTGATGTTTAAAAACAAAATTAACTACCAGCCTCTCGACCTTTAAAGGACAAATTCGAGCATTATTAGTATTGCTAATTCGACCATTGGTTCAATTCCAAAAACATTGATCTCAATATAAATTATTTATTTATTATATATTAAGTAAAGATATTTTAATTATATTTTCACTAAAATTAATATTTGTTATTGTTACTTGTTAGTATAAAAATTACAAAAAAAAAAAAGATTATATAAAATTAAGTGTGTTAAAATAATTTTATTAAAAAAATATATTATATTACTAGTTAATTATATTGATTTTTAAAATGATTAAATGGATGCACTTGATTTGTAAATGTAAAAAGAAAAAAAAAATTGAGTTTGAAAAAGAAAAAGAGTTCACTAAATGAAAAAGAAAAATCAATTGATAATTTAATTTTTCGCGTTCAAAAATTCACATTCCAAAGTAAAAGGATAGCAGATACAAGTTAAATAAGTAACAGGTATTGAGTTAACATATTAAATAGTCTAGATTTGTTTTTATCAGTTCAATAATTGAGATAATTTTAAGTCGTATTGAAATCGCACCACTAGTATTATAGTTATCACCAAAAAAGCAGACCAGAAACAGCTACGATTGTATTAGGAAGCTTCATGCAGAACGTGGAAAGTGTTACCTATATTGACGTTGAATTTTCAAATGAAAATGACAGACAACTTGCTTCCCTGTACTACCAAAAACAAAGTGATACTCTTTGGACCCAATACTCTTTGTCAGCCTACTGGATTCATGTTTCTATATAAAAGCTACTTAGCCTCACTCATTTCTCATCCTTTCCCCATCCAAACTGTCCACAATGCCTAAACCAAAACCACTTCGTCCATTGTGTGGGGTGTTGTTGGTCACTATTGCTCTATTCCTACGCCTGAAAGCCTGTGACGCTAGAACCAGAACCAATGATTGCGGCCTTACTATGTGCGGAAACGTTAGCATCCGCTATCCTTTTCGATTAAAAACCCAACCCCTCCACTGCGGCGCTCACGTCATCTTCCAACTGGACTGTGATGAAAAACATAACCGTACGATTTTGGGCAATGAAAACGGGAAATTCTATGTTCAAGAGATCCTTTACAACAACTTTACGATCCGACTTGTTGATACGAATTTGGCAAGAAATAGTTGCTCGCTTCCTCGAAGCTCTGCCCCTGTGCTTTATAATTCAGCATGCTTGGTATCGTATTCTAGACCCTATGTTGATCAACATACTGGTTTTAAAATTATGCATCTTGTAAATTGCACACGGTCAATCAAATCTTCAAAATATGTCGACGCATCCCCTTGTTCCGATAGCTCTTCCGGCCATGATCCACCTTCTTCATATCATTACTTTTTAGATGAACGAACCCAGCCTCTCGATTTCAGTCCATATTGCACAGTCATAGCCCGAGTCCCGGTCATGGTTCCCTATACCACCGACATTGCTACTTTGGACATCTATGAAAAGCTATCGTTGGGATTTCAATTGTCATGGAGAAACTACATTAAAAACAGCGGCTGTTACGAAAAATATACATTCCATAGGATGTAAGAATTTTGGAACCTTGGCTAATAATACAATTTTTCTTAGATCGGGTTTGCTGTTTTGGGTTATTAAATTTCTGAATATATTTGCTAAAGGCTGATCATGACATTGTTTCTTGATAAGTTAATCCATACTTGTAGATAGTTCTTTTATATTTTTTTAATTTTTTTATTGAATTGTACTAATAATATTTTTATTTCTACTTATACAAAAGAACAGGTTGGAAACATTGCGGGATGCCTTCCTAGACTTTGTCAACAGCTTTGAGTATTACCTTTTCCATCACAGCCCTGTAACCTTTGGACATAATTTTTATTCGATTTCATATGAGGGTATGCTTTTAATTTCCAAGAGTTCATTACTATTATTTCCATCAGATTTGCCATCTAATTCCTTATATAGAAATAGTGATGACATATATATATTTTTTCTACAGGCAAGTATGTCATTTGTCTTGGGATAATAGGTGAGTTTTTGCTTTGGAATTGCATATATGAAATATATACAAAATTACTCATGATCTTTTGGGGAAATAATAGCATTAATTCTAAAGACATTTACTAATGCATTTCAATTTCTTTTTCTTTAAAAGGAGGAATAGCCTTATCAAGAACGTTTATGGGGATATCTATATTGATTGCTCTTGTTACGTATAAATTGAGAAGGAGGCATTTATGTGCGGATGATAAAATTGAAGAGTTTCTTCATAATCAAAATAATTTAATGCCTATTAGATATTCTTACTATGAAATAAAAAGAATGACAAGAGGCTTTAGTGATAAGTTAGGTGCTGGGGGTTTCGGCTCAGTATTTAAAGGAAAGCTTCGAAGCGGTCATGATGTAGCAGTAAAATTATTGGACAAGTCTAAAGCTAATGGGCAAGATTTCATTGCTGAAGTTGCTACAATTGGGAGGATTCATCATGTTAATGTGGCAAATCTTAGAGGATTTTGTGTGGAGGGATCAAAACAAGCTCTTGTATATGATTTTATGCCGAATGGTTCTTTAGATAAGATTATATTTGAAAAAGAAAATAAGACTAGTTTAAGTTGGGACAAAATGTTTGATATTGTGATTGGGGTGGCTCGAGGAATTGCATACTTGCATCAAGGATGTGATATGCAAATTTTACATTTTGATATCAAACCACATAACATTCTTCTAGAAGAAAATTTTGTCCCAAAAGTTTCAGATTTCGGTCTTGCTAAACTATATTCCTTAGATGATAGTATTGTCTCTCTCACTGCAGCACGAGGTACAATAGGATACATTGCTCCTGAATTGATTTACAAAAACCTTGGAGGCATATCATATAAAGCTGATGTTTATAGTTTTGGAATGCTATTAATAGAAATGGTGGGAAAAAGGAAGAATTTGAATGTAGATGCTGAACGTTCAAGTCAAATAGTATACTTTCCATCATGGATCTATGATCAACTTCATCAAGGACAGGACATTGATTGGGAAGAGGTTACGAATGATGAAAAATTGATTGTGAAGAAACTGGCAATAATTGCTTTCTGGTGTATACAAATGAAGCCTTGTGATCGTCCTTCAATGAACAAAGTTTTGGAAATGCTTGAAACTGATGTCGAACTCCTTCAAATGCCTCCAAAACCTTTTCAGCAGCTTCCTTTTGAAATACCAATTGAGGATCATGTTGATGACAATCCAAATGATGATGATCCAACTACATCACTTCTTTCTACAAGTGAAATTAGCTTAGAAGTAGCGTAAGTTGTGAAACTTTTGTTTCAAAATTTCCAAACTTTGCTTTGTATTTTGAGACTTGTTTCATTTACTTTCCATACCATAGGCTTTACTGTATTATCACTTGAAATAAAATTGATTGTCTAGTGAAGCCAAAAACAAAAACGATACAAGATGAAGACATTATGGATTAACCTTTTCATGCATTTATTTCTTCTTCCTCTTCTTTTTCTTCTTCTTCTTCTTATTTTTATTGAATTGGTTGTTTTTAGTTTTGATTTTGAAGGATTTATTCTCTAATTATTCTTTTTCAACTCAACCTTTCTCTATTTTAGTAGGCTTAGAAAAATTAAACGAGAATCGAAAATGATTAAAAATATAGCCAATGAGGCATTGATTGTGTTGGTAAGACTAAGGTTTAAGAATTTTGAGTTATAGCTTCATCATGTGCAATTCATGGTTGGGTTTTAGTTAGTTAGCTAATTTAAGTTAGTCTCGATTCAATATTTGTAATGATTGAGTTTGAGTGAAATTATTAGTCAAGTTGTAACATAAGGCGTGTTTATCACTTAATATTGAGAAAGGAATAAAATAAGTGTGTAGATAACCATTTATCACTTAAAAATTAATATTGTTATATTCATGTATCAAAATGTATAACTTTTTTCAAATACAAATATCACATTAGGAAAAAATTGTACCACTTTAAAAAATATATATTTAAATTTGAATGAGAAATACTATATTAAGTGTTTGCTTATAAGAAAAATAGGTGGTGAAAAAGGATCGTAAAGTGGAAACTAGCAAATGGGACAATGAGAGGTCTCTAAGAGCATTGAAAGAGAATTTAGAAAATATGTTATTGATTATGATTGATCAATTGAAATAGGCTTAAGAGATGATTACCGTACATTGTGGGATCTAGAATTCAATCAAAGGTTTGGCTATGGTTATGGTTTACATAGGAAAGATGGTCGATCATGTTTAGTGGGTAAAGGTGGGAAGAAGATTGATGACAATGCAATGAATACTTGCATATGAATTATTTTGATGATTGAATTGAATGTATTTGTGTTATAGTAGCTTGAGTTACTTCGGTGACCGAGTCAGTTATGGGGTGTTACACACGATTTCTAGTCATTAAAGATCTAGAAACTTCAGAAGCATTAGATTGGGTTTTAGAAGAAAACATCACAAACAACAAAGCAAAAACAAGAAAAGAAAGACTCTTACCTTGAGAATAAACTTGAACAAACAATAAAAGAAATGATGCAAAATCAAGAGAACTTGAGCAATAAAATAGTGAAAGCAAAATAGTAGAAGCAAAATAGTAGAATAACAACACAAGAAATAAACAGATGATGAATAAAAGAAGGATTTTTACAGACCTCCTCACCCAAATGGTGCGTTTTAGTGAATTAAATGATGTCCCAACACCATCCAACACCGAAATGTTGGAAAATATGGACATCACATATATAATAAGGGTAATTACATGTTATTATTTACTATCATAATAGGTTAGCCCAAATTAAAAGTGATCTAATTTGGTTAGAATTTTATTGGGCTTTAATTATTAAATAAAGTATGTGTCAAATATGTGTAGATACTCTAGTAATTGAGTTCTAATCAAATTCTAATTAATGATGGGCTAACTAGAAATTGATTAGAACTAATATGCCAAGATTATAAAGATTAGGGTTATGGTCCCCAAATTATACACAAGATATCTTTTCTAATATCTCATTATTAGGAAACAGAGAGCGAATATTCTTTGAATTTCTTGTGTGCTAATTTGGAAGATCAAATCCCCAAGATCCGGTAAAACTTCAAGGAATTCATGGATTCAGGTACGTTTCCGCATCTAGTTTTGTTCTTGATTTATTCTTAATGATTTGACATGATAGATCCCGATTTATTCAGTTTTATTTTTAGATTTATTTTACAAATCTTACAAGCGGCATCTGAGCCTCGTCATGCCGAATCATTGAGAATTGATTAAATTTCTATTTTTTAAATGATCCATTCATGAAATTTCATGGGTTTAATATTTTAGTTTGGTGAGTTGATCATACGCCTATTAAATTTTTTGGATTCAAGATTTTAGGTTTTGGTATAGAAATTAGGCAAGTGATGATGTTTATGAGGATTTATGTTGAAATTTTAGGGTTTTAATTTTTTTTTATGAATTTGGTTTTTGAGGAAATTGTTGTGTGAATCAAATTATAACTTATTTATATTTTTAGATTAAAGTTTTGTTAAAAGTCGATGTTGATGTTGATGTTTACGTTTCATTACGAAGCTATATACATTGATTTTTATTTAACTAATTATGCGTCTATTTAAAAAAAATTATGGAAATTGAT
The DNA here is from genome assembly GCA_025698465.1 of Gossypium longicalyx. Lineage (NCBI taxonomy): Eukaryota > Viridiplantae > Streptophyta > Magnoliopsida > Malvales > Malvaceae > Gossypium > Gossypium longicalyx. Next base: position 45,439,096 of record CM046999.1, read on the forward strand.
TCATATATATGTTTCGTTTATATATATAAATATATCATATATGCATGCTTTGATTGGTTTAATGCTTCTTGTTTTGGAAAATTATATAAATATATATGATTATTTTTCAATTTGGTTGAAAGATGAAATTAAGGTAAATATTTGGAAATAAATAAATTCAAATTTTGCCTTTTAATTAAGGATATCTAATATTTTAAATAAATTAGTTGAAACAAAATGACGCCAAAGTGACCTCTTTTGTGTAGATTAGTTTATTTGAAATATTAAGATGATTATATATTTTTGTGATTCATGCGTTTATTGATTGACCCAAAGGTAAGTTAATATTTGGCAGAATTTCAATGACATCTGTGGTGATAAATGTGTGACAATTATAAGGTATTTTATGTGAGCAATAAGTTAGTCCAACGATTAATTCATTGTTTGACATAATTTATTGTCAATGTTTCATTGCTACAATAAGAGTACCGCTTACTGTTAATATTATTATCCAAAAACTTGATATTAATGTTGTGTTTGGTATCTTGAGATGTGATTAGTCATTATCTTAAATTTATTGTTTACTTATGAATATTGATTTAAGCTTGTTTTTGTTCTATATTCAGCTAATTCATCTTCTGCCGCCACAATATTTGCTAATATAAATTCTATACCCATGCTTAATGGGACTAATTTTAAGGAATGGAAAGGGCACTTACTTATTGTGCTTGGCTGTATGGACATAGACCTTGCACTAAGGGAAGAATAACCTGCACCTCTCACTGTGAAAATCACCCCTGATGTTAAGAGAGATTTTGAGAGGTGGGATCGTTTAAATCGCATGAGTCTAATGATCATGAAACACAACATTCCAGAAGCCTTTAGGGGCACAGAATCTGAAAAGATTACTTAGGCCAAGGGTTTCCTTGATGAAATTAAGAAACGTTTTGCTAAAAACGATAAGGTTGAGATGACATCACTTCTGACTTCTTTGATGTCTATGAAGTATAAAGGTCAAGAAAATGTAAGAAAGTACATTATGGAGATGTTCCATATTGCTTCAAGACTTAAGGCACTTAAGATCAAGCTTTCTGAGGAATTGCTTGTTCTTATAGTTTTGGTATTGCTTTCTGCACAGTTTAATCAATTTAAAATTAGTTATAACTGTTAAAAGGAGAAATGGGCCCTAAATGAGCTCATTTCTCATTGTGTGTAAGAGGAAGAAAGGTTGAAGCATGATAAGTCTGAAAGTGCTCATTTGGCTAATGCCCCTAAAGATAAGGGCAAGAAAAGAAAATATCGGAATGAAGCTGCTAAGTGTCCAGCTTAAAAGAAACAACAACAAGCTACAGAGAGTTGTCTCTTTTGTAACAAGTCTGGACACGTAAAGAAAGATTGTATCAAATATCATGCTTGGCGTGCAAAGAAAGGTATAATTCTTAGTTTGGTCTGTTCTGAGATTAATTTAGCTTCAATGCCTAGAAACATTTGGTGGATAGATTCTGGTGCTACTACTCACATAAGTGTTTCTATGCAGGGTTGCCTGAGTTACCGAAAGCCAAGTGATGGTGAAAGACACATCTTTGTGGACGATGAAAAATAGGTAGAAGTGGAAGTGATTGGGCATTTTTGGTTGTTATTAGGAACTGGTTTTTATTTGGATTTAAAAGACACTTTTATTATACCGTCATTTAGACAGAATTTAGTTTCTATTTCTTTGTTGGACAAATTTGGATATTATTATTCATTCGGAAGCAATCAATTTAATTTGTCTTTAAATTCAAATGTTATTGGAACTGGTTATTTAAATACTTATGATAACCTTTATTTTCTAGAAACAGTTGCATCCTTTAATGAAACCTTGCATGTTGAATCACGTGGTATTAAACGCAAATTAAATAAGGAAAATTCAGCATCACTATGGCATAGGCGCTTAGGTCATATCTCAAAAGTCAGAGTTGAATGCCTTGTGTCTGATGTTATTTTAGAGTCCCTTAACTTCATAGACTTTAATGTCTGTGTCGATTGCATTAAGGGAAAACAGACCAAAACCAAGAGATTGGGTGCCAACAGATCTTCAGACGTCTTAGAATTAATTCATACAGATATTTGTGGGTCATTCCCTAAGGCATCCTGGAATGGTCAACAATATTTCATAACATTCATAGACGACTACTCACGTTATAGGTACCTATATCTCATTCATGAGAAATCTTAGTCTTTGGACATGTTCAAAGCTTATAAAGCTGAAGTTGAGAATCAACTCAACAAAAGAATTAAAAATGTTAGATCTGATCGTGGTGGTGAGTACTACGGTAGATATGATGGCTCAGGTGAACAATGTCCAAGACCATTTGTGAAATTCCTAGAGGAGTGCGGTATTGTCCTACAGTACACCATGCCAAGATCACCTAGTATGAATGGTGTAGCTGAAAGATGAAACAGAACTCTTAAGGATATGGTACGGAGCATGATTGCTCATTCTACCTTACTCGAGTCCCTCTAGGGAGAAGCATTAAAGACAACAACTTACATTCTGAATAGAGTACCCAATAAAGTAGTTGTAAAAACACCTTATGAGCTTTGGACAGGTCAAAAGCCTAGTCTAAAGCACTTTCACATTTGGGGATGTCCAGCTGAGGCAAGGCTTTATAGGCCATATAAAAAGAAATTGGACTCCAAAACAGTGAGCAACTACTTTATTGGTTATTCTGAGCGATCTAAGGGCTATAAATTTTATGATCCCATAATAAGGAATATTTTTGAAATGGGAACTGCAACATTTTTTGTGGATGTTGAGTTTGAGGGGAGAAATAAGGTGTGAGACATTACTTTTGAAGAGGAATTGGATTCTAACTTAATTTCTACTACTACTTTTGACGATGTTCAGGTTCTTATACCTATCATTTATCAAGAAGTGAATCCAGAACCTCTACAAGATAATGTTGAACAACTCCCCATTCAAAATGAGGTAATTGTTCTAGAAGAATAAACTCAACAACCTCAAGAATTAGTGCCATTAAGGAAGTCCACAAGAAAAAGGAGAAATGCTATTCTAGATGATTATATTGTATTTCTCCAAGAACATAAGGATGATAATGGAATGATGGAAGATGATCCAATCAACTTTCATCAAGCCATGAAAAGTTCTAATTCTCAAAAGTGGATTGATGCCATGAGTATAAATTTATGCAAGATAATAAATTTTGGGAACTTGTCCCATTATCTGAAGGTGCAAAACCAATTGGTTGTAAATGGATATTTAAAACCAAAAGGGATGCAAATGGTAATGTGGAGAGGTATAAGGCACGTCTTGTAGCTAAAGGATATACTCAGAAAGAATGTACTGATTTTACAAAAATTTTCTCTCCAGTTTCATCGAAAGACTCCTTCAGGATAATCATGGCACTTATTCCTCATTTTGATCTTGAGTTACATCAGATGGATGTTAAGACTGTGTTTCTTAATGGCGACATTGAAGAAACAATTTATATGGTGCAACCAGAAAATTTTGTGTCGGAAGACTCAAAGAATATGGTTTGGAAATTGACAAAATCCATCTATAGACTCAAACAAACTTCTCGTCAATGGTACCACAAGTTTCATCAAATAATTGTATCGTTCAGTTTTGAGATGAATATTGTTGATGATTATGTGTATCACAAATTCAGTGGGAGTAAGTACATATTTCTAGTTCTATATGTTGATGACACTTTGCTTGTAGCTAATGATATAGGCTTATTGCACAAAACCAATAGGTTTTTATCTAAGCATTTTGAGATGAAAGATCTTGGAGACGCCTCTTTTGTTTTAGGAATTCAGATACATCAAGATCGATCTTGAGGTATTCTTGGATTATCACAAAAGAGCTATATCGATAAAGTACTCAAAAGGTCGACATGCAGAGTTATAGACTAGGTGACACCCCTGTCGCTAAAGGAGACAAATTTAGTCTTACTCAGTTTCCTAAAAGTAACCTTGAGATTCAGAAAATACAAAAGGTTCCCTATGCATCAGTTGTTGGGAGTTTAATGTATGCTCAAGTATGTACGTGTCCGGACATTGCGTACATTGTTGGGATGTTAGGCAGATATTTAAGCAACCCTGGTATAGACCATTGGATAGCAACCAAAAGGGTTATGAGTGTAACGTCCCCTAACCCTATACCGTCGCTGGAACAGGGTTACAAGACATTACCAGTCAGTACAGTCCAATTCCAGTCATTAATTAAAATAAATATTCACACTCATCCTAGTTTTAAGATGTCGTCCTTTTAATGGGCCCTCGCGGTCCAATATGAACAGTAAATTCAATTCGGAACTAATTTAGAATCACTACAAATTTTTAATAAATTTCAAAATTCATACTATATACCGTTGCCAACCATAATTTACTTATTTCATCAATACTTTTACAACCTAAATGACTCTCATTAAACATCCTAGGTACATGCCATTATCAATACTCAACATACTTTACCTTATTGAATTCGGGATCGGCCTGGGATGCTGATTCAACAGTCTAGCCTTAACTTAACCTGCGCACGGAAACAAACCGTACGCTGAGTATACACTCAGTGGTATTTCTATAATCTGAACACTTAAGCAATTATAAAACTTATTAATTTATATATATCGAACTATTCAAACTCAATGAGTATTCAAACATTCACTTTCCAACCAATGTTTTGGTCTACTTTAAATTTCAAATCATTTATTAATTTCAATAGCAATTAATCAATCAGTAATGTTCATTAACAATCAGAACAATTATTTATTCAGTAACAGTCAGTTATTCGGTAATAGTCAATTCTTCAGTAATAATCAATTATTTTATACCTTTATTTACCCCTATTAACATGACTCGGACTCAGACGGATACACGAATCCAACCAACACACCAGTACGACACATAGTGCCTCATCGGCCGAAGCCAAAACAGTAACAGTAACAGTAGCAATACGGTACACAGAGTACCTCATCGGAACAAATCCATAACAGTAACAGTATTTAACACACAAAGTGCTGAATCGATAACGGTAACAGTAACAGTATTCGACACACAAAGTGCCGAATCGGTAACGATAACGATAACGATAACGAATGAGTCGGCACATAAGTGCTCGATCGATGAAGTTTCGGCAAAAACCCGTACTCTTTCATATCCTATGGCATGCCAACTATATCCGACTAGCCTGACTAGTTAATAAGGTATTTAACTCACTTTTCAGTATAATTTCTAACTTGTTCAGTATCAATTATAATTCACTTTCTCAATTCAATAATTCTTTCATTAATATACCATTTCAATAATTACATATATTCACACATTTTCACAATCTCATACATTTTCATTCAATTCAATATATATATCTCAATTATTCACATTAATTCATAATTTAATACAATTCAATTACTTTTCATTTTCATATAATTAAATTCCACAATAAACACATGTTCATAATTATTTCACCACATTTTTAAATCAAATCATTTCAATAAAAACACAATACCAATAATTCATACTTTAATTATTTACCATAACATTCAATTAAAATACAACAATTATTAATTAAATTCACCCTTCAATTTCAATCAATATTCATTTTATTTCAAATAATTTAATCAATGCATTTACCATACATAATAAATAATAAATTCAATAATTAAATATTAAGTTCGGATTATAGAAATACAAACCGTAATTTTCAAGCTAACTCCCGTTGACTTTGTCTTGTCCTTTCTTAGCTGAGATTTCCAGTACCACATTGACTACGAAATTAATACAATTCATAATCATTAATACATTACTAATTTATATCTTGAGTTATAGAATTCTAAATTAAGATACGCTAATTTTTCCTGAAACTAGACTCACAAATCTTCTTACCATAAAATTTTCAGAATTTTTGGTTTAGCCATTAAGTACAGTTTATTCTTTAAATTCACCCTTATTCTGCTGTCTGACAGTTTCAACCATTTTCACTAAAAATTAATTATCTCACAGTACAGAGCTCGGATAATATTCCTGTTGATTTCTTCTAAAAATAGACTCATTAGGTATTCTAAACGTATAACTTTAAGCCTCTAATTATTTTTCTCCAATTTTTGGTGATTTTCCAAAGTCAGAATAGGGAAACCCGAATTCATTCTGACTTTATCTCACAAAATTCATTATATCTCATAATTTACAATTCAATTGCTTATATCGTTTCTTCTATAAGAAACTAGACTCAATAAGATTTAATTACATATTTTATTCATCCTCTAATTCAATTTATACAATTTTTGGTGATTTTTAAAACTTAGACTACTGCTGGTGTCCAAAATAGTCTTAGTGCAAAATGTTGATTTTCTACTTTTAATTTCAATTTAATCCTAACTAAATTCACCTACTTTTCTATCTTAATTCATACTTTATTTCTACTCAATTTTTAACCAAACTTAGACATAATTATCTATTTTTCATCATAAAACCATAATTTTGAAATTTTTTCAATTTAGTCCTTAAAGCATAAAACTTATGAATCACTTTACAATTCAATTCTTATTTCATTTCTAACTTGAATTTCTATCAATTTAGCCCTTAATTCATCTTTTTATTCAAAAAGAACAATATCTAGAAATCTAACAACTTTCAAAATTTTCACTTAAATCAAGTAGTATTCATCTCTAGGATTCCATAAACTCAAAATTTACAAGAAAAGGGATTGAATTGACTTACCAAATTAACTTTGAACCTTGAAACCCTAAATTTTCCTTTTCTTTTTCTTTCTTTCTTTCTCCCCTGTTTCTTCTCTGTTTCGTTTCAATTTCATTGTGTTTCTTATGTTTCTTTACTTATTTATATAATATAATATAATATATAATATAATATAATATAATATAATATAATATAAATATAATATAATAACAATTTCTTATATTTTAAGTAATTATTTAGTTGTATTACAAGTGTATGTATTTAATTTATTATACATGTATTTATAATTACCATACAATTGTTAAAATAATATTATAATATCATTAATATAAATTACAATATAATAAAATAATAATATAGTCTTATTAAATAATACATTCATAAAAAATCTAAGATTTTTATCCACATTTGCCGCCTCATTTATGGGACTTGGTATATTTACCTATTTGGTCCCTTTAACTTTTCTTTAATTTATAATTAAACTTTCACACTTAATTCAATTTAATCTTTTCCACCAATTACTCTTAATTAAGCTAAATTTACTTAATTAAAGTCTAATTAACCACTCAATTGACTTCGTAAATATTTTTAATAAATATTTATTAATCTATTTTTCAGAAACGGAGACCCGAAAATTCACTTTCCCGATAACCGTAAAATTTGGGTCATTACAATAAGATATCTTCAGAGAACAAAAAATTACATGCTTACTTATAAGAGATCAGATCTTTTGGAGGTCATAGAGTATTCTGATTCTGATTTTGCTAGGTGCCAAGATAGTAGGAAATCTATATCAAGCTATATTTACCTGTTAGCTGGAGGAGCTATATCTTGGAAAAGTGTAAAACAGACAATTGTAGCTTCGTCCACTATGGCAGTAGAGTTTGTAGCATGCTATGAGACATCAAACCATGAAATATGGTTGCAGAACTTTGTCATAGGGCTGTGCATTTTTGAGAATGTAGAAAGATCACTCAAATTATTTTGTGACAATAAGTCAGCATTGCTGTATTCCATTAACAACAGAAAGCATATTAACATAAAGTTCCTAGTTGTAAAAGAAAGAGTGAAAATGGTCAAATATCCATAGAGCACATTGGGACAAACTCCATGATAGTCGATCCGCTCATAAAAGGTTTACCACCCAAGGTCTTTAATGAGTACATTGCTCACATGGGTGTTACATTGTTTGAGGATATCATGATTTAGTGGGAGTTTATAGTTTATTTATTTTCAGACATTTATTTATTTGGTTATTTTCTTATTAGAAATGAAGTATTCAGTTTATTCACTCTGTTTATTGTTTTGAAACTGACCTCACTTAAGTTTAAAGAGAACCAGTTGGAAATAGACATGTTTAGATCATATTGCATGTAATTTCCATGCTACACATCCATACTTGATCTATGTCATTTGTTTGTGTTAATATACATGATCATGGATGGATTTAGTTATGATATGTGTAACGAAAGTCGCATTGGTTCTATGTTAGCATAATTAATGGATGAGATTATTCGGAATAACTTTTGGAGATGATAGTAAAATTTTGAGCTCATAAGGTTATATAATGACTTGTAATTATAGAGTAATTAGTATATATATGTGGTCCAAGTGGGAGATTGTTGGAAAATATGGACATCACAAATATAATAAGGGTAATTACATGTTATTATTTACTATCATGATAGGTTAGCCCAAATTAAAAGTGATCTAATTTGGTTAGAATTTTATTGGGCTTTAATTATTAAATAAAGTATGGGTCAAATATGTGTAGATACTCTAGTAATTGAGTTCTAATCAAATTCTAATTAATGATAGACTAACTAGAAATTGATTAGAACTAATATGCCAAGATTATAAATATTAGAGTTATGGTCCCCAAATTATACACGAGATATCTTTTCTAATATCCCATCATTAGGAAAGAGAGAGCAGATATTCTCTGAATTTCTTGTGTGCTAATTTGGAAGATCAAATCCCCAAGATCTGGTAAAACTTCAAGGAATTCATGGATTCAGGTACACTTTCGCATCTAGTTTTGTTCTTGATTTATTCTTGATGATTTGACATGATAGATTCTGGTTCATTTAGTTTTATTTTTAGATTTATTTTACAAATCTTACATGAAATAGTCATAACTTTCAATATTGAGCTTCAATTTAAAAATTGACCTCAATTAAATTCATTATAAACCCTTTATTCTCTAATTATATTGAAATTTCACCTCAATTTCAAAATTTATTCACTTTAATCCTTATGTACAAAACTAACAATTAAATATTACAATCTAAGCTTAAAATATATCAATTTAACACCAATTTATTCAAGAAATCAACAATGATAACTTTCAAAAATTTTAACAGTTTTGCAAATCAATATATGGGCTAGCTAAATCAAGCTCCGATAACCTTAAAAACATAAAAATTATAAAAAAAAAACTTAAAAATCTTACCATTAAGGACCGAATGTTTGAAACTCAAAAGGATTTTCTTCCTTTCAACTTTGGGCAAAAGGGAAGGAGATGAAGAAAGATGTTATCTTTTATTTGTCTTATATAGTATAATTAAGGTATAATTAAACTAGTTTAGGGTTTAGGGTTATCATTAACACGGTTTAATTAATATAATCTAATCTTAAACAAATTTAGTAGATTTTAACATCACCACTGTAACACCCTTAACCCTTATCTGTTGCTGGAACGGGGTTATAGAGTATTACTAGACTTTTTAGATCAAATACATTCAAAACATGTCAAAACAGTCAACCTAGGTATCTAACCAATGTACCCTTATAGGTACCACAATTATATCATCGAAACACATCAATAAGCCATCATATAAATCCAATTTGTAAACATGCTAAATTCAATCTAATTTACCTATAACATGTTCATTTAAACATTAACTTAAACATGCCATACTATAACCTTAAACATAAACACATACTCATATATATTTATAACCAATCAATATTAACTTATAACCTTATGTACAATCAATCCACAAAATGATTAACATTTAGACATCCTAGGTACATGCCGACAAAAAAGGATAAACATCACCACGTTTGAGATCGAGATCGTTGTTTGGATGCTGAATCGGCAATAATCTAAACATTTAAAGGCAAGATAATACAATATGTACATTTAATCAGACATTAACTTTAATTATTCAATTAATCAATTCATAAACACATGATTCATAACGTAATCAATTCTTATCAATTGCTATCTCAATTATCATACTTTCTATACAAATAGCTTTTCACAATATAATACACAATTCATGTGTCTCATTTTCAATTCACATTCAATATTTTCTGTTAGAATTAAGTGACCCAAATTCTTATTTAAATAAAATACAATGGAAAATAAAATAAAAGTAAAATCCATATAGAACTAGACTTCTTTTATTTTATTTTAGAATAAGGTTTTTTAAACCTTATTAAACTCCATCTATTTTATATTGACCAGGATAAGGTGTTTCAATTCTACTAGAATATGGCTTTACAAGCCTATAAATAGACATAGTCTATTCCTCTTGTATTGATTCAAATTTTCGACATAGTGAATTTTCTTCTTCTCTGCCCGTGGTTTTTTTCCCGAAAGGGTTTTCACGTAAAATTTGTGTGTTCTTTATCTTTATTTTATTTTATTTTTCACAAATTGGTATCCGAGCTTCCGGGTTATTCATCTCAATCACGATAATGGCATCTTTAAAGTATGAAATTCAGCTGTTGGATTGCAACACCAGATTTGCATTGTGGCAGATTAAGATGCAAGCAGTTCTTGCGCAGATGGATTTGGAGGATGCACTGCTAGGGATAGATAAGATGCCTTCGACATTAACAGATGAAGAGAAGAAGCGTAAGGATCGAAAGGCATTAACACAATTGCATCTGCATTTGTCCAACGAAATTTTGCAGGATGTGATGAAAGAGAAGACCGCTGCTGCATTATGGAAGAGGCTAGAACAATTATGTATGTCGAAAACTCTAACAAGCAAGTTGCATATGAAGCAACGTCTTTATGCCCATTGTTTGGAGGAAGGTGCGTCTGTACACGAACACTTAATAGTGTTTAAAGAAATTCTCTCAAACTTGGAAGCCATGGAGGTTCAGTATGATAAGGAAGATCTAGGGTTGATTCTACTTTGTTCATTGCCCCCGTCTTATTCAACCTTTAGAGACACGATTTTATATAGCCGCGAGTCTCTCACAGTTGATGAGGTTTATGATTCTTTGACCTCGTATGATAAGATGAAGCATGTTGTAGTTAAACCTGACTCTCAAGGAGAGGGTCTCATTATTCGTGGGAGATAAGATCGGAATACTGATAATGATCGTGGAAGGACAAAGGAACGGAATCCTCGCGGTAAATCTAAGGGTAGATCAAAGTCTTCAAACAGAGGTAAAACTTGCAACTTCTGCAAGAAGAAAGGGCTCATTAAATCTGAGTGCTACAAGTTACAGAATAAGATTAAAAGGGAGGCTGCAAATCAAAAGGGAAAACAACCAAAAAATTACGGTGAAGCTGATGTTGTAGAAGACTACAAATGATGGTGAACTTCTAGTCGCTCACAATGATTCTAAAGTAAGTGAGGAGTGGATACTTGATTCAGGCTGCACCTTCCACATGAGTCCCAATCGGGATTGATTTACAACTTACGAAACAGTGTCTGAAGGTGTTGTTTTAATGGGAAATAATGCTTCGTGTAAAATCGCAGGTGTTGGAACAATTAAAGTTAAGATGTTTGATGGAGTTGTCAGAACACTTAGTGATGTACGACATGTTCCAGAATTGAAAAGAAGTTTAATTTCGTTGAGTACTCTTGATTCAAAAGGGTACAGATACACAGCTAAAAGTGGGGTTTTAAAGATTTCCAAAGGGTCCCTTGTTGTGATGAAAGGGCAGAGAAAGATTGCCAAGTTATATGTTTTGCGTGGCTCTCATCATATCGGTGATGCAAATTGCCGCTTCCTCTTTCTTATCAGATGATGATATTACTAAACTTTGGCATATGCACCTAGGGCATATGAGTGAGAATGGCATGGCAGAATTGAGCAAAAGAGGACTTCTTGATGGGCAAGGAATTTGCAAACTGAATTTCTGTGAGCACTGTGTTTTTGGAAAGTAAAAGAGAGTTCGATTCACTAGAAGAATCCATAACACAAAGGGAATGTTGAAGTATATTCATTCTGATCTGTGGGGGCCATCCAAAGTGCCTTCAAGAGGTGGATCTAATTATATGCTAACCTTTATTGATGATTTTTCCAGAAAAGTTTGGGCGTTCTTCCTGAAGCAGAAAAGCGATGTGTTTTCCACATTTAAGTCTTGGAAAATTATGATTGAAAAACAGACGGGAAAACATATAAAATACCTCCGCACAGACAATGGCTTAGAGTTCTGTTCTGATGAGTTTAATAGATTGTGCAAGTCGGCGGGATCATGAGACACTTGACGATTCGTCATACTCCACAAAAAAACAAATACAGAACGAATGAACGAAACATCATGGAAAAGGTTCGATGTATGTTGTCAAATGCCAACTTACCAAAGTCATTTTGGGCGTACGACCTCTCGCATGTTTTTGATCAACCGATCTCCATCCGTTGCCATTAAGAAAAAGACTCCACAAGAGGTATGGTCCGTAATCCCGCTAATTATTCGATTTAAAGATTTTTGGGTGTCTCCGCGTATGCTCATGTTGATAATGGAAAATTGGAACCGAGATCCATTAAATGCGTTTTTCTTGTTTATAAAGCTGGTGTAAAAGGGTATAAGTTATGGTGTCCTGAAAATAGAAAAGTTGTGATTAGCAGAGATGTTGTTTTTGATGAAACTACTATGCTACCTAACTTATCTCTTAAAGAATCTTCCAATAAAGAAAATCAAAAGCAGGTGGAGCATCAGATTAATACAGAGTCAACTCCTCAAGCCAGTACAAAAATTGAGAATAGAGTTGCTTCTTCACCACAATACTCTATCGCCAAAAATAGAACTAGAAGAGAAATTAAGCCTCCAAAGAAGTATGCCGAGGCTGATCTAGTTGCTTATGCTTTAAATGTGGTTGAAGATATAGATGCGAATCAAGAGCCATCTAATTATTCTGAGGCGGTTAGCTGTGAAGACTCGGAAAAGTGGATGTTTGCTATGCAAGAAGAGATGGAATCACTCTACAAAAACAAAACATGGGACCTTGTGAAACTTCCTAAAGGTAAAAAGGCTGTTCGTTGTAAATGGGTGTTTAAAAAGAAAGAAGGGACTCTAGGAGTTGAAGAACCCAGATATAAAGCAAGGCTTGTTGCAAAGGGTTACAGTCAAATTCCAGGAGTGGACTTCACAGATGTGTTCTCCCCAGTTGTTAAGCATAGTTCGATTCAAGCTTTGCTTGGTATTGTGGCCATGCATGATTTGGAGCTTGAGCAGTTAGATGTAAAAATTGCATTTCTGCATGGAGAACTTGAGGAGGATATTTACATATAACAACCAGAGGGTTTTATAGTCTTAGAAAAAGAGGACTATGTTTGCTTGCTGAAAAAGTCCCTTTACGGTTTGAAACAGTCACCAAGACAGTGGTATAAGAGGTTTGATTCCTTTATGACTTCTCATGATTTTAAAAGAAGTAGTTTTTACAGTTGTGTTTACTTTAAGAAAAACAGTGATGGTTCTTTTGTGTATCTACTTCTTTATGTTGATGACATGTTGATAGCAGCAAAAGATAAAAGAGAGATAAGAAAGGTCAAAACCCAACTAAGTAAAGAATTTGAGATGAAAGATTTAGGACTAGCAAAGAAGATACTTGGAATGGAGATTCTCAGAGATAGAAAAACAAGTAAATTGTACCTAAGTCAGAAGGGGTACATTGAGAAAGTTCTTTGCAGGTTCAATATGCAGAGTGCTAAGCCTGTTAGTAGCCCATTTCAGACTTTCATCGATTTTGTCTCCACAATTAGATGATGAGATTGAGTACATGTCACATGTTCCATACTCTAGTGAAGTGGGATCTCTCATGTATGTTATGGTTTGTTCATCCAGATCTATCATATGCAGTCAGTGCAGTTAGCAGATACATGACGAATCCCGGTAAAGAACACTAGAAAGCAGTTCAGTGGATTCTAAGATACTTACGCGGTACTACTGATGTTTGCTTACAGTTTGGAAGAACTAGAGATGGAATCATTGGGTATGTTGATGTTGATTTTGCTGGAGACCTTGATAAAAGAAGATCTCTCACAGGTTATGTCTTTACAATCGGAGGTTGTGCAATCAGTTGGAAAGCCACTTTGCAATCTACTGATCGCTTTGTCTACCACCAAGCCGAGTACATGGCGATTATTGAGGCTTGTAAAGAAGCTATTTGGTTGAAGGGACTCTTTAGTGAACTCAATGAAGACCTTCAAATCAGCACAGTATTTTGTGACAGTCAGAGTGCCATCTTTCTTACAAAAGATCAAATGTTTCATGAGAGAACAAAACACATTGATGTTCGGTATCATTTTGTTCGTGATATTATTGCTCGTGGTGATATTATTGTGAGCAAAATTAGTACTCATGAAAATCCTGCAGATATGATGACTAAGTCACTTCCTATAACCAAGTTTGAGCATTGCTTAGACTTAGTTGGTGTTCATTGTTGAAGTTAAACCCTTAAGGGGTTATATGGAAGAGGTGGAGAACTTGTTTATTGAAAGTTTGCGATGAAGAACTTGTTCATTGAGAATTTGTGTCAAGGTGGAGATTGTTAGAATTAAGTGACCCAAATTCTTATTTAAATAAAATACGATAGAAAATAAAATAAAAGTAAAATCCATATAGAACTAGACTTCTTTATTTTATTTTAGAATAAGGTTTAAAAAACCTTATTAAACTCCATCTATTTTATATTGATTAGGATAAGGTGTTTCAATCCTACTAGAATATGGCTTTACAAGCCTATAAATAGACATAGTCTATTCTTCTTGTATTGATTCAAATTTTCGACATAGTGAATTTTCTTCTCCTTTGCCCGTGGTTTTTTTCCCGAAAGGGTTTCCACGTAAAATTTGTGTGTTCTTTATCTTTATTTTATTTTTTTATTTTATTTTATTTTTTCACATTTTCCAATACCAATCATAATATAATTTCATTTACTTACCCCTATTAACACGACTCGGACTCTAACGGATAAACAAATCCAACCAAAACACACCAGTTTAGATCCCAGTACCTCATTGAATAATTTGAAGTAATAAATTGACACCCAATATCTCATTTGCTAAACCGAAGTAAATTAGCACCCAGTGCCTCATCGAATTAATCTGAAGTAATTGATTGACACCCAGTGTCTCATCGACTCAAAGTTAAAGAAATCTGTAACACCCTTAACCTATATCCGTCGCCAGAATAGGGTTATAGAGCATTACCAAAAATTTTAGAATATTTACAAATAATTCACGTTAATTACTATTCATTTACTGAAATTGTTCATAACATCCCTTAAATGAACCCTCGATGCCCAATTTGAGTATTAGAATCGAGTCAAGACTTAATCGAGAACTCCAAGAATTTTTCGCAAAATTTCTAAAATTTTCCCAGATGGAGGGCTCATATGCCCGTGTGGTCTAGGGACACACTCGTATGGCCCTAAGACATGGCCGTGCTGTAGGTCATGTTCAACCTTGTGTAACTCTCTGACCTGTGCCACACGGCCAGCCACACGCCTGTGTGAGTAGGCCATGTAATCAATTTAATTTTCAAAAATTAGGTGTAGGGTTCACACGGCTAATATACACACTCATGTTCTAGGCCATGTAGCACACACGGCTGAGACACACGTCCGTGTCTCTACCCATGTGCTCAATTCTGAGCATTTTGTTTCTCAAATTTAAGATGCAGGGGACACACGACCTAACCACACGTCCATATACCAGGCCGTGTGTCACACACGGTCTAGACACATGCCCGTGTGTCTGCCTCTGTGGATAAAATAAAGCCATTTCTAGCTTCATTTCTCACTAAAATTTTACCAATATCCTACACCAAAACTAACATCCAAATACCAACCAATCCAAGCATTGTATCAAGACCAATTCAAGCATCTGACATAGTATATCATTATATGCATACCTCAATCAAACCATAATATATGTACTCATGATATTACCATAAGATTACCTTAATAGATATCCCAAAACATAATCTTACTAGCCATTTCAAATAGCTAGATTACAACAACATTTACATGCCAACATTTGGCCAAGTTACCTATACATGCCATTATACCAAAATGAGATTATTATTTATACCAAAACAAACTAGCGGATAGTGTGATGATGTTCCAATAGTTCACCAACCTTCACCAGCTTCTGAGCACTATAAAATAGAGAAAAGTAAACTTAATAAGCATATTATTGCTTAGTAAGTTTGTATAGCTGGAAATTAAACTTACCAATATCATTTATTAAAATTAAGCATATAATAACATATTTCCATCAACTTGACAAAATTGCCTAAACACATGCATTAAATCAAACATGTTAGTCACAAAATTCTCATATACATCAAATAAACATAGATGAGCTCATCATGCTATATTCTTTCAAGACATTTTTCATTTCATCTCACAATTCTCATATCATGTCAAATATTTTGCCCGTTGAATCATTGAAATTCCGATGGATACTCAAATAGTACACTCAAGGTGTACAATTCAATAACCCGTCAATTCATATTCAGGAGTACCCATTAAAGACACTTAATCAGAAAGCACACTCTCGAGCTACATATCATAAAACAAGATTACTTGTCCAACCTAAATCCTGTTTCCAACATATGCTCATAAGAGCTTAATCAGGATTACTCGTCCGGGCTAAATCCTATCTATAACATATGCTCAAGAGGGCTTATAATAGGATTACCAGTCCAGGCTAAATCTTTTCTGTAATGAGGTCAATAGGATTACTCGTCCGAGCTAAATCCCGTCAGCAACAAATATAGGACCTCATTCAATAGGGGAAATCATATATCCATCGAAATTCAATATTCAAACGGAACTTAACACTTTTTGAACAATTTCAAGCATGTATTCATTTCTTATATTGTAACATCCAAACAATTCACATAGAAATAAATCACATTCCATACAAATATAACATCCAATTCAACATATTTACATGCTCAATTAAGTTACACGAATTTACCTTAACACTTGTTCGCATATATAAATCTACTAATTCGAAACTTTCTCCTTTTCTTGATCTAACTTTGAATTTGAGTTATCCGAATCTATATAAATTAATTTAATCATCAATTTATCATATTTCATATTCAATTGGACTCACATCTTAGGCAAAATTATCATTTTGCCCCTAAACTTTTCATAAATTCCAATTTCGTCCCTAGGCTTGGAAAATGAAATTCATGCAATTTACTCTTTATTCCAAGCCTAACCAAAATTTCAATATACAATTTACAACGCAGATATTCTATAAAATTTAGATTTTTTCTTCAATTTTCACAACTTTACAAATTAGTCCCTAACTAATGTTTTCATCAAAAATCACTTTATAAAAGTTGTTTATCTATCAACAACCTTTCATTTTCTACCATAAATTTCTAATTTTCAGCATATTCATCCATGACATAACTTCTATACTTTAATAAAATTTTAAATTAATCCCCCAAATAGATAGATTAAACTATCCCGATTTAAAAAATATCAAAATTACTAAAAATGGGACAAGAAAACTTACCCAATTAAGCCAAGAAAGATTGTTTTCTCTTTCTTAGGGTTTCCATGGAATATTTGGGGAAGAAGATGATATAAAATGATTTTAATTCTATTTTAATTATTTATCATCTTTAATTATTTCTATTTTCAATTTAGTCCTTACCCTTTTTCTAAATTTCTATGGATGAATCATCAAAAATATCTATTAACTTTTGATTAATGATCTAATTACCATATAAGGACCTTAAGTTTTGAATTCCATAGTTATTTAATCTTTCTAGCTGCTAGAATTCAACTTTTACATTTTATGTGATTTGGTCATTCTCGTAATTAAGCACATAATCGGTAAAATTTTCTTATCAAAATTTTCACATGACATCTCTATCATAATACGAACCATGCAATAAAATTAAAATAAATTTTATTTTCGGTTCGAATTTGTGGTCCCAAAATCACTATTTCGATTTCACTGAAAATGGGCTATTACAAAATCCCTTAACTCTTCCAATCCTATGACATGCTATCTATATCCGACTCAGCCCGATACAGTTAATAGGATTCCAATTCACTTTTCAAATACAACCAATATTCATTTCAATTCAAATAATCTATATACTCAATATACATGTATATAAACCAATTCAAATAATATAAATTCAATAAATTCATCACATACTAAATCAATCCATTTCAATTGCAAAACACAATAGTTCTCACCTCAACACTTACCATATATATTAAATTGAATTATAATAATTAACAACTAAGTTCGGATTATAGAAATACAAACTGAAAATTTCGAACTATTCCTCGTCGACTTTATCTTTTCCCTTCTTAGTCGAGGGTTCTGGTATGACGTTAATTACGGAATTAAAACAATTAAAATTCATCAATACAATACAATTCAATATCATATTTAATATGTCAATTTTTACTTAATATTTGTCTAAATTCCAATTTAGTCTCTAAACCGAGACTAACTTTTATTCTTCACATTTAATTCTATATTTCCATTCAATTTCCACTTTAAACTAGATTTAATTCTCTATTTTCACTTAAATACCTAAATTTTTAGATTTTTACAATTTAGTCTCTATTACTCAAAATTTATAATTTATTCTACAATTCAATCCTTTTTCATTTCTAACTTAAAAATCTATCAATTTAGTCCCTAATACTAAAATTATTCAACATTAGCAACATCTAAAAACTTAAAAATTTCTAAAATTTTAACTGGATTAAGTAGCATTTAATACCAAAATTCCAAAAACATAAAAATTAAACCAATTGAATTTTCAACTTTGAAACCCTAATTTATCCTTTCTTTCTTTCCCTTTTTCTTTTCTTCCTTTCCTCCCTATTACGTTTCTATCCTGTTTCGTTATTTATTCTTATTATATAATATAATATATATAATATATATACTTAAATATTAAGATATAATATTATAATATTATAATATATACTTTAAATTTAAGTTTTATAAATATCTTACGTCACCTCATTTAAGGAAAATGACATAATTTCCTCTTTAGTCTCTTTAATTTTTCTTTAATCTATAATTCAAGTTTTACACTATATGCAATTTAGTCCTTTTTCTTAATTACTCTTAATTCATGCAAATTCACCTAACCAAAACTTAATTAACTACACAACTAACTTCGTAAATATTTATTAATAAATATTTACGAGTCTGATTTTCGATAACGGAGTCTCGAAAATGCACTTTCTGACACCCGTAACTATCGGGTCGTTACAACCACCCACTAACACATACTCCCAAATGGTTTAATTTTCATTTTGATCCTTTGACTAATTGTAATTTAAATCCTTAAGTATTTGGCCAATTAAAAACTTATAGCGATAAAACTTTTACAATTTAGTCCTTATACCCTAATTAAGCAAATAATTGACAAAATTACCGGACCAAACTCTAATATAATTTAATACCAACTCTATAAATATTTATATTTAATATTTACAGACCTGATTTATGAAAATAGAGTTCTAAAACCGTCTTTTCTGACACCACTAAAAATTAGCCAGTTACAAAAGATCTTTCCCAACAAATGATTAGGCTGACTACTACAATAAGTTTATTAACCATCAGAATAAAACTAATGACCATGTACAATATTAAACTAAGGATGAGTCCGCATTTCTTAAGGTGTCCGTTGAGCCATGTTTATGCCAATTGGCAGTTGAATTTGGTCTCTTTTGCCTAAACTCTACACCAAGTAACAAAACAACAATACTTTCAAGGATAAAAGGTTCCCTACTAGAAGTTATAACTACCATAAAAGGGTCATATTCTAACGAGAGACCATTTAGTATCGTGGCTATGTGCTCCACTTCAGACACTGGACTAGCACAAGCAGCAAAGTGTCACAACTTTAGTTTACCTTTCTGACATAATTACGGATATTTAATTCACCTTTTCTTAGAGCTCTAAGCTAACAGTGCAAATGCATGGTTTTAGTAGTAAACCATGTAGAAAAAATGTGCAAGAGTCCAATTGGAGCTAGATGTTTTAGACCTAATCAATTAGGGTGATATGCGAGTGCTAATTGTGGAAAGCAACCAAAATGCTATTACACAATCTTGCTACACATGAGTAGCATAGGCCTCATTCTCGAACTGCTCACCTTTATCATTAATAAACTTATTTTGAAGGTACTACCATATCCATTCAAGAAGTTTTCAAGCCCATGACTTTGCATAGTCAACCAGACTTGTTTCTACAGCAAGGAATTATTGTCATCCAATTTAACATTAATTCTTTTATTAGAAAAAGACCCCTAATTTACTTTACTGCTGAAGTAGAGAAGGAATTATATGAAATTATGATTTCACGTTATCCTTATCTCTGATAAATTAGATTTTTCCTCCTAAATTTTTAGCCTTTTTTTCTCCTTAAAAAATTCAAATCCAACTAAAATGCTAAAAGTCAGGAAGAATTTTTTTTATTTTTCTATTAAAAAGGAATAAAAATGATGTAAAATTATAATTTCCTTTGATACCTTCTCTAGCATTATATCTGAATTTACATTTCCCAGTCAGAAGAAGTCGGCCAAGAAAGTGAAAACACAAAGTACATAAAGTTAACATAAAGAAGGCAGAAGGAGAAAAAGATAAAGTAAAAACCTCTTTTTTCAAATGAAAAACTTTTAAAAAAATCCAATATAGGAAAAAACAATAAAACCTGGACCCTTTCTTTTTGTTTAAATTCACAGAAAATTGCTATAAATAAATAACAAATTGACATCCATTAATGAGTGGGAACATGCAATATCATCCACCAACAGTATATTAAAGATATGATTGAGAGAGTAATGATGGTTTATTGACTCTAAAAACCATGTTTATATTTTTTTAACATCATCCTTATCCTATTCTATGCCGTCATTATCGTTAAAGCTGTGGACCTTTATATGAATCTAGACTCTCATTTGCAAAATTTGGGTTTTGACATTGTATGAAATGAATAATAGTTTCTAATTACTTATTTTTAAATTTTATAAATCAATGCTCCAACATTACACAATGGATGATTTCTTTAATTTACTTAAATCTTAAACATAATAAGTGTCTACCTAAACCTTTGACTTAATGATTATACAACAATTTATCTGTTCAAAGAGCAGGATTGAATTTCGAATCCCCCTATCCAATTAAAAATTAATTTAGAAAATCAAGATTTAAAATAAAAACAGGTATCTTCATGTGAGTGTGTCCACTTGATTTTTTATATTTCTTCGAAATAAGAATCAATATTTCAAAATGGAGAAAATTATATTGAAGGTATCAATTATTATAATGATTTTCATGAAAAAATATAAAATCTAATCAATCTCACATGATCAGCTTAGACATGATAAAATCAAACAGTCAGATTCTAGTTAATTTTAAATTACAAAATCAAACATTATCCTGTATTTGTAACATTGTAGTGGATTTTACAGTTAGTGTTAGAAAGTTGACAAGTGTTCTATAAAAGTATAGTAAAATATTAATCAAACCAACATTTAAAAACAACACATGTCAACTTTTTAAAATTATTTATGGAATAAAATAAGTACACTAACTCACTATTAGTGTACAAAATACTCACTATTTCTTTTATAATATATAATAAGAAATTATTTGGTATACTATCAGTGGACTTTTAGACTCAACAAGTACGGCTAGGGCGTTGCAAGTATCCTATAGTGACATAGTAAAATATTAAAAAATAAATATATAAAAAAAAGACACGTGTTAATTTTTTAAGACTTCTTATGGAATAAAAAAAGTATACTACCAGTATAGCAAATACTCACCCATATATAAAATCAACTTTTTAACAAATACAAATAATTGATCTTTAAATATTAAAAACAAAACCATATCACCTCATCTCCACTCCTAGTATTATATTAAAAATTTTGGAAGAATTGGAACTTGCATACCTTTCAAGGCATTTCTTGAAGTAATGATGAGATTCTTAAGATTTCGTTCAGTTGGGCAAAGCCATACATTTTAATCTCCAAAACTGCACTTCATAAGCCTCATAGTTATCTCCACTCCTCACTTTTAGCTAGTAGTTGGGTTTGTTTGAGAACAGATGGTTTAGTTAGGCTTGATGAAAGTTTTGCAGTAGCTGGAGGTTACATATGTGATCATAATGGTAGGTGGATCATTGGGTACTGTCGATATTTGGGTAATTGCACAGTGACAGAGATTGAGCTTTGGGGGATCTTGGATGGGTTAAACCTTCTTTTGGAAAGACGATTCGATAGGGTCTTAATCCAAATTGACAATATTGAGGCCGTTAACATTATTCAAGATGTCTCTTCCTGAAACTTTAATTCTACCCTAATAAGGAAAATACTTCAAGTCCTGAATATGTTTAAGTAGTGGAAGATTCAACATTTGCCTAGAGAAGAGAACTCAATAGCAGATTGTAACACCCCAAACCCGGCCTAGACGTTATGGCCGAATCTAGAGAAGTCACAGAGAATGGGTTTAATTGCGTAAAATCATTTCAGTTACTTAACTCATGTACTTTATATCCATTTCGAAAACGTTAATTAATTAGTTTATTTGCCAAAACCTATTTTACAGCGGAAGTCTAACAAAACCGATACATTTAGAAATCCTATTCTTATTTTTAGGAAAACCTCTTTTTGTGTAAAAACCGTCAATTTCATAAAACAATTTAACTGAGCGTGCAGAAAATCAGCAAACCAAAACAATAATTTAAAACCAAAAAGTCCAGAGAATCCCAAAAATTACAAACTCTCAAAATGAATACAAAAACATAAATAAAACCATAAAGTGCTAAGTCTAAACAATTTACGGTCGAGTGGTCACCGTTGAGTCTCTGCCACACCGATCCGCCTAAGTTTGTGGATTACCTGACAAAATAAACAATATGTGAGTTTACAAATACTCAGTATGTAACCCATCAGAATTAATCATACAAACAAATAGAATTATACACACAGTCAGAAATAGTTACAGTTTCAGATTTAGATTCAGATTACAGAAGTAGATATGCATAAATTCTACCCCATCCTCTACACACCATCTCTGACCATCCCATCACACCACGTGGGGTTTAAAACACCCACCCATCCCTACACACCACATTGTGTCATTAAGACACATATCAGAATATATGCAGTCAAGCTGCCAGAATATAGGCGATTAATGCCGAACAGAATACTTCCTCTTCATATACAAATCCCACCCCAATAACAGATACAAAAATCAGATACAAATATAACAGATTTAACATGCTCAACATGCATATTTACAGATATCAGAGATATGTATAGCAGTACAGTCTACTCAGATCAGTCTATCAAGATATCATAGCATACAAATTAGGGTTTAATTAGCCCTTATCGACCCTACTATAGGCCTATAGTCGATCGGAGCGACCTATGCGACCCTAGGGAGAATTTCAGAAAAATGGGCCCACATGCCTGTAGGGTTTGCTCATGTGGGCCCACATGCCCAGATTGGCCTTGCCCGTGTGGCTCACATGGCCACACTCACGCCACCACACGGTCATGTCTTGCACACAGCCATGCTTACGTCGAACACATGGCCGTGTCTCGCACACGGTCAACTACACGGGTGACTACACGCCCGTGTGGAGTCAACAGAACAATTTTTTAGCTTTAGTCGAAACTCGTTTTTCTACGTTTCAAGTACACACCTGGTACATTTTCGCAGCAAATGCAATCCCAAATCACCAGAACCTATAATTGATTGAAAAACTCCATATTAGCCCCTTAAACTGATACCAAACTGAATTACTATGAAATAGACAATCCTATAACCCACCAAAAACCCTTACCTTCGAACAAACAACAGTAATTTCGTACCTCTGCAGCACCGATTGGAAGCCCCAACCTCTTAATCTTCTCCTAAACACAAAACGAACCCAATTATTCAACGATTCCTTAACCCAAAATAGTTACCACACTTACCAGAAACGCACAAAGAACACCGACGAACTGGAAAATTGAGATTAAATTGACAAAATTTTGACAGAATTACGGAATCAAGGAAAGAAATAAAATTTCCCCAATCATAGTAAAAAAAATTCAGAAGAGATGAGGGAAACTTTGAAAAAAAAAAGAAAATAAAAGAAAATATTTTGATAACTCCCATATCCTTCAAATCTCTCCCACTAACCCCTCAATCTCAACCACTACAGAATTCTATCTCAATCCAACACTCTCAGTCAATTGGAGCAAAAGTTAACATTCATGCTTGTGTAGAGATTCAAACACAAGACCTCCAACACATCACCCCCTTACCACTCAAACCAACAACCTCATTTTAATATGATTTTACAGGCAATTAATATAAGCCCACTGAATAAGGATAAGGCTTAGATCCAAAAATTAACAAAATTGACAAAAGTGGAACTTGAACCCAAGACCTCTCACACACTCCCAAAACACTTAACCACTAAAGCAGATACACAATTGTATTAAATATTCACAGAAGCATAATTAAATTATTTGGGGTGTTACACAGATAATTTGGCAAAATTAGTTTGTACTAGAAGCCTCTGTTTAAGATTGTTTGAGATCCTCCTTTGTTGATCTAATTTAATAAATTTGTAAATTTAATTTTTCAATACTAAAAATAAAACTTATCCGTGAGTAGTTTCATTTTTAAAAATAATATAATATTATTTAAAACTAAATTACAAGTGCAATAATAATCACTCAGTTGATAACACCTATTAAAAGCATAATACCAAACCGATGTGGTACCTAAACCAAAACATAAAACATCAAAGCTCATTCTTAAAATATAATCTCAACAAAAAGAAATATAAAGCCATCATCTCCAACCCCTTCTTCATTATTTGTTGAAATGTATAAATTTATTTTCCAATTTTTTTGGAGTTCTCTTTTCATTATCTCTATCTGCTTAAAGTTTTCACTATTAATGACTATGTTTAGTTATGTTTCCTTATATGCCAATGAGTAATTAGAATTTTTACTTTATTTTTAATAAAAAGATTCCGCGTTTGATATATTTTAAGCTAATTGGATTTTAATTGGGAAAAGGTTGATTTGAATCACTTTTATTGTAAACATTCAATATGCACAATCTTCTTTCTCTTTTAGTTTTGAGTCGGGTTTTGGGATGGTTTCTTTTTCTTTCTTTCTTTTTTTGGAATTCTTCATTTTTACTCACCGCGGTATTATATTGTTTCATCAGATTTGAATAAGTATTGTTCCATTTATGATATTTAAACTATTGATGGAATAACAAAATTTGATTTACAACAGTTTAAAAAATAATCTTGATCTATCTTTTGCTGAAATAGAAGCTAAAACAGAATTTAAAGAGTTTGAATAACAAATCCAAAATCATAAGTGAGTCAAAGAGATAAAGAGATAGAGAATCAACACATAGATTTGTTAACGCAGTTTGGATTTTTCAATCCTCCTCTGCAGAGCCTTACTTAGAGAATGATTTTATTCAACAATTCACTCAATACTACTCTTGGTTAAAGTCCAATCTACCCTCTCCCTAGGATAATCGCGGCATAAAGCCGGATCCAAACTGTTATAAATCACTCTTCTCAAATACCCTACATTACATACAATATTCTCCACAAAAAATCTCTAAACAAAGAGTGTCTAAAACACCCTAAATGACAAACATGCTAACACAAAAAATTTGACTACACCAAAGCTTTTGTTTTATCTATTGTTCAAAAATGAAGCGATCAAGTTCCAAAAACCTCCCCTTTTGACAAAACTTGTAGTAAATGATAGCTCTCATAAAAAAAGTGCAAGTAAAGATAACTAAATTAAAACTCCCCATAAGAGTGTGCATTACCAGGTGTCTTGGCTAAACTCCCTTTATCATCTTGGGTCATCAAATCATCACCATGCACTATATTAGATCTAATGCTCTAAGTGTAGTATATTCATTTGTACACTTTTAATTTTTTCAAACAGACTGGTTAATAAAATTATTCATGAATTACATTAATATCCTTTGTATATTGTCCTCACGTGGTTTTTGCATGTAAAACAAAATAAAAACAAATATTAGCTCACTAGTTGTCTAATGTTTAAGTAATACTAAGCAGTATTACGTGGTCAGATCATAATATGGAAAGACAACTTATATTATAAACAAACCTAAACATGTCCTTAATCTAATTAGAAATGAGCAAACTGATTGAAAGACTAATATGTCGTCTATCAAGTCCAATTAGGAAGATGCTTTCTCTTGGGCATCAGAGCAGATGACTTCCAAAACATAGAGACATAGATGTGACTAACAATACATCAGACAAGACCCAAGAAGAATAGATCCTAAATCTGTTTATGGATTTATTCACTTGTGACGTTCAAAGTGTGAAAGACCTTAATCCTAAGTCGATGATGAACTATGTATGCGTGACTTGTATACTTTGATGCAAGTAAAAGCTTGAGTTCAAATAGATAAGGAACCAAAAGTTTGTGCGTTGGGTATACGACTTTTGCAATATGTAGCATCATCCAAAATAGTGGAATTCATAACTTAATACATGGGTAAATGATATCCTCTCATTGGAATTACATGATAGATAAAATCTAAACGCGGTCACGGGTCGTTTGTCTTTATGATGAATGACTTAATTACTATTTGATAGTAGTTGACTTTTTATTAAAAAAGATGTAATGATTACCATGAAATAAAATAGGATCATATTGGGAGAACAAATTTTCCCACAAAGATTAACGATATCCTATGAGGGTTACTAATGTGCGTCGAAATCACCAGAAATAATTCCTACAATACAATAACTCTAAACAATACTAAAGAGTGGTACTAGGGTTGAGTCCACAGGGATTGGATATTATAATCAACTTTTGCATTTAACTTGTGATCAAAATTTATGTCGTATCGATAATCGTGGCAATAGTCGTGCCCATGACTACAAACGGACCTGCTTAAAAATAAACAAATAAATCATCGTAGTTTTGAAATGTTTAGAAATTAAATAATTGAAACAACATAAATAAACAATTAAATAAATTGGAAATAAAATTAAATTGGGAAATGAATTTGTATTTTGTAAACAGAGATAATAAGTCTTATCCCTAGAATCGGTGGATTCCGAATTTTGATACGATCCTCGAAAATTAATTTTCTCCTTCAAACAATAAGCTAGTTATAGCAGTTAAGAACGTCCTAACCGTCAATTCTTCCTCTCGTAGCTGGTCCCGGTACGACATGAAAACCAACCCTTACCGATTATCTAATCAAGATAAATGCATTCCCGATTCAAGATTCTGGTAGCCTTGCATTCTGAAGAACCCAACTCGAATTAACGGCCTCAACCGAGTGGGTCGTTTAAACCCGATCACTTCTTCCTTCATTTGTTATCGGAGATCCGAATACAGCACGACTGACTCATTTTCCTAATTATTTGCAAACACGACTCCAACTCAATGCGCTTTTTTATTTGAAATCGAATTAACTTTAAGGGTTGAATTTGTGATACTTAGGAAAAATGTGAATATTGATTGAAATGATTTTTAGTACAGATACGTATCTCACGATTCTTGACCGAAAAGAATATCGGTCTAAAGCTAAGTTAGAATTTAGTGAAACATGAATTTAATCATGCTTTGGTTGGCTATGGAATGAGTTTGAATGAAAATGGTGGAAATTGGGAAAGGAAAAGACTTGAAAAGCAATTAAACAAATTTGCAAGAACAAGGAAATGGAGTTGCAGTAACTATTGACGCATGAATTTGGAAAGGAAATAAAATAATTCCTATTTAATCCAAGTGAAATCAAGTATATCCCCCATGCTACCTTTAAGGCCCTATTTATATACATATGACTTACTAAATTTGGCCTAACCACCCACTACATAATTAAAATTAAATAAAAAAGTAAAACCAGATTTTTTTTTAATTTTGGCTTTTACTAAGTCAAAAGAAGTCTGATGAGTCCTTGACTATTTCTTCATTTTTGGTTCGGCCCCACTTTATTGACTGTGCTGCAAATTGGTCCTTTTTCTGCTCCTCTTTAACTCATAGCATCCAATTGCATTCCTGACAATATTAAAACATAAAATCATTAATTTAGCAGGGACCAATTCAAGAATTAATCAATTTAAACACAAAAAATCATGCAAATTTAACATGTTATTAGTTACACATGTAATGCCCCAAAATTTTTATTTCTATTTTTGTTAAATTGTGACAAATTTGTATCTGCTTCAGTGGTTAAGTGTTCTAGGTGTGTGTGTGAGGTCTCAAATTCAAGCCCTACCTTTGGCAAATTTTGGTATTTTTCTAAATTAAGTCTGATACTTGAGCAGTGGGCTTATATTTAATTACTTGAAAACTCATATCAGAATGGGCCTGCTGGTCTGGTCGTTGGGTGGAGTGTTAGTCTGCTGAAAGTCGTGTATTCAAGTCTTTGGCAAGCGTGATTGTTATTTTTTACTCTGCTGATTTGTAGACTTTCGGTTGGATGAAAAGTCTGAGTAGTGGGGTTAGTGGAGAGATTTGAGGGATATAGAGAGTGGTGGGTTATCCTAGTTTTCATTTCCTTTTCAATTTTTTTCCCAAAATTCTGAAGTTCCTTTCCCTTTCATCTCTCTCCTGAATTTTCACTTGCTAAACTCTCCCTCTTTCTTGTCGTTTTCTTCCCTTACTATTGTCAACGGAACTTACTATTTATTTCGTGTTTCTATTTCATATTTTGGTTGGTGGAGTGCTCATTTGGTAAGTGGTAGTAAGTTCTACAGAGGAGGGAGCCTCTGTTTACTCTTTTAATTTTTTGTCGAATCCTCTATTAATATAGTGCTTGTGTTTTAACAACAGCAAATCTGGTGATTAGGGGTTTCCTTCGTTTGGAATCATAATCGAATCTTCATGGTAATTGAGTTAGAATTCGGTGTTGGTTCTGTAGCTTGATTTAGTAGTGAATTAAATTTGACTCTAAGCTTTGGGTTATCGATTTTTAGGTTTCTAGAGGTTCGAGAGTGGTTTGCGTTGAAATCATACCAGGTGTGTACTCGATTGCACAGAAAATGAAGTTTTAGCAATAGCTGAAAACCTCACTGTCGATGCCACACGAGCGTGTGGTTGCCCGTGTGGTAGGCCGTGTGAAATAAGACGGTCATGTGATCTACAAAGCCAGGCCGTGCATACAAGACACGGCTGTGTGATAGCCAGGTAGGCCATGTGTGACACATAGGCTAGACTGATTTAGGCCGTGTGGGTCACACGCGCGTGTGGGATTTTGGGCCAGGTCATGTGATCCTCATGGCCAAGGAAAATTTGGCCTTGTGGGCCCACACAGGCAGGCCACATGGGCGTGTGAGCCCATTTTCACTAAAATGCTTGTCAAGGTTGCACGGGTCGCCCAAGTCGACTGTGAACCTTCTATAGGGTTGGTAAGCACTACTTAGACTCTTATCTATATGAAATTGATTATGTAAATTATATACTGAGCATGTTATATATATAAGCATGTATACTGAATTATGTGTATCTGATAGATCTGTGATAGCATGACATTCTATTGTATGTTGCTTTGCATGGGGTTGAGTTGATTTTATTTGGAGGAACTGTATTGAAAAGCTCTTAAGCCTAACATATTGGCAGCTCAGCTGCAAACTACTGTTTAGTGTTGCATTCGGTACTACCTGGAGTGTAGGGATGGGTGGGTTGATTTAATCCCCACATGGAGTGTAGGGTTGGTCAGAGATGGTGTGTAGAGGCTGGTTGGGTAGGACTCTGTTTACTGATTATTGTTTGCATTACTGTCACTGTGATGGGCGAAAGCCCTAATGCATATATGACACTGAACTGAAATAAGCTAAGGCTTGAACTACTACTGAGACTGAAATGGGCTTAGGCCTAGACTACGTTTGACTGTTTAATTGTGATTGACTGCATGTATATTATCTGTGGGGATTACACACTTAGTTTACTTAAACTCACCCCTTCTATTTTAACTGTATAGGTAATCCCCAGAACTGACGATTCGACGCGGTGGAGGACTTGACGGTGGCCACACATATTTAAACTGTTACACTTTCATTTATGGTTTTATTGATTATGGGGTATTTTTATGTAGTTGGGCTTTATGGACTGTTTTGCTTTAACTTTGGAAATTATAACTGCTTTTACGGACTTACAACTTTAGGCTTAACAAAATACAAATTTTTCTAATAACCAAGTTTTTTCATGAAATGAACTATTTTACTTAAAATGAACGATTTTTAAAGATTTCGCAACGTATTGTGTTTTAAAACAATCGACTAGATGAGTAAGCGATTTCTGAAACCAATAGGAGTAATAAACGAACACGGTTTTATCTTATAAATTAGTTTTCAAAATTCCATTCCATATAACATTGCCAGATTCGACCATAACGTCTAGGCCAGGTTTGGGGTGTTACATTTAGTGGTATCAGAGCTAAGTTACAAAACTCGGCTGTGGATTTGGGTTTAAAACTTGGTTTTTGAGAACTGATTTTCAAACGATTTGAGATTTTCTGAACTAAGTGTGTAGTACACCGAGTCTCCGACGCCGACCTTGTAAGTTTTCTATATTCTGATAAATTGATTAAAAATTACTGATAGTTTATTCTGAAAACATTGATATAGACTATTCTGAAAACACTTTAGTTAGTGTACACTAAAACTGTAGTAAAACTGATAGAGACTACGATTTTCGAAAACCACTCTGAGTTACTGAAACTGTTTATATAAAACACCTGCTAATAAATATTGAAACTCTAACTGATTCATAAAACTATTAATGTAGATAAAATCTCGCATCTGCGATGAGTGCACGAGGTATCCATGGACGTGGTGCTAGAGGCCGAGGTAGAGGTCGTAGAGCGTCTCGAGCTGAGTTCTCTTCATTGGGTAATATGCCAAATCTGGACACAAATGAGACGCCAGTGTCACCTGCTACTGAGACTGGGTCTCAAGATTGCATAATTGAGGATGGCGTATTGTCCCATGCTATGTTAAGGATATTGGAGAGGGTTGCTGGGCCCGGTACTAGATTTAGGGGCCAAGGGCCAGTTAAGAAATGACTCTGGTCTAATAGAGCTGAGCTCTTAAGTGGTGTCACTAGGGTCACCCCTAATGTGGTCGAATACTGGATTGAGGCCACGGAGAGGATAATGTATAATCTAGATTACACCTCCGAGCAATTAATAGTGGGGGCTGACTGTTAAGGAGGGCAATTAATCCAAACGTCTGACCTCGGAGGTCTTTAAGACTACCTTCTAGAGGAAATATGTGGGGGCGAGCTATGTGAATGCCTGTAAGAGGGAGTTCCTGAACCTTACTCAGGGAGATCAATCTGTGGCTGAGTATGAGGCCAAATTCCTGCGACTGAACCACTATGTGCGAGGTATGGTAGCGACTGAGTGTGAGCGATGTATCCGCTTTGAGGATGGCTTCAGATATAATTTGAGGGTGCTGATAGCTTCGCAGAGGGAGCAAGAGTTCTCGATTCTAGTTGAGAAGGCGAAGATCACCAAAAAGGTTAAGCGTGCTGAACGCTAAAACAAGGATCGCGAGAGGGGTAAGAATAAGAGGGACTAGGAGTCTTCAATTTCTATGCAGAGGCCTAAGAAAAAGGCTAGATCTGATGAGCTGGTTAGAGTTGGGCCCCCTGTTACTGCTATTAGACTGCAACAATGTGCCGATTGTGGTAGATGTCATCAGGGTGAATGTTGGAGGAGGACTGGAGCATGCCTGCAGTGTGGATCGTTGGATCACCGTATTAGGGAGTGTCCATTGAGGGCCGATCAGATGCAAACTCAGGGTACCAGTACTGTACAGCCGTAGAGGGTAGCACAACAGCCACCAAGAGGTAGTGGTTAGGCTAGGGGTGGTAACGGTATGGGTCGTGGATAGAGAGCACCAGACAGAGGTGCTGGACAGATTGAGGTGAGGCAGTCTGCTCTTGTTTATGCTGCACATCGCCAAAAGGACAGAGATGCTCCAGACTTATCACTGGTACGTTTCTTATTTTTGATGTACCATATTTTACTTTAATAGATGTAGGATCTACCCATTCCTATATAGCCTACTCTATTTTTAAAAAGTTGGGGTTACCGGTTAAGAGTGCCTCAAGTGAGGTAGTCGTACTAAGCCCGTTGGGGCAATCGGTTAGAGCTAGTAAACTATATGGGAATGTTCCTTTAGAGGTTCAAGAGACGATATTTCTGGCTGACTTGATGGAGCTTTCGTTTGGAGAGTTTGATATGATATTCGAGATGGATTGGCTGGTGAAGCACCGAGTAAATTGGACTGTGCGACGAAGAAGGTCGTCTTGAGAACTAAGGAGGATAATAAGGTAGTCATGGTTGGGGTGTGTTGGAATTATTTTCTAATGTGATCTCTGCGCTGGTGGGAGAGAAATTGGGTTGTAAGTGATGTGAGGCATTTTTGGCCTACGTTAGTGTTTCTGATTCTAGGGACTCTACTGTTAAGGACATCAGAACGGTAAAGGGTTTTCCAGACGTCTTTCTTAAAGAGCTACTGGGGTTACCTCTGAATCGTGAGGTGGAGTTTGGGATTGAGCTTTTTTTCTGGTACAACTCCGGTGTCCATCGCTCCCTACCGAATGGCACCGAAAGAGCTTACGGAGCATAAGGCTCAGATTCAGGAATTATTGTATCGTAGGTTCATCCACCCTAGTGTGTCTCTATGGGGAGCACCAGTATTGTTTGTAATGAAGAAGGATGGATTCATGCGGTTGTGTATCGACTACCGTCAGCAGAACAAGCTGACCATTAAGAACAAGTATCCACTTTCGAAGATTGATGATCTGTTCGACCAATTCCGAAAGGCTTCTGTATTCTCCAAGATTGATTTGCGATCTCGGTATCATCAGTTGAGGGTTAAGAAAGCTGATGTATATAAGACGACATTTAGGACTCGTTATGGTTACCATGAGTTCCTAGTGATGCCATTTGGACTGACTAATGCACTGGCATCTTTCATGGACCTGATGAATCGAGTGTTCCAGCCCTACTTGGATTAGTTTGTCATGGTCTTCATCAACAACATTTTGGTATACTCCAAGACTGAAGATGAGCATGATGAGCATCTTAGAGTGGTGCTTCAGATTTTGCGTGATAAGAAACTTTACGCTAAATTCAGTAAGTGTGAGTTCTGGCTTCATGAAGTCACTTTTCTGGGGCACGTAGTGTCTACTGAAGGGATTCGTGTTGATCCTCAAAAGATTGAGGCTTTACTGGATTGGAAACTGCCTAAGACTGTGTTTGAGATCCATAGCTTTCTAAGACTGATAGGTTATTATCGGCGGTTTGTGAAAGGTTTCTCTCTAATCGCTACTCTCTTGACTAAGCTTCTGTGTAAGGGTGTCCCTTTTCTTTGGACTGATGCATAGCAAGAGAGCTTTGAGAAGCTTAAGTCTGTTCTGACTCAGGCTCTTGTTCTGATACAGCCTAAATTTGGAAAAGAGTTTGTAATGTATAGTGATGCATTACATGTGGGTTTGGGTTGTATTTTAATGCAAGATGGTAAGGTGGTGACATATGCGTCACGTCAGCTTAAGGCGCATGAGGCGAATTATCCGACACATGATTTGAAGTTGGCCATCGTAGTCTTCACCTTGAAAATTTAGAGGCACTACTTGTATAGTGAGAAGTGCATTATCTACACGGATCACAAAAGCCTCAAGTACCTTATTACTCAGAATGAACTGAATCTTAGGCACGGTAGATGGGTTGAACTGCTTAAGGATTATGACTGTACCATTGAGTACCATCCTGGCAAGGCTAATATGGTGGTCGATGCATTGAGTCATAGGGCTATGACAGATCTGAGAGTGATGTTCGCTCGACTTAGCTTGTTTGGCGATGAGAGTTTGTTGGCTGAGCTGCAAGTCAAACCAACTTGGATCGAGTAGATTAAGGGTAAAAACCTGGAGGATTTTGGGTCTTCGGTTCCGTTAGATTGAGAATGGCAGCACTACAGACTTTAGGTTGAACTCTAAGGGTGTATTGTATTTCCGAGGCTGGATATGTGTGCCGAATGATTCTGATTGAGATAGTCCATACTGAGAGAGGCGTATAGTAGCCCTTACGCTATACACCCCGGTGAGAATAAGATATACCAAGATCTTTGAAAGTTGTATTGGTGGCCATGATTGAAGCGAGAAGTTACTGATTTTATGGCTAGGTGTTTGACATGACAGCAGGTTAAGGCTGAGCATCAGTTGCCTTCGAGTTAGCTGCAGCTGGTTAAGATTTTGTTATGAAAATAGGAGCGAGTAACGATGGATTTCGTTAGTGGGTTCCCCTTAACACCCACTAAGAAGGATTCAGTGTGAGTCATCGTGGATCAATTGACCAAGTCTGCACACTTCATACTGGTTAGAACAGATTATTCTCTGCAGAAGCTGGCGAAGCTTTATATTTTTGAGATAGTGAGACTGCATGTGGTACCGGTCTCAATCATTTGTGATAGGAATCCTTACTTCATGTCTCGGTTTTGAAAGAAGCTACATGAGGCTCTGGGTTCAAGGTTGGACTTCAGTACTGCGTTCCATCCTCAGACTGATGGTCAATCGGAGAGGGTGATTCAGATACTAGAGGATATGTTGAGGAGTTGTGTTATCGATTTTTGAGGCAGTTAGGAGGATTATCTGTCGTTACCCGAGTTCGCCTATAATAACAGTTTCTAGTCTAGCATTCAGATGGCACCTTACGAGGCTCTATATGGTGGTAGGTGTCGCACTTCCTTGTGTTAGACTGAGTTGGGTGAATGACGGGTTTTAGGTCCTTAGTTGGTTTCTGAGACTGAAGATAAGGTCAAATTGGTTCGGGATCGACTGAAAGCGGTTTCTGATAGGCAGAAATCGTATACGGATCTAAAGAGATGTGAGATCGAGTATTCTGTAGGGGACTTTGTTTTTCTAAAGGTCTTTCCGTAGAAGAAGGTTTTGAAGTTCGATCATAAGGGCAAGTTGAGCCCTCGGTTTATTAGACCTTACCGAATTCTGAAGCGAGTGGGATTGGTCGCTTATTAGTTCGAGCTACTTCCAGAGCTAGACCGTATACATGATGTGTTCCACGTCTCAATGTTGAGGTATACATGATGTGTTCCACGTCTCGATGTTGAGGTGCTACCGCTCTGATCCTACACATGTTGTCCCTGTTAAGGAGATTGAGGTTAGACCAGACTTGACCTTTGAGGAAGAGCTAGTTCAAGTTCTAGATCGTGACGTTAAGGTTTTAAAGAAGAATTCCATTCCACTGGTGAAGGTTCTGTGGTGTAGTCATAGCACTGAGGAGGCCACATAGGAGCCTAAGGATGCCATACGTCAGCAGTATCCTCACCTGTTCTGATCAGGTAAATTTCGAGGCCAAAATTTTCTGTTAGGGGGTAGAATTGTAATGCCCCAAAATTCTTATTTCTGTCTTTGTTAAACTGTGACAAATCTGTATCTGCTTCAGTGGTTAAGTGTTCTGGGTGTGTGAGAGGTCCCAAGTTCAAGCCCTACCTTTGGCAAATTTTGGTATTTTTCTGAATTAAGTCTGATACTTGAACAGTGGGCTTATATTTAATTACTTGAAAACTCATATCAGAATGGGCCTGCTGTCTAGTCGTTCGGTGGAGTGTTAGTCTGTTGAAGGTCATGTGTTCGAGTCTTTGCACAAGCGAGATTTTTATTTTTTGCTCTACTGACTTGTAGAGTTTTGGTCTGAGTAGTAGGGTTAGTAGAGAGATTTGAGGGATATGGGGAGTTGTGGGTTATCCTAGTTTTCTTTTCTTTTTCAAATTTTCCCCAAAATTCTGACGTTCCTTTCCCTTTCATCTCTCTGCCGAATTTTCACTTGCTAAACTCTCCCTCTTTCTTGTCGTTTTCTTCCCTTACTGTTATTAACGGAACTTACTCCTTATTTCGCATTTGTCCTTCATATTTTGGTTGGTGGACGTGCACGTTTGGTAAGTGGTAGTAAGTTCTGCAGAGGAGGGAGCCTCTGTTTACTCTTTTAATTTTTTTCGAATCCTCTATTAATAAAGTGCTTGTGTTTTAACAGTAGCAAATCTGGTGATTAGGGGTTTCCCTCGTTTGGAATCATAATCGAATCTTCATGGTAATTGATTAAGTGTTGAAATTTGGTGTTAGTTCTATAGCTCGATTTAGTAGCGAATTAAATCTAACTCTAAGCTTTAGGTTGTCAATTTTTAGGTTTCTGGAGGTTCGGGAGTGGTTTCGCGTCAAAATTGTACCAAGTGTGTACTCGATTGCATAGAAAACGAGGTTTTGACAAAAGTTGAAAACCTCACTGTAGACGCTACACGGGCTTGTTATTAATTCTAAATTACACGATAAATACTAGTTCTTGTTATTTAATTATCTAAATTATACGATAAATACTGGTTCTTGTTCTTAATTATGTGTTATTAATTCTTGTCTTAATATTTTCAGGATATTAATTCAAGTTTGATGTGCTTATTCAGTGGAGCAAAAATCCGTGTTTAAGAGTAGATCTAGCATAGTTAAGTGGAGTTAATTGCAATCCTAGAAATAGGACGACATAAATCTGCCGGATTAAAGTCAAATCTAATAAGGGAATTTATAGATAGAGTTAATGATATAATAGGGGTTTTAATTAGAAAGAGATTCCAATTAATCAACTTAGAGTCAGTTGTTTTTAGTCTCGAAAGAGATATTAACATAATTTAGGGATTTCTACGGATCAAGACAAGTGAATAAATCGTTTGATTCAGAGTCAGAATAATAAGTGAAGTCTAGGTGATTCTTTCCTAGGTATTGTCCTTTTTATAAGTTTTCTTCAAGTACTTTTCCCAATTCGCTCTCTGTCGCGTTCAATAGTTATTTAGTTAGTTAATTTTAGATTAAACCAAATCCCTTATATTTTAGTCTAAATAATAGAAAGATAGTTAATACTAGTACTTTTAGTCTTTGTGGATACGATATTCTGGACTCACCATAGCTATACTACCATTCGATAGGTGCGCTTGCCTTAGTCGTGATCGTAGTCTAGTTTAGTGATTCACAAAACGATCATCAAGTTTTTGGTGCCGTTGTCGGGGACTAAAATATTAGGAACACTAGATTTTTATTACTTTAGTCATTTTTATTTTTATTTTATTTTATTTTATTTGTTTTACTTTTAATTTACTAACTTTCTTTTATTTGCTTCTGGCAGGTTCTTATAGTTTATGACTAGAAGAAACCCGTCAGGGCCTCTACTTTTTGATAGTGAAATTGAAAACACAGCTCGCAAAAATCATAGAGAAATAAGGCGGAGTTTACATTATATAGAGGAAGAGCACGAGGACGATA
The DNA here is from genome assembly GCA_025698465.1 of Gossypium longicalyx. Taxonomy (NCBI): domain Eukaryota; kingdom Viridiplantae; phylum Streptophyta; class Magnoliopsida; order Malvales; family Malvaceae; genus Gossypium; species Gossypium longicalyx. The sequence goes on from CM046999.1 coordinate 45,476,336, forward strand.
TCAATAATACCGAGGAGATGGCTGAAAATCAGAATAATCCGCTACCTCTTGTGGTTGCCGCAATTCCTATAAATCAGAATCCTGCTCATTGTATTATGTACGATTATGTAAGCCCACTCTCACTGGGGCTGAATCGAGTATTGTTAGACCTGCTGTTGCTGCAAATAATTTTGAACTGAAACCTAATACTATTCAAATGATTCAACAGTTTGTTCAGTTTGATGGTTTGTAGGACGAAGACCCAAATACTCATTTGGCTAATTTCCTAGAATTCTGCGACACTTTCAAGATAAATGGCATTTCTGATGATGCCATTCGCCTACGGATATTCCCCTTCTCGTTGAGAAATAAGGCAAAGCAGTGGTTAAACTCCCTACCACGAGGTTCTATCACTACTTGGGATTAAATGACTGAGAATTTTTTGCTGAAGTATTTTCCACCAGCTAAGACAACCAATTTGAGGAATGATATCTCTTCCTTTGTACAAATAGATTTAGAGACTTTATATGATGCATGGGAGAGGTATAAGAATTTATTGAGAAGATGCCCTCACCATGGGTTACCTTTATGGCTACAGGTTCAAACTTTTTACAACGGTTTATAGAAGAGATGTCACTGAATTATTATCAATGGCAAATTATGAGGACAAAATCGATGAAAGCAGCCGGTGTTTTTAAAGTTGATGTGGTCACCATGTTGTCAAATCAGGTAGAACTTTTGAATAAAAAGATTGATGGTTTATATGGTTCTACACAGGTACATTCAGTGATGCAATACGACGCAAATGGAGGAGGGAACCACCCAGAAAATCGATCCTACAACCTAAGCACAGAAGACGGACGAGTCAAATATATGGGTAATAATTCTATACCTCAAAATAATCTGTATAATAACACTTATAATGCAGGTTGTAGGAACCATCCCAACTTCTCTTGGTGTGGTCCAGGCTTTCAACCACCTTACCAGTAGGAGAAGAAGCCGAACCTTCAGGAGATGTTGACGAAATTTATTTCAGTGTTAGAAACTTGTTTCCAAAACACTGAAACGACACTAAAAAATCAACAAGCGTCGATTCAAGGGCTTGAGAATCAAACCAGTCAATTGGCAAAGATGATTTCAGAACGACCACAAGGTAGCTTACCAAGGAACACCGAAACTAACCCAAGAGAGCAGCTTCATGCAATCAATGTTCGAGATGAAGAAGGGTTAACTGAATTTGAATCAGAACCGAGGTAAGAAACTATGGTAAGCAATGGTAAGGTTGAGGTAAACCAAAATAAGCACGATTTGGTTAGTAAGGAATATAAACCTCACATGCCATATCCAAATGCGACAAGGAAAGACCACACAAACGAAAAATTCGGTAAATTCCTTAAACTATTGAAAAAATTACATATTAACTTACCGTTTATTGAAGATCTTTTACAAATTTCAAATTCTGTTAAATTTTTAAAGGAGATTTTAGCAAATAAGTAGAAGCTAGATGATTCGTCGCACGTAGAGCTAAATGTAGTGTGCTCAGCCATTTTGCAGAATAAACTACCCAATAAATTGAAAGATCCAGGGAGTTTTACTATTCCTTATTTAATTGGTAGTTTAAGTGTTAATAATGCTTTGGCTGATTTAGGGGCTAGTATTAATGTCATGCCCTACAAAATGTTTAAGCAACTAGGTCTTGGGAAACCCAAACAAACTAGGTGAGTATTCAATTGGCAGATAGAACAATTAGATTTCCTAGGATTATTGTTGAAGGCGTACTCATCAAAATTGATAAATTCATTTTCCCAGTTGATTTTGTTGTTCTAGACATGGATGAGGATAATGACGTACCATTGATTTTAGGACGACCCTTTTTAGCAACTGCTAGAACTATCATAGATGTTGGTACAGGTGAGTTAATACTTCGTGTAGGTGATGACACGATTAAACTCCAAGCTCGTGATTCTGTTAGGATATCTAGTGATCGAGATAATTTTACGAGCTCTATTAATGTTAATAACCTTGTGGCTCAACATTCTTTGCAGGAAACACCTCGAAAAAACACGACAGAGCAGCAGTCCAATTTACATAACAAAAACAGAACAAATCATGAAGAAAGAAGATTACAAATCGATGAACTAGATGAATGGCAGACACACGTCAAGGAGAAACCTAGAATACACGATGAACCAAAGTGACTTCATCACGAGCTTAAGGATGAGACGAACCAATTTAAGATTGGTGATTAGGTATTGTTAGATAAAATGGACCCTCGAATCACCACTTCAGAGCATAATGCAAATGGAGCAACTCCTTTTACGGTACTGAATATTTTCCCATACGGTACAGTCGAGGTAAATCATTCTAAATTTGGCACTTTTAAGATAAATATTACTCGGCTAAAACCTTATGTTGGTAATAGAATTGAAAGTGAGAAAGAGGAGTTTCGACTCCGTAAACCACCGTAACCGTGTGAATACGAGGTAAGTCGAGCTTAGACTTTAAATAAGCGCTTCTCGGGAGGCAACCCGAGTGTTAACAATGTTAATTTTCTGAACATTATTTCATGATTTTTAAATTAATTAATTTTGAAAATCTAAAGAAAAAGGTGTGTTTTTTACCCACATGGCCTGGCCACACGCGTGTGTGGAGCACACGGCCTGACCACACGGGCGTATGGAATCTCACATGGGCGTGGAAGAAGCGAAGGAAAACACACAAGGCCTAGCGACATGGCCTTGTGACCCACACAGCCTGGACACACGGGCGTGTCCATGGCCATGTGAAACCTGGAGCTAATTTTTTTCTAAGTCAGAGAGTTACACGGCCTGACCACACGGGTGTGTGGAGCACACGGCTTGGCCACACGGGCGTATGGAATCTCACATGGGCGTGGGAGAAGCGAAGGAAAACACACACGGCCTGACGACATGGCCATGTGACCCACATGGCTTGGACACACGGGCATGTCCATGGCCATGTGAAAATTTGGTTAATCACTCCAATTTTATTTTATTTATTTTCAATTGTTATATTATTTATTTTTATTTTACTAATTAATTAATTATTTATTTATTCTTATACTTATATTTTTAATTTTTTATATTTTAATTTTTATATACTTTTATTATTTTAATTTTTATTTTAATTTTACTATTTCTATTTTTTCTTTCTTCTTTCGTATTTTTTTTACTATTATCATTACAATTACCTTTTAAGTTTATTGATATCATTGAGTTTATTATTTTTTTATTTTTTTTATTTTTATTTTTTTATCTTTCTTTTTAATTTTGTTTTAGTTGTTTTATTTTTTTTCTCTTTCAACTTATTTTCATTATTATCTTTTGAAAGATTTATGGTTGTTTCTAGTCGAGTTATAACCCTTTAATTTTCTTTATTATTTGTGTTTATTTTCTTGTTAGTTTGCTCGGAATCGTGAGTTACATTTAAATTTGACTGCAATTCCGCTTTTCACTATTCTAAAGATTTCATCCAATATTCAGGGCAGTTTCAGTTATCTCCCTCTCTTATGATATTCTATTTATACTGTGATTATATATGTTTTTATATTGTGGAAAATGTACATCTTAAGTGTGGGGAGGTTATCTATAGAATTATTAGAAAATCCCTGAATTATGTCTTGTGTTTAAGTAATTTTCTCACATTACTATTAGAATGAATTCTTATTAATTTATGATTATCGTTGATGTGTTTTAGATTAAATTCATAGGTAATTGTGCATTGATTGTTTAAACTCTAAGACACTAGAGAATCAAGCATGATAAGTCTATTTTGAGAATAAAAAATTTTTAAGTTGTTTCCCTAAATTGAAGTATTACCTTGAAGTTTGAAATTTGCAAGATTGACATCAAAAGCCATAATTTTTGTGAGATTTTGAGCCTTTAGAGCATACATTTTTTTTCTTGCTCACTTTATTATTGGTTATGAGTGTGTCAATATTGATTTGTTATTCTAGAACTTACTTCGATTATACATGTCAAGACCACACCTTTGATTTGATATACTGAGATGATAAAGGCACCTAGGTTTTAACCCACTTATCCCATAAGCCTACCTTCATAACTAACCCCTAGTGAACCCCTTTTAAGCATAACAAACCGTTTTTTGATTTACCCTTTAATATTAATCCATAACTTTTTTTTTGATTCATTGAGAATTGTTTCTCGTTTTATTGACTCCCTTTTTGTCGAGATTTGATTTGGTTAGTTGCTTAACTATGTTCTTTTGTTTCAGTTGTTAAATTTTCTCTTATTTATTCTAAAAAAAATGAAAAAAAAAGTGAAAAAATATATATACATTTATGTTTAATTATTACTAGTTCTATGTTTTTGAGCTTAAGTAGTTAATTTCATATTCTGAGAAGAAGCTCGTGTTATTCTTCAATAATTTCGATTGATGTAATTGTACAGTATTAGTTTATTTTTCTAGTTAGGTAATTTATCAATTTAATCTCGATTCTAACCTTCTTTTCAGCCTTTATCCACACCTTTAACCCAAGCCCCGTTACAACCCTTTAAAGACCTTTTGATTTGTGTATCATATCATTTTATAGTGGTGGAGATTTGATTTTCATGCAAGCCTATGGTAATGACTTTTCATAATTGGCTTTTGAGTGCTTAATTTTTGAACCTTAAACACTTTGAGTGATTTGAGTGAATCTTTAGTGAGGATGTAAAATCTTGTCGATTTTGAATTAAAGGTAAGTACTTAGATAAGGGGAGATACCTATGTTTTCATGTCTTAAAAAAATGTGTGACTTGGATTGTTTGAAACTTTAAGGCTCTTTTAGTTGAACTTTCAATGCATGATTATTTGTGAATTATTGAGAAGAATTATAATTTTAATTGTGAGTTGAGGATTATAAGTTGAGAAGAATTAATTTTAATTTTGAGTTGAGAATTTTGCTTGAGGACAAGCAAATGCTTAAGTGTAGGGATATTTGATAAACCATAAATTTAACATATTCTAATCTCATTCTTAATGCATTTATGGATGATTAATAATGTAAATTAGTGAATTTGATGCTCTTAATCCCTTAAATTCATGTTTTTATACTTAGGAGAGCATTTGGAAGCAAAATGAGAGAAAAAGGGGCCAAAATCGGAGTTTTTAGGATCCAAACGGGCAGGCCACATGCCCATGTGCCAGCCCGTATCGTTATCGCTCCCTGTTTCCCAAACACGCGAAAAAAGCCAATTTTTAGGGTTTCTGAGCATTCAAAAGTCTATAAATACATACTAGAAGAAGACCTAAAGGGGACACAGAACAGAAAGTAGAAATTACTCGAAGGAAGCTGTTGGAATCATCTCAGAAGTAGATCCACCTCAAGATTGAAGATCCCCATTCAAATTTCTCTCGAAGTTTATTTGGGTTTTTTATGTCTTGTTGTTTTTCTAAATTTGAGATGTTTTCCTTTTACATTATGAACTAAACTCCCTAAATACCTAGGAAGGATGAAACCTACGATGGATCTTGTTATTTAATTATTTGAATTACACGATAAATACGGGTTCTTGTTCTTAATTATGTGTTATTAATTCTTGCCTTAATATTTTCAGGATATTAATTCAAGTTTATGTGCTTATTCAGTGGAGCAAAAGTCCTTATTTAAGAGTAGATCTAGCATAATTAAGTGGAGTTGATTGCAATCTTAGAAATAGGACGACATAAATCTGCCGGATTAGAGTCAAATCTAATAAGGGAATCTATAGATCGAGATAATACGACAATAGGAGTTTTAATTAGAAAGAGATTTAAATTAATCAACCTAGAGTCAGTTGTTTTTAGTCTCAAAAGAGATATTAACATAATTTAGGAATTTCTACGGATCAAGAAAAGTGAATAAATTGTTTAATTCAGAGTCAGAATAATAAGTGAAGTCTAGGTGGATTCTTTCCTGGGTATTGTCCTCTTTATAAGTTTTCTTCAAGTACTTTTCCCAATTCGCTGTCGCGTTCAGTAGTTAATTAGTTAGTTAATTTTAGATTAAACCAAATCTCTTATATTTTAGGCTAAATAATAGAAAGATAGTTAATACTAGTACTTGTAGTCCTTGGGGATACGATATTCTGGACTCACCATAACTATAATACCATTCGATAGGTGCGCTTGCCTTAGTCGTGATCGTAGCCTAGTTTAGTGATTCATAAAACGATCATCATCAGGACTTAGCAAAAACTTCATATTTTATTCTGTTTTTGCAAAACTACTTCATTTGCACCCTTACTGGCTTTATACCTTTAGATATTTGAGTTGCTAGTCCAAAAACTCCACAAATTTAATTATACATTTGCACCCTTACCACTCACAACACGGTTAAACTTTCCTATTTATCTCACAAATATAATTTTCACCGTTGAACCATTCGTAACTCTACCGGATATTTCATAAGCCTCTAACATGGGGTAAGGTGCCGATGCCATGTCCCAGACATGGTCTTACACTAGCTCTTGCATATCCAAGTCGATGCCATGTCCCAGACATGGTCTTACACTGACACATCTCTTAGCCGATACATGTCCCGGACATGTCTTACACTGGCTTACGTCCGAGGCCGATGCATGTCCCAGACATGTCTTACATTGGCACTCGTCTCAATGCTGATGCAATGATTCAGGCATGGTCTTACACTGGCTTTCATAATGTGGCCGATGCATGTCCCAGACATGTCTTACACTAGTCCACAATAGCCCATATGTCATGGCATGAATATCCGATTTACTTCCTAGGGTTCCAATAAAAATTCTACTGTCTCATTTATCGTTACACATTCTCAATTCCAAAATCAAGCAATTCATGCTATAATATTTCGAGCACATATAATGACAATGTAGTTGTATTATTTACATACAACTTACCTCGGATTACAAAACGTACACGGCTGGTCGGTTTAGTCGATTTGTTTGGCTTTCCCCCGATCTAGGTTTGGATTCAGCAAATCTTAATCTATAATAGAAAAATGCACCCATTTAGTCACTAAACACAATTAGGCAATCTAAAATTCACATCTTAGGTAAAATGACTATTTTACCCCTAGACCTTGGCAAAATGACCATTTTGCCCCTATGCTCGAAAATCATTTTTTATCGAATTTATTCATATCTCAAGCCTAGACGAACCATTTTTACTCTTATAGCAACTACAAAGTCCTACTATTTCACACATTTATCATCTATTTTGCAACTTATTCAAAATAGCCCCTTTAGGTGTTTTCATGCTAACACCTTTCACTAAAGTTATTTATGACACAACTAGGACTCATATTCTTCCATAAAAACTCAGCAACCATCATAAATACATTCATGTAAAAACCCTAAAATCTTGTTTATTATGCACAATAATCCTCTCATTTGAAAGCTTATGTTTCAAGTAGTCCAAAAATGTAAAAATCATTAAGAGAAACTATCAAAATCACTTACTTGAGAGGGCTTCAAGTTGCTGAAAAATTTAAGCTTTCAAGCCCCCTTTCATGGCTGATATTTTTGGTGGAAAGAGATGAGAAGAAAAGAAATTGACAACTTTTTCTATTTTATTTCTTTTTTGGTCAAAATAGCTACCAAATTCCCACCTAATTTTGAAAATTGTCTCCCCTATGTCTCATGGCCAGCTATACTATCAATTTAGGGTATATTTTCCCAATAAAGACCCCCCCAGTTTTGGTTTTATAACAAAATTACACCTTTAGCTATCAATTTAGGACTTTTAAACTTTATGCGATTTAGTCCTTTTTCGCAATTAGGAGTACAAACGTCAAAATTAACTTACCAAGTTTTTCATGCACTAATTCATTAATGCTAGAACATCAAAGTAATAATAAAATAATATTTTTAACTTTAGATTTATGGTCCCGAGACCACTGTTCTGACTAGGCCCTAAATCTGGCTATTATATTTCTCCCCCTTAGAGATTTTCGTCCTCAAAAATCTTACCGACGAATAAGTTCGAGTACTGCTCTCTCATAGACTCCTTAAGTTCCCATGTGGCTTCCTCGACTCCATGTCTACTGTACTCTTATTTCTCAATTATTTGACTTTCCGAGCTAAAATCTTGACCGACTATTCGCCATAAGTCATGTTCGGAAGAATCTCAACCTCTGTCGACTCAATCACATGCGAAGGGTCTACTCTATATCGACGTAGCATGGATACATGAAACACGTCGTGAATCTTTTCCAATTCCGGTGGCAAATCCAATCGGTAGGAAACTGGCCCCACTCTCTCGGTAAATACATAAGATCCTATAAAGCGAGGATTTAACTTGCCTTTTCTACCAAATCTGAGAACTTTTCTCCATGGAGATACTTTCAAAAATACCTTATCACCGATTTGAAACTCAATTTTCTTTCGTTTCAAATCCGCATATGATTTTTGTCTATCTGAGGCAACCTTCAAGTAGTCACGAATCACTTTAACTTTCTCTTCAGTCTCTTTGACTAAATCGACCCCGTAAATCTGGTTCTCTCTCAACTCAGTCCAGTATAAGGGCGTTCGACACCTCCGCCCATACAAAGCCTCATAAGGCACCATTTTCAGACTTGTCTGATAACTGTTATTATAGGCGAATTCAACCAACGATAGATACTTTTCCCAACTGCCTTGGAACTCTAGGACGCAACATCGTAACATATCCTCTAATATTTAAATTACTCTCTCTGACTGACCGTCAGTTTACAGATGAAAAGCTGCGCTAAAACTCAAATTTGTTCCCAAAGTCTCTTGCAACATTTTCCAAAACCTCGAGGTAAATCTCATGTCTCTATCTGAAATAATCAATATGGGCACCCCGTGTAGTCTCACAATCTCGGAAATGTACACATCGACTAATCTTTCAAGGGAGTAGTCGGTATGCACAGTATGAAGTGTGCCGACTTTGTTAGCCTATCTACAACAACCCAAATAACATCATTTTTCTTCGGGGTTACCGGCAAACCCGCCACAAAATCCATAGTGATCCGATCCCACTTCCACTCTGGGACCATGATAGGTTAAAGTAGACCCGAAGGTACTTGATGTTCAGCCTTTACTTGCTAACATACAAGGCACTTGGAGACGAACTCAGAAATGTCTCTTTTCATACCTGACCGCCAATACGTTTTCTTAAGGTCACTGTACATTTTCACGCTACCCGGGTGAACAGACAAACAACCACTATGTTCCTCTCTCAAAATCTTCTGAATAAGCTCATTATTCTTGGGTACACAAATTCTGTCTACGAACATTATGCATCCATTGGTACTAATACGAAAACCTGATTCAATTCCCGACTCACGCTAAATTCTCTTGGCTTACAATTTTTCATCACCTTTCTGAACTTCTCAGATCTCTTGTAGAAATGTCAGTCTAGCTCTCAACTCTGCTAGAATTGAACTATCGCTAGACACTGTCAACTGAGTATTCAAGGCTCTCAAAGCAAACAAAAATCTTCTACTCAAAGCATCGGCGACGACGTTTGCATTTCCCAGATGGTAGTCGATAATCAACTCATAATCCTTTAACAGCTCTAACCATCAGCGTTGACGCAACTTCAACTTCTTTTGAGTCATCAAGCACTTTAAACTCTTATGGTCGGTGAATACCCGACATTTTTCTCCATACAAATGGTGTCTCTAAATCTTCAACGCGAACACTACAGTCGATAGTTCTAAATCATGGGTCGGGTAATTTCTATCGTATGGCTTTAGTTGTCTCGAGGCATAAGCTATAACCTTGCCTTCTTACATGAGCACACACCCCAAACCATTCAAGTAGGCGTCGCTATATATCACATATTTCTTGCTCGACTCTGGTTGTACTAACACTGGTGCTTCGGTCAATAAATCCTTTAGTTTATCAAAAATTTGTTGGCACTTTTCTATCCATTCGAGCTTGACATCCTTTTGCAGCAGTCTTGTCATCGGCGTAGCGATCATAGAGAATCCATTTACAAACCGTCTGTAGTATCCGGCCAAACCCAAAAAGCTTCAAACTTCAGTTACATTATTCGACTGTTTCCACTCTACAATAGCTGAGATCTTGCTTGGGTCAACTCAGATCCCGTCTCCCGACACAATGTGTCCTAGGAATCCTAACTCCTTAAGCCAAAATTCACTCTTACTGAACTTGGCGTATAATTCTTTGTCTCTCAAGGTTTGCAACACAACTCTCAGATGTTTCGCGTGCTCATTCTTATCACGCGAATAAACCAATATATCATTGATAAAGACAACGAAAAACTTATTCAGATACGGTTGAAAAACATGGTTCATCAAATCCATAAACACCACCAGGGCATTAGTCAAACCAAAGGGCATGACGAGGAACTCATAATGCCCGTATCTTGTCCGAAACGCAGTCTTCGGTACATCTTGTTCTTTCATTTTTAATTGATAGTATCTGGATCTCAAGTCAATCTTGAAAAATATAGTGGCTCCCTTTAACTGATCAAACAGGTTGTTGATCCTTGGCAAAGGATACTTGTTCTTTACTGTTACTTTATTAAGCTGTCTATAGTCGATGTATAACGTCATCGACCTATCTTTCTTCTTCATAAAGAGTACCGAAGCACCACACGGTGAAAAACTCGGTCTCACGAAGCCCTTATCCATTAGTTCTTCCAACTGTGCTTTCAACTCTTTCAACTCTGTTGGAGCCATCCTATATGGAGCAATCGATAAGGGTGTCATACCGGGGACCAACTCGATTCCAAACTCAACTTCCCTCACTAGAGGTAATCCAAGTAATTCCTCTGGGAACACGTCTATAAACTCACAAACTACTGGCACTGATTCAATCTTCAACTCAGACACTTGAGTATTTATCATAAATGCTAAGTAAGCCTTATATCCTTTTCTCAAATACTTCTCAGCGGTTAAAGACGATACTATTACAGGCCATTTATATAACTCATTTGGCCCATCCAGAAGAATATTCTCGTCTTCACATTTCAACTCAATTTTCTTTTTCCCGCAGTCCACTACAACACTATGAGTAGTCAACCAGTCCATCCCAAGGATTACATCAAACTCATTAAACGGCAACAACATTAGGTTGGTCGGGAAACAATGACCCCTAATTGTCAAAGGACAATTTCTACACACTTGGTCCACTAGTACATGTTTGCCTAAAGGATTGGACACTTTAATTGCAAAATCAGTGGACTCTACTAGCATACTCATAAGAGGTATCAATTCCATACAAATATAAGAGTGGGTAGATCCCGGATCAATTAAAGTAATAACAGATATGTTATAGATAGAAAAGGTACCCGTGATCACATCGGGAGACTCTGCCTCATCCCGAGCATGTATAGCATAAGTCATTCCGGGTGCCCTGCCCTCGGACCTCACCGCAGCATTTTTTGGTGTGCATCTATTGATATCTCTACTCCCGGGGTTCTTTTATGGTCTACCCCTCAACGGTGCACTACTTGCCTTCACTTCTTGTTTTCTTTCTCTCTCTTTCATCTCAGGACAATCACGGATAAAGTGATCTAGTGACCCACACTTGAAGCAGCCTCTATCGTTTCCTCGGCACTCGTCGAAGTGATGTCTTCCATATTGCAAACACTTCAGCTTATTTGGTCGAGCACTGCCGGCACTCGCGACCAAAGTTGTCTGGGCCCTAGATATCGAGTTCTGCTGGTTCTTGTTTTTATTTAGATACCCCACAGAAGCATTTGATCGAGTAGAGAATTCATTTGATCTCTTGGATGAGGACTGATATGACTTTCCCATCTGCCTCTTCTTTAAATCGTGTGATTCAAAAGCCACTTTCCTCTTCTCTTTAATCAGTTCTTTGACCTTACAGGCTCTTTCAACAAGTGCTACGAATTCCCGTAGCTCTAAGACGCCAAAAAACACTTGGATATCTTCATTGTGGCCATCTTCAAATCTCTTACACATGGTGGTTTCTGTGGATACGCACTCTCGCGCATACTTGCTAAGCCTTACAAACTCGCGTTCATATTCCGTCACTGACATTTGGCCTTGTTTTAACTCTAAATATTCCTTCTTTTTTTGGTCTATAAACCTCAGGCTAATGTACTTTTTCCTAAATTCCTCCTGGAAAAATTCCCAATTGACTCTCTCTCGGCACTACTGACACGAGAGTATTCCACCACTGATAAGTTGAGTCTCGTAGGAGCGACACAGCATACTTTATGCACTCTTTAGGTGTACATGATAGTTCATCGAATACTCTTATGGTATTTTCAATCCAAAACTCTACCCTCTCCAGGTCATCATCTATACAAGCCCGGAATTCCTCAGCCTCTTATTTTTGGATCTTGTCTATCAGAGGCTTCTCCCTCCTAAACATGTCCGCATCTTGTGGAGCTATTGGGGCATACTGGAAAATCGGAGGAGGTGGGGGAGGTGGAGTGTTCGGGTTCACACGAACAAACTCCGTGTACCAAGCGTCCATCATACGAAGGTAGGCTTCTCTAGCCCCTTCGCCTTGGCCTATAGTCACGGGCTCACTCTCAACTGGCGCGGTCCCTTCAGCGGAAGCCGGCGTGTTAATTTTCACGTTATCCTCCGTGGCTCTATCAGGATCCATTTACTATATAAAAACATAATTTATAATCGTCAAAATTCATCACACTACCAATGTACAACTATGGCATGTATAGCTAGACTCGTACTCTCGCTAAGTTAGTCCTAGAACTGACTAAACCATAGCTCTAATACCACTAAATGTAACGCCCTATACCCGTAACCCATATCGGGGCGTAGTACAAGGCATTATCTAACTTGATCTCATGCATACAACCAATCTCAAGTCACCGAAACTCTGTCCAATTTAAAAATTTTCCAATTTCTACTTTAAACTTATTATTATGAGCCTACGAGGCCCAATTTAGTAGTTGAAAAACTATTCAGGATCATTCCGAGTCCTTAAACCAACCTTTAGAAATTTGCCTTTAAAATAGGGCACACGCCCGTGTGGAAGGGTAGCACACCCGTGTGACAATTTCGACATGGTCGTGCTGATGGCCTGTGGGGCTCACACGGCCTAAGCACTCTGGCACACGCCCGTGTCCCACACCCTTGTGGAAATAAATTCTAATTCACACCTACAGGGGTTTTCACACGGCCAGACACACGCCCGTGTCAATGGCCCGTGTCCTTCACACGGCCATGACACGCCCATGTCTTAGCCTGTGTGCGATAACCTAGGTATTCTGTTTCTGACGTCAGAATCCCTAAAATGTCACACGGCCATGGCACCCGCCCGTGTACTAGGCCGTGTCCTCTACACGGCTGAGACACACGACTGTGTCTCTGCCTGTGTGCTAATTACCATGCATACTGAATTAAAATTTTTACGTGCAGGGGACACACGGCTGGATCACACGCTCATGGGGCTGACAATGTGTCGAACATGGCCTAGACACATGCCCGTGTGGACATTATAAGGCTATTTACCAAGCCTCATTACCACCCTTGCATACCTATTTTCATATCAATACCAAACAAGCATAATTTCCAAAATCAAATCAACCACAATAGACATTCACTCAAGGCTTAATACAAAGTGTGGGATCTATCCCAAGCCAACACCTTTGGCCAATTCTCAAAGACACAAAATAATAAAGTCTAGCCCTATACATGCCATATTCAAAAATATAAATCCAACTATACCAAATGTTTCAGCTGATAGTGTGATCGATATCTCTAACTTTCAGTGATCATTAAGCTAAGTAGGTGGCACTGTAAGGAAATGGAAAGAAAAAGGGAATAAGCATAAAAGCCTAGTAAATTGCATATAAATAATGTACAGCAACAATTCCATCAATGATCATCATACTCATAACACAAAGGTAGGCATAAGCACACTTACTCATTACCATCCATACAAGTCACATATACTATATTGAGCTCATTTCTCATATGTACCAATTAGGTACCTGTACCACTCACAACACGGTTATACTTTCCTATTTATCTCACAATCATAATTTTCACCGTTGAACCATTCAGAACTCTACCGGATATTTCATTAGCCTCCAACATGGGGTAAGGTGCCGATGTCATGTCCCAGACATGGTCTTACACTAGCTCTCGCATATCTGTTTCGATGCCATGTCCCAGACACGGTCTTACACTGACACATCTTTTAGCCGATGCATGTCCCGGACATGTTTTACACTGGCTTACGTCTCGAGACCGATGCATGTCCTAGACATGTCTTACACTGGCACTTGTCTCAATGTCGATGCCATGACCCAGGTATAGTCCCACACTGGCTCTCATAATGTGGCCGATACATGTCCCAGACATGTCTTACACTAGTCCACAATAACCCATATGTCATGGCATGAATATCCGATTTACTTCTTAAGGTTCCAACAGAAATTCTACTATCTCATTTATCGTTACACATTCTTAATTCCAAAATCAAGCAATTCATGCTATAATATTTCGAGCACATATAATGACAATGTAGTTGTATTATTTACATACAACTTACCTCGGATTACAAAACGTACACGGCTAGTCGGTTTAGTCGATTTGTTTGGCCTTCTCCTGATCTAGGTTTGGATTCAGTAAATCTTGATCTATAATAGAAAAATGCACTTATTTAGTCACTAAACACAATTAGGCAATCTAAAATTCACATCTTAGGTAAAATGACCATTTTGCCCCTAGACCTTGGCAAAATGACCATTTTGCCCCTATGCTCGAAAATCGATTTTTATCGAATTTATTCATATCTCAAGCCTATCCGAACCCTTTTTACTCTTATAGCAACTCCAAATTTCTACTATTTCACACATTTATCATCTATTTTGCAACTTATGCAAAATAGCCCCTTTAGGTGTTTTCATGCTAACACCTTTCACTAAAGTTGTTTATGACACAACTAGGACTCATATTCTTCCATAAAAACTCAAAAACCATCACAAATAAATTCATGTAAAAACCCTAAACTCTTGTTTATTATGCACAATAATCCTCTCATTTGAAAGCTTATGCTTCAAGGAATCCAAAAATGTAAAAATCATTAAGAAAAACTATCAAAACCACTTTCTTGAGAGGGCTTCAAGTTGCTGAAAAATTTAAGCTTTCAAACCCGCTTTTGTGGCTGATATTTTTGATGGAAAGAGATGAGAAGAAAATAAATTGACAACTTTTTCTATTTTATTTCTTTTTTGGTCAAAATAGCTACCAAATTCCCACCTAATTTTGAAAATTGTCTCCCCTATGTCTCATGGTCGGCTATACTATCAACTTAGGGTCTATTTTCCCATTAAATACCCTAAATTTTGGTTTTCTAAAAAAAATACACCTTTAGCTATCAATTTAGGACTTTTACACATTATGCGATTTAGTTCTTTTTCGTAATTGGGCTTACAAACGTTAAAATTAACTTACCAAATTTTTCATGCACTAATATATTAATGCTATAACATCAAAATAATAATAAAATAATCTTTTTAACTTTAGATTTGTGGTTCCAAGACCACTGTTCTAACTAGACCCTAAATCGGGCTATTACAAATTATCTTAATTACGTGACCTAAAATTAATCATTTAAACAAGTAGTCTTGCAAATGACAGGTTGCAAGTTGATAACACATACATAATTATTTTGTAGATGCACCTACCAAAATCATATAATATCAAAACCATCCACATGGTGGATGAATGGGCCCATATTCATTTTAGAAATGCAAGACATTAAATCTCAACTTTAGCTAGTGAGTTTCTAATAATCAATTTTCATTAAGAACAAGCAACAAATGAGAATTCTTTAAATTAAAGAATCTTTTGGTTCTTTAATGAATGTCAATATGAATTCGTAATTAATTTTCACATCATACATGATCCAGGATGGTCTAATTGGTCACGCCAAGTAGTAAATGCATTTGTATCAGTAAACTTCTGGTTTAATTTAACATGTGTTTCAATTGTACTAGATTGTAACAAATTGATAATTTTACCATCATTTCTTTTACTTTGTATCCACATATAAGTACTATTGTGATATTTACTATTGGAAATGTCTAAATCAATACGAAATTTATCAACAAAATAAATATAATTTCCAAACTACTATATGCAATATTCGTTTTAGGGAATATGTCAAAATCTTGAAGTATTTTGCAACTTCAGGTGCATCCAACCATAATGAGTTTTAGATAGAATTACCATATTCTATTGCTCATAAGTACATCTTTCACAGTCAAATATTTTGTTTTCAACCCCTTAGAAGGGATGATGACAAAAGAATATCACAAAGATAGTCACAGTCAATTCAATTTAATATCAAGAGTAATCAATAATTCAATCATCTTTTGATTCATATGAAATATAATCTTTTCCTCATTCACAATCTCAATATGAGATCCATTATGAATATCTTTTAAAACCAATAGATTAACCATCACAAGATATTAATATATTAGCTCTTCTGGAGCTTTTGACTAATTTTGCAGTGCCAAATATTGAAATAATATTGGTTTTTATTTTCTTTTGTGCTTGCGTTCACTTCGGGGAATGCAATAGATTTACTAGGACAAACTTATAAACGTCCAAAAAAATTCTTTATTTCATAATCACCATGACAAACATGTATGGATTTCAAATCAAAATCTATCTATTCATAATGTCATGATTAGTCTCCAATTATAATAAATATGATATAGTAAATCATAATAAGATATACCTAAGATTCTTTAACATCATCGTTACCACCCTAGCTGAGTGGTTAAAGGCTCTAATGATTACCCATAGTGTGTAGGCCTCAATTAAAATAGCAACAACTCTAAAAGGCAATCGACAATAGAAAATTTTGGGATATTTTGTGATTTATGGAGAAAAACAATTAAAAGAGAATCATGCTGATAACATGTTATAAAATAAAAGACAGAAAATAAAGAATAAAGAGAATGGGAGAGCAAAGAGAGCGTATTTTATTGATCAATTGAAATATTTACAAAACTTCTCCAAAGTATATATTTATAGGCATAAGAAGTATTAATGAAGTAGATATGTAATTCTAACGACTATTAGAATTTAAAGTATATTAAAACTTATCTTGATCTTGATGGAAATCCACTTAATAAAATATTCATAAAAAATTTTAACTTTAATATCTTTTTATATAAAATTTGATTAATTTTCTTAAGTCAATCAATTTATTTGAATTATAAAATTTAAAATGGAACCAACGAATGCTGATGGCATTAAACATTACCTGAGGTCACGAAACCACAAACACCCATACAGTTCCAAAATTGAATGATATTCAATAAACTTTAGTTGTCATATATTCTCCTGTTTATTCCTTAGCCACACATATATTTTTTTCTCCTTAATGCTTATAATCCTTACGATCACATTCCAAGTGTGTAGGTGAACTTTCCAAACGCCTTTCGACATTAAATAAATAAATTCCACTTATGTTCTCTTTGGACGAGGACAAATGTTGGATTCTAGTTTGTTCTTTCATTGCAGGGTTCCCACTACCATCACATCCTCCCTCAAAATTTTCATTGCATTGGCAGCCTAGTTAAGTTGTCTTGTTTGTTTATTTACATTCTTTTGAGATTTTTATATTCGGTAATTAAATTCCCCCTTTAATATTTTGGAGTGAATCGAATGGGATTTTAAATGAGAAAAATGTTTCTTCTAACATGTATTTTATCAATTAATACAGCTCAATATCAAAATTTTATTTTGGAAGATATTAAATTCCTTATCTTTTTACTCCTCTTGTGTATTTCTTAATTAATAAAACTCAATATTAAAACTTCTAATTTGATTTTTTAGTTTTCTTTAAATATATTAAAATTTTCAAAATAAAATTTTAAACATTATATTTTTTATTAAAAATTCAAAACATATCAAAAATTAAACTTTTAATTTTAATTAAGGTAAAACAATTAATTGTATATTCTTAATGCCATATGATTGAATTTGAATTATATTAGCATCACTGAGTATTCAATACTTAGGTACAATTATGTTTGTTTCCATGCATAGGTATTAGATGTGATTAGATGTAGATTATAGTGGTCAAGCGTCCAACTCAGCAACTCAACTCGGAACACATCGTATTACCTCTTCTGTATGTATATATATGTGTTTGAGTCAAAATGGCATGTACCAAGGTTGTTTTGGGCATATTGCTTAAGTGGTCATATTTGTATATTTGGTATATTGGCCTATTAGGTTTTATAAGTTGAATTTTAATCATTAATTAGTAGATAATTATGCTAGTTTTTATGTGTATTTATGTGAATTAGTTGGTTAAATGATGTTGCTTTGATGGTTATAATTTGATGATGTTTGGTTGTGTTTATATTTGTTTAATTGATGGTCTTAGTTTGATGTAAACTTTAGGTATGTTTAAGGTATCATTTGGACACTTGAAAAATGTGTATATAGAGTTATTTTATCATTGAGTCTCGAGATAGCATAAACATGTCCCAAGACCATAAGAAAAAAATTTACCTTATATTTTGATCTATATGCTTAGTGTCTCAAGACTTGGCAAGCTAGTCTCGAGACAACCCTATTAAATCCTCGAGACAGGTAAACTTTGAAGCTAAATTAGTTTTTCCCTAATCCAGGTCTCAAGACAGGAAACCTTATCTTGAGACATTTAAACATCGAAGCAAAACTAAGAAAACAGTGGAGGTTAGTCTCAAGACCTGCTCTCGAGAAATAAAGAACCTTGCCTCTAGACACTACCTCTAGTGTCTCGAGACATATTGACATCAAAACAAAATTAACTAAAATAGAATGAAGCCTACCTCAAAACAAGAAGTCTTCTATCTCGAGACCTAACATTGGACTGTGATAGTTGAGTTTGGATTCGAGTGCTCACTTTAAATTTAACCTTGCATAACCTCGTAACATGATAAATTGAATCCTAAACACTATTGTATGTGTGAGTATGTGTAACGCCCTGATTTTCTTATTTATGTTTTTGCAAGTACTTGGCACAAATGTGTATCTACTTCAGTGGTTAAGTGTTCTAGGTGTGTGTGAAAGGTCCAAGTTCAAGCCCTAGCTTTAGCAAATTTTATTATTTTTGGAATTAAGCTCTATATTTGTTCTGTAGGCTTATATTTAATTGTCTGTAATTTCATATCAGAATAAGCCTGTTGGTTTGAGTGGTAAGAGATTTAGTGTGTTGGAGGCCTTTTGTTTGAATCCTTGAGTTAGTGTGGTATTTATTTTACTCTGTTATCTAATAGAGTTCCAGTTGTGTTGAAATTCTGAGAGAGTTATCAGTTGTGGGGTGGTGGAGAGAATTAAGGGCTTTTGGTATTATCTTTTATTTTATTTTTATTCTTTTTGTTCAAAATTTTCTCTCTCTTCTAAGGAAAAGATTTGACGTCTTTTCTTCTTCTTCTTCTTCTTCTTCTTCTTCTTCTTCTTCTTCTTCTTCTTCTTCTTCTTCTTCTTCTTCTTCTTCTTCTTCTTCTTCTTCTTCTTCTTCTTGTTTTTCATTTGTTTCCTTATTTTGTTAAACTATTGACGAATCCCAGTACCTTGTTGTCCTGTTCTCTTTCAATCGTTTGGTAAGTTCTATTGTGTTAGAATCTTAACGTTTTTTGGCTAAGTGTTTGATGAGGGGTTTGTTTTTGTTACTCTCGATTTAGGCGAAGGACAAGATTTGGCTGGGGCTTCTGTAGCGATTTAAGTGTTTGGAGGCTCTATTGGATAACGATAAATATTCGAGTGTTTTTGGTGGTGTGGTAAGGTTTTGATAGAGAAATATTTTCTGTTGAGTTCTGTTAGTGTTGCTAAATTCGAGTTCTGAATGTCGAGTTTTAGGTTCTGCAGTGTTCGTGTTTGCGGTAGCATTGAAATGATACCAAGTGTGTACCTGAAACACAAAACAAGGTTTCGAAAAAAGCCAAAAAATGATTCTGTCGATGCCACACGAGCGTGTGGTCACTCGTATGGTAGGCCGTGTGCAAGAACACGGCCGTGTTGTCGACGAAGGTATGGCCATGCGCAGGACACGGCCGTGTGGTGGCTTGAGGGTGGCTGTGTGGGCCACACAGGCTAGGCCGAGTTGGACGTTTGGGCCCACACGGGCATGACACATGGGCATATGGGTCCAAAATTTTTAGAATTTCTCTGAGGGTCACACGAGTCGTCCCAATTGTCTGTGGGCTTACCGTAGGGTCGATAAGGGCTAACCAAACCTCAAAACTATAGATCTGATAGATTGATAATTTGTTCTGAGATGATTATGTCATGCATATTTATTTATTCTGATATCTGTACACAGCATGTTGATCATGTCTAGTCTGTATTCTGTAACTGTTCTGTATATGTTTGTGGGGTGGGTTTTGTATTGATGGAGGAAGTGTTCTGTACGGCGATCATCGCCTATTATTTGGCAACTTGGCTGCACTATATCTGATACGTGTCGTAATGACACAATACGGTGTGTAGGGATGGGTGGGTGTTTTTAACCCCACATGTGGTGTGATGGGATGGTCGGAGCTCGTGTGTAGAGGATAGGGGTAGGATTGTGCATATCTGATATCTGATCTATACATCTGTATCTATAACTGTATCTGAGATAGGCATAAGCCCGATTCTGTATCTGATTGTCTAAAATATTCTATATATTGCTTGTCTATTTCTGTTGGGTTACACACTGGGTTTACGTAAACTCACGTCCGTTTGTCTGTTTTGTCAGGTAATCCACAAACATAGGCAGATCGGTGTGGCAGAGACACAGCGGTGATCATTACATCGTAAATACTGATAAACTTAGTATTTTTGGTTTCTATTAAACTTTTGGAATTATTTGAAAGTTGTAATTTTTAGGGACTCTTTGGACTTTTTGGTTTTAACTATTTTTTTTAGTTTGCTCATCTATTGGTTTGCTTTAGAAAAAAATTACTTTATTAAAGCGACGGTTTTATGCAAACGAAGGTTTTCCTAAAAACATGATTGCTTTTACAATTATAATGGTTTAAAGGCTTCTGCTTAAATAAGTTTTTGGTAAATGAACTAATTAATTAATGTTTTCAAAACCCCTACCTTGCGACGCTTCCGGATTCGGCCATAACGTCTAGGCTGAGTTTGGGGTGTTACAGTATGACTGATGATTAAGTTGATTTGAATGATTATTATGATTTAATTTTATAATTATGTGAGGAGATAGCTTGAGTTACTTTGGCAACGTAATGTTACATCACACATTCGGATCTGACAATTGGGTCGGTGTGGAGTGTTACAATTTAAGTCCTAACATATCAGTTTAACAACCTCACCATTGCTCTTAAATATCTAGATCTCTTTCTTCTATTTTTTTGCCCCTAAAACTTAGGTTGTAAACCAAATAACACAGTTGTTTACCCTCTGAATGCAGTCACAACTACAAGTTCATTAATGAGCAAATAAGTGTTGAAAACTTTTCTTACAATACCTATACAAGCCTCAAGCATATATACTAGTTTTGTCGTGCTAACATACTGGATCAATTATAATCAATCTCTCTTACTAAAATGTAGTCAAAAGAGTATATATGGTATATTAATAAAAATCCAAGATAGTGTGGAGATATTAAAGATAAGTCTTCAATTTAAACTCGATCCAATCTCCTTATTTTAGCGGATTCAATTGCTTGATTTGATTTTATCTAATCTTCAAGATATGTTGCTTCAAATGGATCAATGTTCAAAAATGGGAAATAATAAGCACAATCAGCAAGAAAAACAAACCTAAGATTTTGTTCCAAAAGATTGCCAACTCCAACTAAGATAAGTTATGTGACGTGGGCAGTGCTTAAAAGCTATGGACACTGCATGAGGCACTACTCACATAATTAACTCAACATATCAAAGAGGAAACACTTCCATAATAAAAGTTGACAATGAGAAAGATCTAAAGAGAGAGATTTTGGTAATGTTAAGTGTTATAGCTATGAAAAATATGAACACATTAAATATCATGTCTATAGATGTGAGGAGATTTGAAGAGTTTAAGTTGCTAAAAGAGAATGCCAATGGGTCCCAAATCCACCAAAATTAATAGTATTATGCCTAAAAACATATAAAAGTCGATACATAGGAAAGTAAGGTCAACCCTATAGAGATTAGACTGATCAATTTTAATATATCTTGCAACCAAAATTTGTCATGGGTAAAGTTGTGCCCAAGACTTATCTTAACCTGTGAAAATAAAGAAAATGGGGTTTAAAGTATATTGAAAATAAATAAATAAATAAAATGAAAATGATAACAAAACTAAATATAAATGATAATTCAAAATAAAATAGGTTAAACCCCTATGAAGAAAACTCGAGCCTCAAGTACGATGTTGGTTCAGTCTCAAAATTGGTCATGAATTATGATGTCCACTAATTTAACTAATAAATTGACCAAGACAAGTGCACCTATCAATTAATAGTATAGCTAAGGTGAACATATATATCGTTCCCTCAAGGACTACAAAGTAATTATCACCTTTCTATTATTTAACCTAATAGTTCAAATGATTGATTAAAATTAAATCAAAATATCTAAATTAACTAATGAATACACCAAAGAATGAAACACAAAAACAATTAAGTATTAACCAAGTGACAAAACAATACCTAGGTAAGAATCCACCTAGAATTCATCTATAATTCTCAATCTAATTATGGAATTTATTTTCTTAGCTTTTTTATAAGTAGAAATCTCTAATTTATGTTAATATCTCTTTCGAGAATAAGAGAAAATAACTTTAGGTTGATTAAATGAAATTTCTTTCTAATTAAAACCCCTTTTATTGTATTAATTCGCTTTATGAATCTCCCTATTAGATATGACTTTGATCTAGTAGATTTATGTCGTCTTATTTCTACGATTGCATGTAACTCTATTCAATTATGCAAGATCTCATCACAAGGATGGTCTATTCAACCTTAGACTTATGCACATCAAATATGAATCAACACTCTAGAATTGTGAAAAAAAAAGCATAATAAACCAAGGATAATAATCTAAAATGACATACTTTTATGTGTTAATTGCATATATATTTTGAGTATGATTCTATTAAATTGTGTTTTTTATGGTTTTTTATCTTGTAGGGATCAAATTGAAGGAAAGGGAAATTTGGGGGCAAAAAGCGTGAATTTAATGACAAAATGGGCTAGCATGCGAAGTAGGAAAGATGTCGTGCCAAAAATACAAAGTGTGAAAGACTTGGGGGCAAAAATTCAAAGAAGAGATTTATAAACAATAAGACTCTATTTAAATTTGAATTTTATTAGGATTACTATTAGGACTATTATTTAGATTTAATTTCATCTTTTATCTTTATTTATCTTTTAGAGTTTTAATAGGAACAAATTAGGTTTTCTGTGTACTATAAAGAGGGGATGGAGTGAAAAAAATAGGGACTTATCTTTTCTATAAAAACTTCGTCTCCCTAAAGCTCTTAGCTTTTGTTCCTTTTATTATTCAATAAAATTCCATTGGATTAAACTTATTTCTTTTTTCCCAAAAAGCATGAGCCACTAAACTCACCTAGCCAAAGGTTGTCGAGATTCCCCAAAAATGGTTCATGAGGCTTAGAATCCGCACTTAGCCTTCTTAACGAGTATCCATCATTTCTCTGCATTACGGGACTGATGCTTCCGTCCATGTCCTTCCAAAAGTGATCTTTCCATCTTGTGCAAAGGCAGCCACTTTGTATGTTTTAGGAAGGTTGTGCAGTCGGTTCATTAGCTTACTGCATCAGTGGTTGTCGAGCCCAAGAGACAAAATGGCATGGCATTCGCCATTGAGAAGTGATGATCTAGTGTAAGATGATCCTACGAAAGTGACTGTTGTCTGGAGTCAGGTTCCTTTAAATCGTAAGTCTAAAATCTAAGTGGAGCTGGTGGTTGTAGGTGTCCTCTTCTACTATAACTGGCTTATTCTGTCATGAGAAGGATCATCTAAAAGCCTAGGATTGAACCGAAGGAGGATCGAGATAACCGGAGTCTGAATTCTCTCAATCAAAGAACCTATTTTCTCAATTTTGTTTCTCTTTACAATTTCGATTTCAATTTATACAATTTCAATCCCTTCGTATTTTTAATTCTATTTTTTCCAGGTAAGTCGTTTTTTCTTGGGCACGACTGTGCTCAGGATCTCGAGGAACAAGAAGTTATTCAAATTTAGTCCATGAGAATTTGACCCTACTTCCCTTATACTATTCTTTTCGTTATTTCATAGGGATAGGTTATTTTTTTTGCTTCCAACGATACACCAATCTCTTATATGTATTAAGAGAATTAGTTCATAATGATAAGAGTAAACACCAAAAATAAAATATAACCATTAGAATATAATATAACTCCCTTGAAAATCAACTTGGACTCTTGAATCTTGGTGGAAATTGCTTGGAAGTTGGCTTCAATGGTGTTCTTAAGGTAATTTCGTGCTCTCCCTTGGTGGTTGTCTCTTTTCCCTTTTATTTCCCTACTTAAATCCTCTTAAAGTGCTAAAAACCCTAAAATTTGAACTTACAACCGTCAGTGCACATAGTTCTCGAGACCGACGCACCCTCGAAATACAGCCGTGTGAGCCCACACAACCATGTAGATTGTCTATGTGAAAATCTGTCACATGTGCACAACTTCCAGAATGCTTCAAAGTTCTAATTTCCATTGTTTTTCACTTCTATTGCTCCCAAACGTCCTATTATGCATAAAAACATGAATATAAAGGATTAGAAGTATATAATTCATAATTAACTTCACATAATCCAAAAATGCACTAAGAATGAGGCTAAAATATATTACTTTTGACACTTATCAAATTATTGATTCTTGACTCAATAATAACCCAATTAAAGTGATTGAGAAACAATCTCAAACCACAAATTATTTTTTAATAGTAAATTCATTGTTGGAACAACCCAACAATTAACCTTTATCAAACGAACACCCTTAAAAACGGCTCCTACAATTTAATTCTTTGACAGCTTTGTGAACGAGAAGACCCCAACTCTAATTAACAATCTCAATTGTGCAAACCATATAAATTAGATCACTTGATCCTATGGCTTCACCCAATTGCACACCCAATCAAACCACGCCAATTTATTTTCGGTTAAAATAATATGACAATTACAGATCAAATTATTTTACTGTATTATTCCAAACATCAAACAAAGAATCACTCTTGAAATAATGTCAAGAAAAATGGTATGAGACGATCACATCTATCTCGAAATCGGAGAAAAAACAAATATCAAAATAAAAAGAAATGAAACACGATTTCGAATCAAACAATTCAAATACGAAATTTTCATCAACCGTTTTCTAAATTAGAATTTAGCTACTCATAATGCAAGAAAAACCAATAGGTAAAGAAAAGAAATTTTTATTAACTAAAATTTAAAAGGAGAAAGAAAGGATTGAGGAAGGAGACGTGTGCTCCCCTTTGAATTCCCAGCCAATTCACGATTAAAAGTAAAAAAAAAAAATGAATAAATAAATAAATAAAATGAACCCCAATTTGATGGGGTGTTCACTTCTCCAATAGTTAGAATTTAAATCATTATTGTACTAAAAAATAAAAATAAAATAAATTTAAATCTAAAAATCTTTTTGTGGTGTCCCTAGCCTTTAGCTTAGTGCTGGTCTTTTACTAATGAAAAGAAAAAGGTGTTTGATTCCTAATTTACTCTTCTATTATCAAACTAAATATTTATCTAATCTTAAACTCTTAACAGAATATCATCAGAAATTAAAAATAAAAAATAAATTTAACCATTAAAATAAAATAATCCTAAACTCTAAAAATTTTATATGCCAATTTTTACATTTCAACTTATATTCCAACAGCATGGACATACAAAGAAAATAATCACAAGAATCAGTAGCATCTATATCCAAAATTAATTAAGCATACTATCACTCGATGCTAATGTGGGGTAATGATTATGTTGAGATTCATTCTAAATGGATGTTAAATTCTACCGCAGATGTGCATGTATGTAAGGATGAAGTCATGTTTACTACTTTGCAAAAAGAAAGAGATTTTGGTCATATCAATTTTGAGAAAAAACAAAAAAAAAAGTTTAAAGTTGATGGCATGGGAAGAGCTCATTTGAAACTCCACAATGGAAAGGGTCTATAGCTTTGCCCATGTAAATTCACAAATTGTAAGGTCTTCTTTTAGTTGGGTAATAATATTTCCTTATTTGTGGATGTAGGTCAAAGGGATTGGATCACGTTAAATTTGTGTTGTTGGTTTCTTATTTTTATTACTCTCTTCTTCAATGCTTGATGTTGGTTATTGCGCTATTTCTAACAAACCTACCCACCATTTCTTCAATCACCAGCTCAAGTCTCTTCTATAAAACATTAGCAAGTTGATTAACTTCTACTCATGGAGGGATGTTGGAGCTTCCACTTTAGGAATTAAGGTTGTGCTCGGTGGATCAGATTTTATCAAGAAAGCTGAATTGGTATTTAATTTCTTTTCTATTGATAGAGATTTGACCTTAACTGCTTGTGTCATTTCCCTTGGCCTCACTTACAAAAGATTTTTTTTAATTTACTAACTTTAATTGCTTCATATAAAGCATAACTTTTGCAATCTCTATTTTTTTTTTCTTTTTTTAAGGCTTGGACAAAAACGTCTCCGCCTATCTTGTATAGTGACTACAATAGAATTATTCCAGCTTTCTAGGATGAATTAGTAACTTTGGTGTAAATAAAGATCATAGAGTTGAGATCTAAAAATTCAAAATCAGTCCAAACCGAGATGGTTAGATAGTTTATGGAATAAAAAGTTAAAAATTGACCAACCTAAACCAGATTTTATTTTTATTTAATTTATAATTAACTTTAATTCTTATAATGTAAAATTTTATTTTATATTTAAAATATTAGAAATACTTAAAAATCCTATATAAAAATATATTTTTTTTAAATCACATAAAAGTTATTCATTATTTTTTTATTTACTTAAAAATATTTTTAGAAATATTAATGAAAAAAATTTTGAAACTTTACCAAATAATACTTAAAGCTATAAACAAAGCTCATTTTATTAAAATAAGTCTAAAAATTTAAAACTAAAAATTAAATTATGAAAAAACTGTGAACGGAAACAAACCGAATTATGATGGACGGTTAAAAAAAATCTAAAAAACCCAATTGAACCGAACTGATAGCACCTCTAAATAAAGAAACTTTTTCAAACATGAGTATTTACAAAATGTAAGCTCACTATAAGATAGAATAAAACCTTTAAAAAATTTTGCAATAAAGATGTACAAGAGAAAGATGAAAAGAAAAGTCCCTTATAATTTCTTGCAAATTCACTCCATTTGATGGTTGATTATTAGTTTTTTTTCTTCTTAGAGGGATTTGAAATGTATTTATACTAAAGAATTGATTTCTAGTCATTTGAAATTAGTAGGAGATAAAAAATTATTTTTTCAAGTACAAGACAAGTTCATGTTTTGGAGCAATGTAGATACTGACTTGCACACTGGGGGACCGATTCCATAGAAGGAGAATCGATTCTTCGAGGATCAATCCTCTAAAGAGAGGAACACATCCTTCACACTTCTCAAAGGTGCATTTAGATACTGACTTGCCTGAGGATTGATCCTCTGTGTATGGGATTAGTCCCTCTATATGAAAATATTCTCAATTTGAGTCCAAATATGTTTAAATATTTTTAAAGTTTTTTATCAACTCAAAAAATATAATATATAAATCAAATAGTTATAATCAAGTGTTTTTTTTTTACTTTATTTTGGATTTAAAAATATTTTAAGAGATTTATCAATTGATTTTCATAAAATGACTTAAACAAAAATATGTAAATTTTTAAATCAAAATTTTGATTAACGAAAGCTAACAAAAATGACAAATGAGTGAGTAATTCCACGATTCAAATGGCACCCATTCAAGAGGTTTTCATCCTTCAATTTTTTTTGGCTTAATTATAAATTTGACCATTAAAGTTTACATGTTTTGTCAAAATAGTCATAACTGTATTTTTGAGCCGTTTTTAGCCATCAACCTTTGTTCTTTTTTTCAATTTATTTTTTTAACAGATTTAATGAATAAATTCAATGTTTCAAATTTTCTTTTTCTTCAAAAGGTTTCAATATTTCATACATTTGTTTATTGAAAAGTTTTTCTACTAATTCTTTTTAGATAATTACGTTTATTTTCTTTAAATTAAGAGTTGTTTTTTAATTTAATGTATCATTTAATTATTTTATCACTTTGCACATGTAATAATCTTATTGGGTTATCTATGTAATAAATTACATCTCATTAAAAATATTCCACATATGAAATTCTACATCATTCCCGTTAATTTTTTTTAACGATACTTTCATTAAATCTGTTTGAAAAAACAAATTGAAAAAAAAAAAAGAACAAAAGTTTATGGCAAAAAATGCTCAAAAATACAATTAAGATCATTTTGACAACACATGCAAACGTTAGTGCTCAAATTTTCCATTAAACCTTTTTTTTGACATCTATTTTCACCAACTCCCGATAAGTTTGGAAATTTTTCATGTTAAAGTCATCCAGCCCGGGCTGTACTAAAAAAATTAAAAAAATAAGTTATTTTATTTTTTGATATTAAAATTTCAGTCCAATCATTAACATTGTTAGTATTTTTTGTCAAAATTTATCAACTTAATATGTTTATTAGACTGCTTTCATATGGCGTTACATATAATTGACAAAAAATTAAACATATTAAACCGACAAAAAATATAAATAACTATAATGTTTGGACTAAAATTTTTAAATTGAAAAAAAAAATGAATTTTTAATTTTTAAATTACAAAGACTAGTAGAATTTTTTAACCTGTGTTAAATACTAACAGGCTTGCTAAACCAAGTACATGCATGTATAAGATATTATTACTCACAATGTGGCTTAAATTTTTTTGTTGAAATTTAGTATAAGAATATTTTGAGAAATAACTTTAAATTATTGGAGCAGTTCAAGTTGAACTTTAGACTTAAAAAAGAAAAAATGGAACAGAAACCTCAACCATGATACGTTAAGTACGATTTCAAAGGTTAAACCCTAAAATTTAATGCAAATATTAAGTTTAATTGTTGAATAAATAGAAAGGTAAACGAGTGTGACTGTTTGTCATCACCTTTTTGTGGTTTTTATTATAATAATGATTATTAGTAACATCAGTTTGGGTAAAATGGACATCATCATTTTTATTTTGCCAACTTGCCATCAACTTTACAAACAAGTGGGAGATCTGTGATAAATATCTCATGAACAAAACTCATTTTCTTTGATAAAAATCTTGAATGCTTTTCTTTCTTTTTTTAATTTCAAGAGCAAATTATCCCACATAACTATATGAGCCAAGGGAGTGCAAGTTCGTAAATACCCTAAAATGGAGATAAAATTTCAATTTGTTTTAGTGAGATTTTCAAGATAAGTGGGGGACGTTGACAAACTTTGCCTTCAAATATCTTTTGGTAGATATTTTCTGATCAAATAATGAAATGCACTTTGTCAAATAGGATCATCATTAGTCATCTCTATTTTCTGTTTCCATCCTACAATCATCATTTGTAATTTACCAAATGGCCAATCAACTTTAATTACAAGTTGGAGCGCTTTGATAATAATTTCTCAAAAACTATGTCATTCTATTCAAATTATTGGAAAAAATAAATTGGATGACTTTCCATTCATAAAAGATTTTAATTTAATTATTAAAGAGTAAATAAGTGAGTTTGAGTCAAAATAATTTTTATTAGGTAAACAATCCCAATCAAGCAAAGTCATATAGTTTCATTTTTTTTTATCTTAAATTGATTAGACTCATTAAGTAGGTAGACGTTAGCCACAAGTTTTGAAGTTACTCTATTCTCAATGCATGGATCAAACCCTCAATCATTAGTTACGATAAGAGAAACCCTTATTATCTCATCTAACATTGTGTTGTATTTCAGTAAATACAACACAAGCAACTTATAAGCATAACCAATCTCCTTATTTTTCATTGTTTTATTATTTTTAATTAATAATAATAAATCTAAATTGAAGCTTTTTGAGTTTGAAATCGATTATCCAAATCAACTTATTTGTATTAAAACAAAATACTTTAATTTTTAACATAATTTACTTTTTAATATTTTTATAATGTTATTAATTAGTTCAAATAGTTAATATCATTAACTTTTCAATTAAAATGTTATATGGTTATATATAATTTAAAAGTGGATTTTTAAATATAAAAAGTAGAGGGATTAAATCCTTCAAAGTAAAAGTAGGAGGATTAAATTCCAAATGCACAAAGTGTAGAGACTAAGAGTCCTAGTTGTTTGAATCAGATCAAACTGGCTGGGGTATTGGTCCGAAGAAAGTCATTAGAACGATTGACTTGCGAATTGGTATAAAGCAATTGAACTAGGCTAAAATCCATTGAATCGGTTTTTTATTTTTATATTTTTTTAATGATTTGTTTAATCAAACCGGACAACCAATTGCATGAGTTGTTCAACCACCGATCCAGTTACGAAAACCTGGCTTAGATTATGTTTTAATCTTCAAATTTTTACTCTATAATTTAACACAAACAAATAATTACTAAGCGTAAAGCGTGAGAGAATCATACTAGTTATTTATTAATATAAAGCTCAATCTAATGTTTAAATAAACAGTGACACACATAGCTGTCGAGGTCTTATTAAAAAACTTAACTCAAAAACCTATAAATAATCCATCTAATTTCCTAATTTATCACAACAATGTTAAACTAAATGGGAAGATTTGCTGTAAAAAAAAAAAAAAGAAGCTCACTCAATAACACTTTATGAATTGTATACAAAAGACTCAATGAAAAACAAGAACTCAAGACACTTTTTATTCACTAATTTACATACTTTATATAGGCTGAAACTACAACAACTTTAGCTAAAAAAATAGGATAACTCAGAAGCAAAATCACAATCAGATATTAAACCATGATTTTAGCTAACCATTTAATAACTTTATTGAAACTAATTTGAATATTTCATCTAATGATATGCCTAAGATTTTAGGCCACTGACCGACTTGGTGGTGAACTTTAACACTCCCCCTCAATGCCAACTTCAAACCTTTTCACAATCCCAAGTTGTGAGCAAAACTTTTCCAACTTAGTTGTACTCAAGCCTTTCGTGAACAAGTCTGCAACCTGGTTATCAGTCTTGACATAGGACAACTCAATTTCTCCTTGTAACACCTTCTCCCTAACAAAATGGTAGTGCACCTCCACATGTTTAGTCCTTGCATAAAACACAAGATTTTCTACTAAACAAATAGCTGACCAATTGTCACAATAGAGGGGTATTGCATAATCAATTTTTTGGTCTAAATCTTCCACAAGTTGCACTAACCATGTGCTTTCTTAGGCTGCCATAGCTGCTACTTTATATTTTTCCTATGTTGTCGATAAGGACACAGTTGGTTGTCTTTTACTACACCAAGAAATAGCATAGCCAGTGGTTGATCGACGTGTATCAAGATCCCCTGCATAGTCAGTATCACAATAACCATCTAGTTTACAAACCCCACATTTCTTATATAGAAGGCCATAATCAAGAGTACCCTTCACATATCTTAGAACTCGTTGACTTGCTTCCAAGTGTTGTTTCTTGGGATTCTGCATATATCAACTCACTACCCCAACAATATAAGAAATATCAGGTCGAGTTAAAGTTAGGTAATTGAGACTACCTATTGCTGATACATCAACATAACTTCTAAGTCTTTCCCTTCATGAGCACAAAACTTGATGTTTGGTTCCACTGGCATAGTGATGGTCTTGGAATTGAGCATTCCAAATTTCTGCAACAAATCTTTTGCATATTTCTCTTGATAAAGAAACATGCCTTCTTTTGTATGATCAATTCTAGCCACAAGAAGTGTTTAAGTTGGCCAAGTTTCTTCATTTGAAAGCGAACTGACAATTTTTGTCAAACTTAGTGGATTTCTTCACTATCATCTCCAGTGATTATCAAATCGTCCACATACACCAACACTATTGCCAACTTCCCTTCACTAACTTTGACAAATAGACTAGAATCTGCATGAGCCATAACATAACCAGCTTGAGTTAAAAATTCAGCAATATTACCATACCATGCTCTCGGTGATTACTTTATCCCATATAACGCATTTTTTAACTTGCAAACATAACTAGGATGACTTCCACTCTCAAATCCAATAGGTTGATTCATGTAAATTTCTTGATCTAGCTTTTCATGCAAAAAAGCGTTCTTTGCATCCATTTGCCACAGCTTCCAATCTTTGCTAGCAGCAAGAGCCAAAAGAAATCGAACAGTAACAATCTTTGCTACCAGATTAAACGTCTCTTCATAGTCCAATCTATATTTTTGAGAAAATCCAATTGCAACTAATAAAGCCTTGTACCTCTCAATTGATCTATCAAAATGATACTTTATTTTATAAACTCATTTACAAGATATGGGTTTCACATCTGGTGACGTGGCACAAGCTCCCAAGTCTGGTTTTGTTCCAATGCAGCAATCTCTTCCTCTATTGCTTTTACCCACTTAGAATCTTGAGATGCTTCTTCATAAGTTATTGGCTCGACCAAAGGTTTGTCCTCCGCTACAGCTACATTAGCATACTTTGGATTTTTCCAACGAAATTTGGTTGACCTTCTAAGTTGTGGCTACGAAGTTTCTTCATCCTATGGATTGATTTTGGCCTCCTGCCTCTGGTGAACACCATTTCGCCAAGGATTTTTTATTGTCTTAATAACTTCATTATCTCCAATTTTTTTATTAGCTGCAGGACTTGGTTGTATCTCAAGAAACTGCTCATCTATTTTCCCTTGGGGTTGATCTTCTTTTACTCTAGAATTTGGCAACTTCACTTGTTATGGAGTCCACCAAGAAGAAGTTTCATCAAACACTATATTACGTGATGTGTAACATTTGTCAGTCACAGGGTCACAACACCTTCATTCTTTCCTTTGGTTATCATATCCAATGAAGATACACCGGATTGCTTTCTTATCAAACTTGCTCCTTAAATGACCTGGAATAAATACATAGAAAATACACCCAAAAAAATCAAAAATGAACAACAGCAAGTTTAGTATCCCATAGTACCTCAAAGGGTAAGATGAAACCAAGCTTTAATGTTGGAAGTTTATTAATAACATGAGTAGGGGTCTTCATACATTCTACCAAAAATCTTCCAGGTATATTTTTTTCATGAAGCATACTCCGACACGTCTCAGCAAGATGTTGATTCTTCCTTTCGGCAACTTTGTTTTACTGTGGCATGTTGGCACATGTGAATTGATGATGAATCTTGTTATTTATTACACAGGTAGAAAACTCATCTGATATGTACTCCCCGTCATTATTTATGCGTAAGCATTGAATTTTTCTACCAACCTCTACTTCAGCTACTTTTTTAAATTCTTTAAACTTGTCAAATGTCTCTGATTTTTCTTTCATAAAGAAAACCCACACATACCTTGAGAAATTATCAATGAAAGTTACCATATAGCGCATCCTACTAATTGAAGGTTAATTGACATGCCCAAATACATCAGAATGAACTAGCTCTAATGAAGCCTTTGCTTTGTACTTAGATTCTTCATATGGCAGCTGATGCTCCTTATCGAATTTACATCTTACACAAACAGTATCATCTCGCACTTCAAGTTGAGGAAGACCCTTTAGTATTGACTTCTTCATTATAACTTTTAGCTTGTGATAGCTGATGTGTCCAAGCCTTTCGTGTTACAAATCTGTCATCTCATTCTTCTTTGTTTCGTCCACATAAGCAATGTCTACCGACATCACAGAGACAAATTCCATTCTCTTCCCTTCCATGGTTGGTATTCCTAAGACTTTAACATTTTCGAATACCTTTACACCCTGTGGACTAAACAAAACATGGTGGCCTGCAGATGTTAATTGTGCCACAGATAATAAATTTTTCTTCATGCCAGGCACATGATAAACACCTTGAATTGACATTGGATCAGAACCAAATCGAGGTGCAATAGTCGTCTTACCAACATGGGTGATAGGCAACCTTGAGTTGTTAGTCGTTACCACCACACGATTTCCTTTGTATGCTGCAACATCTTGAAGCTTTTCTTGATCACCAGTCACGTTATTAGAACAACCAAAGTCAACAATCCAATCGTTCTTGTAGTCAATCTTCTAGAAAGTTGTTACTGCGAGTGCCAAATCTTCTTCTTCTACAACAAAGGATGCTTCAGCATCCCACTCATCGTCACTCTGAATATCTCCTTTAGATGTCGCTGCATTACTCTCAATAACTTTCTTCTTGGACCAACAGTCTTTGGCCATGTGACATTTTTTTGCCGCAATTATAGCAATCACCATCAAACTTCTTCCTCTAGTTGAACCAGTTGTTGTAGTTGCTACACTTTTAAGTTTCTCCAAATTGATAACTCCCATGATGGCTTTCTGATTTGCCATCATCTTTTCTTGGTCTGCTTCTGACATTATACCTGGGTTTTTCTTTGCTCTTTCCACTAAAAAATGCCACATCCTCAGTTTTGATTGAGACTCCACCCATTTGTTTTACCAAAGCCTCTTGACCCGTCAACAGATTCTCAAAATCTATAAGTGATGGTTGTGTTGGCCATCCTTGAATTGCAGCAACAAAACTCTTGTACTCCGATCTTAATCCATGAATGGTGATTCTTCTTATTCTAGAATCCGCAACACGAAAACTAGAATCAAGTTCAAAAATTTCACGGCATAAGGTTTTTACCTTAGTGAAGTACTGGTTGATTACTAAATCTCCTCGCTTCATTGATAACAATTCATTCTCTAAGAGCTGCAGCCTTGTGTCATTTTTTCGTAAGAAAAGTTCTTTCGATGTGTCCTACGCCTGTTTTGGTGTGCCAGCATCTCTGATATGCTCTAACATTTCTTCCTCTATAGTGGTTTTAATTACAAATATAGCCTTGCCTACACTGGCCTTCCACTTCTTTAAGCTGGTAGCTTCTTGAGGCAATGGTGAAGGTTCATCTCCGCTAACAATGTCCCACACATCTTGAGCCTGCAAGTAAGACTTCATACATGTTGCCCATGTGTTGTAATTTTGGTTATTAAGCTTTTTTATTGCTCCAACAACTGAAAAATCAATCATGATTATCTTCACAAACCTGGCTCTAATACTACACTGTTAGACTAAATGGGAAGATTTGCTGTAAGAAAAACAAAAGAAGCTCACTCAATAACACTTTATGAATTGTATACAAAAGACTCAATGAAAAATAAGAAATCAAGGCAATTTTTATTCACTAATATACATCCTTTATATAGGCTGAAACTACAACAACTTTAGCTAAAAAATAGGATAACCTAGAAGTAAAATCACAATCAAAAATAAAACCACGATTTTAGCTAACTATTCAACAACTTTATTGAAACTAATTTGAATATTTCATCTGCTGAGATACCCAAGATTTTAGGCCACTAACTGAGTTGGTGGTGAACTTCAACAAACAAAATCCCAAAATCGACCTCCTCTCTATTATATACTATCTTATGGACTTAAGATTTTTTTAAAATTAAATTTTGAAACATACCATGATGGTAGCCTTGGAACTATAATAGCATTGAAAGATGTAGCGTTATTGAAAAACTTTCTAGTAGATGGGCATCTAATAACGAGAATTTTTAAATTCAATCTGGTCAAGGCATTTGTTGCAATGTTGGAAATATGTATCGACTGTAAGTCTGCTTTGGATCAATTTTAAATAAATTTAACATAGTTAAAGACCACAGTTGAGCATCTCCTAGAGAATCCAACTACTAGAGGAATTGAAAGTTGTGGCAATTAAAGTTAAAATAGTTGAAGCCATCTTTGAGAATTGATTTGTTAGCCAATGAATCAATCCTTTCAAGTCAAAATTCAACTTTTAATTGTTGTAAACGCTAAGAGGGAAAAAAAGTTGACCAATAATTTCACGTCATTATTATTTATTTCTAATTAAATTAGGTTAAATACTTTGTTAGTACGTCTAGTTGTAAGTTGTAGCAATTTGTTGTGGTTTGTTATTGTAGATGAAGAAGTTTTATGGGTAAATTACAAAGTGCCACATGTCAAATTAAAATTATCATGGGTCAAAGCCAAAGTTACCATGGTGAAGATAATGATATCATATTTGTGTCATAATTATTTTTTTAACTAATTAAGAGATAAATGTTCAAATTTTATATTATTACTAATTAAAAATGAAATAATTAAGTGATAATATCATATGATTATTTTATCTCTAATTAATTAAATTAATAAAATATCAATGATTAATAAGAGTTTGAATCCTTGTGGAATAATTGAACAGAGTCATTAAATTCTACAAGAACTCTCTTTTATTTAAGTAATTGACACTATAAAAAGAAGCTACCCCAAGCTATTCTACATATTCACAAATTTTAGAAGCCAAAAACTCTCTGCAGAATTCTTTGAAGAACTTGAAAAAATTCTGAAGAATGGCGCATCGGTTCTAAAGAAAAGTTGTCTTTTGATCCAGTTCAACCATGGAGAAGAAGCAAAAGTTGCTTCTAAAGAAAATTACCCTTCGATCCAAATCAACTGAAGAAAGAAGGTCTAAACCCATTTTAAGAGCAAAGTCACCACGACACTTGAAGCAGTTCACATCCATCCAAGATCAAGTCAAATGATCATTGGATTAAATCCAAATCGAAGAAAAGAATCAAAGGATATTTTTCTTTGTATTCGAGAAATTGTAAAGATTGTAACTTTCTTACAAAGTCATCAATAAATTTTATTCCAAATTTTCAAGTCAACTTTCGACTCGAAATTTAGGTGTACAAATTTTTAGCACGCCTGGTGGGACAATCTTTGCTTTTCATCTATTCTCTCAAAGTCGAAGTCCAAAATTGTTATGGCCTAAAAAATTATTATTAATAAGCCTGCTCAAGCTAATCTTGTAGCTCGTTTGGCTTCATCATCAAGCACTAATGTCATTGCTCATCTCTATGGCACTAGGTAGAAAACAAAAGCTCTTTTAAAGTTATTCAGACAAACTTATTCAATGCTTAGTGACAAACCACTCTATGATGCTTTTTCACCAACCAATGACCTAGAAGAAGTTTCCCCTCGTGGATCAAGTGTAGCTCACTGATTATCATTCAAGGGGAAAGGTATCCAATCAAGTGACCATGTCATTCCAACATCTCCTTCAAAGCAAAATTCCAAAGTGATGAATGTCATGACAACCAGAACAATATCCTTGGAAGAACAAGTGGCATCCTTGGCAAAGATAGTGGAGAGTCTTATTGCAAGACTCAAACAAAGGGACAAACAGATAGACTTCATGATAAAAAGGATCATTGATTTTACTCGGAAAAGTTCAGTCAATGAAGAAGTTCAAAATGAGAATATAAGAAAGGAGTTTGGTAAACAATCTAATGTACAAGTTACCAAAGATCCTCAACCAACAATCAATGATGTTTTCACTACCAATCAACTCAAGGAGCTTATTAAAGAAGTTTTCAAAGATCAAGTTGATTGTGTAACTCAAACTTTATACACCTATGTCAATCTATACTCCTACAGGATTGATCGCCTCTGAATGTAACCTAACTATCAACCTCCCAAATTCCAACAATTTGATGGCAAAGGGAATCCATGCCAACATGTCACTTATTTCATGGAGACTTGCAATAACGTTGGAACTGATGGTGATCTCATGGTGAAGCAATTGGTTCGACCACTAAAAGGAAATGCCTTAGGCTGGTACACTGACCTTGAGCCTAGAATAATTGATAGTTGAGAACTACATGAACGTGAATTTCTCAAAAATTCTACATCACC
The DNA here is from genome assembly GCA_025698465.1 of Gossypium longicalyx. NCBI lineage: Eukaryota > Viridiplantae > Streptophyta > Magnoliopsida > Malvales > Malvaceae > Gossypium > Gossypium longicalyx. The sequence continues at coordinate 45,514,142 of CM046999.1, forward strand.
TGTCACATTGTCAACATGATCAAGCTTGCTAGTGCATGAAAGTGGAAAGATAAACCAATCATTGACTACATCCACCACTAGAGGAATCTAAGTCTAAATTGGAAGGAAAGATTGTCAAAATCTTCAGCTCTCGACATGTGCAATCAATGAATAAATTGGGGATTATGCTACTTTCTTCAAGGCATTAAGCCAAAGACCTTTGAAGGTTAAGCCATTCAAGCTCATGAGAAGGAGCTGAGTATGATGATTGCTGGAAATCTAAAGCCTCTAGTCCAAGATCTAAAAAAGTGTAACGCTCTAAATTTTGGGGCTAGAAGTTTTGGGATTTGTGGTTAGGGTCAGTGATTTGGTGGTGCTATTGAGTTTAGTGGCGCATTTAAGCATCAGAATAAGCCTACAGGTCTAGTGGTTGAGTGAGTGTTAGTGAACCTCAAAGTTCTGAGTTCAAGTCTTTTTGTGAACAATTTGGTGAGGTAATTTATTTTGCTTTATTTATGTTAATATTTTCTTAAATTATTTATTATGTATTATTTTTGTTATTTTTATTTTTTAGGGAGTTTGCACGTTCTCCTCTCCCTCTGCCTCTCTTTTTGCCTTTTTTTTTCTTTTTACAAAAATAGTTTTTGTCTACGATATCTAAAGAGCTTCGTTACTCGTCGACAAGTCAGAGTCTGAATGTCTTAGAGTACGAGATAGGTGTGGGTTTCATACTTTCTTCTGTTTTGTTTATGAATTCTTTTTCGACTTTGCAAAAAGTCGACATTGCGTGCGTGTGTGTTCGTAACTTATTAATTTTGATGTTGTATCGCTGCGTAATGTTTAGAATTTATTTGTTTAGCGTATTTACGAACTATCGAGAGCTAAGGAGTGCTTCATGGCTGAAAATACATCTTTCGAGGCTGTTTCAGGGTGGTTCGTGACCACTAGGGTTTCCACACGAGCGTATGCCAGTCCACACAGCCATGTGCTTTTAGAAATTAGGGTTTTCGAGTCAATTTTAGTGCCACACAGCCATGTGGACGATTTGGGGATTTTATCATTTCTCACACGACCGTGTCTTCTGAGTACATGGCCGTGTGAGATTAGGGATTAGGGTTTGAGTGTTTTGATGCCACACAACTTATATTGGTTTCAAGTGCGTTTCTAACCGGAAATGTATTTGTGTCTGCTCTGACCCTTAGCTAAGTTTAGTGAGGGTGTACATGACTTGATATTTGTGATGATTGTGTGTGATGTGTGAGTTTGGATCTGGTTTGTGGAGTGTGTTGTTATCTATTTCGTTTGACTGACTGTGTAACTGTCACTGTTCTGTGAGCTTGAATGCATACATGCACTTGCATAAATTGTTTTAGGTTAGGTTGTGTAGAGAAGGAAGATTGTACTGTACGTACGTCAGCTCTGCTGCGTACCTTTATCTGATCTGGCAATTTGATTGCAAATAACTGGTATAGCGGTTTACCGCATCGCACTGTACCATACGTACGTTAGCTATGCTACGTACTATTATCTGATCTGGCAGTGTAACTGCAACATGACTGTACAACAAATTACCGCATTGCACTGTACTGTACGTACGTTAGCTATGCTACGTGCTATTATCTGATTTGGCCTGTACCACGGTCTACTATATTGCACAGTACAGCATATACACTAGCCCTGCTATATATTATCATCTGAGTGGCTGAGTCCACATATATGGAGTGTATGGTTGGATGGGCCCTCTGAGGTCCTAATTGGTGTGATTTGTTGGATGAGCTTAAACAGCTCTTATAAGGTGTGATCAGGGGACGGATAGGTGCGTTGGCTGGATGGGTGGGCTATATTTTTCTGATTGTATTTCATCTGCATCTGTCTATGTGTTCTGATTGCAAGGCTAGTTTTCGGTGAGCTGTTTGTCTGATCTAAATTTAAATCGAGTATTTGAGTGAATTTGATGTGCTCCGGTTGATAAATTTTGTTGGGACATTAGTCTCAAGTGTGCGTTTTGACTCTGTGAGTAACTGAGAATCTACTGTGCTACTGTTATGAATTTTGTATCTCTGTTTTAGACTTATTTCGGACTTACACTGAGCTCGATTAGCTCACCCCCTCTTAGTGTTTCTTTTCAAGTACCCTTTCTGAATTCTGACGCTGGACTCAGTATGCGGAGGTCTTGGACAGTCTCATTGGAAAATAAATTATCGGTTTAGGTTTTCGGTTACCACTTTGTTAATCAGTTTTGAAATGTAAGGTTTTATAAAAATTGTGGTAAAATTCTGTTTTAGGATTTATGGGATTTTATTTCAGTTAATTAAGTATTAAACTTAACTGTAATTTTACTGTTTAAATTTTAAACAGTTAAGTGTTTCGATTTAACGTGATAACTTACTTTCTAAAAATTTACCTACGATCACTTTGGTGATCAATGTGACATCCGGGATTCGGTATAAACTTCTAGGCCGGGTTTTGAGTGTTACAAAAAGGGTAAAGAGAAGCAAGAAACTTACAAAGGGGGTAGGATCATTCCTAGCAAAGGAGAAAGAGCAATCTATGGCTATAACTCTAAGGGTCCATTTAGTTGTGCTTTTGAGAAGGACTTTCCCCTCAAAAAGCACTTTTCACTCTAAAGCGTTGCTAAAAAAACACCAGTTGAATAAAAATTTTAACTTGAAAAAAGTGTTTTTCTTCAGATGGAAAAGTTAAACAATTTAACTTTTCCTAAAGCTAAAAGTGCTTTTGGCTGGCTATTTACATTTTTATCCTCCATTTGTCTTCTCCCAAAACACACGATAGAATACCAATTTTTTCTTCATTTTCTCTTTCAAAGTTTTTTTTCTCTGGTTCTCTTCTCTTTTATTTTCTTCAATTCCTCCATTTTCTTCAAGATTATTAATGCTCTCTCTCTTTCTCTCTCTCTTTCTTTCTACTCCCCTAATCCCATATTCTCATTTTAACTCTCTATTTAATTTTTTTGTTTTTTTCCCATTTCAGGTTTTTCCTCTTTATTCTTCCACCGGTGTGCTTCTTTTTTCTGCGACAGTTTTAGTTGTTCTCTTCTTCTCTTTAATTGTTCCTTATGCTTAGTTTAGTTATTTTCTGCGACTTTTTTGGCTTGTGAAAGAATCAGGTTTTTAAACTCTTAATATTGAATTGGAATATTTCAATCTCTGGTTTATGATGAAACAAGAAAAAAAAATCTTACAACAATTGATTGTTTGTTTTTTTTTAATGAGATGGGGCTCATTTCTCTTTTCTGACTTTTCTTGTGACAAGCTTTTGCTTTCAAAGGGCAATAATGATGTTGAAGGGCTCTTATTTTTATTTTTTATCTTTGTTTTTTTTCACTTCCATTCCCTGTTCTCTGAGTTTATATGAAGATTGAGTTACATAAGTTTGTTATCCTTAATTGATGTTGGTTTCACTACTCTATATTTAGATTGTTAATTAGTTTCATTAAGTGAGTTTGTATCTTGTTAACTCTTGACATTAACTAAGTGAAACATTTTAAGCATAGAAGTATATCTACATGATAACTTATTGGTGGATGAATGCACATTTCTAAGCTATAGTGTATAAACTTGTAAATCATTACGCTCCCTTTGAGAGATTATCTACTTTGTGCTAGTCTCATGTGATGAATATCTTCTATTTTGTCCCCCTACTATTGCCAATTGTTGAGAAAATGAATTGCAATTTTTATACCACAGAAATCAGCTAGTGGAGTTTTGTTGCCCAAATCAACTGTCAAGTTTGAGAGGTACCTGATGAGGGAGGTTCGATGACAATCTGTTAAACACATTTTTCCCCTTTTTAAATGAATGCTTGAGATGTCTTAATTCATTTTATGATTTCAACTTCGGTTAGTTTTAGCCGGTGCCGAAGTAGGAAAAGTGGAGCCTAGAAAGAAAGTAAACGAATTCAAGAATTTTCTGAGCAATCTCATGCTAAGTGATGCCTATCAAAATGTTTCCATTTCCGTATGTAGTTATTCTAATAATACAATCTAAAAGAATTTTTATACTTTTGCATGTTCTTTTCTCGGATATAAATGCTTATGAGTTAGTTAGCATTCTTTTTTGGTGAAAATATCATTTTGTGTTACCTTGGGTTGTCTTATATGCTGATATTCAGCTTAGTTAGAAAAGAAATTCTAGTAATTTGCAAATTTGGTAGTAAGACTATCATTAACTATCAAAATGATGGTATCTGTTATAGCGATGAATGTTTTTTAGGCATAATCTCTAGTTCATGCATTCGGCCGTAGGTTTCTTTGACGAACATAATAGTAATGTTATATTTCAAAAATTAGGGTGTACTGCACATGAGGTTTCTAAAATGCTATTGTGTTGCTTGCAGGTGGACTTGGGAACAGATATTATGCATGTGTTTTGTAAAAAGAGTGACTTGTTAGCTAAAGTTGATTGAAGTTTCTTTTGGTCTTTTGTTTTAAGATGAAGAATCAATTGTATTTCAGAATTAAGCAGTTGTTATTTGCAATTATAATTTTGTTCAGTTGCTGCTACATTTATGTTAGTAACTTATTGGAGATGATGATAATTGTTTAAATGTTAAGAAAGCTTGGTGTTCTTAAACATGCCTTCATAAAATCTTTGGGAATAATATGAACTCATTAAAAATTTGACTCCATATGAGTTGTGAAATCCACCAACTATTTTGATTTCATTGATTTTTCAACAAATTCTAGAAGATATTTTCCTGTTCTAACAAATGGTTGGAAACATTATACATCTCTATGTTTTTCAAGTGATAAGTCATGTAAATTCTTAAAACTCTGGCATTTCATTTCTGTAAGACATTTTTTATGGCAGAAATGCCAAGTTATAGTTTTGAAAAGCAAACGATGATTGTTGTTGCTACAATGGCGATACAAAATTTTAATCGAAAACATGTCGGTCAAAATGATGCAGATTTTATGGAATACGAAAATATTAACAGGGCATATGAGAATATTATTGATTCAGAAAATGTGCATGATGGAGAAAGTGGTGATGATGATGATGATGATTATGGTGAATCAAACAATTCAAGTGGTTTTGAAATTGAATTAACAAGAGATGCAATAGCTTCTAAATTAATTTAAATTGTAAATGCTAATATAAAATTTTTAGTATTTATATTTGGTATATAAATATTATCCCCTTTTGAAACTTTAATCTAAATACATGTAATATTTTAATTTGTTAGGTTCATATTTTCTATGTTATGTTAATATCTAATATGGGTTATATATTCAAATTACATTTTAAAATAAAATAATAAGAATATGTTGAAATCATTAATTAAAAATTAAAAAAATATTTTTTTAAAATAATACAACTGTGTTAATATATAATTACAAATATTTAATGATTATATTTAATTATTTAAAATATAGTTTATATATTCTAATTAAATTTAACAATTAATTAATATTAATTAATTAGAAATATTTAAAAATAATATTATATATTAAAATATTTATAATAGGTTATAATAAATTATTTTGTATATTCTTGTTAAAATATCATAATATTAACTAATTTGAACATTATTTAAGCACATATTTGTTACTTTATAATACCATGTCTAAAATGGATATTTTATTTCTCAAAAGTATTTTTCGACAGCGATACTAAACACTTAAATTTTGAACCAAACTTTTCAAAAGTACTTTTCTACGGCACTTTTCAAAGGTACTTTTCAAAAGCAATACTAAACTAGCCCTAAGCCTCTCAAGGTGTCTTCAAATCCAAGCAATCTTCTCAATTTCAAGACAGAAGCAAAGGGAAAACTACTCTAAAGTGAAGGTAAGAAAAGAAGTATTTGTTCCCTGATTTTGACGTCGCAAGTATGTTGGAAGAACTTAAAAACAAGCTCATTCAGTTACCAAAAATAAAGCAGCCAAAAAAAGCCGATAAAGTTAATAATCCAAACTATTGCAAGTACCATCGCTTGATCAGTCACTCTCAAAACCATATACTTAAAGGATTGATTATTCGAGGATGCTTGGAAATTATCAACCTCTAACATTCCATCAATTTGATGGCAAAGAAAGTTTATATTAACGTGTTGCACATTCATAGAAACTTACAACACTAGTACTGACAGAGATCTTATGGTGAAGTAGTTCATTCGATCATTAAAGGAAAATTCCTTGATTGGTCATTTGATATTGAGCCTAGGATGATTAACAACTAGGAACAACTTAAGTAAGAGTGAGCGTTTGGTCGAATCAAGTGGAAAAATTTCGAGTTAACAAGTCCTATTCTATCATCCTAACTCGATTCGAATTTTTTTCGAATCAAGTCCAATTGAATCGAGTGAAATTTTTCGAATTAGATTAAAAAATTAAACATGTTAAATTAAAACCTTGTTATAGTATAACTAATTCCATGTTAGAGCATGTAAATTTGAAACCATATATATTTGAAAACTTTTTCAAAGCAAAATAATAATAAAAGTTACTTTAATATGATAAACTTGAATCATTAATTAACTTATTTAGATCTCCAAAATTATTATTCTAGAAAATTTGTAATTTTTTAACGTTCTTTATATATTTTTAGATTTTTTTTTGAAATTTTTATAATTTTTTAAAAAATATAAATTTTGGAATTTTTATTAATATTTTAAATTTTAAAAATTATTTTAAATTTTTTAAAATTATTTTGATTTTTCTTTGTAATTTTTTTTAGAAAGAGACCAATTTGTTATTTTTCAAATTTGACAAGGACCAAAAGGGTATTTACACCAATTTATTATTCGAATTGTAAAATTCAACTTGATTCAAACACGAAACTCAAATTACTTATTCGAGTTGACTCAAATAATTCGAATAACTCAATTCGATTAGCTCAAAATTTATTTTTTTTAAATTTTTGAATCAAATCGAGTTTTACACCCTATTAAATTTAAGTAAGAAATGCTCAACTAAATTTATAAGACTCGACTCATAATTATCATTAAACTCACAGGTTGACACCAATGGAGAGAAGAGATAATCATTAACTACATCCATCATTAGAGGAATCTAAGTTTTATATGCAAAGAGAAATTGCCCGAGTTTTTCATTGACGTGCATACAAGGTTTTTTTTTTTTTTTTTTTTTTGTTACTTTGGATCATCAAGCCAAAGTCTGCCACTCATGCTCGTTACTTTGAGTTGAGTATGACAACTGCAACAAGTTAAGAACTTCATCAGCAAGAAACCCATAAAGGATGCAAATTTGTTTTGGCATCATGTAAATTTTAGTCTTTTAACATTTATATATTTTTTTTTAATTTGGTCTTTATTTTTCTTTTTTAAACTAAAGTGGGTCATTAATCTTTTAAAAAGATTCAAATCGTTTTTAATAAAAATACTGACTAAAACATTAATTTTTTTAGCGATGTTGGTATGACAGTTCACATATTTTTCATAGTAACATAAAATTATTTATTTTATATGTCACGCGTCAAAAAATAATTTAAAATTTATAAAATAAAAATAAAAAAAATTGTAAAAAATTATAAAAGTTGATAAATATTCAAAAAAATTAGCACAAAGTATACGTGAATTGTCATGTAGACAATAATTTTAAAATTTTAACATTTTAGTTAATATTTTTATAAAAAAATAACAATTCTTTTTTTTTTTTGTAAAAGTCGATTATCTGTTCAACTATTTTTAAAAAATAAAGGTAAATTAGTAAAAGAAATAAATGCTAAATGTCAAGCATATTTATACTCAGAAGAAAAGCAAAGCAAAAGTCACCATGAATGATAGAAAAGAAAAGTAATGTTGAAAATACAAGCATAGGATAGAAATAAAACAATATAAAAATATAAATGACGTTTTTTTTTATTTGTTATTGTTTTACCTTTCTTCAGATTTTTGTCCGCTATACAAAATTTGGAAGGTAAAATATTTAGTTGTGATTCGATTTTTAGAGTGTTTTTATTTTAGTCACTTAAAAAATATTTTTTTAAGTATTTATTGGGATAACAAAATTAAGGATTAAAATGATAGAAACTAAAATAATACAAAAAATTTATCAATACTTGTTTATCCTATTGTGGAAATTCTATTTTTTTTTTAAATATTAAAATTTTAAATTTCGAAATACCAAAATAAATTGAATAAATTGTTGAACTTTTAAAATTAAAATTAAGTAATTTAATCGCCTTTTAATTTTTAAAATTTTATTTAATTTTTTTGGATTATCCTTAACGAAATCAACTCAAATAACTCATATTTATTTTTTTTACAAAACTTAAAATTTTTTTATTATATAATCTTAAATCTTCCATGCTAAACTAAAAGTAAAGGAAAAAAATATTTGCAATTAATTAAATTAATTATTTTTTCTTCAGTTGAGGTAAAAGAGTGATGAAAAAAAATATGAGCTTTGTTTGAAATAGGAGATAAAATTAATTAATTTAATTAATTGCAAGGATTTTTCTTTTCTTTTAGCTTAACATGGAAGATTTTTTATTTGGGTTTTCTTTTCTTCTTCTTTTTTTTTTTTTTTTTTTTTTGAGGGGTACATTAAGAAGGTTAAAAACCATAACTAGACTAGGTGAGGCCAAGTCATTCATAGCAATCATCATGTAGCTTTTGTAGGATTTAATCCGGGGGTTACATATATCTATACATGCCTAGAGGCCTTACAAATGCCATTATTGCCAAACCATCGACAACTCGGTTACCCTCTCTGAATACATGTGTCGCCCTAATCTTCCAAGGATGTTGAATCATTTCTTTAATAGCTCGCAACACTGCTGAATGATGTAACTCAATTGATTCATATTGAATTACCTGGATTACAGTCATACTATCCATCTCAAGCACAACCCTTTGAAGACCTAGACTCCAAGCAAGTTAAAGACCATCTAGAGCTCCCAAGAGTTAAGCTAGAAATCCACGTACCACGCTTGTCCCGGATAACTCTACTTGCTGAAGCATTACTAGACATTTTACACATAGCACCATTAGTGTTTACCTTACACCATCCTTCCTCAAGTGGATGCCACCCTACGAAACTGCAAGTTTTGTTTTGCCTTTTGCTTGAAAAGACTCATTGTTTCTCGGTTGAGCTGAAAAAACTTATCTCGCATTCTATAACTCTTCTCCAAGATGCTAACCCCTTCAATGAAATCTGCACTAAAGATAACATTGTTTTCTTTTAATCCATAATTGCCAATAGATAACACTAAAAGGAGTCGGTCAATCATCAAAATTACACACAAAATAATTGGAGTCAGATAAGTTAATCTCAATCCAATCCTCCATACTGATATTAAAAAATTCTTCTCTTTTTTCTAGTTTGATCATCACCATCCATGTCACTACAACTAGGAAACAATGTCTCAGAACATATTAATGGTTTCTACTGAGTTCCCATACACTTTGCAGTTTGTATCTAAATTACGGTGCATTCTTGCTCTTACATCATGAGTAAGTACTGTTAGATGATGGCCTTCAATGTAGCTCATATAGCAAAAAGCACTACATGTAGTCGAGCCAAGCTTGTAGCAGCTGAAGCTTATTGATGTTGTCCAAATTCAACTTGTTTTGTTACTTCAAGTTCATGTTTTGTAACTTAGTTTGATCTGAACTTAGTTGGTAAAGAATTTGATGTAATTAGGTAGTGATTGAGCTGATAAATCAACTTTGTTTATTTGTACAAGTTATTTTACCAAGTTTCCATGTAAATTAGTGGTATTAGGTAAGTATTATGTGAAATTTGCTTTGTTTTGTTCAATCAATAATTGATATATGTAATGGCAATATACCAATGGTCTTTCTTAATGAAAAATTATCATCTTTCATTCATATGCTCCAAAATTTTCTTGTTTTTCGATTTTGTTCTTATTTTATTAGCAAATTTTTGCTCTTGTTTCTTCACCAAGCCACGAGGCTTATAGCACAAGCTTTCTACTCTACTTGCTCAGCCTTGCTTAAACACCAACAATTGGTCTCTAAAGCTTTTTGTCTTAGTGGACTTGTTGTAACAAAATTTTAAAGTCATGGCTTCATCATGTTTTTCTCCTGCAGCACCACCAATTTTTAATGGTGAAGGGTTCCATATATAGGTGGTCAAGATGAGGACTTACCTGCAGGTATTTGATCTGTACGAAGTTGTAAACTCGGATGTTGAGCCAGCTCCACTTAGAGCCAATCCCACATTGGCTGAAATCAGACAGCACGTAGATGAGATGACCAATAGGCACAAAGCCATGTCCTGCGTTCAGAACTGTGTGTTTGATGTCATCTTCACCAGAATCATGGCCTGTGAGACACCAAAACAAGCCCAGGACAAGTTTAAGGAGGAGTTCCAAGGTACAAAGAGGACAAGGCAGCAGTAGTTGTTGAACTTGAGAAGAGATTTTGAAAATTTGAAGATGAAGGAGGAAGAAACAGTGAAGCAGTACTCAGATAGGATCATGGTTGTGGTCAATAGCATAAGATTGCTAGGAGAATAGTTCAGTGAGGCAAGGATCATGGAGAAGATGCTCTCAACACTGCCTGAAAGATATGAGGCAAAAATCTCATCCCTTGAGGATTCGAGAGACCTTGCAAGCATCTCCCTAACCGAGCTCATTAATGCCCTTTATGCTCAGGAGCAAAGGAGAGCTAGTAGGATGGAGGAGCACCAAGAATGTGTTTTTCAAGCTAATGCCAAAACTGTCTCGAGCACCTCTGCCTACAAAGGAAAAAAAACTAGAAAAGCAGGCCTAAGCCTGATGCTGCAAGAAGAGGGGACCATCCCTACAGACATTGTAAAAGATCTGGTCATCTAGAGGCCAAATGCTGGTTTAGACCAGATGCTCAATGCCAATATTGCAAAAAAATAGAGCATGTTGAAAGGGTTTGCAAAAGCAGACCAAGACAGAATCAACCACAGTAGCAAAAGGCTGAGGCTCGAGTGGCTGAAGAAAGCAGTGACCGTGAGGAGCAGGTCTTTGCCGTGTCATGTTCAGCAGGGCACAAGAAGGCCTCAAATAGATGGCTCCTTGATAGTGGCTGTACCAATCACATGACACCTAATGTAAGCATCTTCAGGATATTGAATAGGAGTTGCAAGACTAAAGTAAAGGTTGGCAATGGTCAGTTTATTAAGGCTGAAGGCAAATGAGATGTGTTGATATGCACCCCTGCAGGCAAAAAGATCATTTCAAATGTGCTGTTAGTGCCTAAGATTGATAGGAATCTTCTCAGCATTGATCAATTGCTGGAGAAAGGCTACTCAATTGTGTTCAAGGGCAAGGAGTACCAAATTACTGATCCAAATGGTTCAAGTTTCATGTCAGTCACTATGACTGATAAATACTTTGAAGTTAACTGGCCAAGTGACTCAAACTTAACCTACATTGCCTCTACTGAAGATTCCAAGCTTTGGTACCAAAGGCTTGGTCATGCCAACTTCAAATTAATGGTTCAAATGATTAGTGAATATTTGGTTGAAAACTTCACCAACTCTGTTGAGAAAGATGAGGCCTGTGAGGTTTGTCAACTTGAAAAACAGGCTAGACTGCCATTTCCTACCAACAAGATCTAGAGAGCCTCAGAAAGGCTGCAGCTGGTGCATACTGATGTGTGTGGTCCCATGAAGACTGAGTCACTTAATGATAATAGGCACTTCATTCTTTTCATTGATGATTGTACTAAATATTGTTGGATTTTCTTCATGAAATATAAGTCTGAGGTAGCTCAAGTGTTCTTGAAGTTTAAAGCTGCAGTTGAAACAGAAACAGGTTACAAACTCAAGACCATCAGGTCAGACAATAGAGCTGAGTATACCTCGGCTCAGTTTCAAACTCTCTGCAATGATGCTGGGATCAAACATCAGCTAACTAATGTCTATATAGCTCAGTAGAATAGGGTTAGTGAAAGGAAAAACAGGAGTTTGATAGATATGGCCAGATGCCTTTTATTTCAGAAAAATTTGCCTAAAACCATGTGGGCTGAAGCAATTAACACTGCTGTTTATATTCAGAATAGGCTACCAACAAGGGCACTGGCTCAGAAAAAACCATTCGAGGCCTGGTTTGGGTTCAAGCCATCTTTGACTCATTTGAAAGTCTTTGGCTGCTTGTGTTATGCTCATACACCAACTGTAAAGAGGGATAAGCTGTCAAAAAGGGCCCAACCTGGTGTTCTGGTAGGCTACAACTCAGTCAAGAAAGGTTACAGGATCTTAGATCCTTCAACAAACAAGATCCAAGTAAGCAGAGATATGATCTTTGATGAAAAGGCATGCTGGAACTGGGAAAGAAATGATCCATAGGCTATTTCAGAAGAACTAATGGCTGATCAGGTTGGTCCTGATCAAAATGGTCCTGAAATAGAATTTGATGATGAACCAGTCAGGGGCACTCGACCATTGGCTGAGATATATGAAAGAGCTCAAGTAGCCATAGTGGAACCAAGCTGTTATGAGGAGGCTGAAAGTCATGAAGGCTAGAAACAAGCAATGGCTAATGAAATCAGCATGATAAAGAAGAATCAGACTTGGGAATTAGTTGAAAGACTAGCCAACAGGAAGATTATTGGTGTGAAATGAGTCTATCAAGCAAAACAGAATGCTGATGGGAGTTTAAACAAGCTGAAAGCTAGACTTGTTGTCAAGGGGTTCAGTCAAAGATATGGTCTGGACTACATGGAAACTTTTGCATCAGTAGCCAGGTGATAATACTCTAAAATGACGTGTTTTTATATATTAATCATGTGTTTATTTTGAGCTTGAGCCTACTCATTTGAGCCATTTATGTCTTTTTATCTTTTAGGGACTAAATTGGAGGCGAAAAGTAAATTCAAGGGAAAAAGCGTCAATTTGGAGATTAAATGGGCCAATATGCAACGTGGGAAAAATATGGTGCCAAAAGTGCGAACATGGAAGGCACAAGGACTTAAAAGCAAATAGAAGAGATTTTATTTTGGAAGACTCTATTTTATTTTATTCTATTAGGATAATTAATATTAAGATAATTATTAGGATTATTCAAATTTAGGATTTTATTTTAATTATCTTTGTTTATCTTTAATTAAATGTATTTATCTTTTTAGAATTTAAGTTCAATTAGACTATCTCCCTAGCACTATAAATAGGGGGTGAAGTGACTCTATTTGAGAGCATCTTTTCTGTAAACACTCTCCCCCCAAAAGTCTTTTGTTCTTTCCATATTTTTTTTCTTTCAATAAAATTTCTTTTTCCATAATTTTATTTACTTTCCCACCATTATCATGAGCCACTAAAACCCTTCTAGCCAAAAGTGGTCAATATTTCCCCAAAAAGGGTTCTTGAGGCCTAGAATCCGTGACTTAGCCTTCTCGCCAAGTATTCATCGTTTCTCACTTTTCTGGTGGACGCTTAGTCCATGACCCTTAAGAAGTAAGCTTTTCAGCATATGCAAAGGCGGCCGCTTTGTATGTTTTGGAAGGATCGCATAGTCGGTTCGTTAACTTATGCGTCGAGGTTGGCGAGCCAAAGAGGCAAAATGGCGTGGGATTACGCCATTGAGAAGCGTTGATCTAGCATAGATTATCAAGCTAGAGTCGGGTTCCCAAAAATCGTAAATCTAATCTCTCTGGAGCTGGTGGTCGTGGCGTCTTCTTCCACTATAAGCGGCTTACTTGAGTCGAGAAGGATCATCCAAAAGCCAAGGATTGAGCCCAAGGCGGAATGAGACAACCGGAGGCTGGAACTTTCCCATAAGAATTTCTTTTCTCTTAAAACTCTCTTTATTATTTTTATTATTTTCGTAATCATAATTTGATAAACTTTAAATTCTGTTTTATTTTATTTTCGCTTCCAAAATCAATTCTTAAATTTTGTTTTTATTTTTTCCAGAACGCAGGTTTTCTTGGGCACGATTCTGCCCAGGATTTCGAGAGACAAGCATTCGTATAATCCGGTCGCTGAGGATTCGACCCTACTTCCCCTTTACTATTTCTTTTTCATTATTTTACAGGGAATGGGATATTTTTGGTGCTCTCAACGACACATCAAATTTTGGCGCCGTTGCCGGGGATCGACAACATACTAATCTTGTTTTTCTTTGTTTTCTATGACCAGATCTACTCCAGGTACTCTTGCGTTCGACTCAGAAATCGAAAAGACTGCGAAAGCTAATCGAAAGGATACAAAACTAAGAAAAAAGCAGTCAGTGGTGGTTGGAACTCAAAGTAATCCACCGCCAGAAATTAGAATCGACGACGAAGTAGAGTCTAGGGTTAACGAAAACCCTACTCAAACGTTAGAAAGTAAAGAAGAAGAAGTCGATTCCCCTGAAGAAGTGCTGAACACTAGGGTTGACGAAAACCCTAATTTAACACCTCAACTTATGGCTCAGACAATTCAAAGAATCGGCCGGCGTGCCGAAGCGGAACAACCGCCACTATGCATCGCGTATCCTACTATGGATACTGATTTTGAATTAAAGTCAGGCTTGATTCAGCTACTGCCAACTTTCCGTGGGTTACAAAGTGAAAACCCCTACAAGCATTTAAAAGAATTCCATATGGTTTGTTTGAGTATAAAACCTCAGGGGGTAACTGAGGATCAAATTAAATTACGCGCTTTCCATTTTTCCCTAGCAGATTCAGCCAGGGAATGGTTATTTTATTTACCTTCTGGATCCATTACAACTTGGGCTGATCTATTTCGTTTATTCCTTAACGAGTTTTTCCTCGCATCACGGCTAATTTGAGTTAAGAAGGGAAATCGTGGGCATAAGGCAAAAAGCCTTGAGACTCTATCGACTATTGGGAGCTATTTAAGAAGTTGTGTGCAAGTTGCCCACAACACGGTATAACAGCAGATCTTTGCTCCAATTACTTTTATGAAGGCTTGAAACCCATGGAGATGAATATGGTAGATGCCATGAGTGGAGGAGCGTTAGTCAACATGACTCCACAACAAGCAAGAGACTTAATCTCCACAATGGTGCGAATTCCCAGCAATTTCGAGCCAATCCTCGAACCCCTGAGAAGGTTCACCACCTAAGTAATTCTACCATTGAAGATAGACTTGATAGACTTACTAATATTTTGAATTCCCTTGTTACAGAAAAATCGAAACCAGCCCGAGTATGTGGAATATGTGCTACACCTGAACATACGACTGATGCGTGCCCTAGTCTGTATGACGATTCTATGCCCCATTTAGATGCTGTGGGAAATTTTCCTGGGCCACCACAAAGACAATACGACCCTTACGCCAATACCTACAACCTAGGATGGAGGGACCACCCTAATTTTAGTTATGGGGCTAATCCACGATATAACCAGCCATACCAAAATTGGGCCCCACAACAGTCGCAAGATTCAGGTAATTCTCTGGAAACTTTGGTCAATAAATTAGCAACTAATGTCCTTGATTTTCAACAGCAAACTCTCAATTTCCAAAAAGAAATGAAGGGTTTTCAGCAGAAAACAGAAGCATCCATAAGTGAGTTGACCACATCAATTGAGAAATTAAACTCTCAAGGGAAACTGCCATCACAAACAGAACCAAATCCGAGACAGAATGCAAATGTAATAACGTTGCGAAGCGGAAAGGTCCTGGAACCAGTTCCTAGAAAAAATCTTGGTCAAGAAATCGCCCAGAAAACTCTAGAAAATAACGAACAGATCCGAGCAAAACCCCCACTGCCAAAAATCCAACCTCCATTCCCAGGACGATTAAATCAGTGTCGAAAAAGTAAGGAAGACAAGGAGATCCTCGAAACATTCAGGAATGTTGAGATCAACTTACCACTGTTAGATGCCATTAGACAGATTCCGCGGTATGCCAAGTTCCTCAAAGAACTTTGCACCAACAAACGAAAACTAACAGGTAATGAAAAGGTAAGTGTTGGTGAGAATGTTTCCGCAGTTCTGCAGCGGAAAATGCCGGTTAAATGCTAAGATAGGGGTATGTTCGTTATTCCATGCAAAATTGGCCATTTAGGAATTAAAAAGGCTATGTGCGATTTAGGGGCCTCCATAAATGTAATACCTTATTCTATTTATGAATCACTTAATGCGGGTTTTTTGACAAAGACAGGTGTTACCATTCAGTTGGCAGATAGGTCTATTGTGCATCCCGAAGGGGTCCTCGAGGAAGTATTAGTCAAAGTCAATGGGCTTATCTTCCCTGCAGATTTTTACGTGATGAAAATGGAGGAGGATAACACTCCTGGGTCTTCAGACATCTTGTTGGGGCGACCTTTCCTTAGTACTGTGAATACTAAGATTGATGTACGAAGCGGAACCCTCACGATGGAGTTTGACGGGGAGATCGTGAAGTTTAACGTTTATGGCACTATTAGTCACCCAAGTGAAGTCTTGGGCGTGGCAGTGTCGACATAATTGACTCATCAGTAGAAAAAACTTTTGAGTCATCTTATGGAGATAAACCTAAAATGACATTTGATGATTTTGACTCTGTTAATAAATTATTGGCTCTTATGGATACTAAACTTCTACCTTCTGTTGTGCAGGCACCAGATCTAAAATTAAAACCACTTCTCGAGCGTTTCAAATTCACATTTTTGGAGAATGATGAGACCATTGCTTACTTAAAAGGGATCAACCCCTTGGAGGAAAGTATGAAACTAAGGAAAGAGGCGCAAGGACGATTAAACCGAAATATGGTGGATGTGATAAAAAAGGAGAATTTCCAAACCTATACAAATGAAAGAATTTATTTGGAACAATTCCAATTCTAGTTGAAACGTCAAGCTAGCGACGTTAAACAAGCGCTTGTTGGGAGGCAACCCAATCTTTCTTTTTATTTATTTATTATTTTCCTTTCTTTTCTTTTATTATTTATTATTTTATTTTATTTTATTTTAGTTAAATATTAATAAATTTCTCTTCTTCCATCTAGGTGAAATGGAGCGAAAATACGAAGAAAAAAAAGACAGAAAGTGTGCACCAAAACAACCCTATCCATGCTTAGATCGTGACTGACTGAGTAACCGGGGTAGGGTGCTTGGGTTGTCATTCTACTTCGCGTCAAAAGGTTGTGTGACGTGACAAGTAAAACTCCGCTAGCCGAGGTTATGAGTATGGCTCAAATCGTGACTGACTGAGTAACCGGGGTAGGGTGCTTGGGTTGTCATTCTACTTCGGGTCAAAAGGGACTAAATTGGAGGCGAAAAGTAAATTCAAGGGAAAAAGCGTCAATTTGGAGATTAAATGGGCCAATATGCAACGTGGGACAAATATGGTGCCAAAAGTGCGAACATGGAACGCACAAGAACTTAAAAGCAAATAGAAGAGATTTTATTTTGGAAGACTCTATTTTATTTTATTCTATTAGGATAATTAATATTAAGATAATTATTAGGATTATTCAAATTTAGGATTTTATTTTAATTATCTTTGTTTATCTTTAATTAAATGTATTTATCTTTTTAGAATTTAAGTTCAATTAGACTATCTCCTAGCAGCACTATAAATAGGGGTGAAGTGACTCTATTTGGAGCATCTTTTCTCAGAAACACTCTCCCCAAAGTCTAGGCTTTTGTTTCTTCATATTTTCTTTTAATAAAATTCTTTTTTTCATTTTTATATTTCTTTTCTTTTCAAGCATTATCATGAGCCACTAAAACCTATCTAGCCAAAAGTTGTCAATATTTCCCCAAAAGGGTTCTTGAGGCCTAGAATCCGTGCTTTAGCCTTCTCGCCAAGTATTCATCGTTTCTCACTTTCACGGGATGACGCTTAGTCCATGGCCCTTAAGAAGTAAGCTTTTCAAAGCATATGCAAAGGCGCCGCTTTGTATGTTTTGGAAGGATCGCATAGTCGGTTCGTTAACTTATCGTCGAGAGGTTGGCGAGCCAAGGAGACAAAATGGCGTGGGATTTGCCATTGAGAAGCGTTGATCTAACATAGATTACTGGCTAGAGTCAGGTTCCCTAAAAATCGTAAATCTAAGAGCTGGTGGTCGTAGGCGTCTTCTTCCACTATAACTGGCTTACTTGAGTCGAGAAGGATCATCCAAAAGCCAAGGATTGAGCCCAAGGCGGAATGAGACAACCGGAGGCTGGAACTTTCCCATAAGAATTTCTTTTCTCTTAAAACTCTCTTTATTATTTTTATTATTTTCGTAATCATAATTTGATAAACTTTAAATTCTGTTTTTATTTTATTTTCGCTTCAAAAATCAATTCTTAAATTGTTTTTTATTTTTTCGAGAACGCAGTTTTCTCTGGGCACGATTCGCCTGAGATTTCGAGAGACAAGCATTCGTATAATCCGGTCCTTGAGGATTCGACCCTACTTCCCCTTTACTATTTCTTTTTCATTATTTTACAGGGAATAGGATATTTTTGGACACAATCAGATTATTAGTTGCTTTGGCTGCACAGAGGCAGTGGATCATTCATCAACTGGATGTGAAGTCTGCATTCCTCAATGGCTTCCTTGAAGAAGAAATCTATATTAATCAGCCTCAAGGTTTTGTTGTATCTGGCAAAGAACATATGGCGTACAGGCTTAAAAAGACCTTGTATGGCCTAAAACAAGCTCTTAGAGCCTGGTATGCTAGGATTGATAGCTACCTGGTTAGCTTGGGGTTCGAAAGAAGCATCAGTGAACCAACACTGTATGTCAAGAAGGAACAGGTTGAAACACAGCTCATTGTGTCCCTTTATGTAGATGATCTCTTGGTGACAGGAGGAGATCAGATCATGTTGGCAGATTTCAAGGCCAAAATGAAAGACATGTTTGAGATGTCTGATTTGGGGCAGATGACATACTTCTTAGGAATTGAGGTGCTGCAAACACAAAGTGGAATCTTCTTGGGACAGAAGACAATTACTATGAAGATCTTAAGCAAGTTTTCTATGGAAAATTGCAAGCCAACAAGCACACCTATGACTGTTGGAATGAAGCTATCAAGCCAAGGGGATTATGAATCAGTCAATGAGACTGACTATAGGAGTCTAGTTGGTTGCTTGTTGTACTTGACAGCAACTAGACCAGATATCATGTTTGCTGTGAGTATGCTGTCAAGGTTCATGCATTGCTGCAATAAGTAGCATTTTCAAGTATCAAAAAGAGTGCTCAAGTACATCAAAGGCACCTCGAGCCATGGATTGCAGTTCAGTAAAACTGAAAACTTGAAGCTGATAGGCTACACTAACAGTGACTGGGCTGGTTCAAAGGATGATATGAAGAGCACTTCTGGTTATACATTTACACTTGGTTCAGCAATATTTTGTTAGAGCTCAAAGAAGCAATCGATAGTAGCTCAGTCAACAACAGAAGCTGACTATGTTGCAACTGCAAATGCTGTTAATCAAGCTATTTGGCTAAGAAAAATTCTAGCTGATTTGGACCTACATCAAAGGGAAGCAACATAGATCTATTGTAACAACAAATCTATTGTTGCAATTGCAAAAAATCCTGTCTTCCATGGTAGAACTAAGTATTTTAGCATCAAGCTACATGTAGTAAGGGAGATGGAACAAGCTCGTGAGGTGGAGCTGATTCATTGCAATTTTGAAGAACAAATTTCTGATATTTTCACAAAGGCCCTTAATGTAACAAGGTTCATTAAACTAAGGAAGCAGTTAGGAGTCAGCAGCATGGAGACCAAGGAGAAGTGTTAGATGATGGCCTTCCATGCAGCTCATGTAGCAAAGAGCGCTACATGCAGTCGAGCCAAGCTTGCAGCAGCTGAAGCTTATTGATGTTGTCCAAATTCAACTTGTTTTGTTACTTCAAGTTCATGTTTTGTAACTTAGTTTGATCTGAACTTAGTTGATAAAGAATTTGATGTAATTAGGTAGTGATTGAGTTGATAAATCAGCTTTGTTCATGTGTACAAGTTATTTTACCAAGTTTCTATGTAAATTAGTGGTATTAGGTAAGTATTAGGTGAAATTTGCTTTGTTTTGTTCAGTCAATGACTGATATATGTAATGGCAATATGCCAATGTTCTTTCTTAATGAAAAATTATCATCTTTCATTCATATGCTCCAACATTTTCTTATTTTTCGATTCTGTTCTTGTTTTCTTAGCAAATTTTTGCTCTTGTTTCTTCACCAAGCCACGAGGCTTGTAGCACAAGCTTTCTACTCTGCTTGTTTAGCCTTGCTTAAACACCAACAAGTACTTTGTTTAAAAAAGTAAGCCAAAAAAATTGTACCTTTTGGGGACTTGAAAAATGCCAAATTCGATGCCAGATTTTATCACGACTATTAATCTTCAGTCCACAAATAGAGTCGTATGGCGAGCGAATCGCAAATATGTTCTTGTTATCAATACCCCATCTAACAAAAACATCCATATTATGTGATGAAGAAGGTTTATAAGTTAAAATCCTCAACACCACTGGACTCGGCAAGACAGATATTTGAACAAATCCCAATTCCAATCCCCACACGGCAATACCATGTCTAAAACTGGAACATGATTATGAGGTCTAAACTTGGGTTGTGTACAAACATCCACAAGGGGACTCCACTCCTTCACCCAATTATCTCTTCAAACTATGCCTTCTCGTACTCTATTCCAAACTCTATAGATGCCCTTCCACAAATGAGATACATTCCTCGCATTCAAAATCGAAGGCAGCTTACCTATCCATTTATATTCTTTTTTAAACACCTACACTAATAATTGGTTCAGTTTCTTAACAATGTTAAAACCAATCTTTATGAGGAACGCATCATTATGACGACCAATCTTCTTGAAACTAAGGCTTACGTTCTTTGTATCTTTACAGATTTCTTCCCATTTCATAAAACTTATCCCTTTTTTCTTAGTATGGCCCTAGACAAAACTACAAATGATCTTTTCTATTTCAGCTCAAACTTCTTTCGGGATTACTGTTGACTGCATAGCATAAATAGGGATAGCTGCTAATACTGCTTTAGCTAACATTATTTGACTTACTAGCGAAAGTAGCTTAGCCTTCCATCTTACCAGTTTTCCCTCATGTTATCCACTATATATTGGAAAGTGTCTTTTGTCACTCTTTGATGAAGTAATGGAACACCTAAATACTTTCCCAAATTATCCACATGGGAGAAACTAAGACCACCACTAATACCCAACTTTAGATCCTGTGTCATATTCTTGGAGAAAAAAATCTTAGTTTTCTGAGCATTTACTCGATGACTAGATTTTTTACAAAAATACTCTGTACCTTCCTCATAACCAACATCTGATCCACAAAAGCTTCGCTAAAAAGATTAAGTCATTTGCAAAGAAAAGGTGTGAAATAATCAAACCAACCTTAGCAAGTTTTATAGGCTTCCAACCTTCTAGTTGAACTTTAGAGTTAATCAGATGAGCCAGTTGTTCCATACAAAGAATAAAGAGATAGGGCAATAGTGGGTCCACCTTATCTTATTCCTCGAGAAGGAGTAAAGGTATTAGATAAGTTCTCATTCTATATAACTTGCATGGTCAACTAACTAATGCAATGCATAATAAGATTTTAGACATTATCTAGTATACCAATATCCTCCAACATGTCCTTAATAAAATCCCATTGAAGCTTGTCATAGGCTATCTCTAAGTCTATTTTAATAGCCATTCATCATTTCTTTCTTGCTTTCTATGCATAGTATGAATGACCTCCTAAGCAACAATAATGTTGTCTGTTATATTCCTTCCAAAGACAAAACTTGATTAATTCAGTTGAACTAATTCCTGCATCAAGGGTTTTAACCTCTTAGCTATGACTTTAGTCACAATTTTATACAGCACCGTGTAGAGACTGATTGGCTGAAATTGGGCTAGATTTTCTAGATTCTCGACCTTTGGAATAAAAAATAGGAGTGTTTGATTGATCAAACTCTCAAATTTACCATCATTCCAAATATTCCTCACAAATTCGCAGACACTATGTCCCACCACTGGCCATTTTTTCTGATAAAAGATTGCGTGTAATCCATCAATTCTAGGTACTTTTAAAGGTGCCATCTCAAATACAACTCTCTGTATCTCCTCTTTAGTTATTGTGGCTTTCAAAGACTCATTCTCAACAACAAACATCTTATAGAACTGACCTTAAAGAGAAAAGCCACTGATAATTGTTAAATCCTTAGTGAATAAGGATTTATAAAACTGAATGGCCATATTTTGCGTTACTTCTTGATCATCACACCAACTGTTATCACTGAGCTTTAATATGCTAACTTTATTCGACCTTCTTCGATTAATAGTATTGGTATGAAAAAACTTAGTGTTTCTATCACCGTCGCATGCCTATTTACATCAAGCCTTTTGTTGCCACAAGTTCTCTTCTTGAGATAGCACCTACTCTAGTTTCAGTCTAAGTTGTTTTTCTAAATTCAATAAGAACTTCGAGGGATACCGATCAAGCTTCTTTTCAATCCCTTTTAGTCTAGCCAAAAGTAGTTTTTTCTTTCCACCTATGTAACCAAAAGAGCTGAAATTTCATTATTTAATTGATAACTTTTTAAAATAATTTCAAAACACCAAAATAAATTAAATAATTTGTTGAAAAAATTTTATCCATTGATAATGTCAACTGATTTGTTACTATAATTTTGAATCTTGATAAAATTTTATATTTCAAAACTCAAATTTAGAATTTTCGGCAATGGAATAAACAAGTAGAATTTGACAAATGTTGCGTGCTATTTTAGTTTTTAGTGCCTTTTCACTTTAATCCTTATTTTTTACCCCAATAAATACTTAAAAATGGTTTTTTTTTTGTTATGACAAAATGAAAGTGACCTAAAAGTTGGGTGACCAAAATAAAAGTGTAAACATGATGTGGCATGTATAGTTATATGTCATTAGAGATTTAACGCTTGAGTGACTAAAATAAAAGCGCTCTAAAAGTTAAGTGACTAAATCGCAAAGATTTCATTTTAAATGACCAAAATAAAAATACATTAAAAGTTAAAGGACCAACTAAAGGATTTACCCAAAATTAAAGAAAAATAAATGGAAACAGAAGCATTTTGTGAACACTTACATCATCAATCCAAACATATTGCAACAATTTTTTATTTAAACAATGTGTATTTGGTAGACTCAATCTCAATCAGTATTTGATACATTGAGTGTATTATTTTTATTCTATGCAATTAATTGGTGTTTAATTTTTAAAAAATATTTACATTTTCAAATAGTTTACTATAGATTATAGGGTATTTGTCAACTCCTTGAATCAAATAATTTACTAGCAATATACTAAATAATTTGTTTAAATATTTAAAACCATTAAACTTGAAGCAAATTACATATTAACCCCATGAACAGTAAATAAATAGATGTTGGTAAAATCAGCAGCAGGTTGGAGTTGGATCAGTTTTCAACTTTCCTTTCTTTCTTTTTGAGTCCAAGATTAGACTTGGAAGATTTAAATCTGCAAATAACCTGATAATCTCTCTTGCAGCCCTCACTTTCTCAGTGTTTGTACCCAACAAAGTCTTTTCTTTTCTTCCCTCTCTGTTCCCAACAATGGAACAGTCATCCAACCTCAGGCCCTTCCACTCTTTGTTTCAAGTTCTCACCCCAACTCAACCCCTTCAATTTCATATTTAAACACTGTCAATTCAAAATGGATAGCCTTTCAATTGCTTCAGTTTCGTTTCTACTTATTGTTTTAAGCTGGAAAAGTTGATTTTCTTTGCTGTCAAACGAAGTTTTTTTTTTTTTTTTTCCTTAGAGAATATATATAATCAAAAGAGGAGAAAAATGATATCAGGAGGGCTAAATTTGGTGATGACTGTTATAGGTTTCACAGTGAGTATTATGTTCATAGTGTTTATTTGTACACGTTTGATTTGTGCTCGTATTCAGCTACGTGCTTCTCGGAGACCCTTCGCAATCTCTTCAAGATCTGATCTTAATATGGTATGGTTTTCTTGTTCCTTCCTTTTTAAAGGAAAGTTAATTCTCCCTTAATTCTTAGATTTCCAGAACTGTGCTGTGTTCTGTTTCTTTTTGTGTGTTTGATTTATTAACAAATGTGGTTTTTTTGGGTGCTCAATTTTACTGATGAAAAATAAAGATTCCTCAAAAAACGTTTTTTTTTTCTGATATAAATATTGCTTGTCATTTTCTTTTCTTTTCTTTTCTTTTCATACTGGGTATTCAACTTTAATAATAAAAGAATGGAATTTAAGGGTACTCAAGAGAAGATTTTAAGTTTCTTTCTTGGGAATTTTGACTTTTTTTTTGTCCTTTTATTTTCTCATGTCTTCTCTGAAAATTTGAATTTCTGTATGAATTATAACTGAAACCGTTTACTTCTGCATTTAAACTTCTAAAATGGTTTCCACAGAAAATTAAATTTTTGGAGATTTAGAAAATTTCTTAGAAGTGATTTACTGATTTTGAAGGATTTTTTTGGTTTTTACGCTTCAATGCCTTAGTTGATATGTGAACTAAAAGTTGGAAGATAATAATAATAATAATAATAAAAGTTGAAAGGAGAAGATGTTTGTCAATTTTAGGTATAGCAGTGGTTATCAGTACACCAAGATACTTGGACTCATGTGAGAGGGGTATGTGTCGACATGCGCATGTTTAATTTTTTTTCCTAGATTTCTATGTATTTAGAGAGCCCTTGAGATTATATCCCCATACTGATATCCAGATATATATTCGTATTTCAAGAACAAAAAATAAAGAGGCTGAGCAACATAGTACATAATATGAATGACATTTTGTTACAACCAACAAGGCAAAGATGAAAATTAGAAAGTTTTAACAGTAAATATATGTCATTTCAATGTAATTTATCTTTTCAGTTGTTGCATTCATCTTTATGGAGTGGTCCTTCTTCATTATTGATGTTGAATTTTGTATTTGCAGCTCGAACGGGGTTTACACGGTATTGAGCCTGTTGTTGTTGCAAATTTCCCAACAAAGACTTTCTGTGATGAGTGCTTCTCAGCTAACAAAGATGCTCAGTATGTTCGCAGAACCTTTGCTTCATTTCAGAAGTTACTGCATCTTTCTTTACCATTTAACATTATGAAGATCATTTCTCTTTAATTTTTCTTTTTTTCGTGAAAAGAGTGTTAGATGCCTAGGATTTGCAGGTCAGTAATTAATTTTGGGTGTAATAACTTTTCTATTCGTAGTGAAGATGTTGGAATTTTCAATGGTTATAGTTTGTGCCCTATTGCACTCTGCAAAGAATAGGGTTAAATAACAATGCAAGAAGAGACAGAGCCTATCTCCGGCTCTTCTTTTTTCTTGGATTACTCATGTCATGTGTAGGTATGGTGTAGAGATATGACCCATCTTCCAAAATCCAAATACGTGGAAACTTGGAAAAAAAAATTAACATGCATGTGTTGGAGACATACTCATATCGTCCCTCATATCCAAGTAAAATAGGACAGAGCAGTCAATGAGATAATCTAGAATGGAAGATAAAGCATAAGTGGAAGGAGATAAATAGATGAGAGAGTTGAAATCATAGGTAGTTTCCTCCTTGTGTGTATGTATATAAATAGTATGAATATCTGGGAATTTGTCAAAATTTGCCACAATGATTCTATAGTGATGACATGTTATGGTGAAATGCATTGTATGGCGAAGAAAATGGATGTCATTTGAAATGGCTTGAGATGTTTTAGAAATTTTGGTTTATGCTTTTTTAGACTTGAACCTTGATTGTAGGTAAAGTGTATTCATTTTACCACGAGGCATGTCGATAGTACCAGGTGCCTTTGCATCAATACAAGTTATTTCTTTTAACCATTGCTTAACATTTTCTAAAAGTCATAGTTGGTTCTAATGTGAACTTACGGAAGCTTTTCGTATCGGTAATGGCTGTGCATAAATTCCACGGTAGACATAAAAGAATGATATTTTTGTTTTTAGTTTTGCCTATCTACAGTGTGGTTTGATCTTTGCTGCGGTTTCCCCAGATGATACAAAGGTTCTTGTTTTACTAAATTTCTGGAGCATGTTTTCACTCATGCACAAATTTCTTTGAGTGTCGGAAACCACAGAAAAACTTGTAAACCTTAGAAAATGTATGTTGTGTCTCATATGTTGTACACATGATGCACAACAGGCAGGAAAAACAGAGACAAATACGATTGAGGTTATGACAGAGAGGAATGAAATTTAGGGTGAAAGAGCAGAAATTCAGAAACAAGAGATTGAGCCAATGGGAGAAATATGAACCCAGAAAACATAAATGTCCACGTCTTAATGCCCCATAATTAAAAAATAGTCAAAACATAGATACTCCTAGAAAGCACAGTTCTTTTCTTTCTTGCTGTCCTTTGTTGTTTACTGTTTCCAAATAAAATATCTCAATTATGCTAACTATGTTACTCAGACTCTGGGGGAAGTATTGGATATAGGCATGTGCTGACATGGGTATGTTCTTTTTTTTTAAAAGTTTTTTCCATGTATTTTGAGGATTCTTGGAGGATTATATCCTCATGCTCATGTCTGGATATGCATCAAACACGGATACTTCTAGAAAAATGAATAGTCGGAGCAACAAAGTGTGCTAGTGCTAGATTTCCAATGTTAGCTTAAGTTCTCTGCACTTGAAAGTTCCGTTTTTCCCCTTGCTGGTTAGAAGTTGGGAAGCTTTAGGCATGAGCTATGACCAGTCATATTTGCTTTGTGAACTAGTTTCCGATGACAAGGTGCACTAGGGTCCCAATAAAGAAAGATTAAAGACCAATAAGTCTAGGCTTTTTTAATTTGTTGCATAACAGTTCGTTATTATTTTCTGTTTAAGATTTGGAAGTTTTCACACTGCTGTACAGATTTTGTTATTGTCATGTCTGGATATGCATCAAACATGGATACTTCTAGAAAAATGAATAGTCAGAGCAACGAAGTGTGCTAGTGCTAGATTTTCAATGTTAGCTAAAGTTTTCTGCACTTGAAAGTTCTTTTTTCCCCTTGCTGGTTAGAAGTTTAGAAGATTTAGGCATGAGCTATGACCAGTCATATTTGCTTTGTGAACTAGTTTCCGATGCCAAGGTGCATTAAGGTCCCAATAAAGAAAGATTAAAGAGCAATAAGTCGAGGCTTTTTTAAAGTTGTTGCATAACATTTTGTTATTAAGATTTGGAAGTTTTCACACCGCTGTACAGATGTGAAGTGTTTCTCATCCGGCATCTCAAATTCCCCAAATTGAATAGAGTTTTAGTTTGCAAATTCAAGTATGACTTTAAACACTTGCCACGGTAGAGATAATGATATATTTGAAACATTGGACTTGCCGGGTTTTCCCAGACCTAGATATTGACTGCCTTCGCATGCTCTGTCATCTTTAACTTTTTTGTGCTACAACCATGCCATGTTTTCAATTATAATTTGATCCTTCTAACATTTTAGTGCTTGTAGCCACTGTTAATTGTTCTTTCGAAATGTTCAATAAAAGACTAGGCAATAGAGACTTGTCGGAAGATGGGAAAAATTACTGGAAGATGCTTTCCTCGCAACGAGCACTGCTCGGAAAAATGTTGTTTGGATTAGACATTGAGCAAACTTCTGGTTTCCATATTTTCCAATTATATCGTCATCTTCATTAAAGGAGTGGTGAAGAACATATTCTTGATAGTTTCCCTTATAGCATTATTTTATTAATAGATCTAACTTTTTTAAGCTGTCATTGACCTGCTATACAAAAAAAAAAAAAAAAAAAAAAAAAAAAAAAAGGTTTTGAAGAATTTATTTATGACAATAATTGCTAAGCTCACTACCTTGAAGTTGAGCTAAGGCATTCTCCACTTTTAATGGATGGAAATGCCTCCAATTGTCATTTTAAGTGGAGGTTGGTTCCATCAAAAAGAAGTGGAAGCAGTGTTTGCTTATTTATTTATTTCCACTAAATCTGAATGACTAGGTAAGGGCTAGAGGTGGCAATTCAACTGACTTTAAGTTCGTATCATTTCACATGCAAGGTATTTCAAGTTCGGGTTTTCGGGTTTGGACATTTCTATTTCAGCTTTTAGATGATAGAGATATTATGGATTGTATATGTTCCTCTTGTTTCATCTCTATATCCCCCTCTTTCTTATTCTGTGCTGCATAAGTGGACCTAGTGGAACATCCCCGATGGTGATTTATCTGAACACTAATTCGATTTTGATCTGAAGAAGGGAAAAGGATTTAATCCCGACATAACTATAACAGCACCCAAATTCTTTGTTAGTCTCTATAAGTTTTATACTTAGCAATACACGTCATACTTCTTGTATCAGGTATTTGGTATTTGGTGGGTCGAGGAAGCAAGTGAAGCTGTTACCTAGCTAGGAATATAAATGGGATCTGGTCATGCCTGAACAGTGTTTGATGAGTAAAATCAATGTTACTCAGATTTCAGTGTGATTGTTGGATAGGTTATCCTCTACCCTTGTCCGGAAATGTGTTGAACACGAGTTTCCGACGAAGATATTTCAACAAAATGAAAAGCAGGAGCAATATAGAGCAAAACAAGTATGGTTGAAGAATGAGGCATCATTTTGGGTCACGATTCTTTTGATAATCTAATTGATGATTCCGCATGACAGAATGTATTTCTTTAAAATTGCAATTTGAAGTGTTCTTGCATCTCCGTCTTTCTCTCTGTTAATGGAAGATTCACGGTTCTTATTTTATTTCATCAATATTTTTGTTTTTAGAACTTTTCACTTATTTTCTTCAGTTAGATTTGCTTGAGGCATCTTTTTAGAACCGAGCTAATGAAAATGCCAAATTGCTACGTATGGCAGGTGCACGGTTTGCCTTTCCGAATACCGCCGTGAAGATGTGCTGCGAATCCTCCCGTATTGCGGGCACTCCTTCCATGTAACATGCATAGACCTATGGCTGCAACAGCATTCCACCTGCCCTGTTTGCCGAATATCGCTGCGTGAATTGCCCGAGAAGAAACGGTTGATGCAACCGTTGTTCAGTTCGGCCGATCGTTCTCATTCTGGCACAGAATCTTTTAATATGCATACGTACAACTGTTTGTTGAGAGGGCAGGGATTTCCCTCAAGAACCCGTGAGAGCCCTGTGATGGACCCAAACCAAGAGAATTCATTTGCAACTGGAAATCTGGGATCGGGGGAAAACATGTCCAGTACAATCGAAGATGATGAAGACAACATTAAAGAACCAAGAAAGAAGCTTGTGGAAAGCCCATCAAACCCTTGAATTATGTTTGTTTGTGAGTTGATTCAAAGATCTTCTGGTTGTGAAAGTGGATTATTTTCCCTTGTTCTTCTGTGGTGGATTATTTGTAAATATGTTAAAAGTTGGACGTTTTTGGTGTAATTTTAATCCTCAATATTAGATGGTTTCTGGCAGTTTTGGTAGCTCTCCTTTTCTATGTCCAAAAGCCTTGTTCTGTGTTTTAAGTACTTGACAGGTCTACCTATTATAGGAAATGTATTTTATATTAATGAATGATTTTAGTTTGGTATGTTCAATTTTATTTTATTTTTTTGAAATTTAATTTTTTTTGGAGTTATTTTTTCATGAGCATCACAATATGTTTCTCATGATAAATAGTGAAAAAGTTGATCTCTCACCTAGTTAGAAAGTTAAAAATATATATCTATATTAATTTAGCGCATTAGTCTATTAATAGACGTAAAAAAACAAAAACAAAAAAAAAAAAAATTGTTGCTTCTTTCCTACTACTTGAGTTCTCTACTAAAAGTTTTTTTTTTTTCATTGATTTTATTTTTTATATGCATATTTAATCATTTATACATTATATTTATTCTCTTTTTCTTTTTGATATATTAATTAAAAATTCAATTTTATTATAATATTTATAAATATTATGAGCTAAAGAAAAAAAAAAGTTTATATTTAGCTCTTAAGGTTGATTTTATTATTAACTTTTTAGAAATCCTTTATTGTAAGTAATTGAGAATTCTATTGAAATAATTTTCAAAATGAGCAAATGATTGGTAGCCCATTTAGAAGTAAAATAGATAAGACAAGTGTTCAACTAAATTGCAAGGGAGTTTTGTATCCAAAGTAAATTATGTTACATTGGGGCTTTGAAAAAAAATGTAAATTACCAATTAAATATTTATTAAGAATAAAGTTTATTATAAAAATTAAATACATGAATATTATATTCTATTTAATAAGAGTAAATTCGTAAATTATTATTACATCATTAAAAAAAATACTTAATGAATCAAATATGATAATGTAAATTTTTCGAGATTTTAATAATATCTTCCAAAATATATCAAATATCACATTCCATTGGTTTGAAAAACGTTAATTTTACTAGACCACTTAAACTAACATATTATTATAATCTAAGGATGGATTTCAGGATTTTAGAGATATGATGAATATCAAATGAAATATTGAATACAGCTGTTGCAGTAGTCATCTCGGCTACAAAGAGTTTTCTTGGCAATACCATACTGCTACTCATTTCAGTTTTAAATCCATAGTACATTTAAGTTTTATTTTTATTAAAATTTTACATTATTTTTTATGTATGAAAATCATTACTAATCTATATACATTTATATCAATTTTAATATCTTAAATTCATTTCTAAAGTTTTGGGTTTTAGCTCATTTTTTTTATAATTATATTAGAAATTAAATTTAATCTTTTTAAAGTTTATATTTATATATTTAAATGTATATTAATATAAAATTTATTTAAAAATTAAAAAATTAAAAAATATACTATAAATATCTATAATATTTTTAAAATAATATAATAGCATCCATATCAATCTCCACTAATATTTAAATAAAAAACAACATATCCTTAACTATTGACATAAGGAAAAATTGCTATGTATTTCTTCTTTTGAATTTTTTTAAAAAAAATATTATAGCATTTTTACTTATATAATAAAAATTAAAAAAATTAATTACTAAAATGGTATGTCAATATCATTATTTATCAAAATGAGGTATTTCAAACAATTCTGAGGGATGGAGGGAGAGAGATGGGCGATATCCATATTTTTTCTGACACAATAATTGAAACATCATTATAAAATGATGTGTTTTTTTAAATAATTTTTTAAGGGTGGAGGGGGAGAAATGAGCGGCACCAGTATCAAAAAATATATTTTTAAGGGTGGAGGGAGAGAGATAAGCGGCATTGGTATTTTCTAGTGCAAAAATACGGTCTAAACGGTGAAGAGTGAATTTTGTACTGTTTTATTATTTTTGAAGAATTACCAGTATTTTTACACATATTTTTTCAAAACAATTTCATTTATTTATTTATTTTCACTTTTTATCCCAATAATTTTTTATTTATTACATAACATATATATTCAACATTTGAACAATGTAGTTCTTTTACCACAATAATAAAAAAAAATTAAATACCAAAATGAATCACCATAAAAAGTTTCAAACAAATAACCCATTTCAACATTTATTTTTATGTTTTAAAAAAATATTTTTACAAAATGAAATTAATATATATATATATATATATATATATATATATATCCATTGTTTAAAACAGTGGGGAATACTACCAAATATGAAGGGTAAGAAAAGAAAACAGAAATCAAGTTATATAGTACACTCAGTTTGTGTATTCACACAAAATGTTTTCATCCCCGATTTAAGTAACAGTAAGTTGAAAAAAATATGGGGAAAAAGGAAATCTTATTTTAAGAGGAAACAGTAGTTGAAGTACTGAGAGTAATGAATGTCTTTTCTTTCATCACAAATGCTTCCATGCACCAAAACCACCTCTTGGATTCAATTTTATTATTACAACTATTTTATTTGCCTAACCAAAAACATATTAACATTAAAATTCTAATCCTAAATCTAAAATATGTTTGGGTGAAGAATTTGTTGGAGGGACTTCATTTTGCATAATTCTAAAATTGAATTTGCTTGTTTGAAGTAAAACAATTTCACTCTTATTTTTCGAAATTCCTTTTTATTTAATTTAATACACATGATATCACTATAAGATAAAAAAAAAAAAACATAAACTTCAAAATCATTTTTATTTAATTCTGTAAATATTATTTTATTAAAACTATTTATAATTTTTTTATAAATATACTGATATATTTTTAATATAATTATTCTTAATTTATAAAATTAGAATAACCTAATTTTTCTTAAATCAAAATGCTAGCCTAATTCTAAAATGCAAGCATTCTAAAAATCCCAAAAAATTTAAAATTCTTCATCTAAACAACTCTTAGGGTTTAGGATTTAAAATTTTATTAAAAAAATAAATTAATTTTATTAAATATGGATTTTTAAAATATATAGTAAGTTGTAATGTAATATTTATTATTATGGATTTGTGGGTGCTTATATTTAATACAAGTTTTTGGAAATTTTTATACATTTTAAATATATAATCTCCAATTTTCTTCTCAAAATTTATAAAAGCAAATAAAATATAAATTGAAGATTAAAGCATGAGATGAAGGTAATTGAAGGAACAAATAGAATAGGGCAAGCTTCAAGGAAAATAAATCAATGTTGATAACTCATTATGGATCCATTGTTTATAATTTACAAAGATGAATCCATTGTTTCACATTATGGAGTAAAGTGAAACTCTAAACACAAAATAATTCTCATGCCCATTCTTCATTCACCATACAAGTATCACCTCCTACATCTACATTACTACTAGTACAATATTTAAGAAGAGAAGATAATTGCTGATTCTTTCCCTTTCTCACCATCTTCAATCCATACCTGTTTACTGCTGATATCTGAATCGAATTGATGTTGATGATGATGATGAATCCATGGCGGCGGCGGCGGCGGCGGCCTGGTTTACCCTTTGTTTCACGCCGTAAACACTCTTATTTTCTTCTTGACCATCAATGGAGTCTAGCTGCTCAAGTAATCCTCTTTCCGTTTCTTGTAACACTCTGCATTGTTTGCTTCATGTTCATAACCATACCCCAAGTTCACCATTTTCGCTTCTATGTCTTCCCACGTGCTTTGCCTCGTCGAATACCCATTTTCCTGCAACCTCCGTTCCAAGATTTCATGCTCGGTCCATCTGTTGGCGTTGATCTCGTTCTCGGTTTTAGCCGTCAAGGGTCTTAACGTCCTCAAAGCCGCCATTAAAGAAGCATCCCGAGCTTCAATCCAAGCTCTTTCCTTAACCCAGAGTTCATGTTCTTTATCGAACCGAGCAGCCTCTTGTCTCCTCCATTCCTCTTCTCTCAACACCCTTTCTTTTTCTTTTTCTTCAATCACCTTCAACATCCTCTCCATCCAAACATCCTGTGAATCGATCAACCTCTTCATCTGTGAGTCCACGAAGTCCTTCACCTTGGTTTTCCAACCCTTCTTAACACCCTTTTGATTCATCATGGAAGCAATACCCGAAAGCTCGCATTCGTCGTCGTTCATTTTTTCCGACGAGGAAGCCTCGAATTCGGGGTCAGAGAAACCGAGGCTGTCGCTCATCTTCTGTTCTTGCATGGATTCATGATATTTCTCCGGCAGGTTGCTTGGAACAGTATTAATGTTGTTAGTTTCTGGGACTGAACTTTGGTTGCTTGTTTCACCATAAATGGCTTCCAGCTGTTTGAAAAACCTGTAATTCTTCCCATCTTGCCTACCAGCTTTACCTTCCTTGGTCTTCTTATAGTATTTATAAAGGTTTTCAAACTTCTCTCTACATTTCTTCCCACTTCTCTGGTATCCATATTCCTCCGCCATTATTCTAAACCAAGATGAAATATAAAATATCAACAATAAAAAGTTAATTAATAATATTTGTATAAGTTATTATATATGTGGAATACAAACCCTAAGAAGAAACCTAACCCCAAAACTTCAGACAAAATCTAACTCTACATTTTCCTTGATATAATCTTCTTTTGTCTCAAAAAGAAGAATAAATATATCCCAACATTCCTCTAATAGCTTAAGGATTAAAATATTACAAAACATTCCTTTCCATATATATATATATATATATATATATATTACAATTAATTAATTAATATTATTTTAAGTTGCTGAAATTGAAGTAAAGGAATGCCAGGGATTAACCATTTTAGCAAAACAAGATAATCTTTAGTTTAAGAAGCTGTGAACAGATGGGTGATTTTTTTTAAGTAAAAGAAACATCTGGATCTCTGAGTTAACTCACAGCTCTGTTCCTTTCAATCAATCAGAAATTTAATTAAAATCTTTTTTTATATATATAGAAATCTCTTGGGGTGACTTTTCATATAAAAAGAAAGACAAAGTAGATTTCAGTTGGGTAGGCTAAATAGGGTTTCTTGATGAAACATATGTCATGAAATTGAAACAAAAACATGATGTAAAAATGGAAATCCAAGTGAAAGATGAAGAAGAAGACTCAAATAGGTTTAGTGCAATTATAGTAAATATATTATATACCTAGACACTTCATCCCATAAGGGTCCTTTCTGGTTAGCCTCTTTGAACTTGGAATCAAGTCTAGATCTGATCTCAAGAAGAGTAAGAGTCTCCTGCCTCGGCCACCGGCTGTTTCCGCCGTCGATATTTCCCAAACTCCATCCTCCACCACCAACGGCAGCAGAAGCTGAAGCGGCAGCAGTAAAATCAGTGGCGCCAGTAGTGTTAAACCTAAGCAAACCACTAGGCATTGCAATATTCCCATTGCTCAACACGTAGGGTGGTTCATGGTAAGGAGGTGGTGATGGAGCCATGTTCCTATGATGAGCAAGGTAAGGCGAGTCAGAAGGTTGGGGCAGCAGGGATGCCGGAAAATGGGTTCTCCTCGTTAAAAGCCGCTGGAAATCAGGCAGGCCGTACTGATCACCCATTTCCATTAGGTTTTTTTAGAAAGAGAGAGAGAAAGAGAGAGAGAGAGAGAGTCAAAATGTGGGGTGTGGGTGGTGTAGGAGAGGACTTTGTTTGGACCATTTTGATGGGAGACAGGATCCGAGTCTACCGCAACTTGCATCACCCTTTCATCACTAAATTCATGTTTAACTTTCTCTCTCCTGTACATTTGTAATACAGAAAGTATAGGTAGATTGAGGACCAATGCATCGTCTCCATTTTTCACAATATTACAGGAAGATGATGAGATATACGAAAGCCCAGAAACTGATCAAACGACGCGTGTTGCAGTGCCATTCCACTATGTCTTTTTTGACCCAGGATATGATTCTATTTTCTTTTTCAATTTTATAAAAATTCTAACCTTATTAAAACTATTTTTAAAAATTTCAGAAGAAAATATTAGGACTACCGGATTCGAAGCTTTATACATTGGAGTTAAGTCTAATGTATCTTTTTAAGGTTTGACCTGTAATCACTTGAAGTGAAAATAAGCAGTATTTTACCTGCTGAGAAGTCTGGTTTTATTTTTAAAGTACCCAAATTTATTATTAATCAAAAACCTGGCTAGTGAATTTTTGGATGGGATAAAGGATGGTGTTGGGGGCTTGGCCCCTACCCCATCTGCCTCTGCCTGTAAATAATGTCGCGTTGTTGCTCTCACCTTTTAAGCGGCTAAGCGCCTGAGCCATTGCTTTCAAGGCATGGTTGTGACTTGAATGACGTCCTATGCCCTGTTCTTTTCCACCTTTTTTATTTGCTTTTCTTCCGCTCTCTATATTTCATTCTAAAAAAAAATCTATAAATATTACTGTAAATCTATACTATATAAAATCCTAAATTTTTTTTAAAATAAACAAATATTTTTATTTTTTATATAATATCTTTAAAAAACTTAATAAATTTTTTTAATTTACTATTTAAAAATAACAAAAACCCACACTCGATAAGAGTTAATACACTTCCACTCCAATAAATCAATCATTTTCGAAAAGTATATTTATATAATACTAACATTTAAGTACTAGACTAGATAACAACAATAGCATCTTCATTGTCAAAAATGTTTACTCTAGCATAAAACAAGCAAGGAGACTCCCTTGGAACTTTCAATCTACTAGTGGCCCCTCTCCAATAGCTAGTGCTAAAGTTTGGGAACATCTTTGACTCTAATGTTCCCATGGAAAAT
Organism: Gossypium longicalyx; assembly: GCA_025698465.1. Lineage (NCBI taxonomy): Eukaryota > Viridiplantae > Streptophyta > Magnoliopsida > Malvales > Malvaceae > Gossypium > Gossypium longicalyx. The sequence continues at coordinate 45,550,023 of CM046999.1, forward strand.
ATGCAACAATTGCCTCCCCAATAAAGTAAACCTTCATCGACGCAACATTGGTGCAGGTAACATCTGTCCTATATGCCACACATACGCAGAATCCTTGGAAAATATGTTCATTCAATGTGACTTTGCTAGAGTTGAATGGTTTGGATTTCTCCCCCTCTCCCTCTGCGTGTTGATTCTTTCAATCTCTCCTCATTACCTTCTTAGATCTTCCAATGGCTTCAAGACAATGAAATTAACTCAACAGACTTGAGATACTTCTATATAACATGCACCTGCACACCATGGTCAATATGGAAAGCATGAAATGAACTCATCTTCAAGAGTATCACTCCTAGTCTCATATTAGGAGCTATAAGACTACTCTACGAAATGCAACTCTCAATAACTCATTTTCAGAGGTGCAACCATAATACAAAATGACAATCGCGATCAATGGGTTGCAGTCAAAAGCCATTTCGCGCCTTCCAAGCTCCAAGCGAGGTTCCTTACCTTGCGCTATTTTGTCACCCTTCTTAAAAGGGTTACTATGCAGGTTGCTGCTTAAACTTATTCAACAATACTTAGTTTGTACTTGATTTTGTGTTTTGTCATTTAAATTAGTACTTCCGCACTAACACTATTAAATTGTACTTCCGCATATAACAGCCTCTCAATATGACATGAGGCAAAAATAAATTAAAAAATTCTTTAAATATAAAAATTAATAAAGAAAAGCATATTTTTTTTTACATCAAGAATGAACCTAGACAAATGATTGTCTAGTCACCAGATACATCTGAATCTGGACACCTATTTATTTAGATTCATTCCAAATGTATTTTTTAATAAATTTATATATTTTTTATTTTTTATAAAATATCAAAATGTTATTATCATTGTTTTGAAATTTTAAAATTTATAAATTAATAAAAAAAAAATTTACATCAACAATGAACCTAGATAGATAATTGTCTAAACTCAAATGCATTTGAACAACCATGTGTTATTTTAGTTCCTCTATATATTTATATTTTTTTAATAAATTTTTAGTTCTTTTATATATTCATATATTGTAATTTTTTATATTTTTCAAAATATTATATGTTTTATATATTTTATTTTTAAAAATAATAATAACAAAAAATTGATGTTTTATAATAAAATATATATAAAAATATTAAAAAAATATCTAGAATAAATCTGGACAAGTGCCTTCAAATGTATCTAGACAAATATATATCCAGGTTCATTCTTGATATGAAAAAAATGTCTATACTTTTTTAATTAATTTATATATTTTAAGGGTTTTTAATTTTTTTTAATTTATGTCTACCTCATATCATACTAAGAAGTTGCCATGTGTTACCATCAGATTGGTGATCAGTGATACATCAACACAAACTAATAGTATTACTGCGGAGGTACCAACATAAGTGGTGAGATAGAAGCTCAAGTACCAACTAAGTAAAAAAAATTCAGATACCAACTAAGTACTTTTGGACAAGTTCATTTTATTTAAAAATAAATTTATATTAATATTTATATATATTTAATACATCCTACATAATACAATCTACTATCAATTTAATAATTTCTTTTATTTCTGTAATTTTTTGCACATATTTAACATAGAATAAATAATAAAAGTAATTAATAATTAAATATATGTTTGACTTACTTGTATTTATTCCACTAGATTATGGCATATTAGGTAACAAATTTATAAAAAGAATATATAAAATCAAATGTATTAATGGTAGAAATAGTATGTTAGATATGTATTTTTTTAGATTTATTAAATATATATATATATATATAAATAATAAACGGTGATTTGTTTTAATGGTAAAGTATAATTATTGTATATTAAAGCGGTATGATTAAATTTTTATTTTTATTTTATTTATTTTTATATGAAAGATATAAAACAATAAAAATATCCTTAAAATAATATATATACATATATTTGTTTGTAAAGACCATAAATTAAATGTCATTAGTTAAGAATAATATATAAGATCAAACTTTTAATCTATTCGAACTAGATTCTGACTGATTGATTCAGTTTTTGATCTTTGAACTGTACTGGCTACTGTTTCCCAACATTGAAACAACTGTATTTATATTCAAATACCTATTCCAACTTTTTCTTTAAAATGTTGTTTTTATTTCTTTTATTTCTTTTTCCAACTCATTCAATTATGAATAAATTTTTGTTTCGATCACTTAACTAAAAAAATTATAAATTGGTTACTGAATTATTAAATAATTTTTATTTGAGTCACTAGGTTGTTAAAATCGATGTTATACGGCTTTCTCTGTTCATACTACATGCACTACTCAAAAGCTCTCTTTTCCCTTCTTTTTTATAGTTCAGTTTTTTCTTTTATTCATGAAATAGTTTTGGACGTCATGAATATGTAAATCAAAATTCAAACAGCTTTTTTCTTCGATCTTCGACATTGACTATCAAATTGACTTGGATTTAAGGTAAGTTGTTCTACTTGTCGATGGGTACTAATCCACTGTACTCATTGCCAAAACGTCGCTTGGAGCTCATTAGCAAAACTTTAATAAAAACTTAACAATCCAATAATTTAAAGAAAAACTTTTGAATAGTTCAGTGACTTAAATGAATACTTTCAAATTGTTCACTAACCAAATTGTAACTTTTTTTTAGTTAAATAACCAAAACGAAAACTTACCTATAATTTAATAACTAATGGTATAGTTTACCCTTAAAAATATAGATTAAATTACAACTATATAAATAGTGAATTTGAATATTAGAAGTTGTTTTTTTTTTCCATAAATAAAATGGGGATTTAAATAATAATTTTGAATATATAAATATCTAAGAATTCATTTTTTATATATAATATTAAAGCGAGGCATGAGTGTGACAAGATTTAAAAATGTGTCAAACGGGTGCTTGACAAGAGTTTTAAGGTGTGTTTGATAAATTGAAAAAATTAAGTGTTGAAAAATTAACTATTGAATATTGAATATTTAATTTTATAAGTGTTGAATTTATATTATAGAATATTTGATACATTAGTAAAAGAAACTGAATATAATTAATTTGTTTGATAATAGTAAATTTTGTTTTTGAAAATTCATTATTTCATAATTTTAATCTTATTAATATTGCATTATTTATTTTATTTTTGAATAGTTTTGGATAAAATTTAAAAATGATAATTTAAATAGTGTTAGTAATTAGATTTGAATTTTAAAATTTGATAAGTAGAGGGACTTAATTTTTAAAAATAAAAGTATATGGACTAAATTTTAAATTTACAAATAGTATATGGACTTATAAGATATTTTAACCTAAAAAATTTATAAAATTCAGCCAAGCTGAGCGGAGCCGAAGCAAAATGAATAAGAAGTGAAATGTGGAAGGGTGACGTGGCAAAGAAGAAGATCAGGGAAAGGCAGTGATTAACAAAAGCTTAAAGAAAAAAAAATAAAGAAAGGAAGAGAAAAGATTAAAGAAGAATATTTGGGGGGTGAATGGGGAAAGGGTATAAAGGCAGAGGCAAAGGAGGGAAAGTGGGGTTTGTCTTTGCCTAAATGGGAAATGTGGTAGGGGAAGGAAGGGGGACCCTACAATTACAGCTGTACATCACACACATCATCCTCATCATCACCATCATCATCATGTCAATCTGGTCGTACGGACCCCCTCTTGATTGGGTTCCTCGGGTCTAATAGATTTGACCCCCCTTCCCTCCGATTTCAAACTTGGTTTTGTCGGAGCCGGATTTTTTTCAACTAAAATTATGAATTTTTTTTATTTCACCTCATTTTTATCCTTTTTTTTCAATAAAATAATGATAAATCAAATTTTACTTTTTGATTTTTATTTTTTTAAATTTAAACTCAGTTAAAAATACTAAAAATAAAAAGAAAAAAAATTAATTTATCATAAAAAAATTAATTTATCATTCTTTTATTGAAAAGAGATAAATAATAACATAAAATTATAATTTTATATAATTATTTAGCGTAGAATAAAAAAACTAAATACATCACATTAAAAATAAATACTCATCTTATCGGATTCCTTAGAAGATATAAAAAAGAAGAATTGAAAAGAAAAGGAAAGGGGAGACAATCTTTATGTCGAGTCATGATTAGCAAATCTCTTGCTCTAAAGTCCAAACCATATTTGAAAAGAAAGAGAGTGTAGACAATAAAAGGGAAAATATATGGCTTTGTTATGGTTTTATGATACAAAAAGTTCTTGCAGTATTCTTAGAAATTAATATCAACTAATAAAAATGATATTATGCGTTTTTGTTGGATGTTATATATATATATATATATATATATATATTTGATATAATAAGATAAAAGTATATATAGGTTAAAGCTTATATTATTATACTCCTATTTTAACAATGATATGTGACCGAACATTGATGATCTGGTAATAATTTTTTATTAAATATAATTCATGAGTCACATTTTATTAGATATTCTTTGTAATGTCTCTCTATTTAAAATTATCTGTGAATTATATTTGAATCATTTTAGAGGTTATTTATTACAGATCTTTTATAGGAATCGATTGAGTGAATTGAGAATATAATTTATGAATTAATTTATTCATAATGCCTTAAAAATTACTTTATTTACCATTCACTTTAAACTATAATACAACAACTTTTTTTTTTTATAAGAGTTAACCGGTAGAAATTGTGCAACAGTCAAACCTGAACTAATAACTATTGAAGAGCTAAACACGAGTGTTTTAGCATAATGGTTGAGTCTATAATACAACTTTTTCAATCATGCTTAAGCTGATCCTTTCATAAATGGCCTACAAAGAAAATGTTGGTTAATTACTATAAGTCATATGGCTTTGGGGCTTATAATAATAGTTTCAGGATTGGACTTTCCTCAAAGCCTTAATTAACTAACCCAATTATCCTTAAATCACTTTGATTCAGCTAATTACTTCGGACTTATATGGCTTATTTCCTTACCCTTTCATTCTTTCGATTTAAAAAAAAAAAAAAAGTATTTTGAATCTCAATAAATACAAACAGGAGACAAAAAAGTGTTAAATTTAAAACAAAAAACAGTCGAGGTATTGAGAAATTTTCAACTTTAAAAATTGGTATTTTTTTTATATTCACCGTATATCGAACTGACCGCATAGCGCAGTGGATTAGCGCGTTTGACTTCGGATCAAAAGGTCGTGGGTTCGACTCCCACTGTGGTCGAATGTTTTTGTCTGATCTTCTTTTGCCCTTCGAGGATACTTTTGTCTTTTTGTTTATGTGTTTTTTTATTTTATTTTATTTTATTTTATAATTACATAATTTACCTTCGTTTCTGTTTCTCCCAAGAAAACCAGGCAAAATCTAAGGGAAAAGAAAAAAAAAAAAAAAAAGGGGGGAGGAAATGTTAGGGTTGGTCTCTTGTATACATCCCCATATCCCATCAACTTCTCCAAATCTATATTTTAATTTCAAATATGCTCCTGTATTTCTGAAACCCCAAATCCATATCCCAAAACATCCTTCACGCTCATTTCTCTTTGCTCAAAACGGGAACAAGGATGACTTAACCAAACAACCCAACAAGAAACCACAAGGAGAAGAAAAACAATCAAAGGTTCAACCGGAGGGGTCCTTTAACGGGAATGACGGAGGGGAATCGAGGAATGAACGACGGTCGATGTTTAATTTCAGATTGGGTGATTTGTTGGACCCAGATCCTGATAACATCGTAGCCATTGGATTGACGGGTCTGCTAACGTGGGCCAGTGTTCAGGTTTTGTGGCAGTTGTTTTTTATCTCAGGGGCTATTCTTTTAGCTGCTCTTAAGTACTCTTTCATTGCTGCTCTTCTTCTTTTCATTCTCATTACTCTGCTTTGATGAACTTTGTATTTGGTTTGTATATTAATTCTGAATTCTTCCTAGTTCTTTTTAATTAATTTTTTGTTGTATTGGAAAATTTTCACTTGAGTTTATCAAAAGGAAGGGAAAGAAAAAACAAAACAAAAAAACAAAATTTTGAGATATTGGAAGGTAGATTTGAGAATTAAGTTACTTATTTATTGGTATTGGTTTTTTTTCTTGGATATTAATATTATATATTATTTAATTGATATATATATATATATATATATATATATTTAAATGATTTTTACATTACAAATGGGGAAGGGGAAAGTGTTTACAAACGTAAGGATGGAGATTTAAATTTTATGTGAATCAGCTTGAAATTCATGTAAGTTTGTCATTAAATTTGTAGTATGATTGGTTATTAAATGTTATTTTACCTTTACAAAAATTAATTTTGATTTACTTACGTCCTATTTGATAAAATATTGAATTTGAAAAAATTCAATGAACTGAAAGATATTAGATAGAATTTTTCGTAGATAAGTAGATTGACACTTACTTATTATAGAATAAATTTAATTGTTTTTTATTTTATTTAAGATTATTTTATTCCTTATCAAACATTCTAATTATTTTCATTATTTAATTTTAAACATTATATAAACATATTTTATAACTTAAATTTAACACTTAATATTTCGATATTTATTTTTTAACACTTATTTTTTCGCATTTAATTTTTCAATTTACCAATCGTAGCATTAGTTAAATTATGTAGCTTTTTACTCGACAAATTTAAAATTCAAGTTTTTTTATCCAATAAAAATATTTGTTACAAATTAATTCTTTTGGTTTTTTATTTATATTATTTATTAAGCTTTTAACTAAGTGTTACCTTCAGTCAGGTCACCAACTCGATAATGAAATTATGAAAATGTTATTTTGTAATTAAAAAATAATCTATTATTTGAGGGCATTTAGTCTTTTTATTTAAAAAAAACAATTAAAATATGCATATAGTAGGATTTGAACTCACGATAATTAGATTATTAAAAAATTAAATTTACTACTTAACTAAAGTTTCATTTTTGATGTATTTTATATATTTTTATTTTAATATGCACAATTTATTATTTCTTTCAATTGTATATATCAATAATGTTTATTGAGTTTGTATCATAAGTCAACTCGACGCTAATTCATAATTGATGCCAAAAACCATGATAAATAATTGTAGTGCATTTAGTATTGTTTATGTGATGTATTTATGTGTTTAAATTTCATTTTACTCATAAATTAATCTATTTTTTAATTTTAACATCGTACATATTTCATGTGTTATTATAATTAATTAGTTTTAAACCATACGTTTCGTTATTTATTATATGTTCCTTTTAAATAGACATCTGTATTTTAAATCTGTGATTTTTACACACATAAGTGTATGATAGGATTTCTAGTATATTAATATAAGGATATTTTTATATTATTTTAAACAATTACTTCAAGAGTTCAATTGGAAGTTTATGTCAGAAAATTAAGATATTCCAAAATAATAAAGTCTCACATACTTCAAGAAAATTTTGAAATTCTTATTTATAAGTTATTACACTTTATTGGGTTAATAATAACCAAGTTGGAAAGGTGAACTTGCATGGGGTCGTAAAAAGCCATTATAATGTACAAGTAAACCCTTTTGTTTTTTAACTTCTTTTTTACTAAATTTTTTAGAGTCTAAAAAAAAGTAAATTATTTATTTCATAACATCTATAATTAGCCAAGCTGAAAATAGTTTAATGTAACGACCTAAATTTCAGTGATAACGGAATAGTGATTTGAGATCACTAAATCCGACATATGAGTTTAGATATTAGTAAGTAAATGTTAAGTGTGGTTTTAGAAATAATTTTGAATTTGAGAAATTTTGAATAAAAGGAAGTTGTAAATAATTTAGAAGTGAAAAATGAGGTATCGAGACCTCAAAATATTAAACCGTGCCATAAATATTTTTATAAATATTTATGGAGTGTTAGTAAGTTAGTATTAAAGTTTCATCAAGAAATTTTAAGGTTTCGATAGTCAATTGGGTAAAAAGGACTAAATTGAATTAGGTGAAAAAATGTGTGAAATGTGATTAAATAGTTTTAGTAATAATTAAAGGAGGACTAAATAGGAAATTAAACACCTATTATTGGGCTAGACGATATGTGTGTGCAGGAAAAATAAAAATCAAGTGTGAAAAAGGGGCAAAATTGGAAATGGGGTAAAAATTTAATAGTAAAATATGATATATTAGGTAAATCTAGAGTTTTCTTCATTTTTCTTCATCCTCTCCAAAAAAACACCATTAGAGAGCTTTTAAGAACCTGGTTTTTATATTCTACAGCATGTAAGTTCAACTCTTGATTATTTCTTGTAATTTTTGTGTTTTTGAGATTTTTACAACTAGGTCCACTTGTTTAATTCATTAGTTTTTTATTTCATGGGTAATTTTGAAAGTTCCCATGAATAAGTGCTGAAATTTTATGATTGTTTATCATAGAATTGAAGTTTAAATTTTATTATATGATGATTTTATGAAGAGATTTTCATAGAAATTAATTTTAGGACCTAATTGTGAAGGTTGTTGTAATTAGGGTTTTATGTTGAAACTTTGAGTGTCAAAGACCGTGAAATAGACTATAATGTCTTGATAAAGTGTTATTTGAGAGTAATTAGCTCAATTGATGAATGAATTGAGTAGGGACTAAATTGTAAAAATTGAAAAGTTTAGGGTAATCGTGTAATTTCAAAAATTTAAGGGCATATATTGTGAAATAGAATAGAATTGAAATAGATGCTAATGAAGGAATGGTTTTATAATTATAGATCAAGAAAACGAAGTGAGTTGTAAAAAGGAGAAAATTCAAGAATAGTCCCTAAATTTCTACGACTTTTGCAAATTATCCCAGGTAAGTTCATATGACAAAGTTTAATGTTTTATCATGAAAATCTTATGATTTCTAAGGTATCTCATTGTAGATGAATACTATCAAATTGTATTAATTACTAAGTAATGTTTAACTAAAAGTACAAATTAGTTGGAACAATGGTTTTGAGTGCTTTCATTTTATGACCATGATGAATTGACGGAAAATATGTGATATGTGCTTCCGTATAATACCATAGTAGGGCTATGACATCGGTTCAATGTGATATGTGTTCCCGTATAAGACCATAGCTGGGCTATGGCATCGGTGTGATGTGATAATGTGATTCCGTATAAGATCATATCTGGGATATGACATCGGTATGATATGTGATCCGTGTAAGACCATGGCAAGGCTATGGCTTCGGTGTGTGATGTGTGAAAATGTGAAAGTCCATAGTTTACTATGGCAATGTGATAATGAAGCACTCAATTCCCTTATTGTTCCCTAATTTGACAATGGAAATAAATGAGAAATGGGCCCAAGGGAGTTAAATTGTGAATAGAAATATAGAAATTATCCAAATGAGTTTATTAATGAAATTGAGATTTGCAAGATGAATTAGTCAAACTAATAGATATATGATTGTGTACAATATTCGATAAGATTTGTGTTTTTATGCCTATGAACTTACTAAGCTTCTATAAGCTTACTTGTGTATGATATTTGTTTTGTAGATTGACCTATATACATACGGAGGATCGGATCTACATCAAGGATCACACTATCCAGATTTACTACGGTAGATTTTATTAAACAACTTTTTGATTTATATGGCATGTATAGGAGTTGGTTTGATAATGTAATTGTATGAATGATTAAGTATGCAAAGTATGTTGAATGTGATGTTTTGTGTGTTTGAAAATGAAATACACATGTTTTAGTTTAAAATAATTGATTGGTTGGATTCTATTATTATATAGTTGTGTTTAAGTACAGGTAATGGATAAATGAATGTTATTTGATCAAGATTTTATAAGTCAATGTTTTGGGCATGAACTAGGTGTGTTTGATATGTGAAAATAGCTTAAAAATGGTGAAAAATGAGTTTTTCACACGGCCAAGTCACATGAGCGTGTGCCCAGGCCGTGTGGCAAAGTCAGACTCGCCCACAGGCAAATTCCATGGTCGTATGAATAAAACAAATCTGCCCACGGGTTAGCCCCACGGGCAGGCCACACGGGCATGTCCCAGGCCACACGGGCGTGTGCCCCTATTTTCAAAGAAAAGTTTCTAAAGTTCCCGGTTTAGTTTCAAATCACTTTTTAAGCATATTTTGGGCCTCGTAGGTCCATAATAGGGACTTAAAGATGAAATTTGAGAAATTTAAAATTGATTTATAGATTTATAACTTAGTTTTTTTTTTTGTTTATTAGTGTGTAATTCTAGTAGCACTTCGAACCTTGTCCCGACGTCGGATACAGGCGTGGAGTGTTACACTTAATCTATTGAAGCTATATTTTTTAGAGTAAAATAAAAGTAAATTACTTAATTACTAAGACTTATAATATCCCAGCTAAAAATAGCTTAATCGATTGAAGCTATATTTAGTCAAGTCCAGATTCGCAGGGGCGAAGCCAGGGGGCTGGCATGGGCCCCAACCGCCCCTAAAATGTAAAATTATCTTTTAGGCCCTTAAATTTTCTAAAAAATTTTAAATTAGTAAAGGTAAAATTGTACTTTGGCCCCCCTAAAATTATAAAAATTTAATTTAATCATTTACAAATTATAAAGATATAAACTATGAAAAATTAAAATTTCATCCGGCTCCCCCTAAAATTTTTTTCTAGCTTCGCCCCTGCAGATTCGTTGAACATTTTAAACTATTTTTGGCCAAGTCAAGTCCACTTATTGTTATTATTTTTAGGCCACTAAAGGTCCTCTATATACTATGACCTACTTTTACTCTAGATACACCTTAAAAATCTTTCATTCTCGTCTGGCTCTTCCTTTCCTCCATTTGAGTTTACTGAATATTTTCTATTGTAATTGATTGTTAATCATTATTTCCATTTTATAGCGAACGAGCTTGTTGAATCCTAAGTGATACACGATATGACGAAATATTCTTAAAGAATTTTCAACGCGCCTCAAGTTATTCAACTCATATTCTTGGTTTCCAATAATCTTAAGGATATTTTCGTACTTAGATGTTGGCTGCACTGTTGATGCCTATGGTTGGTGTTGCCATTATTGCTATAATGCTACTTATGTCATGTTTCCCATGAAACATACCATGTGTCTGCTACTACTGTAATACCCCTACCCATATTCATACCCCTACTACCGGTGTGAGCCTCGCGTAAAATCTTCTGTATGAGCTCTGAATTCTGAGGTACACATACTCTACCTCTGAATAATAAACAACCATCAGAACCAATCTGAAATTCGAATCATTACCCGACTCATATTGTCTGCTTTAACTTGTAACTTCTCATCATTCTTCTGAGCTTCACATATTTGCTGTAAAAATGTCGGTTTAGCTCTTAATTCTGCTAGGATTGAACCATCATCAGTCAATGATAACCGGGTATTCATAGCTCGCAAAGCTAACAGAGATTTCCGGCTCAAAGCATCAGCTACAACATTAGCTTTACCCGGATGGTAATCAATAACCAAATCATAGTCCTTTATCAGTTCAAGCCACCGCTATTGTCTCAAATTCAAATCTTTCTGTGTCATCAAATATTTCAAGCTTTTATGATCAGTATAAATATGACATTTCTCACCATACAAGTAATGCCGCCATATCTTCAGCGCAAATACAATAGCAGCTAATTCAAGATCATGTACTGGGTAATTTCTTTCATGTGGTTTAAGTTGTCTTGAAGCATAGGCTATTACTTTACCTTCTTGCATTAAGACACAACCTAAACCATTTAACGAGGCATCACCAGTAATAACAAATTCCTTACCCGGTTCAGTTGCACTAATACAGTGTGCTTTCGTTAGTAGATCTTTCAATCGATTGAAACTTTGTTGACATTCATCACCCACTCGAACTTAACATCTTTCTGCAATAATCGAGTCATTGGAGAAGCTATCATAGAGAATCCCTGTACAAATCTCCGATAATAACCAGCTAAACCCAAAAAACTTCTAACTTCAGATACATTCTTCGGTGGACTCCAATTGACAATAGCTGAGATTTTACTTGGATCTACTCTGATACCTTCGGCAGATACAATATGTCCTAGAAAACCCACTTCTCGAAGCCAAAATTCACATTTACTCGAATTTAGCATATAACTCGCTTCTCTCGCGAGTCGCAACACAATTCTCAAATGTTCTGCATGTTCTTCTTCATCCCGAGAATAAACCAAAATATCATCAATGAATACTACCACAAATCTGTCTAAATCTTTGTTTGAATATCCGGTTCATCAAATCCATGAATACTGCAGTGCATTAGTTAACCCAAACGGCATGACCGAAAACTCATAATGCCCGCACACGTTACGAAGGCTTTGTTTTTGGCACATCCGACTCCTTTACCCGTAGTGATAATAACCCGATCGAAGATCAATTTTTGAAAACACAAGAGCACCTTTCAAATTGATCAAATAAATCATCAATCCGGTAACGTACTTATACTTATTCTTTATGGTTACTTTATTAAGTCGCCAGAGTCGATACACAATCTCAAAGACCCGTCTTTCTTTTTCACAAACAGAAACCGAGCACCCCAAGGTGAATGACTCGGTCGAATAAAACCCCTATCAACAAGCTCTTGCAATCGTGTCTTTAACTCTTTTAATTTCAGAGGAGCCATCCGAGACGGAGCTATGGAAATCGGAGTAGTTCCCTAATCAAATCTATAGAAAATTCCACTTCTCTTTTCGGTGGCAATCCTGGTAATTCCTCCGAAACACATCGAAATTCACATACTACTCTGAATCGCTCGTATCTTTGACTCGAGATACCTTGGTGTCAAGTACATAAGCCAAGTAAGCATCATACCCTTTTTTGACATACCTGCGTGCGCCATTATCGAAATCATATCGAGATAACCCCTCCGTCGATCGATTTAACCCGAGCAACTCACCATTCGACATTTTAGCACAATATATTTTTGTCTACAATTTACTACCGCATCATCTTTGTCAAGTTAACCAATCCATGCCCAATATCACGTCAAATTCATCAAATGGCGGTAACATCAAATCACCGAAACAATAACCTCTTACCATCGGTGGACAATTTTTACAAATTTTATCCACCAAAACAGATTGACCTGGGGGGTTCGAGACTTTAACCACAAATTCGATGAGATTCAACGGATAAATTTTTAACAATTGCAAGTTTAACACATATATATGAATGCGTAGAACCAGGATCAATCAATGCAGAATATCGAGATCAAGTAAAGATAATGTACCAGTAATAATATCAGGTGCTGAGGCATCTTCTCTGGCACGAATGGCATATGTCCTAGTAGGTGCTCGTGCTTCAGACCTGCCTGCAATATCTTTCGTAGCTCCTCGGCTACCACTGACATTACCAGATGGTCGAGGTGGTCTACCTCTCAAAATTGAATTACTCGGCTTCAATATCTGTTCAGTTTCTTTTTCACCTTTTTCTGGACAATCTCTGAGGAAATGGTCAAAAGAACCACATCGGTAACAAGCCCTGCTCTTTAATCGACATTCACCAAAATGAGCTTTATTACAGTACTGGCATCTCGGCTTAGGAGTGCCAACACTACCAACACTGGTCACTAATGGAGTAGAAGGTCTTGGATTAGTGCGTTGAGAACCTTGCTCTCTGCCCGAATACCCAGTGGCTGAGGTAGAACGATCCTGATACTTCTTCAATTTCTTTGAAGCAGAAAACTGGGATTTTCCCATCGATCTTTTACTAAAAATTCGAGCTTCCCTCTCAGCCTGTTTCTTTTCTTTGCTCAATTCTTCTGCTTTATAAGCTCTCTCTGCCAATGTAGCAAACTCTCGAATTTCAAGAATTCCGATCAGTAGCTTAATGTCTTCATTCAACCCTTCTTCGAATCGTTTGCACATTTCACTTTCATTGTACCCATTCTCGAGCATATTTACTCAATCGAATAAATTCTCTTTCATATTCGAATCTTCGATCTGTTACCTGTTTCAACTCAAGAAATTCTTTTCTCTTACGATCGAGAAATCTTTGGTGATATATTTCTTTTTAAATTCATTCTCGAAAGAACTCCCATGTAATTTCTTCTTTCTAACAAGCTGAGCTTTAGTATTCCACCAATGGTAAGTCGTGTCTTTTAGCGATGAGACGGCACATTTTGACATTCTTCGGTGTACAAGATAATTCCTCCAAAACCCGAGTAGTGTTTTCTAACCAGAATTCAACCTGTTCGGAATCATCATAAACTGCTTTGCTCAAATTCTTCTTACCCATATTTTCGAATTTTATCTCTGGAGCTTTTCCTTTTCCTCGATGATTCGATGCACTGCACCATGTGGGATCTCGGAACCGTGGAGGAGCATGAGTGGGAGCTTGAACTTGCTGCACTACTGGGGTTAGTTCTTAAGTATTGATTAAACCATTCATTCATCATTTGAAAGAAGGTTGTTTTTGCCTCCTCCTCCTCGACCCTCTGTCTCGGGCCTTCTATCGCTAGTTTCTTCTCTTTGTATTGAAGCCGGAGCATGACTCCCAGCTTCCTCAGATTGAGCTCGGTCGGATGACATTACTATAAGAAAAACACATTTAAATGGTCAGGAGATATCACACTATCAATAATAATTTAAATGGCATGTATAGCTAATCTCGTATTTACTACGTCGGTCCTAGAACCGGCTAAACCTAGCTCTGATACCAATAAATGTAATACCCCTACCCGTATTCATTGTCGAAATAGGGTAAGAAGTATTATCAGAGTTTGCAAATTAAATTTTTTTTTTACTCAATATATCCCCTTTTATAGATATCTAACATTCCCTGTAAATTTTAAATCGAGACCAATCCACATCAACCAAACCAATTCAACATATTTTCCAAATATATTCATGCATATTTATAAGATAACATCATCACATACCCAAAACCAGGTTTGTTAACCATACCAATGGCTAACTCTACATTCATTACACAAAATCATTTACTTTATTAGCTTATACATGCCATTGATTTCCAAAATAAAGTTTCTTTATATACCGAAATCCTGAGGTTGATAGTGTGATGTATCTCCGACCAAATCCGATCTTCGAGCTCTTAACACTACAAAACAGGGGAAAATGAAACAGGGTAAGCACTTTGTGCTTAGTAAGCTCATGTAACAAGAATTATACTTACCTAATATTTTCAATACAATACAATAAACATTTATATATCCATTCAATGCATTATTACCCTAATATGCACAAACTCAACATTCAAGTTAGTACAATAATTTGCATGTACCAATAATATATACCATGATTGATGAGCTCCTCAATACCATGATTTCTATTTCCTTGTTATTTTTCCATATTTATCCCGTTGAATTTCTTGGAATTTTCGATGGATTTTCAGAGGTACACTTTTAGTGTACAATTCGGTCCGTCAATTCATATTCATGTGCACACATTTCCATTTCAGAGAGCACACTCACAAACCTCATCCTTACAAATGGGATTACTACCAGCTAAATCCTCAGTAATATAAACTCATAGAGTATTGTCGGGATTACCACCCAAAGCTAAATCCTGCAACGACAATTACTCTAATGAGCTTGGATCCGAATTACCACCCAAAGCAAATTCGACCCTAATTCGGATTACCCGTCCAAGCTAAATCCATTTTCCACATATTCTTCTGGAGGGCTATATCGAGATAGGATCACCCGTCCGGCTAGATCCTTTTACCGTCAATTCCTTTTCAGAGATCCATCGAATTTTCCTTTCATTCAACCGAGATTTCTTCCCATTTTTATCAAATATATCAATGTTTTATCAATTTTCATACAATGAACATTCCTTTATTCCAATCATATTCACATCAATAACATACATTTCAAGTATTTAAGAATATAATTCAAGTTACATGAACTTACCTTGATACTTGTTTGTGCACAAAAAATCTACTAATCCTGAACTTTTCCTTTTCTCGATCTAGCTTCAGTATTTGAATCTTCTGGATCTAAATAAATAAATTTAATTATCAATTTAATACATTTCATGTTCATATACAACATTCTTTATAATTCAACTATTATTTATAGTTCATTCAAAGCTGTCTACTTAAGTCACAGCCACTAAATTATTTATAACTCGAGCTACAAAACTCCAAATTAAGTTCCGTTAATTTTCCCTGAAACTAGACTCATATATATTCTTACCATAAAATTTTCAGAATTTTTTTGTTTAGCCAATCAGTACAGTTTATTCTTTAAAGTCACCCCTGTTCTGCTGTCTAACAGTTCTGACCCTTCTTCACTAAAAATTAATTATCTCTTCATACAAGATTCAAATGATGTTATCGTTTATTTCTATTAAAAATAGACTCATTAAGGATTCTAGACATATAAATTTAAGCTCCTAATTATTTTTATTTTTTTATGATTTTTCAAAGTCGAGAACAGGGAACCCGAATTCATTCTGACCTTATCTCACAAAATTCATTATATCTCAAAATTTACAAATCCATTGCTTACACTATTTCTTCTATGAGAAACTAGACTCAATAAGCTTTAATTCCATATATTGTTCATCTTCTAATTCGATTTATACAATTTATGGTGATTTTTCAAAGTTAGTGTACTGCTGCTGTCCAAATTGTTTTAGTGCAAACTGTTTATTACCAATTTTCCCCTAAGGTTTTAATAAATGAGAATTTCGTCCCTACTCAATTAGTCTCTCAATTGAGCTTATTTTTCTCAATTAACACTTTATTATATCACCTTAAACTAGTTTACAACCTTTAGGAATCAGAGTTTCAGAAATAGACTTTAATTCCAAATTTCACAATTAGGTCCTAAAAATCAATTTTCCATTGAAATTACCTAATAAAATCATCTCATAAATAAATTAAAACTTTAATTTCATTCTATTTCATCATAAACTTACAGAACTCAATCATGGTGACTTTCAATTTCATCCATGAAATCAAAAACTAATGAATTTAATAGTAGGACCTAGTTGTAAAAGTCTTAGAAACACAAAAATTACAAGAAAAAGACAATGATTAACTCACTTGGTGTAAAAATTATGAAATACCAGCTTAGAGAACCCTCCTATGGCGTTTTTAGCTGCTGGAATTGAAGAGAAATGAAGAGAAATCTAGATATTTCCTATTTAGTCCTAGCTTTATTTAGTTAATTTTGCAATATTCCAATTTTGCCCTTAATTTATCAAATTCCCTGCTGATTTCATGCCCTTGCCGTCCAGCCCAAATAAATTTTGGGTCTAATTGCCTTTTAAATCCTTTCTTATTAGACTCTTAAGCTAGTTAATCATTCTAGCAACTTTTACACCTATTACAATTTAGTCCTTTTCATTTAATTGACTACCCAAATATTAAAATTTCCTAACGAAATTTTAATACCACATTACTAACATTTCATAAATATTTATAAAATTATTTTCGACTCTCGGTTTCTGAGATAAAGGTCTCGATACCTTGTTTTTACCCAATTTCTTCAATAATTTCTTTTTCTAACTAACTACTAAATCGGTAAAATTTTTCTATCAATATTTTCATACGATTTTCCTATCATATCAATTTTCATGCAAAAATTATTGAAATAAATTTCTCTTTAAATCGGATTTGTGGTTACGAAACCACTGTTCCGATAATTTTGAATTTAGGCCATTACAACTACTATCATTTTGCTACCCGTATCTCAATGTTATAGATATTCTTATTGCGCGAGATTCTTATGCATCAATAACATGTATAGTCAACCGTCTCTATAACAACCACCCGCTATAATAACATTTCACTATAAAAGCCAAGTTTCTAATAGATCCAATTTTTTATGTTTTATCTTAACTCTCATTGGTTGTCGTGTTTAAACTAATACTAAGCGATATTACGTGGTCATATCGTAATACGGAAAGACAACTTATATTAGCAGACGAACCTAAACGTGTCCTTAGTCTAATCTGAAATGAGCAAACCGATTGAAAGACTAATAAGTTGTCTATCAAGTTCAATTGAGGAGATGCTTTATCTTGGGCGTCGGAGCAAATGTGTAACACCCCTAACCCCGTCCCGTTGCTGGAACAGGATCACAGAGTATTACATGTCATTTCAGTACATTTATACTAAAGTCATGAATAAATTAAATTTAACACATCCAACCATAGCTTTAATGGGCCCACAATACCTATTAAATATAGTTAAAATAAACCGGGGCTCGATTGTAAGCTTAGAAAATTTCTCGTTTGATTTTAAATTTTTCGTCCTTTAAACAGTTCCACACGCCCGTGTGGCTTGGGACACGCCCGTGTCCTCAGCTCGTGTGCAACACTGACTTTTAAACACGTCTATGGCTCATACCCGTGTAGCCAGCCCGTGTACTAAACTGACTTTAAGACATGGCCGTGGCAACCAAGGTACACCCCCGTAGACTAACTTGATTGTAACTATTTAGGTGCAGGGGACACACGGCCTAACAACACGCCCGTATGCAAGCCGTGTGCCGTGTGACAAACCATGTGGACTCGAAATGAACCTTATATTCTAAATATTACCATCCCTGCAATTTGAAGACAACAAGTACTATAAAATTTCTTCATTCAACCAATCCAAATATAATTAAACACACACTTAATACTCATTAAACTATCATTTTATAACTTAACACATATACACAATAATGCCTTAAACTAAACCATTCAAAATTGCACCCATGTGCCATTGTATTCAATTCAAAAGATTATACATTATAGTAATCTCCTTACAACTATTAGCTAACTATTATCATTCTTCATTAACATAACTTATAACCAAAATAACATTAAACAACCTAGGTACATGCCAATCATCATAGATAGATACATCACCAAGTATTGAGTTCAGGAGTTGGCTCGGATGCTGAGATCTTATCTACTTTGTACCTAACCTGCGCACGGAAACAAATAGTATGTTGAGTTTACACTCAGTGGTATTTCTATAAACTAATACTTAAAACAATAATAAGCCATGTACAAACATTTTAGGTTTAAGCTTTCATTTCACAAATCTTAATGGCTTATTCGCCTTCATCTTATAATTCATAAATGTAATTAAACAATTCTTCATATACCTTTTACAATGTTCAATACTTTCATTAGTCATACATCAGCATGTCGTTATATTCGTTAACAGTCATCATTCAGTCTTATAACATCGTATATCAGTCTTAGTCACATAAACGATAACAGTTAGTCTTCAGTACTTTTATTTATCCCTATTAACATAACTTGGACCTAAACGGATACGCGGATCCAACCCACACACCAGGGATAATATACAGTGTTTCATCGGTCGAAACCGAAATTCACCGTAGGGTAAAAGTAACAGTAACAGTAACAGTCATAGCCAGGTACGAAGTACCTCTTCGGAACAAATCTAGAACAGTCACAGTAGTCGACACATATAGTGTCTCGTTGACACATAGTCGGAATATCCCTAAACACTTCCAATCCTACGACATGCCAATTATATCCGACTAGCCTGACATTGTTAATAGGGTATTTAAATCATACCATTATAACACAGAAACAGTAACAGTTTTATTATGTCTTTAATTATACATTCTATAATGAGAATAGCAATTACATTGTAATAAATCATTAAGCATAGTTTATAGAAATACAAACCGAAATTCTCGGGTTTATTCGATATCCTCGTTCACTTTCTCCTTTCCCTTTTTCGATGACGTTTCCGGTGCTACGTTGGCTACATAAAATTTAACATTTAAAATTATCAATATATGTTATTTAATAACACACTCTTTAATTTTCCATGTAACTTTTACTATATTTTCAATTAGGTCCTTCCACCATAACCATTCTAAAACTCTTAAATTTTCAGCATAAAACATTAATTATAGAGTCCTCTCAATTCAATTCCTACTACTACCAAACTTATATTTCTCTTTACAATTTAATCCTTCTCCCACTTCTAACTTGAATTTCTATCAAATTAACACTTAATTCTTCTATTTATTCAACTTAATCAACATCTAAAAATTCAATAATTTTTTAAATTTCAACATAACTCAAGTAGTACTTCTTCCTAGGATTCCATAGACACCAAAATTGCAAGAAAAAGGATCAAACTGACTTACCACTTAAGCTTCAAACCTCAAAACCCTAATTTTTCCTTTCTTTTTCTTTCCCTTTTTCTTTCTTTCTTTTCCTGCTTCATTCGTGACCTTCTTTTTTCTTTTTCTTTATATTTTATTTCTTTTTATTTCTTTTATTCATTCTTTATTTTATTATTTTATTATATTATATTTAGTAATAATTATTTATTTACTTATATAATAAGTAAATACATATATACTCACACATTTGTACCAATTAAATTAATACACATATATTTATACTTACCACAAACTTGTCACCTTATGGTATAATTTCTAATTTAGTCCTTTGACCTTCCTATAATTTCTAATTAAACTTTCATACTTTATTCAATCTAGTCCTTACACTAATTTAGCTTTAATTCAAGCTAATACACTTAACCAAAGTCTAATTGACTACACTACTAGCTTCGTAAATATTTTTAATAAATATTTACGAATTCATTTTGCAGAAATTATGACCCGAAAATTTAATTTTTTGATGACCTTAAAATTTGGGTCGTTACAAAATGACTCCTAGAAAATAAAGACATAGATGTGACTGACCGGACTGATAATACATCGGCAAGACCCAAGAAGAATAGATTCTAAATTCGTTTATGGATTTATTCACTTATGACGTTCATAGTGTAGCGTACTTAAATCCTGAGCGGATGATGGACTATTTATGCATGAATCATGTACTTTGATGTAAGTAAAAGCTTGAGTTCAAATAGATAAGGAACCGAAAGCTGGTGCCTTGGATATACAACTTCTGTAGTATGTAGCTTCATTCACAACAATGGAATTCATAGCCCAAGACATGGGTAAATTATATTATCTCATTGGCATTACATGGTTGATGAAAAGTAAATGTGACCACGAGTCGTTCATCTTTGTGATGAATGACTTGATTACTATTTGATAGTAATTGACTTTTCATTAAGGAAGATGTAATGGTTACCATAAGATAAAATATGATCATATTGGGAAAATGGATATTGTCCCAAAGAGATTAAGAATATCATATGAAGGTAACACACTTATGATAAAGTTATTGGATGAGCACTGATTGAGTTGCTTTCGTAATGTTATGCCGTTGGAGGAGAGCTCAGTCAAGATACTATAGTGGAATAACTTCATGACTGAATGAGTTTATAATTAATAGGCGAAAAGCTAGAACGTAATTATAAATCATTTGAGAATCAATCACATATGTCTAATCAATCCCTTTACTAACTCATTGAAACCATAAATGAATTGCATGTTGAATCAAATGAACACAAAAGGATAGAAATTGTAAAAATGGAGAAATGAGAAACATTTGGAAATGATTATGGTTTTTCTCTAAAATGAAAATGAAAATGAAAATGAAAATGAAAATGGAATCATTTGGAAATGAATGTGGTTTTCTCCAAAATGAAAATGAAAATGACATGACAATAAATATATGTTTTTTGAATAAAATGAATTTCAAAAATGAAAATAAATCATTTGGTAATAGTGAATCGTTAAATGTAGAAATATTAAATATATTTTATCATAGATTCTTTTACGGTAAAGACGTTATGATTTTAACAGAATTAGAATTGAGTTGAGAAGATTATTTAATTAGAATTAACAAAGATTTTTATTTTGGAAAATTGAAAAAAAATATCGGGTTGGATCAAATTATTAAGTACTAAGTTAAAAGTCCAAGAAGTACTTGTAATTAGACCCAATATGCGAGAGGTCCAAAAGCCCTTGTAATGGCCTAAATTCAAGGTTATCGGAACAGTGGTTTCGTAACCACAAATCTGATTTAAAGAGAAATTATTTTAAAAATTATTGCATGAATATTAATATAATAGGAAAATTGTATGAAAATATCGATAGAAAAATTTTACTGATTTAGTGGTTAGTTAGAAAAAGAAATTATTGAAGATATTGGGTATAAACAAGGTAGTCGAAAATATTTTTATAAATATTTATGAAATGATATGGTATTAAAATTTCGTTAGGAAATTTTAATGTTTGGGTAATCAATTAAATGAAAAGGACTAAATTGGAAAAGGTGTAAAAGTGGCTAGGATGATTAAATAGCTTAAGTGTCTAATGAGAAAGGATTTAAAAGGTAATTAGACCCAAAATTTATTTGGGCTGGACAGCAAGGGCATGAAATCAACAAGAAAATGGATGATTTAAGGGTAAAATTGGAATATTTCATAATTAACTAAATAAAATTAGGACTAGTATGGAAATATCTAGATTTTTTTGTGATTTCTCTTCATTCTCATCAGCCAAAATGCCATAGGACAGATTCTTTAAGCTGGTATTTTATAATTTTTTTCACCGAGTTAATCCTTGCATTTTTCTTGTAATTTTTGTGTTTTTAAGACTTTTACAACTAGGTCCTACTATTAAATTTATTAGTTTTTGATTTCATGGATGAAATTGAAAGTCACCATGGTTGAGTGTTGTAAGTTTATGATGAAATAGCATGAAATTGAAGCTTTAATTTGTTTATGAGATGATTTTATTAGGTAATTTCAATAGAAATTAATTTTTAGGACCTAATTGTGAAAATGTTTGAAATTAAAGTCTAGTGCTGAAATTTTGATTCCCAAAGGTTATAAAGTAGTTTAAAGTAATAGAATAAAGTGTTAATTGAGAAAAATTAGCTCAATTGAGAGGCTAATTGAGTAGGGACGAAATTATTATTTATTAAAAGCTTAGGGGAAAATGGTAATAAACAGCTTGCACTAAAACAGTTTTGGACAGCAGCAGTAGACTAACTTTGAAAAATAACCATAAATTTTGGAAATCAAATTAGAATATGAACAAAATATGGAATTAAAGATTATTGAGTCTAGTTTTTTATAGAAGAAACGGTGTAAGTAATGGATTTATAAATCATGAGATATAATAAATTTTATGAGAGAAGGTCAGAATGAATTCGGGTTCCCCTATTCTGACTTTGAAAACTCATGAAAAATCTAAGAAAAATGATTAGGGATTTAAATTTATATTTTTAGAATTCTGAATGAGTCTATTTTCAAGAGAAATAAATGGGAACATCATCCAAATCCTGTATGAATAGATAATTAATTTTTAGTGAAGAAGGGTCAGAACTATCAGACAGCAAAAAAGTGGTGACTTTAAAGAATAAACTGTACTTATTAGCTGAATAAAAAATTCTGAAAATTTTATGATAAGAATATATGTGAGTCTAGTTTCAGGGAAAATTTGCGGATTCTAATTTGGAGTTCTGTAGCACAAGATAAAAATAATTTAGTGACTATGACTTAAGTAGACAACTTTGAATGAACTATAAATAATAGTGGAATTATAGAGAATATTACATATGAACATGAAATGTATTAATTTGATAATTAAATTTATTTATTTAGATCCAGAAAATTCAAATACGAAGCTAGATTGAGGAAAGGAAAAAGTTTGAGATTAGTAGATTTTTGTATACGAACAAGTATCGAGGTAAGTTCATGTAACTTGAATTATATTCTATGTATGTTATTGATGTGAATATGATTTGAATGTTCATTGTAAGAAAATTGATGAAACATTGATATATTTGATAAAAAAAGGAAAAAAATCCCGATTGAATGGAAGGAAAATTCGATGGATCTCTGAAAAGGAATTGACGGTAAAAAAGATCTAGCTCAGACGGGTGATCCTATCCTGATATAGCCCTCCCGAAGAATATGTGTAAAATGGATTTAGCCCGGATGGGTAATCTGAATTAGGATATGAATTTAGCCTGGACTGGTAATTTAGATCCAAGCTTATTAGAGTAATTGTCGTTGCAGGAGATTTAGCCTGGACTGGTAATCCCGACAATACTCTGTAAGGATGAGGTTCGTGGGAGTGTGCTCTCTAAAATGGAAATGTGCGCACATGAATATGAATTGACAGACCCGAATTTGTACACTAAAAGTGTACCTCTGAAAATCTATCAAAATTTCGAGAAATTCAACGAGATAAATATGGAAAAATAACAAGGGAATGAAAATCATGGTATTGATGAGCTCATCAATCATGATATATATCATTGACGCATAGAAATTATTGGATTAATTTGAATGTTGAGTTTATGCATGTTAAGGTAATAATGCATTGAATAGATATATGAATGTTTATTGCATTGTATTGAAAATATTAGGTAAGTATAATTCTTGTTACATGAGCTTACTAAGCACAAGTGCTTACCCTGTTTCCTTTTCCCCTGTTTTGTAGTGTTAAGAGCTCGGAGGTCGGATTCGGTCAGAGACACATCACACTATCAACCTTAAGATTTCAGTATATAAAGAAACTTTATTTTGGAAATCAATGGCATGTATAAGCTAATAAAGTAAATGTTAATGTGAAATGAACGTAAGGTCAACCATTGGTATGACTAACAAATCTTGGTTTTGGTATGTGATGAGGTTATCTTATAAATGCATGGATCTATCTTGAAAATATGTTGAATTTGATTGGTTGATGTAGATTGATCTCGGTTTAACATTGCAGGGAAGGTTAGATATCTATAAAGAGGTTATATTGAGTTCAAAAAAAATTAAAAAAATTAAAATTAATTCGTAACCGACAATGAATACAGGTACAGGGTGTTACAACCCTCATGTTTAATGAGAGGGGTGACAAACCCTAATTTATTTAACCAAGGTTGTCACCCCTTATACTTCTAGTTAGATTAAGAGTTCGTTTTTCTAGTTGAAATAAACTTCTACAATTCAACAAGGGTTTTACTTCTTCTTCTATAAATAGATAACACCGATAGGGCTATTTACACAACTTTTAAGATATTTTTACTCTGCCCGAAAATAGTGAGAGTTTTATTCTCTGAATATTAAATCTATTTTCCAGAATAACAATTCTGTCGGTTTCTATTGAGAAGAGAATTTCATTTTCACACTTAAAGTTAATAAAACTATTTCTGGTTTTGTGTTTGATTCAAATAGTTCGAGCTCACACTCGAAGCATTTCGTGGTACAAGAATAGTAGAGAAGGCTGTTCGGTTGAAAGCTAGGAATGACAAGGATTCGTCTAGCCGAAAACATGTGTGCGATTTTGATAAAAGGGTTTATTGCTATAAATATCACAAATAGACTCGGTTTTCAAAATTTTATTTTTCGTTGTGCAAGAAAACCGTTTTCGAACCAGATTTTTTTCTAACAGTATATTCTTTATTAAATTAGTTCTGTATAAGAGCGTGTTGTTTAAAATTTTAAGTAAATTATAGTTATTTCATGTAAGTAGACCTATTAACTATAATTTACTAAATAAAAATAATCTTAATAAAAATATTATCTCAATAAAATGTTTAATTTTTACATGAAAAAATCTATTAATCATATTTTATTAAATGAAAATAAATTTGAAAGAGTGAAATTAAAAATATCAATTCAATAAACTATTAACTTCCTTAATTATATATTCTACTACGAGTTTGGAACATTATAGACTTATAAATTAATTACTTAAATTGAATAACTCATGATAGATATATTAATTTAATTTGGTAAATCGTTTTGTAATATTTATGAACTTTATAATTAATCGTGTGAAAGAATGTATTCTACTATGAATTTAAAACATCATAAACTTATAAATTGATTACTTGAATTAATAACCCATGATTAATTAATTAATTAAATTTGATGACTCATACTAATTAATTGAGCTTGTTAGATTTATGAACTTTATAATTAATCATGTGAAAGAATGCAAAATAAAATATGCATAAAAGCAATAATGCATACACCTATTATACATCTTTTAATTTTATTGATTTGATTCTTACTTTCTTTCCTTATTTGATGGAAATTCTCGATATGAATTCTATGGTAGGCTTGCAACAAGTATCTCTCTATAACAACATACTATTATAAATGTATAACATTCACCTCTCTATAACATGCAAAATCTTGACAAACAAATGAGACTATTATAAATAAAGTGATTGTATAAAAAAAGTGTGAGATCTAGATATTTCCAAATGGCTAGAATTGATTTAATTTTGAAAAAAATTTGATCGCGTTTAAAGTATGTTGTGTCTATGATAAATTGTTTCAATGAAGCATCAATCTATGATTTTATGTTGCATGAATTAATTTATTATTATTGAAAAATTAGTAGGTTTTAAATTAGAATTTAATAAAGTGAAATTCCTAATATAATAATAATATGAATTTACTTTGGACTTGGTTAATATTATTTTTATTTCTCATATGGGTCGGGCCAAACCCAAGTTAACAAATTAAGTTTTTAATAATAAGATATTAAATTGAACATTAAGTTTAACTTGAGTTTTATTTAAAGTTGTATTAAATTTTTAATTATGATGATAAAATCTTGTTTGTCATGTTATCATATTTGAATGAGTATACAAGTTAAATTTATTTATTTTTGAACTTACTTTAAATTGTATGCTTATGTATGCGTGAGTTCACTACAGCAAAATAGGTTTTTAGCGACGATTTTCACGGCGTTTGGATAAAAAACGCAGCTATAGATCAAGCATTAGTGGCGCTTTTTGAAAAACGCCGCTATAGGTTGAGCATTAGCGGAGCTTTTTGAAAAACGCCGCTATAGGTCGAGCATTAGCGGCGCTTTTTAAAAAATGCCGCCATAGGTTGACCATTAGCGACGCTTTTTGAAAAACGCCGCTATAATTAGCTGCGCTTTTTAAAAAAGCCGTTATAATTAGCGGCGCTTTTTTAAAAAGCCGCTATAGGTCGACCATTAGCGGCGCTTTTTGAAAAACATCGCAAAAAATTTAAGCACAATTATGTCGTTTTATGTTGAGTTTTAGTGGCATTAGCGGCGCTTTTTGAAAAACGCTGCTATAGATCGACCATTAGCGGCGCTTTTTGAAAAACGCCACAAAAAAATTAAGCACAACGCCGCAATTTGCTCAACTGTGCTCCCTTGCATTTGAGCCAAAACAATAAAAAAATTAAGCATTACATAGAGGAATGCTTAGCGTGGTGGAGTGGTTGTATTTATTGGAACGGTAGAGTGGTTGTATTTATTGGAACGATAGAAAACTGACTTCCATTAACAAGAGAGACGAAAAGGCCTGGTCAAGAAAACCAAGGGCAACAAAACTACATCAGTCCCGAGAAACCAAACAAACATCAAAAGCCCCAAAACAAATAGTTGAGCTCTCAACCCAAATAAGATGCCAAAAGTAATAGTGCAAAAAGAGCTCCATTTCCTCATCAAGATAGAATGATGTTACAGAAGTTAAATTGACCGAACCACCCCTCCCCGATCTCCGTCAATGTAAACAGTAGCCACATCCAGGAAGAAAGGCCCCTCGTGGAAGCAGATGAACCACAATGTTGCAAAACGACGTCGTTTAATATATAATTAATTATTTAATCTTCACATAAAATTACAATAATTATTAAAATTTATGGTTATACAATAGAAACACATTGTTTACACAATAATGTTTATTATTTCGGGTTTATGGTTTTGTGTTTTAAAGTTAATGGTTTAGGGTTTATAGTTTGGGGTTTAAGCTAGGGGTTAGAGTATTATGGTTTAAGGGTAATTGTTTTGATAAGAATGACAAAAAAAATCAAATTATTTTAGGGTTTAAGTAAGCAATAAGATTACCTTGTAATATATATATATAAGGTTTATGGTTAAGGATTTAGGAAGTAGGGTTTAGGGTTGAAGATTTATGATTTAGAGTTTAGGGTTTAGACTTTAGGTTTTAGGGTTTAAGGATAAAATTTGAGAAGTTAAATTTTATCAAAATCAATTTGGATAAATTCTATCAGCTGCACAAAAAATTAAACTCGTGGATACAAACTCTTCGTAATGAAGTTTGGTTTCATTTTTTAAAATTATTTTCGTACACAATTATAAAATTTTACAAATTAAATATATTGTTTGAAACAAAACAAACTTAATTTAAAGGAATTTATGAAATAATTAAACTATAAAAATTTATTACTATCAAAGGTATTAGCATCGAAAATGCCGCAAAAAAAAATTCAATCGAATGGAAACGACATCGTTTTAAGTGTGGGTTTAGTAGAATTAGCAGTGCTAGATTATAAACGCTGCAATAGATCAGCATTAGCGGCGCTTTTTGTAAAACGCCGCAAAATAATTTTAATTGAATGAAAACGACGCTATTTTAATGCTTTGTGGAATTAGTGGCGCTAGCTAATAAACGCCACAATAGGTAAGAATTAGCGGCAATTTTTAAAAAATGCCGCAAAATTTTTTTTAATTGGATGGAAACATCGTCGTTTTAATGCTTTGTCGAATTAGCGGCGCTAGCTAATAAAGGTCGCAATAGATAAGAATTAGCGACGCTTTTTTAAACACGCCATAATTTTTTTTAATTGAATGGAAACGTCGTCGTTTTAGCTGTGGGTTTAGTAGAATTAGCGGTGTTATGTCTTAAACGCCGCAATAGAACATCATTAGCGGCGCTTTTGAAGAAACACCGCAAGAAGAATTTAATTGAATGAAAATGATGTCATTTTAATGCTTTAAGTAGAGTTAGCGGGGCTAGCAAATAAACACAGCAATAGAGCAGCTTTAGCGGCGCTTCTTAAAAAAAGCCGCAAAAAATATAATTGAATTTAAATGTTGTCGTTTCAAGGTGTGGGTTTAGTGGAATTAGCGGCGATTTGTTATAAACGCAGCAATAGAACATCATTAGCGGCGCTTTTGAAGAAACGCCACAATCGTCATTTTTTTATACCAAAACTTCGTTGTTTTAGTTTCATCCAATATATCCCAAGTGCTCCCCCGATAGCTGTTCTTTTTCCCCTTAACAAAATTTCCCCAATTCCCTCTCTTTTCCCTTAATCCCTAAATTTTCCCTAAATCAAATTCCCAGCCCATTTGCCGCCGAAGACGCCGATCAGACCACTTGTTGCATCGCCCTCGACTAACCTCTCTGCTGCGTCACCATCGCCGTCGGTTTTTGCAGCCGCAGCCAATCGATAAATGTCACTCCTCTGTTGACGAACACCCTAAATTTACAATCACATATATAATCACCCTAAATTTACAACCACATATTCCAGAGAGGATTTTTAAAAAAAAATGGTGATGAAGTTACCTTATCTGGGTTTATGTTTGTTTTTGGTTTTTTTAGTTTGGTATCTATTGTTGCTTCTGGGTCTGGAAAAGGGCTCCCAATTCTTTCATTTGATGAAGGATATAATCAGTTGTTTGGAGATGATAATCTAGTTATCCATAGAGATGGTAAAGCTGTTCACTTGTCTTTGAACGAAAGAATAGGTTTGTTTCTTTTTTGTTGATTTGGGTTTTCTTTTTTTCTTTGTTGTTTCATTAAAAAGGAAACATTTTTGGCTTTTGATGGTGGTGAAAAACAAGGTCGGGGTTTGTGTCACAAGACCTTTACTTGCATGGTTACTTCAGTGCTTCAATAAAGTTACCTGCTGATTACACTGCTGGAGTTGTGGTTGCTTTCTATGTGAGTTTATCTATGTTCTGCATTAATATCTTTCCCTTTTTTTATATTAAAATCTATTTATCTAACAGTTAATTATTTTAGAAGCTCTCTCAATAGTCCTTTTATGCTTATGGTTGCTGTTTAGTGTTAATTAATCTGATTTTTTTTAAATTCTAATACTAATGAGACTCAGATGAGTTTGCCACTGTTTTCTTCACTTTCCTCTCATGGTTCAACTTGGAGTTTGAATAGGGTCTTGAATGAAGACTTTGGTTTTTCTTTTCAAGCCACAAAACTTTCAAATTTTTATTCAAGAATCTGATCAAAATACACATGGATATGACTATGAACATGTTAAACTTATCTCAGGTTGATTAGAATTTCCAAATGGTTTTTCATGTTGAAGGAGATGGCTTCTTTCATAAATGAAATTCATTTTCTTGAATATGGATTTAATTTATGTGATAAACAAGCAAGTGGATTTAAACTAGTATACATGTTAATTTATAATTGTTTTCAACTTACATGCATTTAAATTTTGGATTTTTTTAAATAAAATTATTTTTAAAAATGCATATTAAGTTATGAATGACTCGTAATATATTAATAAATTTAATATGTTGCGATCAAATAATAATACATGGATTAATATTTGAGAAAGTAGTAATGGCTTTTTTCATGGAAAATGTTAGGTATATGCTTGAAGCTAGAGAAGAGAACAAGGGTGAAGCTAGATTTAACGTTTGGATTGAAGCTTGGTGTTGAACCTACTGTTTTGGGAAGCTTATTAAGGTTAGTGTTCTCTTGAATTTTAACATGCTTGTGCGAAATAAAATTTAAATATTTTCCGGGCATGATTGTAAATGTAAAGAATATGGAAAAAAATCAAAAAATGGCTTGCTGATATTACAATATTCTGCAAATTTAAGGTGAAAATGCATCCTTAAAACAATACAAAAGTGAAAATTAAGCCAAATTTGAAATTAAAATAATACTGTTATTAGAAAAGGAAAAAGAAGAAGAAAAAAAAGTAAATAATGTACATGATAGTATTAAACATTGACATTTAACTTTAGGTGACATTATAACTACTAAGAAATATCTCTAAAGTAACTTTCTTTAATTGGGCAAATACTAATTAAATATTTTAAGCGTTACAGATTGAATGTTAGTCCAATTAGTAGTATTGTTGAAATAATAATTAAGTAATGTTGTTTGAACTAAATTAGATCGATTGGATCAGAAATCGGTCAAGATATGATTTGAAATGTAGTTATGAATCTGTTAAATTGGGAATTGAACTGAAATTTTTAATGTTTTACAAATTGATTGAACCGATTAGATAAGTAAACCGGTGATCTAACTAATTTGATCACTAATCCGATTTAAAAAACATTATAATTAAAAATTTGGATTTGATCGTGTTTAAATATATATTAATTTTTTATTTAAAAATTCATGAAGATTAATGAGTAATTTAAGAATGGTATAAAAGAAACAACATGAGGGGTTGGCCTTGACCTTTCTTTTAATGCATCATTAGTCTATATTATTATTATTATTCTTTTTCCATACCCAACTCGGATTATGTCCGGCTTATAAATAAATAAATAAAAACTCAAGTTATGTCCAAGCCACTTTAAAAGCTTGTTTCAATATTTACAATAATATTAAAATATTAATTTTATATTAACATTTATACATTTTATAATTAAATTGAAAAGATAATATTAAAAAATAAAAGAGGGAAAAATGGGTAATAATTAGTAATTGAAAGAAATGATAGTAAACTTATTTTCCATGTATTTGGATTAAATTCAAATTTTAAAATTAAAATTGTTATAAAATTTTACTTGAATATTACCTCTGTCATTACGATACATAGATCAAATTCAAATTTTAAAACCAATTGCTAAATTTTTTTACTTGAATACCATCTCCGTCATTACAAACACCAACGAAAAAAGAAGAAGGCAAGGAAGAGAGTCAAAAAAAGATAAATTTTGTTTTCATTTAATTAAATTAAAATTTAAAAATATGTATATTTCAATTAGTTTTATTTTTTTTTTATGTTGATGAATGATAAGGATAAAAATATCATGTCGAGTTATTTTAAACATAATTAATTTTTTAACTAAAACATAAATTGAAATAAAAGTTGAGATAGTAAAATGTAAAAAGTAAAGCTATATAGAAAAAGTAAATTTAATTTTTTTAATGACATTTTTTAACATCAAATTCTAGGGTTCAGATGATTTTTGTAGCTTCTACACATATAGAGTAGATTGAAAACATGGTTAACCAAAGCACTATAATGGCTCTCTCAAATGTTATGACTTTATTTTTAACACAAGCTCAAAATATTTGAATAAACATTGTATTTACATAAATATATATCATATTATAAATGTCATAACTTACATAACTTACATAATTTTCATAACTTACATTATTTACATAACTGACATAAATAAATATCATATTGTTAACTTTAGACTTCAAGAACAACGAAATGGATAAGAGTTGGATGAATTTGTCAAGGGTAAGCAACGACTATCGAAATGGAGTACATCGAAATGGAGTACAAACTTTTCTAAATTTTGCATTTCAAAATGCAAGCCAAGAGAATATGATTCTTTGCCCGTGTAAGAAGTGTGGCAACATCAATTGGCATTTTCGTGATGTTGTCTACGAACATCTAATTGTTGATGGCTTTATTCGGGGGTATAAAAATATATTTTCCATGGAGAGTGTACATCTAGTAGAACCTCTTCAACGATTAATCTGGCTTATCCTCATAGTGCTTACCATCAGTCTGTTAGAGAAGATGACATGGAAGGTATGTTGCGGAATGCATTTAATATGCACAATCATGGTTCACAATTGTTTCCACCTGACTTTATTGCATCCGATGATTGAAATATTGGTGAAAATGCTTTTACCGAAATGGGAAGAAGTGTACCTGATGAAGAGCCAAATAGAGAAGCGGCAAAGTTCTACAAGTTACTTAATGAAATGAATGAAGAACTTTACGAGGGATCAAAATATTCAAAAATGTCCTTTTGCATTCGTCTATTTCACTTAAATGTTTTAGAGGGTGGACCGGAAACTCTTTTACAATGCTGTTAGAGTTTTTGAGAGAGATGTTTCCGTTTGCAAAAAGCCCTTATTCATGCAAAGATAAGAAGAAACTGATAAAAGATTTAGGCATTGGGTACGACAAAATTCATAGTTGCCCAAATGATTGCATTTTGTATTGGGGTGATCGGAAAAACCAATAGACTTGTCATGTTTGCGGTAAATCTCGTTGGATGAATATGAATACAGAAGATGTGAATGAGGATGAAGGTGAGGCACAATCAAGAAAGAAGCTAGTAAATATTTTGCGATATTTTCCACTAATACCAAGGCTTTAAAGGCTTTTCATGTCGTCAAAGACAGCCGAGTCTATGAGGTGGCATCATGATCAACAAACTGATGATGGATTATTAGGGCATCCTGCGGATTCTTTAGCTTGGAAATCATTTGACAATAAATTTCCAAGCTTTGCAACTGATCCTCGGAATGTGAGGCTTAGGCTAATATTGGATGGATTTAATCCTTATAAAATCATAAGTACTTCGTACAGTACTCGGCCTGTAGTGCTTGTTTCTTACAATTTGCCTCCATGGATTTGCATGAATCAATATTTTTTTATCTTATCTATGATTATCCCTGGAGAGAAAGGTCTCGAAAATGATATTGACATTTATCTGCAACCACTTATTGAAGATCTGAAACAGTTATGGGCTTTGTTGTGGACTATTAATGATTTCCCAGCTTATGCCAATTTATCTGGTTAGAGTACCAAAGGACGTTATGCTTGTCCTTGTTGTGCGGTGCAAACATGTTCAAAGTGGTTATATAATGAGAAAAAGTTCTCTTATATGGGGTATCATCGGTGGTTAGATGGAAATCATAGATTTAGATTTCAAAGGACTTTATTTGACGGTACTGAAGAGTTCAGAAAAGCTCCTGAGTAGACCATTGGATCTGAAACCTTGTTCATGTTGAAAGATATCAATTTCAATTATGGGAAGATGAATTAACCACCCAACATGCAAACGAAGAGAAGATCAAGGGATAAATCTGATGATGAATCTGATGAAGAGGATGATCTTAATGAGGCTGACTTGTGGAAAAAAAGAAGTATTTTTTTTAGTTGCCCTATTGGGAGCATCACATTTTACGACACAATCTTGATGTCATGCATATTGAGAAAATGTTTGCAAGAACATCATTAAGACAGTTTTGTATGTCGATGGAAATTGAAAGACAATCTTTAAAGTTGACTTGATTTAGTTGACATGGGAATTCAGCGTGATCTTCATCCCCAAGTACTTCTGAATAGGAAATATTGGTTGTCGCCTTCTATTTTTGCAATGTCGAAGAAAGAGAAAGAAGTGTTTTGTATGGTGTTGAAGGATATAAAGGTCTGAAATGCGTATGCATCAAATATATCTCGATGTGAGTCTTAAAGATCAAAGACTATATTCCTTAAAATCACATGATTATCACATCTTGATGCAATATTTATTGCTAGTTGCTTTACGGTGTTGTATGTCTAAAAAGGTGACGTCTTGTATAATTGAACTATCAAATATAATGAAAGCTATTTGTGGCAAAGTTTTGAATGTTGAAGAACTTGAGAAAGTACAAGATCGAGCCGCTTTAACTTTATGCAATTTAGAGAAGATCTTTCCACCTTCCTTCTTCACTATTATGGTGCACTGCTAATCCATCTCTATCATGAAGCAATACTTGGTGGACCAGTTTTCTATCGATGGATGTGTAACATTCCGATTTAGGGCCTAGTCGGAATAGTGGTCTCGGGACCTCAAATCTAAAGTTATAAAAATTTATTTTATTATAATTATGAGGTTATAACATGATTATAATAGCGTATGAAAATTTTAGTGAGTTAATGTTGATGTTTGTGAGCCCGATTGCAAAAAAAAGACTAAATCGCATAAAAGGAAAAAGTTACATTTTAGTACCCAAATGTGCCAAATAGCTAGAGAATTAAAATTGGGGCCTTTAAATGGCAATTAGACCCCTAAAAATAGGGTGGCCGGCCATAGGAGTCTTGTGTGGTTAAAATTTTAATTTTTGGTGGGATTAGGTGACCAATTTTGACTAGAATAGAAATAAAAAAGAAAAAGAAAAATGATATCACCCTATTTCCCATTTCTTCTTGGCCGAAAATATCACCCATTTTTGGGGTTTTGAGCTTCAAAAATTTTCAGCAACTTGAAGCACTCACAAGTAAGTAATCCTAATTACTTTTCTAAAATATTTTTGTACTTTTGAGACCCTTGAAAAATGAGCTTTCAAATGAGGGTGCTATCTTGCAAAATGATCAAGTGTTTAGGATTTTACCATGAAAGGATTTGTGTGGTTTGTTGAGTTTTTATGGAAGAATATGAGTCCTAGAAGAGTTCTAAACATCTTTTGTGAAAGGTGTTAGCATGAAAACACCTAAAGGGACTATTATGCATAAGTTGTAAAATAGTTGATGAATATATGAAATAGTGAGAATTTGAAGTTGTTATAAGAGTAAAAAGGGTCCGACTAGGCTTGAGATACGAAGAAATTCGATAAAAATTGAATTTCGAGCATAGGGGCGAAATGGTCATTTTGCCAAGGTCTAAGGGAAAAATGGTCATTTTACCTATGAAGTGAATTTTAGATTACCTAATTGTGCTTAATGACTAAATGAGTGCATTTTGCTATTATAGATCAAGATTTACCGAATCTAAACCTAGATCGGTGGAAAGCCAAGCAAATCGACTAAACTGACTAGTTGAGTACATTTTGTAATCTGAGGTAAGTTGTATGTAAATAATATAACTACATTGCTAATACATGTATTCAAATTGTCATTGAATTTATAAAGCATGAATTGCTAGATTGTGAATTGAGAATGCATAGTAATAATTGAGATAGTAGAAAGATCCTACTGGAACCCTAGGAACACACCGGATATTCGTGCCTTAGCATTCAGATTACTTGTGTGCCAGTGTAAGACATGTCTGGTACATGTATCAGCCACATTGTGAGAGCCAGTGTAAGACCATGTCTGGGACATGGCATTGGCTGAGAGTTGTGCCAGTGTAAGACATGTCTGGGACATGCATCGGCTAAGAGTTCTACTAATGTAAGACATGTCTAGGACATGCATCAGCACGTATATACGAGAGCTAGTGTAAGACCATGTCTGGGACATGGCATCGGCCTCGAAGATGATAGCTAGTGTAAGACCATGTCTGGGATATGGCATCGGCAACTTATCACATGTTGGAGGCTTATAGAATATCCGGTAATATTCCGAAAGGTTTAACTTTAAAGGTTACGAAAGTGATTTAATAAAGAAAGTATAATAATCTTATGAGTGGTACAAGTACCTATTTGGTATGCATGAGTAATGAGCTCAAATTAGAAAATGTGACTTGAGTAGACGGTAATGAGTAAGTCAAGTTTATGCTTACCTTTGAGCTATGAGCATGATGACTAATGGTGAAATTGTTGTTGTATATTTGTTTATATGAAACTTACTAAGCTTTATGCTTACTCTCTTTCCTTTTCTTTTTCTTTCAGTGCCGCTTAATTAACTGAAGGATCCCTTGAAGTCAGAGATATCGATCACACTATCAGCCGTAATACTCAGTATAGTAGGATTTATATTTTTGATTATGGCATGTATAGGATTAAATATTATTATTTTGTGTCTTTGAGAATCGGCCAAAAGTGTTGGCTTGGAATAGATTCCACAATTCACATTAAGCCTTGATTGAGGATAACATTCATTTTGAGTCTATAATAGATGCATCTTCATGAGTAAATGAATGTCTATCATGCTTGAATTGGTATTGGTTGGTATTGGTGGCAATGAGGCTTGGTAAATAGCCTCATACTGTCTACATGGGTAGACACACGGGCGTGGGTCTAGGCCGTATGTGACACACGGACAACCCCTTGGGCATGTGAGAAGGACGTGTGTCCCCTGCACCTAGAAATTTTAAGTCAGAATGCATGGTATTTGTCACACGGGCAGAGACACGGCAGTGCGTCTCAACCGTGTGAAGGGCACAGCCTAGTACACAGGCGTGTGCCATGGCCGTGTAATGTTGACATCAGAAACAAAATGCCCAGGTTTTTACACACGGGCTGCGCCACGGGTGTGTCATGGCCTGTGAAAGGACACGGGCAAAGGACACGGGCGTGTGTCCAGGCCGTGTGAAGTCTGCACTTGTTTCATGAAAATTGTAGAATTAAATTGGCAACATAGGTATAGAACACGGGCGTGTTCCTAGCACACAGGCGTGTGCTCTATACCCACACTACCGTGTGGAGCCCTAAAGCATGAAAATTTCTAAGTTTTTCTTGAACCCTCAGTTTGGCCCCGAACCACCCCAAATGTATGTTTTGGGCCCTATGAGCCTTATTAAGGGGCAAATTGTTTATGAAATGAAAAGTTTTAAAATTGATCAATATTTTATGGCTCAATTTCTTAAGATGAGTTGAATTTAAGTTTGGTAACACCTCAACTCTGCTCCGGCGTTGGATACGGGCGAGGGGTGTTACAGGATGTATCCTATAGAAAGGTGCTAATTTATTTGTAAAGTATTCATCCATTCACCTCTATACCTTTAGTTACAACTTTTGATAATGTTGTATATCGTGTTTAGGTTCCTATGCAAATTAAAGTCTTATTGTCGTAATAAGCGTTATCTAGAAGGATTAATTGCTAAAGGTTACTTGACAGAGGAGTGTATGACTTTCTGTTCTAGATATTTAGAACATGTTGAAACAAGATTGAATAGACCAAGTAGAAATGCTGGGCTCACTGATCATAACTTGGTCGAAACTTAATTATTTCAAAGTTATAGAGAACCAATCTGTAAAGTTGAAATTGCAGAATTAGATGATAGATATTGGGTACAAGCACATCGATATGTTCTTTTTCGCCACGATTCAATTGAACCATTACGTAAGTAAGTTCTAGAATTTGATAAATATTCATCTTTTTAATGTGTTTATCTTCTAACCAATTAAACCTCTTTTTAACATAATGAGTACAAACAAATCTTGAGATCTCATTCACGCTCCCGAAGATTACAACATCGAGAGATTAATAAGTTATTCACAGAATCTTTTCATGAATGGTTAAGCCAAACGGTATGCAATTGAAGCTTTCATTGACAAATAATAATGTTTTCTCATAACATTTATAATTACTCAATTTACTTTCGATTCAATAGATTTGGAGTGGGAAGGACGTCAATGACGAAGTTAAATGGCTTTCCCAAGGTCCGAATAGAGTAGTAAAAAGATATAGTGCATTTCTCATCAATGGATTCAGATTTCATACAAAATATCGCGAGATATTGAGAAGAACTCAAAATTGTGGAATAGTTATTAATTCTTCAATTACAAGTTATGCTAGTGCTAGTGACAGTAATTCTGTTGAGGGAAATGTGGAGTATTACGGACTTCTTATTGACATTATTGAGTTGGATTACTATGGCAAATGGAAAGTTGTCTTATTTCGATGTGATTGGGCTAATGTTAATACTGCTCACGGAATTAAAAAAGATCAATTTATTTTTACAATGGTAAACTTCTCTCGATTGATTCACACTAGACAACAATTGATAGATGAGTCGTATGTATTTTCTTCTCAAGTGAAACAAGTTTTTTACTCGAAAGATCCAATTGATGAGGGTTGATACGTTGTACTCTGTAACACCCCTAGAGACTTGTTTGACATAGGCAATGGAAGTAGAGATGACATCGACGAAAAATCAGAAACTTTGTCTTTTCCAGAACAAAACTTAAATGAAAATATCCCTAGTACTAGTACACAATTTCAATGGGTTCACCAGGATGTTGATGAAGATATTTACGAATTATGATGTAGTAAGATTTTAAGATTTTTTTTAATTATATGTGATATCATAATTTAAATCTTGGTACTGTTAAATATTTCAACTATTTTATATGTACTATTATTATTGTACTTAGTTACTAAAATTTCAACTATTTTATGTGTATTGTAGATAAAATGCTTAGAAGACGATTGCGAGATCTAAGTATTGTTCAAAATACTCCAAATTCAAAAGAAACAAATAGTGAACAACAGATTGCTATTGAATCTTTGAATGTTTCGAATACACCTGACGAACCTGCAAAAATTCAAAGTAATGTTAAATTTAATTTACATGCGTGTTGACTTTTATTATTGATTTCTTTTTCAAATTCTTATATTATAATATACCATTTTTCAGATGAAAGTGGTGGGACGCGCAGAGGTCGAGGACGTATGCTACTTAAATATTTATACGAGTTAAATTCTGTCGAGCGTGTCAAAGTATCTAAAAATAATCTTGGTCAGCCTGTTGGATCAGAAGCTCGACTTTTAGCAGGATATTTGGGCATTATAGCACGAAATGCCAATATGTTGCCTATCAACTATGAGTCATAACATTAAATGCCTGATAGTAAGAAAAATCAAGCTCTCAATAATATTAAGGTAATAAAACGTGAATGTAATTTATAATACTTTAGTTTAAGTTTCATTTATATTTATTTTCTAAACTTGTGTTTTTTTGTAGGAGAGATTTTCTTTAGAGGTCTCGGATAATTATGTCAAGAAGGCATTGGGAAAAAAATGGAGAGACCATAAAAATACTTTAAAGAAAGAATATTTTAAGAAAAATATAAAACTCGAAGAGAAATTACGAAATGTCCCGCCGGGAATGTTGAGGTACCAATGGGAAGATACGGTTAGATTTTGGAATTCAAAGAAAGGAGAGGTATTACGTACTTTCAAACTCTTATAATTATTTCGGTTTATAGTATTTACTATATACATAATAATAATTTCATAATGTAGGATCGTGAGCGAGTTGGAACAAGCAGCAGGCAAAAACAGAAATTCACTCACACAACTGGGTCGAAAAGTTTTGCTTATGTAGCTGAGGCCGAGGTATTTTGAATTTATTACTTGTGTCAAATATTTATTACTTTATATTAAATAATATTTTTACTACTATATTGTAGGAACTGTCGTCTGGTCAAAAAGTTGGACGCCTTTAGCTTTTTGACGTTACACATAGGAAGAAAGATGGATCTCCTATGACTTTTGAAGCTGCAGAAATTATGGTATGCTTACTTAATAAAATTTGAATTATTTTAAATATTTATAGTGTTTAATTATAATGGTTTAATTCGTCGTTTGTAATGCAAATAATGTTAAGTTATGCTGCATTTGTTTTTATTATATATTTCGTTTCTAACTCTTTGATTGATTTATTAGGAGAAACTAAAGGATAAAAAGGTGGAGTATGAAACGATTGCTTCGAGTGATAGTTCTGTTAATGTTGACGACATTGATAACCGGATTATTACTGAAGTTTTGGGTCCTGAAAGGTATGGTCGGGTTCGATTTCAAGGATCTTTTGTTAACCCAACCCAATATTTTGGATCCAGCTCGTAGCAATACATGCCTTCGGGGAGTCAGGTTCAAGCTGAAGTTCAGAGGTTAAGAGACCAGATGGCTTAGGTGCAAGCGAGCACAGTTGAGCAAATTGTTCAACTTAAAGCGGAGGCAACATCGAGAGAAGTTGAGGTTCAAAGAAAATATGAAGAACTCCAGTTACAACTTAAAGCGGAGGCAGCAACGAGGGAAACATAGCAGAGCAGAAAGTACGACACGCTCCAGCTACAGCTTTAGAATATGATGAAGATGTTTCAGCAGTCGCAAAATCCACCATCTTATACATTTTCTTGTTGTAAGAATATTTTTAACATTGTAACTTTTAACATTATTGTAAGAATATTTTGAATTATACTTCAGTTATCAATTTATATCATATATATTTCTTTGAATTTGAAGTATCATTTAGATTTGCTATTTTTGGTTGGATTTCATGCTACAGGAAGGGTTGTATATGGATAAAAATTGAATGTCACAAATTTCTCAAAGTTAGCGGCGTTTGTAGTAAAAGCGCCGCTAAAGGTCATGTTCTTTAGCGGCGTTTGTGACAAAAGCGCCGCTAAAGGTTCTTTAGAGGCGTTTGCGATAAAAGCGCCGCTAAAGGTCATATTTTTTAGCAGCGTTTACGATAAAAGTGCCGTTAAAGGTCATGTTCTTTAACGGCGTTTGTGACAAAAGGCCCGCTAAAGGTCATGTTCTTTAGCGGCGTTTACGATAAAAGCGCCGCTAAAGATCATGTTTTAGCGGCGTTTTTGATAAAAGCGCCGCTAAAGGTCATGTTCTATAGCGGCATTTTTTTCACATAAACATCGCAAAATTTAGCGGCATTGTCTATAGCGGCGTTTTTTGTAAGAGCCGCAAATAGTTCTAGCGGCACAACTATAGGCCTAAAAAAATGCCGCTAAAAGTCTGTTTTGCTGCAGTGATTGAATTTATTTTTAAACATGATTTATTATGAATATATATATATATTTGGATTGTTTACAAGCCCAAAACAAAATTTCAGAAAAGAAGAAAAAAAAGGGAAAATTGTTTTATGTGTGGTAAATCAATAGCTAGTTGTTGGAAATAATTGTGATGACGTGAAAGTGTATGTTTAGGAGCACGATTCTGGCTAAGAAAGACTTGATACTTAAGAATGTCATGTACGCCACCTCTCTTTCCTAGAAACCTACTTACAGCTTTATTCATCTATACTTATTTTTATAGTATCCAATTGTAATGGGTCACTATATAACTTTGTGCAAAAATTAAGAATAGAGAAATGATAAGCTTTTGTCATGTGGCACCATCAGTGGCAGTAGCAGTTGGTCAAGTCCACTTATTTTCAATAGCTTCCCAAGCTACTTCATTAATAGACATGACAAAAATCCTTATATGAGCCTTCCAATATGGATAGTTTTTCAAATCGAGTAATAAAGGGGTTCAAGTAATTAAACTACCTTCTCTATGGATAGCAAAAGTCCACTTTGATACCAATTGAAAAGCCTTGGTTTGTCATTATCCCAAGTTATTGTCCTAACTTCAGTTGGAACAAATAGTGGAATAATGAGTTGGAACAAATTGCTTATCAACAAATTAATGAAAACTGCAAAGTAAAGAGAGAAATAACAAACAATATTTGTTAATGTAGTTCGGATCAACAATTCTACTCCATGAAACCTTGCTCAACAAATAACCTTATTTAATAATTGTTTTGGACCACCTATTAGCTTAAACACAATCTACCTGTAATGGATAATTGTAGCCTCAATAATGAACTCAATTATTACAATTGTTCACCCCAAAATATCCTCACATATAAATCATAAAAAAAATTTCTCCAATAAAATCTATAAAATGTCAAACAAATTTATCAATAAAAGCACAAAGTAACTATTGAAATAAGCACTCCAAAAACCATATTTTGCAAGTCGACAATGTTGCCTATTTATAAGCTTCTTCAAGAGTCCCTTCAATAATATTTTGGTAGACTTTAAACTATCATTTAAAAGTTGAATTTATCACTTAATTATCTTTAATAATTACCTTATAAATTCTATTAAAAACAAATCTTCCGGTAGCTTCAAATACTTTAATGATCAAAGAGTCCTCACATGGATTTGGTTTTCTTTATCACCAACCACCTACTCATTTGTTGCATAAAAACATTTTATATATGGGCTAAATACAATTATACACAATCAAATATGTCAACAATCTCGCAACCTTTAACAGTCATAACTTATTATTTCAACTTTTGTTCTGACATATGATGGAACAAATAGTCAAAGCTTTCGTTCCAATGTTGATGATAGTCACATTAGAGGCTATGACTGATGAGTGAATGGCTCTAATTACCATAAAGAGTTTTAATAAATGAAGAAATATTGAGATGATTTTATTTAAATTGTTTATATACATGTTGATGTAATCATATACTAAAGGAATCTAGATAGAAGGAGAATTATTTAAATAAAAAACAACCAAGTTAAAATTATTCAAATAAAAAATTACCAATATGAAAAACAAAATGTCAAAGATGAGTTAAAGCATGATCAAGTTATGGGCTAATACATACCACTCTTTGGTATTATTGGATATCTTCTAGAGATTTACCATGTTATGCAAACA
Source organism: Gossypium longicalyx (assembly GCA_025698465.1). NCBI lineage: Eukaryota > Viridiplantae > Streptophyta > Magnoliopsida > Malvales > Malvaceae > Gossypium > Gossypium longicalyx. The sequence goes on from CM046999.1 coordinate 45,592,670, forward strand.
TTTATTGTGCACCCACTATAAAAATAGGAACATGATGTACTTCATGTATAGAGGCTTTAATTAACAAGTCTATGATATGTGTTCTTTGATTTAGAAATATAGGTGTTGCCGTGTGTTGAACCACCACACTAGGAAATAGAATTCAGACTACCCTAGTCTTTAAGAAAAACTCACCATTTAGTTGTTAAACTAACTTGTTAATCTCAATGTTAGAATCCCCAATCTCAATTATATTAACCACATACACCATAACCAATATCTTGGAGCGTGGAGTGATCCTTATAACGTCAATGTATAGACTTGAAAAGATGTAAATTTGAGCTATGATGTGAGATAAGTCTTTAGCCTTTCAAACCGAGCCCTTGGTGCCTATATAAGGCCACAAATGCCTCGTGAAGCCTATAATCTAGTTGTTGACCATCAAATGTTTCAACATCGAACTTTGGAGGTTGACTCATGAAAATTTCTTTTGGTAAAGAACCATTCAAAAAACCATTGATGACAACAACTTGCCTTAATGTTCATCCATTCTATACTGCAACAGCTAGGATTATTTTAGTGGTACCTTCTCTTTCTATAGGACTGAAATTCTCATAAAAACCATAGCCAACTATTTGAGAGTATCCTTTTGCCACTAGCCTAGTCTTATAACTATTGAGCCATCAAGATTTTTCTTAGTTTTGAACCTTAATTACTTTTGTAAGAGGGAGAGGTTGTAGGATCAATGCCAATTTTTTTATGATGCTTGGTTGAACAAGAAAAATAAAAAAATTAAAGACTAATATGAACTAATGCGTTTGTATAATTTATGAAATATAAATTATAAAAAAAAACTATGGTTATTTGGAATCAAACAAATTTTATATTTATTTAATTTATAATTAATTTAATTTATTATAATATTAAATAAAATTTTACATTTAAAATAATAAAAATAACTTAAAAATTCTATATAATTATTTTTAAATCACATAAAAGCTATTTTTTATTTTTTATTTACTTGAAATTTTAGTATTTAAAAATATTTATAAAAAAGATATTGAAACTTTGTTAATTAATATTCAAAAGCCATAAAGAAAACTAAAAATCGAACCAAATCAGACACGGCAAGCTGGATATTTCATTGCTTCATGAATATCAGTTGCTTCTGAAATTTCATTTGAGATGATTGTGGCCATATAGATCTTTGGTTTAAAACCGCCTGCTTTACTCCTAATTGTTATGGGATGTGGATGATTTCTAGTGTGCTTTACTAACTTGTGATGAAGAGTTAGTAGCTGTGATAGTTTGAGATATGTCGTGAATTGGGTGTTGATAAGGTTGATCGAATGACTAAATGTTATTGAAAGAAACTGATAAATTAATCGATACTGAAATATGTTTACTGATATTGAATAGTGAACTGAAACATAAGTAAGACATATGAATGGAGAATATTATTGTTGTGAATTAAATGGAAAAGTTAATCAAGTTATTAGATGATGAAGGTTGAAGGAGTTGTAAAGAAATTATCTATGAAATGAATAAATGATTATTTATGATTATTATATGACAATAAGTATATGTTATATTTTAAATGTTCGGATTATAGAGATACCACTGAGTTCATACTCAGCGTACGGTTTGTTTCCGTGCGTAGATTAGGTTAAAGACAGACCGTCGAATCAACATCCTAGGCCGATCCCAAACTCAATAAGGTGAAATATGTTAATTGTTGGTAATGGCATGTACCTAGGATGTTTTTGTGTATCATTTAGTACCATCATTAATGATGAAATAAGTAGAATTAAGTTTGGTAAGGTATATTGTATGAATAGGCTTAATTGAAATGAATTTGAACTAATTGATAAAGTATGTGAATTATTTTAAAAAATCCAATATATAGGTTCATAAAATGACTAGTTGGTTATGATTTGGGTAAATTCAAATATGATTCAAAATGATTGAATGATTGAAATTTTTGGATTGATTTAGTATTGGTATTTGTATTGGTTGTGGTTTGAAATTTGCAGGGTTGGCTAGTAAAGTATGAAAGGCTCATTATTGAGTCCACACGGCCTGGCACACGGGCGTGTGACTAGACCGTGTGAGACACACGGCTTGCACACGGGCATGTTGTTAGGCCGTGTGTCCCCTGCACCTAAAATGTTATTAACAGGTTGCTACATGGGCTAAGCACACGGGCGTGTGCCTGGGCCGTAGGCTACAAGTCAGAATGTTCCACGGGTGGTTCGAGCAAGGTTAAAGCCGAAGCCAAGAGGGCAAAGAGGAGCAAAAAGAAGCGAGTAAAGTGCTTCTTGTGCCGTGGTCCGCATGAGTTGTGGAACTGTCCAAAGCAAGCCGCAGTCAAAGGAAAGGCAATGTCCGAGCATGGTGAGTCGTCGGAGGGGCTTCCACCCAAGAAAGAGGTGAGTTTGTCATCGAACTTAGAGGAAGAAGTTGCGATGAAAATAGTGAAGCTGGGACTAATGAGACTCGAATCGAGTGAAGCGTCGGAGTTGGCCGAGTCATCGACAAGGCTTCCACCTATGGGAAAGGTGGGTGGTGCATCGAACTTCAAGGGAAAAGAAGTGATGCATGTGGGACAGTTGACCCGAGTAAATGCAAAGGTAAATTCGGAACACTCTGATAGTGTTTTGCATTCTAACTTGTGTACTTGGCAAGAACGTAGGGGCCCTTTCGAAGTTCTTGAGCAAGGAGGCCGAGAGACTGTGGGAAAAGCGAAGCCAAGTGTGGTGAATCATAAGGATTCTGTTCGAGGAGAGTTAGAATGTGGGCAAGGGAGTGACATAACTCCTTGTCGTCGAGATGTACAAACGAGTAGGACGGCTCGAGTTAAGAAGCGACGGAAGCCGAGGTAGAAGTCCCGAAGGAAGGGTAAAGCCAAAGCAACGAGAGGGATCCGAGGTGAATCAAGTCAATGCCATTCGGAAGTCGCAACGAGGACGTTGCGAGAATGGGTGGGGGAGAATGTCACGGGCCAGAGTTTGAAGCCCGTGACCATCGAACCAAATGCATCCGATGGAGGTCTATTACTTAGATGGGGATCACTTGGCCCACGTGAGCTGGCCCGATTCAAGGAACTGATGGAGAAGCCTGTTAGATTGAAGCCTGGTTGGCCTAATAGCGAAGATATGGCAACTTAGGCAACTATGGTAACTAATCTTAAAAGATAGAGGGAATCATATCTTTTAAGATTAGATATGATTTGATATGGCAATATCTTGTAAATCCCATAAATTAAGGGATATGGTTAATCTCGTCCAAATCAATGTAATTGTATCTTGTCCGTCGATTTTGGGGAGCTCAAGTATAAATAGAGAGCCTCCCCTCATTTGTACTCACTCCATTCATTGTTTCATTATTCTTTATGAATAAGAGAATAGAGAGCATTTACTCAAACACTTTGCAGCGCGTCCCTTTCTCATTGTTCTTTATAAGCTTCTTTTGGCATAAGTTTGCTTCCGCTGTTCGATTGGTGCCTTGGAGGACTTCTTAAAGAATCCTCATTCGAGTAAAGGCTGACTTGGGCGAGTTTGGACGAGCAAATCGCCTAAGGCCGCACGGATTGCGAGACGGAAGGTCTAGCCCCGTGACAAGTGTAAGCCTAACTGTCGGCCCCCCACGAGCGTGTCACAATGGCACGGGCGTGTCACATTAGCCACACGGGCGTATGGTATTATTGAGAGAAAGAAACTATAAAACTTTTAGAAAATTTTTCTAAGCTTCCGATCGAGTCCCAATTTGTTTTTATTATACTTGTAAAGTACTGTGGACTTATGTAAGTTATATTAGATGAATAATATGATATTTGTACTTGTTTTATGTGAAAATATACTGTAACGACTGGTAATACTCTGTAATTCTGTTCCGGTAACGGGACAGGGTGTTACATTTAGTAATGATTGTGTATCAGCATATTGTATAGGATGTATTATAGGGATGATGTGGACTCCTATGAATCAAAAGGATGAGGAATATAAAAGAACATAAGCCTACTTGGTTGCTTGATGTACTTCAAAACAAGGCTTGACATCTTGTACGTTTAATGCATTATGTAAGTTGCACATACAAATTCTTAGGTAACATACAGAGTAGTACCTTTGGATATTGTTCAAATTTTGGATATTATTTTTTGTTAAACCATGTTGTTATTCTAAGTGAATGGTAATTAAGTCATATTTTCATGTTGTTGATAAAATAAAATAATAAAAAAAAAACATGACTTTGGTTGCATTGGCAATTTTCTAATAGGGCAGAAAAAATATCAAAGCAAAAGTATACATCAAAAACTGCTAAACAGTCTTTATATTAAAAGCAATCACATTTTGCCAAAACCTTGTTGGGAGCAATAAATGACTAAATATCATCAATAGACAAGAATAAATAAACTTATAAGCTGCGTTATTCAGATTCAGTGGTAAGTACTAGATACAAATAATGCCTTGACATAGGTGTGTTCATTTTGGGGGGCTGTTACTTTCGTACCTATATTTAACAGTGTCGTTTATGAATATTCAAAAAGAATTTAAGAACCCGAGTGTGACATAGTGGTATCTGGATACTTTGTTGACCAAGATTTAAGCCTTTGGAGTTATTCTCTTCTTTTTTGCATTCTTAAAATAAAATAAAAGATCATTATCCCAACCTTTGGGATCCCTTGTTTTATTGCCTATGTTGAGCTAGAAATGGTTCGAATGTCAACAAAAATCCAACTGCCTCAACTATATTCAAGATGAAAAATACCATCTGAGTACCTGTAATCAAATAACAATAATTAGATTTTAAGTTCTTGTATCTATACAATGTAAACCTGCTTATGCTAAACACATTCATGGAACAAGCAATGGTAAAGCCATGTGCTACAACCTACGGTGCGTGAACCGAGCATGGGGCTTGAAGACCCTACTGCTTTCTTGGTACCTAGACTATCCATTCCCCCTAGAATATCCTTGTTTCAAGACATGATCAAGAAAATCTTCAACTTATTGATGTCAGCATTCGTTTTTAACCAAGTCTAAGTTGAAATGCTTGAAGGTCACTTTTACTTTGATCAATACTCTTAAATTATGTTACGTGCGGACTGATACGGACCTAACTATAAAAGTTTCCAAAGATATGGTAAAAGTTCACAACATGCTTCGATTCTATTCTAACCAAGCATTTCCCGATATTTCAAAGTGAAACTTTGTTGATTAAGCATACCTGGCAGAAATGAAGCGTCTAGGCGCTTTTCCGACCAAGAAAACCTGTGAAAAAAAAGATTACGAGATTGATTATTATAGAAATCGAAACAAAAAGAAAACATTCAACAAGATCGAAAAATGGTGAATACTGGCCTACTAGCAGCAAGGGATAAAATCTAGAGGAACTTACAATGCACCACCTCCTGCAGGACCAACAGCTTTGAAAAGAGACATTCCAGTCATGGCAATGCCATTAGCAGCTCCTCTTTGGTGCTGGTCCTGTTTTCCCAGATTTAATCGTATTAAGAAGAGGTGGATTCTAATTCTATAAATAGAAGAAAGAATAATCCATAGTGAAGACTTACCACAGCTCGATTTTGCAGAATGAATAATCCGGTTATGATCGATACCTAATTGTGTCGAAAACTTTATAGTTAGAAGGCACATAAGTCCAAAAATACAAGTTTTGAAGAAATTTAAAGCACCAGTGAAGTCTAACAGTTAAATGATCATTTCTAAAAACTTGTTATGTATATATTGTTAACCATTGACTATTGACAGACTTGTTAATCAAGGCTGATCTGATTTCTTAAGGCTAACATATAGATATTGATATTTCACTTACTGATAGAACATTCTTGAGGACTGATGCACAGTTTATTACCAAGGTAAGAGTGAAGCCAGATAACATGGCTATCAAAGGATAACTTTGCAAGAGAGGTATGGCTAAGATCTGCAAGTAGGAAATCATGTAACCAGGAAAAAAATATTATAAACTAACAAATAGATAAAACAGGGAAGTACGATAAATGTAACGAGGTTTTGGAGACTTACACTTCCAATCCGAGACACCATTACAGGTCCAAGAAGCCTCTCTACATATGGATATAGGGACACTTGAAAGACAAGAAGGCTGAAACCTAAGATAAATTGAAGAATTGATCAATTTAAAGCTTTACTCCATAGGAAGCACATGTTTTGCTTGGACACGATAATCTCAAAACTCTTTCAGCTATCCATATTTACTGAGCATATTAATTCCATTTTCTTGATATAAAATATATAAACATAGATTTTATGGAATTTAATGAACTACTCGTAATTGGTGGAGACTCCAAACCTAAGCACGAAGACACAATATATGAACTTAATGGATGTGGAATAACACCGCTTAACAAATTGAATAATGGAGTCATATACTTGTGATTGCAGAAGTTTATACTTTTATCTTGCCAAGACATGGCAGCTTATATGAAGTGAAGAGAATACAGTTGCGGGAAAAAGCTATGTTGCTTAGACTTGGATGTGAGTGTTGGACATAGGTATGTTTCTGACACGGGAATGTTCAATTTTTTTTCCAGGGTTTTAACCTATTTGGAGAGTCTTTGGAGGATCATATCCTCATACACAAAGAGTCGGGTACTTCAATAAAAATGGAGAGTTAAGAGCGACATACGAAAAACGTATTACGATGATCTTAAACATGCAGAACATTAATATGATCAATATTAACACCTGAGACTGCAAGAACTTCCCCGACTTGCTCCGTCGAATAACTCAAGCCTCCATACTTTCTAGGGCTAACAGCCCATAGAGAAAATATCTGCAGCATGAAGATGAGTCGCAACAAATTTTGATTAGATTGATTATTATAGCTTATGAAACCATGAAGTTTTCGACAAGCTTGTGTGAATCTAAGTTAAATGTGATCAGTACCTCTGTGTATGCCATATCATGAAGGGAGAAAACACAATAGACAATGATAGATGACATTAAAGGCCAATTCTTTAGGAGGCTTTGCTTAGAAGTGGATTCTCTTCCTTCATCCTTTTCTGTTATATCTTTTGTGTTAGATTCATTAGATGCAGCTTCCAAAGCATCGTATGAATCATCAGATGATTGATCATTGTCATTGTGTTTATGAAGTGTTTCCTGCAACAAAAGGAGTTTTTTTTTTTTTTTTAGAATCTGCAATGGAGTAAACTGCCAACCAGATCAAGCCATTACAAGAACAAGCAAATATTTTTCTTACAAATAAAGATCCAAATAACTCTTGGTTGTATGTTCATTTTTTCCCCTCAATATTTGGAGGTTGCTTAGAGGATTACATCCTCATACTCATATCCAGAAATGTTTTGGGGCATAGGTTTGATGGAAATTAGGGACTAAACCGAATGAATACGTACCGGAAGCCAGCAAGTAGCAATGGTTACTGCCAAGGCAAAAATTGATATGGCCAAGCATGGTAAGAAATATGGAAATCTGCAAAAATGAATATCATCATATTTAAACAATATAGAGTTAGTACTAATACAGAACCTGAAAAGTTCTAAAATCTAACAGTGTAGGAGATAAAGCAGAATATGTTCATTCACTTACCTTCCAAACAATGAATCTTTGGAAAAGAGATTTGGATACTTCTCAGCTGGCTGAATCATAAAATTTAGAAAATGAATACTTTGAAGTGCAGGGAAACATATATCAAAATTAGGTGAAAAACTAGTTGTATAGACACAATTTTCCATAAAAAGTTTCAAAAATTATAGATTAAGCATAAAACTATTTTTTTCTCAGTTTTAACATGATTATAATCTTGGTTTCTGAACTGTGAGTTGAAGTTAAAGATGCTATGGACTAATACCATGATGACGTAATTATAGAATATGTTGCTCCAACTCACATCTGTATCCAACGTAAATCCAGATATAAGTATGGGGATATATATGATTATGAAAATCATTGAACAAGTTGAACATAACCGTGTCGGTCACATTTCCATATCCAATAGTAACACTCAAGTCCGAGTAATAAAGATTATAAAAGATCATTTATAGAATTTAATAAATGGTCTACACTGTATTTGAAGCCTTAAATGGAAATACCTGAGCTAGAAAACCTCCCAGAGCAGGGCCAATGATCAATCCTATGCCCCAAGCTGTGCTAACCTGAGATCGAGTAATACTTCTTAAATTGATGCAGAAGCAAAAGTTCATGCTACCAAAGCATGTAAAAAGTCAATAAAGGCTTACGGTTGATAGGCCTAATGCTTGGTATTCGTCTCGAAAAATTTCGACTGCATATGCCTGAAGGTTGTGAGAGAAGTAGTCAAATAGTTATCCAGAAACAAATGGCAATGAAATTTGGGTTTGAACCATTTCGTGCTGAATGCGAACGAACCTTTATTGGCCCAAGTAAGCCATTCAAACTTCCAAGAAGAAATCTTGTAATTACAGCCATCCAAAAATTTACACTAAGGCCAAAAAGAGTGTTGAAAATAACCCTGAGATGCATTTGCAATGAAAATTAAGAAAATTTCCACCATTACTTTGAAAAGTCAACCAGAAATATGAACTATGATAGAAGTTTCACTAACACTGAAGTAGTTCCCATAATTATTACAGGCTTTCGACCATAACGATCGGCAAATATTCCCCATGATACGGATGTTAAAGCTCTTCCAAGCATAAATGCAGATCCTTCAAAGATATGGAGCATTGTGTTAGGATCATATGTTTGATTGAAAACAAAAGAAAAAAACGAATGCAACAATGAAGAGGAAGCAGTGAACATAAGCTCACCCACATAACCAGCATAGGAGCCAATATCTTCCTCTCTTTCAGCAATATGAAAGTCCCTTATCTGAAAACAGAAGAATGAAGGGAAAACTACTACAGTAAGGAACACATTAACTTAAGTAAACCTGCTTTCATTTTTCGTGAAGTATACGTGTCCGACACTCTTGATTCATACATGGGTACTGGGATATGACTTCTATGAATCCTCCAAATACACTGAGAAACTTTAAAAAATCCAACCATACCCATTCGGATACATAACTGTATTGGACACTTCCACTCTTGAACTGGGTTTAACTTAGTGCACAATCATTAACTTTTTGCTTTCATAAACTTGCAAAAAGATAAAAGGCCATAAAGAAGAAATTCTCCAAACTCACCATGAAGTATAGGAAAGGAAAGAGAGATGATATCGGCAGAGCTGGAAACATTTGACAGTAGGAAATTAGGACCAATAAAGATAAAAGGAAATCAATGAAATAGGCGTTCTACATAAATTCCCCTTGAAACTTATGTTGCCGTGTCCGACATATGAATATGAAGATATGACTTGCAAAAAATCTTTCATACAAAATTTTAAAGGAAAACTGATCATATCAATGTCAGACACAGCCGTATCCGACTTTCAAATCCAAGTCCCGAACAACATAGGTTGTCCTTACCAGTGCATAAGACAATAATCCATATGGAAAGCAGTGGCCGAATTGGGAGGCCTTGCTCCAATTCCTTCATTTCATCAACCTTACATCCAGGGCAGTTCTTATAGTACTTCTTCTTTAACAGGGGCTCTCTATACTCTGCAGCCATACTTGGTTCTTTGAGCTGAAGTGAATGACTATATATCTATATTCAGCTCAATAAACTCTTTTTCTTCCTCTTTGATACCCAGCTATCCAAGCCCTTAAATTTCATCAATGAAAAGCAATCAATCAAAAAAAAGATAACAAAAGAATATAATATATATATATATATATATATATGAAAACGATAGAATAAAAACCAAAAATTGCAGTATGTTGAAAACCATGTGCTTTCTATCAATCTTGTTTGAGAATAAAAGGGTGGATAATACACATTAAAAAAAAGCCTCATTAAGTATCCGATTCAACACCAACTTGAATCTAAGATCACAAGAAAATTCACTATGGCTGACATGTCTACATGCCTATGACGCATAGGCAGAGACAACAGTTCCAATGGCATGACAAACTCCGAATTTAGGCAAGAATAACACGTAAAAACAAACATAATAATCCAAGACTTGCAAGATAACAACACTTCAATCAATATCATCAATGTGTTTCCTGTACGAATATATTCATTGGGGACAAAAAGCATATAGTTCATGCTCAAATGGGTGGAGAAGAATAAAGAAAAAAAAAACAAAAGCACACATCAAACCAGAGCCATCTATCCAAAAAGAACTTACCCTGGAAAAATTATTTCTGCAAAAACAAATTGAAGATATGGAAGAAGAGTTTCGGGTTCCGGTTTTAAAAGCGCAATCATTAAACCAAGTCGTCTAACAGACAGACATAATTGCACACGTCAAACCCACAAAGACGACAGCATGTATATACATCGTATATATATGGACAATAATTAGATGCAGGAAAGGTGGCTTTTCGAGAAACTACCGGGCAAAATCATGGAGCGAGATAATTCAAATCGCAGGAATCAAAATAAGAACAGGTCTCCTTAAAATGTGTACAGACAAGAAAAGAAACGTAATGAACGGCTTTGAGACAGAGATATGACAAGTTACGTGCATTGATTTGCAAGACTACAAATTCACGAAAACGGACAAGGATTTGCTGTTTTCAGTCTTACACCAACTTGCTAGTTATTCTAATATTTCCATACTTTTGCCTTTCGGGTCAGTAAAATATTACCTATTTGTGGCTCTCGGCTTTCGTCTACAATTTGTATACTACCACTTAAATTAAGTTATCTTCAAATGTTTAAGGTTTTGATCTTCCGGATTTATTGGACGTAATTATTGTCAATGGAGCTAATTAGGACGAATAACATTATCATTGGAAATAACTTTTATTATCAAAAGTTTCAATTTATAATTAAGAATTTTTATATTTACTTCTTTAGTTTCATAAATTTTGATTTTATAAAAAAAAAAAACCATAAATTATAAATTTGAATTTTAAACAAACTTTAGTATTTATTAATTTTTATTATTTATAAAAATATAAAATTATATATGTTTAAAATAAATACAATAATAAGCATTTATATATAAAATAGGCTTTTAAAAAAATAATTTGACTCTTTTTTAAAAGTTAATGGTCAAATTTAATTCAAAAAGGAAATAAGAACTAAATTAACAAAATATATAAATATTAAGGCTAAATTTATCATTATGCCAATAAAAAACTAAGCTTATATGTCAAAAAGCTCTTAAAATGGAAAAAAAAAATCGATTAAGCGCATGTATTAAATTCGCATCCAATTAAGCTCATGCAGTTCATTAAAATAATCAATTAAACCACTCCATTAACGACTTCCCCCATTGACCATATTGACCGCTAAAATAAATTGACGAATCAATCAAATGGTGACACATGGCAGCTCTTAATTTAATCTAACATGTTTCTCATCAAAATATTTAAAAATCTTAAATTTTATTTAAAAATCAAAAGAAAAAAATCTGAAAATTTATCAAAAATATTAAAATTATTACATATTAAAAAATGAAAAATGATATAAAAATATAAAAAAAAATCATAAAAACTTGAATTGGACTAGATCAGTAGGTTGGACCGATTAAACCGAAATCGACAAGGGTATCTGTCTAAAGAAAGTCATTAGACTGATTGGCCTGAGAACTCGATGGTTGAACCAATTTTTTTTCAATATTTTTATGTTTTAATGTTTTATTTAACTTATCTGGACGGATCAATCAAATTGACGAACCAACAACCTAATTGGTTTGACTATTAGTCCAATTTCTGAAAACCTTGGTTAGTATATTTCATTTTGACATATGGTAATAGTTAAATAATGAAATTTTGGTTTGATGAAAATATTTAAAAATGAAAATTTAGTTTAACCGCCCAATTTCCAAGTCAACCGGTCTAATGACTTTCCCCATATTGGTAATCTTGTCGATTTTGGGCTAATTGGTTCAGTTCAAATTTTTATGATTTTTTATAATTTTTACACTTTTATTACTTTCAAGAATTCTAATAATTTTTTTATAACTTATTATACTTTTTTTTATATTTTATAATATTTATAAGTTTTTTTTTATAATTTTAGTTAGTTTATATCAATTTTTATATTTTTATACTTTTTAATGATTTTTATGAAAAAAATATTAAATAAATCATGTGTCACCATCTGATTAGACCATCAATTTATTTTAATAGTCAACATGGTCAATGATGAAAACCGTTAAAGTAAGAGTTTAATTAATTATTTTATTTAACAATAAAAACTTAATTAAGTGCGAATTTAATACAGAGACTTAATTGATTTTAAAAAAAATTAACATATTAAAAAAACTATTATAATAAACTAAGATATTTCAAAAAAAAAAAAAACTAAGATATCCAAAAGTATCCCCATATAATAGTTTCATGACTCAACCCAAAATGGAATTTGAGAGAAAATGTTTCAAATTTAGATAGGTTGACCCAAAATTATTTATTAAACACTAAAAACCTTTTATTTAATTTAATTTAATAAAAGTATATAACGATTAATAAATAATTTATTTATTTTTAATATTTTTGTCTCGAATAATCAAGCATAATACCTCGATACATCAAACCAAGATTTATTTAATTAAATAAAATCATATTAAAATTCTCAAACATCATCTCCGCAATAAATATTTATCATTTTATTAATTATATATTAATTTGATTGATATTAAAATTATTGTCACTATAAAAGAATATAAATTTAGACTTATTTTTTTATTTAAAAATTAGATAAAAATTATGAATATTTTTAAACCTTATATAAATAAATAAACAATTATCATTCTTTTCAAAAAAAGAGTAAAAGAAGAAGAAAAAAACAAATGGAATGAATCTAAAGAAGTCCAATTAATTGAATTTCAACTAATATGATTAGCACACTTTTAAAACAAAAATTATTTTAATTAAACTTGTGCATAACGAGTTTTGACTTTTTTATAACATTGAATTGAGATAATGAATTTATGAATTGTTTTTTTTGGAAGGTAATTGTTTGATACGTAATTAAGAAATTTGTATAGTATTTTATATTTTTATATATTATGATCATTTTTATGTAAATATTAAAATATAAATATTTTTATTTTTATGTTTCAAAAAGAGAGAGATGGGTCATTGAAAAAGGACACACAGTAGGTCCCAGTATTTGTTATCCTCACATGTGGAACATGCGTCCAATTCTGCCAATATCCTTCTTCACCTGCCACAGAAAAATAGATTAATTAAAATTAAAATATATATTTTTAAAATGGTTATTTTCAATGAGAATTTATTAAAGGAAAATAAATGAGTGATTGTCTTTTTCTTTTTTATAAAAAATAATCCGAATTTTTTTATTAATATGTAAATGACTTTTTTTTTTTATTATTATGCATGTAAATCACTAAAATGAATAGTAAAAATGGGTGGAGCAAAGAGATTGGCGTTACTCACACCTTAATCTCTCATTGGCTGCTAAAATTAAAAAATTAATTTTTTGGGTGCTACCAATTTATTTGATGTCACCTGTAGAAATATCACCTTTAATACCAATATTTTCGTTTATTTTGTGAGACAAAAAATAAATTTTGGGGAGGTGCAAATTTATTTGGCATGACCAATGGTAGAATAGTGGTAGAGCCAAATAGATTAATGTCACCACAACAAACTTTTTTAAAATTTTTTTTATTTTTTTTAAACTCAAATTATTTTTTATTTGGTGGTGTCATAGGGAATGGCGTGACCACCATGCTGCCAATATTTTTTTTTTACTTTTTTGAGTTTTTTCAATTTGTTTTTTAATAAAAAATATATTTTTTTTTATTTTGATGATGTCACTCTCTTTGGCGTCACCAAATGACTATATATAACCTCAATTGTAGTTTAGTTTAAGGTGAAGAATTTTTTTTTTTTTGAATTTTATTATGTTAGAGGATGAAGGGGAGGGAGACCAAGACTAATTTTTATGTTTTTGTGTTTATGTTTATTTAAAAAAATTTATAATTTAAAGGCATGTTTTATTTAACAATGATCCGGTGGAGCTCTAACACCGAAAATTTAATGGTCCTTTTTGGAGTGTAGATCTGATTTTTTTAATTTCATATGCGGTGAAAATTTCAAGTAAAAATAAGGGTATTGATTGCAAGTGATTTTATTTAGTAACGGGTTCAAATTGGTTATGTAAGTTTGTCTATTGGATGTGGTAAGATAATAACGGGTTCAAATTGATTACCCGGCCAACGGGAGGATTATTTAGGATTCTCTAAGTCAACGGGATGTTTGAAGGTCCACTGAAATCCCAAATCAAATCGTCAAAATAAAAAAAATTTATTTTTTCTATTAAAAAATTAATTTTAAAAAACTCAAAAGTAAAAAAAAAATGTTGGCAACATAGTGGTCACCACCAAATAAAAAAGTAATTTGAGTTTTAAAAAAAAGAAAAAATTACTTACAAAAATTTTGACACAATAAAAGTGGTGACGTCAATATATTTGACTCCACCACTATTTTACCATTGGTCACGCTAAATAAATTGGCAACACCCAAAAAATTGATTTTTTTTTTAGTTCTATCAACCAATGATCAGCTGATAGACATGATAAGTGGGTGACCCCAATCTCTTTAATCTTACTCATTTTCACTAAATATTTTAGGTCATTTACATATATAATTAAAAAAATAAATTATTTTTATAATTAATTAAAAATTTCAAACATTGCAACAAGGAAACGAGGGCAAAAAAAAAAATTAACAATATGTTATAACATTTATCTTTAAAAAAGAAACTCAATCATCTTTAATCTCAAACATTCAAACAAAATACAAAGAAAAGAACAACAATCCATCTACAAGAACACCTAAAGGAACCAAATCAGCTTAATTTTTTAAGCAAGTACCTTACATGTTTCTTCATCTTTGTTACTGTTTGGTTTTTAAGGCAGAAAAGAAAGCCATGGCTGGTTGCTCTTGAGGAATTTTGGGATCCAAAATTACTAAGCATAACAAGTAGATAAGAATGGAATGATAAATATTTTATCATTTTAGATAAAATAAAAATGTCGGAATGAAGCAATTTTAAGAACAATTGTTGATGGAAAATTTTAGTGAAAGGGAAAAAATAATCGAGGAAGAAAGTGATGATGACGGGTGCATTTTGGGATTTTGGTGGTTGTGGGATTGGGTATTTGGTGAGATTTTATGGGCAAATTATACTCAAGTCATTAAATTATTAGTAAGTTTATATTTTGGTTATTAAATTTTTAAAAATTATAAAATGATCACTAAATTTAATTAAAAGGATATATTTTGGTTTTTTTAATATTTTTACAAAAATAAAAACATAATTATATTAAAAATATTATTAAATTACATAATAATTATATTAAAATATGATTAAATTATTTATTATTTTTATTAAAATTTAATAACAATAACAATAATCATCTATTAAAAAAATTCAGCTAAGAATGTTTTGGTCATTTCAGCTTTTATTTATACTATTACAACATCTATTCCATTCAACCAGACACAATAATACTATTCCATTCCATTCAACAAAACAATTCTATACTATTGCAGCTCTATTCCATTATAGCCCTATTCCATTCCAGTGAACCAAACATGGTGTAAGTATTTCATAAAGCGATGGGAAACAAATGATAATTTTCTAAACCAAATGACATGCAAATATTATGGTAATATTTAAATGTCATGCATAAAATAAATAAGGTAACAAATCCCAAACCAAAAATATTAAAATGAGGAAATACTAAATAATTACAAACCCCAAAAAATAAACGATTAAGGAAAATTTTGAATAAAAGAAAACGACTTGCTAACCCGAGGACCTCTGATGCTGATCTGAATCATATTCTCTGTGCTACCCATGAGGTAAGGAAAAGAAGGAATGAGCTTACGACATCTCAGTGTGAGTCTGAATTCTAAATCATTATATATGATTGAACAAACATAAAACATATATTTAATAGCATAATAACGAATTAGGCGTGGCATGTGGAACATATAATAAATTATTGTAAATACAATTTCTAGTAAGAAGTAATGCAAATATAGTTTTTATTTCCCACCCATCCATCCTAATTGCCCTCAAGCATTACCTCCTACTTAGTGCAGTACTGACTTTCGGTGTGGACTTAAATTGTTATTATCTCTTATGAAACTCCTCCGTCCTACATTTCCAATTTCATGTATTTGCATATATACTCGTCATATCATACTCATTATCAATATTTGATACTATGCTTATTTAGCACATTTATTATCAATTTATCATCAAGGGGCATGCAATCATGTGTTCAATCAATCTCACATAAACACACATATATTTGGTGCATGTAAAAAAAATAACAATATCACATATACAGGGGTTCGCATAAAGCATATATAGAGTTCGCACATAGCTTGTATAGGGTTCGCATGATTAAATATGTACAACTCATCTATTAAGTAGTTAAGGTTCACATATAATTTCTATGGGTTCACATATAACTTCTATGTGTTCACATTAGAATTCCTATAGTGTTCACATGTTATTTCCTATAGGTTCGCATAATATACAATTCATATAACAACCTTTTTTACTCCATAACACTATAATTAATTATACATAATGTTTTAAGTTTAGATCTCACACCTGATTTGAAGACTTAAAAACCTTAGTTTGGAGATGGGAAAGAAGATCCACTTAAGGAAGAGGGAAGGTTTTGAAAATCTGACTCATTTAGCTTGAAAGTTGATTTGGAAATGAAAATGTTTAAGTATGTTTTTCTTGAAAATTTGCTAGATATGATTCTAGGGTTTGTTTGTAATTGACTATTTATAATACTTGCAAAATTCATGTAGGATGAGGACTATTTTAAATTAAGGACTAAATTGAAAAAATAGTTTTTAAAGCTGCCATTTAAAAATTCGTCATTTTTTTTGTGGGGCAAAAACAAGGTAAATATTTTGGATAAATGCATACAAAGGGTTTTGAACTTAGGACCTATAAGTAAATAGAGCATTGCCATTAAACCAATGAACTCATTCTTATCATAAATTTACAAGAAATTATTTTTAAGATTTTTGGTTAAGCATTAGGGGATTTTGAAAAAAAAATCAACAAAAAAATAAAATAAAGGGAATTTGAACCCAAGATCTTTTGCTTTCCTAACACCTTACCCTCAAACCCAATACTCTATTCTTAATAATTTTTTACAACAAAAATTTTTAAAGCATTCTAATTCTCTTATCCTATCTTTAGAGAAGAAAAAAAGAATCTAAATCTTATCCCTATTTTTTTTAACCCCTATTCTAGGATGTGACAATGAAAACATGGGTTTTACATATATATTGATGCAAGTTTTATAAGAAAAGGGAAGTTATCATCTTTCTTCTATTTGAAAACACCATTGCTAACTTGCTTTGAAGCTGATCAAGAATCTTTTTTGTTAAGCTGAAACTAAGGGTCGGAGGTTATGCAGAAGGTTGTCTCATATCTTGGCTAAATATTATGGAATTACATGTTGACTTCTGAAAGAGTAAGTCTATTTTATATTCGTAAATAGTAAGATGAGGAAGTAAGGTGTTGCGTGGAGGTTATCTGAGTTTCAAATGATGATAAAAGTTATATGAATGAGTTTTAATGGTATCTCTATGTTAATTGTTGAGATTTTGTGATGGGTGTTAAAATTTAGAGATCAAGCTATTGTTTGTGAGTGTAAGATGAATCCCTAAATAGACTCAAATTTTAGATGATGATATGACACAATATTAAAATAGATTTTTTAAAGTAAAATATCAAATTAAATCTAGTTGTCCAATACATTAACCTTTGTTTTAACGCAATCTTTCATGTTTCTTTTATCAATTCAACTAATATATTTATTATTAAAATAAGCTACTCTCAAAATTTAAAAACTAATAATGTGGGGAGGCATGTTTCATGTAAAGTGAACTTCAACAAAGAAAGAAGTAATAAAAAAAAAAAGAAAAAAGAGTTCTTTCACTGTAAATGCACTGTTAACATTATCAACGAATGCAAATATATTTTCCCTTCAGATAATGACAGCGTGAAAAAAAATTTTATTCTTTTTAAAGAAAGGAAAATATGAAAGATTTTAGCAACTGGGTGTTGCTGGAAAGGCTGGTTTTTGAAGATTACTCTTCACTGATAAAAGAAAGTAAAGCCAGAAAAATTAAAAATTTACTAAAAAAAAAAAAAAAGCAATTTGCAAGCACGAGTATGTATTCATAATAAATAAAATCTGGTTTTGATTTGTTTTTCCAGAAATCTGGTTTTCATGGTTTAGAATGAAGACATGGTTAGGATGATACGGTGATATTTATTATTAAATAACAATTTTTTTTAAACATTTTTGTACATTTGAAATTTTTATATATTTTTTTAAAGATTTTTTAATTTTGGAATTTAAACAATAATTTATCTAAATTTATTTTATATGCATATTTCAGCAAAAAGAAAAAAGAATGTCATTATATTGCCACATGACCCACGTCAGTCTATTGTGGCAATTATTTATGGCTTTGATTAATGAAACTAAAGAGATGTGGCCCATAATGAAATTAAATAGATGTGGCCCACCACAAAAGTAACTTTCAAGAACACGGTATTGTTGTTTATTATTGGTCAAACCGTACAAGGAATTGCCAAACATATTTTCACAAATCAAAGAAAGCAAAAGTCGTGGTTAGGATCAGAACAAAACCCAATCACAAACACTCCCGAGGGCAGACAAAGGCACCCCAAGAAACACAAAGAAAATCACAACCAATCCTGCCACCATCAAATTTGGAAGATTTAAATTAAGTCTATCCTCACCTCATCTCACCCCCCTTCATTTCCCTTCAATTTATTTTTTTTACTTATATTTAATATATTCAATTTTTTAAAGTAAAGTAGAAATTTAAACATAATTTTTTTTAAAAATATTTAAACATAAAAAATATTTTTCTACAATACTTTATTACATTTTTACCTTTTAAGAGTTTATATATAGATAGATAGATAAAATGATAATTTTATATATTGGAATAGAACACGGTGGGACAGTCAATTATCATAATCGCTTTATACCCACTATCCAAAAGAAAAAATTCACTTCACCTTCATTTATTTTTCAAAGAAAAAACTTAATTCATTCGAAACGAATTGATTCAAAATTTATTGAACGATTCAAGTCTTTTCATCCCTATGCACATAAAAAATTAACTGAAATGAAACATCGGTTATAATAATAATAATAATAATAATAATAATAATAATAATAATAATAATAAAGATGATGATGATAGGAGGAGGTGATATTTTGTTGGTGCTACTAATAACATTTTAATGAATCAATCTCTCAAAAAATAAACAATAATATGAAGAGATATTCAGCTTTTTTACTAAAATAATATAAATAAATATTTTTTTCTCAAAGAAGATAGGGTAGAAATTATTTATAGGAATAGGCAAAGCCAACAGTGGCTCACAATGCCGTCTAACCAACTGTCGGTACCACTCTCACCTCCCTTAATCATTACAGCATGATTGAATTAAAAAAAAATTGGTGTCGCCATTGTGTCAGGCGGCACCAATATGTATTTTCTAGCCAAATACTCGTATTTATTTAATATATAGGATTAAAAAAAAATATTTTTTTAATGGTGCCACCGACATGTTAGGTGGCACTAATGACAATTTAAAAAATGAAGGATTAAAAAAAAGTGAAATTAGAAAGAAAAAAAAGCTTGAAAAGCCTAAATTTAGGTTGTCCCCATGACTGATCGGTCATGTCAAGCGGCACTGGCCTGATGGCCTGCCACCGAGGTGAATGGTTAGTCACAGGAAAACCAAAATTTCAAGCTTTTCAGATTTTTTTTCTTTCTATTTTACTTAATTAAATAAAAAATAAAAGTATTTTTTTAATCGACGTCGTTGACATGTTAGGCAGCACCACCAAACACTATATATACCCCAAACCTGAGCAAAAATCAACAAGCTTTGAATGTTTATTTTGAAAATTTGTATTTTTTTGAAGTTTTTTTTAGTAGTTTCAGAGAGAAAAATGGACAACTATTTTTTACAACTATTCATTTTGATGGTGTTATTTTAGAAATAACTATTGGTTATATATTTGAAGCTCGCTAGAAAATAAGAATGAGGTTCAATAAGAATTTGTCTGTCAATGTTATGAAAGAAAATATAAAAAAACAACTATTATTTTATGAATATCTTGTTTGTATCCGAATTGTCAAACCATGATCCCTATTGTATCACTCATCTGTTGAAAAATTCAACACGGGTGCATTAGCACCATAGGAGTGAGTGGAAATGAGAGGATAGAGGAATGACAGACTCAACGTCCGGCACGATATATGACATCTACATGAACTGCACAAGTAATAACATAGTTACAGTGACATGATTAAAATACTTTAAATAACATAAATAAATAAAGTAATTACATGACCTTAATATTATTTTATTTTATGAAAATAAATTACCCCCTTCCCAATGTGTGCCTTGATCATCTGTCAGTAAATAACGAGGGTTTTTGACTTTCCGATACTCTGACAAGTATACCATCTAAAAAAAATATATTTCTAAAAACATATTTTCATAAAAAGATAAATAAATCTTTATCTAAGTTTCAAATTTTTTTACCTATTTACAAGTGAGAACACGTGTTTGGTGACCCACCGATGCCAAAAATGACATCTTATACAGCGCTCAAGACTGTAGCAGTATCAGACACCCGCCTTTATCTTGTGTATCGTGCTTTGTCGCCCAAAAAAGCTCATGATACAATATTGCTAATATTGTTAAGCCCCAACAGTACGAACAGGCAGCTTCCAAATCAGATAATAGAGGCAAGTACATCAAGTTGACTCTATTATTATTTGTATCTGACATACTTACCCCTTATCAGCTGCAGTTATATGCCCAAGCAACGCACATCTTCTCCCATTTAGTGGCACTACTCGATAAGGTTTCAAAATTTTCCTTCAACCAAGAAAATTTCAAACTCGTAAATCTAGCTTCACCATCATTGAGCGAACGCCCAAGCAAGTCATAGTAGAGTGCCATAGGTTCGAAAAATTTGCTTGAACTCGTGACTGCATCATCATCAACTGGGAGCCTTAGTTGCAATGCGGCATCTTCAAGTGTGATGGTGCATTCTACACACGGCAAATGAAATGTGTGTGCCTCTAGGCGCCATCTCTCGACCAATGCGAATCTTAAGTCATCCCTCAACTCAAACATCCAGATCAATATCGTTGATCCAAATTTGGCGACATATAAGTAGGGTATAATTCGTTCGTTCGACCAGTAGCTCAGACCATGGACACACACCCTTAATATGTAATACTCACCTTAACCATATTAAATTACCACATTAGTTAAAATCTTCCAATTAAAAGCAACTTTATAAATATACTTGTGAATAAAAAAAAACACATTTTCTAACTTGCACATTAATTATCATTGTTATGTGATTGTTTTCTCTAATCAGAGAACTCATTTTGATATTTGCACAAACAATAAAAATTTTAATCATTGACTAAACAAATAAATAATATACAAATAACGAAAATAATCTTTTTTCTTAACCCGTTTTCGTAATTAACATTATATATATTTGTAAAATATAAATTATATCTTATTATTAAAATATATAAATTATTATTACAATATAAAAAATACACTACCAAAACTATCTTAATATATCAATAAACCTTTAACACAAATCTAATCATTAAAACAAAAATATAATGTTCAAAGTTATATCTAAAAATTAATAATAATCTAATCTAAAAAATATAAAGTACTTTTTTTTTCAATTTTAATATTACAAAAAAAGTTAACATTACCTTAATAATCCTTATTTTTCTCTCTTAAATCTCCAAAGAAACCTTTTTTATTTCAGTGCTGTGGGAGGCTTTTTTTTCAGTGGTGTTCCCCCTTAGTCTTTTTTACACAGATAATATAAAATAATATATTAAATTTGAAAATAGGTTACATGTTGGATTAATTACCAAAATGGTATAGATGGGATGATGGAGGGTAGTGCATAGGCGGCATCACCCTTATTTTCTGACAACAATCCTAGACAGTTAAAAATTATATTTTAATAGGTGAAGCATTGTTGATAGGCGACACTTAAATACTGGGTTTAATATATACCCACTTTTATATACGAGTATAATATGTATTTGGGGTGGTGCCATATCAATAGGCGGCACCAATGACCCTTAGCTGATAGGCGGCACCGGAGAAAAAGCAGATTTGGGAGACCTTATAATCATGGTCCCCCTTTGTAGTTTTAAAACTGGAGTAGTTTTTTTTTCTAAAAGAAAGCATAGGAGAAGAAGAGAGGGAGACGAAAGAAAGATAAAAAAAAAAATAGTAGAGAAGATTAAAGGAAAGAAAGCTAAAAGAAACAAAGGAGAAAAAAAGAAAGAATAGACATTAAGAAAATCAATTAACAAGGGTAAGTACATCAAATGGATCTTCTTGTTGTTTATATCCGACATGAGTACACCCCTTATAATGTACATAATGTATGTTCAAACGGCACACATCACCTCCCGCTTAGTGACATTAATTGGTAAATACTCAAAATTGGCCTTTAGCCATGAAAACCTCAAACCTTTAAATTTTGACTTAGCATCATCGGGCGAGACTCCTAATAGATTATCACAAAGGGTGACTGGCTCAAAGGTTGTACTTACGCCTATTACCGCACTCTCGTCGATTGGGAGCCTGAGTTGCAGTGCAACATCCTCCAGAGTGATAGTGCACTCCCGTACGGCAAATGAAAAGTATGAGTCTCTGGGCGCCACCGTTAGACCAAAGCGGATATTAAGTTATACCGTTAATCAAACGTCCGGATCAATGCCGCTGACCCTAATTTGGCTAACTCCAAGTATGACATTAGTCATTCATCCGGAGAATATCCTAAACCATTCACACGACCCCCTCAATGCGCAATACGAGCACTAACACTATTAAATTATAGATATAGTTAATATAACATAATTTAATTCTGCAAATGACGTGGAACTTTTTATAAGGAAACCCATGAGTATCAAATAACAATTTGTTACCATCTTATTAACTATGTTTGATATGTGGTCATCGTTATTAATCAAAGAATCCATTTCGATATTTGCAATTTTAAAACAAAGAATTCAATTAGTTTGTTGCAAAAAAACACATTTCGATAATTAAGTTGTATTTAGGCATTTTTATCCCACTAATAGAAAAAATATTATTAAAATACAAATGTGTGACACCCTAACACAGACTTGCGCATAACACATTTCGATAATTTATTTTTAAGGTGGTCCATTTTAAATATTTATCAAAATACCTAAATGTAATACAATAAATTTTGCAATAAATACAGTACAAAAATTCCATTACAAAAATACTAAACAATTTTGTCCACATCACATTTGTAATACCCCAAGCTCGGCCTAGAAGTTATGGCCAAATTTGGAGGTGTTACATAAAATGATTGAAAATTTAGTTTTCATGTATCTTGAAAATCATCGCAAACTCTTAAAATCCTAGATTATTCGAAAACAAATATTATCTAACTATTTTATTGAAAATGATGTTTGATTATTTTTTCTAAAACTTATGATTTTGCAGTGGAAACTTTTAGAATGTTGTATTTTTGAAAACACGGTTTGTTATTTGAAACCCATCGCTTTTGTAGAAAACAATCGTTGTCGATAAAACATTTAAACAATATTATATGGAAAACGGAAAATAAAGTCCAAAACCCGAATCAATCCACAAGTCTAAAATTTACAAAACACTTATATCTCAAATTAAAAATATTTAAAATGATCACAAAACTTTAATAGTCGAGCTCCAGTCGCACCAACTCACCTAAGTTTGAGGATTACCTGAAAATACCAGGCAAACAGAATATGAGTTTTTGAAACATAGTGTGTAACACATAACTTAACATATAATTTATATAAGACAATTTTACAGAAACAGAATCATATTAGAGCAGAACAGATACAGACATGCTTTCCTACCCCCATTCGCTACACACCGTCTCCGACCATCCCAACACACTATATGGGATATGAAACACTCATCCAACCCTACACACTTAGTGTCATTAAGACAATTTTCAGAATATTTGAAAATATGCTGCTAGTATAATTGGCAAGGTATCGCCTCTCACAAAAACACTTCCTTCACATCATATAACCCGACCCAGTTGTAGATATAATCAAGTCATACATGCTACAGTTATACACGCATGTCATAACGGATAGCCTATTACAAGATTAGCTTATTATATGTTGTCTCAAATATACGTATATATAACATAATTATGCTAATAGATGACTGGATTTCATGTTTTATAGATTATTTGATCAAAAACCGACCCATGAAAGGCCCATGATCAATCGGAATAATGTGTACGGCCCTAGAGAAAATTTTTAAATTTTGGGTCGCACACCCGTGGGACCCACACGGCCTTGCACACGTTCGTGTGGTCTATACAGCCCAAATAGCCCAAACTGTGTGTCACACACGATCCAGCACATGGCATGTCACACGGCCGTGTGGCGTCAACAGAAACATACCTGCACACTTTCTAAAATAAATCAAACAATATATAAAAAATAAAAAATAATACCTGCACACTTTCTCAACATAATAAACCTATTGAGACTAATGTTGTTATTCGAATCTAATAAAAATATATAAAAAAAATAAGGCATTAAAAATTAAACAGAAATATACCTGCACACTTTCTAAAATAAATCAAAACAATCTTCTTTTTTTACCAAAATAATACCTTATAACAAAATTTTAAAAAATAATATTATAATATGAATTATAAAATTTCTAAAATAAATAAAATAAAAATAGAAAAATAACATTTATAACCTATGAAAAATCTTAAACTAAATAAATAATGTGCAAATACTAAACAAAAATGCCTTAATTCGTCTCTTTTTAACCCTCTACAAATAATGTAGAAACCTTAAACAAATATTTTTGTTAACCCCTTTAGAAAAATATCTTAATTTCTTCTTCTTTTTCAAACCATAAACAAACAAAATCTACAATTTTTTTCTTAATCCCAATCTAAACCCCCTCCTAAACCCTAAATCCTAAATTTGCCCCAAACTTCTTTACTTCTCTTCTCTTCTATTCTATTCTTAGCTCCACCACCAATCATCTAAATTTTTTTTCCTTCTTCTCTATTCCGCTACTCTTTATTCTCTCCTCTCTTTTTTTCGCCTTCGTTCTTTTCATCTTCTCTGGTCTTTTTTTTTCTTCACTTTGGGGACCATTATAAAGTCCCAAACAACATTTAACAACCATTTTCACAAGACCCTTAAGGGTCTTGTCCCATTGGCAGGCGCAACAAAGCAGCGAATGAGTCCTATCCATGCCAGACCGGTACTGCCTGTCAGGTAGGCACAAGCACTGTCGGTGCCACCTGTCAGACAGGCTTCAGCATGTTCTCCTCGAACTGTGTGGACCATGGGTTATATGGGTTAAAAACGGGTTGTATGGGTGTATTTTTTGTTTAGGTGCTGCCTACCAAATGCCCACCTTTGATTAATTTTTTTTTCATATAAGAAAACTGAAATTGTCAATTTTAAGGTGGTGGTGCCGCCTATCCACCACCGTCCTCCACCTCATCTATGCCATTTTGGTAATTAATTCAATATATAACTCATTTTTGAATTTAATATATTATTTTACATTATTTGTGTAAACCCCTATACTAAAAAGATCAACATTAAAAAAATCTAAAAAATAAAAAACAAAGGCTAAAAACAAATAAATAAATAAATCTAAAAAGCCTGAAATTTTAGTGTCTCCGTAACTGGCCAATCATTGATGGTAGGCCGTCATGTTAATGTGGCTTGATATAACTCTTCAGTTTTTGTTTTTTTTAATGATTTCACTTTTTCTTTTAGCTTTAATTTTTTTTCAAACAGTTTAAAAAATAATAATAACAAACTATCATTGTTTCGTCTGACATGTCGACAATACTATTAAAAAATATTTTTAATCCTTCATACTGAAAAAATATGAGTATTTGGCTGGAAAATAAATATCGATGTAACCTGACACAATGGCGACAAAAAAAATATTATTTTTTAAAATTTAATCATGCTGTAATGATTGATAGAGGTGAAAGTGGTGTTATCAGTTGGTCAGGCGATACTTATAAATTACTATTAGTTTTGTCTATTTTTATAAATAATTTTTACTATATCTTATTTTAGTAAAATAATATTTTATTTATATTATTTAAGTAAAAAAACAGAAAAATCTAATTTTTATCATTTGAATAATAATTGATTAGCGAAAGTAAAATTTATTATCTTTAAGATGCTATATTAAGAAAAAAATACCAATTTATTTCTTAAATTTAGTTTTTTTTATAAAATTTAAATTTTGAATTTATGTAATTCAAACCTTATACTACTAATTAAGAGGGTGATAAATTGAGCCTCCAACTTTTACGATTGACCCTTATATTTGACTTTGTTTACTATTTAATTTTAAAAGTGCTTTTCAAATTAAACGTGGAAAGCAAATGTGAAGTGAAATCAACTTCGCAACTCGTTTTTCAAGAAAATGAAAAAGTTGTTGGCTTTTCAAAAGTTGGTTTGGTCCCTCCATTATTTATATTAACTATACACCATAAATATAATTTATTTATTCAAATTAAATTTTATAAATATTTTATATTAATTATTTAAAAAAGTATTTAAAATTAATAAATTAGCAGATGAATTTGGTCCAATTAGAGATATAAAATAATTAACTTGTAAGTTAGTATAAATTAATTGAACTGAATTAAAAAATTAGTCAAAACGATTGAATTGAAAATTATTAATTTTTAATATTTTTTATTTTTAATAATTTGTTTACTTTGAATTATTTAGATTGGTCGAATTGAGAATTGGTGGTTTAACAGGTTGAACCACCGACATAGGTTTTAAAAACATTGGATACTTTACATTTCAGCCAATATAATTGTTATTATAATTTAAACTTATATATTTCATATATATTTTAATAGTTTATATATTTCAAGAAATTCATATAGCATAATGTTAATTATTTAATAAAGTAGTTTTAATAAATTTATTATAATTTAAGCACAATTGTGATTTTGCTTTCATGTCTTGGATGGATTGAGTTTGATGGATTTAAATACATAATTTTTATTTCACAATTATGTTTATAATAAATATTTAATCTTTTCAAAAGCAATTCTTAATTTTAATGGTAAAATTGTTAAGCTTTTTAAAAATAATTTTCGATAAACTAATTTCTAGTTAAATTAGATAATATTTAAAGGAATAATGTTACAATTTTTCCTAGCTAATGAAAATAAAAATAAACGTAAAAGAAAAAAGAGTTGACAACTTGTATCTCAAAGTAGCATAAAAATAGAAATTTTGTCGTGTTTCAAAAATCGTTGATTTTTTTTTATGTTATTTTAAAATACAATAAATTAATGTTTTAAAAAACAATTAAAGTAACTGCCCACCATGATTGCCTCTCGTTACTGCAAAATTCATAACTTTATTGAAAAATTAAAAGAAATTATATATTTCAACTTAATCGAATTGAATTATTTAAGTTATTTAAATTATTTGAGTTAAATTAAATAATTTAATTAGAATTTTAAGTTTAAGTTGAGTTGAATTTATAATTCGAATAATAAATTGATGTAAATACATTTTTGATTTATGTCAACTTTAAAAATAAATAAATTGATCTCTCTTACAAAATTAAAAAGAAAATTTAAAAATTCAAAATATTTATCAAAATTTTAAATTTTATACTTTTAAAAAATATGTAAAATTTTTAAAAAACTTCTAAAAAATATATAAAAAATTTATTTTTTTTAAAAATTCTAAAATAATAATTTTGAAAGCTAATTAATGATTCAAATTTATCATACTCAAGTGTCTTTTTTTTTATTATTTTGCTTTGAAAAAAATTTAAATATATATGGTTTCAATTTTATGTGCTATAATATGGAATTAATCATAATGTAACAATATTTTTATTTGACATGTTTAATTTTTTAATTAACTCAAACAATTTCACTCAATTCGACTCGACTCGAAGTTAATTTCACTCGACTCGATTCAAAAAAAATTTCAAATTGAGTTAGGATGATAAAATAGGACTCGTGAACTCAATTAACTTGAAATTTTTTTACTTGATTTGATTGAACGTTCACCCTTAATTCCATTATTCAATTTATGAGCAAGGATTCAAAAAGCGGAGTTACGTTTAAATAATTTGATGCAATAATGAGATTAGAGTTGTGCATGGTTAGGTGGGGTTGGGCCGAGTAAAAATAGTAGGTTCGGGCTTAGCTCGAAAAAATGGGTTTAAATTTTGTCCAAGTTTGACCCCGAATAAAAATACTAAAATTCGAGCTAGATTTGGCCCACCCATATTAAAATTTTATATAAAAAAATTTAAAATAATATAATACATCAAATGGATTTTATTTTTTTATACAAACTTTTTTATACAAGCCTGGGTTCGGATAAAAAACACTTATCCAAGACCCGATCCATTTAGAAAATGGATTTTATTTTTTTATACAAACTTTTTTTTGGATTTATATTTTTACCCAAAATTTTTTACTTTTTGAACAAACCTTTAGGCGGTCTTAGGGTGTTCAAATCGATTAAAATTAAATTAACCGACAGAACCAATCTAATTTAGTTTAAGATCGGATAATTAATCGAAATTAACCGAATTTAATAAATAATATTATATATTATATGTATTAAATTATTACTAGTTCGATTAATTTGATCAAATAAACATTATAAATATATTTATTTTATATTTTTTATATTGCTTTAACAAAAATAAAAATAAAACATAAAAATTTCAGTTAATTTTATAATTAATTTAATTAATCAAAATATTTGCATTCGATTAATTTTTAAAAAAGTAATTTAATTAACGATTAAAAAATAAAAAATTAGATTAATACTAATGTATTTACATGTGCAGAATAGTTCACGTGAACCATACGTTGGAGCATGGAGTGATGTGAATTTTGAGGTGATATGAAATTTGAACGAAAAGGAGTGAAAAGAAGATTACAAAACAACGGATACCCAACTCATTAATTATGAAAGTGACATTTGACTACAGTGGTAGATCTGACAAGGCTGGCTGCCACATTGCTAACTGCTCCTCCATTAAAACGCCTCTAACAGAACTGACAAAATAATTGGGTGTTACACATGACCTTCGTCCTCTTTTTACTTGACATTTTCAGATTTCTTTTAGCGGAAATCTGTATACACCAAAATTTTTAACCATTTTTAACTTCTTCTTTTTTAGAAATTTTAATATTGATATAATGTTAAAAATTTTAGTAAATAAATCAGTAAAAGTATTATAGAAATTTTATATTAATAGTTATCTTATTTTTAATTTTTTATTCAAAAAATAGGTAAATTTATTATTCTATGTTAAATTAAGAAACAAATATATTTTTCTGTTAAAAATTTTATTCATTTTTACTATTAAAAATCGATCCATGCATATCAACATGATATACACATTACACATCAAGAGTCACTGTCTAGTTATTTTGTTTGTGAAATCAATTTTAAACAATGTAAAGAGATAAAATTTTTAACAAAAATGACTAATTTGATATTTAATCTAACATACATTAACTAATTTTTCTATTTTTAAATAATTATAAAAATTAGAAATATAAGAAATAAAATATTTCAAGAAATTAAGTAATTTTCACATGGTTTAGGAATTATTAATTTCTTAATGGCGCATTAATTTATGCACGGATGGGTTGGAACACATTAAATTTATTTCACCGAAGTTATCTATTTTCAAGTTTAGAAGAGTAGTTAACCTGTGACTTGTTTTTGAATGATGTCTAAGCATTTTTAGGATGAGATGTATAATGACCAATGAAAGAGTCGTCTCTTAACTTTGAAATGCACTTTGAATCATCTTATTTCAACTTCAGAAGTCCAAAATATAGTCATTTTACTAAAGACATCGTAAATAGAATCTTCTATAGATGAATAAATCGTGAATTTTGAGTTCTATATGTTAGATAAGCTTTTAAATCATATCAAGTTCAATTACAAGGCTTTATTTTTAGTATGTATGAGCCTAATAATGTATTTATTAATTCTTAAATTTTAAGGAATTATTAGTACAAATTTTAAGTATTTTAGACTAATTTAGCTTAAAGAGTGAGATCATGACTTGGTCAATTGCTTGGAAATAAAGGAATGATTGTTTCTTTATTTACCAAGTAGTTTAAGTTTGCAGAGGGATCCACTTAGACCGATGCAAAGCTATTCTAGTTTTACATCCTTTCTTTTCTTTTTGTATGATTAATATTTTAACAATCAAATCGTTGAATTTATCGATATGATAAGATTTATAGGTTTGGATTGGATCAAGCACATTAACTTCCCTAGTTTGAAGAGATTGGATTGGAATCAGGGACGGATTCAGGATTTTACTCCAAGAGGGCAAAACTTCTAAATCCGAACGACATTTTTTAACGTAAAAAAGTTTCAATTCTTTTCAGATACTTTTTTCTTATCAAATAAATCAATTTAATTTTTTTTTAAAAGTATGAATGATTTAACTGTAAAAAAATTAAAAGAAAAAAATCACATTATATAAAGTTAAATATTTCTTTCCTATGTACAAAAAAGAATAACTAATACTATACTACAAATTTACTCGCTCGTAACTCGGACCCGACGATTAGGTCGGGTGAGGAGTGTTAGAAGCTGAAAACTATAGCCTTGCATACTTTGACCATAACACTAATGTTGTGAAACCACATCTTGAATTTCACAACCTTGAGAGAACTGTGATGACTGACCCTGATCAGCAAAATTATGATAATTCACACTCAACTGCATCCCTTAATTCATATCAGACACACCAGAGAATGTTTGATCAAAATGATAATAATATTTTTGCACCAGAAGTCCAATTCTTCCACATATAGTTGACATTGAAATCGGTTGTGAGAAAAACGACTTCCACGACCTCTACCATGATAGTAACCTCTTCCATTTTGAAAACCACCTCTAGATTGTTGACAGTTTCCTTGATTATAACCTTTGTTATAGCCATTACCTAATTCAATATTCTTTGAACTGCGCCATCATTCTTCTGTTATTGAACCATATTGGCTTGCATAGACATAAACTCTAGTTGTCTTGACTCACAATCAAATATCATGTCAGCAAAAAGATCAAGAGAAACATTAGTAGCTGGTGCCACTGCATGAACTAATTCATACTTAACCAAGAGCCCTTCAAGAATGATACTCACCTTTTCTTGTTCAGAAATAAGATTTACTATTGCAGTTAAAATATCACAAATGCCTTTAATCTTGGAAAAATATTCTTTAATGGTCAATTGACCTTTTTTTTTGAGAATGCAATATATGCCTTAAACTCGAAATCTTGGTATTAGACCTGGTAGCAAACCTTTTCTTAATGGTTGCCCATACATCAAAACTAGTATTGGCACTAGTTAGATATGTAACACCTCATCACATATTGTAGATAACAGCCATGATGCCAATAGTTTGTCTTGTTGTCTATACATTAGAAAATCAAGATTATCAACCAATTTATCATATTTATCGATTATAAACTGAGGGGGAATATTAGTGGTACCCAAAACATAACCTTGTAATCCATATCCTTCGAGAATCAACATTATTTGATGCTTCCAAATAAGAAAATTACTTTTACTAAGCTAATAGTTTCATGTTTTGGAAATTGTTGAACTCTTGGAGCAATCATACAAGAAGATGAGAGTGGTTCTAAGTTGTGAAAGTGCACATATTCATCAACATTTGAAGAAGGACTTTGCTGGTTACCATTGTTTCTTGAACTGATTTCAACTTCTAAAGTCATGGAGGAAAAAACTACACTTAAAACTTTAAAAACACACACCTTAACAGCAACAATAACTAGCTCTGATATCATGTTAGAGCTCACATAGAAACAACAAAGAAATAGAAAAAAAAAGTCTACTTATTTTATTTCTTTTAGCTCTAATAATTTAAAGGATCGAGCTATGGTATTTATACAAGAATGTTAATGCATTAGCTAAGTATAATCAGTGCTAACAATAAACCCAACTGATATTCTTAGCTCATTCACTAACTACCTAGAAAATAGTTACAAACTACCAACTACCTATTTAACAGACAAACTGAAACAATTATATAACTCCAGCTTAACAAAAGCTAACAGTTAACTAATGTACCTATACCTTAATAGTTAGCAGGAAATTATTCTGTTAACAGTCTTAGCAGTATTCACTTTTCTGTACATGTACTATTTCTTTTTTTTTGAGAATATATATATATACTATTTCTTGTATTGTAATGTGATAAAGCATCAATATACACAAAATTCTCTCAATTTCAATCTCTAATACTAAGTGATCAAAACCAAGTTGAGTTTGCATCTTTCTTTGCCTTGAGTTAGAAATATTAGTTCAATTTGGTACGATTTGATTTTTCATTTTTTTCATATTAATTTTTTATTTTGGATTTTAAAACTTATTTTTATTAAATGAGGTTTGTTTTAAGGCTTTTGAATATTATTTATTAAAATTTTAAAGTTGTTTTCATAAATATTTATAACAATTTTTTTTTCAAGTAAATAAAAAAAATCAATATATGCTATTTTAAAAAATATATATATATTTTTATATAAAAATTTAAGTTATTTTTACAGTCTTAAATATAAAATATTTATTTTTATATTATAAATATTAAAGAAATCTAATTTAATTACAAGTAAAGTATTCCATAAATGATATTTCAGTATTCGGCACATGTTAGAATCTTGGTGGGCTGCATTATGCCAACAACTTGTGCTTGTACTTGTGGGGGCATTTCTTTTGACTTCAATGTAAAAAAGCCAAATTAGTCTCGTGATTGTAATATGAATTGAAAAGAGAAAAAAGTAAAGAGGAAAGTGTTTTTTTTTTACAAGTAAAATATTTTTTATTTATCCAAAAAGAAGAAAATTGTTGGTACAAGTAAAACCGGAAACCATATATAAGCTATACAACTTTCCTAGCTAGGCAAATCAAAGAACCTATTCTCCTGTTTCTTTCTTCCCATATGCATTCCAAGCATTGTTAATAAGCATACTCGTTCACATTCTTTAGATATTTGATATCACTCAAACCACTAGTAAATTTGTTCAAATATTAAATTAAAAACAAAATAAGTATCCATAATTTAGTAATTTTTTAAGGTTCAAATAAGAGAAAATTGATTTGGCTAAGAAAAAAAAGACATTAACCATAACATTTATTTTTTATGTATATTGTGTCGAATAATTTTACAAAGCGTCCTATAGAGGAACATTAGAGTCACTTCCCCCAACTAAATGTACCAACAAAATCAAAATTTATATACATGCTATGAGCCAAGTTATTAAACTTATCTAAAAATAACATTCCTCATGTTATGTATATGATATAACTTTGGCATATCGGTCCAATTACTCAACAATTGCATTAGTATTCGAAGTTGATTTGATAACTCTTGCCATATGAATTTCACTACATTCATCAAATTCCTTCTCATCCTTGGAAGGAATAGCAACCAACATTGAATATAAAATACTATAAAATATTTATAAATATCAAATAATGAGATTAAATAAATCTCAAATATAAATTACTAAAAAAATACTCTCCAATAAATCGTTAAATAAACTCAAAATAAACAAGTAAAAAAATATTCCATAAATTAAACAATAAGATGATCTCATACTATACATATAACAATCCATTATTTAATCAATCCAAAATAAATAATAAAAAATTTAATTTTAAATTTTAAATTTTAAATTATATTTTAGAATTCATTTTTTAGCACATAACAATTACATGTCATTCATGCTTATTTTTTTTTGGAATTTTTATAAACTTGTTATAATATTTTTTAATGTTATAATATTTTTTAATTATGTATTTTTTTGAATATTTTTATAATTTTTAAACTATTTGTTGGTGTGTCGTATAAGACAAAAAGTGTTATGTTAGCATGAAGTGCATGTGGATTGCCACAAAGGTTGTCAGGCAAACATCAGTAAAAAAAATAAATGTTCTAGTCAACATTTTTGTTAGAGAAATGCAATTTGATTATTTTTTAAAGGTTAACACACTATAGCAAAACAAGTTTTTAGGGGCCTTTTTTTTTTTACCCTATAGCGGCACTTATAAGCACCACTAAAATAATTTGAAGAGTTTTGATAAGCGCCGCAAAAATCGCCGCTAAATTTTGCCGCATTTATGCAGAAAAATGCCGTTATAGAACATGACCTTTAGCGATGCTTCCCATAAAAATGCTACTAAAGAACATGACCTTTAGAAGCGTTTTTAGTAAAATCGACACTAAATGTCATGTTCCTTAGTGGCGTTTTTGAGAAGCGCCGCTAAAGGTCATGCTCTATAACGGTGTTTTTAGTAAAAGTGCCACTAAAGGTCACGTTCTTTAGCGGCGTTTTTATGAGAAGTGCTACTAAAGGTCATGTTCTATAGCACTGTTTTTAGTAAAAGTGTAACACCCCTTACCCGTGTTCGATGCCAGAACAGGGTATGAGGCATTACCGGACTTAATCATTCACAAACATGCAAAAACCGGACTACAAAATTTCTTTTAATTCAAAACTTTTCATACACATACATAATGTCCCATACACGGGCCTACGAAGCCCTAAACATGCATTGAAAGTAAATAGGGACCAAACCGAGAACCTTAGCAAATTTTGGGAAAACTTAGAAAATTTCTTTCCATGAGACAGGGTCACATACCCGTGTGGACATAGGGACACGCCCGTGTCCTCAGGCCGTGTAACTCTTTGTCTATGACGTTAGAGAATAATTTGAACCACACGGCCAAGTCACACGCTCGTGTGCTAAGGCCGTGTCCCCCATACGGTTGAAATAACGACCGTGTCTCGGCCCGTGTAGTCAACACTTAGGCTATTTTCCAAGCCTTCATGTTACCCATAAACCCTTACAACCTTATACATATTTAAACCACAATTCATGACATCATTTTAGTGATTAAACACTCTTTATTAAGACATATTCATAACATTAACATTTCTTCTTATAAGCAATGCATCTACTCATGCAATACTAAGTCTATATTCCGTAATTCACATTCATAAGACTTGTCATTTTGATGATCACTTTTACCATTATACTAGGGTTACCAACTAATCCATCAAGCACTCATGTTCAACCATTATCATGTTGTTTTTATAACGTGCAATTATTACATGGCTATGACCACCTCAATTGGTCATAGAGCATATATCCAACACACATGTCATATTACCAACCATGAATGGCAAACAAACATAATCACATCATAAACCTTAGACATGACATGAATAGCTAGGTTTACAAGCCACAATGAATATGAGCCACATCTCATGGCCATATACATATAACTCAATATAAGCCAATACATTTGGCCAAAACATATTAACACATGTCAATAAACTAGATCCCTATACATGCCA
Source organism: Gossypium longicalyx (assembly GCA_025698465.1). NCBI lineage: Eukaryota > Viridiplantae > Streptophyta > Magnoliopsida > Malvales > Malvaceae > Gossypium > Gossypium longicalyx. Next base: position 45,628,256 of record CM046999.1, read on the forward strand.
CTCATTTGAAATTTCTAATATATGCTTCATTATTCCAAAGGTAGTGACTTGATAGTGTGATGCTGCCTCCGACGATCTCCAACCCCGAGCTAACCTGTCAACACTAAAGAAAAGGAAAGGAAGGGAGTAAGCTTTATATCTTAGTAAGACCGTATGAAAATAATAAGCAATTTATCAACTTGCTTCTCAAGGTAATATAACCATATTTGCACTCTTACTTATGTTCAGGTCGAGCTATTTTCTCGAGTTATAGTCACTAAATTATTTATATATTGAGCTAAGGAACTCTAAATTAAGATCTGCTAATTTTCCTAAAACTAAACTCACATATCTTCTTACAATAAAATTTTCAGAATTTTTGGTTTAGCCAATTAGTACAGTTTATTCTTCAAATTCACCCATGTTCTGCTGTTTGACAACTTCAACCTTTCTTTACTAAAAATTAATTATCTCCTCACACGAGATTCGAATGATGATTTTATTTGTTTCTTTTTAAAATAGACTCATTAAGGATTCTAATAATAAAAATTGTAACCCATAGTTATTTTTGTACAATTTTTAATGATTTTCCCAAATCAGGACAGGGGATTTCAAAATCATTCTGACTCTGTCTCACAACAATTTAAATATTTCATAATATGAAACTCTTTTGTTTACATCGTTTATTCTATGTGAAACTAGACTCATTAAGATTTAATTCCATATTTTATTCAGCCTCTAACTCAATTTACATAATTTTTGGTGGATTTTCAAAGTCGTGCTACGGCTGAATTGTTTTAGTGTAAATTACTGATACTAAGTTTATCACACCTTATTAATTCATTGTCACCACATTGGTAAAGATGCATATTTATACATCATAAGTATAGAACTATAATCATAAGGTCATCACAAATCATTCTCATAGGCATGAATTACCTATTTACATCTTCACCAAATGTGCATCATAAACCGAAATCATTTCTCATGAGCTTGGCATACATACCTGTGTTACTCAACATGCTCATATTCATTCCTTAATAATCATACCGTATTAATTGAATTCACACCTCATCAATTTCATGTAAGTACTTGTACCACTCACAACATAGCCATAAGCTCTATCATTTTGTCTTAAACCTTAAATTTCCCGTTGAATTATTTGGAATACCACAGGATAATTACTAAGCCTCAAACATAGGATAAGATGTCGACGCCATGTCCTAGACATGGTCTTACATTGGCTAGCACATCAAAGTCGATGCCATGTCCTAGACATGTCTTACACTGACTTTCATATATCGAGGCCGATGCCGTGTCCCAGACAGATCTTACACTGGCTCTCATCTATCGGTGTTGATGCCATGTCCCAGACAGGTCTTACATTGACACATGTCAAGTCGATGCCATGTCCCAAATAGGTCTTACATTGGCTTGCATATCTCGAGGTTGATGCATGTCCCAGACATGTCTTACACTGGCTCTCATAATGTGGCCGATGCATGTCCTAGACATGTCTTACACTGGCACACATATCACCCAAATGTTATGGCATAATTATCCAATCTATTCCTAGGGTTTAACTGGGATTTTATCATGATAAGTCTCATCATACCATTACTCATAGATGCATTCAAGCCTTATATGCGAAATCAAACATTCAGTGCATAATAACGATAAAGTTGTAATATTTATGCACAACTTACTTGTTTCAATGGAATGTCATATTCCATCAAATTTCCAATGTGTTAAATCATCACTCAAATGTTATTAACATTTGGCATCACTTTCTCATGTACAATATCATCAACATATAATTCAATACAATGATAGCAAGATAGATTTCAAGTATATTAACAATAACATGGATATCATGTTTATTTAATCACACAGACTTACCTCGTTAGCACAATCAGTGAAAAGGACTTATTCGTCATACTCTTTGTTTTTCTCCCATTCTAAGTCTGAATCTCGTCTTCCTTGATCTATAAAAACACGTTTAATTTATTTACTCATCATGCTACTCAAATTAGCCCAATTTCACATATTTGGTAAAATTACATTTTTACCCCTAAACTTTATCATATTTATGCTTTTGCCCCTAATCTCGTAAAATGAAATTCATTCAATTTCTTTGTTAACCATGCCTATTCGAACCTTTTTCATGCTTATAGCAGCCCACGTTTTCATTTATTTCACATTTCAACCACAAAATTTACACATTTCACAAATTAGCCCCAAATTTGTATTTTCATTAAAAATTATTTAACAAAACTTGTATATCTATCAACAAGCATTAATAATCTATCAAGAAACTCCACAATACATGCTTATTCATCAATGACATCTTTTAAAATCTTTAACAATTCAGAAATTGAAGATACAGGCTAACTAGATTAAGTTGCAACGGTTTCAAAAACGTAGAAATTATTAAAAATCGAGCAAAAATGACTTACCAATTAAAGCACAAAGCTTGGCTGAATGTAGCTTTCTCCATGGCTGACCATTTTCTTTTCACATTCGGTTCAAGAAGAAAAGAGATAAAGATGATGCCTTTTTACTATTTTTGTCTTATTATACTTATTAACTTAGTTACCCAAATACCCTTTAATCAAAACATAAAAAAACAAATTTCACTATTTCATGTTCGGCCTAACCATCCACTCATAATATCAATGGGCTAATTGCCATGCAAGTACTCCACACTTCCTTTTAATAGCCATTGAACACTTTTAACAAATAGAAAGCAACTTTTGTATTTTACACGATTAAGTCCTTTTATCAAATTAAGCACTCAAACGGTAAAATTACTTTACGAAATTTTCACATGATAATTCCATCATGCTGTAAACCTTAATAAATTAATAAAATAAATTTTTTGACTTTGGATTTGTGGTCCCGAAACCACTATTCCGACTAGACCCAAATCTAGTTGTCACAAAAATCGCCATTAAAGATCATGTTCTTTAGTGGCGTTTGTGGGAAAATGCCACTAAAACAATTTACGGCAATTTGATAAGCGCCACAAAAAATACCGCTAAATTTTACGGCATTTATACAGGAAAACGCTGCTATAGAACATGACCTTTAGAGACGCTTCCCATAAAAATGCCACTAAAAAACATGACCTTTAGCACTAAAGGTCATGTTCTTTAGCGACGTTTTTGAGTAGCATTGCTAAAGGTCAAGTTCTATAGTGTCGTTTTTAGTAAAAGTGCCACTAACAGTCATGTTCTTTAGCGGTGTTTTTATGAGAAGTGCCGCTAAAGGTCATGTTCTTTAGCGGCGTTTGTGCGAAAACGCCACTAAAATAATTTGCAGTGTTTTGATAAGCGTCGTAAAAAAAGCCGCTAAATTTTGTGGCATTTATGCAGGAAAACGCCGCTATAGAACATGACCTTTAGCGACGCTTCCCATAAAAATGCCACTAAAAAACATGACCTTTAGCAGCATTTTTAGTAAAAGCGCCGCTAAAGGTCATGTTCTATAGCACCGTTTTTAGTAAAAGCACAGCTAAAGGTCATGTTCTTTAGCAGCTTTTGTCGAAAAACGTCACTAACTTTAGCAGATTTTACCAAACCATTGTAATTCATACATAACCCGAATTTTCAACATAATTTCCTGTAACATCAAATCCAACCAAAAACTTCAAATCTAAATGATACTATCACGAAATAAATATGTATATGATCTAAATTAATAAATGAAATAACAAAATATATTTTATTCAAAAGTTATAATGTTAATATATTCTCACAATAATAAAACAAAAGTCTAAGATGGTGGATTCTGCGACTGCTGAAACATCTTCATCATATTTTGAAGCTGTAGCTGGAGTTCGTCATATTTTATTGTTGCCTCTACTTTCCTTGCTACTGCCTCCGCTTTAAGTTGTAGCTAGAGTTCATCATATTTTCTTTGAGTCTCTGATTCTCTCGATGCTGCCTCCATTTTAAGTTGAGCAAATTGCTCAACTGTGCTCGCTTGCATCTGAGTCATCTGGTCTCTTAACCTTTGAACTTCAGCTTGAGCCTAATTCGCCGAAGGCATGTATTGCTGCGAGCTGGATCCAAAATATTGAGTTGGGTTAACAAAAGATCCTTGAAATCGAACCCGACCATACCTTTCAGGACCTAAAACTTTAGTAATAATTCGGTTATCAATGTCGTCCAAATTAACAAAACTATCACTTGAAGCGATCGCTTCATACTCCGCCCTTTTATCCTTTAGTTTCTCCAATAAATTAATCAATGAGTTAGAAATGAAATATATAATCAAACAAATGCAATATACTTGGCATTATTTGCATGACAAACGACGAATTAAACTATTATAATTAAACATGATAAATATTTAAAATAATTCAAATTTTATTAAGTAAATATACCATAATTTATGCAGCTTCAGTAGTTATAGGAGATCCATCTTTCTTTCTATGTGTAATGTCAAAAAGCTAAAGACGTCTAACTTTTTAACTAGACGATAGTTCTTACAATATAGTAGTAAAAATATTATTTTGTAGAAAGTAATTAATATTTGACACAATTAATAAATTCAAAATACCTCGTCATCAACTACACAAGCAAAACTTTTCGACCTAGCTGTGTGCATAAATTTTTGTTTTGCCTACTTGTAGTTCCAACTAGCTCACAATCCTATATTATGAAATTATTATTACGTATATAGTAAATACTATAAACTGGAATAATTATAAGAGTTTGGAAGTACGTAATACCTCTCATTTCTTTGAATTCAAAAATCTAACTACATCTTTCGATTGGTACATCAGCATTCCTAGCGGGACATTTCGCAATTTCTCTTCGAGGCTTATATTTTTCTTAAAATATTCCTTCTTTAAAGTACTTTATCGTCTCTCTATTTCTTTCCTAATGCCTTCTTCACATAATTATCCGAGACTTGTTTATATAAGAGTGTTCTTATTGATACGGGGGCATCAGACCTGTTTATATAAGAGAAAGTCGTGGATAAACTTGGTCTCTCAATTAGTGAGCAACTAAAAGGATCAAGATTTTTAATTCTAAAGAGGTCCCAATTGTGAGAGTAACACAAGGAGTTAAGCTACAAATTGGTCAGTGGAAAGATAATAAAGACTTTGTGGTAATTCACTTGGATGATTATGGCTTTGTTTTTTGCTTAAATTTCCTTGACAAGATTAATGCTCTATTGGTTCCTTTGCTGACTGTGTTTACATCATGGATACTCGACAACAACAATGCGTTGTGTCGGTAAGTCGAGACATGAAGGGCAGAATAAAGGTATTGTCGACAATCCAACTATCTAAGGATATTCAGTATGGGAGAAATATTTACTTGGTAAATGAGAGTATTATGAATACTTCATTGGAAATGCTAGAGGGGAAAAAATTGATATGAAGCCTGTTGAGTTGTCAAAGTGGTTATCGCCTATAAGAGAGGTGGGTTGTGCATTAGACTTTGGGGGTGAAATAGTGATGCAAACTAGGCAGACAAGACGAGTAAATGCTACGAGCGAGGTACATCTTAAACACTTTGATAGTGTTTTACATTTTAACTTATTGTTGGCTTGACAAAGATACAAGAGTCCTTTTTAGGGTCCTACAGCAGATACGCTGAGGGACTTACAAACCAGAGTTAGCAACAAGACTCAAAGTAAAACTGGTGTTTAATGTGGGCATGCCTAAGCTTATTTGTGCGAATCAAGAAGATCCCAATTGAGGCAAGTCACAATGGGGACAAGTAAGAGCGGTGGCCTCTTATGATCGAAATGTACAAGAGAGAGATACAATTCAAGTTAGGCAACGGTGGAGACATAAACTGAGGCAAATGCTCTCAAGAGCAAAACTACCAAACAGAGAGACTAGTTGGGAATCAACCGAGGCATCGAGACCGTTCTAAAATGAGTTAAAATAGTGTCATTCCTAAAGACGCAACGAGGGCATTACGAGAATAGGTGGGGGAGAATGTTAAGGACCGCAGATCAAAGCCTGTGACCATTGCACACAAAATGCCCTATAGAGGTCAACTTGTTAAATGGGCTCATTCAACCCAAATGAACTGGCCTGATTTTTGGAACCCGTGAAGAAGCCTATCTACTTGAATCCTGGTTGAGTTGAAACACTCCAGTAAATCGTATTTTACTGGGATAATTATTGTAAAATCCTAAATGATAAACATGTATGGAATTTACATATCTTTGGACTCTCTTATTGTAGATGGGAACTAATTTTAATCGTTGATGTAAATCGATATGTACCATTGGATTTGGGGAAGCTCAACTATAAATAGATGTCTCCCCCTTCATTTGTAATCACTTCATTTCATTCATAGTTTGAATATATTTGAGAGGATAACTCAAATACTTGGCGTGCTATTTTCCTTTGGTTTTTCTATTCTTTGTTACTCTTTCGATTCTAGTTTGCTTCCGCTATAATTTGATGCCTTAAAGAAATTCTGCAAGAATTCCCACCCTTGCGAGAGTTAGGCTGACTTGAGAAGATTCAAAACAAAGAAATCATCTAAAACTGCGCAGGTTGCGAGATTAAAATTCTAGTCCCACGACAACATTGTCTCTTGTCACTGTTTACCACGTTAATAAAATGTAATGATCAACCTTAACATAGAGAATTAATTGATTATTTCTTTCAATTAAGTGAAAATTTTCAATGAATGCTTAATTTAATTTTTAAGTTGACCCTTATGCGTTTCTTTCTTGCTTGAACTTTCTTTCGTGTTAACAAATGAAAGGATCAAATTTTATACTCATAATTTGTTATATAAACTAATACAAGATATGATTACTCGATTTTTACGTACAAATAATATTAACAATGACAGGTAAAAAAATTGTATTCAAACCTTTAATTAACACTCTCTCTCTCATAAAAAAGAAATATAGTTCCTGATCCTGAATTTTTAAGACCAAATTCCTGTTTTCTTTATTATGTAAAGATTGAATCAATGTCTAAGTTAAAAAAGCTAACAAATTTCTTTAATTTATGTGACGTTCATAAATAATGTTTGGGAATGTAGATGTAGAAGCTTTCTTTTCTCCTCAACTACCATCTTTTATTTAGTCTCAACCTACTTGACTTTGAAGATTTTGAGGAGAGGGTTGGCTGTGGACGTGATCAACTCATTAACACAGTTATGTTAAGGCATTAAAAAGAAAGACAGAAGGTCGGAGAGTTGGGGACTGATAGGGACAGCTGTGAGCCTAAACTAAATTTTTGTAGTTCGGATGGCGACAATCTACAGATCTTCTACCATCAGGATAGATACGTTCCGTTTTTCTTATAATAATTTAAAAGGAGAAGAAAATGCAAAATTATATTACTCATGCTGGCTCATATTTTCATTTAAACCATAAAATAAACAAAATGTAGCATATAACCTAAAATATGAAAATTAAATATTTAAAATAATTAAATTTTATTAGATTATCACACATCCACAATACAGAATACAAGTGAAAACAATTATGTAAAAAATATATTTATAAAAATTGAAATGTAAAAATATAATAAAAGACCCTCGTAATAATATTTTTACCTTGTAAAAAATAAATTTTAATCAATTTTTATTTGAGTTGTATGCAATAACTTTGTCACACTAACTTTATTAACCCTTAAATTAGTGTTACTAATAACTAGACCGCAAGGTAATTTATACAAATAAACAATAATGGATAAACTTTGTTTATTAATAACTAATTTGAATTTAATTTATTCATAAAATTACCGATTAAGTTTTAACTCAATTGGCATTGGCATTATTGTTAGTGTAAGAGGACGCGAATTTAAACACACTGAAACACATTATCCTCCTATTTAAGGGTTGGGGGGTTATAAACAATTCTAGACATTATATCAAAAAGAACAGATATAATAATAACATATAATGAGATTAATGTTCAAATAAAATTTGTACATAAAATCTTTACTTTAATTTATTTTTAGTGTTTTACAGAGCTATCCAATAATTAAATTTAGGTATAAGTGTTTGTAATTATTATTTTAGGTAAAAGTTTCATAGTCGTTGCAGAAGGAGTCTTATTATTATATTTGGGTAAAGCAAATTTGGCATTATTTTCCTAACTTGAATTTTTTATTTATATTAATCCATAAACTTGATAATGATGTTGGAAAAATTATATTTTATGAGAAATTTGAGGCATATTTTCAATAGGTAAAGGTGAAGAATTGAATCATAAAATTATGGTTTCATATTTTACTCATTGAGAATTTTACAACGGTATATCATATGCTCAAAATGGTTGAGTGAAAAATGAGAAATTGATGCTCAAAGTAAGCTACTTGGAAATATTTGTTGAGGAAAAGAAAAGCTTAGATCCTACATTGGTTAAATACCAAGTGTGAGATGTGTTTATATACGAGAACCCTTTTGAAAGATAATTGAATAAATAAGTTTAGAACCTTGCCTCGCGCACAAGAGGGTACAAGTCCAAACCTGTCAAGGTTGGGGCGCACTCACATGACGTGGGTGACGCGAAATGTTTGGTTTGGCCTTGCGGATATTTTAGCCCAACATGAAATTATTTTTTCTTCAGCAGACAAAACTTGTTTTAAAAAGGACATTTATCTTATTTTATTTGATTCCAATCATTTATCAAATTGATTTATTGGTTCCTTAATGGCAGATTTTGTGAAAATTTCCAAAATTCCACCATACTTAATTCCTATAAAAGGCTATGAATTCTGAAGAATTTTTCCACACTCGTACTCTCTCAGACTGAATCTATTTTGCTCTCAGAATTCTTCTTTTCCTCTCCATATTTTCCAATGTTCCGGTGATTGAAAAAAATAACGTTTGTTTGTTGATCGCTGCAGAGGTGCTACTGCTTTGATTATTGTGCTGTTGTATCCTGAGAAACATTCGACCAACATTTCTCCAAGTACCGTAAGAGTTATTGAACATCTTAAGGAAACTGTGTTAAACAGGCCTTAACATATTCTTCTTTTCGATTTCAACTTTTGTTACAGTTTTTATTGGTTTACGTATTTGACAATTTAAATATAAATTATTCTATTTATATTTCATTTTGTATATAAATATTTGTTTATTTATATTTATACATTTTATTCGTTAATGTGTTTTGTCCAACAAAGGGTTACATTAAATACTTAAATTATTTTTAACACCACTAAAATGTAATATCATGATACTATGAGATTATACTACGTTATCACCTTTAATTTTTTAAAAATATATTTAACTTTAAAAAATATAAAAGAAGTTATCAAAACTTATAAAAATATAAATATATATATATATATAAAAATGAGTTGAGGATGTAAGTTATAAAAACCTACAACGAAGTGGAATGTGAATAACGTTGTTTCCAGGAAGACCACTTCTTTTTAACTGCTCAACTTATTCCAACGCAATCAGAAATAGGGAAATTGGTTGGCCAACTCCCTCATTACTATTCTCTGGAAAATGCCGGTGATTCTGAGGACTAAAGAGGAATGTTAATTGTTTTGATCCTGGGTTCACTTCTAATGTTTGCCCGCCCACTGTTTAGGGAGATTATATGATGCTAAGGGAGAATTATCTTATATAACTTTATTTAATCTATATAAAATAAAATTTCATAAATATACTTTTTATTTTAAATGTTGAATTATTTATGTTTTATATACTGTATATGTTATTTAAAATATTATATGAATTTTTTAAAAAAATAAATTTTATATAATAAAATTTAAAAAAAAATAAATCAAATTGAAAGTTGATCCATCACCCTTGTTTTTTATGTCACTTGCTGCTATGTTATTAAGTCTCATAATACTCATAGTTGGTGTCATGGCTCAATAACATAATAATATGTGACATACTTCATAGCTTCGTTAATAAATAGATTGTATTAAACACACATAACTTGAATCGTACTAATAACATATTACATATTTCATAACTTCATTCATAGATAGATTTAAAATTATTCATATTTCAAAGTATATGAAATAAAATATATTGATAATTTTAATAATACAAATTTAAATGATGATGATGAACTCGATCAAATATTAACATTTAATAAATAAAAAAAGGTTATGTTAAATATTAAAGTGAGAATAACTCAACAAATATGGAACATTAGAACAGTTAAATAAAATTGTATATGATACTTATTTTTCTTATTATTACTAGTAATATTATTATCAACTACTTTTTTAACTAACATGATAAATATGATAATTGAAATTTAATTTTTGTTAATTGCTTAGAAATTTTCTTTATCATGCTAATAATTTTTTTTATAATAATTTGTACTACCAAACATGACATAAAAAATTATAATCTCATTACATTGTCAATTAAACATATTAGAATTACAATTCTTTATAATTTCAAGAAATTGTAGTTACACTCTTATTTAATCATTTAATCATTATCTGAAAAGACTCTAATAGAATAATAATTTTTCTATTAAAAAGAGAAGTTATAGATTAATTAAACAAAAGCGTCCCGACAACTTCCCTAATTAGGGGCAAAGCCATGGGTTGACATGGCCAACCCTCGAAAATGATAATTTATATTTATAAAAAATTTTAAATTAATATTTAATAAAATTACATCTTGACCCTTTAAAAATAATAAAAATTAATTTAATCTTTAAAAATTTATAAAAATATAAAATATTAAAATGATAAAATTATATATATAAAAAAATTCCTTACTTCGTCCGTTCTGAGTAACCTCAATAATAAACAATCCGACAGCTATTAGCAAACAATAATTTATATTATGTAATTCTTTTTAATAAAAATAACATTTAGAAGAATCGCACATTTGCTCCCAAGACTACATGCATTCAACCTTATTTAATGAACTAATCCTATCAAAGATATCTGATAATATTTTAAAATAAAAATTGATAATTAGGAGGATATCACCCATGTTATTTGGATTAGGGTAAGTCTTTAATATGGATATGTGTTAATACAATTATGTTAAATTTTGTCTAAAGTTTTCATATATTTGCATGAAAAATTAGACATACCCATATATGTTGTGGATCAAAGACTTAGTCCATGAAGTTCTTGACATGCAGTATTTTGGATGACTTGCTGCAAACATTGAATGACATGGGAAAAGGGAGGGCGTTCAGAAGCCTCACTGCAGGTTAACCAAAAAAGATATTAGGACCAAGAAGAGAGGGGTGTCCCAAATAAATAATAATGTTAAACTCAAATGGTTTCACAAGTTTTGAGATTTTTGAGATGTAAACATTAGGCTAAGAAAGTCTACTTACCAAGCCCAACACTGTTCAATCAAGGAAGCTACAACTCGGTTTACATGGCTTGGGATCTCAAGCCTTTCACCTTTAAAACCTACAGCCGCCACAACCTATAGAAACAAATCAGCAAGATTTATATTTATTTATGCTTTGGCCTCTAAATTATATTATATAACATCATCAGCAGCTACCTTGCAGTTATTAATAGGTCCAACCCAAAGTCAGAATAAAATTGGCTTAACCAACTTTAATTGATGCTGTTCGAACAGTCAGTTTTAATAGGTTAAGTCAATCGATTATTGGTTCATAAACTGTAAAACCAAACCGACTGAATTAACTGAAACTATTCTTTAAGAACACAGTAGTAAAGAGCAAAAACTGTTCTTAATAACACTGTTTCCCCCAACTAGATTTTTTTCCCTTAAAACCTCCCTTCAATCTCTTTCATGAAGATACCTTCTATCACTAATCATTTCTTTTCCCTATTTGTGCTCACGTGTAAAGCTATGTTACCTGAACTTGGGTGTAAGTGTGGGATGCAGACATGTCGTCTAACATGTTTTTCCAAGTTTTTCCTATGTATTTTAAGGATCCTCAGAGATCACATCCCCGTATTTATATGTCAGACATTAGTATTTCAGAAAAAATGAAAAGCAGGAGCAACATAGATGTATGGATCTGTAGAAAAATTATTTCTAATGAAATAAAAGATAGATTGACCTGTGGTGGGTTTAAATGCTTCCATGGTTGCTGGAGTGTCATAAGTTCCCACAGAACCACTCCAAAGCTATAAACATCGGATTTCTCATTTGAATTCTCATTGCATAGAACTTCAGGCGCCATCCACTCCGGCTAGACAAAGAATAAGGAAATCTAACTTTTAGTACGTAAATCATCCAAGTGCAAATAATGAATCCAAACAAAACTTACTGTTCCGGCAGCTGTTTTTGATGAAAGAAATGTATTTGCCTTAGAACGTGAAAGACCAAAATCACAGACCTGCATGACCAAAATTGCAGGAATATATTCAGGTCCTTCTTATCAATGCTGCCCTCTTGCAAAGCATATGAGAAAGGCAGTGTATCACAGTTCATATCAGTTCTTACAGAATTATCACATACAGCTGACTATCTATTCTAAAACTATACAACAAAAGAAATTACACTGGTCCTATGCCCTCTAAGGGTGAGTTTTGATGAAGGTTTCAAGAAGACATTTTCAGAAACTATCCAATAAAAATACCTTGTGTAGAGGTTTTTTTTCAAATAGCATTTCTATTGTAGCTTTAAACATTAGAAGAACAAATGGTAAAATATGATCTTAGTATCTAGATTGTCATATTAAGTTGAAGAACCAAATTGCGCAACAAGTGGCTTAGGAAATCTATTCATTGAGCCATTAAAAGAAAAGAAAGATGAAAAAAAAGGAAAAAGAAAAACAAACAGGTATGTAGCATGTAAGATGAATTGAATTTTAACACTTACTTTAACTGTATAGTTTCTGTCTACCAAAAGATTTGGGGACTTCAAGTCCCGATGAACAATGGGAGGCTTAAGTTGATGAAGATAATTCATTCCCCTTGCCTGTCACCAGAAAAAATGCCTCAGCATGTGTTGTGGACGCTTTTATAGGTTACACATATGAGAGGAAAAAGGCTTTAGTTAAGTCCTTAAAGTAAAACTATTTACTTCGGTTTAGTTTATTTTAAGCTATTTTTAATTATTAAGGTTAAGTTGTTTTATCTCCCAGAAACATCTTTTTATGTAACTAGTCTCTATTTAAGAATCCTATGGTAAAATTAAATAATAAGCAGAATTTCTATCTAATTTTCAACAGATATTGGTTTCTCTCTAAACAAGTCCTAAAGGTTTCAGTCTCCCTTTGACAAGCTGATCATCAATCACCACAGGTCATTCTAAGAATAGTGGTAAAGGGAAGGCCATTGCTTCCAGCATTCCTGTTAATTGCCCGGTGACTCAATCCTATTCCCACCTTCTCAACGGCATGCAATGGAAATATGACATAATTTCAAATACCGCAAGTTAGAATTCCTGTGAGATTCAATAAAGTTACTTGTTGACAACACATTACCACATCCAATGCCATGTTCAAGCGAAGCTTCTCATTTAAAACCTTCCAAGCATCAGGCATCTGCAAAAGTCGAAAGAGACTCCGTCTAGTTCCAAAGAAACATTCTGTGTATCAGAAGGGCCTCAAATTTAAGATAAAATGCAGGGAAAGCACGTAAGAATGATATAAGAGGGAAATCTTGGTACCTTGACAAATATTCAGTAACAATGGATAACTTTGGTGGTTGAGTAACAGCACCCATAAACAGAACAATGTTAGGGTGCCGTAAACATTTCATGATGGAAACCTAGCAAGTAGCAATGGAAATGAGAAAATGGTGATTTAAAACATTAAAAGGGACAAACAGATGGAAAACAGTAGCCTAATCATACCTCCCGTAAAAATTCCCTGAAGCGTTCTATATGAAAATCTTGCTCCATGAGAATTTTGACAGCAACTTCCTGAAGGCACATTTTGTATAAAATAAGTTTAACAGTTCATAAACGATGACAGTGGATTCATAAGTTAATTAGGAGTAGTAATCTGATATAAACAATTGAATTGGGTGCCTTCAAAGACAACCAAATGTGGAACCATGTTTGAGAAGGGAGATTTAGGATTTTCTATTTAATTTCACAAGTTCTCCACCTCCAAGAAAAGCATGAACTAAGAAAAAAACTCAATTTGTGAGCTCCCTCCTTCATACAACGACAAAAGGGGGAAGTTACGAAAACAAAGTAGAAATCCATACAAACACAAGTAAGATGTGCTTACGCAACCACGAAATTCAGCACGATGAACAGTTCCAAAAGAACCTGAAAAGCATTTATTAGCATCCTTAATGTATGGTCTTTGAACATATCATAAGCTAAAATACAATGCACATCTTGAATGAGAAATGAGCAGTGTCCAATGTTACTAAATCATGCAGTTTTTATGTTCAGAGTTTAAAACATCATATACCTGCTCCAATTCTCTCTTTTAAAACAAGTTCGCTCCAAGGAATATTCAGATCTTCCTGGTCAAAGCTCATTACTGGACCATCTGATTGCTTGAAGTTAACAGTACATTGCATTGGATCTGAGCATGGAGAAGCTTGATAAACATCTTTGTGCATGTGAGATGTAACAGAACTTGGCAGAGGAGGACTTCTGATCAAGCGTGTTGAGTTGATGGCTTTTGGCAACAAATTTGAAGAGTTCAGCATCTGAAGATCTTTATCACAGCCAATATTCCACAAAGTGCTCTGGTGCAAAGGTGAAAGAGAAGATTCTTTGTTGTTGCTTAAGGTGGAAAAGTGGTTGTTCTTGTTAAAGTAGTTTCTATCAAATGCTTTCCTAGGCTGTGGACCAGTTTGCTCATTTTGATTGCTAGCATTGTCTGCAGTAATCAAAGACCAGAAAAATTGTAAAAACCATGTATTGGGCCGTAATTAATTTCTCAAGCAAGCTCAATTTATCACTTTTTTAGGTCGTGTTTGACATGCAATTCTAAGAAACCATTTTGAACATCAAAACTATTGAACTTTAGCAATTGCAACGTCAGGGGGTTAAAGAGTGAATGAGGTAGCGAATAATATATAGATAGATAGATAGATAGATAGATGTTTGACTGAAAAAGCACTTCTTCAATTCAAATACTTGTCCTCAAATATTTGACTATAAAAAAAAATACATCAAGCTCATCGTCTTTTTGTAAGTGCACGAATAACTTAAGAGAATAACCTGAGGAAGCATCAACGCAAGCATGTTTATGGGATTGATCATCAATGAAATAGAGTTTGGCCAATGTCTTGATGTTTGTAGCAATCTCAACCGGTTTAAATCTTGGATGACACAGCGGTGAAGAAACTAAAATTGATGAAGTACCATTGAGTGAGGAATCAGGCTGACTTAAGGCTCCTGGCTCCTCAAACAAATCAACCAAATATTCCCTGGAAATTTGTATGTTAAAGCATGGAATGAGAGGAAAGGGAGCTGGATCTTCTCAATAATAGCTTCATAGAGTTCTAGCTTCAAAATAAAATGCCAACAAAAAGTCTAACTACTTTATAAGGATCAATTTGAGACATTAAAAATTCATCATTCAAGAAGCTTTCAATTTGAAAAAATTTCACACATAACCACCTAAATAAAACCTATGTACATTCCAATAAACACTTGTGAAGCGTAAGAGTCAATTCCAATTTACCTGTCAGGACCCAACCGCACAAGACAGGATGAAGCATCTTCCCTCCTGCAATATTTGCAACCCTTTGTGATGCGACATGGTAGATTAACCAAGTCTGCTAATATCTGCAAAAGTTATAATTTGACAACGTTTTCCGTCCTATAAGCATTTTGATCAACAGTCACACAGAAATAAAACATCGACTGAAATTAACCAATACGTACTTAAATATATATATGTATACACACATGAAATGATAGCTAGCTTGTATTCAGAGATATACCTTAAACAGTAACACACGATGGACGCAAAGGCCAATAGATAGGCTTCCAATTGGAAATACAATAGAGCCTGAGCAGTTTTTCAGAACTTCGGTGCACTCCTTCCATTGTCTATAAACATCTTCTTCAGAAGAAGCTGCACCCCTGTCGGTGACAACAAAACTTTATTCCTAAGAGATATGACATAAAACCATTGAATCTAAAACTGATGCAAAATGAAGAACATGCATACCCCATTTGGTTACAGACAAGACATGCAAGCTGATTAATTGCATCTTTTGTGCTGATCCAACTGCTAGATATTTTGAGAACCCAATTTTGAAGTTCCTTCAAACTAGGATCCCTTATTCTATCAATCAGAACAACAGTAATAGACAAATCAGCACGCGGATCAATAGCCCTCAATGACTCGATGGAGGGCATCAAGCCAATCTCTCCTTGATCAGCACTTAAGGTCCATGCATAAGGATCCATCCCGTTGACTTGGTAAAATCCATCTGGAAGTCTATCAAAGTAAGACAGAATGCCATTTACCTGAACCAAAGGAAATCAGAGTACCTTAGAATTCTTCATATGAATCATTAAACTTGTTTTCTGCACTTCTCCAGTCATTGGGATGTAAAATTCATCAACCACCAAGAAAAATAATCCAGAACTACTTTTTCCAACATAAAATACTATTTGCCTGCTTAAACTTGATGAAAAATGTTTTTATTACCATTACAGAGAATATGGTTTCATAGAAATATTCTAAATATAAACACATTGTTCAACCAACAAGAGATAAACATCACAAAAACTATGAAGGACATGGTCACTCAGATTTTTAATTCCAAAAATTATAAACATGAAAACTTGAACAAAATGGCCAAGTGAAATTGCAGAAACATTATAAATAGAAAATCCAATATTTAATGTACACGACACAGACAATATCCTCATAATCATGGAAAAATTGGCCATAAAGCATAAAACCCTTTACTAACCAATAATTCAAGGACAAAAAGAAGTAAACTCAAAGAAACAGAAAAAATGAAGTGATACCCAGAATCGATGAGACACATGCTGAGGTAAAGAAGAAGAAGAAGAGGAAGAGGAGGAGGAAACTCTGTTGGTGTTAGCATCAGAACTGAAATCCAAGAAGTTGGAATCAGCAGCAGAAGCAGCCAGCGAAGAAACCCGCAAAGCCAGCGCCAACTGCAATTGGTAACTCTCTTCGGTCTGCTGAGCCCAGCTTCTATTGAAGGAGGCCATCATTTCCGGCTCCAAACCATTCAGTTGGATTTGTAATCTGCAAGTGTTGTCAGATTGATTCCCATACATTGTTTTTTCATTCTCAGAAGAGAATTCACAAAGGAATGGAAATGGAAGTTCGTAAGAGAAGGACACGTCTGAAACAGGGAATTTTGTGTAAGGTGATTGGAGAAGGCAGTGGGACAAGCAAAAGAATGAAAGGGACGGCCATTTAATATAATGGAAAGTGGGGAGATTCACTGAACTTGGGTTTGTTTTATTACAGGTGGAAACTCTCTCAAAAAGATGATGATTTTGGTTCGTTGAATGTAGATTCCCGGTAATCTGTCCGTATAGTTCGGATTTTTCTTTTTCTTTTTTTATATTTTAAAAAAAAAATCAATTTCCACTCAAATTCAATAAAATTTGTTCAAATTTAATATAAGGTTAAAATTTAGGAAACATTGCTTTCATGGCATAGTTAGATATATGCCATTTGGCATCTTAATAAATGATATTAATAATAATTTAGCAATATATTGATATAATAGAAAATCAGCCTTATTTTAATTCCCATTATTTAATTCATATATTCATAAAGTATCAAGATTTCATCCTATAAATTATGTTAAATTTGATGAATTTAAACAAACTACATTAAAATATATTTTGCTAATATCCCACAATTTTGTTAACCATTATTCATTAAATAAATAAATAAATACATTATCAATCTACCAAATACTCACCTCAAATAAATATATTAAAAATCTTTACGCGGTCAATTTATATTTAAATAATTAAAGATAAATAAATCAGATACATAATTTCTTAATTTTACAATCAATCAACAGATATTAGGTACATTGCTGTCTCAATTGAAAAAACATAAATTTAAACGTTGAAGGTAATATTATTGAGTGACATAACCATAAACCTCAAATATAATAAAATAAAATATAATTATGATAAATTATTATATAAATAATTCATATAGAAAAAATATGATCACACAAAAACAATTATGATAAAATTGATATTAAAAAATCACGTTCAAATCAAGACTACATAATTATTTTAAATTGAATTAGCATGGATTATGACATGATATCAACTTATTCATAACTCTTTTTATAAATAGTTACACAATTAATACAAATTATATATGCAATATATGCTATAAATTGAAACGTAAAAAACAATTACTATACAAAATAAATAAAAAAAATAACATAAAATTATATGAATATATGATTGTTTTCACCCTTTTAAATAATGAATATTTTATTTTATAAAATCAATTTTTCAACATCAATACAACATTAAATTAATCTATACTTATATAGGGGTGTTCAAACTTCTTTTGATTTTTCATTTTATGAAAACTAATTAATTTTAAATTTTGGTCCTTTTAATATGTTTAAATTTAAGATTTAATCGTATACTTTAATTTTTAACATAATTTGGTCTCTATATTTTTATAATTCTATTAATTAGTTGAAATAGTTAAAATCATTAGATTTTCAATTAAAATATTATGTGGTTATATATAATTTGAAAACAAGTTTTTAAATCCATAAAGTTGAAAGATTAAATTCTTAAAAATAAAAGTTGGAGGACTACATTCTAAATGTACAAAGTGTAGAGACTTAAGAGTTATGGTTGTTTGAACCAATTAGACCAACCGGAATACCAACTTGAAGAGAGGCATCAAACTAATCGACCTACAAACCGATACACAAAATAGGATATGACAAAACTAAAATATAACAGGACACAAAAACAAAACATAAATTAATGAATGTGTAAATTTTATATAAAATAATTATTAATTCACAAAAATTATATTAAAAGTTAGAAAGATATAAATGTTTTTTAAAATTAATTTGTATGATAAATTATGATATGAATTAGATAATGACCTCACCATTCTTTTTTATAAATTAAATAATAATAACAAATTATACGTACATAATATGAATTAAAGATAATACGAACATAAAAATAATACATGAGATAAATAAAATTTCAAATAAACAAAGATATGGCATAAGCACAACGTGTAATATATGATTAATATGCAAAACCAACATAATACAAATAAATATGTCAAAATGTATTTAATTTATTAATACGTAAAATATATATATAAATTTAGAATAATAAATCTGCAATATTTTAAACATACAAAAATTTTTAATTTTTATTAAATTGTATATTATATATCTTAGCAAATATATCTTAATTACATTCATATAAATATATTTATATCCAAATATAATTTTTAAATTTATTAATTAGGTTTTATAACTTAATTTAATGATTACATTTTAATTTTAAATGTAATTATAGCAAAATCAAAATAGTTTTTTTTTTTTTAACTCAAAAGCCGACCTCTTTATTGAAGAATGGAATAAAGAAAAACAATTAAAAGAACCAACAGTTACAAGGAAAATACTAAAACGAATCACTCAGTCGTGGGATTCCGACCGATAGTTGCTCAAACAAGATCATTAACAATACTGGATAGAGAGCAAGCAAACAAGAACTGGAGTCATCAGAACGCAAATCCTCACAACCCTTCAAGGAAAACTAATAGTTCTATAGAGGTTCATGAAGACGACAGTATTAGTTTATGAAACGATACATACCAATCAATATTGTTACCATATTGAATGCCATGATTGAAATTCAATTGATAATGTTGTCAAAATTTTTTTGTTAAATTAAATTATATATATATTATTTTCAAAATAAAAAATACACATATTATTAATATTACACACATGAAAAGTCAAACAAAGGAAGAAATGTTGAATATAGAAGAGTTGGAAGGTATCCAATATTGATTGAGAGTTTTAAGTTGCTTCAAAGAATGAAAGTGAAAGTCATTTTTCTTCTTAAATTACTTCTACAAGCACTAAATTGGCCTCATCAGCATATTTCTTTTATAGATGTTACATAATTCAATTTAATGGAATTCTTTTTTTTTATAGAATTATCAACTAAAATTCTATTATTAAACCAAGAATAAAAAAGATTAATTTTGAAATTAAATTTTAAATGCAATAACACAATTAAACATTTCCTTTACATTCCTTCCTTTCTTCCTTAAAAGTAATTATTTACATAATCTTTATCGGATATTTGATTTCTTTTAGAATTTTTAATTAACATTTTATTAAAGTTATGTTAAATTAAATGGGTCTCACCAATGATTATATTCAAATTAATGATGACACATAGGTAGAATAACAACTCATTTGAAATTAAAAATTACAAATAAAAAATAAAAAATGCAAGTGTTCCTTATTTATATATATATACATAAGTGATTAGTATGTTTCTTATTACGCATTTCGCATTAAATTGATTATTTACTTATTTTAAATTATAGAGTAAAATTTAAAGGTTAAAATATAATTTAACTCCTTATATATTTCGTATGTTTGGAATTTAATTCATCTACTTTTATTTTTAGAAATATAGTCTACTTTTTAAATTTAAAAAATTTAAGTCTAATTGTTATCATCATTGAAATTCTTCTATTAATTTTTTTAGTGTGACATTTTTTTTATTGGTAATCATGTAACAATAAAAATAACATTGAAAAGACTTATTATGATATTTTACTAAAACACATTTGAAACGTCATGATAAAAAAATTCCATTGAAATTATACTGCTTTTAAGAAAAAATTATCGTCAGCATTGAAATGGTTAACAATATTAACTATTTATACTAATTAATTACACTATAAAAGTAAATAGACTAAATTATGTCAAAAATTAAAGTATATAGATTAAATATTAAGTTTCAACATAGTCTAAAGGCCAAAATTGAAATTTGACCATTGTCTTGTGACGTAAAAAAAATGACGCAAATCTAAAAAAAATAGAAAACCATGTGTCAAACTCTAAGACTATTAAAATATTCAAATTATATATAGTCACGTACTATTTAGACAAATTAATAATATGATAAAAATATAAATATTATATTATATTAAAATTTAAAATATATAGATTAAATCTTAAATTTAGATATATTAAAGAGACCAAAGCTGAAGTTTAACCATTTTGATGAAATTCAACCCCCCCCCCAAAAAAAAAAAGTTGGACTTGCCACGTCTATGTGTAAGAAGGAAGGTTTTTTACCTTCTTTTTTATATATATATATATATATGCGTGCTCTTTTATCCATTTTACTGTCTAAGTCAAGTCTTATATGGGTTGAGGTTGCTATATAGGTAATATTCTCTCAACAATGTCGACTTCATGATTAGAACTAGATCTAAATACTTCAAGAAATTTATTTTCACTTCTCCCAACCACTAGTTGATTAGTTATGAATATTTATATGTAAAGTTTTATTATTGAAATATGGACTCTTGATTAATATTGTTTGAACTGAACCAAACCTAAAATAAGTTAAACACTAATATAGAGAATGACTTTGAATTGATTAAACTAAAAACCAATATAAAACAGGTTGAATCGATTAAAAAACCGATTAAATCAACAATTGAACAAATTTTATTTTATTACTTAATTTTAAATTTTTAATATTTTTAATCAAATCAATTAAACCAATCAAACTAATGTATTAATAACTTGGCAAATTCAACTACAGGTCCGATTTAAAAAACATTGCTCTCGATAAAAAAAACTAAAAGCATTTTATGGATGGGTGTGCAACACAGTTAATTCAGCCCAACTCAAAATATGTGTTAAACTTTGTCTAAATCCATCCATATTTTAGAATGAGTAAACCAAATTCATTTAAACTCATCCATATTTTCTTATTTTTAAAAATACAAACTTTTTATTTAAAATTTATAATTATATATCTTTTACTCGATTTTATATAAATATATCCTTCTATTAAATTTCTAAGCATAAAACTTTTTTTCTCCCAAAACGGTTTTTACATCCATAATTCAGAAAATTTTAAATCTAATATTTTGAAATCCAAATTCAAATTCATCTTAAAAAGCTTTAATCTTATAGAATCCAATAGCTTTTACCCTCTAAAGAACAGCCCACAGGGCAACTAGAATTTATGCAATTCTGATATAGGTTCAAAGTAAAACTAATTTATGCAATGCCATCCGTAATTATCATACTTGACATTTGGAACTATCAATTTTTGGATGTTTTTCAAAAAAATTTATAAGACATGAATTCTAATTTCATCTGTCAATCTTGCTTCAAGGCCTTTGTTATGTAGGCTCTTGTTAGTACTATTGCTAAATAAGCCAAGACTGTGACACTTATACCTCCAAGCAGAACCAATCGGTCATATGCAGCTTCCTGGACGGTGTATACCCGGAGACCAATCGTATTCCAATTGCTCTCCGTCCAGACAGGGTCCAGCATCCCCATAGGATCTGAGGAGTTCGGAGGCAGCACTTTCCATGTTCCAGAGTCCAACTTCAAGCGAGTTGAATATGCCGGGACGTACCTATGATGAGGAATAACATTCGTTTACAATTCTAGAAATATAACAATCGCATTGTCCAATTTTAATTAAGGATACTAATCAATCATTTTGCAAGCCGTATAGCTAATTCTCACACAATCATACTTAATAATACGAACTGCTTCAATTTGTACAGACAATGTACTGATAATATGGTAGTGATATACAGTTAGTGAAGCGCTTTGTATCAACCAGACAAATCATACTCTAGCATCAGAGAACACCGAACCATGTATATATATGCATTTTCTACTTCGGTAAAAGCAAATGAAGCAGATTTAATCATCTAAGGCATCAGAGATTATAACACATTTTTTAATTATTGATCGTCCCTTTGACAGAATGGCATCACTTGCCAAAACGAACACACTTGCTCTAAAGTGGGTATCGGAATGTAACTGAAAAAGAAAATGAAGGAAACAATGCTTGGAGGAATGATTGCAGCAATGACAACTTAAGTTGAAATTATCCAACATAAGTTGAATTTAAAACATGATTGAACAAAATGGAATGTTCATGGGCTGCAAATCCAGAGCATGGAAGAACGGACGAGGTAAGACGAGCAACAAGCCATAACATGCACTGCTTCTCATAATGCTGGCTCAAGACTATCCGTTCAGGTCTTACTAAGACAAAAAGCTTTTAGAAACTTTAAGCAGCAAAGTTACCTGGTTGTGGAGTTAACACAAATGCCTTTCCCATTGGTTTCTGCTCTAATGCACACTCCACCATTGTTGCTACAATCCTTTGAGCAAACAGTTGTACTGCCCTTTGGAGTTGATGTTCTATCTGCCAGAAAGTTCCACACGAACCTGGAAATGTCATCCACCTGATTGGGAGAAGGTGTTGAGGAAGGTTCTCCAAGAACAACACCAACATAATGGCTTGGGCATGTATCAACACTTGTAATATAGCTGCTAACCAACTCACATGACAGACCAGGATCACAGTCCAACAAGCAACTAATTAGTTCTTCTACTAGAGAGGCATTCGCATTAATTGAACTTAGGGCTGAACTGGTGGAATCCTTTTTATCACTCGCAAGAACATAGAGAGTCCGAGCAACAAGAGAAGCAGCTGCAACTATTGCTGAAGAGTTTATATTTGCTGCAACATAGATGATGCCCAGAGTATTTGCAAGTTTGAGTAACATAATGAAAAATGAAGAGCAGAGAAAAACAAACAACAATGAAATGAACTCACCTGAATCATCAAGATGACTATGGTAGAACTTGTTGGCAAAAATGGTATCAAAATCCTCTAACACAATCCCAGAAGTTGAAGAGTTCTACTAAGAGATCAAAAGCAGATAATAAATATGGTTTTACTTTGTGATGTATTTAAATAAACAAATAAAAACAAAAATTCCCCACATAAAGTGAAAAGCTTGGCAGTGCATGGTGGAAGATCTTCTAATAACAATGATTAATGTGAAAAGCAAAGTTAGGCAA
Organism: Gossypium longicalyx; assembly: GCA_025698465.1. Taxonomy (NCBI): domain Eukaryota; kingdom Viridiplantae; phylum Streptophyta; class Magnoliopsida; order Malvales; family Malvaceae; genus Gossypium; species Gossypium longicalyx. Next base: position 45,652,179 of record CM046999.1, read on the forward strand.
CAAGAATGGCAAGTGGAACCAAAAATACTTCTTAGTCTTAATGGGTTAATAATAAAGGTACAGTTTGTTAATCCTGAAATTTACATATACAGATTAAAAGGTCTGTATTTTCAGGAGTGCATGTGAGAAAATCCTAGAGGGAAAGTAACAATCTTAAGACCTTACCATGCCTAAATACTAAATCAAAAAGTTTTCCACCAAAATAAATCCAATGTTTCTATAAAAGTAATGTTGCATGGCCCCAAGCAAATTCCCAACAGTTAAAAATTCCACCTTAGAGGTTTTGGGCTCAAATCCTGAAATGTTAGGTAATGGAGGTGGGTTTAACGGATGGAGGTTGCCTCTCAAATGTATGTACCAAAAAATTAAAAAGTTTTGATTACCTTTATCAAATAATAGTAAGCATTACTCTCAATTACTAGTTTAAGGTTTTGGCTAACATTGCCCATAAAAATAATAAGCTGTAATTTTAATTCATAAATCCATAAGAATATATGGTATTACTTTTATGGCAAAAGGGTAACCTCTCAGAAAACCTATTTATATGTACAAGAAGTAATAGGTAAGGTGAAGAACAGAATACAATCTAAGTCGTAGAATATATTAATATATCATATATAATAAGGTAAAATAAAAGTAAGCCTATTAAGTGAATCTCATCTTTACTCCTATCCTAGGAATAGCCATGGAAATGAACGACTAGAGAGTGAAGACGAAGAGGAATTTACTTTTCCAGGGAAATTGACTACCGTGGGAAACGACTCAAATAAAAGTAGGAAAGGAAATCAAGAGGGGCAAGAATTTTTCAATATTAAGGATCCAGGATATGTAACCTCATGTCTCAAGCCCTCCAAGATGTTTTAGCAAAAGAGAATCTCCAGGGAAACGACTGATCTAAATTAATCAAAAAGAGAAAATTTCAGGATTTCTTGTTCCAAGAACTCCCAATCCCTCTCCAGGGGAGGCTTTTGTTTTAGGGCAAAATGCAGTCAAATGAATTGACAAGATTAGCGTTGTTTATGACTTGATTTGTTTCTCCTCAAAAGGAAGGAGTGATAAGCATGCTACATTCCTACCATATCATATCATAATGTCATACTGCTGTTAAGTTATTATCGACTCTAAAAGGCAAGGTATTTCCTGCAAGAAAAGTCTTTGAAAAGAACATGGGTTTTCCTTTAAGAGGGAAGGCCTAAAAGGCAAGATTTTTTTTATCAAGAAAAATCAGTTGAGAAAAGGGGAAAAATCATGTGGTCATGCAGACTACGAATCAATATATTTCTGACAAGGAACAGCTCCAATGAGAATAAACTAAAATTTTAAGGTTTCTTAAAATTAAAATGATTTGCAGCTCTAGTTGGAAAAAAGCAGTATGCTCTGCATCATGTATATGCTTGACCATACACAAATGTAAGAGTTAAAGTTTACTCCCCAAAACCTTTCTCAGAAATGCCATCAAGGACGATGGAGGAATTCCAGGATTAGAAGAGCTGGCATTTGAAACTGTAACACCTTCAGATTTAAGGGACTCTTGAGCAAGTTTCAAGGCATCCAAAGCTTCATTTGTGTCGGATGAAACCTACAGCAATAACCAGCAAACTTAAGTGAGAGTGGAATATCAATTAGTTACCCAAGGATAATAAATATTAATTAGTGGAATGGTATCGGGCGCCTAAGAATGCTAGCATAATAACTATCTCAATCAAGGGAAACAGGTGGATCTCACAAATTAAGAGCAATTATCATGGAAACTATTCTTCTTCTGATCATTATTATAGTGCTAATTTAAAGCAGCATAAACCAGGATAAAAGGAAAGTGGTTAACACATGTCCATGGTTAATTGCTTATCAAAAAGAAGATTCAGACATTCTTCAACAAATTCTATGTCTATCTTGGTTCCACTCAATTTTAAAATTGTTGTAAAAGTAAAACTTTTCAATTTGCTCAACGACAATTTTGTAACCAACATGGGTGGCTAGCTGCATTTACATTTTAAACATTGCTAACTTTCAACAGGAATACTAAAAGGGGCCCCAACAATGCAAAATGTTTTCATTGCTACCCCCATTGTAAATGATCCGCCATTAAACAGATTAATGCAGCAGCCATATATTAAAGCGAATAGCATTAATGCCTCAACACAAGCTGCAATAACAAGTCAAATCAACAATTCCTTCTATAATCTCCAACTTTCTAACCTATGGCACTATGTTGTATTGCAAAGAACAAACACCTGCATAGAATGTTTAAAAATAAAAGAACACAAGCAATCATGTGTAGAATGTCGACGGAAATTTTTTGGTGTTACTGTACACTTCCGATACATTATTAATATTAATGAAATAAACAAGCCATTCACTACCTGTGTGTGAGCAAAGAAGGTTTTGTTCCCTTGACTGAAGCCCTTTCCAGTTGATCCAATTTCCATGACCTTTTCCAAGCAATCAAATAAAAAATTGATATTTATATCTATGAAAGAGCAAACTTGACATGATCACAGGGCAACTACATAACACAGAAGATGCAAAAAAAAAGGATCGATTACTTCACAACATACACATCCACACAGGTAATCTTAATTGATCAAAGTAAGAGAACAATAGCCAAAGAAACCAATGACATAGTGAAAAACAAGTTCAACCAAAGGAGAAGAATACCAACTGAATCAGTGAGCTATTGAGACCACGAACAGCATCTGACTGCTGATCAAGTTCAAGTAAAAATCTTCTGCTACCAAGGTAACCCCAGGCCTCACCAGTGAAAACAAGAAAGACAAGCTGCATTAAATTTATAGAAACATTAACAAACAAAAAACTTATCTTGGAGATTGACACCTTCCAGAAATGTAGCTAGGGAGAACACCATAGAAAACCTGTTTATTAAGGTTGTCTAAACCATCTACATGAGAAAGGGCATCAACTGCTGCCAACAATGATATCACTCCCTGAAAAGTATTGTGAACCGAAGTTTGTATTTATTTGGCAGAAAAGACATAAATGAAGTAAATATTACCATGAAATATACAAACTTACAGATATAGGGGAATCTGCACCAAGGCTTTTGTCCCGAAAAAATGATGCAGCATCCATAGAAGCCACTGTTAGTATAATGGGCTTGGACTGATTTGAAGATGAGTTGTTAATGGGTGGGACTGCTGACCAAACACTGCCCTTCATTATTAAGATGAATAAAATTAGACACTGATGTAAAATTTCAGAAAACATAATAATCCTTGCACCTCAATAACGTCATACAGCAGTTTTAGGTCATCAGAAAACATGTTTTACCATTTCCCTTTTTTTAATTTCATTTTGTTGGGTGTTTAATCACATTTTTTGTAATATACATTCCTGGAAAAAAAAATGACATGATTTCTGCACATTACCCATCCCTTTAAGAACATAAACCGTAAAATTATCAGATACTACTACAACATGGACAAGTGCTCTAAATTTCATCAAAATCCAGTATCAAAGAACTAACCACAATTCAACTATCTACACTAAGAAAAGGTTAAGTGCCGGCTAACTAAAAGAAGCTCAATAAATAGTTATTTTGAAATTCCAAGGAGAGATGCCATGTAAGGAGATTATAGGCAGAGGAGGGTGAATGAAGCAAACAAATATATTAAGGGGGTAAAGAAATTGTGGAGCTTATAAAGCAGGATGGTAGCCTAACTTGATGGGCATGTCTATTGGGTTGACAGTATCCTCTGACAATATGGTACCAGATTGACTCATAATGGAAAATAAATCTGGCAGAATTGACTCGAGCTGTACAAAAGGGAAGGGAAAGTTTGGTGTGAGACACAAATTCTAATTTGGATACTGAAGATTAGAGCTGACATGGGATATTGCAGATTTACTCCAGGTTGACTTTAGTTTAGTGTATTTTGAAAGGAGTTTCAAGTTAATTTTATAGCAGTGTTGCATTTTCACTTACAGTTTTCATCTAGTCAAGCATCTTATGTGACTTCCAGCTTGGCTACCAACAAGTTTTACTTCTGTGTCACGGTTATCAAGTCAGTCTAATGATACTGTGCACCTTAATGGTAAGAATATATCTTGTGACACAACTCTACTTATCTGTTTTTTTACTCTCCGTATTCCAACAGACGTAGTAACAGCTTTCTCCCACATTAGTCATTACTTATAACAGGGTGATTGCCAAATCTGTAGATTTCCTAAAATCCCCTTCACATCTGTTGTTTTGCATCTCTATATCCTAAGTGAAGGCAGAATAGCCCAACTACTAACAAGTTTCTCAGATGTTAAGTGGGAGAGAAAGATCAAACCAAGCACTAAAAGGAGATGCATCAGTTCCACACTAGGTACGAAGGAAAATCAAGGACCTAATGAAGTGATATTTTCATCACCCAGCAGGCTGTTCGTTTTTATTATAGCCCATCACATGACAAGGGCTAATGGAATTTTGGCTATAGATGTTTTCCTCACCTAGCAGGCTAGTCTTTTTCTATTATGGCCTGTCTAATGACAAGGGCTAGTTAAATTTTGGCTAAACGAAAGGGTTATAATGCCAAAACTAACACTGCAAACATTTTCCAGATGTGACTCCATAGACTAGATTTCACAAATTGAAGCATAGAAGTCTAATGCAGCATAAGACTCACCCCTCTGATCAAGCCACCTATCAGTAGAAACATTATGTCACCAAAAGAATAAACATCACTTCATCTTGTATATTCGAAGCTTAATTTTTTTGTACCAGTCAAATTGAAAACACCGATAAAACAAAAATAAATAAGGAAGCAATTGTTAATTAGGAAAATAGCCAATCAAATGGTGCAGCAAACTCATTTCTTATATTATTCCTGAAGATATTAATCAGATTTTTCCTTCTTTCCTTTTTTGCTAAAGTGGTCCAACTCTTCATTCGCAAAGTTTATAATTCTGTAAGGACAGGAACAAAGAAGTAACCAATTGACAAACTTCATACTTCGAATAGATACCAGACAAATAAGTTTATATTTATTTAGAACCCAAATAGATTAAAAAACCAAACTAACAGATTGCACTATGAAGTGGTAACTCCAAGAGAAAGGAAACTTTACCTGTATCCTCCTAATGGAAGACAAGTCTCTTCTTTCAAACATGATTCTGAATCATGGGTCCCAACCTTAGTTGTCTAATACAAAGCAAATGCATCAAAAACTAGAATGTAAGTCATAAATGGTGCAAGAAGTTACATCATCAACAAAATCTTGCAAGACCACAGTTAAACTAGTAGTAAAATATACCTGCATCACCACGTCAAATTCTGCAACATTTGTAGTATAAGCTTTCTCTGTTTTCTCATTCTTCATTGCAATCTGCATGGTAAGGGAACTCATTAGGATATTTGCATCTAAAAAAGGACTAATCTAACTAAACAAGTAAGCTATGAGTCATGATGCTTCTGTGGCCTAAAATATTACATACCAGGACATCTTTGCTTCTGATCTTAAAATTGTACTAACTATGCCTTATACACAATTACTTTGGGCACAATTTGAGATGTAGGAGCATCTAAGCACCAATCTAGGGCCAAAAGGGCAGCTTTATTTCTTAGCCTCTTCATACTTCCTTCTAATACTGTTGTTTGATTAAAGATTCATGTACATATGAGTTGTAATGAGTTTGGACACCTTAAAATTAGTAGTGAGATCAAATGCCATGATTGTAGAGCAACCATAAGTCTCTCCTAAATATCTAATCAGTGGCCATTGATTATAGTTTTAGACACATTTTTTATCCGGTTGGCCTTTTGTTTTGGGCACATTCATCTGCTTGTTTTCTCTGTTTTCATGTGTCCCAATCATATTCTGTTCAATTCTTCCAGCATGACATCAATGTTGCTTGAATAACTGCATCATATATTGGTTTTTATTTGAAATAAACCATGCCCAGCAAATCAAAACTAGAAATGAACCAAAAAGATATAAATGTTGTATCAAAATCAGAAAACTAGCTGTCCAAGAAATCTGACACAGTCTCTTAATCTATTTTCATCAAACAAATGCAATTAGACTTGACAAATCAAGAGGATAATTAACTGTAACCATTGTATCAAGCTGACAAAAAAAATCTAAGACTCTTCTTTCATTTCTTGCATGCAAGAGACATGATCACTAGATTAGACTTAATTTCATGTTATAAATCAGAGCAATAACATCATACTAAAAGATATTGGAATTGGAAGCTGCAAGATTTACCTCTTGCAAGGTTGATGTGCTACTTTCAGAAAGTAAAAACACAGGAAAATTATACGATTTCCACATGATTCCAGATCCCTGAAAAAAAGAATGAAGGCCCATCATAACAGATATTGATGACAAAAACCTGAGCGTATGTACAATAAGAACTAGCTAACAAAGAAACTTCAAAACTCAAAGGATCTTTATCCTACTATAGACTAATGGCATACAATTGGGTTCCACTCATAAGTGGTGTTATGATAGGGTGCAAATTCAGCTTGTGGAAACTTTCGAGCAGGAGAGAATCCTGCAAGAAAAAGATTAAATTGTTAGTAAAATGAGCATATTTCCTTGACCCAGCCTAGCTCCATAAAGCGAAGACTAAAAGCAATAAGTAAAAGACAGGGTTACCTTTTAGCTTATGTTGGATTTCAACCCTTGATTCAACTAAAACACCAGCAACATTACTAGCAAAGCTTGAATCATTTGATATTCTGAAATACAAATAAGTATTTGACAATAAGATTATTGAAGAGAATTATCACTTCAACAAACAAAATCATCAGAAAGCCACCAATTACAACATTCATCCCAAAGTTTGCCATCTTCATAACTTATTGAAAGTTAAAAGTGAGCACTTAAGCTATAAATTGCAATGAAGGGCTAGCACCTCTCTAATAGCAATCTTCAGAAAATTTCAACTTGGAAACATCTAAACTGTGAATATTTACCAACAATCAGCATATAATAAATACTTTTGGCCCCAAGAACCAATATTATAACACTAATATTGCAAACTTTCTCTATATTTATTCCATAATGGTCAAACTCAGAGTTGAGAAACAGGTTCTTACATCCATTGTTAAATGAATTTGACCTTTGAATATGATCCTTCACATTGAGATTTTCCTCAGAACCAATTCAGTATTGCTGCAAGAATTCCCCAGTTCTCATAGCTACCCAAATGTACAGAGATTACCTCAAAATATAACAATGCTACACTAGCCTTCCTTCTCCATATACTATTCTAAAACATAGAAACAACACATTATTATCCTCCTTTTTTGTGCTCTAAATTAATACATGGAATAGAATATCTCAACTAGCTTTCTACAACTTCAAGAAAATTAATTCCACATTCACAAACAAGCCCAATCCTCGCTCATAATAACCCTAATTTCATCCATATACTATACAGCATTCTTCTCACATTTAAAACCGAAAAAGTACACATATTAAATCATTTTTTTCTAAAAAAAAAAAGGAAATTGCAAGTCTCTACACTGTCAGCAGCCCGCAAAGATGTTTAAGAGCCATGCTAAGGCTGGTTGGAACGCCCAAGCCTAATGCATGAGGCCATGATGAGAAGCTGAGCTGGGACTAATTGCTTGGGCAGACTTTATTGGTTGCTCCTGAACTTAGTTTTACATTTCTTTATGTTAAAGTCAAAGGTTCTCATCTCATTTTCTGTGTTCTGAATGTTAAAGTGCAACAGTATTTTCTTAATTTTCTGGTTTGCTGGAAATTTCTGATTTGACTCTAGAATCTTACTGTGGGTAATTTTATTAATTTTCAATTTGGAGTCTTAAAGTATTTGTTGATGTCATAATAGGAATAAGAATTTTATTTCTTATAGGATTTTCAGCATCATTGCTTGGTCTTTAGGGATTGATTTCTTCTCTGTTTTCTTTATTTATTTTTTCCTGTTCTCCTCAACTTTTTAAAATTAGAAAACTTTCAAAAATCCTAACTGCCTAGCAGCTCTATCTCTATCTTGTCTGTTGCCTTGTTTGCAACATTTTTTTTTTCTTTTGGTTCTGGTACATCTTAGTCAAAAGATACCAGTCCTTGCCAAAATGACAATATTTTAAGCTTTTATCCGAAGTTATTGCCAGCTGTCCAGAAACCAAAATTAGACACAAATTTGAAGTATCACAGTTAGGACTTCGGACCTTTTCAAAAGTCTAATCAATCTATTACTTAACGAATCAAAAAGAGAAATTTAGTTTAGAAGGCATTGTTTCAATATACTATATAATTACCTTTTTATGGAATATTTAATACATAAGAGAGTTCTATGGCAGGTTTATTCAAAGCATGTATAACATAAATAACCCAAAAGATGATATAAGAAATTAAAATGCATACATATACACCTATGGAAAAAAAATTTGAAATGAACCTTTTGGTAAACAATTTCAGTTAAAGAGGAAAACAAATCTATATGGTATGGCAAATATACATACATATATATATTCCCTCAACTAGAAAAGTACAAAGATTCAGGAAGAGGAAAAGAAATTTACATGAATACCAGGGAGACACTCCCAAGGAGGCCTCAAAAACATACTGATGGGCAGAACATACCTACTAAAGAAACCTTGCACATCATCCATTGACAACAAAATTGCAGATGGCTGACCCAACTCCTTGTTGTTCTTGTATTTTATAATTGGAGCAACAACCTTGTCTCGACCAGGATCTGAAGAACAAAACATTAGCAGGAAAAGCACAAGTTGACAAACAGCAACTGAAAGAACTACTCTATGGAAACATTTAGGTACAGCGATTCCACCATCATTGGGGTACAGTGAGGTGGGGGGAGGTCTTACTTGAGCAACCAATCTCTCCAGAAAGATTGACTAGTCGTACACAAGGGTATCCATCAACAACCATGTACATTGACTTCTGAAGATCAGGAACTGATTCCATTGAGTTCGTTTGTCCTAAAATTTCCAAAATAAAGAGAAATGCTAAACTCAATACAGAAATGCCAAATCAACAATGTTAAAGAATAACAACAAAAATGAAAACTGAAGTAAACGAAAAGATATCAAAGTAGTTATTGCAAAAAAAAAAAAATACTGAAACAATGATAAAATGGAAGTCACAAAAGACAATAGTGTTCAACAAATTTGACTATATTTCCCTTTTTGTAAGCAATCAAATCAAAAAAGCATATTCGAATTTAAGAAATTAAGAGCTAGAAATCGCATGTGCAAAAGAAAAGCTTACCATTACCAGACAGAGAGAGACGAAACCGGAAACTAAAGAGCAAAATGAGAAAAACGATTTTTAAAGCCATGACGGAGAATTGGACGGAAATCAGAAACCCTAGGTCATTCTGTATACAATCTTCAATGGACTAAAGCTGAAAAAGATAAAAGAAATGGTAAAAGTTCTTCGGTGAGAGAAAAAGGAAGGAGGGAGTGGAATCGATCGGTAAGAAAACAATAATAATAATAATAACAATTGAAAAGGACAAATTTTGCATATTCGATACCAAAAATTGTAAGTGTTTTCTTCTTTTTTTTTAATTAATAATTCAATTTTTTATTCAATTTCAATTTTATTTCCACTTTCAAGTTCCAAATAAATGTTTAAACCCTATTATATATGTTTTCAACTTTTTTTTAGTTTAATCATAAATATCATTTTCAAGTAAATGTATTATTTTGCATTTTACATATAAAAGAAATAATTGATATTATTTTTTAAATAAAAATTAGGTATTTATAATAAAATAATGTTTTTATAATAAATATATTTCAAGAATATTAAAATTTGATGAAGGTAATCTTGAATTTTACTATTATATATATTTTTAATGTTTTTCAACATAATTTTTTAAAATTTTATTCGATAATTTTTCGATGTATATCAAATTTTGTAATATTAAGAATTATTGTAAAATGATTAAATTGATTCCAATTTTCTATAAACACATCAAATTGTTTTGTTATAATGGTTAAAAGTATTAATTTATTCAATGAACCCTTGGTATTATTGACTCTTGTGATGTGTAATATTATTAATTTTTTTCAATTCAAATTTATGTATTTTTTTGTTAAATTTAAATTTATTACGATATAATTTTTTTATTATATGTATGGCTAATATTTTAATGATTTAATAATTAAATTTTAAATTTAAAAAGTATAAAGATTTCTTGAAAATAAAAGTATGATACTAAATTTTAAATGTGTGAAAAATGTAATGACTTTGAACATATTTTAACCTTCATATTTTTATTTTATAATTTAGTCCAAAGGGAGAATTAATTAAGGATGAGTAAAATTCGATTTGATTCGAAAACTCGATAAAAAAATCAAAATTTGAATTAAATAATTCAAGTTATTTGAATCATTTCGAATAAAAAATTAATTTTTTTTGTTTAACTCGAATATGAATTGCACAATTCGAGTTATTCAAAAATCCGAATAAGAAAACGCAAAACTACATCGTTTTAGTAAATGTTTACCTTTTTCAAAGATAAAAGTCAAAACTATTAAGTTAAAAGGCAAAACTACGTCGTTTTGATAAATGATTACTTATTAAGTTAAAAGGCAAAATAATTATATTGTTTATGTAGTTAAACAACCTTATACTTTGCCTACTAGTTAAATAATTGGTCAATGTGAACACAATATTGAGTATAAATAATAGAATTTGTTAACTCGACTTGACTTGACTCGAAATATTTTTACTTGATTTGATTAAAAAAATTTTCAAATTGAGTTAGGTTGTTAAAACAGGATTCGTCAACTCAACCAACTCGAAATTTTTTTATTCGATTCGACTCAACTCGATCGAATACTCACCCCTAGAATTAACCCATCGGAATCACCTCAGCCAAAATTATTGCAGAGAAACTAAATTAAATTTTGGTTAGAGTATAGGAACCAAATGCAGAATTTACCCAAAAGACAAGAATTTGAGATGTTAGTAACTCTAAACAACGTCGTTTCAAGTAGGGTGATTTAAAACAAAAAAGAAAAAAAAAGCTTAACTATTAAAAAAACCCTCAAACAATAGCAACTTATTTAAATAAGCCCTCATAGTATTTTTGTACCTAAATAAGCCCCTTTTCTGTAATCTATACTCATAAAAGCCTTTATCTCTAATTATTGGGATTTTTTGATGAGATGAAATTTATTAATATATAAGGGCTTATTTAGGCACAAAAATACTACAAGCCCTTATTTCAACAAGTCATTATAATTTGAGGGTTTTTAAATATATAAGCCCAAAGGAGTACGGAAGAACAGATGCAGTAGTTTTAGCCTTTTAGGCTTTTAGCTTTTTCAGTCCACTCGAAAAACCCTAAACCCATCTGAGTTTCCCACCTCGCCGTGCGATCCATTTTCCCGCTCGCCGAGTTTCCCACTCGCCGTTAGCCGGCGATCCATTTCCCCGCCCCTCCGCCAAATCAGGTACCTGAAGTTAGGAAATTAATGGCTTATATCCATTATGGAAGACATGCCCTTCGGCAAATTATCAAAGAAACGAATGTCCAGCAAAGCCATGATCGTTTGATGCAACCTCTGTTCTATGCTTGTCAAGGAATTAGATATAGAAAGTTGGATGTGATTCTTACGACGGTGAGTCATTTCGATCCAATAGTCTTTTTCTTTTCTCAATTTTTTGTTGTTTCAGATTGCAAAATATTATTCACGTTTGCTTTTGCTTCCATGTTTTTAGAGCATTGAGAAACTTGGCAAAGCTGGTGAGACTGTCAAAGTCGCTCCTGGTTATTTTCGCAATCATCTGATGCCGAAATTGCTTGCTGTTCCTAATATTGATAAGTTCGCTTATCTCATTAAGGAGCAGCGTAAGGTCGCTTTCTTCTCTCTTTTAGTTTGTGTTTGATGCTTGAAACATGTGTTCTTGCAATGCTGTTTGTTTATAAAAAGAAGTTTTTCAGTTGATATTAATCATAATCGTATTGTTAATTCCATTAAACACACACATCTGTATGCTTACCTAAGTCTCTCATGAACCTTTTGTCATGACACGTTCAAGGAAAAACAAGCTTGACATAAAGGTAGAACGTTTTCAGTTTGTTGCTCGGGTTATGGGGCAAGCCATGTTGGTTGGACTTGGGAGTGGATTTGGATATGTGAATGTGACCGATATGAGTATATGTTGCTTTTAAGGTTTTTTTCCTGTATTTGGAGGAGTATATCTCTATACTATATCTGTATATGTATCAGACAAAAATATATTAGGGAAATGAATAGTCCATCTAACATGGGGGTGAGTGCTAGATACAAGAAAGTGTTCAACACAAGTATACTTGTTTTTCTAAGTTTTTCTGTATATTTAGAAGATCATATACATATATTTATATCCGAATGTGTCTGACACAGGTTTTTTAGGAAAATGAAGAGTCTGAGTAACAGTGTTTTCATATTGCTGTTGGTTTTTGGTTAGATTTTGCTGGTTATGGTATAAGTAGTGCCTTTTCTTAGACATGTATTATCTGCTATTTCAGCCTTAAGGAGGAAACATGACTCCAACTGCAATTATATTAAATCTTGCATTCGCTCTCACTCTCTCCCTCTCACTCTTTTTGAGGATTCATATGTTGCGTATGGATATTAGATATTGATGAAGTAAAAATCCATTCCTTATTTCAGATGCACATTCTGCTTATGTAGTTTTGTCAAATTAAGTTACTGTTTTGAAAGTCTTTATTTGGTGGAGTCACTTCTGATATGTGGGATATTGTGCTTTTCATTTTCAGTTAAATGATAACTTACCAGTGGTATACTTCCTCATCAGATTTATCAACCCAAGGAAGAAGAGGTTCAAGTAGTTACAAAGAATGTGGAAGATAAGAGCAAAGTATATGAAAAGGCTGCATATCGTCTACTTAATGGCCGGCTGGTTAGTTCCCATCTATGAAGCCCTTAATTTTGTAAATGTTTTTTCTGGTTTAAATGTCTGATACTTTATCTGCCTTCCTCCCAACACATGGAAATACACAAAAAACAGCCTTTCAACAATGTGTGTATGTGTGTGTTTTTAAAGGGTTTGGAGAAACAAGGTCAAGGTTTGTGGGACTGAAACATTGGACCTGCCTCCTCTTCTATGGTTAGGCTAACAATAGTGGAACTAGGCATATGTGGGATAACAATGGTGTTCAAATTTTAAATTAAGACTTGTTTAAATTCTTTTTTGGTACAAGCAAAGCTTACATTACATTCTAAGTGGGAGGAGGATGGGGTTTCACAAGGTTCAAACCCTAGATAGCATGCCAACACTTGAACCTACATACAAGTTGCCACTAGACTAGTCATAATTGATACAACTTGTTATTGGTGAATCTTTTTCAAAAGTTTGTTGAAGCTTGAAAACAGTAATTGTATTAATGTCAGGCTCTTTGTGGTACGAGTGTTTAACTTGTATTGCATTTTATAGGTATTGAGGAGATCTATCAATGTTGAAAAGTTTCGTGCCCGATCGACCAAAGATGACCCAATTGAATTGCGCTCACCTGTGACAAAAGATGAAATTGTTGCTGAGGTATGGCCATGATATTTATTGATAGTAATAGTTTCTCTCACGTCACTGCAATAGACAATCTCCTTGTGTTATATGCTATGTTATTTGGACTCTTATTTTTCTGAAGTATTCATGTTTGACGCGTATTTAGATATCCAAATATATGAGTAAACTTGGAGCAAGTTGAATAAACCCATGTCAAACACTCGCTTCAAGTCCAAGTGACATAGCTTAATCATAAAACGTTTAAGATGCGGATTTGGAATATTATGATTTTGTTATTTCCATGTACGCAGTCGATTAATCTCCTCCTTTTATTCCATTTCAGGTTGCAAGGCAGCTTTGCGTTCAAATTGATCCTGAAAATTTGCACCTTCCAACACCTTTGGAAACATTTGGACTGTTTGATGTGCAATTGCGGATGCCAAAATCCATACCGCTCCCAGAAGGAAGGTATAATTGGACGCTTAAAGTTAAAATCCGAGGTAAATAAACAGAGAAGAGGAAATAGGAGGTTTGACTGAAAAGAGCTTTCAAGCTTGAGGAACCGTCTTCTTTTCGAATTAGCTTGAGAATGGAATGATGTTGGATGATTATTGACCTTTGTTGTCTGATTATGCTATTTACCATCTGTTCCAACTCTTTGTTTTACCAGAAAAGAATAATAATTTCAATTTTTTAACTAAATCGCAATACCGAAATAAACGTGCGCGCGAGACGAATATTTAACAAATGTCTCCAAATTTATCAAAATAACTACTTCTATATCTGCACTTTTAAAGTAGACATCCTTAAAAAGATTAATTGTTAGAATCAATTTTTGGGTAAAATCATTTTGAATTCAAGCTGAGTTAATTTGGATCACCTTTGATTTTAAGTTAGTTTAGTTGTCGCTTATTGTTATCGGGATTTATTCGATTCAACAAAATTACGCGTATAAAACTTATACAATCACTCTGCGCCCCTTTCATCTTATTGTCCCAATTAAAAAAATCATTATTATTTGGTACACTTACAGTCCAATTTCGCAAACAAAGCTATATCGATTTTTTTTTTCAAATAAACTTAAAGTATGAAATTAAAAAACTTCACCATTAATGCACCAAATAAATAGTCATGCATAAAACATTATGTTACATCTGTTTCTAAACTTGTATAATTATATAATGTGAAAATCTATTATATAGAGGGATAAATCTCAAAATTATATATGAGTTTTGATTTTGTGTAATTTTATACATGAAATTTTAATTTTATTAAATTCTCACAAATTATTAACACAATTATTGATGTAATAGTATTTTATGTTCATATATTACATTCAAAAATAATTATACTTATCTAATATAAAAATAAATTGAAGTATTTATATATTTAAGTGTGTATGATTGAATTAAAATTAAAATTTCATACATACATTTGAGCTACAATTAAAGTTTCATGTATACAATTGCATATTAAACCAAAGTTTATATAGAATTTTGAGATTTATCCCTATAGAGAGAGCTAGAAAGTAAAAAGAAACTTCAAATGTATTTGATGGAAAAAAATAAAATAAAAATTATTATTTTCACTTTTATTTGCAAGAAGAAAATCTAGATAACAAAAAAGAGAGTATGAGCAACTATTATATACTTACAAAATTAAACATGTTAAAGTTTTATTTTTCTTTTTTTATTTTTAACTTATGATGCTTGAAACATATATACATTTTTTTTCTTTTAATTTTACTCTCTCTCTCTCTCTCTCTCTCTCTCTCTCTCTCTCTCTCTCTATATATATATATATATATATATATATTATATTTCCACCTTTTTCACTTTTTCTATCCAGGACACCATCCATAATAATAACAAAAGAAACAATACTGTACGGCAAAGTTAAATATTCTACAATCTTAATTAGGAATATATATTGCATAAACAAGAATAAGATGTATGGCCAAGGAGTTCCATCTAGAAATTTATATATAATAAATCACAAAGTAAATCAAAGGGATTCAACCAAGAAACCAAGTCATGGAATCAAAGTGCATTCCTAGAAATGAGTGAGTTGCTCAAGCTTACGAGAATGGAAGAACTTACATCTCCCTTTACCACTTGATTCTATTTCTTCAATTTTCCGCTTTGATGCCTTGCCGAAACCAACATTACTTAGTTTCAATTGCTTCCCACTGCTGCCATAACCAACATCTTCATCCACCTTATCAGATTCCCTAACATATAGAATAGGATGCAATTCAAACCTTCTTAATTTTATATTAAAGACCATAGCATTAAGCCAAATATGTATTTTTATCAATGATTTAATATATAACTAGCACTTATTTAAAATAAAGTTATTTACTTACTACTAGAATTTTTTAAATTAAACCGGCTGGTTCAAATGGTTGAACTAATTAGACTGATGATCGAGGTCTTACCAGATTGACCTCCAGTCAGGTTTTTTTCAACCTTGTATAAAGCAAACCAAATTCATTTCTACATCTCTGGTAAATGATCAACTTTTACAATAGCTAAAGCTTAATGCAATATGAAAAAAAATTAATTCAGCTTAGCAGCTAAGGTAAAACCGTCTTTGCAGAATTCAACCAAACTCAAATAAAGATCAACCATCTATTCTAAGCACTACACCAGTCAGTTCAGCCCATTTGTAGACCTATCCCTAAACATAAAGAATACATAATTCTAAAGGCATATCAAGGTAATAATGTCTTTACTTTTATACTAACCAGAGGATTGTAATTTATGCTTTTTCTTCTTTCTAATGAACAATAAATCATGGAATTTCCTTGATTAAAGCACAAGAACACTTAAACTTCATAAACATTGTGAAGAAAGGGCCATGCACAATTATGTGGAAGTGTTAAAAAGTAAATAGAATTTGTGTGTTTGAGCAAATACCATAACACTTCAACCATATCCTTGTAATATGAAGTGCATGTACCCCAACTGAAGCGGACTAGTGTTGGGAATCCAAAGATTGAGTGTTTATGATGTGCCAGCCAAGCCTTTGTTTCAGGATCTAGCCGAATCAAAGATAACAAGATTCCTTGTTTAGTTAACCTTTTCTAATAGGAAAAAGAAAAAGACGAAATAAGATAATGTCAAGCACTTTCGACCTCCTGGATATCCAGAACCAAAACTCCTATGCATGTTTTCAGAAGTTTCCTCCAGCACCCATTCTCGCAAGGCTCTGTCTCTGGTTACCTGCATGGTTAAATAAAAAATAAAATAAAAATGAAAGCAGTTCAAGATGAGCCGAAGGTGACGCCTTGGAATAGGGAACTGACCTTAGCCACTATGCTTGCCCCACTCACAACTGGATAAAGACTATCAGCCTTCTTTGCAACAACAAATTTGATGGATGGAAATCTTTCAGACAGTTTGATTCTATACTTGTCAGCATCTCCAACTGTATCAAGGTAAACCTGAAACAGGGACATTAAAATGTTCCCTTTTTTAGGATTCCCCAAAAAACCTTTAAACAAAACAGTGTAGCTAGATCTTCAAATCTTGCTTAACATTAATTTTAAAAGGATACTTTGGAAGAACATCCGATAATGTCTTTTGCCTTTGCCACCTAAGCAAGGGTTTTCCATCCTCTCCTAGACATAGGTGTCACAACAATATTTCCACTTCACTTAACACATGATGACTGAAAATAAGTTGAAAATAAGTTTGTGATTAATAGACTTTAAGGGTAATCTCCAAATTTCTCCAAATCGCAATGACAGCAGCTGAAATGGAGAGAAAATAAGGTATGCACACCTCTTGTGCAGCAGAGAATCAGAAATCTGGAAGATTTTTTTATTTCGCTTTAGTTAGACAAGTAGCTAATTCTACTTAACAATCCTTGGGTTTTATTAATACCTGCCTTCATTCCAATTCAAGCTTAGACACCCTTTGTTCTAATTAGATTTCACTGTATCTAATAATGGCAGTCATTGTGAATTCTAGGCGATATTTGATTCAACATTTATTTTTGAATTTTGCTTGACATTATTACACTGTTTAATTTGATTTTGCGGAAGAGACTGCTATTGGCCTTTTTGGGCTGAAATACAAATTTTCAGCGCAAAATAGCATGTTTCCAGCATTCAAACATCTCAACCTATAGCCGATCATGGAGGCTAGTATGTTCCTCAATCTAATGTTAATTGGCTATAATAGCTTAATTTAGTACATCAGATGTTTCTAGACAATTTTGTTGAGATTTCCTGATTTCTATCAAATTAGTGCAGAATCTCATCATTCTACAATACGTTTGATAGGAGCTTTGACCCATCCAATTCACTTCTGAGGACTTTAGAAAATGGTGTTTTGAGTTTGAGCAACTAATAGTCCCTTATTATAGGAGTTTGACCAGTTTATATGCATCCACGTGAGTTTAAGTTCCACTATGTTACTTTGAAGAGAAATAATGAATGTTTAGATCTTTTGACTAGCTAGATCATTATATGACATCCAAAACAGGATTCAAAACAATTTGCCTAGAAAGTATCCATCTCTGTTCTTAATAAGAATGTTATGCTAATTCTATTTTAATACATTTTCAGTGTTGTAAACTCTACAATTTTCATCGTGTACTTTCAGTATCTGAACCATTAATTTTGACATCTGTTCTTAACTGCCTGAAATGATATTCTTGAAGCTCTTTTGTTTGTCTTGTTAGTGTGCTGAAAATACCTTAGTTTGGCTTGCTTCCATTCATGCTTATCTGGGCATATTTAATTAAATATTATCACTAGCTTCCTTATTGATCTTTATACCTTACTAAATTGTTTCTCTTTCAATGTTGCAGCTTAGATAGCTAGGTTGCAATTGTTCCCTTTTTCATATCCATGCTTGTATGTTATACCAAGTTCATGAATATAAATTTACTGTTGACTCGGTAATGGTGCCAAGTTTGCATTTTGTAAAATTTCTTGTACATTTTAGGTATGACCTAATCTGAAACAACTTACTTTTGTTGTAACTTACTGAAATTTGAAATTGCGTTACAAGGCTTTTCAGCAAATAAAATAGCTAGGCATGTTTAAAACACGTCAATATTCTTTCCAAAATGGTTTCAGTTCTAGCTTTATACAGTAATGTTCTGCTTCAATCTTTTATATCTCCAAATGTTTGAAGAATTAGGTCAATGATTGTTTTGAATCTTGGATGAGAAGCATGCATCCATTGCTTGAGGTATGGCTTATGGAATACTTGGATGCATGAAAGAACAAAGGTTTAAAGATGTTAATTATTGCATGGTAAACTAACTATTTTTAACTGCTTGTGCACTGACACTCTAGGAGTAAATCAGAATATTCAAGCAATATTTACCACTTGAGCATTCAAACCCTAGGAATAAAATCCTATTACCAGTCCCCCATTTTCTTTCATTAACCTCGTTATACCTTTAGATTGATCAGAATATTCAAGCAATATCTGCCAAAACTAAAAACAATTAGAGTTTTATGACTTGTTACGCAGTAGAGACAGTATTTCTGCCAAACTTTCCTTGTATATAATCATCCAAGAATATTTGGGCATCTATTCCAACTGAAAATTGATATTACCTTACAGCATTGAAAAGCAAACAACTATTCGAACAATGTAATATCTCATAACAATAACAACATGCCACTTACTTTATTTTGTTTTGCTTGTGAAGCACCAAAAATACATGTAAAATTCACACTAAACTAACAGA
This sequence comes from Gossypium longicalyx, assembly GCA_025698465.1. Taxonomy (NCBI): domain Eukaryota; kingdom Viridiplantae; phylum Streptophyta; class Magnoliopsida; order Malvales; family Malvaceae; genus Gossypium; species Gossypium longicalyx. Next base: position 45,671,357 of record CM046999.1, read on the forward strand.
TGCAATCAACAGCCAGCTCATTTTAGAAAGGTTAAAAGGAGTTGTACCTCAGTTAGAAGAACTCCCATGTTCAATACCCTATTGATGAGACCGATTGCAGAATCATGTGATATCTCATTCAGGTTCACCTTATTCCTATTGATGATCAAACGTGTGAAATCTTGTAAGAGAAAAGAAAAATACACAAAGGAAAAGCTAAAAGATATTACAATTTGAATAACTGACTTCTTTAGCATTTTAGCTGAGAGCTCCCTTGGATCTATAACATCAACAGACCACCCTATCGACTCATCAGCTTTTAAATTCTCAAACAATTCTTCCCTCTTCTCTTCCTTTAGAGTCTTTGAATCTATACACACAAAAGGATGCCATAAAACTCATGAAACTATACAACTTCTTTTAAATTTACAAGTAACTTTTCCATGAAGTTAACAAAGTAGACGCTTTATAGCATGAGATGAAGAAAGGAGGACAATCCTTTTATCAAAACCACAACTTCTTTTCAAATTGCAATTTTTTTACATGAAATTAACAAATTAGATGCTTTATAGCTGGAAACGAAGAAACAAAGACAATCCTTTCATCAAAACCACCAATCAATCAAATTAGGATTTTTTTTTTACTACGAAAAAAGCTTTTGAAAGAAAATCAGACCAAAATTTCCATACTCACGTGCTAATTTCCTCAAAGAAGCTCTTATCTTCACTAAATTTTATATGCTTACACCAACCAAAACAATTGAATTTCACATTCTACAGTATGCATTTCAAATGCCTAGCCGCATAATATATCATCATATAAAGGTTTAAATTTTGAGACAAAATTAATCTAAAAAAGGGATTAAAAAGACAAAAAAGGAAAATATATTCGGAACCAGCAAAATTCAAGGTAGCAAGAGTTTTCTGATAAGAGCGAGCACAGTAAAGGCAACCATACACCATGGGTCCTGAAACAAACAAAACCAAAAGAAAATTGATGGACGAAACATGGGTAACGTGAGATAGTAAAAACTGGGGAAAATCAAATGAAATCGAAGAAAAGGAAGAAAAGGGAGAGAAGAAAACCTAAAACAGGGCCACGCCCGGCTTCATCAATGCCCATAATGCAAGGAGTAGATGCCCATTTGGGGAGAGGAGCTTCCGATCCCATTTCTCTATTTGTATTCTACAAAAAATAAACTGAATCACTCAAACGCAATGGCTGCTTTAGCTATTACTGAAATTTAAAGACTTCCTCATTTTTTTTGTTACTATAATAATTTTCACAATTTTCCCGCCAGAAATCATAGGGTTCTGGTTTGCTTCTCTGCGCTGTCACAGAATTGTTTCCTTTAGTAAAAGAAATCCTGCAGGGAACTTTTTAGTAAGAAATAATAAACAAGATGTAAAAAAAATATATAGAATTACACAAAGGCCTATTAGCTCAGCTGGTTAGAGCGTCGTGCTAATAACGCGAAGGTCGCAGGTTCGAAACCTGCATGGGCCATTAGGAGCTTTTTCCTTTAATTTTTCGTTTGGAAAACGGCAACATTTTTTAGTATTTATAAAAACAAAATTTGGAACAGAACACCAACGGCCTATTAGCTCAGCTGGTTAGAGCGTCGTGCTAATAACGCGAAGGTCGCAGGTTCGAGACCTGCATGGGCCATTACGAGCTTTTTTCTTCAATTTTTTGCTTTTTGGAAAACGGCAACATTTCTAGTATTTAAAAAACAGAATTTGGACCAGAACACCAATGGCCTATTAGCTCAGCTGGTTAGAGCGTCGTGCTAATAACGCGAAGGTCGCAGGTTCGAGACCTGCATGGGCCATTATGCGCAATTTTCTTTAATTTTTTGTTATTTGGAAAACCAACATTTTTCAGTGTTTAGTAAAAAAATTTGGGCCAGAACACCAATGGCCTATTAGCTCAGCTGGTTAGAGCGTCGTGCTAATAACGCGAAGGTCGCAGGTTCGAGACCTGCATGGGCCATTAAGTTCTTTTTTCTTTCTTTTTTGTTTTCTGGAAAACGGCAACGTTTTACAGTATTTAGTAAAACAGAATTTGGGCGAAAGCACGAGTGGCCTATTAGCTCAGCTGGTTAGAGCGTCGTGCTAATAACGCGAAGGTCGCAGGTTCGAGACCTGCATGGGCCATTTGGTACTTTTTCCTTTAATTTTTTGTTTTTGTAAAACGGCAACGTTTTAATAAAATAGAATTTAGACAAGGTTAGAGCATCGTGCTAATAACGCGAAGGTCAGTTTCGAGTCCTGCAAGGTTCAAATGTACTTCTGTTTTTTCCTTCTGAGACCTCTTTTATTTCCCCTCTTATCCTTTAACGCAAACGATGTCGTTTGCCCCACTTAAAGATGCCTGGCTCACGCAAGTCCTGTTTAATTTTAACATTCCATTTTGGTTATTTCCAGTTTTAATATTTACCCTTTTGGAAATATAAAGCACGAAAATCTTTCTGGACAATAAAAAGATTGAAAATTATTAATAAATTTCTATTTATAGCATTTATTTTATCTCTTGCTAGTTAAGAGTCACAAAATGAAATATCTAAATAGGAGAGTATAAATTATTTTTCATTAAAAAAAAAAAAAAGAGTACGAATTTGTTTAATTTTTTTCCTCTTAAATTTGCTATTAATTAACTTTATTTTGAGTACCTACAATACAATTTATTTCAAGTGATCGGTATTATAAAATCGATAGCCTGTTAAACATTTATTTTTTTTTTCTAATAATGTTAATATCACTCTCTAAGTTTTGGATAAAGTTTTTATAAATTCAGTTAAACTAAAATTATTATTTAATAAAAGAAAATATTTTAATATTTCATTATATTTCGTCATGGTTGGAACTTGTTATTTTTTATTTCCAACACAACCGTCCATGTTTTCTGGTAAAATGAAGTCAGAAAAAGACTTGAACTACAAATTTATTGGACATTATCCTTTAAGGGTAACTATATGAACTAACAGGATTAAATTCGTTTTCTAGGATCAACTTAATGATCATCTCAACCGGGAACAAAATCCCGAAATTCACGAGAAAAGATCATTTAAATCATTTCATATACTCTCAAGTAGTACAATGCATGTATAGTTATTAGCATCTGCCTTGCTCTCGAATACATGTTACAGCAACTAAATCAAGGAATGGACATGATTCTCTACCAACATATAATAATATGTTAACCCTACACAGGAGAGCCGCCGGTAGTCCTTGAACTCGTTATTTCATCCGATTACCCTATGGGCAGAGTGAGAGATGATTAAGCTTTGAACTATTCCAACTTACCAGCTAATGCAGCATCCTCATCCTCATCTTCAGCATCAAATTCTTGCTCGACGCCCTTTACCTGTATCAGGATAGTCCGTAAGGAAACCAGTTAGAAAGGATGCTGAGTTCTAGATCTACTCGATAATTCCCTGACAAATTAACAAGCAAGCTACATGTGGCTATCTTTGGGGGAAATGACTTGCTCGAAATCAATAGAATAAGATAGTAAAGCAATAACATACACTTCTACGTCCTAGAACAGTGTATGCTTTGAAATTCAAGAATGGAATGAGAGACAAAGTCAATTGTCTGCACGATTATTTAAGTCAAAATAGAGCATACGCATACTTGTTAACAGATTGTGACGATTGAATCCCTCGGAACAAATTTTCACTAACTAAAAGATAACAGAATATCAGATACATGACAAAGATGCTGCCATGATATGCATAGACATCAGCGAAACCGTCATTATTCAAATCTTGATCACAACCAAAAACAGTAGACCCGCTATTCACCATCATTATGGCTGCATTCTGATAGGAATCTGCCTACAACAGATACAGCTAGACAGCGATATGGCACAAACAAGGGTAATTTGACCTATAAAACTTATTATCCAATCATTTTTAAAATTTTGATCATATTAACATTAGCATGCACTACCCAAATATTTATCCTTTTCTATTTCCATGATTCAGTGTGTATTAAACACAAACAAATTCAAACCAATCACCCCCCTTTTCAAATATGGGTGAATTATGCTATTCTCTCCATCCATATTCGTACCAAATAAATTCTGAACAAAGTATAAGGACGGTCATTAGATATTACCTCAGGAACATAATGCATTAGCATATTTTCAATGCCGGATTTCAAAGTGACGGATGAGCTGGGGCAGCCACTGCATGCTCCTTGCATTTTCAATTTCACTATTCCTGTGTCTCTACAAATGTGAACAGGCAACGTTCAATCAATGATAGTACAAAAAAGCGAAAAAACAAAGTATGTGTAGATATCAGAAAATAATTTAAACCAAATAAGGATAAAAGGAAGTTTACGGTTCAAATCCCCGATATTCAATATCCCCACCATCATCTTGCACTGCTGGTCGAATTCGAGTCTCCAACAACTCTTTGATCATTGCAACTGTTTCAGAGTCATCCTGCATCATGCAGTAGCATTTACATGATTGATTCACAGACCTTCATAATTATGAGGTAGTGTTTCTGATAAATAAAGATACTGACGAAGCAAGTAAGGAGTGATATTCTCCACAAGTAGAGAAGATAAGCACATCTATTATATTTCCCAGTCAAACAATGTTCGATAATTGATATTACTCTTCCATATTTTTTCCTTCCACACTAGTACATTTTCACTTCCTTTCATCTTCAAATATAATTCTTCTTTTGTTCTCCCACTAGCTTATTCTAAGATTAAAGATACATATGAGAATAAAACATCAAATAGGGGAGAGTATCTGGTCATTTTGGTTTATTTGGTTTAAAAAAATACGCAAAACCGAACGAAACGAGCAAATATTCATCAGTAACCAAACTGACCGAAATCAATCTAAGGAACAAAATAACCAAACCAAAATCAAATGGTTTGATATGTTCAGTTTTGTCTATTTGCAACTTTGAGAGAGCTGCTAGAAAATCTTTGGGAGTACACAATGAGAGACAGAACAAGGGCAACAGAAACTAACCAAGCAGAACAACTCTACCAGGAAAGACTTGTCTAGGTTTCTTTTTTTCTTTTTCTTTTTTTAAATCAGGAACATGAAAGCTCTTTATTGCTGTCTTTTGTAATTTTACAAGTATCTATAACTTGACACTCTTAAGCCAAGTAGGAATATCCAGATTCCAGAGAACACAGATACAAATAATTGCCATTAATAAGACAATGAACATTTAGAAATGCAGAGGCATATAAAGTATAGCAATATGAGAAGCAGGCCAGTGGGCAAATGAGGCAGAAGGCGTGAAGGAATGAGTGAGGTTGAGGCTGTGAAGTCGATGCACTGGCCAAAGAGGGACTGAGGGTGAGGGCATGAAGAGGCAAAGACAGCTAGGCAGAGTTTGGAAAAGAAAGAGAAAAGAAAGAAGATAGAAGGGACTATAGACAGGTTTTTTTCTGTTTTAGGTACTAATTAGGTTTGGGTTGAATACGGTGTAGCAGTTGTATGATTATAGGTTGGTCCGGTTGGATATGGGTAGCACAACAATTCCATTAATGGGTTGGGTTTAAGAATATAAATAAAATATACAATTTTTTTTTATTAGGTGGTGGTTTGTTTGGTCAGTTTGGTTTAAAAAATAGAAAAGAAAAATAACCAAATAAACCTATTTAACCCGACTTAACAAACCAACCTCTACCCAAAACGACCAAACCAAAGCAAATGAGCCAACTAGGGTCTGTTTCAGTGTTTTATTAGGTCATTTTGTGTTTTCTATTTTTTAAACCAAACTGAAGAAAATGAAGCAACTCCAGTTCAGTGTTTTAGTCAATCCAACTGACTATTTGCTCAGTCCTACAAAAACCTATAAAATATATGAAAGGAGAGAGAATGGTTTGGCAGCAATTGCAGAAGGATCATGCCTAAATAGTGCAATTTGAAACTTCTTTCATTGGCTATGACATAAATTTTAGACACAAGATAAGCTCAAGCTGAAAAGCAAATGCCTATTTCATTCAATCTGTGCCTTCTTCAAAGCTTTGAAAACATGATAGCACAGCACAAAGTTTCAAAGAAACCACCTATCTTAAAAAAATCAGATAGAAGGTGAGAAAAGCAAGAAGTTATGGCAGACCACATCAAACAGTCACAGCCAACAAATAGATTTAAACTCTTCAAAACATAGGAAAAACTGAAATTAGAAAAAGTACCTCATGGATAGCAGTGTCCATGGATGATGCAGTTTTTGAGTCTAGAAATAATGGTTGTCCAGAGGAATAAAAGTCCATAATAGCAGCAAAAATTTCTGGCTTGAGGAGATCCCAAGAAGCATCATCAGACTTTGTTAAAGTGATAAAATCAGATCCAAAGAAAACTCGAGTGATACCTGCATTTCAAGGAAACGAGATTAAATTCATCCATTCACCAATCAAAATATAATTGAATATTCAATTCAAGTAATTGCAAAAACACTTTGATAGAGTTTGAAAAATGACAGACAAAAAATAGTAGCATCTTCATCCAACTTTAATTTCTAATTTCATTTCAAGTAATACCTTAATCAATTAATTAAACAAAAGAAATGGTTCAGAAATTTTGTTGTGATGGAAGCCAACAGAAATGAATCAATGTTGTTTCTATTAAGATATCCCCACTTTCCTGCAATACACCATTATATGATACTCCTTTAAAACATTTTACAATGGTTGGGCAACAAAAAAGAATCATGCTGCTATTCAAAACATCTTTCAAAGAAGACTAGCATTCTTCTTCACAACTTTTCTGATCACATGCTCTATCATAAATCAAACCTACGTGACCTATAAATTATAGTTATTACTCACAAAGCCTGCGACTTTTCCTGTGGTTCTTTCTACACCGACGACAACCTCCAAAATGGTTAAAGAAAACATCAAAAGAACAGAACTAAAGTATTATAACTGGAAGAGGAAAAATAGGCACAACAGGATTAAACCAGATTCATAGCAACCTGAAAATCCCAATAAACATGAACAGACTCGATCAAAATCTTCAACTCAAGACTAGAGTACAATTCAACTAAAGACAGGGAACACCAAAAAGCCAAATGTTTCTAAAAGCTCTCTTTCCACAAACAGGCAAATCCCTCTATATGATGCTTAGTAACTCATTCTTTTCTTTTTCGAAGTCCGGTAAGGGAACTAAATTGAGAAGAAAATAGCCAGGTCTTTCCTTTTCCAAATAATTTATAATATATTTACTTTTGATTGGAAAATTAACCTTTCACAATATGTATGTTCTTGCCATTCGTCCCCCTCCAATCTTAAAACATTCATTTACGTTTCAATTCTAACCTTAGAGTTAAACATTAAGAAAGGAAGAATAAACATATGAAATGCAAGCTAATGAAGCATAAGCTAGCAATTCTACGCTCAAAACCATCAGAAGAACAACTATCATTTTTACCCTTAAAACTTCATCTTGGTATAATCACTTGAAAGTTGGTCTAGATTATAAAGGTGTAAGCTAGTCACTCTTACTAACGACATGCAACATTCAAATTCAACTCAACAACCATCAAGTCAAACTGAAGATCACATAGCTTAGTATTCTAGAGAGCTGATTTTGAGCAATTTAATCTAGTTTAAAAGCAGCTAGCAATCCTAAATCCATCATGCATTTCTATTTAATATGATTCTTACAAATAATCTAATAAACAGATGAATAAGAGAAATAGAGCTCAAAATCCCAAAATAAAAACCAACCCAGGTTTTACTTTCAAGATAATCAAGCTTAACCAAATGATCTCGGGAAGCTTTATTTGTTCACCAACTGGGACATCGTTGTAAGATTTAAAACCTGATTGACCAGAAGCCAGTTCACCTTGGCCCTTTCCAATCCTTAACGATATTTTGGTACTATATGAAATTGCGTCACACAATGAGAGGTAGCCCTCTCTCATCCCATAATCCGTAATATAATAGCCATAGTTTCAATTTCTACTCAGACAACATGACATATATAGCGGTACAATAGATTAGTTCTTGCAGTCTAAGTTCCTCACTCTCCCTCTCATTCAACTGCAACTTGACAGGGTAAGCTTCTTACCGTCAATTCCATACAAGGCCTTGGCCAATGGTGAATTCATTGCAGAACGGGCATTTGGGAAATCAGCACTCCCGACTTCCATCACCGCTTTCCCTGGATAAAACATCAAAGACGAAGGATTGGGTGTTGATTGAGTTTGAATAAACATGCTTCTCCTTTGCCCTGCAACCCGAAAATAGAAAAGTGAAAAACCCATCAGATAACTGAGAAACAAATTCGACCCCAAAGGCAAAAAGGACAATAAGCAAAGACAAAACCAAACAGATGAACCTATAAAATGGTTCCACTTGAGAGATGGCAAAGATGCTAAAGACTCAGAATTGGAGGAAAGGACGGAGCTTGGGTTTCCGACCGCCAGCAAGGACGGCGTTCTTGAGGAAGAGAACATGAGGCGACGAGAAATTAACTCGGAAGGGGCGACCGATCGGCATGTTTGCCGATGAGATACAGCTCGACTAATCAATCTTCCAACTCCTTTCATGGAAACTACCCTCTTTCTCAAGTAAAATTCGAAAGGCGCCTTCGGCTATCAAGTTGAGAATTCGAGACCTGATAATGGCCGGGTCGGGTTCAAAAGTATTCTAATTTTAATTCTAATAACCAAGTTTAGTTGGCCGAGTATAAAATTACCGTCTTGTATTCCATTGCAGATTTTGGATTTAACATTCTCATCATTTTTTATCTTATATTATAATTAAATATAATTATTTTATATTTTTTATTATATTTTAACACAAAAAAAAATATATATATATATACATATATTCTTCTCCTTTTTCCTCTCATAAATTTGAAAAATCAAAATTCATAACCTCTCTTCCCAATTTTAACTCTACGTCTCTCCTGTATCTTCATTTTCCTCTCCAGTTAGATTTTCAACTTCTCCTGTATATCTTCGTAGTTATATCATAAATATTTTCTCGATTGTTATGAATGTTTATTTAATTAATTAAGGAGAATATAGAGAGAGATAAGTAGAAATTAGAGATCTTGTATAATAGCTATCATTGTCATCTCTTTATTTATGTTGCATTGTTGGTAAGTTCAATTAACTTTTAAATCCTAAATTTCTTTTTGTTATGAGTTTAATTTATTTAATCAAGAACAATTACTAATGCTTATCCGATTAATCTAATATTATTGCTATAGATTGAAGTTTGAAGCTTGTTTACTTTATTATTTGTGATTTAAATTATTGTTTCGATAAAAAATTTTACTAAAGTCAAAGCTTTCAACTAAATTCTTTTTTTTTCTTTACAAGATTTTAGGTTATTCTTTTTCAGTTATTAGGACTATATTATTTTGGTGAACTAATTTGTTCTCTTAGTAGCTAATTTAATTATTCGGTTAATGGGTCCATATTTTATAACAAAGACAATATAGTAAAATTTGCTTTTAGGTTTTCTTATATTTAGTTAACCAAATATCTGAATCTTACATTTTAACCAAATAAACCAAACAAGATAATCTCACATCTCACTTGCAATTTTACATTCTCGTAATTCTATTGCGGAATGCAATCTAAGATTCAGCAAACTAAATGTTCCATAGTGTATTCAAATAGGCGTTGTAGGGGTGCTAGAATCTTCCTACATATAATCATACTCTAGAATCTATATTTGATAATGAGACCAAGCCATATTTTAAGGTTTATTCATAATTACACTAGTCCTTATACTTCTTCTTTTTTTTTAACAATTTAATTTTTTCGAGTGAGGCAAGCTTGTGGACTAGTTTTAACAAATAGAAAGCATGGAAAAATTACATTAAAAGAAATGAAGAAGGGAGAAAAACAAAAGGGGAAACATAAGAGAAAGAAAAAAAAAATGAAAGTTAAAAGAACATAAAAGAAAAAAATTAAATTGCTCAAAATTAAAAATTATAGGGACCAATTGTAGAATTTAACCTAAAATTTTTATTTGAAATGATAATTTAACGTGCCATGTTAGCTTATCGTTACACGGTTAACGATAATTAACAACTCAGTAACTCAAATATTACAACACGATAACATAAGTGACTAAAACATAACATTTCAAACATAATTGACTAAAATGTAACTTAAGACAAATAAAAGTAATTATTTTGATAATTTATCCATTTTGAAAATTTGGGAAAAGCTAACCCTAAAGAAGAGGAAGTTTAAATCAATCTTGAATTTTAGCAATTAAGGTGAGTTTTGGTTTAGATTTTTTGAAATCTTTTATGTTTTAATCTATTTTTCTTAAAATCCATCTATTTTATTTGGGTTAGTTTTATAGTTTATAAAATTTCAACAATTTTTTATGAGATTCTGGTGACATAGTTTGTCAAATTTCAACAACTTTTGATGAAATTCCAGTGACATTGCTCAAAAATATTATGTCGAGGAACATGTCCATGAATAAATAATGTTGATGGATAATAAACAAGCAAATAAAACATAAACATATATTTTAGGGTCCATTTGATTATATGTAAAAAGTTTTACGGAAAATATTTTCTAGAAAACAGCTTGGTCAACAGTAAATGATTTACAGGTCAATGTAAAATAAGCCTTTTTTCTGTAAAATGACTTACCTCTTGAAAAACGTAAGTCATTTTCTGGAAAAGGGTTCATTATAAATAATTTTATTTTTATATAAAAATTAACTTAATTCAAGTTTAATATTATTATATTGATAATAAATTTTATTTTTATTTTTAAAAATATTTAAAATATTATATTTTCAATATTATTAAACATACCTATTTAATTATTTATATTTAGTCATATAATAAATTATTAATATAATAAATATAATTTATTATAATAAATTATTTAACATTTCAATTTTATTTTAATAATGAATTTAAAAAATAACAATTTTAAATAATATTATTCACGTATTATAAAAAATATTCAATATTAATATTTTAATAATTAATATTTATTACAATTATAAATATATTAATAATAAATATTTTGTAGTATAAAGGTTAAAATATGTCATAAGTCTATGTACACTTCACATATTTACAATTTAGTCATTGTACTTTTATTTTCAAGAATTCAATCCCTTTACTTTTCAAATTTGAAAATCAAGTTCAAATATTGACATGTTAAATTTTTTTGTCAATTTTGTTGATATCACATTTTTAAATAAAAAATACTCACTTGGTAGTCATATAATTAAAAAATGACGTTGCAATGAACCTGAATTTAACATAATATTTTTAATATATGTAAAAACAATGTAAAATATAAAATTATAGATAAAAATAAATTCAATTAAACAATAAAAATAAGAAAATCTCAAATGTATGTTTGTTTTATTAAAAAAACTTTTATGAAATATTTTTAAGAAATCTAACAAACAACAGAAAATATTTTACACAGATTCATCCAAACACCAGAAAATATTAAATTTTCCATAAAAAGATTATTTTTCAAAAATTATTTTCCGGAGTGAAATAAATGGAGCCTAAATTTTTAGATATAAAAATAATCAAATACAAAGATTAATAATTATATTATAAATAAAATAAGCACGCAAACAAGAACAATTTATCAATATATAATAATCGAATAATAAATAAACTTTAAATGATTTATTAAATGAGTTTAAATAAATATAAACGAATTTGTTCATGAACATAACTGAGTTGAACAAATTTTTTTTTTTGTGGTTGATTTGTTTAATATATGTGCCTTAAAATAAACGAACAAAAATCGAATTGTTCATGAACTATTTATCGAACACTTTATTTATTTATAGCTCTGCGTGGAACTTTTTTAACGAATATAGTTAGGGGCTAGCATGATAGATGGAATGGAAGTAGAGGGAACAATGTGGCCAAAGTGGGAATTTCATTATGATACAAGGATCACAATAGATATTAAAGCAACTAAAAAGGGTTAAGAAACAAAAAATAATTCAAAGTTGAAAGGATAAAGAAAAGCGGTATGATTACATTATAGATTTTTTTCTTGTGTGCTAAGGAAATTGTATTATTATTATTATTATTATTATTATTATTATTATTATTATTATTATTATTTGTGATGGATTGTAAGCATAAATAAAATTTTATGAATTTAAAATAACTGATCGAAATTGTGGATAATTTGATGTAATAATCAAATGAAAAATAATAACAACATGTGACTAAATATTAATCACATCCAACCCACTTCTATTGCTGTTGAATTAAATAGGTTAAAATTCTTCTATTAGTCCTTGTACTTTACAAAAAATGTGGATTTAGTCATTGTACTTTAATTTGATCATTTTTAATTCCTATATTTTTCAAGTTTTAAAATTCCAGTATTCACCAAACGAGAATTGTTAAAATCATTCAATTAAGTTTTGCTATTTCCTAAATATGAAGCGGGAAACATAGTATAATATGTGTAATGCCATGTCAATTTGTTGTTTCCATATATTACTCATTAAAATTCAATTAATGGATTAACAATGGTCTTTTTGCGTCAATATCACAATTTCAAAATTCGAAAAATATAAGGACTTAGAATGATGTAATTAGAGAATAATAACTCAATCTATAACTGTACGCATAATAAATGACTAGTAAGTAGTAATTGAACTTAACTAAACAGATCTAACATCCACTGTTTGGGTCAACACTTTAAAACTTCAAAATTTAAAAAGTACAAGGACTAAAATTGATCAATTCAAAAAAGTATAGGAACTAAAATTGATCAAATTAAAGTACATGGACTAAATCCATAACATTTATAAAGTACAGAGACTAATAGAAGAATTTAACCAATTAAAAATTAGCTTGTATTAAGCTACCTTAGGTATATTCGTATCCTAATGAGTGAACTGAATATAGGCTATGCAATTCAACATCTCATCTTATCTTAAAAAAAGAAAAGAAAAAAAGAAGTCACCTAATCTCTTATTTCCAAGTTGCTATTTGTATAATATAGCTGTTGGTGACCAACAGTTGATTGCATAAGTCAGAGGCGAACAAAAAATTTTCAGGAATCATTATTAAATTATATTTATTATTTATGATAGTAAAATTATAATTTTATTATTTTAATAATTTTTAAAAAATTAAACTAAATTTTTTTTATTTTGAAAGGGTCAAAATGTAATTTCACCGTTATAAATTTAAAAAATTATAAATTATAAAAAAAATTAATAAAAAATTTTTTATTTTAGGAGGACCGGACCTATCAACCCTTGAATTCACCATTGTACCAAGAATTACATAAATAAATTAAAAAATATTTTAAGGAGAAAACCAATCATACATCAAGAATTAATGGAAAAGATTAATTACAATTCGAGATAGGAAAATGTTTAGTTTTCAGATCATAATAGTTATGTTTGTTTTGAATTTGATATTGATTTGGGATAACAAAACTTTTAAGCTTAATATTTAAATTAAGTAGTTTAATTTAGGTTAAGAGAAAGGATGTAGACATGAGCCCAACCCCCCCCCCCCCCTTTTTTTTATCTTTAAAAACAAACAAACATTTATTACTTTAAAACAAAACAATATGATAATAAAAGGGATTTAAACATTCAATTCTAGTATAGATTTATATAAGAAAATAAAAGATGAAAGCTTAAATTCTGCCATTATTTCTTCTATTTTGTAAAAGTTTATTCTTATATTTTTATTTAATCAATTTTAGTTCTTGTACTTTTAAATTTTTGAAATTTTAGTCTTGACAGTAACAGTTAAATTTAATTACTAGCATTATACTATTCATACGTTGTAAATTTAGTTCATTTTCATTTTCTCTAATTGGATCATTCAAACTCCAGTACTTTTCAATTTTAATGCAAATGATAGTCATTAATTCATTAATTGGATATTTAGTGAGTAATATGTAGAAATAATAAGTTAACATAACAGTACACATATGACAATATGTTTGGCAGATCAAATTTTAAAAATAGTAAACTTTACTTAATAAATTTAACAAATTATTGTTCAGTGGTGACTTAAATTTTAAAATTTAAAAAATACAATGACTAAAAATAATCAAATAAAAGTACAAGGATTAAATCCATAACTTTCACTAAATATAAAGAATAATAACAAAATTTAACCCAAATGAAAGAAACCAAAAGTATAGTCCTTAAAGAAGGGTTTGAAAGCTTATACCCAAAGCGAGTTAAGAGTATTGCACACTTGTTTCTCTTCCTAAACATGTGTTTGCAATGGTTCTCAAACTCCTTAATGAGAGTCACAAGGCTAATAATTGCAGTGACGGCTTAACTTCAAGTTTTGTATACAAGTGAATAATTATAAATGAAGAAAAAGAAACTCACGTCAATAACTTTGATATCAACACTAATTTATTACTCAACCAATGGTGTGATCCACGATTCAAATTTTACTATGCATTTTTATATAAAAGAAGCCCATCATGTGGGGCCTGTAAAATTGGCATCAACACTTGTGGTGCACGGGGTTTGCCTGTACGAGCCGGCGATCCAACTATCAATTTAGTCCCTCATACTTGTTCGCCTCCCTAAATCATCCGTTTAACCTCAACCGTCGCCGAGGCTAGCACTCGTTGAATGCATGGAACTCACTTCCCCGCTAGATGATTGCCCCAGAAAAACCCAAATTAGCCTCTAAGCCTAACATTGAAAATTGAGGCATTTATTTATTTATTGATCGTGTGTACCTTCTTGTTCCATTTCTTTATTTTTTTTAAAAATAAGAAGTCCAATTTAAATATATGAATAAATATTTAATACATTAATACTATATTTTTATTCCATAAATAATTTAAAAACTAACTTTGCACTCCACCAAATATTTTCCCTAAATGTATACATCCATTTGGTTTATCTTAATTTAATTCTTCTAGAAACCATAAGAAGAAAAAAATTATAAAGAAAAAAAAACCCTAAAATTCTATTAAAAAATATAAAATTACTGCATTTTAAAAATATGCAGGATACAAAGCACGTTTTCCAAACTGATGTAATGAGCGATAATGGCAAAGCAGAGGTTTGACCAAGTAAGCTGTGTTTCGACAAATAATTTTAGTTGTTAACACAAACGTCTTCTAGACGATCCCCAAGAGTTGAAGGAGTTAGACACCAGGACGCGTACAATAATATTTGGTGCCGCCCCCATCGTATGAAGAAACTTCCTTTTCTTTTCTCTTTTCAAAGTCAAAATTAACCCCAACATTAGTATATACTTTCTTTGAATTTTTCTTTTTTCTTTTTCTTTTACTTTGATTTTTCTTTTCTATTTTCTTTCCTCTTTAATTGCTACTGCGTAGCAATCTTCTCCCAAACCCCCATCTACAATTATCTATTCTTCTTTTGCTTTTTTGTTCCTTTTTTTTTTTCTCTCAGATCATAAATTGTTTTTGTTTAGATAAGTAAAAGGTTGATCCAATGAGTTCCAGTACACCATCATCCAGCGCTGGAGGTGTTGGATCCGCTGATTCTGCTGCTCCTAGAAGAAATTCCAAGCGACCCAAATGTAATCTCCTTTCTTTTCTTCTTATCGCCTGCGTAGTTTGACTTTGCTACTTGTTTTTAGCTTTTCTGCGATTTATCATCTTTTTTTTTCTTTTTCAAATTCTTGTATTTGCTCTAGTTTTGCTGCGTGATTGTTTGTCTGTTTTGTGTTTTTTGTTCTTAGTTTTGTGTTATAATTTGTTCCAAAGTTAGATTTCAAATCCTTAGATTTATAATTAGGGATTATTGGATTTACTGGTATTATTAGTCAAATCTAACTGTTCATCAGACCCTGATATTGCCTTTTTTGCTTGTAATTTTAGATATTAGAACTGAAGAATAATTTATCAAATCTTTTGTTTTAGTAGCTCTTGAGTGTGATAATAACCCCTTCTTTTATCTGTTTGATTTTCATCTCAGACTCTAAGTTCACTCAGCAAGAGCTTCCAGCTTGCAAGCCAATCCTCACGCCACGATGGGTGGGTTTTTAATATTTCAAGTCCATAAACAATGGTTTAATTGCAATTCGATGTCATTTCTGGAAAACTGTTTTTGTTAAATATGGCTTTTCTTGTTATGCAGGTCATATCAGCCTTTATGCTTGTTAGCATTGTCTTCATTCCTATTGGAGTGGTCTCTCTGTTTGCTTCTCGAGATGTATGATTATAAGATAAAAAAAAAGAATCTTGCAATATTCAGTTGTCTTCCTTTTTATATTGGTTAAGCGTTCATTTTCATTTTTCTTTATCAGGTCGTCGAAATCATTGATCGGTATGAAACTGCATGTGTACCGGACGGCTACAAAAATGATAAGGTCACATTCATACAAAGTAATTTGACCAAACAATGCAACAGAACATTGACAGTAAGTTTCTTATACAGCTTCTCTCTTCAGAACATCAAGTGATGAATGCATGATATAGACAAGCAAGCACATTTTAAAGAAATCAAATCCTGGAAGTAACTCCTGGTTATCCAACTATGGTTTTAGGGAATAAATTGACTGCTTTGCTTATGTCCTTTATGCAATCAGGCATATATAAAGAAATTAAATTCTGATAAGACACTCTCTTCCAAGTCCCAACCATGGTCTCAGCGTCATTATATTAGCATATCAATAATCAGAATTAAATCCTGCAGGCAAATGAAAAATAAATATATCTTCTTACCATTCTCTTGTTGCTTTTACTAGGTTAAGAAGCGAATGAAGAAGCCTATCTATGTCTACTACCAACTGGACAATTTCTACCAGAATCATCGGAGGTATATCTTTTCTACCTTCACTATAAGTTTTGCGCTCCATTATGTGCTCTATTGCATGCTGGCTGATCTTTAAAATGATATTAAGGATATCCTTTTTTTCATTAGCAGACATCATGCAATATTTTAACTAATGGACCAGAAGTAGTTTGTCAAAATGTATAATAAAAAAAATATTCAATGAATGAACCACATTCTTCAGATTTTCTCTACCTGTAGTTTGAAAATATTACATCTTTTAAGGAATGGTGGGATCTAGGATTTATGAAGGAATGGTAGTAATTAGATCTTTGAAAACTTTATGCATTGATGGATTCTTTGATTGGTTTGAGATGTTCCCTTTGGGGCACTAAAAAAAAATATTTTTATTTTGAACTATTCTCATGCTCTTCTTCTAGGCTTTTAAATTTGCTTGTGTGCTTGATTTCGCTTTTCCATTGGTTTGATGACAATCCATTGTCTTCAGCCCTGCATTTGTTGTTTTTATTTTGAGTCATTTCAACCTCTTGCTCCTTTTCCTTTTTCCTATTCCCATTTTTGGAAATGCATTTATTTATGATGATTCTTTCTCATCAAGTTTGAGGATGGCTTTCTATAACTCAGGTATGTGAAGAGCCGAAGTGACTCACAGTTGAAAGAAAATAGCAGTTGGGATGATGTTAGTTCTTGTAAGCCTGAAGATATGTCTAATGACCAGCCAATTGTTCCCTGTGGTCTTATAGCTTGGAGTTTATTTAATGATACCTATAGTTTCTCCCTCAACAATCAGCAATTGGCGGTGAACAAGAAGGGCATCTCCTGGAAAAGTGATAGGGACAGCAAATTCGGGAAAGATGTATTTCCCAAAAATTTTCAGAATGGAACTCTTAAAGGTGGTGCAACGCTTGATCCATCTATCCGGGTAAGCTTTCATCTTCAAATCTGGCATAATTTAGTTTACTGTTTTATTTTCTGAACTATTTAGTTTCTTCAACTATTGATGTAGAATTCAAAAAAAATATATTTGGAATAAGCACCAAGGAAATACTATGAACTTTCAAATGTCAAATCCCGGAACTCAAATCTCAATTTTCATGAAAAAGAACCACCCACGTGGTTGCAATTTTTTTTCATTGAAGGAGTATTTGTTTTATTGTTGAATTCCTTCCTGCATACATTGAACTACTGCCTAATTTATCCAGTTCCTTCTGTATAACAGTTAAGTGAGCAAGAAGACCTCATTGTTTGGATGCGAACTGCTGCGCTGCCAACATTTAGAAAATTGTATGGGAAGATTGAACAGGATCTCCAACCAAATGATCAAATACATGTGACATTGGATAACAACTACAATACTTACAGTTTCAATGGCAAGAAAAAACTAGTGCTTTCAACTACTAGCTGGCTTGGTGGAAAAAACGACTTCCTTGGCATTGCTTATCTCACTGTTGGCGGGCTGTGCTTCTTTTTGGCTTTGTCTTTCACTGTTGTCTACCTTGTCAAGCCAAGGTAATTTCTTTGGTCATTTTCATACTACCCATAGTCAAACGGCATCTAGACTTCAAAATATTATCGAAGGCTGCTGTTATCTGTTAATAATTTCTAGCAGCTGAGGAGCTGAAGCTAACATGTTAGTGATACAAATTAGGCTAGGATGTTTAGGGTATTTGCAAGGTATCATAGCATCTAAACCCTAAACTTGTAGAATTTTTTTAGTCGTTTTTTTCTCTAAAATTTAGCATAGCTTTGTCCCCGTCTTTTAAGCAGCATTTTCAAGTCTACCTTTTCTTTTTTCCTTTGAACTTGAAGCTAACATGTTAACGATATAAATTAGGCTAGGATGTTCTTTTTAAAACAAGTGAACTGTATCCATTTCTGACATTTACTCATATCCAGCATTCACACCCAAGTCCGAGTATCATAATATAATATTGGGTAGTTGTAACTGATGAGGTATTGTGTTACCATTTCAGGCGACTAGGAGACCCATCATATTTGTCATGGAACAGAAATCCAGGAGGACATTAAGCAATGCAAGAAGAACCTGGAACCTCTCATCACCAATGATTACAGTTGGGTTGATGGGTTGATGTATTAAAATGGCCTATATATATAATAGTTTGTGTTTGCCTGATACATTTGTGTATTTTAAACCCTAGGAACAATGACAGATTTTTATGTAAAATTTCAGCAACACCCCGGCACAAAGATATTCAATCTTGCAACTATTATGTTTCATGTTTGGTTCATTTTTTAAATGCGAAGGGAAAGTAAGGCATATTCACTAAATCCTTGTATTTTTCTTAACCCAAGGAGGGACAATAAAGAACACTCGATTAAGCTCGTGACTTAAATTTGTATAAAGATGATGATATGTTTTTGGTACAAGCTTAAACATTGAAGCTGTGCCGACATAAATTTTAGTATGAATCATTATAATTATAACATGAAAAACCACAAATATTGGTACACAAATCACTAACCTTTCCATTCTAATTTAATCTCAAACTTTAATACCAGTTAATTGCACTAGAAAATTTCAAATTCACTACCAAACTTCACTATATTTCCAAACTATTGAAGATCAATAAGTTCTTTCTATTATTAAACTGTTCTAAATTAATCTTAAACTTTTTACATTTAAAAAACTTCAAAATTATATCAATAATATTTTATTACTAAATCGTTAATTTAACTATTAAATTATTTTATGTGACATAATTTAAAATAAATTAATTCGACTAAAAATATTTTAAAATAAAACATTAAAAAAAAAAGTAAAATGTTGCCCATAACTTAAAAAAAGTAAAAACTAAAAAAAAAAGAAAAGAAGAAGTGAAGGGTGAAACTTCTTTTCTTTATTTTTTTGTTTTACGACGATGTTTTTATTTTTCTTTTAATTTTTCATTTAACTTTTTTTTTCATTTTAATGTTTTATTTTCTTTTAAAATTTCATTTCAATTTATGCCATATAAGATTTAACGATTTTAATAATAAAATAGTCTAAATGATATAACCTTAATAGTTTAAAATATAATTAGAATCTTTTAAAGTTCGATGACCAATTTAAAAAGAGAATTATATTTTGAAAATATATAATGAACTCTTTTTAAAAAAATCAATTATTTAACAAGCAAAGACCAAAAACAATTTGGTGAATAATCAAATTTTGACATGATAGGAACATCGAATACATAATTTTGAAAGGATTGGGAAAATTCACCAAATTTAAACTTTTTTTTTTTTATAATAATTGAGTAGGAAAATGAGATTGTTCAGAATCAAATCCAAACTCTTACGCCTATAATATATTATTTTTGTGACTGGATCAAATGATTGTTGGGTAGCCTTTTATATAAAATATTTTCTTTATGTTTAATTAATATTGTGAGTTATAGGTGACATTAGTACAAGGAAACTTTGGCAATGAATTGCAATTTTAAGTGTTAGCAGTCAAGGTGATGTAATAAACTCACACCTCCTTTTGCAGCGCCAAATATCTGAAGATATTTTGCAAAAGAAAAAGTTAAAAAGAATCTGAAGATATTATATGCAAATAAATTTGAAAAAGAAAATAAAATCTGAAGACATTTTATAGAAAAGAACAAAATTTGAAACAAGTAATGCCAACTATTTCAGAATTTGGTTAAAATAATTATAAAAAATCTCTTAAATTTCGTAATTTGTTTAAGTATGTTTCTATATTTTTTTGCTTCCAAACAAACCATTTAAATATGTCCTAAATATATATTCAAATATTAATTTAAACTTAAAATCTAATTTTTTTGTTGAAATTTATTTTTGAATTTAATAGTTTTATCCTAACACTCTAAAATATCGAATTAAATTTTGAGCAAACCTCTTTATATAACCTCCTCTTATAAGTAAAAATATTTATCTCTCCAAATACGAAAAATTAAGTATTGTGTTTACTTCGACAGATATAATGAGAAATAAAAAAAAAAAAAATTCTCTTTTAAAAATTTTATACGTAAATATTAATAAGGACGGAGATTAAGCAGATGTTTTTGGACGATTTCAATGCCTCAAAGAAAGTATCTCAATATCAATGCTTAGGGAAATGGGAAGTCTGCCTAAGTGGTTGGGTTTTGCAGTTTTCTTTTGGTTTATTTATTGCTTTGTCGGGTGTTCTTATCTGTTTTAGATTTGGACTGATTTTTTTTTTTGTTTTTTGGACTTTTCCGTGTGCTTTGGGCCTGTTTAGTTTTTGGGCTCTGTTTTTCCGTGTGCGTTAGGCCTCTTCAATTTTTTGGGCTCTGTTTTAATAATGAAATCCAACCATTCTTCCTTAAAAAAAAAAAAAAAAAAAAAAAAAAAACTAAGATGTCCATTAAAATTTTATTCATTACTAAAATAACAAAGACAAACAAAGTGCACAATAGTCACTACTCAAAGCTACTAACAATCCTTGTGCAATAGCAATCAAATTTAATTATTTTAGCACAAAATATAAAAGACTATTATTTGATATATTTTCAGTGAAAAGCATATATTTATTGAGTAAAAGATATGCCTATCTATTTAGATAGTTATGTCTTTATAAAGAGATATGAGAACTCCTTTAAATAGAAGTGAAAATTCATTTGTATGGTACATAAAAAAAATCAAAAGTTTCTTTTTATCCTCCTCCATCTTAAATATTTCAAGATTGTTCTATAAAGAATTACTGTAGAAGTTCATTATAGAAATTGATACTCTTGCTATGCTCCGCTCAATGCTCAGTAGATTGTTTTTCTCCATGCAAAATGTCGACAACCATTGAGCTTAATTATATCATCAATGTTTATTTGTCGATAACTCTCTTGCACACCAAAATATAGGTGGAGGCGAATAAAACCTTAAATATAGTAGAACGGTTACACGTCTTGAAGCTTTCGATTAATTTTTTATAAGTTCATTTTTTATCCCTACCCGCCAACAATTTTAAAATTATATTTTCACAATTTATGAGAAATTAAAGAAGGTTTATTTGTTTACCACACATTCACATGCCACTACTAGCATGATACTATGAGGATGACTATATTGAAAGCTGTGGCTGGATTGGGGTTAGTGATCTTGTCAAATTTTGACTTAGAAGAAATCTTTATCGTTAGGAAAGGTATGTCAAATATATTATTTTACTTGAGTTAGATTTTAAAAATTAAGTTATATTGATAGTAATCATATTATACAAAAAGTATGATTGTCTCATGGATTATTAATTTGATAGAGATTAAATGCTAGTTTGTCATATGTATGATATTTTTAATATGCATAATTTTGTTTGATATAGAATTATACAATATATATATATATGATATGTATATATTTTTACAATCATGAAAACAGAAAGAAAGGAAGTCAAAGAAATTTTTAAGCAATGTAAGGAAATGATGTTTCGGTTGGTGCCTTAAATCGAAAACATATTCTTGTTCAGTGATTTGAAATCCTAATAATCATGTTTATTTGGTAAACTTCCAAATGTGAAAAGTTATGATTTTTCAAAAAGGTACTTATGTACTAATTGATACATTATATATAGATGTTTGGTAGGAGTTGAAATAATTAATCCATTCCATCCAAATTATGAGTTAAATTTTTTCACTACAATAATTTTCTTTATTTCTCATGAATTTTAGATATTTAATGATTTGCTTTATTTGGGTCATGATATTAGTAACTAGCATTCAAGACATTATTTAAGTGTATTAATCGATAAATGATACCTTGAATCGAAGGTTATCATATAAATGATCATATAATGTGAATTATCTTGGTTGATTTAAAATAACCATAGACTAAAAAAATGTGCAATCATATATAAAACCATTTAGGTTATGTTATAAAGTTTGAACTAGAAGTGGCTTTGACAAGAAATAAAATAAGTCATATGCAATTTGCATGGTTAATTTTTCTTGTTAAAGTAGCATTTGCTTATATAATAAGATCACTATTCTGATATGAATCTTCTAGTGAGAATGTGAACGTGATAATCATATATTTGAAATTGAGATCATATTGCGCATATTTATGATGGTGCACATAGTTTTTATATACGACTTATATATGATCTATTGTCTCATGATTCTCTAAAATTTTGAGATATAGTAAATTTGCTATGAATCAAAAGATCTCATGAGTATGAAAATATATGTTATATTGACTATGACAAGAAGCTACGAAAATAGCAAATATGTTATCTTGTTCCATCAAGAGATTTGAGGCCTCTTTATAATATCTTACTTGGTAAAAATGACATGATAATAACAATAAAGTGATCTGATGTGTCGTTGAGAGCACCAAAAATATCATATTCCCTGTAAAATAGTAAAAATAATAGTAAAGGGGAAGTAAGGTCGAATCCTCAGGGACCAGATTATACTAATGCTTGTTTCTCGAAATCCTGGGCAGAATCGTGCCCAAGAAAACCTGCGTGACAGAAAAAAATAAAAATAACAGAATTAAAGATTTGATTTGAAAAAAAAAACAGAATCTAAAGTTGACTGAAATTGTGATTACAAAAATAATAAAAATAATAAAGAGAGTTAAAGGAAAAGAAAGTCTCATTCCGCCTTGGGTTCAATCCTAGACTTTTAAATAACCCTTCTCAACTCAAGTAAGCCAGTTATAGTGGAAGGGGACGCCTACGACCACCAGCTCCAAAGATTAGACTTACGATTTTTAGGGAACCTGACTCTAGCCAGTAATCTATGCTAGATCAACGCTTCTCAATGGCGAATCCCATGCCATTTTGTCTCTTTGGCTCGCCAACCTCGCATGATAAGTTAACGAACCGATCGTGTGCAATCCTTCCAAAACATACAAAGCGGCGCCTTTGCATATGCTAAAAGCTTACTTCTTAAGGGCCATGGGCGGAAGCGTCACCGTGAGTGCGGAGAAACGATGAATACTTGGTGAGAAGGCTAAGTACGGATTCTAGGCCTCAAGAACCCTTTTTGGGGAATATTGACAACTTTCGGCTAGATAGGTTTTAGTGACTCATGATAATGGTGGAAAAGAAAATAAATATAAAAATGGAAAAAAGGAATTTTATTGAAAAAAATATGAAGAAACAAAAGTCTAGACTTTCAGGGGGAGAGTGTTTACAAAAAACCAAATAGAGTCACTTCACCCCCTATTTATAGTGCTAGGGAGATAGTCTAATTTAACTTAAATTCTAAAAAGATAAATACATTTAATTAAAGATAAATAAAGATAATTAAAATAAAATCCTAAAATTAAATAATCCTAATAATTATCTTAATATTAATTATCCTAATATAAATAAAATGGAGTCTTATAAAATAAAATCTCTTCTTTTTGCGTTTTTAGTCCTTGTGTCTTCCATGCTCGCACTTTTGTCCCTTAATTTTACTTTTGCCTCCAAATCAGTCCTAAAAGATAAAAAGACTTAAATAGCTCAAATTAGTAGGATCAAGCTCAGAATAAACACATGATTAATACATAAAAATATGTTATTCTAGAGCATTATCATGATCATTGTGAATTGATAATCATTCAATGGATATTCTTAATTGCATTCTTTTGCGAAAGAATGGATAATGAACACAATATGGATGTTGGTCTCATAAACTTTCAAGACAAATAAATATAAAGTTTCACCATGTGATACATAAAATTAACATAGCTATGTTGGAAATTTGGAAATTCAACGCTTGGTATAATGTTAAGTTTTGAGTTTAATGAGATAAAGTATGCTAAATATCCATAATGATAAAGGGAATGATGAGTATTACACTATTAATAGACTTATAACATAAATATGTGAGTGGAGTTGTGGCCGATTCTAGGAGTTCAAGGGCTTGGCTTTAACAACACTCATGACAAGAAGTTACAGACACATGACCATAAATGTGTCCCTAGATGTTCAGGAAGCTGTTGAAGAAGCCTGTCAGATTGAAGCCTGGTTGGCTCGATAATGAAGATATGGCAACTTAGGCTAATTTGGTAACTAATCTTAGAAGATTGAGGGAATCATATCTTGTAAGGATTAGATTAGATTTGATATGACATATCTTGTAAATCCCTAAATTCAAGGGATATGGTTAATCTCATCCGTTGATGCAAATGTATCTTGACCGTCAGTTTTGGGGGAGCTCAACTATAAATAGATAGCCTCCCCCTCATTTGTACTCATTCCATTCATTGTTTCATTATTCTTTTTGAATAAGAGAATAGAGAGCATTTACTCAAACACTTTGTGTGCGTTCCTTCTTTTGTTCTTTGTAAGCTTCTTTTGGCATAAGTTCGCTTCCGCTTTACAAATTGGTGTCTTGGAGGAGTTCTTAAGGAAGCCTCACTTGAGTAAAGGATGACTTAAGCAAGTTTGGACGAACGAATCACCTAAGGCCGCACGATCGCGAGACGAAAGATCTAGCCCCGTGACAAGTGGTATCCGAGCTATTGGTTAGAAGGCACTGTTGAGATGTCGAAAGAAGAGTGAGATGTGGCCGATTCTAGGAGTTCAAAGGCTTGGCTTTAACAACACTTATGAAAAGAAGTTATAAAAACATGACCATAAATGTGTCCCTGGATGTTGTACATTCACTGATGTTCAAATCATTGTGTGAGATGTGTTCAGTTAATAAAATGAAATAGATGGTTTAAAGTATAGTCTACCATGCAATTTCGATTAACTTTTAACATGATTTCACTAAGTGAATGTTCAATCGTAAGACACCTTTATTTATGCAATCGATTTTCAAGATTATCAAAATTTAGAATATTTTAAAAATGAGGGGAGATTGTCGGAACATTTTCAAAATATTTATAATGTTCCAATAGTTATAATTGAAAAATTAGAAGTGATCCAAAAATTATGTCACTTGGTTATTAACCAAGAGTTGTCATTATTCATAGTGATGAGTTATATATGTTCATGTTATCAAAAATTATGTCACTTAATTAATAACAAATGGTCATAATTATTTAAGTAGATATCTATTGAAAAATTATGCTTATTGCTAAAAGATGAGACTAACCATTTGAATAGTTATGTCTCTATGAAGAAATATGAGAACTCCTATAAATAGGAGTTTTATTTGTTGGACACACCAACAATATAAAAGCTTTTGTTTCTTTTGATTCTTCTCCATATTCTATTGTTTTTAGATTGTTCTATAGAGAATTATTTTAGAATTTCTTTACAAAAATTAATATTCTTGCTATGCTTCGCTCAATGTTTAGTAGACTATTTTCGTGAGTGCAGAATGTAGACAATCATTAGGTTTAATTGTATCCTCGATGTTCATTTGCTAGTAGCTCTTTTGCACACCAAAATGGCCAATAAGACATTAAAGAAAGTGACATTGATACAAGTCTTGAAACTTTCGTTAATTTCTTATAAGTTCATTTCTATCTTTACAAACCAACATTTTTTAAATTTTACAAGCAAGACTAAAAAATGTATATAATTTATTTATTTATTAAAAAATATATTAAAGACATGATGATTTTTTTAACCTTGCTTATGAAATAAATAAAAAAACCGCAATGTATTAAATAATTATCTAAAGAAAATACAATAATATTAACGACGTTATTCAAGTACCTAAAAAAGGTATCCCCTTGATTAATAGAATTCAAATTTTGGTACCAGTTAGATCCAAATGCTTAGGTGCCAAGTATTCAGGGACTAAAGTGTGCATTAACCTTTAAAAAAACTCATTATCATTTGGGCAAAACATCAAACACCTCTAATGCAATATGTTTTCAGTGACAGATTTGAGTCACAAAAGGATCAGAAATAAGGTGCAGGTAAACCAATTGGAAATTAGCCTTGCTTACATTGGCAAGTCTTTCAGAAGTAGAAAAACACTTTGAAACAAGTAAAGCCAAAGATGATCTTCGATCATAATCCTACACGTCCACTAAAGGCCTCAAAGAGTCAGAAGATTGAGACAAACCTCTCTCTCTCTCTCTCTATAAATCATGGGCTGTTTAAAAATATATATTATTTTTATTTAAAAAGCAAAAACATGTTATTACTAATTCGCTTTTTAAATTGCTTGTGGTTAAATTCTTTTTTACTCACTCTCATCTCATTTAAAAATCTAAAAATTCTAATAATTTAAAAAAAATATATATTTTTTTCAAAATTTCTAAAAAAATCACAATATAAATTAATTTTCTTAATTATTTTTGTCTAAAATTCTTTATTTGGTACATTGAGATTGAAATTTTTAGATCCCACAAGTAGGGTTGGGGTTGATAAATGTTTGATAGAGATACTCTTTTTAGGATGAGTATTTGATACTTTGACAATGTAAATTTTTATTCTATTAGCAGACTTTAAAAATAGCATGTCTATTTTTTAAAAATATTTTACTATACCCTTATAAGACACTTGTCAACTCCTGACCCTATTTGTGGAATCTAAAAACTCTACTCATAGTGTATCAAATAATTTCTCAAATTTTTATACCTTATTCAAAAACTAAATATAAAAATTTAAAATTTTAAGTTAATAACTCATCCCACCAATACACGCATCTATCTAGTACTGGTGCGTACCCGTCATTAACACATCGCTCCGACACTGTAACACCCCTTATCCTATCGAATGACCGATGCTAATAAATGATATCATAATAATGTTTATTTTGTTATTATAAAATTTCTTTTTAATAATTTTTTTACTGTCTTATCATTTCATCATAATACTTAAGTAATGCCCATCATTATATATATATATTATTTAATATATTGAGTTTTTAAAGTTCATAAAACATATATCAAATAATTATCCAAGCAACACAATATTATTAGTAGTGTTGAATTTTGATAAGCATTGGAGGAAGCCATGGCAGCTTAAACAAGAGCAGGGTCAGCTGGCTTGAGGGTTGCCTTCATTGTTGGTTTAATATCAGTGTGTGAGTTGATTATAGCCTCTGCTAAGTATCCCAATTTGTTATCACAGCTTTGGTTCCCAGAAAGGTCGAGTTGGAACTTAATTTTGACCAAATCAATGCCTTCTTTCATCGCAAGGATCTGAGTGTATACCTGCAATTCATACACTATTTGATTAAACTATTATTTATTTCAAAGAGATTTTTTTCATAAATGATAAGATTTAGTTTTATTTTATTTTCAAATTTCAGACTATTTTTATCATTAATATGTATTTTTTTTAGTAAAACAAAGATGTTTTCAATCTTTTTATGGTTTGAGTTTAGTATTGTTCTTGTTGAGGTGATATACGAGTAAAATCCTCTAAATAATAATGATTTTAGTATTTGAACTCAATCCAAAATTTTAGAGAAGAAGTCCAAATTTGATTTTCATTTATTAACAAAATCATTTATTTAAAATCCTTTACCACTCATTAATTGGGTCTCAATTCAGTTAAGGAATTATCAAAAAAATATTTTATTTGCAAAGTAAGTTGTATGATTATTTGAATATTTTTGACTTTTTTTATATTTTTTATAAATTAATAAAAAATTATCGATAATAAAATTTAAACAAAAACATCATGCATATAACTTTTTTTTACCATTTAAACTAAAGCAATTTTTTGTTTTCATATGAACCTTTAATAAGCATATATGTTATATAAATTTGTTATATATTTGTATATTTATACTATTATTTAAATTTATAACTGAGTCGGTGTTATGAGTTAATTGAGCACCACCTCAATTAGGAAATTTACTAAAACATCTTTTCATATTTAAAATAAGTTATATTATTTGAGTACACTTTAGTCTTTTTATTAAAAAACAATAAAAATGCAACTATACTATTATTTAAACTTTTGAGCGAGTTGGTGTCATAAGTAAACAGGGTACCAACTTGGTTAAGAATATTACTAAAATGTTCTCGAGAGCACTTTAGTTTTTTTTTTTTTATTAAAAAAAATAAAAAATTTGCATATGGTAAGATTTGAACTCATATCAATTTCATTAATTCTACTCTCGATTTGGTTAAATTTTAAATACAAATTGAATATGTGTTATTTACATTTATTCTCCTCTCTATTTGGTTAAGGAAATTATTAAAATGTCCTTTCGTATTTAAAATTAATATTTTATTTTGGTTAAATTTTGCTATTAGTCACTGTACTTAACAAAAGTTGTAGATTTAATCTTTTTTTACTTTTATTTGGTCATTTTTAGTCCTTGTACTTTTTAAAATTTAAGATTTTAGTACTCACCAAACAACAATTGTTAAATTCATTAAGTAAAGTTATGCTATTATATTTTTCACTAACAAAAAAAGTAAAAATAACAAAATATATTAATTTAGTTTTAATTATTTGTATAATAGCTAATTTTATAAGTAATACATTTATATAATCCCATATTATATAACATATTTATATTAATTATATATTATCTATGAACTATTATTATCAATTTATTGAATATATCAAAAAATGAAAAAAAGAAAGAAAGAAAATTGAATAGTGTAGGGTATTAATTTAAAATATAGTATTTTTTAGTATTGATAATTGTTTTAATAATGATTAAATTTTTTTTAATAATTTGTATATTTTAATTATTTTAATTAATTATCATTTTAAATATTATTATTTTACATGAAATACAACTATATTATTTGATAAATTAGAAAGCTTTAAAATATAAAATCATGGGGAATACATGTTATATAAGCACAAGTTTAATTAAGGAATCTTTTAAAATTACAATATTATATTATAATTAAACAAAATTTTATTATTAAAAATTGAACATTAAAGACTATTTTATTGAAGTTGGATAATATAAAACTTATCAATACGTATTGTCATTCAATTAGTAGCTAAAAATCATTAAAAATGTTAGAATTTCGTATTTTCATTTCTACATCATTTTGGATCATGAATTTAAGATTTAAGATTTTGGCTTAGTTTATTATGTAAATATTAAGAGGTAGGTGAGTAACTTAATTTCAAAAAACCGTTATACCTAATTCTGTTGTGTTATTTCTTCTTTAATGCATGTGGATGTGGTTGTACCAATAAGCTATATATTGTTTTAATGAAACCATTAGTTTATCTGAAAAATTAATCTAAACCTTGTGTATAAATCTCACCCATTTCTATTCAAATATAACAACATAATATTTTCGATTAAGCTTAGCTGCTACTATTATTATAACAATTAAATGTATAAAAATAAGCATTTTCTTTTCTAAAAATAAGCATGGTGACAACAATAAAAATAATTTTTAAAAAAAATTATAATTTCATCTATACTATTATTTAAGTTCCTGATTGAGTTGGTGTCACAAGTTAATCGGACACCAATTTGATTAAAGAAATTACAAAAATATTCTTTCATAATTAAAATAAATTATATGATTCGAATGTACTTTATTCTTTTTATTTTTTTTAAAAAGGCAATAAAAAATTTGCATGTGGTGAGATTTGAATTTGTGTTATTTACATTAATAAAATATTAATTTTACCCAAAAACCAAAATTTTATTTTAATTGTATTATGCATGCATTATTACCTCCATCAAATGTATATATATTGACAATGTAGTTGATTGAGTAGGTGTGACAAGTCAACTTGACACTAACCCAAGATTGATGACAACACCATGATAAAAAAATTATAGTGCATTTAATATTCTTGATATGATATATTTACAGGTTTAAATTTCATTTTACTGATAATTTAATCTAATCTTTTTTTTTTCATTTTAATATCGTACATGTCTAATGTATTATTATTAATTAGTTTCAAATCATAAGTTTCATTAATGATTGTATGTTATTTTTGAACTAACCTTTGTGTTTTAAATAGATTATTTTCACACGTA
Source organism: Gossypium longicalyx (assembly GCA_025698465.1). Classification (NCBI taxonomy): domain Eukaryota; kingdom Viridiplantae; phylum Streptophyta; class Magnoliopsida; order Malvales; family Malvaceae; genus Gossypium; species Gossypium longicalyx. The sequence continues at coordinate 45,701,853 of CM046999.1, forward strand.
TATGTGTTTGATAGAATTTCTAGTTATATATAAAATAGCTAACTAAGTTAGTGTCACGAGTCAACTTAACACCAAATCAATTGTGCAATTACTAAATGCCCTTACTTTAAAAGATAATTAGTATTATTATAAGTGTATTTTTATCTTATCAAACTCTTATATAATCTTCAAATAAAAAAAACTAAAAAAGTATTTGAGAATCAAACACATTACCAAAAAATTCCTATAAAAATCTCTTACCACTCCACCAATATTTTATAAATATATTTTCAATATAAAATATTTTTCGTTCACCAGCATCATAAATGTGATAAAATCTAGTATATATAATAGATTAATATTTGGTACATCGATACTGTACTTTTTTTTAACTCTATAAGAGAGTTAAAAAATTGTCATGTTCTTTTATATATTTATTTATTATTATTATTTTACCATACTCTATGTCTACTTTTCATCACCTCAACCCTATTTGCGAAGCTTTTAAACTCCACCAATAATGTACTAAAAAAATTTTCATATATAAATTTATACACCTAAACCATATTAAACACTTTATTTAGAAAATGACAAATAATTTTAACAATAAGTATAATAATTATATCTTTTACCAAGTGATACCATCTAGTTTATTTGTTTAAACTTATTTATTTTTAAATTGAGTCTCAATCCACTTGAGTTCAATTTGTTAGTATAAGAGGATGTGAGTTTGAGCGCGTTAAAATGCATATATTTTCCTTAGGAAGGAAAAGTTAGTTTAATTCTAAAATACCAATTTAAAGTAAAATTATTAATCTATAAGAAATAACTAAGATATTAATTGAGAGTTAGTTCAAGTGGTATTATTGTTGTTGCTTCAACAAGTGGGTAATATCTTCCGATTTGAAGGTGAGAGGGAGTTATAGGTAGTTTATTCAAAAAAATAAAAAAAAAAAAAAGAAGAAGAAGAAATAACTAAGATGAATGTATAAAAAGTAGATTAGCAGCACCTTGTCTGGTTTTCCAGGCATATTGCTCCAAGCAACGACCCACTTTAGCTTATGTTCCAGAATATATTCAACAACTCCGACCAAACCTTCGGAATCGGGGAAGTGCTTAAACTCTCCGGTTTCTTTATTTTGAATAGTTTTCTGGGGATCTCCATGGCCATGAATATTGAAAGCCTTGTACAGTGTTAAACACTGTCCAGCTTGATTCTGAAACAGGCACTCTGTGTACACAATTGGAATATCAACATCAGTATGTGAGCAGTTCTGCTCACAACAAGCCATTTCTGGTTTATCTAAAACCTTAAATATGATATTAGGGTTTGCTTTTGCTTGGCATAATAGCATATACTTATATACTAGTTTTGGAACATAACACGCCAAAAAGTTGTTTGTTACAATTAAAAATTTCATTTTCTCTATTTATGTTTCGTTTCCATGTAATGGAACTTGGACAAAGTTTTTTTAACTTTCTTTTTCGTTTTCAAATTTTATATTCAGTTTCAATTAAATAATTTAAAAAAAAACTAACATGGTTTTGTAAGTCAAATACAACGTAATATGCTTCTAACCATCAAGCTTTTGTCCTTTTTTGTATATTTTATATTTTTATTGGATTTAAAAAATGTGGATTTAGTCTTATTTCGATTGGTATGAACATTATTATCAATACAGAATGATGTGAATTTAAGTGCGGTGAAAATCATTATCATTTTTATCTTCTATAAAAATTATAAATTGAATATTTAAAAATGTAAGATTTATAATAATTTCTCAAATTCATGCATTAGATACTTATTTAGTAATAAATTTGGATATTTTAAGATTTAATAAATCCATATTTTTATCCTTTTCTAACATATATTGTTTTGAATCTCAACTAATTTGCTCGCATTTTATTTTTGCCATTTTCTCTAATATATTGGATGCTCCCTTCTTGTATAAAAGGCAAGGCGGTAGTCAAAGGCACCCAATTTTGATTTAAATAAAAATACTCTTTGAGTTTTCTCCTAGTAAATCTTTTCTTGTTCTTTTTAGAAGAGTTTTTAACTCAATCTTTTCTGAGATTATTGGTGGGAGTTCTTCACTATTCAATTTCTCAAGTTATCTAGCTTAGAGGATCGATTAAAGCCATTAGTGGAATTTATTGAAGCTTGTTTGTAACGCCCTAAAATCGGCTCAGAAGTTTTGATCGAATTTCGAAGTTCACATTTATCACCAAAGTGATCGTAGAAAAATTTTAGTGTAACAAACCGAAAAACATTACAATATTTAAGTTACGTAAAATGCTTAGTTATAAAATCCTGATATTTCAAAAGAAAATACAGTCCCAATGACACTTACGTGCGTAAAACACAAAATTCCGTACCATAGTTTTCAAAACAGTACTTACAATTCAAGGTGTTTAATTATAAACTCAGAAATTATTAAGATAATATTAAAGCCTGTTTTTAACCGTGACAGTGCGAGACCTCCGCATATCGAGTCCAGCATTAGAATTCGAAAATGTACCTACAAGGGGAAACACTAAGGGGTGAGCTACACGAGCTCAGTGTGAGTTCAAAATGTATTTAACAACGAAATTACAGATTAGAAACCAAACAATAATTCGATAACGAAAAGTACTTACAGAGATACGCAAAAATAGAAAACAACCTCCGAACTAACGTCCCAAAAATATGTAACAGTCAAAGCACCCCAAATCACACACAAAATATTCAACAAATAAACTCGTCAACGGGTCAATACAATAATACTTATCATCACAATCCAAAATGTCACTACACTAACATCTTAATGCGCATAGAATTAGTCATAAATGTTATGACGAACAGACATATTACAGATAAGTAGCTCACATCTAGATGCATATGAATGCAGCCAAGTATTAAAAACCCACCCATCCAACCAAAACACCTCTCTGTCCCCCGATCACACCCCAAAAGAGTTGTTTAAGCTCATCCAACCAAACACACCACATAGGACCTCGAAAGGTCCATCCAACCCTACACACCATGTACGTGGACTAAACCACTAAGATAATAGTACGCAGTAAGGCTGGCGTATATGTCGTACAATACATTGCGGTAAACTGCTGTACAGACATGTTGCAGTTTAAACTGCCAGATCAAATAATAGTACGCAACAAAGCTGACGTACATGCGATATAGTGCGGTAACGGCTGTACAGATTAGTTGCAGTTAAATTGCCAAATCATATTAGAATCAGTCTTCCTTCTCTTCACAACCAACCCAAAAATTACTTTATGCAAGTGCATGTATGCTTACAACCTCATAGAAACAATGAACATATCGACAGACAGTCAAATAGAAACAGACATGCACACACCTAGCTAACTGGATTCAGAATCAGATATTTCGCACAACAGTCACAAATAACACATAAGCCGAAGCCCAGATTAGAGTCTTAACTACACTCACAAAATCCTAGTCAAGGGTTGGAACACACAAATACGTTTTCAGATAAAAAACATACATAGAACTAAAATTAATGGCTTAGGGCCACACGGCTGTGTGCACTGGCCGTGTGGAAAAGCCTAGGCCGTGTGGGGTTTAACACGCTTGTGTGGGAGGAGGCACACGGCTGTGTGGCTGAGTCATATGTGGCTGAGTCACATGGCTGTGTGGTTGAGCCACATGCCCGTGTGAGCCAGGGACATGGCCGCGTGAGCTAGGGACATGACCGTGTGAACAGGACGTGTAACTCTCTGTCCATTTGTGCTAAAATAGCGTATAGGGCAAACACGCTCGTGTGTCCAAAATACACACCCACGTGGGATCCTTAAATCCCCAAATTAGCCACAAGGTCGTGTAGCACCAAACCACTAAATCCTTAATTCTCAAACACATACGCTCGTGTGCCTAGGGGACATGGTCGTGTGAAAATCGACTAATTTTCCCAAGTCATCCATACGACCGTGTGGCACCCAAATTAGCCCGAAAATCTAAATCCCAATTGCACATCGTCGTGTGAACCGCCCGTGTGGGGCACATGCCTATGTGGCCACCCGTGTAGTCACGAAACCTCATTGAAACAGGCTACCGACTATTCCTTTGTTGTCGAAACGTTCCCCAATCTTTAATAACTCAGAAATAAATCAAAATCACACCCAGTTTCAAGCCATCCCATGATACTTGACCTTTCGAATAGTCAATTTCACAAGCACACAAACAATGTTGAATTTCATCGAAACAAATTAAAAATTCGATAACGAAGGGGAAGGGTTTTTGATCACACACGTAAATACAGATTGCCACCAAATTGAATCATCAATTCACAAATAAACTAAAAGAGTTTTGAAACCCACACCTTAATTCGAGATAAAACGCCTCAACAATCGGTGAACCGCAATGCCTTCACTTGCTGCTCAATTGTGTCTCCCTCTAGAACCTGAAACCAAATCAAGACGACGAAACCACAACGACCAAAAAGAAAAAAATTTCGTGAGAAGAGAGGGAAAGGGGAAAAAGAGGAATGTGCAGACAAAAACGTGAAAACTTCTGTTACTTTCCCCCCTTTTTTTTTCTCAAAACCAAAAAAAATAAAAGTAAAATAAGTAACACAAATAAAAATAACTATCTAACCTTTTAAAACCAAAACAAAGCTAAATCAAAATAGTTCCTTCAAAACACACTTGAGGACTCAAACCTGGAACCCCAGGCTAGACTAACACATAACCAATCACTAGACCAGTAGGCCCATTTTGACACTAAAATGCGAAACTAAACATAATAGCTCAACCTACTCACTAACCCTAACCACAAAAGCTCAAACTTCTAACCCTAAAAATCAAGGTGTTACATTGTTCTTCAAGGGGTTCCATTAGATATCTTTCTTCTTCATCTCACCATCATCATTTTTATCATTCTTCTATCTTCAATCTCTCTTTATTTATTATTATAATTCTTGAATTTTTCATAACTTATTTATCTTTTAATTTCAAATTCAACCTTGTCTTTTTGGAGAACAATATTCTACTTTTCTCTTTAAAAAATTCATCACGCATTGGCTAAATCTATCTGATACGAGTAGCTTGGTCCGATTCAAAGGCCATAATAGAGATGAGATTAGTTTCCCTCAAGGCCCAATCACACGATCCAAATCCAATCAGCTAAAGTCAAACCTCAACTTATTCGTTCAAGACTTTATCACAAAAAAAATTCAATAAGAAGAGTTGAAGCTTCAAGACGATGAATTTTGGAGCGAGGATGAATTAGAAGGGATTAATTTTGTTTGTAGGCCTAAACTCTCAATCTATGATGATAAGCCCATGTGGAGAATGTTAACAAGCTTAGGCGTTTCATTTCAATGACCCTAATCAATCCCACAAGCTTAGGCATTTCATATTGGGTTTTATTCTTGGGCTTAATTTTTATTATACATGAGCCCAATATTGTATTTATTATCTCTTATTATTTTATTATTACAAATTTTTTTAATAATTATTAGGTATTTTAAGTTATTTAGGAGTTTTATGATAACAAGAAAGTTTTGTTTAAAACTACTTCTTATTTAAATTAATTAGAGTTTTAGTGTATTTTAGAGTTTTATTTGAATGTACTTAGCTAGCCTATAGAAAAGGTTCTTCATTGTTCATTAAGCTGACAATTATTTCCATTAATAAAATTTTCAACTTTAGGAGTTTGTTTCTTGTGCAAGATTTCTTTCTTGTGATTTTTAGAAGTAGTTTTCTTCTCGATTTTCTTCAAGGAGTCATGGGAATTCATTCTAAACCCTTCAATTTGCCAAGGATTATTTTTGGAGGGTTGATTAGAGCCATTAATTGAGTTTGTTAGGATTTACATCTCAAAGGGTTCAATTGAATATTTATCCTTCTATCCATCACAACCGTCGGTTTATTCAATCCATCTTCCACTTTTAAATTTCGTCTATTTATTTATTTATTTTTATATTATTTTTATTTTTATTTGTTCTCAAATTTCTTCTTTTATGGTTTTAGGCTTCTTTATTACTAAATTTGTATGTTTTTTTTTTTCAAATTAGATCTTTCCTTTTTCAAGTTGAACAACTTGAACTCAATCCTTTTTTCGCTTCCTCCACTTCATTCCGTATCACTATCTCCTATTGTTTCAATCTCTTTCTTTTTAGTTAGCTCGATCAATCAACTAAAATAACTAAGAGGGGGTGACTTAGCCTTTTAAAAAATTGTAGAAGCAAGAATGAAAAAATGAGACAATGAACACAAGAATTTAGAGTGGTTCAACCCCAGTTGTCTACTCTACTACTTTAGCTTTCTACAACTAAGGATTTTCCCAAATTCACTAATTTGATCAACCTTTGAGGACAATGTTTAACCTTATAATTCCCTTAAGATTTCTCTCCATATCTTAAGACTTAAACCTTCTCAAAAGAGTAAACAAATGAGCAAATAAAGAAACAATCCTTGTAAGATTATGATGTTTGCCAATTAAGCACTTACACAATAAAAACACTTGAGTTGATAAAAATACAAAGAATTGCTCCCAAGTGTTTGTAAGAAAAATATGAAGAATTGGAGCACAAATGGTTGATAAAAGAATTGTTGATCTTTCTTGATAGCTTTTGATCTTTTGTAATTTCTTTTGTTATTGTAAAAGCTCTGGAAATTGATATTTATAGCTTGTAATTGATTTCCAACTGTTTGGGTTGATGGGAAATTGAATTGAACCGTTGGAGGTCTAAAAATCAGAGTATTAACAACTCATGCAACAAAAGGTATCAATACATTTTAAGGGATATTGATACTTTGGACATTTAATGTCTCAATTTAGTGACCACTAAAGCCTATATTATTGATACAATAGAGAAAATATCGATACTTGAGCAATTTTTCTTAAAATTTTCAAAACATCAAACCTTAAAACGGTATTGATACTAGGCAAGGCATCAATAAATTTTGAAAAGTATCGATACTTTGTTAAGGGTTTTGATATTTTTTTATTTTTGCTCGATTTTTCTGGACTTCGAAGCTCAAATTGATATCGATTCTTGGTGTAAGCATCGATACCTTGAGTTAGGGAGCAATTTTCACTTGTTAAAAAAAGTTAGAAAAAATTGCTACTCAATTTAAACTTGTTCAAAATATTTTTTAAGGGTTTGATGAATAAATTTAAAAATTTATTTCTTAGAAATATTTTAAAATAAATTTGAAATTTATCAAATTTTATTCAAAAATATTATCTTTATTATATCAAAACATTTATCAAATAAAATTTAATTTAACATTTTCAAATATATTTTATTTTCCTTCTTTCTAATAGTTTGTTTAATTTTCAAATTCAGATTCTAAACATTTTTAGCGACTTGAAATGGCTGTCATCTATTCACAAACGAAGCAGTAAAAATTTTGTAAACTAAGGTGGATCCTTATGGGGCCTTTCCCCTCCCCAACTTTGCGAAATTTTATTTTTTCTCTTCAAATTTTCTTTCAATTTGAAAATTCTCATTATACTTTTTTTTAATTTAATTAAACTTGCTTTACAACTTTTAAAAATTTTCATTAATCTTAAAAAAAAATTAATTTTTTTAATTCTCATTAAATTCTTAATTTTTTTTTAAAATCCCCAAAACTTATTTTCAGAGTTTGTTGTAGACCTGTCTATGGGCTTGGCCACTCAGCCCGGCTCAAAGGCTCACCCAAAAAATAGAAAAGTTTAGGTAAAAAATATAGGCCTAAAAATGGGTTTGGACAAAAAAAAGACCCGTTTAGAAAATGATTCGTGTCTCGGAAAAGGCTTTTTTGGCCCGAGCCCAGCCTGAATATGCAAAAAAAAAATTGTTGCTTTTCCTAACTATTTTTTACTGTTTCTTTTTTGCTATTTTCTTTTTATTTTTTTCACTATTTTGCTCCCATTTCACTATTATGTTAGTACTATTTTGTAGTTATTGTTTGGATATTGTATAACTCTTGTTTTATTATTAATTTTATATTTGCTTGTTAAATTGCACCTATGTTAGTGTTATTTAAGTATAAATATATATTTATTTTCAATTTATTGAGAAATATTTATTTTAATGTTTTTAGTATTTTTGATGTATTATATTTTAAAAAAATTATATAATAAATAATATAAAAAATTAATATAGGTGGGCTGGACTCGATTTTAGCATTTTTATCCGAACCGAACTTGAGTAAAATCTCAAGCCCATTTTTTAGGTCGAATCGGACTTGAACCTAAAAAACAGGTCTAAAATTTTGATTAGATCTGGTACGAACCCAACCCAATCCGGCCCATGAACACCTTTATTGTTGTTTGTAAGTCAAAATACACGTACTATATTCTTCTAACTATCTAACTTTTGTCTTCTCTTGTATTTTTATATCATGACCAATTATATTTAAATTGTTATATTATATGTTTTTAAACTTTTGTTAGGGTTTTTACTTTTTCAATGTTCAATTATCATTTAAAGATTTAATATAATTTATAAAAAATTATAACATGAAAATCTAATTCAATTTTAATTAAATAAAGGTCACCATAATTATATAAAATTCCATAAAATGATTATAAAATATACTAATATCCAACAACATAAAAAGGAGATGCAATTGACACAATCCATGCTTTGTTTTCTTACATATATGTTATCATCACAATACTAATGGAATTAATTATTAGTTTATCACATAATAATTTATTTGATTTTTCAACTTTATAAAAAAAATTTTAACCTTTGATTAGTTTTATTTATATTTTTAAATTATTTTAGTATTTTTAAAAAAATATTTTTTATAAATTTTATAAATTTTTAAATTTTAAAAAATTAATTAAAATTAATATATTATTCACGTAACAATTCACATATATGTCACGTCAATAAAATTAAAAAAAAATTGAAAAGAATTATAAATTTAAGGATAGAAAAAGATTAAAAAAATGAATAAGAAACAAAAATAAAATTTTATATAAAGTTTAAGGGTGAAATAAATCAATGTGATAACATAAAAAGCTTTAGATAATTAACTTTTTAAAATAAGATGTTAAAAGAATAGGGAAAGTCAAACGGTTACAATAAAAGCATTCAAGGGGTTCTATATCCGCTGTAAGAAAGTACAGTTTGCAAAATAAGGCAACAAAAATCTAGCATCATTCAAATACGCACTTATTTGGGATCTATATCCGCTGTCACCATCGACATCTTTTGAATCACTGTTCTAGAATCAACATCAATTATTACATAGCGAAAACCCATATCTCTAGCAAACTTTATGGCCATGACATGGCCTCAGCTGAACATGGGTCTGATATTTTTCTGTTGAAATTCCTAATTACAACCCCAGTTGCTGACTCCCGATTCTCTCTGGAAAATCCTGCATCAAAATTGACTTTGGTGAAAGGGGTTTGAGGCACACTCCACCGCTCAGCCAGAGGTTGCTGGTGAGAAATCGATCTTTCCATTAGCACAGCCAGTTCACGCACATAAGACTGTACAAAAGTGGACACCTCTTGCACTGATTGCTCCAACCCTTCATGAATCAACATATTTCTAGTAGCCAATCTACAGTGTCTTTCACAACCATTCTTGAACAGTCGACGAAATTACTATCAGCAGGTGTTGCAAGCCACGAAATTCCCAAAGATGACCAAACAACACTCTCGAACCAGCAATCTCTCCCAACATGAATAGAATCTTCACATCCCTGTCGACGCCGAGGGCACAAAACAGACGAGGCAATCCGTTTAATATGAAGGTTTTGTAAAGTAGGAATAAAATTTAAAGAGAACTTCCATTCATTGATTTTGATATTTTCAGTGGCATTTGTTCTCCAAAGCTCGTTATAGAACTCCCAAGGCTTAGTAGAATTAGCTTGTAACGCCCCATGTAAAACCCCCTCTGTAACAACTTATAACCACTGCGAACAGAGTAGACACCTGTGTTTTCATCATTCCAAACCAGGACATCCTCCGGTCGAGACTGAGAAAGAGGGATACAGAGAATCTGTTCAAGGTACAAACGAGTTCTTCATTCCAGGTTTTAGTAGGCTGATCAATAAGTTGTGATACCCATTGTATGTTAGTATTGACCCTTAGTTCTTGAATACGTCTGCACTCCTTACCAGCTAACAAGAAATCATCCCAAATAGTCATGACCTGACCCGATCCGACCTTCACCTCAAACCTGTTTCCAGAAGGCCTTTTGCACTCCATACCCTTCTCCAGGTGAGCGTAGGTTAAGACCCTAAATTTGACTTCATAAAATCTGTGCGTGGAAAATGACGAGCTTTCAAAACATTTGCCACAAGTAAATCTGGGTTTGAGAGGATTAGCCAAGTTTGCTTAGCTAAAAGGGCAGTATTAAACTCTGCTAGATTGCGAAATCCTAAACCACCATTAAATTTTGATATGCATAAGTCAGACCATGCATACCAGTGAATAACTCTTCTTGAATCAGATTTTTGCCACAGAAAACGGCTAATTATACTTTCCATCTCTCGACACTGATTGCGGAAGAAAAACATGACATCACCTATGCAAGGATAGCTTGTAGAATAGACTTAATAAAACCGCCTAGCAGCGGTCCTTTAGCATTTGGAAGCATTTCCGTCTGTTCCTCCCATTTAGACCTCTCCTCGGCCAACCCGACTTGAAAGCAGCTCGAAAAGTAAGGGGATTTGGATAAAAATATAAGTTTAAAAAATAAAATTAGATAAAAAAATAAAGCCCATTTAGAAAATAGGCTGAGCCTTAGATAAAGTTTTTTGACCTAAGCCTTACTCGGTCCAGTTCGAATTTACAAAAAGAAAAAAAATCTTCTGTTTTCCTGTTGTTTTCTCATTGTTTTACTACTATTTCACTATTATGTTACTATTATTTTATATTATTGTTTGGATATTATATAGCTCTTATTTTATTGTTAATTTTGCTATTATTTTAGAATAATTTATTTGTTAAGTTACACTTATGTTAGTATTATTTAAGTATAAATATATTTTTAATTTATTTTTAATTTGCTGGGAAATATTTATTTTAATATATTTACTGTTTTATATTCTTAAAAAAATTATATAAAAATAATATAAAAAAATTAATACGGGTGGACTAGGTCAAACTCAGATTTTAGTATTTTTTATTTGGGTTGGGCTTGGGCTAATTTTTAGGCCCATTTTTACCATGAGATGAAGGGTGGCTAAACTTAGTTTTGTGTAAGATCACGTTGATAGTGAAGTGGGTTAACTAAGGGTAATTTGAATTGAGTTAGAACCTTATAGTCATCGTTGAATTGTTAGGGATCAAATTGCATGGAAAGAAAACTTTGGGATGTATTGTTAAAGAATTACGAAGTTAAATTTAAATTCGATCGGGTAGATTGTAAAATACAAAAAATTCGAATAATAGGATTATAAGGAACTAAATTGAAAAGTATGTAAAATATGTTTAAATTGAATATTTATATGTTTATGAATGAGGATTGAATATATTTTATATAATCAGTTTATTGAATGAGGTTGAAAACAAGGTCGGAACATCGAAGGGCAACAAAAAAACAAAAATAAACAATGAATCTGATTTGTGTTAGTATAATTTACCCTCAAATACACATAATCATTGAGTAAATTACCTTACAAATATTTGGTGTCAAGTAACCGTCATGAATGTATCTTGAGTTATTAATTAAAAATTTGAATGGTAAATAATAAGTGTGTATTTATAAATATTATGGTGAGAAATAGAAATGATTTATGTTTCTATGATTGATAAATAGATACGAAGTGTATAATTATGCTTCTAATATTAATGACATTGTTAAAAATGATCTATGTAAAAGTGTATGCTTGTAATATGAAATGGAAATGTGAAAGTAATTTATTGAGTAGTTTTTCTAGAGAATTGGGTGTATGTGAGAATACGTTTTATTAGCTCTAGAGCATTGGGTGTTTTTGAGAATGTAACACCTTCTACTTGACTCGACGGTTAGGTTTGGGTATCGAATGCTACACTAACCCGAATAATTTAACACAATTTATGTTTCATGTATATCAACATGAAAATGTCATATGTTACACTATTGAAATTGAAATGGTAATGATATGGCAAATTATATCAAATTATGATATTAGACATGGTAATGTAAAGCTTTAAGGCTTAACAAGACAAAGGTGTACGAAAGTTACTCAAATACAAATTTTATAAGGAAGCATTAAGTAATGAATTAGAGACAATGATCCATTTTATACATTTATTATATTTATGAAGTTATGGCTATTTTATATGCTTAAATTGATTTATGCATTGTTATTTATATAAAACATTGTTGGGCATTCATCAAGCTAGTTATAGTAGACTATTAAGCCAAGGTAGCTTGGCCTTCAAACATGTCCTCTAGCTTATTTAGAATCACTTTGGCAATCTTATAGCTCTCTGGTTGCTTATAAAGGGTGTTGGTCACGCTTGCCAACATATACCAATAAGTTATCTCATCAAAATCCTCCCAGCATTTTCTAGCCTTAGCTTGAGTGATTGAAGGGCACTTATTATCAAGAACTGATTTATGTTTCTCATAGCTTAGGACAATTATTAGATTCCTTTTTCATTCATTATAGTTATTTTCGTTCAATTTGTTTTCAGTGAGTATGTTCAATAAGGGAGTTGGTGCTATTTCCAAATTGAAAATAAAACATTCATATATTAATATCTATGTATTAAGCAAATGTTTGAAATCGTTTTGTAACATTATGATATGCATTAAGATAATGCATGTGTCTTACATTAAACCTTGAAAAGATTTGGAAGTCATTGCTACGATAATTTCTACACCCATTGAATCAAGTCACCTTGGAGTGATCATGACCAACTAGTGAGAACATAGATTTTCATCCAATTAGATGAACCTAATTCCTTAGGCATTTGCACGTACTAATAATCGTGTAACTTTTGACCATCTTTCTAACTTAAGCATAACTCATTGGGGAGTTATTTAACTAAAAGATCTTGAGTGTATAACCATTGTTGGGCCAATTTTCTTTGCCTAGCCCACTAATCAAACCCATTAACTACTAGCCCGATCCTATAACCCAAAACAGCCCAAAACCAAAACAAAATTCACCTCAATACCCCCATCCCCACGTGCCTCCACCATCCACTGCACCTCCGAGACGTGCGCTACCAGCAGTCCCTCTTTGTCACGCCTTGTGCTTCCGAGATATCCGTAACAACACCTGTAACAGGAAGCAAACAGATAGCAACCAATAGAAGAGTTTATTTGTTTTTCTAGGCTATAAAAGCCATTCTAAACATTGTAAACGGGGTCTCTTTTTTTTGCTCATTATATAAGTACACCAGCAGAAATTATAGAGAAAAAAAATCGAAAGTAAATAAAAAATCTGGTCTAAGGTTTGAAAGGTGATTTTTCATTCTTCTTCCTGTAAATTTTTTTTTGATTCGTATTTCTTTTTTTCCTTTTTTTATTTTGTTTATAGACTGATTTTAAGTAAAAAGAAAGAAAGGAGGGCTTACCTGGTCTTGATCCGTGAACCAGCGGTAGGGTGGAGGTGCGTGGCACCGATGATTCTCTAGGGTGGCGCAAGCTAGGTTGAATTCCTAGCAAAAAAAAAATGGAGAGGGAGCAAGGAAGAAGAAACATTCTACTTTTTTTTTTTTTTTGAAAAACAATAGAAATATAAAATAAAATGGGTCCTTAAAAAATGGGCAGAACCATTCAATAGCTTTTAAAGTGGTGGGGCCCACGCGTTTTGCCCTTAAAGGGTCAATTTATGTATTAAGTCCCCGTACATTTTCTTGCTGCCCAAATTTGCCTCACTTTTGTTTTTGAATTTCACCCAGCAATTTCGTGCAGCTTTTAATTTGGTCCATATTAAATGCTAGGTTCAGGAATTTGGTTAAATTACATTTTTAAACCCCCTTGTTCCACGCGCGCTTCAATGAGGTCCTCCTTTCCCCTTTTATTTATGTTTTACCCCAGAACTTTCGTTTTGATTACAATTAAGCCCTATTTTATTTATTTTAAACACTTTTATCACAAAATCAAAATTTTTTTTGGTACTATTATTATTAATCTATTATTGCTATTTTATTTATTTATTTATAGTTATTTTCCTATTATTTATTGTATTATTTTTTTACACTATTATATATTATACTTATTACATCATTTTCGTTATTTTTTATTTTCATTTAATTTAGTCAATTTGAGTTATGTTTCACATTATTATATTATTTATTTATATATTTGTTATATGATTAATATATATATGTATATATTTTTAAAGTAAAACTAATTATTATATGTATAAATTGTCATCATTTATTACATTATTTGTTATATTATTTTTGCTTTTACTCATAATCATTTTCTGTACTATTTATGTTAATTTTGTTTTATATATTTATATTTTATTAAAAGTTATCAATTTTAAATATAGTTTATTATACTTATTATATTTTATTTATCATGTTTTATTTTTTTACCGTTTACTACTATTATTTTATTATTATTATTTGTAATTTTTATATGTATATATTTTTCGCTAAAGTTTTTCTAATATAATTATTAATAGACCTACTATATTATTATTATTATTTATATACCATAGTTTTTTTATCGAATATTTTTATGCTAAATTATCATTATTTATTATTTTTCACTTTCACTAATTTAGCATTATTATTTTAACTTTATTATTATCGCTATATATATACATCATCATTTGACATATTATTTTCACTTCTACTATGCATTTTCGCATCGTTAATATCTTTATTGCTATGTTTGTTGCGTTGTTATATTTATTACTATTGTTATAATTATTGTTGATTTTCCTTATATTTACTATATTCTAAGTATTAATATATACACTGTCAAGTTTATTATTATACTGTTATTTTCATATCGCATGTTATCATTTTTTTTGTCGAGTTTCAACCGCCCCAAATTCATTTTATTCAAAGATTTATCTTCGATTGTTTTCAAAATAAAGGCAGTATTCGATATTTAGGATCCTCAGGAGGATTGTGCCCTAACTTACTGGGTTCCAATTTTCCTCGTTGAACCTAAATAATTGGGTACCCTTCTTAAATCTAATTGTATGAGGTTCAAACAAAAACCTATTCTTAAAATTCGGGACGTTGCACCCTAACTTACTGGGTGTGGCATCGCGTTATGTTGAGGATAGTGATTTCCAAAATCAAGGCAACCTTCGGTATTTGGGAGTTCTGAGAGATTGAGCTCTAACTTATTGAGTTCTAATTTTTCATGAGTCCCGGAGGACCGAATATCCTTCTCTTGAACCTTCATACATGAATTTTAAAAATCGAAGATCAATTTAGTCCCGAAGGTCTGAAATGTTGGACCCTAACTTACTGGGTATGGCATTCTCTCCTTTGAAATGAGTCGGTCTTTACATGTTATTCGAATAATTTCAATTTTCTTTCAAATAAAAGGATCATACTCTAAAATCTTTTCAAACTTCGACATCAAGACATCAACTAATCAAATAGGTACCAATTTTTTGGGCGTTACAAGGGGGCTAATCCTTCCTCGTACGTAACCAACTCCCGAGCCCATTTTCTCAAACTTAGCAGACCAAAAAGAATTATTGTTTTAATAGGCCCAAATGTTTTATTAAAACGATTGATTTTAAGGTGGCCCAATCTCACCTTGGAAAAGATTGGTGGCGACTCCATTTACATTTTTAAAGTCGATCCACGTTTTTCAAAACTTAAAGATGGTTTCGACAACCATCAACTCAACACCTATTGTATCATGCACCACAAATGAGTTATATTGGAACAATCTCACCGAGTAACATGCTGTGACTAGTTGTCCTCTTTGAAGAAAAAATTTCTTGATATATCGCATGAAAATATCTACCACAGAGGCCGATCTGACTAATATACGATTATAAGAAAATTTTGCTTACTTTCAAGAAGTCTTCTTAGTGAAATCCACATGACAACATCTACCTTGTGGTAGGTCCATTTTATGCCATCATAAGGGACCATTGATAGAGGCCATAGGTCTTGTTAAGGGACCTTCTCCCACTCAATATTTTAAAAACATGCAAAATTTTTAAATTTCAGTTTCAATCATGAACGGTCAATATATGCATGACAAGTACATGTGGAATTCTCCCTAATCTATATGGCATACTTATCTTATATATGCATGAACAAACATTCACAGTCATATAATTACCATCATGTTTATCTAAAAAAATTAAAAGCATAAAATTAAATGAATCTAACTAGCCAAAGTTTCTATGATTCCATCCTAGAAAAATAAATTGCAAATTACAAAATTCACCCCAAAGCATACTTTGGGTCTTCAACTGTTGTGATGCCGGTTCACGTTACTACCATCGTCATCTTTCCATTGCCATTTTTGTGTCATCATTGTCGACTACCGCCACTACTGTCGAACCACCACCTGCAACTGTCGGACCATTGTTGGTCACTTCCTAGTTTGGTTGGGTTTGTGTCGTCTCGATTAGTTTAGATGCATCTTTGTTTTTTGGGTTTTGCCAGGAAAAATTAGGTTACAAAATTTCTATGTCTGTTTCCGACTCACATATTTTATTCTAAATAAATAATAAAATAAAACTTTATGTGGAGATGATAATACACGATCTAAAACTTACATGTTCGAGACAATAATGAATTACATTTAAATTTTTAGGAAGTACTACTTTGGAAAAAAATTACTTTATCATCTATAATAGTAAAATAATAAAATAGCATTATACATTCATTCACATACATTCCTCTATACATGCATACAATTACGAGAATGTCACATCTTGTCAAATATAATCATACATGAAAAAGAGAAGATTTTGGTCTCGATTTACACAATAAACATAGCACGATTGTAGCTCTGATACCAATTGTTAGAAAAATTTTAGTTCAAAAACTATTTTTCTACACCGCAGAAAATAAAAATTTTGAAAATTGACCCGGTTTGTGATATTTTTAGCAATAAATATAGGCCGAAATTGTACCTGTGTTTTTCGAATAGATGGATCTTTGTCATTCTCAGCTTTCAACCAAATAATCTTCTTTACTATTCTCGTACCACGAATTGCTTCGAGTGTGGGCTCGAACAAAACAAATCAAACACTGAAACTTAGAAATAGTTTTCTGGAGAATATATTTAGACTTGCCCATGGGCCAGGCTACCCGATCTGACCCGAAGACCCACCCGAAAAATGGGAGAGTTTGGGCAAAAATATAGGCCCGAAAAATGAGTTGGGCAAAAAAATAAGGCCCGTTTTAAAAATGAGTCAAGCTTTGAGTAAGACATTTTTTGCCCGAGCCCGAGCCGACCTGAATTCACTAAATGAAAAAAAAATTATTATTATTTTGTTATTTTAATAATATTTTCTTGTTATTTTCTCCCTATTTTGCTACCATTTCACTATTATGTTGCTACTATTTTGTTGTTATTGTTTGGATATTGTATAAAACTTGTTTTATTGTTAAATTTGTTATTATTTTAGAGGCATTTTCTAGTTAAGTTGTATCTATCTTAGTATTATTTTAGTATACATATTTTTTAAAATTTATTTTCAATTTGTTTGAAAATATTTATTTCAATGTTTTTAGTATTTTTGATGTATTATATATATTTAAAAATTATGTAAAAAATAATATAATATATAAAATTAATATGGACGGGCCAATCCTCGGTTTTAGCATTTTTATTCGGGTCGAGCTTGGAAAAATTTTTAGGCCCATTTTTTGGGTCAGGCCAGGTTTAGGGCTAGCAAACGGGCTTAAATTTTTGTTTGGGCCTGGCCCGAACCCGGTCCAATCAGGCTCATGATCACCTTTTAATAAATTTAACTCTTAGAGAATAAAAGTATTTTTATTTCGTGCAGAATAACGACATCTGAATTTTGTTTTGTAAATAGTTTTACCGGTGCCATCTATTTATAAGAAAAGAAGGTAGAACTCTTATTGAATTAGAGAAATTTAATTTAAGTAGAAAACAAAATCCTAGTTCAACTAGGATGTAGGGGCGACAACCCTAGTTAATTATTATTAGGGTTGGTCATCCCCCCTTATTACATAAGGGGTTCTTGGGCATTTTCCATATTAGATCCAATTATAAGTACTTTTTAATTTTTTAATCCAATACTTTATAATTTGATCTAACTCAAATTTTTTTCTATTTCCCAAAAATAAACTTTAATATATTTTTAATTAAATAATTCTCTCAACCCAATTCTAATTTTGTTAAAATCGCGACAACTTTACCATAAAAGAATCTATGAGAAAATATATTTAATATTTTTGAATTCAACGGCTCACTATGACTAAATGATTTATTTCCATTTTTGAACTTCATTTATTTGAAAAACATAAATTCATTTTCATTTTCATTTTCAGTTTCAGTTTCATTTTCATTTTGGAGAAAACCACAATTATTTTCAAATAATCTCATTTCTCCATTTTCATTTTTATTTTGGAGAAAAGCTTAATCATTTCCAAATGTTTCCTATTTCTTCATTTTATTTATTATGCGATTCATTTCTAGTTTCAACGAGCTAGTGGGGGGATTGATTGGACATATGCAATTGAGACTCAAATGATTTCTAATTAAGTTCTATCTTTTCAACTATTAATTATAAACTCATTTAGTCACGAAGTCATTCCATTATAGTATCGTGACTGAGCTCTCACTAACAGCATACCATTACGAAAGCAATTCAATTAGTGCTCCAACGTCGTGACGTGACATACTATTTGGCAATGTCTTGACGTTGACCCTGTATTTTTCAAACTTTACAATTTGATCCATGTTCGATCCGAATTTGTTCGAGAAAGGTTTAAATTTGTTCTGAATGACATATTATGATAGATAATAATTTTTAATTTGATTTATCCATTAAAGGTCTATAACTATTCCTTTTTGTACTATAAGATTCTGTAGCTCAGTCTTGATGATCTGGATGAACTAAGGGTATTACAAAAATTACAAACCCCGAATAAAACAACCCTCATTCCACTCGATTGACAAACTCCCACTTGATCCACATGCATTAACATCAATACTATTAGCAAAATCACATCACCTTCTTTTTTCTTACATTTTTGAATCCTTCAGCTTGGTATTGATAAGGAAAACCACTTGGGGATTGTTTTCTCCCAACATATGATGGAGACCTTTTTTGCTCGTGGGTTCCAAAACCCACGAACATTCCAACAAATGAATTTTTTATAATGCCTGGCTGATTTCCTTATCAAGGTTTGCCAATCTAATACCGTCTGGGGCTTGGACTTGCTCGAAAGAAACCGCTAACGAATCATGTTTACCTGAAACAGTAGAAGCTATAGGTCATTAATATCGGGTCGTTTGTTTCCATCAACAACAACCTTTCCATTTCATAATATCAATTACTTACAATAAATAGTAGATACTCAAACTTGAGTATACTGTAAATGGTAGACAAAACTAAAGTTAATTAATTAGTAAATTTAAGAGAAGAAATATTAATTAATTAATTATTATTATTATTTCAATTTAGATATTTTATTTTGTGTCTCTTAATTAACACAATAAATTGAATAAATGATATATGGAAAATTATTTAATATACTATTAATGCAGTTTTTAGATTTAACAAAAAAGAAGTAGAAGGTTAATAAATGTTCTATAGTAAAATATTTAAAATAAAGAGATACTTTTATATATCAACAGAAATTTATTAAATTTCAAAACTTTATTAATTATTTTCAAACTTTTGGTGGTTTATAGTTAAAATATAAAAATAAATGGAATATTAAAACAACATAAAAGTAAATGGACTACTAAAAATTAAATTGCGTGGGACTGCGGTAAACGACACCGTTTACATTAAAAGATACAAGCAGCCGTAAATGAAATGGAAGAAAAAAATAACCTAAGTGGCCCATGCAAGTCTCGAACCTGCGACCTTCGCGTTATTAGCACGACGCTCTAACCAACTGAGCTAATGGGCCTTTATTGTCATACTTTTAAATTTTTATTCTAAACAAAAATAATTGCGGTTCAAAAAGACATAAAGAAAAAACCAATTAATGGCCCATGCAGGTCTCGAACCTGCGACCTTCGCGTTATTAGCACGACGCTCTAACCAGCTGAGCTAATAGGCCATTGATGTCTCAACCTAAAATCTGTTTTATCAAATAATATAAAATGTTGCCGTTTTCACAAATAAAAAGAAAAAGCCATGTAATGGCCCATGCAGGTCTCGAACCTGCGACCTTCGCGTTATTAGCACGACGCTCTAACCAGCTGAGCTAATAGGCCATTACGTTGCCGTTTTCCCAAAAGACGGAAAAATGTATTTAGTGGCCAATGCAATTCTCGGAGCTGCGACCTTCGCCTTATTAACACGACGCTGTAACTAATAGACCATTGCTTTAAGTAAAACGTACTTAATAGATCATCTAATTTTTGTTATCAAACTATTTGTTTTAGCTTGTTCTGTTTACTAACATCCCGTTCTCAGTGAAAAGAATTCCAAGGGGATTTATCCTTATAGAAAATATCCATGAAAATCAGTGAAAAGAAAAATTAACTTTTTGAAAACAATAAACTTGGCAATAGTAATTAATTGACATCAAAATAGTCTGGCACTTGAAAATTAAATTTATGATTTATTAGGATGAACAATGGGAAATTTGTCAGCAAAATAACAGTTACCAAAAGTAATAAAAATGTTTTTCACCTCAACAAATTTTATATCATGTGATATTATTGGATTCAAATTTATATAATTTGCGCAATAAGGAACACCGATGAGTTGAAGTTAAATAGTACGACTAAGGTTGTGTACAAGTTGTTTGGGTTGGACAAAATTGATGAGGAAGAGCTCATCGTTACTGTTGGGATCATGAAATACAGGTGGATTCATTAGCTATGTCGTAAGACTAAGAATGTGATGCCAGGAGAGTTTGCATTTTATTGATATACTGGTACAATAAAAGGGAGATAAGAAAGAGGATATAGTGGTTGTCACGGAGGTTAGTTCATCCAATTAGGACGGAGAGTCGAAGGTTACAAAGAGTGGAGGAGAGGAGAGTATTAAGGCTAAGAGTAGGAACTAAGTTGGCAGAATATAGATGGTCTTTTTGGAGAGTTGATCCTTTCTTCATCGTTTCTGGAGATACTTATAGGCAAAGGTCTCGTGTAGGATTATACTTACATGTTGGACTTACCATCTTGCCATTATTAAGGAATGTGTGAGATGGATGTCCTCGATGGGACGAAGATGTCTATGATGAGACAGATCTTGTCATTCGTTTTGACTTGACGGTCACGTGGTATTTGGTGACCAATGACATCACGTCATTACCGGAGGCCTAAAGGTTTGGACATCCAAAGTTTTGTGTCTTTTCGAATGGTTATGCCAAGAGGTGAAACTCGTAGATGACTTTTCAATTGATTGCTGACGGATTTGCTACTTGAGCGATCTTCTAACTTGTCACATATCCTTAATCAGATTGGGGGTATAACAAGTATATCAATTATTAATCCCCTTTTACATCAAAGGGTCATGTGATCCTTGTTGCGAGACCAAAGACAAAACTTATTGGTACTTCACCTTTAGCTAATAATGCCACTATATACATAACACCTATGGAACTATAGCAAAAGGCAATGCTTCGAGAAACAAATAAATCTGCCAAAATGTCATTCAACACAAAATTCTTCTTTAAATAGGTCTTTAGGTAGTCCACATGTCTAAGTTTTCTTTCCACACGATTGTTTTCATATAAAAATATTATTACATCCAAATCTAATAGCTCATCCTTTCAGTCGATTATTTATCATATATGACAACAACAAATATTCATGTAATAAAAGTTAATAAAAAAAATTACAATTATGTGTATAATATGTTTATTTTCACAATTATTTTTTGGGATTATGATAAAAATTCTCTAATATTTTGATAAAATTATCAATGAGATACTTATACTTTTAATTTTTTATTTTAGTATTTGAATTTTTCTATCTTCTAATATCTTGGAACTTGAGGTTGACAATATTAATGGATGACACATGGTAGTAAATTAGATAAACGGGCAAATAAAAGGCATAATTTTCTTTACTTTTTGGTTAATTACATTTAAATGATACATTAATAAAATAAATTTTATGTTTAGCTAGGTTTTCACCATTTTACTTGAATCAATGTTTTTTTTTCTTCTTCTTAATTTCTATAAGAATCCCCTTCCAAATCTTATCCTTTTCATGGTTTTTCTTCAAATGGATATTGAATCTTTTCCTTTTCATGGTTTTCTTCAAATGGGTATTGAATTTTCAAGGTGCTTTAGCCAATCATTATAAACGTAGTTGTAATGAATGTTGCAGTCCCCGTTTCAATCACAAAAACAAAACCTTACATTCAAATCTCTTAGATTTTCAACTTTTTAGAAAATCTCAATTTTCTTTTATCGCCAATAAATTTATTTCACCGTCAAAAAACACCGTTTTGAGAATCTCTCATTACTTGGATACTAAGCTTCATGTTCCTAAGGAAGTTGAAGGCCTTTCTATACCCCTTAAATCTAACATTTTATGTAATAATCTGATTTTTAGTGGTGTCAGAAATAATGATTTTGAAATTTATTTTTTAATTATCAGGTCCATAAATATTATTTATTAATATTTACGATTTAATTATGTTATTATATTAAATTTTGGTTTGACGAATTTGTTAATTGAATAGTTAGTTAGAGTAAAAATGTTTTAACCCTAAAGTCAGTGGAATCTTAAAATGAGGTGTCAGGACCTCGTTTTCGTAAACTGAGCTCGTAAATGTTTTTATTAAATATTTATAAAGTTATTATATAGATGAATTGAATTTTTGATAGATAATTTCACCGAATTAATAACTAATTAAGGTATAATTACTAAATTATAAAAGTGATAAAAGATAATTGTTATAAAATTTTAATTGTTAAAAGACTTATGTAACAATTAAACAAGGGTCTAATATGACAATTAATCCACTTTAAAATGTGGGTGGACGGTTTAATGATTAATTAATCTATAATATTAAATTTATATATAATATGATATAATAAATGAATGAAACATAAAAATAAAGTGATCATCTTCACTTTCTTTCTTTCTTCACCGTTTAGAGTTAAAAGAAACAAAGGGAAGTCATTGTTAGAAGTTCAAACCTTTGGCTATTTGCATGGTAAGTCTTTTGTAGCCGATTTTTCGTAACTTTTATGTTTTTGAGATCATTGTAACTTAATTTAGTTAACCTGTGTATTAAATCGTAAAATTGTTAAATTTTTAAAAAGTTTTCATTGATAATTTTTGAGGTTTTTTAAGTTTAATGGTAAGATTTGAAGCTTAAGAATGTAATAGAACTAATTTGTAAAGTAAAAATTGTTAATTTTGAACTTAAGGACTAAAGTGTAAATATTTTGAATTTGATATAGAATTTCTATAATTATTGATAGTATAGGTTTGTAGAAGGATGCAATTGAAACCAAATTGAAAAATGAAGCTTAAATTTGAAAATTACAACTATTTTGGTTTTAGTGATTAAATTGAATAAAATGCAAAATTTTAGAGAACTTTCAAAAAGTGAAATTTAACTGATTTATGTTTATATTAGGATGAAATGAAATAATTGGAATTGATAAATTGTAATGAATTATTATAGATCAGAGGTTAATCGTGAAAAAGAAAAAATTGCGGATTAGCCCCTGATGCTTTGTAGTTGTTGTTTTCCCAAGTAAGTTAATATGGAACTTACTGTATTCACTTATTATGTTTAAATTGTGTATAAGTATAATTTCTATGATTTTGACATCTAAAAGACTAAACCGTAAAATATGAATTATGTGGCAAATGTGAATGATATGAGATATTAAATGGTAAAGAATTGATGAAATGGATTGTATGGTATGTATAAATTGTTGTGAAGAGTTTGAAATGAAGTGGGAATGATACTAAAGCTCATATAAATGTAGTAACCGATCTATACACGAATGGCATGCCATTAAGTTCAAAAGGAATTGAGTGTTGTGATCAAGGATTAATTCGATGGCTTGAGATTCAGAATTTGTTACAGATTCTCTAAAACTAGTGTTAGCAACATCGAACCAAGCTAGTGTTAGCAACCTAATCCGAAGCTGGTGTTAGCAGCTTGATAATGTCAGTAAATGGGATCAAACCAATTATGAGTATTTGAACTCAAATTGCTTTAGACCTTCAGGTGAAAATATAAATGAAAATGGTATTAACAGAAATGTTACTATTGAAAATGTATGAATATGAATTGAATTTATATGTTTATGAAATGAGTATGAATGGGACAATATATATTACGCTTTGTTGAAATGTTGTATATGTATATGTGATTCATATTACAAGCATTTGATGCATAAACAAACTAACATGTTGGTTGTTTAGTTACAATGAAAATAAAAGTTGCGGATGCCAAAGAATGCCATGTTTTATGCCAAAGTGTTTCAATCGCCTCTCTCTTGACGAGAGAGAGATAAATCAACATGAGGATTAAAAACGAATACAAATATCGCGACTTTTCTGTAAGTGTGACAGACTAGTTGTAATATTTGTAGTGTTACAATAGAATACTAGAGTATTCCAAGGATCGAACCCAAGAGAATCAGGGATTAAACAATTTCTAAATAACGTGCGTGCGCAATAAAGAGTCTAACCAACTAATCGCAAAAATTATATTACGACAAATCATAAAGTCAAGAGAAATTAAACTAATTTACTATATAGATAATAAGGACTAAATTGTAAAAATTGCAAACTTACGAAATTAAAAATTACTAACAAATTATGTTTGATTGATCTTGATGTGGTTCACTAATCTTCGAATTAGGGATCTAAATCGCTTAAACTCCCAAAATGGATTCATTTTACCTCACGATCTCAATTTTACCAAGTTAGATAAATTAATCTGGATTATCGCTCGATCTCACCAGTTAACCTGAGACTAATGAATTGGTGCCCAAAAAGATTTCCTCTTGATCTCACTTACCTAGATATTCCCTTAGGATCGTCAATCTTAAGTTTTTAGGTTCATTCAAATTAGTCCAATTTATTACGATTTAGTCCATCATCCGATAATCAACTCACCATATCTCTATGAACCAACCCTCTTTATAAGTTTAGTTACTCATGCTAAAACTAAAGCTAATAAACATGGAAATGAAAAACATGCAAGAAAACTTAAAGGGCATGTAAAGAGAAGCATTCAACAAGAAAATATAAAGCAATAAACATAAAAGGAACAAACTTTAACATGTTTAAAGCAAAAGAAACTGAAATACATTAAACTAAGGCTAGAAATGTCATTACAACCAAGGTATAATGACTAAAAGTGTAAATAAACCTAAGCTACAGTGATAACTAACTTAACTAACTACAAAAACTCTAAGAACAAGAAGAAAATGCAGTAAAATAAACTCTAAAACTAAGAAAGACGAAGAGAAAATATAAACCCCTAGAGGAAAAACAGAAAACTAAAGGGAAAACTTAGAGAAAACTAAACCTAAACTAAGCTAATGTGGCCTCCTTTTCTCTTAACCAAATTTTGGTTGATATAAGCAGTTATTCTGACCCTATTATTGTGCCCAAGATACCCTTAAATGAGCCTTCAATGATTGGTGCTTCAGGTGGACAAAGAATGTTTGTTTTGTCAATTTTTGTATCACGATACTAAATGATAGGATATAACGATACCTCAGACGGTCTTGAACTTGGGATGCTTCTTGACAGGTGGATATCATGATACCTAAAGTGGATATCGGAACACCACTGAAGGTTGGTCTCCAATCTTGGTTCTGTTAGAGGTATCGCAATTCTAAGGTTTGAATATTGCAATATTATCTCCTTTGGTGTTGTTCTTGCTCAATTTAAGCCTTCAATGCATCCCTATATTACTCAAAACATATGTTAGGCCCCCAATGGCACTATTGGACAATTTGTGTCTCAAAATAAGAAAAAATGAGGCATTTACACTTATTAAGTCAAAACTTAAAAACTACAAAAAATATCTACTTTGCTTGAGAATAAGCTCCTTAAGTGTAATGAGAAAGCCTAAGTTGCCATATCAAATTACGACAGAGCATGTTTCAATAGTTTAAATTGTTGTAATGTTAAGGTAAGTTAGGTAAATTTTTTATGAACTTACTAAGCATTCGTAATGCTTACTCTGTTTTGTTTTTTGTTTCCTATAGTTGGCATTTTTGCAGAAAGCATCTATCGGATTAACTCTAGAGCTCACACTATCCAACTTCAATCTCAATAGACTTTTAAATTATTCTAGACCCGGTTATGTGGCATGTATGTAGGTTTCAATATGGTTAAGTGTTTATTTTTGGTAAATAATGAAAAAGTCTATATATATATAATTGTTTGCTTGGATGATGATGATTATGGTATACATATGTATATGGTGCTTGATCTTGTATGCTTATTGATATATATAATTTAGAAAGATGGCAAGGTGGTATGACATATTTGAGGTTTGTTGGATGTCTTGAATTAAAGTGATGAGAATGATTATATTGATTTGACATGAAAATGTGATGGAATGCATGATTGAATAGGTACAAAATGCTCAATGAAGTATGGTGTTTGAATGTTAAATAAAGTATGTTAAATTGATTTTTAAGGTGTGTATAATGCCATCGGGATAAATTTATGTTGAAGTTTATGAATGGTATGGAATGTAGTAACATGCTTGAAAGATTTGAATTGATTCATATGATTGTGTTATGTGTTTGTGCCATTGTGGCATATTGGTTAGTTATTTAGGAAGTTCGTATATGCATGTTTTTGCTTGGTTTTGAGATGTTTTGAGCAGGTCACAAATTATCAAAATGTGTTTTTGAGGTTACCTTTGAAAAATAGTTTGAAACAATCAACAAATGACCTATTTTTGTATTGCATGAGCTAACACATGGCAGTGTGTCACACACGGGCAAGTGACACTGCCATGTGTTCATTGGAAAATTAGGAAGTATTTTTACCATACGATTCTCGATTGTTACACAAGTTGGTCACACGCCCATGTGAGTACTGTAGATTTGGTCACCTAGTTTTTCACACGATCTCAGTTTGTTACACGGCCCAGCCACATAGCCATGTGACTTTTGATGAAACTTTACATTTTGGTCCACACGGATTCATAGAGTTACACGGCCTGGACATACATCTATGTGACCCCTATTTTGCATAATTGTCTTGAACCTTTAAAATTGTTACAATTTGATCCTTGAATGTCATCGGGTCAACATTAAAGCTCACGTAAGCTCATATAAGACTCAAAAATAGTTTTAGATGGTATTTAATCATTAAAATTATTAACTTATATGTATTTTTTACTGTTAACTATTTATAATTATTCTGTTTTGTGTTGTAGCATCTCGTAACTCGATTTCAGCGATGAGGTTAGGTGAGGGGTGTTACACCCTATACCCGACCCGATCGCTAGGTTTGAGTTACGGGATGCCACATCCGTTTTCAAAACAACTACAATTCAATTTACCTTTTTATTATATGCTATTAACAATATTATTAAATCTCAATATAATTTTCCATCATTTTCGGGCCTTATACGATTTTATGAAAGCTTTTTTGCTACTTGAGGTCGAATTAGGACCAAATTGCAATGTTTCAAAATCTTATGTTGATGTCACAACTTTGGGGGTTTCTCGTCACAATGCAACATGCTGACTTGGTCTCATTGCAACGACAAGTGTTTGACATCGCGACTTGACCGTTTGTTTGCAAATGATTCAAATTGTACCAATTCAAAATGGCCTAACCAATTGGCCAAGTTCATTTTCAACCTACTAAAGACATAATTTTCCCTACCTTATATACTACCTTAAATGTTTCACCCCAACCAATTCATCAAATAAACTATTCAATTTAAGAATTAACCTTAACATACAAGTTCATTTCTATCATTTGAGTCATTTAACCAAATATGTTACTTCATATTGTAAAAGCCCGATTTAGGGCCAAGTAGGAATAGTGGTCTCGATACCACAAATATAAAGTTGGAGAAATTAATTTACTATTATTTTGGAGTCATAGCATGTTTATAATAGTGCATGAAAAATTTGGTAAGCTAATTTTAACGTTTGTGAGCCCAATTGCGAAAAAAGACTCAATCGCATAAAATGCAAAAGTCTTAAATTGATAGCTAAAGGTGTTATTTTAGTAGAGAATCAAAATTAGGGGATTTTAAAAGACAATTAGACCCTTTTTAAAGGGTATAGCAGGACATAGAGTCAAAGAGGGGGACAAAAATCTTAGAATTTGGTGAGTTAGGTGGCTTATTTTGACTAAAATAAAAATAAATCAAGGAAGGATATCATCCCTTTTTCATCTTCTTTCTCTACCAAAAATCAGCCATTGAAGGGGGTTTGAAAGCTTAAAATTTTCAGCAACTTGAAGCACTCTCAAGTAAGTGATTTCCATACCCTTTGTTGATGATTTTTGCATTTTTGAGACCTTTGAAGCATGAGCTTTCAAATGAGGGGTCTATGTTGCAAAATGATTAAGATTTTAGGGTTTACCATGAAAGTATTTAGGGTTTTTTTCTTAATTTTATGTAAGAAAATAAGTTTTGGGTGTCTTATAAACAACTTTTGTGAAAGTTGTTACCATGAAAACACCTAAAGGAACTATTTTGCATAAGTTGTAAAATAATTGATAAAAATAGAGAAAATTTGGGGTTGCTATAAGAGTAAAAAGAGTTCAGCTAGGCTTAAGATGCAAAGAAATTCGATAAAAATTAATTTTTGAGCATACTGATAAAATGGTCATTTTGCCAAAGTCTAGGGGCAAAATGGTCATTTTATCGAAGATGTGAATTTTTAATTGCTTAATTTTATTTAGCGATTAAATGAGTGCGTTTTGGTATTTTAGATCAAAAATTGCCAATTCCAAACCTAGATCAGGGGAAAGCCAAGCAAATTGACTAAATCGACTAGTCGTCACATTTTGTAATTCGAGGTAAATTGTATGCAAATAATAAAACTACATTGCTAATGTATGTGTTGAACTGCATTTGAATTAATATAGCACAAATTGCTTGATTGTGGAATTGAGAAGGTATGATGATAATAGAGATAGTAGAGTTCCCGTTTGAACCTAGGAAATAAATCGGATATCCATGGCATGACATATGGGTTATTGTTGGCTAGTGTAAGACATGTCTGAGACAAGCATTAGCCACATTATGAGAGCCAGTGCAAGACCATGTCTGGGACATGACATCGGCATTGAGACGAGAGCTAGTGTAAGACGTGTCTGGGACATGCATCGGCCTCGAGACGTAAGCCAGTGTAAGACATGTCTGGGACATGCATCGGCTACGAGATGATAGTCAGTGTAAGACCATGTCTGAGACATGGCATCAACTTGAGATATGAACTACTGTAATACCGTGTCTGGGACATGGCATTGGCACCTTACCCATATTTGAGGCTTAATGAATATCCGGTAGTGTTCCAAATGGTTCAACGGTGAACGTTATGTTCTTAAGTTAATGAGGAAAGTATAACCGTGTTGTGAGTGGTACAGGTACCTAATTGGTACGTATGAGATATGAGCTCATTTTTTAATATGTGACTGCTATGGATGGTAACAAGTAAGTTATGTTTACGCCTACCTTAGTATTATGAGCATGTTGATTATTAATAAATTGTTGTTGTACACTTACTTAAATACAACTTACTAAGCTTTTATGCTTACCCTCTTTCTTTTCCATTTCCTTACAGTTCCACCTATCTAGCTCAAGGATCATCAGAAGTCAGAGATATCGATCACACTATCAACCGAAGCTTTCAGTATAGTTGGATTTATATTTTTGAATATAGCATGTATAGGACTTAGACTTTATTATTTTGTGTTTTTGAGAATTGGCCAAATGTGTTGGCTAGTGTAAGACGTATCTGAGATATGCATTGGCCACATTATGAGAGCCAGTGTAAGACCATGTCTGGGACATGGCATCAGCATTAAGACGAGAGCTAGTGTAAGACATGTCTGGGACATGCATCAGCCTCGAGAGGTAAGCCAGTGTAAGACATCTCTGGAACATGCATCGGCTACGAGATTATAGTCAGTGTAAGACCATGTCTGAGACATGGCATCGACTTGAGATATGAGCCAGTGTAAGACCGTGTCTAGGACATGACATCAGCATCTTACCCACATTTGAGGCTTAATGAATATTCAGTAGTGTTCCAAATGGTTCAACGGTGAACATTATGTTCTTAAGTTAATTAGGAAAGTATAACCGTGTTGTGAGTGGTACAGGTACCTAATTGGTACGTATGAGATATGAGCTCATTGTTTAATATGTGACTGGTATGGATGGTAACGAGTAAGTTATGTTTACGCCTACCTTGGTATTATATGCATGTTGATTATTAATAAATTGTTGTTGTACACTTACTTAAATACAACTTACTAAGCTTTTATGCTTACCCCCTTTCCATTCCATTTCCTTACAGTGCCAACTATCTAGCTCAAGGATCACCAGAAGTCAGAGATATCGATCATACTATCAACCGAAGCTTTCGGTATAGTTGGGTCATACTATCAACCGAAGCTTTCGGTATAGTTGGATTTATATTTTTGAATATGGCATGTATAGGACTTAGACTTTATTATTTTGTGTCTTTGGCCAAATGTGTTGGCTTGGGTTAGAAACCCTTCAATTTGTATTAAGCTTTGACTGATGGCTAACATTCATTTTGAATTTGTAAAATATGCATTTTCATGGTTGAATGCATGTCTATTGTGGCTGATTTGATTATAGAAATTGTGCTCGTTTTGGTATTGGTTGGCATTTGTGTGAAAATAGGTATGTAAGGGTGGCAAGGAGGCTTGGTAAATAGCCTTATATTGTCCACACGGGTAGACACACGGGCATGTGTCTAGGCCGTATGTGACACACGGTCTGCCTCATGGGCGTGTAGTCCAGCCTTGTGTCCCCTGCACGTAAAAATTTCAAGTCAGTATGCATGGTGATAAACACACGAGTAGAGACACGGCCGTGTGTCTCAGCCATGTGAAGGACACGGCCCAGCACACGGGCGTGTGCCTTGGCCTTGTGACATTTTGAGCATGCTGACGTCAGAAATAGAATGTCCATGTTTTCACACACGGGATAGGACACGGGCGTGTTATGGCCGTGTGAGGGACATGGGCCACTGACACGGGCATGTGTCTGGTCGTGTGAAAACCCCTGTAGGTGTAAATTATAAATTAATTCTACACGAGTGTGGGAGACGGACGTTTCTTAGGGTACTTAGGTCGTATGTATCACACGGGCCATCAGCACGACTATGTCGATATGGTCACACGAGCATGTTACCCTTCCACACGGGCGTGTGCCCTGTTTTAAAGGCAAATTTCTTAAGGGTAGTTTAAGGACCCGAAATGGTCCTGAATAGTTTTCAACGGTTGAATTGGGGTTTGTAGGCCTATAATAAGAAGTTTAAAGTAGAAATTGAAAAAGTTTTAAATTGGGCCGAGTCTTGGTGACTTGAGATTGTTTGTTTGTATGAGAAAAAAATTAGGTAATGCTTGTACTCTGACCCGGCATGGGTTACGGGTATAGGGTGTTACACATATGCTCAATTCTTACCATTTATCAACATTTACACATATACTTCATTAAAAATGTCATTTAATACTTTGTTACTTATGACAACTTCTACCTTTGTAACCATTTGACCAATTGACATCAATTATCTCATTTAACATAACATATCATATACCTATTAAGATCATTTCAATTTTCAACCATCACAAACATAGCATTTACAATACCAATTTACCATATCAAGTTAGCCATTCTGGCTTAAATATCAAATTAACAATATATGATATACATAATTGACTTAAACCTAAGTACATATCATATACCAAAACGAAAGAAACTATATAAACATTATTGAGTTGAGGGTCACTGTTTGAAGCTTAGAACCACTTCTATAAACATTGAAATATACTCGTACTTGCGCACGAAATAAACAAATCATACGTTGAGCGATAATGCTCTGTAGGAGTTTCATTATTCAAGATAACATGACATTAGCATAAGCAATTGATCATAATAAGTACAAACACAATATCTACCTAATTTATGTCCCTACTATGCTGAGCAAGGTCATGATCATATAAGAGTATACATATGGAAATTAGCAAATTAATCCATTCATCATTGCAATAAAATTTACCAATTCATTCTAGTTTTCAAATGCCCAACTTTATATCATTTAAACCTTTCATATCATTTATGAACCGACATATATACCTTTAACAGTAAGTCATCCAATTCCATGATGAATAAACATCATTTAACCATTTAGCTTCCATAGTCAAACATGAATTCAACATCTATACATACATGACATTTACATTAAGCCATCCTACTAGGTTAGACATACTCACACATTATAAAAAACATCACTTGATACTAAAGTAATTTCATGCCACATATCATGTTATAAGCATATACCATTTCATACTCAATACATTTTCAAACTTCTCCATTTCAATTATAATATATAAATATATATCTCCCGATAAAAATCTAGTAAAATAGACTAGGATACACGGGTGAACCAAGCTACCTACACAAGTTGAAATTACATTAGGTTACCCGTTTGGGCTAAACCTATATTACATATAACTCGAGAGTCTATGAAAAATGTAAGATCTCGTTATAACATGTAATAATATCTAATCAAACGTGTGTATAACCCTATTGACATTTCAATCGTATCTTAAGATTTTACTAAGTTCACATGGGCATCAATCACATATATTTCAATGTCATACCTGTAATCATCCTTACTCATCTGTCATACCTTGTGTTTGATCACATTTGCATTTCTGTACCCTAAACATTATTTTATCGCATGACAGACATTTATCTCATTTCATTCAATCTAATCCAATTCTTATATATATAATTTTATATTCAATTTCATTTTTGCAATATAGTACATATATAATTTCTCTAAAATATTTACAACCATAATCTAATTCATCATCAAATCACATGTATTACATATCATACAACATTTTTCTATCCATTTTTCTTTCTTCCTTTCATTTTAGATATTTCACGTTTAGACTAATTGAATAGTGTATCCATTTCAATTAGCTATTTAAGATATTTCAATTAGCTATTGAAATGGATAGAAATATGTTGTATGACATGGGTAGCTAATTGAATAGTGATGTGTCAACTTTAGATTGGACAACAAAAATTAGACAACCAATGTTAGGGTTTGGGTTAAATGAATAATGTCACAGTAATTTAGATACCCAATTTGATAAAAGAATTTAAGTACTTATTTGAGAAAATAGATATAATTTAAGGGGAAATTTTTGAATTAAGCCATAATTTTAAAAAAATATACATTAATCTATTATTGATTTAACATAGTTAACTAGATTTTCATGTGATTTTATTTGTGTGATAGAATAATAAAAATTCACTTCACCATTTTAAGATTGAAATTAATGATATTATCAATATGGATCTACTAATAACATTATAAAAAAAAAGCTAAGTGCTAAGGACCAAATTATGCCAAACTAAAGCAAAAAGGTTAAATTTTAAATGTATGCATAATAGAGGGACTATAATAAAAGTTATACCCTTTAAAAATCATTCTAATTTATTTCATGCAACTTTCATGTGAGTATTAACAAAACATAAGTGAATTTATCACAATTCAAACTTTCATTTCTATTTCTCAAATTACCAAATAATTTCTTATCAAATTTCCACATTTAGTCTTGATCATTTGTCAATATTTATCCCATTGAAAAACGTCTTACGGTTTTGAGTACGTCACTTACTTGATGTCATAGTCCAACTATGGTCTTATACTAACTTTGCTCTGCCCATGTTGATGCCTATTTCCTATAGGTCTTACACTAGCTCATCTGTCTCATGTATTGCCATGATCCAACCATGGTCTTTTCTGTCAATTCATTATAGAACGATCGTACTCATTCCCTGCGTTCTATCCAATTTGATCTTTCATTACCATTTACTTTATACAATCTCATACATCTCTTTACACTGATGTACACATATTATAAAATTCTTTTCATACCTTTTCAATTCCATCATATCACATATATATTACAATCAGTTCAATATCAATTTCAGATCAATTAACAATAACTTGGTTGGAACACATCATTACCTAAGCAAAACAATTTATAAGAGCCGGGAGACCTCACACTATCACACTTTACTTACGGCATGTATAGCTAAACTCTTACACTTGCTATGTTAGTCTGAGAACCGACTAAACCATAGCTCTGATACCACTAAATGTAACACTCCTAACCCGTATCCGTTGCCGGAATAAGGTTATGAGGTATTACTTGACTGAACAAAACTTCTATAAGGTCAAAGATACTTACCAGACATAAATTATCAACAATGCAAACATATCTCATTTATTTTCCATAAGAGCTCTTATAAATTTCCAAAATGACTCACTATCAAAACATAACTGAATATCTAATAACAATTTAACTACTATCAAGTTATAACTAAAACATTTCACCACATTAGTTCAATTATAAGGCTTCTCTAAATAAAATGAGCAAGCCATCTTCGCATGGCTATAATGTATACAAAGTCGAAATATCATTCTACCTATAGTCTATCCTATACATGCCTTAAACCATGATGATATACAATCTTCACAACTCACATAATGACTCGATAGTGTGATGATATCTCTGGCCCTTCCAACTCGAGCTAAAGTATAAACCTGTAAAAAAAATGGAAAAGAGAACACGGAGTAAGCTTCAATCTTAGCAAGTTTTAAGCAATGCAAACAATTAATTTACTTATAGATCGATTATTTCAAATTTTCAAGAAATCATTCCTAGATAATTGCCATTTTGGCCAAGTATCGATGAACATAATGCATATTTAACAAATTCACCTCACTTGAATCTAAACTCAATTAAAACCAAATATTGAAATCACAAATAAGATCATGAAAACTCAAAAAAGCATCTCATTAACAAGTTTTAACCATGTTTGCAACAAAATCACAAATTCATTATAAGCTGTCTTCCTGAGCAACAGTCACTAAATTATTTATAAGTGGAGCTAAGAAACTCCAAATCAAGTTCCGTTAATTTTCCCTGAAAATAGACTCATATATCTTCCATCAATCAAATTTTCAGAATTTTTGGTTTGACCAATCAATACCAGATTTTTATTGAATTTTCCCCTGTTTCACTATTTGACTATTCTGACCACTCTTCACTACAAATCAAATTTCTCATTATACAGAATTTGAAATATGTTATTGTTTATTTCATTTGAAACTAGACTCATTAAGGAGTCTAAGAATATAAATTTTATCTTATAACCATTTTTGTACCATTTATAATGATTTTCTGAAAACAGAACAGGGGACCTCGAAGTCATTTTGCTCTATTCCACGCCACTTCAAATATCTCATTATTGGTAATTCTTTTGCTCACACGGTTTCTTTTATAAGAAACTAGACTCATTAAGATTTCATAACATATTTATTCAGCTTCTAACTCAACTCCCACAATTTATGGTGATTTTTCGAAATCACATTACTGCTGCTGTCCCAAGCAGATTTATTACCCATTCTTGCATTCATATTATTTAACATGTATATCACCAAATCAATCTCATATAACCTTTCACCATAACCGAATACACACATACACATATGAGATTTTCACATATACTTCTCATTTCGCATTCATGATTCAATTCCGATCAATCTAACATATAAAAGTATATAATACATACCTGACCAACTTAATGTATTTGACATATTCAATGGTAGTTTACTACGAACATTCGAAATCATAATCTTACTCCAATCATCGGCATTAAGTCTGCTAGGTTTAAAACCCAAATCCAATTAACACCACAAAGCATGCGGGACTTTAAGCCCGGATATAATACCAGCACAAAGCCTACGGGACTTTAGCCCGGATATAACACCAGCACGAATGCCTTCGGGACTTAGCCCGGATATAACACCAGCACGAATACCTTCGGGACTTAGCCCGGATATAACACCAGCACGAATGCCTTCGGAACTTAGCCCGGATATAATTCTCCATTATCATGCACATATATATATATATCATAACACATTAGCATTTCATTTACATTACTTGAACACAAGCACAGCGTGCTTATCAACCATTCCACTTTCGGCTCAATAGCCACATACAAAGAACACGATTTCGTTTCGCTATCCAACATGATTTCTATAACCATTCGGCTACAAGTCATATGCACAAACTATTTATCCCACTACATAATTCAAGTAGAACCAATAGGTCAGAATTTATTTATTATGCTTATATACCATGATTTTTTTCAAATCATAAGCTAAGTTTCAATACTCAAAGACTTACCTCGAATATATTTGAACAGTTATGGATAGACTACTCGATTGCTTTCTCTTTTTCCCTATCTGATTTCGACACTTTCTGCTCTTGAGCTTGATTTAAAACAAATAGATTTATTCAATTACTTATCAATTAAGCAATTTAATTTAATACATGTATATCATATATTTAAGGTACAAATGACCTTACTAACTAGCTATTTAAACATCATACATATGCCCTACTCATACAAAATCGAATATATTACTAGGCTACACTCAACAACTACATTTATCCCCATATAACAGATTAAAACTATCAAGGAACATTTTACTAACTTATTACCTTGCATATTCGAATTTCATAAACTAATTTACTAAATCAATGAATAATAAATTTTAACTTAACAATTTCATAACCACACATGATTATCATATCTACCAATTTGGCTGAATACTTATAAGGTTAGCATTTTGCAAGTTTTCAAATCACTTCCAGAGCCAAATATCATTATAAATTAAAATATACTTTCACACATCTATACAAGTTTACAAAACCACATTTAACTTCATATACCATCATCACTTATTTAGTAGAATATGCAAGATCAAACATATCTTTACAAATATATATTTATTTATATATACATATGTGGTCGAAATTACAAGTTCAATTGGAACACTCCATAAATATTTACCTATATAATCGGATATACCAAATTCATTATATCATTACATAGGTACATATCTATAAGACCGAATATATAAGGCTCAATATATCATCACATATGGCCGAATATTACTAAACTCAAGCCACCATATTTTTACCCCTTAAGTCACACCCAAAAATCACATTCGGCACTTCTCATCCAAAATTTTCCAAGTCTTCAAATTCACTTACAAGCTCATTTATATAACATATGAAGCATTTAACAATTATTTTATCAATAAAATAGCATGACCGATTACCTATTTCTCTCCCTAAATCCAAATTCAGCATATTCAACAACCCAAATGCTAACCTATCCAAATTCGGCATATTCAACAACCCAAATGCTAACCTTAACGTTTAAGTTAAAATAACAAGTAACTTAACACATCCAACATAATTTTCCAAGCTAATGACATCAAAGCTTCAACTAAAATTTCAAGCTTTTTAGCCGAATTTCAAACTTCCAAATAGCCTAAATTTAATCCATGGAATAGGTAGAATTCAAACTAATCATCCAAATTATGAATACATTTCTAAAGGTGGCATTAAACATACCTTCTTCTAGCAATCACCATAGCCGAAACTCAAACAAAAAATTTTATTCTTTCTCCTTTCAAGTTTCGGCAATGGAGGAACAAGATGAATTACTTTGGTTTCTCCTCCCACTAACCAATATTCCACTATCTTTTATTCATTAAGTCATTTAGTAGAATAAAAAGGTTAATATAAAATATATATTATATATATTAATAATATCATGGCCGGCCACTATCCAATAATGGATAATTTGACATGCAAGTCCCATTTTTTATTAATAGGCATTAATAGATCACTTTTAAAATTAGCCTATCACATTTCACAATTGTCTCACATAAGTCCGATTGAAATTTCACATGTAAATGACAAAATTAAAACATGAAACTTTCACAATTGCATTTACACATATAATCAGCACAAAATATAATGGTAAATTATTTTTATGACTCGGTTTTGTGGTCCCGAAACCACTTTCCGACTAGGGTCAAATTAGGGCTATCACAAGATGACACTCTGATTGTCACAAAATACTATACTGATTTGAAGGTCTTCATTGAGTTCACTAAAGAGTCGTTTCAACCAAATAGCTTCTTTACAAGTTTCAGTAATCACCATGTACTCAGCTTTAGTGGTAGACAAAGCGACTGTAGTTGCAAAGTGGCTTTCCAACTGATTGCACAACCTCCGATTGTAAAGACATAACCTGTGAGAGATCTTCTTCTATCAAGGTCTCCAACAAAATCAGCATCAACATACCCAATGACTCCATCTCTAGTTCTTCCAAACTATAAGCAAACATTAGTAGTACCTTGAAAGTATCTTAAAGTCCACTAAACTACTTTCCAATATTTTTTACCGGGATTCACCATGTATCTGCTAACTGCACTGACTGCATAGGATAAATCTGGACGTGAACAAACCATAGCATACATGAGAGAGCCCACTGCACTAGAGTATGTGACATGTATTCAATTTTATCAGCTGTTATCAACTGATTATGGAGATAAAGCCGATGAAAGTCTGAAATGGGCTACTAAATGAGTACTAACAGGCTTAGCACTCTGCATATTGAACCTACAAAGAACTTTCTCAATGTACCCTTTCTGACTTAGGTAAAATTTACTTACTTTTCTATCTCTAAGAATCTCAATACCAAGTATCTTCTTTGCTGGTCCCAAATATTTCATCTCAAATTATTCACTTAGTTGGGATTTGACCTTTCTTATCTCTCCTTTATCTTTAGCTGCTATCAACATGTCATCAACATAAATGAGTAGATACATAAAAGAACCATCACTGTTTTTCTTAAAGTAAACACAACTATCAAAGCTACTTCTTTTGAAATCATGAGAAGTCATAAAAGAATCAAACTTCTTGTACCACTGTCTTGGTGACTGCTTCAAACTGTAAAGAGACTTTTTCAGAAAGCAAACATAGTCCTCTTTTTCTAAGACTATAAAACCCTCTGGTTGTTGCATGTAAATATCCTTCTCAAGTTCTACCTGTAAAAATGTAGTTTTTACATCTAACTGCTCAAGCTCCAAATTATGCATGACCACAATACCAAGCAAAGCTCGAATCAAACTATGTTTCACAACTGGGGAGAACACATTTGTAAAGTCCACTCCTAGAACTTGATTGTAACCCTTTTGCAACAAGCCTTGCTTTATATCTGAGTTTTTCAACTCCTGGAGTCCCTTCTTTCTTTTTAAACACCCATTTACAATGAATAACCTTTTTATCTTTAGAAAGTTTCATAAGATCCCATGTTCTATTTTTATGGAGTGATTTCATCTCCTATTGCATAGTAAACATCCACTTTTCTAAGTCTTCACAACTAACCGCCTCAGAATAATTAGATGGCTCTTGGTTTATATCTATATCTTCAGCCACA
Source organism: Gossypium longicalyx (assembly GCA_025698465.1). Taxonomy (NCBI): domain Eukaryota; kingdom Viridiplantae; phylum Streptophyta; class Magnoliopsida; order Malvales; family Malvaceae; genus Gossypium; species Gossypium longicalyx. Next base: position 45,741,411 of record CM046999.1, read on the forward strand.
TTTAAACCATAAGCAACTAGATCAGCCTCAGCATACTTCTTTGGAGGTTTAATTTCTCTTTTAGTTCTATTTTTAGCGATAAAGTATTGTGGTGAAGAAGCAACTCTATTCTGAATATTTGTACTAGCTTGATGAGTCGACTCTGTTGTAGATTCTGGATTAATTTGATGATTCACTTACTTTTGATTTTCTTTATTTGAAGAGTCTTTAAGAGATAAGCTAGGTAGCATAGCAGTTTCATCAAAAACAACATCTCTACTAATCACAACTTTTCTATTTTCAGGACACCATAACTTATATAATTTTACACCAGCTTTATAACTAAGAAATACACATTTAATAGATCTCGATTCCAATTTTCCATTATCAACATGAGCATACGCAGGACACTCAAAGATCTTTAAATTAGAATAGTCAGCAAGATTACCAAACCATACCTCTTGTGGAGTCTTTTTCTCAATGGAAACAGATGGAGATCGGTTGATCAAAAAACATGCAGTAGAGGATGCTTCAGCCCAAAACAACTTTGGTAAGTTGACATTTGACAACATACATTGAACCTTCTTCATGATCGTTCTGTTCATTTATTCTGCGACGCCGTTTTGTTGTGGAGTATGACGAACTGTCAAGTGTCTCAAGATCCCCTCTAACTTGCACAGTTTATTAAACTCATCAGAACAAAACTCTAAGCCATTGTCTATGCAGAGGTATTTTATTTATTTTCTCATCTGTTTTTCAATAATAGTTTTTCAATACTTAAATGCGAAAAACACATCGCTTTTCTATTTGAGGAAGAACACCCAAACTTTTTTAGAAAAATCATCAATAAAAGTTAAAATATAATTAGCTCCACCTCTCGAAGGCACTTTGGATGGGGCCCACAGATCAAAATGAATATACTCCAACGTTCCCTTCGTGTTATGGATTCTTCTGATGAATCGAACTCTCTTTTGCTTCCCAAACTTTAGTTTGAAATTTCTTTGTCCATCAAGAAGTCCTCTTTTACTCAATTCTGCCATGTCATTCTCACTCATATGCCCTAGGTGCATATGCCAAAATTTAGTGATATCATCATCTGACAAGGAAGAGAAAGCGACAGCTGCATCAGCAGTAATAGTAAAACCCTACAAAACATATAACTTGACAATCTTTTTCTGCCCTTTCATTACAAGAAGGGAACTTTTGGAAATATTCAAAACCCCACTTTCAGCTGTGTATCTGTACCCTTTTGAATCAAGAGTACTCAACGAAATTAAATTTCTCTTCAACCTAGAACATGTCGCACATCACTAAGTGTTCTAAAACTCAGTCAAACATCTTAACTTTAATTATTCCAACACTTGAAATTTAACACGAAGTATTATTTCCCATCAAAACAACACTTTTAGACACTATTTCGTAAGTTGTAAACCAATCCTAATTGGGACTCATGTGGAAGGTGCAGCCCGAATCAATGATCCACTCCTCGCTCACTTTAGAATTATTGATAGAAGTGACTAGAAGTTCACCATTGATGTAGTCTTCTACAACATTAGCTTCACCGAATTTTTCTGGTTGTTTTCCTTTTTGATTCCAGCCTCCCTTTTGATCTTTTCTACAGCTTATAGCACTCATATTTAATGTGTCATTTTTTCTTATAGAAGTTACAAGTTTTACCTCTGTTTGAAGTCTTTGATCTACCTTTAGATTTACCGTGAGGATTTCGTTCCTGTGTCCTTCAACGATCATCATCGGTATTTTGATCTTGTCTCCCACGAACAATGAGACCATCTCCCTAAGAGTCAGGTTTAACCACAAGATGCTTCATCTTATCATACGAGGTTAAAAAATCATAAACCTTATCAACTGTGAGAGACTCGCGGCTATATAAAATCGTGTCTCTAAAGGTTGAATAAGACAGGGGCAACAAACAAAGTAAAATCAACCCTAGATATTCCTTATCATACTAAACCTCCATGGTCTCTAAGTTTGAGAGAATTTCTTTAAACGCTATTAAGTGTTCGTGCACAGACGCACCTTTCTCCAAATGATGAGCATAAAGACGCTGCTTCATATGCAACTTGCTAGTTAGAGTATTCAACATACATATTTGTTCCAGCCTTTTCTGTAACAACCCGATTTTAGCTAAATCGAAACAGCGGTTTCGAAACCACAAATCCAATTTCAAAAAATTATTTTAATATTATTTTATGTGTTTACAGCATGATTTTATGAATGTTTGAAAATTTCGTGAGCTAATTTTATCGTTTAATAACTCGATTTGAGAAAAAGGACTAAATTGCGTAAAATGCAAAAGTTGCATTCTGTTTGTTTAAAGTGCTTAATTACTATGGTTGATTAAATTAAAAGTCCTTATGATGATATTAGACCATTAGTAGTGTTAATGGACATAAATGGGCTTAATATCATGAAATTTGGTGGCTTTAAATTAAGGTTGAATTGGTAATTAGCTTAATAACATATTATTAATAAAACAAAAAAAATTTTGGCTTCATTATCATCTTCTAGTCGAATTTTAAAGAGGGAAAAGAGGCCATTGAAGCTTCCTAGGGTTCGACACTTGTGAGCTTAATTGTAAGTTCATTTTAGCTCGGGTTTTTATGATTTTTACGTTTTTTAGATCGTTGCTTTGTATTCTAGCTAGCCCATGCCTTAATTTTTAAATTTGTTAATGATGTGAAGTGCCATTGATGAATACTTGAGTTTTTGAATGTTGATGATGAAAAATGAATATTTGTTGATAGTTACACAAGTTTTTTTTAAGTGATTTTAGCTAAAAATGCATTTTAGGGATTTAATTGTGAAAAGTGTAAATTGAGGGGTTAAATGTGAAATAAATGAAATTTTAGGGCTGCTAAGGACGCTATAGAAATTTGGCACTCATGAATTTACAAAAAAAATTGTGTAATTTTGTGTATTTGTGAAATAGGGACTAAATTGTAAAAATGTGGAACTTTAGGGGCTAAAGTGTAAAAATGCTAAAATATGTGTTTGTTGATTGAATTGAATGTTTTAATGAATAAATGAGTTAATTTTCAATGTATATAGATCAAGAGCGAAAGAAATCAGATTTTGATCAGGGAAAATCAAATGTTATCGAATAGTCGAACCAATACGTTTATCCCAAATACAAGGTAAGTTTATATGCAAATAAATGTCTTTAAATTGAATTATATATGTTTAATTGTCATTGAACTGCTATGAATGTTGAATGATAAAATACGAGCAAGAATCGACAGAGTTTCAATATCTGAAAGTCCCGTACGAACATCAGGGATAGTATAGGATACAAATCTCATGACATTAGGATTAACGAGATGTGATTATGTGTAAGATAATGTCTGGGACATTGGCATCATTATGTGATTACGTATAAGACCATGTCTGGGACATTGGCATCGTTATTTGATTTCGTGTAAGACCATAGCTGGGATATCGGCATCGATATGTGATAACATGTAAGACCATATCTGGGATATGGCATTGTATGAGCTATATGTGATTTTCGGGTATCCTTAATAATTCCAAAAGCTTCAACAGGCAAAAGTCAAGTCGAGAAAGAATGTGAGAATGAGTTAAATGACTCAGGTACGTACGAGATTCATACGAGTATTGAAAAGGGAAGTATTTGATGAATTCACTTATGATATTGAATATGTGTACAATGGGAAAGGTTTGTGAACTTATATGTGAATACTTGTAGTTTGCCGATTGATGAAAATGATGTTGATACATGTGGTAATTTTATCTGTATATGGCTTACTAAGCTTTCAAAGCTTACTTTGTGTGTTCTTTCTCAGTTTTATAGATAATTGAAGCTAGCTCAGATTCGGGGATCATCAGGAACATTGTCACACTATCGATCAACCTGTTGGTACTTTTGATGCTTTGTAAATATAGTATATGGCATGTATAAGCTAGTGATATGATAGTGTGTTTTGAGATATGATATTAGCTATGAGATTTGGCTCATAAATGATGTAAATGTTGGTGTGTATTTGGCCATTTGGGTTGGCTTATTTATGAGTTTGGTAAGTGAAATATGATGTATATAAATAGCCTTGTGTTTTGGCATGTTTGTCATGGATATTGTGATGATTAATTGGTATGATTTGAGGTTTAAAATAGATGATAAGATGATGAGAAAAATGCATAGAGAAGATAGGTGAAATTGTTGGTAATGGTATATTATTTGGTATGTTTTGGATTATGATTTGAGTAGTGAAATGGATGGATTTTAAATGGTATGATTTGTATGTGAAATAACATGTTTTCGTTAAATGTATTGAAATGGTATGAAATGATGTGGTTTTGGTTTGCTTGAGGAAGGTGAGAAATGTGGCTTAAACACGGTTGAGCACATGGGTGTATGACTCGACCATGTGCTTGTTGTAACTTAGTTAAACAAGTCAGTGAGTTACACGGCTTAGACACACGGGCGTGTCTACTGGCCGTGTGTGACACACGAGCTGGCACATGGGCGTGTGGCCGGCCGTGTGACCCAAGTCAATATACTTTCCAGATTTCACAAGGCCATGGCACACGGGGGTGTCTCCGGCCGTGTGGTACAAGTCAGTATGTATTCCCTGTTTCCACACGGCTTGTGACATATGCATGTCTGGAGGCCATGTAAGGCACACGGCCTGTTCACATGGGCGTGTGATCCCTGTATGCATGAAATTTTAGAAGTTTCCCAAAGTTTTCAAATGTTATTAGTTTAGTCCCAAACCTCTTTTAAGATGTTTTAAGGTCTTATAAAGCCTTATAAGGGATAATGTAATTATGTTTGATTGATATTTAAGTGATAATGAATTTATGTTTGAGAAATGTATATCGTATGTTGTGATTTGATCGGTAATGCATCGTAACCCTATTCTGGCGGCGGATACGGGTTAGGGGTGTTACATCTTCCATAATGCAGTTGTGGTCTTCTCCTTCATCACATCTTGCAAAATTTCGTTAAACAAATGCAAATGTAATTGTGTTAACGTCTTTCGATCCTTACGCTTATTCTCTTTATCCGTTAATGTCGAAGGCATATTATCTATCCCTAGCAGGGCATCCTCCAGATCCATTTGTACATGAACTGCTTGCATCTTAATCTGCCACAACGCAAATCTGGTGTTGCGATCCAACAGCGGAATTTCATACTTCAAAAATGCAATTACTGTGATTGAGATGAACAACTCGGAAACTCTTATACGAATTTGTAAAATAAATAGAATGTCAGTATTGACAATATATCGCAAAGAAAAGAAAAATAAAAATAAAGAACACAAATTTTTACGTGAAAACCCTTTCAAGAAAAAACCACGGGTAAAGGAGAAGAAAATTCACTATGTCGAATTCGAATACAAGAGGAGTAGACTATATCTATTTATAGGCTTGTAAAACCATATTCTAATAGAAGTGTAGTATGATTGAAACACCTTCTTCTAATCAATATCAAATAGATGGAGTTTAATAAGGTTTAAAAAACCTTATTCTAAAATAAAATAAAAGAAGTGTAGTTGTATATGAATTTTACTTTTTTTTTACTTTTTACTGATTAAGTTACTATTATTTTAGTGCTATTTAAGTATAAAGATTTTTTGGTGTATTTTTAATTTATTAAAAAATATTTATTTTAAGATTTTATATCTATTTAATTTATTATATTTTTTAGATTTATTCTTATATAAAAATTAATATAAATTTTTTTAATACTAGCGGTCCTAATTTAAGTTTATATTTTATTTGAGTCTACTTAAATCCATTTTTTAGAAGAAGTTGATCCCGATCCTATATAAAAAAGGAAGCACAGAAGCCAACCAAGCAAAGGAAGAAAGCCTTTCAAACTTGTTGAATTTGAAAGAGAGAAGAAAAAAAATGTATCATCCAACCAGAGGCGGCGTTCGTGGTGGCAGAGATCGTAAGTTTCCCCCTTCTTTATCCCCTTATTAGCTTTATGCGTTTCTAGGGTTTTCTAGGGCTTTCGTCTTCTTAGATTCCATAATTCAATTTAATTTTAACAAAATTTTGCTATAGCAACAATTTTATGATTCTCGGCCCTTATGTTTGGATTTTCTTTAATTGAATGATAAGAGATAAAAGGAATTGGAAACTTAAATTTATTTATTGATTAAAAAAAATTGGTTGCGCTAGAGAATTTTGCGATCTGGATTTATGGGTTAGTTTTGCTCTTTTATCTAATTTTAAATTCTGAAATAAGTTCAATTTAGATTTTTGAGTGGTAATTTTAGTTTTGTCATGTCATATAGCTATGAAGTACTTGTCTTCTTCGTTCCTATTATTTTAAATATTATGTTGTCATTCTGGAGCCGGATTACTAAATAATATACACAATTTGTTTCCTCAGAAACCTGAATTGGTTGTTCTGAAGAAGGATTTACATGTAAGGTGTTTGAGTTTGGGCTTATCCAATAAATATAAGGGGGATTAGATATGTTTGAATTCCATGGAATAAAACTTGAAGTTGAATTTCCAATTCATCTAACCTGATAGGCCTGTCTTGTGTAATCGAATAAACTTTTGCTGATGAGCATCATGTTTGAAGTTAAACTACTGTCATTCCTAATCTAGTTTAACTTCGAACATAAATATATATTTCTTAACTTCAACTTTGTGGATATATATTTCTTGATGGATAAGCCACCTCTGGATAGCTTAATATTGAAATTAAGAAGCAAACTTCAACTTGTGTTTCGATTGCTGCTTCTGAATACAGCGAATAGAGAAACTTCAGGAGCTAACATTATTTACCAATTTGGTATGGCTGAGTCTGACCATGAAAGAGACCGGGTTTCTTTCTCATTTTCCATCTCCATTATGGAACTTTTTTTAGATCTATTATAAATGTTGACATTTTTTAAAAATCTAGGAATTTCTCAATTCTCATTTAGATTCCAAGAACTTGGAAAATTTCAGTTTTTATTTTTCCAATATAACTTCTTTTTAAATTTTGTTTTGAAAATTTGAAATTCTCTTTACATAAGAAACCTTTCGTTGACCTCCCTCGCCCTAATGTGCCCTTAGAGTTCAGATAAAAGGTTAGACAAAAGGATTACAAACCAAAGAAGCTATGCAATAAATGAAATAAACTTCTAATTTTTACATGATATCCATTAAAACCAATGGTTTGAAAATATAAAAGATATTGGTTCTCCTTGTTGAAAATAAATTGAAGAGAAGAAAAACGCGTTACCTTTAGTGCATTTTATGAAAAAGAAAGTTTTTATGTATATATATTTCTTGACGCCTTCATGCATAAGTAGACACATAAATATAATCTTTATGGATATTGATCCACTTCCTTTATTTGAGAGAGTGTTGTGAGTGATTTCCAATATATTTTGAAGAAAAAGGGGAAAAAAGAAATGCAAGGATTATGTTGGTATAGCAGGAGTAGAGGAATTTCCGGTTACTAGACACTAACTATGGATATGTTCTTGGCTACCTATGAGCATCCTGGGACTATCATGTCATCAAATGCTGTAGTGGCCACTTGGAGAAGTGTGAATGAAAAGAGTAAAAATGCTAGATCTAAAAGTACAGTTCTCCCATCTTAGTTGAGGGTTAACTCTATTGATTTTTCAATTCCTACTAGTTTTTGACATTTTAAATTTTGAGGTCTTCAGTGCTTTTCATTATTTAGTATATTAATTTTTGAGACATGAGATTAGAGATTTTAGCATTAGAGGGGTTTATTATTATTTTTTCTTGCGTATTTGATTAAAATATTTGTTTCTGCATCTTGTTTGCATATTAGTTACATAAAAAATTCTACTATAGCTTTGCTTAATGTTTATGAGTTTGTATTTATTTTCCATGTACCAGTCTAGGTGAATTATACCAATGAGTATTTTTTCTGTGACATGCAGAATTTAGTTGGGAGGATGTAAAGGTTGATAAACATCGGGAGAATTATCTTGGTCATAGTATTAAGGCACCTGTTGGGAGATGGCAAAAAGGTATGGTTTTCTCTTACTTTTTCTGTGTGCAGTACAAAGTTATTGTATTTTTTTTAAGCTAGAGGATAACTTTATGTCATCCTCTCTCTCTCTCTTTCTCTCTCTGAATAGTTGCTGGAATACATAGTGCTATGAAAATTTCACCCTAAGCAAAAGCCTATCAGCACATGAAGTTGTTCTTTTAAATTACAGGGAAGGATCTTCACTGGTATTCAAGGGATAAAAATTCCAAGGGTTCAGATGCTGAGGCTCTAAAAGAAGAAATTAGAAGAGTCAAGGAAGAGGAGGAGCAGGCCATGAGGGAGGCTCTTGGACTGGCTCCTAGGCGTTCTAGTCAACCTCAAGGCAATCGTCTTGATAAGCATGAGCTTTCGGAACTTGTGAAGCGAGGGTCTACTGCAGAGGACTTAGGTGCAGGCCATGCTGAAGCAGCACGAGTCCACGGTCTTGGTTTTGCAAGGTATGTGGTAGATTTATATAATGCGAAACAGATGAGTTCTCAAGATATATGATTGTACAAAAGAACAGTCAGTAGGTTTTTATATGTTTTTTCCCTTCATATTATGCTCAATTATGAACACTTTATAAAGAACATTTATAAAGAAACTGCTGCTATATTGGGTTCTTGGGAGTGAGGAAGATCATTTTAGGTACTATCTCTGAGGAGTGGTTGTAGATAATTTGTATCTTGTCGAATGTGCTCTGTTTGATCAAGCACCCAAAATAGCAGCATCTACGGACACATCAATGCTTTTTGGTTAAAATATATAAGCAATTACCATACTACGAAATTGAGTAATTTAATCCTTCTACATTTAATAGTCAGCAAACAAGTAAGATTGGTAACAATGTTAAATGGTAAATTGTAGACTCCTGAAATTTAAAATATAGATCTATAGGTAGCACTAGGGCAGCAAAAGAATTCTTCTATATAGAACGTATGATATTAACAAATTTAACTTTTGCTTGTTTGCACCAATATCAAACATGCAAGGATCAAATTGCTTAGTTCTACAATATAGAGACAGCTATACTTTGGACTATTGTACGAGAATTGCCTAGATATCTCATAAGAAAAAGTGCATGGCTGCTATTGCTGGAGCATTAATGGCATCAAATCTTTGAGAATATCATTTTTTTTTTACAGAAGCTTTCACCCTTTTTAACTTTCCCTTTGGCCTCTTTTTTCCTAAATCTTTTGCTTTTGCTGCAGATTGCCACGTGCATGGGAAGATCCAACTACACTTCCATCCACTCAGAAGGAAGCCTCACCTGAGCCAGTCAAGGTAGATGAACCCGCTCCATCAACCACCAATGCTGAAGAAGGTGAATCAGACTATGAAAGCAGCAGGAAGAGAAAGAAGCGCGAGGAGAAGCGACAGGAAAAGCATGACAGACATGAGAAGCGGCATGACAACAAACACGAGAAGCATGAAAAGCAACACGAAAAGAATGAGAAGCGGCATGAAAAGTACGGGAAGCATGAGAGACATGAGAAACCATATTCCCGTGAATCAGATGATAAGAGAAGTCGTAGGAAGGACAAAGAAAGGAGGGCATGAATCCAATTTTGGACTGAATGTCTTTTCTTTCTGGCCACCTCTGTATCGTTTTCCTGTGTTATGGATTGATATCTTAGTTTCTCTTCTGCTCTTTTTCTTCTTTTTCCGTTGTGCAATGTTATAAATCATACGGTATGATATGTTTTTAGTAATTTGCAGGAGAGTGTAGATCACTGTCTGTTGACATCTCATCTGGAAATCTATGAGACATAGTTGAAAATTTTATTGACCAGTTTAAGTGGGGGTTTGTCAGGTCAGCTCTGGTCCCATATAGAACTAGGGATCACTTAGAATCAATTGAAAGTGAATCGAAAACCAATTCAACCAATATAAAACCTTATAATTTTTCAAGAAATCAGTATGTTACGGGTTTAATAGGTACAATTTGAAGTTTAGAGAGACAGTATGTACCATATTTAAATAAGCTCTTATATAAAACCTAGTAAATGGTATCAGGAGAAACATTCATAGAAAGAGAGTATCTACCGTTTTCCAACATAAGGAACACCTACCGTCATAAGGATCTGGTCCTGTTTGTAGCTTGGTGACAGTTCGTGTATAAAATGATATAGGGTAACATCTCCTGTGATAAAGTTCAATAATGGAATTGCTTGTACAATACGGTTTTCTGCGCACACGTCAGCCAAGTATAAGTGGCATTGATGCAAAATCTCCTGTGTGCCTTACAACTCTTTTCACACCCTCACGGTTGTTTATGTACTGTTATAGATAGGCTTAATTCAATTGGAGCATATTAAACTATTGTCTTTAACTATTTTTTAACTGGTTTGAATTTTGATTTCGTTATTGAAATTAGCCTTCTCGTTAAAAAAAATAGTTGCAGCCAATGGGACAGTGCTACATCATTTAAAATTGTATTTCCTTTAATTTTCATTTAACAAAAGAAAAAGAAATAAACAAAAATTAAACAATAATCAAATTATAGGTTGTTAGCATAATTGTTTTTTTTTTGGACAATGTGCAGTACTCCTGCACTGATAATAATATCGATGTCAATCGAATTAAGATTCAATCGGAAATAAAAATAAATTGTTAAAATTTAAAAAATGGTAAAAAAAGAATTTCACCATGTTTACCCTAATTCTTCAGTTCCCCTAAATCACGCATAAGATGAAAATGGTTTTAAAAAGAAAATTGCACGGTTCGACTTATTTACACCGTGGTTGCTGGGACTTTTCTGTTTGATGGAACGCAACAGGATTTGCGTTGTAATGCTTTATGATATTCATTTATTTTTCTTCTGCAAGAGAAAGAGGGCTTGAAGAAAAAGATCCAGGCTAATCACCACCACTGATTTTGATTCCTTTGTAAATATGAAAAAGAAAGTTCGACATTTTCAGCCTGCTTTCCAATCAAAATTCAATAAAAATCTTTTTAGTTTTACAATAAATTCCTAAACGCTAATTGACTGCAGTTGAAAGCACAAAGCTGGGATGAGATCCCTTAGCAAAGCAATGTTGATTATCCTTTGAAAAGGGCTAATATTAATTTAGGAGAGAATCTTTCATCAACTCTTATATATAAATTTTATTCACCATTGATGAATAAATAATCATACTTTATTATTAAATAAAATAAACACTAATAATTTTATTTAAATATAATTAGATAATATTTAACTATAACTAAATACTAAAACTCTAAATTTGAGACCTTAAATCCTAAATTCAAGAACTATTAATATTGAGGGTATCTTAGAACAAGCTCCATGATTTTTTGGGAGGGAGTTGCAAGTACATCAATGTACAGAGGGTAGTTTCACCCAACATGGCAGGGGAACATGTTGGTGGTTACCGAAGATTGGTTGGTGTAAGGTTAACACAGGTGGCGCAAGGATGTTAGAGTTTGGACATGCATCATTTGGTGGTGTTATTAGGGATGATACGGGGCAATGGAGGATGAGATTTGCCTCAAAGATTGGAATATGCTCAATTGTAGAAGTTGAGTTGTGGGGAGCTTATGATGGTTTATGACAAGCTTGGAGTATGGGTATTAGGAAAGTGATCCTCAAGATGGACAACTTAGATGCTATCCAAATGTTACATAACTCTATATCAATTGTACCTTGATATTCAAGGGCTCGAGATGTTAAACAATTGAATCAGAATCAATGGAAAGTGAAGAAAGAACATGTCAACAGGAAAGTTAATAGGGTTGCGGATGCTTTAGTTAAACAAGCCCTTAGATGGGAGTTAGGTTTTTACAAATTCTTACAGCCAATTAATCATGTTTTGAAGCTAATTCATGATGATATAGAGGGATTGACTAGAATTGAATCAGTTGTTTGTAATAGTTTTTAATATGTTTATTTACTAAAAAAATTGCGTTTAAATAAAATTATTAGTATTATTTACAAATCCTTCATTTTTTATTTAATATAATGATGATGTATGATGTTATTATTCATCAATGGTACATACGACCCATACATCAAGCTATTATCGTTTATATAGATATGCATACACTCTTGCATTTGCTGGAACTGCATGTAGCTTTCATATATACATTCAACAACTGACCATCCAGTTACAGGAGGAAGGATTTCTGAAACTGAGCCTCCGAAGTTTTCTCTTCCAGCGGATTTCGAACATAAGGCGACTGAGTTTCGTTTCTTCTTGATGGCTACATCGCACATAGTTTTCATATATACATTCAACAAAAAATTTTCTAGATTCCAGTCGACAGATTACTTGAATGAGGAAGGATTTTTTTAAGCTACTTTCATCTGATGCGTGATTTAGGGCAAGGATATTGAAGAATTAGGGTAAATAAGGGTGAAAAGTTTTTTCTCCATCTTTTTTTTAGCAATTTATTTTGATTTTTTTCTTTTTAAAATGAAAATTAAGGGAAATATAATTTTAAATGACGTGACGCTATCCCATTGGCTAAAATTGCTTTTTCTTTAACAGCTCTAAGAATAGGAGTCAACTTTAATAACAAAATCAAAGTTTAAATGCCCGAATTGACCAAAATATAGACCAAATACCAAATTCAAATAAAAGACAATAGTTTAAGGTTTCTTGTTAAATTAAACCTTATAAATAATTGGTAATTTTGATATCACGGTTTATTTACGATAAATTATTTAATGTCCTTAGAATATAAACATCTCTAATCAAAGGCTTTCAATTGATCAATGTAATGGAACTTATCTTAAAAGAGTCTCATTCTATCGAGATTTCTTTGGTTGATAAAAAAAAAAAAAAGGTTATTTCGATTGAATTATTTGAAGAAAATATATCAATTTACTTTTTTCGATAATGGCAAAGGTTGAATATCAAGAATAAAAGAGATAAACTGGAGAATGATCATACCTAGCCTATTTATAGGCAACTTATTTGGTGGGATTGGGATTATCAAAATTAGAGAGTGAGCATATTTTGTTAATAAAGTAAAATTGTTTGTTTATTTTTGAAAGATTATTTGTTTTCACTCTGTAGAGTTTCAATGGGAAAGTTCATACTAATTGTATTTAGATGATGTTGTAATTATTTAAGGGTTAAGATAGATTGAGCTTAAATTATTGTTTATACTGTGAGATTTAATGCTAGAGTTTTTCTTAAGGTAAGACCTCAAAAACATAGGTTAAGTTTGAACCACATTAACAACCCTCTGTGTGTAACACTCTTCGCCCGTATCCGACGTCGGGATAAGGTTCGAAGTGCTACTGAACTTAAACTCAGCCAATTATACAAAATCGGGCCGTAAAATTTTGATCAATTTTAAAACTCTTCTTTTCATAAGCAATCTGTCCCTTAAATGGGCTTATGGGGCCCAAAACATGCATTCAAGATGGTTTGGAACCAAACCGAGAACTTAAGATAAATTTTGAAAATTTTATGCTTTAGGCTCCACACGCTCGTGTGGTTTGGGCACGCCCATGCCCCTAGCCCGTGTGCAACACTGACTTCAACACACGGCTATGGCACACGCCCGTGTGACATGCTCGTGTGCGATACTGACTTTAAGACGCGGTCATGGCACATGCCCTTGTAGCCTATTCGTGTACCATGCTGACTAAAAAGTTTAAGAGCAGGAGACGCACGCCCAAAACACACACCCATGGGAGTGAGTCGTGTGTACACATGCCCGTGTGGATAAAAGGAGGCCATTTTTCAAGCCATTTTGTCACCCTCACAACACAAACACGCAAACTTAATCAATAGCTTATTTCATGGCATAGATGAGTACTTAAACACCCATACATGTAACAGCCAATTTTTTCAGTGGTGTCGGAAACAGTGATTCGAGATCACTAAATCCGACGAGTAAGTTTAGAAATTTTAACAAATAATAATTATAGGCCAAGCGCGAACTTAAAAGAATTATTTTTAATTAGTGAATTTTGCAATTTTAAAAGAATTAATCAGGTAAATTGGGTTGAAAACAAAGTATCGAGACCTCAGATTCATAAACCGAGCCATAAATATTTTTATAAATATTTATGGAGTGTTATTAAGTTAATATTAAAGTTTCGTTAGAAAATTTTAACGTTTGGTTAGTCAATTAATTAAAAAAGACTAAATTGAAAATAGTGCGAAATTTATTAAATTGTGATTAAATAGTTTAAGTGATTAAAAAGGAGAGATTTAAAAGGCAATTGGACCCAAATTGTATGGGCTGGACGGTTGGGCAAGAAAATCAGTAAAAAAAGACAAGGAGAAACAAGGGCAAAATAAGAAATTTTGCAAATTAAACATATAAAACAAGACAAATTTGAAAAATCTAGAGATATCATCATTTTTCTTCAGCAAAAACACCATGGGAAGTCTGAAAGCTGCTGGTTTTTCATACTTTGACATATGTGAGTTCAATTCTTGCCCTTTTCTTTGAGATTTTTATGTTTTTGTGACTTTTACAATTAGGTCCAAGTGTTTAATTCATTAGTTTTGGATTTTATGAACAAAATTAAAAGCTATCAATGATAAGTGTTGGCTGTTTATGATGAAATAAAATGAATTTTAAGCTTTGATTTTGTTTTTTGATGATTTTATCAAGTAATTTCAATAGAAATTGATTTTAGGACCTAATTGTGAAAAAGTTGTGAATTGAGGTTTAGTGTTAAAATTCTAATTTTCAAAGGTTGTGTAATAGTTTAGAATGATGGAATAAAATGTTAATTGAGAAAAATTAGCTTAATAGATGGGCTAATTGAGCAAGGACTGAATTGTATGACCTGTGAAATTTAGAGGAAAAATGGTAATAAACATCTTGAACTAAAACAGTTTTGGACAGCAGCAGTAGTTTGACTTTGAAAAATCACCATAAATTGTAAAAATCGAATTAGAGGATGAATAATATATGAAATTAAAGCTTATTGAGTCTAGTTTCTCATAGAAGAAACGGTGTAAGCAATTGAATTGTAAATTATGAGATATAATGAATTTTGTGAGACAAGGTTAGAATGAATTCGGGTTCCCCTGTTTTGACTTTGGAAAATCACCAAAAATTGGAGAAAATTAATTATAGGCTCAAATTTATATGCTTAGAATCCTTAATAAGTCTATTTTTAATATAAATCAACGAGAACATTATCCGAGTTCTGTACTGTGATATAATTAATTTTTAGTGAAGAGAGGTCAGAACTGTCGGATAGTGAAACAGGAGAAACTTAAATGAATAAACTGTACCAATTGGCTAAACCAAAAATTCTGAAAATTTTATGGTGGAATGATATGTGAGTCTAGCTTTAGGAAAAATTTACGGATCTTAATTTGGAGCTCTGTAGCTCGAATTTTAAATAATTGAGTGACTATGACTCGTGTGAACAGCTTGATGTGAGCATTAATAAGTAAATTATGAAATTGTACTTACAAGAATGTTATATACATTAAGGAGGAGGAAAACAAATGATATATGTTTATAAGAAAACAGTATGAGAATGATACATGTCATGACACGTATATATATGACTAGTTTCAATATGATGCTTGTTGGGTATGAAGTTGGATTGAAATGTCTAAGGCAAGTATTTTATTCCGTACATCTGAAATGTGGTATTTTATAAAGATATGATCTAGCTTTAAATATGAATGCTTGATGATTAAGCTGAAAATATTTGGTAAGATGATAATCATGGTATAAAAGTATAAGTGGTACCATAATAGACAAGGTAAAATGAGTATGAGAGACACATGTATAATGACATACAAATGCTATGTTTGTAGTTTAATTGAGAATGTTTAATCATTAAATGAATATCATGTTATATGCTTTTGATTTTGTATAAGTGTGTAAGTGATTAAGGTTGACCAAGGCTTGGAAAATAGCTTAGATATTGACCACACAGGCAGAGACACGGCCGTGTGTCTCAGCCGTATATAGAACACGACTTTAGGACACGGGCGTGCAATGTGGCCGTGTGCCCCTAAACTGATGATGATGTCATAAACAAAAAGCTCCACGGACAAGGGACACGGGCATGTCCCAAGCCACACGGGCGTGTGGAATCCACACGGCCTAATCACACGGGCGTGTGGGTACTGTTCACAAGTAAAATTTAAAAAAAAATTAAGCGAAAAATTTTATGAGAAATCAGTTGAGCTCCGACTTGATTTTAATTTTCATGTTGGGCTTCGAGGGCCCAAATAAAGGTCGTTATATATATGATCTCAGAAAGTGAATAGTAATGTTTCGATTAATCTGTAAATGTTCTGTATGTACTGGTAACACTCTGTAACCCTATTTTGGTGACGGATACGGGTTAGGGGTGTTACAATACACATGTTATGATCATGTTACAACCTCATGCAATAGATGTCATAGATTTCATTCACCTCTTTACCATATTTATACTACAATTATCATTATAACTCAAATATTAATTCCCCTATACATGCCATAGACTCAAAGCACTATAGATCACTCACGCTAATAGCAATAGCTTGGCAATGTGATGATATCTCCAACGGACTCTAACCCGAGCTAACCTGAAACACTAGAGAACATGGGAAAGAAAGGGGGGGTAAGCTTTACGCTTAGTAAGTTCATAAGTAAATAATAAGCAACATGAATACACTTATACCATAAAAGCGTTGAATCATCACTATCATCATGACTTTCATATCTCACAAGCAAAAACATATTCATTCTCATTCTTATAAGTCAATCATCATATATTGAGCTCATCACTTATGAGTTTTACGGACATACCTGTACCGATCTGTAACATAATCCTTTCCATTCATATCTTTATCATACCCGTTGAACGCTTGGAATACTAAAAGGATACTCGGAACAACTCTTGCACATAATTGTCATATATGTACCCAAAGCTACCCCATATCTAATGACATTTAAATGCTCGATCTCGAGCTAATCATGTATACTCTTAATTCCTAGTGACATGTCACTCGTATCCTATTCTATTCCTAAGGTTCAAACGGGATTTTCCTCGCTTATCAAGACTTTGACTTATCACATCTTTATTAATCACATACACAATAATATTTTCACAATTCATGTAATAACAAAACATTTAATTACATGTATAGCATGGCATCATTTACATATGAACTTACCTCGATACCACAAAGGTGGAAAAGACCTAATCATCCCTTAATCGATTTCTTTCCGTTCTAGGTCCAAATCTCGATTTTCATCATCTATAACATCACATTCAACTCATTAAAACAATGAACTAATCAAATTAGTCCATTGACACACTTGGGCGATTTTTACAATTTTGCTCCTATATTTTTCCAAAATTACCAAATTACCCCTAGGCTCGAAAAATGATTTTTATTTAATTTCTTTACTCTTTAAGACTAGATGAACCATTTTCATAACTATAGCAACTCACAATATCAACTATTTTATACACTTACCCTTATTATACTACTTTGCAAAATATCCTATTTTTAGGAGTTTTCATGAAATCTTCCTTCACAAAAAGTGTTTATAACACTACCAAGACTAATTTTCTTCCATAAAAACTCAGCAAACAACACATATGCTTTCATGGCAAAACCCTATACTCTTAATCATTTTGCAAAATAGTCCCCTCTTATGAAAGCTCATGCTTTAAGGGTTCTAAAAATGTAAAAATCTTCAAGAAAAATATTAAAATCACTTACTTACAAGGGAGTTTCTTTGCTGAAAGTTCAAAGCTTCAAAACCCTTTTCTTTGCTGGTATTTTTGGTCAAAAAAGAAGGAAGAAAATGAAAAAGTTGAAGCTAAGTCCTTAGGGTACCATTTTATCACCTAATATGACATCACCCTACCAAACACATTGACTAATCATATTTAGAGGTCTAATTTCACTTTAAAGGCCCAAAATTTTAATAACCTAGCTATTAGACACATTTGGGTATTAAAATACAACTTTTACCTTTTTCGCGATTTAGTCCTTTTTCGAAATTGGACTAGAAATCGCTAAAATTAATATACCAAAATTTTCATGCACCTTTATAAACAGGTTATAACACATAAAATACTATCAAAATAATTTTATCCGGCCTCAGAATAGTGGTTCCGAAACCACTGTTCTGACTAGGCCCAAAATCGGGTTGTTACACTGTGTTCTATTCTCCAGATTTATCTTTATGTGTGCCAAGCTATATGACAAAAGACGTGTCTACTACACTTGTCACGCCTCACTACCAATCTTGAGATTTTTCAATTGGTATCAAAACCTACCACTTAATGTATTTAATGTGATTTTAGTGTTGGTTGATAGCCATGAACTCCATGAAAGAGGGAAGCTTAATAGTTTGATCACCACAACTCAATGGATCAAATTATGTTTGTTAGAAACCTTGAATGAAAACATTTATTAAGTCAATGGATGAAAAGACATGGAGGGTTTTTTTTACTAGATAGAGCTTAAGAAGTAAAACCAAAAACAACTAGGACTATCAACAAAGAAAGGGTTGTAATTTCAAAATCCTCGTGTTATATTTAATGGTGCAAATGGTAGAGCGTTTAGGAAAATTTCAAGATTTGTTTTTGCCAAAGAAGCATAAGGCATTCTCGAAACAGTCCATTAAGATGTTCTTGGAGTGAAATTGTCAAAACTACAAATGCTCACAATTAAGTTTGAAAACCTTATAATATTTAATGATGAAATCATATTTGATTTTTATGCTAGAGTTTATGAAGTCAATAAAGAAGCTTTTGATCTTGGTAAACAATATTCTAAGGTAAAATTAATATGAAATGTGTTGAGATACTTGCCAAAAAGATTTGCTATCAAAGTTACTATCATAAAATAAGCAAAAGACATTAACACTATGAACATAGATAAGTTGTTGGCTCATTAACACTATGAACATAGATAATTTGTTGGCTCTCAAAGTTGCTTTAAGTGTTGCCATGAGGAACCCAAATCTGATTCTATAAAAAAAAATTGCACATCTTGCCAAAATTTTCAACAAAGATTACAAGTTCTCCAAGAATAGTATGAATTTATATGCTAATTGATTTTCTAGCAAAAGAAAAGGAAAGGTTGATAAAGAGCCTAAGAAGAAAGAAACCTAATGCCATGACTACTGAGACTCATATATAAGTTGAATTCATAAGCACTTAAACAAAAGAATAAATCTCTCAATGTTACTTGGAGTAATGGGGTTCATGAGAGTGAAGATGAAGAATAGATGAAAAAACTATGTTGCTTTTATTGCTAAATACAAAGTTGTTACTCCTTATGTTGCCACATTCTTTAAGATAGATCCAGAAGGAGGCAATGAATTAGATGATATCATTGATATAGAAGAAACATAAGATAAGTTGTTGGATAGATGTGAAGTGACATGTAAAGACAATGAACCACTCAAAATTGAAATAAAAGTTAGAAAAAGAGATAGATGTCGCCAAGGAAATGTTTAAGAAATTGGGATCTAGAAGTGATAAACTTGATTGGATTTTCGCTATTGGAAGAAGAAAAACTAGACACGGAGGTTTAGGTCATATTGATAAAAATTGATACATGCATGGATCTGTTAAATCTTATTAACTTAAATTTATCAAAGTTGATGTTTTCAAACTTAAAAAATCAATCATTTTGTAATAAATTTTTAGATGGGATTTAAATATTTCTAAGTTGAGATGCTTCATACCGGTTACACTCGTGGTTACAGTCGTGCTCATGACCTGTGTGTAGCAATGTTGAAAAAAAAATAAGAGGTTTAAATTGATTAAGATAATAAAATAAGGAAATATGAAGTATAATAAAATAAAATAAAAATAGATTCGAAAATGAAAAAATAAATTTAAGAAAATAAAATAAATAGATAAATAAAATATTTTTAGGCTTAGCCTTAGTCTTGGTGTACTCCAATCTTGAATCATAGAGAAAATCATGCCTTAAAAATAGATTTGTAAAATTGTGGGTAATGAAAAAAGGAAAGGACTTAGAAGGTAATTAATTCAAAAAGAGTTGAAAGTAAAAAAAAAAAAAAAAAGAAAAACAGAATAGAAGTTTGCAGTATGAAAATGGCGTAGGAAAAGGGAGAAAAAATAATAATTTATTAAATGCGAAATGTGAAGGTAAAGTGTGTGTTTATTTGATTCTAGCCTTTAGGTATTTATATAATTTTTTAGTGTTAAAATTTAGCTAATTTTTTTATAAATATTATCACTAAATATTTTAAAATTTAAAATTTAAATTTAAATTAATTACAAAATTACAATAATATTAAAAATATTTTTTCTCCAGTTTAACCTCTTTTTATAAACGTTTGAATTTAATTTATTCTTGATAAAAAATTTAAATATAATAATATTTTATTCGATAACTAACTAAAAATAAATATATTAAAAATATAAATTTATGTTGCTATCAATATTAATTTAATATATGAATCGCAACCTAACAAAATTACTAAGGTTCACAAAAAGGAAAAAATAGAAGACTGTGAAGGACGCCCTTCTATGTTACAAACTTACAATAAGGGGAAAATAAATAAATAAATAAAGGAAAAACCATAGTTATTTTCCCTTAAATTATTTAGGTGACCGAAACCAAAACAAATGAATCTCTCTTTCTCACTTTTACTTTATTTATTTGCTTTTTTATTTAATTAAAATTAAATAAAAGGGCAAAACAATGACGTGGGGGAATAAAAAAGGGGAAAGGGGGTGCACTCGGCGAAGGAAGTTTGGAGGGGAAGAAAAAAAATACTCTGATACAGAAAAAAAAAAAAATCTTGTAAAATTGACGAAGATGGTGTTGGCAAACAAGGAAATGGTGGTCTACTGCTTCGACACTTTGATCGCCCATTATAACAGCGAGGAGGCTGCTCCGCCCGCTTTCGATGAGGGCCAACAGTATTTTCTCTTATCATTCTTTTTTTTTTTTGAAATCCATTTGTTATTTCATCCCAAGTTTCTTCTTTTCTTTTTTTTCTCTCTCTTTCGTAACGATGGGTTGCATGCTGTTCGATTCTATTTTATTTTATTTTTCTTGGGTTTTCTTATTCTTTTCTGTGTCTGTCATTAGTTGTTGTTGTTGTTTTTTTTTTTTTTTAAGTGGAAGTTGGGAAGTCAATCTTATGTCAATGTTGTTGTTAGATCTTCCAAAATTTTGTCATCTGTTCATGTTTTCGCCGGTAGCATAAACCAAGGTTGTCAGTTCAAAAAATATGTGCCTGGTTTTAAATTTTTAAGCAGTTTGGCTCTTTTAAGAATTAAAGAAGAAAAAAAAAACTCTCTTTTAAATTTTATTTGCTTTTACTACTTTTAAGTACCTCGATATGATCCTTCAAAGACCCTCCAAATATATGTAAATTTTGAAACAAAATCCGTGTTGGTTGTGTACCCATGTTGGACACTCATACCCAAGTCCAAGTAACATAGGGCTTTCACTGTGTATTATTATCTTTACTTATCCTACTATAGATGGCCTGCATAATTAGCTTGTCTTTGCAATTTGCCCCCAAATGTGCGACAAAGGAAATTTCATACTTTCTTTTAGTCATAAACAGAGTTACATTAACTATATGCATAAAAGAATATCAATATATCCACCATCTCTTACATCCATCACCTAGTTGAAACTAGTTTTCATTATCAAACCAATAATTCAAGTCAAAATTCTGTATATAAGGTATGTGTGTGTGTGTGGATAGATGTACAATATTTCTTTCTTGTAAAACAAGTCCAGACACCAATATCCTTCTCATAGACCTTAATTTGTCATATCCTTGTCTTTTAAGTTCAAAGCAGTTCACGAATCAAAGTTCTATGAGCATACAAGGACACACTTGTATACTCGAGTCTGACCAACATTGGTTTTAATGTAGCCTCAAAGCATTTGTAGAAGAGATATACTCTTCCTTAAACAATGTCTATTTATGTAAAGCATTTTGAATGGAAACACACATTCTGCAATCAATTTCAATTAAGCCATTTACTAGCTTTGACTTGGAAAAATGTGATAGTTAGTGTTTACTTGGTTATTTATTTTCTACCTGTAATACTGCGTTGATTTAATTATCAAGAAATGCTTTTTGTTGGCTTCTTCTCCTTAGGTTATATCACCCCCCATTTCCTTTGTAAAGTTCTTGTAGCAATGTTTATTTCCTGTTTCGTTTCTGCCAAGGTAATGCTGCTGTTATGGCACAGATTGGTAGAAGAGAATATGAATGTTCTTATACACTTTCTGGTGGCTTTTCACTATCAAGTAGATTCTTCTGCTGTGTTGCACATATTTCTTTTTTGTTTTTCTTCTATTGCTGTTTTTCTTGGATATGTCTTTTCTGTTGGATGTTCATATGCAATACCAGTTTCAGTTTAAACTGTCTCTTGTACTTTTAGTTTTTATTTATTCTCATTGTATTTCTGTTTACTTTGAAAATGATGCTTTCATTTGTGACTCATTATGTTCTGTTTTCAGCCCATTGTTTGTCACTTGGAAGAAGGTTGTGAATGGTGGGGAGCCTCGTCTACGAGGATGTATCGGCACACTTGAAGCTTGTCAGTTGATTAATGGGTTTAGGGACTATGCTTTGACGAGGTATTAAGACCAAAGTGAAAAACATGTACTTTGGAATTTAAATTCTCTCTCGTTCTCTCTTTGGATATGTATGTGTACAACCCAGGTAGGTGAGATATCTACAATGAGTCGAAGATGACGTGTATAGTGAGCTCATTCTTAAAACTCTCATATTTGTCTTGATTTTTTTTTGTCTTTTAAATAAAATTTAATTCATTTTTCCTAACCATGAATCATAAATGGTATATAGAAGAAAGAAAATGATTTTCATATTTGGAAAGTGCATTCTAGAAATAGCACTTCGGATAGACCTAAAAGAAGATGAAAAGAATGGGAAGGCTTTATAAAAACAAGTTATTGGACATTGAAGATATGCTATCTCTTTAGATTGATTGTTCCTAGCTTATACCAGAATTAGGTTGTTAGCATGCTTTTATTACAGATAATATGTTCAATTATGAATATTGATAGAATTAAAGTTGGGGGAGTTACATGGAAGAAGAGTGGTTTGTAACCTCTTGCCAGAAGGAGTGTTATAAAAAGAAGTGGCCATACTTATAATCTGGCAAGTACTAAGAGAAGTGGCAGCATTGCAAATCATGTGTCAATTATTAGCTTTTTTACTGCTCTGATGGACTTGTGAACATGGTTTGACCAAAATTTGGCTGCATTGTTTTGATTTAATGTCTTATTGTAAATGGAGATTTGGCTGTAAGATTCAGTGGCTCTCACTTTTCCTTTTACCTCTATTCCAGATAACTAATTTTGATTTTGAATCAATGCTTGTTTTGATGGGAAAAAGGTTCAGCAGAGGGTAAAAGTCCTGAGAGCAGCTCATTCTTGTAAAAGTAATAGGATGATGCTTGAATATCAGTATCAATTTATTAGTATTTATTTAATTTGCTAATGGAATGCCATTAATAATTTTCCTCTGTATGGTTACTCTAAAGAAATTAACAAACCTTGAATTCCAATACTACTCTCCATCATTAAGATTTTTTCCTATTAATATCCAACCCTTCTGGTGTTGTAATAAAATATGCATCATGATCTATAAAGGCCATTAGAACTCTTTGCTACTTTTGTTTGGTTTGCAACCACATGATTTTGGTCATTTTAAAATTGTCTTTTACTCAATGTGCTATATAAACTACAAGTTATAATCAATTTATTTTGTTGCTTCTTCCAATTTGGCATGCTTCTTGTTCTTCTCATGGCATACCTTGTGATATTTTCAAATTTCTGTTATCTGCAGTGCTTTGAGGGACCGCAGGTTCCCTCCTATTCAAGCTAAAGAACTGCCTAACTTAGAATGTACAGTTTCTATTCTGACTGATTATGAAACAGCTAATAACTACCTTGATTGGGAGGTATGTAATTCATCTCAATTTGGATTGTTTAACATATGATCTGTTAACATAGGCTGCTGTCTTTGTGAGTAATATATCATGAGCATATTTCACTGCCTGAATTGGTAGATCAAATAATCTGCAGTTTTGAAGATCCTGATTGGAGTACGGTCTTCCCTTTTGTAGGCTGTTATGGTTTTATTTTCCTTTGGATGGAATGTTGGTGTGGTATTGACATGTTTATGTACTTGGTAATGTGATGGCAGATGCAAATATGCGAGTTGAACTATTGAAGGATTAAATTATCTAGGATTTCATTTAAATTTTATGGGTTTAATTGCTACGTATATATTTTGGATATTTAATAATCTTTTAGGTTATTAGGATTTTTAGTTATTTTCCAAGTATTAAGGTTTAGGGTTAGTTTTGTTTGACCTTTTATTGGGATTAGTCATAAATACCTATGTCATTCTTAGTTTCGGGTGTTGAGTATTTACTATTTGAGCTATTGGCTGTCAAATATTTTTCTCCATATTGATTCTTTTCTTCTGTTTCTCCCTAAATCTTTCGGTCTACTTCTGATAGCATTCTTAGTTTCGAGTGTTGAGTATTTACTATTTGAGCTATTGGCTGTCAAATATTTTTCTCCATATTGATTCATTTCTTCTGTTTCTCCCTAAATCTTTCAGTCTACTTCTGATAGCTCATTTGGTTCCATCTCTTTCTTCCTACCTTCTAATCTGCATTCACATTTTTCTTTCAGGTAGGAAAGCATGGCATAATTATTGAGTTTGTTGATGATTATAATACAAGGCGAAGTGCCACATATTTACCTGAGGTGCCGGCACATGAAGGTAGACTTTATTGCCCGTTTTAAGTTAAAATTGATATGATGTGATATAAAATGGAATGATATGATATGGAGACTTTTCTTTTCTTTTCTTTCTCTATTTTTTTTTATTTGTGATATATGTATGTATGTGTATGCACATATGAACAAGTAAAAATATTGCAAAAAAAAACTAGATTGATAAGAAGTATATTTACACAAAAAGTATTATGTTTCAAATGGGACTCGCCTGGAAGGGTCTGAGGTGTTTCTGTTGTATGCTAAGGTGCAGGCGTGCCTAGCTGCACACATTGTCAACACTGTTAGGACCAAGAAATTACCCTATCCTGTACCGTGTAATAGTAACAATGGTATTGTTGAAACTTGCTTGAACATAAATAATAACTCCATTTGGCATCTTAATTGTCGATGACATAAAAGCAGTCCTTCTATTTGTATTTTTTTTTGGAACTTTAGTTTTAAGGATTTATATATATTTTATGCATGATGATCTTCTATTGAAAGGTTTAGTCCACGTGAAAACTTTTCGAGCATTTATATTTGGTTTCAGGTTGGACTAGAGTGGAGGCAATTGACTCACTTATCCGGAAGGCAGGCTTCAGTGGCCCCATAACTGAGTCGCTCAGGAAGCGTATAAAACTGACCCGTTACCAAAGCACATTATTTACCATGCACTACAGTGACTATGCCTCCCATGTTAAGGCAACCAGGGGCGCAGCGCCTACTATTGCTGGCGCTAAGCTCGGAAACCACTGATTCTTCCAACAGCTTTTTACCAGAAAAGAAGGTAAAGCTGCTTTGGCTAAAATATAAGGACATTATATTAAAACAAAAGAAAAATGGGTGGAATAGGTTCGATTGTGTTCCGACCCAGTTGTTTTAGTAATTACAAGACACCTTTCAAATAACAGTCTTCAAATTCATTTGATTTTGAAGAAAGAAACCAAAAAAAAAAAAAAAAAAAAAAAAAAAGAAGCAATGCCTGATGTAAACTCAGGCATACAAGTTTGTGTTTGCTTTCATTTAGACATTCATATTCCTGCAACTTGTGGGAAACCTGTTTGCTGTAAGACAAATCTCAATTTGACCTCGAAATGGTTCTGGGAAATATGTATGATCCCAGCACGACATTGTTTGTGTCTTTTGGTTTTAGTTAACTTTATGCAATGGCAGTCTTGATTGTGTTGAATGCCGGGTTTTTAGTTCTTGGAAGGTTATATTTCCATATCTGTGCTAGGGTATACGTTGGATGCGAATACAATTCTATAAAATGAAGAGTCATTGGTCATAATTTGCTTGCTTCAACTTTTGATGAAAGGAAAAGTCCATTTCCTAAGTCATTCTGGTTCATCTTTTGATGTTCTCGATTTCAAGTTTATTTTTGATAATTCGTTTTCGATTGCGAATTTATTGCCAAGATGTTTTTAATGCATTCTTATCATTGTTGTTTTTGACAATGTTCCTAATTATTTCTATTGTGAATGCAATTTTTCTTTTTCTTTTTTTTTTTTTAAAAAAAGTAGCTTTTTTTGTATGTATTATTAAGCTTTAAAGAAGCATAAAAAATTACTGACATTAAAGGAAAAAAAATGAATATATCAATTGTTAGTGTTATATGATGAATTTAATAATAAAATAACTTGGTACTAGTTTTGACATTCAATACTTGCTCGAGATTTGAATTTGTGGCACCGGCTTTTATTTTCCCTTTGAAAGCGATGGAAAATTATCACCTTTTAAGAATTGGTTGAAATGTGTTTTCAATGTATAAAAGAATAAAGTAGTTTACTTTTTTAGAAATCTAATATTCTTTTGAGTTATTTTTTCACAATAAAGGGAAGACTTCATACATTTGATAATTAGTGAGAAAGTTATTTTCCATGTATTTGGACAATTTTTTTTTTTTTTTTTTGTGTTTAGGATATTAATTGACTTATTCATATCATAGGGTTATAAATGAATAGAACATTTGATTAATAGTTCGTTTATGTACGTTTATTAAGTTACATTAACGAGTATAAATAAAATTTTTATGTTCGTTTAATAACGAATGAACATAAACAGAAGTGTGTTCGCTTCGTTTATGTTCACGAACAAGCTCGCTTATTGGCTTGTTTATAAGTTTGTTTATTTATTGATGATATTTTCTTATAAAAATATTAAAATAATATTTGTGCGTATTTATTTAATTATTTATTATTTGTCTATTATTTATTAACATTGTTCGTAGGCATGTTCAATTATATGTTCATGAACATGTTTGTTTAATGTTCGTGAATGTTCGATTAAGTTAAATGAAAACACATAATTTTAAATAAACGAAGATAAACAAAAATTTGAAATTCTTAACAAACACAAACTGAGCATGAATAAGCTTAAAAATAAACAAATGAATATGAACAGATATTTGTTCGTTCAAGCTCAGTTCATTTACAGCCCTACTTATTCAACGGAAAAAAAATAGTTATTTATTCTGTTGTCTTTTGATTTCAATTATTCCAATTCATTATTTTTTTTAATATTTTGCTATAACAATTAATCTTTTGATAAGTTATGTTTTAAGAAATTATTGTAGGTAATTTTGAATATTTACAATCAAATCAAAAGAAATTATTGTAAGAAATTTTAAATACTTCAAAAATTTCTTTTGATTTGATTGTAAGTAATTTCTTAAAACATAACTTAGCAATAAGCAAGCTTCTTTTTGGGTATCGGACTTTATGGCAAAGGAATATTTGATACCCACATTGGTAGTATGTAATTTGCCATAAGGGTTTATATGGTTTGGACTATAAGTTTGGTCCAACTCAAGAAGTACCAAACTTCCTCTATTTTAGTTTGATACTTACGAGCTTAGCAATCATATTGTTAAGGGAGGAGTTAGACCCCAAAAGGTTAAGGTACCGATACTATGCTTTTGCAACTATATTTAATACTCGAATGAATAAACCCACTTATAATATCCAAGGTTATATCTCCTTCCAACCACTGACAAACTAATGATAAACTCACTTATAATATGTATTTTAAAGCAACAATTAGATTTCAATTCACCCCAAATTAGATACATATTGTGGTTTCCAACAGTTGATAGAAAATATAGAATGAGAAATGGCTTGCTTTAGTTGATTGAATTCTCTACTTTTTGCTATATTTTATATTGTAAAATAATTTCATTAAATTCACATCTTAAAGGCTTAGTTGGGAGGTGAAAAATATGACTTGAAAATTACTGCATTGCTGTACTTGTTCCCATATTTGTTGTTGGCATAACTCCCAAAAAGGAAAAATAGTAGCTATTTTTATTTAATTTTAAATGAAAAATATCTCTCTCTTTTTTGTAAAGTTAGCGATTAGGCTTTTAGTTCAATTGATTGAAATGGGTGATGGTTGGGGTAGTGGTTGCCTAAAAGAAATGAAATTTAATATTAATATGTAATTTCTATAGGATCTATATTGTTCTGGTAGTGATACTTATAACTTTAACTTGGATACCTGAGATATAATTTAATAATTGTTTACGATATTTTCCTAGCTATTTTGCAAGGTTCATATTGGTGTTTTATTGAAAATAATGGTATCTTTATGTATTCTCTTATGGCTATCTTTTGCTTTTATAGCAATAATTCAATTAAGAACATAAGCTTGAAGAATTTTGTGCACTACTAAATAGCAAGGTCATAGTTATTATCTCTTGTTTCCATCAACACCATATTGTAACTTTTATGTATTTATGATTTAAATTTATGCATCACATTCTGTTTTGAGATTAATTTATACTATGATTTGAAGATATGTAACATTTTAATATCTTGTAGTAAAGGCTCGTTTGCCTTTAATAGTACAAAGTGAGGCGAAAAAGAATTAGTCTTGCATTGACGGTATGGTTGCAAATGTGTACAGTTGCGAGTTGGTTCTTAGTTTTGTTGGGTGTCGTCTCAAGCCTACAAACTTATAGACCCATTATTAGATCATGCATTTTAGATTTTTATGCTCAAGGAGATTATGTGAAGCGACTTGTACATGCTAGTGACGAGACTTGTATTGATCGAGTTAGGATGAATAGAATTTTTTTTTTTTAAATTATGTGAAATGTTACAAACTTTAGGAGGATTGAAGTCATCAAAGAACATGCTTGTAGATGAGCAAGTGGCAATGTTCTTACATATTGTTGCTCACCTTAAAAACCAAGTTATCAAGTATCACTTTAATAGGTCTAAGGAAACTGTTAATAGATCATTTCACAATGTATTAAATGATTTGATATGCTTACAATAAGTGTTATTTAAAAAGACAGAACCAGTTCTAGTTAATTCTACAGACACAAGGTGGAAATGATTCAAGGTATTGGAGTGGGTATATATATTATTTAGAAATAACCCACTTGAATTATAGTTCAATAGAGTATCTTAACTTAACCTTTTACTTTATTTGTAGAATTGCTTAGGTGCTTTAGATGGAACCTATATCAAGATTCGAGTTTCATCTGTTGATAAATCTAGATATCGAACTCAAAAAGGTGACATAGCAACAAATATTTTAAGTGTTTGTAGATCTGATAGGCAATTTGTTTATGTTCTTATTGGTTGGGAAGGTTCTGTTGTTGATGGATGAGTTCTTCAAGATGCCATTACTAGGAGATATGGGCTAAAAGTTCCTCATGGTAAAATATAGACATGGATAAAGTTGAATTATTTTTTTAGATCATACTAATATTGAAAACAAGAGATTGGTAAATAGTGTTTTCTTAATATAAGTTGTTATTATCTAGTTGATGCTGGTTACACAAATTGTAAGGGATTTCTTGCACCTTTTAGGGGAAAAATATATCATTTAAATGAATGGCGCCAAGGTCACCAACCAAGTACTCCAAAAGAATTTTTCAATATAAAACATGCATCAGCGCACAACATTATTGAAAGATTTTTTGGTTTATTAAAACTTAAATGGGGGTATACTTAGGAGTCCATCATTTTATCCTGTGAGCATGCACAATCGAATTATTATTGCTTGTTACTTGCTTCATAATTTTATTCAAACTGAAATAAGTCTTGATCCTATTGAAGCGGAGCTGAGAGAAGGTTTAAATAGTAATGTGATAAAGGATGCTATATGTAATATAGTCAATATTCTTCCAACTGATGCATGGGAAAATTGGAGGATGAAACTAGCAAATCAAATGTTCAATGAATGACAAGCATCTAGAAATTAATGGGGTTGAAAGTGTTGTTTGAAAGAATTTATGTTATTTTATTTATCTTTGATGTTGTGTTTATGGTATTTTGGTATTCTACTAGACTTGTATTAATTGATTTTTTTTATCTATTAATTAATTGTATACAGTTTTCTTTAAAAGTATGTCATCAACTACGACTTCTTCCGAAAATTCTAGAGGAACCTAAAGGAAATAGATTCTGAAAGAAGATGATGTGTTGATTTCATGTATGGAAAACTTGCACAATGTTGGAACTTTTAATGTAGATAATGTAGATACGAGATTCAATGCCGGTTATTTACTTGAATTGGAAAGAATGATGGAAAAAGTTTTATCTCATGCAATGCGGCTAAAACAAATATTGAATTAAGGATTAGGACATCAAAAAATGATTGAGCAGTCATTTACGATATGCTTAGAGAAAAAGACAATAGTAGCTTTGGTTGAGACAAGCATAGGCAGGTGGTTGTTGCTAAAAATGCAGCGTGGGACTTATATATAAGTGTAAGGTTTTATTTTATTTTTTTGTATTTCTTTTCTTGTTTTGACTTACTTATATCCATATAGTATATAATGCTTATGAAATATTTTTTATAAAGCCATAAAAAAGTCGTAGGAAAATATACTCAAACGGTTCTTGATATTATTGAAGAATTACGTGCTAAGGATGTTGCTAATGAAAGGAATCCCTATTGGAAAAAGCAGGTTTATAAAACGCAGCGTAAAATAAATTTAAGGAAAAATCATAGTTTCTAAAAAAAATTCCAAAACAAGAACTTAGTTGTAATATCTAAAGTAATAAACACTTAATCAAAATTGTACATTTTCGATTCGTCTAGGATGAACGCTTTAACCGAGTAGTCTTCCTCGCTATCCATAAGCTCACATCTACCAAGTGCGAGCTCACTTCGAATCAAAAAAATTTTCATCAAAATTACTAGTGGAGTAATTTTGCAATTTCTCTAAACTTTTAGGTTAAGTTGTAAATCAAAAAAATATCTCTAGAAATTTTCTAAAATAATCTCTTCAGAGAATTTTCTCTTTACAACTTTATCTTAAATTCAAGTGTGTAAAAGAATAATGACCCAAGTCTCTCTTTATATAGGGAGAGTTTAGAGAGTTCAACTATGATTAAACTTAATCACTTTAATAGTAAATTAATATAATATTTATCTACAAGATAAACATTAAATTAAATTTAATATTAAGATAATCACTTTAATATTAAATTAACAAAATACTATTAAGATAAGTATTAAATTAAATTAAATTTAACATTAAACCTATTAAAATAATATTATTTTTGGAATAATTAATCTGAAATTAAATTCTCTAGTAGAGTCCCAGTATAATTCTTCCACTACTCAACCACCGAAGACCCACCATCGTCGACCATTTCCCGGCCATCGTAATGCTGCTGTCCTAATCGTTGACACCTGATTTAGTTACTGCCAGTTCAGTCCGGGCCAATAATGGTCCGACCAGTCAGGTTTAGCTATCAGTTGGATCGTTGGCCTGGTTTCACATACTTGGTCCAGTTCAACCAGTTTTTGGGTTTTGATCTCGGTTTTAGGCTCCTAAGTCTAATTTTTTATCTCAAGTTCAATTTTCAAGTTTAATTACCCATTTGGTCAATTGTCTGACTTGAAAATTAATTTAAAAAAATGTTATATTAATTTTAATTAATTTGATTAATTTAATTTTACTTGATCAAAATTAATTTTTCCAAAAATCACTTAGATTTTTTAAATTAATTTTTCAAGAAAATTCTTTAATCAAATTCTCTAGTTAAACAATTCTCACGACCACCTAATTTAATTCTACATCGAATAAATCGACTTAATTAAATTATTTCTAAATTCATAAAATTTTCTTCTGATTCAAATGCAATCCAATCGAGCTTTTGTTGAGCTAGCAAAGGAACTAATTGGACATATACAATTAGGCTCTAGTAATTACAATTATGTCCAAAAGCATCGTTCTGATAATTTGCAATTACTTAATCATGGAGTCAGTCCACATGAAGTACCATGATTGAAAACTCTTTATTGTATACTCTTTACGAAAGCAATTCATCCAACTATTTTGTTCAATGACATCGTCATGTATGTGTTACCCTCATATGACATCATTGATTCTTTTGTGTTAAACTCGTTCTCTTAATACAATCTTATTTTATCTCATTGTCACCATTGTGTCTTCTTAATGATTAATATGATCACTGCCAACAAATGATTGTGATGAATTGTTCCTTTAAGAACAAGTAACCCGTGGTCACGTTCCATATTTATCAATCCACACAATGCCAATGAGAGGATATTATTAACTCTTTAATTGAGCTATGAATTTCATTGTTGCTAGTAAAGTCATGCTATACACAAGTCATTTACCCAACATATCGGCTATGGGTTTGATCATCTTTAGAGCATAAGCCTCCACTTATATCAAAGTACATGAGTTACATAAGCATGGTCAGCGACTAACTCAGGATTTAGGTAAATCACACCACCATGAACGTCACAAGTGAATTAATTCACAAACAATTTCAGAATTAATTAATCTTGGGTCCAGTCCATTGTATCATTCTACCAATGAATACATATATGTCTCTACCCGTGGAGTCAATTGCTCCCATAGCCAAGACTAACCATCTCACCAATTAGAATTGTAGATGAGATAATAATCCTTCTCAGTATTTGAATCAAATGCTCGCTTTGATTCTTTTATGAGATTATGGACTCATCTAGATTATCTACTAAAGTAAGTTGTCTTTCTCGCAATGTAAACATTCTTACGATACTACTTATCTTTAGTTTGAACTTAGACAACCAATGAGCTAATATTTACTTGTCACAATTTCGCTATGCATATAAAATATGAAAGAAAAAAATAAAAAAAGACATAATAGTGAAAAGTGGAATTAACTTTATTTATTTATTCATCATTCAAATAAATAGAAAACAGTTATATGTTTACTACACTATGGACACATTTCCTAACAATCCCGAAGAAGGAAGCAATGACAATTGATGCGAAATTGATGTTTCCTTAGGTGAGATGGATGTTTCCACTACACAATCACAATCGTCTAATCCAAACAAAGCTGATTTTACATTTTCAAAGAAGAAGAAAAAGAGTTCTAATGTTAGTAAACTAATTTTTTTCTACTTCACTTATCGATGCTGCCACGTTATTGGGGGAAAATATTAGGATAGTTGGCCTTGAATTAAGTAGGGGCATTGCCTCTGAAATGCTTATTCAAGAGAAGTCAGAAATGGTCATTTAAGAAAAGGTAAAAACTCTCTATGTATCTTTAGGTTAAATAGAAGGTTTAACAGATGATGAACAAGCTGATACATTGATCAAAATTCCTTATCATCCAACGCAAATGCTTGTTTCCTAAGTCTATCACCTTTTATGCAATTAACATAGGTGAGAAAATTTATTTCTACGCATTAAAGATGCGGCTGTGGTGGTGGATGAATGTAACTTTTTGTATGCCATAGAGGGTTGTCACTTTTTGTGTGTAAATGGGTGTGGTGGTGAACTAATATAACTTTTTGTATGTAATTGTAGATTGTCACTTTTTGTATATGTAAATGGGTGTGGTAGTGGACTGATATCACTTTTTGTATGTCATTGTAGGTTCACTTTTTGTATGTGTAATTGGGTGCTGAGGTGGAGTAATATAACTTTTTTTTATGTAATTGCAGGATGATATAATGACATGGAAGTATGTCATAGTAATATTGTCACTTTTTGTATATGTGTAAATGAGTTTTGTATTGTAATTGGACTCTTGAAAGTCGACCATGGTTTGTTATGTTATTTAGATGTAGAGATGATGGTTGGATTATGTTGGTGCTATTTCTTTAACAATATTTTTATTTTGATAGCAGCGCTATTTAATAATACTAGTGATATTATTAGAATGAAATATAATGTTACTATAATAGAATATAATGTTGAATATTTGGTAAATGTATTTAAGTGTAGGAGTGTTCAAATGATTAACTGAACCGAACTAGTATTAACTAAATTAATCTAACTTTTTAATCCTTTAACCGTTAATCGAATCGAAATTTTTTCAAAAAAAATTAACCAAACCGAAATATTTTGGTTAATTCGATCGGTTAACCGAATTAATCAAAATTTATCTTTTTTTTGTTATAAGAGTATAAAACATATCAAAAATAAATAAATTGATAATGTTCATTTGACCGAATTAATCGAACTAAAACTACATATAATTTGTATTATTGATTATTAAATTCAGTTAATTCAGTTAATTACCTAATTTCAAAATGAATAAATCGATAATTAAACTTCCAAAAAATCATTAACCGACCTTCGACTGAATTAGATCGATTAACTGACTGATTAACCGAATTAGATCAATTCCGTCAGTTAATTCAGTTTTAACCGAAATTTGAACACCCCTATTTAAGTGGTATAATTGAATCTTCAATTTATAAAACATAAAGTTATGTGCAAATACAAAAATAATAATATACAATAAAGTATATTGGTTTCACTTTTTTTGGCATTTTAAAAAAAAATTATTAAAGTATAGTAGTTATTTGAAAATTTTTATGATTTTTACATTTTTATAAAGAAAATAAAAAGGTATATTTTTCATTTCAGCATTTTAATGTTTTTGGTTTTTTAATATTTTATAAAAATAAAAATAAAAATATAATTTTATTTATTAAAGGGCATATTCGTCATTCGAGTTTTTATTTTTTATTTTTGCTATTACATATCTATTTTTCTCAACCAAATGCATGAATACTATTACAATACTAATTTCATTCCATCCAACCAAACCATTATTATCTCTATTTAATTTCATTACAGCCCTATTTCATTCTCACAGAATAGTTATTCCATTATAACCCTATTTCATTCCAGTAAATTAAACGTGTTGTTAAAGTTATAACATGTTTTATAACTTCGTTATGATGAATGGTTACAATAAAAAATAGAAGCTGATGCAGTGTTATAAGTTGTATACCTTGATGATTTTTTATTTTTTTTGAATGGATAGTGAGTTGTTTTAGATTTTGCATAAAATATTAAGGAAAATCATGATCAGAACATCAGCAGCAGCACTTTTTACTCTCATTTTTGTTCAACAAATTTGCCAAAGAGTTACTGAACTTGCTGTTGGGAAGAAACCGAACAACCGAAATAAAGCGAAGCACAACCGATGTTTTTCTCTCCCTATAACTCCTGTCAGAAAATTATGGCAAGCATAATAGCACAAAATATGTTCTCTAGCAACCTTAATCAACCACAAATCAACTAATGCAACCACAACAAAAATAAATAGATAGAGACACCGATATTTTTACGTGGAAAACCCCTCTAAATCAAGGGTAAAAACCACGGGACTTTAGAGTCCGAACAAAAGCTCCACTATCATCAAATGTTCAACTACAAGATCACAATATCAAGCCTACAACAAGCATTCAACTCCAACAAAGGCTAACAATATGTAATCTTTAGCAAAAGAGAGAAAAATGGGAGAACATCACCAAAAATGCAGCTGCTGAAAAACGGGTATTTCCGACGCTACAAGACTCGGATGAAAAATCCAACCGTACAAAGTCAAGAACACCTTATCGCCTAGCTGCTGTCCAAAAATCAGCTCAATCGAACCACGGATGGACCTCCGATCAAAGAGTTGATCACTACTGCACCAAACTTGAAAAAACTGAGTTTTTCTCTTCTCTCTTCTGCCGGATGAGCTTCAATCTTTCTATCTATTTAAAATTCATTTTGGCTCTCAATTAATAGCTGCCCACATCCACACCTAAAAGCCAAAAAGAATGGCTTTTTGACAAGCCCAAAAAAGACAATAAATATGTGGCAGAAAGTTTCTACTTTTGTAACCAAACAAAAAACAAAAAACAAACAACCCTTTTAATTGGGTTGACTGGTGTAAGGGTTCCCCACATAGTGGGACCCACACCCAACAGTTGCTTTGCCAACAAATCATTCCTCAAATTGGTCTCTCCTAAAAAGTTATCTCAGCATTAGCATGCGTTGCTCGAAAGTTGAAAGAAACCTATGAGTGTCAAACTTAGTGCCAACTAGAGCAGGCATTGCTTTTGCAACTTCAACAGGGATTGAATTCTACATATGCTTCTGTTGTAGACACTTGCAAGAGACTTTCAGTTTTCCAGATTGCTTTCTATATTTTTTTAGTGGTATTAAAAAGTTTAGAATTCATATTTTGAATTTAAATTTAAAATTTTATATTGAATTAATATTATTTTAATTATATTTTTATACAAATTTTATATTAAAGTTTATAGTAATAGATATTGTGCGTCACTATCTTATGAATAATTGGGAACCCCCAAATACATTCCCAAATTATGGATCTTCCTTTCCAAGATCATATGTGGGTGTTAATCCATTGCGAATAGAAAAAGATACATATAAAAGGAAAGTCGCCTCACCTTAGCTAAAAGCAACAAGTTGTTAGGCCTTTACCTTATCAATAAATTAAGGCATCCTTCATTAAAAGTTTATTTTTATCAATAATAATTGTTTTTTCCCTCTCTTTTACCTTTTATTTCCTTTTTAATATTCATATGCAAGAACATTTTATATATTGAAATTTTAATTTAATTATATTTACTCCCTTTATTTTTCTACTCCTTTTTCATTAACAACTTTTAAATAATGATCACAAAAAATATTTTAATGAATTAATCTCAAGCTTACTAAATTAAATATAAAAGTTGACTTTATTCTAATTGAAGTTGGTTGTAATTTTTATGAAAAAAATTAAATATATTTAAGAGATAAATCTTAAAATTATACATAAACTTTGATTTAATGTGTAATTTTGTACATGAATTTTAATTTTGATTTAATCATGCACATTTAAAGAAATAAATACATCAATTTATTTTTATATTGGATAAATATAATTATTCATTAATGCAATCTATAAACATAGGGTTAAATATAAAATTAGTATCTACACTTGTTCG
Organism: Gossypium longicalyx; assembly: GCA_025698465.1. Taxonomy (NCBI): domain Eukaryota; kingdom Viridiplantae; phylum Streptophyta; class Magnoliopsida; order Malvales; family Malvaceae; genus Gossypium; species Gossypium longicalyx. The sequence goes on from CM046999.1 coordinate 45,778,317, forward strand.
CTTCTCCTAGATTGGTACCTATGGTTTTTTTTGTCCCAGATTGGTACCTGAACTTTTTTTCCGTCCACTGATATGGTACCTAAGCCTAACATCGTTAAAATTTTGTTGACGTGGCAACACTGGCTACTCACGCACCGCCACATGTCACTATTCCAGGACCCCCATTGAACCATGTTTTCTTTTTTTTTTTAACCCAACCCTTAGAATTTTTTTTTCCTTTGAAGTTATTTTTTCTCTGCATCGTCTTCTTTGTGGGGCAAATAAGTGGTGAGCTGGATGGAAAAATTCCAAGCACCAACCAATAATAAATCATCCTTGTTTAAAACTCCATATTTTACAAGTTGAGCTACCTTGATTGATATGATGATGTGGTATTGGCAACGCATTCTATGGAAGTAATGGTGTAACAGTGAGTGGGATAACGATATAAAACAGCCCCTAGACACACTCAAAATTTGATGACTGCACTGGCGTTCAGGTTTCTAACTTCGTTGTTTCGTTCCCGGTGACAGCCCTGACACCAATGGCATTCACCTCCAAAAACCTTTTTCCCCATTTCAACCTTAACAACAATCACCTCTAACCCCACTAAGAATTTTTTTGAAAACCACAACTTTCCCTATCAACTGGTTCTGAATTCCAAACTCTAATTTTCCTAATTCGTAATCTTAATCGAACTAATTTTCAAATCAGTTAAGAATTTCCTGTCGAATCAGGAACACTAGATTCCATAGCGTTGAGCAACAACAGGAGCCTTTTGTTTCTTCATCACAACAACCTCAACCTTTGGTTTCGTTGAAGAGAAATGGAGGAGGAAAGCTGACCATTGTTGGTTATGGCCACAATGAAACTACCATGTCACCGGAGCTCAAGAAATAAGAATGAAAAATGTTGAAAAAAAAAAGAGAAACAAATAGGAGAGAAGAGGATTTAGAGCAAAAATAACTTTAAAGGCAAAAAAATAAAATAAAAAAAATTCAAAGGTTGAATAAAAAAAAGAAACACGGGTCAAAGGGGTGGGTCAAATAGGTCCTAGGATTGCGACAAGTGGCGGCGTGCGAGTGGTCAACACTGCCACATCAGCAAAATTTTAACGACGTTAGGTTCAAGTACCAAACCAGTGGACAGAAAAAAAGTTCAAGTACTAATCTGGGACAAAAAAAATCATAAGTACCAATCTGGGAGAAGTGGGCAAGTTCAGGTACTAATTTTATATTTAACCCATAAATATAAAATGATATTATATCAATAATTATGTTAATAATTTACAAAAATTAGATCAAATCAAAATTTCATGTATAAAATTGCACAAAATCAAAGTTCATGTATACAATTGAACATTAAACAATAGTTCATGTATAGTTTTGGGATTTATCCCTATATTTAACTTTATAACACTTTTAAATTTCATTATTAGAAATTATATAGACAATAATAATAAGAGTATAATTAATTGAAAAAGTTAGGGATTTCTTGAGTAGGGGTGAAAGTTGAGAGTGCTCTCTCTTAGTTTCCTAGAGAAACAATGCTTCTTGTGGTTGGGTTGGAGTAGGGTGGCAACTTTTTCTAACAAAAAGGGAGGGACGATATCTCTTTATTAGAGGAGGAACTTGTTTAGTTGACGGTGAAAAGCTCATTGATAGTTTTGTGCAAAAATCCAATGCTTTTGTGTACTGTATGGACTAAGAAATCTTACAATTTGAATAGTTTTCATGCACAAATAGGAGTATTTAGAAAACACGAAAAAAGTTTGAGATCCAAGTGGCAAGGCAGAATCTATTTTTAATTTCGTTCAAACACAAGGATGATTTGGAGATGATTATGGAATGGAGGCCTTGGTTGTATCGAAAATAACTTATTATTTTTGACCACTTAACACAACCTAAAGAACGTAGTAAGTTATGACTTGTATTTGCTCTGTTTTGGATCAAGATTGGTCTTTGCCCATCGAAATGTGATAAGAAAGATCTGATGCATACTGTTGAAACCACCTTTAGAGGAGTGATTAGATCAGAGATCAAAAGAGATTCTTACGAAATTCGTGTTCAGTTGGATGTGTAGAAACCATTAAGGAGAGGAATTTTTGTAATAATCGGTGGTCAAGAGAAATTTTGGTTATCCTTTAAATATGAGAATTTACCACACTTTTGTTTTAGATGCAGACGCATGAGACATGGGATTAATATGTCATGAGAGTCCTGCAGGGGTCAAAGTGATGGCGGATGATGATCTCCCTTATTCATTGGCGTTGAAGGTCGAGTTAAATGTGATGGGAAAGGAGAGTTTCCAGTTTGGTTCCTCTGCAAAGAAATTAATGATGCAACGTTCATATATTGGTTATGAGGATGTGGTTCATGGGTGGATAATAAGGGCAATTCAAGTGGGGTGCCCAACCGTGTGTAGCGGTGATTTAATAGATAGAGGAGAAGATGAAAGTTAGGAAAGTTTTGACAGCCAAAGAAACTATTGATTCAAGGTAAAATTTTAGGGATTTGAAGGATTCAAAATTTCCCCAATTAAGGGCGAAGATTTGAAGGCGATAGATACTGCAGATATAAGTTTGAATGAGGAAAGTCCAAATGAGGATACGAGTGACAGTCATAAAAGTGGAGATAGGCCAATGGAGGATAGGATAGAATGGGCCAAAAAGGGTAGTTGGAAAAGATTGGTTAGTGGGGGCATAGTTGACAAAAATAAGGTGGATTGAGTGATGGGGAAAAAGAAATTGGAGCGGGTATTGATAGAGAAATTTTGGCCTGAAGGACTTAGTGAAGAAGGTTTAAAAAAGATGAAATATGACTTGAATATTTTAGGTAATTTAATGCCTATTGATGTGGAGATGACCACTTTGAAGCAAGTTTCTACTCTATCATAACTAGAATTGGCGGTTGCCAAGAAGCAAGCTAGAGGCAAGCCAACCGGACACAATGGGAACAATATGTTAGAATGTCTGTGATTTAGAGAACCCACAGATAGTTTAAAGTCTTCGACATATGTTAAAGATATATAATCCTCTTATGGTCTTCTTTACGGAGATAAAAATTGATGACAAATAACTGGAAAGAGTGAGAAGGAGGTGTTGTTTTATGTTCGGAGTTGAAGTAGAAGCTAAAGGTTCTAGTGAGGGTCTTTGTTTGGCGTGAAAAAAGGATACCACTATTAACTTGAGGAGTTTTTCAAAGAACCATATCGATGTTTTAGTTAAGGATGATAGCACTAATAAAGAGTAGCGATTTACTGGCTTTCATGGTGCGTCGTACGAAAGAAACAGAAGTGATACTTGGAATTTGCTTCGAAGGCTATGAAAAAATCAAGATTATCATTGGTTAGTGGCAGGTGACTTTAATGAGATTATGTTTTCTTTCGAGAAGATAGGTGGTATGTCAATGGAAGAAAGAAGAATGGATGTGTTTCGAGAAGTTTTAGAAGAATGTTGTCTTATTGATATAGGATTCTCACGGACGTGGTTCACTTGGGAAAGAGGGAATTTGGTAGAAACAAATATAAGGGAGAGATTGGATAGGGTTTGCAAATGAACAAGGGTTGTTGACTTATCCAAATTCATAAATACGATATTTTCTATATTTTTTCAGATCATTGTCCGTTACTTATAAACTTGAATCATGAGTAGGCATGAGAAAGGGATTCGAGGTTTAATTATGAGTTGTGGTGGACAATAGAGAACTCGTTTGAAGGGGTGATAAAAAGGGTTTGGGGCTCTTCCTCAGGGACAGTGTTAGACAAGCTGGACATTTTGAGTAAGGAATTGAAAATTTGGGCCAAGTCAATCAAGGATAGTAGTGATGGGTTAAAACAAGACCTTAATAGGAAAGTGGCACATTTGATGGAATCGAAAAAGGATGATGATACACTGAAAAATATCATAGATACCAAAATTCAGTTAAATTGGGAGATTAACAAGGATGAAATTTTTTGAGAGCAACGTGTTCGGGCTAATTAACTCTGTTTGGGAGACAAAAACGTAATATTCTTCCATAAATTTACTTCAATGTGACGGTGAATGAATACCATTTCCCGACTGAAAAGGGAGAATGGTAGAGAAGTATGTGATATGGAAGGCATGGGGGAAATAGCTACAAATTGTTTAGGAGACTTGTCATATGTCTTATCTAGGATAGAGGTATGTGTTTCTCCTGAAAATAATGAGTTTTTAAAGTTGATTTATAAGTAAGAAGATGTATTTGCAACTTTGAAAGATATGGGCCCGACAAAAGCATCGGGGTGGATGGCTTTCCAACCATGTTTTTTCAAAGGTATTGGCATATTGTAGGGGGATGTTACAAGATATTGTTTAGCCATTTTAAATGAGGGAGATTTCGGCTAATATAACAAATATAGTGTTACTTTCCAAAATCTCAAACCCAACGAATTTGGTGAATTTTAGACCCATTAGCCTTTGCATGGTTCTTTATAAAATTATAGTGAAAGTTTTTGCTAATAGGCTTCAAGGTGTAATAGGGAATTGTGTTGATTGCACTAAAGTACGTTTGTCCCTAGGTATCTAATCTCGGATAATTTACTTTTAGCCTACGAACTATTGCATACATTTTGCCAAAAACGATATGGGAAATAATGTTATATGGCTTTGAAGTTGGGCATGAGCAAAACTTATGATCGGGTTGAATAGGGCTTTTTGAAAGAAGTAATAATTCGGATGAGATTTGCACAGAATTGGATGAAACTTATTATGAAATGTATTACCTCGATCTCTTATTCAGTGAATGTAAATGGGAAAAGTGGGAGGGTTTTTTATTCTTCTAGGGGTATCTGAAAAGGTGACCCCCTAAGTTCGTTTCTTTTCCTTCTATTTAGTGAAGGCCTTTTGGTATTAATGGGTTGGCAATTAAGGGAGGGTTGATGAAATGAGCCAAAGCCAATCGAAGGGGTCCAAAAATTTCACACTTATTGTTTGCAGACAATAGTATTTTGTTTGGGGAGGTGACTGATAAATAGGCAACTCTTTTGAAATATATTTTATACGAATATGAAAACTGCTCAGGTCAGTGTGTAAATTTCCATAAATCCACAATCTTTTTTAGCATGAATACAATCAATGAGGACAAAGTTTAGGTTCCGAGGTTGCTCGGAGATGAGGTTTTCCTCGGATCCGGAAAAATATTTAAGGCTCCTTAATATGGTAGGCAAGCGAAAGAAAGCTTTATTTCAAAACCTTAAATATAAGGTCAAAATGCGAATCAAAAGCTGGAGTATAAGATTCTTATCTAAGGGAGATAAGGAGGTATTCATAAAGTCCGTATTACAGGCCATTCCTATATATGCTATGATGTGTTTCCTCTTACCAAATTTCTTTTATGGGGAATTAGAAAGTTTAATGGCTAGATTTTGGTGGTAGAAGGGGTATGGTCAAAGGGGAATACATTGGTGTGCTTGAGAGCAGATGTGTCAACTTAAAGAAGAAAAGGGTATGGGTTTTCGAAGTATGGGCAAATTATTGCTTTGTTAGCAAAACAGGGCTGGAGGCTTATAAATTTTCTAAATTCTTTACTTGCGTGCGTCCTTAAAGCTAAGTATTTTCCTAATTCTAATTTTGTTAATGCAAATTTAGGAAATATGCCACCTTACACTTGAAAAAGTATTTGGGCTTCGAAGGGAGCATTACGTGAAGGGCTAGGTTGGAAAGTGAGGTCGGGTGAAAATATTTTCATTAATAAGGATGCGTGGATCCCAGGGGCAGATGATTATAGATTGTCAAATATTGTTCAAAGTTTGCATAATTGTAAAGTTGCAGAGCTAATAGATGCAAACAATAAAACTTGGAAAAGGGAGTTAATAGTGAATACCTTCCTGGTAGTGGATGCAGAAAGAATTCTCTGAATTCCCTTAGCGATGACTGAATTCGATGGCATGCTGGTATGGTGGGGGGAACCCTTAGGAGAGTTCTCAGTGTGTAGTGCCTACAAACTATTACAAAACTTTCCAGGTAGTCCTAATGCTTATGCTTTACAGACAAACTATAGGAATTTTTACAAACAATTGTGAAACATCAACTTACCTTCTAAGCTATTGGTTACAATATGGATAATTTCGTGGCATTACATCCCTAATCTAGTTAATTTGCATTAGATGAAACTGATGGCTAATGTATCTTGTCCACGATGTAATCAAGTAGCGAAGTCCATGGATCATATATTTCAAGGTTGTTCTGTTTCAATCGAGGTTTGGTCAATTTTTGGTGTTGCCCATTTTCTGAATAGATTGGAGTTAGATTTCTTTAATTGGCTCACCTGGATTTTTGAAGTCTGTTCGATCAAGCAGAGGCGTTCGGTGGGAGTTGCGCTGTGGGCTATCTAGGGGGACAGAAATGCAATAATTCACGAAAAGAAGGTTAGCGTTGGTTTTGATATTGCTAGATTTATCAAACAATACTATACTGAGATTGAAGAACTAGACAAGAGAAAACTTATGTACATTCAAACAGTGGCAAAGTGGAGGAATCCATCTAGGTCAGTTATCAAAATCAACTTCAACATTGCTTTTGATACTCACAGTTCAAGATCGATATCAGGGATTATAGCGAGGAATATGGCAGGACAGGTGCTAATTTCTTGTTCAATTATTCACAACTGGGTTCCGTCAAGTTTTGCTGGTAAAGCGCTCGCATGTCTCCGGGCAATGCAAATGGGGATAGACAAGGAATAGTCGGTGGTTGTAGTGGAAGGAGATGCATTAGTGATAATAAAAAAATGCCAGAAGAAAATAGACAAATCCCAAATGAGAGCATACATTCATGATATTCGGAAGCTTAAAGCTAGATTCTAGTATATTACTTTTACTTATACTCTGAGATCAGCAAATAGTTTAGCACTTGTTTTAGCCAAAGAATCGTTTAAAAGAAATGAATCATTGTACCTGATGGGGAATGTTCCAGAGTATGCGAAGAAACTGTTGGCGTCGGAGCATCTAAGAAGACCAGATTGAGACTTTGGTGGATGAAAGTAATAGAAATGATTGTCACAGAATAAATAAAGTTAGGGAATACATTCAAGCCTCCAGGTTTGATAGTTATCCTATCACGCAGCTCCACCAGAATAGTTTGACCCTTTGATCATTACAACCGTCTGCAGAAACAATGAATGAAGCATTGGGTTGGGTGTGAAATGGCATCTGATTGGTCACAATGTGGGTAAGTTTCTAGATTTTTCTGTTTAATGGACTTTATGTATTTAGGCCTTATTGAGATCTAGTTTTGGGTTGTTCAGATTTTGGTCTTTGTGGTTTGCTTGGGTTTAGTTCTTTGTAGTGTGATTGTGTAACGCCCCAAAGATTTAATTTTTGCTATGATAAAATTTGTCATAGTTAAATATCTGCTTCAGTGGTTAAGGGCCTTAGGTGTGAAGGGTGGGTTGTGAGTTTGAGTCTTTGGGAGAACCTTTTGCTAAGTAATTTTTGGTTGTGTTGCTTAGTAGAATTTGAGTTAAAGTTTAACTCTAAGAGTGGGGGGATATCTTTAATCGTTTAATTTTTGGGTTATGAAATGCTAGTGGTGTTGTTGTTTTGTAGTCGTTAATTATTTAGTTCTACGTTTTGGTGAAAGTTGTGAGACATTTGGCGCTCCTTCAACATCATAGTTTTGTGTAGTTGCGGTTTGATTAACGGTAAGACTATGGAAGAGTTTTAGTGTTGCAAGAGTTTGATTCTTGATTGCCTCGTGCCTTGTTACCGTTATAATCGTTTTATTTGTTGTATTTAGGTCTTGGTGGTCTTGTGGTTGCATTCCCGTCGAAATCGAACTAGATGTGTAATGATAAACCTGGAAATTAGCGAATGAAGAAAGCCGAAATTAGGGCCTGTCAATGCCACACGGCTGTGTGCAACACACGGTCTAGGCCATTTTGGGGCATGTGGGCCACACGAGTGTGTAGGCCCAAATTTTAGAATTTTTCCCTAGGGTCGTACAAGTCGTCCCGATGGACTGTAAGCCTTCCGTGGAGGTTGGTATATGTTTATATAAGCCTTAAAGCATAAAATCTGCTAATCTGTTAGTATGAAATTTGACGTAAATAACGCCTAAATGCATGTAATGTGATGTGATATGTATGATCTGTTATGTATAAGCATGTTCAATATCTGTTATACAAGCATGCATGATATGTAAACTCTGGTATCTATTATTTCTGTTATTTCTAGTATTCTATTTATATCTGGCTATGGGGTGAGTCATGTATTATGTGGAGAAAATGTTTTGTGTGAGGCGTTAACTCGTCATTATATTGGCAGTACTGCTGCAATTATTCTGGAAAGTGTAGTAAGGACACTAAGTGGTGTGTAGGGCTGGGTAGGTGTTTTATACCCCACATGGTGTGTTGGAATGGTCGGAGCTGGTGTGTAGAGGATAGGGTAAGATTATATTTATCTATATTTGTACTACTCTGACATGAATTCTAATTTTGGATAAGAAATATGACTGTATTTTTTTTGCCATGTGATTAAATCTAAATTTTTTTTGAGTTACTCACTTAGTTATAAAAATTCATTCTTTGTTTGTTTGATAATTTCAGAAACCCTCAGACTTATGCGGGTCGGTGCGATGAGAGATCGGTTATGTTCACAATTCTGTAAAACTTTATTTACATAAATTTGGCTTATTTAAAATTTTCGATTTGAGAGTTTTGTAATTTTTAGAATCTGGGGACATTTGGGTTTATTATGGTTTTGGATTTTGTTTTGGGTTTTGCTCGACAATTGGTAAAACAATTTTTCGAAAAACGATTATGTTTCTACGATCAACTATTTTTAAGAAAAAAAACTCGAATTTCCAAAGTATAACCTCTTAAGAATGAAATAAAAATCATAAATTTCGGTTAAAATATGATTTTAATAAAATATTTATTTTTTACATAAAAATCTATTAATTATATTTTATTAAAAATAATATTTTAATAAATAAAATTACTTTTGTAATTTTTATCTCACTAAATAATATTACTAATATGTAATAATTTTTAATTTGAAAATTAAAAAATTAAAGTATTATCTAAATATCAAATATTGTTATAGTTATATATCGACAACCTATCCTAAGTTATTTTCATCGATAAATAGGCTCTCTTTTTTTTTTTCAATTTTTTAAAGAAAAAATTCATAAAAAAGATGTGAGGGTAAGTTACATCATTAGTCACTAAATTATGAGTAAATTTTCGTTTTAGTCACTTAACTAAAAAATATAATTTGGTCACTAAACTATTCAAAAGTGTTCATTTAAGTCACAAGACTGTTAAAATCGATGTTATATGGCTTTCTTTATTCGCACTACTTTCACTAATCGAAAGCTCTCTTTTCCTTCTATTTTACAGTACAATTTTTTTTTCATAAAACAACTTTGGATGTCATGAATATGTGAACTAAAATTCAAATAATTTTTCTCTTCGATCTCCGAAATTGATCAACATATCTACTTGGACCTAAGGTGTGTTCTTCTACTCATTGATAAGTATTGATCTATTGTACTTATCGTTGAATCGTCGTTTGGAACTCATTGGTGAAACTTTGTTTAAAAAAAACTTAACAGTTCAGTGACTTAAATAGAAGCTTTTGAATAGTTTAGTGATTTAAAAGAAAACTTTTGAATAGTTCAGTGACCAAATTGTAACTGTTGTTAGTTAAGTGACCAAAATAAAAACTTACCCATAATTTAGTGACTAATGGTGTAGTTTACCCAAGATGTAAAAACCGATGTGTGGTTCGCGCGTGTGGAAGTTGTAACTATCATCTATTTCCCTTGTTACTTGTATTAAACGAAGCTTCGCTTCGTCATTGACAATGTCACGCTAATTACTTATAGGCTAAGAACCAAATCCATCCCAACTTGTTTCAGGTAAGCTTTTCTTCATCTTCCGAACTTCCTTTCTTTGATGGTGATTTCCGATCTTATCTTCTCTTCACAATTATCAAAATCTGTCATTAGATCCACCAAATCTTTCTAATTTCAGTCTTTGATCTTCTTTTGGTACCCTTTCTTTAGGGGAAAAAGTAGAGAGATTTGCAGTAAAATGAAAAGGAAAAAACCTGAAACTCAATACAGACAGTTTGCTTCTTCGTTTTCCCCCTTGAGATTCTATTTGAAGTTTAATTAATCATTAGGGTTTAGTTCTTGAGTTTCGTAAGATCTGCTGAAGGAAAGGTTTTTTTCCCCCTTCTAAGAATAGAATTTGGTTAGTATAGTGATATATTCTTTCTTGCAAATTGCCTTATTTCGGCGTGAATTGGTTGTATCAAAATTTAGGAAGATTAGATCTCAGTGGATTCGTTTAGCTTCAGTTGCATTTATCATTTTTAAAGTCACTTGACCTTCACCGGAATTTGTTTGCCAATTGTTTCTTCTTTTCTAGGAAGGAATCATAGTTTTGTAGTAATGTTTATAAATGCTTTGCTAAGTTAATGGCGCTCTGCAGATCTAGGTACTTCAGAATACCCTGCTGAAATGAATCAAAAGGGCTTGATTTATAGTTTTGTTGCAAAAGGAACTGTTGTTTTAGCTGAGCACACATCATATTCTGGGAACTTTAGTACCATTGCTGTTCAATGTTTACAGAAGCTGCCTTCAAATAGCAGCAAGTTCACCTATTCTTGTGACGGTCACACATTTAACTTCCTCATTGACAATGGATTTGGTACTAATTTCTCATTATTTCTTGATTTCGGTCAATTTTTTCATATCAAAATATGTGATGATGTTTGTTTCCACTTGCAGTGTTTCTAGTTGTCGCAGATGAATCAGTTGGCAGGAGTGTGCCTTTCGTTTTTCTTGAACGGGTGCTAGATGATTTTAAACAACGATATGGTGCAAGTATAAGAAATGAGGGTCCCCATCCTTTAGCTGATGATGACGATGATGACGACTTATTTGAGGACCGATTTAGCATTGCATATAATCTTGACAGAGAATTTGGGTGCGTACATAGGTTAAATTGTTATATTTGCCTGGTTACTCTATGATGTTTATATACATGGTGGAAGCCTTACCTCTAATTCCTTGCTCTGTGTAACAGACCAAGGCTTAAGGAGCACATGCAATATTGTATGAACCATCCAGAAGAAATGAGTAAGCTCTCGAAGTTAAAAGCTCAAATCACTGAGGTGAAGGGGATTATGATGGATAACATTGAGAAGGTATGTATTTGTTTTCTTGAGAAGTGGTATGACTGTGGAAAAAATGGATGTGTCGTTCTGAAAGTAGAGATCAAGTGTCTTGTAGCAATCTTCTTTTCCCTGTGGTATGCAGATTTCTGTGGTTACCATTGCACTTGTCTATACTCTAAATCTTAAACTTCTAATCTTATGTTAATCTGGATACATTTTCTTCTCTATTTTTTAAATTTTTTCAAGATAAAAGGGTTTTGGTGGGGTTGGGGCTCTAAAATAACTATATTGAAGGATGCTAACTATCATGTTAGCTGCTGTTATGAGTATTCAAATTTTTATTATCTGTTCTTTGTACATTTATTTTTCAAATTTTTATATGTAGTTATAAATAAAAACCTCTTCAATGATGAAAAAGTGGAACCATAGAATTTTATGCCTCTATCCAACCAACGGACTTTTCAACCTTAAATTTGATTTTCAAGATTTTTATTTTAGTTATTTTGTCTTTGAAGTAGTGGTCGTTATGTTTTTGGGTAGAAAATTAACAATTAAGTTTCATATTTCATTTATATCATGAGGAATTCAAGGGTGGTAGCTATAGGAGAAAACTGGAAGAAGAAAGTCTCCCCCCCCCCCTCCCCCAAAAAAAAAAAAAACACATACAGTCCAATGAAAAAAAAGGAAAGAAATTAAGGGTCTTATGTTGGAGGGATTGGAGAAAGGATAACATTGCTGGATTTGAGGGTTCATGAATGGACTTGAGGCTATGTGCTTAAACCCTAATTTAGATCACTAATCCGTAAATCTTTGGTCAGAAATTTAGCCTGTAGATGCTATTTCAATACTTGTATCTGTTCACTATCATCACTTGTAATGACAGACCATATCATCCACATGGACAATCACTAAAAACGCCCTTAGGAGATTGTTTTAACTCATGTGAAGACTTCTTCAAATAACATACTAGCTCTAACTCTCCCTGAGCAACAATCTAATTGGTTTCTTCATGTAAGTTTTATCCTCAAAGTTATCATGTAGAAAGGCATTTTGTTAACGGCCAACTGAAATAAAAGCCAAGTAAAATAGCTGCCAATGTAGGGTTAGTCGATCATATTTTCTTCGTATGGATGTTATTAGCCATCAAATTTCAGATACCTCTGCTGAGTGATGATTATGCATGTAATAAGGAAAGAATGTTTCTAGCTAGTTGTGGTGTATTAATGCAACTCTGGGGCATGCAATGCTTCTCCTTATCTATAGATGCCTCAAGACTATATTCCTTTGCGCTTGTTGCCTACGAACTGTGGTGTGATGCTTATGTATTTCCCATTTACATCAAATAAATTTGTCTTGTGGATAGAAGTTACTAAGGTCTTCCAATGCAAAATCCTCTATTTGGTGTTCACTTTGTAAAACCATGGCTTAAGTTTGTTAAGAAGGTTTCTGTATTCAAAAGATTATGAAGGGCCAAAGAGCTATTCTACTAAAACAAGCTAAAGCAAGGTGTTTGGCTCTCCAAATTTTATAATTTTAGGCTAGCTTATGTTGGAAGCTCGTGTCAGCTTTTAGACAAAGCTACAGATAAAGCTTCTCCAAAAAAGTGCTAATATGACGTAGTAACAAACAAAGTGTGCTTAGTTGGGTGGAAAAGTGGAGAGATGGGAGGAAGGAAAGGAAAAGTGGAAAAAAAAATTAATTTGAGTGTGCTTGGTTGGGAAGAAAAGTGAGAGGAAAGAAAATAGGACAGATGATCATTTTCCACTCTAATGCATAAAAATCAATCCTTCCAAATGGAATGATAAGAGGAAAAAAAATGAGAGAGATGCGTATGTTAGTTCAATCCTTCCAATTTTCTTTCCACCCTACTGAGCAAAGCTTTAATGAGAGTTTTGATGTTCTTGTTAATACTTCAACTAGTTTTATCTCTGTGCGATGCACAGGTTTATTGTATTTAATAATTAAAATATATTGAAAAAATTTTAAAGGGATTACAAATAATATAAGTTAAAAAATAATATATTTAAAAAATAATTAGATTAGTTCAAAAAAATAATTTGTCAAATTAAACTATTGTAACATATAGGTTTTTATTTTAATAAAAAAGTTTAAAGGAAATTTCATTTATGTAATTGAAATTTCTTTTTTTTTTTAAAAAAAAACTTAAAATGAAATTTAAATAGAATTGATTTCCTAAATATAAAGAAAATATCTATATTCATTCCTAAATTAAATGAAGGATCATATATTGATCTTGCAGTTTCTGAGCTCTATTGTCACTATGTAGGATAATAATCCTTTCAACCTTCTGTTATTCTGGTTTTGTTAGTTAGTGGCTTGGTCAATTTGTCAAGTATTTCTTGATTCAAAGCTTAGCTTAACAGTCAATTTATGTGTAAGGATGATAAACCTCTTATTAGATGCAGCCTATACAAGCAATGTTGTAGTGAGGACTTTAAAAGTACATCCAGCTCCTTGTGGTGCATTAGTTTAATGCCTTGCAGTAGGGTCTCAACCCAAATAACATGTAGTAGTATAGTACCCGTATCTTCTTGTGCCTTACTATGCCATGGAATTTTTGGCAACTAGTAGTACAAATGCCTATACATAGATATGGTTTGATGGGTTAATGTAATAAGAACTAAAATTTTTCATTCAAAAAATTTCTATTTAAAGGTTCAGGACTATGTTTGAAATGAATGTTTTTCTGTGGCAAAACACCCAGTGTTCAGTTTGCTAATTTCCTTGAAACTAAGGTATGGAAAACGGTGTTGCTAAAGTCATGGTATATATTGGTTTTGGATTATGGTTTTCTGGACAAAGAAGGGAGGAGCTTGCTTGAATATTCTTTATATTAGGTGTAGAAACTTGCTGTCTATCTTCGTGCTCTTGCTTATGGTCGATCTCTTGAGCCTTTTAAATATCATAAATGTTCTATGTGGCTGGATGACTCTGGATTGTCCTTTTCTTTTTGGTGGTGGTGGTCTTTTGGTTGTTGTGGGGGGGGGGGGGTCTGAATTGATAATTTCCCAATACAATGGTGTTTAACTTGTTTGTTCCTTCCATATAACTGTTTAATATTTCTCTGTTCTTTGTTATCAAAAGGAAAACTAATAATACATGCTGAAGCTGATTGTGAACAAATCAATAATTAATGCAATTTTTGAGCAGGTTTTGGATCGCGGGGAGAAGATTGAACTTCTAGTGGACAAAACTGAGAACTTACAATTCCAGGTTGGTGCTATTTTCTCTTTTGATTGAACAAATCCGGAAAAGGTTCAACTATAAGTTCAATATATATATAAATGGTTTTGTATTTGTATTATTTTTATTGTAGGCTGATAGCTTCCAGAGGCAAGGGCGGCAACTGCGGCGGAGGATGTGGCTGCAGAATCTGCAAATGAAACTGATGGTAGGGGGGGCTATTCTTGTGTTGATCATCCTTTTGTGGGTTTTTGCGTGTGGAGGTTTCAAATGTTAACGTTGATAACCATTGCATTGCATTGCCTATGTTTTCTTTTATATATACAAAAAATAATAATTCTACATTTGTTTAGATGTACAAAATATAGTTATGCTCTTGACTTTGTACATGGATTGCTGTTGTTATGTAGCACTACCTTGCCGTTTAAGATATGTAATCAAAGCTTTGAATTTTATACTTTTTTGAAGTTTTCTATATGAATGTTTTTTACTTGTAATCTTTTAATTTTCAATTTTGGTAGAATAGTTTTAACTTCAAATTTGAACTCAACTTTTTTCCCTAAACTTATTTTAAAATAATATTCCTTGGAAAACCTACTTATTTCATTGCTTCCAAACGATCCGGATGATGAGTATAAACATAATGTAGAAATTCCAACCCTCTTCTTCAACATCTTCCTTTATTCACCGTAGTTTTATCAAACATTGGAGTAATATGAGGAGAGAAAAATTTTATTTATTATGTATTAGAATAGTTTTGTTTTGTATTATGTATTGGAATAGTTAGATATAAAATAAAAAAATAGTTAGTACAAATTTAATTTTATAAAAATAATTTTTTTTTTCAAAATGAACTAAAATTTTTCTTTGCTAAAAATAGGTCATGAAGTGATTTAGTATTACTAATTGAATTTATTTATTACTAATTTACATACTAAAATATGTATAAAAATAATACTCCTACTAGTAGCACTAATGATGTAATTTTGTTTGTTCAAAGATACAACTCAGATGGTCAACTGTTTCTTCCTTATTTTCACATGGACAAACACCTGAAGCATTTGTGTTTCTCCTTCGTAAAGTCTGATCTACTGGTAGATTGTTGGTACACACTTTCCATAGAATGATGATTAGTTGAAAAGGAAGCTTTAATCTCCACACATTCTTCCACATAGGATTTACCTGATACACTTATCTCTTGTTCGTCTGTTGATGCCATAGCAGCCGGTAAATTTATCTCGAACAAATATGCAGTGTTCATATTATTCATAAGTCTAATTTAGCCCGATTTATGATTTCCTCTGACCATTGATTAGTTTTGGTTTTTAGGTAGATTCTAGTTTAGAAGGCTTTTGCTGTTATTATTGTTGTTGGAAAAAATTATATCACATTTAAGATGTAAAAAGAAAAAAAAAATTGAATGTGACATATTGCAATATTTAAATCTTAGTTATGAAATTAAATTTACAATATCAGTGTTTCAAATATTAATTCTTTGTTATTGTTGGTTTAGATAAAAAGAGCATGAAAGAAAAGAAAACCAAACTTACTACTACAGTGCACATGTTTATGGATCATTGATTGATGTGTTTTTAAAATATAACTTTACTTATGTTGATATAAAACTCAACAAAACAAAGGTATAAAAGAGAGGAGAATGGTTATTGAGATGGTCGGGTCATGTGTAATATAGTGTTAACATATCTCTTTTTTGGGGGCATTTATAGGTAGGGGTAATATGTAATATGGTGTTAACATGTTAGATTTGCCATCTAGTCATTATTAAAGGGATGTCTTCAATGAGATGAGGATGTCTGTGATAGGATAGGTTCTGTCAGTCATTCATTCTAAATTTGACGGGATAAAGTAATTGAACTTATGTGATGTGTTCTTAATGAATATTAAGCCATCTATTGTCCAGATAGCTTCCCAAGAAGATTAGTTCACAAGTGACCTCCTGACTTGATGACAAGCTTACTGTTCAGAAGTCTTATAAGCTTGTCACATGTCTTTTTGTGAATATGATATAACAAACTAAGATAGATTAGATTAAGTTTAAATTTAAAAATTCCATTTCTTTACCTAAAGAATATTTAAAACATAAAAACATTTGTTTTATATCATTATTTATATTTTTAGAATTAAATTGAATACTTTCTGGAATGAAAGTAAAAATATTTTTATTATTAAAAATTACAATGGATTTATTTCACTAATTAATTTTCAAATATTCAATTTTGAATCAATGTTATTTTTAGTGATAATATATTCAAACATCTAAATTTTCTATTCAAATAACCTAAAATACTGTGAATAGTGGATCTGAATTTAGATTTTTAAATTAATTATCCATTTCACTTTTAAAAGTTTTGTTTTAATTTACTTACTAAATTTGAATACCTGAGGCATAATATTATTCAAACCAAATTTATATTTAGATAATAATTTTGAAATTCAATAAATGAAATCAAATTTTAAAATAATTATGTGGGCTTAAATTTAAATATTACAGTGCTTACAGTATGTTTGGTTCAAAATTTTATGGATTTTTTTAATTATTCGGTTGAATTTTTGGTTTTTTCATATTAATTTTAAGTTTTGAGTTTTTCTTACATAAAACCAGTTTTATTTTATAATTTTTTAATATTATTCGGGAAAAATTCAAAATCTTTTTATAAATATTTTTGAAATAAAATTTTGAGTAAACAAAAAGCAACAAATAACTCTTATTATATGCTATTTTTTGAAAAAAGTATTTTTATATTAAATTTTCAAGTTATTTTCTGTAATTTAAATATAAAAAAATTATATCATAAAAATTTAAATTAATTATAAACCAAATAATAATAATAATAGTTCAGTTTGTCTAATGTATTATTAAACTTTTTAACTTATATTTCATAAATCTATTAATTCCTAATATGGATTTTTCTTAAGATTTGTGAAATTGTGTTCTTTTAAATTATTTTCTTCTTCATTTCATTATTTTATAATTATTTTGTGTTCTAGAACTCTGACTTCTGATTAATGACGTGGCTGCTCAAAGACACGTCATTAGTTTTTTTTTTTTTAAAATCAATTCCAAATCCCAAAATCCCTTTCGTAGAAACTTCTTATTATGTTTTTAACTACGCGTAATTTGAAAGACAAGGAGAAGAAACCATCCAAGCCCCAACAAACAAAACAGCTCCTCGTTATCTCCAATTTCAAAATCAAATCAAAATCAAAATCAAAATCCAAAGATCTAAATCTAAATCCGTCTCCTCTCCTTTCTCTTTCTTTAACCTTACAATTAAGGAAAGAAGATGAAGAGAGTCTTCGGCGTTAAGAAAGACAAGGAACCCCCGCCTTCTATCCAAGATGCTACCGATCGGGTCTATCTCTAATCTCCTTTTATCTTTTCGTTTCTTTCTTTTAATTTTTCGTTTGATTTTTTTGTTTCTGATGTAGTATTAGGGTTTGTGTGTTTGATTAGGCTGTTTCATTTCAAAATCTTTGTGATTTCTTAAATCATATGGATTGGATTTATGTGATCAGATCAGTAAAAGAGGGGATACGGTTGATGAGAAGTTGAAGAAGCTAGATGCTGAGTTGAGTAGGTATAAAGAGCAGATAAAAAAGACAAGGCCTGGCCCTGCTCAAGAGGCTCTTAAATCTCGAGCTATGAGGGTTCTCAAGCAAAAACGAATGTACATGCTTCTTCTCTATCAAATCTTTCCTTTGTTTTATTCCATAATTATTGCTAACGCTATTTATGTTGAGTTTCTATGTATTTGATTTCTTTGAAGTATGTATTTCCTGTTACTTTGACGTTATATATGTTATGTTGAGTGGAAAATGATGGTTATTGCTTTATCTAGTAAGTGTTGTTTCATTTTCTCTGTCACAATCTCTCACACTTTTGGCTTCTGTATAGGTATGAAGGGCAACGTGATATGCTTTATAACCAGACGTTCAACCTCGATCAAGTTGCTTTTGCTTCTGAGGGTCTTAAAGATGCTCAGCAAACTGTATGTGGTAGCCTTTGACATACTATTATATTACATTTATGTATCTGACCTCTTACAAACTTGCATCGACTGATAAGGCAATTATTTTCCTTCTGACATGATTATTGATATGTGCTCTGTCATTGGTAATTTCTCATCTTGTGTATGCTTTTTCAGAAGCATAAGTGTAATTGAGTTGTCATTTGTTGTTTCTATAAAATTGACATTTACTGTTTATTGCATGCTATAGTGGATTTATTGGCACTATCTTATATTTACTGTCAAACATGTGTTACTTGATAGTGCCCTAAAGGGCATAATTCGGGACAATTCAAGCTGAGCTCTTTCAGTTCCCTTATTGGAACTGGCTTCCTACCTTGTGAGAGGTAGGATAAACCGTTCCATTGGAGATGAATATGTGATGAATGATAATCTATATCCCAAGTTGTTTATACTTAATTCTGTCATTAGTTCAGGCGAAGAGGATTATAGATGCCCCTGAACATTCTTGCGGTACTTATGTTTGAACTACCATTCGCAATTTTTAAATCATAGTTATTTTTCTGTCCCAGATGACAGCCTTGAAATCTGCCAACAAGGAGCTGAAAGGAATGATGAAGACTGTGAAGATTCAAGATATAGATGTCTGTACTTTCTTTATACTTTCCATTCTCCATCTTGTATCCATTATAATGAATTTCCACTGATATTTGTTTCTTTTTTCTTATAGAATTTGCAAGATGAGATGATGGACATGATGGATATGAGTACTGAAATTCAAGAGACCTTAGGCAGAAGCTATAATGTGCCTGATGATATTGATGAGGATGAACTCATGGGCGGTAAGCATTGACCTTATCAAAGTCCACAAGAATGGACTTTAAATTTTATATCTTGGTTGCCTTCTGTATAATTTGATTGAAGTGTTGCAAACTTCTTTTACCTTGAGGAAGTCACTGATGGAACTTGTGTTGATATCCTTGAATTTTGTGACTGTCCTTTTATGTCTTTTTGGGGGCCTGCTGCCTGCACTTATTGCTTCATTGTCTGAAAAACCTTATGGTCTGGTAGAACTGCATTTAACTTATATTTTGCAATCTATTCCTTATTATGGTCCATTTTGGATTGCAGAACTTGATGCTCTGGAAGCAGACATGGGAACTGAAGCTGATGGTGTTCCCTCTTATCTTCAACCTGATAAGGAGGAACCAGATTTGGATGCAGAACTCAATTTGCCTACAGCTCCATCAGGAAATGCAACAGCAGCAGCTGGCAGGGCCAATGCCCAGGTAAACTTTATTTACCTGCAATTTTAGTCAAGATTTAGATTAGCATCTAATACAAAGAATCAGGATATATATACTGTTTATCCCATTCTTTTTCTGCTCGATATGGTATATTAGGATTTTATTCAAACATTTAATTTTCTTTTTCCCAAAATAATTTTCCACTTCACCTGCACTAGCCCAATTTAAAAAATATGACAAAAACCTATGTTGCTCTGACACATTACTTTTCTTGAAGTATCTGTGTCTGACACATATCTGGATATGAGTGTGGGGATATGATCCTCAAAGAAACTAGAATTACATGGACAACTATGTTTTTGAAAAACTGTTAGATTTGGTATACATTTTATACTTCCATAGGAAGCTCGTTTCCATCAATCTCCATCTGCTTTATAACTGCTATTGATATCCTGCTTCTCGAGCTCACATAAGTTATAAAGCGATACGGGTTTTTAGGCTTCTGAAATATCTAAATCTTGATATTTGTATTTGAATTTAATCTCCCAATTATATCTTAGTATTGTTTTGTAACTTGGATGGTGAGCAGGTTGAGGATGAACTTGGTTTCCCTGCTGTTCCTCGAGCATCTGTCCGCAGTTAAAAGATTTGCTAATATATATACTGTAAGATTAAGTTGGATGAAGCACATCCTTGTAAACATATTGTGCAGAATTAACTTTCAATTACTAGTGCAATTTAATTGATTTTAAATTTTTCGGGTTGGGAGCTATATAATATTATAACTGATTTGACTTGGAAATTTCTGTATTCATGTTGTCATTTCATATTTATATTTACACTATATTTATTGTCTTGATTTAGTGTCACGAGAAGTGACTATACTTAAAATTATAGAATATACAACGAAACTTATATACAAGTCTCAAGGATGTCGTTCGACTTTGCCAACATGCCTGCACATTATCGTCCATCGTTGCTTCTTAGAGATAGAATCCGGCATCCAAAGCTCTGTTTGGTAGCTCGTCAGCCTAACAGTTACATGCCTGTATTGCCCCAACGCAGTCCCTTTCCAGGTAAGTAGACTATTCTGGTCCTCAATTTTGAAATTGAGTAGTAGTCTCTCACAACAAAATCGGTGCAGTTTAATTCTTATCAATTTTGATAGTAAGTAATTAAAGATAATTAATTACAAAGTTAATTTTTTTGTCAATTGTACTTAGTTTTAATTGGGATAGTAACAAATTTAACTTGATGTTTACATATTTTATTAATTTAATCTTGATTCTAAAAAATTAAACAAATTTAACCTCAATATTACACATTCTACAAGATTATCATGACAGTAGTAATTAGGTCTCTTATTAATTTCTTTTAAGTTTGTACTCATGGGCTTTGCCCTCCTAAGTTATCAAAAATATATGTTGTGAGTTTAATTTGTTTAATTATGAGTAAATTGATAAAATGTGTAAATTATGATAACTAAATTTGTTATTATGTCTTATCAAATTTATATAAAATTGACTAAAAATATAAATGTTGTGATTATTGTTTTTAGTTGCTTACTTTTGAAATTGATAGAGATTAAATTGCTTCAATTTTTTTTTAAGAATAAATTTGCTCAATATCAAAATTTAAAAATACTGGAGAGGTCTTTTTACCTCGCTTTTCACCAAAACCCGATAAAAACCTTTTGCCCATAGTAATCG
Organism: Gossypium longicalyx; assembly: GCA_025698465.1. Lineage (NCBI taxonomy): Eukaryota > Viridiplantae > Streptophyta > Magnoliopsida > Malvales > Malvaceae > Gossypium > Gossypium longicalyx. The sequence continues at coordinate 45,799,587 of CM046999.1, forward strand.
AATACCATCATAAATCATCCAATGCTTAGTTTGCTCAACACTGCATTTACCTAAACTCTTTACTAAATCCAAACAGCTAGTCCCTGTGCATCTGTAGCTAATATACTTGACGAAGCCATACGAGCATTGTTCTTAAGCATGTCATCCACCTGAATTCTAAAATTCCAAGGTATTAAGCCTCACCTGACAACTCGGCACAACCAGGCTATCATTTTCCCTTACGAAGAGACAACCACCTCCCCCAGAGACGAGTGCCTATTCTGAAAAATAAACATATTCCTATGCTTCCATTACGTCAGGCATACATACCAAGCAGAGTAGGCCTAGCACCTCCACTAAAATGTATATGTAAACCACTTTTGGCATTAATGTAAATCCAAGAATTTAAAACCAAGGAGAACTTAGACTGAACATGTTCGAGAAGGATTCTAAATCGTACCAATCAAGCAAAATTGTAGTCCCTAAGGACATGTATAGCATCCTCAAGGGCATGTGGTCTCGGCATGCAGTTTCATCAACCAGTCCCCTAGGACAACGTTCACCATAAGGATAGCATCCTCAATGACATGACTACAAGCTCGACATGCAGTTTCATCAGCTAGTCCCCTAAAACAATGTTCACTAGTAGTCTCTCTTTCATTGTGAGCCAAAGAAAGGGATGAACTCGATGTGGTCCCTTATACGACCAAGCCAATGTCCAAATCTGATCAAATGGATTCCACGTATCACCTAAGAATTGTCTATAAGTGTAACACTCTACATCTGACTCGATCGTCAGATTTGAATGAATGATATTATATTAATGTCGCCAAAGCAATTCAAACCATTATAACACAAATATAATCGATTCAAACATTAAAATAATTCATATACAAACATTTATACACCCATTGGTTTCAGTTCATCAATTTATGGGGTTATGATAAGTTAGTGTTGGAGTTAGGACTCGAATCCAAACTTAAATGTCAAAGTTCAAATCTATTTCTTGAGACAAGGGTCTCCATGTCTCGAGACAAATCATAAATGATTTTGAGATTTTTAGCTTCGAAGTTAGCATACCTCAAGACACTACATGTTGTGTCTCGAGACAAGGGATTCCTGTCTCGAGACCTAAAGTAGGGCAAAATCTATTTAGCTTCGTTGTTCTTCTGTCTAAAGACAAAGGTCACTTGTCTTAAGACTTAGGAACAATTGTGCAACGATTCGAAAGTTAGTAGTGTTGAAAACGGTAGTTTCAAAACCCTATTTTTGATCATTGAGTCCATAAAAATTATTATTTAATATATACGAGGTTAGAATAGAGTTTAATTAAAGTTTAGTTCTTTAATTTTATCAATCGGATAGTTAATTAATATATAATAACTAAGTTGTAAAAGTGGTAAAAGTTAATTGCTATGATTTTAAATAGCTAAAGATGAAAATGGTGATTTGAATATTTCTCTATGGCCAAACGGTGGTGGGTTTGAGTTGGAAGCCGCCGAATTTGTTAATTAGGTTTAACTTTGTTAAATTAAAATTTTAATTAATTAATTAGTTTAATTAATAATTAATGTAAGTATATAAGATAAATTAAAAGAAAAAAATAATCCATTCATGCTATTTCTTCCGTCTTCACGAAACAAAAAGAAAGAATAAAGGGTTTTGACGATTCAAGCTTCAATCCTTCTATTAGTAAGTAATTTCAAGTCTTCTTCTTTTTTTTTTTTTTTTTTTTTTTTAATTTGTGTTTTTAAAGTTTCAGAAATTTGATTTAGTTAATTTGTGTATCAATTTGTAAAATTGTTAAAATTTGTAAAAGTTTTCATTTTTTATTCTTGAAGCTTTTAGTATTAAATTGTTAGATTTTAAGTTTAGATATGAAAAATGACTAATTTATAAAGTGAAAATTATTTATTTTGAACATAGGAATTAAAGTGTAAATATTTTAAAATTGACATAAAATTTCTATAATTATAGATAATAGAGGGCTGTAGAAGGATGAAATTGAGATCGATTTCAAAATCGAAGCTCAAATTTGAAAATTTTAGTAATTTCGGTTTTAAGGACTAAATTGAATAAAATGTGAAATTTTAGGGACATTTACATAATGAAAATGAACTGATATATGCTTATAATAAGATGAAATAAGAGGGTTGGAATTGATAAATTTAATTGAATTATTGAATAGATCAAAAATTGGACCAAATCGAAGATAATCGGTGAAATGAAAAAATTTGTTGATTAGTCTTTAGAGATTTGTTTGTTGATATTTTGACCAGGTAAGTTCATATGGTATGATTTTATATAAATTTCTATATATATTTAAATTATGAATTCTTGTATGCTTAATAGTAATTTGAATTGTTTGCAATTTGGTACAAAAGGTGATATATGGACTAAATCGTAAAGAAAATGATAAATTAACTGATAAATTGAATATGATAAATTTCAATGTGAAATATTAATGAATTAATAGTTTATTATGATTGATCAAATCATAATGGTATGAATTTGACTAATTATCGAGAAAGATGATTAAATTCAATAGAATTGAAAAGTGTAATTCGATGAAATTATGGAATTGATCTTGAATTGGGTTGAAATAGGGTATGCTATGTGATAAACTGGTGATTTGAGATATTAATTGAATTTTTTAAATGTGAATTAAACAATATGACGATTGAATAAAAGGTTACCCTGTTAATTGTTCAGGTAGAATCGGATATAGTTGGCATGCCACAGGATAGGTTATATACGGGTTACTTCGGCTATGAGTCAATGAGTGTTGGGCACATTTATTCTTCGGTTATACCGATGAGTCACTAGGTGTCAAACACATTGATGGGCGTTAGGTGCAAACTATTTACTTCAGCATTCTCCGATAAGGCACTGGGTGTCAAATTGGTATGATTGGTTGAATCCGTGTATCCATTCGAATCCAAGTCAGGTCAATAAGGATATAAAATGTAAATTGGATAAATAATATTTGAATTGAATTAATATTATGATTTGATGATTTATATACACATTGTGAAATAGGAATATTGATAGCATGTGACGAATTAATGAATTCGATTCAAAATTTGAATAATGAAACGAAATAGTGAATGTCATTATATTGAAACTGGATGTATTGTTGACAATAGATATAAAATGATATGAAATTGATATTGAATTGAATAAATGTTGGTTATAGGTGATTGGGAATATTGTATGCTTGATTTATTATAAGATGCGATATATGTTGAGGCTCACCTTATTGATATGTGATTGTCATGTTTAGGCAAACCCGTAAAGCTAGTATTTTACGAAATTAAGATGTAATTTAGGTAAGTTGTTGTTTAATTACATGTGAACTTACTAAGCATTTGTAATGCTTACACCGTTGTTTTTATTTCCCTATAGTTGGCCAACTTACGGAACATGTCAAGCGGATTGTAAGAAGCTCACACTATCCTGCTATTGAATCAATAGTCTTTCTATCGTTTAAAACTCGATTTTGTGGCATGTACATAGGTGTTATTATATGTGTTTACCTTGGTTGCATAGCTTTTTTTAACTTAGATAATGTTTGAATTATGGTATATGTTGATGTGGAATGGTTTGAAAGCATGAAAGTATATACTAAGTTTGACTAAGTGATTTTGGTATGTTCTGGTGCGTATTGAGGCGTATTAGTTAGCTGATTGGAAAACGTTAAATGGTATGATTGAATGATGAGTTGAAATGGATATATAACATGTTTAAGTAGGTTGATTTAGTACAAGTTGTTTTGATATGTTTTGAATTGGTAATGGTTAAATCCCTTGATAGATATGTTGTTTTGGATGACTTGATAGTAAGAAATATGGGTTTATGTGTTCTGACTAAGTGGTTGATTATGGTAGATACCTAAATAAGGCATGTTGTATGGTTGAATGGTGTTAATGAATAAATGATGAAATGATAATATATGTTTGGAATGAGTTGTGATGTATGGTTGAATAATTATGAATTCATAAGTTTAAATGACATGCTTGAGTGTCTAATTGGTGCATACTAGTTCAATGGCTATGGGATGGTAAAATAGATTTTTTTATATGCTTTGAATTGGTTTTATGCAGGATATAAGTGTGCATTATGCATTAATTATACTAATGGTTTGGTTTGGCATGAAATAGGTACCAAATTGCCTAAAATATACTAATAACAAAGTCCATGTCGAGACGAGAAACTCTCATCGTTGCAATTTCGACTGACAATTTGTGACGTCTCGACGTCTAGTGGCCACACGTCACAATGTGGCAAACTGTTTGGCGGCGTCATGACGTAGGGGAGGTGACATCACGACATCGGCCTTGGATTTTCAAAACTTTGCAATTTGATCCTGATTCATGCTTGGGTTAACAAAAGAGCTTTCGTAAGTTTGATTAAGGCTCAGATTTGATTATGTATCTTAATATCTAGGTATCTATGATATGATTGAATATTTTAATGCTTTATTTATGGTATGCTTGATTAGAATTTTTAAAAATGTTACAAAAATTTTCCTATTTGATCTCAAATTGACTCTAAAGCATCTGTATGCTCGTATAAGACCTGGGAAAAAATGTTCATGTTTTTCAATGTTGTACTATTGATTGATTGCATGATTGATGAAGTGAAATGATGTCTTTAATGTGAATTTTTTAGTAGTTTCTTCGACAACAAACATGGCACTCTATTGCTCGGACCTTGCGACTGGGTCGGGTAAGCGGTGTTACATTTAGTGATATCAGAGCTATATGTTTAGTTGATTCTTGGACTAAATCAAGCTTGGAGTTGAGTTTAGAAATACATGCCACAATAATTTGTGATATTGTGATGCCTTCTAATCCAAATTGGCTATGTTTTTCGTATAGATAAAGCATGTCGACCAAATTAAATCATGTCATATATGATAAAGTAGAAAGTAATGTTTCTGCTTCCGATAAGAGAGTTGTTTATAATGTGTCTATTCCGCAAGGGCTAGGGAATGAGGCAATAGATGCCATCTTCTAAATGATAAACCAATGGCCCGCCCAATTTTTGGGACTATCTCTTTAGCTCCGTAATCCCAAATGCAACTTTCGTCCCCGATTGTGCCTCATGTGGCACCCCATTGTCCTTAAAATCCAAATCTAGTGAATTTTAACTGATTCCCAATCGGCAAAATCCATATAGGGCAGAGTAATTTAGAAGTAAAAAGGATGACGATCGGACAAGAGGTGAAGATTTGCTGGAAAATACTTTGAGAGTTCCTGATAAATTGAAGTGTTTTTCTAGAAACCAGATTGAAATGCGTCGTATTGTTACGAAAAGAAGAAGCGTATTAGTGGTGGGTAGCTCTGACATCAGTGACACCGAGAGACTAAGATGTGCATCTGTGTTGAATGAGGCTTGAACGAGGACATTCGAATACTTGTGGGAGCATTAGAGCTAAAAGAATTTGTTGTACTATTTGAATGAGCTAAAAAGTGGTAGAAATGTGAAACGAAAAAGAATGAACTAAGTTAAAAAGCTGAGACACTGAAAAATGTAACGTGACCAGATCTTTTCTGACTCTTTATCTAAGCAGACGGGAAATTTCAGGAGTCAATCTTTAGCCCTACAAGAAATTCGAGGAAAAGATATGTCTAAAAAAAGTTATTAGAGGTCTTAGACTACGTCAGTGGGTAGTACGTGTAGTGTCCAAAACACGAATAAATTGGTTTATAAACATTGCGGCAAAAATTATTTTAGGGAAAATACAAAGTGAGGATAGGATTCTATTTCATATGCAACTCTATCGAGCACTTGATGAAGGATTGCTCAAGAAATCAGATGTCATTAGTAATCATATTTCAATGTTATTTGTGAAAAAGAAAGATAGAACTATGAGATTGTATATTTATTGTAGACAGTTGAATAGAGCTACCATAAAGAATAAGTATATGTTACTCTGTATAACCTAGTTGTTTGATTAGTAAAAGGGAACTATAGTATTTTGAAAGATTGACTTTCGATTAGGTTGTTGTCAACCTAGAGTTATGAGTTAGTTGTATTGAAGACTGCTTTTCAGACTTGATATGAACAATGTGAGTTTCTGGTAATACCATTTAGATTATCAAACACACAACTGCTTTTATAAACCTAATGAATTGAACATGATTAGTATTTGAGAATAGTGTTGCAAATTTTGCTAAAGAAACAGTGGTATGCAAAGTTCAGTAAATGTGAATTTTGGCTTTGAGAGATAGGGTTTTTAAGACACGCAATGTAACACCCCTAACCCGTATCCGTCGTCGAAACAGGGTTTCGGAGCATTACTAGAATTTACGAATCACCTAAAAAAATTTAATTAAATACTTACCGAATCAATGCATCATATAAATAAATATATTATCATTCAATCAATGGTTTGGCACTTGTCTAAGCATCAACAACAACACTTATTAGTGTACTTACACATATTTCATTTATCTATCTTTTTAATTATTTCTTTCATCTATTTTGTACATATATTTCCATATGACCAATTCTTGTAAACATTTCATAGAACCATTTCATATAACCGTTCATCATCTGATACATATTACCTGAATATCAATTGTTCAACTGATGTCATAGCATCTCCCATCTACGGTCTTATTTATCTTTGACATGATGCCATAGTGTCTTTCAATCATAGTCTTACTCATTTTCTATCAGGTTGCCATGGTATCTTTCAACCATGGTCTTGTTCATTTCATGTTACATTGCCATAGTATCTTTCAACCATGGTCTTACACATTTCATATCGAAAAGCACACTCCATGAACCTCATCCTTACAAATGGGATTACGATCGAGCTAAATCACAGTAATATGAACTCATAGAGTATTGTCGGGATTACCACCCAAAGCTAAATCCCAACTACAATTACTCTAATGAGCTTGGATCCGAATTACCAGTCGAAGCTAAATTCGGACCCTAATTCGAATTACCCGTCCGGCTAAATCCATTTTCCACATATTCTTCTGGAGGGCTATATCGGGATAGGATCACCCGTCCAGCTTGATCCTTTTACCGTCAATTCCTTTTTGAGAGATCCATCGAATTTTCCTTTCATTCAACTTGGATTTCTTCCCCTTTTTTTATCAAATATATCGTTGTTTTATCAATTTTCATACAATGAACATTCAAATCATATTCACATCAATAACATACATTTCAAGCATTTAAGAATATAATTCAAGTTACATGAACTTACCTCATTACTTGTTTGTGTTTATAATTTTATTAATCCGATATCTTTTCTTTTCCACGATCTAATCTCTTATTTGAGTCGTCCGGATCTTTATAAATAAATTTGATCATCATTTTCATTCATTTCATATTCTAATGTATTTAATTAATGCTCTAGGCAAAATTACCATTTTGCCCCTAAACTTTTATTTAATGATGATTTCATCCTTGGGGTCAGGAAAATAAAATTCTTGCAATTTAATCCTTATTTCCAGCTATTATTCTCATACATATTGATAACAACCCATGAATTCTATAAAATATCAGAATTTTTCATAATTTCAACACTTTTCAATTTAATCCCTAAAAACATGTTTTTCCCCAATCTTGAGATAAATTAATAATTACATTCAATTTTGTAATTTAAATAATAAAATAGTTCGTTTCATGCAATTTGGTCATTTCTGACATTTTTACAAAATTACCCATAAAGTTTTACTTTTATTCAATTTAGTCCCTGAGCCTAAAACATGCAAATTAGCCATGTTAGATGGATATTCATACATATTTTCCTCCTCCTCCTCTCCATTCCACATCCTTAAACTTATATAATATGCTTATAAGTAACACTATCAATAATTTCACTATTTACTCATATGTATATTCAAAGCTGTCCATTTGACTCATAGTCACTAAATTATTTATATCTTGAGATACAAAACTCCAAATTAAGATTTGTTAATTTTTCATAAAACTAGACTCACACATATTCTTACCATAAAATTTTCAGAATTTTTGGTTTATCCAATTAGTACAGTTTATTCATTAAAGTCACCCCTATTCTGCTGTCTGACAGTTCCGACCCTCCTTCACTACAAATTAATTATCTCCTTTTACAGAATTCAAATGATGTTATAGTTTATTTCTCTTGAAAATAGACTCATTCACAATTCTAAACATATAATTTTAATTCCCTAATTATTTTTATCCATTTATTTATGATTTTACAAAGTTAGAACAGGGGAACCCGAATTCATTCTGACCTTGTCTCACAAAATTGATTATATCTCATGATTTACAATTCCATTGCTTACATAATTTCTTCTATAAGAAACTAGACTCAATAAGATTTAATTTCATACTTTATTCATCCTATAATTCGATTTCTAAAATTTTTGATGATTTTTCAAAGTAAGACTACTGATGCTGTCCAAAACTATTTTGGTACAAGATATTAATTACCATGTTATAACACCCTTATTTTCTTCTTCTACACCATTTCTCATCACTTTCTCTTATTTTCTCTTCGCTAACATATCAAGAACATAGGACCTTATGTAAGAAAACTCTACTATAACATTATTTCCATGCTTTGCCAATAACAACAAACTTAAAAACATATTGAAATCTTGATGTACTTACCTTGTTCTATTGATACTAATCTTTAACTTGATTTTCTCTCTTTTCCAACTTCTATTCTTGAATCCAACTTGATATTCTAACTCCCCATGATCTCCTTAACATTTCTCTCTCTTAGTGGCTATGGAAATTCTTTTGATTTCTAGGTGAAAATGGTGAATTTTTGGTGGAAGGACCAAATTGTAAAGAAAAGAAAATTTCTTTCTTTTCCTTCTCTTCTAACATTGGTTGCATGCATGGAAAGATGATGAAAAATTTTCATCTTTCCTTCCTTTTATACTAAATAATTAATAATAAAATAATAAAATATCTTATTAAAATAATATATATCTAATTAAATAATCATGAACATATCATGAACATATCATTACTTTCTAGATTTCTCTCTCTTCCAATTGATCATTTTGCCCTTTATTATCTTTTAAAATTCCATCCTTGAGTCATCATTTAATTTGGTAAAATTACAATTTAGTCCCTCATAGTTCTTCACCTATTCAATTTGGTCCTAATCCATCCATTTTCCTTAGTTTCTAGATCATTCCACTCTTAAAATATTTACACTATTGGTCCTTTAACTTTTTCATATTTACACTTTAATCCCTCAAATTTTAAGTATTTATTCTTGTGCAACAAAACTTTTCTCACTTTTACAATTTAGTCCTTTCTTGAATTAATGTATCATAATATACTTCTCAATATTGACATAACTCAAAATTTTCTTTTTTGTCACTTTATTTCCTTATTTTACTATATCAAGGATAATATCTCACTGTAAAAATTTTCAGGGTATTACATTTCTCTCCCCCTTAAAATAAATTTCGTCCTCGAAATTTCCTTGTTTTCTTTTGATCATGAATTTCATTATTTCTATAGTTCTATAGTTTCTTTCTGTACATATTTACCCAGTTTATCATTTATATCAATTCTCTGTCCTTTCATTTCACAATTTATTTTCAATAAAATATTTCACATTTGCCTTTCAGAGCTTCTACCAACAGAAATAGAAAATAATATCATATGAATCTTATTATCAAGTGTTCTATCACTTATATTGTCTTGGAAAACCAAAGAAAGATAGAGTAGTACCACTTGTGAATCAATCAGACTTGCGATAATTTCTGTCTATTAGCATATTTATCCAACCTTTCCATATATTGATTTTAGCATCCAAACATGAACAGTTCCCTATGCTTCTGAAAATATTAGTACATATAAGATACTCATATAAAATCCCAAAAATTTTACTATAATATGCCCAATTATAACTGCTATATTCAAATATTTTTACAATTTTATTTACCAATCTATTGACTAGTATAGTCATCAATAATTTCACATCATTCAGTTCACTCAAGAAACTAATTCGGAAGGAATTTTCATTTAACCATTCTGTAAATACCATATTTGAACAAATCGATTTTCCTATAAATAACTTCTTTATTTAACAGTGATATTGTATATCTCAACTAGTTTAAGAAAAATCTGATATCTCTATTCAATACCCATCTTTACTTATTAACTCATTCTCGATTCCATTGCATTATCAATTGTTCAACCATTGAGCTTTTCACTTTTAAACTTCGAACTTAATCAATATAAATCTCATGAATTTCATTGCATATAAATCAGTATTAGTAAAAGGGTATAGATCGTAAAGCCTCATAATTAAATTTTCATGTATTTACTCATATAACATTTATCATTCTCAAGTACTATAAAACATTTATACTGTATTTTAACGAGTTACGCTTTATCATAACTAACATTTTTACTCGAGATAATCATTTACCTCAGAACTTGAAAATTATTTACTTTTTACTTAGCGTAAGCCCAGTGACTAGATAGAACACTTGGATATACGGGACTTATACAGAGGTGCATTATTATGCACTAATGAACAAAAAAGCAATCGAAGTGCTATATACTGAGAAACACAGATGTGCTAAGCGAGAGAGCACTTAACGTGCTAATAATAGAAACGAGAGCACTAATGTGCTAATCGTCGAGAACACCGACGCGTGCTAAATATCAGAGAGCACAAATGTGCTAATCAGAGAGCACTGACGTGCTAAATATCAGAGAGCACTGGCGTGCTAATAATCAGAGAGCATGCTGAAGTCCCTTAACATCCTAGTAGTTCTAATCTTGTCTACTTGGGCAAATTATTTCATACATGCATATCACTTTTACACCTTTTGCATAATGCTTTTACATGCTTTACAATTTAATCCTTGTACCAATAATTCATATACTTATATCTTCTATATCTTCAATACATGTAATATATTTCAAAATTCACTATTCATTCATAATTCTCTAATAATCCTTATCATGTACTTCATATATTACATTTATATATTTTGTAATTTAGTCATCAGCACAATATTTCATGTAGTAATATAATTTGCTTTTAATAATACATATAACATAATATTCATCATTGACATGTATTTATTCATACCTTTATGAATTCCGATTCATTCTAATCAACTTTTTACTCATATACCTGAGTATCGTTTTTAGCATTATCAGAATTATCCTAGGTTAGAAAGCATCTCATTTTATAAATAAAACAAATCTCATCAAAGTCGGGAGATATCATACTATAACATATTATAATGACATGTGTTTTTAGACTTCACATATACTACATTTGGTCCGAGAACCGACTAAACTATAGCTCTGATACCACTAAATGTAACACCCTTAACCTGTATCCGTCGTCAAAACAGGGTTTCAGAGCATTACTAAAATTTACGAATCACCTAAAAAAATTTAATTAAATACTTACCGAATCAATGCATCATATAAATAAATATATTATCATTCAATCAATGGTTTGGCACTTGTCTAAGCATCAACAACAACACTTATTAGTGTACTTACACATATTTCATTTATCTATCTTTTTAATTATTTTTTCATCTATTTTATACATATATTTCCATATGACCAATTCTTGTAAACATTTCATAGAACCATTTCATATAACCGTTCATCATTTGATACATATTACCTGAATATCAATTGTTCAACTGATGTCATAGCATCTCCCATCTACGGTCTTATTTATCTTTGACATGATGTCATAGTGTCTTTCAATCATAGTCTTACTCATTTTCTGTCAGGTTGTCATGGTATCTTTCAACCATGGTCTTGTTCATTTCATGTTACATTGCCATGGTATCTTTCAACCATGGTCTTACACATTTCATATCAGAAAGCACACTCCCGCGAACCTCATCCTTACAGCGGGATTACCAGTCCAGGCTAAATCCCCTATAATATGAACTCATAGAGTATTGTCGGGATTACGACCCGAGCTAAATCCTGCTGCAACGACAATTACTCTAATGAGCTTGGATCCGAATTACACCCAGGCTAAATTGAACCCTAATTGGATTACCCGTCCAGGCTAAATCCATTTTCCACATATTCTTCGGGAGGGCTATATCAGGATAGGATCACCCGTCCGGGCTTAATCCTTTTTATCGTCAATTCCTTTTTCAGAGATCCATCGAATTTTCCTTTCATTCAACTTGGATTTCTTCCCCTTTTTTTATCAAATATATCAGTGTTTTATCAATTTTCATACAATGAACATTCAAATCATATTCACATCAATAACATACATTTCAAGCATTTAAGAATATAATTCAAGTTACATGAACTTACCTCATTACTTGTTTGTGTTTATAATTTTATTAATCCGATATCTTTTCTTTTCCACGATCTAATCTCTTATTTGAATCGTCCGGATCTTTATAAATAAATTTGATCATCATTTTCATTCATTTCATATTCTAATGTATTTAATTAATGCTCTAGGCAAAATTACCATTTTGCCCCTAAACTTTTATTTAATGACGATTTCATCATTAGAGTCAGGAAAATAAAATTCTTGCAATTTAATCCTTATTTCCAGCTATTATTCTCATACATATTGATAACAACCCATGAATTCTATAAAATATCAGAATTTTCCATAATTTCAACATTTTTCAATTTAATCCCTAAAAACATGTTTTTCTCAATCTTGAGATAAATTAATAATTTCATTCAATTTTGTAATTTAAATAATAAAATAGTTCGTTTCATACAATTTGGTCATTTCTGACATTTTTACAAAATTACCCATGAAGTTTTACTTTTATTCAATTTAGTCCCTGAGCCTAAAACATGCAAATTAGCCATGTTAGATGGATATTCATACATATTTTCCTCCTCCTCCTCTCCATTCTACATCCTTAAACTTATATAATATGCTTATAAGTAACACTATCAATAATTTCACTATTTACTTATATGTATATTCAAAGCTGTCCATTTGACTCATAGTCACTAAATTATTCTTGAGATACAGAACTCCAAATTAAGATTCGTTAATTTTTCCTGAAACTAGACTCACACATATTCTTACCATAAAATTTTCAGAATTTTTGGTTTAGCCAATTAGTACAGTTTATTCATTAAATTCACTCCTATTATGTTGTCTGACAGTTCCGACCCTCCTTCACTAAAAATTAATTATCTCATTTTACAGAATTCAAATGATGTTATCGTTTATTTATCTTGAAAATAGACTCATTCACAATTCTAAGCATATAATTTTAATTCCCTAATTATTTTTATCCATTTATTTATGATTTTCCAAAGTTAGAACAGGGGAACCCGAATTATTCTGACCTTGTCTCACAAAATTGATTATATCTCATGATTTACAATTCCATTGCTTACATAATTTCTTCTATAAGAAACTAGACTCAATAAGATTTAATTTCATACTTTATTCATCCTATAATTCGATTTCTAAAATTTTTGATGATTTTTCAAAGTTAGACTACTGCTGCTGTCCAAAACTGTTTTGGTACAAGATATTAATTACCATGTTATAACACCCTTATTTTCTTCTTCTACACCATTTCTCATCACTTTCTCTTATTTTCTCTTCACTAACATATCAAGAACATAGGACCTTATGTAAGAAAACTCTACTATAACATTATTTTCATGCTTTGCCAATAACAACAAACTTAAAAACATATTGAAATCTTGATGTACTTACCTTGTTCTATTGATACTAATCTTTAACTTGATTTTCTCTCTTTTCCAGCGTCTATTCTTGAATCCAACTTGATATTCTAACTCCCCATGGTCTCCTTAACATTTCTCTCTCATAGTGGCTATGGAAATTCTTTTGATTTCTAGGTGAAAATGGTGAATTTTTGGTGGAAGGACCAAATTGTAAAGAAAAGAAAATTTCTTTCTTTTCCTTCTCTTCTAACATTGGTTGCATGCATGGAAAGATGATGAAAAATTTTCATCTTTCCTTCCTTTTATACTAAATAATTAATAATAAAATAATAATAAAATAATAAAATATCTTATTAAAATAATATATATCTAATTAAATAATCATAAAATATCATGAACATCATCATTACTTTCTAGATTTCTCTCTCTTCCAATTGACCATTTTGTCCTTTATTATCTTTTAAAATTCCATCCTTGAGTCATCATTTAATTTGGTAAAATTACAATTTAGTCCCTCATAGTTCTTCACCTATTCAATTTGGTCCTAATCCATCCATTTTCCTTAGTTTCTAGATCATTCCACTCTTAAAATATTTACACTATTGGTCCTTTAACTTTTTCATATTTACACTTTAACCCCTCAAATTTTAAGTATTTATTCTTGTGCAACAAAACTTTTCTCACTTTTACAATTTAGTCCTTTCTTGAATTAATGTATCATAATATACTTCTCAATATTGACATAACTCAAAATTCCCTTTTTTGTCATTTTATTTCCTTATTTTACTATATCAAGGATAATATCTCACTGTAAAAATTTTCAGGGTATTACACGCAATATTGGTTGAAAAATACCTGTATTGATCTGAACAAACTTTCAGCAATTATGAGCTAAGAATTTTTGAGAAATATTACAGAGCTACATAGTTTTCTAGGACTTATTGGATATTATAGATGATTTGTTACATGATGTTCGATGATAGCTCTGTCGTTGACGAAACTATTATAGAAAAATGTCAGCTTTGTTTGATCGGATAGATCCCAACAAAGTTTCGAACAGTCGAAAGTTACATTAACAGAAGCTTCAGAATTGAATTTAAGATAGAGCAGATTAATAAAGTTACTTAGGAATTATGATTTGATTATTGACTATATAATCCGGGTAAAGCTAATATGGTAACTAATTTACTAAGCTAGAAATATATGTTTTACTTTAAAATTTATAAACACTCACCTGACTCTAAAATGTGGCGATCCCATTAGCTAATCGAAGACCTATTAAAACTGAAGACACTTCAAAGCTTAGTATTGATGTTAACAAAAATCTATATTTTTGAAGCTATTACTATGTATCGAAAAACTCAAAGTTAAAAAAGGATATTTCATATGAGGCTCACAGTAGTGCTTATTCGATTCATCCGGACAGTAGTAAAATGTATAACAACATGAAACAATTGTATTGGTGATCAGGAACGAAAAGAGAGATTCTTGAATATGTGGCAAAATGTTTGATATGTTAGCAAGTCAAAGTCGAGCATCAGGTTCTATCAGATTTTATGTGTATGCCATTACCTATCATTTCTGACCAAGACCCGAGATTTACCTCCAGATTTTGGAATAAATTACACAAAGTTTCTAGGCACGAAATTGAATATTTTTACAATGTTCTACCCTTAGACTGACAAACAATCAGAACGAGTTATTCAGATACTAGCAGACAAGCTGCAGTGTTATATAAGTGAATTTGAAATCAGCTAAGAGAAGTTCCTACCATTAGTAAAGCTTACAAATGATGTCATATATTAATTGAATATTAAAGTGACACTCTATAAGGCTTTATATGAATGTGAATGTAAAAATCTATTGTATTGGTTTGAATTGAACAAAAGAATGTTGACAGGGACCTATCTGGTATGAGTAATAGAGAAAAAAGTTAGAGTTATAGATCACTTACCAAAAGTGCCAAAACTAACTTAGGCAACAAGCCTACCAACCTAGGTACATGTCCTATAACCTCAAAACATATAAATACATACAAAATAGGATTGTAATGGCTTCCTAACTAAGCTTGAGAGTTGGATGCTTGATTGTAAAATTTCATTAGCTTTTACCCAAGACCTGCACACAGAAACAAACAAATTCATATGCTGAGTAATGGCTATTCAATTGTGTTACATAACCCAAATTCAATTATAAACATAACAAAATTTAAATAACAAAAGTAACATAATAATTCAAGTTAACCAATTAGTCATTTTACTTTAATATCAAAGATATACACATATTGATAGTTTATTTATCATTTCATCTTATTCTCAATGATGCTTTCCTCAATTTCTTGATATAATTTTCGATGCATCCTCAGGGTATTTGCATCTAGTTTAACATATCAAAATCAAGTCTCATGTTAACATCAATATCTCATATAAACTCAATAGATGTTTAATATATAATTTTTACATTATAATCCCTGTTAACCAAATTAGGTGTAATAACTGATACTCGGATCAATCCCCCCCACACCAAATACACATCGAAATGCTAATGGGGCACAAGTGCACCAATCCCATCAACCACACTAGATACACTCGTACCCCCAATGTATTTGAGCTGATGATACGTTCTTGACTCCCAAGTTATTAAAGAACTATCACAATATGTATGCGCATAACATTAAATCTTCTACCTATCAATATGGACCCTATAGTATGCCAACTATATCCGCGACTCTATCTGACAACATTAATAGTACAAATATCATCATTATTAATCGTATAATATCGTCAAGAATATATGTATATTCATTCAACCAATTGATCACAAATAACTCAATCAAGTATATATATACTTGTCAAATACATTTTTATTGATTATTAACCATCTCGAACATATATCAATTCAAATATATATTTAATTATTTAATGAACTCGAGTTATAAGAGCACAAACTAGATAGTTATCCGTTGATAACTTTGGATTTTCCTTTGTTCCAGAAAGGTCCTGCATCATCTTTAGCTACTAATTTAAATCCGAACACAAAAAATTCATTAATCACACAATTCCAATATAACTCAACCATTATATACATGAATGCATTTTAATCAATCCCTCTGTTGGGAAATGTGCTCATATTGTAGTAAACATGTAACTATTTTCTATTTATTTGAACGGTGAATAAATAAAATTAATTTCACTTTTCACTATTATGTCTTTTGTATTTCTGTCTTTCATATTTTGTATGCATAGCGAAATTGTGACAAGCAAATATTAGCTCATTGATTGTCTAAGTTCAAACTGATGATAAGTGGCATTGTAAGAATGTTTACATGGCGAGAAAGACAAATTACTTTAGTAGATGATCTAAACGAGTCTGTAATCTCGTAAAAGAATTAAAGTGAACATTTTATTCAAATACTGAGAAGGATTATTATGTCGTCTACAATTCCAATTGAGGAGATGGTTAGTCTTGGCTATCAGAGCAATTGACTCCACGGGTAGAGACATAGATGTATTCATTGGCAGAATAATACATTGGACTGGATCCAAGATGAATTAATTATAAATCCGTTTGTGAATTAATTCACTTGTGATGTTCATGGTGTGCTTTACTTAAATCTTGAGTTAGTCATTGACCATGCGTATGTAACTCATGTACTTTGATATAAGTGGAAGCTTATGCTCTAAAGATTATCGAGCCGATAGTCAGTATGTTGGGTACATGACTTGTGTATGACATGGCTTTACTAGAAACAGTGAAATTCATAGTTCAATTAAAGAGTTAACGATATCCTCTTATTGGCATTCTGTGAATTGATAAATATGGAACATGGTCACGAGTTACTTGTTCTCGAACAAGCAATTTATCACTGTTATTTGTTACTTGTTCGCGAGTTATATTTTTTTAATTTAAGTCAAGTTAAATCAATTGTTTTATTTGTTATTTTCATTTTATTTTAATTAAGTTTTAAAATAATTAGTTTGCATGTTCACTTGCATAAATGCTTGACCTATTGAGATTATTTTATTTAATTTTTGTTTTGTGTTTTTATTTTATGATTTGACTCTTAAATATATTAATTTTTTTTCATATTAATATTTATAACTCACATGTTATCTGATTAGAATATGTCATGTAACACTTTCAATCAATTAAAATGTGATTATATTTTTTAAAAATAAAAATAGATATATAAATTCTAAAACTTTCTAGGAAATAAAAAATTTAAAAATATTTATGAAATTAAAAAAAGATAATTAAACATTTTAGAAAACAACCATTGACTTTGATCACTTCTAATTGCCATTGACTGGCCGTTGATCACCGAATGGTTGACCAAATATTAATTTGATTTTTTTAGATTTTTAAATTTTAAAAAATAGAAATTATATATACTTTGCATGCAAAAATATGTTTTTTCCAAAATTATTAATTTTTCAATATAATTATTTTAAATTTATTTTTATTAATTTAACCATTTTTAAATATATATATTTGGTTTTTCTGAAAAAACTAATTTAAAAAATATTTCAATTTTTTAGAATATATATTTCACATTTTCTTATAATTTTATGAGGTTTAGCTAAAATTTTAAATTCTTTAAATATGTATATATATGATTTTTGAATTTTTAGAAGTTATATTGATATATTTTAACAATTTTACAAAATTCCATTTTTTAAATCTTCTAAATCTTTTTATTTTTCTTTTAACTTTTTAGATAGTAACATGTGAGGTTTTAAATCTTAATTTACTAGAAGTGTCACATGTGTGTTCTAATTAGACCACGTGTCAGCCTTTTATTTAATATCAATAATGTCATTGAACTGAATGGATGGATTGAAACAGTTAACAAAATATATATTTAAGCATTAATCTAAACCATAAAAAAAAAAAAGATATAAAGTTGAAAAAGTGATGCATCTTAGGGATAAAATCATGTTTTAAACTTTCTTTTTAAATATATTGCTTTATTCATGTTGGTTTTACCGTTTAACGCTTAAATTTTAATTTTAAGTTTATAATTTCCTTTTTTAATAATATTATCTTCAATATCTAAATTTAAATCTTTTATGTTTTACTACAAATTTATGACTACACTATAATATATATATATATATATATATCAATGACTTGATTAACATATTTACCTAAAAATTGATCCTGAAACTAGTATGATGATTTATGATGCATTTGAAGAATTAATCCACAACTTGCAAATAATTTAGAGCCTATAATCTACAAAAGTCTTGATAAATTTTATTTAATATTAATATTGAACCCCTTCCCCAAAAAAATTTAATATTCACATATTATAATAAAAAAATAAAAAATTATTTAATTACATTTTCTTAAAACACCAGGCAGTTATTATTAATTAGAAACTAAAATGAATCTTTTAGTTATAATCTAATAATCAAGATATTATCCACCATCCATTTACAAACTTAAAACTAATTTCCATTTCCTTTTTCAAAGTTTAAATCAGAGCAACAAACACTCAATCTCCAGCAAAAAAAAAAAAAAGTGGAAATCTAAATTAAACAACATTAATTGAATCATTTACAAAAAATAAAAACAATAAGTTCAAAATCAACTCAAAAGTGGAGTTCTACCATCAAGATCAAGATCTTGATTATCATGATCATCAAAATCATCGCCACAATCGTAAACAGATCCAACAAGCGCCAGTTGATCTTCCAAATACCTCTGTAACAGTCCACCTCCCCTTCCTTCTCTTTCCCCGCAAGGAGCTTCTTCACACTGCCGCAGCCGATTCTCCTCATCTTCTTGCGCCGCTGCCGCTGCCGCTGCCGCTGCCTTTACTCCGCTACTCCTCCGACAAATGCGAAAACAGATTTCAGCCAAACAAATGAGGGGGAAAGTGGCGCAGAGGAAGGGAATGAGAATAGGGGAGCAAAGCAAAAGGAAAAAACATCGGCGGCGGCGTGTGCGGAGCCACGACACCATAGTTAACATGAGGCGAGCTGGGGCCAAGAAGGAGGAAGGGAAGATAGGCGAAGCGTTTGGATTGGGCAGAAGAGGCTCATGGCGGGAAGGAGAGTTGAGGATCGGCGGAGGGTTGGTGGCGGTGGCGACGGTGATTTTGTAGTGAGGGTTTGAAAGAAGCGAAGGCTTGGTAAAAGGAGACTGATCTTTATACATAATGTCACAAACAGTGGCTTTGATTTTGGTTTACGTTTAAGAAAGTTTATCGTTAATACCTTTTTCATTTTTCCTAACTCCTCGATTTTTTAACTCTAAACTAAAACCCGCTTCCCCTGGGTTTAATCATTTTTATCAAATAATATAACCTTTAAATTTATGAAAAAAATTATTTAAAAAAATATTTATAAAAAGGTAAAATAACAAAACATAGTTTTTTTTGTTTTTTATTGACTTTCTAACAGAATTAATACTAATTTTCCTTAAAATTTTATCGAGATTGATAAATATTTTAAAAATTTGTATATAAAATAATTATTACAGTAATAATTACACTCTCTTATAATTACAAAGAAATGTAATTCGTTAGGCATGTTTGACTGATAGAGTTAGGGGTAAACAAAATTTGATTCGATTTGAAAAATTGAAAAAAATTTCAAATTTTAAGTTAATCGAATCGAGTTATTCGAATCAACTCAAAAATAACATTAGCTAATTTATTAAATGAAATTTACATGATTCATAAATGAGTTTATTTTAGTGAATATAAATAAATTAAAGATATTAATTTTGTCACAACTTTTAATTTTTTAAAATTTATTAAATAAATAAAAAATACCACATGATTATTAAATATTCTTTATATGATATTTTTAATAATTTTTGGACATAAAACAAATTGTATAAAAAATGCAATGTCTTACTGATTTAATTAATATTAAATTGCATTACATGGTCGAATTGTAACGTGAGAAACAATTTATATCAGTAGTTAATTTAAATTATCCGTAGCCCATGGGCTTAAATTGAACAAATGACTCATGTTAGATCTAGACTTGTCAAGAGCCAGGTAGTCTACTTGACCCGATCAGTCTGATAAGAGTTGGATCGGGTTTAGACAATAATTTTATACATTGACCTAACTCAAATTCAATTTAAATAATATTTTCATAAAAATAATTATAAAATATATAAAATATCAATTAAAAATATTTTATTATTTTATTAAACAATAAAATAGGTTTTTTTGAACAGATCAGGCCAACTTGAAAATGAAACTAAACATGAAAATTTTTACGAAACGAGACCTCGACTCGACCTAACCCAACCTATAAACAACCCTGATTAAATTATATATTATCTAAAAGTCTAATTGAAGAGATAACTTATTTTAAGTATCGAAGCTAAATTGACTCCAATAAATAAACACATAAATACGATTGTCTAAAATTACAATAAATTAGACAGGATTCAAGTTAAACTTATTTCAGATGAATGGCGTTTATGACTTCTTTTTTTTCTTCTTCTTTTAGACTAATAACTTTAACATTGTAAAACTTGGCGGTCTGTATAAACTGAAAATACTTTGATACTGTTGCTACTAAACTTATTTTTGTGGGTTAATATATCTTTTTTTCTTAAATTTGGCCACTTGTAATTAATTTTCCTTTTTTTTTTTAACCTAAACTTCAATTCTATCACACATTTTGGTACATTTACAATAATATCGCTAAAATGTCTTGATATGGCATTGAGAACTAACAACATAACAACACATGGAATTCTCTCATATGACACATGGCAAAAATAAAAAACCTAAAATATTTTAAATTTTATAATTTTTCACATCTGGAATAAATCTAAGCAAAGGGATATCCAGGTTCATCTGAATTGGGACAATTTTTTGTCTAGATTATTCTAGATATGCTTTTTTATTTTTAATGTAATGACTTAATTGATCCTCTAATTTTACAAAGAAAGACATTTTAGCTCTACATTTAACTTTTCACCTCTTTTAGCATTGAACTTGTATTTTTTGTCAAATCACTTTAAAACAAATGGAAAATTTAAAGTTTGTTAACTTTACCGATGTGGTATAGGACATGGATTGTATGTTATGTCAATAATTAATTAATTTTTAAAAATTTAAAAATTATATATTTTTTATTTTTAAAAATTTTAAAATTAATTAATTGCTGATGAAGCATCTATATGGTAATCCATGTGTATACCACATTAGCAAAGTTAACAAACATTAACTTTTTTTTTTATCTATTTTGGAATGATTTGACAAACAACTTAAATTTAAAGACTAAAAAAAATAAAAATTTAAATAAAAAAAGGTTGAAATGACATTTTTTATAAACTTGAAAGGCCAAATAAATCATTGTATTTTTATTTTTTTTAGATATATTTTAATTTTTATAACCTATCATATTTTTGTATTACCATTTTAAAATTAAAATTAAAATTAAATAAAATCCAAAATATTTAAAAATCATTTCACAAACCCCATAAATTTAATTATCTAATAAAATGATTTGCACACACTAATACCATACGAGATGCTTCTTGCCCTTGTAAGTTGCAGCACACAAATTTCCACTGTTTCCACTCAAAAAAAAAATTCCTATTTCTCATAATTGATTAAAAGTTAGTATTTGATACACTAATAAGATTTTTTTTATTTCACAAGTAGTCTTAAAAAATTGTCACACGTCTCTTTCTGTAACATCCCAAAAACCAAGTAAGAAGAAATTGAATTTTAAAACCAAACATGATTATTTTTCGATTTTGAGTCTAGATTTTGAAAATTCTTAACAAGTAAATTGATTTGGTTTAGTGGTTAAGTGTTCTAATTATGTAGGCGAGGTTTTAGGTTTGAATCTTATCTCTTGAAATTTTGCTATTTTTTATTAAACTCCTACCTTTGGACATGTGGGTTATAAGTTAATTTCGATCAATTGATGACAATATGAGCCTAGTAGTTCAATGAATAAGCTTCTGTATACTCCTTGGTCTGATTTTTGAATCCTTGCGAAAGCAATAAGAAAAATATTTTTTTCCCTTTTCTTTTATGCTGGCTTGAGAATAATTGACTTTATAATTTAAAAATAACTAAACTCATCTTTTAGAAACTCCTCTCTTCTTTGGAATGCTAGTTCTTCTCCTTTTTCTATTTTTTTTTTCTTTCTAATAACTCCGCTACTAGTTTTATTGAAGAGATTGCGTATCTCATCATTTTTGACAAAAAGATTAACATTGTAAGTTTGTAGTTGAATTTTTGCTAATATTCGCTCTTAATCACTATTTGTTAAAACTGAAATGGTTTTATTTGTTTTGTTAAATTTTATTTTGAGGGTTCAACTAGTTCTCTTTCTTAGGTGAAGGGATTGCATATCAAGGTTCTCCACCGATTTAAGTACTTGTATTGTTGGATCGAGCAGGGGTAAGAGTTTAAATTCGATTTTGAGTTTGTGTCGAAAGTTTTCAACAGAACTTTGGTTATAAATATGTTTGTTATTGAAATGATTATGAGGATCGTTTGATTAAAGTCTGATTGTCGTTTTAGGGACGAGAGTTCATCTGTGTTGCTTCTACATCAAATCCGTATCAAGTGGGTACTAAAAACCCAAATTTCTGTGATTTGTGAATGTCGAAAAACATGGCCTCTGATGCCACACGGCCGTGTGGTAAACCGTGTGAGGTACTGTTTAGGGTCACACAGGTATGTGTTCAGGCCGTGTAACTCACTATTTGCTACCACACGACCATATGCGAGGCCGTATGAGTCACTAAGAGAGTCGTATGATCGTGTGCTAGGCTGTGTGGATCCACATGAGCATGTGAGTCAAAATTCTAAAATTTTTCCTTAGGGCCGTGAATGTTATCTAGATCAAATGTAGGCCTTGTCTATATGATCTGTATTAAGCTATAAAACTCATGAATTGTTGATCTATTAGTGTATAATTTGTTATCTATACGTATGTCTGTTTTGAATTAAGATAAGTAAAAATGATTGCTAATGTATAATGTACCCTTGTTTGGATACGTTGAATTATCTAGGTACGATTTGTATTGTGTTAAGTGTGATGGTATGCCCCTGTGTTACTCAATTGATTAAGAATATGTGATATTCGAATATGTTGAATTGATTGGTATTAATTCTAATGTATAACCATGCATATGACTTCATAGCAATCTGATGTGATCTATTGAGGTTTGATAAATTTGTTTTACAAAAAATGGACTCTCATGCCTACTGATTTTGTTATTGTACAATAGCATGACCTACATGCTTATCACTCTGACTCTATATATGCATGTCATGACATATTGCATAAGATTTGGGATAAAACGAAAGGAAAAAGTTTTTAGCAGTTTAATGATCTACATTATCTGGTGGTTTATCCACAATTCTGCTTTGGCAACTTAACTGTGATATAGTGGCTTGACCACATGTATTTGATCTGACAGTTTTAACTGCAAATTCAGGTGGCACTGTCTACAGTTATCTGTTGGTGTGATTTGGTTGGACGAGTTTTGGATAACTCTATTTTGGTGTGTAGCGGAGTTGGGTAGGATGTTTTGAAAAATATTGCATCAATATAGACATGCATTTGATGTTCTGTTCTGGTGTTGTTTGTCTTGTTGTGTTCTATTGTACTACCATTGTCGAAATCTCTGTGATACTTTGGATATGTTCTATGCGGGTTATATGATCACTATTAAGTTCTCTATGTTACTACGATTTATATATTGTGATCTGTTTATTTGTATTTGAGTTGGGTTATATACTGTGCTTTGTAGATCACCCCATTGTCTTATCTTTATCTGTTTAGGTAAACTTCTGACTTAAGACCAGATGGCGTACGAGAACTCGAATTATTTTTGCACTGATGTAACTATGATTTGATCTTTTGGGTTTGTAATCTGTTTTTGAACCTGCCTTGCTTTTTGCTAATCTCGCTAGTAGTTGACAATTTCTAATGCGAAACTACAAAATCACTTAAGTCGACTAAAATGGATTTTTGGTTTTCAAAGTTAAAACTCTGAAAATTTTTATGCTACAAATCAAGTAAAGTTTTGAGTATTTCTAAATTCTTATTGAAACCTGTTTTCAACGCACCGATGTAGATTTGGCTTAAACTTCTAGGCTGGGGTTGGGGTATTACACTTTCTTTCAATATATTTTTTAATATTTTACTATACTCTATTGGACACTTATAAACTCTTCACCTTGCTTGTGGAGTCTAAAAACTCCACTAACAAGTGTACCAAATATTTTTCCATTTCTTAAACCCTTAATCAACCCAAACTCCAAGGCTTTTCTTAGTAGAGTAGAAAGAAAATTGGAAGAATAGAAAATTGAAGGTTGAAAGCTAAAAAGATAAAAAAACAAAATTTTTCTTTCTATAAGCATGCTTGGTAGGAGAGATGAAAAAATGGAAAGAAATTACTTTTTCTTTTAATCCTTTGCTTGGTTGAGTTGAAAAATGGAAGGAAAGAAAATAAAATATTTGAAATTTACATTATTTTGAACTAACATCCACATCAACTTCATTTTCTCTCATCTCATTATTCTAATTTGAAAGGATTGAATTTTATACATTAGGATGAAAATGGAAAATAATTATCCCTTATATTTTCTTTCCTCTCACTTTTTCTCCCAATCAAGCACTCAAAAATGGTTGGTTAGGTGTAAAAGTAGATGAATGAGAGGAGGGAGTGGAAAATTAGAAAGAAAATAATTTTTGAGTGTGTTGGGTTGGGAAGAAGAGTGAGAGGAAAAAAAAAAGAGGGATGATCATATTCCATTATAATACATAAAAATCAATCCTTCTAAATTGAAATGATGAAATGAGAGAAAAATGTTTTATTTTATTTTCTTTCACTTTTCAACTCTACTAAGCAATGGACAGGAAGAAAATTATTTTTTCTTTCCAATTTTTTCATCTTTCATACCAAGCACACTTATGGAAAGAATATTTATATTTTTCATTTTTTATTTTTCCACCCATTCAATTTTCTATTTTTTCAATTTTCTTTTCACTCTACCAAACAAAGCCTAAGAGTGTGTTTGGTTGGGTGCAGTGGCAGTGGCAAGCCAAAAAAATTGAAGTGTAGGGTCAAATTTTTTTTTTAAAATGAAACCTTTAAAAAAATTCTTATAAACTAATATATAATATTAATATTTGATAAATTAATGTATAATATAGTTAAATGTAAAAAAAATTATAAAATTATTAATAACTAATAGAAAATATACATCAAATAAGTTCTAATAACTTGTACATAACAATTTCTAATGTGTTGAAACTGTTGAATTATCTTCCTCTTATCAAAGTTTTAATTTTTTTTAAATGAATAATTTTCAAAAATCAAGATTTACTATTATCAAATAATACAATTATATGTAGTTGTAATTTTTACTAATATACCAAACAATTTTATAATATAAATTCAATATTTATAAATTTCTCCCATATTTAATTTTTCATTATTTATTTATTTTTCGTTTACCAAATAACAACTTAATAAATATAATTATTATGACAAATTATATTAAATATAAGATAAATTGATAACATAGAAAAATCATTATTTATAAATTATTTTTCATGAAGCCAAAATATAACTAGTATTTAAGGTTTGAAAAGAGATTCTGGATAATTCTAGGCATTGTATTAAAAAAATAGTTTTTCACAAAAACAAAAACCACATAAATTCTTTTTAGTGTCATAAGAATGCGATATGCCAAACACAAGATTAACACAAACATGAAATTCACACTAGCAGCAGCAATTTCTAAACAAAAATTTTAAATATTTCTAATCAATATTCATAAAATTCAAGATTATAAATATTTCTAATCAATCCTAATTTTTTCAAAGATTTGTATTAAAAAAAATCTAAAAGTTATTATTGAATTAAGAGATTAGGAATGCCATACAAAATCAACATCTCAAAATCATTTAATTATAAAACAAAACTTTGCAAAAAAAAAAAGTTACAATCTTAATTTTTTTTTTTTAGAGATTAATCAATACACCTTGTAAAGAAAAGAACGGTTGTTTCCAAATTAGAAAGATGCACTTAAAAGTATTAGCTAAGACAAAAATAAGCGCATCATACCGCACCGCACTATCTATCCAAACCACGGTTAATTTTATTCGAAAATTTTGAATAACCCCCGCCCCCCTCCCCACACTAAACACTAACTTTGAACATTTTCAGGACATTTTCAGGACTTCTTCAATACAATACACTTTAATAAACCCACGATAACAAGTAATATAATTTGGGTTTAAGAATTAAAACAATTTTGTTTATGTTTCCATAGGCAAAACGCACCAAAACGGAAGCAAAATTATTTAATGGCCGACATTTTTAATTATATATGTGCAAATTTTTAAATATTAGGTGGAAATACCGAAAATTCTACATAAGCTTTTCGAAAAGTTTGATTAAATTGAAAATTTTAATAATTAAGTGACCAAAATAAAACGAATTCAATAGTTTGATGATTATTCTTGTATTTTATCCTAAAAGTTAATTTTTATTTTGGTTGAAATTTGAAGGGTGAGGTATACAGTCATAAAAGAAATTAGGACTAAAGTGATAAAAAGAGTAAATATTAAAGACTAAATTTAGCATTATACCATTAAACTTTGTTAGAATAAAATTTGAAAATTCGAAAATATTTTGATCAGATATTAGCAAGCCCTATTAATTTTATTTATTTTTCCGCCGCCGCCATCTCCATTTCCATCTTCGTCGGGGTTTTTTTTTACTGTTTCTTCTTCATCTTTCTCGAGCTCCGGCCACGCGCTCGTGTCAGTGAGTGTCGCGGTTTGGCGCCGTAAACGACGAGTCCGAGCAACCGAGGTTAAGTTATCCTGCCAAATTTTTTGTTGAACTTTTGATTATAAGAAAGATTATGCATTTGATTTTGAATCTTTTTATTCTAATTTCCATTTCTAAAACCTTTGCTTACTTAGCAGGGGTTTGATAATCATTCAAAGGCCGACAATGGCGACTCAGCGAGAAGGGGAAGCGTCTCAGGAAACTACAACTACTCCGCCGGCTAGCCTATCGGAATTGGTGCAGGAACGATATCGGAAAATCAAGGAGCACGCTGAAACGTATCCTTATGTATGGGGGTCTTACACGCTTGTTTATGGCGGTTTGGCACTTTGGACTATTTACAGATGGAGGAAACTTCGTAAGACTGAGGATCGAGTGCGAGCCCTTCAAGAAAGACTCCGGAAGCTTGTCGAAAATGAAGAAGCAGCAAACTCTGGTACATCTGTTAAAAAGGCTCCAACCTCTGATGATAAAGTTCCCAAGTAGTTATACGTTAAAATTTTAGTTTCCCTTTTTATGTAGGAAAAAGAAAGTTCACATTCAGTTTGGGAATGCATTATTAAGGTTTTTGATGAACTAGCTAGTATTGATGAAGATAGTGTATGAATTTTGGGAGAAAAAAAAATGAACATTAATTCTATTCTTTACATTATTTTTCTTACAATGTGGATGTGAGACATTCCTTTTTACTTTTTTAAATAATCGTAATGGCTAAATGTTTATTGTAAGATGTATTGCCACTTAAAGGTAGAAGGTAGATGTGGCATAAATATGAACTCTATCATGGATCAAGGGCATCCATGATTTCTGGCCATGTTCATGATGTGCAACTTGAAAGCGCATTGAATATGTTTTATGAACTGCTGGCATCTGAAGGATGACCAGATGAGTTCATTATCTCCAATATGCTGAGTGCTCTTGCAGATTTAGCATCAACAAGATTGGCGATTAGGTTCTTTGATTTGCTATTCAAAGTGGTCGTGGTTAGGTTTCGTGTATGATAAGTGCAGTGAGGTAGACTCTGCTGATCTCACATTTCAAGAGACAGTTCAGATGTAGTTTCTTGGTAAGTGATTATCGTAGCTTCGCATTACATGGATGTGCTAGGATGCTTTGACCTATTTGGGTTGAAGAAGGAACATGGGGCAGTGCTTAATTATATCTATATTAGATTCACAGGATTCTATCTGTTATTAGTTATGGAGGGCTTGTGGATGAAGGATTACAGCGTGCCAATGGAGCCCTTCTATCTTTTCCAAGTGCATTTGTATATATGATATATGTGCATCTGGATGTGAGGTTTCTTGTAATGGGTTGCATTCGTAAATTTTAAGAAAAAGTTGCATCCACGGGTATGGCTACCTAATATTTAAAATGGAAAATTTTCAGTATTAGGACAAAAGTGAAAAACTAAGCTGGGAGTTCAATTTAGCTTTTAAAAAATCTCTCATAATTTTAGGAGGATGATATATAGATAATATGTACATATGTGCATTTATTTTGGAGTTTTAACTTCCTTGTTTTGCAAGGTGTTATTGAACTGCTTTTATCTATCCCACAAGCATTCTGTTTGACAATCCATTCTCCTTTACAAGCTTCTGTGCAAGTAGATGATTCATTCTTCATTTTCATTCATCATAAGTATGTGATTTACCTTTTGAGTACTGCAGATACTTTGAAAGCATGAAAGATTATGAAGTTGAAACCAATGTAGAGCATTATTCTCTGTCGTGTTGACCTCTTTGGGCATGCTGGAAGGCTAGCAGCGGTAGAAAATGTCATTCTCACATCTGGTATTAGGGATATAATCCAGTACTGTGGTGAGTCTTGTTGAGTGCTTTTAAGGTTTGTAAAGGACACCGTAACTGTGAAACTTGCAAGGAAAATAATTGAATTTGAACCCCAAGAATGCAAATAAGTGGCTTTCTAGTGTCAGTGAACAGATGCAACTGTAAAGTGTTAAGAAGGAACCTGGTCTGAGTTGTATTTAGGTTGGCTCTCACCTTAAGAATCAATTAACCAAGCAAGGTTGAAAAGATTTTGGATAAAGAATGAAATTTAGGTATGTTGCTGAGAAGCCTACTCCCAGTGCCAAAGGGAGCTCAGCGATGAACTATCACAGATAATTTACCAATCACTTTCAGACTTACTAGATCACCAAACCTACCTCCTGCTACGGTGAATTCGAAATCCTGCCCTGATTATCACATGACAATTGAAACTCTTGTCAAAGGTGGAAATGAGGGAAATAATTCCTGGCGATCTAATTACTGTTTTGTTGTTTCCTATATGGTTCATGTAGAGATTACTAGTAGGTGGAAGATGTTAAGTTGTTGAATTTCTTTCTTGAAGGAGTTTAGTTTTTATGATGAATCTGGAAGAGTGATGATGCACTCAATTGGAGAAGCATTTATAGGAAATGAAAAATGAAACTTGGAAGTTACCCATTAGAAATGTGAAAAACAGATTAAGGAAAGCTGTTTGGAGTTGGACAGAAAACTCTGCATAAGAGACAAGCCAACTGAAAATGCAAAGCAAGTGCAAATTCAGGTATGCATCAAAACTCAAAGATTTGGTTTTCTTATAGGGAGATGCCTATTTCTTAAGAATGTAATTGGTAGCTCTTGACTTTTTGGTGTCTGGCTGTAATCATATCTAAGAAAGTTGCCTCCACATATGGGTTACCTGCACAAAATTTATGGTTCAAAACTAAACACTTGAATTAATTCTTGCCTTTCATTTGGATTATGCCATCCATAATGCACCTATTAAACTAGGCATTAAACAAAAAAATTCCATGGAATAGGATAATGGTAGAAAATACTGTTATTGGCGTTCCTTATAAACTAATGCTCAATTTACTGACTTGGTCATGATATTTTCCCGTATATTATTGCCGTTCCTTATAAACTAATGCCCAATGTACTGACTTGGTCATGATATTTTCCCGTATGTTATTGCCTTTGCTTTGTATACCGCTCTTTTTACTCCATAATGCATAATTTTGCACATAATACACCTGAAACTTTGTGCATGGCTGTGCTTGTTTGATTGAGCATGTGTTTGTGTTAGGACATGCTTTTCACAGCATACATGCGATCCAATCTGTTTGACGAATGAATGGATAAGTTTTATGACTTTGAGCATTCTAACATAATTGTTAAATAATGGATCTTATATAAAGTTGATCTGTTTCTACATATAGCATTTCAGAGTCCTCTATTTAATTTATTGCTCTGCCATTCTGCTGAATAGAAAGTTCTTTCCATAACAAATTGTTTCCAGAAACTCATAACTTTTCATTCTTGCTTTCATTATAATGTTTTCACCTTATGCCTTATTATTTTGTTATGGTGATAAACAGCGGTGGGTTGAAGATGACCACTGAATGATAGGACCTCAGATTACCATCAAGAATGAAAGGGTTGATTTGTGGTCACTATTACAGATGATTAACCTTTACTTATTGACTTTGATGTAATTTCTGGAGAATTTCCAGGAAATTTGCCAATGAACTATGCTGGTTCTCAGTGGCGTGTGATCAGCATCCTCAGATGGTAATCATCTATCTTTTCTCTGAGTTGATAGTGAACAATTACAAGTTACGTAGCTGGTTAATGACAGTTAAAGGTTGAATTCTTCTTTTAAACCTTATTTATGTCTCTGGAGGTGACTTCTCTTTCTGAAAGCAATGATCTGTTCAATGTTGATTAGGAGATACATGTTGCTTATTTGCTTTTTAGTATCTATTAACGTCTCACAATGAATGCATCCTTCCCTATACAACTTTTTGAAGAAATTAATAATATATGAATTCATTTCTCTTTCACTTTTAGCCTTTTTCAAGTTCACCCTTCTCTGTTTTGTACTTAGTTATGTGACATGATGATAGCATATGCTCTCCTACATTCCCATTTTCAGGTAATAAAAAGAATCTGTCTACAAATTTAAGCACGCATTAGTACATTACATACATGGTGGGAAATCTTTCCTTAGCTGTCCCTTTTAAATTGCTTGCCATATACTCATCCATGAAAAATGCTACAATTCGAAATACTCTTAAGTCTTTCTGTTAAATTAGTAAGGTATCCTTTATATTTGTCATATTTGAAAGGTTTCTCGATTTATCAGTTTTATTGTGGCCCTACTTTAGAATATGCTCGTGAAAAAAATATGAGCTGTTCAGTTACAACATTACCACATTATGATATTTAACCATATATGCTTGAGGCCATCCATCTATATATGTAATTTTTCCAGAGGGGCGTAGACACGCGGCATTAATTCCTTCTCTGTATTCCTAACCATGGGCAGAAAGGCAACTGTGTATGAGTTGATTCCTAATGAATATGCCAGGAAAGCGACTCTAAAGAAGCGAAAGGCCGGGCTGCTGAAGAAGCTGAGTGAACTGACAACCCTTTGCGGTGTTGCTGCTTGTGCTATAATCTTCAGTTCTTACGATGCACAACCAGATGTTTGGCCATCCAAAGCCGAAGCATGTCAAGTTCTCAAAAAGTTCAAGAGTTCACCGGCACAGCAACGAGGTAAGAATATGATGGACCAAACTGTTCTTCTTAAAAGAAGCATATTGCAGTTGAATGGTAGGTTAGAGAAACGAAAAAGGAAAAACCGAGAGCTGGAGAAGGAACTTGCTTTGGCCGAAACCATGGCAGGTGAAAATAACTGTGATTGGAATAATTTAGAGCAGTTGAAAGAATTGGATTATCAATTGCAGGAAAATATTAAGCTTATCACCGATAAGATTAAGGGTTAAGGAGTTTAAAAGCCTAATCAAGTTGGTTGGGAAATGGAAATAAAAGTAGAGCATGCTTAGTATACAGGTTTATCCAGTTAGATTTTATATGAATAGTACTTTTGCTTGTTGAAGAGTTATCTGTTTTGCTCTACATGAATAAACTCTGGCTTTGTTTCATTTTCTTTTTGTATTTGCTCGATTCTTTTATTTTCCGTAAAGTATCCGTATTCAATGTATGTTTTCGGCGCATATTCGAATATGGTCCTGGGCATATGACTTTCCAAATATATATTCATCGAAAATATATTCATATCTGTCACTTACTAAATCCGAGTAGGATAGATTTGTAAAGTTCTCATAATAATTATCTAGCATTTCAATTTCTTAAGGCTTTTCTTTGGCAAATGGGAATCATTCGTACTATATGGAATGTGATATTGTTGTGGGGTTCAAATAGTTTTATATGAATTTTTATTTGTACTATACGAAAAAATAATCTATCCTATTGAAAAATAATCTTTCAGTTAAACTTGTTTATTATTGTAAAATATATTTTCTTGACCATATTGAAAAAAATTCATATAAAATTATTTAAACTCCACAACAATATCACATTCCATGTAGTACGAATTTGAAAGATTATTTTATTATAGGCTAAATTCATACTCAACACATTCATTTTGAAAGATTATTTTTTAAATAATAGTAAAGTAATTTAGACTAATTATTCGTACTATATGGGATGTGATATTGTTGTGGGGTTTAAATAAACAAAATAATTTTTTAGTTAAATTCTGTTTATTTGTTTCAATCACACTCTAATTAGTCTAAATTATTTTATTATTATTTGACATATGAATTTAGCCTATAAATAGGTTTTTTTACAATTTTAGAAAATACATCCATTAAAGATTAGAACTCATAACACATTTAAAGAATTTTGTATTTACATTTTGAGGATTTTTAGTTTTCGGGTTTTCGGGGTTTAGTTTTTATATCCATCTTTTGTACTATTCGTTCTTTTGCTATTATAGTTAAATTATTTTTACCCGTGATTTTTTTCCTCTTTAGAGGAATTTTTTCACGTTAAATTTGTATGTTTAATTTCTTAATTTATTCTACTATTTTTTTTACTTGTTGCTTAATCGGGTCGATCCCAACAAGTGATATTGGAGTTAGTTCAATTTTCATACATCAGTTCATTCAGAGATGGCTCCAATAAGGTTTGAAATTGAGAAGTTTGATGGTGAGACAAATTTCAATCTGTGGCAAGTTCGAATGATGACAATTCTAGTTTAAATCGGCTTGAAAAAGGTTGTTACTAGGAAAAAGCCTAAGAATTTAAATCAAACAGAATGTGAAGAACTTGATGAAAATGCCTTATCTGCAATCCAGTTGTGCCTCGTGAATACGATATTGTAGGACGTATTAATGGAAAAAACCTCATCCGCCTTGCGGAAAAGGTTAAAAACTATTTATGCGACTAAGTTTCTAGCTAATCGTTTAATGTTGAAATGTCTATTTACATTTTGCATGAACGAATGTGAGCTTCTTAGAGATCACATTAGTCAATTCATTACTCTTTTAAATGATTTAAAGAATGTTGAGATTTATATTGACGATTAAGATCAGGCTATGCTATTATTGTGCTCTTTACCCCATTCATATAAGTTTTTTAGGGAGACCCTTGTAGCGACGTAAAAATTTTGCTTTGGTCCTAACTGAGGCGATTTCTTAAAAATTTGAAAACCGACTTTTGATTTTATTAAAAAAAAGGAGTTGCCACCGATCTTTTTCTAGGTGTGATCGGACACCTAATAAATCATCTTTTTAGAAAAGAAAATTTATTCTTGAACAAAAATGAAGGCCGAATTTAGGTCTACGTCAAAAGCCAGAGAAAAAATAGGGTTTGGGAGTCGGTTACGCATGAGAAACTCGCGACGCTCAAAATTGGTATCTCGTTAAACATGTGTTGTCTTAATTTTCAAAAATGCGAGTTCAATGTAACATTTAATCATGATCCGATCAAAACATGAGAATTTTTATAATTTCAGTTTCTTTTGACAAGGGCGTTCCGTTTTTAACACGAGCCAACGTGATTCACCCAACATAGCGATGAAATCGACGACTTAATATTAAATCGGTACGTTATCTTACTTGTTGAAATTAAAAACATGAACGAAAATATCTCTAGATAAAAAAAAATAAAAGTAAAAGAAAACTAACATTGATGTTGAAATATGATATGAACTAATATGCTAAATTCGGAACAGACAAATAATAATAAAAAGTTAAGAATATACAAAGCAAATAATATATAAAACATTAACAATGTATATGCAATGGTAATAGTATAAAACAATAATAATGCATATGGTATTAAACATGATAATAATAGTAATAATGCAAATATGAAATAGTAGTGAACATATGTATATAAAACATATAATACTAGATTAAAAAATATATACGATATATATTGAAGACAGTAATAATATAAAAAAAACTAATAATAATGATATATGAATATATACAGATATGCATTAAAATATATACGTAATAATTGGAATAAAAGGTATATACATAGTATTAAAAATACGTACATAATATAGCGTTAAAATACATACATAATATAGTTATTAAAAAATATATACATAAGATAATATGTAAAAAAAAATGTAATATAGTATTAGAAATATATACATGACATATATAAAAATACAATATTAAAAAGATATATATACGTAGTATATAAAAAAATGTATACATAATATAATATTAAAATATTTACATAGTATATACATGTTAGAAATAAAAATGACTATTAATAATACTATATAAATATATACATATATATTAAAAGTAAATACATAATAATATTAAAAGTATGTACATAAAATATATACATAATATAGTATTAAAAATATAGTATTAAAAAACATGATGTATACATCTAAGAAATAATAATAATGTTAAAAATAAGTATTAATAATATTACATAAATATATACTTACATATGTTAAAAATATATAAATATTAATATTAAGATGATGATAATATTAAAATAACCATTTATAACTTTACATATAAATATATATACATATAAGTGTAATAATAGAAATAATAGTAATAATAAAATAAAGAATAACAATAGTACATTGATAATAATAAAATCAGGAATAATAATAATAACAACAATAGTATAAAAATAATAATAGTAATAACGACAAATAGTGATAGTAATAATAATAATAATAATAATAATAATGGTTATAGTGAAAACAATAGATTAAATGTAATAATAAGTAAATAAACGAAAAGAGAAAAAAAGGTTATAATAGTGATAACAATATGAAGTTGCCAATATAATAATAGCAAATACGTGAGCATGAAAATAGAATGTAATTATAGTAACAATAATATTAAATTAGTTAATGAAATAGCAAAAAAACAAAAAAAAAGGACCAAAAATAAAAAAGAAATGAACTCTAAAGGATAAATTAAGAAAGAAAAATTGAATTTTGGACTGACACGAGACACGTGTAAGGGAGGAGGGATTCATCAGGGAAATATCCCTTGTTCCAAAACGCACAGTCCCTTGGAGGACTAAATCGAAACAAAGCGAAAATTAAAGGAAAAAATTAAAAGTAAAAAAAGATTAGATTAAGACATGACAAAAAGGCGAAAGGCCTTAAAGGGTAAAAAACCATTTTTTTTTAAAAAACGCGGATCCTTCAAGCGGGTCGGGTCGCGTGTACCGGTAGAGATGAAACGGCGTCGTTTTGCATCTGGGGCATAAAGCCCAAAACGGTACCGTTTTAGTACCAGTATTTAAACCAAAATTTACCTTTTTATTTTTTATTTTTCAACACTTCTAAAAAAAAACAAAAGGAAAACCTCTCAAATCCTCTCCCCCCCTTCAGCATCCGACCAAGGCCCGATCACCAGACTGACGTCGTCCGCAGCGTCGGAGTTTAAAAAAGGTACATTTTTTTGTTTTTTTATATTTTTATATATAACTGATTTTTTTAAGGAAAATAGGGAAAACGTCAATGTATGTATGTAAATGGGTTCAAAAATAAAAGGAAAATAAATAAAAAGAAAAAAAAAAGGTAACCTTTTGCCTTTGTGAAACTTGTTTTTTTTTTAATTTGTTGTGGTGGATTTCTGCTTGCTATTTGAATCTTTTTTTTTTTATATATTCAATGTCTACTGTATTTCCTTTTGTATTTCAAAAAAATCAACCTCTTTTCGTTTACAAGAGATTGGCTTTTATAGTCGATTTGCAATACTTTTTCTTTTTCTTTTCTATTCTGCACTAGTACTGTCCTCTTGTTGCTGTTGTTTGCAGGTAGCGGTATGGGTGATGGGACGGTGGAGTAGGTGAGTCAGAGGGAATTGGTGGTGGCAGAAGCTAGGAGCGGCGGCTGGGGAGGGGCTAGGGTTTAGTTGAGAAAAGTTTAGGTTGTGGGCTAGGGTATTTTTTAATTTTGGGTTTGGGTAGTTGGACTTCTAAATTGGGTTTGGATTGTATTGGGTTGGGATTTAAGGTTTAATGGGCCTGGGTAATTTGGGCTCCTACAACCCTAATTTATGGCAGAGACAAACTCTCATTCGAAGATGTGAAGAGTCATTTGTTGAGTAGAGACAAACTCGACAATGAGTTTAGTTTAGATAGTAAGGTAGATAAGCAAGCTTCCATTTTGGTAACATTAAAGAAATGAGACAAAAGGTGTCGCTATTGTAAAAAGTTAGGTCACGTTAAAAGTAGATTGTTATAAACTGCGAAATAAAAAAGCTACTGAGAGTAATGAGGAAGATGTAGCTGGTGTTAATTTGGCCGATGAAACCAGTGATGATTTCTTGTTAGTGTCAACGAGTGATAACTCCAAACTCACGTTCGAGTGGATACTATATCCGGGATGTTCTTTTCACATGTGTCCCAATAGAGAATGATTCTTCACATACAGTTTGATTGAAGGTGGAGTTGTGCGCATGAGAAATGATTCATCTAGTAAGGTAATTGATATTGGTACTGTTAAAATTAGGATACACGATGAGACGATTAGGACACTCTCAGATGTCAGGTATGTACTTAATTTACAAAAGAATCAAATCTCCTTAAGTATTTTAGACTTGAAAGGATGTAGAATCAATATCGAGTCGAGTGACATTAATGTAACACCCCTACCCGTATCCGTCGTCGGAATAGAGTACGAGGTATTATCGAGAAGCACGAAACACTTTCAGATAATTTAAATACATTTTCATAACAATTTGTTTCGATTTCATACTATTTCATATTTAAGCTTTTTGCACCAAAGTATTTAAGATATCATCTTTATGCAAATAGCACACATGAGGTACATAAATTTCATAATTATGAATGAACACATTTATCAAACATATTCCATGTTTTTATATATATCATAGTTTCATATTTCCATGTATCAATTACCATCACTTTCTCGTATTTCAGACAAATACGTGTAACAATTCATAAATATGCAATTCATTAACTTTTCCTACCAATCACGATTTTAAATTGCCAAATCACTTATTGAGCGCAATTTCAATGTTCACTAAAATCTATCATATAAATTTGGATGTACGTATCCATCAATAATTTCCATGTACAGATATCATCATCTCATATTTCCACATACATTTACTTTCCAAATTTATGAATTCAAATAGCATATACAAGACATACCAATGTATTTCAAGTACGTTTTCATGATATTTTGTTTCGAACTCAGATTATTTCATACTAGAAGTTTTCTCATTACCTCATTTGGAATATCAATTCATACGGATAATACACTCAAGGCGTAGAAATATATAATCACAAATGAACTCATTCATCAACCAAGTTTTATGCTCATGTCTCATCAACTCGTATTTTCTTATGTCACATAATTCCATGTAATACTTATCAAACTTCTTAAAATTAGTGAACATCTTACGGAATTGAGTACTTCGTTTTCTCGATGCCATAGTTCAACTATGGTCTTACACATATTCACATAATGATGCCATAGCCCAGCTATGGTCTTACACATATTCATATATCGATGCCATAGCCCAGCTATGGTCTTACACGTAATCACATATCACATATCGATGACATAGCCCAGCTATGGTCTTACACGAATCACATATCTCACTAATGCCATATCCCAGATATGGTCTTATACAGTAGCATATATCACACCGATGCCATATCCCAGATATGGTCTTATACAGAAATAACTTGTCACTTGTCACTTGTAGCGAAGCTACCACTATTCATCGATCGTGTGGCCGAGCTACCATTTTTCATCGATCGGTGGCCGAGCTACCACTTTTCATCGATCGTGCAGCGAAGCTACCACTTTTCACTATCAGGTAGCCGAAACTACCACTTTTCACTTTTCATTTGTCATTGATCAGATAAGTGTAGCCGAAGCTATCACTTATCACTTATCACTTTCACTTGTCCTTGATCAGATAAGTGTAGCCGAAGCTATCACTTATCACTTGTTGCCATGGTCCAACCATGGTCTTTTCCTTTAATTCATCTTGTCACTTAACTGAAATGCTCAATTTGATCATTTATTCAATTTTCATGCTTTTACATTATTCACGGTTTTATCATCAATACATATGAAATAACACATCATGAAATTCATAAAATTAATAAATAATCACTAAAATTTAGCCATATAAACTCACAAGTTCAATTTTCTATTATAACGATAATCATAATTTCATAATAAATATTCCAAATAAAACATTATATCATTTCTAATCCAACACTTATCGATTATAATCGGGCATGTGATCAATTTATACACGAGTCATTCATATATTTTTCCTCCTCCTCCTCTCCATTCACATCCTTGGTATAAATAACACACTTGTAAGAAACCTTATCCATAATTTTCACTAATTACTTATGTGAATATTCAAGCTATCCAACCGTGTCATAGTCACTAAATTATTTATATCTAAAGCTACGGAACTCCAAATTAAGGTCCGCTAATTTTTCCTGAAACTAGACTCAAATATCTTCTTATTATAAAAATTTCATAATTTTTGGTTGGGCCAATTAATACATTTTATTCATTGAAGTCTCCCCTGTTATGTTGTCTGACAGTTCCGACCCTTCTTCACTAAAAATTAATTATCTCCTCGTACAGGATTCGAATCATGTTCTTATTTGTTTCTCTTGAAAATAGACTCATTCAGGATTCTAAAAATATAAATTTAATCCCATAATTATTTTTATCCAATTTTTTTATGATTTTACAAAGTTAGAACAGGGGAACCCAAAATCATTCTGACCTTGTCTCACAAAATTTATCATATCTCATGATTCACAATTACATTGCTTACATAATTTCTTCTATAAGAAACTACACTCAATAAGCTTTAATTTCATATTTTATTCATCCTCTAATTCCATTTCTACAATTGTTGGTGATTTTTCAAAGTTAGACTACTGCTGCTGTCCAAAACAGTTGTAGTGCAAGCCCCAAATTTCACAATTCATACAATTCAGTCCTTGCTCAATTAACCCCTAAATTAAGATAATTTTCTCAATTAATACTTTTACTAGACATTATAAGTTATTTCATAACAATTGAAATTCATAATTTCCACATAAAACTCTAACTTCAAACTCTTTTACACTTAGGTCCCAAACATTCACTTTCTATTCAATTCTTTCAATAAAATCAACATATAAACAATTTACAGCTCTAATTCCATGCCAAATCATCATATAATTCCAGAACATATTCATAGAAACTTTCAATTTCTTTCATAGAATCAAAAACTAATGAATTCAATAAGTGGACCTAGTTGTAAAAGTCACAAAAACACAAAAATTTTAAGAAATAATCAAGAATTGAACTAAATTGAAGTAAAAATATGAAAAAACAGCTTAGGGGAACTCTTCCATGGTGTTTTTGCTGATGAGAATGCAGAAAAATAAAGAGAAATCTAGATAATTCCACTTTAGTCCTAACTTTATCAAGTACATTTTGCAATTTTCCAATTTTGCCCTTAATTCTCCTTATTTTCTTGCTGATTTCATGCCCTTGCCGTCCAGCCCAAATAGAACTTGGGTCTATTTGCCTTTTAAATCCTCTTTCTTTTATCATTTAAGCTATTTAATCATTTCCCAAAATTTTGCATTTGATACAATTTAGTCCTTTTTGTTCAATTAACTATCAGAACTTTAAAATTTCTTTACGAAACTTTAATAATAACTTATTAACACTCCATAAATATTTATAAAAATATTTATGGCTCGATTTAAAATTCTCGAGGTCTCGATACCTCGTTTTCGATTCTAATTATTTTAGTATTTATTTTTAGTACACTATTCATTTTTTCAAAAATTTTCCTAACTTCACATTTAACTTATAATTACTAAATTAATAATATTTCCTACTCATTTGTCGGATTTAGTGATCTCGAATCACTGTTCCGACACCACTAAAAATTAGGCTGTTACAACTAAAGTATCTAATGGAGCTCTCGTTTTGTTAAAAGGTAAAGGAACCAACATATTTTATATTTTGGAAGGTTCTACAGTGACCGGTGAAATCAGACGTTCCTCATCCGTTACGGAGTCGAAGTCAACTCGTTTGGAGCAGAGACAACTTGGTTATAGGAGGGAAAAAAGTATGACCGTTTCGTTGAAGAGAGATTCTCTTTTGGATGCAGGTTGTAGCGACGTAAAAATTTAGCTTGGTCGCTAATTGTGGCGATTTAGTGAAAACTTGAAAACCGAAGTTTTGATTTTTAAAAAGGGAGTCGCCACCGACCTTTTTTCTAGGTGTGATCAGACACCTAACAAATTTATTTTAAAATAAAGAGACGGCCGAGTTTAGGTCTACGTTGAAATCCAGAGAAAATTAGGGTTCGAGAGTCGGTTACGCACGAGGAAGGTATTAGCACCCTCGCGATGCCCAAAATTGGTATCTCATAAACACGTGTTGTCTTGATTTTCAAAAATACGAGTTCACTATATGATTTAATCGTGATCCAATTGAAAAGACGAGAAGTTTTAAAATTTGATTTGTTAGAAGGGCGTTCCGTTTTCAACATGAGCCGATATGATTCACCCAACATAGCGATGAAATCAACGACTTAGTGTCAAACCAATACGTTGCCTCGTATATTTAGGAAAACAAGAATAAGATTTTTGAAATAATGCAAAGCAAAACTGAAACGGGATAAAAATAAATGAAAGAGCTAGGTATATATTGAAGCAAATAATCAATGTGACAATAATAATAAAGATGTATGCGATATTAAATGTAATACTAGAATTAAACATGAAGGGAAGACAATAAATATCTATACGTAATAACGACATTAAGAATAGGTATGTGAAAATATGTATAAATAATAATATTATTAGAAATATATTACATACAGTATTTGAAATCCATACATGAAATGGTAAAAACATATATATAACTTGTATTATTAAAAAATACATATAATATATACATATATATGTATAAAATGAATAAAGAATATATATGCACATAGCGTATACAAAAAGAAATATATATATATATATATATATAATATACTATGTAAAAGTATAACATGGTATTTGAAATATATGTATAAAAATACAATATTAAAAAGAAATATATATATACATATACATATATAAAAACGTATATATTATATGTACATTTAATATAGTTATTAAGAAAATATATAATATATATATGGTATTAAAAAATGTAGTATTAGAAACATAACATAATATATATAATTTATAAAAATACGATATCAAGAAGTATGAACGCGTAATATATAAAAATGCATATAAGATATGGTATCAACGTATATGTACAAAGAATGTATACGACATACAAATATGTTAACAAAAACAATAATATTAAAACTATTAGAGATATTATATACTATATGTGGGTCAAAATAATAGTATTAAAACAACTATTAATAACTTTATATAAAAAACGTACGTGAAATAGTTTAAAACATACACCTAACTTAGTATGTAAAACTAATTAATAGAATATATACATATAGAGTACAAAAAAAGGTATGTGCATAATAATAAAATACGATATTAAAAGCTTGTATACATACTAGTATATATATATATACATACACATAATATAATGGTAAGATAATTATGTAATACATATATAATAATAATAATAGTAATAATAAAAATATTAATAATATACATGGGATAGCAAAGAAATAATATATACATATGTAATACAAACATATACAATATATATATATATTAGAGGTAATAATATAAAAAAAACTATTAATACAATACATAAATACATACATGGAATAATATAAGAAATAAAAGACATTAAAAATATATACATAATATATATAAAATACATATAATATACATATATTAGAAATGACAACGAGATAAAATGAACTTGTTAATACATTATATATATATATATATATATATGTATGTGCATGGGTATGAATAACAAGGATAATGGAAATACTTAATGTATAATATTTGAAATATATGTATAACATAAAAATATATATATAAGGTAGTATTGAAATATATATACAATATATACACGTTAAAAATAATAATAATAAAAACATTTGATAATATTTCACAAATATATATATATACTAAAAATATACATAATAATATATAAAGTATAATATAAAAAAAAAAGCGTATGTAAAACATATAAAAAAAAAAACACATATGTTAAATAATATTAAAATATTTACATAATACATTTAAATATTAAAAATAAAGTAGCTAAAATACTAAACATAAATACATATATGTATATGCATATAATAAAAATATATAATAATGTATAATAATAATAATAATAATAATAATAATAATAATAATAATAATAATAATAATAATAATAATAATAATAATATGAAAATACAAGAAAATTTAAATAAGAATTAAAGACAAACGAAAAAAGGACCAAAATTGGATTAAAATCGAAGTTTTGGGGCCAAATCTGAAATAGAAATAAGCCACGGGGTCGTATCGCAACACGCGCGAAACATGGGGGACTGAATTAGTAATATTCCTGTTCTATCAAAACGCAGCGCATCAACAGGGAGTAGATTGCAAGTCAGATTAAATTTTAAGGCCAAATTATAAACAAAAATAAACCTGATTTAAAACACTGAAAATGCGGAAGGATCCAATGCGCAAATATACCATTGAATTAAAAAACACGCGGATCTGACCTGGTGCGGGTCGGGTCGACCCGACCCGCGTCTAAAACGGCGTCGTTTTTAGTCTAAACAGAGGGGGTCCAAAACGTATATAAGTCAAAAAATTTTTAAAAAATTCATTTTGTACCGTGGAGAGAAAAAAAAAAGAGAGAAGGGGAGAGGGAAGAAAGAAGAGAGGGGAGAGGAGGGAGCTCCGGCCACGGGCCGATCACCGGACCGCCACCGGAGGCTCGCCGGCGCCGGCGCCGGCCACCATATACGGTGGCCGGAAATTCGAAAGGCCAGATTTTTTAGCCTTTTTTTTTTATTTTTTTTTATATTTATTAGATATGTATTATAACTAAAAATAGGCTAAAAAAAGGGAAAGATATAGAAACAAATTACCTTAGTTCTTCGATTTATGTTTTTGGGTATTTGATCCTCCGCTTTTGTGATTGTCTTTCTATTGTTGATCTCTTAAATCACTGCTTACATATATATTTCTAATCTATTCTTTGTATTGATGGTAAAAATCGAAAAAAAAAAGTCCTCCATCAGTTTTCCATTCGGCTTTATATAGCCCTTTTACAAAGTCTGTTC
This sequence comes from Gossypium longicalyx, assembly GCA_025698465.1. Classification (NCBI taxonomy): domain Eukaryota; kingdom Viridiplantae; phylum Streptophyta; class Magnoliopsida; order Malvales; family Malvaceae; genus Gossypium; species Gossypium longicalyx. Next base: position 45,843,601 of record CM046999.1, read on the forward strand.
TCTATTGTTTTCTACCCTGTCTTCTTTTAATCCTTGCAGGGGATGGGCAAGCGGTGGAGGTGACCCTGGAGCAGGTGGCAGACGTCGATGGTGGATGGGACAGGGGCAGGTGAGAGTTCGGCGCTGGTCAGATGCAAGTGGGGGCTAGGGTTAGGTTTAGTGGGGCATTCGGGTTTGGGCTGGTGTTATGGGTTTAGGTTAGTTGAGTTAAGGGATAATTGGGTTTTGGGTTAGTGTTGGGCTGGTGGGTTAGTGGGTTTTTAAATGTAATTGGGCCAAATTGGCCTGTAACACAGGTTTTGAAAAGTTAAGGCACTGTGTTCGTGAAAATCAGACTCGAGTTAATTTTGATTTGGTAGTGTACAAGTCGAAGGCTAGAAGTCTTCCAATTTCTAAGCACAGATTCGAATAAGTTAATTCCCTACATAGTTCAAGATAAGCTCGTGACAAGCTTTGGCAAAGATGACGTTGTGGAAATATGATTTAAAGTAGAGATTTGTTTTCGGGTTTTCGGGATTTAGTTTTTATCTCTATTTTTTGTACTCTTCGTTCTTTTGTCATTATAGTAAAATTATCTTTATTCGTAGTTTTTTATCCTCTTTGGAGGGGTTTTTTCACATTAAATTTGTGTTCAATTTCTCAATTTATTCCGCTATTTTTTTTATTTGTTGCTTAATCGGGTCGATCCCAACAGAATGTATATATTCTATTTCGGATATGGGTCATTTGGATTTCTCTTTATTCTTACATTTTTTTAAATTATTTTTAAATATATATATTTTACAATAGTTTTCAATTAAATAAATTAATAGTTCAATAAAATTTATTAGCTTGTTTATTTTTTCCCTGCTGATGATTGTTAGTATTGCAATTTATTTGTAGAGTGGTTTTGGTATCATCAGTACAATATATTGCTGATGATTAAAGACTGATGATCTCGCACAAGAAAGGGAATACAAACTCTCCCGAACAAAAATTAGAGCAATAAATGCATCCTTTTCTTCACTTTAGGATGCAATTTTGTTAAAAAAAAAAAGAAAAGAAAGAAAAAGTAACAAATGCAGAAAATACCATGCTAATTGGTACCATATTGGTACTCGTCATACCGGCTGGTATATACTGTTATGTTCTTAAATCAAATATTAAGTAGTATATATTGTGTTTCAGTCAAAATTTCCATGCGTTTGATTATTTCAGTATATAGTAATCTGTTTCAGTTAATATTTGCTTGTATTGGTGCTTATCGGTTGGTACAAATTTTTTAATTATTTTAATTTTTCTATAATTATATATAAAATTAAAAGTCGTTAAATTGAATTATTCAATATAATTAATAATATTAAAACTTATATTTATATGTAAATATATTTATATGGATATAATTAAGATATATTTGCTTGTCTATATAATATATAACTTCTTTTTTTTACCAAAGTAACAATTTATGAAGACAAAATTTTTTTTTTTGAAAGAGAAATTCATTAATTCATTCAATGAATGAGATCATACAATTTGGAGGAAAAAAATAACAAACACCCATTGTACGTGCTAAAGGACAAGCTCCATCAACACAACAAAAACTTTAGCTTTAGCTTCAGTATTAATAGAATATTATGGCACGTTAACAATTGACTGTCACAACTCAAACATGGCATATTAGGAGTGATTGTAAGCACTTAATACAATAAGGAGATCAGCCCCAAATGGTCCAAAACGGCGGGCATAAATCGACAAAAGAACTAAGCATATCCACCAAACTAGAGGGGAAGGCGACAAAACCCACCCTAAAATTACTCGCAAAAGTAAGATTACATGCATAAGCAAGACTAAGAAGCATACTACAAGAGTAGACAAAAACTTCTAAAAGTGAAGACTTATTAAACAATGGAAAAAAAAAACAAAAACATATAAAACTTAAAACAGCACAAGTTCAAACCGACTCATGAAAAAAATTATTATTCTTAAACTTTCAAAACAGAAGCAGATGAAGAAGTCAACAAAGAGCTACCCACTTTCTAAAAGAAACTGTCAGTGGTCAGTGGTCAATGGTGTTTCAACGATGATAGGCACTATCATTTATGTCCATCATAACTTGTGAAGATAATAAAGATTGTCAAAACCATTTTTTTGAAAAAAAACAGGGTCGACTTTGATTTTGGAAATGAAAATAAAAAAATGGGGAGTCACCACCAATCCTTTTTGAGGAGGTGTGATCGGATCACCTCAAATTAATCATTTTAATAAAAGTTAAGATTTACTAAAACGATAATTTTTGGTCTACGAAAATCAAAAAATGAGTTCGGGAGTCGGTCACGCACGAGGAAGGATTAGCACCCTCGATACGCCCAAAATTTGGTACCTAGTTGATTAATTAATGTCTTAGTGTCGATGTTGTAGGCCAATTTTGGGCCTGTTTACATTACATAAGCCCATTTACAACCTTTAACCCAAAACAAAATAAAACCTAAACTACCAGCCCAAATTAAACAAACCCTAACCCACTAACATCAGCCCAAAACATTAACAAAAAAAAAGAAGAAAAAAGAACCCTAGCTGCGCTAACCCTATGGCCACCTGCCCTCTGACGCCTCTGCCACCACCCACCGCCACTTGCTCCACCACCACTTGCACCTGCAAATGAAGAAAAGACATAAACAATAAAAAATATTCTGTAAATGACTATATAAGCCTTTTCATATTTTGTATTTTACTCTCTAGACAAAAAAATATATATATATATATATATATATATATATATATATATATATATATAACAAAAAAAAGAGATTCAAAGACCACAATCGCAACAAGAAACACAAAAAACCGAATCAAAGGTTGATTTACTTTCTTTTTTATTTTTTTTATTTACTTTCTTTTTCATTTTTTTCTTTCTTTTTCGAAATTATTTATACATCTAACCTCTTTTTTTATTAAAAAAAAGCATATACATTTAGTCAAAAAAAAAGGAAAAAAAGAAGAAAAGGTTTTACCTTTTCTGGCCACCATGGACCGTGGCCGGCGGTGGCGGACCGTCAGCGGCGACGGCGGCCCACCTGGCCGGAGCAGAGGCCTAGTTCAGAGAGAATTCTCTCTTCTCTCTCTTATTTTTTTTCCCTCAAGCTCACAAATGAATTTTTTTTCTAAAAAACTTAATTTTTATAGCCCCCCAAACGACGTCGTTTTGGGGGCTGCCTTTTAACCCCCAAAACGACGTAGTTTTGAGCATGACCCGCGCGCCGACCCGACCCGCCTCAGAGGATCCGCGTGTTTTCATTGGAGGGGCTATTTGCGCATTTAGCCCCTCCGTTTTTTTCTATTATGCAATTAAGTTTTTAGGGATTTTTAATTTGGCCCTATAATTTGCTGCGCTTTCCAATTTGGTCCCCGCTGAAGTGATGCGTTTTGGAGGGAGGGTTTATTGCCCGGTCTAGTCCTTCTTCTTTGTTTGCGCGTTTGATTTAGTCCTTCTCCCTTTATTTCTTTTTTAAAATTTGCCCCAAAACTCTGTTTTAGTTTAATTTTAGTCCTTTTTGTTTATTTTCGTTTCTTTATTTAATAATAATATTATTATTTCTAATATTATTAATCTAATCAATATTATTATTATTATTATTAATATTACTATATATTAATGTATATTCTTATTATGTACGTAAGTATAAATATATACTAGTATATAACACTATTTTTAATTACTTTATTTTAATATCATTATTATATTATATTTACTTTTTGTATTTCATTGCTATTGTTAGTATTATTATTATTATATATTAGTGTATATATATACATTTTTTTATATATGTATATATGTTTAATATATATGTATGTATATATTATGTAAATATTTTAATACTATATTATGTATATATATATCTTTTATATATGTTATGTACATATTTTTTTAAATATTATATTTTTATACTATCTTATGTATGTATTTCTAATACTATATATTGTATATTTCTAATACCATTATTATTTATATATATATATATATATCGTATTTATGTATTGTATTATAGTTGCTTGTTTTTGTATCATTATTGTTGCTAATATATATATATCACGTATATATGATTTTTATTTTTCTTTTTCTTTTTATTTTATATACTATGTATATATCTTTAATACTATATTATTTATCTTTTTTCTTATATATTATCTTATGTATATATTTTAATAACTATTATGTACGTATTTTTAACGCTATATTATGTATATATTTTTAATACTATGTATATACTTCTTATTCCTATTATTACGCATATATTTTAACACATATATACATATATATTTATATATCGTTATTATTAGTTGTTGTTTTTTTATATTATTACTATTTTCAATATATATTGTATATATTTTTAATCTAGTATTATATGTTTTATGCACATATGTTCACTACTATTTCATATTCGCATTATTACTATTATTATCATGTTTAATACCATATGCATTATTATTGTTTTATACTATTATTATCGCATATACATTGTTAATGTTTTATATATTATTTGCTTTATATATTCTTAACTTTTATTATTATTCGTCTGTTTCAGATTCAGCATATTAGTTCATATCATATTCCAACATCAATATTAGTTTTCTTTTACTTTCATTTTTTATCTAGAAATATTTTCATTCATGTTTTTAAATTAATTTCAATAAGTAAGGCAACGTACCGATTTAACATTAAGTCGTCGATTTCATCGCTATGTTGGGTGAATATCAATCGGCTCGTGTTAAAAAAGGAACATCCTTCTCAAAAGAAACCGAAAACTAAAATCCTCATATCGGATCACGATTAAATATCAAATTGAATTCGTATTTTTGAAAATCAAGACAGCACGTGTTTAATAAAGATACCAATTTTGGGCGTCGCGAGGGTGCTAATACCTTCCTCGCACGTAACCGACTCCCGAACCCTATTTTTCTCTGGATTTTCACGTAGACTAAAACTCGGCCTTCATTTTTGTTCAAGAATAAATTTTGTTTTAAAAAAAGAAGAAGATGATTTATTAGGTGACCGATCACACCTAGAAAAAAAGATCCGTGGCGACTCCCTTTAAATAAAACCGAAATTCCATTTTCAGATTTTCAAATAATCACCTCAATTAGCGATTGAAAGTAGAATTTTTTTTTTGTCGCTACAGTTGGCGACTCCGCTGGGGACTGATACCTTTTTTGAGAGTCGAGTCGAATTAAGCGTGCATTGTCGAAATTTTCAAAATTCCTCTTTCAAGTAAATATTTGGTCGTGATCCGAAAATCTTGTTTTTGAAAAATCATACACTTGCATCATGTTGATATTTTTCTATCTTGTTTTTTCTTTTTGCTTTTCAGCTCTAAGTTTATGGTTTTAGTTTATAGTTTTTAAATAAAACGAAAGGTTTGTGAGTTTCTCCCCACACACAGTTCACGTGCATTTTTGCATAACATGAGCTCTATACCCGGGCTCCGTCCGTTTAAGTGAAAGTAAATGCTATGCCTTCGTGAGTTAACTCGTCCCTCCGTACAGTCTAGTGAATACTTTCGGGTTACATATGACTTATGCTTTCGTGAGTTAACTTGTCTCTCCGCATAGGTATAAGTAAATGTAATCCCTCGAATTGATCTCGTAAGCCTATGATGGGCCATGACCGAGGCTCTGTACTAATCTTAGTAGATGACAATACAGACAATTCAAGTACCCACCTAGAACCAAAACCGCATATAGTGAACCGTACAAGCCACCTAACTAGAGCGATGCCGAATCTCCGTTCATTTAGTAGTCACCAAAATAAGTACACGGGAGAAACGCCTCTTACCTTTTGCACTTTCACTCTTTATGCAAGGGGATTGGGTTGGTTTAATAAATTGGATCGGATAGCGTAATTTGATAAATTTTCCATGATTTTTCTGCCTATATTTGACTACTAACCAGGGTTGTTCGTCTTTGCTTTATTTTTCATCATGCATTATAGGCATCATATTAGAACAGTGTTGACTAGAGATCGGTTGCCAAAAAATGGGTTTCTGATGGAAGAGTTGATTATACAAACAACCGAAAAAAATGCCGTGGTCTGGGATTGGTCTTTGAAAACCCAGAAAGAAAAAGGGGATAGTTTAATAGAAGGATGTGTTTCTAATCTACCCGAGCACGCAACTGTGAATGTTCGTCAGAATAATCTGGAAGACTTGGTTCAAATCTGGAATCAGTGGGACACGGACACTAGGGGAATATTTGCTGAAAGGTATGGGGATATAGCCAACCTGATTGCCATCAACGTTGACGAACGATTGATTCAGGCCATGGTTAGATTCTGGGATCCAGCTTACCAGTGTTTCACTTTCAATCAATAAGACATGACCCCGACTATAGAAGAATACGCTGCTTTGCTTCGTATCGATAATGTGCAATTTTACAAGATATATGTGAAAGAGCCCAAGCCGATGACCTTCAAGAAGAAATTAATGAGAATGATAGATATGACCGACACATGGGCCGAAAAATAGATAAACAAGAAGAATGAAACCAGCTGTATTCCATGGTTTTCCCTGCGAGATTTGGTTCTGAACCACCCCGACATGTTAAAAAAGGTAAATCTGTTCGCTTTGGCCATTTACGGTTTGGTCATTTTCCCAAAAGTTCTTGGACATATAGAAGTTGCAGTGGTGGATTTCTTTGAAAGGTTAAAACAAGGAATCAACCCTGTCCCAACTATTTTGGCCGAGACCTTCAAATCCCTAAGCAATTGTAGGAGGAAAGGGGAAGGACGCTTTATCGGATGTGCACAATTGCTTAATGTTTGGATTTTGAGCCATTTCTGAAAAGTAGAGCGCACACCGTACCACATGTTTTCAAAAACCTTCACCCCGTTGGAAGCCTATCTTGAGAGAGAATGGCCAAAGGATGTCACCGAAGAGCATTGGGTTTTAGTTTTTCAGAACCTTCGAGCTGAAGATGTAACTTGGAGAGCACCGTGAATCTGCCCTTCGGTTTTGTTATACAAGGTTGGAAACCAAGATTGGGTGCCACTGCTCGAATTATGGGAAGGAGTAGGTTATGCTCCGTTATTGGCCCAGAGGCAATTTTCTTCGCGACAATTCATACCCGCCACTGGAGGATTAGCACAGTCCGAATTTACTTTCGCAGGCGAGGGTTATATGAAAAGGGTCCGAGATACGACAAAGTCTTGGAAGAAAATTCATCTGATGGAATTGGCTCTATACGCTGATACTTTCACCCAGGATTATGATGTATGGAAAAAACAACGAGTGAATAGTCAGCAAGTCTCGTCAACGAATTACACCTTCCAGAATCTTTTCTCGGAGGAAATGTCGTCTGAGCTAGAAATGGCAAGACAAGAATTTGAACGAGAAAAGGCCAAGATGTCTCGGGACCTTAGTGCTCTTCAAGAGGAAAACTACCAGCTAAAAATCGACGTTCAGATTGAAAGATCCAGAACCGAGAAAGTGCAAAAAGAAGCTGAAGTCGTAAGAAATGACTTAAGAGATCTTCATCTGGAAAATAAGAAGTTAAGAGGCACAATAAAGAACAGTGGACTGGGCAAGTCGTCGGTAGAATGGAAAGAAGAATTAAGCAACATGAAAGGTGGGATGGAATTTTGGAAAGGAAAAGCGAAGAAAGAGGAGGAAAAGGCTGCGCGGGCTATGATAGAGCTAAGGAGGCTTTGGAAGATATAGAAATTAAAAGAGAGAATATAGAAATTAGAAGATATGCTGCAAGATCGTCAACAGCAGCTAGATACCCTCTTAGAGGCTTTGGAAGAAAAGAATAGTCAGTATGATAGAGATATTCGTGCTTATGAAGAGGGCTTCTAAGAAAAAGAAATGCAACTCGGCTTTTTGATCAATGAAATTCACAAGATAGCTATGCAAGTTGTGCAATTATCAAATGAAGCCGAAGCTCTCAGTTGCCAATTCCCTCCGAGCCAAAGATCAAGCATGTCAGAGTTCTTAGAGCGAGTGAAGAAACAAGGCAATGTGGCTAGGAAATTTGTGTAACTGTTGAATCGAAAAATGACGAAACATTTTGTAGTAAACTCCTTTGATAAATGAAATGCCTAAGTATGGGGCTATCTTGAAATCAACACCAAATTCTTGCATATTTATTCATAACTAACATTCACTCGTCATTTATTCAATATTTATTTGTCATTCATTCATTTCATTCATTCATTCATTGCATATCCCATAATCGTTCATTGAGGTTAAAACATACAATTCGCAGTTGTAATACCACAAGACTGGAACCACGTCATTTGTATAGGACACGCCGACAAGCTAGAGTAATTGAGGCTGAATTCAATGAAAAGATTGAAAAGATGGAAATAGTCCAAAGGGAATTACAAGAGCAGTTGGCCAAGTCGCAATAAGAGACAAGAGACTTAATGGTGAGATCTCGAGAAGAATCGCTCGAACAGAAGGATCAAATGGCCAAGATGATGGAAATGATGTCAGCTTTAGTTAAGGGAAAGGGACCCATGCAGAGCCCTAACATCGAGGAACCTCGGTCAAGAGTTAATCATAATTAAGATCTGCTCTATCCCTCAGGATTCACTCCGCCGCACACCCACGCAACACAAAGAGGATACACCCAAGGGGAACCCACAGACCTGGAGCAACGGCCGGTGCCACCTGCTCATTTAGGGCAAGGAATATTTATATCAAATCCTGGAGCTAATCCTGCCCATCCAATTGTTCCAGATTTGGATGATCCAGTAGAAATAGCCAAGTTGAAAACGGATGATCAAGAGGCTCAAGAGAAGTATAGGAGCTTAGAGGAAAGACTCAAAGCGATAGAAGGCACCGAGGTCTTCTCTGCATTAAGCGCTAAATAGCTTAGTTTGGTGCCCGATCTGGTCCTACCTCCAAAATTTAAGGTACCTGATTTTGAAAAGTACGATAGGACGAGATGTCCAAAAGCACATTTTGTCATGTTTTGCCGAAAGATGACCGGTTATGTGAACGAAGATAAGCTGCTCATACACTACTTTCAAGATAGCCTGGTCGGATCAGCTCTTCGATGGTATAATCAGCTTAGTAGAGAAAGGATCAGATCATAGAAGGATCTGGCGTCCGCGTTCTATGAGTAGTACAAACATGTATCGGATATGATGCCTGATCGAATGACTCTACAAATGATGGAGAAGAAACCAACAGAAACCTTTAGACAGTATGCGTAGAGATGGAGGGACGTCTTGGCCCAAGTGGAACCCTCACTAACAAAAATGGAGATAACTGTCCTCTTTATCAACACCTTAAAGGCGCAGTTTTATAACAAATTAGTGGGAAGTGCTACAAAGGACTTTGCGGATATTGTAATATCCGGTGAGCTTATAGAGAATGCCGTCAAGAGCGGTAGAATGGAAGGTCAAGAAAGTTCAAGAAGGGTAGCACCCATGAAGAAGAAAGAACCAGAAGCCCATATGGTGGGAATGGAAAGCTGTTATACCCTTAATCCGTATCCAAACCAATCCCGACCTCGAAATTATCCACCTCCGAATTTCTATTATCCTCTTCAAACCCCTTACTACTAAGCACCACCTCCTTCCTACCCCGTATACGCCACGAACAACCAAAGACCCGTCGCCACATTTCCACAAAGCACTGTACCCGTTCAAAGCCAACCTAGAAACGAACCAAGACCAGCAAGGCCTAATCCTGAAAGACCGCAATTTACTCCTATCCTTGTGTCGTATGGGGAATTGTACCCAAAAATTTTGGAGAAACAATTGATATCTCCCCATTATATGGCACCCTTGAAACCTCCGTACCCGAAATGGTACGATCCTAACGCTAGTTGTGTATACCACGCTGGGAACCAGGGACACTCTACGGAAAACTACCTTACCTTCAAAAGGAGAGTTCAAGGACTCATCGATGCGGGCATTCTGCGATTTGATGATACTGGCGGCACGACCGGGAACCCATTCCCAAACCACACCGAAGGGAATGTGAGCGCAGTGGGAGAGGAGGACAAACGGCAAAGTAGAAGATGAGTTTCTGAAATAAGAACATCTCTGTAGAAAATTTGGGAGGTACTAGTTGAAAAGAGGTTGCTCTATCATCTTAACGGAATATTCGAAGGAAGAAATGCAAAAGGTCAAAGTTTTTGTGAATTTTATGGTATTGAAGGGCACGACATTCAGTCCTGCCAGGAGTTCAGGAGATTACTGCAAAATATGATGGATAATAAGAAGATTGGGATTTTTTATAAAGACGAAGAGGCCGATAGAGGAGAAATATGCGCCTCTGACAATCAATTGTCAAGTTTCTCGTATAGCACTGACCGACCGTTAATAATTTATTACGACGCGAAGAAGGAGTTGGTGAAACCAAAAGTGATAATCGAAGTACCATCTCCTTTCCCTTACAAGGACGATAAGGCGGTACTGTAGAAATATGACATCAACATCGTCACACCTGAAGGTGAAAAGTCCGACGCCACAACTGGAGATGTTGGGGAGGTAGGTCATTTTAGCCGCAGTAGGCGGTGCTATTCTAAAGAGATTGAGTCGATAAAGAAGAACAGTGACTACAAGCAAAAAGGAAAGGTAGTGATGTATGATGCCGAAGTCGAGCAGGAAACTCCACCCGTGCAAGAAACTAAAAAGCCTGTGGATGAGAAGGAAGCACAGGAGTTCTTGAAATTTATCAAGCACAGTGAATACAATGTGGTGGAACAATTGAATAAGCAACCAGCACGAATCTCGATTTTATCTCTACTGTTAAATTCAGAGCTACACTGGAACGCTTTGCTGAAGGTGTTAAATCAAGCTTATGTAGCAAACAACATATCTGTTGAGAAGCTTGATAGGTGGGTGAATAAGAGGCTCAGTGAAGGCATTGCATATCACGACCCGTTGTAAGGGTTACATAATACCGAACGTGCTCATCGATAATGGGTCGGCACTCAACGTCATGCCTTTGGCCACGCTTTCCAGAATTTCGATGGATCTGTCCTATTTAAGGCCCTGTCATTCCACGGTAAGGGCATTCGATGGGACAATGCGTGAAGTCATGGGAAAGATTGAGATCCCTCTGGAAGTGGGCCATTATATATACTATGTTGAATTTCAAGTCATGGACATTACACCATCATACAATTGCCTCTTGGGAAGACCTTGGATCTATTCCGCTGGAGCAGTCCCGTCATCCCTCCACCAAAAAATGAAATTTATCATGGATGACTGTTTGGTCACAGTCGAGGGCGAAGAAGACATTGTCGCATCTATCTCTGCTGATGCGCCATACCTTGAAGTAAGCAAAGACGCAGTAAAATGTTCCTTTCGATCTCTCGAATTTGTCAACGCCATATTTGTTCCCGAGGGAATTAGAATTCCCGTGCCTAAGCTGTCGAGAAATACCAGGATGGGTATCAAGCTGACTGTGGGGAGATAAGCCCGAGCAAGGAAAGGTTTGGGAAAATTTCAGCAAGGAATAGTAAGGGTTCTGAGGCCAGTGCATCATAAGGCTCGATACGGTTTAGGTTTCCAGCCAGACGCACGTCAAAGAAGAAAACAGTGGAAGAAAGATCAGGAAAGAAGGATCGCGAGAACCTTAGGCCGAGAACCAGAATGGGAGCCCATGGAATTCTCTCATTTGTCAAGAACATTTACGTCTGTGGGAATAATATACCCGGGGCAAGATAATACATAAAGCACGATGTTAATAATAGAAAAGGGTTTTCAGAATATCAGTATAAATGTCATTGACAAAGGAGCTGACGCAAGTAAAGACGTCTCAAGGATACGCCCTTGTCCCCCAGGTTTCATGTTGAACAATTGGACTGCCGAGGATCTTCTTGTAGTTTATAAGTCTTCAGAGTAATGCTCAAACGTTAACCCTCTATTGTATCCTTAGATATAATAGAATTCTTTTGTAAGAGCTTGCATTCGCTCTTTATTATTCAAATAAAAATCAATGAAGATGCATTTTGTCACGATATTTCGCATTATCACTAATTTCATAATCATTTTCTCATTTCATAGCCTATCCTTACATCTGCCTCATGCCATGCCATAACATTTCGTTTGTTGGTTCCAATACTTGGATGCCCCTCTATAGTTTCCTTTTCCATTCAACTTTCAGGTGCTCAGATATCAACGGCATGAATAAACCCGTTACGAGTCCTGAAATCAATTTTGAGAAGGTTGTTTATTTAGGAGAATTCAAAGCCGAAGAAAATGTTGAAGACTATGTCTCGTCTCCTGACTTGCTAAGAATGGTGGAATAAGAGGATAAACAGATTTTGCCTTATCAAGAATCTGTTGAAACAATAAATTTGGGAACTGAAGAAAGGAAGCAAGAAGTGAAGATTGAGACCTCTATTTCAGGGGGCACCAGGCATAATTTGATTGCTTTGCTCCGCAAGTACAAAGATGTATTCGCATGGTCATATCAGGACATGCCAGGATTGGATGAAGATGTAGTGGTCTATAAGCTCCCATTAAAACCAGAATGCAAACCCATTCAACAAAAGCTAAAACGGATGAGACCTGAGATGTTGTTGAAAATAAAAGAGGAAGTCAAGAAGCAATTTGACGCTGGCTTCCTACAAGCCTCCAAATATCCAGAATGGGTGGCTAACATAGTCCCGGTACCAAAGAAAGACGGTAAAGTACGAATGTGCATGAATTATCGTGACCTGAATCGAGCAAGTCCTAAAGATAATTTCCCCTTACCATACATTGATACGTTGGTGGATAACACAGCAAAACATTCATTGTTTTCTTTCATGGATGGATTCTCGGGGTATAATTAGATCAAGATGGCCCTTGAGGATATGGAGAAAATTACCTTCGTAACAATGTGGGGAACATTCTACTACAAGGTGATGCCATTTGGGTTAAAGAATGCTGGGGCAACATATCAGAGGGCTATGGTGACGTTATTCCATGACATGATGCATAAAGAAATAGAGGTTTACGTTGAAGATTAGATTGCTAAATCCCGAGGGGAAGAAGAGCATGTAGTGAACCTCAAAAAGTTGTTCGGAAGGGTGAGAAAGTTTCAGCTAAAGCTTAATCCAGCCAAATGTACGTTTGGGGCTACCTCGGGAAAGTTGCTAGGCTTCATTGTCAGTGAAAGAGGTATTGAGGTTGATCCAGATAAAATAAAAGCCATTCAAGAGTTACCACATCTGCGCATACAAAAGGAAGTCAGAGGATTTTTAGGGAGGTTAAACTACATCGCCCGATTCATCGCTCAACTTACCAACCAATGCGACCCAATCTTTCGGCTTCTTCGAAAACATAACCTAGGAGAATGGAATGAGGAACGCCAAGTGGCCTTTGATAAGATAAAACAATATTTGTCTAGTCCTCCAGTGCTAGTACCGCCAACTTTGGGAAGACCATTGATATTGTATTTGACTGTGTTCGAAAATTCAATGGGTTGCGTACTGGGGCAACACGACGAGTCAGGAAAGAAAGAAAAGGCAATCTACTACCTCAGCAAAAAGTTCACTGAATATGAGGCAAAGTATTCGTCCATTGAAAAATACTTTGCGCGCTCTGGTTTGGGTAGCTCGGAGACTCAGGCAATATATGTTGTATCATACGACATGGTTAATTTCAAAGCTGGATCCAATAAAGTACATGATGGAATCACCTGCACTCTCAGGAAGAATGGCACGATGGCAGATCCTATTATCAGAATACGACATTGTCTATGTGAGCCAAAAGTCCATAAAAGGAAGCGCAATAGCTAACTCCTTAGCAACTCGAACAATGGATGAATACGAGCCATTGAGATTTGATTTCTCGGATGAAGACTTGATGTGCATTACAGAAAAAGAGTGCAAGTCACCAAAAGAGAAGTCATGGAAGATGAGCTTTGATGGTGCATCGAACGCATTGGGGCATGGGATTGGAGCAGTCTTAGTATCACCAGAAGGGAACCATTATCCGTTCACTGCCAGGCTGAATTTTTTCTGTACCAATAACATAGCGGAATACGAGGCCTGTATCATGGGACTTCGTGCAGCTATTGAACGAAACGTCAAAATCTTAGAGGTGTACGGGGACTCAGCATTGGTGATATACCAAATCCGTGGAGATTGAGAAGTGAGGGATCCAAAATTGGTTAAATACAGTGATCTAGTGGCAGGGCTGATTAAAGAATTCGAAGAAGTAACTTTTAATTACTTCCCACGAGAAGAAAACAAATTGGCTGATGCCCTGGCCGCTTTGGCTTCAATGTTTAAAGCAAACAGAGAAACATAAATAATGCCTCTTCAAATGAGCATATATGAAGTCCCTGCACATTGTTTCAGCATTGAAAAAGAGCCAGATGGACGGCCATGGTTCCATGATATCTTAGAATATGTCAAGAATCAAAAGTATCCCGAACAAGCAAATGAGAATGACAAAAGAACAATCAGAAGGATGACAGTAGGATTTGTTCTTGATGGGGACATTCTATACAAAAGAGGAAAAGATCAAGTGCTCTTGAGATGCGTAGATGCTGTTGAAACCAGAAAAATACTTGAAGATGTCCATGAAGGAGTTTGTGGGACACATGCCAATGGTTTCACTATGGCCAGGAAGATTATGAGACTTGGTTATTACTGGCTGACGATGGAAAGTGGCTGCATTAGTTATGCATGAAAGTGTCACAAATGTCAAATTTACGGCGATAAAATTCATGCAGCCCCTTCGCCCCTTCATGTCATGACTTCTCCGTGGCCTTTTTCCATGTGGGGCATGGATGTTATAGGGCCAATTTCCCCAAAAGCTTCTAATGGACACCGATTCATTTTTTTGGTTATTGATTACTTCACAAAATGGATAGAAGCCGCTTCGTTTGCCAATGTGACGAAGACTGCAGTTTGCAGGTTTTTGAAAAAGGAAATCATTTGTCGATATGGTTTGCCTGAAAGAATCATTTCAGATAATGCCTTGAATCTGAACAACAAGATGATGAAGGAATTGTGTGAGAAATTTCAAATAAAGCATCATAACTCATCACCCTATCGCCCGAAAATGAACAGAGCTGTTGAAGCGGCCAACAAGAATATCAAGAAGATTATTGGGAAAATGACTGAGACATACAAAGATTGGCACGAGAAGTTACCATTCGCTTTGTATGGATATCGCACATCTGTGCAGACATCTACGGGAGCAACTCCTTTCTCTCTGGTTTATGAATGGAAGCTGTGCTTCCTATCGAAGTTGAGATCCCTTCTCTACGAGTCTTAATGGAGTCAAAACTAGAGGAAGCAGAATGGGTTCGAGCTCGATATGACCAGTTAAACCTCATCGAAGAAATACGTTTAAAGGTAATTTGTCACGGACAGATGTACCAGAAGAGAATGATCGCGGCCCATGATAAGAAAGTACGGCCAAGAGAATTCCACGAAGGAGAACTCGTGCTGAGAAAGATTCTCCCAATACAAAAAGACCTTCGAGGAAAATGGGCACCAAATTGGGAAGGACCATACGTCGTAAAGAAGGCATTCTCGGGTGGAGCTTTAATTCTCACTGAGATGGATGGGAAGGAGTTACCTAATCCAGTGAATTCAGATGCTGTGAAGAAATATTATGCTAAAAAAAATAAAAAAATAAAAAAAGGATCAAGGTGAAAGCCCGAAAAGGGCGTATTGATTAACAGAAAAAGATTAGGATGAAAACCCGAAAGGGCATTCTAACGAAGCAAACCTGGGCTTAAAGAGCAAGGCGGTTGAATGGTGGGTCAAACAGCGAGACTATAGCATTTGAAGCATTTTCAGTAGCTCGAAATCTTCTACGGAAGAAGCCATGCTCGAAAAGATTCTTGATTAAGAAACGTAGAAGAGTTCATGTGTTGAATATCTCGAGCATTTGTATCCGTTGAATGTAATCCCTTTTCTCTTTATGACACTTTTTCACTATCATTGGTTAACTTTCTTTGTTTGCTACATTTGAAATAAATAAATGTGAGGTACCCCTTTTGTCCCCACCTGGCCATTTTCATGTATCTCATTATGTGGTTTATTTACATGATAAATAGTGAAATGACATACTCTAAACAAAAGAAACGTTAAGCATTACCCGGATAAGAATTCGATAAGGACAAACATGTGCATATCATGATAACATCATGCATGACATATACAGGTACTCCAGTAGAGCAAGAGGATGTGATGATAGATGTACTGAATCAAAGGAAAAAACACCTGAGTTCCACCAGATGACAGGTTTTGTTATTCTGATGTTTTCATTTCTGTTTCAAAAATCAACTCATATTGCGAGAGGTGAGTTGAGCCTTAGGACACGCTGAGGTAATTTTAATTTCTGTTCGTCAAAATCAACTCATATTGTGAGAGGTAAGTTGAGCCTCAGGACGCCGAGGTATTTTTAATTTCTGTTTTGCAAAAAAATCAACTCATATTGTGAGAGGTGAGTTGAACCTCAAGACACGCTGAGGAAATTTCAATTTCTGTTTATCAAAAATCAACTTATATTGCGAGAGGTGAGTTGAGCCTCAGGGCACGCTGAGGTATTTTCAATTTCTGTTTTTCAATTTCTGCTTTTCAAAAAAATCAACTCATATCACGAGAAATGAGTTGAGCCTCGGGACATGTTGAGGTATTTTCAATTTTTGTTTTTTTTTTTTCAATTTATGTTTCAAAAATCAACTCATATTGCAAGAGGTGAGTTGAGCCTCAGGTCACACGCTGAGGTATTTTCAATTCCTATTTTTTTTTAAAAAGTCAACTCGTATTGCGAGAGGCGAGTTGAGCCTCAGGTCACATGCCGAGGTATTTTCAATTTCTATTTTTCAATTTCTGCTTTTCAAAAAAATCAACTCATATTGCGAGAGGTGAGTTGAGCCTCAGGACACGCTGAGGTATTTTCAATTTCTGTTTTTTCAATTTATATTTTTCAAAAATCAACTCATATTGTGAGAGGTGAGTTGAGCCTTGGGTTCACATGTCGAGGTATTTTCAAAATCTGTTTTTCAAATTAAGTTTCAAAAACCAACTCATATTGCGAGAGGTGAGTTGAGCCTTGGCTCACGTGCTGAGCTATTTTCAATTTCTGTTTTTAATGTCTAGTTTTAAAGAGTCAATTCATATTGCGAGAAATGAGTTGAGCTCAGGATCACATGCCGAGTAAAGAATAAAGATTGGAGCTGATTGAAGACACCAGATTTTGTCTCCCTGAAGTTGCAGTAGAGCTGATCGAAGATATCAAATCTTGACTTTCTAAAGTCGCAGAAGAAAAGACCAAAAACCTTATCTCACTGAAGCGATAGAAGAGCAGATTGAAGTTGTAGATCTCATCTTTCTGAAGTTACAGTGAAGCAGATCGAAGCCATAAATTTCATATCCTTGAAGTTACATTGGAGTAGATTGAAGCTACAAGGCGTATATCAGAAGATGCAGTGGATTGAATCAAAGCTACAAGATGTGGTAGACTGAAAGGAGACTACCTGAACAAGAAGAGCACCAAAAGAAGTCAATACTTGGCAAGACCGAGCAAAATTGGCCTTTCTTTGTGTCTTTGCTCTATTCCCGTTACACGACAATGAGCAAAGAGGGGCAGCTGTTGTAGGCCAATTTTGGGCCTGTTTACATTACATAAGCCCATTTACAACCTTTAACCCAAAACAAAATAAAACCTAAACTACCAGCCCAAATTAAACAAACCCTAACCCACTAACATCAGCCCAAAACATTAACAAAAAAAAAAAGAAAAAAGAACCCTAGCCGCCCTAACCCTATGGCCACCTGCCCTCTGACACCTCTGCCACCACCCACCGCCACCTACTCCACCACCACTTGCACCTGCAAATGAAGAAAAGACATAAACAATAAAAAATATTCTGTAAATGGCTATATAAGCCCTTTCATATTTTGTATTTTTCTCTCTAGACAAAAAATATATATAGAACAAAAAGAAAGAGATTCAAAGACCACAATCGCAGCAAGAAATACAAGAAACCGAATCAAAGGTTGATTTACTTTCTTTTTCATTTTTGTTCTTTCTTTTTTGAAATTATTTATACATCTAACTCTTTTTTTATTAAAAAAAAAGCATATACATTTAGTCAAAAAAAAGGAAAAAAAAAAGGGTTTTACCTTTTCCAGCCACCGTGGACAGTGGCGCGTGTGAAGCGGGCCGGCGACGGCGACGACGCGGCCCTCTCCGGCTTTGAGCGAGAGGCCTAGTTCAGAGAGAATTTTCTCTCTCTTATTTTTTTCCCTCAAGCTCACAAATGAATTTTTTTTCTCAAAAGCTTAATTTTTATAGCCCCAAAACGACGTCGTTTTGGGTCGCTTAAACCCCAAAACGACGTCGTTTTGAGCATGACCAGCACACCCGACCCGACCCGCCTCGGAGGGTCCACGTGTTTTCATTGGAGGGCTATTTGCGCATTTAGCCCCTCCGCTTTTTTCTATTATGCAATTAAGTTTTAGGGATTTTTAATTTGGCCCTATAATTTGTTTGCGCTTTCCAATTTGGTCCCCGCTGAAGTGATGCGTTTTGGAGGGAGGGTTTATTGCCCGGTTTAGTCCTTCTTCTTTATTTGCGCGTTTGATTTAGTCCTTCTCCCTTTATTTCTTTTTTTAAATTTGCCCCAAAACTCTGTATTAGTTTAATTTTAGTCCTTTTTGTTTATTTTCGTTTCTTTATTTAATAATATTATTATTTCTAATATTATTAATCTAATCAATATTATTATTATTATTATTATTATTATTACTATATATTAATGTATATTCTTATTATGTACGTAAGTATAAATATATACTAGTATATAACACTATTTTTAATTACTTTATTTTTAATATTATTATATTATGTTTATTTTTTATATTTCATTATTATTTCTAGTATTATTATTATTATTAATGTATATTCTTATTATATACGTATATATATATTTTTATATATAACACTATTTTTAATTACTTTATTTTAATATCATTATTATATTATATTTACTTTTTGTATTTCATTGCTATTGTTAGTATTATTATTATTGTTATTATTATTATTATTATTATTATTATTATTATTATTATTATTATTATTATTATTATATATTAGTGTATATATATACATTTTTTTATATATGTATATATGTTTAATATATATATGTATATATTATGTAAATATTTTAATACTATATTATGTATATATATATATCTTTTATATATGTTATGTACATATTTTTTTTTAAATATTATATTTTTATACTATCTTATGTATGTATTTCTAATACTATATATTGTATATTTCTAATACCATTATTATTCATATATATATATACGTATTTATGTATTGTATTATAGTTGCTTGTTTTTGTATCATTATTGTTGCTAATATATATATATCACGTATATATGATTTTTATTTTTCTTTTTCTTTTCTTTTATATACTATGTATATATCTTTAATACTTTATTATTTATCTTTTTCTTATATATTATCTTATGTATATATTTTAATAACTATTATGTACGTATTTTTAACGCTATATTATGTATATATTTTTAATACTATGTATATACTTCTTATTCCTATTATTACGCATATATTTTAACACATATATACATATATATTTATATATCGTTATTATTAGTTGTTGTTTTTTATATTATTACTATTTTCAATATATATTGTATATATTTTTAATCTAGTATTATATGTTTTATGCACATATGTTCACTACTATTTCATATTCGCATTATTACTATTATTATCATGTTTAATACCATATGTATTATTAATGTTTTATATATTATTTGCTTCATATATTCTTAACTTTTATTATTATTCGTCTGTTTCGAATTTAGCATATTAGTTCATATCATATTCCAACATCAATATTAGTTTTCTTTTACTCTCATTTTTTATCTAGAAATATTTTCATTCATGTTTTTAAATTAATTTCAATAAGTAAGGCAAAGTACCGATTTAACATTAAGTCGTCGATTTCATCGCTATGTTGGGTGAATATCAATCGGCTCGTGTTAAAAAAGGAACGTCCTTCTCAAAAGAAACTGAAAACTAAAATCCTCATATCGGATCACGATTAAATGTCAAATTGAATTCGTATTTTTAAAAATCAAGACAGCACGTGTTTAATAAAGATACCAATTTTGGGCATCGCGAGGGTGCTAATACCTTCCTCGCACGTAACCGACTCCCGAACCCTATTTTTCTCTGGATTTTCACGTAGACTAAAACTCGGCCTTCATTTTTGTTGAAGAATAAATTTTCTTTTTTTTAAAAAAAAAAGATAATTTATTAGGTGACCGATCACACCTAGAAAAAAAGATCGGTAGCGACTCCATTTAAATAAAACCGAAATTCCATTTTCAGATTTTCAAATAATCACCTCAATTAGCGATTGAAAGCAGAATTTTTTTTTTCGTCGCTACAGTCAAAAGTTAAAAACTTGAAAGACTTCAAAATACGATCCCTCTTTTTTGTAGAAAACTCGAATGTTAAAGACTTTCTCATCTCTAAGTAATAAAACGTCACGTCCAGTAAGTTTGGATACAACATCTCGAACTTTTGAGAGTGAGCTTGCCTTTTATTTAGAATTTGTTTATTCTACCCCTTTTGAAAGGATATTCGATTATTTAGGGTAAACGAGGAAAATCGAAACTCAGTAAGTTAGGGCACGATCTCTCGAACTTCCAAATACCAAACATTACCTTTATTTACAAAAAAGCTTATTTTGAGGTAACAAGGTATCATACCCGGTAAGTTAGGGCACAACATCTCGTATTTCCGAGAATAAACGTTTTATTCAAAACTCATATTGTGATTTAAAAGAATATTCCGTGATTTAGGTTAAATGAGAAAAATCGGAACCCAGTAAGTTAGGACACGATTTTCTCGAATTTCTAAATACGGAATATTACTTTTATGAAAGGATTATTTTTGTCAGGTAAAGGATCATATAACTCAAATTTGTAAAAACGAAAAGAAATAAATCATGATGTTAACAAGCATAATAATAAATGAGTAGTATGAATGACAAAAATGAAAGAAATAAACAAGCTATGTAACTTAAGAGAAAAATAATAGGTAAAAATAATAAAAATGATAAAAATTAAAATAAATAAGAATAATAAGAATAAGTAAAAAAGGAAACTTAATAGTAAACCGATAAATAAATAAGTAATATATAAAATAGTAAAAGAAAAATAATAATAATGTTGACAAAAGGTAAAAATGTGTTAATAAGGATAATAATAATAAAAGAAAATAATAATAATATGCTAATAATATAATAGTAATGATAATAATAATAGTAATAATATTTATTCATTTTGAATAACGTAATAACGACAATATAATTCTAATAAAATAAAATAATAATACATTAACAATGATAATATGTTGTTAATAAGAAAAATACTAACAAGGATAATGATAATAATGTGTTAATAATGATAGTGATAATAAAAAGAAAATAGTAAAATAATAATAATAATAGTTTAAAAATAAAATAATATAAAAAAACATATATAATCTAATGTATTTTTTTAATATACAAAAAGGTGATAAATAAACGAATAGACAATAATAAAATAATAAATAATGAGGTAATAATAATAATAACAACCATAATAACAAATAAATAAAATAAAAATATAATATAATAAAAATAAAAATAAAAAACAATAATAGAGATAGTAACACTAATAATAATAATGAAATACAAATGATAGTAATAATAATAGTAACCATAATAAAATTATTGAAAATAAATAATAATAATAAAACATTGATAATAATAGAAAATAATAATGGTAAAACATAATAGCAATGGTGAGAAAAAAATAATAGTAATTATAATATACAATAATAATATTAAATGTAACAAATAATATTAATAATAAAAAAATAGTAATAAAAATAAAATAATAACAATGATAATAAAAAAATACTAGTATAATAATAATAGTGAAATTAAGAGTAATAATAATACACTAAATTGCAATAGTAAAGTAATAACAATAATGATAATAATAATATATTAAATTAATTAAATTAATTAAAATATTAAAAACAACTAAAAAAAGGACTAAATTGAACTTAAAGTGAAGGTTCGGGGCCAATTCGGAATAAAAATATAAAGAAAAGGACCAATTTAGGCGCGCGGATAACAAGGGAGGACCAAAATGGGCAATATCCCATCCTCCAAAAACGCACAGCACCAAGAGGAACCAAATTGAAAGTTAAAATAAATTACAGGGTAAAATTATAAATAATGAACAATCTAATTTCAAAACAATAAAAAAGTGGAAGGGCTAAAAGTGCAATTAGTCATTCCGCTTAAAAACACGCGGATCCTGAAGCGGGTCAGGTCGGAGCGTGCGGGTCAGGGCCTTAAACGGTGTCGTTTTGGTGCTTAAGGCTAAGTCCCAAAATGACGCCGTTTTGCATCATTATATAAACCAAATTTTTTTTAAAAAAAATTCATTTTTTTCACTTCCTCAAAAAAAAAAAAAACTAAAACAATTTCTCTCCCCCTCCCTTTTTGTTTCCTCTGCAAGCTTGAGATCCGGCGAGAACTCTGGCCGGTCGCCGCCGCGTCGGCCGCCATCGTTGGCCACCGCGCACGTGGTCGAAACTCCGAAAGGTAATTTTTTTTTGTATTTTTTTTGTATTTTTTTATGTCTAAATGTATACACAATTTTTTTAAATAAAATAGAGATTAGATGTACAAATAGTTTCGAAAAAAAGAAAGAAAAAATAAAAAGAAAATAAATCAACCTTCGACTCTGTTTGCGATGTTCCTTGCTACGATTGTTGGTATTCGAAACCCTTTTGATGGTATTTGAGTCTCTATTTTTTTATTTCCAAGCCAAAAAAAAGGTCTCGAAAATTTACAATTTTTGGGGCTTTTATAGCCCGATTTCATTACAATTTTTTACTACTTGTTTTGTAGGTGCAAGTGGTGGTGACAGGTGGCTGACAAGGCTAGGGCGGCGGCATGGCAGAGGCAGTGGCTAGGGGGGCTAGGGTTTTTTTTTTGTGTTTAGTTTAGGTGTTGGGCTTTTGGGCTGCTAGGGTTTTTTTAATTGGGTCATTAGTTTGAGTTTGGGAATTTGGTTTTGGGCCGGGAAAATTGGGCTTGTAACAAAGATATCCACAAAATAGATTTGCAAACTGAAAATAGAAAAAACACGTGGAGTGAATAAGAAAAAGAAAGAAAAAAAGGGTTGATGGGTAGGAGAAAAAGGCGGGCAGTAGTTAGCTTGGAGGCTAACACCACCGCTAGACAAAAACAAAAACTTAAAAAGTGTAAATTTTGATTTTACAAAGATCTTTTGAGATTATGAAGACAAAATCTTAGACTATAAATATATATGTAAAAAAAATTTAAATGGATATATAATTTTATCAAGAAATTAAAAACTAGACTATAAATATGTATATGCGAAAAAATATTTAAACATTGATAAACTTGAAATAGTATATTAAAACACATCGGTATCGATACGTATCAGTACTAAAACAAAAAAATAATACGTCTATTAATACGATGCTAATTACTTTAAAAAAATATTCTTTAAAATAAGTTTTTATAAATATTTTTTAAAATAAGTTTTGAAATATATAAAAAATATCATGTTTTTAAATATTTTTAAATAAAATGTATAAAAAATTGAAATAGAGATTATTAAGTTCGTTAGTAGAGCTAATACGTTTTTTAAATATAAGTAAAATAAAAATAAAATAAAAGGTATTAATTTACTAAAAAATGTCGAAAAAAAATTGAATAGGTCAATTTTTTGGAAAAAATTATGGGAATAAGCCATTTTTACGAAAATGCTTCCAACTATAAGCGGTTTCAGTGTGTTGCCAGGAAAACGCTACTAGTTAGACGCGTTTTCTGCCAAGTAACTGGAAAACGCTTCCAGCTAGAAACGTTTTCTCCCAATGGTAACCTCCAATGGCTACTTTCTCCAACGGCTATTGGACCCCCCAACAGTCCAAATTTTTTTCCTATATAAACCCCCCATTTCTTTTTTCTTACAATTCAATCTCAACTCTCTATCACATTCTCAAATCCCTCTCAAATTTCTCTCAATTCCCTATTAAAATCTCACTCGAATTTTATTTCTCTCTAAATTTTATTATATTTGTTAAAATTATCTTAACATTTTTGTAAATTATTTTTTATTAGAAATTATTTGATGTTTTTCAAAATTAGCAATGACCAGATCTCTAATCCTTTTTTATGACAACCACATTTTCGTTAATCAATTGCAAATGGTAAGAATATTTTTATTAGATTTCTTATTATATTTGAGTTTAATATTTTGTATGTTTTTTACCTAAATGGGCGGAAAATCAAGTTTTGGAGGTCTATATTTGTAATCTACTCGCTCATCCATTACCCTTGATTGAACCCTACTTGAGAGATTTTGGTTTTTCGCACGTGGCCCTTGTAGGTAAGGGGTGTAAGTTGGACCTGACACTCGTAAGTGCGTTGGTGGAAAGGTAGAGATCCGAGACGCACAAATTTCATCTTCCATGCGATGAGTGTACTATCACTTTGGAGGATATACAATTATAGCTCGGGTTACCGGTGGATGGGTGGGTAGTTACTGGGTCAGTTCACGAAGCCGATTGGAGAGATGTATGCGATGAACTTTTGAGGAGGGTTCCGGAGACGATTTATGGAGGCCGGAGAAATGGGTTGGTTAAGAAGAAATTTTGGTGGGCTCGATGAGGATTCGACTGAAATTCAAATAGAACAACATGCTCGGGCGTACATCATTCAGATCTTCGGGGGTATCCTAATGTCGGATAAGCCACAAAATCTCGTCTATCTAAAGTGGCTGCTGAAACTCGTTAACTTTAAAAAAGCGGATGGACTTAATTGGGGGTCCGCCGTGCTGGTGACATTATATTGGGAGATGTTTTGGGCGACACAACCATGGAAAATTAAAATTGGTGGTTACATGCTACGACTGCAATCATGGGCTCGGTATCGACTACCATTTTTACGTCCTCGAGCGAGCTACCCTTGTATATTTTCACTCGTAACAAGGTAAAATTTATTAGATAATATATTTACCATAATAAAATGGCTTAAGGGTGTAAAAAGCCCTCAATTTTTTTTTTCAAAAAAGAAGCAATTAAACCCCTCCTTTTTTTTGTACTCAGTTGAGCACTTGAACTTTCAAAATGTATCAAAAAGACCCTCAAACTTCTTTAAAAAAAAGTAATTAAGCCATTGCTTTTTTATCACACAATTGGGTACTTGAACTTTCAAAATACATCAAAAAGACCCTCCAAATTTTTCAAAAAAGCAATTAAGCCCTTGCTCTCATTAAAAATTAAAAAAAATATATAAAAAATAAATTTTAGAAAAATAATTAAATTTTAATAAAAATTAAAAAATTATTAAAAATTGGAATTTTTTATTAAAATTGTAAAAAAATAAAAAAAATGTAAAATTTTATAAAAATCATCAAAAAAATTAATGACCCTTAGTTTTTTTAGTTAAAGTCATCACGTGTTGCAACACAACGTGACATGTGGCGAAAATTATAAAAAAAAAATAAAAGTTATAGAAAAATTATAAAATACTTCTTTTTGTATGATACTTTTTATAAATCTTTTTAGGAAATTTATATTTCTTTACATTTTGTATAATTTTCTTACGAATTTATAAAATTTTACAAATTTTATATTTTTTTATGATTTTTATATTTTTTTAATTTTTAATAATTTATTTTTTATTAAAATTTAATAATATTTATAGATTTTATTGATTCTAATTTTTTATAAATTTTTTTCTAATTTTTAATAAAAGCATGGGCTTAATTGCCTTTTTTCAAAATATTTGAGGGTCTTTTTGATGCATTTTGAAAGTTCAACTACCCAATTTAGTAGTATGGGCTTAATTGTTTTTTTGAAAAGGTTTCAGAGCTTTTTTGATGCATTTTAAAATTTTAAGTACCCAAATGAGTGGAAAAAAAAAAGCAGGGGCTTAATTGTTTTTTAATAAAAAAAGTTTGAGGGCTTTTTGCACCCTTAAGCTAAATAAAATAAATTAAAATTAAATTATTATGCTAACAAATTATTTCAATAGGTGGAACCATGGGCAGAGTTACGCGGGACTAACGAATAAGTTTCGAGATATACGACTTTGTTAGACCAACTATCGGAAGTAGAGGTATGTAACTTTTAAAATTTGAATCATATAATATTAATGTAGTTTATTTGAGATTTAGTAGTATATATATATCTAAAATTTTTATTATTTTAATATAGTTTGAATGGATGTCATACAAGGATGCGGCAATTCAAGAATGCATCCTATCAGTTTTCTTGGTTAATCCCAACATTTGGCATATGAAGGTGCCATTGGTAGTGTACGCTACCATGGAGATGCACAAGCCGGATAGAGTGTTGCAGCAATTCGGATTTAGGCAATCGATTTTAGTGGAACATCAAGAACTCGATGATCTGCATCCTATCGACTTGTGGGGGAGGATAGATGAGAATTGACCGATATTCCACGCCAGATATATCAACATGTGGAACAATAGGTATGAGTTTTTACCTACTCAGGAGGCCATTGTCGCTCTAGAGTTAGCCTGCAATCCGGAGTACATGCAATGCTTTAGGGTTTATGGCAAGCCATACTTGTTAGGGGAAGAGGCGAGGAGTTGACAACCGCATACGAGGAGGCCACGACAGGCCCCTATACATCAAAGGTCTAGCGAGGTGGGTCCATCGTCAGCACTTACACAAGAACTGTCACCGATGGCCGCACCACTCATTGGCCAGTATGTCTCGTCTTATTCTAGTGCATATACTAACCCTTTCATTTTCATAGAAGCACCATATATTCTACCATATTTTTCTACTTCTACTTCGATGTTAGGTTTTGTTTTCGAACCTCCATCCCTAACGTATTACATGCCGGTGCCATCCACATTTCCAATGACTACGATGCCGATGACGATGTATAAGCCATTTATGATTTGGGCACTGACCAAGAGTCCAGTCGTTATGCCATTGATGCATGGACACAATATAGTTATACCCTTACATCAATGATGCCGCAAACACCTCTGGGATCATTGTTCTACCAAAATGGATCATCTTCCTAACCACCTATTCCTAGACCGAAGGATGCACAATGGCAACCGAGGAGCAGCTGACCGCAATCAACCACGGATGAAGGCTTAGAAGATGAGAGGTCGAGACCACAACCTACACAAAAAGTTGAACCAAGAAGGAATTCGACTCACAACCGTCGACCACCCTAATGTGACACAAATTCTGACCAATGATTGGATTGATATACTTTATTATTGTACTTCTCATGTTAACATTTAAATAAATATCAAACGTTTTTATTGTATCGATGTTGTATATCATTATGTTTTTAAAAAAATATCGTTTTGCATTAAAGCTGGTCTTTGTTATCATTTCATAATATTAAATCAAGACTGTACATATACAATAGAAGAAAGTTTTATAATTTATTGATTTGCATTTTATGGAAAAAAATCTGTTTACAAGTTACAACAAAATTGATGTTAATGATGTGTTGTACTTGTATCATCCCTTCAATTTGGACATGACGACATTGTATGGCCCGAGTCCCTACACCACCAACAGAACCTTGATTGCTTTGACATTTCAAAAATTATTATTTAACATTTCAAAAAATTATAAAAAATAAATAATATATAATAAAATTTTAAAATTTAAACCAAAATATAACAAAACCCTAAACTCTAAACTCTAAATCTAAAAATCCTACTTTATAAATCATAAACCTTAACTCTGAAAAACAAAACCCTACTTTTGGAAGTATTTTCTTGGCAACATGCTGAAAACGCTTATAGTTGGGAGCCTTTTCTTGCAAATCATCTAAAAACGCTTTCAGTAAAAACGGCCTATTCCTGTAATTTTTCCAAAAATAGACCTATTTTGGTAATTTTTTTTATTTTTTTGACATTTTTGAGTAAATTAGTCAATAAAAATAAAAATATATTTGCTTACATTTTTATAATTCTTATTTAAAATTTTAAATAAATTAAGATGGTGTTATTTTTATTTGCCGCCAATTAAATTAAAAATACAGAACTATTTTCTAAAAAATATTGCTGTAAATTCTTTGGTTCATCTATAGAAAGTAATCTTTAGCTTTTCTTTGTCCTGTGTTCACTTGAATTGTTATATTTCATACTACTCCTCTTAGAGAAGTGAATACTGAAGTTATCTGCAGATAGAAGTGTAGGAACTTATATTAATATCAGAGTCTACATGTGAACTGCAACACAGTTGTTTCAATTATACCGGTAAATCTATGTAACATGAAGTAATCAATTCATCGACTGTACTAGAAAATCTTGCAGATATGCTCTTTTGTAGCTTTCGTGATTCTCGAACTTTTTGGTTTTAGTGATATTTTACCTTGGAATTTTCTTTTGTGATTTTGCAACAGGAAACGAGGATTGTCTCTAATGAAACAGATGGTCCATAACTATGCAATGGAGGGCATATCCAGGTGAAAAACTGATAGTTGCAACAACTTATCTATTTCCTTGTTCATCTGTCTTTTGTTTGAACAAAAAAAATCAAGTTTTGTTTTCAGTTTGTGGTGTGTCTTTAAGGTGAACCAAACTATAGTGTGTGTTTGAATAAGTCATCTCAATAACTTAAAATAATAGATGGCTTTTAAGACTCTTTGCTCTTATTTTTGTTAGTTTGATGTTATTTCTTTCTTAATTATGTTTGGATTTGAGAACCGATAGTCTGAATGACCGAAAGTATCTAGACCTTCGACTCGAATAAACTCAACTTGGAAAAAGAATGTTCGCCACAATTAGCTAAGGACCTCGCAGGAATGCAAGATGCTCGTAGAGATAGCTCGCATGGGGGAGCTCACGTAGGCCTCGCAAAGATAAGGTCTCAAGAGGGAGCTAGCATGAACCTCGCAGGGATGAGGTTGCGAGCCATGTCTGCGAGGAAGCCCCCTCCCTCATGACTAGCAGGTACGAGGTCCATTGGGATAGTCAGTCCCAGGGTCAAAAAGGATCGCATGCTCCACAGGCAAGCGTTCAATAAGCTAGAGGAGGCCCAGAGAATGCCTGCACTAGGGACAGGGAATGTTAGTGCCCTCGGCCCAAAGGCCAAAACTAAACAGTAGGCCCTATTAGTATGAAATATGTATAAATACCCCCTGTGTTTCCCTTAATACAACATAAGCTAATATTACAACAAATTCAAATACATTTTCATCTAGTTCAAGATGTTATGTTTTTCTTTTTAAGTATACGTTCCCAATATCCAAATGACAAACCGATAATTATCGGCCTGTAAGAATCGAACCGAACCTGTAGCCTTCGTGTTAGTAGCGTGAAGCTACAACCAACAGAGCTAGCTAGCCAGTTGTTTTATTTCTAGAAACCGTCATATATGAAGCTTTTCTCCATTGATTAAATATTAATATTTTTAACTTTTGGATTTAAAAAATAATAATACTTTAATTTTAGCTCCTCTAAAATGTAATGATTTAAATTTAATTTTTTAACATCATAATTACATGAAAAATATTATATATTTTAACATATTTTTAAAGATTAATGTATTGTGTTATCCACTTTCTTTTCCTCCCACATATATTGCATTAAAAATATCGGGTATCGAATATTATATCAATAGTTATAATTAAGTAATTAATTTTTTAAAATAAATTTAAATTAAATCAGATGATATTTAAATAGAGACTTCAAAGTTATCAAGAAAAAACTCTTAGATACCAAGTGAAATAGATTAAAGGTAAATCAAGTTTTAAACCAAATATTTGTTACAATGGAGAAACTCATCAAGGATATTAAATTAAGCAAACAAGCTGATGTTTTTGACAAACATTTAAAACTAACGCAATGATATATATATTTATATATATATATATATATATATATGTGTGTGTGTAAAAAATAATCATCAAATGGAGATGGAGCAATGCTAGATTCTGGAGTCAAAGAAGGAGAATCAACCCCTATAAATCTAATTTTTTTATAAGCTCTTTAGCGATGAGTTCATTAACACTGTTCGATAGATGGTACTTGTCTTAAAACACATATTTTTAACATATTTAGGTTTATAAAATTTTAATTTTATCACTAAAGCAAAGCTTTATCTTAAAATACTTTATACATTTTAATTTTATCATGCACACTTTATTACCTCCATGTACATATTGCATGTATTATTATTAATTAGTTTTAAACTATAATTTTATTATTTATTGTATATTGTTTTTAAATACATTCATGCGTTTTAAATACATAGCTTTCACACATATAAATACGCGATAGAATTTGTAGTATTGATAATATTGTTGATTGAGTTGGTATCATAAATTAACTTGACATCAACCTAAAATTGATGATAACACAACGATAAACAATTATAGTGTATTTAATATTCTTAGTTTTATATATTAAAATGTTTAAATTTCGGTTTACTCACAATTTAATCTAATTTTTCATTTTAATATTATACGTATTGCATGTGTTATTACTAAGGCATAATGACTTTTTAACCCTCTAACTTTACAAATAAAAATTATTTTAGCTCTTCATTTAACTTTTTGCCTTTTTTAGCCATCATTTTTTTGTCAAATCATCTAAAAAATGGATAAAAAAGTTAAATTTTTTAACTTTACTTATGTGGTAAAAACGTGAATTGCCATGTGGATGATAATAAACATTTAATTAAATTTTAAAATTTTAAAAATTCAAAAAAATATACAATTTAATAAAATTAAAAATCATTAAAATTATTTAAAATATATAAAAAATAATATTTAAACTTTAAAATTTTATTTAAATGTTAACATGTCATTCACATGACAATCCACATGTATTCCATGTGAACAAAGTTAACTTTTCCACTCATTTTAGGATGATTTGACAAAAAAATACAAGTTCAACGGCTAAAAGAGGTAAAAAAATAAAATAGAGGGCTAAAATGACTTTTTTTTATAAAGTCGGAGGATAGAAAAGTTATTATATCTATTTTTAATTAATTTCAAACAATGCATTTCATTATTTATTGGGTTGAAATACAAATTTGTCATCATATTATAAGTGAATATTGAAATTTGCCACTATACTTTATTTTCTTTGATATTTGCCATTATATTTTGAAAATCTGGATAAATTTATCACTCAACTTTATTTAATTGAATTCTACCGCTACACTTTAAATTTTATTAAACCAAATTTGATTTTAATTAAATTTTAGTATTCAATATTAATTTTAATTTGAAAACATGATTTAATAAAAAAATTCTTTCAAATATTTTATTTTAATAGTTAATTTATAAATATTAAAATTTAATAACTTAGAATTTTTATTTAATGAAATAAATACTTAAAAATAAAAAACACATGCATAAAAAAAAGAAAATTAGTTTTTTAAAAATAAAATTAGTACAAAATATGAATGTTGTCGTAATCTGAGAAAGTATGATACAAAATTCAATCAAAGTATAGTGGTGATTTTTTTTTTTTTAGTAAATAAAAAGTAAATTAATTACATACTATCTGCAATACTAGAAATCGCATGTTGAGCATCTATACATATTTGCTCCAATAAATCTAGAGTTTCTTGGAACACTATAGGACCATAAGGAAGACTCCTCATCGAAGCAGCCAATTCATGCGCGACTACATTAGCCTCCCTTAAAATTTTTTGTATGACTACCTGCCAATATTGTCTACACAGATTTTAAATTCGTAGGACCAAATCTCTGTATGAAACTACACTGAACGTATCCAAAATGGCGCCAACAGCTATAGCACAATCAGTTTCAACTATAATCTTCTTTCTCTTTACATTTCAAGCTAACATGAGACCATCATATATTGCCCAAAGTTCAACTTGCTCAATATTATATATTCCAATATTCCTTCCAACTCCACCAAGCCAAGTGCTGTGACCATTTCTCATCACTGTTGTTGCTGAAGTCAACCCGGAGCCCGGATTCCTTACCCCATCTATATTAACCTTAATGTACTCAGAAAGCGGAGGTCTCCACTCTCGATTCTGTGTATTTCTTGCACTATTACCAACAGATACAACCGACCTATGTACATTAGATCTTGCCCAACACCAGAAAGATTGGAGAATATGATGCATATTGAAAGGCTCCCCTAAAACACCCAACAGTTTCGTTGTTTCCACTATTTCCAGCAAATAATTCCAAATAAAGAAGGCCAATCAACTTCCGAAAAAGCTAGCTCAAAATCATTTCTCAGATTCGCGGTGACCCATTCAAACAACGAGGTGGAAAAATTCAGAGGCCAAACTCCCACCAGGATAATTTGTTTACACACTTCACATGCCTTGCAATAGTCTCTAAGCACACGAAGAATGGATTCCTCAGTATTACCACAAATGCTACAAGAAACGCTACCGCCCATACCTCGTCTAAAGCGTTCAGCATTAGTCAGCAATCATTCCTTAGCACCAGCCAAAGGAACTGTCTAACTCGTTGAGGATCAATAAAAGACCAAACAAACTTCCATATGTTCTCCACTGGACGTAAACAGTTCTGCATAAGAATATTATAGGCAGATTTAATAGTAAATTGGCCATTAGTGGGCCATTAGAGGACCATTTAGATACCAGAACGTCATGCCCGGCAAAAGGACACAGAGCCTGAATACCTGCAATATAAGGGATCACATTATTATCCACAAACCTACGTAAAAAACTCCATTTCCAATTACCATATGCCAGTGTCACCTGATTGAGAGTGGTGGACACATCAATAGGTTTAATATTCCTACAAAAATTAATTAAAAGGCCAACTTCTGGAATCTATGTGTCAGTCCAAAAGTTAATAAGGCTGCCAGTGGTGAATTAATTTTTAGTTCATAAGTATAATAGCAAACATCAATATAATGGCAAATTTCAATTTACATCTAAAACATAGTGATAAATTTGCACATTAATCTTATTTATTTTATATTATTTTTAAATATATCTACTTGTGTATTCTATATACACGTGTATAGATGGGATAGAATTTATGTATATTTTATTTCTGTACCTCAAAAGAATGGAAATTTATAAACGAAGAAAAAAAGAGTTCAAAGAGATTAATGGAATTTGTGTTGTTTTGTATTTTAAGCACTAATGCTCTGCATATTTTCCTTCAAAAATCCAAATATGTCAAGATTTTAAATTACTTTGTCAATGAATGAAAGTTGGCAACCTGCAGAGGCTGACAACGAAGACTGCTCTATCTTATTCTAATTCAGGTGAGTTTTTTTTTTTTTGGATTTTTTCTAGAATTTTATATTCTTGTATTTGGATACTTAATATTTGATTAAATAATATTTAAAATGAAGAATAGAGAGCCGTTTCAGTTTCAGTTTTGCGGCAATGGAAAAGTGGACAACCCAGATAGAATCAACAGAACAGCTTTGTCTTTATCTTGTAAAGCCTCATCCAATCAATTACTTGCCTTTGCAACTGCCTATATATACTCTCTTTTTTCTTACCAAATTGGATTCTTTGTCTTCCCTAGACCTTTCTTCACTTTGGGTTGTTTTAGTTTTTCATTTTTATTTTTCTGCTTCATCAATGGCTGCTTCTTCTAGTAGGGAAGCTATGAACAAGCAACTTCTTGACTTTATCCATTCAATGGAACAAGAAGTATACCCCCCCGCACCCTTTTGTTTTCCCTTATGTTTACTTTTTTTTTAATGAATATTAGGCTTATTTATCTCATTTCTATACATGTTTTAAGGATTGATGAAATCAAAACAAACTCTACTATTGATTTATGAGTTTATTTCTTAAGGATCTTTTCAAGACCGATAAAGTGAATATGATGTGTATGATATTATACCAACTTCCATGGTGTTGGTGTTGGTGTTGGTGTTGGTGTTCATTGATTTATTTTTTTGTTAAACATGTAAAAGATTTCTGGGATTCTTTAAATTTAACTCACTCCAATCGAAGGAGAAAAATTACCACAAAATATGATTTGATATCTTCTTAAGGGGACTTTTCAGATTTGAATTCTTGATTAGCTTTTTTTTTTAGCTTTATTAGCTACAATAAATAAAATGTGAATTCTGATACTTGTGATTTCTTGCAGGGTTTGGTCGACTACCGTTTCGCTAAGGCTCATATGTTGAAGGAATCAAGTGGTCCTTTCTTCTTTGCTTCATTGCTCCCCACATTCTGCCGTGACTCGACAGCAACCTTAAGAGACTTGACTGTTGCTTTGTATGTTGTTTTTCTTGGGATATATGGCTGCATTTATGTTGTGAATACTATTTTACCATCTGTTTTTCACTGTGATCGGATTTGATTTGTACTTTTTATCTTGTCTTGCAGGGGTCAACCTCTGCTGAATTATCACGATCTCGGTGAATTGTGCTTTAAGATAAAAGGGGGTGCGGCGTGGTAAAATAACGGTTCCCTATTTTGTCATGCATCGATCTGAGAACACGATTTTGGAATATCCGGTTGAAATAAACATAGAATCTACACATGAGTATCACTTTTAAGTACCTTTCGTTGATCAACTTATATGTTAGTTGCACGTGGCGTTCTTGCAAAAGAATCGGAATGTAGCATTCAATGATTCTCTAAGTAGAGCAGCTCTACCTTACGTATTGTTAGGAATATTTATAATTTATACATACAAATATGTTTTAATGACCTTTCCTTATCTCTTGCATACATATGTCAAAAGATTAGGATGTTGTAAGTGCGAGCTTTCGTTTATTAAAGCGAACATGCATGTTTTTCATTTCTTCTTGTCATTTCTCGGAGAAATAACGAACTCTTGCATAAATGTGGACAGCATTCGATTTTAACTAATCCATGTTGCCAAAACAATAACCATGCAGTTATGTTATTTCTGAGCGTAATCATCTCTAGCAATATCTCTTTAGATGACACCAAAATGATTGTGCATTTAAGCTAAATGAATTTGCCTTACTTGGTTTCCCAGCCTTGGAGTTTGTCGTATGGCTCATGCCTGTGGTCAACTTCATCAAGCTGTTCAGAACAGAGCAACTAAAGAAAGGTGAGAAATTTTTGGTTTCCGTTGATCAATTTCTTCCCATACTATAAAAGGAAGGACCCTTTTGATCTAACTCGTTTTTCTTTTCTATCGCTATTGGATTGGCTGGCAAACCTTCGAACACAAAAAAGATCCCTTTGATCACAAAAGGACATCTTTATTTTTAGACTTACTGATGTATAATGGAAAATATTTGTCGGAGGCTCTTAAAAGTAAATGCTAGTTGCATTTTTCTAGTTAGATGTTTGTAATATATTGCATTTAGTAATCCCTTTTCAGCCGGTGCTGAATTAGATGAAGGAATCTACATTTTAATCATATATACTATAGGATACTCATGGATCCGACATACTCCCATATATCTAGCTGCACAAATAAAGGGCAGCCTATAGTCATTTCTATAGTAGGGATCAGCTAGCTTGGTATATCTTCGCCTGCCCTTTGATGCCTGAATCAGTGGTTAGTTTAAAGATTCGGTAGTTGGTACGATATCCTTCTCCTTTTTAAGTCACAATAGTTGCATTTGCTTTTAGTCTCTTTTAGTATTTGTATCATTAGAGTTATCATATGGTTCTGCTTTTACTAGTATTCGACAGATAGTTAAAATTTTCGTATGCCGAACATCCAGATTCGTGGGGAAGAAAGTGCATTACATTTTGTTCTTGTTATCCGTAATCAAGCTGATAAATCTTTTAGGGAGGGTATTGGTATGTTCTCTTGAACTTGGCTGTTATTGGCTAAACAATGAAGTCCGAGTTCTTTTAGGTAAATCATAAGCTATGTGTTGTGAATGATTTTGTGTTCAAATGATATTCAGCTGTCAAACAGAATTTGTATAGAGAACTTTGTTTAAGTTAAATATCTACACTGTGCCGTGTATTCCTTGTACGTTACTAAATTTAGCCGAAACATGAAGTTTCATTATCGCCTAAAGTAACAACTGCATGCATCAAGTTCGTTCCTGATATCGGATGGTAGTGGAATAAATGCATATTATTTTCTTAATTGCCATGTGTTGATACTTATACAAGTTTAAAAATAATTTGGGTAACATATAAGAACTCTCTTAGAAGCGTAACAGTTCGGTTTATATGCTCTTATTTATCTGACCTTGTGGCTTTAGTTCCTGTGCCGTAATCAGAAATCTTTTCTTTCCATTTTCAGCTTAATCACTGCATTGAATGCTGCAAAACAAGAATTCTCGATTATGCAAGAAAAATTGGAAACTCTTGCTCAGGTAAGTCAGTTTTAACTTATGTTGTTTAAAAGCTTTCTATTGAAATTTATTTGTTTTACCGCTTATGTGATTTTTCTTCTCCTTAATTAATGATGATCGATTTCGGAAGAGTTTATCTTTATTTCTGCTAAGGATATGAGACCTAGTTACCATCTTTTACTGGCTTGATTCATGCTATATCTTCCAAATACATGGAAAAACTTAGAAAAAAAATTTGAGCATACATGTACTGGGTACATTTCTGTATCTGACCTCACCCTGAGTCCCAGTACATACGGTACATCAGTTTTCCCGTACAATGGACCATGAATTTTATCACAGAATTTTCCTTGTTGCATTTTATGTATCAGTTGTACTTGCTGTTTTTTTCAATCTCTATCCATCTATCTAATGGGGTAATCACCGAATTTCCGGGGCTAGATATCTTATGAAGATACTTAAAGCACTGCATGTACTTCCTAGAAGTTTTGACTATCGTTGAGCTCGTTATCCACCAACTACTTTTAATACCCCACTCTTATTAGCCACCATTAGTTTAATTTGTTTATTAATAAGTATTACCATATGACTTCATATCACGAACTTTCCTCTCCTGATTCTGAACGAAAAACAAATCAAACCTTTAACTTAGAAGGGTAAAAATCACTAAATGTATTAAGCATTATCCTTATATAAACAGTAGATAACTGCAGGCGGTCGAATTTCGATGGCATCCTAACTTAACAATACTGAACAATTTTCTGAAAGATATTGCTGTAAATTCTTTATTTCATCCGTAGGAAGTAATCTTTAGCTTTTCTTTGTCCTGTGTTCACTTGAATTGCTATATTTCATCCTAATCTCCTTTTAGATGAGTGAATACTAAAGTTATCTGCAGATAGTAGTGTAGAAACTTATATTAATGTCAGAGTTTGCATGTGAACTGCAACACTGTTGTTTCGAATATACTGATAAATTTATGTAACATGAAGTAATCGATTCATCAACTGTACCGAAAAATCTTGCGGTTATGCTTTTTTGTAGCTTTTGTGGTTCTCGAACTTTTTGGTTTTAGTGATATTTTACCTTGGAATTTTCTTTTGTGATTTTGCAGCTGGAAACGAAGATTGTCTCTAATGAAACAGATGGTCCATAACTGTGCAATGGAGGGCATATCCAGGTTACAAACCGATAGTTGCAACAGCTTATCGGTTTCCTTGTTCATCTGTCTTTTGTTTGAACCGAAAATCGGGTTTTGTTTTGAGTTTGTGGTGTCTTTAAGGCGAACCAAACTATGGTGTGTGTTTGAATAAGTCATCTCAATAACTTGAAATAATAGATGGCTTTTAAGACTCTTTGCTGTTATTTTTGTTAGTTTGATGTTATTTCTTTTTTAATTCAAAGACATTTTCATCCAATTCAGGCTGTTATGTTTTTCTTTTAAGTATTCGTCTCCAGTATCGTCTCTGACGTATATTTAGATATGAGTATGGAATACAACCCTCCAAAAATTTATTGAAATACATTAAAATCTTCCCCCGGGGATGAAAATATTAGTGTGTGACACATACATGTTTGACATTCTGATCCGAGTTCCAGTAATATAGACAAGTAAGGCCTCTAAGAGTTGAGGCAATAGCAGCAACAACAACTCCAGCAGCAGCAATAAGTTCAGTCAAGTTCTGCCCAATGTTACTCGGACTCAGGAATGAGAATAGGTGTCGGATATGGATGTGTTTGACCGGACTATATATTCAATTTTTTTCAAGTTTACTTGGAAGATCCTTGGAGGGTTAAATTTCCATATGTATGGTTGGATTCATGTTAGAAATTTTAGTTTGGCCTGAAAAGCTAAATAGAACATTTATCTGTTTATATTGTTTTTGGCTTAAGAAGCACTTTCATAACACAATAGTGAACACAACCTAAGTGCTTTTGGCCTCGATTCCCTTGTTTTAAAGAGTTAAAATGCTCTTATAGTCCTTTCAAAAATTTATATTCTATTTTAAGTCTTTTTAATGTAACATGTATGCCTTTGTCCCCAAGAAATTTTAATTTTATTTCGACTCCTCTGACACAATGCTTGGTATATCAAATTAAATATTATATACAATTTATATTCATAGTTTAACTGTTTAGAGAATATTTAATTTTGAACTGTGGTCTATTTGCAAAGTGTTCACACACTCTAAAAATAATTTAAATTCAAATTAGAAAATAATTTAAGTTGAAATCAGAATTGTACAAAAAAAAAATTAAAATTATATATTAATATATCATAATATTAACGAATTTAATATTTATATTAAAATATGAATATAAAAATATGTTCTCAATCCTTCAAATATATGAAAAGACTTTAGAGAAATTTGATGATACTTGTATTGAACATTTTCCTATGTCCGTCACTTATACTTGAATATGAACATAAGATATGGGGCCTCTGAATATGTTACTGGTTCTAGCATAACTACAACCATGAATATCTTCAAATTTAAGTCCAAACTCGAGTCGATTATATTTGATTTTTTTTTTTTACACAATTCACACATTAGCAAATTATTGTCACATACATCCCCATTAGCAAGTAAGTTTTACGACTTAATCCCATAGACGTAGGTATGGGGTTCAGCAACCTATATTTCATGGAGTACATAATGTTCAAAAAGTGAACAAAAAATTAAATCCATGAAATCTTCGGATCACCAATGTAATAGGTTCGATCAGTTGAATCAGATAATTTAATTAAAAAGATTTAAAGATAAAAGCATTTAAATATTTGATAAAAGGGTAAACTACACTATTAGTCACTAAATTATGGGTAAGTTTTTTTTTCGATCACTTAACTACAAAAAAATTACATTTGGTCACTAAACTATTTAAAAGTTTTCATTTAAGTCATTGGGCTGTTAAACTTGATGTTATATGGCTTTCTCTATTTGGACTATCTGTACCAATCAAAAGCTCTCTTTCTCATTTTCTTCTACAATTCAATTTTTTTCATGAAACAACTTTGGACATCACGAATCTGTGGACAAAAAAAATAACAATTAAGTATCAAGTAAAAAAAATAGCGGAATAAATTGAGAAATTGAACACACAAATTTAATGTGGAAAAGCCCTTCCAAAGAGGATAAAAAATCGTAGGCAAAGATAATTTTACTATAATGGCAAAAGAACGAAGAGTACAAAAGATGGAGATAAAAACTAAACCCCGAAAATTCGAAAACAAAGAACCCTTAAAATGTAAATACAAAGTTCTCTAAATGTGTTATGAGTTTTGATCTCTAATGAGTGTATTTTCTAAGATTGTAAAAGAGCCTATTTATAGGCTAAATTCATAGGTCAAATAATAAAAAAATAATCTAGACTAAGCAATGTTTAATTGAAACAAATAAACAGAGTTTAACTAGAAGATTATTTCTCAAATTTGACTGAAATAGGAGTCATACTTAACAAATCTCCACCTTGACTCATATTTCCACAATGTCATCTTTGGCAAAGCCCGCCATGAGCTTATCTTGAACTATGCAAGGAATTAACTAAGTCAAATATGTGTTTAGAAACTGGAAGACTTCTAGCTTTTGATTTGTACACTGCCAAATCAAACTAACCCGAGTTTGATTTTCACGAACACAGTGCTTTAATTTTTCAAAACATGCATCCAAAAGAGAACCTCTCTTCAAAGAAACGGTCATACATTTTTCCCTCCTATGACCAAGTTGCCTCCGATCCAAATGAGTTGACTTCAACTCCGTAATGGATGAGGGGCGTCCGATTTCACCAGTCACTGTAGAACCTTCCAAAATATAAAGTCTATCGGTTCTTTTACCTTTTAACAAAACAAAAGCTCTATGAGATATTTTAATGTCGCTCGACTTAATATTGATTCTGCACCCTTTCAAGTCTAAAATACTCAAGGAGATGAGATTCTTTCATAAATCAGGTACATACCTGACATCTGAAAGTGTCCTATTCGTCCCATTGTGTATCCTAATTTTAACAGTATCAATACCAATTACCTTACTAGATGAATCGTTTCCCATATGCACAACTCCACCTTCAACCGAACTATATGTGGAGAACCATTCTCTATTGAGACACATGTGGAAAGAACATCTCGAATCTAGGATCCACTCGGACGTAAGCTTGGAGTTATCGATTGTTGACACTAACGAGAAATCATCACTGCTTTTATTAGCCAAATTAGCACCAGTTACACCTTCCTCGTTACTCTCAGCAGCTCTTTTATTTTGCAGTTTATAACAATCTACTTTGACGTGACCTAATTTTTTACAATAGCGACACCTTTTGTCTCGTTTCTTTGATGCTACCAAAACGGAAGCTTGCTTATCTGCCTTGCTATCCAAACCAAACTCAATGTCGAGTTTGTCTCTACTCAACAAATGACCCTTCACATCTTTGAACGAGAGTTTGTCTCTGCCATAAATCAAGGTCTCCCTGAAAGACTTGTATGAAGGGGGTAAAGAGCACAATAATAGCATAGCCCGATCTTCATCGTCAATATGAACCTCAACATTCTTTAAATCATTTAAAAAAGTAATGAATTGACTTATGTGATCTCTAAGAAGCTCACATTCGTTCATGCGAAATGTAAATAGACGTTGTTTCAACACTAAACGGTTAGCCAGAGACTTAGTCGCATAAAGAGTTTCTAACATTTTCCACAAGGCTGATGGGGTTTCTCCATCAATACCTCCTACAATACCGTATTCGCGAGGCACAACTGGATTGTAGACAAGACTTTTTCATCAAACTCTTCCCATTCTATTTAATTTAGATTCTCAGGTTTTTTTTCCTGGTAATAACCTTTTTCAAGCCGGTCTGAATTAGAATTGCCATCATCCGAACTAGTCACAGATTGAAATTTGTCTCATCATCGAACTTCTCAATTTCAAACCTTGTTGCTGCCATATCTAAATGGGTTGATATATGAAAATTTAACTAGCTCTGAAACCACTTGTTAGGATCAACCCGATTAAGCAATAAGAAAAAATAGCGAAATAAATTGAAAAATTGAATATATAAATTTAACGTGAAAAAACCCATCAAAAAAGGATAAAAAACCACGGGCAAAGATAATTTTACTATAATGGCAAAAGAACAAAGAGTATAAAAGATGGAGATAAAAACTAAACCCCAAAAACCCGAAAATAAAGAACCCTTAAAATGTAAACACAAAATTCTCTAAATGTGTTATGAGTTTTAACCTCTAATGGGTGTATTTTCTAAGGTTGTAAAAGAGCCTATTTATAAGCTAAATTCATAGGTCAAATAATAAAAAAAATAATCTAGACTAATCAACGTTTGATTGAAACAAATAAACAGAGTTTAACTAGAAGATTATTTCTCAAATTTGACTGAAATAGGAGTCATACTTAACAGGTCACTGAACTATTCAAAAGTTTTCATTTAAGTCATTGGGTTGTTAAA
Organism: Gossypium longicalyx; assembly: GCA_025698465.1. Lineage (NCBI taxonomy): Eukaryota > Viridiplantae > Streptophyta > Magnoliopsida > Malvales > Malvaceae > Gossypium > Gossypium longicalyx. The sequence goes on from CM046999.1 coordinate 45,885,325, forward strand.
CTTGATGCTATATGGCTTTCTCTATTTGGACTATCTGTACCAATCAAAAGCTCTCTTTCTCATTCTCTTCTACAGTTTAGTTTTTTTTCATGAAACAACTTTAGACATCACGAATATGTGAACCAAAATTTAAATAGCTTTTTTCTCTGATTTTTGACACTAATCGTTAGATCGACTTAGATCTAAGGCATATTCTTTTACTCATCGATAAATGTTAATTCACCATATCGATCGTCGAATCATCGCTTGGAGCTTGCCAGCGAAACTTTAAAAAAAAACTTAATAACCCAATGACTTAAATAATATTTTTTGAATAGTTCAAAGACTTAATGAAAACTTTTGAATAGTTTAGTGACCAAATTACTAAAATAAAAATTTACCCTTAATTTAGTGACTAATGGTTTAGTTTACCTTTAATAAAAATGTGTATTTAACTAAATGATTAAGTACTTAAATTAAATATATGTTTAACTAAATGATATGCACTATAAGGTCTTTTAATATATATATCCATTAGATTAAAGGTGGAATTCTCATTCCATAACTTTTTTTTATTTAAAAATATATATATTCAAGTAATTAAATTATTAATAAGTTTATATTTCAATCACTCAAATTTAAAAAGTTATAAAAATAATCATTAAACTATTCAAAAGTTTACGTTTAAGTCATTGACTATTAAAATGGTTGTTGTAGCGTGTATGACCTTTTCAGTTCTCACCACTTGCACCAATCAAAATCTCTCATTCTTCCTGTCTTTCACAATTCAATATTTTTTAAAGAAACAACTTTGAACATCACGAATTTATAAACTAAAATCGAAACAATTTTCTTCTTCGATTTCCGACGCTAACCGTCAAATCAAGTATGTTCTTCAACTCATTGATAGATACTAATCCATCATACCGATCATCGAATCGTTATTAGGAACTCACTAGCCAAGCTTTAAAAAAAAACATAGTGATTTAAATAATTTTTTTTGAATAATTCAGTAAAATAAATAAAAATTTTCGAATAATTTAGTAATAATTTTGTAACTTTTTAAAATCAAATGATCAAAATATAAACTTACTAACCTTGAATGTAGTTCTCTAAACTTCCAATTTTATAACATGTAGTTCTCGGTTGAATTGACTAAATCCAATCTGATTTTTTCAACCGTGCTTATATGCATATGGTTAGAACAAAATACATGGCCCAGATTGACCATTCTACTATGAAAAACAGCAATTGGTCCAGGGAGCAATAAACGCATAATTTGAAAGGAAAGAAATACTGAAATGGAACTTTCTAGTTCCAAGATTCTAGGCAAAATTTGATCTTCTTGAAAGTTGTTCTCCATAGTTTAGTGTTCAAACTGATATGAATATTGCTCATCTGATGTAACAAAAATTTGCTAAATTTTCTGCTTCTAGTCCATCTTCTACTTTTTCCTGAACTTTTCAACAACAGCTTGAATCACAATTTTTAGCTCAGACTGAAAGAACAAGAAATTATAAGCTTACTCTCCAAAAATATCCAAAGCTCAAGTGTGGAGAAGAAATTAGATGCACTTTTCAGGCTACCCCATGGAACTAATAAGTACAAACTCCAGAGTACATCAATCAACCTCACAACTAGCTATGCCGCTGCCTAAACTTCAACCAGTGTCTGTTCATCAATAGTGAGCACCATATTCCGAAAGCTTTACCAAGTTGCTTCATTTACATCATTCTGCATAGAATGACAAAATCTGATTCAGACAATTTTAATTTCTGATAAGTCAAATCTTTTGTATGCACAAGAATACTTGCATATTGTGTGAAGCCATAATTGATGAAATATCTCTGCTTTCACGTGTTTTTGCCCTTTTTCTCCTGGTATAAGTCTTTCCAAATCTGTGTATACCATAAATAAGATACACCTGATAGAATGAAAAGTTATAGCAGTAAGTTCACAGCCTAAGCTCTTTCTTGTGAAAGATAGAACGATGTATGAGGAAAATATCCTGCATCAGACAAATGTACTGTCAATTGATTCAAAACTTCAATTAGGTTGACCCCTTCAAATTTTGTAGAATGACTTGAAGAAAAAGAATACATCTTGTTCTTTGATTCTATCCAGCTACATCCTGTATCTTTCTTCCTTGCTTTCTCCTTCATGATTTTTCTCAATTCCGCTATTTTATCCCACATTTTGGCCTCTGCGTATATGTTCGATAACATAATATGAACTGAAGTATCTTCTGGATCAATACTCAAAATTTTCTCTGCAGCAAGTCTTCCTAAGACTAGGTCCTTGTGGATTTTGCAGCCCGATAAAAGACATCGCCAAACCACCTTGCTTGGCTCCATAGAGAAGCTCCTTATGAACTCATAAGCCCTTCTAGTTTCTCCTTTACGAGCAAGAAGATTGACAATTGATGCTAGATGCTCAAGCCTTGGAGCAATACCATGGTCCCTAGTCATGGAATCATAGTAGTACAAACCCTCCTTTAAAAGACCAGCATGAGCACAAGCAGATAATAACCCAATGAAAGTAACATCATTAGGTTTGACATTACCTCTCTGCATCATACTATAAATCTCTAGTGCTTCTCTTGCGAATCCATGTTGAGCATACCCTGTAAGCATAGTATTCCAAGAGACCAAATTTTTCGAAGTTAGAGAATCAAAAACTTCTCGAGCAGCATTCAGTACCCCACACTTTGCATACATGTCTATAAGGGCACTTCCAACAATGACATTAGAATCAAATGCAGGTTTAATGATACAGCAATGTGTCTGCTTTCCCCATTCAATTGCTGGGAAATCACTAGATACACTCAAAATGATGGAATATGTGTAAAGATTGGGTTTATATCCCTGAAATAACATATTTTTTAGGAGTTTGATGGCATCCTCATATTGACCTGACCTAACATACCCAGAGATCAGAGAATTCCATGAGACTGTATCATGCTCATCAATATCTTCAAAAGTTCTCAATGATTCTTGAAGAAACCCGCATTTTGAGTAAAAGTCTAGCACAGAATTTCTGACAACTAAAAATGAACTATATCCCATTTTAATGATCAAAGTGTGAAGCTGGTTCCCAAGTTCAATATTTTCTGCATCAGCGATGGCTCCAAGTATAGAAGAGAATGTTCTTTCACTAGGCCTGATTCCTGAAGAGTGCAGCTTAAGAAAAATATCAATTGCTTCTCTTCTCTTGCCTTGTTGAACATAGCCTCCAATTAATGAATTCCAAGCAGCCAACTTTGATTGATTTACCTCCAAAACCACCTGACAAGCTAAGTTCAGGTCTCCACACTTTGCATAAACAGTTATCAACCCTGTCTCAACAAATTTGTCGAACTCAAGTCCACATTTAACCACCAAGCAATGTATTTGCATTCCAAACTTCAAGTCTTCCAATCCTGCACATGCACTCAAAACACTTGCACAAGCAAACTCATTAATTTTCACACCCACCCTTCTCGACTTAAAAAATATATTCAAACTCTTCAAATTTTCTGCCTGTTGACTATAACAAGAAAGAAGTGAAGTCCAAGAAATCGAATTCGGCAACAACATTGCATCGAAAACCAACTGAGCTGACTTCAGCAACCCACATTTTCCATACATATTAATCAAACTGTTACTAACAGGTGTACTAAAATCCACCCCACTCCTATAAATCTTGCCGTGAACTTCCTTCCCAGCTCTACCATCACCTAAGCTAGCACAAGCTGAAACAGCACTAACAAAAGTATAATAGTTTGGCTCCACACCATCATTAATCATCAAACTGAAACAGTCTAGGGCCTTTTCCGGCATACCAACTTGAGAATATCCCGAAATCAACGCAGTCCAGGAAATGACGTTTCTTTCAGGCATTTCTTCAAGCACTTTACGTGCATCCAAAATACGGTCGAATCTCACATACATTGCTAGCAAATGGTTGTTAGTGTAAATATCTTGGGGCATCCCAGATATGATGATCTTGGCGTGGAGCGCTCTGCCTTTGGAAATGCTTCGTGTGTCGCCGAAAAGGCGAATAAGGCGACGGAATGACGCCATTGCTAGGGACTATGAATAAGGGTATTGGGTGGTTGAACATCTAGAGATGGAAAGAAAACATTGTTAGAATTATTAAGAAAGATTTAGAAGTTTGGGAATGGGCCGCCGTTGTATGTTCTTCGTTTTGTTATTTATGAATGCTTTCGCCTGGACTTTCTGCTAGTGCCATGAGACGCTGCATTTGCAACAAACTCTGCATGCGTTCGCTAAGTAGATGCGAATATTCAACAAATAATATTATTTAATTTGAATGGTAAAAATAATTAGGTTAAATTCTGTCATTAGTCCCTGTAGTCGTGTTTTTAGTCTTTCTGTATTTTAATTTGGCAATTTTTAGTCCTGTACTTTATGAATTTTAAATTTCAGTCTTAACCAAATAGTAATTGTTAAATACATTAAGTTAAGTTTTACTATTTTCAAAATGCTATCATGTTGCTTTCATATATTACTCATAAAAAAAGTTAGTTATGGATTTAAAGATTTTCATTTACGTCCAGAAATTTTGAAATTAAAAAAATATAGGGACTAATAAAGATAATATGGACTAAATCTATAACTTTAAGCTTAGTAAACCAAACGAATTTAACTGCTAACAATTAGTTAAGACTGAAATTTCAAAAATTGAAAAGTACAATTACTAAAATTGATCAAATTAAAGTATATAGACTTAATACGCCACATATAGGGACTTATAGTAAAATTTGACCAAATAATTAATAAAATCAATTTTTTACTTGCTTCTCTAACTTCTAAATTGACTTTTAAGTTACCAACTACTTTTTTTTGGTTTCTCAATTTATCTATTAGAACGAGCCCAATAATTAATATTCTATGTTTTGTAGGTCTGTTAAGGGATAGATGCTGACCACGAGTTTTAAAGTTGATTAATACCTAGGGAAAAGATCGAACCTTCAACCACTTGTTAAGGTAGGAGAGACCATTTCCATCTCACCTAACTCCGGTGGTTAAATTATCAACTACTTTAAATATATTGTTCAAACATATAATAAATATAGTTTTATCATACAAATTGACTCTGAGTTAACATACATATGGATGTTTTAAATATATCATTTTAAAAAAATTGAATCTAAAAATTAAAAATAACTCAAAAAAATCTTTTTTTATTAGTATATATTTATTGATACATGAGGAGAAAGTGGTGGTGCAAAATAGACCGATTCACCTAAACAGGTGGGAAGTTGAAAAAGGATAAGAGAAGGAAAGGAGTGAGGAAGGTCTAAAGGCAAGGGAAGGTAAGCGTAGCAGGCAAATGCTTAGGGTTGCTAAGAGGGTCAAAAGATCCTCTCTTCATCGTGATGGAAGGTATTTATAGGGGAAGGTCCCATGCTTGGTAATGCATTTTCACCAACAATACGAGTGGTGGTCCACTCATGTGGTGGGCCAGGTGGTAGGCCAGTTGCTCTCATGTATAACACTGCCTTAACATTCTCTTTGTTGTGGTAATACAAGGTTGTTATGCCTCAATGGTCCCTTGGTGGTCCACTCTTGGAGGTGAGTGCATTCGCTCTAAAAGCAGGTGGCTTGGAGGATGAGGCACCCGAGTGGCTGGCCAGCCAGGTGATGTAAGATGAGGGACTGCCTAGGTGGTCTTCAGATGGGGTACTAGCTAAGTGGTGTGAGACGGAGAGCCATTCGCATATGTATCTTAAGTGTTTTTTTCAAAATCAAGATTAAATTAATAAAATGATCAAATGTTGAGGGCTAATTTTGTTATTATACCAAGCAACGTTAGCATATTGTTTAGCAGTCAAACCCATTTTAACGTTAGACTGACTAAAATTGACAACTTATGTGACAGAGCAATGGCGTATCTAGCCGCTCCTCTTAAAATGGAAAATTGTCCATTTAAGTCCTTTGGAAATTTTAAAAATTTAATTTAGTAAAGGTAAAATTGCCCTTTGACCTCCCCTAAAAATGATAAAAAAAATTGACTTAATCCTTTAAAAGTTATAAAAATATAGGCTATTAAAAATTACAAATTAAAAATTACAAATTAGTTTCGGCCACCCTAAAAGAATGTTTTGGCTTCGCCCTTGAACAAAAGTGACAAATCCCAATATTGGGAGGCTCATTACTTCAATTAGTCCCCGTGTTCCTCGAATGGATCTCTTAATTGTTGAGAGGGTTGCCCAAAAGCAGTATATAAGGCGTACCCAGTAAAACTTACAAGTAAACCAGATATAGAGATGGCGACTAAGGTTGCTGTTTCCATTATTATATAATTTCAAGATCACAATGGGTCTATGATAAGATTGTTTATTTACAGCGGAATGATATACAAAGTCAACAGATCTCACTGAATACAAAATAAGATTTATGGCTACACAAACCGTTGAGGGTAGTTCTAGATCTGGTCCAAGACGAACTGTTGTAGGGGATTTTTTGAAACCATTGAATTCGGAATATGGTAAGGTAGCCCCTGGATGGGGAACGACTCCTTTGATGGGTGTCGCAATGGCTTTATTTGCGATATTCTTATCTATTATTTTGGAGATTTATAATTCTTCCGTTTTACTGGATGGAATTTCAATGAATTAGATTCACAAGAATCACGAAGCCTCGCGTTTCAATACAAAAATGGAAACTTTTAGTTCTCGGATTTTTTTAGCCCCATTCTATTTCGGTAGTTCGACCGCGAAATTTATTTGTTTCTGTATTTCCGGAATATGAGTGTGTGACTTGTTATAATTGATCCTATTGATAGTACAGAAAATGGGTCTGTCATCTTGATCGAGATAGTTTTATCCCGTCGGATAGTCATTCTAGTATCTGGAGCACGGAATATATGAAATGGATCACAAAGTATTTGAACTATGATTCATACTTAATATTCAAACCTCGCGGCCGGACTCAAAAAAAAAATTCAAAGAAAGAGTTATATTATTTATAAATCGAAAGATTTTTTATTCTTTCAAACTCTCATTTAGTTTATGCTTATTTTGATCAAAGGGCAAACCTTTCTTTTCTTTGTATTTTTATTTATTATATCTATTCTATTGATTGAATAAGTGATGATCCAATGGTTCTTACTCAAAGAATCTTTGGACTTAGTTTGAAGGTTTTATTGAATCATCGCGGTTCTGGTATGAATCTGAAGTTTCAATTGATTCATAGGGTCTTAACAAGAAACTAACAATTTTAGCCTTCAATGTTTACAAAATTTATTATTTTAGTTTAAATTCTAAAAATATTCAATAAATTTAACTCTCAACATTTACAAAATTATAATTTTAATTTTTCAAAATTTTGTAAACTTTTTAAAAAAACCCAAGACCCAAACCTAAATTAACTGGAAAAAAAAAAGAATAGTTGTAACAACCAGTTTTCTGTGAAATCGAAACAGTGGTTTCGGTACCACAAATCCAAGTAAGAAAGAAAATTATTTTAATATTAGTGCATGGTCTGCATTATGATAGGAATAACGTATGAAAATTTCATTAAGAAAATTTTACTGATTACATGTCTAATTTAATAAAGGACCAAATTGCATAAAATGTAAAAGTTGAGTTCTAGTAGCTATAAGTATCAGATAACTATGGAATTCAAAATTTGAGGTCCTTATACGAAAAATAGGCCATTAAGAGGAGTTAGTAGATAAGTTTGATGAATCATCCATGAAAAATTAGAAAAAGAAAAGGACTAAATTGGAAATTGAAATAATTAAAGATTAATAAACAAATATCATCTTATTTCATCATCTTTCACAAATTAAAATACATGGAAACCCTAGCTAAGAGAAAAGAACTCAAGCAATCTTACTTGGCTTAATTAGATCCGAATAGATCAAATACAAAGCTAAATCGATGTAAAGAAAAAGTAACAGATTAGTAGAATACAAGTTCACGAATATTGTCGAGGTAAGTTCGTGTAACTAAATTGTATATTTATGTGGTATGCTTGATTTACATGCATGTGATTTGTACAATTGTTAAGTATGAAAATAAATCACATATCCGACAATATCCGACAAGCAATAAATCTCGTTTGAACAAATGAAATTAGATGGATACAGGGTTCCCAAAATGGTTGTGGTTTCGCATATGTTGCAAACACACCATAGCTCACAAGAGCGTCCTGTTATAGCTAACATGAGCATCCCGATATAAGCTCTCTTGAGCTTTCCGATACATGGTTCTTCCAAGCTTCCCGTTTATGTGCTCCTATGAGCATTCTGATCGATAGTGATCCTGCATATGTTGCAGACACACCACAGCTCTTATGAGCATCCTGATATATGGTTATTTGGAGCTTTCTGATTGAAATCTCTTTCATGAGCTTTCTGATAATAGCATTTCAGAGTTACCCGTTAAGCTCGCATGAGCTTTCTGATTTAAGCTCTTATGAGTTTCCTGTTATTAAGCCCGGATAAGCTTCCCATTACAAGCTCACATGAGCTTTCTGTTATTTGGCTTGGAAGAGCTTCCTGTTTAAATGCTCAATTAGCATTCCTGAATATGAATTGACGAAAAATAGTATGTACACTTTGTTGTACTAACCATGTATCCATCGATATTATAAGTGGTTCAATGGGTAAAGTTATGATAAATGACAATAATAAATTTGTGATAAAAGATTATGGACATATATTTGACTACAAGAACATGACTTGTATATGAAGTTTGTATACAAGATATGGGAAGTGTAGCAGCCCAAATCTACCCGGGCCTTAAAACCAAAAACAAAAAAATAAATGAATATTTATTTATTTTAAAAGTCCGTTAAAAAGTCCAAACCCAATAACCCTTACAAACAGACTCATTACCCAAACTAATCTACTACAGACCCAAGTCACTCGAGCCCAAAAGGCCCAATGACTTAAAACACCAACAGGAAACCCTAGGGTTTCCTTGGAACCTCAGCGCCGCAGGAGCAGTTCCAGAAGTTTCGCCACATCAGAGCCGTTCCATCTCCCAAAGCAAGGGCCATCAATAGCCCTGTCCCCTCACGTCACCCCAGCTGGCCCTCATCAATGCTGGTTAGATCGATGGTCACCTTGCACGAGGTCCCATCAGAGCACTGACTAGAGGCTTTGGGCACTCCGAACATCACCGCCGTTTGCCTCACAACGATTCAGTAGCTTAAACATCACCACCATTAGTGCACCGTGATCTCAGGCCTCACCACTGACCTTTGCGCCTCTATCGGTGCCAATATCTTGCAGCAGAGGCCGTCCTGTGGTCATCAGGCAAGATTCGCATCCACAACGCGATCTTCACCGAATCTTTGGTACCTGCAAGACAGAAAAAGGAAACCAACAGACACGGAAAAGAAAAATGGAGCAGAAAAGGAAACCAAACAGACAAAAATGGCAAGAAATAGCAGCGGATAAACTGAAACAAACAAGGAAAGAAATCAATGATTTCTTTCCTAGACATGCATAGTCTAAAGGCTATAAAGCCTTTCTTCAGAATTGTAATTGAGGGGGTTTTTTACACGCACAGATACACATATACAGAGGCAGAAAGACACAAGCAGAAAGATAACAGAGGAGAGATTTACACAGCACACAGAGAAAAAAACAGTGAGGAAAAAAGCAAAAAAAAACAGAAAAAAAGTGAACAGTTGTAATCTTTTTTTTTTTCGAAACATATATATAAAAAAAGAAAACAGTTTCTTGCTCGAAAGGTAATTTGAAACGTTTCTTCATTTTTATATTTTTTATTTTTCCTGTTTGCTTGTGAGCGTGTATTTGCAGGCATTTTTATGAAAAGTAATAAAAAAAAAGAAAGGGGAAGTGATTACCTAAAGATTTGCAAAGAAAAGATGGGCTTTTTTCGAACCCTAGCCACTGTATGCGGTGGTCATGATGACGGCGTATTGGCGCGTAGAGACTACGCACGACGGGTCTCGAAGATGAGCGGTGATGGCCCCCTGGCCGGAGCTTAGAGGGCCAGAGGATTTTTTTTGGGGGGTTCTCTCAAGTTTTGTTTTTGGGTAAAAAGGGCTGAAATGATTTTTGAACTAAGAAATAGTCTTATATAGCTTCTACTAAACGACACCGTTTCTGCTTAACTCAATAAGCAGCAAAATGATGTCGTTTTGAATATAACCCAGGAAAGATCCGCGTGTTGACCCGACCCGGGGAGGATCCGCATGTTTCTTTTGGGTTATTTATTCAATTAATCCTCCCGCATTTCTAACATTTATGATTTTGTTTTATTTTATTTTTAATTTAGCCCTAACATTTTAATTTTGTTTCAATTTGGTCCTTACAGTGACTTTAAAACTGTATTCGTGGAAACGGTGATGTTTCAGGATTAGGGAAAATTGCCCAGTGAGTCCCTCGGTTTTAACGCGCTTTCCAAATAGGCCCAATTTTTTTATATTTTTCTAATTAGCCCAAAATTTTTAATTGCTTTTAATTTTAGTCCTCTTACACTTTTAAATTTATTTATTTTAAATATTATTATTTATTTACTGTATATTATTATTTTATATTATATTAATACTCATTATTATTTTATATTAAAAATTATATGTTATATTTATATACTTTATTATTAAATATTGGAAATCCATTTATTTTATTATATTATATATTATTATTTTATTTTATATGGTGTATATATTATTTATATTTTATATAAAAATATTAATTAAATATTTTTAAATATATGTATTATATTCTAGAAAATAGTATAAAAATCATTTTTATTATTTCAAAATATGTATTAAATATGTTATATTTTTGTCCATTATCATTTATTACCCCAAATGTTTTTTTTATGAAAGTTTGTTTTAATATATACATACTCCTATTGCACGAATTATTTATTGTTATTAAAATTATGTTGGTATGAAAATTATTCATATCGTATTTGTAACTTATATTTGCATATCTTACTTGCTTTATTTGCTATGGAATATTAATGCATGAAATTTATGTTGCCTATGTTTAATCACATGAAATATGAATGTTATATTGTATCTTCTATGCTATATTTGTATCAAAACATGTATTATAATAGTTTAATTTTACCCTGTAATATATTATTTTGATTGTATCATCGTTAAAACACAAATAAAGAAATGTTTTAAAAAAAAATAAAGGCACTATTTTTCGTATTCAGGAATTCGGAAAATAGTGCCCTAACATGCCGGGTTACGATTTCTCATTTGTCTAAATGCCTAAAACACCCTTCTAAACGATTTTATAAATTACGAGGTGATTTCAGTTACAAGAGTTTTAGAATATTGTGTCCTATCATGCTGAATGTGATATTCGTATTCTTTTGGAACGTAAAAATCTCGGTTTTAAACTCGAACTATTTTAATTTCAAATGGGATCATATTTTTAAATACTTTCAAAATTCTAGCATTAAAGACAGAAAGTTATTCAAATTGGTACCAATTTTTTGGGAGTTACGAGGGTGCTAACCCTTCCTCGTACGTAACTGACTCCCGAACCCGTTTTCTTGATTTCGTAAACCAAAACAAATGATTTCAAACAAAAAGTGGTTTGAAGGTGGTTCAATCACACTTAAACTGATTGGTGGCGACTCCCATTTTTCATTTTTCAAAAAGTCGAACCCGGTTTTTCCAAACTTTTTTTAAAATGGTTTTGACAGCTATGACGACTCCGCTGGGGACAATAAGAGAGTCAAGCCAAGAAATTGATTATTTTCTGTCTTAATGTCGGGAGTTTGGAAAATTTTATCTTTTTTTTCATGTGTTTGCTGCATATATTTGTTATACTGTTGCTGTACATTGCATTTGCATGACCGCTGTGGTCACACCCCTAAGTGGGAGTGAAAAGCTACGCTTTCGTGAGGTTTTCACCTCCATATGAACTAGTGGATTGCTTCCGGGATACTGTACCTATGTCTTCGTGAGATTTTCATCTCCGCATGGCCATAGGGAAATGTGTCCCCCTGAACTGAACTTGGTCTATATGAGCCTATAATGGGTGAGGACCGAGGAATCCACTGGTTCAGGTACCTTTGCTTTAGAACTAAACTCACATAGTGAACTTTAAGTGCTTATCTTAGAGAAAATGCTGATAGCCTTTAATAAGCTACCCTTGCAAGTACTTGTTTATCATCCTCTTTATATGTGATACTAACTTATTTTATTTTGTTATATGTCATTCAGCATTTAAGGGTGTCGATTCACGGTTCGATTTCTAAATTAGAAAGTTTTGTAATGAGGAATGAATATCTTGATAAAGTGGAGGACAATGCCTCTGTCTGTACCTGGTCAGAGAAAACCCAGTTAGAGAAAGAAGATAATGTCACTAAGGGGCATGCATCAGAGTTATGGGACTTCACCCGTATTAATTCGACGCAGAATGTGTTTCAGGAGTTGAGAGACATTTGGGCCCAATAGGATGACAAGGCTAAGCAGCTTTTCTATCAGAATTATGGAGACCTTCCCTATTTGTTAGACGTCAAAGTAGATAGGCACTTGTTTCGAGCTATGGTACAGTTCTGGAATCCTGCTTATAGTTGCTTTACATTTGGTGATGTTGATCTTGTACCTACTTTGGAGGAGTATACGACTTTACTGCGTTGCCCGAGGATTCAGGGTCACAAGGCTTATGTTAGGCCTGCTAGAAGTTGGTGATGATTACAGGGATGAGTGAGCAGTAGGCTGTAGCTCGTGTGCAGTAAAAGGGTGATAGTAAGTGCGTTCCATGGGCCGTTTTGAGGGATTTGATATTGACACATCTAGACGTAAAGAAAATGGTCGACGTCCTGGCTTTGAGTATTTACGGCATAGTGATTTTTCCAAAGGCGTTGGGGCACATAGATGAGGCAGTCGGGAATTTGTTCGATCGCATTGGTAAGCAAAATACACCGGTACCAGCAATCCTAGCTGAGACATTTAGATCTTTGAGTGCATGTCGGAAGGCTGGTGAGGGTAGATTTATTGGATGTGCGCAATTGTTACTAGTCTGGCTCCATAGCCACTTCTGGAAGCTTGATAAGGTTCCTTGCCGAGTATTCTTGGAGGATTATTCTCTCTTAAAGGAAGCAGTAGACATGCCTAGGAGAGATGACATTTTAGAGGAGAGGTGGATAGACATTCTTCAGAATCTTTGAGAGGAAGATGTTATGTGGAAGGCTCCTTGGTTGGTTCCCAGTGAAGTCCTTTACCGTTGTGGAAGTTTTGATTGGGTCCCTCTGCCAGAAATTTAGGGAGTTGTTGGATATGCACCATTGCTTGTTCTAAGGCAATATCGAGCGAGGCAGTTCATACCAGCTACACAGGGTTTAGCTCAAAGTGATTTCTCTTATAAAGGAGATCACTATAAGAAGAGGATACGAGAGATTTCTGAGGCTTGGAAGAAGCCTTTCTGTATGAAGATCTTGACCGAAGGCTCGACATCAACCCTTGAGTATAAAGGGTGGTTTAGTAGGAGAGTCAACGATAATGTTCCTAGGCCAATTTTGGGGGTGGCTCGATCATTAGAGGAGAGCTTACGAGTGATTCCATCAGAGTTGGAGGTTATAAAGCAAGAGTTCGAGAGAAAGAATTCGGAGCTTGAAAAGAGGATTGAGAAGCTTGAAGAGGAAAAAATGTACTTGAGTCTCGACGTCGTTGTTCAAAAGATGGAAGTCGAGAAGGTGAAAAAGGAAAAGAGAAAGATCGAGGAGGATCAAGATGATTTAAAGACGCACTACAAGAAGGCCCAGGTAACGTTGAAAAGGGTCGGATTAGGGAGATCTTCAGAGCAGTGGCAGCAAGAGATCCAAGAGGAAATGATCAAAGCTGAATATTGGGAAAAGAAGTTCCGAGATATGCAAGCGCAGAATCAGACCTTAGAGGAAGAAAACCAGGGGTTGAAAACCAAGGTGGCTGAACTTGGACGGTCTCTTCATCTTCAACGAAGTCGTAGCTCCGCGGTCGAGATAAAAGAATTGGAGAGCAAGCTTGAAAGTTTGGAGTCAGCTTTGCATAATAGTAGGCTCCGAATCGAGCAACTTGAGGCACGAGAGGGACATTGGAAAGGAGAACTCCACCAGTCTCAAGGACGAGTTAAAGATAGAGATCATGTCATGGAAGAGGCCTTAGTTCAGATTTGAGAGGTTGCTGAACACTTGCAGGATTTGGCAGTACAAGCTAGAACGCTGAGTATAATGTATGAGTCATCGTCAGACAGAGGACGAGAGTTAGCATTGTTATTAGATAGGGTTAAAACTCTAGGCCTACGGGCAAAAGCTTATTTGTAATCCATTTTATGAAAAGATTTTTGTTCCTTAAATAATGTTTTCTAACATGAAACTGAATCAGAATCGACATCTTTTTGCATTCATACATTTGCATTTCATAGCATCTCATTACATCATATGCATTCAAGGTTATAGAAAGACCCTAATTAGTTAAAATTACTTAAGAGTTAGGGAGGAAAATTTGGAAATCACACATCACTACGAAACTCGTGCAAAAACTAAGAACATGGACCAAAGATTTGGACAGCTACAGAAGGACATGCATGACCAATTGCAAGAGCAATTGGCAAAAATGCAAAACGACATGAGGGAGCAAATGTTGGAGGCTCAAAAGAACATGATGGTTGAGATAGCTCAACTACTGAGGGCCACTGATAAGGGAAAGACTCTCATGGCAACTACTGGCGAGGATGGTGAGGATCATCCTCCAGGTTTCACCTCACCCCACGTGCCTACACAAACCGAGGCACTTCCTAGGAGGCCATCTGTCACTATAAGGTCTCAACAAGGGTCGACCGATGCTGGGATCCCCATAAATTTCCCAACTGGCTCAAGATTCAATTTGGGCGACAATCCTGCAAATCCTGTTATTCCTGACTTAGACATGGCTGAAAAAGAGGATTTAAGAAATTAGGCTACAAGATAGTTGGAAAAACGCTGCAAATGGTTAGAGGAAAAATTCAAAGCTTTAGAGAATGCTGATGGGCATCATAGAGTTGATGCCAAAGATCTAAGCTTGGTCCCAGACTTGGTGCTCCCTCACAAATTCAAGATGCCAGAATTTGAGAAGTACAACGGGACTACTTGCCCAGAAGCCCACATTACGATGTTCTGTAGGAGGATGACTGGGTATGTGAATAATGATCAACTGTTGATCCACTGCTTCGTGATGCTTTAATTGGAGCAAATCGATCAAGTGGTATAATCAACTGAGCCGGGCCAAAATAAGTTCATGAGGGATCTTGCACAAGCCTTCATGCAGCAGTACAATCATGTGACTGACATGACTCCGAATAGGATCACGCTGCAAAACATGAAGAAAAAGCCTAATGAAAATTTTAGACAATATGCATAGAGATAGAGAGAGGTGGCAATGCAAGTTCAACCATCGTTGTTGGAGAAGGAGACTACCATGTTGTTCATCAACACTCTAAAGGCTCCATTCATCACTCACATGATTGGGAGCACCACTAAAAGCTTTGTGGATGTAGTCATAGCGGGAGAGATGATCGAGAATACCATAAGGGGTGGCAAAATTGAGGGGGAAGCGACCAAAAGATTGGCCCCAAGGAGAAAGGATAGTGAAGTGAATAACACAAGCACCTTCAACACGAAAGCAATCATAGGTCTACCTAAAACAACTGCGGTTGAGCAACAGAGTTCTCAAAGGCAGGAGTCGGGTACAAGGCATAATTCTGAAAGGATGCAGTTCACACCTATCCCCGTGACGTATCGTGAGCTTTATCAAAGCTTATACGATGCACATGCTATTGCTCCTTTTCACTTGAAACCACTGTAGCCCCCATATCCCAAATGATATAACGCAAACGCCAGATGCAAATACCATGCTGGAATACCGGGGAATTCGATCGAAAATTGTACCGGTTTTAAGAAGGATGTAGAGAGGCTTATTAAGATGGGGGTAGTGAAGTTCAACAATACCCCTAATACTGAAAACACGTTGCCAAATCATAACGATCAAAGAGTGAATGCCATTGGCGAAGCCAGTGAGAGGAGAATGAAGGAAGAAGTTGCTGAGGTGATGATGCCTATGAAGGTGATTTGAGAGGAGATGATGAAGAAAGGTATGTTAACCTCTAAAAACGAGAGAAGAGAAATAAAGAACTATAGTGAGTTCCATGAGAAAGAAGGAAATGAAGTTCAAGATTGTGAAGAATTCAAGGCCTTGGTGCAAGGCTTTATAGACAACAAAGAGCTACAAATTTTTGAAGGTAGCTCTTGTGAAAAACAAGTATGTGTGCTGGAGGATGAACAGAAAGAAACTAGCCGGCCAAGGATTATTATTTCCCTGCTGGGGAATAAAGAAGTGGGGGCACAAACGGTGCCTAAGGTTATTATCCATAAGCCTACGCTTTTCTCTTATAAGGATAGCAAGAGGGTACCATGGGGATATGACTGCAGTGTGATAGTGCCGGAGGAGGAGAGTATAGCCAGTACGTCTAAGGATGTACAAGTTGAGGGTTCCCATACACGGAGTGAGAAGTGGTATGATACGGTAGGCGTCAGAGAGGAGCCCACAAAAATAAAGAATGTTAGTGCGGAGAAGGAGAAAGAGACTGAAGTGCCTGTCAAGGAGCCAGTAAAGGAGGAGGAGGCTAAGGAATTTCTAAAGTTCCTTAAGCATAGCGAGTATAGCGTGGTCGAGCAGTTGCGTAGGCAGCCAGCTCGCATATCAATATTAGCTTTACTTCTGAGTTCTGAGGTGTATCGAGATGCATTGATAAAGGTGCTAAACGAAACATATGTCACCCATGACATACCCAATAACAAGCTGGACCGGTTGGTGAATAACATAAGTGCGGATAATTTTATCTACTTTAATGATGATGAAATCCCACCGGGGGGCAGGGGGTCAACTAAGGCCTTGCACATCACCACTCGATGCAAAAGGTACACACTCCCAAGCGTGCTTGTCGATAATAGATCGGCCTTGAATGTTCTACCATTGTCTACATTGAATAGATTACCTATTGACAGTTCTCACATGAAGACATGTCAAAATGTGGTAAGAGCCTTCGACGGTACAAAAAGGAAGGTGATGGGAAGGATTGACATCCCCTTGAAAATTGGGCCAAGTGTATACGAAGTAGACTTCTTGGTGATGGATATCAAGCCCTTCTACAATTGCTTATTAGGGAGGCCATGGATACACTCAGCGGGAGCGGTGCCCTCATCGTTACACCAGAAATTAAAGTTTGTGACGGATGGATGGTTGGTAACCATCAATGCGGAGGAGGACATTATAGCCGCAGTCACTAGCAAGGCCCCTTATGTCGAGATAAATGAAGAGTCTGTTGAGTGTTCCTTTCACTTTTTAGAATTTGCGAATGCAACCTTCATTTCAGAAGGGAGTGAGCTGCCGGTGCCAAAGATAGCAAGAGCCACGAGGATGGCCCTACAAATGATGGTGGGAAAGGGAGCCCTACCAGGAAGAGGGTTAGGAAAATACCTGCAAGAAGGGACTCAAATTCCAAAACTGAAAGAGAAGAGAGATCGCTTTGGTCTGGGCTTCAAGCCAGACTATAAGCAAAGGAGGAAGGAAGTTGAGAAGCGCCAAGAGGGAAAAAAGACGCGCCTTAATGGAAGAGAAGTGGAGTGGGAGCCGATGACATTCCCTCCAATATCCCAAACCTTCATATCGGGAGGGTTACTTATAGAAGAAAGTCATCAGATTAATGCTATACACGACAAAGGATCGGAGCAAGGAAACCTTGAGGGCATTCGCCCTTACGAACTGGGAAGTTCTCTGAATAATTGGACTGCGGAGGAACTTCCTGTAGCCTTTAAGAATTTTTCAGAGTAATTCTCGAAACATTCTTATTACCCTAGAGCCTAGGAGTAATAGGATTATATTTGTGGAATGGGCTTACGATCATCTTTTATTTTTTTAATAAAACATAACTTTTATCAATTTGAACGAGTATTATTTCATTTTTATCAACCAATATTCCGTTAAACTTTTGCAATTCTTATTCTTTCATTCATAGCACATAAATAATCATTCTTAAATTCATTCATTTTTTGTATATTCTTTATACTTTACAGGTCCCTAGATATCAATGACATGAGCACTGATATTACAAATCCTGATTTCTCTCGCGAGTAAGACATGTGTTTAGAGGAATCTCAGGATTTTAAAAATGTCCAGGATTGTGATGTGTCTCCGGATCTGTTGAGGATGGTAAAACAGGAGGAGAAACAAATCATGCCCCATGAGAAAGAGGCAATAGAGAATGTAGCCCTAGAGAAAGGGAGAGAGGTGAAAATCGGCACGCATATTACCGAAGACACAAGGCAATGACTGATTAAGTTGCTATATGAGTTCAAGGATATATTCGCATGGTCCTATCAAGATATGCCAGGGTTAAATACCGATATTGTGGTGCATCGTCTTCCAATAAGACAGGATTGTAAGCCAGTCCAACAGAAGTTGCGAAGAATGAGGCCAGATATCGTATTGAATATAAAGGACGAAGTCAAGAAGCAGTTCGATGCAGGATTCTTACAAGAGGTGAAATATTCTGAATGGGTAACTAACATTGTACCCATCCCTAAGAAGGATGGAAAGGTACGAATGTGTGTTGATTACAGAGATCTAAACAAAGCTAGCCCAAAAGATAATTTCCTCTCGCCACATGTACACTTTTGGTAGACAACACAGTGGGATATTCGTTGTTCTCCTTCATGGATGGTTTTTCGGGGTACAACCAAATAAAGATGCATCCAGAAGACATGGATAAAACCACTTTCATAACATAGTGGGGCACCTTTTGTTACAAAGTATTGCCGTTTGGATTGAAGAATGCAGGGGCAACATACCAAAGGGCTATGGTGACTTTATTCCACGATATGATGCACAAAGAAATTGAGGTGTATGTTGATGACATGATTGCTAAATCTCGAACGGAAAAAAAGCACATCGAAGTCTTAAGGAGACTGTTCTTGAGGATGAAGAAGTTTCAGTTTCAATCCTGCAAAATGCACATTTGGAGCTAGATCAGGGAAGTTATTAGGCTTTGTAGTCAGTAAAAAGGGGATAGAAGTTGACTCAGACAAGGTCAGAGCCATACGAGAATTGCCTCCACCGCAAACTTAGAAGGAAGTTCGAGGATTTCTAGGAAGATTGAATTACATCGCTCGGTTTATTTCACAACTAACTAAGAAGTGTGATCCTATCTTTCGCCTCCTTAGAAAGTATAATCAAGGCACTTGGGATGAGGAATGCCAGAATACTTTTGAAAGGGTCAAGCAGTACTTGTTGAACACTCTGTTGTTGTCTCCGCCCAGTCCAGATAGACCATTAATACTGTTCTTATCAGTATTTAACAGTTCTATAAGATATGTGCTTGGTCAACATGACGAGTCGGGAAGGAAAGAAAAGGCAATATATTACCTCAGTAAGAAATTCACTGAGTGTGAAATGAGATATTCCCCAATTGAGAAGTTGTGTTGTGCCTTGATTTGGACGACTCGGAGGTTAAGACAGTACATGCTATATCATACTACTTGGCTTATTTCAAAACTTCATCCTTTGAAGTATATGATAAAGTCAACAGCTTTGAATGGGAGAATGGCGAGGTGGCAAATTCTGCTTTCAGAGTTTGACATAGCCTATGTGAGCCAGAAGGCTATAAAAGGAAGCGCGATAGTGGAATTTCTGGCTAGTAGAGCTCTAGAGGACTATGAGCTGTTGAATTTTGATTTCCCAAATGATGATTTGATGTGTGTAGCAACTACAGAGGATTATCCTTGGAAGCTGAGCTTTGATGAGGCATCCAATGCGGTGGGAAATAGAATTGGGGCAGTCTTGGCATCCTCAAATGGCGATTATTATCCATTCACGTGCAAGTTAGATTTTGATTGCACAAATAATATGGCCGAGTATGAAGCGTGCATCATGGGACGAGCGGCTATAGAGCGAGGAATAAGAACCCTGGAAGTATATGGAGACTCTGCGTTGGTAATTTACCAACTTAGAGGTGAATGGGAGACAAGGGACCCTAAATTGATCAATTATCGAAAGGTAGTTTTGGGGTTACTTGAGGAGTTCAATGACATCACTTTCAATTATATCCCACGAGACGAAAACCAGATGGCAGATGCTCTAGTAACCTCGGCTTCAATGATTAAAGCGAGTAAAGAGGAGGAGATGAGACCCATTCAGATGAGTATCTTTGAGGCTCCAGCTCGCTGTTGTAACATTGAAGAAGAAGAAAAGGATGAAAACCCTTAGTATCAGGATATATTGTGATATGTGAGAGATCGTAAATACCCAGAATAGGCAATTGAAAATGATAAGTGAACTTTAAGGAGATTAGCCTGCGACTACGTTTTGGATGGGGACATCTTGTACAAAAGAAGAAAGAACCAAGTACTGTTGAGATGTGTTGACGCCGTGGAAGCTAAGTTAATCTTGGAAGAAGTTCACGAGGGTGTTTGTAGGACGCACGCTAATGGTTTCACGATGGCTAGACAAATCATGAGGTTTGGATATTATTGGTCTACCATAGAAGGGGATTGTATCAACTACGCTAAGAAATGCCATAAATGTCAGATTTATGGAGACAAGATTCATGTACCACCTGCACCTCTACATGTTATGACTTCTCCATGGCCTTTTTCCATGTAGGGCATGGATGTCATTGGGCCAATATCACCAAAAGCTTCAAATGGACATCGCTTTATCTTTGTGGTCATTGATTACTTCACGAAGTGGGTAGAGGCTGCTTCTTATGCGAATGTTACTAAGTCGGCTGTGAGTCAATTCTTGAAGAAAGAGATCATTTGTCGGTATGGGATACCTGAAAGGATCATATTAGACAATGCATTAAACTTGAACAACAAAACGATAGCAGAAGTTTGTAGTCCGTTCAAGATTAAGCATCATAGCTCTTCTCCATATCGCCTAAAAATGAATGGGGCAATAAAAGTAGCCAACAAGAACATCAAGAGGATAGTGGGGAAGATGACTGAGATTTATAGAGATTGGCATGAGAAACTACCGTTTGCACTCTTTGCCTATTGAATATCTGTCAGAACCTCTACTGGGGCAACTCCATTCTCGTTGGTTTATGGGATGGAAGCAGTGTTACCTATTGAAGTGGAAATATCGTCT
This sequence comes from Gossypium longicalyx, assembly GCA_025698465.1. NCBI lineage: Eukaryota > Viridiplantae > Streptophyta > Magnoliopsida > Malvales > Malvaceae > Gossypium > Gossypium longicalyx. The sequence continues at coordinate 45,906,417 of CM046999.1, forward strand.
ATCCGAGTCTTATCAGAGATAAAGTTGGATGAAGCTGAATGGATACAATCGCGATATGATCAGTTGAACTTGATTGAGGAAAAGAGGCTAAGGGCCATTCGTCATGGTCAGATGTATCAGAAGCGAATGATATGAGCTTACGACAAGAAAGTGCGACCAAGAGAATTCCACGAGGGGGATCTTGTGCTGAAAAAGATCCTTCCCATTCAGAATGACTTTAGAGAAAAATGAATGCCGAATTGGGAAGGGCCGTATGTCTTGAAGAAGGCTTTCTCTGGGGGTGCATTGATCTTAACGGAAATGGATGGGAAGAGTTTACCCAATCCAGTGACTTCAGACTCAGTCAAAAAGTACTTTGTCTAAAGGAGAGGAGAATCCAGGGTAAAAACCCGCAAAGGGCGCCTTGAGTTTTCGAAAAAAAAAGGAAAAAAAAATGGAGAGGGGTTTTGAGTTGAAAACCCGAAAGGGCAGCTCAAATTTTGAAGAGCACACGGTAATCTTGCTATATCTGATTCAACAAAGAGCGAAGCGCGTTGCATATCGGGGCATCAACAAAGTACTTTGGATCTTTTAAACACATGTTGAACTCAAGAAAGTCTTCATGGAGCTGGTGTATAGACGCTCAAGCGGTGATATCTAGGGCATCTAACTTTTGTCCTGTTTGCTATCTTTAGATTCTCTTTCTTCCCAAAGATAGGCTATCAGATTAATTTCCTTTGAATTTTTTGACAAATTCATTCAAATCTAATTATTCTCAAGATTAAATTCATCTTCTATTATTCTTAAAGTATGTTGCATTAAAATAATGATAGATGAACTAAATAATTTTCACAAATGAAGTTTTGCTCATTACTCTGGAAATTTCTAGATAATACAATAAACTAAAACAGAACAATTGTTCAATGAATTCACATAAGTGAGGTTTGAAAGAACTCGAGAAAATTCTTTCTTTAGTCCAAAATGATGATTGGACAAATCAAACGATTCGATCCTAAGAGAGGATCATCTTACAGACATTTTTGGTGGGTTATAGCATTTGAAGAATGGTACAAACCCACAGGCTGAGTAGGAATGATACTTCGAGAGAAATAAGGATAAACTTCGACGAAGAAATGACTGGTGACGTCTGGAATAGGGGTCATATTCATAAATATTTTGCATTATAACAGGTTTAATTAGAAGCATTTGACTCACTTCGATCATAGCATCATAATCGTTAGGCATGAACTCATACACATTATACAGGTTATGTCCTTCAAGGACAATGAAGATTGATGCGCCTTAACCCCTAGCGGTAGGGTAACAAAGTAAAAGCATAGCGACTGACCTTCAGTGTTTTACGCTGAAGCGGATCCAAGATGATTTGGCATCTCTGTATTGTCGAGAACAAATCGAAGAAAGCAGATTTGGCATCTCCATATTCGACGGAGAGCGGATCGAAGACATAGCAGATCTAACCTTCTGATGTTTTCACATCAAGTAGATCCAAGATGATTTGGCATCCTTGCGTTTACAAGGAGCAGATCGAAGACATAGCAGATTTGGCTTTCACTTGTTTACGCTGAAGCAGATCTAAGATGATTTGGCATCTCTGTATTGTTAGAGAGCAAATCGAAGAAACAGATTTGGCATCTCCATATTCGACGGAGAGCAGATCAAAGACATAGCAGATCTAACCTTCGGATGTTTTCACATCGAAGTATATCCAAGATGATTTGGCATCCTTGCGTTTACAAGGAGCAGATCGAAGGCATAACAGATTTGGCTTTCACGTGTTTACGCTGAAGTAGATCTAAGATGGTTTGGCATCTCTGTATTGTCAGAGAGCAAATCGAAGAAACAAATTTGGCATCTCCATATTTGACGGAGAGCAGACCGAAGACATAGCAGATCTAACCTTCGGATGTTTTTGCATCGAAGCAGATCCAAGATGATTTAGCATCCTTGCAGTTACAAGGAGCAGATCGAAGACATAGCAGATTTGGCTTTCACGTGTTTACACTGAAGCGAATCTAAGATGATTTGGCATCTTTGTATTGTCAGGGAACAAAGCGAAGAAGCAAATTTGGCGTCTCTGTGTTCGACGGAGAGCAGATCGAAATATCGCACATGATGATCTTAAGTTTGCAATGAAAGCAGATTGAAGACAAGGATCCGATAAGACCGGGCAAATTTGGTCTCATTTATAAGTCTTTGCTCGATTCCTATTACACAAAGAATGAGCAAAGAGGGACAATTGTGTAGCTGACCAAAATCGCCTGCCGGGCCTTAAAACTAAAAACAAAAAAATAAATGAATATTTATTTATTTTAAAAGTCCGTTAAAAAGTCCAAACCCAATAACCCTTACAAACAGACTCATTACCCATACTAATCCACTACAGACCCAAGTCACTTGGGCCCAAAAGGCCCAATGACTTAAAACACCAGCAGGAAACCCTAGGGTTTCCTTGGAACCTCAGCGTCGCAGGAGCAGTTCCAGAAGTTTCGCCACGTCAGAGCGGTTCCAGCTCCCAAAGCAAGGGCCATCAATAGCCCTGTCCCCTCACGTCACCCCAGCTGGCCCTCATCAATGCTGGTCAGATCGATGGTCACCTTGCACGAGGTCCCATCAGAGCACTGACCAGAGGCTTTGGGCACTCCGAACGTCACCACCGTTTGCCTCACAATGATCCAGTGGCCTAAACATCACCACCTTCAGTGCACCGTGATCTCAGGCCTCACCACTGACCTTTGCGCCTCCATCGGTGCCGAGATCTTTGCAGTAGAGGCCGTCCTGTGGTCACCAGGCAAGATTCGCATCCACAATGCGATCTTTGCCGAATTTTTGGTACCTGCAAGACAGAAAAAGGAAACCAACAGACACGGAGCAGAAAAGGAAACCAAACAGACAAAAATGGCAAGAAATAGCAGCGGATAAACTGAAACAAACAAGGAAAGAAATCTTTGATTTCTTTCCTAAACATGCATAGTCTAAAGGCTATAAAGCCTTTCTTCAGATTTGTAATTGAGAGGGTTTTTTACACGCACAGATACACATATACAGAGGCAGAAAGACACAAGCAGAAAGATAACAGAGGAGAGATTTACACAGCACACAGAGAAAAAAATAGTGAGGAAAAAAGAAAAAATAAAAAATAAAAAAAGTGAACAGTTGTAATCTTTTTTTTTTTGAAGCATATATATAAAAAAAAAAGAAAACAGTTTCTTGCTCGAAAGGTAATTTGAAACGTTTCTTCATTTTTATATTTTTTATTTTCCCGGTTTGCTTGCGAACGTGTGTTTGCAGGCATTTTTATGAAAAGTAATAAAGAAAAAAGAAAAGGGAAGTGATTACCTGAAGATTTGCAAAGAAAAGATGGGTTTTTTTTCGAACCCTAGCCACTGTATGCGGTGGTCCTGATGACGGCGTGTTGGCGCGTAGAGACTACACACGACGGGGCTCGAGGATGAGCGGTGATGGCCCCCTGGCCGGAGCTTAGAGGGCCAGAGGATTTTTTTGGGGGGGTTCTCTTAGGTTTTGTTTTTGGGTAAAAAGGGCTGAAATGATTTTTGAACTAAGAAATAGTCTTATATAGCTTCTACTAAACGACACCGTTTCTGCTTAACTCAATAAGCAACAAAACGATGTCGTTTTGAATATAACACAGGAAAGATCCACGTGTTGACCCGACCCGGAGAGGATCCGCGTGTTTCTTTTGGGTTATTTATTCAATTAATCCTCCCGCATTTCTAACATTTATGATTTTGTTTTATTTTATTTTTAATTTAGCCCTAACATTTTAATTTTGTTTCAATTTGGTCCTTACAGTAACTTTAAAACTGTATTCGTGGAAACGGTGACGTTTTGGGATTAGGGCAAATTGCCCAGTGAGTACCTCGGTTTTAACGCGCTTTTCAAATAGGCCCAAATTTTTTTATATTTTTCTAATTAGCTGAAAGTTTTTAATTGCTTTTAATTTTAGTCCTCTTACACTTTTAAATTTATTTATTTTAAATATTATTATTTATTTACTGTATATTATTATTTTATACTATATTAATACTCATTATTATTTTATATTAAAAATTATATGTTATATTTATATACTTTATTATTAAATATTGGAAATCCATTTATTTTATTATATTATATATTATTATTTTATTTTATATGGTGTATATATTATTTATATTTTATATAAAAATATTAATTAAATATTTTTAAATATATGTATTATATTCTAGAAAATAGTATAAAAATCATTTTTATTATTTCAAAATATGTATTAAATATGTTATATTTTTTTTCCATTATCATTTATTACCCCAAATGTTTTTTTTTATGAAAGTTTGTTTTAATATATACATACTCCTATTGCATGAATTATTTATTGTTATTAAAATTATGTTGGTATGAAAATTATTCATATCGTATTTGTAACTTATATTTGCATATCTTACTTGCTACGGAACATTAATGCATGAAATTTATGTTGCCTATGTTTAATCACATGAAATATGAATGTTATATTGTATCTTCTATGCTATATTTGTATCAAAACATGTATTATAATAGTTTAATTTTACCCTGTAATATATTATTTTGATTGTATCATCGTTAAAACATAAATAAAGAAATGTTTTTTTAAAAAAATAAAGGCAATGTTTTTCGTATTCAGGAATTTCGGAAAATACTGCCCTAACATGCTGGGTTACGATTTCCTGTTTGTCTAAATGCCTAAAACACCCTTTTAAACGATTTTATAAATTACGAGGTGGTTTCAGTTACAAGAGTTTTAGAATATTGTGTCCTATCATGCTGGATGTGATATTCGTATTCTTTTGGAACGAAGAAATCTCGGTTTTAAACTCGAACTATTTTAATTTCAAATGGAATCATATTTTTAAATACTTTCAAAATTCTAGCATTAAAGACAGAAAGTTATTCAAATTGGTACCAATTTTTTGGGCGTTACGAGGGTGCTAACCCTTCCTCGTACGTAACCGACTCCCGAACCCATTTTCTTGATTTCGTAAACCAAAACAAATGATTTCAAACAAAAAGTGGTTTGAAGGTGGTTCAATCACACTTAAACTGATTGGTGGCGACTCCCATTTTTCATTTTTCAAAAAGTCGAACCCGGTTTTTCCAAACTCCTTTTAAAATGGTTTCTACAGGAAGTATATGGAAATGATATTTGCTTGATATACTGAAGCATGAATTGATTGTTACTTGAATGTGGAATTTGCTTGATGACCTTTTTCATCCATGATTAAGGGTTATTATATGTAATTATTTGGTTAACTTGATGTGGATATGTGTTTAGATTAATGATCAACTTGCTTGAATATATTATGTGTATTTATCTTAACTACATTTGAATAGTAAGTTATTTTCCGTTATACGAACTTACTAAGCATTTAAATGCTTACTCTATTTTATTTCCTCTGTTTTATAGTACTCAGAGGCTCGTAAAGGTTGGAAGTTGGTCAGAGCTACATCACACTATCCTACAACTCGTTTCGGTATAAATAGCAAAAATTTCTTTTGAATATAATGGCATGTATAGGTTAAAGTGGTCAAAAATGGCATATATGTGATTGGTTGGGATTAGCCATTGGTATGGCTTGTAAATGGTATGTTTTGATAAATAAAATAGTCTTAATATGCTTAATGTGTGTTTGAAATGGATGATTAATGAAAATCATATAGGCATATTGATTATGATAGTAAAATTGATAGAACATGCCTATATATACATATGATATTTTGGTAAGTATAAATACTTGAACATATGTGTTGATATGTCTTACATAAAAATTATTTTGGCTTGATTTGAATGATTTATATTGGATTGGAAATGTTTTAAATGTTATTGTAGGTGAAAGAAAAGTTTGGGTGAGAAATAAGGCTTGGAAATGGCCTTATTTTATCCGCACGGGTGAAGACATGGGCGTGTGTCTCAATCGTGTGTGACACACGGGCATGCGCGTGGCGTGTGGATCAGTCATATGTCCCCTACATCTTTAAAATTGCAAAACAAAATGTTCAAATATTTTCACACGAGCAGAGACACAGGCATGTGTCCCAGCCGTGTGTGGCACACGACTTGGCACACGGGCATGTGACTTGGCCGTATAGCCTCTGCACTTAATTAATGTAAATTAAAATGTTCACAAGGCCTAACACACAGGCGTGTGGCTTGGCCATGTGACCCTAGTCAGTAACCACTTTAATTCGGACACGGGCTAGGACATGGTCGTGCGTCCCTATTTCGAATGTCCACACGGCCTGAAACACGGGCGTGTGTACCCTGAACCTAAAAATATATATATTGAAAATGTTTGGAAAAATTTCTGAGCACCTAGATTAGTTCTGACTTATTTCTATTGCATATTTTGAGCCTCAGGGCTTATATAAAGGACAATATGATTGTTTATGATTGATTTCTTATATAAATGAGAAATGATATGAAATGTTTGTATTTGATCTGTTTATTTCAGAAATGCTCCATAACCCTGTTACGGTGACGGATACGGGTTAGGTGTGTTACATTTATTGGTATCAGGGCTACGGTTTAGCCGATTCTCGGACTAACGTAGCATGTACGAGTCTAGATATACATGCCATTATATAACTTGTGATATTGTGATATCTCCTGACCATTTTAAATATGTTTTTCACATGGTAATGTCATTCAACCGAGCTGAATCTAAAAAAGTTGAGAGCAATGCTCAAGCTTCAGTACAAAGAGTAGCATCTAGCTCCAGTATTGTTTGTTAAAAAGAAAAATAGTTCAATGAGGTTGTGTATTGATTATCGGCAATTGAATAAGGTGACAATCAAGAATAGATATTCGTTGCCTCGTATTGATTATCTGTTTCACCAGTTGAAAGTAGGGGTGTTCAGTCAATTAACCGACCCGAAATAACATTAACCGAATTAACCGACCTTTCAAAAAATTTTACCGTTAACCGAACTGTAATTTTTTCAAAAAAATTAACAGAACCGAAATTTTTCAGTTAATTCAGTCGGTTAACTGAATTAACCGAAAATTATAGGTTTTTTATTTTTGGTTAAAATAAGTATAAAATTAACCGAATTAACCAAATTACCTGAATTACCCAAATTACCCGAATTGAATCACTACATAATTAAAAACATTACATAAGTCTTTGAATCACTACATAATTAAAAGCATTACATAAGTCTTTGAATCACTACATAATTAAAAACATTACATAAGTCTTGAAATTAACACATAATTGAAATGTAAGTCTTTAATATTCTTTATTTGTATCCATTTCTTCTCTCCAAAAGATCTCCATTTGGATTAAACCTACAAAAAATACATGTGCAAAAATTTAGCATATAATAGAAATATACGCATTTAAAAAAATCAAATAATCTAAACAAACGAATAGATTATACGTTAACAAGAATAAGATAGTAAGCATACCCTTCAACTCACAAAAGCTCATGAATTTAGTTGTATTCCAAGAAAATCTAAACATTGAATCAATTAAATAAGTATGAGTGATATGGTAAAAAAATTGAAACTATTAAAATAAAATAATAAATATACCATTTTCAATCTTGTCAAGCTCTTGGATTTGTTCTTCAATCTTTTTTATGTCTACTTATGATGATGATTTTCAAATCCAATCTTGAGTACACACAAGAGCTTGTACAATTTTAGGAGTTAAAGAACTCCCATATTGATAAAGCACACGTCCCCCGGTGCTAAATGCAGACTCTGAAGCAATCGTAAAAATTGGTATAGCTAACACATCTCTGGCCATTTTTGAAAGAGTGGGAAATCTAGGGCTGTTCACTTTCCACCACAATAAAATATCAAAATCTTCAACAAATTCCTCACTAGCCTCAGCTAGATATTTATCCAACTCAGATGTTTTATCCTCACCACCAATTTCCAACTCACGCTTTTTATACAAAGCTTGCATTCGCCTTTTCATTTTTTGTTGTGGTTCACCAAGAGAAACATGTGTTGGCACATTCGATTGGCTACAAGTACTATGAAGTGGAGGCTTATACTCATCAAACAATTCATACAAAGATTCCTTCAATTTTTGCATCATTTCACAAGCTTTTTCAGAACTAGACATTTCACTAAGAGCAAATTCAAGATACTTTAATTTTTGTCTAGGATCTAAAGCACAAGTAACAAACATAAGCAAATTCATCTTATCAATATCACCCCAATATTTATCACACTTCTCTTTCATCTTGATGGCCATAACATTGAAATCAACATTACTATTTAACTGATCATCTCGTAAAAGAATATCAATTTCAGAAAGCTCATCAAAAAATTTATTGGACGTGACATATGAAGTGTCAAATATACACAAAGTAAATTCATAAAAGTGTTCCAGGAAATCTCTCAAGTTTCTAACATTAGCCCAATCATCCACACTAGGCCAACCCTCTCTCCTTTCAAGTTCAGCCCTAAAGTTTGTATCTTGCTCCTCAAATCTCTCAAAAGCTCTCTCAAAGTTCTGAGCAGTGTTTAACATTAAGTAGGTCGAGTTCCACCTAGTACAAACATCAAGACACAACATCTTCTTGCACTCTATCTTTTCCACCAGAGCATACTCCTTAAACTTTTGTAATCTAGCTGGAGATTGTCTCACATATCTAACAGCCACCCTAACACGTTCAACAGATTTATTCATTTCCTTTAAGCCTTCAACAATAATCAAATTCACAATGTGTTCCATGCATCTTATATGAAGATATTTACCATTTTGAACTAAACCCCCTCGAGCGTTAAATTTTTTTTTCAAATAACCAATAGCAACATCATTTGAACTTGCATTATCAACAGCAACAGTAAACAACTTATCGATCCCCCAATTCAACAAGCATTTCTCAATCATTATCCTAATAGACTCACCCTTATGACTAGAAATTGGACAAAAGTTTAAAATCTTTTTATTCAATTTCCAATCGTTATCAATAAAGTGAGCAGTAATACACAAATAATTAACTCTTTGCAAAGAAGTCCATGTGTCAGTAGTTATGCAAACTCTAGAATAATAACTTCTCAAAAGTTGTTTTATCTTGACCCTTTCATCTAAATACAATTGATAAACATCCCTAGTCATAGTAGTTCGTGAAGGAATATAAAACCTAGGACATGCCACAAACATAAATTTCTTAAAGCCTTCACTTTCAACAAACTTTAAAGGTAAATCATCAATCACGGTCATTTGTGCTAATCCTTTCCTACATGCTTCTTGATCAAATCTCCAAGTTGAAAGATTCCCTTCCCCCCTTCAACTCCCTTTCTAGGTAAAACTAGTTGTCCTTGACTAGTGTCAGCAACATTACTAGGATTTTTCTTACATGAACCAATATGATATTTCAATGACCCTGTACCATTTTTTTTCATATCACAACAAAATTCCTTTTGACAATGATTAAATTTAGCCTTACTTGCACCCTCACTATTAATAATCTTAGTAAAGTGAGACCAAACTTCTGACCTTTGAGGAGTGGCTTTTCTTTTCCCAGTAGTCCCCTTTATTTGGCTTGAAGCTCCAACACCCGAATTTTCAGAATCTATCGAAGTAGGAGGTATAACACTACCCTCAATAGATGTTGGTTCGGTGGACATTCTACGAGAAAAAAAGTATATAATAAATTAAAATAAAATTATAATATTAAACATATTTTGATGTTGAGTTTTAGAAAAAAAACATAGTTGAGTTGGATTCTGTTAAAAATGTGAGAGATTAACATAATCTTTTGAACCGCCACAATTTGCACACTTTAAAACACAGCTAAACAGAATATTTACACATTTTAAACAACATAACATGAGCAATATATGACATTAAGGCAACAAATATACTTAAATTTTGGAATGTAATGAAATATCATTTTCAAGTAGCATCCTTAACAATTTTTCAATAGCATAATAATGCTTACTTTGAGACACTGAAGCAAGTTGCTTAATTTAATTTAATTTAATTAAAAGAACACAATTTAAGACATTAAAACAACAGCTTAATTTAATTTAATTTCAAACACCAACAATACTCAATTTATGACAACATAATAATACTCAATTTCAAACATTAAAAAAACAGCTTAATTTAATATAAGACAGCATGAAAATGCTCAATTTGATACACTAAAACACCTAATTTAATTCAATTTATGACAGCATGAAAATGCTCAATATGAAACACTAAAACAGCAACTTGATTCAATTTAAGACAGCATGAAAATGCTCAATTTGATACACAATAATCATATGTCTCCAACATTAAAGGTAATGATGTACATTAAAGGTAATGCTCAATTTTATACACAATTTGATATTTTGGAAGTAATTAAACTTTGAATATAATAATGAAGCTAAGTGCAGTTTAAGATTGGATCAGAGGTAACTTTGACTGCGTATCTAACAAGCAGAAGATAAGCTGGAATCTGGTTGTGCCTCATCGCATGCCCATTACATTGCATTGTCTGATGCAAAATGGGTGTATTTTTCAAAACTGTTTGAACTTTGAAGTGAATAAAAGAGAAAATTTTAATTAATCAATTAATTCCCCTCAACTACACCAAAAAACAAGTTTCCTTTGCCTTGATTTCTCACTACTTTAAACACCCCCTTCTTTACTTTTTACCCATATGATTCTAACTTGTTGTGAATGAAACTCAAAGGATGTCAAATGGGGGCAAAACTTAGAGGACAATGAAATTATAAGAGCTGCAGTAGTGCCCCCTCTCAGTCTACTGACATGCAAGAGAATGTAATAGCAAAAGAAGTTTACAAGAAGCAAGTGCAAGGCGGCATCAATATTATTACAATGTGAGTGGATGTAATTAGTTGGTGAAAGTACTCTTGAGCTAGTAAAAGCCTACCTCAACTTGCCGGTGATGGATGGTGACCTGGTAGATGCTAGAGTGCCGGACGGAAGCCGAAAGGTGGCTGGCCTGGCAGAGATTTTGGGAGTTTTCAATTAGGGATTTGAAGTTGAAGGTTAGGGTTTTTTTTTTGTCTGTTCACTGTTGAGTGTTGAGTTTAGGCTTTTTGTTTTAAACTTTAGTTTTAGTTTTAGATTTTTATTTTTATTTATTAATTTATTTGTAATTTTTATTATTGGATTGGGTTGGGTACTTGGGTATTTGGGTTTGGATTGGGTTTAGGTGAATAGTGGGCCTATTTATATATTATAATTTTATTTATTAATTTTTTCGATTAAACTAAAAATTTTCGGTTAACAAATCGGTTTCGAACCGAATTAATCGTTAATCGAAAACTCAAAAAATAATTAACTGACCCCGACCGAAAAAATTTGGTTAACCAAATTTTTTCGGTTTTACTCGAATTTTGCACACCCCTATTTGAAAGGAGCTTCTGTGTTTTCAAAATTTGATTTGAGATCGGGTTCCTACCTGTCGAAGCTGAAAAAAAGTGATGTACCGAAAATAGCATTTCGTACAAGGTATAGCCATTATAAATTTTTAGTTATGCATTTCAGATTGACAAATGCTCTAACTGCTTTTATGGATCTCATAAACCATATTTTTCAACCGTATATGGATCAGTTTGTGGTGGTTTTTATTAATGATATTTTAGTTTATTCGAAATTCGAATCTGAACATCAGCAGCATCTCAGAATTGTTCTGCAAATATTACGAGAGAAATAGTTATATGGAAAACTTAACAAATGTGAATTCTGGTTATTAGAGGTTGTGTTTTTGGGACATGTGGTTTCGGCATAGGTAATTAGAGTTGATCCGAAGAAGATTGAAGCCATTATTTAGTGGAAAACACCAAGAAATGTGTTAGAGGTACGTAGTTTTTGGGTTTGGCTAGTTATTATTGGAGATTCGTAAATGGATTTTCAAAGATGACTTTGCCGATGACAAAGTTGTTGCAAAAGAATGTTTCATTTGTTTGGGATGATCAGTGCTAGAAAAAATTTGAAAAATTGAACCAATTGTTGACTAAAACACCGGTTTTGACATTGCCAGAGTCAGGAAAGAATTTTGTTATTTACAGTGATGCTTCTTTGAATGGTCTAGGGTGTGTATTAATACAAGATGAAAAAGTGATAGCTTATGCATCTCGACAATTGAAACCACATGAATGTAATTATCCGACGCACGATCTAGAACTAGCTATCGTGATTTTTGCATTGAAGATTTAGAGACATTACTTGTACAGTGAGAAATGTTTTATTTATGTTGATCATAAAAGTCTCAAGTATCTTTTATCTCAAAATGAGTTGAATTTGAGACAGCATCGGTGGATAGAACTTTTAAAACATTATGATTGTGTTATTGATTATCATCCGGGAAAGACAAATATGGTAGCTGATGCATTGAGTAGAAAAGCAGCAATTGAATTACGAGCAATGTTTGCACAGCTTAGTATCAGTGATGATGGAAGTCTATTGGCTGAATTGAGAGTTAAACCAATGATGTTTGATCAGATTAGGTCAACATAGTTAAAAGATGACAAGTTGATGAAGAAAATAGAAATGGTTCAGAATGGTATATTAGAAAATTTCAGCATTAATGATCATGGATGTTTGAGATTTCATAATTGGATTTGTATACCAGATGTTTAAGAATTGAAAGAGTTGATATTTCGTGAAGCACATGACAATCCTTTTGCGATGCATCCGAAAGGAATGAAACTGTACTGTAACCTACGGGAATCTTATTGGTGGCCAGGTATGAAAAGAGATATAGTTGAATATGTAGCTAAATGCTTGACTTGTCAACAAGTAAAGGCAGAGCATCAGGTTCCTACTATATTACTTCAGCCTATTAACATTTCTGAATGGAAATGGGACTGTATTACGATGGATTTTGTAACGGGGTTACTTTTGTTAGTAAGTAAGAAAAATGTCATTTGGGTGATTGTTGATCGGCTTACAAAGTCAACTCATTTTATAGTTGTCAGAACTGATTGGTCACTTTAGAAACTTATTGAAGTTTACATTCGGGAAATTGTAAGATTGCATGGTATTCCAGTATCAATAATTTCTGATCGGAATTCGCGGTTCACATCGAGATTTTGGAGGCAGTTGCATGAATCTTTGGGTACACGACTCAATTTTAGCACAGCTTTTCATGCACAGACTGATGGACAATCAGAATGAGTTATTCAGATTCTAGAAGATATAATTTGAGCTTGTGTCATTAATTTTGAATCTGGTTGGGAGCGTTATTTACCATTGGCTGAATTTGTATACAATAATAGTTTCCAATCAAGCATTCAGATGGCTCTATATGAAGCTCTATATGGTCGAAGATGTCGATCACCTGCGTGTTGGATAAAACTAAATGAAAGGAAAATGATTGGGCTGGAGTTAATTCAAGAAACAAAGGATACTGTTAAGAAGATTCAAGATAGACTGAAAGCTGCTTTTGATAGATAGAAATCATATGCAGACTTGAAACGTCGAGACATTGAGTATTCTATTGGTGATAAGATATTTTTCAAAGTATCGCCTTGGAAGAAAATCTTGAGATTTGGCCGAAAGGAAAAGTTGAGTCCTCGTTACATTGGGTCGTATGAGATTACAGAAAAAGTTGGACCAGTTACTTACCGTTTAGCTTTGCCTCCTAAATTACAGAAGATTCACGATGTTTTTCATGTTTCAATGCTCAGAAGATATAGATCAGATCCTTCTCATGTTATTTCGACAGAAGATATAGAAATTTGACCTGATTTGACATATGAAGAAGAGCCAATTGAAATATTAGCTCGAGAGGTAAAAGAATTGTGTAATAAACGAGTACCATTAGTAAAAGTATTGTGGCGTAATCATAGTATTGAGGAGGCAACTTGGAAACCGGAAGAAACTATGAGATCTCAGTACCCCCATCTCTTTTCAAGTAAATTTCGAGGACGAAATTTATTAAAGAGGGGAAAACTGTAATGACCCGATAGTCGGGTAATCGAAAAGTGTATTTTTGGGTCATCATTTTCGTGAAATAAATTTGTAAATATTTATCAAAAATATTTACGAAGTTAGTTGTGTGGTTAATTAGGTTTTAATTAAGAGAATTAGCTTGAATTAAGGTTAATTAGGTATAAGGATTAAATTGAATAAAGTGTGAAAGCTTAATTATAGATTAAAGAAAAGTTGAAGGATTAAATAAATAAATAAACCAAATTAAGACAATTGTATGGTAATAATAATGTACATGTGTAATAAATACCTACATACATTTGTAATATACATATATACTTATTTAGTATTTAAGAATAAATAAATATATTATATTATATTATATTATATTATATTAGTTTAATAATAAATAAAACATAAAAGATAGAAAAGATAGAAAAGAAACATAGAACTGAGAAGCGAAACAAAACAGGGGAAAGAAAAAGAAAAGGGAAATTAGGGTTTTTAAGGTTCCAAGCTTAAGTGGTAAGTCAATTTAGCTTATTTTCTTGTAATTTTTGAGTTTTTTGAATCCTAGAACAAAATATTACTTGATTTATGTTGAAAACTTGAAAGTTAGTGAATGTTTAGAAGTTGTTCATGTTGAATAAATTGAAGAATTAATGATTAAATTGATAGAATTTCAAGTTAGAATAGAAATATGGATTGAATTGTAAGTTAAATTATAAGTTTTGAGTAATAAGGACTAAATTGAGAGAACTTCAAAATTAGGGTTTTATGGTGAAATTAGGGAGTTGAAATTAGGTTAAAGTGGAAATTGAATTTATATATGGAATTTGTTTTGTAAGAAAAAAAAAGTTAGTATGATTTAAGGACTAAATTGGAATTTAGGTAAAAGTTGTGTACAAATTGAAATATTCAATGTCAAATTGTGTTGTATTGATGATTTTTAATTGTTTTAATTTCGTAGCTAACATTGAGCCGGAGACTTCAGCTAAGAAAGGAAAAGACAAGATTAACGAGGATTAGCTCGAAAAATACGGTTTGTATTTCTATAATCCGAATTTAATAATCATTTATTGTATTTATTATTTAATATGCATGGTAAGTGAAACTAAGGTGAGTATTGGTATTGTTGATATTGAATTGAATGTAAGTGAATTAGTGATTAATGTGAATATTGATATTGGATATTGATTGTATTAAAATATGAAAATTTGAATTGAGTTGAATTATGAGTATATGTAATTATTTGAATTGAAATGTGTATTGACTGGAAATTGAAAAGTGATGTGAAACCCTATTAACTGTATCGGGCTGAGTCGGATATAGTTGGCATGCCATAGGATTGAAAGAGTTTAGGGATGCTTCAACCACGAGTTGATGAGACACTGGGTGTCAAACTATTACTTCGGATAAACTTGATGAGGTACTGGGTACCAACTTACTTCGGTAAGGCCGATGAGACACTGGGTGTCAACTTATTACTTTGAATTATCCGATGAGGCACTGGGTGTCATATTGGTGTGTTTTGGCTGGATCCGTGTATCCGCCAAAGTCTGAGTCCTGTTAATAGGGGTATATAAATGAATTGGTAATATGAATAATATTGAATGATTTTGAACATGAATTGGATTATGATATTAAATTGAGTTATGAAAATTGAAATGTATGAACCAATGATTTCATGATATGGTTAATGACATAATGAGATGATATGTGAATCCTATTGAGAAAAGCTATTTGAATAGCAATTGATGAGAATTGAAAGTGTTATGAATAATGGTTTAAGAAATCGATTATTTGTTTTGATGATCTTTGATTATGTGAGTTTAAATGTATGTAAATATTATAAATTATTGTTTAATAAGTATTCAAATTATTGAAATACCATTGAGATTTATACTCAGCGTACGGTTTGTTTCTGTGTGTAAGTTAGGTTAAAGTTTGAATGTTGAATCAGCATCCAAAGCCGATCCTGAACTCTTTGTGGTGAAGTATTTCTTTTTGGTAAATGCCATGTACCTAGGATGTAGTATTTGTTATTTTGGGAAATATTTGTAAATGATGATATAATATAAAATGAGTTGAACACATATGTGAACATATGTTTCATGTTTAAAACAATTAAGTGATGTGTTTTGGTTGAAATAGGTAAAAACTAGGAAAAATTTTAAAAATTTGCAAAAAAATTTCTAAGTTTCCGATTGAGTCTCAATTTGATTCTAACACTTATTTTGGGCTTCGAGGACCCATAAAAGAGACTATATAATTAATTTATGTAATGTATGCTTATTGAACTGTGAAATGTTTGTATTTGTTTTGAAATATTCGGTAATGCTCCGTAACCCGGTTCTGTCGATGGATATGGGTTAGGGGGTGTTACATAGAGGTATATCACGCTCCAGTCCAAGATCTCAGGCTACATCTGTTGTGAGTACAGGCAGTGTCAAAAACACTAAACCTAGGTGCAATACTATAATAAATTCCATTTTGGTGAGTGCCGCATGAAAAGTAGAGCTTGTTTTAGATGTGGTTCCTATGATCACTATCTTAGAGATTGTCAAGAGAAAGTTGAAAGAGATACTGTACAGACTTCAAAGCCAAGTAACTCCGCTACAAGAGGTAGACCACCTCCTAACCCTGGCAATGTTAGTGCTAGTCGAGGTACGACAAAAGATACAACCGTCAAATCTGAAGAACGAGCACCGGCAAGGACATATGCTATTCGTGCACGTGAGGGTACCTCTGCACTCGATGTTATTACTGGTATTTATTCTCTTCTTGATACTGATATAATTGCTTTAATTGATCCTGTTTCAACTCATTCATACATTTGCACTAGTTTAGTGTCTATTAAAAATTTACCTATTAAGTCCACTGAATTCGTGGTTAAAGTATCAAACCTCTTGGGTCAGTACGTGATGGTGGATAAAATTTGTAAGAACTATTCGTTAATAATGCGAGGTTTCTATTTTCTGGCCAATTTGATGTTATTTTCATTTGATGAATTTGATGTAATTTTAGGCATGGATTGGTTAACTCATCATGATGTCGTGGTAAATTGTAAACAGAAGCATATTATGTTGAAATGTCAAAATGGTGAAATGTTTTGTATTGAATCTAATAAATTGGATGGGTTGTCTAATGTGATATTAGCTATGTCAGTACAGAAATATGTCAGAAAGAGTTATGATGTTTATCTTGATTACATATTGAATATTAAAGTTTCTGAATCTAAGATTAAATAAGTGCCAGTAGTCTGTGAGTATTCTGATGTGTTTTCTGAAAAATTACTCTGATTACCACTGGTCAGAGAAGTGAAATTTTATATAGATCTTATTCTAGGGACAACACCGAAACCTATAGCACTATACAGAATGGCCCCTACAGAATTAAAAGAGTTGAAAGCATAGTTGCAAAAATTGACTGACAGAGGTTTTGCTCAACCTAGTTCTTCACCTTGGAGTGCGTCGGTTCTGTTTGTTAAGAAGAAAGATGGATCTCTGAGATTGTGTATTGATTATCGACAGCTTAATAAAGTCACAATCAAGAATAAATATCCACTGCCTCATATTGATGACTTGTTTGACTAGTTGAAAGGTGTCACTGTGTTTTCAAAGATTGATCTCCATTCTGGCTACTATTAATTACGAGTAAAAGACTCAGATGTAGCGAAAATAGTTTTCAGAACCAGGTACAGACATTATGAATTCCTTGTGATGCAATTTGGCTTAACGAATGTACCTGCGGTATTTATGGATCGGATAAACAGAATTTTCAGACAGTATCTAAATAGATTTGTGGTGGTGTTTATTGATGATATTCTAGTATATTCTCGAGATGAAACCGAGCATGCTGACCATTTGAGAATTGTTCTGCAAACATTACGTGAGAAATAGTTATATGCTAAATTCAGTAAATGTGAATTCTAGCTTCGGGAAGTTGGTTTCTTGAACATATAGTATTTGCTGAACGCATCAGTGTAACACCCTTAACCCATATTCGTAACCAGAATAGGGTTACAAAGTATTATAGAAAATTTATAGATTAATTACAGATAATTCGAATCAAAATACTATTCAAAACTAACTTCAACCATATTGACTCTTAAATAGACCCTCGAGGCCTAATATGCACATTAGAATCGAATCAGAACTAAATCGGAATCTCCAAGAAATTTTTAAGAAATTTCAAAAAAAATTTCTCATATACAGAGCTCACAAGCCGTGTAGTTTAGGGACACGCCCGTGTGGTCAGGCCGTGTGGTCACACATGCTCGTGTCCCTAACCCATGTAACTCTCTGACTTATAAGGCATGAAGAAATTGAAGTCACACGGCCAAGTCACACGCCTGTGTGTTAGGCCTTGTGGTTAATTTAATTTTTACATTTTGGGTGCAGTTTTCACACGGCCATGTAAAATGCCCATGTTCAAGGCCGTGTCACTCACACGGCTGAAAAACACACCCGTGTCCCTGCTTGTGTGCTCAATTTTGAGCATTCTGTTTCTTATTTTTAAGGTGCAGGGGACACACGGCCAAAACACATGCTCATATGCTAGGCCATGTATGACACATAGTCAAGACACACGCCCATGTGTCTATCAGTGTAGACGAAAATAGGCCATTTTAAGGCCACTTTTCTCACCCTTTTCTCATTCAACCTGCACGCAATAGTTACATATACCAATACACTCCAATTCAACAACCAATTCAAGATATTAATTCATGTTTTAAGCTAAATTTTATAACTACATTACTCAAATGGCATAATATACTATATTAATTTCATTCATTGATTACTAAAACTACTACTAATTATATATATTCACATGCATATTCATATATATACGTAAGATTTTCACAATCATATTTCAAGTATAACTATCGTTAATCCTATACATGCCATATAAATCATAAGTTGTAATATGAAAATCTACCGATAATGATCTGGATAGTGTGACTTGAATGTGTTGATTCGACCCTCTAATATCACGATAATCTACAAAAAAACATTAAACACACACGAGTAAGCTCATAGAAGCTTAATAAGTTCGTTGGCTTCAAACTTAATTCTTACCAACATACTTTAACAACTTATATATTTACGTAAATTATTCATTTCACACTCATTGCCAATCAAAACTTAAATCGATAAATTCACTTAATTGAGTTCAATAACAATTATTTAATTCTTCCACAATACTTTCATTTAACACTTACCAATTCTTGCTGATCAAATAACATTTTACAGATTTGAGTACATCGTAACCAGAAGCCTGAAAGCTACATTGAAGCACACAAGTGCTAAACTGAAACCCATAAGGGTTATATTGAAGCTCGAAAAAAAAACTGAACTGAAACCCAATAGGGTTAAACTGAAACTCATAAGAGTTAACTGAAGCTCATAAGAGCTGAACTGAAAGCAAACACTGTAGTTTGCAAAAAATACTAAACACCGATTTACTTCGTAAATTGCTGTCAATTCTTCCATTGCACTGAACAAATGTACTCAATTCCCGCGTTTCAATCACATCAAACATTCACTTCAATTTCTATAACTTTAACATTTATTTTATTTTCAACAATGAACATAAACAAATTCATAATAACAATCATCAATTCAATATGTAAACATATAAATTTAACCACACGAACTTACCTGGACTAGTTTGTAAAATTTGATGTAGTTCACGAACTACTTCGATAATTTCTCTTTTCCTCGATTTTCTTTAGATTCTTGATATATAATATAAAATTATTCATTCATTAGCACACATATTTCAGCCTCATTTCACTTCACAATTTATTCCCTTCAATTTTTGAAATTACACTTTTACCTTAAATTTTATAGTTTTTATAATTTAGTCCCTATTCAATTCACCCATCAATTGAGCTAATTTTTCTCAATTAAAACTTTATTCCATCATTATAAACTACTACCCAACCTTTTATATTCATAATTTCAACACAAAACCCTAATTCTTAACTTTTTCACAATTAAGTCCTAAAAATCAATTTCTATTAAAATCACCTAATAAAATCATCAAATAACAAAACTAAAGCTTCAAATCCATGTTTATTCATCATAAAATTTATAAATTTTCCATGGTAACTTTCAAAATTATTCATAGAATCAAAAACTAATGAATTCAATAGTTGGACTTAATTGTAAAAGTCACAAAAACATAAAAATTGTAAGGAAAAAGCAATAATTGAACTCACATGGTGCAAAAATATGAAAAACCAGATTGTTTCAAACCTCCTATGGCGTTTTTTTAAATTAAATTATGAAGATATCTCTTGATTTTTCAATTTAGTCTTTATTTTATTTAGTTAATTTGGAAAATTTTCAATTTTGTCCTTGTTTCATCTTATTTTCTTGCTAATTTTCTTTCCCAAACCATTTAGCCCATATAATTTGGGTCTAATTGTCTTTTAAATCCTTCTTCATTAAACACTTAAGCTATTTAACCACTTTTGCAAGTTTTGCATCTTTTACAATTTAGTCCTTTTTTATTAATTAACTATCAAAACGTTAAAATTTTATGACGAAACTTTAACACCAACTCAATGACAATATTTATGGATTGGTTTATAGATTCAAGGTCTCGATACCTCATGTTTGACCCATTTGACCTAACAAATTCTTTTAATTCACATAATTCTCTATAAAAAAATATTTCTAAATTCACACTTGACTCATTATTATTAATTTACTAAATTTTCAAACTCACTCATTTGATTTAGTGATCTCGAATCACTGTTCCCGACACCACTAAAATTTAGGTTGTTATAATCAGAGTAGATCCGAATAAAATTTGGACAATTGTTAACTGGAAACCACCGAAAAATGTGTTTGAAGTTTGAAGTTTTCTAGGATTAGCTAGCTATTATCAGAGATTTGTACTAGAGTTTTCGATGATAGCTTCGTCGATGACACGGTTGTTAGAGTTTTCGATGATAGCTTCGCTGATGACATGGTTGTTGCAAAAAGATGTGAAGTTTGAGTGGTCTGATAAATCTTAGCAAAGTTTTGATCGATTGAAAGCCCTTTTGACCGAAACACCGGTTTTGGTTCAACTTGAATCGCAATTTGTAATTTATAGTAATGCATCATTGAATGGCTTAGGTTGTGTTTTGATGCAAGACGGTAAAATAATAGCTTATGCATCTAGACAGCTAAAACCACATGAAAAGAATCACCCGGTACATGACCTGAAATTAGCAGCTATTGTATGTACTTTGAAAATTTGGCAACACTACTTGTTTGGTGAAAAATGTCATATATTCACTGATCACAAAAGCTTAAAGTATTTGATGTCGCAAACAGACTTGAATCTGAGAGAGCGCAGGTGGCTTGAATTATTGAAAGACTATGATATGGTTATCGACTATCATCCGGGAAAGCAAATGTAGTTGCAGATGTTCTGAGCAGAAAATCTCTATTTGCCTTTCGAGCAATGAATACCTAATTATCATTGTCTGATGATGGCTCCATCTTAGCTGAGCTAAAAGTTAAACCGACATTTCTGCAATAGATTTGTGAAGCTTAGAAAAACGATGATGAATTACAAGTTAAACGGGTACAATGTGAGTCAATTTCTGATTCAGAATTTCAAATTGGGTCTGATGATTATTTATTATTTAGAGGTAGAGTATGTGTACCGAAGAATTCAGAAATTGTACAGAAGATTTTGTATGAAGCTCATAATGGTACTATGTCTGTTCATCCGGGGAGTAATAAAATGTATAATGATTTAAAAAAGATGTACTCGTGGTCGGGAATAAAACATGATATTTCTGAATTTGTATCTAGATGTTTGGTATGTCAGCAAGTTAAAGGTAAACATCAAATGCCTTCAGGTTTACTACAACCAGTGACCATACGGGAATGGAAATGGGAAAGAATTTCTATAAACTTTGTATTGAGATTACCCCTATCTCCGAAAAAAAGGATGTTATTTGGGTAATCATTGACCGTTTAACAAAGTCTGCATACTTTATTCTGGTACATATGAATTTCTCTTTGGATAGATTGGTTGAACTATATGTTTTTGAGATTGTCAGATTACATGGTGTGTCAGTTTTTAATATTTCTGATAGAGATCCTCGGTTTACATCTTAATTCTGGAGCAAGTTACAAGAAGCTTTGGGTACACGGTTGCATTTTAATACTGTATTTCATCTGCGATCAGATGGTCAATCCGAACGCGTAGTTCAAATTCTTAAAGATATGCTTCAATGCTATGTACTAGAATTCAAAGGCAGTTGGGAAAAATATTTGCCATTAATTGAACTTGCATATAATAACAGTTATTAGTCAAATATTAAAATGGCAATGTATGAAGCTTTGTATGGTCGTAAATGTAGAACTTCATTGTATTAGACTAAGCTCAATGAGAAAAAGATACATGGAGTTGATCTAATCCGTGAGAATGAAGAAAAAGTGAAAGTGATTAGAGATAGTTTGAAAGTAGTTTCAGACCGTCAGAAATCCCATGCGGATTTAAAACGTAAAGAGATAGTTACAAGTTGGTGATAAAGTATTTCTGAAAGTTTTACCTTGGAAGAAAGTTCTTCGGTTTGGCCGTAAAGGAAAATTGAGTCTACGATTTATCAGGCCATATGAGATCACTGAAAGAATCGGACCTGTTGCGTACCAATTGGCATTACCACCAGAACTAGATAGAATTCACAATGTCTTTCACGTGTCTATATTACGATGGTATCGATCAGACCCCTCACACGTTATCTCCCTGAAAAAGGTTGAGATTCAGCCTGACATGGCTTACAGTGAGGAACCAATCAGAATTTTGGCATGTAAAGTGAAAGAATTAAGAAATAAAAAAGGTAACTCTAGTAAAAGTTCTTTGGCAACAACATGATATAGAATAAGCTACCTGGGAACTGGAAGAAATAATAAGAAAACAATATCTGAACCTTTTTACTGGCAACATTTTCAAGGTAAAAAATTCTTAATAGGGAGAGTTGTAACAGTCTGATGGGCATTGAATCCACCAAATATAATTCCTATAAAATAACTCTAATTAGTAGTAGAGTGGTAGTAGGGTCGAATCCACAAGGATTGGATGCGATAATCAACTTCAATGTATAGCTTATGATCAGATTGTCTGTCGTGTTGAAGGTCGTGGCAATAGTCGTGCCCACGACTCCAATCGTACCTGCAAAAATTAAAAATAAAAGTAAATCGGGGATTTTTTGAAATGTTTAGAAACTAGATAATTGAAACAGCATAAACAATTAATTAAATAAATTAGAAAATAAATTCAGAATTTTGCAACAGATAAAATAAGCCTTAGCCTTAGACTCGGTCAATTTTGTATTAAGAATCGATCCTCAAAAATTAATCTTCTCCTCCAATCGATAAGCTGGTTATAGCAGTTAAGAACGTCCTAACCACCAATTCTTCCTCTAGTAGCTGGTTCCGGTACAACCTGCAAACCAACCCTTACCGATTATCTAACCGAGATACACTTGTTCCCAATTCAAGATTCCGGCAGCCTGAAGAACCCAACTCGAATTAACGGCCTCAATCGCGTGGGTTGTTTAAACCCGATCACCTCTTCCTCGATTTGTTCTCAGAAATCTGAATACAGTACGGCCGACTCGAATCTTTAACTATAAGCAAACACGACTCCAACCCAACGTGCACTTTGACTTGAAATCGAATTTAACTTTAAGGGATGATTGGTCTATCCTGATACTTAGGAAAAAAATGAATACCGATGGGACAGATTTTTAGCACAAATTTGTATCTCACGATTCCCGACCGGAAAGAACACCAGCCTAAAGCTAAGATGAAATTTAGTTAAGCATGAAATTGTTCATGCTTTGTGAGCTTGGAAAGAAGATTGATGATTATGGTGATGGAAATTGGATAGGAAAAGCACTTGGAAGGCAATTAACCCAATTTTAGAAAAGAAACAAAACAGAATGAAAAATGAAGAATGCTTAACGCCAATTTGAAAGGGAAAAGGAGAGTATTTCTATTCCAAATAGAAGTAGGAATACAAAATGAATAGATGATTTTCTAAGAACTAAAAGCCCATATTTATATACATGGGTTTACTAAAAATAGCTTAACCTAAATTAATAAAATAGAATAAAAATTAAAATAAATAATAAAAATTAAAATAAAATATAACAAAATAAAATCTTCCTATTTTTAGTTTTTTACAAAGTCAAAATATATGATCAATCTTTGGCTTTCTCCATCCTTCTGATTTGGCCCCAATTCAACGATTTGTCTTTCAATTTGGTCCCTTTTTGCTCGTTTTTGACCAATTGCATCCCTGACAAGATTAAATTTAGGCCAAATTGATAAGAATTATGTAAATTAATATGTTTATCACAGCCCGTTTTCAATGAAATCGGAATAGTGGTTTCAGGATCACAAATTTAAGTCAGAAAGAAAATTATTTTAATATTAGTGCATGGTCTGTATTATGATAAGAATAACGTATGAAAATTTCATTAAGAAAATCTTACCGATTACATGTCTAATTTAACAAAGGACCAAATTGCATAAAATGCAAAAGTTGAGTTCTAGTAGCTATAAGTATCAAATAGCTATGGAATTCAAAATTCGAGGTCCTTATATGGAAAATAGACCATTAAAAGGAGTTAGTAGATAAGTTTAATGAATCATCCATGAAAAATTAGAAAAAAGAAAAAGACTAAATTGAAAATTGAAATAATTAAATATGATAATAACTAATATCATCTTATTTCATCATCTTCCCCAAATTAAAATACATGGAAAACCTAGCTAAGAGAAAAGAACTCAAGCAATCTTACTTGGCTTAATTAGATCTAGATAGATCAAATACATAGCTAAATCGAGGTAAAGAAAAGTTAACAGATTAGTAACATACAAGCTCACGAACATTGTGGAGGTAAGTTCGTGTAACTAAATTGTATATTTATGTGATATGCTTGATTTATATGCATGTGATTTGTACAATTGTTAAGTATGAAAATAAATCACATACCCGACAATATCCGATAAGAAATAAATCTCGTTTGAACAAATGAAATTAGATGGATACAGGGTTTCTAAAGTGGTTTGTGGTTTTGCATATGTTGCGAACACACCATAACTCGCAGGAGTGTCCCATTGTAGCTCACATGAGCATCCTAATATAAGCTCTCTTGAGCTTTTCGATACATGGTTTTTCCAAGCTTCTCGTTTATATGCTCTTATGAGCATTCTGATTGGTAGTGATCCGGCATGTGTTGCGGACACACCGTAACTCTTATGAGCATCCTGATATATGGCTATCCAGAGCTTCGCGATTAAAAGCTCTTTCATGAGCTTTCTGATAATAACTCTCCGGAGTTACCCGTTAAGCTCGCATGAGCTTTCTGATTTAAGTTCTTATGAGCTTCCTGCTATTAGGCCCAAATAAGCTTCCCGTTACAAGCTCACATGAGCTTTCAGTTATTTGGCTTGGAAGAGCTTACTGTTTAAATGCTCAATGAGCATTCCTAAATATGAATTGATAGAAAATAGTATGTACAATTTGTGTTTACTAACCATGTATCCATCGATATTATAAGTGGTTCAACGGGTGAAATTGTGAGATGAAAAATTATGGACATATATTTGACTACAAGAACATGACTTGTATATGAAGTTTGTATACAAGATATGGGAAGTGTATGGAAATGATATTTGCTTGATATACTGAAGCATGAATTGATTGTTACTTGAATGTGGAATTTGCTTGATGACCTTGTTCATTCATGATTAAGGGTTATTATATGTAATTACTTGGTTAACATGATGTGGACATGTGTTAGACTAATGATCAACTTGTTTGAATATATTATGTGTATTTATCTTAAATGTATTTGAATGGTAAGTTATTTCCCGTTATACAAACTTACTAAGCATTTAAATGCTTACTCTATTTTATTTCCTCTATTTTATAGTACTCAGTGGCTCGTAAAGGTTGGAAGTTGGTCGGAGTTACATCACACTATCCTACAACTCATTTCGGTATAAATAGCAAAAATTTCTTTTAAATATAATGGCATGTATAGGCTAAAGTGGTCAAATATGGCATATATGTGATTGGTTGGGATTAGCCATTGGTACGGCTTATAAATGGTATGTTTTGATAAATAAAATGGTTTTAATATGGTTAATGTGTGTTTGAAATGGATGATTAATGAAAATCATATAGGCATATTGATTATGATAGTAAAATTGATAGAACATGCCTATATATACAAATGATATTTTGGTAAGTATAAATACTTGAACATATATGTTGATATGTCTTACATAAAAATTATTTTGGCTTGATTTGAATGATTTATATTGGATTGGAAATGTGTTTAAATGTTATTATAGGTGAAAGAAAAGTTTGAGTGAGAAATAAGGCTTGGAAATGGCCCTATTTTGTCCACACAGGTAGAGACACGGGCGTGTGTCTCAACCGTGTGTGACACACGACCATGCGCACGGGCGTGTGGATCAGTCATGTATCCCCTACATCTTTAAAATTGCAAAACAAAATGTTCAAGTATTTTCACACGAGTAGAGACACGAGCGTGTGTCTCAGCCATGTGTAGCACACGGCCTGGCACACGGGCGTGTGACTTGGCCATGTAGCCTCTGCACCTAATTAAAGTAAATTAAAATGTTCACACGACCTAACACACGGGCGTGTGGCTTGGCCATTTGACCCAAGTCAGTAATCACCTTAATTCGAACACGGGTTGGGACACAGCCGTGAATCCCTATTTCGACTGTCCACACGGCCTGAGACACAGGCGTGTCTCTCGACTGTGTGAGTCACACGGGTTGACCACACGAGCGTGTGTACCCCGCACCTAAAAAATATTTAAATTTTGTGAAAAATTCTCTGAGTACCGGAATTAGTCCCGACTTATTTCTATTGCATATTTTGAGCCTCGAGGGCTCGTATAAGGGATAATATGATTATTTATGATTGATTTCTGATATAAATGAGAAATGATATGAAATGTCTGTATTTAATCTATTTATTCTAGTAATGCTCTGTAACCCTATTCTGGCGGATTAAGGGTGTTACAATAATTATATCATCACCACTAGCTAATTTCTCAACTTTAAAACGAGGTTTCAAATTTAAGTTAATCCCCAAACAAGGAGAGACCTTGGAATTAATATAGCAAATGTCTTTGATTCTCTCACCCTTTGGCAAAACATACAAATTTGAACAACTTTATACATAACTAACAACATTACTCTATTCTATTAAAAAAAAACAACTGTACTAAAAAATCATTAATACCCATTTTCGGGCACCAAAAAAAGATATTTTTTGAACCATTTTTCAAGCACAAGAAACTAGAAAAAGGAACCACAAATAAACCAATAATAAAATTTAGTGTAAACTCATATTAGCAAAACAAGGTTCCCAGTTTCTTAAAAACACAATATTATATTTCTAGAATTTCTTGTGAAGATTAAGCAACGAGACATACTAAAATTGATAGTGTTTTAATGGCATATAATAATTTAAATCCAATGAAAAAAAAAGAAAAAAAATGGGAAAGGAATTTTTAGTTTACATTAAAAGTCTTGAAAAGGTAGATTGATAAGATTGATTGTTTGGGATTTTACTCAATTTTCTTATTCATTATTGTACTATTATAGTTAAGTGTGTTTTTTTATGGTTGTGGTTGTGATGTAGCCAACGACTCTTTGGACTTTCTTTTAACTAGTAATAATTTTTTACACTTATTACACTAGATTTGGTGTTTGTTTCTTAAAACTTTACAAATTTTTTAAAAATTAAAGTTTATCATTTTGTAAATGTTGAGGGTTAATTTTATTGATTTTTTTAAAAATTTAAACTAAAATGATAAATTTTATAAACATTGAGGGCTAAATTTGTTAAATTTTTTATATTTAATATCAAATTGATAGAATGTATGAATATTAGAGGGCTAAATTTGTTATTATACCAATAAAAAATCCCATGTTAGCACTTTCATCAAATTTCAAACAGTTGCTAGTATTCGATGATGAAAATGTTTGTTTTTGTATAGTTTAGTGGCTAAAATAGAAAAACATTAAAAATTCAATGACCAAAATAGAATGCGGGCAATACTTTAGTGACCATTTTTATACTTTATCCTAAAATTATTTGTGCACATAAAATTTTTTAGACTTTACAAATAGGTTAGTGCGACGTTTGTCCTATAAATAAGTAGGACAATTGTTACACCATTAATCCTCTATAAAATTTAAAAAAAAAAACTCTAAACAATGTATATCAAATAATTTTCCTTCTTTTTAACATATAAAATAGGTATTTTGAATTTTTTTCCAATATATTGATAACGGAAAGGATTTGATTCTTTTACTTAACTTCGAATTTCAAATCTAAAATCTATTTGTCACTCAAATAGTTATCTTATATTAACTATGGTCTATGGGCTAATTATTTATCATTTTGTGATCATATTTATTGAAAATAAAAACGGTAATATGTTATCAATAAGTGTTTAGTGTATTATAATTAGTGGTTGAGGATTTGATCTTCGTTCTGGGTATGGATTAACTTTAAAATTTGTTACCAGTATCTATCCCTTAATAAACCTACAAGAATGCGAATGATTAATTATTAGGCTCTCTTTAGTGGATACCTTAAAAAATAAAAAAAAATTACACATTTAAGGAAAAAAAAATGTTGGAGATTGATACCATTAAGAGGGGCAACCATAACCATTTAACATTGATTGCAAAATGGACATGAAAAAAAATATCATATGTTTATTTGTGTCAACAATGATTTGTCAAATTGAACAAATATTTAATTTTTAATTTAATCAAATTAAATTTTATTGTGCCAATACTAGTTTGGAGTAGATAATTTGTTTGTTATTTAGATGACATAAGTTTAAATCATGTCATTTTCTCTTTCTACTAACCCTCTCTCTCTTTCTTTTCCTTATTCACTTCATATGCGTTTTTTTTCAGTTTGTAAATTTATTTTGTAGGTATTTTTGTTACCTTCATAAATTGTGATAGACATATATGTCTATTGTTGTTGAAACTTCACTTGCCACCAGTACTTTTCCTTGAAAAGTGGGTGACTCTTCTTTGACTTTTTGATCTGTTTACGTTTTAAGAATAATTTAAAATAATAAATTATTTCATGAGTCGATTTCAATATGTGTTGTCTTAAACTTTATTTTTATTATTATTTAATAAATCTTCATATATAAAATTTTTAAAAAGACAAATAATTTAATTTCAAATATAAATTTTAAACAAAATCAGTTTAACATTTTGAAAAATAATCCATAAGAAGTTATCTAAATGCTTAGGTTGTTGCAATATTTTTATTAAATAAAAAATTAATAGAATTTCAAACTCATTAAAAGAAATTTTGATTTTGATTTATATGGGCTAAATTGTGTTATTAATCTGTATAAATTATAAATTTAATCTTAATTAATTTTAGTGTTTAAACTTTTTAAATTTAAAAATTTTAATTATAACTAGATGATAATTTTTAAATTTATTAAATTTAATTTTATTATTTTTAAAATTTTAATGTGATAAATATATTATAAAATTACTTTAATTTATTATTTTTACATATTACTAAAAGAATAGATAGGAGAACAATATAACTTTTTTTTTTCAATTTAATTTATTTATTCCAATACCAAGCGTGAAGCAGTGTACAATTCTAGATCCTTCTATACCAAATTCCAAAGTGAGTGAAAATAAACACCACCTCTCAGCTACCTCTCCAAAGAGTTTCAACTTTAGATCTGGACCGTCCATTATTCCCTTATATAAATAGGTCTCTTACCACACGTATTCTTCACTTAAGCCCTTCTGTGTTTCTCTCCATCTCGCCGTCTCGCGTGCGCCCTGTGGCTCTCTTCAACCCTCGCATATCTCTTCAAGATCTGTCAGTTCTCTCTCTTCTAAATCTCATATTTTTTCTTCTATGTTCTTAATTTTTTGTTGGTATTTATTGATTTTTTTGGTTTGATTTTAGGATCTGATCTGACAAAAAAATGTTCGGGAGAGCACCGAAGAAAAGCGATAATACTAAATACTATGAGATATTGGGAGTGCCCAAAACCGCTTCCCAAGATGATTTGAAGAAGGCTTATAGAAAAGCTGCAATTAAGAATCATCCTGATAAAGGCGGTGATCCTGAAAAGGTTGATTTTTTTCATTGATTCTTGGGTTGATTTTGTGGTTCAATCGTCTGGGTTTTGTTTGGTTTTGTTAATTCTTCGTGTTGAGTCAGCGACTTATAAACTGATCTATTAGCTTATGCTTTGATTTAGTTCTTTTTTTGGCTTTCATGCTTTGTTTTAAGTAATTGGTCAACAATTGGGTTGAGAGGTTGATAAAATTGAAGTCCCATTAGCTATAGAATGGTTTGGTTCCTTGTATGTCTGTTGTTGACCTGTACAGAAAGTAGCTTGTTTGGTTATGCTTGTTTTTGAAACGCTTTAAATTCTGGGTTTTTAGCTATGTTGCTCTGACTTTGACTTGTATGTGAATGTTTGGATGGGGGTATATGACTGATTCGGGTATGTTCAATTTCTCCTTCAAAGATTATGGCTGTGTTTTTGCAAATTGTTAAAAATTTGGGTTAAGATTTTAGAATATGTTGGGGTTTTTGACTTGTCTAGAAACTGGGCATGGCAGTTTGTATTGTGTCATTCATAGTCGTGTTTAAGTCATAGACGATTTGATAAGGATTGTGTGCTGTGTGTTTGGAATTCAGTTTAAAGAGTTGGCTCAAGCTTATGAGGTGCTGAGTGACCCAGAGAAGCGTGAGATATATGATCAGTATGGCGAGGACGCCCTTAAAGAAGGAATGGGTGGAGGCGGTGGTGCCCATGATCCATTTGATATCTTCCAATCCTTCTTTGGTGGCAATCCTTTTGGTGGTAAGGCTTCAAATTAATACTCTGTTTCTATCTTGTTGATTAGTTTTTTTTTATTTATTAAAATTTGTTAAGATTTGAGCTAAAATCCTGGTTGCTTGTTCAGGTGGTGGTAGCAGCCGAGGCCGAAGACAAAGAAGGGGAGAGGATGTAATTCATCCCCTAAAGGTTTCTTTGGAAGATCTCTATAATGGAACTTCCAAAAAGCTCTCTCTTTCACGCAACATAATTTGCTCCAAGTGCAAGGGGTGAGTACTTCTGTTGTGTAACATCTGTGGAGTGGCATAGCGGTTTGACTGTTTTTACTTTGTCCATGTTAACAGAAAATGTTTTAAATTTGCAGGAAAGGGTCTAAATCAGGTGCATCAATGAAATGTTCTGGTTGTCAAGGTTCAGGAATGAAAGTTTCCATCAGACACCTTGGTCCTTCCATGATCCAACAGATGCAGCACCCTTGCAATGATTGTAAGGGTACTGGTGAGACCATCAATGATAAGGACCGTTGCCCCCAATGCAAAGGCGAGAAGGTTGTTCAGGAGAAGAAAGTCTTGGAGGTTAATGTTGAAAAGGGTATGCAGAACGGACAGAAGATTACTTTCCCTGGAGAAGCAGATGAAGCAGTAAGGATGAAAATTTTCTCTCTTGTTTTTTTGCTTTTTTGCAATTTTAATAGGCTTGCATGTTGTTGCACATCGTTGAATCCTGCTTTCTTGCTGTTTCTAACTTGATTGTTTGCTAATTGTTTGCAGCCCGACACAGTTACTGGGGATATTGTATTTGTCCTCCAACAGAAAGATCATCCAAAATTTAAACGAAAGGGTGATGACTTATTTGTAGAACATACGTTGACACTTACTGAGGCACTTTGCGGCTTCCAGTTTATACTGACCCACCTAGATGGCAGGCAACTTCTCATTAAGACCCATCCTGGTGAAGTGGTTAAGCCTGGTAAGTGTCTAATTTCTGCCATCTTGCATAAACTGCTGCATTTTTTATTTATATGATGAATGTCTTTATTTTCAATATTTTTGAGTGGTATTGATGGCTATCATCAGACTTCAAATGAGCCCTGTTCATGTGTTTGTGGGTATTGATCTTTCTAATTGATGTTTTTTTAATGATCTTTTTACTGTTGTGTTAAGTGATATGGTATTGATCTTTACTTTTGTTTTGTATACCTTAGATCAATTCAAGGCCATAAATGATGAAGGGATGCCTATGTATCAAAGGCCATTCATGAGGGGTAAACTATACATTCACTTCACCGTCGATTTTCCCGACTCCTTGGCCCCCGAGCAGTGCAAGGCACTCGAGGCTGTGCTACCTTCGAGGACCTCAGTCCAGCTGACAGACATGGAGCTGGATGAGTGTGAGGAAACAACTCTATATGATGTCAACATCGAGGAAGAGATGCGTAGGAAGCAGGCGCAAGCAGCTCAAGAGGCTTATGAGGAAGATGATGACATGCATGGTGGTGCCCAAAGAGTGCAATGCGCTCAGCAATGATCGGTGGCAGACGGTAAGGAATGGAATGTATGATTGTTTAACAAAAATTATTTGAAAATACCATTCTGGATATGGTTGTTTACTTAGACCATTTCTGCTAGAGTGCTATCTGCTTTGGTAACTGATAAAGTGTATGGAAAGATTTAGCTTTGGAACTTGACCTATTTGTTTATGGTATACAACCTATTGCTTCTTGTGAGCCTAGTTTTTTTTAGTTATTGATTTTATATTTGAATTTGAGAAATCATTTAGGGATATTATATGATTGAAGGTGTTCATTGTTCCGATTTGATTCGGGTCATTATAAGATGTTTGGTTATATTCATTTTCTCAAACTAATATTATTTTTCCTAAGAGAAGCATTTAATCAGCTTTAAAATATATTATGTTTATCGTAAGATTGATATATTTCAAATAAATATTTTATCGAAGTAGGGCATTGGACATATTTGTTTTTTATGTATGAATTTGTTACTTTGTTTAATGTTTTCGTAGAATATATTTAAGCCATTTAGCTCTTGAATAGCATCTTTTCTCCCATTTGGGTATTGGTACCTATACTTTTTATTACTCTGTCGTAAATGTCAAATATTCGGCCAATGAGATATTGCCATGTCAGCCAGCCTTTTTCCACATGCTGTGGATTTTTTTATTCGCACTAAAATCTAAAGAATTCTCCTGCTATTGAATTACTATTCAAAATTGGATCAATAAACCGACTTCTTTGGTCGTAAAAATTCAATAAATCGAATGGTGAGATTAGTTAGAGATTACTTGGCCACTACAATTATTGTGACTACTAAAAGAATGTGTGTTTAGTTTTGATATTCAATTGGTGAACATTATTATATGATTCTTATATTGAGTTAATTATTTATGTTTAATTATAATTTATTGCAAAATGTAGCACAAAATTTTGGTACATGGTTAGTGGGAAAGAATATCTATGGTGCGGTAAAAGGATTTCGCTGTGATCATCCAGACAGTTGCTCTACTGAGATTACATTCAAAAAACATTGAAACGTGGTCTTAGTAGAACCCAAACGAAGCGTAAGTCGTGTAGAGGGGAGGATTAATCCTAAAGCAATTATGTATTATCCGTTTTAATGTCTTTTCACTATTTGGTGATCGATGAAACCATTTAATTGGGTTCCAGCTCAGAATTAATTTAAAAAAAAAAAAAAAGTTCTGGTCTTAGTCCGGTTATGAACATCTTCATATGTGTCTACTTTTCGTATGTCTTACTTCTTTCAAAGTTTTTATATAGAAAGTTGTTCAATATATTGCAACTACAATCTTAGAACATGATATTGTAATTTATGATTATCCTTAGTTTTTCTGTAAAAATTCTAGGCGAGATGTCGAATATGGAATCAATGATATGTTTACGATTTGGTTTGGTCTAACCATTTTTCAAATGTCACGCTACCCAAACCTTCTTTACCTCTTACTCTACGAGGGTAAAAGTAAGATGAACAGCTTTCCTGTCTCTTTGAAAACTACCACTAACAGTTTATTCTTGGTACTTCTTGTACAAGAATGTTCATAAGTATGCGTTGTCTATGTGGACAATGAGTTTGTAGTGTTTGAACCTTTCAATAAGTGATGTAGATGTCCAAAATAAAGAATGGAAGAAGCGCACTCTTCGAAATCAATTATTGTCGAGTTATTAACTGTTGTAATGATCCCTTTTTTGTCGGTATTGAAAAAATTAAATTTTGGGACTTGAAATTTTTAAACTAAATCATTTCAAAAAATTAAATCTAGAAATCTTCGAGACAAATATGGGTATAGATGCTTAAGTATTTTGTTTATCTATTAATCAATACATCAATTAATTCTAGCCGTTGAATGTGTTGATCTTTAATTTATTTCATTAATCTTTAAGAAGCTTTTTCCACATTCTTCTTCTCCATTTAGTTCTTCAAGAAAAGAAAATGCCAGAAGAGAACTTTTCATGATCTCCTTTTTTAAGTCGTGAGTCATCTTCAAGTTGAATTTTAGTTAAATTAATAGCTTAAAATAATAGTTAAGTGTAAACCCATTCAACTAGAAGTAATATTTCAAAGGAAAAGAGATGAAGATGGTTTATGGTTCAAGTTTAAGTGTGTTTTTGGATAGCTTGAGTCTTTTAAATTATAATGCAAGTGAACGAATTAGATTTAAAGTGAAGAATTTTGAATTATGTGAATCAAATGTTAAAATTTTAGGAAGTTAAAGTTAAGTTAAATGAATTCGTTGTTTGATTGCATGTATCCAACTTTGTTTCTACTGTTTGAATTGTTAAATGTAGTTAATGATGTTATGCATTTAAATGTTATTACATCTTAACAACTGTATATGATTCATGTTTGTTATCAGTTATAATTTCATGTTAAGAACTATATATGATTCATGTTTCACTAGGTTTATGATGTAATGGGATGGTTCTTGGTGAATAATGATGTTAATCAACGTTTATGAGATACATTTAAATATTAAATGTTAAATTAAACGATGTCAGATTCAATTTGAGCATAGTGGGCATACTAAAGGATTTATTTGTGTTAAAAGGAAATTTTGACGCTTGTGAGTATATTTTTTGGCACTTCTGTGCAATATTACGCTCTTGTCAGCATATTACTTGACACTTATGTGTGCATATTTTATAGTGTTAGGATATCAATGCATTTATGTTCAATTGACACTTGTCTGTATCATTGTGGAGTGTCAGGGGGATACCAGTGCTTTTATACTCAATTGGCACTTGTGCAGATCATGGTGAAATGTTAAGAGATATCAGTAATAGTATAGTAGAAAAGAAAATGTATTTCCATCCATTTAAAAGTTCATTCAAAATCGTTATTTTATATAAATTATAGATAAGTTTTGAAAATATTTAGTACATGAAATAATGAAAGTTTTTACCGGTCTAAACCCAACACAACCAGGAATGTTATTTTACCATTTTTATTTTTAAACTTATATATATATATATATATATATATATATTGTATAAGCTGGAATGTTAAAACAAAACTCTAACTGACAAAAATAGTTTTATTGTTAAATACGTTTCAAAATTGTCATAGTAAATATTTTTTATTATTATTAAGAAAGGTAAACTATAAAAATAGTTATATTTGTTTGTTTTAGATTATATTTTAGTCACTTACGTTATCATTTTGTTATGAAGTGGTCACTTTACCTTTAAACTCCGTTACCTCCCTAACAGCGGTCCTACGAGGTAATTCAAAAGGATTTTAAATGCCAACTTGGATGTCCAGTTGTTAGGATGAAAATATATTTTTAATTAAATAAATTTAATTTGAACTGCCATGTATGACATTCAAGTTGGTATTTAAAACCCATTTGGACTGTCACGTAGGACTGCCATTAGAGAGGTAACGAAGCTTAATGGTAGAGTGATTATTTCGTAACAAAATGATAACGTAAGTGACTAAAACGTAACATTTCAAACATAAGTGACTAAAATGTAATCTAAAGAAAATAAAAATGACTATTTATGTAGTTTACCTTAATAAGATTCACTCAATTTGTAAAAATATTTTAATTTTATTAAAAAATTCATAAAATAAATTTGTTTGATAATAAATAAAGGTTAATATTTGGTACGTGTATTTAACAAGTGTCCATTAAATACATCTGAAACAAGTAATAAAAAGTGATAATCAAAAAAGAAAATAATTCTCAAAAGGAACTAAAAGGAAGACTAAAACTCTTCCAAAAAATCCCTTCAAGTTACCAGAGAGACCAAACGACAAAACTCATCTTGAGAATTAAAATTCATTAATGGAGGGCGAGTCAGGAGGGAAGATTGAGGTTGTCCTTCGATAAATAAATGAAATCCTCAATCCAAAGAACAAGACATAGATATGCAGAAGCTCATGGTAGCTCTATGAAACAATGGTCTGATGCTGGGAGATCGATGACCCCTAAAGGCGTGTCTTCAACCTAGAATCGATCCTCTATGCTTTTCAAACCCTCTGCCACCATTGCATGTGCAATAGTGTTTCCTCCTCTAGTGATGAGTTAAAACGACATGCTGAGAAGCTTCAAGATAATGCTTTCATATCCCAAGTAACTAGTCGAATTTCAGAATAGTCCTCCTCTTTTGACTGTAATTTCAATATAACAGTCCTTGAATTGCTTGCTAGGACAACATGCAGAAAACCCATTTCTTAAGTAAATTAGAGACCATGAAGTACAACTACCGCTTCAACCATAAATACCGAGCTAAACAAGTTATGAATTCTAAATCAAGAACCCATTATTTGACCCATTTTGTCTTGGATAATGATACCTAATGCTGCTTTTTGGTTTGAAATCGAGTAACATGCATCAACATTCATCTTTACCCAAAATGAAGGTGGAGGGGCCCATCGAACCATTGTTGAGGGGTTTGGGTGCTTTAAAATTGAGGTCAGATCTCGATACTCGTGCCTGTATCTATGAATGAAGGTAACAACCTCATCAACACTTTGCGATTCCCTTTCGCGAATAGTTTATTTCGAGAAAATCAAAGGGCCCAAATTGTAATTGTTATGTCTTCTTTTCTTTTCCTATTTGCATGTTCGAAAAGCAGCATAACCACTCGAAAAAAATTGCATCCACAACATCATCAAGCCATTGAACCTCTAATTTTAACCAAACTTGTTTCACAAAATAACAGTCACGACTAACATGCAAATTAGATTCGCTATAATTTTGACAATAAGGGCATCGATTCTCAAATGAAGTTCTTCTAAAATGAAGATTCTGTAGTGTAGGAATAAAATTGCGAGCAAATTTCCACGGTAAAATAAAAAATTTTGATGGGCAATTTAAATTCCAAATTTGTTTGTACGTGTTGCGCTCAATTATATACAAATTTTATGACTCAACCAAAATTTTATAGCCACTTCTCATAGAATAAACTCTAGAATGCTCTCCAGACCAAATTAACTTATCAATTTGAAGGGTCAAAGGTAAAGGAATACTCTAATCATTTTCGCCTCTTCCCCTGAAAAAGTCGAAATTAAAATCGAAAACCAGAACCAATCCTCCAACGTAGGCCCAATCTCAATAGGCCTTTTGAACTCCATATGCTTCTCCAGACCAAGAATTGGTTTGAACCCAAAGGAGCCTCCAAAAAAATTGAATTATGATAATATTTTTCCCACATCGACTTCGCAACTATGGAGCCTGGATTCTCAAATAACCACCAGCCCTGCTTTGCTAACATAGCAATGTTAAATTTCAATAGAACTCGAGACACTATTTCGCCTTTTACTTTTAGATAACATAGGGATTGCCTTGTGCACCAATGTATCCCTTTTTTCCCTGTCATTTTTTGCCACCAGAACCGAGACATTAAGGATTCAATCTCTTTGCAAAAGGAGCTAGACAATAAAAAGCAGGATATTGCAAACATTGGTATTGCCTGCAAAACCGATTTGATGAGAACTTCTCTACCTCTGATTGGTTGCCCTTTCGAACTCCATCTGTTCAATCTTTTTACAAATTTTTCCTTCACATCTTTAAAATCTTTCTTCTTTTTTCATCCAACAATGGAAGGGAGGCCAAGATATTTTTTCGGGTTTATACTGGAATTCACTCCAAGGATTCGACACACATCATCTTTGTTTTCTTAGGACACATTTGAGTTGAAAAAAGTACATGACTTATAAAAAATTACTAGTTGGCCTGAGCTGCTCGCATAAGTCCCCAAAATCTCTGTAAGTACCATAGCTCCTGCTGCTATAGCCTCACCAAAAATTAAACTATCATCCACAAAAAGAAGATGAGTAATAAGGGGCGCATATCTATTAACACGAGCTCCCTTTAATCTCCCTTGTTTTGAAGCCATTCGTAGAATAGCAGAGAGCCCCTCGCTGCACACTAGGAACAAATATGGACTAAATGGGGCGCCATGTCGTAAACCTCTGGATGGATGGAACTGTTCTCCCACCTCACCATTTAGAACCACAGAATAAGAGACTTGTAGCGACATAAAAAAATTTACTTTCGGTCGCTAATTGAGGCGATTTATTAAAAATTTGAAAATCGACTTTCGATTTTATTAAAAAAAGGAGTCGCCACTGATCTTCTTTATAGGTGTGATCGGACACCTAATAATTCATCTTTTTAGAAGAAAATTCATTTTCTTTTAACAAAAAGAAGGCCGAATTTAGGTCTACGTCAAAAACCAAAGTAAAGTTGGGTTCGGGAGTCCGTTACGTGCGAGGAAGGTATTAGCACCCTCGCGACGCCCAAAATTGGTATCTTTATTAAACATGCGTCGTCTTGATTTTCAAAAATATGAGTTCAATGTAGCATTTAATCGTGATCCGATTGAAACATGAGAATTTTTAATTTTTTTGATTTTTTTGAGAAGGACATACCGTTTTAACACGAGTCGATTGATGTTCACCCAACATAGCGATGAAATCAATGACTTAATGTTAAATCGGTACGTTACCTTGCTTATTGAAATTGATTTAAAACATGAATAAGAATATTTTTTTTAAAACAATAGAAACTTATAACAATGTTGTAATAAAATGAAATTTACGAATATATGAAGCAGATGATAAAATAAAGTATTCACGATGCATTTGATATTATGCATGATAATAATAACATTAAACACGAAATAAAACAATGGATTATATATATACATATAATATATAATAGTATGTGAGGTGACGAAAAATATAATATTAAAAATACTAATAATACTACATATACATATACGTATATATATTAAAGATATGTACATAATAATAGTATTGAAATATACATATAATATATATAAAAATATAGTGTTTAAAATATATACATAGCATAGCATTCAAAATGTACACATAAGATAGTATAAAAAAACTAACTAATATAGTATAAATGTATACATATATAATATTAAAAATGTATATACATAGTATATAAAAGAAAATATATGCATGTAAATATATGTACATAAGATCGTATAAAAATATATAACAATGATACTAAAGTATATACATAATATGTATGAAAACATAATATAATATTAGAAGTACATATACATAATATAGAAAAAAAAAAATGTATAGCACATGTTAAAAAAAATGCACATAAGTATACATATATATGCACTAAAACATATATGTAATAATATTATTTAAAGAAATACATATTAGAAATGTCTATACGTAATATGAGATTTAAAAATATATATACATAAATAATAATAACAAGTAATGAATAAATATAATGAAAATAGTAAATATAAAAGTAAAAAGGGAGAAAATATAATATATAAACAAAAACTAGGTATAATAATGATATAAAGAAAATAAAATAATAATATGTTAAAAATAAATAATAAATATAATAATGTAAAATAGTAAAAAAGCATGTCTATACGTATATAATAAAATATATATTAATAATAATAATAAGGATAATATAAGTATATATACACTAAATAGTATAAAAAATATATATAACTAATAATATTAAAATATATACATGATGATATATATAAAAATAATATTAGAAAACATATGTACATAATATATATATATATAAATATATACATAATATAGTATTAAAATATAAAAATATAATATTAAAAATATATATAATATATATAAAATATATACACGATATAGTATTAAAATATATATACATAATATATACTTATTAGAGATAATAACAATACTACAAGACAATTATTAAATATACTATATAAATAAATACACGTACATACATTAAATATGTTTACATATATAATAAAATTATACACTGATATTAATCATAATAATAATCAATTAATTTTAATCATAAAGTAATAAAAATAACTAAAAAGGGGATTAAATTGAACTAAAAAACGAAATATTTGGGGCGAAATTGAAATAAAAATAAAAGGAAATGACTATCTTGAACACGTGCGGAAACAGTGGGGGGCTAAAAGGGCAATTTGCCCAAGCCTCTAAAATGCACAGCATTGAACGGGACTAAATCGCAAGGCGCGAAAAATTATAGGGCCAAATTGAAAATAAAAAATGACTTAATGGCAAAAGGGTGAAAAAGCGGAAGGACCGCGTGCATAAATAAACCATTAATCAAAAACATGCGGATCCTTGACGGGTTCGGATCAGGTCGGGTCGAGTACGCTCAAAACGACGTCATTTTGGGGCTAAAGGGCAGCCTCTAAAACGACGTCGTTTTGGGAGGCTATATAAGGCCAATTTTTTTTTTTTTAAATTTTCATTTCTTCCTTGATTCAAAAAAAAAATTCTTTTCTCTTTCATTTTTCTCTCTGGCCAAGGCCAGGATCCGGGGAAGGGACCGCCGTCGACCACCGCCGCCTGTCGCCGCCGGCCACCGCCGACCACCGTACACGGTGGTCGAAAAATCGAAAAAAGGTATTTTTTTTGCTTAATAATATATATATATTTAAATATAGATTTACAATATAAAATGAGTACGAAAAAAAATAAAAAAATAAAAAGAGATTCTGTTAAAGAAATGAATCACCTCTGGCTTTCAGTCTTGCTTTTTTGGTACTTAGATCTTCTAATTTCGTGTTGTTCTAATCACTCTTTCCGTGTTCAAAAATACAGTATATGCACTAAAGTTGTTGAAGTCTAACTTTTTTTTGTATTGATAATAAAAATCCAACCTTTTTACAATTTTTGATTCGGGTTTTTATAACCCTTTTACATCTATTTTTCTATTGTTTCTGTCCTTTCTTTCTGATCTTTTGCAGGTGCAAGTGACTGATGGGGTATGGGACTGACAGAAGAGTGGCGGTGCAGAGGGCAATTGGTGGAGGCAGAGGGTGGTTGGGGGCAGAAGGCAAGTGGGGAGGCTAGGGTTAGGTTGAGAGAAGCTTAGGTTGTAGGCTATGGTTTTTTTTTTAATTTGGGGTTTGGGTAGTTGGGCTTCTGAATTGGGTTTAAGTTGTGGGTTATGCTGGGGTTTAATTGTAAATGAGTTTTGAGATTTAATAATTGGGCCTCTGGGGTTTGATTGTAAACAGGCTAAAATTGGCCTACAACAAGACTGATTCCACACAACACATCCAGATTTCTGAAAAACCTATCTTCCTGAGTATAAGTTGAATAAATGGTCACTCAATCTATCATATGCTTTACTTATATCCAATTTAAGGGAAAATGAACCTAATTTCCCCAATCTCTTGTTCTTCACAGAATGCAAGATTTCATATGCTGCCAAGATGCTGTCTGAAATAAGCCTCCCTGGAACAAAGGCGTTTTGTGCCTCGTCAATACAATAGTGTAGAACTGAATGAAACTTGTTCACTAGCATCTTTGAAAGAATTTTGTAAAGCGTGTTGCACAAATTGATTAGTCTAAACTGACCCATGTTTTATGGATTACTCACCTTCGGTATCAAAACAATGCGAGTCTGGTTTATCTCAGAAATGTCGTGGATCCCATTCAGTGTCACAATACAATAATCTACTACCTCCTTTCCCACTATGTGTCAGAATCTTTGGTAAAAAACAATTCCCAAACCATCTTCACCTGAAGCCTTTAATGGACTCATGAATTTTAAAGCAATGCAAACCTCCTCATTGTCGGGGTGATGCACAGCTCAACTCCTAGCTAAATCTCATCCGCATTTGCTATTCCATTCAAAGAAAAGAGAGAACTAAAATAGTTTTTTTGCGTGTAGCAAATCATGAATTTTAAAAACTCGTGTAACAAATATTTTCCCCAAATAAAATAAATAAATTCTATTTTTATATTCAAACTCTTTTTATTAATTTTAAATTATAAATGAATTTACTCGATGAAAATTAAAAAAAAATGGAATCTAGATTGACTCTTTTATTTCCATAAGTTTTATAAAATATTAAATATATTGATTTAATTTAATTACAAAATATATGATTAAATACAATGTTGCTTGAACCGGATTGGACCGGCTAAAAAATCAGTCTAGAGAGTGACTTTGAACCGGTTAGATAGCAAATCGGTACGAAATAATTGAATCAATTAAAAAATCAATCGAATTTACGATTAAATTAATTAAACATATATTTTTTATTTTTAATAATTTTTAATCAAATCGATCAAACCAGTCAAACTAATGAATCAATGACCTAATTGGTTAGACTATTGGTCTGGTTTAAAAAAATATTGATTAAATATTTTTTTTTAATATATAAAATAAGAAAGATGAGGTAACAATATCAATATCTAAGTTCTAGTCCACCATGTGTAAATGCATTTATAGATAATCTCTTAGATTATTTTAAATTAAATTATTTATAATTATATTATTGGAAGGTGTCAAATATAAACCATAAATCCATTATAGAAAATACAAAATCACACTGGTAAGAAAATTATAAAAAATTTTAAATAAGAACCAAATTAATTTTTAGTTAAAATGATAAAATTATGAAATTGAAATTGATTATTGTTATATATATTTTAAAATTTTATATAAAAAAGTATAAAAAAATATAAACATATTATTTCGGGGTAAATAAAGGTTATATTTTTATAATAGGTAAACTATAAAAATAGTCACTTTTATTTATCTCAGGTTATATTTTAATCACTTATGTTTGAAATATTACGTTTTAATCACTTACGTTATTGTGTTGCAATATTTTAGTCACGAGCATTAATTGTTGTTAATGGTAT
This sequence comes from Gossypium longicalyx, assembly GCA_025698465.1. Taxonomy (NCBI): domain Eukaryota; kingdom Viridiplantae; phylum Streptophyta; class Magnoliopsida; order Malvales; family Malvaceae; genus Gossypium; species Gossypium longicalyx. Next base: position 45,949,400 of record CM046999.1, read on the forward strand.
AATGGTAAGTTGACGTAACACGTTAAATCATCATTTCAAATGAAAAATTTAGATTAAATTATACAATTAGTCCCTTTTTTTTTCGTTTTGAGCTATTTATTTTTTTCTTCTATGTTGTTTGAACTTTCTTCTTTTTTTCTTTATTTTCTATTCTCTTCTCTTCCCTCTCTTTGATTGATCTTCCCAATTTAAATTGTTCAAAAACTAATAGTACAGGACCAGTCAAAGAAAGGGAGAAGTAGAAGAAAATGAAAAAAAGAAAGAAAGTTGAAAGAACATAAAAAAAAAATTAAATTACTCGAAATGAAAAAATATGGAGACCAATTGTATAATTTAATCTAAAATTTTTATTTGAAATGATGATTTAATGTGCAAAATTAACTCACCGTTAGACCGTTAACGACAATTAATGGCTGAGTGACTAAAATATTACAATGTGTTAACTAAATGACTAAAATGTGACATAAACTAAATAAAAGTGACTATTTTAATAGTTTACACTTTTATAATTTGATAATGAAATTGAAAACCTGATAGTTAGAGTAAGTAAGTAGAGATTCTTTTTTCTTATTCCGAAAGATACTAACTTAAGCAGTATAAAATTGAGTTCAGTTTCAAAGGTGTCCAATGAGTTACAGGTTGCTAAGCAGCAACATTATCAACACTGAGTGGAGTGCCCTTTTGAAACTTCAAAATTTCCCAAACTCCAACCATATTCCTAATTTCTTTTTGCTTAGTAGGGTTCGGTGTTGCAGTAACAACTACAATAATTTGGAAATGGAGGATCTTGATCCCACTAAACTCATCGTTATCAATGATCAGCGGTCCCTCGACCGCAAGATTTCCGCCATTCGTAATGCTGGCCCTTCTAAACTCCAGGTTCTTCCTAAAAGATTTTCCAATATAATGTTTGTTCCTTGCTTTACAGATTCCCTTGATTGCAATTACTCTTCCTTTTTCTTCTTCTTCTTCTTGCTTTGATTTTCTTATAGTTGTCCTTTTAGCTTGCCATTTTTTGTTTTGAGGTTTTATTTTCGAATGATCAACAACCTGAACTGTGTGTTCTTTGAGATATCAAAATTTCATGATTTTATACTTTCCTAAACCAATTATGTTGGAATTGAAAGACATTCATTTTTATTCAATTAAGATAATTTTAAGTTTTGTTCAGATTTTTTTTTTTTTACAGAGAACATATAATTTTTATTGCATTTTATACAGAAAGCATATGGTTTTATGCTTGTTTGGTTCATAATGTCAGGGTTTGAGTTTCAGGTGATTGCGGATTTTGATGCAACTTTGACAAGGTACTGGGTCAATGGGCTCCGAGGACAAAGTAGGTTCATCTTTATATTACGATCATTAAGTTGTCTACAGGCTGGTTTTTGTTTTTTCCCCCTTCTAATATATTATGTATAGGCAGTCATGGCCTTTTGAAGCAAGGAAATCCAGAGTATGACGCCAAGAGGCAAGCATTATTTGAATACTATCATCCATTAGAATTCTCTCCGGCGATTCCACTTGAAGAGAAAACCAAACTCATGGAAGAGTGGTATGTTACTCAATCATCCATTATTTTAGACTTTTAGTAGCATTTGAGCATGTGAATGATAGGAATGGTTCATTTCATGATGCTTGATTATTCGTTTTTTTTTTTTTTTTTTTTTTAAACAAGGACATAGAAGTCTTTAGCTTTGTGCTCTCTGGATCTTGACTATGTTCTGAGCAAATGATGCTATTTATTCTAACCTACACAGGTGGGGGAAAACGCATGGTCTTCTCATTGAAGGAGGCCTTACATATGATGCAATAAAAAGCTCTGTTGCTAACTCTAATATTGCCTTTAGGGATGGTGTAGTTGAATTCTTTGAGTTATTGGAGGTATCTATTTCTCTCAACTTTCTTTTTTGGATTTTTTCTTTGTAGTTGTCATTTAGGTAACTTACATTTTACTGGAAGAATCTAGATTTCAATTTCAGTACTATTTTCTTGATTCTTGAAAACTTTTTATTATGTTTATTAAGATCATAAATCTGTTAGATCTTTATGGAGCGAACTTAAGAGAATGGTGAACTTCATACGCATTTTACTATACTCTTTTAAATAAATAGGTATAGTGAATCTTAATGATTTTTATATGATGGCTAGCCACTTCACACTCCTTAAAATTTTTGAAAAACCACATCTAAATGCACTGCCCTAAATAGTTCTTCAAGAAGAAGCATTAGAATTGCTGAACGTATGAAACAGTGAACAGAAAGTTTTAACAGGAGATTTTATTCATCATATTTTTGTGCATACTTAACAAAGAATTATTGTAGACAGTTCCCTTATTCTTTATCACACTGATTTGCGAAAACAAGTGCTCTCCAAGACTCCTGATGTTTGCCAACTCTTATATTCCTTTCCCTTCATCCTGTCTTTTGAATTTGTCTTCAAGAATTCATGGTATAACTGGTAAATACCAAAGACCTCAGTTAGTTAAAGTTAGGAAGATATTTTTCTGCCAAACACTAGCTAACTGTGTTTTGCTTTCTCTTTTTTAATTTGTAGCTGTTACAGTTTTCATCCATTCTAGTTTTTTAGTAAGGATGATACTATTGGGGTGAAGGCTATTTTATAATAGTCAAGTATGAGAAGAAAACCATAGCGTGTTCTATATCATTATATTCGCCCCAAATGCCAATTCCAATTCTTTATATCCAGTTAGTGCCGTTGGCATAATGATAGAGGATGGATTTCTTCTCTGCATCCTTAGGGTATTGATAATTGCTATTATGCCCTCACATGTGAAAATAGCCAGAACCCAGAATTTTAAAAAGTAGAGCTCTAAATTGGTAGCACTGATACACAATAGGGAAAACCGGAGGGTTTTAATATATCAAAAAAATGTTTAAACCTATATATGTATGTTTATATGTATGCATGCATTATGTGTCTGCTTGTAAGACTAGGATCTTTTTTTCTTTCAATTATGCCTCAATTTCTTTGTTTCATCTGGAATATTCAGAAGAAAGATGTCCCGGTTCTCATATTTTCAGCAGGGCTTGCAGATATTATAGAGGAGGTTAGCCTAGCAAAATTTTCCTTTTTCCGGACTTGTGGCCATCTATCAGAAGTAGCATTTGAGCCTTTTCCTGTCTAATCTGTTCCTTGTGCATTGTTGTATCTTTTTCTTATTATGTAAGGTCCTGAGGCAGAAAGTTCACAGATATTTTAAGAACATTAAAATTGTCTCAAACCAGATGGTGTTTGATGACAGTGGTCGCCTTGTATCTTTCAAAGGTATGTTTTATTCGCATTGTCCTCGACTGAATCTATTGCAGCTAATGCATTAACAAATGCTATCGGCCCTTCTGTTTAATATTTGTAGTTTTTATTTGCTCAAGATATATCGTTGAACTATATTTTAGATTAATTGGTATATACATCAGTTATTTCTAGTACCATCTTTTAATTTGCATTTATCACTTGAGTCTTGAGAAACACTTGCGCTAAGGTGGCGTCATGTTTTATGCAATTGACAGCTAGATAAATGATTGTATGAAATAGTTATGCCATGTCAGAATGTCCCTTCAACTCAAATTATGTCACATAATCTGATTTTCAGAAAAAAAGTAAACTATTTATGATATTATATCTAATAATTAATGATAAATATATATTTCAGCAGTCCATTATTGATTCTTATGATAAAAAGTATACTTTTTAAAAAACCAAATTATGTGACTTGATTTGAATGGAAGGGATATATGTCAACATGGCATGGCATAACTGTTCCATACATTCCTTTATCTAACAACTTAAGGAAGGAAGAATCTTGATATGCCTTTCAAGATATTCATTTTTTTCAGAGTGAAAAAAAGTAATTGATGGATACTAAAAATGAGTTTTGAAAAACTTGGACCATCTATCTAGTCATCTGGTATGTTCATGCAATATGGTCTTTCGCAACATCATGGAATATTATCTAATGACTGTAATAATTGCTCTGAATGTTACTTGGTTCCGATTTGCCCAGGGAAGTTGATTCACAGTCTGAATAAAAATGAGCATGCTCTTGATATGGCTACACCTCTTCATGATCAAACGGGTGGCATTGATGGTGCTGTTGCAGACAATGCCTCAGTGAAGCAGAGGACTAATGTGCTACTTCTAGGTGATCATACTGGTGATTTGGGAATGTCTGATGGCTTGAATTATGAGAATCGCATATCTGTGGGGTTTTTGTAAGTAAAACATTCATATGTGTCTTTCATACCTGTTTATTTGTTTTTGCACTACACTCTGAAAGGCTAGGTTGTTTCAACATATATACAGAAATGGATATGATATAAACCTTCCAAGAATCCTCCAAATACACAGAAAAACCTCAGGGAAAAAAAAAGAAAAAAGAATATACCCGTGCCGGGCTCATACCCATATCCGATACTCACAACTGAGTCCAACTAACATACCTTATAGGTGGCTAAAACTCTTTATCCCTATATTGCTCAGACTCTTCCTTTTGCGTGTAGTACCTGTGTCTGACTTATATTTGGATATGGATGTGAGGATATGACCTTCCAAGGGTCGTGGAAAATTTAGAAAAAGTTATTGAACATTTGGTAAGAATTTATGTAAACCGCTTATCTCCGTGAAATAACTTTTCAGGAATGACAACATTGAGAAGAATCTTGAGAGCTACCGCAAGGCTTTTGATATTGTTTACTTGGTAAGTATTAGGTTTTGATCCACCCCCAGTTCTGTTGGGTGTTAAAAGTGCCAAAAGTAGGTAGTCCCCTTCATATATAACAGTAGATTGCTACAGTGATATGAAACAGTAGTTTACGAGGTTTTGCAGGGAGAAAACAAGAATGCTAATATGGAAGTTGATGATGTTTATTGTAGGATGACAGACCCATGTGGGGAGTGGTGGATCTTGCAGCTGAGCTGTGTTCAAAGTTTGATGGTTAACGCTATTCTCCTCATTCTTGTAACATTTATACATCCAATCCAACACCTTTCTTTAGGCTAAATGGATCTTTGATTAGTTGTTGATGTTTGTGTTGACCATTGTTGACTGACATTAGTTGTTCCTTGATCGACTTTGACCGACGATTAATAGATGTTAATCCTCTTAACTTTTATTTTGTTATTTAAAAAGCACTTTTATCTTTAATTTTAATTTTTTGAAGAAATTATATATATTTATATTCTTTTGAGATTTTCTGAAATTTTTTTTCTTATTTTTTGAAATATTTATATTATATAAGTTTTTTTATAATTTTTTTTATATCATTTATATTATATAAAAAAACTTTTAAGAATTTATTTTTTTTAAAGATGCTACATCATTAAAATGACATGTAGAACAACACTTTGTAACATGATTTCATTGGCTAAATATTCCGCTTATTTTGAACTAAATTTATAACCAGTAGATAATTTAAGTATCAATATAAGACAAAATTAAAATATTAATAGATATAACTCAAGAGTCAAATCGTGATATAATTCATCTACCAATAAATCTATTTTCGCCCTTAGCGTTTTACTTTGTCAGATGTCAAATTTAACTGTGAAATACTAGTATACCAATGATAAAAGGCCTCAAATAAAAAATTACCTTTCAAACAATTGTATTTTTCTTACTTCAGTTTTTTTTTTTTGTCAAATCATTCCAATACATTTTTTGATCTAATTGTTTGTTTTGAGTTTAAGAAAAAAAAAAAACTCCTATACCAATTATATTGTAACATTACATTTATAACTAAAATAAAAGCTAACAAAGTTAAATTAATTTAAAAAAGAAAAAATAATTATATTTATAATTAAATTAGAAAAAGTGAAACTTATTTCTTAAATTCTTGTTTATCTTCGTCCTTCTCTTTTCTTCTTTCTTCAAGTTGTTTTTCACATAGCAATTATACAAATTGCTCGATGCGGAACTTCCATTGGATTAAACCATACAACATAAAGGAACTTAACCTCTCCATTTTGCAGCTGACACTCAACATGCTTTTGGAAACTACATTTGGGCAATAATTGCCTCTTCCGCCAAGAAAACTTAAATAAAAAACTTGGCTCTCCAACTTTATTAACTAATAACCAAAACTCAGACCACAATATCACCAGGATAACTATAAGAGGAACCTAAACAGGAATTAAAACCCTCACAATGAAAGTAAAAGAAAAAGGAATCCATATCAGAGAAGTGGTAGAAAACTCCATTGCTTCGGAAAAAAGTAATTAGTTTATTGGTTTTTAATTTTTGGTGGCATTGCAGTTATAAGAGTAGGAAGTAAGGCAAAATGAAACTCGGGAAACCCAAGAACTGAGATGAATCAATTTTAGCTGAAAAATCCCCCCCCCCCCCCCCCTTTTTTTGTTCATCCAAGAAGATAAAGTAACTGATATAGCAAAAAGAGATTTCACCTTCTATTTGGCAAAGAAAAAATAAAATAAAATTTTACTTAAAAACTGATAAATCAGTAAGAAACCAAGTGTCAAGTTCTAATTGGTTGGGTTTTTTTTTTTTTAACAGAGTTAAGTTAACCATGGGGCAAATATGTAACAATGATGCTTTAAGTATCACTTTATTTTGGAAGGTAATTTTTTATTTAAGCTTAACAAAAACTAAAGAAAAAACCGATTTAAAGCTTAATTTTAAAAAAATATTATATATATAATGAAATTCGGAACCTTTAGCTCCATAGATATATACCAAAAAACCATATCATTAAACCAAAATACGTATTCTTATCCAGTAGTAAGATAAATTTTTAAGCAACCACCAACACAAGATAACATGAGAAGTATTTTTCCAATAAGAAAGAGTTAAAGAAATTACACGCTCATCGACATTATCTGACGAGCGAGGCCTGGATCTTGTTGCAGCAGCTCCCTCAAGTTGTTCTCCACCTCCGCCAGCTGTTTTTCCATGTACTCCTTTGAGCTCTGTCAATAACTCAATTAGGTTAGCTTCAAACTGAATGGATCCGCATGCTTGGTCACTATCAGATTCAACCACCTCAAGCTATCTAACGTGCCAAACTCAAGTATTCTAACTCAAACTCTAACATAAGTAATCCAAGTTTGGAGTCGGAGTTCAATTTTTACCAAAGTAAACATAGTTTAATTCTGCCTAATCAAGCAAGTTTAAGCAAACCAAATTCAAGCTTTAAAGTAAAACTCGGTCAAACTCGAATTCAGCTTCGAGCCATGAATTTTTAGTCGAGTTTGAGCTTCTTCATAGCAGTCAAAAATTGCTCAGAGTAGTATAAGAGCTTCAAGATGAGGATGGACATATATAAATGAGAGCAATGCCATTAGCTTACTTGGACGCTTATGTTGATCTTATGACCAATAAAAGAAAAAAGACCTATGTTGATCAGATTGGAGTATCGGGCATGGGTATACTTAATTTTTTCCTAAGTTTTTTCTATTTCTTTGGGGGATCCTAGGAGGGTCTGGGACATCCTCATACCCCATGTCTAGATATGGGTTGGATGCCAGTGCCAAATAGGGGTACTTAAGACAAATGAACAACAGAATAATATAGCTTTGACTCATTTATCTTAAACCAACTACCATGCAACAAATAATGATGCCTCATCCAAAAACTAATATTATAGTTATTTTTCAAGAAAGCCTCTCATCTAGAAGAAAGTTTGCCCTGAACACTCAACCAGGCCAATCAAGAACTACCGAAGTAAAATTCTCTACAAATTCGGATTGAAATTTGGTTATCGAATCTACAGGTATAAAAGAAAATTGCACTTGCATTGTTCTTTGTTTCTTACTTTCTTGGTAAAACCTTAAAGAGCAAAAACAAGAGAATGCTTTTTGCAACTTGTAAGTCCTTATAACAATTAAGCTTAGGAATTTCATAAGATTAAACAGCCACAATAGATCACAAAAATAGATGACATAAAATAACAATAAATCCCATAATGGTTCAACATATGGTAATTATGGCATATAATAAAAAAACATATGCAAACATGGTGAGGTGACATATTGAATACAATGTTGTTGAGGGCTTAAGCCGCACTTTAGGTTCTAGAACTGTTATTGCCTAGGTCATAATGCACAATAAAGCACTTGCTTGAGTGAGGTAAGGCACAATACGTACATATGTGTGTTTTACTACATGTACTTGTTTGAGTGTGGATATACAGTACAATAGTAAACCCTAAAAAATGGTCAAGTTTTTCTTACAAAACATACAAAAATTTCAATTTCTTTTATGATTTCCTTATGATCTCATGCCTGCTTTTGATACTCAAATACAAAGTAGAGAGTTTGATACTATCCTCTTACTAGAGGTAGAAACACAGCTAGTAGCAGCAGGCATGCCAATACTCAAATGCGCCTCGCCAAAAAAGGTCTAAGGCACTTTGTTATTTGACGCTAACGTGCAACACCTTGGCACACACCTTGACAACATTTAAATATAGTGGAACTATGTCCTTTCAGCAGGCTTTGTGATGTTGATAAATAATTAAAATATCTAACAGAAGGGACAGTTTCAACTGGTAATGGATACAGACGAGGAGAAAAACATTTAAAAAACAAAATACGGACACAAATCGAAAAATATGATTCAAGAGGAGAAGATGCAAGCATAAAAAGCCTTACATGACCATAGAAAATTACCTGTAATGAACCAATTGCAGATTCACTATCTTTCAGCTTCTGTTCTTGTTCATTCACTAAAACTGACTTAGGCTCTAAAACAAACCTGGACAGATGATAAAAAGAGAGGCAAATATAAATGTCCATCAGTCCATGTCATGTATTGTTCCTCATAGTCCATGAATCATTAAAAACATTTAATTAAGTCAACGGCTACTCACGTTCTCCCTGCAAAACAATAAACAAACAGGTTATAGCTCTGCAGATTTGGCACAATCAATCTATAGTCTAGGTAAAAGTTAGGGTTGACCAAAAAACTGAAAAAAAAAGAAGAAGAAGAAAGAACCGTAGTGTTCAGTTTTGGTTTCTATTAAATACAATTCAGCTTCAGTTCAGGTAATGATTAAAATATATTTGGTTCCATTCCACTTTTGGTTCAAAAGTTAAAAAAATTGCAATTGTACGACCGAACAGAATTCTATTTTTTTAGTTTTATTTCTAATTAGCTTTCTGTTTTTCTAAGATATAAAATAAATACTATCTATTTAGATTAGTGAAAATAAAAACTTTAAAAACCTATATAGAAGAATTTGTTAATTAAAAACCAATGAATCAAACCAAATCAATACGGACAGAGGGAATTTAATTTGGTTTAGTTCTCTATAGCATTCAATTTGGATTTTGAAAATAGAAATACTGCTCATTAACTGCAATTTTTTTCCAAAACCGAACCAAACCGTTATCACCCCTAGGTTAAATAGAGCTCATAAGTCACAACATATGAAACAGCCCTAAACAGAATGCAAGGCTGTGAAACTAAAGAGAACTCTAAACCTAGCACCCTGATATGTGAATGTTCTATCCGTTGTGAATGAGAAAACACAATACTAGTATCTTATTCCAACGTAAAACCACAGCTTCTGTAGCGTACCTATGGATTTGTATGTATTTGTATCATCAGGCAGCTGATTCAACTCCTCCAATGTTAAGAAAGCACGCTTCTTTTCACCTTCCTTCGTTCGCATCTGGTTTTGCACCTAGACGTCACAAGATTCACTCATTCAGCCTTGGAGGCTAAAGATACCTTTCACAAGTCCCCAATTTGGAGAAAAATGATAGTTGGGTACAAAACTAACATCAATAACACAACAGAAACTATTGCACATAAACACCATTTTTTGGTTTTCTAGGATTATTTCAAAAAGGGGCATTGTTGCTTCTGACTTTTAATTTTTCTTGAAGTATCCATATCCTCTGACACACCCGAACATAGGTATAGGCATATGACTTTACAAAGACCTTCCAAATGCATCGAAAAACTTAGAAAAAAATTTGGACATATCCATGTAAGACACGTACCCATATTTGACATTCACATTTGAGTTTCCATCACAAGATGTGGTAGATTAAACATGCACTCAAAGGAGTTACTTAACGAAGGATCAATTGGATTCAGGAATACGACAAAATGCCAGGAGGACGGTTCATTGGCCGTATGTCCCAGAGTAATTCAACCTATAATGTTTAACATAAACATGGCACAGAAGGTTTGTTTTCCGATAACAATTTCGCCATATGTAAAATAAGGATTTTTCATATTTTAAAGAATTCCATACACTCTAAATGCAAACGAACCATAGACTATTCAGATGTAAAATCACACAACATAGTATTCAACACTAAAAATAACCATCCACATGAGGTGAACTGTCTGGAAAAAGCTCTTGCCACTCGTGAAGACAGCGACTGTCCCAAATAATGTAAATTACTTAAGATGGCATCAGATCAATTATCAGTACTATAGAGTTTGAAAGAAGTCACACAATAACAGGTATTATACAAACCACATGATCATGCTATTTCTGAATCCTATATACCCTCCATGGGTTTACTTGAAAGGGTCCAAATGCTGTTTCTAGAATACCCTAAATTATAAAATCATTTTTGCTTTTCCCTGACAACTCCAACAACTTATACCATATCATCTCTGCCTTTAATAGTGGGTAAACAGTGTACTATGCTTGCATTTGCACACCTATGTCCAAATAAATGTCACACACCTGCACTTTAAGAAAAATAAAAATTGGAGCACCATGGTTACTATCATGCTAACTGGACTCCAGTGAGGGTTGGAATATAGTTATGCACCCAATACAGGTATATTGAAATTTATTCTAATTATTTTCATATCTTTGAATAATCATATCTCGCATTTATCTCCAAATATGTATCAGACATAACTATTTTAAGAAAAATAAATGAAAAGTTCGAGTAACATAGACTACTAATCCGAAAATAACACTTACCTGTTTCAATTTGCCGGTGAGCTCAATCATTCGACCTTGAATCTCTAAAAATGCCTGTAATCGAACACAAAATCGTCAATATTTTTGTGATTTATCTCACTTCATTTCAACTTTGCGGTAATCAAACCAAATTAAATAACGAATTGTTTAGAAAACAAACCAAGAAAATGATTGATTCTTACAGTTTTGTTAACTTCGTCGGCCATATCTGAAGATTCAAGCAGAAGAAATCAGCCAAAAAAAAAAAAACCAACAGTTCTGACATTTATTTACACACTCAAATCAAAACTACAACTAACGGGAAAATTGAAATTAAAGGGAAAAGGGTCGCACCTACCTGTGTGAAGGAACTTAACTTCTATTTGGATCTTTCCGGTTTCAGGTCGGGTAATCCGATAAAGACAGATCGGAGTGTTGGGGCGAGAAGAGACGAGAGAGCAGAGTATTGCCGCCGTGAACACACCGTATGGTTATGTGAAACTAAGATTTTATATAATTTTTTATCCAACGGCCAACATTATCTTTTATGTATCCAACGGGTCATGTTGGTTTCAATATATACTATTAGGGTAAACTGCAGTTAAACTCACTAAATTATTAGAAAATTTATATTTTAGTCACTTAATTTAAAAAAATTAATTAAAATTTTTCATTTAAATAACTAATTTATTTAAGTCACATTGAGTAACATTAATTATTTATTTATGAAATAAGTAATATATAATGTTAATTTTAAAATTTAAATCAAAATAGAAATTCGACATTCGCTTTGACAAAATAAATACTATAATTGTTTAAAGATAAAATCCAATTCAGTAGAACATATAGCAAAAAGTTTTTAAGCCACCAAGACGGGTTTAGATTCACTTTATATTTATATAATGAGTTAAAATATTTTTTTTATTTTAAAATAATAATAATATTTTTATTAATTTTTATATTAGTTTTATTATTTATATTTAGAATTAATAATTTTTTTTAATAATTTCATCTTTAACATTCAAAAAAAAATGTAAAAGCCACATACAATTAAATTCCTTGAGGATGTGTTAAGTGGTGATCAAAGAAAATGCAGCTTAAATGTTATATATTTTATTATATTTTAATCATTTTTATAATTCTTAATAGTTTTTTTAAATATTTTTATATTTTCTAATATTTAATATTTTTAATATTTTTTTTACTTTTTATAATAATTTAATAATTTATAGGCTTAATTACTAAAAACCCATAATTTATTTTATGAGGGCTTTTTTATATTTAAGTCAAAATTATGGCATTTGAGGTCCCGCAACTCGAACCACCCTTAAAAAATAACATATTAACCAGCATGGTACCACTTAAATCACCTCTTCCCAATAATTTCTTTTTCTTTCTTTTTTTTTAACCTTTAATAATTTTATAATTTTAATCTTATTAATATGGTATTATTTATTTTATTTTGAATAACTTTAGATAAAAATTAAGTGATAAATTTTAAATATTTAATTTGTAATAAAATGAGGAGATAAAGAATAAGATTTTGAAAAATAAAATTAACTTAATATTTTTCGAGTGATAAGTAGTTATTAAATATATTTTCAAGTAATAAAATTAATATGATTTTCATATAAGACGGACTAAACTTACCCCTTTAAAATAGCCCAACATCCAAGCAGCCCAGAAAAGAGCTCAGGACAGCAGTAAACACTTTGACTGAGCTGATCCAATCCAGTGGTAACGCAGACAGAAAATGGATTCAGGAGAAGACGACGGCGGAGAGCCACTTAGCCGGATGGCGGAGTGGCGTGATGTGACGCCTCTTCCTCAAGACGACGGTCCTAACCCCGTTGTCCCCATCGCCTACAAGGAAGAATTCCGTGAAACCATGGATTACTTCCGAGCCATCTACAAAGCCGACGAACGCTCCCCTCGTGCCCTCCGCCTCACTCGACGAGCCATCCATCTCAATCCTGGCAATTACACTGTAAATCTTTATATATACGTTTTCTTTTTGTTGTTTCTTCTTTTAATGGCCTCTTTTTCGACGCTCAAAATATGTAAACCTTTGTTTTTTGTGGTGTTAATGAAGGTTTGGCATTTTAGGCGACTCGTGCTCGAAGCACTTAATGCCGATTTGGACGAGGAATTGGATTTTCTTCAACGGATTGCTAATTCTAACTCTAAGAACTATCAGTTATGGTAAGTTTTGTCTTTCAATTTAATTCCTTCCTTCTGTTCATACATGAAGAAAAGTGTTCTGTCTTGAAATTGATTTGTGGATTCTTTTCATTTTGAGTCAATCCTCTGCTGATCATTTGGATGTTCATAAGGATTGATCTTTGGGTGTTGGAGGATCACATCATACTCTTGTATCTATATCCCGATATATGACAAACGCAAGTGTCAAAGTATTATTTGGAAAATGAAAATTCCCCCCTGTTTGCGATTGAGAATTTGTACACTAGCATGGAAATCATGACTTCAAAATCTTTTAAGTAAAACAATGACTTGCTGTAAATTAGATTTCAAATGTGTTTTCTTTTAAATGATTTTATTTATTCCTAGCGGGCTTTGGATGTTTGCAATTATATGCTTTCAGTTTCATTCATAGCTTTGCAAACATGCATGTTATGTTTTAAGTTTTTAATTGTATGCTTAATACAATATCGAAATAGTTATTGAATCTTGATAAAAGGCAAGTTTAGAAAGAATGCATTCTCCTATCATTTTGTTCAGATTGTTGATCAGATTTGTAGCACTTATAATGGGATCAAACTTGAAAATCTTAAAAGTGAAACTACGGCTTCTCAAAATAAATTTGGATTTCAAATGAATTTTCAGAATCTCGTGATTTTATGTTCCATGCATGATTTTAACGTTTGCAAAGATATGCTGAGCTTCACTATTCATAGCTTTGCAAACATGCATGTTATGTGCCAGTTGTATGCATAATTTATTATGGAAATGGTTATTGAATCCCGATATAATACAAGGTCTGACAAATTTTCCTCAGCTATAGTAATATTGTTTGAAGTTGTTGCGAGATTATGAACTTTGAAATCTTTAGTCCTATGGTACTGTGATTCTTCTTTTTGTCCTGAAGTACTCTTGTCTAACACTTATATCAGATAGATACACGGACATGAGTATAGGGATATGATCCTCCAAGGATCCTTTAAATACATAAAAGTTTTGGAAAAAAAATTTAATAGACTCGTGTCTAACCCATAACCTTGTCTGACAGTTGCACTTTAGTTTAACATAGCTTTAGACAATTTTATTGATTTCATGTTCTATGATCTATTTATTTTCTTTCTCGTCGTATCCATTAAATGGTAATTTTGCTATAAATTTCTTTAGGCACCATCGGCGGTGGGTTGTCGAGAGATTGGGAGCTAATGCTAGAGCCAAGGAGCTTAATCTCATTAAGAAGATACTATCACTTGATGCCAAAAATTATCATGCCTGGTCACATAGGCAGGTTGGTTAAACATATATTGCAGATTATTGACTGAAATATTAAGAAGTCCCTTGAACTACTTCATCTTTTTAAAACAAGCCCCTTTTCTTTTATCGTATTCGAATAAACCCTCATCCTTTGATTTGTACCTATAAGCTTTAACTTAAAATGAAAGGTTGATTTATGTTAAAGGGTATATTTAGGTATGAGTTAAAGGCTAGGGGTCCTATTTGGGTAAAAGTTAAAGGTCTAGGCTTATACGAATAAAAAGTTAAGGGCTTATTTGGGCACAATAAGCCTATTTTGGTCAAGCCTCTTTTATTTCTTGAATTTTTGTTTGTTTTAAGTTTTTTATAGTTAATTTGAGAATCAACGTTAACATGTAGGTATTTTCTTTGAGTGTAGTGGGTGCTTCAGGCATTAGGAGGCTGGGAAGATGAACTTGATTATTGTCAGCAACTTCTTGAAGAAGATATCTTTAATAATTCTGCTTGGAACCAGGTATGGTGTACTGTTTTACTTTATGGTACCTGCACTCAGGGGTGAGTGTTGGGTATATGTTCAGCTTGACTATGCTCAATTTTACCTAAGTTTTCCAATACATGTGGAGAACCTTACCCTCACTCCTATGTTAGAATATGCAGTTTTCTGCTCGCCATGACTTTACCTGAGTTTTATGTATATATGCTTGAACTGTTCCCAAACTGGATTTATCTAACACTTTAACCCCGATCTTGACTCATCTTACTCTAAATTTTACATAATAGTTTATATTTTATTAACTTTTACGCCCTGCCCCCCGAACCCAATTTTCATAAAACAACTGCTCTTATAGGCCAAACCCAATGGGTTTGGATTATTTTGCCAACCCTATACATGATGCACTGACAATGCAAGAGTATCAACGATGATTCTCGTGAAGTTTGATAAATTACTTCACAACCTATATTTTCTTTGTGTCAAATATTATAATGTCAATTTACATTTATTTGCAACAGAGATATTTTGTTGTAACAAGATCTCCTTTATTGGGAGGCCTGAAAGCCATGAGAGCATCTGAAGTAAGTTACACTGTGGAAGCCATTCTGGCCAACCCAAACAATGAGTGTCCATGGAGATACCTCCGAGGTCTTTACAAAGACGATATTAAAGCTTTGGTTAATGATCCTGAGATCTCATCAGTATGTTTGAAGGTAATAAACACGAAAAACAACTACGTTTTTGCGCTGAAAATGCTTCTCGATCTTCTTTGTCATGGTCTTCAGCCATGCCATGAGTTCAGAGATTCTGTAGTCGCTCTTCGGACTTCAGACACTGACCCACTAGATCCGGACCTGTCAATGGCAATTTGTGACATCTTGGAACATGTGGATTCCTTGAGAGCAAGCTATTGGATATGGCGCAAAAACAAGCTTTCTGTAGCAGCCGTATGATTACTTGATTAGTGGAAATGAGGTGAATAATGTTCAAACCATCTTGCTAAATTTGAAAAGTTGAACCATAAAAGTTCGGGTCGGTTCGGTTTGTATGTTAGAACCAGACATTAGCCTAACTAGTACAAAAACTGGTTCAACCTCTAAAAGTCGGATTTTATATACTTTTTTTTTTCTTTCAAATATTTTGTATTAATGAGATTTTAACCTTTACCTACTTATTTTTTTTGGTATAAGTTTAATGGTTGTATGTATAAATTAAAACATATTAAATTTATTAAATTTACTTTTATGTTTAATATTATAAATAAATTTAAATGATTTTATAATTTTTTATATATTTTGTAATTCAATACTTTATTTGATAGAAATACTGTCTTAAATTATTATTATTATTATTATTATTATTATTATTATTATTATTATTATTATATACAGTTTCTATGTCTGAGTATGTGTTTATGGAATTTATTAAATTTTTATTTATGAAATCTATATGTACTGAATGTTTTATTTTTAAAAAAAGATTTTTTTTTTAATTTTAGAAACTCAAATCCTATAAATATATTTATTATAATTAAATATAATTAGCATAAATTATAACATATAAATTTATTTTTTTAAATTGTTTCACAATTTAACTTTTAATAAATATATTTAATATAAATAATTTTGAATTTTTATATTAATAAAAAATCCATATTAAGAATTATAATTGGAATAAATTTCATTTAGCATGAATTGTAATGAGATCACCTTTTTATTTATTAATAAAAATTATTTTAAAAGATAATTTGTGAAACAAATTCAAAAATTAAAATAGTTTCAAAATCTATTTAAAGTAGAAACTTTATTATATTTAATATACAATCATACTTAATAAATTTAACTTCAAGAAAAATGTAGAATATATATTTTTGGGAAAATTATAGAATTAGTCATATAACTATTAACGTGTTTCTGTTTCGGTTATCTAACTATGAAAATTTTCAATTCAGTCACTAATGTTTTAGATCGTTTTTATTTTGGTCACTTATATTTTAGATCGTTTTTATTTTGGTTACTTATGTTTTAGATCATTTTTATCTATGTCACTTTCCTTTAAATTATTAACGGAAGTGATAATGTGATCATTTTCTGACTAGTGTAGCAACACATTTAGTCTTTAATATTTACATATTTTATGAATTTGTTCTAAATTTGAAATAATTTAATAAATTTAAATCCACATCTACAAATTCTATCAATTTGATCTTCAAACACATATAATTAAATATAAAGATAATTATATTTAAACACATATAATTAAATCTTGATAAACTTTTATGTAAATTTGTGGCTTTATAAACCTAAACTCAGAACCCAAAACTCAATAAATTTGTGATTTTTATAAACTTCATTCATGATCCTGCTAATAGTATTCTGTTGACAAAGAAATCTATTTTTTCCTATGAAATTTAACAAATAATTAACAAAAATAAAAATAAAAAATGGAAAAACTTTCTAAAAGTCTTTTTCAAATCATTTTTTGTATTCTTGTTAACTTGAAGAAATGTGTAATAATCTGAAATTTATTGTAAAATTTATTTTTGTCTAATTTATTTAGAAAAAATATATGAATTTTTTGGATTTTCAATTTCTCTAACTTGAATTTTAGATTTTTTTTTTATTTTTAATATTTTTAATTGCTTAGATACATATATTTTTTTATATTTTAAAAATTCAAATATTTTTATTGTAAATTTTAAAATATCTTTAAAAAAATAGGTTATGGCATCATCCACATATCATAGTTTAAGCATGTCATGTGTTTTATATTTAACATCATTATAAAAAAAGTACTAAAACCTTTAATGGAATGAAATTTTAGGTACTAATTTAGGATAAAAAATCATAAGTGCAAGAATGTGTCAAATTCGAGGGGCTAAATGCATATTCCAGCCTTATAAGTACAATTAAATATAAGCACATATAATATTATTTATAAAGATAGTATTATATTTTGTAATTTTTAAATATTTAGAATTAGAATCAAATTGATAGAATGTGTAAATATTGATGACTAAATGTGTTATTATATCAGTTAAAAAAAGGTCACATTATCACTTACGTTAATCATTTATGGAGAGTGACCAAAATATAAATGATCTAAAATATTAGTGACTAAATTGAAAGTTTTCATGGTTAAGTGACCAAACGAGAAACACATTAATAGTTGGATAACTAATTTTATAGTTTATACATATTTTTAATCCTTTCAAAATTGTAAGCGTATTAATTTTAAAAATTTGAAAACTTTTCCCTTATATTTTTTCTTTTTAACTTTTTGAATCCTATTCAAGTTAAACATTTTGAAATTATTATCGATATCTTAAATTTTTAAATATGTTTTATAATAATTTAACAATATTTTTATTTTAAAATTACTATTTAAAAAAGGCTTAAAGGTGTAAAAAGTCTTCAAAATTTTTTTAAAAAAAGTAATTAAGCCTCTTCTTTTTCTTACACTCAATTAAACACTTAAACTTTTAGAATGAATCAAAAAAGCCCTCAAACTTCTTTAAAAAAAGCAGTTAAGCCCATTTTTTTTACTCAATTGGGTAATTAAGCTTTTAAAATGCATCAAAATTAAAGATCCTCAAAATTTTTCAAAAAAGCAATTAAGCCCCTGTTCTTATTAAAAATTATAAAATATTGTAAAATATAATAAATTTAAAATTTATTAAAAATTATAAATTTTTTTATAAAAATCATAAAAAATAAAAAATTGTAAAATTTTATAAAAATCATAAAAAAATTAATGACCCTAGTTTTTTTCAATTAAAGTCATCATGTGTCGCAATACAATGTAACATGTGGTAAAAAATGATAAAATAAAAATAAAAAGCAATCAAAGTTATAGAAAAATTATAAAATGTTTCTTTTGGTACGATAATTTTTATATTTTTTTATGAAATTTATATTTTTTTATATTTTGTATAATTTTCTTATGAATTTATAAATTTTTTTATAGTTTTTATATTTCTATATATTTTATAAAAAAAATTTATGATTTTTATAAAATTTTATAAGTTTTTTTCTAATTTTTATGGTTTTTTTATTAAAATTTAGTAATACTTATAGCTTTTATTGGTTTTAATTTTTTATAATTTTTTTTTCTAATTTTTAATAGAATCAGAAGCTTAATTGCTTTTTTTGAAAAAGCTTGAGGGTCTTTTTGAAGCATTTTGAAAGTTCAAGTACCCAATTGAGTGAAAAAAAGTATAGGCTTAATTGTTTTTTCTTGAAAACGTTTAAGGGCTTTTTTGATGCATTTTAAAAGTTCAAATACCAAAATAAGAGCAACAAAAAATAAGACAGGGACTTAATTGCTTTTTTTGAAAAAATTTGAGGACTTTCTACATCCTTAAGCCTTTAAAGAATTTTAATTAGCTTTAAAATTTTTTATTTTTTAATAATTATATTTTAAAAAAGTTGAAAATATTCTAACAACATTTTTAATTTTGAAAATCATTATTGGAAGAATAGTAATGGCTTGTTTAGTATTTAACAATTATAATGATTACTGTTTTCATTGTTTTTGTAAAAAATATATTTGATTATGATTGTGTATTTTTAAATAAGTAAAGAAATCATTTTGAATTTTGAAATAAAATTTGTTAGTTATATTTTAAGTTTTAAGATAACTTTTTTTTTTTAAATTTTAAATGCCTATAGCTAACTTTTATCTATTAATGAAAAATTTTAAAAAATATCTTTTTTTACAAAACAATAAAATTAAACAACCTGGTTAAGGATAGTATTTTCAGACTCCAAAATCTCTTGAATAAAAATTGGTAGATCTTCAAAAAAAACGCTAGACCCAATGAATTATAATATATGTGTTTTTCCATTTGATCATCAACCATATTCTAATATCTAAAAATGTGTCGAATTCTTATCTTCCAATCCGATTTAAAAAAATCATTAATTAATCGTAAATTTACAGATGCAAAAAGAATCATTAAATTAGTATGACCGGAAATTATAAAATGATTGTATGATTTAATATATTCATATGAGTGGATTAAACTAATCACTTTAGCCCTAATATCATTCATTACTTAGGTTTTCTTTTTTGTGTTAAATCAACCACCAATCCATCTAATTAATTTGATCTCCATTCTAATTATTATAACACTAGTTTTTAATGTCAAATATGATTTCAATTATATTAATAATGATTATTTAAAATAATTATTGAAATTTGATTTTCTTTTCAAAATAAATTCATAAAATATTTTTCACACGTGCTAAACAAATAACAGATAGATTAAAAAAGAAACGGTTTTAAGAGTATTTGTTTCACACGGTATAAGCAACATATAACATAATTATAAAAAATCATAATATCAAATTACCTTCTCAATAATTAAAATAATCTTCTATTTTTTCCTGTACTATTGTAGTTTGAATATGATTCAATATTGTCTATTCGAATAACTATTGTTTATATATATATAGTTCTAACTTATGCTGACAATCTTCATTTTTCTATCGATAATTTTTCTTAGATGCTACTTAATCAAATATGCCTAATTACTGAATGTTATTTATAAAGCTAAGTTTAAATTTTAATTCTTATATAACTCTTAAGTGTTAATTAACATGTTTAGAATTTTATTCAAGTAATAACTCTATCTTACATCAATAAAATTAGCACAATTTTTTTATATCAAATGTCTTTTAACTAATAATTGTAATTTAAATAATAATACTGTTATGAATATCTTATTAAGTAGATGTCTACCAAGATCAAGATAAGTTTAGATGTACTTTAAATTTTAATAGACATTAGAAGTAGATATCTACTTCATTTATACTTCTTGTGCCTATAAATATAGACTTTGGATATATTTTGTAAATATTTTGATTGATCAATAAAAATACGCTATCTCTTTGCTCTCCCATTCTTTTTGTTCTTTATTCTCTGTCTTTTATTTTATAACACGTTATCAACACTATTTTCTTTTAATTGTTTTTCTCCATAAGTCACAAAAATATCCCAAATTTTGCTATTGTCGATTGCCTCATAGAGTTGCTGCTATTTCAATTGATGTCTGCGCACTATAGGTAATCATTAGAGCATTAACCACTCAGCTAGGGTGACAACGATGATGTTAAAGAATTTCATGTATATTTAACTATGATTTATTTCTTATATCATATTAATTATAATTGGAGACTGATCATGAGAACATGAATGATAGATTTTGATTTGAAATCCATGCATGTTTGCGATGGTAATTATGAAATAAAGAATCTAATTAGACGTTTATAAGTTCGTATTAGTAAATTTATTACATTCCCCGAAGTGAACGCAAAATATTTGACTATGAAAGAAAAATATGAACAATAGAATATAGTAATTCTATCTAAAGCTCATTATAATTGGATGCACCTAAAGTTGTAAGTTTTTTTTTAAAAAAAAACTGTGAGTATAACTCTACAGTATTCAGAATAAGTTCTCAATTAAAATTACGTGGAAAAATATTACTGATGAGAACTCGTAAGAGAGAAAATTTATATATAAAAAGTCATTAGTTATGTACCTGTTATACACCTGGAAAATAGTGATTTAGACTTCACATTAATTTAGACATTTCCAATAGTAAATGTTCAAATAGTACTTATATGTGATACAAAGTAAAAGAAATGACAATAAAATTATCAATTTGTCACAATTTGTATTGACATTATTAGTACAATTGAAATGCATGTTAAAGTAAACCAGAAGTTTACTAATACAAATACATTTACTACTTAGCATGACCAGTTAAACCATCCTGGATCATATATGATGCGAAAATTAATTAATAATTCATATGGACATTCATTAAAGAACTATAAGATTCTTTAATTTAAAGAATTCTCATTTGTTGCTTGTTCTTAATGAAAATTAATTTTTAGAAACTCATTAGCTAAAGTTAAGATTTAATGTCTTACATTTCTGAAATGAATATGAGTCCATTCATCCACCATATGGATGGTTTTGATGTTATATGATTTTGGTAGATGCATCTACAAAATAACGACGTATGTCTTATCAACTTGTAACTTGTCGTTTGCAAGATTGATTGTTTAAATAATTAATTTTAGATCATGCAATTAAGACAATTCATCTTGCTAATATTGATGAGTTTATATCTCAGTATTTTATTAATTGAGTTTGAACTCTTTTTTTTGTAAAAGTTTGTTATTTATGCGCATGATGGTTTAGAGAAATTATTGACTGAACGTCTTTGATTAATGCTAAACCATTACTTATGAGAACTAAACTTCCTATTTCAACATGAGATTATGTTGATTTATGTATTGTACGCATCATGCCAATAAGTTATAAACACTCTCAATTACAATTGGTTTTTGGTAAAGAGCTAAATAGTTCCCATCTTTGAACTTTTGTATGTGCGTATATATTCCAATTGATCCACTACAACCCACAAATTAGAGTGAACCCTCAAAAAAAATTGAGAATATATATTAATTACGAGTTTCCTTGCATTATTATATGTTTTAAATGTATTGGAGATTCAATTATGACATGATTTGTGCTTACAATTTTGATTTGATAGTTTTCCCGACATTAGGGGGAGATAAATAATAACTTGTAACGAGTTAAGAGGGAGAGTAATTTGAACCAAAAGTTCAACAAGGATAACTCATTACAAGTTCCAAATATAAAAATTACCATAAAAATAATAATAAATCTAGATGGTCATATAGTGAAGGCGAGTGCTCCAAAAGAGACCCAAGACATAACTAATAAGTAAAACTTCAGAAGAGATTCAGGTACCTGAAACTAAAGATTAAAATAATGAAAATAAAATATGTCGATAAGTTATTCAATTTGAGAAAATGTCGAACTGATAATAAAAGTGGTAGACAATGGTTTTGCATACAATATTATTATTGAAATAATGAAATAAAAAGAGGATCTTGAATAAATCTATTGAGAAATATAGATATTGAATAAATTGGTTAAAATAGAAAGATGCAATTTAAGTACAATTAAATTCGTGGAGTTTTTGAACCAGTAGTTCAAATATTTAAAGGTATAAAGTCAATAATGGTGCAAATGAAATAATTTTGCAAAAGCGGAATAAAAATATGAAGTTTTTCACTAAGTCCTGACATTGATTATGACAATATATAATATTCTTTTGTGGTAAATGCAATAACCTTTAGATATATTATTAAACTGATAATTTATAGAAGATTTAACTTGTGTCTAATGGTTGTTGTTACAACCTTTTATGAATCACTATATAGTAAATTTTATATTAAAATCTTTGAAGGATTTAGAACGCCAGAAGCATATTGAAATTATCGGGAAATTATTCATTTATATGAATTGAAATAATTTAACGTGTGTGGTAAATTTGACTTAGCTAATATTAATTGAAAGAGGATTATAAAATGATCCAAAATATCTATTTGTATTTTTATAGAGGGATCATGATTAAAGTTTGTTATGATTATTGTTGAAATCCTGAAGAAATTAAAATATATTTCCTCCAAATTTTTCCTCACTCATGACTTTTAAAGAAATGGTGATAATAATGCTTAACAAATACATTCAAATAGTCATTTGAAAAACTAGAATTTAAGATTGAATACGTAGAATATAAGAAAGTATGTGATGTTTTCACGAGGGGGAGTAAATACGCACTGTACTCTTTTTCCCTTAACCGAGGTTTTGTCACATTGGATTTTCTAGGTAAGGTTTTTAATGATGCAACATATTATGCATACTATAGATATGTATACTTTTTTTTTCCTTCACTAGGAATTTTTTTCCAAATGGTTTTTATCTTAGTAAGGTTTTAACAATACACGTTATCTACAATGGACATCCAATAGAGAGTGTTATGAATATCTTATTAAGTGGATGTCCATTAAGATTAAGATAAGTTTTGATGTACTTTAAATTCTAATAGTCATTAGAAGTAGATTTTTACTTTATTTATACTTCTTATGCCTATAAATATAGACTTTAGAGGAGCTTTGTAAATATTCCGATTGACCAATAAAAATACACTCTTTCTTTTGCTCTTTTATTTTCTTTGTTCTTTACTTTTTTGTCTTTTTATTTTATAACAAATACAGTTATCATAATTTTTTCGTGTATATTATACTTAGAGTAAACTCTATTTTAAAATTAACAACTTTTTTTACTAATAGTTGTAAATTAAATTATAATTATTTTTTTGAAAATTAATCTCATTGTAGGTTCTTATAATATTTGCTCATTTTGATACAATGCTTAAAATTACCAATAGTCTCTCCTCAACCCTTAAATAAGAGGATAATGTGCTTCAACGCACTCAAACTCACATCCTCCTACACTGGCAACAATGTCAATGTCAATTGAGCTAAAACTCAATCGGCTAAATTATAAATATTTTTAAATATGCGATTATCATAACTTCTATTAAATTATAATTATTTAGTAATATGATGAAAAGTAAAGAATGTCAGTTCAAAAGTTTTTCCAAACTCGTGCTTATATACATATTATACTAGTTTTCTTATCTAATGATGCATGAGTTTGATTGTATGAATCAATTAAATTATTTTACAATTTTGTATAAATTTAATTTTATTATTGATATTATAAATAAATTTAAATCATTTTATCGTAAGCAAAATTCTAAAAAAATATATTAGTACTAAAAAATCTTTCTCTAATTAAAAGTATATTGTAAAAGTCATTGCTTGCAAGTTAAGTTAAACAAAAAATAGTTTCTTTCTAGAAGATTTAATATTTATTAGTATAATATATTTAACATTTATTAACATAATTTATTTGAGCTACGAATTTAGCCTATAAATAGGCTCTTTTACAACCTTAGCATAAACAGCCATTAAAAATTAGAACTCATAACACTTTTGGAGAATGTTGTGTGTACGTTTTAAGGGTTATTTGTTTTTTCGGGTTTCAGGATTTAGTTTTTATCTCCATCTTTTGTACTCTTCATTCATTTGCTATTACAATAAAAATATCTTTGCCTGTGATTTTTTATCCTCTTTGAAGAGATTTTTCCATGTTAAATTTGTGTGTTCAATTTCTCAATTTCTTACACTATTTTTTATTTGTTCGTTGTTCAAACGGGTCGATCCCCAACTATATGTATTGATAAAATTTTAATATATATATATATAATAGATAATAAATAAATATTTAGGTTAAATAAAATGGATAAAATTTTATAATAGTTTTAAAAAACAATAATAGACAAAATTATGAAATAATTAGTTAATTGTAATAGAAATAATTAGTTAATTTTTTATATATATAAAATTATGAAATAATTAGTTAATTTTTTATGTAATAGAAAGTAAATTACCAAAAAAGAAAAGAGGAATACAAAATGTTAGTGTTTAGGCCTATGGGGTCTTCATGGGAAATAAAATAGGTACTTAAAAATAAAATTTATCAAAAAAATCTGACGTTTAAAGGCTCTCATCAAACTGTAAAATCAATCCTTCTTACGTATTAAATTATTGCATGCTTGTCACTTTCTTTTTTGCTCCTTTGAGACAAAGTTTTACCTTGTAAGAACTTGTGCAAATTAATATATATATATATATATATTTGAAATATATGAATATACAATATTGCAAAATGAAAGCATATTAAAAAATTATTTTAGTTGTGGGTACAAATATTAGTTTCTTGGAATATCTGGATTTTTTATGTCAATTTTCGCTCCATTTAGAACACATTTGAAAAAGCTGATATAATTAAAACAAAAAAAAAATCATTTATTAGATTACATATAAAATATAATTTAGAATAAATGTTAATCTAATATTTTCAATAAAAACAAACCTTGCGATGGTTTGAATATCTGGGATCAAGGGCAATAAAGTTGCTGATATTTTGGCTAATATAGCAGCCTCTTTGGCAATGCAAATTTATACTTTTGAATGTCCACCAACCATGGTCTTTACGACTTCATAAGGTGATGCATATGGGAGAGTTATTCCCTCAAATGCTATGATCTAATTCTGTTTTGTTCTTTTCATTAAATATATATATATATATATATATATATATATATCATATCATTGGATTGGTGCTTTTGTAGTAATATTTATAGGGTGAATAATATAAATTATAGGAAACTTTTAATATTTTTATAAAAAAAATTATGTCACATTTACCTTTAAATAAATTATTCAAATTATGGGATAGTTTTAATATTTTTTATAAATTAAAAAAAATATTATGTAAAAAAGTTTTAATATTTAAGTAGATTGTTTTGATTATTCAAATTTATTTTTAACTTAATTTTATTTAAGATAATATAAATATATAAAAATATTTTTAAATTTATTTAAAATATATGGTAAAGTCTTAATGAATAGATAAATTATTTAAAATATTATTTTGATTATGTATTTTTTACAACATAATCATTTGCAGTTTATAGTAGAATTGATCTTGGCCGAGCCGGGTCATCTATTCATACCCAAAGGTTAACCTGAAAAATAAGAGGGTTTAAGTAAAAATATAGGCTCGAAAAATGAGTTTGAACAAAAAAAAAAAAGTCTGTTTAAAAAATAGGTCGAGCCTCAAGTAATACTTTTTTGGCCTAGGCATGGCCTAGCCCGAATTTGATAAAAAAATTTCTGCTGCTGTTTGTTGTTGTTTATTTATGTTTTGTTATTGTTATGTTGTTGTTTTGTTATCATTTCGTAATTATATTGTTACTATTTTGTTGTTATTGTTTGGATATTGTATAATTCTTATTTTATTGTTAATTTTGCTACTGTTTTAAAGATATTTTGCTTGTTACATTGCAACAATGTTAGTGTTATTTAACTATAAAGACTTTTTTATGTATATTTTCAATTTGTTGCGAAACATTTATTTTAATGTTTTTAGTCTATTTTAATTATTATTTTTAAAATTTTTTATATAAAAAATAATCTAAAAATAATAATACAGGTGAGCTGGGCTTGAGTTTAGCATTTTTATTAGGGTCGAGTTTGGACAAAATTTTAGGCCCATTTCTCGAGTCGGGCTCAAGCCTAATTTTTTTGCACTGGCCCGAACCCAATTCGGCCTAACCCATGGTCAACTCTGGTTTATAGCATGTTTGTATATTTTTTATAAGATAATAATTACATAATGATAACATGTTTAAATAACCATTATAATTAGTTTGTCTCACTGAATTGAGTGTAATTGGACACTTTCTAATTATTAGAGAGAAGAGTGAGAATTAGAGTAATTGTATAAGTAATTACACCAATATCCAATTTAAAAAATATTTTTAAACAATTTATAAAGATTATATTATAAATATGAACACGTATGAGTGTTTAGGATGATTATGATAAAAAATTTCTTATATTCTAAATTCTAAAAATATATATTACAGAAATAACTTGTGTATATTGCTCAAAAATAAAATTTATGTATTTTATAGAGTTATAACAAAAAATTATATTATTTAAATCTTAAAAAAATCTAAAATTATATCAAAAAATTTTATTATAAAAAATAATTTACATGCTATAAAAATATTATAATATATTTTTTTATAAAAAATTATGATCAGGAAGTATGAACATAACTTATTTATATGTCCGTACTATATATTATAAAAATAACATATTTATTCATAAAAAATATTATAGTTTTTATATCATAACTTATTAAGAAAAAAAATATAATTTTAAATTTAAAGCAAAAAATTATATTATTCATAAAGAGTTACGAAAGTTTTTGGATAATTTATAAAACTTTGTTTATAAATGTGATATATTATAAAAAGTGTATTATTTTTTACGTAATTTACGTATTATAAGAAGGGATATAACATGGCATAAGTTTTTCTTCAAATTAAGTTTATATAAATTTTTATAATTAAAGTTATAGGTTATTTGAACTATAAACCTACATATTACAAGGTCGGTATTAATTATGCAAATCCAAAAAGTTTTCGTACATCATATCATGGGGTATGATACAATTTGAAATAATGGTGCCAAACACGAGCACCATAAACAACTTACGAACTCTTTAATTTGAGACATTTAAGGTTTCGAAATGTGGTTGAAGAAAATTTGTTGTTCTAAAAAAATATTTCCCATATATTAACAACATCACCTTAGTATAAAATAAAAAAAAATTAAGTTGGATCATACTAAAATATTACATATTTCATAATTTCGATCATAGGTGTAATTGAGCTTATCCATACTTCAAATAGTATATGGAAGAAATATATACTGATAATCTTAATGATGCAGATTCAAATTCAGACGATGACGATGACGATGAACTCGATTAAGGACTAACAAATGATTGATAATGAGTATATGTTAAATATTAAAGAGGGAATAACCCGACAAATATATACTAAAGTAATTAGGAAAAATTATATATAATGGTTATTTTTATTTTTATTATTATTAGTAATCGTCTTATCAACTACTTTTTAGACTAACATAATACATATGATGATCTAATTTTAACTTTTTTTACATAAAATCTTTTTATCATACTAATAATTTTAAAAAAATATAAATTATATAATTGTGTAATTATATTTTATACAACCAAATATGACATAAAGAATAATGTTGTAATCATATTCTATTAGCCAAACACGTCTAAAGAATTATAATTTATTTGTAATTACAAGAAAAAAATTATTACCCTAATAATTAATAATTACACTTTCATTTAATTAATTTCTCTTATCCAAACAGACTCTAAAGAAAACTAAAGAGTTTATAAAATTTTTAAATTCTACAAGTAATGTTAAGGAGTTACTAGTGTTGGTATAGTAAAATATAAAAAATAAATATTTTATACTAATATTTTTAAAATATTATTTTATATTAATATATTTTAATATATTAGTAGTTATCTAATTATATATATTTTTACTTATTCAACTATAAAAAATTACAAAATTATTACAAAATATTTATATTAATTTAATTTAATTTTTTAAAACTTTATATACAGGCATGTTATTATTTTAATTTGAAATAAATAATTGCTTGGAGATTTATTTATAGAAGTTATATAAATAATAAATAAATAAATAAATAAATTGTTGAGTTGATTGAATGGGATGGGATGTGGTTGAAAATCCAATTTTCCTTTTAGTGACCGAATAAAGGAAACAAAAATTATTGTCGGGCAGGGCAAATGGCTTGGCAAATTCAGTGCACTGCTTCACCACCACCACTCCCTTCTTTTCCCCCTTTTACTCTAAAATCCACCTCTTCCATTTCTCTTCCTCTCCCTCTCCCTCTCACTCGCTCTTCCCGCTTCCGCTCTACTCACGCGCCGTCTCCTAGGCCCATCGCCGCTTCCTTCTCCGCCGTTGAATCTACCACCTCCACCGACGGTCTTGGCAACTCCAAGACGCCTCTTCTCGAAGTCAGAGGTTTAACTGCCGTGATTGCTGAAACCAAGCAGGAAATCCTCAAAGGCCTCGACCTCGTCGTTCACCATGGAGAGGTCAATTAGAAGATATATATATTTCTGTTACTTTAATTTGTATGAATGATTTTTGTTACATTAGACTCTGTTTTCTTTTTCCAATTATAATTTGTTTGTTTAATTTTTATTAGATTCATGCTATAATGGGAAAGAATGGCTCTGGGAAGAGTACGTTTTCTAAGGTTAGTATTCTTTCACATGTATTTAAATTTAAATTATTATTTATTTTTTTATAATGGAGTTTATAGCTTGTGAATAGGCTAAGGGATGCAGATGACTGTATAAATCAACTGAATTAAATCCCTGGTTGATTATAGTAATCTTTTTCCTTTATCTTGAATGAGGGTGTAAAGGAGACTTATGCAAGCTAGTTACTTCGATTTGGCTTCAAATAACTCAAATTGAGCTCAGTCATTATCGAGTTCAGCTCGAATTATCGAGCTAGTTTAACTTAAATATCCTAATATTTGACTTGAATAGCTCAGGAGCCATGGGGCTAATCAAGTCTTTTTATTTTTAATTAGTATTGAAAAAATAATAATGTGAGCTTGAGCATAAATAATCAGATTGAAGTAGAGCATGAGATCAAGTAATCGAGCGTAACTAACTGAGCTTGAGTAATTCGATCTTTATCCTAGATAGAGCTCAAGCTCTAAAAGTGAAACTTGATTGAGCTCAAGCTAAGCTTCGAGCCTTGAATTTCAAGTCTAGCTTGAGCCAAGCTTTTTGCTTTGAATTTCAAGTCATGCTCAAGCGCTAGATTCTCACAACTTGATCTCAACTGAACTCGATTACACCCCTAATCTTGAATAATAGTCCTAGTAATATTTGTTTAATCATACAGATATTTGAATTTGTTGAACTAGTTAGGTGAAATCATACTGGTTTATGAATTATTTTTTGGAAGGTCTTGATCGAATTTATGTATTATAGGTTCTTGTCGGTCATCCAGATTATGAGGTGACTGGAGGAGATGTTGTTTTCAAGGGAGAGAATTTGCTTGACATGGAACCGGAGGAAAGATCTCTTGCCGGACTTTTTATGAGTTTCCAGTCCCCGGTTGAGATCCCGGGTGTGAACAATATCGACTTTTTGCACATGGCATACAACGCTCGAAGGAAAAAACTTGGTGAGCCTGAGCTTGGTCCACTTGAGGTATATGAACTGCCCCCGTCTTTTTAGGAAAGAACTTTCTAGTGCATTGTTGAGATGTTCTTGTTCTCCCTGTTTAATCAATAACAATGAAAAGATCAAAAGTTGCAATAGTCAGTTATTCTTCTAATATGTAAGCTGATAAATATACGGAAAACATAATAGTCATGCTAAGTTTCTTATTGATTATAATACTTCTGTCATTTTACTCTTGCAGTTCTATGCTTACATATATCCTAAACTCGATCTTGTGAACATGAAGACTGATTTCCTTAACCGAAATGTCAATGAAGGATTCAGTGGAGGTGAAAGGAAGCGCAATGAGATTTTGCAGCTTGCGGTAATATGATATAATGTCTTCTGTAATTCATTGTGGAATTGTTTTGTCCTCATTTGATAGTTGCAATGGAAGATTCTTGTTTGATCTTAGAATTGCTGTTCATGGCTTACATGCTATTGCAGGAGCTATTACTATACGCTATTTTAATATTTCAGCTTTATTAATAATTTTTAGATATGGATGGATGGCTAGGATTATAAGTTTTCTTTAGAGTTTTAATATAGGGCTAGGATTGAAGTCTGGAATCCTAGTATAAATTAGCTGTAAAATAGATTTACAGCCACCTTATTGTTTTCTTTTAATTAATAGAATTAAGAAATTAGAGGTTTTCAACCCTACGGTCTCCCCCCCCCCCCCAAAAAAAAAGAGTTTAACTTCTATCTTACTTGTTTTCAGCCTTAGTTCTATTGAGTTGTTGCTGTTTTATCCCTGAACTATACCATGTACTATGGATCTTTTCTTGCATGCCAAAAATATAGAATATTGGCCAGCTAGGTTTGGATGCCCTGGGATCAAATCTGAGCTGCCCTCCCCTATGAGAGAGAGATAGTGAGTTATAGTTCTGAAATCTAGGGAATATTTACTTATAGGTTTGTTGGTTATTTAATGCATCGAAGCTAAGAAAATCAATTTTTTTCTCATCTCTATATTTACTTATAGGTTCTTGGAGCAGACTTGGCTATACTCGATGAGATTGATTCTGGGCTAGATGTTGATGCCCTTCGAGATGTAGCGAAAGCAGTGAATGGTCTTTTGACTCCAACAAACTCAGTTTTGATGATAACTCATTATCGACGACTGTTGGAAGTTATAAAGCCAACATTCATCCATATTATGGTGAGTTGTTTAAAAATTCAAGGCAGTGATCAAGTTTATATTTTATGCCTGTTGATTGCCTTCTCCATTGAAACTAGTGAATGTGGCTTCTCCTTGGGGGAAACTCTCACACTAAATAACATAGCTTGCTTTCCTGATAACATGTATGGTTCGTCTGTTTTTATATCCATTATTTTCTTAGAAAGATATCAAACTCTAACATAGGCCAATAACTAACATTATAGCAACCTGAGATTTTGGCTGAACTATAAACCATGTGAAGATTGGCCCACATTCATGATTTCAAGTGATCTGCAAGTTAACTTATGTTTCATGGTTCCACCTTTCTCTTCTGTTTCTAACTGCTATTTATGAAGTTACGCCTAATGGGTGAGTCTATTTGGATTTGATTCCTAGATTTGGTAATGAGGATCATCTATGCATGCTTTAATTAGGCATTGGGAGCATTTTGAAACAGTATCGGACGTAATTTAGTTGGGAACTTGTTCTGCTTTGTTCTTCGCATGTTTTTTTCTATTTAGTCACCACTACTAACTTTTATATCCTTCAGATTTAATCTTAAAAGGAATTTGTTCTGGTGCTATAAGAAAATATCTTTGTTCTGATCGGGTTATGATCTAATGTGATATTTCCAGGAGAATGGAAGAATCATAAAGACAGGAGATAGCTCCTTAGCTGAAGTTCTCGAGGAGAAAGGCTATAATGCAATTTCTGCTGCATAGCATACAATTCAGAATCGGTACACTTTCATAGTACTAAATGTTTGATTCTCATCAAACTCAATATACCGTTGTTAAAGCCATTTAGCTCTGTTTTTCAGCGTCTGCTCCACAGTGAATGACATTGCAAATTCCAGAGATGAGGTTCGACCATCATTTAAAGGGAGCATGGAGCTTCAGCCCTTAGGTATGAATAATGGCACCCTATACCATTTTGGTTTTATAGTTAACCTGTCACTTTGGCATGTGAATCTTAGAGTTATTCTCCTCCATTTCTCACTTGGGGATTTGGGAATTAGGGTTTTTAGAAAGAATGAACTTTGTTTACTACATGATTATTGTTGATCATATCCATTTTCAATGCCTTACCAATTCATCCATTTTTGAGCTGATGAAAGTCAGATATATGGAATAATAATTATAATCAGTTCAATTGAAGTTACAACTACACTACCTGTTTTTAGTTGTCTTAATCTGGAAATTTTGTTTTGAACTATAGACTCAGACTTGGAACTTGGATGTGAGTGTTGGATATAAGTACATATTTGAAGCCGGTATGTTCAATTTTTTCATTTTAAAAAAAAAATTTCTTTTTCATGTATTTGGAGAGTATTTGGAGGGGTCACATATCTCCTCTACTTGTATCTGAAAATGTTTTTGGCATGGCTGTGCTTCAAGAAAATGAAAAGTAGAAGCAACAATATATTGCTTTTAAATGTGATTATAAGGTGATGTTTGAGAATTTGGATTTCAGGATAAGAATTCGGATTTTAAAAATATTAGTTGTGTGAATCGATGATTATTTTTAAAATTCAATTAAATTATGAATTTGAAATATTCTGAAATTTGAAATTCATATTAAAAGATTGAAAATATTTTTTTATTAGTATTTGTATATTTTTATAATTAAAAATTAATAAATTAATTTTTATGTTTTAAATAGTAATTCTGTTTAGGGTTAAAATATGTTTCAAGTCATTGTATTTTTCGTGCATTTGAAATTTAACCTTTTTATTTTTAGAAATTTAATCTTTCTAATTTTTAGATTTTAAAATTTATGTTTAATTATAAACATTATTAATTTTTTTATTAAATTAAATTAAAAAATATACTTAGTAACATGTAACAAAAGAAATTAATGTCGGATTAAAGATTTTGGGTTAAAATGTTGTGCGCATTAGTAAGCATTATCGTTTTATAATGTTTAGGAAAAAGTTATTTTAATAATTTTTAATAAACTAGTGTTAAGCCCTAAGCAGAAACAGAACATTGGATTTTGTTACCTATGAGACATACATTTAGAATTAAAAGAAATTGGTATAGGTAAAGTAATTGAAGATCAATATTTAAGAGTTATATTTTAAAAGTTGTGATTTACTGCAAATAGTAAACGATATTTATTGTGGAAGATAATTTGGCTGGGACAGATTATTATAAATAATAATGGAAACTAGATCTCAGTTGGGATGGGATGTTTGAACAGGTTTACTCATCGCCCAACAATTGATGTTTATAGAGATGTTAATTTTGTCACCTCCCAAAACAAAGCCGAACTCCTTCAATCTCTGTTCATGTATAATGTGTGAAAGATAAAAAAAGAATATCAATATATATATATATATATATGGTTGATAAAGCTGCTATTAAATCATTTATAGCACACATGCACAATCAAAAACTACCAATACAAAATCTACTAAAATTTTAATGTTTCATGCACACTAAATTTGAGTATTATTATTTAGGGTATCTTTTGACGCTACAGAGTGAAATAAGTCATTTGGACAGGTTGGGCTGCTGAAGAGGGGGCAAGAGTCATTAATGATTGGTTTTGCTGCTCAATTGGTCAACACAAATAACATGTTCAAAATAAATCAAATTAATATTTGAAGTATGAGGAATAATATCCCCAATAGTCCCATATCAATCTCTAATTGCCTCGGATCTTGCTAATAGCCTTGTGGCTGTAATGTTTTGCCATCCATTGCGATTTTATCAACAAAAAGCTTATCCTTATCGTTAAGGTTTAAGCCATAAGCACATTTAAAGACCTTACTTTTATGTTAGTTCCGTTAACAACATCATAGTTGCTATTCCTTGCAACAGTCACAAGACCAACCGGGTTCGAACTATTCAAGAAAAAGGTGTGACGATTAATCATAATAGTTTTGGGTACCAAACAACATCTTTGTCACTAGTTCAATTTACATTGTAACTTGGGGACTTGGTAGCTTCTATGTACACGAGGAAGCTGTCCAAAGTAGCATTCCATAAGTGAATCGGGTTGTCATTAATATCTTGGAAGACTGATTCCGAGATTTCCAAATGTTGTAGCATCAATAAGATTGATACTATAAAAAGCTCCCGAACTCCGCCCCTAGATTTAACAAGCATCAATCTCTCCCGCAATCTAAAATCATCATATTTATATATTTGTCAAATCTAAACATACAATTTAACATATTTTCAATATTTGCATTATATTATATTTAATTTTTCTTAGCATATAAATTATAATATATATATATATATATATAAAATAAAACATTGTACACTTGAAATCTAATTGTGTCAAGGTTTGTGCTCCAAATTCAAAGCTTGAGATTGACTAATATTTTAAATGAGTTTAATTTTTTTTATTCAAATCATTTTAAATTTTAGGTGAATAGCCCAACTCTTAAACATGCCTAATAATAAATATTATGTAATTTGGGTAAATATTTCATAGGTGAAAATGCATGAAAAATTATCTATTGTAAATAACATATACTTATATTCTAAAAAATAAAATATATGTTATAAAATTAACATACATTATTATTATATAAAAATAGCTTTTTAAACTTAAATAAAGTATAGGTGTGTTTGAGAAGCCATAAGATAAACGCATTTGAGTGTAATTGTTTATAACAATTCGTGTAATTATCTCAATTTTCACTTTCTCAAGAATTGAATATTGTAATTGAGGTGTTCCAATTACACTTAATCAAGTGAAATCTACTAATTACAATTTTATCCAAACATGTTACAGTATAAGTAATTACAAACAGTTACACATGTCTTTTTTCAAACACACCCTTAAAGTAAATTACACCACTGATCAATCAATTATGTGTAAATTGTTGTGAAAAGTTAGTTAATTTTGTCATCAATCTTTGTTAGGTGAATTATAAGAGGAGAGTAAAGCCCTAACAGCAACGCAATTAACTCGAATCAAACCCAAATCACACTTAGAGTGATAAACACCTTGACCATCATATCAACACACGGGGTTGATGCTCAAATTTTTCTTCATGCTTTAAAAACAAAAAGTATATATGTTCAGATATTTTTGTTATTACAAATTTAAAGACAGGATGGATTACACGGGGTTAAATTCTTGATCTTTGATGTTAATTTACAATAACTTCACTACTCCAACTATAGTTTTGTTGGCCACAGTGAAAATTTTTTAACTTCACAAATAACATTAAAAACATATTTTTATATTAATTTGAAAATACAAAAATTAATTAAAAATAATACAAGTCAAAATTTAAAATTGTTTGTGGATTAAAAAATTGTACCGGTAATAAATAGGATTTAATTCTTAATTAATATAAGTACAACTAGCCATATTTAAATTAATCATTTCTACTTTAATAAGTCGTTGAGGGTTCAATTCTCACTCTGAGTATAGAGTAGTTTTAAAATTCGTGGCCAGCATCTAACCTCTTAATGGGCCTACAAAATATGAAGGATTAATTACTTGACTCGCTCCAATAAATATCTTGAAAAATAAAAAAATAATAATCATTTACAATCTAAAATAAATTTCAATAATATTTTAGAGGTAAATTTCAAGTCAGACCAAATTTAAATACAAATTAGTGATTTCAACTCGAATTAAAATTGATTTGTATGAATACGTTATGAAAGGTAGTGGACTTATTCAATTATCTGGTTGATTGTAAATTTTATTCATTGTAATATCTATTACAAGTAAATGCAACAAAAGATATTGAAATTAAATATATAAATTTAAATTTTCCTTTTAAATTTGATTTTTCAAAAATAATTTATTTATCAATATCAAATATCTTAAAGGGAAAAAATAGAACACATGTCTAAGTCCTATTCACCTTGCTTTTTTTTTTCTTCTTAACATTTTTAGGCGCTTGGACCAAAAATGTTAACAGAGGTAAAGTTTAAGATATTAATTAGGTACCTGTATGTGAAAATTGGTATAGTTTAGGGGCTAAAACGTGAATAGAGCCTAGTTTGAGGTGTTTATTTAATTAAGCCTTTAAGAAGAAAAAAACAAGGATAAACTACATAATTGATCACCCAACTTTCATAATTTTTTATTTTGAACATTGAAAATAAAAAGTTTACAATATGGGCACTGTGGTTACATGCTTTTATTAATTTAGTCATCGTTGTTTATATACTTTTATTATTTTAGTCACTTACAGTTAATTTGCCATTACATACACTCATTTTAGTCAACCAGTTTTAGTGAATTTTCATTTTGGTCACTCATTTTATCATTTTAATTTCTTTTATTTTTTTTATTTTTAAGGAATTAAATTTAGTTTTTTTTTAAAAATAAGGAAACCCAGAGAAAATCTAGGTTAGAAATTTCATTTTTTTAATTTCCCCTTTTTAGAATTAATTTCTGTTTTCTCAATAAAATGAAAGGAAAAAAATTGGGGTTTACATGAAATTACTCTAGTTTTTATAGAAAAAATTTAAATTTTTTCAAGAAAAATTAATTTATCTTTTCCATTTCCTTTTTTGAGGGAAAAACTTGAGGTTTTATAAAAAAAATACCTGGATTTTCTTTCAGAAAAAACCTACAATTTTATGAGGAATTATTTGAGTTTTACAGGGAAAAATTTAATTTTTACTTTGAAATTAAGGTATAAGTGAAAAACTTGAGTTTCACTTCAACAACTAAATAACTCAATCCTAAGTAAAAATAAATAAATTTAACTCTAAAAAGGAAAATAAGTGATGAAAATAAAAAATTATTAAAACTGGGTGACTAAATTGCATGCATATAATGACATATTAACCACGGGTGACTAAAATGATAAAATTATGCAACAATGTTGGTCATATTATAAAATTTTTTATTTTCAATATCTAAAATGAAAATTTACGAAGGTTGAGTGACCAATAGGTAAACAAACATTTACAGTGAGGAATGAAGTCCCTTTTTGGGTCGTCCCTACAGTATCTTAGAGACTATAGTGGAGTCTTCTCTCTCTTTGCTTCCATTTTCATGGCTATTTCTGTCCTCATCCCACATATCTCCATTGAAATAGCCTCGTAATTTCTTCCCCACATTTTCCCTCCTCTGTTTTTTCTTTTCCATTTTAAACCAAAATTTCTCATCAAACACGGTGAATTTGCAGTGAAGCAACTAACTTAAACCACCACCCATGGATCGTCTCAATGGCCCTCCCCGCCTCATGATAGTTTCAGATCTTGATTTCACAATGGTATTCAAAAAAGGAAAAAAAATTCCCTGTTTCATAAATTAAAATCAATCATTGAATTCCAAGTGATTTTCATCTTTCTTTTTCAATTTCCAGGTCGATCATGAAGACCCCGAGAACCTTTCCCTTCTTCGATTCAACGCTCTTTGGGAAGCCTATTATCGCCACGATTCTTTGCTGGTGTATTCCACTGGAAGGTCTCCGACGATTTATAAACAGCTGAGGAATGAGAAGCCCCTTTTGACCCCAGATATAACCATAATGTCCGTTGGAACCGAGATTGCTTATGGTGAACCAATGGTGCCTGATTATGATTGGGAGCAACACTTGAATCTCAATTGGGACCGAGATATTATTACTCAGGAAACTGCTAAGTTTCCTCAGCTTATTCCTCAGGCATGTTTCTTTACTCTTCATTTATTTATTTTCGCAAGAAAAAATGCCAATTTAGCTTTTGTTTCTAGTTCAGCTAAGGATCGAGCTCAGACTCGAATAGTTTACGAAGTTTTCAAAGATCGATACTTACCTGTCAAACATGGATTTTGGTACAATTACTTCTAAATGAGAATCTGAGCTCATAAGCTATTCGAGTTCGAGTTCGATTAAAAAAGAACTCTGTTTCAGTCTTTCTCGAATAAGTTCGAATAGCTCGAATGAGTTGAATTCGAGTATCATAATATTTGACTGGAGTGCTTTAAAAGCCTAATCGAGTTCTTTTTAGTATATGTTTTTTATTCTTAATTAAGTGTTGAAAATTTGACTTCGAACTTGAACGACATAGGTTAAGGTTGTCCCTTGTAGGAGAT
The DNA here is from genome assembly GCA_025698465.1 of Gossypium longicalyx. Lineage (NCBI taxonomy): Eukaryota > Viridiplantae > Streptophyta > Magnoliopsida > Malvales > Malvaceae > Gossypium > Gossypium longicalyx. Next base: position 45,988,050 of record CM046999.1, read on the forward strand.
TTGAGCACCTTTCTCCGGTTGGGTGTTTTTGCTAGTGGCTAATTCGTCTTTGGAATTAGTTTTATTTGTATCAGTTCCCTTCCCCCTTTATTTTGAAACCCCTTGTTTTTGGTTTTTCTAACAAAACTCATTTTTCCTTTAAAGAAAATATTTCATTGGAAGTGACTCTTGACAATTTTGAATAACAAAGTGTAAGAGTTTTAGTTTATAGACGGTAATTATATTAGAGTGCACACCTATTTTATTCGGATTCAGGTATGTCAGATATGGACATGTATATAGTATGTGTATGCTCAATTTTTTAACGTTTTTCCATGTATCTGGAGAGTCATATATGATTATGTTCAAAAATCTATGTTGCTTTTACTCTTTGTTTTTCTTGAAGTTCCTGTGTCTGATATATATATATATAGTATATATCTGGATGTAACACATGAAAAAGGTTTTGAAAATTAAGTGTACCCATGTTGAATATGCAGCCCTATCACTCACATCCGGGTTCGAGTAATATAAAAATAGATAATCATTACAAAAGCTAACAACTTCGTGTTTTCTTTGCAGTCAGACACCGAGCAACGACCTCACAAGGTTAGCTTTTTCTTGGAGAAGCCTAATTCATTAGAAGTAATCAAGGCACTTTCAGAAAGTCTAGAAAAACACAAGGTGAGATTGTGTGTTTCTTTTTAATGAAATATACTTAATCACGAGATAAGAAAATTTGCATGAGAAAGCATGTTTGGGTAAGGGATTTGAAAATTTTTCGGGTGGCTGCCTGGTCTGGGAACACTTCTACCTTGTACTATGTTATTCCTACTTTTCATTTTTCTTGACATACAATATTTGAAAGTTGACACTCATGTCCGATATATGGATATGAAATAAAACCTCCAAAGATCTTCTAAATATATGGAAAAACTTCGAAAATTTTTATTATACCCTTATCAAACAGATATCCATATCTGATAAGACACTGAGTCAAAGCAACTTAGTTCTTACACCAATGTATTGGATATTTCACACATGGATGCTTTAAGAAAAATGAAGAATCTTGACATCATAGATATTTAATGGTGTCTCGTGAATGGCTTTTGATCTTAATATCTTCTTTTGGCAGCTAGATGTTAAAATAATTTATAGCCATGGGACAGCATTGGATGTATTACCAAAAGGTGCTGATAAAGGCCAAGCGCTTGCATATTTGCAGAGAAAGTTTAAAGCTAATGGAAGAGTTCCACTTAGTTCACTTGTTTGTGGTGACTCTGGAAATGATGCTGAGCTTTTCACCGTTCCTGACGTATATGGTGTGATGGTAAGCATACGGTTGAGAAAAAAAAATTTATAAAAGCAAAAATCAAATCAAATCTCAGTGTTTGGCTTGATTTTGATTAGATTTTTGTTTAATTTGATTCAGTTTCAATTTGGGTATGACTTGAATGCATTTGATTTTGTTTGCAATTCATAAGTTGAAAAACTACAATTAATCGAATAGATTCGAACCGAATCAAATTTTATTTTATATTTAATTTTTAATGTTTAATAATATAAAAATGAATATTTTATTTCTAAATTAGTAAAAAAAAATTTAAAATACTATGTAAATAGTTTACCAATGAACTTAACTGACCAAATCAGTGAATTTGGTTTTGGTTGGTTCAGTTATTAATGGTATTGAATTAGGGATGGCAATGGATGGTGTGGATTTGATATTTGTGGATTCGTATAATAACCAAATTCGGATCTTCTACTTATAGCGGATGCTGATATTAATTTGTGATTATCCATTATCTGAATCCGCTTTATTTTTGCAGATAATGGATATAGATATCTGAATTGACTATTTGAATCCATTATGCTATTGTGGATAATGGATTCAAATTTGGATATCTAAATCTATTATCCACTTTGTTTCTAAAATTATCTTGACTTTGTAAGTTCAGATATTTAGCAGATTCAGATATCAGGTTGATGATGTTACTTAAAATGGATTCGGATAGTAGTAATCGAATTTAGTCTAGATAATAATCGGATTAAAATTTAAAGCAGTTTTGCTACTTTGATTAGGATTTTTCATTAATTAACCACAAATTTCTTTCAAAATTGCACTAAACTAAACAGTTTCACTACTTATTATGCAGCTTTCAACCCATTATCGTTTCCATTCTTCAGGTTGGCAATGCACAAGAAGAGTTATTACAATGGTGTGCTGAAAATGCGAGAAACAATCCCTACATAATCCATTCGACTGAGAGATGTGCATCTGGAATAATACAAGCCATTGGGAAATTCTCTTTTGGTCCAAATGTGTCTCCCAGAGATATCAAAGATTGGGGAAAATGCAGAGTAAATGTTTTGAGTCCTGGTTATGAAGTTGTGAAGTTCTATTTGCTTTACGAGCGATGGCGACGTGCTGAAATTGAGAAGTCTGATCAGATTTTGCAGAATCTTAAATCAAGCTTTGTTTGTCTCTTTTCTCTTCTCTTCCATTGATTTAATATTTGTTTTGCTATGAATAGGGATGGGGTAGTGCAGATTCAAATATTTATGAAAACCCTTTTACAGATTTGAATAATATTCGAATTAAGATATTATAATTAGTATTATCCAAAACAGAAGCAAATATAACTCTTGGATGTCCATTATCTGAGTCCACTTTAATTTTTAATTTTTTGACTTGTTAGATTTAGATATTTAATGAATTTGGATATTTGATAGGTTAATTCTGTTTGAATTCGGATAGTGACACTTGGATTTTATATGGATAAGAAATGGATTCAACTTTTAAAGTAATGTGAATTCAAATATTACAAAAATATATAGATAGATAGATAGATAGATATTCAACCCATTGTCATCTCTAGCTGTGAATTGCAATGACCTGATAATCTCTGCTTGGATATCTGTATGTCCATAGCTTGATCTTGTCCAGCTATGCTAGTTGGATGTAAGTGTTGAACACGGATATGTGATCAGCATAAGTATGTTCAACTTTTTAAAAGATTTTCATATATTTAGGAGTTCATAGATTTATGTTCATTTAAAAAAAAAGAAAACTTCAATAGCTGATAAACTTCAATAGCTGATAGTTAATTGATCAACTCTTTTCTGTTTAGTATCCATTAGGTACTTTTGTCCATCCCTCTGGAACTGAGCAACCAATGAGCAAGTGCGAAGATATAATGGAAAGATTATATGGGGATAAACAAGGAAAACAATATTGTATTTGGCTGGATCGCGTTTCAACATCACAGATTGGTTCAGATGCATGGCTTGTGAAGTTTGATAAATGGGAGTCAACTGGTATGATTTGTTTGATCTTTACTCTTTATAATCCCACATTTTTTTCCTTATGAACCACCGACACCTTTGACCGGGAAGTGTCAGACATGAATATGGTTCCGACATGATAAGATACGTACTGGACACACAAGGCCACAAAAAATAGAAAAAATATCTGACATGTTGAAACACAGGAATGACCTATGTTACTTGAACTCAGGTATCTTTATAATCCCTATTTTATCAGGTCGTCTTTTTTCTTTTCTATTTTGAGGTTAGATTTAAAAAATAATAATTTCTGTTTTGGGAACTAATGTGGCTTTTTAGAAACAGTGCATGTTCATTGGCTTCTTTGGGTCAAATATGCAAATTGATCAATGATATAGTTCAAGTATCTAATAGTAGTTCGAACCGTTTTAGCATTCATGTTGGATATTAGCATTTTTTTTCTATACCATTCATGTTGGATACAGATATATATCCAACAGGGATATAATTAATCTTTTTCAAAGTTTTTCATGTATTTGGAGGTCCTTGAAGGTTTATACCCAAAAATGTTTAGGGTATGAATGTCGGACACAATTGCTTTAAGAAAAATCAAGAGTCAAAATAACATTATCAGAGTCTCCTGGAAATAGTTTTCTTCTGTTTGTGATGCCAAGAAAGTGGCTCAACATTTTGATTTGGAGCTAGCACATAAGCAGAGCGTCCTGGAAATAGCTTTCATGAAAATTGTTAAGAGGCCAACATCTTACTGTTCAATTCATTACGTGTATACCATATTTTTTCCCAGTACAGCAGAGGTTGTAATTCAAACCCTAGACCTGTTGAATGCTTTCTCTTAAAGGCGGCTTTATCAATTCATAATGTTGTGATCCAAAACCTAGATTTGTTAAAATATATTCTCTTAAAGATAGCTGCATGAATGGGGGGCTCCGAGTTCTTTTTGTATTCTCTTTTACTAACCAAATTTTTTTTAAGAAAAATAAAAAATTGAAACATTGTTGATGTTTCTCATGAGCTATTTCTTAATCATCTTTCCAGGTGAGGAAAGACATTGCTGTCTTACAACAGTCTTACTGAATACAAAGGTATCCCCTCTCCCCTTCATTAACTTAATTCATTTCTAGTTATCGGTTCAATCGGGTTTGTATACATCTCCAACATAGGTTTTTATACCCATATATCGAATGTAAGTGTTAAATATGAGTACTTCAAGAAAAATCAATAATTAACAGTTAACAGGTTTGATAACAGTCATTAACTGATTTTTTTGTATGCTCTTGGATTTCAGCAAGCTGAAGAAGGCTTCACATGGATGCACATACATCAGACATGGTTGGATGGTTTGGAAACAAAGCATCAAACTGTTTGGTTTCTCTAAGCCTCCTACCTGAGCAGGTAGGGGAGAGCATAAGTCGGTTAAAACCGACTTAATCAATCAATTCGGTTAAGTCGGTTTCAGTTTAAATGGTTTTGGCAGTTAAATTGAGTGTAGGGTTGGTTAATTTTATTATGCTAGTCGGTTATCAGTTATTTAATTTCATAATCAAACTGATTGACTTAACTTGTCCTAATATTTAATATTTTTAATTATTATATATTATAAAATATTAAATCAGTTAAATATATTTATATTTTCATTATTTTAAATATACTTCATAATATATTTTAAATAAAAAAATTGAAAGATTTCGTTGAAATTGTTGGTTTGAAAAATTTTCAGAAGCTAATCCTAATTTCTTTGATTTTGGTTAAACAAAATAGTTGGATGTATTTAATTCAATTAAAATTTCGATTCATAAATTAGATTATCATATTTTATAGGCTTGGGAAGATAATGAGAATCCTTAATTTCTCCTAAGTTGTTTCCTAACATTTATCTAAAAAATAAGAGACAAGAAATTGCAAATAATTTAAATAAATGAGATTGCAATAAAAATAAAGGTGATTCAGTACATTGATAAGATGTTCGAAGCACCAATGGTTTCTACAATAGAAAATGGGCTGAAACTGCTACTACCAACTTCATTTAACATCACTTCGACAGGATAGAATGTTGAGCAATGCCTAAACTGGTCCAGCCTCGGGTCCGAATGACTCCTACCACCTCGGGTGCAGTCATCTTCAACCTAAAACTCTCGGTAATTCGGCTACTATTTCCCTGCCAAATTTATCGAACAGATTCATCGACAACTCGAATGAATTTAAGGCTTTAAAAGTGAAATCCATTCAAAAGCATGGAAGATTTACCTGTGATATAGAAACTCAGAGTTACGGTTATCATAAAGATAAACAAGCCTGGCCTCCTCAGAGTTGCAGATGACGTCGACCTATCCAGAACACCATCAACCATGTAAGTATGGTACATACATGCAATTAATCAGATAGTTCATTCCGAAACCATCGCTAATTAATGGCATCCATGACATTTCATCCACAGGCAGTAAGTTTTTCACATGCATGCATGAATAGTTATCGAAATAAGCAATGGTGAATACCTTGAAACAATGCTCGCGCCCGACTCGGTTTTAAGTCCGAATCCCAAGGGGAAGAGTGGATCATAGTGTGAATCCCCCACATTCATCGGTAATTGATCTACAGTTTTGAACCATGTTCTCGGAAGTTTTCCACTGAATCTGTAGTCCCCGTAAAGGACATCAGTCACACCTTGGCCTTCAGTGCCAGGTAACCATGCTGCCACTAGAGCATCAATGGCAGAAACATATGGTTCAATCACGATTGGTCTGCCGGAAATGATAACAACCACACACTTGACAGTTCCGCAGACATTGTTAATGGCACTTGGGCCAGGGTCTATCATCGTAAGGTTTGTGCTATCTCCCGCAGTCTCAGCATAAGGGGGCTCACCAACAACAACAATTGCATAATCAAATTTGTTAGACTTCACAAAGTTGGCATCAGGGCTCTCACGGAAAACAATTTCAGTGCTCCGATCAACAGTAGATTTTATGGCACCAAGGATTGTCGTCCCTAGTCATGGAAAGAAATATTAGTAAATTTATTGCAGTCAAAATCTTGTGAGCTGGCAGTGTTTCAAAATATAGATAAATAAAGTAAAGCATACCCCTTGTAGAGTTATTGCCATTGAATCCTTGCCAATTAATTGTCCATCCACCGCATTGATAACCCAAATTATCAGCATGGGTGCCAGCAACTAGGATCTTTGAAGCTTTCTTTGGAAGGGGCAGTAGAGGTGTACTTCCAGGTTTCCCGTTCTTCAGCAATACAAGTGATTTTCTCACAGCTTCCCTTGCCAAGTCTCGATGTGCCTTGGTATGGGATATCAAATCATTTAAAGCATACAACTTTTACAAAAGAGCACTTTGACGATGATTTGCAGAAAATTAGAAAGACCAACAAATAATGATTGGTTTACAGAAAACAAGGTAATGGATATTAAATTTTGGATTTATACACCCAAAGAAAACTGGACAGAGATGAAAATAATCTCGCAAGTTACAATATACTAACTAACCTGGCTTCCGAGCTCATTAACTAGACTAAAATCAGCCATAGGTGTCTCAAAGAGTCCCATAGTGAATTTGACTTGCAAAATTCTTTGCACCGCGTCATCAATACGATCCATCGGAATAACTTTGCTATCCACTAGATAGGTTAGATCGTCTACGAACTCGGTAAGGTTGAAGGGGACCATGACCTGCAGAACACGGATCAAGAGACTCCAAGTCTTAGAATGCATCCACATGCTGTCAACGTCCGAGTTTTACGCTTACCAAAATAATTGCAAGAAAGCAGTTATCTTCGATTTTATTTGAAACATGTCTATGCAGAAGCTACTAACCATGTCGATCCCAGCTTGAATCGCTGCTTGAACAGAGTATGTATAGTTCGCATGCGGTGGTGAGGTGATCCTGTCTATTCCCTGCCAATCTGATATTACAAAACCCTGAAAATCCATTGAAACAACAATTTGCATTAACAGGAAAATATCATAGTACAAAATTAGCAGTTCTTCCTTTAAGATAATATGGATATATCAATATTTTGGTCCAATATTTTAAAGAAAAATGGGATTTTCATTATGTTCTAAATGTGCAAATTTTTGTTACTGATAAAGAGCTGTAACAAGGCTCAACCTTAAACTTAAGAGTGTTCTTAAGGAAACCAGAAATCAGCTCACGGTTTGCATGCATCTTTTGCCCATTCCAGCTGGAGTAGGAAACCATGACTGTCGAAACACCCTTGATAATAGATTGAGAATAGGCAGGCATGTACATGCTAAGCAACCCATGCATGTCAATCACGGTGTTGTTCTCATTGATGCCCCGAGTTGTCCCACCATCACCTACAAAGTGCTTCGCACAAGCCGCAACCTTGCCCCTGACAGAAAGGAAGAACAGAATAAAGAGGGAAAACAAGCACTATAAACATGATGGCACACACTATATTATATACACAGTATATAATATCAAGGCATCATTAGTGATGCAATACCAAATATAAGATGCAGATTGTACTATCTGTGACTAACAAGAAGACTAGATAAACCATGATATTCAGGGAGCATCCAAGGCAAATGAAAAGGGAAAGCAATGCAAGATTGAATCTAGTACTTATCTAGATCACTGGACTTTGAAGAGTATGACGAGGAGAGTGAATCTATGGCATTAGAAAAAGAAACTTAGAAGAGTAGCTCCTCGGAGTTAGAACCATTATCAAAGGAATTCTAAGAGTATATACAATTCTACAATACGAAAGTACGTTAACTTGGACAAGTTTCATACTTCCCACCAACGTATGGAACCCCCTTGCGCCACGTAGAAGGAGGATCTCCTTGCAACCCAAGTATGATATCAGTCATCTGTTCCACAACTTTATGATCCTCACTGTAGCTTTCATAACACCGACCCCACCTTGGATCTCTACATACCTATAAAGAAAACGCCAAGAAAAAAGGGTTGTATTGCGGCGGTGGTGAATTCAGATGCAGCAAGCATGCGGAAAAGTTGAAATTACTAGACGCAACTGTCTGATCTTATTAAAAGTATGTAAATTACCGCAATGCATGGAGCAAAAACATAAGGAATCCCGGTAGCTCTCACTTCAAGAGCAGTTGCAGCACCAATCTTCTTCACCAGCTCAGGATCTCTGCATATTCATTCGAATGGAGTTTACGGTTGAATTGAGGAGCAATATTAGCTTGACTCTATCTTTCCTTTCAGGAAAATGATAGTGAAGTTCCTCGAATGAAGATATAAATGCAACATCATTTAATTGACCCAAAACTGTTACTAATGTAATCCTCTTTGTTTCTTTTGATGGCAACATCGTTTCTAAGCTTTCAACTAAAGAATGGAAGGTTAAAGAGTGAAAAAGTACAATAATTTAATGATTCTACGATAGATATCAGCAGAAACTGAATCAAAATCTATGCTTACCCGGTTGCACCGAGCCCCACGTTATGTGGAAATATTGTAGCATTATAAACATTGTTATGTCCATGAATAGCATCAATGCCATAAATCATAGGAATTCCTAAACGACTAGACAGAGATCCGTTCTGAAAAGCATTAACCATATTGATCCAATCCTCGGCCTTAGCCTCCGGAAGCGGTTCGCTTCCACCACCACTTAACACACTCCCTGTGAAAGAAACAGATGCTGTCAATTACAAACTGTAAACTGATATGACTATGTTATCCGGCCTTCGGGTTGACTGACAAGTACAGGCATACTGAATTTTTTTAATATATATAGACGATCACCCGAATATGTCTCTACCATGTATACATCATCAAAGAGAAAGAAAAATCCGAACATATCAGATCAAAAGATTGATAATGAACCAACATTCAAGTATACCCAAACTATAACTCGAAGCAATAAATTTATGAGTAGATAATAGTGAGCATTACTTTCTAATATGTGGTATCATAATATTACTATTTTAAGGTTGCTACATACAAATTGTGGCAGACCACCCCATCAACAAACAATAATCAGAACCCACAAAAAAGGGATGAAAATCATTGCCAAAAACAGTAACCAGAACTAAAACAAAGGATCAAAAATAAAAATAAAAATGGTGAAAATTATTATTACCAACGGAGTAATCTCTGAGTATCTGTTCAGTAGCAACACTTCTATCAATCTGGGCCATTTGACCAATCTTCTCAGCCAGAGTCATTTTGGACATTAGATCCTTAATTCTAGCAGCTACTGGTTGCTTGGGATCTTTGTACTTTACATACTCAGCTCCCACCGCCATTGCCAACCATGAAATCCACACCACCAGCTTCACCAAACTCATCCCCATCTAAAAAAAAAAGGAACAAAAACCCAGTATTTCAGAGGATATAAACACCAAAGTTTTTGAAGTTTTCTCGGCATCTAAACAGGATGGGGGAAAGAGTAGGAACGTGGTTAGCATCTTAAGTTAAGAAACCAAGAACACGATAGCTACTACATTGCCTTAAAAAAAGGGAAAAAAAAAAAAGAAGAAATCTTACATATGAAAGCAAAATAATGATACCCTTTTTAGCTGAGAAAGAAAGTAATATATTAGTGAAATGCTTTAATTTATGCTTTTTTGAAAGTGAAAATCTGCAGCAAAGTTTAGATTTTTGGTTTTTGGCTTTTCTTTTATTTGAAGGTGAAAACTTGAAAAGAGTAGACAGAACAAATAAATTATTAAAAAGGGACGGTTTTCTTTTTTTCTTAAATACAATTTAAAAAATTAATAAATAAATATTCTGAGATAAAAATATGGATTAAAAATCGGATCGGTTGAATCTTAAATTCAAATTTTACCAATTTGTAATAATAAATTATTTCTTTTTTCACTTATGAATGTCATCATTTTAGTAGTATTATTTTTTTATATTTTTTAAGATTTTAAAGCATTAATAATTTATATTTATATTTTGGATTTAAAAGATAAAAAAAAAAACGTGGGAGCTGAGTTTTAGATAGTAAATGAGTGTAGTTGAAAAGTGGGGAGTTTCCATTTCATTCATAATCTTGATTGGCTCTAAGGATTAGTTGATCCAATCATCTTTTTTTTTTTTTTAACCCTTCATTTTGCCCATTTACTTTGAATGCTTATTTTTATTATTACTATGTTTTTACATAAATAATAAAATAGTTTTATTTTATACCTATGAAATTAACAATTTATGTTTATTTTTATAGTAATTTTATTAATGAAACATGTTTCATGTAATATTTATCTTTATTAATTTATAATGAAGCTATATATATAATTGTTATATTTTTTCCAGATTTATTATGTATTTATTTACTAGTTAAAAAAAATCTCAAACGTGTTTAATGAAAGGAAAAGCAAAAAAAAAATTAAATAAAAGATAAAAATAAAAAAATACTTTTTAACTAAGTGAAATTAAAAATAGTAATGAGATTAAAATATATTCGTGGTGGTAAAATGAGAATAGAGAATAATTATTAAAGAAAAGTGTATATATGGTAAAATATTAAAAGATTTTACAAATTATATTTAAATTAAATAATAAATAATAAATAAATTTATATTTATGCTAAGTGATAAATAAAAATTATAAAAATTTTATTAAAAATTAAATCAAATAAATTATTTATATTATATTAGATGATAATAAGATTATACATTTATTCTCAGAAGTATTTTTAGAATAAAAATATTTTTTGAAGTAAAAGTATTACTAAACAAAATATTTTTGAATTTTTCAAAAGTGTTTTTAGAATAAAAAAAATATTGCAAAAATACTTTTTTGACCAAAAGCTAAATCGGGCAATTTTAAATTTTATGTAAAAGTATTTTTTTAGTCCAAAAATATTTGTAAGAAGTAATATTAAACTAGCTTATGATATGTATATCAAATAAAAAAATTATATTGATAATAAAAATGATTGGGGGTAAAAGAATAATTACCCCTATTTTTGGACTTCTGGTGTATTTATTACTCACTATAGCATTGAACTCCACCCAAAGTTTTGGAGTTTAGTGACAACTTTTTTCAAACATACTAATTTGGTACTGCGTTTTAGTGGATTTTTCCTTTTGTACTTTTAAAATCTCAATAAATTTTGGTTGGTGAGTGGAGAAATAGGAAGTTAGAGAAAGGAATAAAAAATTTTAATAAGGTAAATTTTAAGTGTATTTAGTAAAAGAAAAAAATTAAATAGGCATTATTTTTCTTAAAATTAACTTTTCTAAATTAGAATGATACGAGAAGAGAAAATGTAAGAGATCTTTATATTAATTTAAAACTATGTATTTTTCAAAAAATTTATTATATTTTCTCTCATTATATAAGCAATGGATGGAAAGAAAATTATTTCTTCTTTCAATTTTTCATATTTTCTATCAAATACATCTCCGAAAAGAAAAATTATATTTTTTTTATCTTTCTACTTTTCTACCCCTTCAATTTTCTAAATTTTATTTTCACTCTTGCAAGTAAAACTTAAAAGTCGGATTACATCCAAAGGGAGCTTGAACCTCTAGCAATATATTTGACCTTTATGCCTCATTTAGTTATTAGTGTAATAAAATAAAGAAAAAAAAATATAATAATTAGATATAAAATAAAGAATATTTAATACATATGAAAACAAAAAGATGAGTAATAACTCTTGTAAAAAAAGTGAAAAATTTTCATTCTCTTTGCTGAAAATAACTCATGAGAGTGACTAAATATTATCCGTCTATAAAAAATAGTACCTCTAGCATTAGCGTGTTTTAATCTATCTTACTTCACTATATATTATTCAAATGATATCAAATTTTAGTTAAAAAGAATTTATACTATTATTTAAATCTTCGACTAAGTATCATAAGTTAATCAAACATCAACTTAAAAACTACTTTTATATATTTGAAATAAGTTATAATCTTACATGGTACTTTGTCTTTATATATTAAATAAAACCAATAAAAAATTACAAATGATGAAATTTGAACCTATGCTATTAATATGCATAAAAAAACTAAACTTTATCACTCCGGCAAACGTTTGACTTATATATGTTAATTTATTTGAGATTCAAGAAATAATAAACCTAATTATTTTATAACTTGTGTTGAATCTCAATGTTACAAACAAAGGGAACAACTTCTCTTTTTTCTTTTATTTTATTACCTTCCTCACATATATTTGATTTCTAAAACGAATTATTAACGAATGATTTAATTTTTTTTCAATCTTTTCGACTTTGATAAATTACAGAGTAACATTATCACGAAAATATCATGTTGGAGCATGACATTCTACAACTCAGATACTACCTTCGAGGGAAAAGCTTGCTATGTAGTACTCCTTCCCAAGGACCATGAATTGAAAAGTCCATAAAAGTTCGTAGAGAGTGAAAATTGTCTTCTACAATGCATCAAACCCAAATTTTCTCCCAAGCAGCTTGGCGATGATGGTCTTGCCCATACTACCTCTCCATGAGGGACAATATTCTATCCGAGAATTTAATTGGTGAAATTCCATCAATCAAATCAGTAATCATATCTCCATCTTGTAAATAAAAATCATACTACTCTTCCTCTTGAATATCAGGAAATTTTGAGTTTCTGATAGTATTAGCTAAAATATCCTTAAAGCGAACCCCTATACGTATCCTCCATGTCAGGTGGTTCCTCCTCCCTACGTCCGACTCTTTCCGTCACTCGACTGCTTTCCACCAACAGCGGGGTGGTTTGATGACAGAATTTTTTTACTTCACTATTTTGGTAAAAGTACCATCTGACCTTATATTACCTTTCGGATTACATTTTATTTTATTTTATTTATTTAGAAAATAAATAAATTAATCTATGTAAATTAGATAAAAAAGTAAATTGATCTTTTTGTTTAAAAAATCATTTATTTTTATCATTAAAATTTGATCTTTACATATCCACATGAGATCATTATTTGTTTCGTCAACCACACTAGTTTTTAACAATACAAATGAATGATTTTTTTTTAAAAGAATAATTTATTATTTAATTTAATATATAAAAATTAATTTATCAAGTTAAAAAAAAAATAAAAGAATAGAGAGCATTTACTCAAACACTTTGCGAGCGTCCCTTTCTGTTGTTCTTTATAAGCTTCTTTTGGCATAAGTTTGCTTCCGCTGTTCGATTGGTGCCTTGGAGGAGTTCTTAAAGAATCCTCATTCGAGTAAAGGCTGACTTGGGCGAGTTTGGAAGAGCAAATCGCCTAAGGCCGCACGGATTGCAAGACGAAAGCTCTAGCCCCGTGACAAGTGGTATCCGAGCCAAGGTTCGAACCAAGTGATAGCCGAAGCTGTTGGTACGAAGGCACAGTTGGGATGTCGAAAGAAGAGTCCGAACAAAGATTGGTGAGAAAAGGTTTGAGGGAGATGCTGTTGGCAGTAGAGGAACGTGTGGGTAAACTCGAGGGATCCATGGAGGACGTAAAGGAGGCAATCGATGGGTTCGAGGGTCACATAGACAACTGGAAGGATCAGTCCAGAGACTATGTAAAGATGTCTCTTAATTCGACCATGGATAAGGTAAATGAGTTGTTTGATTCACACAAAGATAAACTGTCAGACAGGAATGATGCTCTTGAGGCCATGATGATGGCTTGGAAGGAGGAAACAATGGCCACGACGTTGGCTTTGAGCACAAGAATAGAGGAGCTCGAGGTAGAGCTGGCTTTGTGTCGAGCAACGGTGGGGAAAGGAGTGGTAAATGCAGCACTCAATAACGAGGATGTCCCGAAGCCGAAAGAGTTTGTGGGGACAAGGTCTGCATGCGATGTGGACAATTTCTTGTGGAGGATGGAAAACTACTTCCGTGCCAAAGGCATCGAGGATGATGCGGGTAAGGTTAAAACTGCTTCATTATTTCTTACTGATATTGCGCTTTTATGGTGGCGAGGAAGGACCACGATATAAAGGCAAGGTGAGATTGGAACGTGGCAAGAGTTCCAATGCGAGTTGAAGGGACAGTTTTACCCGGAGTTTGCCGAGGAAGAAGCTCGGGCAAAGTTGCAAGGGATAACGCAACGGGGCACAGTGGGGAAGTATGTTTGTGAGTTCAAGGAACTCATGCTCCAAGTTTCGGATGTGACCGAGAGAGAAGCAATGCTTGCTTTTCAAGAAGGATTGAAGCCGTGGGTCAGACAGGAGGTGGAACAAAGAGGTGTCCAAAAGCTGTCGGAAGCCATAATGGTAGCGGTATCCGTGGTTAAGCTTGGTCTAGGGAAAGACAAGCTTGGATCTTCCAAGTCCGAGGAAAGGGGCGTATGTGAAGGGAATCACAAGGAAGATACGGATGAGTATGGCAATGGCATCGGCGACAATTGTGGTAATGGGAAACCACGAGTTGGGAAGAAGAAACCCAAGAGAAAAATTACTTTATAACCTTCCATTCATTTACTTTTGTTGGAAAGGGTTTTTTTTTTTTCAAGTAGAAAGAAAATTACTAGACTAACCATGTTGAAGAATTGATAAAATATTTTCTAAATTCGAGTTAACCTACTTTGTTAAACTCTAAAAATTTGCTAGTCCCAGCTTTAACTTTCAGTTTAAAAAAATTACTCTTTGAAAAACATTGTTTAAAATATTTATAATAATGATTAATATTTGATGAGTGGTGAATGAATAAGGGTTAATAATAAAATAATACATCATCATTTATATAAAATGAAAAATATTGAAGGATTTGAAAATAAATACTATTAATTTTATTCAACATGACTAAATATTAATTAAAATTATTTTTTTTCGGGTTTTAAGTTTTGAATTTTGAGTTTTAGATTTTAGGTTTTGGTTTTTAAGTTTTAGATTACGGATTTAGGGTTTCAAATTTTGAATTTCGATATTTATGTTTAATGATTATAATTAATATTTATTTTTAAGCCCTTTAATATTTTTTATTTTACACGTGTGAAAATGTGTCATCTTATTATTAATTAATGGTGTGATATTTATTGTTTATTATGGGTCAAAATATAAATATTATCTAAGAATGTATTATGTTATTCTTAACATCTTTAGTGATTTTTAACAATTTTCGTATTTCATTTTTTAAAAAAAAGGATAAATTTAAGGTTAAATTTGTTATTAGTGTCTATACTTTGAAAAAGTTATGAATTTAGTCTCTATACTTTAATTTGATCAATTTTAGTCCATGTACTTCTCGCATTGCTCAATTTCAATATCAGTACTTTTTAATTTTGAATTTTTAGTCCAGATCTAAATAGCAACAGTTAAATCTGTTTAGTTAAATTTAATTGCTAGTTATGTACTATGTATACAATTATAGATTTAGTCCATATTCTTTAATTGGATCATTTTAAGTCCCTATATATTTTTTGAATTTTAAAATTTCAATATTGACATAAATAACAATTATTAATCTATAGATTGAATTTTTAGTGAGAAATATGTGAAAATAAAAAAGGTGACATGGCATTACACATATGATAATATGTTTGCTATATCAAATTTTGAAAATAGTAGAACGAAAATTAATAAATTTAATAGTTATTATTTGGTGAGAATTGGAATTTTAAATTTTGAGAAGTACTAAATCTACAACTTTCATAAAATACAAAGACTAATAGTAAAATTCAACCATAAGTTTAACTCTTGACGTTTATATATATATATATATGTATATATTTGTAAAATATACAACCACATCCGTTTATCATCCATATATGGAGATTTATTTTTAATGATATTGAAACATAAGATTTATAAATAAGAAATTTTAATACATGCAAAAATTATGAAATCATAATAATAATAATAATAATAATAATAATAATAATAATAATAATAATAATAAAACAGGACTTAAGTGAAATCCGGAAGAAGCAAAAAGGAAAAAAAAAGTGTGGAAGAAGTAAATATTAATGAATTCCTTTGCTTTACGCCAGATAGATTAATATTGGACTGAACCTTTTTTTTTTTTTTCAACTTGGCTTTTTAGGAATATCATCTAAATTTAAAAAATTATAAAAATATCCTAATTTTAAGAATAATTATGAGAATGACATGATTTCTACATTAGAGTTGACTATCGTTATTTTTTCAGGCGGCACCACCTTAAAGATCTTTTAAAAAAAATAATTTTTTTGGTGTCGCCTAATAAATTGACAATACCAAATTGAAGTGTTCAAGGGCAAAACATTTAGGGACCTGATGAAGTAACTGTTCCCTTTAGATTGGCTGAAAAAAGAGTGCAGCGTGAGAATACAAGGGAACCTAATTAAACTTTTGATTTATTTGCATATTAGATTTGTCCCCTTTTGAAATTAAATTTAAATAGCTCTTAAAAAATATAAGAATAACACAAATAAACCCTTCTCTTCTTTTATTTTTTTAAAAAAATAATAAACTTAAAAAACTATAGAATTATTATTTAAATTATCCAATATGTTCCTCAAAAAATTTCCTTAGTGTATCTAAATTTAAACATTTTCAATTTATTCCCTAACATATTTTAAATTTAATTTCAAAAGGGGGCAATACCTAACATGCAAATAGACCATAAGTTTAATTAGTTGTTGCAATGCTCTCATGCCGCACTCTTTTTTCAGCCAATATAAAAAAAGTAATTACTTTATCAGGTCTCTGAACGTTTTGCCCTTGCATGTTTCAGTCTGGTGCAACCAATTTGTTAGGCAACACCAAAAAAATTATTATTTATTTATAAGTTGGTGTCGCCTGGAAAAATAGCGGCACCCAACTCTATTATAGAAATCAAGTCATTCTCATAATTAGTTTTGAAGTTGGATCATTTTCATAATTTTTTAAATTTATAAGGTCAAATTCCCAAAAAAGCCTTCTAACTTCAAAAGTATGGTAATATTTTTGGTGAACGGTACAAATGCTTATGGGTCGGGCTTAAGTATAATATTAATATATTTTATATTTGTTCAAGCATGATCCAAAATTTGGGATTAAAATTTTGTTCAAATTTGCGCTCATATTTGCAAAAAATTAACCTAAACTCATTTTAAGTCCACTCATATTATTTTTTAAAATTTTTTTATATTATACTATTTTAATATTTAATAATTTTATACATTTTATTTAATGAATTTTTTTATATAGTCATCTTAATATTGTTTTAATGATTACATTAAAATAATATTACATATTTAGTATAAGTTTATTTTTTTATGTGTCTTAAATAACATAATATATAAAATATTATAAACTTTAAAAAGGGCTGAGTCGAGATAGGCTTAAACATTGAATGTTCAAGTCCGAGCCCAACCCATATTTTAAACGGGTCAAATTATTTTTGTCCAAACTTATTTTTTAAACTTAATATTTTTACTTAAACTTTTTCAAATTTCGAGCGAATGCCGTAGACAGTTGTAGTTAAAATGATAAAACCACCTAGGATTTAGGCAAAGAATATACCTCTCCTATTCCTTTATAACCTAACCAAAGCACATATTCCTAAACCCACACTTTTATAAATAAACCTTCAAAAATGAACCCCACAGAACTTCTTTATTTTTATTCACATATTTTCTTAAAACTTTTAATATTATTTTTAAGAAAAAAGAAAAGAAAAGAAAGATGAATAGAGGGCCAAGACCAAATGGGATATATGTACCACCAGCTCCACAGCAGCAGCCATCCCAGAATTTCAAGCCTAAATCTGAATGGAAGCATCAACAAGATGCTAGCCTTTTATTAATTTATCTTCCTGGTATTTTCCCCTTTTTTTCCATATTTATTTTTACATGGTTATGGGTGTTATTATAAGTTTTGTTTATGAGGCCGACCACCTCAAATTTAGTTTCTAAAGACAAATATATTATTATTATTTATTCATATTAATACAATTTTATTATTAAAATATATAAATAAATAAAAAACCTGTCATTATCGGGCTAACATGTTTACTTGAGGCTTAGCTTTTTAGGAGGATTGAGATTTCAGATAAAAGGTTTCCACGTGTAAATCAAATAAACCTTATAACAGGGTTTTTATTTGTTGCTTCAATAATTCAATCTTATTCAATCAACATTCATATTGACTCTCAAGTCAATCATTTTAATGTCTTTCTTTGAACAAGTACCTCAATTAGTTCAATTCAGTTCAAACAACATTACATTAAAAACCGTTCCAACAATTTCTATTAATTACCCATAACTCCTTAAACTCTTAAATCAAAAAATTATACTCGCTTAAGCGTGTTCAAACCTATGTTCTTCTGCATGTTGCAACAACACCAACTATTGTTTGAGATCGACCATATTATGTCAGTTTAAAGGGGTGTTACATCTATACTATTATTTAAAAGTTTGATTGAGCTAGTGTTATGCAACAATTGGATCTCAATTCAATTGTAAAATTATCAAAAATAAAAAATTCCTATTTTTATAAAGTGAAAAATATTGGTTTGAAGATATTTTTGTTTTTTTTTTTTTATATTTTTATATAAAATTTTAAAAAATGATTTGAAATCAAAACATCAAAATTTTCATTATCTTAACTTTATCCTTTCAACCCAATTCACATTTAAGTTTTATATGATTTTTTAAATAAATTTATTACATAATTTTTTTCATTCACATTGTCATTAGTATTTAACAATTTTTTTAAAACTGGTTCGATGGTCAAATTGGTCAATCCAATTAGTTTAATTAAAAAATATTAAAAAATTAAAATTTTAAAAAATCTTGATTCAATCAATTTTTAACTAACTCAATGATTTCCAGTCTAACTGGTTCAAAAGCACTTTTCTAACTAATATCCCCATCGATGAATCTAATTTGGTTTAAATAACATGGTATTTATACAAGATATATATTAATAACTCATATTATTGATTTGGTTTCAACATCATACTTTTTCTTTTTTCCTATCATCCTTTTGGTCTTTCATTTTTAACGTATGCAATTCATGTTTTCATTTCAATATCTTAATTATATTTAGAATTTTATGTAAGGTTGTTTAAATTGTATTGGATCGATCAGTTAGATATGTTGAATTAGGAATCGATCGAGATAATGGTTTGAAAAGAAGTTTTGAATTAGTTAACCTGATAATTAGTACAAACCGATTAAACCAAATAAAAAATTGATTAAACTAGATGTTTGGATTGAATGGTAGAATCATATTTTTAATATTTTTATTTTTTAATAATTTATTTAATCGAACTGAATGAACCAGTTGAGCTAATTAGATCGATAAATTGGTAACCTTATCAATTTAATCACCAATATAGTTCTAATTATATAAGTTTTTGATACATTAATAACCCGTGTTATATTTTTTGAATAGACGTGTTACATTTATATTATTTATTTCATATCATAATATCTTTTTGTTTTCATGTTGTGTTTGTGTAGTTTTATATACCATAACAATTACTAAATTTATCTATATTATAATCTAAAACACAAGTCAATTTAGTTGTAAGATGATACATTATTGAATATGGATGTTTTCGTATATCTCCATTACGACTTTCGCTAGTTATTCATTTTGTTTTCCGTGCCTGATATTGCAGCATTCGCAGTGGATCAACTGACAATAACACCCGACTCTTCCACTGCAACTCTAAAAATAGAAGGAAAGCGTCGGCTTCCTAATAACAAAACTTTGCCACTCGATGAAGTTTTCAGCATTCCACCAGAACTCCATTTGTCTAAAATGGAGAAACTATTCGGACGAGGGATTCTTACCCTCAAATTCCCCAGAATTTCAAATGACGTTTCTCAACAACCATCTACCAATGAGTCGGTGGAGGAAACCCCCAACCTCCCTCCAGAAACAATGGCGGACTCCATCAACGAAAAGATGGCCAATGATGGAAAAGCAGCTGAACCTGAAACAACCGCTATGGAAGAGACAGGCTCAGTGAGAGATGAAACCGAGGAAGGGAAGTTGGAAGGCGATGGAAAAGGAGAGGGTGTTGCGAAGAAGGATGAAAGCGAGGGATCATCTGCTAATAAGGTGGTTGAGGAGAAAGTGAAGGAAAATAAAGAAACGAGGAAGGAAGATGATGATAAGACAATGTTAGTGAAAATGGGGTTAGCAGTTGTTATCGTCATGGGACTGGGTGTTTCTATGCTTTATACTTTAGTAGGTCATTAACCTTAACTACTTGCCTATTGCCTACTACATGATTAGCACCAAAAAGAAATAGCAAATTACATACCAATACATATTTTAATTAATATTTACATTAATAATTTGTATAAAAATAAATAAATAAACCCTGTATTTTCGTGCATTTGAAAACAAATACTTGTATAATACTATATTTATTTATGCTTAAAGCACTTAGGTTTAGATTAAAGAAGCAAAAGGCAAAAATGAAGCTGAAAAACATCCACCGTTGCAGAGATGCAAACTTCCAGTATCTAACCTGTTTTTGAGGAACACATGATCAAACAACAAGTTTTGTTGTGATCCCAGCAAATTATATTCTTCCCGCTCATAACTATTTCTTTGCTTAATCCGTGAATCAAAGTCAATCTTCCCGGTGTCTTTCTCGAAACCTTTGACATACTTTTTAATGTCTTGTTGGAGCTCGCATAACGAACTTGGTTTGGGAGAAAAGGAAAACTGGAATTTCCGATTCCATTCGCAATCGATACTGTTCTGCTCCATGCTGCTGTCACCGCTGGTTAAACCCGAAACATCATGGTTGTATGTGAATGGACCTTCCTGCAAACATAGAAATATTTGACTTTTCTTCTTTTGGACAATATAGACAACAGTTCAATCATGCATGATTTCAACTGCATTTTCTTAGTACATATCAAGCCTCAACTCCGAGATTCTTTTGAACTTAAAAGAGAGGAACATGCCCACATCAGATGCATACCGTATCCAACACTTACACCCGAGTCTGAATAACACCAGTTTTGACAACCACAAGCCCTAAAGTTACTTGATTTGCCCATCAGTTTTAGCATCTAGATTTAAAAATAATGAAAGAAAAACATTATGAGAACTATGAATATATGAAAAACAAACCTGTTTATCATGGAGATAACTGCTAGGGAAATTGGTGGACGGAATGCTTGAATTTGCATGCGGCAACGATACTCCATCAACATCAACAGTGCCCACGCATTTGAGTGGTGGATCTTCTATTGATGAGAAGTCCGAGCCGTCAAATGTTGATAGTGATACACACTCATCGAAATAGGCAAGGGCATCATCTGTCAGGCATTTTGATATCTTCCTTCTCTCAATACTAGTCTGTCACCATATTTAAGTAGAATTTATTTAGAGAAGAGAGCAAGCGAAGAAGCAAACTCAAAGACCAACATATATGCAAATTATCTGGAAATTTCCAATAGGATCAATGAAATAATCAAAACAACTTTCATGCATAATATTTTGCAAACACTAACTATGCTACTTTGATTCTTCATTTTGCTTGAAGTATCCATGTCCAGTACATATTTGGATATGGGCATAAGGATAAGACCCTCAAATGATCCTTCAAATACATGGAAAAACTTGAAAAAAGTTAAACATACTCATATTAGACACATATCCATATCGGACACTAACATCTGAGTCTGAATAACATAGAACATTAATGCAATGAAAGGACTCATTATTGTACCTTAAGAATTAACACTTTAACAAAATAGGAAATCCTACATAAACACTGTCATCTAAACTTCCTAAATGATGCAATCTGTGTAAACTGCAGTGAAACTTACTTGAACTGGAAATGAGATTTATACAAATTAAAGTCTGTAGTTCTAGAACAGAACGAATTAAATTCTCTCAGATAAAGAACCCAATAAACTGCAAGAATATTATTTGAAATGAATATAAGAATCTGAAAAGTTCTCTTCCAACAGGACTGGTACAATCCTCATCTGAACAATTATAGGCATGCATCAGTACAAAAATTGCCTTTTTATATGTAAAATGTAAAACTGTGTCGGGAAACCTAGTAAACTATAAATGCTTACTTTTCTACGTGGATGAGATTTCTTTGTGCTAGGAGTCTTTGCATCTGGAAGCACTTCCTTCAGAATCCTACCAAGCTCCATGCCCCGGTGTTCCTCTACAGCTAGGTCAGCTCGAAGTTGTCTAGCACGTTCTTGGGACTGCAAATTTAAGGAAATAGGAAAATATACGATTAAATATTTGATTTAGCCGTTGCAGCATACGCGTATCAGTAAATTTGTTACCTAAAAGGCTAAAATGTGTACTTATGTAACTTGAACTTTCATTCTGTAAAGTTCGGCTCTGGGACTAAAGACAGTTACTAATTCTTGAAGTGGCCAGAACAACCAATCAAATCAGGACACATGGTACAAAAATCCTAGTCATCGCCAGATTGTCTTGTGGATCAATTGCCCGTAGCCATCAGCAATTTTTTTTTTTAAAGTTTCTATTAAAAAAAAAAACTGAAACAAATGAACTGGAAATTTTTTCTAAAAAAAAAGGAGAGAAAAGGAGGGTAAGTGAAGGGAGAGGAGAAGCAAAAGCCATTGGGCCATTGATCTGCTCTGGACCTACCAGGGCGACAAGAATTGGCACAATTTTCTTTTTGAGAGAAAAAAGTAGATCAGGGATTCAGGAGAGAGAAAAGTAAAACGTACGTGTCCATGTTTCTAGCATATAAAGGTAAAACGTATTTGGATCATAAAAAGACGTTTGCAAAGAAGAAAATTACTTGCTCGAGCTTTGTAGCATATTCATGTTGTATGTCTGAAACTAGCTCAACCCTATTGGTGGTTGCATTACTCCTGATAGCCTGAAATCATAAGAAGCAATAACAAATCATTGACTGGCATACAGCTCAACCTCTTTACAAGGTAAATCTGAAGAACACAGACAGAGAAGCTGTGAGAAAAATAACTAATACCAAAATCAAGTATTTACTTTTTTCTCCTGATTATTTACAAACTAGGTTACTTGGACCAGATACAAGTGTCAAATACAGGTATGTGGCAAAAGCAGCTTTGAAGACAAAGGTATACAAATGTCCAATGACTTAACTCATCTAGAGATCCAAGGGATAATTCAAATCCAAGAAGCCAAATTAACTTACACCCTGAAGCTCATTTTGGATATCGGAAATAGCCCGCCTCACTTCGGATTTAACAGTTCTGTATATGTCACTAGCAGCAGTAGCATCTCCGACTAAATTCTCCCCTTGGAATGACTTGAAAAATAAAGCATGACAAACAAAGTGTTTCAGAAGATTTACACATGTAAAACAATAATATTGATCAGCTTCAAAATTTAAAAATAAATCAAGCACTTCTTAAACTATGAATTAAATGCTTGGCCTGAGATAGAGTAATAATGGTTTGGTTTTGGTAAGAAATTACAGTTACCATTCAGTACTTTTGATCTGTTAAAAAACTGAACCAAAAATGAAAAGAATGTCATAGGTAACCAAATTCCACTGGCTAGGATAGATTTGGTCCATTCGTTTTTTTAACTTCTCAGTCAAAAACTGAACGAAATATGTTTAGATGTTATCCAGACTGAAAATGAACAGAATTCAATAAAACAAGACTTGAAATCAAACACTACGGTTCGGTTTTTAGTTTTCTCAGCTCTAGCTGTGATTAAAACTTCCACATACTATAAACCAATTCAAATTACCCAAAATCTCACCTCCATCAGTTCAACTTCTGAAAAAGAACTCGTCGAGACTGAATCATTCCATTTTGCAGTTTCTAAACGGGACTAAACCAAAAAAAAAGTTTATCACATCATTACAAAGAAAGATCCCTCTTTATTGCACTCAATATCAAACAAATCTTTCAAAAAAAATTTGATTCAGAAACAAAAAATGGTCCGTAGAGTTAATACCAAACTTGTAGGAGAAGCATCCAAAGGTTCAGTAGGCTTCCGATGACCTGACCGTGTTAAACTAGATCTGCTTTGAGCTGAATTACCCTTTTGACCTTTACCCGAAGTAGCACTTAGATTACCTTTGTTCTTGGATTTCATCCAGGAATTACCTTCTTGCTCCACCTCACTCTGCCCAAATCAAGAACAAGAAATGTCAGTATAAAAGAAGTAAACAGAAAAGGAAAAAAAAAAAAGAAACTAAAGAAAAATCAAGTTGCTTAATGCTTAACCATAAAAACTCAAACCAACTCAAGTTGGCCAGCTCAATCAGTATAATCAATTTTGCCTATTTAGAAAATAAATCGTTTACATAATCATATAGACATATTGTATAAAATATAATAAGGCAATATAAATGATATATTATATAAAAATAATATTTAAGATAAGGTTATCAATTTTAAAAGTATCAAATTAACCAAAACGAAATATTAAATTTGATCGATTCGACCAATTAAATCATTTAAAAGAGATAAATACCCATTCCCAATTATCAGTTCAAACAGATAATAAACAAGCAAAAGTCAAAGAATATCTTGAATAATAAATGGACACATACAAATAATCAAAATTTTAACTTTATGAAAAGCAAAATGTATGATTTTTCATTCACATAGAAAATGTAGCACTTCTTTTTGAAGGAAACAGTGGCTTTCATTAATCAGCTTTACATTAGAACTAATTCCTAAAACGTGATTTGTTTCTTTTACTAGTTACCTTTCCATTTCAATGAGAAAGAAAAAAAAAAGAAAAAAAAAGAGAGAGCAAAAACTGAGTAAAAAGTTTAGACTTGGAGAATACTACACATAAGAGGATTACACGACATGAACATTGCACAAATGTTTCAAGATCCATATAAATACATGAACACAGCATATATACACATTCTTTTTTTTTTATCGAAGCATATACACACAAATTCTATTAGTTCGACTCGCAATTTAAAATGTTACAAAAAAAATTAAAAATTAAAAATAAAGAAATTTCAGTTAACTGAGGTTCAGTTTGAATAACTGTATTTAACTTACAAACCAAAAGCTGAAACAATGTTTTTACTTGAATCAAAATCGAAATGATTTCAATAAAATTAGAGTCAAAGCCGAAATTATA
The DNA here is from genome assembly GCA_025698465.1 of Gossypium longicalyx. NCBI lineage: Eukaryota > Viridiplantae > Streptophyta > Magnoliopsida > Malvales > Malvaceae > Gossypium > Gossypium longicalyx. Next base: position 46,013,259 of record CM046999.1, read on the forward strand.
ATCAATTTTCGGTTTTCTCATTATTTTCCCCTCAGCCCTAAGCAAAATATTCATTCCAGATTCTTCTGTATGAAACAAAATTGAACGAGAATCTTATTTCAAAAAATGGAAATGAAAATTGGCAAAACCTCAGAAGTAGCGACATGGGTTCTTGAAAGCGGAGTGCGGGAGACGGAGCGCCCACGTCTCCTTGTATCCACAACGGACAAGCTCCGAGACGACTCCTTGCTAATGCTATTCCCCGAACCCGACCATTGTTTTCCATCGGAGCCAGTTCTGGAAACAGGTCTGCCTCTCCTATTATTATAATCGTCGGCAGCAACAGCTTTGGGCTTCGTTTTGGAAGTGATTCGGTCGGATTTAAAGCCGGAATTTGGGAACAAAGCTCCGCTATCGTCGTCGTCTTCGTCGTTACTAGTGCTGTTGCTGTTATTGTTGTTGTTGGTGTTGACAAAGAGAGGGTTGTCTCGCTTAATGGAGAATCCGGAGAAGTCAGAACTAGAGGTTCTTGAAAAGGCACTTACACTTCTGGATCTCCGAGGAGGAGCTGCCGCAGCTCTTTTCGAAGATTCCGAAGATGACGGTGCTGCCTTTCTCGAGGTCGGATTCCCTCTTCGTAAAGAGGATTCAAACGTTGATGACACCACCATTGAAATTTACGGTTTTTTTTTTCCCTTGCGGAAATAAACGAAAGAATGGGAAGAATCGATAGAAAAGATGGAGAGTTGAAGCAAAAACAAAGATTTACTTTCTTTATCTTCAAGAATGAATCACTGAAAAAGACAAAAAAGAAGAGAAAGTTTTTATAATAATTGCGTTATTGAATTTTATCATCTGCGTTTCAGAAAGCTAGCTGGCGCTATTGAAATTTAAATTTAAATTTAATAGCATATGCCATTCTGCCAATTCAATTTCTTTTATCCAATTATTTTAAATTCCCATGAATCCAATATAAATTTAATTCAAGGAAACATAATTTAATTTTAAAATTCTGGAATTTAAAAATAAATAATTCCTCCCATCTATATTTTTCTTAAATTTATCAATTTAAGAAACTAATTTTTTCAACATAGATAACATACTTACACACAACATGCATTAACTCGTAATTATAGGAGTATTAATTAAATTATATTTAATTATGCATTTAACTCATAATTAATTGGTAGTTCGATTAATCCTAAAAGGGATGAATTGACTTTTTAAAAATTTGTGAAAGCAAAGAGAATAAATAAAGGCAATGAACATGATGATATGTAATAGTAATAATTTTAAAAATTATATATACACGAGATAAATATGCTCCAATCTTATAATATCTTGTTAATTTTAATAGATAATGATAATAATTTTAAATATTAAGTTGTGATAATAATCAGAATTTAGAGATAAGTAGATATTATTTTAGCTTTTGATATTCTTAACCAATATCTAAGTTTTGAATAATATCTATCAGTAGATATTATTTTAGCTTGTATTTCTATTCAACATTCCTATTTCCTTTAACCATTATTATAAAACATCTTGTAACACTCCCTAACCCTAAACCGTCCCCGAAATAGAGATACGAAGCATTACCGGACCTATCGGACATTTACAATTAATATACACGTAAATACCAACACAACCAGATACACTCATAATTTGCCAAATTTAAACATTTACATATTATCCAATATTTAATTCTATTATATATCATAACTAAACCTAAATCTATTTATTACATCCTTACATTTAAAATTTCAAAATGACACACACATAAGACACCCTAGGTACATGCCATTATCAATAATTAATAGACTTTACCTTATTGAATTCGGGATCGGCTGGGATGCCGATTCAACGTTCTATCTTTACTCAACTGCGCGCACGCGAAACAAACCGTCACACACGAGTATAGAGTATACTCGATGGTATTTTTATAATCCGAACATTTAATAATATAACAAATACTTACGATCATAGTAACAATTACAATTATTTAATTATTTATTTCATTGATAAATTTCAACTACTTACCATATAAATTCTATACAAATCATATAATAAACACAATAACATAATTGTTCAATTCTTAAATAAATCCATTATTATTTATTCCATTCTTTTCATTTACTAACCTAAATAGCTTTCCACAATTTATTCACAAGTCATTAAACAATTATAATATTCACTTTTATCCAATCCAGAGCTACATGATTCATTTGTCTCAATCATACTTTAATTCAACTGTTTAATTTCAATAAACTATATTCACTATTCACTTTTCAATCAATGTACTGTATATATCCATTTCAATAACAATCATTTACCATTCATATCAAATCGACTTGCTATCCCGTATAGCTTTCATCAGTATAATACGATTCGTGTGTTTCATCCACATTTTAATTCTTCATTTAGTATCAATCGATCTTCATTATATTTAATAACCCCTATTAACATGACTCGGACTCGAGCGGATACACGGATCCAACCAAACACACCAGAATATCCAACCCAAACACACCCAGAATATTATAAATCCTCCATAACACACCAGTATAATATATCCTCCCAAACACAACAATAAGATATTAAATGCCTCTTTGGATAAACCGAAGTATATAATAACAGAAACATCTTCTCGGCCGAACTACAATCTCCTCATCACATCACAAATCCAATGGCATGCCATTTGTATCAAATCTAGTCCGGCAAGTTAATAGTTTATTATTTTACTTTTTCTAATTTCAAAATTTTCAATACTCATTCAATCCAAATATCTATTATCTTAATTCATATACAAATTAATTTTCACACAAGTGTATACCATCAACACCATACATTTGTCACAATTTATTTATTTTCAATCAATACACTTTTCAAATAATCACATATTCCATAATTCACTTATTCAATTCAATTTGATTCAATTTACATCACTTTCATTTTCACTCAATATTCATATCAATTTCACATACTTACCTCAAGTCTTACTTACCATACATAACAATTAAAATTTCAGCAATCAATAATAATTAAAATTCGAATTATAGTAATACACACCGTAATTCTCCCGTTTTAGTCCTCGATGACTCTCTCCTTTCCTTTTCGATGCCGACGCTTTGGGTTCTTTGTTGGCTACTGAAAATAATAGTAATTTATATTATTATTTACAGCATTAATTATAATAAATAATTAAATTTCTAAACAATTCCTACCTTATTCCCAATTTAATCCTAACTAAACTTAATTATTTTCTTAATCCAATTCACTCTCTTTTTCTTTTTATTCCTTTAACTTTATTTATATATATATATATATATATATTATAATAACTTAATAATAGCTATAAAATATCTATTTAATATCCAATATCTATTTTACATTTGTATACACATATATTATTACATTTGCCTTTCTTTAATCTATTTATTATATAAATATCTTTTACTTAATATTAATATATAATTTAATAATATACTTATGTAATAAGTAAATATAGATGTATTTTACAAATGTACATATACTAATATTACACATTTCACTATACATATCATACACTTGTCAACTTTTTATTTATTTTTCACATAAAAATCTTATAATATAATTATTTAATTAATAAATACATTTTATAAATAATTAATATCTATTAATACTTAAATACAAGCATTATAAGTGTATGTATTTTTTATTAATACACTTGTACCCAATCATTACCACACATTTGTCTTACTTTTATTTATTTATTTATATAATATTAATTTAATAATAATAGTACATTAATATTTACTTAAATAATAAGCAAATACATACATGTATTACAAATGTGTGTATTATATTTATTACACTTGTATTTTATTTTTGCCATACACTTGGCACTCTTTTTGGCTTATTTGCTTATTTAGTCCTTTCAATTTTCTTTATTCTATAATTAAACTTTCACATTTCATTCAATTCAATCATTTTATCCAATTATCCTTAATTTAAGCTAATTCACTTAATTAAACTCTCATTAACCACTCGATTAACTTCGTAAATATTTTTAATAAATATCTACGAATCTATTTTTCAGAAACGGAGACCCGAAAATTTACTTTCTCGATAACCGTAAAATTTCGGTCATTACACATCTACTTGAAATGTTCCACATAAATAGTTTTAAGAAAACTTGTTTAACTCAAAAATCAAAAGAAATGGCTACTTCCATATGCAAAGGTGTTGAGTTTGACGATTCCTTTATGGAAGGTTTGACCACCAAGAAAATTTGATTTAGGGATAAAACCAAGGGCTTGGATAGGGATTTCTAGTGGATCGGCCTATTATACGCTCAGTCTCTTGGAAAGATTTGCTTGTAGGAAATTCAAACCTAGATTCAAGGAGATTGGTTGCCCCTTTTGGTGCTAATGCGAATGAAGATTTAGATTTATTGGAATAGGATATCAAGAAATCGTTTGTTAATGGTATCCCTTCCATTGAATTTTCTGAAAAGATTCAATAGATTTTGATTAAGGGTATGGGCATTATAATGGTTTTAAAGCTCTCGGGACATAATATAAGACACTTGACATTGCAAAACAAAATTTATAGCCTTTGGAAACCTTATTCACCATTTTAATTGATGGACATAGAAAACAGGTACTTTTTGGCTAGGTTTCAAAGCAAGAGTGATTTGGATAAAGTGCTCTCTGAAGACCCTTAGATTATTTATGGATAGTATCTAACGATGCAGCCTTGGATGATGAGTTTTAACCCTACACAACATGGAAAAGAAACCCTAACAGGAGGCTCACAATGAGAGGGCTTTAATTTGGGAAAACTGGCCAGTGAGGGTAATGGGGGCCAAATTGGGAAGTTTAATACATTGGGTTTTAAGGGTGCTGTTGGCTAATCAGGCCAATTGGAGAAATTAGGTCGTGTTACTGTTGGGTCTTTAGGACCAAATGGGGATATTTCTTTGATGAGTAAACGTAGGAAGGAAACGCTCCATGCTAACGTTCTTTTGGACAAACAACCAAGCCAATCTTTTGGGCTGAGTGCTGCTCTTGAGGGATAGTGTAACAGCCTATTTTTCAGTGGTGTTGGAAACAGTGGTTCGAGACCACCAAATCCGATGAGTAAGCTTGTAAATTTTAATATTTAGTATTTACGAGTCAAATGTGATTTTAGAAAGATTTTTGCATTAGTAATTTGTGTTTATTAAGGATTTACTAGGTCAAGTGGTTTAAAAAATGAGGTATCGGTACCTCGTTTCTATAAACTGAGCTGTAAATATTTTTATAAATATTTTCAGAGTGCCATTAAGGAAGCATTAAAGTTTCATTAGAAAATTGTAATATTTTGATAGTTAATTAATTAAAAAGGACTAAATTGAAAAAGGTACAAAACTTACTAAAGTGATTAAATAGCCTAAATGGTAAATAAGGGAGGACTAAAAGGACAAATAGACACACATGGGATGGCTGAGGCGGCATAAGCAAAAAGAAAATAATGAAATTATGTGATTTAAAGGCAAAATGGTCATTTGGTGAAAATAAAAAAAATGGCTAAAAATGATTTCTAGACATTTCATCTCTAAATTTCAGCCTAAAAACACCATTGAAGAGCTCTTAATAAGCTGGTTTTCTGTTTTTCTTCATGCGAGTTCAATTCTTGCATTTTTCTTGCAATTTTTATGTTTTTAAGTCTTTTACAATTAGGTCCAACTAGCTATTTCATTAGTTTTTTATTTTATTGGAAATTTTAAAAGTTACCATTGATGAATACTAGATGTTTTTGATGACATAACATGGATTTAGAGCTTTAATTTTGTTGTATGATGATTTTATAAAGTGATTTTGATAGATATTGATTTTAGGACTAAATTGTGAAAAGATTAAATATTAGGATTTGGTATTAAATTTATGTTTATCAATAGCTGTATGATAGCCTAGAATATTTAGATAAATAAGAAAAATTAGTTCATTTGATAGACTAATTAGTTAAGGGATTAAATTGCAAAAGTTGTAAAAGTTAGGGTAATTGTGTAATTTTAAAAATTAGGGGGTATTAATTGTGAAGTTAATTGGAACTGAAATATATGCTAACAAATGAGTAATTTTATATTTTAGATTAAGAACCCGTAGATACTCGAAAAAAGAAAAATTAGCAGAGTAGTCTTTGAACTTCTACAAATATTACAATTCAACCTAGGTAAGTTCATACGGTTAAATTTTAATATATATGTGTGTGTGTGTGTGTGTGTGTGTTGAATTGATGAATGATATTATATATATATTTTTATGTCTATTGTTGAAAGTAAAATATTGTTAAAATTATGAATTTGAATTAAACGTTCAAAATAAATGGAATGCGGGATATGAGTACGTTCAGCAATTGATGAATTGACGACATTGGAGGAAAATGTGGCATATTACCCAAGTAAACCGAGGTTCAGCATTTGTTGCGAACTTTCATGTTTACTTTTCGTTTAGCTTTCACGAGCTTTTGTTTAACTCATATGAGTTTCCATTTAGCTTTTTGAGCTTCTGTTTAACCCTTATGGGTTTTCGTTCAGCTCTTACGAGCTTCCGTTAAACCTTATGGGTTTCTGTTTAGCTTTCAAGAGCTTCTGCTCAGCCTTCGGGCTTCTAAAAATGATGTACTCCTATCTGTAAACCGTTCTCTGAATTGGTAAGATTTGGTAAGTGACTTATGTAATTGAAATTGAAAGACTTATTATTTATGATTGGTATTGATCTGAAATAAGTATGTACACTGAATAAAGTTATGATTGACAGGGAGATTGCATGAATAATGTCGTAACCATTTTTTGAAAAAAACGGGAATTGACTTATATTTTGAAAATGAAAACGAATAGAGGAGTCGCCACCAATCCTTTTTAATGAGCTGTGATCGAGTCACCTTGTAAAAGTGGTTGTTTTTAATAAATGGATTGATTTATTTAAACAAAGATTTTGGTCTACGCAAATCAAGAAAATAGGTTCGGGAGTCGGTTACGCACGAGGAAGGATTAGCACCCTCGATACGCCTAAAATTGGTACCTAGTTGATTAATTAGTGTCTTAGTGTAGAAGATTTGAAAACTTGCAAGAATTTAAAACACGATCCCTTTTTGTATTAATGCTAATTTAAAAATGATCGAATAAGTTAAAACAGATGTTAAGGACTCCCTCATCTCGAAGTAACAAAACGTCACGCCCAGTAAGTTAGGACACGACATCTCGAACTTTGAGAATGAGCTTGCCTTTATTTGAAATTCATGTATTTTGACTTCTTTTAAAAGGATATTCGGTTAATTAGGGTAAACGAGGAAAATCGAAACCAAATAAGTTAGGGCATGTTTCCTCGAATTTCCAGACACCGAAAAAACCTTATTTCGAGGTAACAAAATGTCATACCCGGTAAGTTAGGGCACCACACTTCATATCTCTAAAAATAAGCATTTTTTTTAAAACTCGTATTGGGATTAAAAAGAATATTCCGTTATTTAGGTAAATGAGGAGACATCGAAACCTAGTAAGTTAGGGCACAAGTGTTTTGAATTACCAAATATGGAATATTATTTTCATGAAGGGATTTTTAATGTAAAAAATACAACGTGATTTAGTAAAACATAAAGGCAAATTATGGTGCAAATACGCGATAATAAGTGCGTCGGTGTCAATAACAATGATATGAGCAATTATAAAAAGATGAAAGCAAGGCTACTAATATAAAAATATAAAACACAAGTATAAGGTAAATGAAATGATCGAATACATAAGTAAATAAATAAATAAATAAATAAATAAATAAAAATAAATAAAACATGGCAAAATAAAAATGACAATGATAACGAAAATGATAATAATAATAATAATAATAATAATAATAATATAACAATAATATAAAACGATAATAATACATATGGTATTAAAATATATATAATGTTAGAAATAAATGTATACGTAGTATTAAAAAATATATATAATATACATACTAGAAATAATAATAGTATCGAGTATTAAAAGTGTATATCTAATATTGACGAAAATGTAGGCGTCGTATAGTATTGAAAGCATTTACATGGGATAATATAAAAAATGTATGAATAATGTGATACTGAAGATGTATACATAATATACAAATATAATATAATAATAAAAAATATATAAACATGATACATATGTGAAATAAATACATAATATAGTTATAAAATATATATATATATATATACATAACATAATATAATATGATACTTACAATATAAATATACATAATATATATAAAAATATAATAAAAAAAGGGTATACACGATAGAATATTAATAATCATGTGCATAATATGGAGTGTAATATATATATATATATATATAAAAAGGATGTATGTATGACATACTTAATGTATTAACAAAACAATAATATCAAGAACTAATAATAATATATAAGTATATACATATATATATGTTAAAGATATATACATAATATAATAAAACATATATTAATATTAATTAAAAATATGTATATAATATAGTATCTGAATATGTATACATAAAATGTATATTAGGAATAATAATAATATATAAAGCTATAAATATATATAAAAAATACATATGTGTATAAGTATTAATTGAAACTAAAAAAATAATTCTAATATAGTAAAAATATGCTAATAATAATAATAATAATAATAATAATAATAACGATAATAGTAAATAGAATAATAAATAATATTAAAAATGAAATAAAAATAGTAAAATAATATAAAAAACCAAACTAAAACTAGAAAAAGGACTAAATTCGAAACAAGAATGAAGTTTTGGGGCCAATTTAAAAGGAAATATAAAAGAGGGGACCCATTTGAACGCGCATGCAACTGTAGAGGGCCAAAAAGGCAATTTACTCGAGCCCTTAAAACGACGTCGCTGAAGGGAGGACCAAATCGCAAAACGCGATAAATTTCAGGGCTAATTTAAAAGAAATAAAAACCTGATTGCAAAATATATAAAAAGCGGAAGGACCACGCGCGCAATTAGACCATTATACAAAAACAGGCGGATCCTGAGGCGGGTCAGGTCGGACGGATCGGGTCGGGTCGCATCAAAACGACGTCGTTTTGGGGCTAAAAGGCAGCCCCCAAAACGACGTCGTTTTGGGAGGTTACCATTTTCAGCAAAAAAAATCATTTGTGTAGCTGAAGGGAAAAAAAAGAGAGGAGAGGGGGGGTGCGATTTTCAGCCACGGGCGGTCATCGTTGATCGGCCGATGACGCCATGCGCGCCATGATTTCAACCACCGTATGCGCGGTGGCCGAAATTTCGAGAAAAGGTATTTTTTATAATTTTTTTATATTTTTGTATGACTATATATATATGCCGTTTTTAATGAAATAAAAAAATAAACAAAGAAAATAGATATGCGTATATTCGGAAAAAAAGAAGAAGAAGAAGAGAAATATAAACAAAAAGGGTGAGACCTTTGCACGATAAATCTCCTTGTTTGCTTGCTATATTTATTTGAATCTGCTTCTTTTCTTTGCATTCGAAAAAAAGAGAAAGAAAAAAAAAAGGTCCCCTTTTACACTGTATGTTTGGCTTATATATTCGTTTACACTGCTCCTTTTCTTGCTTTCTGTCATTTCTCGTTTAATGCTTGCAGGTGAGCGGTGGTGGTAGCAGGTGCCACTTGCACTGGTGATGTGACCGGGGGCAATGGGATTAGGTGATTAAGGGTTTCAGATTTTAAAACCCTAAACCTGGGCTAGTTGGGTCAAATTGGGGTTAGAGTCTGTTTGGGTTTTTGGGGGGATTATTTGGGTTTTGTTTTTTTTTTTTAGGTTTGGGCTTTGGGTGTAGTAGGGTGTATTGGGTTTAAGTGGGCCGGGTGAAATTGGGCTTGTACAAATAATTTACTTATTTTATTTATTATATTAGATTCGGTAAGATTTATGTTTAATCTATCGAACTTACTAAGCGTCATTAAGCTTACTTGTGTTATTTAATGTTCTTGTAGATTAACGTGAGGTCGGGAGATCGGATCAGCACATCAAGCCATACTATCCAACTTGTTTCGATAGTTTTTACAATGTATACTATGGTTTATATGGCATGTATAGGGTTGAAATGGTTTTGAGTAAAGTTGGTTTGTGTAAATGTTATGAATTACATTTGTTTAAATTTCCCATCAACTTATATATATATATATATATATATATATATGTATGTGTAGTTTTATCATGCTTGATATATGCTTGAGTGTGGTTAATTGATAAATAATTTATAGGCATAGTAGTAAATTTTGTTTGATATAAGTAATCAAATATGTGAATTGATTAATGTGGTAAACTAGAATGTTAGGATATGTGTAATAATATAACATTCTTAAAGCTAGGAATTAGTTGTATTTAAGGTCTTGTTATGGCCTATGAGTATGAAATTTGATGTGTTTAGGTTAGAATAAAAAATGGACGAGAAATGTGGCCTTAAAATGGCCTATTTTCATCTACACGGGCAGAGACACGTGCATGTGTCTGAGCCGTGTGTGACACACGGCCAAGTATATGGTCATGTGGTCTGGCCATATGTCCCTTACATCTTTAAAATTTAGAAACAGAATGCCTAAGAATTTTCATACGGCCTAGCACACCGGCGTGTGGCTTGGCCGTGTGACCCCTACACCTTAATTTCACAAATTAGTATACTCACACGGGCGTGTGGCTTGACCGAGTAACCTAAGTCAGAGAGTTATACGGGTAAGGACACAGGCTAGGACATGGCCGTGTGTCTCACATCGAATGCCCACACAGCCTAAGACAAGGGTGTGTCTCTTGGCCGTGTGAGCCACACGGCTTGGCCACACGAGTGTGTGTCCCCTGTTCCTAAAATTTTTTTTTGAAACTTTGCGAAAAATTCTCTGAGTTTCCGGTTTAGTCCTGATTTAATTCTAATGCATATTTTGGGACTCGATGGCCCATACAAGGGACAATATAAGTGAATTATGATTAGTTTCTAATATGTATGTTAAATTATGATTAGGGGTGTTACAGAGAGAATCCATCTTTGTTGGATCAGGCTGTGAAAGTTGGTGAGAGTCATCAAGCGTAGCTAGTGGATGTTGAGGAAATCGTAAAAGCTTTCCGACGTTGTTGGTGATGTTACGGCAATGAGAGATGGAGTCAGTTTGATTTCTGGTATTCAATTGACATCAACTCATTTTAATCCTGCTTTTGAGGGGCCAGTAGAATTTGCGGCTTGGTTTTGGAGGGTGGTATTAACCTTGGGAAACATATTGCAGTCATCTTTAAGGAAAACAAAAAACCAAATTTTTGTGATTCGAAAAATGGAAAGTCGATGATGGACTCATGCATGGATTCTTTTTGGAGTTTTGGGTGTGGTTCGGGGGAAAAACTGGAGGTTGGTCGGCATGGAGAAAATTAAATAAAACAATTCAATTTTGGGGTGTCGTTTTAAGATGTCTGGCAGCTCGTGGGTTCCATTATCTGAATCTTTGAATACTATGTCCAAAATTTTCACCTCTTAAGCTGCGATGGATGTTGGTACAGGTAATTCAATTGGGGTGGGAGAATAGCATGTTAGTCTAGAGAATCCTAGATAGTGAGGTTCGTCTCTCTTTTCCTGTTTTTATGGGTTTGAACTTAACCATTTTCTCATGGAACTGTTAAGGATGTGCTAATGCCAAATTTCGCCGAGTTTTTAGGGAATACAATTTGGGGCATAGACTAGATATTGTGTGCTTACTGGAGCCTAGAATTAGTGTTAAACAAGCTGATAATGTCATTGCCACTTTGGGTTTTCACTACTTTCGTCGAGTTGAAGCTATTGGTTTCTTAGGTGGTATTTGACTTGGTTGCAATGGTACTATTACGGTAGAGCTGATCCGGAACCATATTCAATTTATTCTTGTTCGAGTACTTGATAATGTCCTTTCCAATACTGTTTGTATCTCATTTGTGTATGGTAGACCGGACAGGCGAAAGCAGAAGCTCCTTTAGGATAATTTAAAATTTTCCATGCCTCAAGGGTCTTCGCCTTAAATGGTTATTAGTGATTTTAATGTCATTCTCTCATCCATTGATAAGAAAAGTAGTTGTTCTATTGGGAGGAGATGCCCTTTTTTTTGGTGAGTTTGTTGAATCTAATGAGCTGTAGGACCTGAGTTTTATAAAACCATCCTTCATTTGGTATAGAGGTGGGACGTTTGAGAGGTTAGATAGAGCGCTAGCTAATGATATGTGGGTATCAGCCTTTCCAAATTATTCAGTTGCTCATCTTCTGAGGCTAAGTCTGACCACAGGTCCCTTCTCCTCTCAATGAGGTCGGAATTTAATGTTGCCCAAGGTAGGCCCTTTCAGTTCCTAGCTGGGTGGACGAAGCATCAGAATTTTGCTACTTTTGTTAAAGGCAAGTAGAGTTATTCGGGTAATATGGTTGAGTCATTATCTCATTTTACCTCTTGTATTAAGGATTGAAACATATCTATTATGGGTATATTGGTATTAAGAAGAAGCAATTACTGGATTCGCTTTCAAATATTCAACGAGCAATGGAACGATCAAATTCTGCTCGCTTATCTAAGCTTGAAATTTTAGAGAGTGTCTTTAACCATGAGGAGTTGTTATGGAAGCAAAAGGCTAGGTGTGACTGGCTTAATTTTGGCAATCGTAACACTAAATTTTTTCATAGTCACACAATTCAGAGGAGGAAGTTTAATCGTATTACTGCTCTAAAGGTTGGTAATGGTGAATGGTCCTCTGATCAGGATATTCTTCATGCCAGACAATTAGTTTTTTCAAAAAAAAAATGTTTTGTCCATGAAGGATTATTCAATATTAGTAAGAAGGATTGACATTGATGGTAAAAGTTTTATAAATGCTTTTATATTAAGAGTCGGATTGCATTTTATCCCCTTTATTAAAAAAATGGGCAAATTAATTTGTATACGTTAAATCTAAAAGCAAATTGATTTTTTTGTTAAAAATTTAATAAATTTCTACAGTTAAAAATTGGTCATTGTATATCAGTATAAGGTACATGTGGCACACCACGTGTTAATGTCTGGTTATTCCATCAACCACGTCAATTTTTAATAGTACAAATGAATAAAATTTTCAACAGAAATGACTTCTTTGCCCTTTAATTTAATGTACATGGGCTAATTTATTAATTTTTAATAAAACAGATAAAATACAATCTAACTTTTAATATAAGAATCTCTGTGATATTCTTACCGATATTGATTATGTGTTTGGAGGAAGTAGTGGGTTTTCTTTATTGGGCTTTGGTTTTGTGTCCGAAATTTTGAGCTTTATTATATAGTAGGTACAGTTAGATGCTGTCTCATTAAGCAAGAATTAAGAAGTATTTTCACTTTGGTTGCTAAGTATGTTATAATAACAGGTTTAGATTTAATTGCACTTGAATGTTGTTATTGTTAGAATGGAGAAGTTGATGTTAGTGTTTCACATGTGCTACTGTAATAGATCAGTTGTTATTCAATCTAATTAAAATTATTGTTAAATTTAATAATAGAAAAAATAACTTATATCATAATCTTAAAAATTAAGGTTGTTAGGCACCAATAAAAAATTGTCACATCATTAAAATTTAAAGACATAAAATTATTATTATTCACCTATTCATAAAGAAATTATTTTATGAACCCTTCTCACCACATTATTCACAGTCCCTTTTCAATTATTTAATTACATTTAGACAATTTTTTTTCATGTCATTGACACATGATTTTGATAATCCCGAACTCTGAACCCAAAATATAGAATCCTAAACCTGAACTTGTAACCCTGGACCCTTGAACCTTGAACTCGAATCCTGAATCCTGAACTCGTAACTTGTAACATTGAACCCTTGAACTTGAATCCTAAACTCCAAATCATTGAACCCTAAACCTAAAGTTTAAACCTCAAATCTCAAACCTTAAATCTTAAATCCCAGACTCAGAACCTTAGGATTCGGGGTTTAAGATTTAAGGTCCAAGATTCGAGATTCTAGATTTAAGGTGAAATAATTATTAAAATTATGTGTTAATGACATGAAAAAAATTACATAAAAATTATTATTGTTAAAAAAAATTGGTTGCACAAAAATAAAAAATATTAACTTATAGAAAAAAATGATTAAAATTTGTAAAAGAAGAAAAGATTCATTTATATTTTAAAAAAGTAATTATTTAATTAAAGTTAAATTAAATTGGAGAAGATATTAAATATAGATGAGTGTATAATAATACTTCGTTATCTTTAAAATTTAATGGCATAGCACTATTTTTTTGGTGCCTAAAAACTATACTTTTTAAGATAATCCTAATATAATTTATTTCCTAAAAAAGTTACATGATAAATTTATTGGTATGACATTTTAAAATAAAAAGATTCACTTGATAACAAAATAATTAAAAACAGGACATTATAATAAACCTAAATTTAACAAAATAATTTTAAGAGTGTTAATAGTTATATCTTAATTCTAAAACTTGAAAAGTAATTAAAAATAAAAATAGAGAGAGATTAAATTCAAAAATTACAAATTGATGACTAAATTTGGAGTTTGAAAGGATAGAGTTGAATTGGAGGCACATCAAAATTTTAATTTTACATATGTGCAAATTCATTGTAATATAAAATCGAAAATAATAGAAAAAAGTGATGGATAGGACCACTTGAATCATGATAGGGTCAAAAAGTATGTCAACAAAAATTTGATTTGTCTCCTAACTAAAAAAAGTAATGTTATGATTCGATATTCAAAGTAACTGTCATTTCACTTCATTAAATATTTAATGCCAAGTTTGGACCACTTCTTCCTTTTACCAAAAAATAAAACTTAATTTTATTTAAGTTAAATACCAAGTAATTTTCCATTTAACTTGAATCATTGATTGATTCCCATTTCTACAAGATAGACTACAAAATCACCATCAAACATGGTTTTAATGGCAGCCATATAGCATGACAAGAAGATATAAACATTTAAATATATAATGCACTATTGAGAGTTGCATGATTTTTAGACAAAGCTGTGCTAGGTCCTTCCAGAGGCCAAAAAGTTCGCAACCGAAGCTCAATAGAAATAACCTCGGCATTTCGGTGATCCGCATAAGCATTTCTTCCTTCCGTTTGCCGGGGGGTTGTCGGCTTGGGTCTCCTCTGATTGCGGAATACCGTAATCGAACATCAACTCTGTCATAGGAGGGATGTGTTTCTTTGCGAAGAATGCAATATGGAGAAACGCTTCGTTGTTATGTTCATACATCACTGGCTGCCAGAAAACATTTGGGGTGCAACTATGGTTCATAAATCTAGCTACATTTCCACTGTTCTTTGAACTTATGATTACGGAAGATGGGATATCGAAATCTTCGCTACTTTCGGCTTCGAAATTCCACTTGAAGGATTCGTAGAGACGGTTTGTATGAAAAACATACTCGCTTTCACCATCCCCACTTTCCTGCCTTGCCTTGGTTTCATCAATAACTTCACCTGCATATTCACAAATAAATGTACCTGCTCGAATAGGGTCCCATGACCGTAGACCCCAACCACGATCTCTTGTCTTGAAAACTTCTAAGTGAGCTTTCAAACCAGTTTGTATAACTCGGTTTTTACAGTTCCGAATACAAGGGCATGTGGGACCACATTCATAAATCATGGGTTTTCGACACGCTAGAACCCCATTGGTGGTGTAAGGGAAATCGCCCCCGTTCTTTTGAATGCAGGAGCAGTTAGAATTTCCAGGTTGACACGCATCATGGCAGCTGCAAGCATAAGAAGGTTGCACTAATTTGAATGATTTTGAATACTTGACAGTTGGGGAATATGTGAAGTAAGCAGGCCCCTTTTCATCATCAACCTCATTTACGAGTGAAACAGGTGTGCTTTCTGCACCTGAAGTGAGGTCGGGAATAATAAGTCCGGCCCTCGAAGGAAGACCTTCTTTCCACTTCTGAATAGATTTCCATGTGGCAAAAGCAGCTGGCTGCCCAGGGATCCTTCCCAACTTATACTTGAACATGTTGCAACCCGATTTCCCTTTCTCCATCCACGATTCTTGGATCTTGTAAAGGCCGTCATACACATAGACCTTTGACATTTGATGGACATTATCTTTTAAACCCCGAATGACTCGTACTTCGTTTCCTCGGTGGAAGCTCCTTTCCAAAGCAAGATTGCCCCTTACAAGCTGCTGATCAGATGCTTCTTTATCTCTACTGGCACTCCCACCTTGACCACTATATACCAAAACATCAGGATCTTCAGCATCATCATCATACCCTCCAGATGAAACGATGCTTAAAGCCACTCGCTCACCCTCTAAATCGCCGCTCTTGATAGCCATGTAGTCAATTCCAGCCATGGATGGAAAATGCAACCCCACTAAAGATAGCTCCATCCGGAAGAAGAAAATGTCCCCGATTTCAACACCCGGAACAACCCCAATTCTCTTTTTCATGTTAGTCCGCACCCCTTTGGTCAGCATCATGTTGGCAGCTTTCAAGTCTGAACGCTTAATAATACTGGAATGTAATTCCTTAGCATCTTCCATTTGGCTAAGCTTTCTCCTAAGTGCATCAAACCTCAAAAGCACACTTTCGACCAATTGCCTGTTACCATCATCTCGTTCGGATAAACTGACTCCGGGATTGAAATTCATAAGAGAAGTTAATACAGACTCTGAATCTTTTCGCCTCTTTGCTTTCTTCTTCACAGAACTTGGTCCAGCTGACTTGTGTTTATGACTGCCATTGCCAGAAGCTGGTGCTGGTTCGGCTCTGACTGACCGAAGCGGAACAGCAGTTGAATTGAAGTAATTTTGGTTAAGGTCAGGTGTAGGTTGGTATACTTGTTGTCCACTAAAAGGGAAAAATGGTGAAAACCCAGACAGGAAAGGGCCATTAGGAGGTACACAGACAAAAGGAGGACCCTCAGGTGGCTCGGGGAATAATGGAACCAATGTCCGTAGTGGCTTTACATCCAAAACTTTAGATTTATCACTGGGATTTGTTGGACCGGTGTTTCCACCTAACCCTCCTTCCATTTCAAACAAAACTAAAGCTTTTCAGCCAAAGTATTTTTCCCCCTTTTTCTTTAAATCAATCCAGTTTTCCCTCTTCTATGCACAAAACCAAGCTCCTGTATAAAGCAAAAATAAAACAATTAGGGTTTTAAACCAAAAATTTCCCTTTTACCTCGTATCCATTTCATTTTACTCAATACTTGACATGTTTAGGCACAAAATCAACGTCCTATGTGAAACAAAATTACACAAAAATCAAGCTTTTCCACCATTTTCCCCTCTTTTATGCACAGAAGCAACCTCTTGAATGAACCAAAATTACACAAAAATCAGGATTTTTAACCAAAAATTTCCATTTTTCCTCGAAAACAAGAAATACACATTTTAATTTGCTCAATCCTAGACATGTTGATGCACAAAACCGGTGTCCTGTGTGAACCAAAATTACACAAAAATCAAGCTTTTCCACCAACTTCCTTTTCCCCTTTTCTTCAAGTCACTCCACTTTACCCTCTTTTATGCACAAAACTAAGTTCCCGTTTGAACCAAAATTAAACAAAAACTAGGGTTTCAAACAAAAAAATTCCCCCCTTTTATTCAAAACCAGAAAATTTCAATTCATTTTTTCTCCAACCTTAATTTGTTCAAGCACAAATTCAATTCCCTGTGTGAAACATAATTACACAAAACAAAAATCAAGCCTTCTGGGAACAAAAATCCATTCTTCATTAGAACCAAGAGACACCCACTTCATTTTTTTTTTTCACAAACTTCGAACTTAGTTATGCAAAAAAAAAAAAAAAAACCAACAAATTATATAAAAGAAATCAACAGAAAACAAAAAGTAAAAAAAAATAGATCTAAGATTCTTCTCCCTTTGAACATAAGAATAGAAAATGATTGTTCCAAAAAAGTAAGAAAAAAAAAGGGGGAGTAGTATTACCTGGTGGAAGGAGAAGAGCAGAGAAGAAAGGGAGAAGAGGAAACTAAAGTAAAGAAAGAGAGTGAAAGTTTGATGTATGAACTTTATGGGTTTCGAAATGTGTCTTTTTTTTTTTGGAGAAGTGTTCACTGCTTTGTACACGTTTGACTGCCACTGTGTTTCTATTTCAATTATTAAAACTGCTTTTGCTCGTCTTTCTACAGAAATCCTCTCTGGATATTTATTACCATATATAATCTGATTACCTTTTATGAATGTAATGAAATGTGATTTCTCTTTTCATAAAATCCAAAAATAACACCACAAATTTGAATTTATTTTTTTCTATAATTAACGAATTATTAATTATTAATTAAAATTTTGAAAAAGTTAATATTATAACATTATGTTTATTTTTTTAAAAAAAAGTTATATCTTTAATTTATATTTAAAATAATAAAAAGTAAATAAATATGATACATTACGGGTTCTTAATTTCATTTATAGAATTAAAAACTTAATTGTCAATATATCAAATCATAATTTATATAAAGAGATGTTTTACTAAACTCGTTGAGATAGAAAATATTTGGAATGTTAATATTAAATAAAAGAACCAAAATAATTAGTGTTTAATGAGAGACATTGAGTAATAATTATTATCTGGGTGGAGGAGCTAGTAGTAGTTTAGTGGAGTGGAATTGCGACTGTTACATCAAGCTTTGCGTCGGAAATGGGAGATTCGTATTCGATATATCCCGAGAACTTTTAATGGTGTTGCTGATCACATGCCTAAATGTGCTGATACAGATAGTTCTTTGATATGTTTATTTAGATCCCTATCGGCTTCAGTCATGAACTTGTTGGGAAGAGATCGTAACATATCTATTTCTTTTTTATTATAGTTTTATCTAATGTAATCGCTTAATGCTTTACTTTTCTAAAAAAAAATTAATTGAAAAATGAAAAAATTAACACTGAAATTTTATGAGTGTTTAATTAGAGTAATTAAAGATTAATAGGTAAATGTAAAATCTAATGCTCTTCAACAAGTTAGTGGTTTTAATTTGAAATAATAATGGTAAGAATTTATTAGACAATATTTAGTATATATTTATGTAATTATTTATTTTTAGTTAATTCATATTAATTATATAATAATGAAATTTATTTTTATTATTAAATAATAAAAAACCATATATAATAACAAAAGGTATTACATATTTATTGCTTTGGTTGTCAATTTTAACTTAGTTCAAAACATCACTGTTAAATCCTAAATAGATGATAACGTCATATATAATTACCTATCAATTTATAGTTGTTTAATGTTTATAGTAATATTTATAGTAAATTTTAGAACATTTAACATGGATTTTAGTAATACAATTTTGGTTTATTTATAAATTAACCCCTAAATTATATCTTAATTTTCAAATTAATATTTAAAGGTTTTTTTTTTCATTACAAATAACTAAAGAGGACATGGATAGATATAAACAATGAAAATATTGTTTTATTCAACATATTTATGCAACAACTTACATAAACAGATCAAAATATAACACCAAGAAATATAATCTTGATAACATGAGCTTTCATATCCTAACCCAGTTGCTTAATAAAATTTTTCACCAACCCAAGGAATATTAATATACAGCCTTTCATCATATTAATCTAAAGGTATTCTAGTCAAATTTTATTATGAATTTTAAACTATAAATAGGTCACAATTATTCTAGGTTAGATACACAAAAGAAATATTTAGATTGAGTGAATTTTGTTCTTTACTTTGAAGGGTTTTTCTCATGGGTTTTAGGTTTTTTTTTTCTTCTTTTAATTCTCTTCATCTTTTGTACTCTCTTTCTATTATAGTGAAATCTCTTTTTTATGCGTGACTTTTTATCCTCATTTGAGGAGTTTTTTCATGTTAAATTTTGCGTGTTCGATCTTTTTGATTTAGTTCATGCACTTATTTTCATTTTGACGCTTAAATTTAAATTTACATACCTATTTTACCCTTATTTATTCCATAAAATTCCTTAAATTATTTTATATAATATGTGGAAATTATTAATTTTTAATGAAAAATGAAAGGCCTAACTTATATAAAAATAATTGCATTTTTAATATTATATAAAAAACAAGTATAATTCTATAAAAGTCAACGGTCCATTTTGACATTTAAATTTAAGTTTACATACCTATTTTATCCTAATATATGAAAGTTATTATTTTTTAAAGAAAAATGAAATGTCTACCTTGATATTATATAAAAATAATTGCATTTTGATTAGTGATTCAATAATAATTTAAAATATTATTATATTTAAATTTTCATAATGCCTTTATTCATAACAAAAAGAGTGTTGGTAATTTACCCATTTTGCCCCACTAATTCCTAATGATTTCAAATTACTACAATACCCCTATTTACTCCTAATGACTCCCTTAAAAGTTAGTTTTATAATATATATATATATATATATATATATATAGATTATAGCTCTGTAAATATATTTATTTATAATAAAAAATATAATTAAAAGCTCAAATGTAAAAAAAAAAAAAAATTTATAATACTAAAATTTATATCATGAAGAAAAATCAATTCACAACATCTTGAATGATGGTTCATAAAAAAATCTTGGGTAAAATCTCTAATTTGATTACTATTAGTATGTTGGAAAGAAGAAGTAAAGATATTTTAAAATTTTAATCGTGTCTTAACATCTACAAAATTTAGTCTATGTCAGTGACTAAAAAATTTGGTAAACATAACACTGGTGATTAGATAATTACTAAATATATATATATATATATATGAATAATTTATTTTTACATTTTATTCTTATTTTTTTCCATTATTGTTTTAAGACACTCTAAGATAAGAAATGAAAAATAATAAATACATGAACATACAAGAATTATTTATGCAATTTGGTGAATACACTTACATCTACCTAGAGAAATACTCCACTAGCAAATCAATCCTAAGATTATTGTAACCTTAGTGTTGTACACTTCTAAGTAGACTTATACATGAACCTCAATGATGTGGAAACCCAAGATTTAGTAGAAGAAACCACAAAATCAAATTTGAAAAGAAAGATAAATTAGTCGTCTTATGGAACCCTTGGATAGGTTGTATCCAAATATGCTTGAACCCCTATCAAACTTTTACAAGAATTCCTAGAAACATTGAAGCTTAAAGATTTACAACTCCCCCGAAAAGTTATCCTAAAGTAAATAAGAGAATAATCATCAACTCTCAAACATAACTTAATTCATGCAAAGTAAAAAATATATATAAAAACTTCAACTTTTATTCAATTGTATTTTATGCTTACAAAGGGTGGCCTAAGCTCCCTATTTATATGCCAAATTACAATAGTTCAAATAAATAAATACTTATGTAAATAAAACTCTTATGGACCAATGAAATCTCTCTATACATTTTAATCATGCGTCACAACCAATAGAAATAGATGATTGAAGTAAATAATACATGAAAAATTAAGTGTTTAAATGGTCTCAAAATTCCTCTAAGCGTCTGGTTATGAAGAGTCTTAAGTTCAACCATCCTTCTGTGTTGCTTTCTTTATGACTAAGTAATCCTTCTATGGTTGGTTACTCTTTGGGCTTATTGAGGCCAAATTTGACTTGAAATGTGGATACTCAAGCTATCCAATATGATTTAAATATTGATCCAAAGTCTTCAACTAAAAAAATTATATTAAACTCATTCATAAATTTCTACTAATGCGGTCTTCACTAAAACAATCATAACTTTTCTAAACTTGGATTGATATGTTTCAAAATGCGTTACGAAACTAAAAGATGAACTTTCGATTTATAAGAAAATAACTCAATCCAATAATGATCGAATCCCATTCAGAAATACCATATAAGTTGGTTGATATTCTAAACTTTAAAAATATCAAATTTAGTGAATTTAATTTAATAAGTTTTATTCTATCCATGCATATAACATTCTTTAACTCAAATAAATTGACCTTTTCAGGTTTCACATCACTCAAGTTCCATACACCTTCCCACTGAAGGGTGTAAACACTTCTCTCAATAAGGAAACAATCTCAATAATGCATTAAACAAGACAACTCCTATAACATGGATTTGCTGCTCTCAAAGTTGTGTATTACAAGGATTGTAATCCCTTTTATAAAGCCTTCGAATAGTGACCAATCTCTACAAATCATCATCCTAATAAAACAGTATAGAATTGCCAAAAGTTTATCCTTTTAGTCACAACAATTTAATTCTTTATTCATTTATTTATAATCTATATAAAAATATGAGTTTGTGTTATGAATATCTTATTAAGTAGATGTCCATCAAGATCAAGATAAATTTTGATTTACTTTAAATTCTAATAGTCATTAGAAATATATCTCTACTTCATCTCTACTTTTTATGCCTATAAATAGAGACTTTAGAGAAGCTTTGTAAATATTCCGATTGATCAATAAAATACACTCTCTTTTTTGCTCTCTCATTTTCTTTATTCTTTACTCTCTGTCTATTTATTTTATAACACGTTATTAGCACGATTCTCTTTTACTTGTTTTTCTCCATAAGTCACAAAAATATCCCAAAATTTACTATTGTCGATTGCCTTCTAAAGCTGCTGCTATTGCAATTGAGGCATGCACTCTATGGGTAATCATTAGAGCCTTTAACCACCCAGGTACACATAAATCTCTAAATTTTTTATGCCTTTTTATGCAAAGAAATTTATATAATCCTTACGTGTTATGTTTTTCTCCTTTGTTGATTGATTTTTTGGTAAAATTATTTTATGAGAAGATATTATTGCTTTAGGGTTTCTTTTAAACTAAGATTTTTTTTATTAAATTATAGTATGCATAATATTTAGATGTTTAAAGATTTGGTTATTAAATTCCTGTTATTAAATATCCTTGTAATTTGATTAAAATTATGGTGGAAAGTGTTATTAGCCTACCATAGTTGATTAAAGGGAAATTTGATTGAATCTATTGAGTCTTATTAATTTGCTAATGTTGAATGATTGTATTATATCTTTTAAATTGAATTTATAAATATTTGATTAGAAGCTTCATAAGATTTTATAACACTTATGTGGTATTGAAATTTAGTACAATGTGTATCAGATAACTCTCAAGCATCGTACACGATAATTTTGATTGTTTATTAAATGATTTTTACTAGTAGATTATAAATGTTATTAATTACGAAAATAAAGTTGTTTTACTACTTGCAATAATGCTCGTGATAGTAGGCAGGGTGATGACGATGATGTTAAAAATCTTCAAGTATATTTTACTATGATTTATTTATTATATCATATTTATTATAATTGGAGACTAATCATAACAAAATGAATAGATAGATTTTGATTTGAAACCCAAGCATGTTTGTGGTGGTGATTATGAAATAAAAATTTTTTTGGGATGTGAACACAAAAGAAAATATAAACCAATATTATTCCAATATTTGGTAGTACAAAATTAGTGGAAAGCTCCAAAAGAGCTAATATATTAATATATTATGATGGTTAATCCATTAGTTTTAAAATATATTTATAATGGATATCATATTGAGAATGTGAATAAAGATAAATATATATTCTGAAAGGATGAAAAAAAAGGAGGATTGAGTTATTGATTACTCTTGTTATTAAATTAAATTGACTGTGGCTTTCTTTGTAATCTTCTTTTGTCATCATCCCCATTAAGGGATTGAAAGCAAAATATTTGATTGTGAAAAATCTACTTATGAGCAATAGAATATGGTAAATCTATCTAAAGCTCATTATGGTTGGATGCACCTAAATTAAAGTTGCAAGTTTTTTAAAACTGTGAGTATAACTCTACAATATTCAAAATAAGTTCTTAATTAAAATTACATGGAAAAATATTATTGATGAGAACCTTGTAAGAGAGAACTTATTTAACTTTTCATGATTCAAATGTGCTCCTACAGTAACAATATCATGAAAAAAAATTACTTATGATTGAACAGAAGCTTTTAACCCCGAAACCTAACCATTCCTTGAAGAGAATGTAATAATATGTAAAAAATTCGAAAGACTTAATCTTTAATGTGACTGTAGTAAATTGGACTATAATAATAGTCATGGGGGATTGTCGTAATAATTTTTTTCACCACCAGAAGTGGAAAAATGAAGAAGCAAGAAAAGAATAAGAATTTCCAAGAACTTCTTAAGAAGAGAAATAATTTATTCATGAAGAATCATTGGTTATGTATCTATTGTACACTTGGAAAATAAGATCCACTCTCAAAGTTTGCTATTAATAGATTTTGATTGGATTCAAAGTCTACTACTGAAGTTTAATTTTCTTACTTCTTGATAAAATCATCAACACTCAACGCAGAAAAAAAATAGGTATATCTTTAAATATTAAATCAACTTGATATATGGTTTAAATATTTGAGATGGTCTTCTTTTTAAGTTTTAATTACATGGGTTACATATTATTTTAAGCATCTCATTTGTTCATGAAAATGAATATTAACTGATTTATTTATGTTGCTATAGTAGGTTTTATAATTAAATAATATATTTGATTAAAACATATCTAGTATGCAAATTTGTGTTAATAAACCAATGAATTTTATGGTTATTCGAATTTGATTTAATTCAAAGAATTATTAAAAGTAGTAGTTCATACATTTTATATTATTCTATTTGTTAATTATTTAGAGAAATGACATGAGCAATTGTAACTGAAAAGTTCTATTATGAATGGTTGGATTTTGAATTAAATTAAATTTCATGCATGTTTATGAAAAAAATTGCTAGTTTTTCATTATGTCATATTTTTATGTTTGAGATGTGACTTTTATTGATATATTTAATATAAGCTTGTTTTTATACATTACCTAGACAATTATTCTTGATAGTTAATTGATTATGCAAAACTCTTACTAAAAGGGTTTTAAAAGTATTTTGAATCGAACTTGGGTCTTCTCGCATCTGAAGCGAGAATCATACTACTAGACCAAATGCCCTGCATTTGAAGATTCTGGCATATTCCCTGAAGCGAATATTGCATATAATTATTTAGAAATTATATTTATTGACTTAGTGACATTATAGACTTCACATTGATTTAGACATTTCCAATAGTAAATGTCACAATAGTACTTATATGTGGATACAAAGTAAAAGGAATGATAGTAAAATTATCAATTTGTTACAATTTAGTATAATTGAAACACGTGTCAAAGTACATTAGAAGTTTGCTGATACAAATACATTTACTACTTGGCGTGACCAGTTATACCATCCTGGATCATATATGATGCGAAAATTAATTGAAAATTCATATGGACATTCATTAAAGAACTAGAAGATTCTTTAATTTAAAGAATTCTCATTTATTGCTTGTTCTCAATGAAAATTGATTGTTAGAAACTCACTAACTAAAGTTGAGATTAGAGGTGTGCATGGGTCAGGCCACCTGGCCCGGCCCGAAGGCCCGCCCAAAATGTGGGAGGGTTTGGCAAAAATATAGGCCCGAAAAATGGGCTTGGACAAAAAAATAAGGCCCATTTAAAAAATGGGTCGGGTATTGAGTAAGGCATTTGTGGCCCGAGCCCGGCCCGGCCCGACCCGAATTCACAAAATGACAATTTTTTTTAATATTATTTTCTTATTGTTTTCTCATTGTTTTCTCCCTATTTTGCTACTATTTTACAATTATGTTACTACTATTTTGTTGTTATTGTTTAGATATTGTATAAAACTTATTTTATTGTTAATTTTTATTATTATTTTAAAGACATTTGTTAATTTTGTTATTATTTTAGAGGCATTTGCTTGTTAAGTTGCATCTATTTTAGTGTTATTTAAGTATACATATTTTTTAAAATTTATTTTCAATTTGTTGAGAAATATTTATTTTGATGTTTTTAGTATTTTTTATGGGTTATATATACTTTAAAATTATATAAAAATTAATATAAAAATTAATATGGGTGGGCCGAGTCGGGCCCAGGTTTTAACATTTTTATTTGGGTCGGGCTTGGATAAAATTTTAGGCCCATTTTTCAGGCCGGGCTGGGCTCGGGCCTAGCAAACGGGCCTAAATTTTTAGTTGGGCCCGTCCCAAACTCAGCCCGGCCCATGCACACCTCTAGTTGAGATTTAATGCCTTAGATTTTTAAAATGAATATGGACCTATTCATCCACCATGTGGATGGTTCTGTTATTTTATGATTTTGGTAGATGTATCTATAAAATAATCATGTATGTGTTATCAACTTGGAACTTGTCATTTGCAAGATTATTTGTTTAAATAATTAATTTCAGATCATGCAATTTAGACAATTCATCTTGCTAATACTGATGAGTTTATATCTCAGTCTTTTATTGGTTAAGTTTGAAAAACTTTTGTAAAAGTTTGTTATTTATGCGCATAATGGTTTAGAGAAATTATTGATTGAACGCCTCTGATTAATGTCTAAACCATTACTTATGATAACTAAATTTCCTATTTCAACATGAGATTATGTCGATTTACGTGTTGTATATATTAAGCCAATAAGTTATAAATAATCCCCATTACAATTGGTTTTTGATCAAGAGCTAAATGTTTCTCATCTTTGAATTTTTGTATATGCATATATGTTCCAATTGCTCCACCACAACGCATATAGATAAGTGAATCCTCAAAGAAAGTTGGGAATATATATATAATTATAAGTCTCTTTGTATTATGTTTTGAATGTTTTGTAGATTCAATTATGACATGATTTATTATTACTATTTTGATTTGATAGTTTTCCCGACATTAGGGGGAGAGAAATAATAACTTGTAATGAGTTAGGGGGAGAGGATAACTCATTACAAGTTCCAAATATGAAAATTCTCATAAAAGAAAATAATAAGTCTAGATAGTCATATAGTGAAAACGGGTGCTCCAGAAGAGACCCAAGACATAACTAATAAGTAAAACTCCAGAAGAGATTCAGATACCTGAAACTGAATATTAAAATAGTGAGAATAAGAGATCTTGATAAATTATGTCAATTCGAGAAAATATGGAACCAAATAATAAAAGTGGTCGACAATGATTTTGCATACAATATTACTATTGAAATAATGAAATAAAAGGAGTATCTTGAATAAATCTACTGAGAAATATAGATATAAAATAAATTGATCAAAATAGAAAGACGCAACTCAAGTACGATTAAATTCGTAGAGTTTTTGGACCAGTAACCCAAATATCTAAAGATATAAAGCCAATAAGGGTGCAAATGAAGTAATTTTGCAAAAGTGGAATAACAATATGAAGTTTTTCGCTAAGACCTGGCATTGATTATGAAAAGATATATTATTCTTTTGTGATGGATGCAATAACCTTTAGATATATTATTTTGACAATTCATAAAAAATTTAATTTGCATCTAATGGTTATTGTTACAACCTTTTATGAACCACTATATAGTAAAATTTATAATAAAATCCTTGAAAGATTTAGGATGCTAGAAGCATATTGAAATTCTCGAGAAATTGTTCATTTATATGAATTGAAATGATTTGAATATATGTGGTAAATAGTAGTTGAAGGAGGATTATAAAATGATCGAAAGTACCTATTTGTGTTTTTATAGAAGAATCATGATTAAAGTTTGCTATGATTATTGTTGAAATTCCTGAAGAGATCAAAATATAGTTCCCCAAAATTTTCCCTCACCCATGACTTTAAAAAAGGAATGGTGATATAAATGCTTAGCAAATACATTCAAATAGTCATCTGAAAGACTAGTATTCAAGATTGAATAGGTAGAATATAAGAAAATATGTAATATTTTCATGAGAGGGAGTAAATACGCGCTGTACTCTTTTTCCCTTAACTGATGTTTTATCCTATTGGATTTTCCTGGTAAGGTTTTTAATGAGGCAACATATTATGCGTATTATAGATATGTGTACTATTTTTCCTTCACTAGGATTTTGTTTTTCTCATAGGGTTTTTATCTTAGTAAGGTTTTAACGAGGCACATTATCTACTAATGAACAACCAAAGGGGAGTGTTATGAAGTGGATGTCCATCAAAATCAAGATAAGTTTTGATGTACTTTAAATTCTTATAGTCATTAGAAGTATATCTTTATTTCATTTATACTTCTTATGCCTATAAATCGAGCCTTTGGAAAAATTTTGTAAATATTCCAAGTGATCAATAAAATACGCTCTCTCTTTTGCTCTTTCATTTTCTTTTTTCTTTATTCTTTGTCTATTTATTTTATAACATCTTTAAATATTTTACTTGGTTTTATATTTTTGCTACATATTAATTATATACTAATTATAAATTATTATAGTCAATTTATTGACTATTAAGAAAATTAAAAAAATTAAAATTAAATAGTGAAGAGTTTATATATATATATAAATTTTTTGTTGTTTGTACAAATGCTTTAATGGTATGATTTTTTTATTAATATTTGGATTATCAAAATAATTAATATATTTTAATAACGCTTATCAATTATTATTTTAAATAATGATTAGATGATGTAAAAATTATATTGTATGTACAAGTATTTTAATTATGATTTGAAAAATTTTAAATTTTAATACAAAAATTATTGATATGTAAAATATCAATATTTTAATATGGTATTTAAAAATTTATTTTTATTATATTTGAATTTTTAAATAAATTAATATATTTTAATTATGTTTAACAAGTCGAATAACGAAATAAAAATAATTACAATAATTAAAATATATATTATTTAAAAATTAATAAAAAATTAAATATGTAAAATTACATGTAAGGTATGTATGATTAGAAAGTAATACCTCTAGAAAAGTAAAATTTTGTCAACTCAAATATAAGACTGACAATATTCACAATGTTGCTC
This sequence comes from Gossypium longicalyx, assembly GCA_025698465.1. Lineage (NCBI taxonomy): Eukaryota > Viridiplantae > Streptophyta > Magnoliopsida > Malvales > Malvaceae > Gossypium > Gossypium longicalyx. The sequence continues at coordinate 46,042,096 of CM046999.1, forward strand.
GAGGTGTTGTGACACTTAGCGTAGCACTTAATGTTTTAACAACTATTAAACACAAATATAATTAATGGTTATGTAACAGAAAGATTTTTATATAATTGAGTTAAATTAAATATAAAATAATACCAAATAAACTAAAACTTTTAAATTAACAATAATAGTCCAACTTATTTTTAACAAATTCTTGAGTAATTTGTTTTGTGTTTTATTAATGGAAGTTTTTGGGTATTTATACATGTTACCACAACTCACGATATGACCCCACTGTTTTGTCTTGACTTCACCATTTTTAGTACTGACATTTTGTGCCGGTTTCATGCATGTTAGACACGCGTTTCACTCTGGGTTATTTACGGAGCACACGGTCTTTTCTATTCCTAGTACTGACATTCCATGTGGGCTTTAGGCTTGCTGGACACATGTTTCACTTTGGGTTGCCTGGGGATCACGCGGTCCCCCTTTTTCGAGCTCCTTGGATGCATGCGAGCTAAGACCGTGGTTCATGTGAGCTAAATCCACGAGCCTGCCTTGGGAACTGGGTCCGCAAACACCCTTTGTTGTCCTATTGCAATTTGCCTCTCGCTCAATCATCTGGTGGGACCTATCCGGATCATGGGTAGGTGACTTGGATTCTATCTAGGCCTCGAGTTGGTGGTCACTGATGTATAACACAAATATCAATATCTATACGGTATCATGAGTTAACCGGACATTAACTTAATTAAAAAAATTATAGAAATGTTATTTCATATTTAACGTAAGTTATATTATTTGAGAGCACTTTAGTCTTTTAATTTAAAAAAAAAAAAACCAATAAAAACATGCATATATCGGGATTTGAACTCATGCTGATTATATTGGAAAAATTTTATATTTACCACTCAACAAAAAATTTAATTTGATTATTTATACATTTTAATTTTATTATGTATACTTTATTAGCTCCACCAATTGTGTATATTATCTTACATATTTCATGTGTTATTATAATTAATTGGTTTCAAACCATACATTTTTATTATTTATTGTATACTATTTTAAAACACACATCTATCTTTTAAATCTGTAATTTTTACATATAGAATTTATAAAATATAGAATGTGATTTCTTTTATACATAAAAAATCAGAAAGAAAATGAGAAACATTAGGCTAAGCTTTAACTACTCTATGTTCTACAAATGTTTTCACGAAAATTAAAAAGAAAATTGAAAAAAAAAATCCTTTTATTTTCTTAATTTTCTTTTCGCAAAGTAACGTTAAATAAGTAAACAAAATTCTTTTTTATGATGCAATCTACCAAAGAGACAAGATAATTTATCTTTTGGATTTTAAAAGCTAACCACATATTCCAATAGTTATTATTTAAAGGTTAAAATATGTAATTATTATTCTATAATAAATCCAGCTTTTTATATAAATAATATAAAAAAATTATCAAAATGGGATAAGTTAAAAACTAAATACGAAGATAGGCAAAATACATAGTGTCCCTCGATATGTCTGACATACTAACGACACCACCCCCACTTTTTCTCCATCATTCAGTCATCATTATTCTTTTTTTTTTTAAATAATGTTATTACATCAAGTGAAACTAGTATGTATTTTTAAAAAAATAAAAAAAATACAAGTATATTAGAGAACAAAAAAATATTTTTTCAATGATGTCGCTGATGTGTCAGGCGACACCGGTAAAAATAAAAAAAAATTGATTAGAAATAAAAAAAAAAAAAAAAAAAGCCCTTGAAAGAAAAGAGTAAAAACTCTAGATCCACCTGCAAAACTGTTTCCTAAAAGCTTTGGGTTCAGTTTTTGTTGTCATCCCTATTTTGCTTCTTTCTCTAATCTTCAAATGTTGAGAAAAATGAAATGTTGTCAAAGATAGAAAGAAGAAAAGTTGATAAAAATATAGATTTTTAAAACTTTAAAATTAAAAGTCGTTTATTTTTTCTTTGATTAAAAAAAAATTAAAAATACTTTCGGTTCCTAAGTGACGAGAAGTGAATTAGTTTGATCAAAAGACTTTTCAATTTAAGGTGTTATGTAAGTTATTTAACTTTTACTTTTGAGCCAATTAATTTGAAGAATAGAAATAGTTTCCAGTATTCAATTTTATCTGTATTTGGTTTGATATTTCTATAATTATTGGAAGTAATAATTTTGTTCATCATCTTTAATTTAATTTTTTAAATAATTTTATTTCCATCAAAAGACAATATGGTTTGGTATTGTAAATGGAATTTCAGCATTAAGTCCATATTACAAAAGCAAAACAATTTGCATATCACCTTTAATTTAAAAGTTTTTTTTTATTGAATTAATTGACCCCTCATTTGTTACAGAATGGAATGTAATTTTAATTTTTTGATAAAAAAAAATTAATTTAAAAGTTTTAAAAGTCAGTTCTATATTTTTATCAACCTTTCTTTCTTTCTATCTTTGAAAATATTTCATCTTTTTCAACATTTAAAAATTAGAGAAAATAAACAAAAAGTGAAACCCAAAAGTTTTAGTTTTCTTTTTCCATTTTCTTACAAAAAATGAAGGAAACAATTCTGCAAATGGATCTGGAGTTTTTTTCTCTTCATTTGTATTTTCCATTTTTTTTTTAATTTTAGTTTATCTTTTTCATTTCCTGTCAATTTCTTTTTATTTTCACTGGTATCACCTAACACACCAATGACACTATTAAAACAATATTTTTGGTTCCTTAGTATACTCGTCTTTTCTCGAGTATTTTTAAAAAAAATACATACCAGTATTGTTCGACACCGTGACAACACAATTTTTTTTTTTTAGAATAATGATGGTCGAATGATGGAGGAAAAATGAGAATGGTGCCGCTTGATGGTGCCATTAGTATGTCATGCAGCACCAGTGGACACCATATATTTTGTCTATTTCCGTATATAATTTTTAACCTATCTCATTTTGGTAATTTTTTATTTTTTATATTATTTATGTAAACAAGCCAATAAATCCTTTATATTTTTTACAAATTTAAAATTTAATCCCTATATTTTTATTTTTTAAAATTTAATCTTTTAACTTTTCAAAATTTAAAATTCAAGTCCACTTATTAAAATTATTAAATTTTTTTATTAAAATTGTTGATATGACATTTTGAAATAAAATAAAATCACTTGTTAACCATGTAACTAAAAAAGTAATATTATAATGAATCTAAATTTAACAAAATAATTTTAATAATGTTAATAGTTGAACTTAAATATTAAAATCCGAAAAGTATCACTAATATCCTAAAAATAAAAATAAAAATAAAAATAGGATACAAACTTATTAACCCAATTTATTTTTCTAAGTGCAATGCTAGATGGTAAATAGCTCTAAGAAAGCGACAAATGATCCATTTTGGGGGACAAATTTTCAAATTGCATGTATTTCTCAACTATGCATGCAAACATACATACATACATGCACGTGTGTGTCTGTATGTTGTAACATGAACTTGGCTATATGCTCATATCAAGAGAGGAAAAAAAGGGCACAAAACTACACATTTGGGGACAAACCTTACCAACTTTAATGGTTAGAGACAGTAAGCAAAGGTAACATAAAATTGCCAGTTTGAATTGATTTTCATAGTAAAAAAAGTAGATACAAGACCAAAAAAAAAAAAAAGTAAACTCTTACAAGTTGGAATCAACCATCAACGGTGTATGAAAGACAGCCTCCGGACGATGCATTGCAGATTGTGGTGCTCGGTTTTTTAACTTATGCCTCAACTGTAACTTAGAAACAGAAGCCCATCAACGGTGTATGAAACAATGACAGCCTCTGGACGATGCATTGCAGATTGTGGTGCTCGGTTTTTTAACTTATGCCTCAACTGTAACTTAGAAACAGAAGCCAGCAGCTGGTTTGTATATGCAATAACTTCCACATTACCCACTGCGGGAATTGTTAGAATGGGGCCGATGATGTTCTACGAAGCTGATATTTTGGCTCGGGCGGTGGTGCAGATGGCAGCATCTTATCGAGCTCCTAAGAATATAAATTCAGAAACCAAGAATGAAAACGAATTTTATGCATGAGCACCAAGGCATAAAAGGATGATGAGAGATTCGGGGTCCATTAAGGTAAAGGTCAGGAAATGTTAAATAACTGATACAAGAGTATTAACTGTTCATGCAGGTTCGGCTGAGCACAGTAGAGGGTACGAATCATATCAATGACGGTTCCAGAATGTTTCTTTTATTGACTATGAGCAGTACCTTTCAAAAACCTTGATTTAAGATATTGTGATCTATATTGATCACATTGACAACAACAGTGTAACCGAGAGGACTAAACCAAACAAAAATTCATTTGAGTCATCAAACTTCCGGACACAACTTTGCATACAGAACAAAGAAAGAAATAAAGCTACCCAACCGGCAAAATCTTGAACAACTACCATAGACAATTTTATAGTCCAAAATTTCTTCCTTATGGTAAATGTTTATATTCTACAATATGCTAAAACTACCCTGCAGATGCATTTACTGATCTTCTGGTAAAACTCATCTAAGCATCTCTCTAGCTACTTTGTTAAGAAACAGTTCATCCTCAAGCAACTTATGGTAATGGTGTCTACCAGTAGTTTAGCCCACAATTTGTCACAATTATCATTTTGGGACTTAAATGGGAGTGTTGGTGAATGAGTAGACTCTGTAGTTGCCATGCGAGGTAATATATGATAAAAGCAGGCTTTTAGTGATTTAACTGGAATATTTTGCTACATTTAGGTTATGTTAGGAGCAACACAAGGAGACGGTATGATCTATTTAAACAAGGAACAGCTGCAAATCATGCAATTTGATACAACTGATATCATATACGAATAAAAAGGCTCAATTCTCTAAGCTGTTGGAGTATTAAATTATCATCCATCAGTCATGGAAAATTGAAAATCGTGGCATTAAAGCAACCATTGGCCATATTTTAAGTTCAAAATGTTACGTACATATTTGCAAGAGGCATGGACACGAAAGTACTGAATGCAATAAAACGGTTCAATGAAATATGACAATTTTATATAGAATATATGGACATACTGCATACAGGTCATCAAAATAAAGACATGAGTAAATACACAAAAACACTAATTTTGACAAAAGAACAAGTTGAAATAAATGAAGCTATTATACTTTAAAAATAAAATGTTTTGAGATCTATGAATTGAATGTAAATGGGTCATAAGGCAGAACTAACCTTCTGTTTCCTCAGCCTTTCGTTTTCCTCTTCTAAACGCGAGACTTTGTTCTCCAGTTCATTAGTATAAGCCTGTTTATAAATACATTTAAGGTTCAGTCGATAATTCAGAAAATGAGATCAAAAAACATTTCAAGGAAAAAAAAGAGATACAAAATGGAACAATGTGATTGTTAAGTTGAGAGAGATAAAACAGATGAAATTTGACCTGCTTCCTAGCTCGTGAACGTGCTGCAGATTCCCTGTTCTTAATCATCCTTTTCTGTCTCCTTTCAACAGTTTTTTCAACTATGTCCTCATGGGCACCTCTTTTCCTTCCAGATGTCTGAGTATCCGATAATGTCCCCATCAAAGGCGAAGGCAATGCCAACTGGTTTTCCGGGTAAGAGACATCCATTACACCAGTAGTCCCTATGGCTAAAGGCTGTGGCATAGGTTGGGCTGGCATATAAACCCCCATTATACTTTGTTGTGGATGATGATATTGTGGTTGCTGCGGGTACTGCATCCACTGACCTTGTTGTGCAAACTGCGGTGCAACACTAAGATCGACCCCAGCAATAGGAGGTCCAGCATTTTCATCATTAGAAGCTTCGTTGACAACTCCGGCTTTCACAAGAAAATCCTCCAATGTCATTTCTCCAAGGGTAGGCTGCCTTTCTCTAGATTTCTTTTCCCCATCGATTTTATTCTGTTGAATATCTTTCCAAACCTCATCAACTGTCTTCTTGCTCAAAGCACTAGTTAATGATAAACTCGCCTGACGTTGCAGAGAGGTTTGATTGGTCACCGCAGTTCCTTCAGTTTCCGTACCCAAGGTCTGGTTGGCCTCCAAGGTCCATACATTCTTGAGAAGCTCGTCTAGGTTCATGCTATTTAGAGGTTTTCCCAAGTCACCCAATTGATTTTGGACCTCATCCAGCGTGAGACTATACATCGAATTTTGCCTTGTTATCGGCTGACATTGCAACTGTTTGCCATTACTACCACCGTCACCTTGGGACCCCATTGTCTGAATTCCCATATAGTTGCTCTTACTTAAGCCACTTTATTTTCACAAATTCTGGAAAAAGAAAAGAAAAGAAAACTCTACGAAAACAACTATATCAGTCCTAAAGTCCACCTGAAACCCACCGCAGATGCAGCTTGAAGTTTCACCAGCCAACTCCGAAAATTAGAAACTGAAATTAGACCTGGCCATCCATATAAACTCACTTCAGTCCAACAAGATACACGGAACCAAAAGTAAATAAGTCACTACTTGTCAGTACTGAAATGATCAGATTTCAAGAATAAATGCATACATTCAAAGCTCTTCAAACCCTAAACCCGAACCCGGCATTGATAAACTAACATAACCCAAAAGCCTAATATAACAAATCCCATCTCAAAAGACCACGACAACCAGCAAATACCCATATCATTCTTCTCCATCCTTGTTCATGCATAACAACAATGTCCTATGTGAAACAAAAATAACACAGAAATCAAGCTTTTTAGGGATACCCATTTCATTTCTCACCATCTTTGACTTTGTTATGCAAAATTTAAAAAAAAAAAAAAGAAGACGAAAGAATCAACATGAGAAAGGGAAAAATAATAAAGACAAATAGATCTGGGGTTATGTCTTGAATATAAAGAAAAGGAAAAAGAAAAACCAAAAGGAAGGAAGAAAGAAAGGGGAGGGGGATTACCTGTTGGGAAAGGCGAAGAGCACGAAAAGGAGAAGAGGAGCGGAGTAAACTGTGTGAGAGAGATAGAAGCTTTGTTGAAAGTACTACTTTTTGAGTTTCAAAAATGGAATTTCTTTGGGGGGGTTTAATTTATTTGTTTGAGAGTGCTTTGGACATGTTTGACTCTGAAACACTGTTTTGTTTGAAGTGTTTTCTTTGTATTTCCAGACAAATCTATGTAAACAATAAAAATCAAGTCTCGACAAACACAACCCTGTCTTTAATTTTGATTTTGCTTACAAATATAATTATATTCTTAATCCTAATAATTATTAATTTTATTATATTGTGATGGAAAAAAACATAATTGTTACTCAAATAACACTATCACATTATCTGTATCTCCTTTTTTTTTGTTCTCAAACTCATACTCCTTTTGGTGTATTTCACATTTCATTTCCGTTTTATCCATATTATTTTAAGTCATTACTATTAGAATATAAAACACTATAAATATCATGTTTACTAAATAATCCCCCAAAAAGTAGAAAGATAAACCGGCAGTATTCGCAACATTAAAAAATTAAAAAAATAAATCAGATGCGCATTACATCGATCAAATTCGTTAAAAATTACATATGAATTTATCATTATCAAACTATTTAACAATGAATTCCGATCAATTAAAAAATTATTGCCAAAGAAATTTAATACATCAATAATGCAAAAAAAAATATGAAACATTGATGTGAGCGAAGAATAAAATTATGTAATAAACATATTTATAAAAAAATTAGTATAAATAATAAATGAAGTTTTAGTTCAACGGTAAACTATAATTGTGAAAAACTAAAAAGGCATGAGTTTAAAGTTACTCTATGTTTATTTTTCTATTCTTCTATATAAATATATAAAATAACAAACACACCTTCAAAATAATATAATTTATTTTGTAAAATGAAAATATTTTTTATCTTTTTCAAACTAAATTGGTATCCGATTAACACATGACACAAACTTAGCAAGGGCTTTATAATAAGTATAGAAATTACTAGTAAGTCTACCATGGGTGTACACGTATTTAGAATATAAATATGTATTTAAAAATAATATTTAATAAATAATGAAACATATTGTTTGACACTAATAATAACATATATGCGAATGCAATACTTTTGAAATTATAATAAAATAAATTAGTCTAATTTTAAATTGTAACTAAAAATAAATTTAAATAAGTAAATACACGTGATTAAAAATATATTCCAATTGCTTTTTAGTTCATATTGCAAGTGTTTTTTATATAGCATATTAAAATGTTATCATGTTAGGTAGCATTATTTAACATGTTATCAAAATGTTAAAATGTTACATTGTTATAAAGAATATTGACTTGTGACATAAACTTAATCAATAAGATTATCAATATACTAATAATGTGGGTGAAACTAGGTTTGTCCTGGCCTAGCAAGAAGGCCCGCCTAAAAAGTGAGAGGGTTTAGGTAAAAATATAGACTAAAAAAATAAGTTTGGTCAAAAAAGTAATGCTCGTTTTTTAAACGGGTCGAGCCCCGGTTAAGATTTTTATTGCTTGGAGTTGGCTTGAACTTGCCTAAAAAAAACTACTGTTTTTTTATTTATTTATTGTTTTGCCACTATTTTTTTCATTGTTTTGCTATCATTTCATTATTATATTGCTACTATTTTAGAGGCATTTGCTTGCTAAATTGCACTTATCTTAATGTCATTTACGTATTTTTAAAAAAATTTTCCATTTATTAGGAAACATTTATTTTAATATTTTTAGTGTATTTGATGTATAATATTTTATCTTTTTATATAAAAAATAATATAAAAATTTTAATACGGGCAGGTCGGACATGAGCAAATTTTTATGCACATTTTTGGGCTGGGCCGAATCCATGCCTAAATTTTTTACTTGGCCCAACCTAAACCCAACCGGTCCCTGAATAACTCTAGGTAAAACTTTTGTGTAATAATATTAAAATGTAAAAAAAAATAAAAATCAAGCTCTTATTGTAGTGATAAAATTGAGGTTTTGAGTATATTTATTGCACCTGTTCAAATCTCATCAATTGTAGCTTTTATTGGTATTATTTAAAATGTAAACAAGACAACAACACCATGGTAAGAATATAACTTGTTTTAAAAAAGGGTAGTTTAATAATTTCTTCAGTCGAGTTGGTGCTCAGTAGTTTAATTAGTGATTTAAATAATAACTAGATTTTGTCGCATCTATGATGTGTGTGAAAGGAAATATTTCAAACATTAAAATATTTTCTTTTAAAATTTACTTAAATAGAGTGGTAACAAATTGTATTTAATGCTATTGGACACATGCTTGATCCTTAAATTTTTAATTATTTTATTTAAAGATTATATAAAAATATGAAAATACAAATTGTGAAAGAAATTTTTTATATACGATTTTTAGTAGATATTTATGTAGCACTTTTTATTTTATTTGAAAGTTTCACTAATACAAGATAGTATAATTAAAAGTTCAACCAACTATAATGATATGTAGAATCGATTAATACAATGCACAATGAATGAAAAACCATACAAAGTCAGACAATATCTGAAAAGGAATTGAACAAAAACCATACAAGACATATATACATCACAAATGTAGATGGTGAAACTCAAACCCAAACCTTCAAAAATTGAGACATTGATATTTACCAAACATGTCAAAGCCTCGTATAGCTTTTTTTTTTTATAAACAATCAAGTTTTTAAAACTTAAAAAGTATTTGAATTTATTTAAAAATAAAAACAATGTTCTTTCTACATATATGTTGCACTTTAATAATTAACATTTTTGTAAATATTTATTTTACAAACTATATAATACATAAACAAAAAGTATTTTTTATATACAATATTTAGTAGATATTTATATAGCACTTCTTTTGAATAATATAGTAAATGTTTTTTTTTTCTTGTACATATAGATCAAATATTACTAATTTATTATATATCAGCATTAGAATCTAATTTCTAGAACTGGTAATGTCGACAAGACTTATTTGGAGTAGCGGTTAGAAGTCCTGTTTAACATTTAAATGACACTGATTCAAATCTTGTCAACCCCTTCTTTTTTCCCTTCCCTAATATTGTAATTACAAAAAAAAAAAAAAACTAATAATGTTGTGCTCACTTAAATTATGTAAGTCTCACTATTATTTTTGTGTTTTAGTGTTCCATTCATTATATGTAGAATCCAATTAGTATTAGTGTTGTAACACCCGTTTTTAATGATGTTAGAAAAGGTCGTTTCAGAACTCCATTTTTTGACAATCGAGTTCGCAAATATTATTTTATAATATTACGAGTCTTCTATAGAGTTATATTGAATTTTGGTCTAGTAATTTTATTGAATAGTTAGTAATTAAGGTATAAAAACTAAATAGTAAAAATTAACCGTTATTAATTTTTATTAATTAAAAAGATTTAAATAGTAATTATTCAAGGATTTAAGTGGAAATTATACCACTTTTATTATTGTGGACGGTTGGAATAAAATGTTAGCTTTGTTTTGTTTAAAATTAAGTTAAGATAATGAAATTTAATATATTGATAAAAGAAAACAAAAGTGAAAGGAAAGAGAAGGACTTCATTCTCACGTTCTCCACCGATTTTTCCTCCATTGATGAAGGTTAGAAGCTTCAAAAACTTTCGAAAGTTCAGCCCTTGCATGTAAGTAATTTTGAAGTCCGTTTTTAATAAAATTTATGTTTTTAAAATTTTTGTAGCTTGATTTAGTTAATTCAAGTACTATTTCACAAAAAAAAAAATTAAAGATTTTAAATGTTACACTTATTGAATCTTGAAGTTTTTCGTACTAAATTGCTAGATTTTGAGCTTAGTTATGATAAAAAGATTAATTTGTAAAGTAAAAATTGTTAGTTTTGAACACAGGAACTAAAGTGTAAATATTTCAAAGTTGACATAAATTTTCTGTAATTATAGATATTAGAGGGCTTTAAAAGGATGTTACTGAAATCGGATTGCAAAACATGGCTTAAATGTGAAAGATATGATTGTTTCAATTTAGGGACTAAATTGAATAAAATGTGAAATTTTAAGAAATTTATAAAAAGTGAAATTAAATTCTCATATGGATTAAATAAGATGGTAAAAGTAAATAAATAGATATTTAAAGATGGACTTCTCTAGCCGATTAAGTCAACTCAGTTGGTATTAATATTCTTGTCAATATAAAAGGACTTGAGTTTAAATACGCTGAAGTGCATTATTCTCTTATTTAAAAGTTGAGGAACAGTTATAAATAGTTTTAAGTATTATATCAAACAATAAATACTAGAAATAGTGAATATAAAATTTTGGTGGAAGTTAGTGAGAAATTTTGCTTTGTAAATGTAAACATAAAAAAGGCATGTTTTTAATTAGAATAATGATTTAATCTTAATCGTAGATTTAATTGCGATGAAGGGCTAAAAAATTATGTAAATTTTTTTAGTTTTATATTAATTTGGATTTTTCGAATTGTTTGTGTGCATTAATATTATAAAATTATTTTTATAAATTTGGTTTTTGTTAAAATTAATTAATAATTTTTAAAAAAATTATATATACATAATCTAGTATTCATATGAAAATTGTTGATTTTATTCAACAAAAATATAATGTATAATAATATATTGAAAATAAAATAAATGTAGTTATGATACTGTAAACAATAAATGTAAATATTTTTAAAATTAACTAATGAATTAAATAAAACATGTATGGTTTTTTTTAAGCAAGCAACATATAATATAAATATTATGTTATCTCGTATTATTATAATTATTAAAAATTATATAGTTTCCATTTTACTTTATATCAAATAAAATTAAATTATGACTGTAATTTGGAATTTTTACTCTTGCAATAAATTTTATACCAAATATAATCTAATATTTTTTTTATTATACAATGCTAGAGATATTAACAAAATAGATGAAATTTTTATTCCAAATTTGTCCCCATATTTTTATAAAAAATTTACCTTTAATTATTGTTTTTAAATATAGTCAATTTTTACATGTGCCAGATTATTGTCGTGACAAATGGTAGTTTATAAGTTAAGAAACTGTTTCCTTTTTTAATCTCGTATTGTTATAGTATATATTAGTTTGCATTCTCATGCATTGTATGAATCAGTTGTATATATTAAATTTATAATATTTTTGTTTAAAATTTTTAATGACTTTCTTTAAAAAAAATATTAATAAATTGAAAAATTAATATAATTTCAAAATATTTTAAAAACATTTAACTAATAAAACCAATTATATTAATATTATTTAATTTTAAAAATATTTAATATTAAAATAATACAAAAGTTCATCATGGTTTGAATATTAATATTATGATTTAAATATTTTTATTAACAATTTCTTACACGTTATTTATTTTATATATTGTTAAATTAATTTGTTTTAATATCAAAATTTTTAATATATTTTTTTTTTGTAATTTTAGATTTACCTTTACTCTACTTTAATGAATGACTGCATTTAACTCTTATTATATTTGAAAAATATAAATATAAATTGATAAATGATATTAATATGTGTGTTTTTTAAAGACTATATTTTAAGCTTAACAATTAATATTCTTTAATTTTAATATGGCAACATTAAAGGTTAGTTGAATTAAAGTAAAGAGATAATTTATTTAAAATTAACTTTATATTTAACATGTAAAAAATTATAAAGAAAACTTTAAACAAAAAGCAGGAAATAACTTACAAAAAAAAAAAGGACGAGGAGTAAAATAGTTATTATTCAATTTGTAAATAAGTACTTCAAATAGAGAGTACCATGTGTCAAAAAAGTTGTAATGTGAACAGGACTATTATATCATTATTATAGTATAGATATAAATGGATCCCTCCCCTATAAAATTAACACAAGTATCATATGGAATTAATAATAGTATAATAAAAAAGAGTGGATGTAATATTAAATGGATCGGTCTATAGTCTCTCTATTATTAAAAAAAAAAAAACTTAAATTTTAACTAAATTAATATTTGCAATTTATTAATAAAGCTTTTACTATTTTACAAATGAAACATTTTGATTGGAGTTGAATGACAAATAGAAAAAATAAATTTCATTCCAATTTTTTAAATATCAAATATTAAATTTATTAAAATTTAACCTTTATTTTTATTTATTTTTGCTAATACTGACTAAATTAATCCATTTTATAACAAATACTTTCACCTAAAAAAAGGTCATCCTAATTGAATATGAATTTAAATTTCCAAAGAGATATTATTGAAAAAGAATCCAAAAGATACTTCAATCCTAGTTATATATATACACATTTAAGATTTGTTGGAATAAGTTTTTGCCAGTTGCTAGAATTTACAATCTTTTATGTATACAATATATTCTGTTGGATTATTGAAGGAATATATGTTTTATCATAATTTTAGTGGGATATTTTAGTGTTTTCTTTTCTCTTTCTCTTTTCATTTTCATTTTGATGAGAATCTTTGCCCAGCTTATTCAGATGCATGGCTTTCCTTTACAAACTTAACACTTGTACATCAAGTGGGACTCTCTCCTGTGAAAAACACATCCTTCAATGCATTTTATTAATAAAAATATGTACTAAACAAGTAGTTTGAAAAAGTGGAAGTGGCCTTCTTCTTTTTAACATTTCAATTAATTTTAAATCTTTAAATTCACATTGTTAAAAAAATTTTATTTAAATACCACCTCGATCTAAACAAGACTTGATTCAGACTATCTCTCTTTAAGATAGGAAACCCATAAAGTTATCTCCCTTGATTTAGATCAATTTATATTTTTAATTTTTGGACTAGATTCTTTAGGATTTTGGTTGTTTGATCAAGATACTTGGACTACTAAGTATGGAAGTTATTGATAACATGCTCAAGTTAAAAAAAAAAAGGGCGAATTTTTTTTAAAGTTTTTAATTTCATGAAAGATTAGTCTTTATATATTTTTAAAATAAGAAAAATTGAAAATATTATTTTGTAATAGTTTAAAAAATTGTTAATTTTTTAGAGAAATTTAATTAAAAAATATGATATTAATCTAAAATAAGACACTTAGTTGGATTTAAGCCAACTTGTTTTTTTTTACCATATTCATGTTAGTTTAAAATGAGCACAATACAGATGATATTATACTCTTCTTGTTCAACGGATTTTGGAGATACGTTAAGGAATATTAAAAAATAATTATTTTAATCATTTTTCTTCTTCTTCTTTTTTTTTTGAAATTTTTAGAATTAGAACTAAATTGACTATTTTTGTAAATATTAAGGGCTAAACTTGTTAAATTTTTTAGATTTATGATCAATTTGATATAATATGTAAATATTAGAAGGTTAAATTTGTTATTAAGCCAATAAAAAGTACTCACGTTGGCTTTCTGTTACTCATTTAATGGCAACTGACGTGAGAGTGAGTAAAATATTTAATTTCGAAAATTTAATTGACTAAATTGAAAAAAAATTAATAGTTGAGTGACCAAAATAGAACAAAGACATAGTTAAGTGACTATTTTTGTAGTTTACCAAAAAAAAATGAATTAAGATGTAATATCCCGAATTAGGGCCTAATCGGAATAATGGTTTTGTGACCACAAATCCGAGATATAAATAATTATTTTATAATTATTTTGAGGTTTATGATATGATTGCATGATTGTGTGAAAATTTCGTGACGAAATTCTATGCATAAAGTGCTTAAGTTGAAATTAGGGACTAAATCGAATAAGTTGCAAAACTTGCATTCTAGAAGTTTTTAGTATGAAATTACTTTGGAATATTAATGAGGAGGTCTTAAATAGCAATTTGACCAATTTCTAAAATTTTGGACAAAAATGGGCTTGTACATGAAAATTTTCAAAGAAAGGTATTAAGGGTATTTTGGTCATTTGGTAATTAAAAGATTAAAAAAAGGAAAAAGATGGCAAAATATGTCCATCTTCTTCATTAGGACGAAAATTAAAAGGTTCTCCATAGCTAGGGTTTGTTTCAAGCTTCAAAGCTCCATAGTAAGTGATTCCAAGCCCCGTTTTTAATGTTCTTTACGTTTTTGGAATCCCGGTAGCTCGATTTAGCTTATGCTAGCAATAATTTAACCTAGGGTTCATATTTGGAAAAATACCCATAGGTGAAATTTGTGTATTTTGGTGTTTTATGATAGAATATGAGGTTTTAAATTATGTCAGACAACTTGTACTACTCGGTTTTAAGTGAAAACTAGAAAAATAGCTTAATCGGTAAAAATACCTAATAGTTATAAGTACATGTTAGAATGAGAATTTGATGTTGCCATAGAAGGGAAAAATGATCAGCATGTCATAAAACATAAGAAAATAGGATGAAGTTTAATTCCCGAGCCTAGGGGCAAAAGTGTAATTTTGCAAAAGTTTAGGGGCAAAATGGTAATTTTTCCAAAGTTCGTATTTGGGCTGTTTTGATGAATTTATGTATTAAATAAGATTAATTTGGCATTATAGATCAAGAGAAATGAGATTCAAGCGCGATCGAAGGAAAAACAAAGTTTACGAAGAATAGACTCGATTTCTAATATTTTGTATCGAGGTAAGTTCATGTGTAAATGTAGTAACATAATTGTCATTCTAAGTAATTTAATATTATTTATGTGATATGATGATTAATATCATGAAATATTATGCTTTATGGTTATTATTGAATAATATGTAAATTATGAATTGCTACTGAGTATCGGTTTCGATGTTTTGTGGAAGAAGGCAAAGATGTGTAATCGAGAAAAAAGCCCGTTTGAACCTTGGGAATAGATTAGAATACAAGTGACATGTCACTAGGATGGTTAGGCATCCGAACTCGTTGAGTTGAGTCCGAGTTCACTTATGGATGCAAATGTCCGAACTCGTTGAGTTGAGTCCGAGTTCGTGAGATGTAACTAGGCATCCGAGCTCGTTGAGTTGAGTCCGAGTTCACTTATGGATGCGAACGCCCGAGCTCATTGAGTTGAGTCCGAGTTCGCTTATGGGTTACATTACATGGTAGCTTGGCTACATATGTGGCACTTATGTACAAACTTTCCGTGTATTCGAATTATATTCCGATGTGTTCAACGGGTGAATCTTAAGAGAATAAGGAGAATGCCTAAAGCGAAGGTGACATGTTGGTAAGTGTGGTAAATGAGAAAATTTGGCAGGTATGTGCTTAAATCTTCGGGTTGAGAACTTGGTATGATGAAATCGTAGCATGATATTAAATGCAAATGTAACATGAATGTCTTGGTGTTGTTTATGCAAATGATGTTTTTATGTGGAATTGCAAGATTATGTTACTTACTATTTGCATGTGAACTTACTAAGCATTTATGCTTACTTCTTCCTTTTCCTTCATTGTAGTTTTGACAAACCGGCTTGAGAATCGGGATAGGTCGAAGACTCGTTCACACTATCCGAAGGCCTAAATTGGTAAAATGGCTTGTGTATCTTGAATGTGGCATGTATGGCAAAATACTTACTTTGTGTAATTGATCTTATGATATGATTATGCTTTGGCAAGAAAAGAGTTTTGTGAATGATTAGCCATTGGAATGGCCAATCTAAATTATATTTGATACCATGTATGTTTAAAATGCTATTTAGTCCATGAAAATTTATAGTAAAGTAAAATTTGCTATAAAACAGAATATTGCTGCAACAATGACGTGAATTTGAAAATTCACTAAAAATAGTAGAAATGGACTTAAATAATGAATAAGTTATATAATTGAAGCTTAATGAGTCTATTTTCATATGGATGGAACAAACAGGTATATGAATGATATTTTATTAGATGTTTAAATTTTTGTGAAATAGGGCCAGAGCAATTTCTAGATCCCCTGTTCTGAGTTTGGAAATTCACCATAAATTGTATAAAAATAATTAGAAGTCATACTTTATATGTACAGATTTCTTATTGAGTCTAGTTTTAAGAGAAATAAACTTCATAGTCATTGAAATTCTGTACGGAGAGATATCTGATTCGAAATACACAGAGATCAGAGCAGTCGAACCCTAAAACAGGGGAGACTTTAACTAATAAACTGTACTAATTGGCCCAGCCAAAAATTCTAGAAAAAAATTAGTAAATAGATATATGAGTCTAGTTTCAGGAAAAATTTACGGAATAGGATTTTGAGTTTTGGAAATCAAGATATGAATTTTTAAGCGACTATGATGCAGATTGCTAGCTTGACTGAAAATTTTAATATTAAATTGTTTGAGCTGTTTAAGCAATGAATTAAGTCTGTTAACACCTCGTGTTCGACTCCGGCAACGGTCTCGGGTACGGGGCGTTACATAAGAGGAAGTTTTGGTGAGAATTTGTTAGGGATCAACTCGTACAAACAACGAGAATGAAATAATAGAGCAAATTCGGAACACAAATTGGGAACAACTTGTACCCAATTGAGGTCTTGAACTAATAAAACTTGTCAAATTGGCCTTTTAGCTAATGTTGACTGTTATAGCGTTGACGTGGCCATTAGCGGTGCTGATGTGGTGCTCGATGTCAACGACAATTGCTAATGTCAGCTACCATGTCAGTAAAAAAATATTTAAAAAAATTAAAAGGAAATTTTTTTTAATGAAATGAACTTGAACATATGGTTATCCAAGTTCATTCTTTTAAAAGCTTAATTTTAAAAAAAATTTAAACATGCTTTTTTTTAAAAAAAATTAAAAATTGTAAAACATTACTAAAATCTATAAAAATACTAAATAAATTTCAAAAATTTTAAAAAATAAAAACCACTTAAAAGTTAAGTCCATAATTATGTCATTCAAGACTAGTTTTCTAAATTATATAAAGTTTAAAAAAATTTAAAATTATTTTTCTTTAAAAAATGATATGTATATCAATGTTTTAATACAGTTGGTACCTTTCAGGATGTATACAAAAAAAAAATATTTTATAAAATAAATATAAATAAATATAATTTTATTAATCGTACGCGTAAAGTTTTTTTAAATGTATGAATATATTCAATTAAAAAATTGTATCAATTATTTTATTACATGTGTAGCCTAAAAATGTATCAATTATTTTATAGCAAAATTTTTTAAATAATTGGATATATTCATGCATTAAAAAAAACTTTACACATATCATTAATAAAATAAAAATTATTTTTATTTATTTTATAAAATATTTTTTTATTTTTTATACATCTTAAAAGGTACCAATAAAATTAAAACATTGATACATATCTCAAAATTTTAAAGAAAGTTAATTTTTAATATTTTTTAAACTTCATATAATATGGAAAAATCATCGTGAATGAATCTGGACAAATGATTGTACAGATTCACATTAAATCTAGACAACTATACCAAAGTCATTCTAGACTTAACTTTTAAATGAGTTTTATTAATTTTTAATTTTTTTAACTTTCTGAATTTTATTTAATATTTTATTTATAAATTTTAACAAAGTTTAAGAAATTTATAATTTTTTAAAATATATATTTTTAAATTTTTAAAAAAATTAAACTTTAAAACGAGTGAACCTAAACAATCCAATTTCATTCCAGTAAAAAAAAATATTTCTTTCAATTTTTTTTAAATTGATTTTTTTTATTTTTTTTATGTGACACCATCACATTAGCAATTGTTGTTAACATGAAGCACTATGTCAGTATTGTTAACAGTCACGTCAGCATTGGTCAAATGATTTATTTTGTCAGTTTTATTAGTTTAGGGACTCAATTAAGTGCAAAAAAGTCGTAGGGGCTTAATTAAATTTTTTTGAAAAAATTCGAGGGCCTTTTATATCATTAAGCCAATATAAAAATAAGTCATGTTTTTAATTAGAATAATGGTTTAAATCTTAACCCTACATTTAACTGTGATAAAATGTTTAAAAAAAGTGTAAACCTTTTTTATTTTATATCGGTATAAGTGGAATAATAAGAGAGAAGGGAGAGATGCACTTACACCGATGTAAAACTAAAGTAGTTTTTCACTCTTCTGTAATTTTTATACGATTAATATTTTAACAATTCACTTGTTGAATTTATCAAAGATATTTTTACTTTTCATGAATGTAAAATTTGGAATTGATCCAATATTTCTATTTTATAGATCTAAAATATTGTCTATATTAACATAGATATTTAAGAGTCAAAAGTTTTTTTTTATTACATAAAACGAATAGTTATAAATTTTTAATTTACGTCAAACTTGAGATGTATGATCTATACGAATGGAGTATGAAATATGACGGTTGAATTGTTTAAAAATAAAGATAGATTTTAACCTGTGAAGAAAATGCTGTTGATTGTTTAACAAAAATAATATTTTTAAAACTTATTATTTTGCAAAGGATATCTTTTTCTCCAACGATAAATGAGAAAAAAAATTCATGTCCTTTTTTAGATATTAAATGTTAGTTTTATTAAAATTAACCTTATTTTATTTTTTTAATTAATATTGACACTAAATTAATCTTTTTTTATAGTAAAGGGAGTAATTCAAATAAGAATTCTAACAAGTACTTTTACCTAAAAAAAAAAGTCTTACCTAATTTAATATAAATTTAAATCTATAAAAGGATATTTTTATAAAAGAATCCGAAAGATACTACAATCCCATTTTACTAGTTGCCTTATTACAAAAAAAAAAAAAATCAGTTAGTAGATTTAATAATTATTGTTTGCGTTAAAATAAAAATAGCTGAAATTAATAAAATATTTAATTAGTGAACATGGATTAAATCTATAATTTTATGCATAATATAAAATTAATAACATAATTAAACTAAATAGATTTAATTGTTGCAATCGGATGAGGACTAATATTTTAAAATTCAAAAAATATATAAACTAAAATTGATGAAATTAAAATACATATTAAACCCATAATTTACACAAAGTTGAGGGTTTACTAGTTGTCAGATGGAATTTATGTTTTGTCATAATTTTAGTGGGATATTTAATAGAAAGCTAAAAATTGTTAAGATGAATCAGAAAAAGCATTATATTAAATAAATATGGTAAGAGTGATCAGATTATAGTCATTTCATTCAAGTTATGTTATGCAGTCAATAGTTTTATAGCATTACTTCTAAAATTGAGGCAAATGTAAGGCTCAATTTTTTTTATTTGTGTTAGTGTTACTAAGTCAAATTCAATCAAATTCAACCAATTATACATT
Organism: Gossypium longicalyx; assembly: GCA_025698465.1. Lineage (NCBI taxonomy): Eukaryota > Viridiplantae > Streptophyta > Magnoliopsida > Malvales > Malvaceae > Gossypium > Gossypium longicalyx. The sequence goes on from CM046999.1 coordinate 46,062,197, forward strand.
CCCAATGGTAATGTTAAAATCCAAAATCTGTGTCTCCTGCTTGGAAGAAGATGATTACCTTGAGTTGATAGTATAATTTTTCCAACAACTACAAAAAATAATTTTAATATCATCTCTTCTTTAGATATTTATGTAAAATTTCGATAATTTTATTAATCAATTTTACCATTTAAAATGAAGAAATGTGCCAACACTTAGCAATGGATGTATTTGTGTAATGTTCTTTCATTTTATCGTGTTATAATTGTGCTTAAGATATATATATTTTTATTAGTTTTGATACAGTTATTGTTTTAGATATTTTTATATAGATGTTATGTCTGTATTTTTTCATAACTACTATATTTATAAATTGAGATTGAATGACAATTAATAATATATGCCAAGTTAACCTTAAATTAGAATCAATGACTTTAAATTTAGGCCAAGTGCTTAGAAAGTACAAGCTGTCATCTAAAATTAACAACATTAGCACAAAGCACCATCTTTTTAAATTACTTGTTAACACTATTTCAATTACTAAACCTTTAACCTATAGATCTCCAAACCACAAAATCAATTTAGCTCATTATAGATTTGCAACTAACATAAAATATATCCAAGTAAAATGGAAGAGGAATAAATAGTACTAAGGAAAACTTAATATTAAATAAATCTCCAACGAGTTACTACAATTTAAAAGAAAATTGAGAGTTAGAATAATTTTGCTTAAAAGCTATGAAAAAAAAAAAAAAAGATATTGCACTTTATACCATGTTTTCTAGAGAAAAATCAAAAGCCAAAGTGAAAAGACCACTTTGCCCTTGTTAAAACAAATAAAAAATTCAAAAATCATTTTGCCCCTAGTATTTCCAGTTGTGGGAAAACTGTATTTTTTATTTAAATATTATTATTTGATTATCCATTGTTCAAGTACAACTTGTGTATCTTTTTCCTATTAATAGGAACTATCAGATGACCTAACTAATATATCAATTGAGCATTGATACTTTGTCAAAAAATAGTGACAATTTATTTACAAAATAAATTCTATTTTCTACTAAGCTTAAAAGTTTTCTAGTTCCTATAAAGAGAAATTAACTTTTCCATTGAAAGTTAATCAAAGTCTTCATTCTGTGCATTCAGTTTATGTTGTTTGAGCCTACACTCAAAGTAAGTCGAGGTTTAACGATGACATAGAAGATCGTTTAGTAGAAAGCTAGGGAATGAATTAGTCCACTTTGCGCAAAGCACATGCAATAATTCAATTTAGGTTTATTACTATAAACACCACAAGACTCGATTTTTAAGAAATAAATTTAAACTTTCGTTGTGCAACATTCACTATTTTCTTAACTTGTTTTTCTAACAAGTCACCCAATCATAGAGTTTCTCACTCTACTCCCCATTTATTTGATTTTCTTTCAAACCTACACCAAATGACTTACTTAAGCGTCGAAGTGTGCCATAAAGGTAAAACCTCTAGTGCACACTAACTACGGTTCTCTTCTTGCAGGTTTTGTAACACCCTTAACCCCTCTCCGTTGGCGGTTTAGGGTCACGAGAATTACTAAAGAATCAAACAATTAATTTAATCATAATCAACATATAAACTAACTAATAATATTATAATACGCATGGGCAGGTCGTGACAATTTAATACTTTCATGCTAGATTCTTATACATTCGAATATTAAATTATGCTATGCATTTCTAAACTTGGTCTTCCACTATCTACACTCTTATCACTATTTATCCCTTTTAGAATGTTAGAATTCAGAGACACACAAGACTATTCCAATTATTAGCATCAGAGTATTAGTCCATACTCTATATACAATTATCTTTTTAATTTATATTCAATAATGTTAGTAGAATGCACCTAATATAAGTTTGCTAATCCATTCCAATTCAGAGTAAAAGTTACTCTTACAATCTTTATTACGAGTCTACCGAACCCTAAAAGTAGTTTAAAAATAGGCAGGAACTAATTTGAAACAATTCTGGAAGTTTAAGAAATAATTACAAAAATTTTAACTGTAGGGGTCACATGGCCGCGTGGCCAGGTCGTGTGACTCACACGGCCAAGTCACACGCCTGTGTGCCTAGCCATGTCGGCATTCGAAGCTGTAACGCCTCAATTTTCTTATTTCTGTTTCTGTATAATTTTGACACAAGTGTGTATCTGCTTCAGTGATTAAGTGTTCTGGTATGTGTGAGAGGTCCCAAGTTTAAGCCCTACCTTTAGCAAATTTTGGTTATTTTTAGAATCAAGCCCTATCTTGTTCAGTGGGCTTATATTAAATTATCTGTAAATTCATACCAGAATGAGACTACTGGTTTAAGTGGCAAGGGAGTTAGTGTGTTGAAGGTCCTGTGTTTGAATCTCTGCGAGAGCGTGAATGTTACTCTTTTTGCTTGATCTCTTGTTAGAGTCTTAATGGAGTTGGATTCTAAGAAGTTGGATGTTAGTGGATTAATGGGGAGTAAAATAAGGCATTTGTAGATATTTTAGGGATATTTTCATTCTTTTCGAATTTTCTCTCTCCTCCAAGAGAAATCTGACATGAATTTCTTTTGTTCTCCCCATATCTGACATTTTTCTTTTGCTTTCCTTCTCTGTAAAATCTTTGCTTTGTTTCTTCTTGGATTTGATAGTAAACTCATTGTTCGATCGTGCTGTGGTGGTTGTCAAGTTCTCCTTTTTGATTCGGTAAGTAAAATATTGTCACTTTCAATTGGTGTTGGTATATTAGCGGTATGTTGGGCAACTTTTAATTGGTGATTTACCGTTGTAATCTGGTTTAGGTGAAGGTTGTAAGGCTGGAAGTTTCCCGGCTATGAATTGATTTGAGGTTGTGGTTGTTTGCTAGCGGTGAGTTGACTTTTGCGCTTTTTGCTAAACCGTATTAGACTCGTAATTTGGTTGCTAAGGGTGTTGGATACTCTGTTTTTAGGTTTTGGAAGGCTCAGGAGTGGTTTCACATCAAATCGTTACTAGGTGTGTACCCGAAATACAGAAAACGAGGCTTCAATAAAAGTTGAAAAATGAATTTGTCGACGCCACACCGGCGTGTGGTTGCCAGTATGGATGGCTATGTGCAAGGCACGACTGTGTGTTCGATGAAGGCATGGTCGTGTACAGTACACGGCCGTGTGGTGGCTTAAGTGTAGCCGTGTGGGCCACACGAGCTTGGCCAAATTGGGTGTGTAGATTTTGGGCCAGGCTATGTGAGCCACATGAGCAAATGCCAAATTGAGCGTGTGGGCCAAACGGGTATGTGGGCCCATAATTATGAATTTTTTCCTAAGGTCGCACAGGTTGTTTCGATCGACTGTGGGCCTACTGTAGGGTTGATAAGGGCTATTAAACCCCTATTTGCATGTTGTGATATTCTGATAGACTGATTTGAGTATGATGTTGTATGTATGCCTAACTATACCGCTATACGTATAATTGTTATCTGTATGTAAGCATGTTGAGCATGTGTAATTTGTTAATTCTGTATCTGTTGTTTGTATTTGATTTGGGGTGGGATTTGTTATGAGGAGGAAGTGATCTGTACGGGGTTCATCGTCTTTATTTTGGTAGCTTGGTTGCACATTATTTGACATGTGCCTAAACGGCACAATATGGTGTGTAATGATAGGTGGGTGTTTTTAACTCCACATGGTGTGTTGGGATGGTTAGAGTTGGTGTGTAGAGGATGAGGCTAGGATTCTGTATATCTGATCTGTACATTCGATTCTGTTATCTGTATCTGAGATGGGCATAAGCCCGATTCTGTGTCTGATTGTATGAGATGTTTCTGTATGTTTGCTTGTCTATTTCTGTTAGGTTACACGTTGAGTTCACGTATACTCACCTCTGTTATATGTTCTGTTTAGGTAATCCACAAACCTAGGCGAATTGGTACGGTGAAAACTCAGCGGTGACCACTCAATTGTAAACTATTTAAAGCTATTAACTAATGATTTTATTTATGATTTGGGTTTTATTCTGAAAGTTGTAATTTTCTGGACTTTATGATTTTTAACTGTTAATTTTGGTTTGATAATAATTTACATGCCTTGATAAATTCTTTTTCATGAAATCGACGGTTTTTGCGCAAAAGAGGTTTCCTAAAAAAATAACAAATTGGGTTTCTAAATGTATTGATTTTATTGACTTCCACTGTAAAATAGACTTTGGCAAATAAACTAATTAATTAACGGTTTTAGAATGATTATAAAGTATATAATTGAAATGACTTTACGCAACTAAACCCATTCTCTATGACATCTTCGAATTCGGCCATAACGTCTACGCTGAGTTCGGGGTGTTACATTTGGTGGTATCAAAGCCAAGTTGCAAAACTCAAGCTGTAAATTTTGGGTTCCAAAATTGTGTTTTAAAAAGAAGTGGTTTTTAAATATTCTGAATAATGTGAAAAAGTACGTGGTACACCAAGTCTCCGGCGCTGATTCTATAAGTACTTCTGAAGCTTAGTTAGAACTGTTCTGAAACATTGTAGATAATACTTTTTGAAACTATACATAAATAGTTAGAGACTGAAACGTCTGAAAATAATTTTGAACTTCTGATAATTTATGAATAAAACATCTGTTAATAAATACTAAAACTGATGAATACAATTTTTAATGTAGATAAAACTCGAATTACACAATAAATGCTTGTGAAACTCGTAGACATGGTATTCGAGGCTGTGGTAGAGGCCGTAGGGGGATCGAGCTGAGTCTTCCTCTCTGGGCAGTATGTTGAATCTAGATACAATTGAGACACTGGTTTAGCTTGCTAACAAGACTGGGTCTCAAAGCCGTTTGGTTGGGGACGACGCACTATCCCAAGTCATGCTAAGGATTTTGGAGAGGGTCGCTGAACCCCATTCTGGAGCTGGGGGCCAAGGGTCGGTAACTGAATGACTCTTGTCTAATAGTGCTGAGTTATTCAGGGGTGTCACTAGAGTCGCCCCTAGTGTGGTCGAGTATTTGTTGGAGGCCACTAAGAAGATTATGAATGATCTAGACTGCACTCCCGAGTAGAAATTTAAGGGTGCAGTCTCTTTGCTTTGCGATGAGGCTTATCAGTGGTAGTTGACGGTTGAGGAGGGTACTCAGCCTGATCGTCTGAGTTGGGATTTCTTTAAGACCACCTTTCAGAGTAAGTATGTGGGGGCTAGCTATGTGGATGCTCGTAGGTGTGAGTTCATGAATCTCACGAAGGCGATAGATCTGTGGCCGAGTATGAGGTTGAGTTTCTAAGGCTGAGCCGCTACGCTCGAGGCATGGTGGCGTCGAAGTATGAGAGGTGCGTCCGCTTTGAGGACGGTCTGAGGAATAACTTGAGGGTTTTGATTGCTCCACAGAGGGAGCGAGAGTTCACGATTCTAGTTGAGAAGGTAAAGATCGCTGAGGATGTTAAGTGCGTGGAGCGCCAGAATAGGGATAGAGAGAGAGGTAAGAATAAGAGGGATTCGGAGCCCTCAAGTTCTGTATAAAGGCTTAAGAAAAAGGTCAGATTTGATGGACCAGTTAGAGTAGGGGCGCCTATTGCTCCTACAGGGATTCAGCCACGTGAAGATTGTGGTAGGCGCCATTCGAGCGAGTGTTAGAGGAGGATAGGGGCTTGTCTGAGGTTTGGGTCATTAGAGCACCGTATTCGAGAGTGTCCACATAGGGCTAACCAGATGCAAGCCTCAGGACCAGGTTCTGTGCAGCCTCAGAGGGAAGTTTAGCAGCCACCTAGGGGCCGTGGACAGGCTAAGGGTGGTAATGGTATGGGTCGTGGGTAGAGAGAACCAGGCAGAGTTGTTGGTCGATCGAGGTGAGACACCTGCCACCGGTTTATCTTTGCATTTGACACCGAGAGGATAGAGATGCTGTAATATCCCGAATTAGGGCCTAATCGGAATAGTGGTTTCGTGACCACAAATCCGAGATAGAAATAATTATTTTATAATTATTTTGAGGTTTATGATATGATTGCATGATTGTGTGAAAATTTTGTGAAGAAATTCCATGCATAAAATGCTTAATTTGAAGTTAGGGGCTAAATCGAATAAGTTGCAAAACTTGCATTCTAGAAGTTTTTAGTATGAAATTGCTTTGAAATATTAATTAGGAGGTCTTAAATAGCAATTTGACCAATTTCTAAAATTTTGGACAAAAATGGGCTTGTACATAAAAATTTTCAAAGAAAGGCATTAAGGGCATTTTGGTCATTTGGATAATTAATGAAATAAAATGGGAAAAATGACACAAAATAGTCATCTCCCCATTAGTTGCTGCCGAATGCTCCATGTCTCCATAGCTAGGGTTTCTTCAACTTTCAAGCTTCATAGTAAGTGATTCCAAGCCCCGCTTTTTAATGATTTTTATGTTTTTGAGATCCCGATAACTCGATAAAGCTTATGTTAGCAATAATTTAACCTAGGGTTTATATTTGGAAAAATACCCATAGGTGAAATTTGTGTATTTTGATGTTTTATGATAGAATATGATGTTTTAAATTATGTTAGACAACTTGTACTACTCGATTTTAAGCAAAAACGAGTAAAGGGCTTAATCGGTAAAAATACCTAATAGTCACAAGTACATGTTAGAGTGAGAATTTGATGTTGCCATAGAAGGGAAAAGTGATCAGCATGTTGTAAAACATAAGAATAAGGAATAAAGTTTAATCCCGAGCCTAGGGGCAAAAATGTAAATATGCAAAAGTTTAGGGGTAAAATTGTAATTTTGCCAAAATTTGAATTAAGGATTAATTTGATAATGTGAGTATTAAATAAGCTAAATGTGTTATTTTAGATCAAGAAAGACGTGGAAACGACCCCAATCGAGGAAAAGAAAAGATTGTGGATTAAATTGCAAAACCTTTGTATTTTGGTACCAAGGTAAGTTCATGTGTAAATAATGTAACATAATTGTGATTTTTAAGTCATTGATGTTAATTATATGATATGCTGATTTTTATCATGAAATATATGTTTTGTGGTTAATTTTGAATAAAATGCAAATTATGTGAGTTATTTGTTGAATATAAATTGTTACCGAGTATTGATTTCGGCATTCTACGGAAGACGGCAAGGATATGTGTTCGAGAAAAATCCCGTTTGAACCTTAGGAATAGATTAGGATACAAGTGACATGTCACTAGGATGGTTGAGCATCCGAACTCGTTGAGTTGAGTCCGAGTTCACTTATGGATGCGAATGTTCGAACTCGTTGAGTTGAGTCCGAGTTCGTGAGATGTAACTAGGCATCCGAGCTCGTTGAGTTGAGTCCGAGTTCATTATGGATGCGAACGGCCGAGCTCGTTGAGTTGAGTCCGAGTTCGCTTAAGGGCGGGTTACATGGTAGCTTGGCTACATATGTGGCACTTATGTGCAAACTTCCTACGTATCCGAATTATATTCCGATGAGTTCAACGGGTAAAGTTCTACTCAAATGAAGGAATACTTGAGATGAAAAGAGACGTATTGGTAAGTGATGTGAAATGGATACTTGGACAGGTATGTACTTAACCCTCGGGTTGAGTATTGATACAATAACGATAAGGTAGTAAAATGATGAAAGATGATTAGAAATGAGATTTATGTTTTGGTGATACCATGCTAATGTTGTTTGGTATGATTGCTTTGTTATGTTACTTATTATTTGCATATGAACTTACTAAGCATTTATGCTTACCCCTCTTTCTTACTCATTGTAGTTTTGGACAAGCCAGCTCAGAGTCGGGATTGGTCTGAGGATCATCACACTATCCTAAGAACTTTTCGGTAAAATGGCTTGTAAATTTAAGTATGGCATGTATAGCAAAATACTTATTTTGTGTAAATGATCTTATGGTATGGTGATGAAATGGTTGAGGAAGTGCTTGATAATGATAAATTATGGAAATGGTTAGTTTAGAATATGTTTGATGTTATGGAAAGTTAATAAGTTACCTAGTTCATGAAAATTCATAAAAAGGATGAAATTTGCCATAAACAGAATATTACAGCAACACTGATGTGAGTTTGAAAATTTACTAAAAATCATAGGAATTGAATTACATGATTAATTAAATATAAAATTGAAGCTTATTGTGTCTAGTTTCACATGAAATAAATGAAACGGGTAAAGGAGTTATATGTTGGAAGATATTTGAATTTTAGTGAAACAGGGTCAGAGCAGTTTCTGAATCCCCTGTTCCAACTTTAGAAATTCACCATAAATTGTACAGATATAATTAGGTGGTGTATTTTATATTATCAGAATCCTTATTGAGTCTAGTTTCAGGAGAAATAAATCTCATATTCATATGAATTTTATACAGAGAGAAAAGTGGTTCATAGTAAACAGAGGTCAGACCAGTCAAGCCCTGAAACAGGGGTAACTTTAACTAATAAACTGTAGTAATTTGCCCAACCAAAAATTCTAGAAAAAAATTAGTAGATAGGAATATGAGTCTAGATTCAGGGAAAATTTACGGATCTTGATTTCGAGTTTCGTAACTCGAGATATGATTTTTCTTGTGACTGTAACGCAAGTAGCTAAAAAGCTGTGAATGTAGAAACAAATAATCTAAAGTTCTTAAAATGTTAAATTAAGTTTAGTAACACCTCATACTCGACTCCGGTGACGGTCTTGGGCGTGGGGGCGTTACAAGATGCTCCTGATGTCATCATCGGTACGTTCCTTATATTTGACGTGCTTTATACTGCTTTGATAGACATAGGTTCCACTCACTCCTATGTAGCTAGCACTGTATCTGAAAATATGGGGATTTCTGTGGAGAGTACTTCTAGTGAGATTACTGTACTAAGTCCATTGAGGCGGCCTGTTCTGGTTAGTAAACTCTATAGGGATATTCCGTTAGTGGTACAAGAGGCTGTCTTCCAGACAAATCTGATGGAGCTTTCGTTTGGGAAGTTTGATTTAATTCCGGGTATGGACCAGTTGGTTGAGCACCAAGTCAATTTGGACTGCGCATCTAAGAGAATCGTTTTGAGGACCAAGGATGATATACAGGTGGTTGTGATTAGAGAGCGTCGAGATTATTTGTCCAATATGATCTCCGCTCTTGTGGCTAAAAAACTGGTTCGAAAAGGGTGTAAGGCGTACTTGGCTTACGTCAGTGTTTCTGATTTTAAAGACTCTTCTATCGGAGATATCAGAATGGTGAGGGGTTTTTTGAATGTCTTTCCTAAGGAGTTATCAGATTTACCTTCGAATTGGGAGGTTGAGTTTAGAATTGAGCTCTTTTCAGGTACACTTTCGGTATCTATTGCTCCATATTGTATGGCACCAAATGAGCTTACTGAGCTTAAAGCTCAACTTCAAGAACTTCTGGATTGTGGTTTCATCCGTCCCAGTGTATCCTCATGGGGAGCACCAGTTCTATTTTTAAAGAAGAAGGATGAGACCATGAGAATGTGCATCGATTATCGACAGTTGAATAAGTTAACTATGAAGAATAAGTATCTATTTTTGAGAATCGATGACTTCTTTGATTAGTTTTCGGGAGCTTCAGTGTTCTCTAAAATAGATCTTCGTTTTGGGTATCATCAGTTAAGGGTTAAGGATACTAATGTTCATAAGACTGCATTTAGGACTCGTTATAGACATTCAAGTTCCTAGTGATGCCTTTTGGTCTGACTAATGCTATGGCGGCATTCATGGATTTGATGAACCGAGTTTTTTAGCCTTATTTGGATCAATTCGTCGTGGTCTTTATCGATGACATTCTGGTTTACTCTAAGAGTGAGGATGATCATGATGAGCATCTCAGAGTGGTGCTTCAGATTCTTTGTGAAAAATAACTCTACGCTAAGTTGAGTAAGTGCGAGTTCTGGTTACGAGAGGTAACTTTCTTGGGGCATGTGGTGTCTGGGAAGGGGATTCGTGTTGATCCGAGGAAGATTGAAGTTGTACTTGATTAAAAATAGCCTAAGAATGTATCTGAGATCCACAGTTTTCTGGGTTTGGCGGGTTATTATCGGCGGTTTGTCGAAGAGTTTTCTCTGATTGTAGCTCCATTGACTAAGCTTTTGCGTAAGGGTGTTCCATTTGTCTAAATTAATGCGCAACAAGCGAGCTTCGAGAAGCTCAAGTCTGTTCTGACTCAGGCTCTTATTCTGATACAGCCTGAATCCGGTAAGGAGTTCGTGGTCTACAATGATGCAACGCATGTCGGTTTAGGATGTGTTTTGATGTAGGATGGTAAGGTTGTGGCTTATGCGTCTTGTCAGCCTAACCAATGTACCCTTATTGGTACCACATTTATATCATCAAAACATATCATTAATGCATCATTCAAATCCAAATTATAAACATACCAAAATCACTCCATTTAGCCTAGTTCATAACCACCTAAAGATCAACTAAAATTCACAAACACCTAACTTATCTTAGTTCAATTCAACATACCATATTATGGCATCAAACACAAACACATGATTACATATACACCAACCAACATTACACTTATAGTTTTATTTACAATCCATCCATAGAATAACTATCAACTAGACATCCTAGGTACATACGGACACAAAGGATAAACATCACCACATTTGAGTTCGGGATCGTTGCTGGATGCTAAATCGGCGATCAAAAGTAAAGTACCAACCAACCTATCTTAGTTCAATTCAACATACCATATTATGGCATCAAACACAAACACATGATTACATATACACCAATCAACATTACACTTATAGCTTTATTTACAATCCATCCATAAAATAACTATCAACTAGACATCCTAGGTACATGCGGACACAAAGGATAAACATTACCATATTTGAGTTCGGGATCATTGCTGGATGCTGAATCGGCGATCAAAAGTGAAGTACCTAACATGCGCACGGAAAACCAAAATCGTACGCTAAGTAAAACTCAGTTATATTTCTATAATCCTAACATTTAAAGACAAGATAATACAAATGCACAATTAAATTATAAACGCATATTAATGACTAAGATCACAACTATCATATGCCAACCTTTTGAATTCATACATATTAGCACATCGTTTCATACTATATTCAATTTACACATGTTATCATATTTCATTTGATTAACAATGTCCCAATTCACACAGTTGCTATATAAATAGCTATTCACATATCAAACCACATTTATTTATACATTGGCATTAGCCATTCAATACTCAAATCATGAGTACATAACTCATGTATCTCATTTAGTCATAACATATCTCATTTTCATTTTTCATATCACTATCCCATTTTCAATTCACGTACAATATCACCCAATATCAATTATAGAACCGTTTTATTTAATTACCCCTATTAACACTACTCGGACTTGGATGGATACACGAATCCAACCAACACACCAGTTTGGCACTCATTACCTTATCGGATAAATTCGAAGTAATAACTGCGCCTAGCACTATATACATTGACACCTAGTGTCTCATTGGTTAAACCAAAGCAAATTGGCACCTAATGCCTCATTGACTCGAAGTCAAAGAAATCCCTGAACTCTTCCTATCCTATGGCATGCCATCTATATTTCACTCAGCTCGATACAGTTAATAGGGTTTAATTTCACATTTGCACATATATTCATTTCAATTCAATAATCAATATATTCATAATGAATATACCATTTCAATCCATTTCAATCAACTATCAAAATGTCAAATACTCACCTCAAACACTTACCATATGCATTAAATCGAATTACAACAATTAAAAACTAGGTTCGGATTATAAAAATACAAACTGTGAATTCTGAACTATTCGAAGTCGATTTTATCCTTCCCCTTTTTAGTTAAGGATTCCGGTACAACGTTAGCGATGTAATTAAAATAATTGAAATTCAGCTATACAACACAATTCAATTTCATATTGAATATTTCAATTTTTATTCAATATTTGCCTAAATTTCAATTTAGTCCCTAAACCGAGACTAATTTTTATTCTTCACAATTAACCTTATATATTCATACAAATTTCACTTTAAACTAAATTTAACTCTTAATTTTTGATTAAACCTCTAAATTTTAAAATTTTCACAATTTAGTCCTTAATACACAAAATTTACAATTTGTTTTACAATTTAATCCTTTTTTATTTCTAGCTTAAAAATCTATCAATTTAATCCTTAATACGAAAACTATCCAACATTAACAACATTTAAAATCTTAACAATTGCTAAAATTTCAATATGGGTCAGGTATCCCCAAGTACCGGGATTTCAAAAATATAAAAATTACAACAAAATGAGACTAAATTGACTAACCAATTAAAGTTTAGAAACTTAGAAGTACCTAGCCGTGTGTTCTCTCCTTTCTCCCTTTCTTTCTTTTTCCTTCTTAGTTTGCATGGCTTTCTATTCTTCTATTACCTATTTGTTTTATTATACTTTATTTTATTATAATAACTATTATTATTAATTTACTTTAATACATATATAAAGATTAATTTAATGAAAACATATTTATAATGCATATATATATTAGATTAACATATAAAATAAACAATATGAACCATTAATATCGTCCACTACTAAGATTAAAGGTTTGCTATTTAGATCCCTTAATTAATTTTTAATCTATAATTCAACTTTTACTCTATACACGATTTAGTCCTTATATTATAATAATTCTTAATTCAAGCAAATTCGCTTAACCAGAACCTAATTAACTATACAACTAGCTTTGTAAATATTTATTAAAAATATTTACGAGTTTGATTTATGGGAACAGAGTCTCGGGAATGCACTTTCCGACACCTTTGACTATAGGGTCTTTACAGTTTAAAGAATGAGTCTACAAGCCTTAGTAACCTTAGAACCATAGCCATAAGACTCTTGTACCCTTAGAGGATCAATGAGTCTATAACGTCCCTAGCCACTTAAAAACCATGAGATTTGCCTTTTCACTCCATAAGGCTTTCCAATGCTTAACTCTGGGTTTAAACTTTTCCAAATTACCTTCACCACCTGTAATTTCCCTCCACCTCAAAACTATGGGCCAAGAAAGTTCAAGTTCTTCATCTTTGAGGAGTTTGAGGAGCACCTCACTCAGCTCCCCCACACTTTCAAGGTTTGCCTCTCTCAAATACTATGAGACTCGTCAATCCTTTCACTAAGGATTCTTAAGAGTCCACAGATCCATTTAAGGTCCATAGATCTTCTGTAACTCATTTGGAGTTTCTTTCTCTCAAAGAGTCCAAGGGGTTTAATGACTCTACAAAGCTACCCCTAGGGCGCCATCTTTGCATCCTGAACTTAGGTGATGTAAATCTTGGATCATCGAATATGACATAACTTGATGCATTAATGAAGGATGAACACGGGCCGAACCATCATAACCCAACTTTGTACAAAGCTTTCAAGATCATACAAGACATTTTGCAAGTTCCCATTAGGCTAATCATAAGAGCTAGGACCAAGCGCTTTAGAGAGGCTCTTAATAGGTTCATGCGAGGGTTTTGAAGTCAAGCCCAAAGCAATCTTGACTGAATTGGGCCGAGTCCAAATCCTACTTTAGTTAACTTGGTCCACATGAATAACAAATTTTCTAATGGACTTGAAGTGTCCATTCACTCACTTTGAACTTTATGAACTTAAGTTTACTTTATTTCAATAAGTTTGTTAATTGGTTTATTCTACCGCTTTTATCTTGCATCAAATTTATGTAAGTCATATGTTATGATTTAATTTATATAAGCATGTCATTTGATCATATGTGTGAGTCTTCAAATGTGTTCTTATACGTATGGAGTTCTGTTTATATGTGTTGAATATGTTGTATATGTGCGTATGAGTGTGCATTTTCATAACATGTTTTTAATTCCTTTATGTGTATTGGCCTAGAATTAGGATGTGTGTTATTCAAAATTGTGGAGTGGAATTGTGTCAAATTGATATCTATTTATATGGTGCAGGTGACCATTCGAGTAACCCATGAAATACCTTTCATCTAGTCGAATACATGCATAAAAGAAGCTCCTAGAACCAGCCTTTAATGTGGGTTCATTGTGATCGATTGTATGCCGCCTCAATTCATACCACTAGCTCTGCTTAAGGAGGAAGAGTTCCAACACTTAATGGAGATACATAGACGATGGAGGAAGGAACTTCTAGAAGCATGTTTCCATCCATGCATTCACAAACCCATTAAAACATCATTTAAGAACATGCATGCCCATACAATGATACATTCAGTCAAGGGGAGATTAAAGGAATTAATGGTTGAACATACATAGAACAAGGAGATTACTTTAAGGCTAAGAATGCATGAATGCACCAAGTGAAGGAGCATAACTATTCTGTCAAAACATGTACCATCCTTAAACATGCACTGAATTTTAATACCTTGAGTGTGAGCAACTTAAGTGTCAAGTGTGAACACGATTATTGTAGTGTGAACTCTTTTTTTTTTTTGAATGGCCATTGAGGTCCTATATAAATCATGTAATAAAACATTTGTGAGGTTAACAAGTTGATTAATCAAAAACATATTTCGTGAGATTTTCTCTCTAAGGTTTTCAACTGAATTTCTTGAACTTATCAAACTTTTTACGAGTTTGTGGCATTCATCAATTGTCTTATCAATCTGATCTACCATCTTAGAGTGTGGCAACTTCGCATACCAATGTTCAAGTTTTTGTCAATTTTAAGTGGGTCGAGTTTTATTATAACTTCGGTTCCTTAAAGTATTCAAGTGCTTCGGGTCAAGGTGTCCACCCTTATTTGAAACATGCAATACGATTCTTTGTATTCAAGAAATTTTTTGAACATTCTAAGTCTCGAGAAATCGCATCATTGGTATCCTTAAACACTTTTCCTGTTCTTTTACTAATTCCATTTATCATCCACTCTTACCGATCTATCAATGTTACTCATTGTTGAGTACAAAAGCTCTCCCTATTATGACTCTAAAATTTTCTCATCTGCAACAGCAACATTTATTGGTTAAACTAACATGCAACCTTTTATCGCATAGTTAGCTTACACTTATTAAATTTTCTTTTAGTCCCTAAACAAAAAACCTATTCTTTAGATTAGAAAATCCATCAATATTTGAAATACATTTCCCAACTATCTTTCTTTTGTTCGCATCTCTAGATGTCATATATCTCTAGTAAAAGCTTTCAAAATCTTTCATGTTTGCTTTGTAACCTGTCATGTGCTTTAAGCACTCACTAGCAAAGTACCACATATTATTGGTTGTAGCTTTCAAGGAAGTATTAGCAACAATAAGGCAATTCTTTTTTTTTCTCCACACTTTTTTTTTTATTATCTTCTTAAGTGTGGTTCTAAGTGTGGCCACATTTGTTTCAACACGATAGCCTCTTCTCAGGTCTCTGAGCATTCTATAGCATCTTGGTATGATGTTCTCGATAATCTTACAATAATAGCACATTGGTAGCCTTCATTTTCTCTATATATTAGTTTGAACATGGGTATTTGAAAACTTTTGATTATTTAAATGAAGAGTTAACATACCTTGTGCTTTAACAAACACAGTTAGAGGTGAAAGACTTACCAACATAATCCAATCCTTCATGACCAACATCTCACCTACCAATAGACAATATTTCATCTAGCCTTTTGCTTTCCAATTTGAACTTCTTTAAAATGGATTGAGCAACAACCATTTCAAGTTTTTGTTCTAATAAGAACAGAGTTTCATTAACATTTTTAGACAACTTTTGATTTTATTCTTTTGGGCTGGATACCTCTTTTCGTATATTTTTATTAAATTTGAAAATAAGGTCCTATTTTGACAATATTTCATTGTATGTGTTCTCCGTCTAGGCATTGTTAGCTTTGATTTTCTAATGTTTTGATATAACAAATAATGCCTTAATCAATTTTGATAAGTTCTGTCTTAACAAATTACTTCAAGTTTGTAATGGCCTAAATTCAAAATTATCGGAACAGTGGTTTCGTAACCACAAATCCGATTTAAAGAGAAATTTATTTCAATATTTTTGCATGAAAATTGATATGATAGGAAAATCGTATGAAAATATTGATAGAAAAATTTTACCGATTTAGTGGTTAGTTAGAAAAAGAAATTATTGAAGAAATTGGGTAAAAACAAGGTATCGAGACCTTTATCTCGTAAATCCGAGTCGAAAATAATTTTATAAATATTTATGAAATGTTAGTAATGTGGTATTAAAATTTCGTTAGGAAATTTTAATGTTTGGGTAGTCAATTAAATGAAAAGGACTAAATTGTAATAGGTGTAAAAGTTGCTAGAATGATTAAATAGCTTAAGAGTCTAATGAGAAAGGATTTAAAAGGCAATTAGACCCAAAATTTATTTGGGCTGGACGGCAAGGGCATGAAATCAGCAGGGAATTTGATAAATTAAGGGTAAAATTGGAATATTGCAAAATTAACTAAATAAAGCTAGGACTAAATAGGAAATATCTAGATTTCTCTTCATTTCTCTTCAATTCCAGCAGCTAAAAACGCCATAGGAGGGTTCCCTAAGCTGGTATTTCATAATTTTTGCACCAAGTGAGTTAATCCTTGCCTTTTTCTTGTAATTTTTGTGTTTCTAAGACTTTTACAGCTAGGTCCTACTATTAAATTCATTAGTTTTTGATTTCATGGATGAAATTGAAAGTCACCATGATTGAGTTCTGTAAGTTTATGATGAAATAGAATGAAATTAAAGTTTTAATTTATTTATGATATGATTTTATTAGGTAATTTCAATGGAAAATTGATTTTTAGGACCTAATTGTAAAAATGTTTGGAATTAAAGTCTATTTCTGAAACTATGATTCCTAAAGGTTGTAAACTAGTTTAAGGTGATATAATAAAGTGTTAATTGAGAAAAATAAGCTCAATTGAGAGACTAATTGAGTAGGGACGAAATTCTCATTTATTAAAAGCTTAGGGGAAAAATGGTAATAAACAGTTTGCACTAAAACAATTTGGACAGCAGCAGTACACTAACTTTGAAAAATCACCATAAATTGTATAAATCGAATTATAAGATGAACAATATATGGAATTAAAGCTTATTGAGTCTAGTTTCTCATAGAAGAAATAGTGTAAGCAATGGATTTTTAAATTTTGAGATATAATGAATTTTGTGAGACAAGGTCAGAATGAATTCGGGTTCCCCTGTTCTGACTTTGAAAAATCATAAAAAATTAAAGAAAAATAATTAGGAGCTTAAATTTATATGTATAGAATTCTTAATGAGTCTATTTTTAATAGAAATAAACTAGAATATCATTTGAATCCTGTATGAAGAGATAATTAATTTTTAGTGAAGAAGGGTCAGAACTGTTAGACAGCAGAACAGGGGTGACTTTAAAGAATAAACTGTACTGATTGGCTAAACCAAAAATTCTGAAAATTTTATGGTAAGAAGATATATGAGTCTAGTTTCAGGAAAAATTAACGGAACTTAATTTGAAGTTCCGTAACTCGAGTTATAAATAATTTAGTGGCTATAACTTAAGTAGACAGCTTTGAATGAACTATAAATAATAGTGGAATTATAGAGAATGTTGCATATGAACATGAAATGTATTAAATTGATAATTAAATTTATTTATTTAGATCCAGAAGATTCAAATACTGAAGCTAGATCGAGGAAAGGAAAAAGTTCAGGATTAGTAGATTTTTGTGCACAAACAAGTATCAAGGTAAGTTCATGTAACTTGAGTTATATTCTTAAATGCTTGAAATGTATGTTTTTGATATGAATATGATTTGAATGTTCATTGTATAAAAATTGATAAAACATTGATATATTTGATAATAATAATAAAAAAGAAGAAATCTCAGTTGAATGAAAGGAAAATTCGATGGATCTCTCGAAAAAGGAATTGACGGTAAAAGGATCAAGCTCTGACGGGTGATCCTATCCCGATATAGCCCTCCCGAAGAATATGTGGAAAATGGATTTAGCCCAGACGGGTAATCCGAATTAGGTCTGAATTTAGCTCGGACTGGTAATTCAGATCCAAGCTCATTAGAGTAATTGTCGCTGCGAGGGATTTAGCTCGGACTGTAATCCCGACAATACTCTATGAGTTTATATTACAGTGATTTAGCTCGACTGTAATCCCATTGTAAGGATGAGGTTCATGGGAGTGTGCTCTCTCAAATGGAAATGTATGCACATGAATATAAATTGACGGACTGAAATTGTACACTAAAAGTGTACCTCTGAAAATCCATCAAAATTCCGAGAAATTCAACGGGATAAATATGGAAAAATAACAAGGAAATAGAAATCATGGTATATATTATTGGTACATGCAAATTATTGTACTAACTTGAATGTTGAGTTTGTGCATATTAGGGTAATAATGCATTGAATGGATATATAAATGTTTATTGTATTGTATTGAAAATATTAGGTAAGTATAATTCTTGTTACATGAGCTTACTAAGCACAAAGTGCTTACCCTATTTCATTTTCCCCTGCTTTGTAGTGTTAAGAGCTCGGAGATCGGATTTGGTCTGAGATACATCACACTATCAACCTCGTGGATTTCGGTATATAAAGAAACTTTATTTTGGAAATCAATGGCATGTATAAGCTAATAAAGTAAATGATTTTGTGAAATGAATGTAGAGTTAGCCATTGGTATGGTTAACAAACCTGGTTTTGGGTATGTGATGATGTTATCTTATAAATATGCATGAATTTATTTTGAAAATATGTTGAATTGGTTTGGTTGATGTGGATTGGTCTCGGTTTAAAATTTACAGGGAAGGTTAGATATCTATAAAAGGGGGATATATTGAGTTAAAAAAAAAATTTAATTTGTAAACTCTGGTAATACTTCTTACCCTATTCCGGCAATGAATACGGGTAGGGGTATTACAAAGTTATTTTTAATACATAGAAATAATTCAAAAGCTTCAAAATTCATTTTAAATAAAATTTCTAAGTATTTTTAGGCTGGATGTGGTATTTAGGCTAAAGGAACCGATACCCAAGTTGGTAATAAGCAAATTGCCACGGGGGTACCGAACCTAATGCCTTGTATGGTCCAGACCTTAAGTCCCAAAATTGTCCTTTCAAATCCCAAGGGTATAGGACCCCAACTTAAGAGGTACTAACATTTACTAATGAGGTACCAAATCGCCTCTTTTTTGGTCTTGTAACAACTCGACTTTCAGTGGTGTTGGATATGGTGATTTTGAAACCTTATTTTTTGATGATCAAGTTCGTAAATATTATTATTTAATATTTATGATTCAATTATAGTGTTGAATTGATTTTTGGTTTAGTAATTTTATTGAATGAATGATTAATTAGGTTTAAGGACTAAATTGTAAAAACTGTAACAATTAATCGCTATAAAATTTTTAAATCTCCAAGGGTCCAATTATGCAATTGGACCAATGTCTTTACATGTTGGGTGGATGATGATGTTATCAATCACATTAAAAGGCTTAAACATGATTAATGACATGTTAATTTATGAGTTAATCTAAAAGATTAAAGTATTTACAATTTTACCATAGTATATAAGTTAAAATAAAGAAGAAAAGATGACACTTTTTCATCATCTTCTTCAATGATTCATCTTTTTTGGCCGAATATTAGAAATAAAATAGGGTTTCTCCATTTTCAAGCTTTGTTCTTCCAACTGGTCGAGATTTACAACAACCAGAAGATATATGCGAAAAAGGGAAAATTATTGAATAGTCCCTAACATTTTATCTGTTATTGTTTTTCCAAATAAGTTCATATGATATAAATGTGTTTAAGTTTTGTTGTTAAATTGTACTTAAATGCATATAGGAATGTTAATTGAAGATTTAGATTAATTACAATTTGGTACAAAAGGTGAAAATCAGACTAAATTGTGAAAGAATGACTCTGAACTTACATTTTGAAGTTGTCCCGATAACTTACTAAAAGTCTCGTACATATGGTTATAGGTTGATTTTCGATGATTTTGAGATCCATCATTTGTTGCGGACTCGAAAATACATGTGACACAGGTTTAGGTTGGACGAGTAACCTGTTTTCGTTTTATAGGTTTAGCCCAAACGAGTAACCTTTCATGTATATATAGCTTTGGATAGGCTATGTGATATATTAAAAAAGGTTTAGCCTAGACGGATAATCTAATGCTAATGTATATGATTAGCTTGGACGAGCATTAGACATGATTGTTACCAATATTTTTGAGTTCTTTTACGGTGTTCATCGGGCAATGAATTGAAATGTGAAATTGTAATATCTAGTAAAGTGATAAAAATTCAGAAGTAGTAAATGAAGTTGAATGATAAATTGAGATACATATACAAAATGTTTGGCTTGAATTTGATAGGATGTAATTAGAGCATTACAAGTACGATGATATGTCAAAACTCACCTTGTTGATGTTGTTGTGTTATGTCATGTTAGGTGAATTTGCTTTTGCATAATGATTTATATATATTGAATGGTTAAAGTAAGTTAATTGTTTGTATCGTATGAACTTACTAAGTATTCATAATACTTACTTCGTTATTGTTACTTTTCTTGTAGATTTTGGATATTCAGAATGTGGTGATCGGATTTATGAGAAGCTCACACTATCCATCTCCTGATTCGATAGACTTTTGATTTTTTGAACCCAGTTATATGTGGTATGTACTTAGAACTATCAAGGCATTTGTAATGTTAAATAAGTTTATGGCATAGCTAATTTTGAACACCTATGGTAACTTATGGTAACGTCAATTAGTTATGTTCATAGTTGGTATAATGTTGGCATATATGGATGGGCAACTATTTTGATTTATGTAAATATGATCTAACTTATGACATGTTTTGAATAAGTAATATGGGATTTCATAAATAGGTAAAATGGTTAGGTTTGATTCATGTATCATTGTTGTGATTTTGGTGCCAAATGTGGCATATTGGTTTTGTGGATTGATTAGAAGATCATGTGATATGTTTTGGCATGTAAATTTTTATGTTTTGAACAACTTTTAAATGTTGTTAAAAGCATACATAAGCATATTTGGTAAGGTGAATTGGAACAAGCATAAAATGAACATATTTTTGGCCAAAAACAGGTTTCTCGTCCCGATGTCGAGCTTCTCTCGTCGCAACGTCGGCCAATAGCCTATGACGTCTCGATGTCAAATGGTCTAACGTCGTGATGTGACCGACTGTTTGGCGACATCATAACATGGGGAGAGCCTCGTCACGACGTTAGCCTTGTATTTTTCAAACTTTGCAATTTGATCCTTGTTTGATCCTAGGTCAACTTTAGAACTCACGTAAGCTCGTATTAAGCTAAAAAAAGGTTTAAATTTTCTCTGAATAACTTATATTATGATTTATAATGATTTTTTATTCGAATTGTTCGTTAAAGGTCTGTAACTGTTCCGCTATGTATTATAGAATTTTGTAGCTTAGTCCTGGCGAATAGGACAAGCTAGGGGTGTTCCATTTAATGGTATCGGAGCTATGGTTTAGATAATTCTCAGGTTGAACGGAGCATGTGTCGAGTCTAGAAAATACATGCCACAATAACATGTGATAGTGTGATGATTTTTTATCCAATCTGATTTTATTTTTCTTATAGATATACAATGTCAGTCGATTCTAACCGTGTCGTACCAAATGAGGTAGATAGTAATATTTCGACTTTCAAACATGGAGCAATTCATAGCATACCCGTATCCTAAATACCTAGAAGTAAGGACTGTGGTGTTTTTTTCCAAATGATGAATGAATGATTTACACAGTTTATGGGAGTTAACCTTGCAGCTCCATAGCCTCTACCTCTTCATTTGCCTCCCTCGACATCCTGTTGTCTTTAAAGTTCAAGTCTAATAATTGTTAATCAACCCCCGATAGATAAGATTCACAAGTGTGGGGCAGAAGAATTCCGAGGTCTATATAATGATGATCTAGCGAAAGCTGAATACTAGATGGAAAAAACTCAGCGAGTTCTTGGTGAATAGCTTGTTCTCCCGGTGATAGTCTAAAATGTATTATATCTCTGTTGAAAGAAGAAGCGTACCAATGGTGGATTACTTTGACATTTGTGGTCTCGAGAGACAGAGTAATATGAGATTTCTTTCAGATTGAATTTATGAAGAAATATATCAATAAAATGTATCTAGAGAAGAAGAAACGATAATTTATGGATTTGAAAAAAGAAAATATGTCAGATGTTGAATATGAGTGTAAACTCATTTGCCTGAGTAAATATGCTCGAGAATTTATACCTTCAGAGGCTGAGAATTGTACTCGATTTGAATAGGGTTTAAACGAAGACATACGAATGATAGTTGGTGCATTGGAAATAAAAGAGTTTGTCGTATTATTCGAACGTGCCCAGAAAATGGAATAAATTTGGAACGATAAGAAACGTGCTAAGGCTAAAAGTGAGGATACCGGGAAGCTTAGCATGGCTAGAACTTTTTTTTACTCCTCCTTCTAAAAGAACGAAGGATTTCAGAAGCCAATCTGTACTACTACCGGAAATCCGAGAAAATGTGTGTCCAAAAAAAATTACTCGAAGACTCAAACTACATCAGTAACGAGTGCCAGTAGTGTTCGAAATGTAGACAAACCCATTTGCAAGCATTGTTGAAAAGGGGATAATATGATGCATGTCAAAAAGGGGAGACTCATTTTGTTATCGATGACTATTGTCTAATCATTTGTTGAAATATTTTGTTAAAATGTTAAAGGGTAGATTGTTGGGACTTTAACTATCTGGGGTGTCATTGTTCCATTTCTTGTTCGAATAAAACTTAAGACAATAAGGTAGGACATCACTTGGGACAGCAAGTTGGGAAAGATAAAGTACAGTAAGTTTGTTGGCAATTTTTACTTGGATAATTTTGATTAACTTCCTATCAACAAATGAACTTTGTTTTTTTCTTGGTTTAATTTTAACATTGCTGAGAGCTTAATTTTTAGATGGGAGAGGAAAGAGAAATATTGGTTCAAAGTAAACCTTATCCTTTTACTTGGTGACTTGGTCTTACTTGGTGTTGAAGCTTATTCGAATTTACTTGGAGAGGAAGCATTAATTCAAAATTTAAAGGGGGGATTTTTGTGTGGATAATTTTTTTATTTTAAATATTGGTTTATCTTTTCAAGTTACTTGGAGAAGCTGTCGTAGTTGTTACTTTTTACTCTGTAATTTTGCACTCTTTTTTCTTAGGTATTTCTTGAAGAGTAAATTTTGACGAGTTTGGGCTATAATTATCATTGTTGTAAGCGTAAATTGAACTTTAGCCAATAGAAGATCCGGACAATAGTTAAATAAAATCATTAGCGAGGTTCCGTAAGTAGAATTGACAAATTCGAATTGCGTTACCAAATATTGTGTGTTGATTTTTCCCTTAGCCTTGCTTTCCTCTTATAATCTGTTCGTTAAACTACCAGCACACCGAAGCTTTTTTTAAGTCTTTGCCTAGGATTTTCGCTTTGGTGTCTAATAAGGTGGGAAAAGTTTGTGAGTTAGGAAGATAGGAGAATGGAAGCTAGAAGTAGGGCATTTGTTTGAGAAGAACTCCCTATGATTGGGAATTGAATCAGTGGGAAGCCTTGAAGCTCTAGTTGGAAGGGTTCAATTTTGGGTCCATGCAAGCTGATTGCATCAGGTGGTACGATTCATCAATAGGAATTTATTCGTCTAAAGATTATTGCAGGTTGGTGTGTTTAAAGGGGATGGTATCTTGTACTGCTTGGAGGAAGCTGTGGGTTGGTCTTACCCCTCCTAAGATTGAATTCCTTTCCCTACAAAAGTGGAATTCGCTAAATGTGTGGTTGTTTCTGATGCAATGATCATTTTTAGTTTATGCCATCTTGCTCTTAAGTCGGTTGTCCATCTCTGCTTTAATTGTGAGATCTCGTGGTGAATTTTGCAGAGATGGGTGGCCCTTTGGAATGTCAATTGGGCCCTCCCCTGTAACGCTCGGTTGTTCCTTGATGCTTGAGTCCAAACTGGTAGGTTGAGCAGATGGGCTAACGTATGGGAGGTGGCATTTTTTAACGATCTCTTGGTTTATTTGTCTTTTTCTTGGAATGAATTTGTTTCCAAGGGGAGGGTCGTTGATATTAACTGTTTATTCGACCTTACTTTGATGAGAATAGTATGGTGGAGTAACGCAAAATGGCCTAAAGCTACTCTTTCCTCGAATGATTTCCTTTTATGCCATAAATTTCGTGGGATGCTCAAGTCGACAAGGCGGTCTCTATCTTCCCTTCGGACGTCGTCCGCTCTACGGACTTTGAAATTTAGTGTTGACCCGGTTAAAGTTAATCCTGGACCAGCTGGTCTTCAGGGATTTTATGTGATCATAATGGTACTACCCTTTTTACTTCCTCTATTGTGATTGGTGTTTGTGACCCCTTGATTTCTGAGTTGCAAGCTGTTAAAGGATGCTTTGGATATCTTCGTTGCTTGTAACGGGCTAGTGGTGCTAGATTGATTATTGAGAATGATTATTAAAGGTTAAATTCTACTACTTTTTGCAAAAATTAATGGATCATCCTAAATCCTAAAACCATTCTTTTCAAATTTTAAAATTTCAATCTTGATGCAAATGATCATTATTAATCATTTAATTGGATTTTTCATGAGTAATGAAAAAATAATATGCTAACATGACATTACACATGATAATATATTTGGTGCATCAGATTTTGAAAATAACAAAACTTAATGAATTTAACAATTACCATTCGGTGAGAACTGAAATTTTACCAGGAAATCATTTACATTAAGAGGGAGGCTTATGGGAGTGCAGATAAATTGGCAAAAGCTGCCATTCTTAGAGGAGGCCCTGGTGGGATCTCATTTGCTTCCTGGTGATTTGGGGGCTGGTCGTGGCCACCTGCTACATGGGTTTGGCTCTTGGTCTTTATTTATGATTATATGTTGTACCTTTAGGGACAAAACTACACATTTAATTTCAAAAGGAAATTTAAAAAAAAAAAAAGAAAAAAAGAAAAGGCGCACAACTACACATTTAGGGACAAAGCTTACGAGTTGAATTAATTTCATAGTAAAAAGGTAAATACATGAAGGGGGAAAGAAAAAACTCTTACAAGAGGGAAGCAACCATTACCGGCATATGAAACAATGGCTGCCTCTGGAAGATGCATTGACTTCAACCTTATGCCTCAATTGAAACCAGAAACAGATGCCAGAAGCTGGTTTGTATATGCAAAACTTTCACACTAGCTGCTACGGGATTGTTAGAACGGGGCTGATGATGTTCTACGAAGCTGATATTTTGGCTCGGGAGGAGGTGCGGACGGCAGCAGCTTCTCTAGCTCCTGAGAATATAAAATCCCAGAACCAAGAATGAAAACAAATAGTATGCAGTAGTGATGAATGAAACTTGTAAAAATTTTCATGTATGAAACCATGAATGAAAACTACATGCAGAAGCAGATGCAGTTGTAATATGTGCGGTATCATTTTCAGGCTGAATTGAATCAGAGAAAATATTAAGGAGTTGAGATTTGAGGGCTGGAAACACAAAAACAAGGAAACCAATGCCGTCTCCAGTTGTTTCTTGTACTTCTCACAGTAAATCAAGGAACTTAGGTTCTATGCTACTCGGACTTGAGTGTGAGTGTAAGGGAGGGGTATGTATCCTGGGACAGGTTTTCTTAATTTTTCTCAACATTTCCATGTGCTTAGAGAGTCTATGGAGGATCATATCTCCACAACCATGTCGGAATATGCAACAAATACAGGTACTTCGAAAAAAAAATGGAAAGTTGGAGTAACACAGCCATTCACGGTTAAAGGGTTTGCATACAATATTTAACAAGATATACCTAACATTTAAAAAAATGAGTGAAAGCATCCAACCTAAAAAACCCATTTTGGCAATAAGTGGAGGGCCAACTTTAATATAAGACCATAAGAACCCAATACTTAATAGATGTGGATAAACAACTTAAAACATCCCCTCACATGAAGCTAACAGGGATTACAAGTGGACAACTGCACCAAGGGTTGTCAACCTCACACGGAGTTCAGTAGGATCAACAACATAACTGACCCAAGGCTCTAACACCATGTTAAAGCATCCAACTTAAAATCAATTGGTAATAGGTGGTGGACCCGACTGTAAATATAAGACCATAGAAAACCAACAACTTACCGAAAGTGGATAACACCACTTAACAAACACCAACAACCCTATATCCTACTATTTCCTAGAGAAACATAAGAACACGACACAAATGGATTTAACCTGGCTTAAATTAAGTCACCCAACAGATGGGCTCCTAATAAGATTATGGATTTCAGAGTTTGACACAAACAATTTTACTGTCCAAAATGTCTTCTTTGGGTCATGGTTATATTCTACAATACGTGAAACCTGTTCTGCAGCAAGATTTACCAATCTTATGGTTAAATTCATGTAAACATCCCTCTAGCTACCTTGCGAAAAAACAGTTCATCCTAAAGCAATTCACAATACAGATCAACGCGGTTACACAAATTTAGTTACGGCTAGCTGGGATTCAAGGTGGATGCTGACCTATGACCATTCAATTTTAAGTTGAATGCTTTAACATGCAATCACAGCCAGAAGTTTTCGTTGCACCATTTCTGCCAGTATTTGCTACCTCATTTCCATAGTCAACATGATAGGCCTATTTGTCTATAGTATCGATTCTGGGACTTAATGGGAGTGTCAGTTTGTGTTATCCACAGTATTTAACTTTCGAGAATGTTCTCGTGTCATATTAAATTGGTGCGAGGTTGAATGCCTTAACAGTCTTAAACCAAGCATGCAAGAGTGACTATGTCTTGATAACAAGTGTAGTGATTAAAATTTTCATTTTCCATTCACTGGCAATGGAATTCATATTAACGAAAGGCAGATATCTGTTAAACAAGTCTACAGGAAGTTTTCAACAGAATTATCACACATAAAGGAAGATGAAGCTATAGAGATAGATGATGGCTAAGAACCTGGCTTTGCTATAGCAGACTGGTTTATCATAAACGAAAAAAATGCTACATCATGCACAGTTCATGGTGTTGAGAAGAGACATTAGATAGCCTTAGTAACCAACAGGGTGAACACATAGACTTTGTAGTTCCCATGTTTGCTAGTATATGATAAGGGGATGGCAAGGAATGCAACGTGTTAGCATTAAAGCAGGTTTTTTGTGATTTAACTGGAATCTGAATCAAAGTTCAGGTCAGGCTGAACAATGTTTTATTCTATTTGGGTTATATGAGAAAAGGGAACAACACAAGGCAGCATCATGATCTAACTGTATGAAAAACAGCTGCTAACCAACTAGGAGATTCCATAAATATTATACAACTGATAACACATACAGAGGAAAATGAATTCAGTTCTGTAAGCTGTTGGAGTGTTTAATATCAACCATTGGCCACATTTAAGTTCTAAGAGTTATGGACATGAAGGCACTTAAAGAAATAAAATGGTTTGATGATATATGATCTGATTTGGAAGAATATATTGACAGATTGTATACTTGGTGATCCCATAAATATCATACAATTGATATTCGCGTAAAGAGGTAAAAGAGTTCAATTCTCTAAACAGTTGGAGTGTTTAATATCAACCATTGGCCATATTTAAGTTCCAAGAGTTACGGACATGAAGGTATTTAATGCAATAAAATGGTTTGATGATATACAACTCGATTTTGGATAGAATATAAACATAGTGTAACAGGTTATTGTCACAAGGAAATAGATATTGGGAAACACAAAGACAGAAATACTAATTTTGACTTTTGAGTAATAACAAATTTATCCTCTTCTTCAAAGAACAGGTTGGAAAAGAAAATGAAACTATTATCTTCTTAAGTGTAAAACGTTTCAAGATCATCAATTGAATGTAAATGAATCAGAAAGTGTCTTGTAAGACAGATCTAACCTTCCGTTTCCTCAGCCTCTCATTTTCCTCTTCTAGACGTGAAACTTTGTTCTCCAGTTCATTAGTGTAAGCCTGTTTATAAACATCTTTTAAACATTTCAAAGTAAAAACAGAAAGAAACAAAAAAGAATAGTGTGACTGTCAAGTGTTACATTTTAGAGATAAATAACAAAAAAAGCTAACCTGCTTCCTTGCTCGTGAACGTGCTGCAGATTCCCTATTCTTTATCATCCTCTTTTGTCTCCTTTCAACATTTTTCTCAACTATGTCCTCGGAGGCACCTCTTTTCCTTCCAGATGCCTGTGTATCTGATAATGTTCCCATCAAAGGCGAATGTAATGGTACCTGGTTCTCCGGGTACGAGACATCCATTACAGCAGCAGTCCCTAAGGCTAATGGCCGGGGCATAGGCTGGGGTGGCATGTAAACCCCCATTATACTTTGTTGAGGATGGTGATATTGTGGCTGTGGGTACTGCATCCACTGACCTTGCTGCGCAAACTGTGGTGCAACACTTAGATCTACCCCGGCAATAGAAGCGCCAGCGTCTCCGTCCGTAGATGCTTCAGCAACAACTCCAGCTTTCACTAAAAAATCCTCCAATGTCATTTCTCCAAGGGTAGGCTGCCTTTCTCTAGATTTCTTTTCCCCATCATTTTTGCTTTGTTGAATGTCTCTCCAAACCTCATCAACTGTCTTCTTGCTCAAAGCACCAGTTAATGACAAACTCGCCTGACGCTGCAGAGAAGCTTGATTGGTCAGCATGGTGCCATCAGAGTCCATACCGAAAGTTTGGTTAGCCTCCAAGGTCCATACATTCTTGAGAAGCTCATCTAGGTTCATGCTACTCAGAGGTTTTCCCAAGTCACCCAGCTGATTTTGTACCTCATCCAATGTGAGGCTATACATCGAATTTTGTTGAGTTAACTGCTGGAATTGCAACTGTTTTCCATTACTACCACTATCACCTTGAGACCCCATTGTCTGAATTCCCATGTAATTACTTTTACTTAAAGCAACTTTTACCCCAAATTCTCAAACAAAAATTTGTAGGTAAAGGACTATATCAGTCCTAAAGTCAACTCGAAAGCCACCTGCCCGCATACCTGAAGCTTCACCAGTCAGCAACAAAATTTAGAACCTGAAATTAGACCCATTCATTCATTTCAACTCCCTTCAGTCCAGATGATCCGAAAACATCTTTCTCATATATCTAACAATATATATTAAAAAAAATGAATAATTCTCTACTTCCCTTAGAAGTGAAGAAATTATCAAATACATTTCATTTCAAGAATAAATGCATACATGCATAGGGCAGACCGCAAACTCCTCTATCATTCAAAGTTCTTCGAACCCAAACTCTGTATTGAATAAACTAACATACCTAAAAGACTAACATAACAAATCCCACCTCAAAAGATCAAAAGAAAGTGCATTTTTTCCCCTACAAAACAAAGAAGCCTAAAATTACGAAAGGATCCACAGTTCACCAATCATTAAAAAAAAACCAGAAGGCATAAAGGAAAAACTTGAAAGAATAGTAATCAAGCACATCAGACCTCAGACACACTAAAACTGGAAGGGAGGGGGTAGAAAATAAATAATTGATGTGAAAATTACCAAATATTTTTGAAAAAAAAATTTAAGGGCTGTCATGTTATAATCCGTTCACCAAATAAAGAACAAACAATTTCCAAGAATCATAAGCATTACTAAATCCTCAGATTGTTGCAACATTAAAAAGAAAATGATAAACTTATTGCATGAAGAAACAAAAATCCAAGGCTTTAAAATGAGAGTTAAAAAGGAAATTATTGAAGCAAATCTAAATGAAAAACAAAGAAAAACCCAGAAGAGGATCTAAAAGCTGAGGATTTCTATTTATTAAAAGACAAAACAGAAACGCAGAAAATCAACTGTCAACCAATAAAATAAATACCTTTAAAAAATCAAGAAAAAACAAGAATGGGAGAAATTCAAAAAAATATAAAAATAAAAATCCTCACTTGGATTTAGAGATAATGGAGATCGAAAGCGTATGAATTTGCAGGAAAACGAAGCTTGATGAAGTTGGATTGAGAAAACAAAGAAGAAAACCAACGGATTTATCAACTCTCCATAGCCCGCACACCAGCAAGAAGCTTGAGAGAAAATTAGAAATGTGTATATTAGTTATTCAGTATTGTGAATGTGTTTCTTTTTTTCTTTTTTTTTTTTTTTTTTTAAATATATATTAAAATTTCAATTTTAATATTTTGATAAATAATTAAGATTTTAAATCGAATTATGCTATTTTGCTCGTGTTTTGGTTTTGTTTTTTATAAATAAATATTAATTTATCATTTGTCTACAAATATTTTGATTTTTTTTTGTTCAATTACAAATATTTTAATTATTGTTGTTTATATAATAATTAATTTCATTCAAACTGTATAAAAATTCTTAAAAGAAAGAAAGAAAGAAGAAGAAGTAGTGTTGGATAGACTTTACAAATTCAATATCTAATCTAAATTACTATTTTAACTACTGTTGTGTAATAAATTTTTTTACTTAAATCAATTACTATTTTAATTACTGCTGTGTAATAATGTTTTTACTTAAATCAATTATAAAATATATGTAATATAATATTACTTTAATATTTTTAAAATAAAATAAGTTGTCAGGCTCGGGTTTTAACTTTAACGCCTCGTTTGGTAGGAGTATTACAGTTTTAATACACCTCTTAATACATTAATTTAAAATAATCCGTTGTTTGGTTTAAAAAAAATTAATACATCATTAATAAATCTTAAATCACGTTCATTATCTTTAAATTAAACTTTTTATATTTCACTCTGGTTGTCGTTTGAGTTCTTGAATCTAGATATATGGTTTTCGAATTTTTTCTTTCCTATATGTTTTAGGGTTTTATTTTCTTCTAACATTTTTTTCCTATTTTATAGACAAAATCTTCTTAATTTATTGAAAAATTACATTTTAAGAGGTCAACACTCTCGTATCTTATATTGAGTTATTTCTTCTTCTTCTTCTTCTTCTTCTCTTTCTCTTGTTATTCATCAATTTGTTTCTAATAAATGATTATTGAATTTAAATATTAGTAACTCGTATTTTGGTGTTTAAGTCATTGAGCATTGATTCTGAAAATAGAATCAGACCCTTAAGTATTGAATTTAAATATTAGTTTACTTATATTTTGGCTTTTGAAAGTTATGTTTGATCTAAACATTTTTAAAGCAATTGAGAGATAAATTGGTAGCAAAATTGGAAATAGATAGATAAACAAGAAACAAATTTATGGTGCACCAATTCATTTTTATGCCTCGAAGCAAACATTTTTATGTTTACTATTGAATTCTTGGATTGAGATTTATGACGTATCGATTCATTTATTGCATTGTAATTCTTTAAACATGTGATAGATTTATGAGTAAATTTGATATTTTATAGAATAACACTTGTGTTTTACTTATTTAACACTTTAATCAGACAAAGTAATATATGTATATTACATGATTAACAATTTACTTACCAAATGATGGGTTGTTTATTCATCATGTTAGTGCATTAATATTTCCTCATGTTAAAACATATGTATTAACTAATTTGTTTAACTAAAAGAAACATAAATGGATTGACCATGGTTCAAATTCATATAAACGCAACAATATTTTTAATTTTAAAAAAAAAATATTAAATCTAACACTCAATTCAAATTTAAATTCATATAAATATAATGTTTTATTTTATAAAAAAATAGTTATCAACCATATTTTCATTATTGAAAATAAGTTTTTACCTCTCTTTACTAAACATGTTTTTCATGTTAATTTTTAAGATGAAAATGAAAAATATTTTCAAAAACCTAACATAATCTAAATTTTGTAACTTTTGTTTGAAAAGTCAATTTAGAAATATTGTTTTTAGTTTGAAAACTGATTTTCAACTTCAATACTAAACACATTTTAAACAGGATACAAAATAAAATAGTAAATATAATATTCTCAAATTGGCCCTTTTTGTTTTTACAAAATATGGTATATATTTTAATTAATATTTTATTGGTGGTTATAAATATATTCATATTGTATTAATGTGATCAGATTTACTCGTAGTTGTCCTTATTGGAAATCATGAGACCCATTGCCAAATGGCACTTTCACAAGCAACGCAACATTCGCTCTTTTATATCAAATTGTGTTAAATTTAATTATTATTATTATTATTATGATTTCAATGTTGGCACTATCTTTACTTTTTCTGTAATTTAAAATTTCCATTTTATATATATTTTTTTCCCTTTAAAGCATGCCTCAATATTTGATTTTTGATTTTGTTTGGTAATTAGTGATGTAGATATTTTTGTTGGCCACTTACCAAAAACTTTTTTTTCCAATGATTTAAAATATCGAATTTATGCTACGTTGAGTTTGATTTACATATTAGAATGGAATGGTACAGAATTGGGTCATAAATTCGTAAAATTGAGTATAGGTTAGGTTGGATTAATTTTAATAATTAGACAGATTGATGAATTCAAGTTGAGATATTTATAAATTTATTTTTATTTCAATTTAACCCCTCAAAAATTTTAGTAGAAAAACTCTTAGACCGTGAGACGCTCAAAATCCTTTTGTGCTTGCCTTTCTCTTAATAATTTTAATAGGATTGAATTTCTCTTATAATTCAGTAAGTTAATATCAAAGGTTTGCATCCTTATACACATACTTGTAACTATAAATATATATATATATATATATATATATATATATATACTGATACAAAAAATCAACAAAAATAAAAATGGAAGTCCCAAAATGACAGAAAACGATACTCACTTTTTTTAAAGAAGAAATGAGAACAGAAGAAGCAATTTTTTTTAGAGTTTAGGGTTTTCTTTTATTATATAAGTTTAATTTTCGATTTGGGTATTTTTATTTTATTATAATTATTTAATAATATATATTCCATCAGTTTGATTTAATTAACGTACTAGAAAATGACTTGAAATTGAAAGATTGCTAACTGTTTTATAAAAAAAAAATAGTATATCAAACAAATTGATTTAATTCTTTTATAATTAAAAATTTGTTTGATGCAATAAAATGAATAAATTCTGGTGGGTTTGGGTCAAGGTTACATTTTTTATAAAATTTTGGGGTTGTGGGTCAAGGTGGGTTTACTCTTAATTTTTATATATTTTATTAATTTGACTTTTATTCTTTTTTTTTTAAATTTAATTTGGCATTCTATCTTTAAAAAAAGAGCTAAATTTATCTATTAACTTTTTGAAAAAGAGTCAAAATGATTTTTTTAAATGGAAATACATACTAAAATGTTAATTTTTTTAAACATTGTAGCCTGTGTGAGAATCTATGTGTACTTCAAGTTAATTTTTTAGTTTTTATGAACTTTCTATAATTTTTTAAAATTTTGATTTATTTTTTATTTTTGTAATTTTTAAATTAATTATTGATTTGACATATAAGTCAAATAGTGTCATGTTAACATGAATTACACGTGGATTGCCACACTAATAATGTTGCAAAATGAATGTTTTGGTCAACATTTCGTTAAAGAAAAATGATTTGACTTTTTTTTAAAAGATTAATAACCAATTTTAGCTTAGAAAAGGAATAAGGGTCAAAATGATAGAAAATATAAATATTGAGAGTTAAGTTTAGTATTATGCCAAAAAAATGAAGAGAGGAGAACATTTAAAAGTAAAATAGAAAATTTTTTGTTTTATATTTTTGTATTTAGGGTATATTATATATCTATTATTATAAATTTTAACAATACGAATAAATTCATTTAATATTTCTTATAAATTTTTTAAAGAGTTATAAATATTATTGCAAACAATATATTCGATAATTATATCCTGAGCCAAACATTACAATTTATTATTAAACATGATCCACATATAGTGAGACTTAAATATAAAATAAAATTTAGAGAGAAATCACACGGTTTACATGCTGACACTCAAACCCAAGACTTAAGAATTTTGAGAATCTTAATCTTCAC
This sequence comes from Gossypium longicalyx, assembly GCA_025698465.1. NCBI lineage: Eukaryota > Viridiplantae > Streptophyta > Magnoliopsida > Malvales > Malvaceae > Gossypium > Gossypium longicalyx. Next base: position 46,096,073 of record CM046999.1, read on the forward strand.
ATTAAGTTAATGTTATGTATTTAAAAGAGTTTGATCCACATTTTGACCGCTAGTCGATTTAATGTCCGCATTCAACCGACTAAAGGGAAAAAGTTTGTTTTTAGGTTAGAAGTTGATTCAAAATTTACACTCATTTCCTTCGATTTTTTATTTTTATTTTTAAATGATATTTAAATAAATTAGTCTATATAAACACTCATAAATTATTATTTAAATTATTTAGGATTAGTTCACATTATTTAAAAGAACCGGGCAAATCATATATTTATATTTTCTCTCTCATATATATTTTTTTTGGTTTTGTATAGTGTTTTAATTTTCTTATAATATATACCGAGTGTTGGATGAAGTGGTAAGGTATGTTACACTCTCCTAATGAGAGAATATAAGTTCAAATCATAGACACAATGTTGTTGGAAGGGTTATAATTGTTGTATATCAATTTATTTGAAGTTTTATATAATTTAATAAAATTATTTCAATGTAATTCTAATATTTAAATAAAAAATATTAATATTATTAAAAATAATTTGTTTATAATAATATTAAGGGTAAATATTTTAGAAGTTGCTCACGTATGGGCAAAACCTTTCAAAATAATTAAATAAGGGCATAACTTTTATAGAAGTGTTCAAATAAGGGCTTTTTACATACTTCAATCTAATTTATAGAAAAAATTAAGTAAATGTTGACTTGTTTACAATAAAACACATAACACATGAATCATATATTGCTTGAAAAGAAAAAAAAACAGCCAGAATATAATTTGAAATTTGATATACGACATTTGAAAATCCCTTATTTGAACACTTTTGAAAAAGTTAGGTCCTACTTAAACATTTTGAAAGACTTGGTCTTTATTTGAGCACTTTTATAAAGGTTACACTATTATTTGACCATTTTGAAAGATTTGATTTTTATATGAGCAACCCTTAAAAAGTTGGATCTTAATTTAAACATTTTACCTATAAAGGTCCATTTCCAACTTTATTTATAGAAATGGACCAATTTTTTCATTATTTACCGAAAATGGCCGAAAATGACAAAATGCATCTACGTAGGAGCGTTTTTGGGTGAAATTTTAGCAAATCGCACCCCTAGGGGAGCAATTTTCCCATTTTAGCACAAAACGCGCTGACGTGAAAATGTTTTGATGATGTAGCAAAATCGCATCCCCAGGGGCGCGATTTGCTCTGTGTTTTTCTAGGTTAGGGCTTTTTTGTTTAGGGTTTTTGAGGCTTTGTTAAAATAATTTAGGGTTAGAGTTGTAGGGGTAGGATTTTGTTAAAATAATTTAGGTTTAGGGTTTAGGATTTTTAAAAAATAAATTAGGATTTAATTTTTTTAAATTTAATTAAATTAAGGTTTAAGGGTTTTAAATAAATAAATAAAATTAGAGTTTAGTTTTTTTAGAAAATAAATTTGTGTTTAGGTTTAGGGTTTAGGGAAAATTATATTGCAATAAGGATTTTGTGTTTTTTTCTACAGTTGTTTTAGGAAAATTAATTTTGAGAAGGCGGTTCTGAAAAGATAATGTCAAAAACGCTTCAAGCAGGATACACTGTCACAAAAATTACTGAAAAAAGCTCTAACGTGGACGCTCTTTTTTTTACAGTAGTTCTTAAAAAATAATTTTGAGAAGACGGTTCTGAACAAATAATGTCAAAAATGCTTCAAGCAAGATGTGCTGTCAGCAAAATTATTGAAAAAAGCTCCCATGTGAGCACTTTTTTTCTATAGTAGTTCCTGAAAAAATAATTTTGAAAAGATGATTCTGAACAAATAGTGTCAAAAAAACTTCAAGTAGGATGCACTATTAGCAAAATTGATGAAAAAAGATTCCATGTGGACGCTCTTTTTCTATAGTAGTTCATGTTTGGCCATAGGCTATAAATGAGCCAAATTTCATTCTCAGGTTGCATAAGCTACAGCAAGAAAAATTAGAGAGGCTAAGTAGAATAGAAATTGAAGATGAATGAATGTATTAGTGATGTTATTTACAATTATGGTGAGGCCCGTGACATCGTGAACGGCGTTGTTTTCTTATCGGAGAACACAACGCGACTGATTTTTAATCAAAACATAGATTTGACAGAACTTTGTAAAAGAATTAGGCATAAAATCCTTGGAACAATGCCAATGAGGGTTTCTCTATTAAGTATCGATTTTGTGCTTCGATTGATCTCGTGACATATGACTCATTTGATATTAAAGGTGGCCGTAGCTTGAAGGCGATGGTGTAGACTCATCTCGCCAGTGGATCACCTTATCTTGAGTTATATGTACAATTTTCATCACCAAATGAAGCATTTGCGACTTCAACATCTACTACTGTTCGAGAGAAATACACGACCTTTACTCGAAACTCCGTTAGTAGGAGGCAGAACACGGAAGCACCCGTGTTTGGTGGCAGTATGGAATACATAACTTTTGCACGACACTCGGTTAGTGGATGGGACATGCACATTGGTGGGTCGATGTTCGATGCTGGAAATACGTATTGGGGAATGACATCAACTTCTAGTGGTTAACAATCCATATCTGATTGGGGACGTTACGAAATGTCCACAAGAAGGGATAATGTACTCCCTGCGACGTCCACCGGCGAGGGGACCTTGTACGTTGTAGATGATGGTAGGTTGGATGATGAGTCTGATGTGGATCCATCTCGAGAGCCCGGCCACGATAGTGCAAAAGTAGTATTATTTTCTGAACTAGAGTCTGTTCCATCTGAACTTGAAGACGTTAAAAGAGGTTCAAATAAAGAAGAAGAAGATTTGCGATTCAGGGCGTACTTGCCTCTAGCTCACATGTATAATGTCAATATATCGGCGGATGATGCGTTGGAGTTTTTAGATTTACCACACAGAAGGCGTGACCATACAAGTTCATCATTGGATTCGGGTGAATTGAAAGTTGGTAAGGATTTTTCCAGTAAGGATAGTTTTCTTGGTGCATTGAAACAACATAGCATCAATCACAGGGCTAACTACAACATAGTTAAATCCAAATCTGAGAAATTCGAGGCCAAGTGTGCAGTGCAAAATAGTACATGTTCATGAAAAATCATAGCTTTAGTTAGGAAAAAGATAGGCTTGTGGGAGATACAAAAGTACAAAGGTCCACATACATATGTTGTCGGTACAGTATCACTGGGTGTTTAGGGTTTTTGAATAATAATGTTACTACTTAATGTTGCATTATTTAACGTACTTCGTTGACAGGTGTTTTACAAGATCATCCCAAGATAGATTTAGGTATGATAGCTAGCTTAATACTACCGATGGTGAAGGCAGATCCCAAGACTTCTATGTTGGTCTTAATTGCCAATATTCATAGCCAATTGAGGTACACGCCCTCTTACCACAAGGCTTGGATAGTTAAGCAAAATGCGTTGGAAAAAATGCATAGTGGATGAGACGGTTCATATAATGAGGTGTGGCAGTGGTGTCAGGTGCTGGAGAGGTACATTCAATGTTACATAATAGACCTTAAAACGGTCTTTGTATACTACAACAACCGATTGCTCCATAGATGCCAAGTGTTCAAGCGTCTGTTTTGGAGCTTTAAGTAATGCTGGGACACATTTGTATACTGCAAGACATTGGTACAAATTAACGATACCTTTATGTATGGTAGATATACCCATCGACTATTGCTAGTTGTGGCATAAGATAACGGTGGGAGAATCCTTCCAATTGCATTTGCAATAACTCTGAGGAAGTCAGGTGATGACTGAGATTTCTTTCTTTCTAGGTTAAAGAGGTATGTATGCCCCCAACCTGATATCTGAATTACATCAGACCGGGGTACTGAAATACTAGCCGCAATTGAGCAATAAGGAAGCCTATGGGATCGCACACACCATCAGTATTATCTAAGGCACGTTGCGTCCAACTACTACGGGTAATATCAGTCTACTACTGAACGACAACAAGTGACCAACTTGAGTATTTAATCTCTATTAATATAATTTTGTTTGTAATATTCAATTTATTCTGAATGGAATAGTGGTATGTAATTTTCGCTATCAACTTATTTTGGCAGGGTACGAGATCAATAATGATAATTTTCATGAGATGTTGGAGATTTTGTGTTCAGTTAACGAACAAGGAGTAGAATACCTCTGTAACATACCTTTCGAACAGTGAATACAAGCATATGACGGCGGCCTACGATATGGTCATATGACCACAAACCTGGCTGAATGCATAAATTATGTTCTAAAAGGAACGCGTCATTTGTCGATAACCTCGGTTGTGCGAGAGATATATTTTCATTTGGCGGTACTATTTTCAAAGTGAGCAACGAGTTATAAGAGCCAAATACAGAGAGGCCATGTATGGTTTCGGAAGGTATTGTAAGAAATTAACAAGGCGAAGGCGCGGGCCAATACCATGCACACAGTGTGTCACGATTGCGACAACCTATGGTTTCGTGTGATGGAGTTTGACAAACCCAACCAAGGTATTACCGGAGGGCAATATCATGTACACTTGAGAAATAGGACTTGCGACTGTGAGACGTTTGACGTACTTCATTATCCATGCGCTCATGCAATTACAGCTTGTCAGAATCTCCGTTTGGATCCCATGAGATATGTCGATGAAGTGTACAAAATAGAATACGTGTACAATGTGTGGAGACACGTATTCTCATTGGTCTCAGATAAATGTAAGTGGTCGTCTGTATCGCTTGCTCCGTTTAAATTATTATCGGATAGAAAATTACATCGTAAAGTAAAAGATCGACCTTACTCGAGTAGAATATGTAATAATATGGATATCTGGGAAAAAATAAACCAACAAAAGTTGTGCAGACGGTGTAGGAACCTAGGTTATACAATTCGATCATGTCCAACCGAAATAGTTGATAATTGTTATAATGAAACTATATTTCTATTGCCTTATTCAAAAAGAACTTCTACTTTATTAAAAATATAAACATAATTTACTATTAAAATATAAAAAAAACTTTTATTTTATTAAATAAAATAATATGAAAACAATTTGTTCAAATATATAAAAAATCAATGTATAAGTCGGTCAAAATCAGTGCTACATGGGGTGGTCGACGATTACGCGCTGGATTCCTCTTTGGTTCAGCTTCCGGTGGGGGTTATGGTTGCTCCGGTGGGGGTTGTGGTTGCTTCGGTGGGGGTTGTGGTTGCTTCGGTGGGGGTTATGATTAGTCTGGTTATGGGTGTTGGGAGGATAACCCATCTTGATAGAATAAAGAATGTGGAGATGTTTGCATTACCCACGGCGGAGGTGTTTGAATCCCATAAGGCAATGGGGATTGGTAATGAGATGAACTCCCCGATAGTGCCTCATGCGATCCCTCCGGCGACGATGGCCTATTTATCGTTGGTTGAGTCGAAGTCATTGGGAAAGAAGATGTACCAGGCAATGCATTTCAATCTGGCATAGGACTAGGAAAAGGAAACATATAAGGGCTAGGATATACACCTAGCATAATCTGAAGGGGTTGTGGTGTGGGTGTCGTTAGTTGAGGCATTGGGCCTGGTGATTGTGTGGGCGTTGTTGATGGGTCTGTGCCGTAATCCCTTCTCCTTGGATTTAAAGGGCCCCATCGTTCTCTTTTGACACGGATTTATCGACGCCTCTGCTCTTCCGACAGCAAATATGGCTTGCCATAGATCCTAAATTATGGCATGTAATCCGGCGTGCACGCTAACTTTAGAACGATGATCGGTTCGTGAGTAGGTATATGATTATATAGATTTTCCCAATTTTCAACATATTTCGAGTAGAATACCAGCCAATTCGTATTCAAGTATCGTAAGTCAATTTTGTGCTCATCATCGAGCACCTTAGGTGCCTCGGGAATCAGTTGTCTGAATTCAAATTGCTGCAACACTCTATCTGTCTGGTGCATCTCAACAGTAGCATAGTTAACCAATAGGACCTTAACATGCTAAATATTCGGATTTTGAAGGAATTCATCCGGAATTACTACTCAAATTGCCAGATCCTCATATAGTGTCCATTGAAACTATATGAACGTGATAAAAATATTAATTATATACATAATACTAAATACTAAATATGAAACAACTATTATATATATTTTATTTAATACTTACTTACGCTTCTGATTGTTGGTATAATAGAAGTTGTATATCTTCAAGAGCGGTAGGTATTCCAACATAACTCGCCGAATGGTTCCACCTAATTAAATAAATTTTTAGCATACAATTTTATTTTAAATCAATGTAATAATTATAAAATCAAATATAAATTTTACCTCGTTAAGAGTGGGAATGTATATAGGTGGTTCACTTGAGGACGTAAAAATAGAAAAGGAAACCGAGCACATGATTGTAGTAGTGATAGGCAACCTCCGATTTTGCCACGTCAACAAAACGCTTCCGCATCAGCATATTTTGTGCTGACATGGCAAAATCGCTCCCCTAGGAGAGCATTTTGCTGAAATTTCATCTAAAAACGCTCCTACGTAGATGCATTTTGTCATTTTCGATCCTTTCATGTAAATAATGAAAAAATTGGTCCATTTCCATAAATAAAATTAAAAATAAGCCTTTATTAGTAAAATAGTACTTAATTTAAATATTTAACCCAATTTTAAAACGTGGGCGTAAAAAATTCTAGTTAACGCAAAGTGAATAAAAAATGTCAATTATTCAGTAGTAGCTGTAACACAGATAACAAAGTGAAGTTAAAATATGAGCCAAATTAACATAAAACTGGTATTCTTTTTCATTTCTTCTTATTATCTTCTGTATCCCAAAACTTGATCTCCTTTAAACTTATATCTATAAGACTCGAAAAAACAAAATTAGTTGGAAATTAAAGATGAATAATTGGAATAATATGTCCAACACGGAGAAATGATAAACAAATAATGTGCTAACCTTCAATCATAGCACCTCATAATATAGTAAAGAATTTAAAATCTCTTAATTAATAAGGTAATTACCAAGTCAAAATAATCACCTAATAGTAAATATCTTAAATATATTTATTATCAAATTAAGGACCACTTAGTGTATTTATAATAAATATTTTAAGTTTTTGTTCCATCTTATGAAAATGTTCCCTAATTTTATTATGGTTAGAATTGGGTTCCTTATTCAATTTAATATTGCTTTTATTTTATTTTAAAGAAATTTAATTCTATTAAAATTGTTGTAAATTAAAATAATAACAACTCTGTCCGAATTTTATAACGTTGTTCTCAATAATGGTTTTATATAGAAGAATATAATCGCAGGAATCATGGGCAATAAATCATCATTTAACTCAGTATTTTCTTCCATGTATTACTATGCAAATTTTCTTCTTCTAAATCAACTTACACATGTAGGAAGTTACATATTTGTTCCAAGTCCTATCTGGATGCTTGTTTTTTTGACCAAAATGACAAAATAAACTACAACAAATTTTCAATTACTACATGTAAAATAACTTTAGTGACAAGCCCATTCTCAAAAAATTTGTTATCATCACCTGCTTATTTTTGTGTTCAATAAGCACTTTCATCAACTTAATGTATTCCTTCATTATGTATTTAATGTTAATATATTTACTTCCACTTTTATTTTTATTTCTGCTAAAAGCACATGTATTATAACACCTCAAAATTATTAATCAAATAATGATGATTAGAGTCAAATTAAGTACTAGGAAAGCAAGTATGAAATGTTAATTATTAGTGAAGGTTAAATTGAATATTAGTGAAAGTACGAGGGCCCATGTGCAATTAGACCATAAAAGAAAAATTTTGAAAAAGTAATTAATCATTTTATGTAAATATAATATTGAAAATATATCAATATTTATAAATTAAAAATCAAGATAAGACTAAATTCGAATAACTAGTGTGTGTTTGGCTCGTCTCATAGTACCTATTTACAAGTAAAAATTAAAAAAAAAAATTCTACTTAAACAAGGGTAATTAAATAATTATTTTAATAGAAAATAAAACAATTCCCTTTTAAGGAATAGGGGCCAGCAACACCATTGCTTGGGAGCTAGCGTTGCGTTGTCACCGGGTTTATTAGACTTGAATCTGGTATTGAATACAATTAAATGTGTTATTTAGACTTTTAATAAACTCATATAATTTATAATTTAACAACTCAATAATCAACTTTTTTTATTTATCAAAAAATTAATTAATTCACCTAATTAAATTATTTTCTCAACCAAGTTCTAATTTTGTTAAAGTCATGGTAACACCATCATGTTACAATCTATGAGGGAAATGTATTTAATTGTCTCATTCAATAAAATTACGATTAATCAATTTAATTTTCACTTTTAATTTCAATTATTAAATTACAATTAATTAAACAATAATTCAAATAAATTAATTTTATTTCTAAGTCATCTCTTACACTTAGCGAGAAAACACATTCACACATGTGATCGATTTCTCTTAATCGTTGTTTTCATTCATCCCATAGTATCAATTCTACATGTAATATGTTTTGGGTTATGTCAAGATAGTGGATGGACCAATTAGACATATATAATTAGAGTTCAAATAATTTGTAGTTAAATTTTAACTTTTCGTCTATTAATTACAAGGTTATTTAATTATCGAGTCATTCCACTAAAGTATCATGATAGAACTCTCTCTTATTATATACCATTACAAAAATAACTTAATAAGTGCTTGTCTAATTGCTTTGTCATTAGTGAATTACCCTCGTAAAATATCCTTAATCTCTTTGGGTTAAATTCGTTCACCTATTATGATCCTATGTCATCTCATGGAAACCATTACATATACCTTCATGAAAAAAGTTAGTTACTAACAAATAGTAATTAAACCATTCATCTTAGACAAATAATCCGTGACCACGTTATTTTTCCATTTATCATGTAATGCCAATGAGATGATATCATTTATCTTTTATTGGGTTACGAATTCCACTATTGTAAATGAAATCATGTCATGCAGAAGTCATATACCCAAAGTACCAACTTTTGACTCTATTATTGTTTTGAACTCAGCTTATTAATACGTCAAAGTATACTAGTCACATACGCATAGTCAGTCACTTACTTAAGATTAAGGCAAGTTACATTATGAACGTTACAAGTGAATTAATCCATAAACTAATGCATAATTAATTCAACTTGGATCTTGTCCTATGTATTGTTAATCCATATAATCATATCTATGTTTCTATCTTTTGGGAGTCAACCGTTCCGACACCTAAGACAAAGTGTCTCCCCTATTAGACTTGATAGACAACATAATTGTAACACCCCCTAACCCTTATCCGTCGTCAGAATAAGGTTACAGAGCATTACTGGACTTTTCAAAATCAATACAAACATTAAACAAATCAATTAGCATACACATCATAATTTAATCATATTGTCCCTCTTGTGAGCCCTCAAGGCCCAAAATACGTGTTAAAAATGAATCGGGACTCAATCAGAAACTCAGAAAATTTTTCGCGAAATTTCAAAAAAAAATTCTAGGTGCAGAGCACACACGCCCGTGTGGTTAAGGGACATGACCGTGTGGCCCAGTGACATGCCCGTGTCTCTGCTCGTGTGGTATTACCTGAGCATTTTATTTTGAAAATTTAAGTTGCAGGGGACACACAGCCTAACCTCATGCCCGTGTATAAGCCGTGTGTCTCACACAATCTGGTTACACGCTCGTGTGCCAAGCCGTGTGGACTCAAAATGAACCTTATACATCAAGTTTACTAACCTTGCAAATATTAAATAACAATCAACTCAAAATTCAATTATTCAACCAATCTAAAACACATTCATATACATCCAAAACATGCCAAATAATCAACCTAATGATCTAACCAACATACCAACATAAATACTTTACATACTTTAATCAAAATTACTCAATATTACTTCATTCAAACCATATCTAAATTTAATACTAAATATCAAAATTTTCATATAGTAACTTCATTCATACTTTAATCAAAATATGCCATTTTATAACCTTAACATAACACATAATCTATGTTTAAATATATAAAGGGTTAATATTATTTTTTAACATTTTATACAACCATTTCTCAAAATGATATACATATAGCAACCTAGGTACATGCCATATACCAAAAAGAAAATTACTTCACCACAATGAGTTCGGGATTGACCTTGGATGCTAATTCAACGTTCGAACTTTAATCTAACCTGCGTATGGAAACAAATCGTACGCTGAGTATAAAACTCAGTGGTATTTTTATAATCCGAATACTTTTAAAACAAAATAATTAAACATGTACATTCAATTCATAGTACTTCGAAATCCACTAAATTAATTAATTCATATATAAATCATTGTCAAAAATTCAATTCTCATCAATAACTATCTCAATAGCTTTTCTCAATTATGATTCTCATATTTGTAGTTCAATAACAATTTCCATTTCATGAATTCCATGATTTGTGTTTCTCTCTTGTACAATTCAATTCATTATCCATTCCATTTCTCATACAATGTCATTCAATATCAAACTTATTATCAATCCATTCATTTACCCATATTAACATGACTCGGACTTTGGCGAATACACGGATCCAACCAAAACACACCAATATGGCACCTAGTGCCTCATCGGATAATTCGAAGAAATAAGTTGACACCCAGTGTCTCATCGGCCTTGCCGAAGTAAGTTGGTACCCAGTACCTCATCGAATTTATCTGAAGTAATTATATGACACCCAGTGTCTCATCGACCTATGGTCGAAGTATCCCTGAACACTTCCATCCTATGGCATGCCAACTATATCCGACTCAGGCTGATATAGTTAATAGGGTTTTACATCACTTTTCAATTTCCAATCAATACAAATTTCAAATAATCACTTTTTTCCATTTCAATCAATGTCCCTTACAAATTAACATTCACATATTTTCAAGCATTCAATTTCAACATCATTATATCAATACTTACCTCATTTCACTTACCATACTTATTAATTAAAACACAACAATTAAAAATAATTAGATTCGGATTATAGAAATACAAACCGTAATTCTCGAGTTACTCCTCGATAATCTTGTCTTTTCCTTTCTTAACCGAGGTCTCCAGCTCAATGTTAGCTACGGAAATCAAAAAATTAAAATTTATCAATACACTACAATTTAACATTGAATATTTTAATTTATACACAACTTTTACCTAAATTCTAATTTAGTCCCTAACCAAAACTAACTTTATTTTCTTGACAATTTATTCTTTATTTTCATTCAATTAACACGTAAAACTAAATTCAACTCTCTAATTTCACTATAAATCCTTAATTTCAAAATTTTCTCAATTTATTCCCTATTACTTCAAAATCTATAATTTATTTAACAATTTAATCCCTTTCCACTTCTAACTTAAAATTCTATCAATTTAAACCTTAATACTTCAAATTATTCAACATGAACAACATCTAAAAATTCACTAATTTTCAAAATTTCAACATAAATCAAGTAGTATTTTATTCTAGGATTCCAAAAAAATCAAAATTACAAGAAAATAGGCTAAATTGACTTACCACTTAAGCTTAAAACCTGTAAACCCTAATTTTTCTTTTTCTTTTTCTTTCCCATTTCTTTCTCTCTGTTTCGTTCTCCCTATTCTGTTTATTCTTTCTATTTCTTTTGTTTCTTTATTTGTTTAATTCTTTTATTTACTTTATGTTTATTATATTAAATTAATATTATATTAACATAATAATTATTATTTCTTAAATAATAAGTAAATACATATATGTACTACAAATATATGTATGTATTTATTACACATGTATTTTATTTTTACCACACAATTGTCACAATTTGGATTATTTATTTAATTAGTCCTTTGACTTTTCTCTACTCTATAATTAAGCTTTCACACTTTATTCAATTTTATCCTTATACCTAATTAACCTTAATTCAAATTAATTCACATAACCAAAACCTAATTAACCACACAATAAACTTTGCAAATATTTCTAATAAATATTTACGAATCTATTTTACGAAAACAGTGACCCAAAAATGCACTTTTTCGATACCCGTAATTTTTGGGTCGTTACAATAATAGTCTTTTAATCGATTTGCTCAATTTTGGTTCATCATATTATGGACCTTTTATATTACCTACTAATATAAGTTGTCTTCTCAAGTTATGATCCTACCACATAACGCAACTTAATATTAGTTAAATGTTAGATAATTGATGAACCAATATTTGCTTACATTTTGTTTTGCGTCCGAAAACTGTTGAAAAACATAATACGAAAGAGATTTGTATAACTGATGAAATTTTATTAAACCAATTTAGTAAAACAATACAACAAATACAAGTACAAATGAAAAATAAGCTACACTTAGAGAACTAGTGTAACAGTTCGTTTTTAGTGAAATCGAAATAGTAGTTTCTGGACCATAAATCCGATGTGAAAATATTTATTTCATTATTATTCTAGTGTTTAAAACATGTTAATAGAGTCATATGAATTTTTTTTTAAGAAATTTTAACGTTTGCATACTTAATTCGATAAAAAGGACTAAATTGCAAAAGGTGTGAAACTTGAGTTCTATATGTTAAAGGTACTAAATGAATATGATATTAAATGATTGGAGGGTTTATGTTTTACTTAAACCATTGATATCATGAGTGGACAATTATGGACATTCCATATATGTTTTTAAAGGTTATTAATTAAGGTTAATTTGGTAATTTAATAAATGCATAATAGTAAAATGGCTAAAAACAAAGCCATCATCTTGTTATGTTCATCTTTCATCGAAAATTAGGGTATAAAGAAGCCATAGCTAAGCTTAAGTATTCGTTCATTGCTCCTTTGTGCAAGTAAGTGAATTTTTGTCTCATTTTTAATGATTTCTATGTTTTTGGAGTCGTTGTAGCTTAATCTAGCTAGCCCAAGGACTAATTTGCAAAACTGTTAAAAGTCTAAGGTTTTACCATTGATGAATATGTATGTGTTTTGATGTTTGATAGTAGAAAATAAATGGTTGTTGTTAGATAAACAACATTTGTTAAGTGATTTTTTTATAAAATTATCAATTATGGATGAAATTAAAAAATGTGATAAATTGTGAGGTAAAAGTGTGAATATGTGAAATATATGGGCTGCTATAAGTATGTTTAATATTCGGCTAGGCTTGGGTAGAGATAAAATTGAATGAATTCCATTTTAAGAGCCTAGGGACTAAATTGTAAAGAAGTTAAGCCTAAATTTGAAAAAAATGTAATTTGGGCTGAATTGAATAGAATGAACACTAAATGGATTGAATTTGATTATTTAGATCAAGTTAAGCCTTGTACGGATCTAGATCGAAGGAAAGATAAAGTATTGGACTAGTCAATCCTATTTCGTTGTTTTTGTGATCGAGGTAAGTTCGTATGTTAATAAGCATTAAATTAATTGTGTTTTAAATGCTTTATTATTGCATTCTTGATGAACACGACTTCACGAAAATACTCGATGAAGATTTGGCAATATATGAGATCCCGATTGAACCTTAGGAATAGATAGGATACAAATGACATGTCATTAGGGGTTACTGTGCTTTGGGTGCTGGTTTTGTATGTTCTACCAGCGACTGAGTTTTCTGGCATGTGTTGCGGTTACTCGTCAGCTTGTGTGAGCAGCACTGTGTAGTTACGTCTTGACCGTCAGCTTATGTGAGTAGACCCAGTGATAGCTCGAGAGTAAGCATTTATATGAGATAGAGATGGTTTCGACCATGTATTGACACTTAGTGTGTGAGATTCTCGAGTATCTGATATTATTTCAAATGGTTCAACGTGTATATTGATGATATGAAAGAGTAAGAAATTGATATGTACCAATACAGGTTTGTTCATAAATTGTATAAGCATTGAATCTATGATATTTGTGAATTCACGTCTAACCTTTTTATTGAATATGTGTTAGGCTTTTGGATTCAAATTGAGTTTCATTATGCTATGTTTAATTACTTAAATTGTGAATGAATGGTAAGATGTACTTTTTAGCCATACACGCTTACTATGTTTAATAGCTTACTTTGTTTACTTTTTCGTGTTTTATAGTGATTTCGAAGCTTGCTCAGATTGGAAGTTGTCGGAGATCTCATCATACTATCCAGGCGTTGTTTTTGTACTTTTGAACTTTGTGTATTTTGGTTATGTGGCATGTATAGGTCTTTTGGCTAATTTAGCCTTTATGTCTTCATGAATTTTGACCATTTGAATTGGCTTGTAAGTAGTCATATATTTTAAAATGAATATATGTATATATGGTATTGTGAAATGTGGTGTTTAGTTGCTATATGATTGTCTTTCTTGTGAGATTATATTTTGGTACCATATAGTTGAAATTGAGAATGTATTAGCATGCTAAGTATAAGGCAAGATAATACATATATGAAAGTGAATATTTAGGTGAATTCCTGAAGGTCATATTGGTATGTTTTAAAATGGAAAATTGTGACGTTTATGAGCATTATGGTTGTTGGTATTGGTATTGCATGATTTGGGCTTGGTTGAGATTGGTTTGAATGCCTATTGATGATATGGTCTGTAACACCCCTAACCCGTGTCCGTCATTGAAACAGGGTAATGAAACATTATTGGAATTTTCAGAACATTTACAAATAATTCATGTCAATTACTATTTATTTTCTGAGATTATTCATAAAGTCCCTTAAATGGACCCTCGAGGCCTAATATGAGTATTAGAATTGAGTTGGGACTAAATCGGGAACTCAGAGAATTTTTCAAAAAATTTCTAAAATTTTTCTAGATGCGGACCGTGTTCGATCCCGTGTAACTCTCTGACTTAAACCACATGGCCAGCCACACGCCCATGTGATCAATTTAATTTTGTTAAAATTAGGTGCAAGGTTCACACGGCCAAGACACACGCCCGTGTTCCAGGCCGTAGCTAAGACACACGCCCGTGTCTCTGGCCGTGTGCTCAATTCTGAGCATTCTGTTTCTTGAATTTAAGATGCAGGGGACACACGGCCTAATGACATGCCCATGTACTAGGCCGTGTGGACAAAATAAAGTCATTTCTGTAACACCCCAAACCCAGCCTAGACATTATGGTCGAATCTTTTAATGTCACATGATAGTGTGTTTGAAACTAAATTGTTGTGATAAAATCATTTCCAAGTTATTATCTTTCTTTAACTTTTATTGAATCTAAAAGAAATTGTTTTAAAACACCTCTCGTTGCGGAAGCTTAAATAAAAATAGTTTATGTGATCGTGAGTTTTTTAGAAAAATACTTTAACTTTTCGAAAACCAATTCTCCTTCCATTAGCAGGTGTAAATCCATAAAATGCATAAATAAGTAAATAAAAATCCAATTTTATGCAAAAGTCCCAGAGAGTCCACAAATTACAACCTAATAAATCTATAATAATTAGACCATAAATCATAAAAAAATAAAACCATAAAAATCCAGAACCGTGGTCACTGCTGAGTCCCTCGTCGCACCGATCCATCTAGGTCTGGGGATTACCTGTGCATATTAAACAGAATGGGGTGAGTTTATGTAAACTTAGTGTGTAATCCCACAGAAACAAACAAACAATAATCATAATGCACAGTCAGAAGCAGTCTTGGGCCTAAGCCCTTTTTCAGTACCAGTATCAGTTTGCACAAGGGCCTTAGCCTATCATAGTATCAGTAACAGATGTACAATATTCAGTAACAAAGTCCTACCCAACTAGCCTCAACACACCATCTCCGTCCAACCCTACACTCTATGTGGGGATTAAATCAACCCACCTATCCCTACAATCTAGGTAGTACCGAATGCGGCACAAAACAGTAATTTGCAGCTGAGCTGCCAGTATATTAGGCTTAAGAGCCTTTCAGTACACTTCCTCCAAATAATATCAACCTAACCCAATGCAATGCAACATACAATGAAATGTCATGCTATCACAGGTTTGTCAGAAATACATTCAGTTCAATGTACATGCTTGTATATAACATGCTCAGTACATAATTCACACAATCAATATCACACAGTTAATGGTCTAAGTAGTGCTTATTGACCTTATGGAAGATTCACAGTCAACTTTGGTGACCCGTACAACCTTAATAGTCATTTCAGTAAAAATAGGTTCACATGCCCATATGGCTTGCCCGTGTAGGCCCACACGGCCTAAATTGGCCTTGGCCATGACGGCTTAGCCTTGTCGATCACACGGTCGTGTTAGGGCACACGACCTACCACACGGGCAACCATACGCCCAGGTGGCGTCAACAGTGAGGTTTTTGATTTTTGTCGAAACTTCGTTTTCTGTGCAATCGAGTACACACTTGTATCATTTTCGCTTCTAAACACAATCTCGTATTTCCAAAACCTATGATTGACATTACCAAATCCAATTTTAGCAGCATATTCGCAAACCAACTCGGGAATATTCACAACATCATCTTAGAATCATCAAAAAGCATACACGATCACTTACCGAATAACGAACCAATATCCCTATCATTCAAGACTCCACCGAGGCACTAATCGTTGCCTAATCCTCGTCTAAATAAACAAAACCAAAATAACCCTCTTTTAGAAACTAATTTCAGAACAATAGAATATTGATAAAATGAGTACTTACCGAACGAGCGACAAGAAATGTTGTACAGGAAGAAAGCAAAACAAATATTAAAAAGGAGAAAAGAAGCAGAATTTCGGTATATTCTTAGGCTACACCTAAATTGAGAGTAAAACAATTCCTCTTGTTAATCATCCAGTCAGAAAATCGTTAGGACTTATGATAAAACACAACTTACCGAATGATCAGGATTATGCGCAGCACAAAAGAAATGAGGTGAACTTGAGTAAAACAATAAAAAAGATGAGAGGGAGAGGGAGGTGGAATTTTGGCAGAGAAAGGGGGGAAGAGAACAAAATTTTACAAAAAGAAAATTGAACAGAAATATTTTGATAACCCCCTATCATCTCCTTATCTGATAAGCCCCTGTCCCAATTCCCCTTACTTTTCTCCATCCAACACCCCACTACTCAGAGTCCAACCACAGTACAACTCTAGCCGAAAATTAGTCAAAAACAAAAATACTATCTCTTACCAACTCAAAGAATCGAACACAGGACCTCCATCTCACCAACACTCCATTTATCCACTAAACCAGCAGGTCTATTCTGTTAATTACTTACCATCTTTTATTTAAAAGCCTATCAACCAATGATTGAGCTTTATTCATAAAAAAAACAAAATTTTCCCAAGTCATGGCTTGAACTTGGAACCTCCTACACACACCCAGAACACTTAACCACTGAAGCAGATACAAATTTGTGTCACATTCACAAAAACAAAAATTTAAATTTTGGGGCGTTACAACTCTACCCCCAAGAGAAAATTTCATCCTCGAAATTTACCTGATTAGAATAGATGAGGATACTACTGACGCATCGTATCCTCAAGCTCCTACGTGGCCTCCTCAATGCTATGATTCTGCCACAGGACCTTTACCAATGAAATAGACTTCTTCCTCAGAACTTTTATATCACGATCTAGAATCTGAATCAGCTCCTCCTCGAAAGTTAAATCTAGCCTAACCTCAATTTCCTCAACAGGGACAATATGAGTAGGATCAGAGCGGTAACGCCTCAACATCGAGACGTGAAATACGTCATGAATATGGTATAGCTCTAGAGGTAACTCCAACTGATAAGTGTCCTATCCCACTCGCTTCAAAATTCAGTAAGGCTCAATAAACCTAGGGCTCAACTTGCCCTTACAACCAAACCTCATTACTTTCCTTCATGGCGAGACCTTGAGAAAAATGAAGTCCCCCTCAGAATACTCGATCTCACACCTCTTAAAATCTGCATAAGATTTCTGCCTGTCAGAAGCCACTTTCAAATGATCCCGAATCAATCTAACCTTATCCTCTATCTCAGAAACCAACTCAAGACCCATAACACGTCACTCGGCCAACTCAGTCCAACATAAAGGAGTGCAACACTTACGACCATACAGTGCCTCTTGAGGTGCCATCTAGAGGAGTCCAACATCAAATAAGTTTACCCTTAATCTGCTTACCCTTAATCTGCTCAATCCATGTCGGCTTAACCTGAAGCACGGCTAATAAGCTATCATCATCAAATAAGTTTAGGCGAGTAAACATCACCCTCAAATCAGTTATAACTCTACGGCTCAGTGCATCGACCACCACATTGGCCTTGCTAGGATCGTGGTCCTTAAGCAGCTCAATCCATCTACGCTGTCTAAGATTTAGCTCCTTCTAAGTAAGGAGGTACTTGAGGCTCTTGTAATCAATGTAGATGATACACTTCTCACCATATAAGTAATGCCTCCAGATTTTCAGTGCAAACACCATAGTGGCCAATTTCAAGTCATGTGTTGGATAATTCATCTCATGTGTCTTAAGCTAACGAGATGCATATGCTACCATCTTACCATCCTGCATCAACACACATCCCAAACCGACATGTGACGCATCATTATAAACTGCAAACTCCTTTTCAGGTTCTGGCTGTATCAAAACAGATGCCTCAATCAGTAGAGTCTTGAGCTTCTCGAAGCTCTCTTGCTGCGCATCAGTCCAATTAAACGATACACCCTTACGTAGAAGCTTAGTTAAGGGTGCTGCAATCAATGAGAAACCCTCTACAAATCGCCAATAATAACCTGCCAGCCCCAGAAAACTGCAAATCTCCGATACATTCCTAGGCTATTTTCACTCCAACACAGCCTCAATCTTCCAAGGATCAACTCGAATCCCCTCAACAGAAACCACATGACCTAGAAATGTCACATCATGTAAGCAAAAATCGCACTTGCTAAACTTAGGATAGAGTTGTTTCTTCCTTAAGGTTTGAAGAACAACCCTAAGGTGCTCGTCATACTCATCCTCAGTCCTCGAATAAACTGGTATATCATCGATAAACACCACAACAAACTGATCCAGATAAGGTTAAAATACTAGGTTTATCAAATCCATGAAAACTGTCGGCGCATTAGTCAATCCAAATGGCATCACTGGGAACTCGTAGTGACCATAACGAGTCCTAAACCCCGTCTTATGCATGTTAGCCTCATTGATCCTCAACTGATGATACCCAGATTGAAGGTCAATCTTGGAAAATACTGAAGCTCCTCGGAATGGTCAAACAGGTAATCTATCCTCGGTAACAGGTATTTGTTCTTAATGGTTAACTTGTTCAGCTGGCAGTAGTTGATACACATTCGTATGGATCTATCATTCTTCTTTACAAACACTACTAGTGCTCCCCATGGAGACACATTAGGACGGATGAACCCACGATCAATAACTCTTGAATCTGAGCCTTAAGCTCTATAAGCTCTTTCGGTACCATACGGTAGGGAGTGATAGACACCGGAGTTGTACCAGGAAGAAGCTCAATCCCAAATTTCACTTCTCTATTCGGAGGTAAACCCAGTAGTTCCTCAGGAAAAATATCCAGAAAATCCTTTACAGTTCAGATGTCCTTTACAGTAGAGTCTCTAGAAACAGAAACATTAATATAGGCCAAAAATGCCTCACATCCCTTATGAACCAATTTCTCAGCCACTAATGCAAAGATCACATTAGCCAAATAAATTCGATGTTCTCCAATCATGACTACCTTATTGTCCTCCTCAGTTCTCAAGACAACCCTCTTAGTCACACAGTCCAGACTAACACGGTGCTTGACCAGCCAATCCATACCCAGAATCAGGTCGAACTCCCCAAACGAAAGCTCCATCAAATGAGCCAGAAATATCGACCCTTGAACCTCTAGCAGAACATCTCAATACAGTTTGCTAACCCGAACCGATTGCCCCAGTGGACTCAGTACCGTCACCTCACTAGAAGTACTCTCAACCTAAATCCCCAAGTTTCCAGACACAGTGCTAGCTACATAGGAATGTGTGGAACCTATGTGTATCAAAGCAAAGTAAGGTACATCATAAACTAAGAACGTATTGGTAATGATGTCTGGAGCATCTCTGTCTTCTTGACCACGAGCAGCATAAATAAGAGCAGGCTGTCTCGACTCAGTCTGTCCAGTACCTCTACTAGGTACTCTTTTACCACAGCCCATACTGTTACCACCTCTAGCTTGACCACGGCCCCTCGGTGACTACTGAACTACCCTTTATAGCTACGTAGTACTAGAACTCGGTGCTCGCATCTGATCGGCCCTCAGCAAACACTCTTGAATGCGATGCTCCAACGACCCACACTTCAAACACACCTCAGTCCTCCTCCAACACTCACCCTAGTGGCGTCTACCACAATTTTTATACAGTTGCCATCTAGTAGGAGCAATAGGGGGCCCAGCTCTAATCGGCCCATTAGTCCTGGCCTTTTTCTTAGGCCTTTGTATTGAACTCGAGGGCTCTGAATCCCTCCTATTCTTACCACTCTCACGCTCTCTGTTCTGGCACTCCACGCGCTTAACCTCTTCAACAATCTTTGCCTTCTCTACCAGAACAAAGAACTCTCGCTTCTTTTATGGAGCAATCAGTACCCTTAGACTATCCCTAAGGTCATCCTCGAAACGGACACATCGCTCATATTCAGACGCCACCATACCTAGCGCATAGCGACTCAGTTTCAAAAATTCGGCCTCATACTCAACCACTGATCAGTCTCCCTTAGTGAGGTTCAGTAACTCACGCCTACGAGCATCGATATAACTTGCTTCCACATACTTCCCTTGGAAGGTAGACTTAAAGAACTCCCAAGATAGGCGATCGGGTTGAATGCCCTCATTAACAGTCAGCTACCACTGATCGGTCTCATCGCGAAGCAGTGAGACTGCACCTTTCAATTTCTGCTCAGGGGTATAGTCTAAATCATCCATTATCCTCTCAGTAGCTTCTATCCAATACTTAGCCACATTAGGGGCGACTCCAATAACACCTTTAAAAAGTTCAGCTTTATTGGACCGGAGTCGTTCTGTAACCGACCCTCGACCCCCTAATCCAGTGTTGGGTCCAGCGACCCTCTCTAGTATCCTTAACATAGTTTGGGATTGTGCATCGTCCTCAGCCATACGATTTTGAGACTCAGTCTTAGTAGCAGGTGACACCAGTGTCTCACTAGTGTCTAAGTTCGGCATGCTGCCTAAAGAAGATGAATCAATTCGAGCCTCTCTATGGCCTTTACCTCGGCCTCTGGTACCACGTCCACGGTTACCTCGTGCGCTCATGACTATTCAGATTTATCTGTACTATAAATTTTATGTATCAGTTATAGTTCTAGTGTTTATTAACAAATATTTTATGTAAAGCAATGCCAGAGTTTGTTTTCGTTTGTCATAGTCTCTAGTAGTTTACTGTAGTTTTGGTTTAACTACAGTTTTTAGTATATACTAACTAGAGTATTTTCATAGTTTTCTACCTATAGTAGTTTCAGAATATCATAGCATTTTCAATTTAAGCAAAAACAGTTCCAGAATATTTACAGGATTGGCACTGGAGACTTGGTGTACCACATACTCAGTAAAAACATTTCAAATCATTTGAAAAATCAATCCTTCAAAAACCAAATTTTAAAAACCCATAATTCCATACCGAGTTTCGCAACTTGACTCTGATACCACTAAATGTAAAACCCCAAACCCGGCTTAAACATTATGGTCAAATATGGTAATGTCACATGATAGTGTGTTTAAAAGTAAATTGTTGTGATAAAATCATTTCCATGTTATTATCTTTCTTTAAGCTTTATCAGATCTAAAAGAAATTGTTTTCCTCATCTAAATCATTTGTTTTAAAAACATCTCTAGTTGTGAAAGCTTAAATAAACATAGTTTATGTGATCGTAAGTTTTTTAGAAAAATACTTTAACTTTTCGAAAACCAATTCTCCTTCCACTAGCAGGTATAAATCCATAAAATACATAAATAAGTAAATAAAAACCCAATTTTATGCAAAAGTCCCAGAGAGTCCTCAAATTACAACCCAATAAATCCATAATAATTACACCATAAATCATAAAAAAATAAAACCATGAAAATCCAAAATCGTGGTCACTGCTGAGTCCCCTGTCGTACCAATCCATCTAGGTCTGGGGATTATCTATGCACATTAAACAGAAAGGGATGAGTTTACGTAAACTTAGTGTGTAATCCCGCAGAAACAAACAAATAGCAATCATAGTGCACAGTCAGAAGCAGTCTTGGGCCTAAGCCTTTTTTAGTATAAGTATCAATTTGCACAATGGCCTTAGCCCATCACAGTATCAGTAACAAATATACAGTATTCAGTAACAAAGTCCTACCCAATCAGCCTCTACACACCATCTCCGTCCAACCCTACACTCCATGTGGGGATTAAATCAACCCATCCATCCCTACACTCTAGGTAGTACCGAATGTGGCACAAAACAGTAATTTGTAGCTGAGCTGCCAGTATATTAGGCTTAAGAGCCTTTCAGTACAATTCCTCCAAATAATATCAACCCAACCCAATGCAATGCAACATACAATGAAATGTTATGCTATCACAGGTTTGTTAGATACACATTTAGTTCAGTGTACATGCTTGTATATAACATGCTCAGTACATAATTTACACAATCAATATCACACAGTTAAGGGTCTAAATAATGCTTATCGACCCTACGAAAGGTTCACTGTCGACTTGGGCTACTCGTACAACCTTAACAGTCATTTCAATAAAAATGGGCTCACACGCCCATATGGCTTGCCCGTGTAGGCCCACATGGCCCAAATTGACCTTAGTCGTGACGACCTGGCCTTGTCGATCACACGGTCGTGTTAGGGCACATCGCTTACCATACAGGCAACCACACGCCTGGGTGGCGTCAACAGTGAGGTTTTTGGCTTTTGTCGAAACCTCATTTTTTACACAATCGAGTACACACATGTATCGTTTTCGCTCCTAAACGCAATCCCGTATTTCCAGAACCTATTGTAATACATCTACCCGTATTTATTGCCGGAATAGGGTAAGAAGTATTACCAGAGTTTACAAATTAAAAATTTTTTTTTAACTCAATATATCCCCTTTTATAGATATCTAACCTTCCCTGTAAATTTTAAACCGAGACCAATCCATATCAACCAAACCAATTCAACATATTTTTCAAATATATTCATGCATATTTATAAGATAACATCATCACATACCCAAAACCAGGTTTGTTAACCATACCAATGGCTAACTCTACATTCATTTCACAAAATCATTTACTTTATTAGCTTATACATGCCATTGATTTCCAAAATAAAGTTTCTTTATATACCAAAATCCACGAGGTTGATAGTGTGATGTATCTCCACCAAATCCGATCTCCGAGCTCTTAACACTACAAAACAGGGGAAAATGAAATGCAGGTAAGCACTTTGTGCTTAGTAAGCTCATGTAACAAGAATTATACTTACCTAATATTTTCAATACAATACAATAAACATTTATATATCCATTCAATGCATTATTACCCTAATATGCACAAACTCAACATTCAAGTTAGTACAATAATTTGCATGTACCATTAATATATACCATGATTGATGAGCTCATCAATACCATGATTTCCGTTTCCTTGTTATTTTTCCATATTTATCCCGTTGAATTTCTCGGAATTTCGATGGATTTTCAGAGGTACACTTTTAGTGTACAATTTCGATCCGTCAATTCATATTCATGTGCGCACATTTCCATTTCAAAGAGCACACTCCACTGAACCTCATCCTTACAAATGGGATTACCAATCCAGCTAAATCCTCAGTAATATAAACTCATAAAGTATTGTCGGGATTACCAAGTCCCAGCTAAATCCTCACAACGACAATTACTCTAATGAGTTTGGATCTGAATTACCAGTCCAGGCTAAATTGGACCCTATTTCGGATTACCCGTCCGGGCTAAATCCATTTTCCACATATTCTTCGGAGGGCTATATCGATAGGATCACCCGTCCGGCTTGATCCTTTTACCGTCAATTCCTTTTCCAGAGATCCATCAAATTTTCCTTTCATTCAACTGAGATTTCTTCCCTTTTTTTATCAAATATATCAATGTTTCATAAAATTTCATATAATGAACATTCAAATCATATTCATATCAAAAACATGCATTTCAAGCATTTAAGAATATAATTCAAGTTACATGAACTTACCTTAATACTTGTTTGTGCACAAAAATCTACTAATCCTGAACTTTTTCCTTTCCTTGATCTAGCTTCGTATTTGAATCTTCTGGATCTAAATAAATAAATTTAATTATCAATTTAATACATTTCATGTTCATATACAACATTCTCTATAATTCAACTATTATTTATAGTTCATTCAAAGCTGTTTACTTAAGTCATAGCCACTAAATTATTTATAACTCGAGCTACGGAACTCCAAATTAAGTTCTGTTAATTTTCCCTGAAACTAGACTTATATATCTTCTTACCATAAAATTTTCAGAATTTTTGGTTTAGCCAATCAGTACAGTTTATTCTTTAAAGTCACCCCTGTTCTGCTGTCTAACAGTTCTGACCCTTCTTCACTAAAAATTAATTATCTCTTCATACAGGATTCAAATGATATTCTAGTTTATTTCTATTAAAAATAGACTCATTAAGGATTCTATACATATAAATTTAAGCTCCTAATTATTTTTATTTAATTTTTTATGATTTTTCAAAGTCAGAACAGGGGAACCCGAATTCATTCTGACCTTATCTCACAAAATTTATTATATCTCAAAATTTACAAATCCATTGCTTACACTATTTCTTCTACGAGAAACTAGACTCAATAAGCTTTTATTTCATATATTTTTCATCTTCTAATTCGATTTATACAATTTATGGTGATTTTTCAAATTTAGTGTACTGCTGCTGTCCAAATTGTTTTAGTGCAAACTGTTTATTACCATTTTTCCCCTAAGCTTTTAATAAATGAGAATTTCGTCCCTACTCAATTAGTCTCTCAATTGAGTTTATTTTTCTAAATTAATACTTTATTATATCACCTTAAACTAGTTTATAGCCTTTAGGAATCATAGTTTCAGAAATAGACTTTAATTCTAAACATTTTCACAATTAGGTCCTAAAAATCAATTTTCCATTGAAATTACCTAATAAAATCATCTCATAAATAAATTAAAACTTTAATTTCATTCTATTTCATCATAAAATTACAGAACTCAATCATGGTGACTTTCAATTTCATCC
The DNA here is from genome assembly GCA_025698465.1 of Gossypium longicalyx. Classification (NCBI taxonomy): domain Eukaryota; kingdom Viridiplantae; phylum Streptophyta; class Magnoliopsida; order Malvales; family Malvaceae; genus Gossypium; species Gossypium longicalyx. The sequence continues at coordinate 46,121,250 of CM046999.1, forward strand.
ATGAAATCAAAAACTAATGAATTTAATAGTAGGACCTAGTTGTAAAAGTCTTAGAAACACAAAAATTACAAGAAAAAGGCAAGAATTAACTCACTTGGTGCAAAAATTATGAAATACCAGCTTAGAGAACCCTCATATGGCGTTTTTAGCTGCTGGAATTGAAGAGAAATGAAGAGAAATCTAGATATTTCCTATTTAGTCCTAGCTTTATTTAGTTAATTTTGCAATATTCCAATTTTACCCTTAATTTATCAAATTCCCTGCTGATTTATTGCCCTTGCCGTCCAGCCCAAATAAATTTTGGGTCTAATTGCCTTTTAAATCCTTTCTCATTAGACTCTTAAGCTATTTAATCATTCTAGCAACTTTTACACCTATTACAATTTAGTCCTTTTCATTTAATTGACTACCCAAACATTAAAATTTCCTAATGAAATTTTAATACCACATTACTAACATTTCATAAATATTTATAAAATTATTTTCGACTCGGTTTTACGAGATAAATGTCTCGATACCTTGTTTTTACCCAATTTCTTCAATAATTTCTTTTTCTAACTAACCACTAAATCGATAAAATTTTTCTATCAATATTTTCATACGATTTTCCTATCATATCAATTTTCATGCAAAAATATTGAAATAAATTTCTCTTTAAATCAGATTTTTGGTTCTGAAACCACTGTTCGATAATTTTGAATTTAGGCCATTACAACTCTCCCCTTTTAGGATTTTCGTCCTCGAAAATCTTACCAAGAAAGAGGATTGGGTATTGTTTCCTCATTGCCTCCTCCGGTTCCCATGTCGCTTCTGAATCCCATGCTTTTGCCACAATACTTTCACCAAATTTATCTTTTTATTTCTAAGCTCTTTTGTCTCCCCGTGTCAATATTTTGACCGGTTCTTCATCGTAAGTCATATCCGGTTGAATCTCCACTGCATCGAGAAATAACATGTGAAGGATCTGATCGATATCGTCGCAACATAGATACATGAAAAACATTATGGATTCTATCAAGTTCCGGTGGTAATGCCAATCGATAAGCGACCGGTCCAATTCTTTCTATGATTTCATATGGCCCGATAAATCTTGGACTCAGTTTACCTTTTCGACCGAATCGGAGGACTTTCTTTCAAGGAGGCACTTTCAGAAATACCTTGTCACCGACTTGAAATTCAATCTCTTTTCGTTTAAGGTCGGCATATGACTTTTGTCGATCAGAAGCTGCTTTTAGACTATCTCGAATAACTTTTACTTTTTCTTTTGTTTCCCGGATCAAATCAACCCCATGTATCTTCCTTTCACTGAGCTCTGTCCAATATAATGGTGTTCTACATTTTTTACCATACAAAACTTCATACGGAGCCATTTTAATACTCGACTGATAACTATTATTGTAAGCAAATTCAATCAAAGGTAGGTACTTCTCCCAATTACCTTCAAACTCTAGTACACAACATCGGAGCATATCTTCCAATACTTGAATTACACGCTCAGATTGACCATCTGTCTGAGGATGAAATGTAGTGCTGAAGTACAACTGAGTACCCAAGGCTTCTTGCAATTTGTTCCAGAAACGAGACGTAAATCGGGGATCTCTATCTGATATAATAGAGACAGGCACTCCATGTAGCCTGACAATCTCAGATATGTACAGTTCAGCTAGTTTATCTAAAGAATAATCCATACTTACCGAAATAAAGTGAGCTGACTTTGTCAATCGGTCAACAATCACCCAAATAGCATCTTTTTTCCTCGGAGACAAAGGTAACCCCGATACAAAATCCATAGTGATTCTTTCCCATTTCCATTCCTGGTATAGTAATTGGTCAAGTAACCCGAAGGTACCGATGTTCAAATTTTAACTTGCGACATATTAAACACCTTGATACAAACTCGAGAGATATCACGTTTCATTCCCGGCCACAAGACATCTTTTCGGATCATTATACATTTTATTACTCCCGAATGTACGCATATAGTACCGGTGTGAGCCTCGCGTAAAATCTTCAGATGAACTTTGAATTACGAGGTACACATACTCTACCTCTGAATAATAAACAACCATCGAAACCAATCTGAAATTCGAATCATTACGACTCATACTGTGCCCGTTTAACTTGTAACTTATCATCAATCTTCCGAGCTTCATATATTTGCTGTAAAATGTCGGTTTAGCTCTTAATTCTGCTAGGATTGAACCATCATCACCAATGATAATCGGGTATTCATAGCTCGCAAAGCTAACAGAGATTTACGCTCAAAGCATCAGCTACAACATTAGCTTTATCCGGATGGTAATCAATAACCAAATCACGATCCTTTTATCGCCAAGCCACCGCTGCGCTCTCAAATTCAAATCTTTCTGTGTCATCAAATATTTTAAGCTTTTATGATCGTATAAATATGACATTTCTCACCATACAAGTAATGCCGCCATATCTTCAAATAAGAAATACAATAGCAGCTAATTCAAGATCATGTACTGGGTAATTTCTTTCATGTGGTTTAAGTTGTCTTGAAGCATAGGCTATTACTTTACCTTCTTGCATTAAGACACAACCTAAACCATTTAACGAGGCATCACTGTAAATAACAAATTCCTTACCCTTCCTGCCGCACTAATACAGGTGCTTTCGTTAGTAGATCTTTCAGTCGATTGAAACTTTGTTGACATTCATCAGTCCACTCGAACTTAACATCTTTCTGCAATAATCGAGTCATTGGAGAAGCTATCATAGAGAATCCCTATACAAATCTCCGATAATAACCAGCTAAACCCAAGAAACTTCTAACTTCAGATACATTCTTCGGTGGACTCCAATTGACAATAGTTGAGATTTTACTTGGATCTACTCTGATACCTTCAGCAGATACAATATGTCCTAGAAAACCCACTTCTCGAAGCCAAAATTCACATTTACTAAATTTAGCATATAACTGCTTCTCTCGCAGAATTTGCAACACAATTCTTAAATGTTCTGCATGTTCTTCTTCATCCCGAGAATAAACCAAAATATCATCAATGAATACTACCACAAATCATCTAAATCTGCTTTGAATATCCGGTTCATCAAATCCATGAATACTGCAGTGTATTAGTTAACCCAAATGGCATGACCGAAGCTCATAATGCCCGTACTGCAGTTACGAGGTCATTTTTTGGCACATCTGACTCGTTTACCCGTAGTTGATAATAACCCGATCAAAGATCAATTTTTGAAAACACAGTAGCACCTTTCAGCTGATCAAATAAATCATCAATTCGGGTAACGGTACTTATTCTTTATGGTTACTTTATTAAGTCGCCAGAGTCGATACACAATCTCAAAGACCCGTCTTTCTTTTTCACAAACAGAACCGAGCACCCCCAAGGTGAATGACTCGGTCGAATAAAACCCCTATCAACAAGCTCTTGCAATCGTGTCTTTAACTCTTTTAATTCTATAGGAGCCATCCGAGTGCGAGCTATAGAAATCGGAGTAGTTCCTAATCAAATCTATAGAAAATTCCACTTCTCTTTCTGGTGGCAATCTTGGTAATTCCTCCGAAACACATCGAAAAATTCACATACTCTCGAATCGCTGTACTTTTGACTCGAGATACCTTGGTGTCAAGTACATAAGCCAAGTAAGCATCATACCTTTTTTGACATACCTGCATCGCCATTTCGAAATCATATCGATAACCCTCTGCATCGATCGATTTAACCCGAGCAACTCACCATTCGACATTTTAGCACAATATATTTTTGTCTACAATTTACTACCGCATCATGTTGGGTTAACCAATCCATGCCCAATATCACGTCAAATTCATCAAATGGCGGTAACATCAAATCACCGAAACAATAACCTCTTACCATCAAGTGGACAATTTTTACAAATTTTATCCATCAAAACAGATTGACCTGGGGGTTTGAGACTTTAACCACAAATTCGATGAGGTTCAACGGATAAATTTTTAACAATTGCAAGTTTAACACATATATATATGAATCGTAGAACCAGGATCAATCAATGCGAGAATATCGTGATATCAAGTAAAGAAAATGTACCAAGAATAACATCAGTCTTTGAGGCATCTTCTCCGCACGGATGACATATGTCCTAGCAAGTGCTCGTGCTTCAGACCTGCCTGCAATATCTTTCGTAGTTCCTCGGCTACCACTGACATTATCAGATGGTTGAGGTGGTCTGCCCCTCGAAACTGGATTACTCGGCTTCGATATCTGTTCGCTTTCTTTTTCACCTCTTTCTGGACAATCTCGAGGAAATGGTCAAAAGAACCACATCGATAACAAGCCCCGCTCTTTAATCGACATTCACCAAAATGAGCTTTATTACAGTACTGACATCTCGGCTTAGGAGTGCCAACACTACCAACACTGGTCACTGATGGAGTAGAAGGTCTTGGATTAGTGCGTTGAGAACCTCGCTCTCTGCTCAATAATACCCGATGGTGAGGTAGAACGATCCTAATACTTCTTCAATTTCTTTGAAGTAGAAAACTGGGATTTTCCCATCGGTCTTTTACTAAAAATTCGAGCTTCCCTCTCAGCCTGTTTCTTTTCTTTGCTCAATTCTTCTACTTTATAAGCTCTTTCTGCCAATGTAGCAAACTCTCGAATTTCAAGAATTCCGATCAGTAGCTTAATATCTTCATTCAACCCTTCTTCGAATCGTTTGCACATTTCAGTTTCTGACTGTACCCATTCTCGAGCATATTTACTCAATCGAACAAATTCTCTTTCATATTCAGATACTAATCTGTTACCCTGTTTCAACTCAAGAAATTCTTTTCTCTTCTGATCGAGAAACCTTTGGCTGATATATTTCTTTTTAAATTCATTCTGAAAGAACTCCCATGTAATTTCTTCTTTCGAACAACTCAAGCTTTAGTATTCCACCAATGGTAAGTCGTGTCTTTTAGCAAAGAGACGACACACATTTCGGACATTCTTGGTGTACAAGATAATTCCTCCAAAACCCGAGTAGTGTTTTCTAACCGAATTCAGCCCGTTCGAATCATCATCAACTCGCTGCTCAAAAAATTCTTGGCCCCATATTTTCGAATTTTATCTACTGGAGCTTTTCCTTTTACGTGATTGATTCAGTGCTGCACCTTGTGGGATCTCGGGAACCGGTGGAGGAGCAGGAGTGGAAGCTTGAACTTGCTGCACTACAGGTTAGTTCTTATGTATTGATTAAACCATTCATTCATCATTTGAAAGAAGGTGTTTTACCTCCTCCCCTCGACCCTCTGTCTCTCGCCCTCTATCGCTAGTTTCTTCTCTTTGTACTCAAGCCGGAGCATGACTCCCAGACTTCCTCGGATTGAGCTCGGTCGGATGACATTACTATAAGAAAAACACATTTAAATGGTCGGAGATATCACACTATCAATAATAATTTAAATGGCATGTATAGCTAATCCCGTATTTACTACATCGGTCCTAGAACCGGCTAAACCGTAGCTCTGATACCAATAAATGTAATACATCTACCCGTATTTATTGTCGGAATAGGGTAAGAAGTATTACTAGAGTTTACAAATTAAAAATTTTTTTAACTCAATATATCCCCTTTATAGATATCTAACCTTCCTCAGTAAATTTTAAACCGAGACCAATCCATATCAACCAAACCAATTCAACATATTTTTCAAATATATTCATGCATATTTATAAGATAACATCATCACATACCCAAAACCAGGTTTGTTAACCATACCAATGGCTAACTCTACATTCATTTCACAAAATCATTTACTTTATTAGCTTATACATGCCATTGATTTCCAAAATATAGTTTCTTTATATACCAAATCACGAGGTTGATAGTGTGATGTATCTCCGACCAAATCCGATCTCCGAGCTCTTAACACTACAAAACAGGGGAAAATGAAACAAGGTAAGCACTTTGTGCTTAGTAAGCTCATGTAACAAGAATTATACTTACCTAATATTTTCAATACAATACAATAAACATTTATATATCCATTCAATGCATTATTACCCTAATATGCACAAACTCAACATTCAAGTTAGTACAATAATTTGCATGTACCATTAATATATACCATGATTGATGAGCTCATCAATACCATGATTTCCGTTTCCTTGTTATTTTTCCATATTTATCCCGTTGAATTTCTCGGAATTTCGATGGATTTTCAGAGGTACACTTTTAGTGTACAATTTCGGTCCGTCAATTCATATTCATGTGCGCACATTTCCATTTCAAAGAGCACACTCCATGAACCTCATCCTTACAAATGGGATTACCAGTCCAGCTAAATCCTCGTAATATAAACTCATAAAGTATTGTCGGGATTACCAGTCCAGCTAAATCCTCACAACGACAATTACTCTAATGAGTTTGGATCTGAATTACCAGTCCAGCTAAATTCGGACCCTATTTGGATTACCCGTCCAAGCTAAATCCATTTTCCACATATTCTTCGGGAGGGCTATATCGGGATAGGATCACCCGTCCGGCTTGATCCTTTTACCGTCAATTCCTTTTCAGAGATCCATCAAATTTTCCTTTCATTCAACTGAGATTTCTTCCCTTTTTTTATCAAATATATCAATGTTTCATAAAATTTCATATAATGAACATTCAAATCATATTCATATCAAAAACATGCATTTCAAGCATTTAAGAATACAATTCAAGTTACATGAACTTACCTTAATACTTGTTTGTGCACAAAAATCTACTAATCCTGAACTTTTTCCTTTCCTTGATCTAGCTTCGTATTTGAATCTTCTGGATCTAAATAAATAAATTTAATTATCAATTTAATACATTTCATGTTCATATACAACATTCTCTATAATTCAACTATTATTTATAGTTCATTCAAAGCTGTCTACTTAAGTCATAGCCACTAAATTATTTATAACTCGAGCTACGGAACTCCAAATTAAGTTCCGTTAATTTTCCCTGAAACTAGACTTATATATCTTCTTACCATAAAATTTTCAGAATTTTTGGTTTAGCCAATCAGTACAGTTTATTCTTTAAAGTCACCCCTGTTCTGCTGTCTAACAGTTCTGACCCTTCTTCACTAAAAATTAATTATCTTTTCATACAGGATTCAAATGATATTCTAGTTTATTTCTATTAAAAATAGACTCATTAAGAATCCTATACATATAAATTTAAGCTCCTAATTATTTTTATTTAATTTTTTATGATTTTTAAAAGTCAGAACAGGGGAACCCGAATTCATTCTGACCTTATCTCACAAAATTCATTATATCTCAAAATTTACAAATCCATTGCTTACACTATTTCTTCTACGAGAAACTAGACTCAATAAGCTTTAATTTCATATATTTTTCATCTTCTAATTCGATTTATACAATTTATGGTGATTTTTCAAATTTAGTGTACTGCTGCTGTCCAAATTGTTTTAGTGCAAACTGTTTATTACCATTTTTCCCCTAAGCTTTTAATAAATGAGAATTTCGTCCCTACTCAATTAGTCTCTCAATTGAGCTTATTTTTCTAAATTAATACTTTATTATATCACCTTAAACTAGTTTACAGCCTTTAGGAATCATAGTTTCAGAAATAGACTTTAATTCTAAACATTTTCACAATTAGGTCCTAAAAATCAATTTTCCATTGAAATTACCTAATAAAATCATCTCATAAATAAATTAAAACTTTAATTTCATTCTATTTCATCATAAACTTACAGAACTTAATCATGGTGACTTTCAATTTCATCCATGAAATCAAAAACTAATGAATTTAATAGTAGGACCTAGTTGTAAAAGTCTTAGAAACACAAAAATTACAAGAAAAAGGCAAGAATTAACTCACTTGGTGCAAAAATTATGAAATACCAGCTTAGAGAACCCTCCTATGGCGTTTTTAGCTGCTGGAATTGAAGAGAAATGAAGAGAAATCTAGATATTTCCTATTTAGTCCTAGCTTTATTTAGTTAATTTTGCAATATTCCAATTTTACCCTTAATTTATCAAATTCCCTGTTGATTTAATTCCCTTGCCGTCCAGCCCAAATAAATTTTGGGTCTAATTGCCTTTTAAATCCTTTCTCATTAGACTCTTAAGCTATTTAATCATTCTAGCAACTTTTACACCTATTACAATTTAGTCCTTTTCATTTAATTGACTACCCAAACATTAAAATTTCCTAACGAAATTTTAATACCACATTACTAACATTTCATAAATATTTATAAAATTATTTTCGACTCGGTTTTACGAGATAAATGTCTCGATACCTTGTTTTTACCCAATTTCTTCAATAATTTCTTTTTCTAACTAACCACTAAATCGATAAAATTTTTCTATCAATATTTTCATACGATTTTCCTATCATATCAATTTTCATGCAAAAATATTGAAATAAATTTCTCTTTAAATCGGATTTTTGGTTACGAAACCACTGTTCCGATAATTTTGAATTTAGGCCATTACACCTATGATTGACATTACCAAAGCTAATTTTAGCAGCACATTCGTAAACCAACTCGGGAATATTCACAACATCATCTTAGAATCATTAAAAAGCGAACATGGTCACTTACCGAATAACGAACCAATATCCCTGTCGTTCAATACTCCACCGAGGCACTAATCGTTGCCTAATCCTCTCTTAAATTGACAGAACCAAAACAACCCTCTTTTAGAAACTAATTTCAGAACAATAGAATAATGATAAAATGAGTACTTACCGAATGAGTGACAAAAAACGTTGTACAGGAAGAAAGCAAAACGAAGATAAAAACGGAAAAAAGAAGTAAATTTTTTTAAGATTCTTGGGCTACACCTAAACCGAGAGTAAAAAAAAATCCTTTTGTTAATCAACCAGTCAGAAAATCGCTAGGACTTATGACAAAACACTACTTACCAAATGATTAGGATAACGCGCAGCACAAAACAAAGGAGGTGAACTTGAGTAAAACAATGAAAAATATAAGAGGAAGGGAGAGGTGAAATTTTGGCAGAGAGAGGGAGAGAAGAGAACAGAATTTTGCAAAAAGAAAATTGAAAAGAAATATTCCGATAACCCCCTATCTTCTCCTTATTTGATAAGCCCCTATCCTAATTCCCATTACTTTTCTCCATCCAACACCCCACTACTCAGAGTCCAACCACAGTACAACTCTAGCTGAAAATTAGTCAAAAACAAAAATACTATCTCTTACCAATGCAAAGAATCGAACACAGGACCTCCATCTCACCAACACTCCACTTATCCACTAAACCAACAGGCCTATTCTGTTAATTACTTACCATCTTTTATTTAAAAGCCTATCAACCAAGGATTGAGCTTTATTCATAAAAATAACAAAATTTGTCCAAGTCATGGCTTGAACTTGGAACCTCCCACACACACCCAGAACACTTAACCACTGAAGCAGATACAAATTTGTGTCACACATTCGCAAAAACAAAAATTTAAATTTTAAGGTGTTATAATTTCTAGCTTCATTTCTCAGCCAAAATTTTACCAATATCCTACACCAAAACTTACATCTAAATACCAACCAATTCAAGCATTGATTTCAAGCAAATTCTAACATTTAATATGATATATCATTGTATATAATTATGTTTATAATCTTACCTTAGTTTAACCTAAACATTAAACATCACTTGATCATCCATACTTAACATATATGTATTTATCATGACATAATGCTTTATAAGTACCAAAACAAACCATTATTAGCCATTCCAATGGCTAGATTACAAATAACATATTCAAGCCATCTATGGTCAAGTTAACCTATACATGCCATTATACCAAAACTAGTTTACTATTTATACCAAAATAAACTTGTGGATAGTGTGATGATGCTCCAACTGTTCACCAACCTTCGTGAGCTTTCGAGTACTATAAAACAAAGAAAAGTAAACCTAGTAAGAATATTATGCTTAGTAAGTTCGTATAACTAGAATTAAACTTGCCAATCTCATTTATTAAAATTAAGCATATAATAACATGTTTCCATCAATTTGAAAAAATTGCTAAACACATGCATTCAATAAAAAATGTTAGTAAAAAAATTCTCATATACATCAAGTAAACATAGATGAGCTCATCATGCTATATTATTTCAAGACATTATTCATTTCATCTTATAATTCTCATATCGTGTCAAGTATTTTGTTCGTTGAATCATTGAAATTCCGGTGGATACTCAAATAGTACACTCAATGTGTACAATTCAATAACCTGTCAATTCATATTTAGGAGTACCCATTAAGGCACTTAATCAAGAAGCACACTCTCGAGCCATATATCATATAACAGGATTAATTGTCCAAGCTAAATCCTGTTTCCAACATATGCTCATAAGAGCTTAATCAGGATTACCCGTCCAGGCTAAATCCTATCTATAACATATGCTCAAGAGGGCTTACATCAGGATTACCAGTCCAGGCTAAATCTTTTCTATATTGAGGTCAATAAGATTACTCGTCTGAGCTAAATCATTCAATAGGGAAAATCACATTTGTCCATCGAAACCCAATATTCAAATGGAACTTAACCCTTTTCAAACAATATCAAGCATGTATTCAATTCTTATATTATAACATCCAATTAATTCACATAAATATAAATCACATTCCATACAAATACAACATTCAATTCAACATATTTACATGCTCAATTAAGTTACACGAACTTACCTCGACACTTGTTCGCATATATAGCTCTACTAATCCGAAACATTTTCCTTTCCTCGATCTAACTTTGAATTTGAGTTATCCGAATCTATATAAATGAATTTAATCATTAATTTATCACATTTCATATTCAATTGGACTCAATTTTCATCCTAGGGAAAATTACCATTTTGCCCCTAAACTTTTCATAAATTCTAATTTCGTCCCTAAGCTCGGAAAATAAAATTCATGCAATTTACTCCTTATTCCAAGCCTAACCAAAATTTCAATATAAAATTTACAGCACATGTACTCTATAAAATTCAGAATTTTTCTTCAATTTTTACAACTTTACAATTTAGTCCCTAAATCATATTTTCATCAAAATTCAATTTGTAAAAGTAGTTTATCTATCAACAACCTTTCATTTTCTACCATAAATTTCAAATTTTTAGCATATTCATGCATGGTATAACTTCTATACTTTGATAAATTTTCAAATTAATCCCACAAATAGATAGATTAGACTATCTCGATCTCAAAATTATAAAAATTACTAAAAACGAGACTTGAATACTTACCCAATTAAGCCAAGAAAACTTGTTTTCTCTTTTCTAGGGTTTCCATGGAATATTTGGGGAAGAATATGATTTAAAATGATTTTTATTTCATATTAATTATTTATCATTTTTTAATTATTTTTATTTCCAATTTAGTCCTTAGCCTTTTTTAATTTTTCCATGGATGATTCACCAAAAATATCTACTAACTTTTCTTTAATGGTCTAATTACCATATAAGGACATCAAGGTTTGAATTCCATAGCTATTTAATCCCTCTAGCTACTAGAATCCAACTTTTACATTTTATGCAATTTAGTCCTATCCGTAATTAAACACAAAATCGATAAAATTTTCTTATCAGAATTTCCTTATGACATTCCTATCAAAATACTAACCATGCAAAAATATAAAAATAAAATTTTCTTTCCGATTTGGATTTGTGGTCCCGAAACCATTATTCTGCTTTCACTAAAAATGGGTTATTACATGGTCATATGCTATTTGATGTGTTTAGGTTGATGCAAATTTGGGTTAGAAAAATAGCTTGAAAAATAGCTTATTTTTGTCCATACGAGCAGAGACACGAGCGTGTGTCTCAGTCGTGTGTGACACACGGGCGTGTGTCTCAGCCGTGTGTGACACACGGCCAGGTGACACGACCGTGTGTCCTCTGATATTTCTTTAGAAACCAATTTAGTAGCTTCACACGGCCTAGCACACGGGCGTGTGACTTGGCCGTGTGTCACAATTCAGTATACCATTTAGTTTTCACACGGCTTGGCATACGGGTGTGTGAGGCCATTTCGAAGGGTACATGGCTTGACACAGGGGCGTGTGGTCTGGCTGTGTGACCCTAGTCAAAGAGTTACACGGGGTCAGACACGGGCTGGGACACGACCATGTGATCCCATTTCAAATTTCCACACGGCCTGTGACACGGGCGTGTCTCTTGGCCGTGTGATACATACGGCCTGGCCACACGGGCATGTGTCCCCTTTACTTTGAAAAATTTCAATGTTTTTCCAAAATTTCCTTCAGTTCTCGGTTCATTCTCGAACCACTTCTAATACTTATTTTGGGGCCTCGATGGCTTGTTTTAAGGACTATATGTATGTATTTAAAATTTTTTAATTGGTATGGGAATTGTATTCGAATTGTATGATTGTTAAAGAAATAAATCTGGTAATGCTCCGTAACCCTATTCCGGTGACAGATACGAGTTAAGGGAGTTACAACTAGAACCCAACATTCTCAAACTCTAGGATTCTTAGAGTGTGAACTCTAACTCAAAGAACTGAGCACAAGACAAAAACTAAAACTTCCCCAAAATGGAAGTTAAAGTCTTTTATGTGTATCCCAAAATTGAAAATTCAACTTCTAGATTTGAATTATAATAATTAGATTATTACAATTATAATTCTCACAAATCTGTAATTAAAACTCAAGAAAAATAGAATTTATCTAAGTATAAGGAAGAATTACTCAAATAAACTTTCACTAATTTTCGATAGAGTTTTTTATAGGAAATTGATGCATACAATTTTTTACTTCTATTGGAGAGATATTTGTAAGAATTTAATTCTCATTCGAAGTAAATTAATTAACTAAATTAGAGAAGTTCAGGTCTAATTTATACTTTTTATACCATAAAGTCGAAAACTCCAACACAGATTCAAATCTGACTACAAACATATCTTGTTCGCAATTGGGGTAATATTTATTGTTAAGAAGAGATTGTTTCTTTAGTAGATGGCTCAAGCATTAGTCCTTTGAAGTTCTTTTGAAGAAAGAATGGAACTCACAAACACTTTTGTCAAAGGCTATTCGAACATGAAACTTAGAGGTTTTTGGTAATATCATAATGAGAAAATTGAGAGTAATTAGGAGAATTAAAGGAGTCCAAGAAGCTCTAGAAAAACATCATTCAGAGAAACTTGTAAAGCTTGAAATGAATCTTAAAGTAGAATTAGAACAAATATTAGATCAATAACTCTTATAGAAGCGGAAATTTAGAAGCGATTGGTTACTTCAAGGTGGTAGGAACACCAATTATTTATAGAGTCAAACTATGGCATAGAGAAAACATAATCATTTTCATGCCCTATGAATTGATAGTAACGAAAGGTGTTTTGATGATAAGACTCTTAAAACTGGAGTTATTACTTTCTTTTAGACGATGTATAAGTAGGAGGGAGGAAGTAATGAGAGGCTTCCAATTAGAGAATAATTTCTAAGAATTGATAAAGCTTATATGGATTTATTGAATCTAGAAGTTGTAGATAAATAGATTAAATAAGCTTTATTTGACATGGATCCTTTTAAAGCGCCGAGTTTAGATGGTCTTCATGCTTAATCTTCCAACAGTAGTGGTCTTTAATTGGAAAGTCTATATGCAACATGGTTAAAGGTATATTCAATGTGAGCAGTAGTGACCTAGAATTAAATAGAAATTTGTTAGTGCTAATTTTGAAAGTTCAAAATTTAGAGAATCTAACACAATTCGATAAATAAGACTATACATTGTTCTTTACAATATTGTTACGAAAACTGTTTTGAATATGTAAAAGTCAATCATGTCGAAACTTATCTCTTCGAACTAAGTTAGCTTTATGGTGGGTAGAAGTATTACTGATAACATATTAATCACTTAGGAAATTATTCACTCAATTCAAAATTTGAAGAGTCATGTGGGCTGGACGACAATTAAGGTGAGTTAGAAAAAGCGTATGATCGGATGAATTAGGTTTTCTTGAAGACACCCAACGAGACACTAGTTTCCCTACTAACCTTACCCGTATTATTATGAATTGTATCGTACCTTCTTTGATGCAAGTTCTTTAGCACAACTCACTAATAGACAAATTCTAGCCTTTTGAGGCATTAGGCAAGAGGGATCCACTATCTCCTTATCTATCTATCTTGGGGATGAAAAGATTGGGCCAAAGAATAAATGGGGCGGTTCATCGTGATGAGTGGAAAACATTTCCTTTTCCCCAAATCTGGACCCATTATCTCACACTTAACTTTTGTAGATGAATTAATACTCTTTTACGGAGCGAATATGTAGCAACCAAAAGTGGTTGATGAAACACTAAAGCAATTTAGATGTTACTCAGACCATAAAGCTAATAATAGGAAAACAAAAATATTTTCCTCTTCTAATATTAATGACGACCTAGCTAAAGAGATCAACTAACGACTTAGTTTTAAAAGGGTTTACGATTTTGGCACTTATTCGGGAGTGTCCTTCTCCTATAAGAGGATTATTTAAAATATTTATTACTTTTATCATCAACAATGTTCATTAAATATTATGTGGTTGAAACGGTAAAATCCTTTTAATGGAAGAGAGGTGTAACACCCTATACCCAGTTCAGTCGCCTGACCCGTGCTGTAAGGCATTACGACAATAATCTATTAACATCTATCATAAATTTCAACCAAATTCAACCAAAATAATTAATATTCAATCATTTACATGATTTTCAATCAATTTTGGACCTAATTCGAGTTTACAGAATACAAACTGAGATCAATTTTAGATTAAATTGGAACTTCTGCAAAATTTTAAGTAAAATGTATAAACAGGAGTCATACGGCCGTGTGGCTCAGAGACATGGCTGTGTGGCCAAACCGTGTATAGTTCAAAAATAAGGTCACATGATTGTGTCGCTATACCATGTGCAATTCAAAATAAGGTCACACGACTGTGTGCCAAACCGTGTGTGATTCAAAATAGGATCACACAGTTGTGTCTTCAGGCCAGGTAACAACCTGTGACTATGTGGGACATACCTGTACCAAAATTGAATAGACCACATGGCCGTGTGGAGTGATAGCCCATGTCCCAGGCTGTGTGCACCTAAAATGACTTCTAAAGTAAGCCAAAACATTACTTATTTCTTAGGTGCCAAGCCAAACCAATATCAACCATTTTTATTCCTTCAAAACACTTTCAAACAAGCTTAAAACATACAAAAATCATTCAACCTATGTGCCTAACAAATATGTCCTCATTGGCACCACAAATCAAATATCAAACTAAGTTCATATTAAAAAAATCACAAGTCCAACTACTTTATAATATTATCAAACATACCATTCCATCCATCAAACTAATAATCTATCAAAGCAATTTAAACCACATCATTTTATGAACAAGCCTATACAACCTTCTCAAACACCTTTATAAATACATAACTTCTACTGCATGACAAGTTTAACACCACATTATTAACTATAAGCATGCAAAACATTACACAAACACAAAACATACCACTTGTAGAAAATATTTACAACTTACACAAGTTACTTCTATTACATACCACATATCCCAAAATAAACATTGTCAAAATCTACCGAAAGATAGTTGAATAGTGTGATTTTCGAGTTGATCTGATCGTCCGATTCCACCAAACAATATCTACAAGGAAACAGGAAAACAACACGAGTAAGTTTTATTATAGCTCAGTAAGTTCACAAGTTAAAACGATAAAACTTACCGTATAAACATAGCATAACACTTAATAACTTTGTTAATAAACATTAATCCTATAAACCACAATAATTCAACATGTGAGTTATATATATAATTTACATAGTATAATCAACTATATAAGGTCATTCAATAGCAAGTCACTTTACAATATTAAAAATCATGTAAACATTTATGTAATTCATTAGCAAGACATTTAACCATTTAAAATCTACTCGATGAATGATATAAATAGATACAAATACATGATTATCCACCCAAGACATGCCAAAATGCTCAATCGAGCCAATCCAACCAAGAACACGTCTGGGCATCAAGTGCATAGCCTGTAGGCTAACGTCCCTCCAGAAACACACTTGGGCACTATGTGCCAAGCTTATAGGCTTTACATCCCCCCCCAGAACATACCAAAATCACTGTAGATATAACTTGGTAATCCACAATAAATGTTGGACTTCAGTATATCCAATGTATATAAAAAATCAATTATCATCATCTCATCACAAGTCAACCCTGTACAATACGCAAAATAACCTATTGGTATGCCAATTGTATCCTATCTTATGTTCATTTGAGCTAGCAATAGCAAGCAACTATTACAACTTTTACAATTTAGTCTTTTTTCTTTAATTAACTAGCCAAACATCAAAATTTTTGGACTAAATTTTAATATGACACTAATGACCTTGTAAATATTAAATAATTAATATTTACAGACTCACACATCAA
Organism: Gossypium longicalyx; assembly: GCA_025698465.1. NCBI lineage: Eukaryota > Viridiplantae > Streptophyta > Magnoliopsida > Malvales > Malvaceae > Gossypium > Gossypium longicalyx. The sequence goes on from CM046999.1 coordinate 46,137,694, forward strand.
AATTGTGGTCTCAAAACCACTGTTTTCAAAACTATTGGAAAACTAGCTGTTATAGAAGGGTAACCTTAGCTCGCTCTATAATTGTGGATGTAAACAGGACAATTTGCCCGGGTCCACCAAAAAACCAAAATCCAAAATTAAACCAAATTAAATGTCCAAGTCTAGTTTACAGGTCCAATACATCAAGCCCAATAATAAAATACAGCCCAAAACCTGAACCCAAATAATTCAAGGCCCAAACAGCCCAAAACATATTAGAAACAAAAAAAACCCTAAGGTCTCCTGGTGCCGCAGCCATGCCCAGCAGCCTCCATACACGCCAGCACCTTCGTACGCCCCACGTCGAGTGCCACATACTCCCCACAGCTGGCCCCGTACCTCCGCACCTGCAAACAAAACAAGAGAACGACAGCAGCAAATAGAAAAAGAAAAGAAAATTGTATTTTTTTATTTTTTGGGATTTCGGCTATAAAACCAAAAGCAATGTATTGCTTTTTTTTTTTACGCACATTTACGCATACTGAATACAGAAAAAAAAAGCAATCAAAACTTTGAAAGGTGATTTCAGATCCTTTTTCTTTTTTTCTTTTGTCCCTTTATTTTTGATCTGCTTGTGATTTTTTAGCATGGAAAACGAAAGGTGTGTTTAAAACAACACGGATGAAAGCCCACATGTCTTAGAAATATGGAGATTCGGGCTAGGGTTGTTTTCTTTATTTTTTTTATCGGATTTTGCTTTGTTTTTTGGTAGAATAGCATAAGATTTTAAGTTTTTCTTTAAAAAAAAAAAGAAAAAAAAGGGCGAAGGAGTGCACTTACCCGATCTCCGTGGGCGTGTCCCCCGTTGGCAAGGTCCGGTCGCCATTGGCGCGCCGTCGACCATCAAATAAATGATGGTTTAGGCGGCTGCATGTTGAATCAATCCCTAAGGGGAGGGGTTAAAGTTTCTGTTTTAAAAAAAAATGAAAGGTTTGCTGAGTTTTGAAAAGGAAATAAATGGGAATTAAAGTTTAGCATCAGATTTGGAAATGATGGAGTTTAAAGGAGGGGACCCACGCGTGTTGACCCGATCCAAAAGATTGGATCCGCGTTCTTTTGTTTCAAATGGGTTAATGGCGCATTTGGTCCTCCTCTTTCGCGCCAATTTTCAATTGGCTTCTGTTTGTACTTTGTTTATTTTTTAAATGTTCCCTAAAATTTGTATGTTTTTACATTTTAGCCCACGTCTCAACGCAGTGTTTCGGGATCAGGGATAATTTCAGTCTTGGTCCCTGCTAATTCACGCGTGTTATACATGGGTCCTTATTTTATTATTAGTAGTTTATTTTATTTGTAAATTATCCTTTTTATTTTACTTTGATTTCAATTAGGTAATTTGTTTAGATTCATTTTATAGTTTTTTTTAATTCGGGCTTTTTTACTTGTATATTTTGAGTTACTTTAGTAAGTATTTTTTTTAAAAAAAATATTATTTTTATCATATCCTTTATATCCTTTACAATGTTTGTATTAATTGTATTATTTGTATCATTTGCTTACTTATTTATTTTAATTTGGGTAACTGTATTTTCACATTTTGGATACTATTTTATGTAAATGTTTTTATACATTATTATACACATATATATATATACTTTATAATAAAATTAATTTTATTCTATGTATATTATTAACATTATATTATTTCATCCATATAATTGTTTTTGAATTATTTTACATATTTTAATAGATATATATTTGTTGTTTGAAAGGAGACCACGTGCTTTATACTTTATTTGAATTTATTTTTATACATATACATTGGTACGTATATTTGATATAAACATTACTAAATCCGTGTATTTTATACATATAATTTTCTTTATATATATAAGTATGTTCTTAACTCTATTATATATAATTTATAATAAAATTAATTTAATCTTGTATGTATTTCCACGTTTTTGCAAATAATTATTTTTCAAGTTATTTATGTATATATGATTTATAAATTTATTATGTTTCTAAGATTATATTTCACTATACATTTTTATAATCTTTTCATATTTTGTACATAATTTAAATTTTTTTTATATTATATATAAATTGTCAATTTTAAACCAATATTCTTTAATGTTTTGTATGTTATTCGATTAAAATATTAATTTCATAACACATATTTTGATAATAAAATATATATCCCTAGGTTGTTTTTACAAATAGTTTTAAATTCAACAATTCGTATATCGTATAAATTATGTGCTCATTTATTCGTCCTTATTTTAAATGTCTTATATCACATCGGCTTCAAATTGCTATTTTGATTTTTGCATCTTGCATTGATTGTTTTATATTATGTCATATATATATTATCGTTGCGTATTATTTATTCATCTTATTGTTGTATCAATTATTCTCCATACATGCTTGAACATTGAGTTATAATTTTTAGATTAATTATAGTTAATTGTTTTGTTAGTTGATTAAATAAGTTATATTATCTTCATTCATCCATTGTCGTATTTTGTGCATGCATATATTATCCCATGCTCTTTTTGGTTTACGAAATGTTATTTTATAAGGTCCAACTTTTTAAAATTAATTATTCTATCTTATTTCAAGTAAAATTAAGGCGTTTTAAGTTAGTTTTATAATTATTCATTTAATTTTTTTTTAAAACGAAGGCAATGTTCGATGTTTGACAATTCGAGGAATCGTGTCCTACCGTGCTGGGTTGCAATTTCTTGTTCGTTCAAAATAACCGAATATTCCTTTGGAATTTCACCCATGTCTTTAAAAAAGAATTCTTTAAAACGAAGGAAATGTTCGATGTTTGGCAATTCGGGGAATCGTGCCCTATCGTGCTAGGTTGCAATTTCTCGTTTGTTCAAGATAATCGAATATCCCTTTAGAATTTCACTCATGTTTTCAAAATTCTAAAACAAGGCAATGTTCAATGTCTAGAAATTCGAGGAATCGTGCCCTACTGTGCTGGGTTTCGATTTTTTCGTTGGACTAAATAATTGGGCATCCTTTCGTGATTTTCAACATGTAAACTGTTGGAAGTTGAAATTTATCATGTTTTCAAGGGTATAAAGGATCGTGTCCTATCGTGCTGGATGTGATGCTGTATTCCTCTGAAACAAGAGAATTTTGACGACCAACTTGTGCTATTCAAATGTTTATAAAAGGAACCACACTTCAAAAACATTTTTAAATCTTAGACATAAGGACAATATTTAATCGATTTGGTACCAATTTTGGGCGTAATGAGGGTGCTAAACCTTCCTCATACGTAACCGACTCCCAAACCCATTTTCTCATACTTACGTAGGCCAAAATCGTTGTTTTAGTAAAAAGAAATATTTTATTAAAATAACCAAATTTTTAGGTGATCCAATCACACCTAAACAAAAAAGATTGGTGGCGGCTCCACATTTTTTGTTTTAAAACGTCGATCCTAAAAAAATGGTTTCGATAGTGGAGATCCCCAAATATTCATACAAGCAATGATACTAAAAGGAGTGTACGACATGATTGAGAAATTGGTTCGTAAGTCTATTTGGGGAGGTTCTAATAAGGGAAAAAAGTTAGCCTTAATTAATTGGAATTCTTATAGTGAACACTTTATCAATGAGGGACTTGGATTGAGGACGTTAGAAGATCAAAATAAATTTTTCTTTATGAAATTGAGTTTTGGAATACTCTTCAAAAAGGATGTACTATGGGTTCATGTGCTAAAGAGTAAGTGTAGGATTAAAGAGGATTATCTAGATAGCATCTAGAAAACCAAGTGCTTTTATGTGTAGAAGTCCTTGACAAAAGTTTGGGGTCTACTAAAGGACAGCACTTGTTGGTCTACCAAAGATACTAGATCTCTGAATTGGGATTGTTGTGAAATTATTTCTTTTGGAAACACTTGCATTCAATATGTTAGTGTTAATAATATGGTTAATATAGATGGAAATTGGTCTTGATCAAAATTTATGGACAAGATCAATACTACCATGACTCTTCAGATTGCTTCAATGTTGACTTGTAATTCTAGTTTTGGGTCAACTCTTATGCTTGGCATTGTTAAGTTAATGGTGCATTCTCTATGGCAGAGACTTACTCTCATCTTGCTAATAATAGTTAGGAACCCAAAGATAAGAAATGGGAAGTTGTATAGAAGTATAAATGACATCAAAGAAAGAAATAGGGAGTTGTATAGAAGTATAAATGACATCAAAGAGTTAAATAATTTCTTTGGCTTGTACTGAAAGTTAGACTTCTCACAAATTTGGAAAGGAGGTGGAGACTTTGAAAGGAGGCGAAGAGATATGGCAGATAGTGGAGTTTGAGACATTTGTGGGCACAATGAAGAGTCTAACATTAAGTCTATGCTAGGTTGGGTGGAAAAGTTGAAGGAATAGAAAGGTGTAAAGAAAATAAATTTTGTATGTGCTAGGTAGGGAAGAAAAGTGAGGAAAAAAAAAAGAGATGTTCATTCATCCTAATGCATAAAAATCAGTTCTTCCAAATTGGAATGATAAGATGAGAGAAAACGAAAGAGATGTGTGTGTTTGTTCAAAATAATCAATTTTTTTTTTTTCATTTCTCAACTCTAGTGGATACTTTTTCTTTCAATTTTTTCATCTTTTCCACTAAGCACACCTATGAAAAGAAAATTTAAAATTTTCATCTTTCTATTTTTTTACCCTTTCAATTTTCTTTCTGCTCTACTAAGAAAACCTAAATGTTTTGAGATATTGCCAAATTGGTGGAGGCAAATCATTCCAAATGCTATGATTGACGGGTTCTTTTCTATTTCCTATGAAAATTGGCTTCTTACAATATTAGAGATGATTTTAATATACATTATAAAGATATCAAAAGGGGTATTGTGTTCGAACCAATTGTTTTAAAAGTTTTAGAAACAACTTCATTTTATTTTAAAAATGAAAATTTATGTGCTAATGATGTTATAAGTCAAAGATGGGCTTGGGTTAGAAATTTGAAGTATGCAGGGACTAGCAAGAACAAGTCACGGAAAAGAAGTGGTGCACAATTTTGATGGCGGACTCCACTTGAAGGATGGGCGAAAGTAAATGTGGATTGTGTTGCAATTGTAGACTCCAGTAAGGTAACTTCTGGTGGTATGATTCGATATTGCAAAGGAAATTGGATACGAGGATATTGCCGCAATATTATATGGTGGTTGATGGTCGAAACCGAATTATGAGCTATTTTAGATGATTTAAATATTTGGTTGGAAGAAAAAGTGATTGTGGAGTTTGACAATGAAACATGGATGAAGCTTCCTCGGAGAAGAACACAATGCGAGTGGCCTCACACAAGCTGAGGGATCAAACGGATGCTTCAAAAGCAATGGGAGGTGAATATAAGACACATTTAGAGGAGTCCCATATGGCTAAAATGGCAAATTTGAGAATTATTTTAGACCCCCTCTTGCTGGTATTTGCCAATGATGTACTGGGGTGCATTCAATGTGATGTTGACTTCTTTTTTGCTATTTTGTCACCTAGTTACTCTTTGGTATAAAAAGAAAAATTAAGGACGTCTATTTTAATTGATGTTGATGCTATATTTTAGAAAGTCTTAAGAAAGAAAAATTGTCGAAAGTAAACACCTACATTAGTTCAATATCTCTCTTTGGTGCATTGATGTTGAAACTTCTTTTTCTTTGTTTTTAATTTCGTAAACATGGTTATAAATTTATCCATGTTTATATATATGAGACATGAGGTTAGAGCCCATCTGATTTGGTATGCCTCACTCACCAAATGGTTAGCCTTGCAAAGGGCTATTTTTAGTTCCGACGTGCATTTTAAGTTTAAAAATAAAAATAATATTTTTTTTTTCAATTTAATAACCAAAAACATATTGTTATAAAATAAATTTTAATATCTACCAAGGCATCCATTGAATCACTCCAAATCTTTTATCATATTAAATAAAAATTATGTAAAAAAAATTAATCCTCTTTTTTTATTGGTATATATTATATGTTAAAATGTCCACAAGTCCCTGTACTTTTAAAAAAATAATAAGAATTTGGCTATTGTATTTTTATTTCATGAATTTTTTTTTAAATTTTAAAATTTAAGTCCAATTGTTAAAACTGTTAAATTTTTTATTAAATTTAATTTAATTATAAAAATATTTTTTAATTACATAACTATTAAGTAAGTATATTTTATTTTAAAAATATTATAACAACAAATTTATCGATGTTAATAATTAAATTAAAATTTAAAATTTTAAAAGATAGTGGAAAAGTATATGAAGTTTTTAGCATATTTTAACCTATATTATATTAGAGTAGGAGAAAATGAAACGCAAAGGCGTCACGTTATTCATGAATCATCAAATAAGCATTATCCCTTGCGTAAGTGAAACAGCAAAAGTAGGCAGGCAGACGTATCACTTTCATTCACTGCCTGAATATTAATTTTCTCAATTCAACTACGTCATGTTAATTAATGACCATTCAAGTAAACTATTACTTTATTTTATATTCATAATTCCACTTAAATCAAGTCAATGTATATAAAGTTATTGGTTCAACAAAAAATTTCTTCATTGATTTTAAGTCTTGGTGGGCATTCGGTCTAGAGCCTATTTTCAGCAACCTAAACCTTCCTCCTCTCTAAAAAAAAAAAATAATAATAAAATATATCCTCGGATCGGATTTTCTAAATTAATCATAAGGTTTAAGGTTTTAAAATTTAACTTTTAAGATACAAAAAAATAGATTTAATGAGCTTAAGATCTATATCGTTTATTTGTAATATAATTTGAATCTAAAATTAATTAAATTATATCAAGTAAGAAATGAATAATTAGTGTATTAACACGAGAAAAGAAAACTTAATTATCACATAACTATTAAAGTAGTTTGCTATAATATAAAGAATAATTATATTGGATCTTCGTGTGATGTACGAGTTGTTTGTGGGTATTAAATATTATAATATTTTTATAATTTTTATTTTTATTTAAATTAATTAATTATTTAAAAAAAACAAATGATAATTTTTTACTTTAATCAATGTTATTAAAATGGGTCTTTATTTAAAAATATATTTTAAGTTTGAAAAATTACAATATATTTGTTTCAACTTGCTTTATAGTTTGTATTTCCTATAATTTATTTAACTTAATTATAGATAGAATGATAAATAATTTTAATTTTATATTTTTAGTGTATATTTAATATAGCTATGCATATTTCAATATATACACATTTATAGCGTGTATTATTTAAGCTAAATATGACATGAAAATATTAATGTAAAAATAAAGTACATTTATATATCCATAATCTTATATTCATATAAAAATGGTTGATTTTGTTCAATAAAAATATAACGTATAAGAATATATTGAAAACAAAATAAGTCTAAATGCATCGATATTGTGAAAAATAAATATAAATTAAATATAGCAACATGTATGATTTTTTTTGAAGTAAGAAACTTATATTGTTAATATTGTATTATCTCAGAGTTTCCATTTTAGATTTTATATCAAATAAAATTAAATTGTAATTATAATTTTTTATTCTTGTAATAAATTTTTCATTATACAATGAGAATGCGAGAGATATTAACAAAATATATGGAATTTTTTATTCCAAATTTATCGCTATATTTTTATAAAGAATTTTCCTTAAATTAAAATTTCAAATATAGTCGCGGATTATTATCGTGACAAATGGGAATTTCTAACTTATACCACTTAGGAATTGTTTCCTTTTCTTGTAATCTCATATTGCTATAATATATTTATAATTCATATAAATTATAAATTATATAACTTTAGTAAAAATTAAAGACTTATTCAAAATAAGTAAAAAAAAAAAATACTAAAACTTGTTAGTTTATTGTTAGCTCGTACTAAAATTTGTTAAAAAAAATACTTCTACTAAACGTAGTTTAGTTATAATAAATTATATTCTCCTCATATTAAACTTTCTAATAAATTTAAAAATAGTCGTAGAAGTGAGGTTAAATTTTGGAACCATAAATATTTGACATTATATGGTGATACTAAAACTAATAATAAAATATGTGTTTGAATATTGGATGGGAAAGTAGTGGTGAAGTGAATTAGGAATAGAAGAGAAAAAACTATATATATTAAATAGTTAAAAATTATTAAACTTATATTTATATTAAATAGAATATATATTAAACTTATATTTATTTTAAATAGAAAATAAATATTTTTTTAATATTCTGCTTATATGAAATAAATAAATAAAATAATAATAATGGATAGAAGTTAAAGAAAATTTACCTTTTAATGAAAGTGAGATTAGAGGGTCAGTGTTGTGAGATTCCTCACTAACGTGCATCGAAGGAAAAATAATTGTATGAAACTGTGATTTCACGTCATCTCCATCCTTTTCTGATAGGAAAATGACAAATTAGATATTTTCTCCTGATTTTTAGCATTTTTAGTTGGATTTAAATTTTTCTAGGAGGAAAAAGCTGAAATTTAAGAGAAAAAATCTGATTTGTCATTCTCTTATTGAAAAATATTAAAATTTAAATAGCTGGTAAATGTTAAGGTTCTGAGTTCTTACTTTACATAATGCTATGTGTGGATTGTCGAAAAAGATATATGTTTCAAGAGACGTGATTCAGATAAACTAATTATATTTTGTTTATAAACCACAATAATTTATTAGAGTTGTAATAGCCAGTGGAAAGGAAGGATTTGCGTGCATGAGAATTTAGCTTGAAAGCTTATATAGTGCATTCACCAGAAAAAAAAAAAAAAAAGTTTAGTATAGTGTAAAGCGATCAATGTTCCCTTTGGGCGCGACAATATGGCAAAACTCGGCCCTTTTTATTTAGAATAGTAAATTAATTTTTCTGTGATCCTAAGAGATTTATTTTTATTTTTATTTTTTTTATAATCGTTACACTAATGTCTATAAAAACCATGCACTAATAACCTTCTAAAGACACACCAAAAACTCCTAAGAGCTACATCCTTAGCTGAGTATTCATTTTAGTTTTTTTGTTCCTATTCTTGTTCTTTATGGTAACATGAGAGCTTGTTGGATGCTAGAGGATATGCTATGAGTATGAGTGGATTATCCTCAAGGGTTTTCCTCAAATTATACTACTCGAATTTTTAATTTATGTTTTTCTGATCCAGTACTATAACAATCTTAAGAATAATTATGGATCCGTTTGCGAGTGCCACTACCTATATTGCCATTCTCATTGTCAATGTTGCTACCATTGTTGACGATTCCATTGTCAATGTTGTAGCAATTCCAATGTTGCTTATTCTTTCATACACCAAACCCTTTCCTCACATCTCAGGAGATGGTATGAGTGCATCTTCCCAATCTTAGATATGCATGGAGCTGCCTATGTGCTCACTAAATGCAGACCAATTAATTCCTTTGATAAACAATTTGATTAAAGGGTTCGTGCTAATAAAGTGTGTAGGCATATTATTATTTCCACGTTTTCAAATTTACTTTTTGATAATTACTGTTCATACAAGGAAGTAAGGAAAATTGGGACTCTATATTCAAATTAATGAAGATTACAAGCTGCTAGAGGACCTCAAATCCGAGAATATAACTTTGCAAGAAGAGTTTGATATTGGGTTACTTATTGAAAATTAATTTGCCTCAATCAAGGACTAATTATAAGCAACAACTCAAACAAAAGCACAAGCAGCTCTCTCCTATAGTCCTAATCACTCACATTATCATTGAAGACACCAATCAAAAAGAATTCAAAGCTATCAAAAGAAAAGAGATTGCTAAATGATAGTTTGGTGGAAGACAAGACAAAAAGAGGTATAAGAAAACATGATTACAAGTCTAAATCTCAAAATCTTAGCTTTAAGGGAAAAAAAAAGTATTTTTTTTTATGTGTAGCAAACCAAGCCAGTTTAAGAAATGAAAAAGGAGAATTGATAATCATGCTAAATCAAATGCCAATTTGATTGATTTACATGATATAATTGTTGTGGTCATTTCTTAAGTTAATATTCTGATCAATATGAAAGAGTTTGTGATAGACTCTAGTACTATTAGGCACATTTATGACAATCGAAATGCTTGTGGTGCTACTCCAGAATAAAGGAAGGAGAAAACACAACCTAACTTGGAGAATCAATCGAAATACTTGTGTATGCTACTCCCGGGTGAAGGAAGGAGAAAAATACAACCTATATTGGAGAATCACAAACAACACATGTACTTGGAAAATGTAAAGACAAATTCAAAAGGCAAAATATATATAAACTCAATTTTAATTTATTAAAAAATGTATAATTATGAAATCTTTTAAGAATAATTTCGAAAAAGAATACATGATTATGCTTAAAAACTAACCAAAACACGATATGAGGTACAATAGAACATAAAAAAAAAAAAAAAAAAGTGAATATGACACAAATACACACAGGAAACACAGTTTTAACTCGTAAAAAATTATACAATTATGAAGGGGGAAGCAAAGGTAACTCTTCCTCACTCTCCAATTTTTTGACTTTCTTTAAGTACCTTTATAAAATAAGGTATATTTCGATGTTTAGCCCTTCAATTTTCTTTTCCTAATTTGCACTCTTGTAAAATATTTAGTTTGGAATTAAAAATTTGGTAAACATTGTCATTCATTGATATTAGTTTAATTATTTTTTAATCAATCAAATATGTGCACTTATGTTAATTGCTGACAACATATTAAATAATTCTATATATAATTTCATATACTGCTAGTGAATTTTTTATACTATACAAGTAAGAATATTGATTTGACAAGTATTCTATAAAAGTTTAGTAAAATATTAAAAATTAAATAATTTTTTTAAAATGAACAAATGACAAATTTTTTAAGATTCGAACTAAATTATAAATTTTTTAAGAAATTAAAATGTAATTTTACCATGTATTAATTTATAATTTCATTATTTTTAAAGGGGTTAAATAAACTTATTTTCATATATTGAGATGTTAAAGTATAATTTTACTATATATTAATTTGTAATTATTTGTAAAATGATTGACTTAAAAATATTCATTTTTAGGTGACCAAAACCATTACCAATCTCCCAACCTCATCTCTTATTATCTTTGATTCATGAGAAAATACAATTATCATACAACCTCTCTCTAAATTGCAGAAATATAAAATAAAAATTGAGAATTGTAAAACAAAGATGAAATGAAGAACTTTTAAAACTTTCTTTTTAATGTCAACTTCCCTAATTAAAGAACTTTGGATAAAACAGCTTCTTCCTAAAAACATACAAAAAAAAAAAAAAAAAAAAGTTTAAAGTTTTTTAATTTGTAAGTTAATCAAACAAAAAATAATTTGATAATATTATCATAATTTCATGTTTTCTTTAATTACCACTTTTATTTCTCTTTGCATCATTGAAGATGAGTGATATTGGTGACTATCTAATTACAATTTTGTTCCTAAGGATACTTAAATTAATCTATTTATATATAATTGAATTTATCGATATAAATTATATTTGTTATGCATGTAAATTTTTGAACCGATATAATATCATTATCATAACGATTTAAATAATGTATATATTGATACTTATTGAACGATTGAATTTTTTATATAAAATAAATAGTTAAAAGTTTAGTTTACGTCAAATTTGATATGCATGATTTATATGAATAGAATATGAAATACGATGAGCATACCAAAATATACAAAATGATGTAAAACTACTTTAATTTTACATCGATATAAATGGATCCATCCCTTCAATATTTTACATTATATAAATTTAACATTTTCATGTATTATACATGTCATGCGGTATTTTAATTATTTTTTCTTATCATATTTTAATTTTCTTTTCATATCATATCCAACATTATCATATTTAAATTTTTTCATATTTTTAATTTTGTAAATATATAGATATTTGCTACAAAATGTGATATTAATAAAATTAATATATATACTAACAGTAAATTTTGTAAAATTTCAACATTTAATATTTTAAATATGTATGATAATCATTTTAAAATTTTTACTTAATTAATTTAAATTTTTCAACAAATAAGTACGTAACTACTTATCACTTAAGGTAGAAAATATTAAATTGATTTTATTTTATTAAGAATTTGAAATAAATTATACTTTCATAAAAAATACAATTTCAAATTAGTATATTTATATTTCATCCAAAACTATCTAATTTATATTCATCAAACAATATAATTATATTTAGTATTTATTTTTACTAAATTATCAAATAATTTTATAATATAGATTCAGCACTTATAAAATTCAGTAGTAAAAATTTAGTATTTAATTTTTCAACACTTAAATTTTCAGTTTATCAAACACACCTTAACTTATTACTAACATGGCCTATTTTTATTCTTTTATTTTATTAAACAGCTTTTTATAATAGTATTATAATTTTCTATTCAAAAGATTAATAGTTTGGGGTAAAAGTACTATGGAGGCCATTGTATTAGGAGCTAAATTATATTGTGTCCCCTCTACTTAATAAATGGGCAAATTAGTCCCTGTACATTAGATCAAATAGCAAATTGACCATTTATATTAAAATTTTCATCAATTTGTCCTATTAAAAACTAACGCATCTGATGGAATAACTAGACAATAACACATAGCATGCCACGTGTACCTCAAGTTGACGTATAATGACCGATTTTTAACAGTAGAAATGGATGAAATTTTTAACTAAAAGATCAGTTTGCTCTTTGACCTAACGTATATGGACTAATTTATCCTTTTTTTCGAGTAAATGGGACAAAATGCAATCTAACTCCTAGTATAAAGGCCTTCATGATAACTTTACCAATGGTTTAGTTATTAATTTTCTCTTTAACAAATATAAAATTTTAGGAGTGGGAGAGAAAATAATAAGAACTCTCGAGGAATTTCAATTGTGATTATATTCATCAATATAGGAATTGGGTTGAAACCTACTATTAAGGTGTCAGATAAAAGGTCTAACTATTTTCTAAATAAATTATTAATATTAAAAATTCTATCACATGCGTTTGCGTATAGAAAAATAATTTGTGTATTAAAATTGAAATGTAAGAAAATAAAAAAAGATTGAAAGTATAGATATGTAATTGTAAGAAAATGTAATTATTAAAATAATAATTATATACTTTTATAATTAATTACATTATAATTACATCTTAAAAAATAAAAAAGATTGAAAGTATTACTCGCATAATTCTTCCATTCTCACCCATTGCAAGGATTTGACCAAATAATCGAATTAATTAAAGTGAGATTTACTAATTATAATAATTATTCAAATATATCACCATATAATTTATAAGTAATTATATTTAAATTTAATTATTGGTAACTTCAAAAATATATAATAATTATTTTTGAAAAAAATATGTTTTAAAAGAAAAATAGTTATCCCGATAAAGGCGTAAAAGTTTTTACAAAAGTAGATAATTTATTTAAATTATATTTAAATAAAATGTTATAAAAATAGTCATTTAACTATTATTGTATTTCTATTTTGGTCACTCAGGTAAAAAAAATTTCTATTTTAGTCACTATTGTTATCCAAAATTTATTATTTTGATCACTCATCCATTAAATCATTAACGAAATTCTCTTTTTTTGTTGGCATAACAACAAATTTAACCTTCTAATATTTACAAATTCTATATTCTAAAAAAATTATTATATTTAACCCTCAACTTTACAGGTTTTGTTAATTTAGTCTTTGATTATTAAAAATTCAAAAATTTCTAAAAATAAAAATAAAATTTTACTTTTCGAAAATAATACATAAGATTTTATAAAATGCATAAAAATCATAAAAATATTTATAAATAAATACCCATTTTTCTATTTTTCTAACACGAAATTCATTTATTAAAACAATAAATTTATAAATAAAATAATAATATTACAAATAAAACAATTTAAGAGAAAAAAAACATGAAGAAAACTTAAGTAGATTCAACTTTCCCCTTTTTTCAACATTAATGACCACTATATTTAGATTGGGTTAAAAACTACAACTTGAAAGCAAATATAATTGAGGATATATAGGTGAGGATAAAGTCTTAGAGACCCCGTAGGTAGAAGGTCATGTTGGTAGCTCCACAATCGATTTCTAGTTGGATGGCAGGACGACAAAAGATGTGGAAAATCGAGGAATTCGGGGTGAAGGTTTTGGTGTTGGTGATTGTGGGCGAAGGAAATGCCCAACGCTTGAAAATTTTGATGATAACTAAGGAACAATGCCAGACATAAATAAATTATTATTTATAAAATAAAACAAAAAAAAAAAAGAAAAAGTTTGAATTCTTGTTTGCAGTTTTTAAAAAATATTATATATATAATTATTATTTTATTAAATAAATTTCATGTTAGAAAAAAGAGGAAAATGAGTTTTCATTTATTTATAATTTTGCATCTTTATAAAATTATATGTATTTTTAATAAAAAATGAACTTTTAAATTTTTTAAAAAGTTTTTTGATTTTTGAATTCTTAATATTCAAGATTAGTTGGCATAATTTGTAAAATTGGGGGTTAAAATTTTTAAAATTAGGATTAAATTAATAGAATATATAAAAATTAGAAGTTAAATTTGTTATTATGTCTATAAAAAAGACTTATGATAGTAATTTAACAAATGAGAGACTAAAATTTTAAATTTCAATGACGTTAATTAATAAAATAGAATGCTTTAAACTTGAGTAACCAAAATAAAAATATGTTAATAGTTAGAAAGATTATTTTTATAGTTCCAACTAATATTTTTCAAATACAACGTGCATTATCAAATGCACCAAATTTTAATTCTACCTATTATTAAAGAAATAAAATAACTAAAAATATGCGATGTATGTACGCCAATAATAACAAAAAAAGAAAAAAAGAAAAAAAAGCGTGTAACCCACGACCAATCATGACACATTAAAGTACATATCCTTGGTCCCCACGCTTACTTCCATTAATTTTTTTTTTAAAAAAAATATGGGAAATTGAGAACAGACCCCAAATACTAAGGTTAAAGATTTAGGATGATTTTGAATGAGTAATACATTTTATCTGTGATATAAAAATAGTAATGACAATGAAACTAAATTGTGAGATAAAAAAAATATTAAATGCATCGTAATAGAAATAAATGTTTATCTATTTTTATTTAAAATATTTTAGTAAATTAAAAATGATTAATTAATGAGTGCTTTTAGGACAGTGCTTAATGTTAATTAATACTAGTCCAAATTTATTACAGTAATTATTTATATATTTATATAAAAATGATTAGAATTAAAAAAAGAAAGAAAATTAAAGTAAAAATGGTTACAGGAGAAGTGAAATAATAATGAAGGTTAAATTACATAAAAATATGGATATTCGTTAGTAAATTTCTTCCTAAAGTTCACCTTAAAAAATATCATTACATATTAACTAACTTATTTTAAGTTAAAATATGAGTTTTTTTTTTTTTTTTTTAAAGTTTATTATTTTATCTAATTGTATGTTTATTTACATTTAAATAGTTATTGATGTTTAGTTTTGCATTCAAATATTTAATATATGTGAAAACAATTCCGATATAAAATTAAAACTTGAAATCACAATGTTTTTCTCATAATCATTTTAATATCTTAGCATACCAGAGAGGGCTTTGATCAGGAAAATTAGACAAACAGTCTATTTATGATATTAATCCTTGTACTCTTTTCACATTTATAATTTTAACCCAAGAGTTTAATATAACTATTGTTTTTTATTTGATAATTAAAGGTCTAATTGATAATATAATTAAATGTGAGATTTTAAAAAAATTAATTTGCTCATTAGCCAATATTATACATATAAAAAAATAAATAAGCAAAATATGGATTATAAAGTTTTCATTTTTAAATATGAGATTTTAAGTTTCTTTAATATTGTTTTAAAGAAATAGAGTGAAAGTCCATACTTTATTTTATTTATATGCTTTCTATGTAATTTTAAATCGTTTTTTTTTAAATTTTAATTAGTCCATGTATTTTGCGAAAGTTGTAGATTTAGTTATTATACTTTAGTATAATCAATTTTAACTTTTATATTTTTTTTGAATTAGTCAATTTTAATTTTAACCTAAACAACAACAGTTAAATTCAATTAATAGTCATGTACTATGCATATAGTTATAGATTTAATCCATATTCACCAATTGGATCATTCTAAGTTCATGTACTTTTTTGAATTTTAAAATTTTAGTCTTGATGTGAATGACATTCATTAATTCATTAACTAGATTTTTAATGAATAATACGTGAAATTAACAAGGTGATATAACATTACACATATGATAATATATTTGCCACATTAGATTTTAGAAATAGCGAAAATTAAATTAATGGATTTAGTAGTTATTGTTTGGTGAGGATTGAAATTTTAAAATTTGAAGGTAGAAGGACTAAAAATGACTAAATTAAAGTATATGGATTAAATTCATAACTTTCATAAAGTACATGGATAAATAGTCAAATTTAACCAAGAAAAATACAATATCTTTTACTTAGAAAATATATATTATTTTATTTAAATGAATAAGTTCATAGAAGGAAATTCATTAAAAAAAAAAACAATTAAACAAACTATAATAATAACAATAATTCTCCCATTCTTTTCTTTCTTTCCATCTTTTGCTCCTTCATTTCCTCTCTTTTTTACATTTCTTTCTCTCTCTTTCCTTTCTTTATTTTTTTCTCTTTTTTTTTTCCTTTCTATTTTCTCTCTCCCCAAACACAAAACCTCAAAATTACAAAAAGAAAAGGCTTTCTTTTTTGTAATCTCTCCTTTGTCAGATCTCTCGATGTTTTGCTCTTTCTATTCTCGGATCCTTTTCCTTATAGCTCAAAAATTGAGGTTAGAAAGAAATATATATATTTTTGATCTAGTATTTGCTCTTTTATAATTAATGGTTGTAGATCTAGGAATTTATATCCTTATAATTTTTCTTTGTGTTGAATTTCAGGTTTTCCATTTTCGCTTTTGTCTCAGCTCTCACTTCAATCAGGAATTATTATTGAGCTCAAAATTTTATTTTTGGCAGTTTTCCCCGAAATTTTGCATCTTGTTAAGGCAGGTATTTGAGTTCTAAATTTTCTTAGATTTTTTTTTTATAAAAAATTGTTTTGCTTCTTTAATGAATGAGCAACTTTGTATTTATGTAATTTAAATTTAGTATTTTTTTAATATAGTAGTTGATAGTGCAATATCGCAGTTTATAATTTATTAATGATAGATTTTTGTAGTAATTTATGAGAGAATCATAGTGCAATAAATGAAATTTGGAATTTACTTTTTATCTGAATTTATTAATGTCTTCATTTCTGGAAACGGGTCTCTTTTAATTTTTGAAAATGATATGTTATCTGCTTTCCAGTTTAGGTAAAAGGGTTTAATTTAACTTTCAAAGATTGGTATGATTTTTCCATTTTTTTTCAATATAATCGGAATTTGATGCTCGCTTTGGTTTGCGTCTAGGTTTGCTGAATTTTATATTCTGTGGATAGTTTTGTTTTCCATTAACTGTTTTTAGTCTTTCTGTACGTGATGAAATTTTCTGTTGTTTCTGAATTCCCCATCTCTAGAGTTGCGCCGATATTTCCCAAGGAGTTTTGATTCCTTTTATGGGTTTAATACGTTTATGTATGCTATCACGATTCTTATGTAGCATTTCAATAAAGGACTGTCATGGTTGATCCACTTATAGCTTGTCGCGATGTATAAAGAGTGAGCGTGTATTTTAAAACAAAAATAATGAACCTGTTGGAGTTGGAGTGCAAGTATGGAAAAGTGAGCGGAAAAAAGGCATGGTCTTTATTTCTGCTTCCTTTTTTGTTGTTTATATATGTATTTTAATTTTGCGTGTATTCTATATTTTTTTTTTCAGGTTTTGAGTTTTGGATGGTTCACCCCTGTTGCTAAGGCTTTGTGTGTGATTACACAGAAATGAGTCACACAAAACATGAGCGGGAAGATGGAATGCTCTCTAAGGATCAGACAGAATCGCCATTGATCGATGATGGTAGCTGTGGAGGAGGTGGAGCTGGGGGAGTTGTTCTGAAGAAAGGACCGTGGACATCAGCTGAAGATGCGATTTTGATTGACTATGTGAAGAAGCATGGGGAAGGCAACTGGAATGCTGTTCAGAAGCACTCTGGACTATTTCGTTGTGGAAAGAGTTGCCGCTTACGTTGGGCTAATCACCTGAGGCCGAACTTGAAGAAAGGGGCATTTACTCAAGAAGAAGAACAGCTGATCATTGAACTCCATGCAAAGATGGGAAATAAATGGGCTCGGATGGCAGCACATGTAAGTGTTCAATTCATTTACTGTGAATCTAGTTATTCTCATGATCTGTTGAATGGGAGAAATATATTGTACATAAAAGAAATTATAGAATTACATGAAGAAATAGGATTCTTAATATTTGTGTTAAGATCTGTAGAATTGCAACTTCTGCCTAATCTATATACAGAATTTCTTAATTACAATCTTCGAACACTTCCGTTCTGTAATAAATTTGGAGCAAGTTACATGGAACATTATGCAGTACCCTGATAATTGCACTTAACTGTTTTTCATTCTATCTGAGCTCCCCTTGCTGCATGTTTCTATCATTATTCATAACCAATGACCAGCCCAGATTCTATGATTTACTTATGTTCTCACTGTGGATTGTTTAAGTCCTCTGATTTTGGTATCCTCAGTTTCAGGAAGATCCAAATTGAAACAGTAATTTTTAGTGTTCAAGGAGTCAAGTTTGTCAAGAGTTAAGGTGCCCTCATATGTTATAGCAGTGTCATTCTTGGCCTGGTTAAAGTTGTCTTCTTTGAGGGTTATAGAAATCCAGCTCCTCATATGCACTCTTCTAGCCATCCCCTTTTCTTATCCCATCTTATTGCTAAAGGCTGAACTAAAATGCAAAATTTAGTCCATGCCTTAAAACACTATAATGAACCCTATTATTGGCATATTTTTCTCAATAATGTAAATTTTGGGCTAGATGCAAAAGAATTGCCACATGGCTTCCAGAATTCTATGATAGTTATTCCAGCCTGGGAAATGCTAAGCGTTTGTGTGAAGCATGATAAAACTTTCAGTTGTAAGATTTTATGAACCTGTCTTTTAAGTGTCTGAAATAAATTTCTCTATGCCTTGTTATTCCCTGCAGTTGCCTGGTCGTACAGATAATGAGATAAAAAATTACTGGAATACCCGGATTAAGAGACGCCAACGTGCTGGGTTACCTCTGTATCCTCCCGAAGTGTGCTTGCAAGCACTGCAGGAGAGCCACAGTACCAGTGTGGTTAATGGATTGGATAAAGGACCTAATGATATCTTGCAGAACAATAGCTATGAGATACCTGATGTCATATTTGACAGTTTAAAGGCCAATCAAAATGTGCTTCCTTATGTTCCTGAGCTTCCTGTTTTATCCGCTAGCAGCATGCTGATGAAAGGTCTAGGTTCTTCTCAATATTGTGGTTTTATGCAACCAACTATCCATCGCCAGAAGCGTCTTCGAGAGTCACCAGCCTTTTTTCCTGGTTACACTGGTGCTGTTAAAAACGAATGCCCTTTGTTTATGCAGTTTCGAGATGATATATCAGACAAGGCTGCTGGATCCTTTGGGCTGTCTTTTCCAATTGAACCAGATCCTGCAACAAAGAACTCCCAGCCTTTTGGTGTATTCCCAGGTAGCCATGCCCTTTCAAATGGCAATTTCTCTGCTTCAGAGCCCCCTTTGGAGGCTGTGAAGTTGGAGCTCCCTTCACTCCAATATCCAGAAACTGAACTAGGTAACTGGGGCACATTAACTTGCCCACCACCTTTACTTGAGTCTGTTGATGCTTTTATCCAGTCACCGCCTCCAACCAGTGGACTGGAGTCCGATAGTCTTTCTCCCCGTAATAGTGGCCTGCTGGATGCTTTACTTCATGAGGCAAAAACTCTAAGCAGTGCAAAGAATCATGCATCTGAAAAAAGTTCAAATTCATCTACCCCCGGTGATATAGCTGAAGGTTCAAATTTCAACATTTGTGAGACGGAATGGGAAAAGTGTGGTGAACCTCTTTCTCCAATGGGAAATTCAGCAACTTCTCTTTTCAGTGAGTGTATCAGTGCAAGTGGCAGTTCATTGGATGAACAGCCACCTGCTGAAACTGTTACAGGTGAGCACCTCTCTGATCTCCTCATGATTTACGCTTTTCATGCATTATTGAAAATTGAAAACTATCTTCCATCTTGTTAAAGGTTGATTTTTTTATCAAGTATTGATGTTGACATATATCCCGTAGATCCCTGTGATGTATAAACTAGTTAAGAATGAGATACAATTTTCAAAAGCCTGCCAATTTCTTAACCAAAAACCTTGGTGTAAACACATTATCAACTTGCTTTTTCTGTTTTCCACTATTTTTATATCATCAAATTCATTTTGTTCTCTCCAGATATTTTATGATAAAGAGTCCTTGAATTTTGGATTGTTTTTCAGAGTCCCATGTGAAATCTGAACCAGCTGACCGTGTTTTGACCCCAGAGATACAAAAAGAGGCTCCTATTCGGTTGGACAGTAGTCGCCCCGATACTTTACTTGCTTCAAATTGGCTTGAGCAGGGTTCTGGTTACGATAAGGACCAAGCCATCTTGACCGATGCCATATCAAGCCTTCTTGGCGATAATTTGCGTAGTGAGTACAAGAATATGGCAGAAGGAACATCTATTTCAAGTCAAGCATGGGGTCTCGATTCTTGTGCATGGAATAACATGCCTGCTGTCTGTCAAATGTCTGAACTCCCTTGAGATCTGCTATCGGAATTGTATGAACTTCTCTGAAGCTTTTTTTGTTTGTTTGTTTCATTCATTCCATGATTTGATGTGGGTAGGCAATCGAACCTGATGTACTGAAAGTTCATTTGGGGTTGAGATCATCGTAATATGGTACCAGTCATGGATGTTTTTGGTCTGTTGTCTATGATGTTTTTTTTTTACTGTCGAACTGTTGAATGCATGCATGCCGATATGGAGCTCTGAGGTATACAAATGCATTCTAGATGTTGTTATAACTTTTAGAATAACCATGCTCTTTTAGCATGGACTCCCCAGACAATGGTTTGCTATTTGATGCACGAATTAAGTGAAATGCTTATTTGTGGTAGGGTTGTCAATGGGGGCCGGTGGAGGGAAACACTGTTTTAATTTATAGCTAGATCTCAAAAATTGTCTCCATTCATATACAATCTGTAGAAATTCGAGCTTGATTTGAAGTTGAAGATTAAAAGTTCCGCTAGAAGTTTGGTTTAATTATTTATGTTTGAGTTTAAATTGAGAGTTGTGAGCTATCGGAGTGAAGAATTAGAATGCAGAAAATTGTTTTATAGTTAGATCTCAAATAAAAACTTTGTTTCCATTTATTTGCAATCTTAATCAGTAATCAAGTGAAGCATGATTATTTATGTTTTAGCTTGAGTTTGGATTGAAATTTATTTTATAGATAGATTTCTAGAACTTTATTCCATCATCTTCTTGATTAGTAGGGAATATAGCTTTTTGTAAGAAATTTGATAGAGCCTGCCTGAGATTTGATGTTCGACTCCAAGTTGGGTTTGATTTTTATGTTTAAGAGTTTAAACTGAGAGTCTTCAATAAGCTCATGAGAATGCATAAATTTATTTTATAGTTAAATCCCAAACAAAAACTGTTTCATCATTTTAATCACTAATCAGATGATTGCATTAACAAATTCAAGATTCCAAGTTGAGTTGGAATTGAGAATTTTTATTCAACTATGCAAACCAAACATTGAGAACTCTAAGACTTTTATTTCCATCTATATAGATAATTTTAATCAGTAATCTAGCTTTTTGTAAAAAATTGAACGTGAGAAAAAGATATGCTCGAGCTTGAGTTAAAATTTAATATTTGAAGTTTGGCTTGGAGTTTGGTTTAATTTTTACTATTGTGTTTTGAGTTTTTGAGTTAAAATTATGTTTTTAATAAGCTAAAGAGTTGCCCAAGTCAAGAGTTAGAAAGCACCAATTTGTATTTTAGATAGTTCTTGAAAACTTTGTTTTCATTGATACACAATCATCTTAATAAGTAATCTTGACTTAAAAAATTCAAGATTGAATCACACAATTGTCAATTGCTTTGAAGCAATGGCCATTTTGATTGTCACCGCGATGAATAACTTAAAATAGAGTAAACAAAAGATATAAATTATTGTTTACGTAGTTTGGTTTTCCTATATTTGCGGAGCATAGTTTAGTGAATAAACTCACTATATTTTTCATTGAGTGAATCATGTCCTAACACTCCTCGATGCATAAACCTTATTTTTGTATCTAAACACTAGACCACTCATTTCTAAATTTTCCTCCTAAGAATTTAGGCTGTGAACACAAGTTATTTACACTTAAATGCACTTATAAAAATATGTTCCTCTATGAACAATAAAGTGGTCTCTATGCTCTCAAACTCATACAAGTCTCTCAATATATAGAAGTTTTCGAGACCTGCTAACATACTAGAGATTAACTACATACAAAACTTATACAAGTCTTTCAATATATAGAAGTTTTAGAGACTTGCTAGCTTGTTAGAGATTAACTACAATCCAACCCCTTAAGCTATAAAATAACACAATACAATATACTAATAAAGACCAGTGTAAATTGGACTGTTAGAGATTCATTTTTCAATGGTATCTTCAATGTGATCTTGATCAGTTCTCCACAATCTAAGGGATTTAATTACTTGATCCAAACCAATCCAATTTTTAAGGACAATTGATTTAAATGGTTCGGTATTTAAATTTGAGTTTTAATACATCCAAAATATCAACACAATTCAAAGCCCAAAGATTTCATTACCAACTCCAAATAAGGCAAGTGACAAGTTGTCACAGGGATGATGGAAGTGGCCACATTCGATTGACATTTAGCAAGCCACTTAAAAAAACTCGCCTTAATAATCTTTCCCTTTGACAATTTTTTTGAACAAAACCACACAAATCATGGAACTAACCATCAAAACAATTACAGCTCGCCCTTAGCATAATTATTAATCCAACACATTTAATTTAGAGCATAATTAAGTAAATTAACTATCAATGCTTTGTCTAGAATGTTCATCAATGTTCAAAATACTATAATTATATCTAAGTAGTCGATTGTGTCTTAGCTAGATTGGCATGCGCATTGTTGCCAATGCAGGAGGACATAAGTTCGAGTGCGTTGAACCGAATTATCATCTTATTTATAGGTTGGGGAGGTGCTGTGGGTAGTTCTAGGTATTTTGTCAAAAATAACAAACATTATCAGAACCTATAATGAGATTGTTCAAAAAAGATTTATACTTAAGTAATGTGCAAATAAGCTTTACTCATTCTTTTTTGTTTAGAAAGATAAAGAAAAATAGATAAAATTAGGAAAAAAATCAACAACAACAAAACATTGTCTCCCATCATCTCCTTTTAAGCTCTACTCCCATTTTTTTGTTAAAAAATATGTGCCAAACTTATACTGCTTAGGTTGAGTGAGAAGATCATTATGCAATGTTATCTTCTTGTCTTGAATTTGTTGGATAACTCAGAATTTTTGAGCGTAGCTTGGTAGAGAATATATTATGAGAGTTAATGGAAGAAGAGGTGATCAATCATTCTCTTGTCAAATCTTGTTGGATTGCTTGAAGTGCCGATAAAAGTGGCCACTTTAGCTGCCATTTCAGGTACTTCTACTTCAAGTTTGTCTTCTTCTTCTTCTTTAACAGGTTGGTCAACTAGATTAGTAGAGATGTGCTTGCCTTCAAAACATTTGGGAGAATATTTGAGCTCAACCACAACTTTAGGTTGCTCAGTGGCATGCACAAGTCTTGGATTCTGAAGGATTAACACTTGAAATATTAAAAAGGGGAAATGTAAATGATACCTTGCATGGACTTTCTTAGCATGTTTGTTAGTGTCTTAAGGGCTGCAAAGTTTTTTTTTATTAATAAGAGTAAGTCCTAAGGAGATTTCTTAGCTTGTTAGTATTGTTAGTAGGAGTAGGAAGCTAGGAGTTGTTAGCTTGTTAGTAAGAGTAGGAATTTAAAAATTTTGGTTGAGGTTGTTACTTGAGACATGTATATAAGGGCTACTTGGTTAATGAATTCAATCATCCCTTTTCATTCTTACTTTTTTCATGCTTCTGTTAGTTCTTTGCTAAACTAATAGTGGTATCAGAGCTCTTTTTCTTGAGGGACTTGTGAGAAAAGTTTTATGAGAGTTCTGAGAGAAAAATCGAGAGTTACACTTGTGAGGTATTGAGGAAAATAGAATCGGGATCAGGTAACCTGTCTGTCTTAGCCCCACTTATGTTTGATGGAAAGAACTATCAAGCATGGGCTGTGAGGATGCAAGCATACATGGAAGGTTGTGATTATTGGGAAGCTATTGAGGAAGATTATGAAGACTATGAACCAAATCAAAATACACAAGGAGAGAACCACCAGGAAGGCTAACGCAAATGCTTGCCTTTATGTTTCGGGCTTCACCAGCCATGTTCAATAGAATTATGGCTTTTGGATTAGCAAATGAGATATGGGACTAATTCAAGGTTGAATATCAAGGAGATGAGAGGATTAAGAGCATGAAGGTGTTGAACTTGATTAGAGAATTGAAGAGGCTACAAATAAAGGAGTTTGAGTCAATAAAAGAATACTCAGACAAACTTATAGATATTGCCAACAAGGTAAGAGTTCTTGAGACTGATCTCTCTAATTCTAGACTGGTGAAAAAAATACTAGTCTCTGTGCCTGAGAAGTATGAAGCAACAATTGCCTCTTTGGAGAACACCAAGGACTTGAATCAATTGAGAGTAGTGGATTTGATCAGTGCTTTATAAGCATAAGAGTAGAGAAGGCTAATGAGGCAGGAATTATATAATGAGAATTAAAGGCTAAGGTGCAGTAGGGCGATGTAGGAGATGACTAGAAGTGGGATGGGAAGAAGCGTGGTGGCAGTAGTGGTTTAAAAACTGCTGCAAAAGGTAATGGTACTAGAAATTATAATAAGTATTCTTTATGTAAGTATTGTGGAAAACATAATCATTTCCATTTCAGGTTTTGGAGAAGGCCAAATGTGAAGTGAATAAGGTGCAACTTGATGGGATATATTGAAAGGTTCTGCAAAGAACCAAGAAATCAGCAACAAGGTGGAGCATATGTTGCAGTTAAAGAAGAAGAAGACCGTCTATTTGTTGTTTGTTGCTTCTCATCAACTACTCTATGTGATAGTTGGTTAGCTGATAATGGTTGCACCAATCATGTGACTTGTGATGATAAACTGTTTAAAGACCTTGACAGGTCATTAAAGTCTAGAACAAGGATAGGAATGAAGAATACCTAGAAGTGAAAGGACAATACATAGTGGCAATAGAGAGTTGTGATGGAACTAGGTTGATATCAGATGTTCTGTTTGTACCTGAAATTGATCAAAACTTGCTAAGTGTGGGGAAATTGATAGAGAAGGGATTCAAGGTGATGTTTAAAAAGGAAAGGTGTTTGATCATTGACTCTATCGGCAACGAATTATTTAGGATCAAGATGCAGAAGAAGAGTTTCTCATTGAATCCACTCGAGAAGAAGCAAGTGGCATCCAAGTGTCAGGGAGTAATGACATAAGATCAAATGTACCTTCTTGCTAAGCAAGTTAAGACAATTATGAAATTGATGACGTAATTTAATGAAAAGAGTTTTGAGCTTGAGATAAAATCGATAGATAATTGTATCCTACAAGAACAACTGCAAAACAAGTGTTCTAAGAATAATCAATTGCATACAAATGTAACTCTCTTAGAGCAACAGTTGGCATCTTTCTCTGACGATAAACTATCATCTTTTTGCACATGAAATACCTGAAGAATAAGTTGATGAGCTACGAAAAAAATTTAATCTTAAGAGGTCAAGAGTGAAAAACTAAAACTGGAACATATGCAACTTTTAGAAGAGAACAGTGGGTTATGTTTCCAAAATCAAAAACCAATTGAAGAAGCTTCATATGCGAAAGAATTGACATCTGCAGATGCTGTTGAGTTTAGGAATTTAGTTGGTGAGGTGATCAAGCTTTCGGTGCAAAATGAAAAATTGAAGAAAAAATTATTGAATATGAGAAGATCTGTTAATCAAACCATAAATGGTGTTAATCACAAGTATAGTGACAACATAAGACCTTGGAGAAAGGGGTGACACTCTATCTACTCTCATGATTTTTCTAGAGCAGCTGATGATGATTTTGAATTATGGAATTTTGATTTAGATTATCTAAAGTTGGGGTTACAGGTCAAGAAACAATTGGAGGCGGCTCTTGAAGCTGCACTAGCCGAAAAGGAATTCATAAAAAGTGAATACTGAAGAAACTGGTTTATTGTAGACCAGAGGATTAGATGATAAATATTTATACTAATTTTGTTTTCATGTTAGTCGATTTGAGTTTCTTAGGAATAAACTTGGTGTCTGTAACACTTGAGTCAGGAGGAGAATGTTAATGTCTCAAGGGCTGCAAAGTTTTTTTTTTATTAATAAGACTAAGTCCTAAGGATATTTGTTAGCTTGTTAGTAGGAGTAGGAATTTAAATTTTGGTTGAGGTTGTTACTTGAGACATGTATATAAGGATTGCTTGGTTAATGAATCCAGTCATCTCCTTTCATTCTTATTTTTTTCTATGCTTCTGTTAGTTCTCTACTAAACCAACAATGTTTCACCATCTCTTCAAAAACTAGTTGGCCAAGGTCAAATTCAACCATCTTTACTTTCTCCCTAATCAACACTACAATTTCTTGCTCGTTGCATCCCTTATCATGTAGCCAATTCCTTGCGGTAATGTCAAACAAGGCTGCATAAACAATAGACAGGGGTGAGGCTCGATTGTTCCCCCTTCTCATGCTAGGTGAAATGGACATTTTTGGTGATGATAAAAGCTATTGTGTTTAAGGATTCCTTCAAATCAACCATATTTTGATAGTAATAACTGAGCACCTTTCTGTTCAAGGCAATAGTAAAATCATATAATCTTCCTCGAATGAACATCTTCTGGTAGAGTTTACTTTGGTCATCAGTGATGCTCATCAAAAGATTTGCATAGAATTCGAGCACCACTTGCCTTACATATGGCTTGACAAACTAATAAAGCCAGTGAGAATATTATTGTCGAGAAGAGTATCCATACCATGCTTTACCAGCTGGCTTATCTATGTTCTGTTTCTCAATAAAACTCTTTGTCAACAAGGCTAGGTACCTTTTGGAGCAAGAAGGAATGAAGAATATTTTGTTCTGCTTCTCTAGAAGAGTTACCTTGATAACATATTAATTTGTATGCTATTTTGTGTTTAATTTAGTTTATTTCTGAATTGATCCCTGCTAAATTGGTACTTTTATGTTTTAATATTGTTAGGGATGCAATTGGGACGCTAAGAGACAAAAACGAGCAGAAAAGGATCAAATTAAAACAAAATTAACAAAATGAGGCCGAATCAGACATATGGAGAAAGCTAATGACTCATTAGAATTTTTGACTTTGTAAAAAGCCAAAAATAGAAAATCTTATTTTTATTTTTATTTATTTTATTTTGATTTTATGTTAAATTAGCTAAGGCCAAAAATAGTAAATTTTATGTATATAAATAGGGCCTTAGTGTTCTTTGGAAAATCATCCCTTAATTTTGTATTCCTACTTTAATTTGGAATTGAATTACTCTTTTTTTTTTCTTTCCAATTGGTGTAAGCTTACTGCCATTTTCTTTTGCATTTGTTTGTTCTTATAAAATTGGGCTAATTGCCCTCCAAGCCCTTTCATTCCCCAATTTCTTCCATTATCATCAACCTACCTTTCAAAACATACAAATCATGATTAATTTCATGTTTAACTAAATTTCATCTCAACCTTAGGACGGTGTTCTTTCCGGTCGGGAATCGTGAAATACGAATTTGTGTTAAAAATCCTTCTAATCGGTATTCATTTTTTTCCTAAGTATTGGGATAGACTAATCATCCCTTAAAGTTAAATTCAATTTCAAGTTAAAGTGCATGTTGGGTTGGCGTCGTGTTTGCTGACAGTTGGAGATTCGAGTCAGTCATGTTGTATTCGGATCTTCGAGAACAAATCGAGGAAGAAGTGATCGGGTTTAAACGACCCACACGGTTGAAGCCATTAATTCAAGTTGGGTTCTTTAGAACGCAAGGTTGCCGGAATCTTGAATCGGGAACACGTGTATCTCGGTTAGATAATTGGTAAGGGTTAGTTTTCAGGTCGTACCAGAACCAGCTATGAAAGGAAGAATTGGTGGTTAAGGACGTTCTTAACTCCTATAACTAGCTAATCATTTGGAAGAGAAAATTAATTTTCGAGGATCGATTCTTAATACGGAATTTACTGAGTTTGAGGCTAAGGCTTACTATTTTTGTTGCAAAATTCTGAATTTATTTCCAATTTACATTTATTTTCAATATTAATCAATTATTTATTTAACCTGTTTAGATTATTTACTTTCTTAAACATTCTCAAACCCTCGATTTAATTGTTTATTTTTGTTGCAGGTACGTTTGGAGTCGTGGGCACGACACTTGCCACGACCCTTAACACGACGAATATTCTGTTCATAAGTGAACACAAAGGTTGATTACGATATCCAATCCCTGTGGACTTGACCTACTACCACTCTTTACTACTATTTAGAGTTATTTTAGTAGGAATTATTTTTGGTAGTTTCGATGCCCATCATACCTCTTTTTCTCTAGCTTTATCTTTAGCAAGAAAAGAAAGTACACCTGCTTATTTCATCTTCTTGTTACATTGCTATGCAGTCATATGCACATTTGGCCACTTGGATCGAGCTTTTCCACCAATGATTTCATTTAGAGGTATGTCCTCTACAAAGCTAGGGTCTGATTCTGTTTCTGGTTCATCAACTGAATTAGATGAGTCTTTAGGTGGAATCTCTTTAATGTACCTTGGTAGTAGCTTTAGCAAGCAAAGAAGGTACTCCTACTTACTTCATCCTCTTGTTACGTTGCTGTGCAGTCATAGGAACATTTGGCTTCTTGGATTGAGCTTTGTCATCGATGATTTCGTTTAGAGGTATGTCCTCAATAAAGTGGGGTCTAATTTAGTTTTTGGTTCATCAGTTAAATCAAATGAGTCTTTAGATAGAATATCTTCAATATCTTTGTCTTTCAAGAGGCCTTGGATGGAGCAATGACATTCTATTTCTCAACCCTTTTGGCCTAAGCTGGTGCTTCAATTTCTTTATTCACCTTTGAACGTGTTCTCCTATGCCTAATGGTGGGAGTGGTAATGGAAGTGGGCATTGTGGTTGCCACTTTAGTGTTGAAACATTTTTAAATATTTATAGTGTTCCAATAACTATAAATGAATGGGTGTAATTAATCAAAAGTTATATTATTTGATTTTTTGAAAAGAATTATAACTATTTAAATAATATTATTTGAGTAGTTATAATATTAAATGAATAATTATGTGTTTATTTTGAAGACATTATTATTCAGAAAGACACCTATTGAAAAATGTCTCTATGAAGAGACATGAAAATTCCTATAAATAGGAATGAGATTTCATTTGGAAATCACACCAACAAATTCTACTATGCTTTCTTTCCTTCCTTCATTTTTTAATATTATTAGCTTATTCTATAAAGTATTACTGCAGAAGCCCTTTGTAGAATTTGAGTTTCTTGTTATACATTTCTCAGTGTGTAGTGGACTTTTCTCGTCAGTGCAAAACGTAAATAGTCATCGGCTTTATTGTATCCTCGAGGTTAATTTGCTTGGAACTCATTTACACATCGAAGATAGGGGGCGAATATAACCTTAAAGATAGTGGCTTGAAACACGCCTTGGAGCCTTGTCCTATTTCTTTTTTTTTTTTTTCTGTTCGAGTTCTGTTCGTGTGTTTGAGATTTTCCTCACCGGAGATTTATACTAACATTTAGTCACTTGCATCTCATCAAGAGATGACCTTGATTCTACGTCTTCTTCTCTAGGTTCAATTTCCCTTAATACTATCTCAGATTTAGGAACAATAATACTTGACTTAGTAATGTTAGTGATAAATTTAGTTTCACCAATAGGGCTAAAAGAGGGAATAGATTCGAGATTAACAGCAAGGTTGATAAGATTTTCCTAAATCAAATTGACATCGCCTATGAAACGGGGACCCTATTCTGCTTTTTATCTCATGCAATGTCATTTTATAACCTTCCCTTCGACTTCAAATCTGGATCCCACTAAGGAGCTTTTTACATACACTTTTTAGTATTAGGGCAAAAGGGTTTCTTCCTGTTTTACACTTCCCAATCAATCCGACCATCATCAACCATCCTTGCGGGGCCCTTTTTCCATCTCCATGGGAGCTCTCTATTGCTTCTCCCCCTTATTTCAATCATTGATGGTTTTTCGCCCTACGGGGGTGAACCACTTCAAATCTCTACCACCTTTTCCACGTCGTTGAAATCTTGCGTCAACAATTTCTTTATTCTTTGTTTCCATATAAATATGAGGATGACATATATACTTGTTTCTTATCATTAGAGACATTTTGACGGTCAATTTCATTGACTTTTTCTCCATCCTCCTCCCTACAACTAAGGAGTTCAAAAATAGTATAATGAAAAACATGGCCGATGACCATATTTTAAAGCTTTAACAGGACAAAAGAAATGGTTGTGCCATGTTGCAGTTCAACTATCAAGTTGGGAATTCCCTTAAGATCTGGTTTGGGTGTTAGAAGTATTAAATAAAATGGGGCTCGAGTAAGAAGGCATAAAAGTTTTGTTGAAGTGGGGTGAGCAAAAAATTGTTTGTTTCGTTCCATTGACATCCTTATTTGGCAGTTTTTGATTCATTAATAAACATAGATAAATCTCAAAAATTGATTTTAATTTATCATCTAATCACATATTTCAATCAATGTATTTCATTATTAAAATCCACTCGTATTGAAAATTGAATTCATAAGATTTTTTTTTCATAAAATTAAAATTGCTTAAGTTTTAACTTATATATAAAAAGCCATTCAACAATATTGCAACAATTAATTATAAATGATATTCGAATATATATCTATATATTAAGCTGATAAAAGATAGTAATTAGTTAAGTCTTTTTTTTTAGTGAATTATAAGAGAAAAATAAAACTTTAACAATAACTCAACTAGCATAACTCATACTTAGACCACACTTACAACTATAAATACCCTAACCATCAAACCAACGCGCACAAAATTTAATTAAGCTACTTTCAAACATTTACAATTTCAACTTTTAGTTTACATTAAACAACCCTTATTTGGAGAGAAACCATCGGAACAAAAGCAAGCCATCAACCATATGTTAATTGGACAAATTTTAACATTAAGTTGACGTAGAATTTTTTTTTTTTTTTCTCACATTAGCGAAATTAATTTTTTTTAGAGAGATTGAGATTAAATTATTTATTGTTATGAGAATTAAAAGGTATTATCATTTTTGTATTTATTATATTTTTATAATTTTTAAAAGGAATAAATCAAATTTCTAATATTTTTGGGAGAAAGCAGACTATATAATATTACCGTATATTATCCCCAAGTAGCAATAACACAGCTAGAATAAAGGCATGAAACCTCAATAAATAAGAAAGTTTAATGGGAAACTTGACCCAGTTAACTATAAATAGAAAAACTGTAATAGATCCATCCCTACTTCTCTTCACCCCCATCTTGGCTAGGTTATCCGCAAAACAATTAGATGATCTCCAGGTATAGCGGATGGACCAAAAACTAGGAATAATCATTCTAGCGATCCTTTTAACAATCTCGTCAGCCACTCCGGAAGCTGAAGTAGGGTTCTTGAATCTCTGACGTATTTTTAGTTTGAAAGGGCAGGTGGCTAGTGTATCATAGGAGTAGATACAAAAACGCAAAAACACAGAATTTACGTAAATACAAAATAGTAAAAGAGGATAAACATTCACAACATTTTTTTGGATGTAATATTGACGCTGGATTTATATTGAGGACGTAATATTTTTGGATTGGAAAATTTTTATTTAAGATAAATATATTAAAATTTGAATTTAAAGTTTTATTTTGATTGATATATTCATATTCTTTATTTAGACAAAATAATGTTATAGTTTAAAAAAAAAATTATCATGAACTCTTGGTGCAAATCTATGGCAATAAATAAAAGTTGTCTCCCAATGTAATTGTTGAATTTTGAATTAAGAAGGCTTGATTTGGAGTGTATTGGCTATTAAGTAATTTGCTTTTTTAGGATATTGAATTAACTAAAAATTGTTTACTAGGTGATTGTATTTTTTTTTATGTTGCGTTGGTATTGTGCTTTTATTCGGTTTATATTTTTTTTTTACAATTTATTATTGTAATTTAATTTTGTATTGTACATAAACTCATGATAGTTTGTTGAATTTAGAAAAAAAATAAAATAAAGTGGTGGTTTTAAAAGGTATTAGAGGATATGTTGGTGTGGATAAAGCATAAAATAAAGGGCTTACTATTGTTAGGAAGAAAGATTACAATATAGCAATAAGTGACATAAGTTTGAAGGGGTTCTCATTTCAGAGTATACTCTGAATTTCTACATATTATCATAACTAAGCATAAACGTATATATTTTTGAAAGCCTACTTCATTGTAAGTTTTGCTTTCACAGTTGGACTAGAGCTGGTCGGATCAATTTCAGCTTCTGCTGCGTACCCAATGTTGCTGTCTTCGAAAATGCTTTTGTCAGTGGATCCCCTAACAAGTTTTTAGGTGGAACCTTTCTTTGCTCCGGAAATGATTGCAGTATAGACCTGCAGTTAGATCATAGATTAATTTATTATATATGCTAACAAGTATATAATACAAGTGTGGATTAAATATTACCTTGTTTCGCACATCCGTTGCATTTCTCCAGGCAATAATCCACCTAAGGTTATCTTCGATTTTGTAGGTAACATATCCAGAGGCACCCCTATCTGAACCTTCACTTTCTTCTTGTTGCTGAAAACTACAAGTTGAAACTTTATCTTCGATCCCTTTAAATTCCTCAGACCCCAGAAATGGTTCAGACGAATCCAGTTCTAGCGTTTTCCCACTTTCGTTATTAATGCTGCATTCAATGAATTCTGGAAAGCCATTGGTTGAGATTTCTATTGTTTTTGTTTCTGGATAGGCAAATACCACCATTTTGTTTCTTTTGGGTTCCAAATTTGCATGAAGTTGGGATGGTTTGGAGACCAAGGCACCGGCAGCCATGATTGTAGGTTGGAATGTTTTGGTGGTTACCAAATTTGTACGAAGCTGCTGGCACCGCTGAGGGACGGCCACAACAGCCGCGCATTGTGTTGCTAGCAGGGTTGAATTGGCAGTCATGGTGATGGTGTACGTACGTAGCTATGCTTTGTGTGTTTCGGTTT
The DNA here is from genome assembly GCA_025698465.1 of Gossypium longicalyx. Lineage (NCBI taxonomy): Eukaryota > Viridiplantae > Streptophyta > Magnoliopsida > Malvales > Malvaceae > Gossypium > Gossypium longicalyx. The sequence goes on from CM046999.1 coordinate 46,171,168, forward strand.
GTATTATGTTGTGTCGTGGTTCCGATGTTGCAATACGCACCTCCGTATATACTAGTTTACACCCCTAAACAAGACAAATAAGTTAGAAATAGTATTTTAAAATATCATAAATAATTTATTTCTAACTTAAAATTCAATTCAAATTGTCGAAATTTTTTTTGGAAATCGACTTTTTATTTTAAAAAATTAAAACGAATTCGCCACCAATCCTTTTTATTAGGTGTGATCGGATCATTTTGAAACTTAATCATTTTAATAAAATTTTTATTAAAACGCTAATTTTCGGTCTACAAAATCCAAGAAGTGAGTTTGGGAGTCGGTTACATATGAGAAATGATTAGCACCCTCATAACCCCCAAAATTGGTACCTAATTGATTACTTGATGTCTTACTGTCGAAAATTGAATTCGAAGAGAATTTTAAAATACGATCCTTCTTTGCATGATGTTATTAAAATATCACTAACTAAATTAAATTTTGTGAAAAAGACCTTATTTCGAGTTAATCGAGAAGAAAAGATTATGCCCGTAAGTTAGGACACGATGCCTTAAATCCTCGAAAACAAGGATAATAGTCATTTGATTATTACGTAAATCTTTTTTTTTTTAAATAGGATATTCGATTACTTCAATTCTAGGAAGAGGCCATATTCTGCAAGTTAGGAGCACGACTCCTCGAATCCCAAAAATAATGAACATTGCCTCGATTTTATTTATTTCTTTATGTGTTTTCACTGAAAAACGAATATAACATTTAAAGTGATGTGTAATCAATTTATTTGGGCGTGGTATGGAAATGAATAAATATATTTAAATATGATACTTGGTTTGGTGATAACAATAATAAAATCAAATAGTCATTGTCGAAATCATTTTTTTTGAAAAACGGGGTCGACTTGATTTTGGAAATGAAAATAAAAAAAGGGAGTCACCACCAATCCTTTTTGTTGAGGTGTGATCGGGTCACCTCGAAAAAAATAGTTGTTTAATAAACATATTAATTTACCAAAACAACGATTTTGATCTACGAAAACCAGAAAAACGGGTTCGGGAGTCGATTACGTACGAGAAAGGATTAGCATCCTCGACACGCTCAAAATTGGTACCTAGTTGATTAATTTGTGCCTCAGTGTCGAAATTTTAAAAACTTGAAAGACTTTAAAACACGATCCCTCTTTTTGTAAAAAAAACACTTGAATGTTAAAGACCTCGTCTCGAAGTAATAAAATGTCATATCTAGTAAGTTAGGACATAACATTTTGAACCTTTGAGAATGAGCTTGCCTTTTATTTAAAATTCGTGTATTTTAACTTTTTTAAAAGGATATTCGATTATTTAGGGTAAATGAAAAAAATCGAAACCCAATGAGTTAAGGCATAATCCCTCGAACTCCCAAATACCGAATATTACCAAAAAATCTTATCTCGAGGTAACAAGATGTCATACCCGATAAGTTAGGGCACAACGCCTCGAATCTTAGAGGGTAAGCATTTTATTCAAAATTCGTATCGCGATTTTAAAAGAATGTTCTGTTATTTAGATTAAAGGAGAAAAATCGAAACCAAGTAAGTTAAGGCACAATTTTTTCAAATTTCTAAATGCAGAACATTGCCTTTATAAAAGAATTAATTTTCAGGTCGGGTAGAGGTTAATATAACATAAATTTGTAATAAAATGAGATAATAAAGAATGCATAAACAAATACTAGAGAGAATGGTGATAACAAAGTAACAAATAAATAAATATAAGGGAAAGGGTTTTAAAAAAAAAATAATAGTAAAGAACCAAATTAAAATAAACAATTTATAACAAAACATATGTGAATAATAATAATAATAATAATAATAATAATAATAATAATAATAATAATAAATATTTTAAAATTTGAAATTATTTAAAAAATATAAATAAAATAAATGATAAAATGATAATAATAAAAATAACGATGTAAAAATAAAATAAAATAAAATAAATGTGCTAAAAATAATATTAAATTATTTAATATAATAATACTGACTTATATGTAGAAACGAAAATATAATAATGATGATAATAATAACATAAGTAGAAATAATAATAGTAATGAAAACAATAATAATAGCAATAATGAAACATGCTATGGCAGAATACATGATAATATAAATTTAAAATATGAAATAAATGTATAAAGAAACAAATAAATGAATAGACATATGCGTAAACAATTAAAATAAAATATAATAATCTATAAAGGTAGGAATTAAACGAATAAAAGATTAAATTAAAATCAAAAATGAAATTTAGAGGCTAGAGTGTAATAAAAATAACAAATAATGACTGAATCAAAACCAAATGAGGTTAAAGGGGATAGATAAAGTAAAATAAATAACAGAAGGGCTAAAATGCAACGCGCGACAACAGGCGAGGACCAACAAGGAAATAATCCCCTGTCCCTAACATGGCGTCGCTTCAGGCGTTTAACCCCTTTAAACGGTCCAAGGACCAAAATGAAACAAAGTTAAAAGTTTGTGGTAAAATTTTTAAAAAATAAAACTAGGATAGGACTAAATTGAAGCGCACTGCAAAAGCGGAGAGACCGGAAGCATAAATAGCCCATTTATCTCAAAACGCTCGGATCCTCTTAGCGGGTCGGGTCAACACGCGGATCTAAAGGGTAAAACGACGTCGTTTTGGCGTCTGAACTTGAACACCAAAACGACGTCGTTTTAGTGTTGCTATATAAACTAAAAAAATTCAAAAAAAATAATTCTTTTTTCATTTTCCAAAATTTTTTTTTAAAGCTCTCAAACTCTCTCACCCTCTCTCCTCTCCGATCATGGCTCCGGCGCTGGACCACCGTGGTGGCCGCCGGAGAAAAAATTTAAGCCCCTTTTGGCCTCTTTTCGACTCCAAGATTTCAAAATACCATCATTCATCGGTGATGGTGAACCTCAACCTCTCCCCACGGCGGTGCAAACCCGAAAAAGGTAAGATTTCCCTTTTTTTCTTTTTCGTTTTTTCTTTGAAATATTAATAAATAAAATCACAAAGTGAAGAGAGAAAAAAAATATTTTAATCGTTTCAAATAAAAGTAAATATAAACAGAGCGATAAAAGAACAACCTTTGAAGTTTTTTTTTTTGATTAATTCTGAATTTTTATTTAAAAAATCCCCCCTTTTTACAAAGATTTTATCATGGCTTTATAGCCAAATTATTACATTGCTTTCCATCACTGTTTGCTATTGTTCTCTGTTGTCCTTGCTGTTGCGTGTTTTGTTTTTCTTTGCAGGTGATAGTGATGGAGCAGGTGGTGGCAGAGGAGGGCAGCAGGGGGTGCAGTGCTGGAGGCTGTTAGGGATTAGGGTTTCAGTTTTTACTAAAACTAGGTTTAGGTTTTTGGGCCACTGGGCTTGTAATTTTTTTGGGTCTAATATATTTCGTAAATGGACTGTTGTTATTATAGCCTGGTCAAATTTGGGCATTTACAGTCATGTAGGTAAAAAACGAAATGATGATTAGAAAAATAAAACACCATGCTAGTAAGTAATAATAATGCAACTATGATAGTAATAATAAATTTAATTCATAATACTAGTAGCAATAGTCATGACATGATTACTACCATAATAAATAAATAATAAAAATATAATAATAATCTAAGAATAAAACAAAATGCGTTGTAGAAAAAGCGAATATAAATAACATAAATTAAAAACAGTAAATAAATGGGTGAAATTAAATAAGTGAAGGATTAAGTTGAAATTTAAACGACATTTAAAGTATGTATTGCAAAAAAGAAATAAATAAATGAGTGAATAAAGAAAAAGGGAAGTAAAAGGCTAAATTGAAAGTATGACAAAGTTAAAAGTCTAAATCATAGAGAAACATAACATAAAAGGATTAAATGAAAATGGGATAAAATGTATAAGGACTTAAAAGGCAATTATCCCATCCAGTCATTCCCTCAAATGGTCCACAGTGGGTCGATGGACTAAATTGCACAAGAGTAAAATAAAAGGGAAAAAATAGAAATGAAATAATGAACTGTGGGACGAAATTGAAAAATAGTAAAAAAGTGGAAGAGTCAAAGAAGCAATTAGACCCTCCCCATTGAAAACACGCGGATCCAGGTGGGGTCATTGGGTCGGCCCAAAATAGCATCGTTTTGGGGTATTTGGAACAACTATGAAATGATGTTGTTTTACTAAGTCTATATAAATTAAAAATATTAAAAAAAAAATCAATTCACAACCTGTTTTTAAAAAAAAAAAAAATTCTTCCTTTTTTTTTTCTCTTAAGTCACTCCCTAGTTTGGCCAAAGGCAGTCGCACGCCCGCCGCGGCCACCGATCATCGGTGACGGTGACCGCCACCTTCAGGGGCCAAAAATCCCCAAAAATGGCTCCTTTTGATCTTTTAAACGTGTAAAACATGGATCCAGGGTTAGAACCCCCAAAATCTGACCAGAGGTGAAGAAACCTTTTGGTTTCTCATTTTTTTTACGGGGGCACTCGATGAATCCCAAGGGATTCGGAGCCTTCTCAAATCGGAGAAGGGGGCCTTCACGATAGAGGTATGGCAAAAGAGGTAAAAAAAACTCCTTTTTCGTTTTATATATATTTTTATATTTTCTTCAAAAAAATAAAGGATAAAACAACCACTTTTTTTTAAGAACTTTGTTTTTTTTGTATTCTCTGTTTAATTGCTTGCGAAAAATTACATCTCGTTGTTATGACTTTTATAGCCAAATACATTACATAATATTTTTTTTTCACTATTTTTGCCATTTTTACTCTTTGTCCTCTGTTTCGTTTTCTTTTTTTCCTTTGCAGGTGTTTGTGGTAAGGTCAATGGTGTTGGGGAGCCGAGCTTTGCCATTTCGGTGAAAGGAGAGGTGTAGGCCTTGGGCGATGCACCTGCTGACGTGGTAAGGGAGCGACGCTAGAGGGATTAGAGGTGGCTAGGGTTTCTTGTTTAGTTTTTAGGTTTTGGGTTTTGGGCTTTTAAAGTTTTTAGGTTAGCAGACTGGGTATTTAGGGTTTTGGGCTTGTAATTTGGGCCAATATATATTTTTTGTAAATGAACTTGTTATTTTTTTATTTTTTTTGTTGTTTTGTTTATTGGGTCGGACAAATTTGGGCCCTTACAGTGTCCCCTCTTTGCTCGTTGTCGTGTAACGGGAAGGGAGCAAAGACTTTAAAGAGGACCAATTCTGTCTGGTCCCGCTTAATCTCGACTTCTCTATTGCTTCTCTTTTTCAAATAACCCACTCTTTTAGTTTATTGGTTACTCTACTTTACTGTATCCGTTTTGCTATAACTTTAGGAAGGCGAGATTTAGTTTCACGGCTTCATCTTGCTTCATTAAAATTTTAAGGAGATAAGATTTGTTGTTGTAGTTTCATTCCAACCCACTGCAACTTCAGGATATAGGAATTGTAGTTTCAATCCGATCTATTGCAACTTTAAGGAGATAAGATTTGCTGTTGTAGCCTCAATCCGACCCACTGCAACTTTAGGAGTATAAGATTTATAGCTTTATCTTACTCCACTACAACTTCAGGGAGATAAGTTTTGCTATGGTAGATTCAATCCAACCCACTGCAACTTTAGGGGCATAAGATTTGTGGTTTTAGCTTCATTCCAACCCACAACAACTTTACGGGTATGAGAATTGTAGCTTCAATTTGATCCACTGCAACTTCAGGGATATAGGATTCGTAGCTTCATTTTGCTCCACTGCAACTTCAGGGAGATAAGATTTTCTATCGTAGTTTTATTTCAACCCACTGCAACTTCAGGGGTATAGAAATTGTAGCTTCAATCTGATCCACTACAACTTCAGGGATGTAAGATTTGTAGCTTCATCTTGCTCTACTGAAACTTCAAGGAGATAAGATTTGCTATGGCAGATTCAATCCGACCCATTGTAACTTTAGGGGTATAGGATTTGTGGTTTCACTGATCTGTTACACCATTCTCTGGGGAACAGGACCTGTAGAATCTATTTCATAGCCTATATTTTATGCCAAACGATTAGGATATTATGATTAGAATAAATCAAATGCTCCTAACTAGATGTATCTGAATGATATTTGTATGAATGCATAATGACATTTTTTAGTGCTTAGGTTGACATTGCTCGTTGTTCGTCAAGGTTCTATCACTGATGTGTTACCATGTCTTCTTGTTCAGGTTTGGTATCTTTGACAGAAAACCTGAAGAGGTAATCACAATCTGGACTATTCATTTTGAAATCTTTCCATCCTTCAAATTTGGTTAGTTCTAACTATTGATCCTGTTTCAGGTCATTGTACTATTTAGAAACCTTTCAAAGTAATATGCAAAAATCCTTTTAGTTTAATATTATTAGTCCATTAATCGTTATTTCAATTGAAAAATACTTGAAAAGGGTCGTAACAATGGACAAGACTGAAATTTATTGGGAGCAAAGCTCGAAATGAAAAGATTAATCAAATTAGCAAACATTGCTAAAACACAAAGTGAGTAAGATGAAATTAGGTGCCCCAGATATTGCAGTATGAGTTTCTCCTAGCAAACTTGCTAAGGATCAATTTGAGCCTGGTATGTGTTTGGGAGATCTAGAGTACTCTGTGGATGCCTCAAGATGTAAAGTTTCTCCTATTTGTTACTTTTGAGGGGAAGCGACTATTACATGTCCATTATTTGATTAAAATTTGAGTTACCCTTTTTAAGTTTTCAACTCAAAACTCCTTTGGCCTTAAGACACCCTTTACCGGTTTTTTCCTTTGCCTCTCCCCTTTTTTTTAGGTGAAATACCTCTTGACTAAATCTGAATTCACAGGGTTGGGCAAATCTCTGCCATCCATCTTGGTCAAAATCAATGCTCCTCAAGAAAAGACCTTTTTTACTACATAAGATCCTTCCCAATTCGGCATCCATTTTCCTTTGAAGGCCTTTTGTATAGGAAAGATCTTTTTCAACACTAGGTCCCCCTCATGGAATTCTCTAGGGCAAATCTTTTTGTCATAAGCTCACACCATTCGTTTTTGGTACATCTAACCATGACAATAGCTTTTAGCCTATTCTATTTGATCAAGTTCAACTGATCATATCGAGATTGGATCCATTCTGCTTCGTCTAACTTCAACTCTGATAAAACTCGAAGAGAAGGAATCTCGACTTCAATGGGAAAAACCGTCTCCATTCTATAAACTAATGAGAAAGGTGTTGCCTTGGTAGAGGTTTTGACAGATGTTCGATAAGCATAGAGAGCAAATGGTAACTTCTTATGCCGATCTTTATAAGTTTCTGTCATTTTCCCTACAATCTTCTTAATGTTCTTATTTGCTGCCTCCACTACACCATTCATTTTTGGGTGATATGGTGACGAGTTGTGATGTTTGATCTTGAATTAACTACAGACCTCTGCTATCATGCTGTTCTTCAAATTCAATGCATTATCAGATATGATCCTTTCTGCCATTCCATATCGACATATGATCTCTTTCTTCAAGAATTTGCTGACTATCGACTTTGTGACATTGGCATAGGAAGTGGCTTTTACCTATTTGGTGAAGTAATTGATGACCATAAAGATGAATCGATGCCTATTAGAAGCTTTTGGTAAGATCGGCCTAATGACATCCATGCCCCACATAAAGAAATGCCATGGGGAAGTAATAACGTGAAGAGGTGAGAGAGGCATATGAATTTTATCTCCATAAATTTGACATTTATGACACCTCTAATTGATACAATCTCATTCCATGGTAGACCAATAATATCCGAATTTCATAATTTGTCTGGCCATTGTAAAACCATTAGCATGTGTTCCGCAAATACCCTCGTGGATTTCTTACAAGATTTTCTTGGCCACGATAGCATCTACACACCATAGCAATACATGATCCTTTCTTCTTTTGTATAAGATCTCCCCATCTAGGACATACTCGTTGGCCAGCCTTCTTAGTGTCCTTTTATTATTCTAGATTGCTTGCTTAGGGTATTCATAATTCTTTATATATTGCAATATGTCATGGTACCAAGGGCGATCATCTCTTTTTTCTTCCTCGATGTTGTAACAATGGGTCGGGGCCTCATAAATTCTCATCTAGATAAGTTTTACATCCTCTTGTTTGTTCACTTTGACCATGGGCTGAGGTAGCCAATGAGTCAGTCATCTGATTTTCATCTTGCAGGAGTTAGTAGAAGGTGATGTCATTAAACTCTTTAATTAACTCAAGGACCAACTTTCGATAATCGATCAACTTGAGATATCTCACCTCCCATTCACTTTTGGGTTGATAGATCATTAGTGCAGAATCCCTATATACCTCCAGCACCTTAATCTTGCATTTTATAGCTGCACGAATACCTATAATGAATGCTTCGCATTCTGCCATGTTACTTGTGCAATCAAAGTCAAGTTTACTGGTGAAAGAATAATGATCTCCGTTTGGGAATACCAGGATTGCCTCAATTCCGTTACCCATGGCATTTGAGGCTCGGTCAAAATTTAGTTTTCAAGGATATTCTTTTGGAGCACCTTATTTAGTGGCTGCAATATACATTAGATCCTCATTTGGGAAATCAAAATTTAAAGGCTTGTAATCCTCTAGAGCTCTGCTAGCTAGGAAATCTGCTATTGTACTCCTCTTTACTGCATTCTGATTTACATACATTATATCAAATTCGAATAGCAGAATTTACCATCGAGCCATTCTTATATTTAATGTAGTCGACTCTATCATGTACTTTAAAAGATCCATCTTCGAGATGAGCCAAGTCATATGGTACAACATGTATTATCTCAGCCTCCAGGTAATCTAGATTAAGGCGCAACACAACTTCTCAATTGGTGAATATCTTGTCTCACATTCAGAGAACTTCTTGTTGAGGTGATATATCGCTCTTTCTTTCCTCCTTGACTCATCATGTTGGCCAAGTATGCATCCCATAGAATTTCCAAATATTGCCAAGTACATTATCAGTGGTTTATCTGGGCTAGGTGGCATCAGCACTAGGGCATTGGACAAGTAATGTTTGACCTTGTTGAAAGTCTTCTAGCATTCCTCATCCCATACACCTGGGTCATGTTTCTTAAAGAGACAGAATATGGGGTCACACTTCTTAGTTAGCTGTGAAATGAATTGGGCAATGTAATTTAATCTCCTTAAGAAGCCCTAAATCTCCTTTTGGGTACGCGACGATGGTAACTCTTGTATAGCCTTAACTTTATCTGGGTCGATTTTGATCCCTTTCCTGGTGATTGCAAATCCCAATAGTTTACCCGATGTGGCCCCAAAAGTGTATTTTGCTAGATTCAGTTTTAGCTGAAATTTTTTCAACCTCAAAAATAGTTTCCTCAAGACTTTTATATACTCTTTCTTTGTTCGAGATTTTACAATCATATCATCGATATAAACCTTAAATTCTTTGTGCATCATATCATAAAACAAAGTTATCATCGCTTTTTGATATGTTGCTTCCGCATTTTTAGTTCGAATGACATCACTTTATAACAAAATGTTCCCCAAATTGTTATGAATATGGTCTTTTCCATATGTATAGGATGCATCTACATCTGGTTGTATCTAGAGAAACCATCAATGAAGGGAAACAATGAATGACCTGCTGTGTTGTCTACTAAAGTATTGATGTGGGGCAACGAAAAATTATCCCTTGAGCTGGCCTTGTTTAAATCCCTATAGTCTACACATATTCACACTTTCCCATCTTTCTTAAGGACGGGGACTATATTGGCTATCCACTCCGAATATTTGACCACTTGTAGGAAACCAGCGTCAAATTATTTCTTGACCTCTTTTTTTTTTCAACATCACGTCAGGCCTCATCCTTTGAAGTTTCTGCTGAACCAGCTTACATTCTTCCTTTATGGGAAGTCGATGTACCATAATATCAGTACTTAGTCCAGACATGTCTTGATATGACCATACAAAGACATCTTTAAGTTCTTGGAGTAACTCAACGAGGTCTCGCCTTGTTTCTACAGTGATGCAAGTTCTGATTTTCACTTCTATCTTTTCTTCTTCATCTCTTAAGCTCACAACTTCTATTGAATCTTTGTGAGGTAGGATCTGTTTCTCATCTTGCTCTATCATATTTAACAAATTAGGAGACAAGTTACAATCTCGATCATCTTCAAAGTCCTAAGGTTCCTCTAGACACATTCTACTCGAAAGGAGACTCTAAGTTAACAGCAGTGTCGCTCATATCATTGATATCTGGAGACATATTATATGAATAAAAGGAGACCCAAGGAACAAATGAACTTAAGAATGATTAAATGTGTGGTATGAGTATGAGAGAAAAGAGAAAAAAAAGTAGAATATTTGTCAAGTGGGACATAAAAATGCATTGTTTTCATTGAAATAAAGATAATGGACATGCGTCTTTTCACAAAAAGATCCCTATTACTCCCAGGTTTAGAGCAACAGGTGTGTTCTGAACATTACTCTAAAATAATCCTAAATACTACAGGGATCTCCTCGATAGTCCAATTTTTTAGAACGCTTTTGGGGATATGATGATGAATTTTTGATAAGTTCCCTTCATCAGTTCCCTCTTCAGAACCACAAAAATCTTCCTCTTCTGAATCCTCAATGTTTTCAAAGAATTCTAATTCTTTGTTGTCCATCAGGCTTTGTACTAGAGTTCTGAACTCGGCGTACTTTTGGATTTCATGAAATTTATTGCATGTAATGAACTGTAATGTTAATGAATGGAAAAGATGCATGCAAAAAGGCGTTGATTCTAGTTCAGTTCCTTTAGAACAACTTTAATAGAAAATAAGTTTCTTTACATAAAGTGGATACATATATGGCCTCGCCTTAACACTCAAAACCAAAACTTGCCCAAGAAACCAAGCTAATACTCGGCCCTAATCAAACTCCGTTTCATATTTTAGGCTTTGAAAGCGTTGGAGTCTACAAGTGGACAGCCATTTCTCGTACTCGGGCCAAAGCTTCGCTAATAATGTGGTCCATATCTCTGACCTACCCTTCTCACAGGTTGTCACCTTTCTCTTGATTCTTTTTCTCAGACCATATTTGCACGGTTGTGTTGTCTTCCACTTTATCAAGAAACTCATTTTCCATGACAAGCTCTCTATTTAGCAACTAAACATAAATCAACACCCATTTTCTAATATAAAAATGAAATGTAATCATAGCAAAAAAAAAACGAAACAAGTCAGTACATTTTATATAAAGATAAAATACAAAGCAAAAAATAATAAATAGAGCACCTATTCGAGTGACCGCTAAAGGTTGGACTTGGTCCTTCCTAGGGCTGGCTCTTAGGGTTTATTACATGTGGTTTGGTTTTAAAGTAAAGGCACCTGAGCCAGTAGATTCCTCGATCCTCAGCCATTATAGGATTATATGGACAAAGTTCAGTTTAGGGGAATACATTTCCCTAAGTTTGTGCAGAGGTGAAGACCTCATTAAGACATAGGTACGGATGTAACACCCCAAACCCGGCTTAGATGTTTTGCACGGACCCGAAAGTGTCACAAGGAATGAGTTCTAAAAATGAAGTAATCTCATCAAATTATTCACATTTTTAATTGAAAACACTGTTTAATTAGTCCATTTGTCAAAAACTTATTATAGTAGAAGCTTTAAACAGTTATAATTTGAAGATGCGATCGTGTTTTTGAGAAACCTTTGTTTGTGTATAAGTTGTCATTTCTAAAGGAAAACATTTTGTTTAAGTATGCAGTTTAACATATAAAACCAAAACCAGCAGTTATAAAACTCAAAAAGTCCAGAAAGTCCTAGAATTTTACAAACTCTCAGATATAAACCAAATTCATATATAACCCATAAATATTTAACTTTAACCAATTTATGTTCGAGTGGTCACTGCTGAGTCTCTGCTGCACCTATCTGCCTAAGTCTGTGGATTACCTGACAAAATAGACAAACAGATGTGAGTTTGCGTAAACTCAGTGTGTAACCCGACAGAAATAAGCATGCAAAAATACATAATCATATGCATATTCAGATACAGATTCAGTTTTACATTCAGATATGCAAAATCCTACCCCCATCCTCTATGCACCATCTTTGACCATCCCATCACACCATGTGGGGTTTAAAACCTTTACCAATCCCTACACACACCATATTGTGCCCTTAAGACACATATCAGAATATATGTAGCCAAGCTGCCAATATATAGGCGATTAACGCCAAATAGAGTACTTCCTCCATACATATAAATCCCTCCCCAATAACAGATATAGAAATCAGATGCAAAATAATAGATTAAACATGCTTAATATGCTTATAAACAGATATCGAAATGATCAAACATGCATAGTATTTTCACACTCAGAAAAGAACATCAGACTCTCAGATCCACAGTTTTAGGGTTTTGTTAGCCCTTACCGACCCTACAGTAGGCCTGCCGTAGATTGAAGAGACCCGTGTGATCCTAGGGAAAATTTCAAATTTATAGGCCTACATGCCCGTGTGGGCCCATACGCTCGTGTAGCTCACATGCCCAGATTGGCCTTACCCTTGTGGCCTACACAGTCTGACCCAAGTTGGCCATGCCCGTATGGCCCACATGGTCGTACTCGAGCCACCACAAAGCTTTGTGCTGTGCACGACCATGCTTTCGTCGACCATACGGCCTTTTTTGCACACGACCATCCACACGGGCGACCATATGCCTGTGTGGCGTCGGCAGATTCATTTTTTGGCTTTTCCTAAAGCCTTGTTTTCTACGTTTTGGGTACACACCTGGTACATTTTTTATACGAAAACACTCCCGAACCTCACAGCATCTAAGATTGACCAACATAAACACCGAATTAGACGTTTAAAATCGAGCTAAAACTGAACCCAAAATGAACTATTCATCTATTAAGCAACCACCTCTTATGTTCGATGGAACAACAGTGATTCCCACGAAACTAAGTCCTCGACAAGTAATTTCTAGTCCCTGAATCCTTCCCTAATGTTAAAACGATGACCATTAGTAAAGAATTTTAACAAGCGAAACAAGATTACCTTACCAAAACTCACCGAATTAAATCACGAATGGAATTGAACAAAAAGGAGCCATGAAAACCTCAAGACCCAACGATTAATTGGAAATATGGTTAGAAAAAAATAGAAAGGAAGACGAAGGAAAGAAAAAAAAAACGCAGAGGGAAGAGCAATAGAGAAAAAAAAAGCACGTTAGTTTTGGGAAAATAATTCAAATTGAATAGAATCAGCAATCTGATAACCTCCCTAATTTTTTTCCCACTAAACCTATTAACTCACAAACACCTTAGTATTTCAACTCCACCGAAACTCTATCAGACGACTAAGCAAAAATAATACCCATACCCACGTAGGGATTCGAACATAAGACCTCCAACACACTAGTTCCCTTACCACTTAAACCAGCAGGCTCATTCTGATATGGATTTATAGGAAATTAAATAAAAACCCACTTCATAGGGATAAGGCTTGGATTTAAATATAACCAAAATTTGCCAAAGGTAGGGCTTGAACTTGAGACCTCTCAGATATACCCATAACACTTAACCACTAAAGCAGATACACATTTATGCCAAAATTCAATAGAATCAGATATAAGAAAACTAGGGCGTTACAACTCTACCCCCTAAAAGAAATTTCATCCTCGAAATTTACCTGATCTGAACAGATGTGGATATTGCTGATGCATCGAGTCCTCAGGTTCCCACGTGGCCTCCTTAGTACCATGATTCTGCCATAGAACCTTCACTAAATGGATGACCCTCCTCCTTAGAACCTTACCGTCTCAATCCAGAATCTGAACCAGTCCTCCTCAAAAGTCAAGTCCGGCCTAACCTCAATCTCTTCAATAGAGACAACATGAGATTGATTCGACTGATATCGCCTCAACATCAAAACATGAAAGACATCGTGAATACGGTCTAACTTTAGAGGTAACTCCAACTGATAAGCAAGCAGTCTTACACGCTTCAGAATCAGATACGGCCCAATGAACCTAGGGCTCAAGTTTCCCTTACGACCGGATCTCAGAACTTCTTCCTTGGGAAAACCTTAAGAAATACAAAGTCCCCCACAGAGTACTCAATATCACGCATCTTTAGATCCGCATAAGACTTCTACCTATCTGAAGCCACCTTTAGATGATCCCGAATTAGCCTAACCTTGTTTTCAGTCTCAGAAACCAACTCAGGACCACAAACTCAACGCTCACCCAACTCAGTCCAACATAGTGGAGTGCGACACTTACGACCATACAAAGCCTCGTAAGGTGCCATCTGGATGCTAGACTGGAAGTTGTTATTGTAGGCGAACTCAGCTAGCGGCAGATAATCCTCCCAACTACGACGAAAATCTATCACGCAACTCCTAAGCATATCATCTAGTATCTGAATAACCCTTTCAACTTGACCATTAGTCTGAGGATGGAATGCAGTACTGAAGTCCAATCTCGAACCCAAAGCCTCATGCAATTTTTTCCAGAACCGAAAAGTGAAGTAAGGATTTCTATCAGAAACAATCGAAATAGGAACCCCATGCAGCCATACAATTTCAAAGATATAGAGCTTCGCTAACTTCTGCAGAGAAAAGTCCGTCCAAACCAAAATAAAGTGAGCAGACTTGGTCAATCGATCTACGATAACCCAAATAGAATCATTCTTAGTGGGTGTCAAGGGCAACCCACTAACGAAGTCCATCGTCACTCGTTCTCATTTCCATAAGGGAATCTTAACTGGTTGCAACAAACCTGAAGACAACTGGTGCTCCGCATTAACCTGCTGACACATCAAACACCGAGCCACAAAATCTGTAACCTCACGCTTCAATCCCGGCCACTAGTACAACTCACGAAGATCATGATACATTTTATTCCCATCAGGATGCATAACATAAGGGCTACTATGTGCTTCCTTCAAGATTGACTACATTAAATCAGAATTATTAATACACAGATTCGACCTTAAAAATACAGAACACCATCGTCATTTAGTCTAAAATCTGAAGTGCTTCCACTCTCAATATGACGAAACTGTAAACCCAGAGACTCATCCCCCAACTGCTTAGCTCGAATCTAATCAATCCAAGTTAGCTTAACTTGCAATTCAGCCAATAGACTCCCATCATTAAACATACTAAGTTGAGTGAACATCACTTTCAAATCAGATATCGCCCTACAACTTAGAGCATCGGCCACCACATTGGCCTTACCAGGATGATACTCTATCGTACAGTCATAACCCTTGAGTAATTCAATCTATCGGTGCTACCTAAGATTAAACTCCTTCTGATTAAGGAAGTACTTGAGACTCTTGTGATCGGTGTAGATGATACACCTCTCACCATACAAATAGTGCCTCCAGATTTTCAACGCAAAGACCATAGTAGCCAACTCAAGATCATGCGTTGGATAGTTCTCTTCATGTGACTTAAATTAGCGGGATGCATAAGTCATAACCTTTCCATCTTACATCAATACACATCTCAAACTGACATGTGATACATCATTGTAGACCACAAATTCCTTACCAGATTCAGGCTGTATCAAAATAGGAGCTTGAGTAAGAATAGACTTGAGCTTTTCGAAGCTCGATTGTTGCGCATTAGTCTAAACAAATGGAACACCCTTATGCAAAAGCTTAGTTAAGGGAACTACAATCAGAGAGAATCCCTCAACAAATAACCGATAATAACTCGCCAAACCCAGGAAACTACAGATCTCAACACATTCTTAGGTTGTTTCTAATCCAGTACAGCCTCAATCTTCCTCAGATCAACACGATTCCCCTCAGCAGACACCACATGCCCCAAGAAAGTTACATCTCGTAACTAGAACTCACACTTACTCAACTTAGCGTAAAGCTGCTTTTCATGAAAAATCTAAAATACCACTCTAAGATGCTCATCGTGCTCTTCCTCACTCTTAGAGTAAACCAGAATGTCGTCGATAAAGACCATGATGTATTGATCCAAATAAGGCTAGAAAACTCGATTCATCAAATCCATGAATGTCGTTGGAGCATTCGTCAGACCAAAAGGCATCACTAGGAACTTGAATGTCCATAACGAGTCCTAAATGTTGTCTTATGAACATCAGCTTCCTTAACCCTCAACTGATGATACCTAGAATGAAGATCTATCTTAGAGAACACTGAAACCCCTCAGAACTGATCGAATAAGTCATCAATCCTAGAATGCAAATACTTATTCTTTATAGTCAACTTATTCAACTACCGATAATCGATGCACATCCTCATGGTCTCATCTTTCTTCTTAACAAACAGAATTGGTGCTCCCCATGAAGACACACTAGGACAGATGAAACCGTGATCTAGAAGTTATTACAGCTGAGCCTTAAGCTCTGTAAGCTCCTTAAGTTCCATACGGTATAAAGTGATAGACACTAGAGCTGTACCCGGTAGAAGCTCGATTCTGAACTCAACTTTCCAATTTGGAAGTAAACTTGATAACTCCTCAAGAAAGACATTCAGAAAGTCCCTCACTGTTTTGATATCCCCAACAGAAGAGTCCTTAGGAATAGAATCACTAACATAAGCCAAATATGCTTTACATCCTTTCTGAACTAATTTCTCAGCCACAAAAGCGGATATCACATTAGACAAGTAATCTCGACGCTCACTAATCACAACCACCTCCATATCCTCCTTGGTCTTCAGTACGACCCTTTTAGATGCGTAGTCCAAACTGAATCGATGCTCAACCAACTAGTCCATACCCAGAATTAAATCGAACTCCCCAATTTAACTGACTACCCCGACGGACTCAGAACAGTAACCTCACTAGAAGTGCTCTCAACAGAAATCCTCAGAGTTTCAGATACAGTACTAATTACGTAGGAGTCTGTAGAACCTATTCTATCAAAGCAATATAAGGTATATCAAATATAAGAAAACATACCAGTGATGACATCAGGAGCATCTATATCTTTTCGGCATCGTGCAGCATAAACCAATATAGGTTGCCTCGCCTCAATCTGACCAGCACCTCTATCGAATGCTCTCTACCCACATCCCATACCATTACCACATCTGGCCTGTCCATGGCCCCTAAGTGGCTGCTGAACTACCCTCTGAGGCTGCGTAGAACCAGGTCCTGAAGCTTGCATCTGATCAGCCTTTTGTGGACACTCTCGAGTACGGTGCTCTAATGACCCACACCTCAAACAATCCCCTATCCTCTTCCAAAACTCACCCAGATGGTGCCTAGTACAACCACCGCACAGTTAAATCCTAGTAGGAGCAACAAGAGCCCTTTCCCTAACTGGCCCATCAGACCTGGCCTTTTTCTAAGGACTTTGAACAGAACTTGAGGGCTCTGAATCCCTCTTATTCTTACCCCTCTCGCGATCCCTATTTTGGCGCTCTACAGGTTTGACATCCTCGGTGATCTTCGCCTTCTCAACTAGAACTGCGAACTCTCACTCCTTTTGTGGAGCAATCAAAACCCTCAAGTTATCCCTCAAGCCATCCTAAAATCGGACGCATCTCTCATACTCAGTCGCCACCATGCCTCGAGCATAATGGCCTAGCCATAAAAACTCGGGTTCACACTCAGCCACAGATCTATCGCCTTGCGTGAGATTCATGAACTCATGCTTACGAGCATCCACATGGATAGCCCCCACATACTTACTTTGAAATGTGGTTTTAAAGAAATCCTAACTCAGATGATTAGACTGAGTACCCTCCTCAACAGTCTACCACCACTAGTAAGCCTCATTGCGAAATAGAGAGACTGCACCTTTCAATTTCTGCTCAGGAGTACAGTCCATATCATTCATGATCCTCTCGGTGGCCTCCAACCAATACTCGGCCACACTAGGGGTGGCTCCAGTGACACCCCTAAACAACTCAGCATCATTAGACTAGAGTCATCTAGTTACCAACCCTCGGCCTCCAGCTCCAAAATAAGGTCCAACGACCTTTTCCAAAATCCTCAGCATGGCTTGGGACAGTGTGTCGTCCCCAGCAGAGCAACTTTGATACCCAGTTTCAATAGCAGGCGAAATTGGTGTCTCACTCATATCCAAATGTGGCATGCTACCTAGAGAGGAAGACTCAACTCGAGCCCCCTACGGCCTCTACCACGGCCGCGTATGCCACGTCCCCAGTTTCATGAGCGCTCATTGTAAATTTCAAGTTTTATCTACATTAAAAATTTTATGCATCAGTTCCAGTATTTATTAACAGATGTTTTATGCATAAATTATCAAAAGTTAAAAATTGTTTTCAAAGGTTTCAGTTTCTAACTACTCAGTATAGTTTCAGATAGGGGTGAACAAAATTCGATCCGATTCAAAAAAATCGAAAAAAATTCGAATTTTGAATTATTCGAATTGAGTTAATCGAATTAATCGAATCAACTCGAATTTTTTTTTGAACTTTGAGTTCGAGTTGAGTTGAATTCTCGAATCTGAATAACTCGAATAATTCGAAAAAATCGAATATAAACTATATTTTTAATTTTTTTTTAAATTTTAGGCTTTTACTAATTAAATATTTTATTTTATCCCATTTTTCCTCACCCCAACCCCAAGCCCATTTGCCCAAAAATTTATTTTCCCAAAACCCAAACCCAATTCCTCCCCCAAATCAATTCAAATCCCCATGCCCCATGCCATGCTCCAGCAGCCAAATCCAATTAATTTTCTTATTCTCTCCAGACTTGCACGAAACCATAAAATTAAACACTGTTATTCAAACCCCCCATTTCCATGAAACCCTTACCCCCCATTTCCACGAAACCTTACTCTGTTTTACTAAAAAAAACCCTAAAATTAAAATCCTTCTTCTTATTTTAGTTCATTCCAACCTTCAAATTAAAATCTTTACCTCCAAATCGAGTTGCTGTTCCTTCTGACCGAGGCACTTTGTTCTCTTCCATTTTAAGCTCAAGTTTTTGCATCTTTAAGGTTTGTCTTGACTCTTGAAACATTTTTGAATTATTGAAGACTTTGTTTTGATTCAATGGTTAAATTATTGAATACTTTGTTTTGAATTATTGAAGACTTTGTTCCTTCTGAATGTTATAAATATAATGTGTTATTAAGTGCTATCTATTTCCTAGGGGTTTACTAATTTATAAGATTTTTTTTAAAACTTAGTTAATTAATTTTGAATTACTGGTTCAAGTTGTAATTATTAGATTCTCGTATGATTTTTATCCTTATGAATTAACTAATTTTTCTTCAATGGTTGAAGAAGAAAAAACCTACAACAGTGGGCAATGATGGGGGTTTAGGGGATTTTAGCTTTATCCACTATTCCACTTAATGTACAATAACCCTTAACAAATATGAATTAGTATCCTTATAATGTGTTATTAAATGTTATCTATTACCTAGGGGTTTACTAATTTATAAGAATTTTTTTAAAAATTAGTTAATTAATTTTGTATTACTGGTTCAAGTTGTAATAATTAATTAATTTTGTATTACTGGTTCAAGTTGTAATTAGTAAATTCTCGTATGATTTTTATCCTTATGAATTAGCTAATTTTTCTTCAATGATTGAAGAAGAAAAAATCTACAGCAGTGGGCGATGGGGATTCAAGGGATTTTAGCTTTATCCACTTGATGTGCAATAACCCTTAACAAATATGAATTAGTATCCTTATGAATTAGCTAATTTACTAATTACAACCCCAATAGATTTTATTAATTACCAAAAACAAAAATTGAACCAGTGACTGCCAATTAACCAAAAAATAGATGTTCATAAAATAATTTGAAAATAAAAAATCTATGTCCGGTAGATATAGAATTATAGATTATAGATATTTAGTAAGAAATTGGGCTACTAACTAGGGGTGACCTATTGATAGGGTTTACTTTTCTAAAAGTAACAAGACACATTTTTAACTAAAATTTCCATCTTATTCTTTTTTTGTTTAATTTATGCTATTTTACTATTATATTAATTAATTTTTAATTTAACCGATTTATTAGGTTTGATTTTAAATCAATTATTGGTCATGGTTAGTGATTGCAACAAATGTTTACTTGTAGATGAGTGATCCAAAGCGAGATGGTTCAACTCAAAGTTCACAAAATTCTTCACCCAAGTAAAGATGATCAAACAACAACCAATGAAAATGTTCGAAAAAAGATTACTCCAAGAGCATCTTGTTGGAACCATTTCACCAAATTTGTGACTAAAGAGGGGGAGAAGAGAGCAAGGAACAATACATGTGATGTTACTTACACCATGGAATCAACTCCGAGTTCTACAATGAATTTGAATAACTATTTGAAAACATGCCTAAAAAGACCTCGAGGTAATACTTCTAATCCGAAGCAATCAGAATTAGCATTTGTGAAGGTTAGCCAATAAACAACGGATTTATCAACTTGGGTGTTTGATAAAGATGTTGTTAGAAAAGCATTAGTTCGTATGATAATTGTGGATGAACTACCTTTTAAAATTGTAGAGGGAGAGGGTTTCAAATACTTTCTTTCTATAGCCTGCCCACGGTTTAGTCTTCCATCTCGTTGGACAATTAGAAGGGATTTTCTTGATTTATTTAACTCCATGAAGAGTATGATGAAGAAATGTTTTGAAAAAGATATAAGTAGAGTTTGTTTGACTATAGACACATGGACTTCATTGCAGAGGATATCTTATATGGTTTTAACAGCACATTGGGTGGATGATGAGTGGAGGTCGTAAAAAAGGATTATAATTTTTTGCCCAATATCCACTCATAGAGGTTAAAGCATAGGTCAAGCCATTGAAAAATGTCTTCGAGGTTGGGGGATTGAGAGGGTATTCACTATTACGGTTGATAATGCATCCGCCAATAGTGTTGCCATTGAATATTTGAGAAAGAAATTCAATCATCAAAATACTTCTGTTGCAAATGGAAAATTTATTCATATGAGATGTGTTGCACACATTCTTAATCTCATTGTGGAATATGGTATTAAGGATGCTTCTATGTCTGTGGATCGAGTTAGAGGTGCTGTGAGGTATATAAGAGCATCACCATCGAGGTTGACAAAATTCAACCAAAGGGTAAAAGAAGAAATGATAGATAGTAAGGCTCAATTGTTTTTAGATGTGCCTACTAGATGGAACTCAACATATATGATGTTAAAGGTGGCTGAAAAATATGAGCGTGCATTTGAATCATATGTACTTGATGACCATAATTTTTTTCTTGATCTTACTACTAGAGATGAAGTTCCTACATTTGATGATTGGGAAATTGTTCGAAGAGTTATAAAAGTATTGAAGCCTTTTTATCATCTTACATCGAAGGTGTCCGGATCTTTGCATGTTACCTCTCATTCACTTTTTGAAGTATTGACGGATGTGCATTGTCTTTTTTGATGGGTGGCAAGATTGTGGAGACCTAGACATAATTTATATGACTTCCAAAATGAGAGAGAAATATAATAAGTATTGGGGTGAAGTAAACAAGATCAACATGCTAGTTTACTTGGTGGTCATCTTTGATCTGCGATGTAAAATGAGTTTTTTGAATTTTGGGGTCAACTTGCTTTTTCCTAATGTTGCTAATGACATTATGAAAATGATTGATAAAGAATTGCATTTCTTGTTCAATGAGTATTCTTCTAATGCCGGGAGAATTGAATTGTTTGGAGGTAGATCTAGTTTTTTGACTAATCTTTGCAGTTCAATGGAAATAGATCAGTCATAAATGAAAACGGGCTTGGCCAAAAAAAATACCTTAAGAAGAAGAAACAAGTTAGATTAGAAAGCAAATCTGAGTTGGATAGATATTTGGGTGAGGATGAAGAAGTAAACAATTCAAGTTCATTTGATTTACTATTGTGGTGGAAAATGAATAGTCCTAGATTCCCTATTCTTGCACAAATGGCTCGAGATATTCTTACCATTCCTATCTCAACAGTTGCCTCAGAAAGTGCATTTAGCACGGGTGGACGTGTTCTCGATATTTTTAGAAGTTCTCTAACTCCTCTAATGGTCGAGGCTTTAGTTTGCACACAAGATTGGCTTCGAAAATCTAGTGATGCCATCAGTCTTGAAGATTATGTTGATGAACTTCAAACCATGGAAGACGGTAATCTAAAAATTTTAATTTATAAAATAAGCTTTTGTACTATTTATATTAGTAATCATTCCTATAATTTAACTAACACTTTTGTTTTTAAATTTGCTAGATTTATTCAAAATACCCAAAGATCAAGAAGGTAATATACTTAACATTAGTTTATAAAGTTAAATGTTTATTTAATTTATTTTTGCAAACATTTTTTATCATTTAACTAACTCAATCAATACTTTTACTAGATGTTCCAAGATTATCAACGGTGATTGAAGCACAAGAAGAAAGTTAAACTATTCTATAATGGTTTTTGAACTGATGTTAGTTCGATTTGGTTTGTTATTGTTGTTGGATAATTGAGCTTTTGTTGTGTTCTTTTTTTTTTGGGCTGGTGTAGGTTTTTATTGTATTTTAGACTTTTGCTTATGGTTTTTTATCACAATGTTGTTGTATTGTTTTTGTTGTTTATTTAGACTCATGAAGAAACTTAAACTATTCTATAATGGTTTTTGAACTGATGTGTTATTGTTATTAGTTTGGTTTGGTTTGTTATTGTTGTTGGTTAATTGAACTTTTGTTGTGTTCTTTTTTTTTTTGTTTGTTTGGAGTGGTGTAGGTTTCTATTATATTTTGAACTTTTGCTCATGTTTTTTTTATTATAATGTTGTTGTTTACTTCAACTCATGCTGTTTACTTTGACTTTTACTTATGTTTTTTTATTATAATCTTGTTGTATTTTTTTTTGTTGTTTTTTTAGACTAATGTTGTTTATTTGGGTTGATGTTGTGTTGCTTGTATTTATTCACTTATTTACTTTAATTTTTTGTTGTATGATCATGTTTAAAAACTTTAAAGAAAATTATTTTTTTGAAAAATTACATAAAAATAAATAACGTAAAGTCATTTTTTTAAACTTAACTCGAACAAATATATTCGATTCGATTCGATTCGAATTTCATCTCACTCGACTCGATTGAAAATTTCAAATAAAGTTTGGATGATAAAATAAGATTCGAAAACTCGATTAACTCGAAAATTTTTGATTCGATTAGATTCGATTCGATCGAATGCTCACCCCTAGTTTCAGAAGGTACTATCTAAAGTGTTTTCAGAACAGTTTTAACTAAATTTCAGAAGTACTTACAGGATCAGCGCCGGAGACTCGGTGAACTACATACTTTCTCAATTATCCTCAAATTATTTGAAAACCAATTCTTTTCGAAATACAACTTTGGAGCCCAAAATTAACAGCCGAGTTTTGTAACCTAGCCCTGATACCACTAAATGTAACACTCCAAACCTGGCCTAGACGTTATGGCCAGATCCAAAAGTGTCACAAGGAATGAGTTTTGAAAACGAAGTAATCTCGTTAAATCATTCACATTTTTAATTGAAAACACAATTTAATTAGTCCATTTGTCAAAAACATATTATAGTAGAAGCTTTAAATAGTTATGATTTGAAGATGAAGTCGTGTTTTTGAGAAACCTTTGTTTGCGTATAAGTTTCCATTTCTAAAGGAAAATGTTTTGTTTAAGTATGCAGTTTAACATATAAAACAAAAACTAGCAGTTATAAAACCTGAAAAGTCTAGAAAGTCCCAGAATTTTACAAACTCTCAGATATAAACCAAATTCATATATAACCCATAAATATTTAACTTTAACCAATTTACGTTCGAGTGGTCACCACTGAGTCTATACTGCACCGATCCACCTAAATCTGTGGATTACCTGACAAAACAGATGAACAGATGTGACTTTGCGTAAACTCAGTGCGTAACCCGAGAGAATTAAGCATGCAAAAATACATAATCATATGCATATTCAGATACAGATACAGATACAGATACAGATACAGATACATATACAGATACAGATTCAATTTCAAATTCAAATATGCAAAATCCTACCCCCATCCTCTACACACCATCTTTGACCATCCCATCACACCATGTGGGGTTTAAAACCCTTACCCACCCCTACACACCACATTGTGCCCTTAAGACACATATAAGAATATATACAGTCAAGCTGCCAGTATATAGGCAATTAATGCTAAACAGAGTACTTCCTCCATACATATAAATCCCACCCCAATAACAGGTACAGAAATTGGATACAGAATAATAGATTAAACATGCTCAACATGCTTATAAACAGATGTTGAAATTATCAGACATGCATAGTATTTTCACACTTAGAACAGAATATCAAACTATCAAATCCACAATTTTAGAGTTTGGTTAGCCTTACCGACCCTATGGTAGGTCTACAGTCGATTGGAGCGACCCGTGTGACCCTAGGGAAAATATCAAATTTATGAGCCCATATGCCCGTGTGGGCCCACATGCCCAGATTGGCCTTACTCGTGTGGCCCACACGACCACACTCGAGCCACCACAAAGTCGTGTACTGTGCACGACCATGCCTTCGTCGACCACACGGTCATGTCTCGTACACAACCATCCATACGAGCGACCACACGCCTGTATGGCCCTGATAGATTCATTTTTGGGGTTTTTTCGAAGCCTCATTTTTTGAGTTTCGGGTACACACCTAGTATGTTTTTGATGCGGAAACACTCCCAAAACTCATAGCACCTATGATTGACCAACATAAACATCGAATTAGACATTTAAAATCGAATTAAAACTGAGCCCAAAACAGATTATTCATCTATTAAGCAACCACCCCTTACCTTTGATTAAACAACGGTGATTCCTACAAAACTATGTCCCCGAAAAACGATTCTGAGTGCTTGAATCCTCCCTTAACATCAAAACGACAACCATTAATAATGAATTTTAACAGGTGAAATAGGATTACCTTACCAAAACTCATTGAATTAAATCGCGAATGATATTAAATAGAAAAGAGCCACAAAAACCTCAAGACCTAATGATTAATTAGAAATACGGTTCGAAAAAAATAGAGAGGAAGACAAAGGAAAGAAAAAAAACGTAGAGGGAGGAGCAATAGAGAAAAAAAAAGTCAGTTTTGGGAAAAAAATTCAAACTGAACAAAATCAGCAATCTGATAACCTCCTTAATTTTCCTCCCACTAAACCCGCTAACTCACAACCACTTCGGTATTTCAATTCTACTGAAACTCTATCAAACGACTGAGCAAAAATAATACCCATGCCCATGTAGGGATTTGAACACATGACCTCCAACACACCAGTTCCCTTACCACTCGAACCAGCAGGCTCATTCTGATATGGATTTATATGAAATTAAATAAAAACCCACTACACAAGGATAAGGCTTGGATTTAAAAATAACCAAAAGTTGTCAAAGGCAATTCTTGAACTTAGGACCTCTCACATATACCCAGAACACTTAACCAATGAAGCATATACACATTTATGCCAAAATTCTACAGAATCAGATATAAGAAAATTAGGGAATTATAATGGATATATTTCGAAAGCGGTCCACTATCCTATGCGGAGGTGAAGACATCACGAAAGAATAACTTCTCACTCCCACTTAAGAAGGGTAGAATGAAACGATTATGCCATGCAATATGTGAAAACATAAAGAGAAACGCTCGAACCAATAAAAAAGATGTATTAGATCGTTATGTAACCCGAGATAAGAAAGACATTATTTACCACTAAAATAAAACATGAAAGATGAAATGCAAGAAAGGGATCATTAATTTAAACTGAATTATCAATTTTCGATAAAAAGACCAAAAAATAATCAATTCGTGGCTCGACTCTCTTATTCGGTCCTCAGTGTAGTCGCCAAGTTGTCGAAACCTTTTTTGAAAATCGACTTTTTATTTTAAAAAAACAAAAATGGAGTCACCACCAATCCTTTTTATTAGGTGTGATCAGATCACCTTGAAACTTAATCATTTTAATAAAAAATTTATTAAAACGATAATTTTCGATCTACAAAATCCAAGAAGTGGGTTCGGGAGTCGGTTATGTATGAAGAAGGATTAGCACCCTCATAACGCCCAAAATTGGTACCTAGTTGATTACTTGATGTCTTAGTGTCGAAAATTGAAAATTCAAAGGGAATTTTAAAATACGATCCCTCTTTGCATGATGTTATTAAAGTATCGCTAACTAAATTAAATTTTGTGAAAAAGATCTTATTTCGAGTTAATCAAGAAGAAAAGATCATGCCCCGTAAGTTAAGACATGATGCCTTGAATCCTCGAAAACAAGGATAATCGCCATTTGATTATTACCTAAATATTTTTTTTATTTTAAATAGGATATTTGATTACTTTGGTTCTAGGAGAGGTCATACATAAGTTAGGAGCACGACTCCTCGAATCCAAAAATAATGAATATTGCCTCGATTTTATTTATTTATTTATGTGTTTTCGCCAAAAAACAGATATAACATTTAAAGTGATATGCAATCAATTTATTAGGGCATGGTATGGAAATGAATAAATATATTTAAACATGATACATGGTTTGGTGATAGCAACAATAAAACCAAATAGTCATGTAGGTAAAAACGAAATGATGATTAGAAAAATAAAACACCATGCTAGTAAGTAATAATAATAATGCAACTATGATAGTAATAATAAATTTAATTCATAATACTAGTAGCAATAGTCATGACATGATTACTACCACAATAAATGAAAAATAAAAAAATAATAACCATCTAAGAATAAAATAAAATGCGTTGTAAAAAAAGTGAATGCGTTGTAAAAAAAGCGAATATAAATAACATAAATAAAAAAAGTAAATGAAGGAGTGAAATTAAATAAGTGAAGGATTAAGTTGAAATTTAAACTACATTTAAAGTATGTATTGCAAAAAAGAAATTAATAAATGAGTGAATAAAGAAAAAGGGAAGTAAAAGACTAAATTGAAAGTATGACAAAGTTAAAAGTCTAAATCATAGAGAAACATAACATAAAAGGATTAAATTAAAATGGGATAAAATGTTCAGGGACTTAAAAGGCAATTATCCCATCCACATTTACACGTGTCATTCCCTCAAATGGTCCACAGTGGGTTGAGGGACTAAATTGCACAATAGTAAAATAAAAGGGAAAAATAGAAATGAAATAATGAACCATGGGACGAAATTGAAAAATAGCAAAAAAGCGGAAGGGTCAAAAAAGCAGTTAGACCCTCCCCTTGAAAACACGTGGATCTTAAGGGAATTTGGGTCAGCCCCAAAACGGCATCGTTTTGGGGCATTTGGAACCACTATGAAATTACATCGCTTTACTAAGTCTATATAAATTAAAAATACTAAAAAAAAAAATCATTTTACAACCTGGTTTTAAAAAAAAAATTCTTTTTTTTTTCTCTCAAGTCACTCCCTCATCCGGCCAAGGGTCGTCGCACGTCCGCCACAACCACTGGTCATCAACGACAGTGACTGCAACCTCCAGTGGTCGAAAATCCCCCCAAAAGGCCCCTTTTGATCTTTTAAACGCGTAAAATGTGGATCTAGGGTTAGAACCCCCCAAAGCTCGACCAAAATTCGACCAAAGGCGAAGAGACATTTCGGTTTCTCCCTTTTCTGATGGGGACCTTCGACGAATCCCAAGGGATTCAAAGCCCTCTCAAATCGGAGAAGGGGACCTTCACGACAGACGCGCGACAAAATAGGTAAAAAAACTCATTTTTTGTTTTTTATATATATATTTTTATATTTGCTTCAAAAGAAAAAAAAAAGATAAAAGAACCACCTTTTTTTTTCTAAGAACTTTGTTTTTTGTATTCTCTGTTTGATTGCTTGTGAAAAATTACATCTCGTTGTTATGACTTCTATAGCCAAATATATTACATAATATTTTTTTTCATTGTTTCCGCCATTTCTACTCTCTGTCCTCTGTTTGTTTTCTTTTTCTTCCTTTGCAGGAGTTCATGGCAAGATCAATGGTGCTGGGGAGCCGAGCCTTGCCATTTTGGTGAAAGGAAAGGGGCAAGCCTCGGGCGATGCACCTACTGACGTGGCGAGAGAGCGGCACTGGAGGGATTAGAGGTGGCTAGGGTTTCTTGTTTTAGGTTTTGGGATTTGGGCTTTGGGCTTTTAGGTTAGCAGATTAGGTATTTAGGGTTTTGGACTTGTAATTTGGGCCAGTATATTTTTTGTAAATAAGCTTATTATTTTTTATTTTTTTGTTGTTTTGTTTATTGGGTCAGACAAAATTGGGCCTTTACACAAATTATTAACATTATTAAATTTTTTTTAAAATTTATTGGTATGAAATTTTTAAAAAATAAAAGAAAAATCACTTCATAGCCATACAATTAAAAAATAATTTTATAATAAATTTGAATTTAATAATTTTTTTCTACAGATTAACAATTGAATTTGAAATTTGAAATTTAAAAAAAAATTTTTTTGGAATAAAAGTATAAAAACTCAATTTTAACTTTAGAAATAACGCGAATCAAATTCACTCTTAATTGAATACATGAAACCACTTGACTTGATTATTAGAAAAATTTAAAAAAATTTAAAAAAGAGAAGAAAACCATATATTGTTTAGTACTAAAGTATACTTAATATTTTCCATAAAAAATTATTTATATGTAAAATCATTTATTTTAGTTTTTAAAATTATTACTTCGAGTAGAAATTATCTATATATGGAAATACATAATAACAAATATTTTTTATTTTTAAAAAATAAAGCAAATAGTCTTAAAAAAAATAATTGAAGACCACTAGAAAACATTTCCCATGTTAATATAGTAATTTATCTTAATTATAAAAATTAAAAATGTGGAACTTATTAGTTAGTTGAATCAAACATCTCTAAATTATGACTCATTTTAAATTAGTTTTTAAATTATCAATGCCATATCAATTAGGTACTTTCATTATTGAAATCGTTAATTTAACTATTAAATCACACGTAAAATCTTATGTGACATATTATTTAAAATAAAACTTTTAAGGAAAAGTAAAATTTTTCCATATAACTTTTAATATTTAAAACTAAAAATAAAGTCAAACAAAGAGAGAGAGAGAGTGAACGATAATTTTTGTAAAAACTTCGAAAACCTCAAAATCAAAATTTTTATTTTTAATATAGTATGATTTGTTGTCTTTTACAACATCCAACTTTACAATATTTATTTTTACTTTTTTATTATTTTAAATTATGTTAACTAAGATTAATGTCCCATGCAACGGTTAAATTAATTAATTTAATAACAGAAGGACCTTATTAATGTAAAATAAATAATTTAAAGATATAATTAGAATGTTTTAAAGTTTGAGAATAAATTGAAATAGATGAGGATATGTGGTGCAATTAATTTTACTAATAATTTTGGTGACATTCACTCGGACTATGCTGTCCTTTTCTTTCTTTCTTGGCTTAAACGAGAGATGACAATTTACAGCTTCAAGTATTTAAATATTTTTATTTATTTATTAAAAGTAGTACTTAAACTTTGGTCTCCTTATCATTGTAACATCCCGGAATCTGGGGTTAAAAGTTTTGAGGTTTATGGTTAAGGTTAGTAAGTGGGTTGAACATTTGGGTTTAACTTCGCGTTTTAATGTTAGAATGAGTTTACTGGTTTGGTGGCTAGTTGTGTGTTAGTGTGTCTTTGGGTTTCAAGTTCAAATCCATGTGAGTGTTTGATATTTATCTTTTTTTTTTTTTTACATAACAGAGGAAGTTACTTTTTAAAAAGAAAAGAAAAGTTTACGTTCTTCATTTTTATTTTGTTCTTTTCTTCCCCATCGTTCTTTTTTTTTCCTGTTCTTACCGAATTTCAATTTTATTTATTCTTGCTTCTTCTATTTTATGCTTCTATTTATCGTTCTGATAAAGGAGTTTACTCTTGTGTGTTTTGCGTAATTGGATGTGAGTTAGAATAGTTTTATAGAGGCGAAGCAGTTAATCTTGATTGTTTGCGATTTCGATTTAAGGTGTGTTTTCGAAACCGTTGTTTTTAAGTGTTAAAGTAGTGTTGGATTGCATGATATTCAGCATATTTCAGTATATTTTCGAATTTCCAAGTGTTGGGGACTGTTTTGGTGTCAAAAACATGAATTTTAGGCTATTTCAGTGTGGTTTCGTGACCACACGGGTGGCCACACAGGCGTGTGCCCCGCACGGGTGGCTCACACGGCCGTGTGAAATTGGAAATTAGGGTTTTTAGGCAAAATTTGGTGCCATACGGCCTAGCCACATCGGCATGTGACCCACACAGGCATGTGAGATCTCCACATGGTCGTGTCGCCTCTACTTTTCATTTTTGGCATTTTTGGATAGTGAGTTACACGGGCTGCTCACATGGGCCTGTGGACCCTCACACGGCCTGAGCGCTTCCACATGGCTGAGGCACACGACTATGTGGCCCTATTTTGCATTTTTTTTTGTTTTAAGTCATAAACTGCCCGTTTTATATTTCTGTGTAATCTGACCCTCGTTCAAGCCTCGGTAAGTGTGTTTGAGACTTTATTTAGTTTGGTTAATATATATATATATATATGTGTGTGTGTTTATGGGCTTTAATTTTATTGCTCGTTTAAGTGATGAATAAGTATAAGTTTATTATTGTTGTCGTAACTGAATATTTGAATACAAGTGTGATTAAATCTGAATCTGTTCAACTGGAAATGCTAATGTCCATTTCTGTATAATATCTACATAATGTGTGCATTGTTGCATAGCATGAAAATTTTGGGATCTGGTTATGAAGAGAAGGAAGACAAACTTAGTAGTTTCAATTGTGATACTTTTGTACAGTGGTTTACCGCACTATCCTATACGTATATCAGCTCAACTGTATACAGTTACTTTAGTGGCATAGTTCCACGTTGTGGTGTGTTGGATGGATGAACCAATTATGGTTCTATGTGGTGTGCATGGTGGACGGGCATACCATAGCCCTTATGTGGTGTGCTTGATGGACGAAGTGGTGTTTGGTTGGTGGGGTGGGATTTTGAATTGTGCATCTGTTCGCATCTGAATATACGTCTGTTTGTCAGAACATTTTGTCTGTTGTGTTAACTTCTGGTTATTGACAACATAGCTAATGTCATGTAATACGATCTGATTATTGCGTGTGACTGCAAAATCGTTTCTATGGTTTGATATTGTACTTGACATACCGATTGAGACTTTTGTAAGTGATATTTTTATGCACATGCTTGTCTTAAGTATTTACTATGTCACTTCGTCTATTGTCGTCTGTTGTCGTCTGTTCATGTTTCGAACTCACACTGAGCTCGCGTAGCTCATCTCTGTAGTGTCTTTCCTTTCAAGTACTTTCCGTGTTTTGGAGCTGGACTCGGCATACCGGAGGTCTCAGAAAAATCTGGTTTGATTCGGTTTAAGTAAAATTTCACAAGTTTTATACGGTAAACTTTAAGTCGGTTTGTAAGACGATTATACAAACTGTGGACTGAACTTTAGAAACTGTGGATTTATTTCTAAATTTTTGACGCTTGTTTAATATTGTTTCAAACATAATGAACAAAAAGATTTTGGTTTAAATTAAAATTTTTGTTTCCGCCACTTTTAGTGACAAATGTAACCTCCAAGATTCGGTCTAAACTTCTAGGCCGGGTTTTGGGGTGTTACAATCATTTTTGTCCAACCATTTACTCTATTATAAAAACTTTGAGCCAATCAAATTAAAACACATCATTTAGTCATAAGTAAAAAATGCAAAAATAATTTTATTTAATTAAATAAATTTAAAAAATAAAACTTTTAAATCAATTAAAACTCCCCCATGTCTCCTCCTTTTCTCCAGTACTATTCAATCTTCTGTTTTTTATTTTTAATGAAACTATTTGATATTAATTTAGGCTTAAAATATTAATTCAAGTTTGATATTTCAAATTGCTTTTTTAGCTTTTTTTCCTAAAATTTTTCTGGGTTTCATAAAAAAAATAAAATAAAATTTGGGTTCGTTTGTTGCGGTAAAATGATGGAAAGGAAGGTCTGGAGAAGGGTAGAGTGTCATCAAGTTAAAGATATAATCTTTCTCTAGCAAAATACAGGCTAGGGTTTTGAGGATACATGGTACATGATCCAAGAGAAAGGAAGAAAATATTTGATAAGGGGGGAAATTAAATACTTAAAAGTGGGGAAAATACTATGACCAAGTTTTCATTTAAACCATTTTGTGCCAATTGTCCATCTTTCTACACATTTCTTATTCTTTGTAATTAGTCTTATACTTTGAGATTTCCTTTTTCTTTCTCAAGTAATCATGTGTTCAGTTTTGGAGTTGAATACATTACTTTTACTCTAAGATGAGAGAGAATAGAAGATATAGATATGAAAATATCTGGTGTGGAACTTACATATTACTTTTATGTTTATAGTTTTTTTAATGTTTTTCCTTTTTCTTGAAAATAAATAAATAAATATGGATAATCTCTTAAATTTTAAATTAAATTATTAAAGATGATTTTATTCTAAAATTTTGTTTAGAAGTAAAACTAACATATTTCTGAAAGGATTTATATGATACATTGTTGATACACAGTTCAATGATATATACCTATAACGTATATATAGTAAAAATAACATATACCTATAATGTATAGTTCTATTCACTATCAGTGAACTAAATAATAATATATTGTTGATACACAAAAAAAATTGCGAGGAGAAGAAAGGTGAAGAGCTATATGATAGTCAAAGGTCATATGTTAAGAGATAGGAGTCACTTGATTTTGGTGGGAACGCTCTTGCTTACTTCTCTCAATGGGGCCTTAGCTCATATATGTAAGTTATCTTAATCTTAAGATATCATGTGTCTAATTATGATTGAGGTTTAGATGAATTGGTATATCATACTAATTGGTATAGGTAAGGCCACACTATGGTATGGAACTCCTTGAATTGAACTAAGATATCTAAGGCTCACTTAATGTGAACGGATTTTTTATCGAGCAAAATATTGTGCTCATGCACAAGAGAATGCAAGGAGGTATTCCAATATTCCAAGAGTAAATCTGGGAGGCGAGATAAAGCAGGACAAAAGGCAAGAAAAGCAGCTTGATAGGCGCAGTTGTAGTTGAGGACAAAGGGCAACGAGAGTCACGAGGAGAAAAGGAAGAGGAATAATACATACAACATTGAGAAAGATAAAACCTTAACAAGCCCCGTCTTCACGTGTGATAAAGACAAAAGAATCACTAGTGCTGTGGTGTGTCACCCCCCATAATTGTGGAATGTAACCATCTACAACAAATTATATCTGTGTTCCCGTCTAACAATATCGGAAAAGAAAGTTTGGGGTCACCCAAAACGTGGGGCAGTTTTTCTTGCTTCTTCTTACTTTACCACTATAGTCATTTGTGGTATATCTTTAGAATTTTGGTCGCCATTATCAATATTCTAAATAAAATATTCGATTAAATTGCTATTGCATGAATACTGATTTTTTAAAATAAATAAACAAAAAATTATTATTAAATATAAAATTAAAAATGATATTTTCATTATAAAAAAATATGGATTAGAAAAAAATTACAATCTATTTATACATATTATATTAGTTTTTCTTGAATCAATGTATAGGAAAATAGCATAGCTTTCTGAAAAGTTAAATTTGGTAGAAACTTTTCAATTTTTTTTTAATTTAGCCTTTGAAATTGTTTTTAATCCATGTTAGTTTTGAATCATGTCAATTTTGATACTTTGATATTACGCTACATCATCAATTAAAAAGTTATATTTTTTTATAAAAAAGTTTTAGGTGATGACATGACATAATATTAAAGTGTGACATCATCACATGGAACAAAAACGAGAAAAGTTGGTAAGTTTAAAGATTAATGTGGACAAAAAAAAAGTTCAGGGACTAAATATTACCTTATCCCAATTTGTTTATACATTTTTAATCTAAGGTTAATCTCAAATCCCTAATAAATTATTAGAAATTTTATCACACGCGTATGCATGTGAAAATCATGTATTTAGAAGAAAAATAATGTTTGAAAATAACATACAATAAATAATGAAATGTATGATTTGAAACAAATTAAATAATAACACATGAAATATATACAATATTAAAATAAAAATTATATTAAATTGTGAGAAACAAAATTTAAAAACATAAATCCATTAAATTAAAAATACTAAATATACAATTGATGGAGGTAATAAATTGTGCATATTAAAATAAAAATGTATAAAATTATTAAAATGAAACTTTGGTTATGTGGTAAATTTAAAGTTTAACAAATTTAATTGGTGTGGATTCAAATCCCACAATATGCATATTTTTTATTGGTTTTTGTTAAAAATAAAATACTAAAGTACACTCAAATAATATAACTTAGTTTAATTATAAAAGGACATTTATGTAATTTTTTAATCAAATTGGTGCCAAGTTGATTCGTGACGCCAATTCAATCAAATACTTAAATAGTCGTATAAATAATAACATTAAAACATTTTACACCTAAATCCACTCAAACCTATAACCTTAAAAAAATTTCAATAAAATTATACCAACTAAATTAAGATTCAATCAATAAAAAAAGTTTAATATTAGTTTGAAAGTCAAAATTATATAGCATTGGGGAATGTTTTGTTAAATTCTTTTAACTATACTTATTATAAAGTTATTGATAGGGTTGATTTTACAGGTTAATCAGATACTAACTTAAATGGAAAAAAAAAGATGAAATACCTTCAATTTTCATATTAAATTTTATTACTTTTAGATTGTTTTTGTTATTTTATATTTTTATATAAAAAGATAGAAAAAAAAATAACACATATAAAAGAATTCAAATTCATACATTTTAAATTTCACATTTGTGCTTTACCATTCAACTAAAACTTTATTTTTTATATATATCAATTTTTTTATAAATATACTTTTTATATAATTTTTTTAATTCATATCGTGAACGTGTCATAATCTAATTATAATTGATAACTTTATAGAGGATAAAACAGTTTTTATTGCTTAGATAATCCATCAATCTTTCATTTTTTTTCTCATTGTTTGTTAGAAGGAAAAAAATCACTTTTTTTTTGTTAGATCTACGTAACCTCCCCAACCTGGCCAAGACGTTAAGTCTGAATTCGGAAGATTACATTGTCCACCGAAATGGCCCAGTAGAATTACCAGAGTTTAAAAGCAGTTGTTTAAAACATTTCCTTTAATTTCTGAAGAAAAACTTTGCGTGTTTTCAAAATGTACAATTTAATTTCAAAACCGATTGATTTTAATGATTGTTTTGCAAAAGTTGAATTCCAGTTATATATATATATATATATATATATATATTTCAAACCTCTTCTACATAGTCATGCAGCGAAAAAATGATATTCATCATAGTTTTAAGGAAAACCAAATTTCATGCATAATCAATTCAAAATCCATATTTCAATATCCTAAAATCAAATTAAATGTCATGTATGCCAAATAAACCCAAAACTAAAGTCTCATGCCACAGTTCAAATAAATCAATACAGTTTCAGATAACAGAAATTATAATGTAAAACTAAAATACTTTTAAATAAATAAAATAAAAAATATTCGAGCCGAGCCTTCTGGATGACATGTTCGCGTCCTAACCTGGTGGGTTATCTATAAAGATGAAAATTAAAGGGGGTGAACTTAAGAAGCTTAGTGTGAGTCAAATCACAAGAAAACCGGTGTAATAAAGCATGCAAAATGATAGTTCTTTAGAACAATCACATTCATATAGCAAGTTATAGTAACGGTTTTATAGATCAACACATCACTATAATATTTTAGAATTCACAATTTTGTATGCACATGTTTATGAATGACAATGCAATTTCAGTATATCAAAAGAAAAATCCTTCCTAATTTCGCTACCACACCTCACTAGTAGTTCCCCTAAACTCATCCATCCGTACACACTGGGTTATGGATAAACCACCACTGATTTCTAGATAAACTGCCAATTTGTTGTAAAATTTGTGGATAAACCATTAGTATTTTTTTAAATATAATATTTACAGATAAACTGCCACTGGGTTATGGACAAGCCACCACTGGTTTGTAGATTATTAAACTGTCACTCCTTCTCCAAACATATCGGCCCACCCCATGCAATGTAATATGACATGCTTTGTAACAAAATAGTGCAAAACAGTAGACATGCTTAACATGTATTCATTTTAACATTAGCAGTGGACATGCTTAACATGTATTCAATTCAACACTGGCAATGACATGTATAACATGTACTTAATAGGGCAGTAACTATTAACACTAATAATTTTTCAATATCACATTGACAGTAGACAAATAATATTCACTTCTCATACAATATAACAATAGCACTTAAGTCTTAAAATCACAGATTCTAGAATAAGCACAATATCATGGGCTTAATTAAGCAAATAAAAACTCTAAGAACAATTTAGGGAATATATAAGGACTAAATTGCACATTTCATAAATTTTTGAGAAAAAATGTAAAACAGGGGTCACACAGTGTGTGGCTAGGCTGTATAACAAACTATGGTCATGTGAAAAATGCTAAATTTACCCTACAGGAAAGACACAGTTGTGTGACAGGTCGTGTGGTCCACATGCCCATGTAGGAGGCTGTGTGGTTCTAAACTTTACACAATTTTCAATTGATTTACTTGGTAAAGAACACCTTTCACTAGAGGTCTGATTGACATTCCTCATGATCAAGTCTAGTCTGATTCATCTAAATTTGGTCTTTCGTGTAACAACTCATTTTTAGTCAAATCGAAAAGGTGGTCTCGAGACCAAAAATCTAAAGTCAAAATATTTATTTTATTATTATTTTAATGTTTACAGTATTATTGAATGATTATTTGAAATTTTCGTTAAGAAAATTTATCGTTTGGTTGGTTAATTCGATTAAAAGGACTAAATCGCGTAAAACTTGATTTCTAATAGGTAAATGTGTCTAATAGCTATAGAACCTTAAATTTAACATCCTTATGTTGTAATTAGACCATTAATGGCATGAGTGGACATATATGGACATTAATTGGATGTTTAATATGATTATATTATAAGGTTATTATGTAATTTAATAATAAAGGTAAAATAAATTAAAGAAACAAAGATATCATCTTTGTTTTGTTTATGCATCAACCAAATATTAGGGCTAGAAAAACACCGTTGTTGTGTTCTTCATTTGGCCAAGCTTGTAAAGCTAATTAAGGTATGATTTTTGTCCCGTTTTTAAAGATTTCTATATTTTTAAGATCGTTGCAACTAGGTCTAGTTATGCCAGGGACTATTTTGCAAAAATGTTAAAGATTTTGAATGTTTCCATTGATGAATACATGTGTATTTTGAAGTTTCTTGATAGATTATGAATGCTTGTTGATAGATATACAAGTTTTGCTAAGTAATTTTAGTGAAAATGCAAAATAGGGATTAAATTGAGAAATATTGAAACTTTGTGGTTAAAATATGTAATAAATGGAAAATATGGGCTACTAGGGGCACAATAGTAATTCGGCTAGCATGGGTTGTGATTAAATTGTGTTAAATTGTGTTTTTGTGAAATAAAGACTAAATTGTAAAAGTGGTGAAACATTAGGGAAAAATGTGTAAATGTGCTTAAATGTGTGTTTTGGATTGAATTGAATAAATATATGATTAAATAAATAAGTTAATTTTGAATATATTTAGATCAAGAAAAGTGGAATTCAGATCTAGATTAGGGAAAAACTAAAGTTATCAACTAATCGACTTATTTCATCGTTTCCACATTTGAGGTAAGTTCGTATGTGATAAATTTCAATACAAATGTATTTCATATGCTTTGATATTGATAAATTGTGAATATGAGACTATGGATATAAATGATTGTGATTCGACGATGATTCGATATTCGAAATCCTGGTTGAACCTTAGGAATAGTTTAGGATGCTAGTGACATGTCATTAGGGGATAAATTGAGTTGGCTTCGGGCCATGATATAGCACTTCGGGTGCAAGTTATACCTATTTGGCTTTGGGTCTGCATATCGGTTGATTTGGCTTCGGGCCATGGTATAGGTACTTATCGTGTGAAAACATTGAGTATTCGACTTCTATTCTGAATGGTTCAACGGGTAAAAGAAAGACGAGATTGTGTATGAGATTGGTACGATATGGTACAAGTATGTGCATAAACCATATTAGCTTTGAATCGAAGGAATGGTGAAGAAAGTATATAGTTTTGTGGATGAGTAATTGAGAGGTTTGTTAGTTGATGTGAATTCTTATACTTATGATCAATTGTTGAATTATGTGTTTATAATTATATCAAATTTATGTCATACGAGCTTACTAAGATTTATAGCTTACATCGTTTATTTTTTTATGTTTTATAGTGAATTCAAAGCTAGCACGGATTTGGGGATCGTTGGAGATCACTTCACATTATCCACCTATCTTTTGGTACCTATGAACTTGGTATTTTAAGTATATGACATGTATAGGGACTTTGGTTATTTTGGTTATGACTTGATAAAGATTTTGGCCAAATGGATTGGCTTGTAAATTTATATGTTTTGGTTTGTGTGAATAGTCATGAGTGATAGCATATTTTAGTCTATTTTAGTATGCTGAATCATGTATATAAATGTACATATATGGTTGTTATGGTGAGTTCATGGATGGATATGTGAATGGCTTATATTATGAGGCTTGTGCATATTGATATGGTAAATGATAAATAGTTGATATTAGACATGATCTGTGCATGTGATTTGGTGTAAAATGATGTATATTTGGGAGTGTTAGTTAATTAAATTGTATATGTGAATTGAGCATGAAATTAGATGGCATATTGTGGTATTTTGTGATTTGTATTGATGGGTAATGAAATGGTATAGAATATGCTTGGTATGAGATTGATTTAATGCTTATTATACCTTGAGTTGGTGCCTTTGAATTGTTGTGTAGGTATGCCTAAATTTGGGTGGCAAATTGGCTTGGTAAATAGCCTATTTTTGTCCACATGGGCAGAGATAAGGGTTTGTGTCTTGGTCGTGTGTGACACATAGTTAAGTACACGGCTGTGTGTCCTCTGGTGTTGATTTTAAAATTAAGTCAGTATGCTTCACAAGGCCTCACACACGGGCGTGTGACTTGGCCGTGTGGCATAAGTTGGTATACCCTACAGGTTTGGCACGGGCTGGCACACGGGCGTGTATGGACAATTTTAGGGCACACGGGCTAGCCACACGGGCATGTGTGTTGGCCGTGTGACCCAAGTCAGAGAGTTACACGGGGTCGGACACAAGCTGGGACACAGCTATGTTCTCCCATTTCGAATGTCCACATGGCATGTGACACGAGCATGTCTGGTGGCCGTGTGAGATACACGACCTAGCCACACAGGCGTGTGTCCCCTGTTTTGAGAAAAATTTTCAAAGTTTCATGAAAGTTTCTTAAGTTATCAGTTTAGTCCCGAACCGCTCCCAAAGCATGTTTAGGGCCTCGTAGGCTCGTATTAGGGACAAATTGATTGAGATTGAATGATGATTGTATGTATTAATTAAATGTATGGGAAAAGTATGTTTAAATATGTTGTAAGTCCGGTAATGCTCCATAACCCTATTTTGGCATTGAATACGGGTGATGGGTGTTACACTTCAAACAAAAAATTCACATGAATTAACTGTTGGTATCAAGATTTGACAAGATTAACAAAATATTTGGGCAACAACCATAAAAGATTGATTAATCAAATGAAAGATTTACATGGAATAATGATGTTATGAAATTACGAGTTCTACTTAAAGAAACGAATAGACTTATAGATATTTGATGAAAATACGGATGCTATTGAAGTCAATTTTAGCAAGCGATAGAAAAACGATTAAACAGGGATGATTTGATTCGGGAAAGAAAATTAATCAATAGCAATAAGTTGAAAATATGGTGTAAAGAAGAGGAAAAAGAATAAAAAACAAAGAAATAGGAAGAAGAGGGAGGATTTCTGTTAGGAGTTGAAAATGATCAATATGTTAATTCCAATTAGGAAAAAATTGGTTAAATACTTAGGGTTTGCAAACCCTAAGGGCGACATAGGCAATTTCCCCAAATTTTTTGAAATTAAAAAGAAATGGGAAGGGGATGAATAGGTCTTGAAATTGAGCCACTAGGGGGGATACTAACAGTTAACCGTTAAGCCTTGCACTAATTTCTTGCTTAATTTAGACACTGAACTGTACATATATTTTGGGGTGTGATAACTGAGTTACTAAAAATAATAAAAAAATGAAAGGGATGAGGCTCAAACCTAAGCTCTCTAGGGAGGGAAGCAAATACTTGACCATTAAGCCTAAATTATTTTTCTTATTTAATTATTTCAATTAACCCTTTATACTTTGGGGCATGATAATCTAAAAATATGACATCTATATCATTTTGAACTTAAAAGGAAAGTAAAAAGGGAGTAAATCATGATCATTATAAGATAATAATAACATTGTAGTTTTCATCTTTCTACTACAATAATATTTGAAATTTAGTCTTTATATTTTAATTTGACATAATTTAGTCTTCTACTTTTATAATGACAATCGTTAGTCCAAATAGTGAAATGGCTTGTTATTGTATTGTATTGGCCTTTTAAAAGGTGAGGTTCCTTTAAACCTTATTAACAATACACATATTGTATTAATTCCAAAAGTAAAGAATCCTTGCAATATGATGAATTTCTGTCCCATAGGCCTTTGCAATGTAATTTATAATATTGCTTTAAAGGCTTTAGTGAATCAGTTTTAAGAAGTTCTTTGGTTTTACATTGATGAGGCACAAAGCGCATTTGTGCCGGGGTATCTCATTTCTGATAACATTGTGGCCGCTTATGAGATTTTCTATTCCATGAAAATAGAAGATTAGGAAAAGAAGGGTCGTTTGCTCTCAAGTTGGATATGAGCAAGGCATACGACTGTGTTGAGTGGCGGTTTATTGATGTGATGTTATTGAAAATGGATTTCTTGTTCAACAGAGTGGAACAGATTATGCGGTTCATCACATTAGTTACTTACTCAGTTGTGGTTAATATGAGGATGGGGGATAAGTTTACACCATCTCAGGGTCTTAGGCATTGAGATTCTTGAGCCCATACCTTTTCTTAATTTTGTGAAGAGGGCCTTTCAGCTTTGCTTAGATTGGCGGAAAGTAGTGGTGCGATAAGGGGAACAAGGGTGGTGAGAGGTGCTCCATGGGTTACTCATTTATTGTTTGTGGACGACAACCCCATTTTTGGGGATGCCATGACAATGTGAGCA
Organism: Gossypium longicalyx; assembly: GCA_025698465.1. Taxonomy (NCBI): domain Eukaryota; kingdom Viridiplantae; phylum Streptophyta; class Magnoliopsida; order Malvales; family Malvaceae; genus Gossypium; species Gossypium longicalyx. The sequence goes on from CM046999.1 coordinate 46,212,388, forward strand.
TTGAATGTCTTGAAGATGTTCCAATCATACGCCAAATGTTGAGGTTAGCTGGTCAATTTTGAAAAATCCAGTGTTTTCTTTAGTTAAAATGTTGACATGAGGAATAGGTTGGATGTGGAGAGAATTCTGGGGGTTCATCATGCTGACAACTTGGAGAAATACTTAGGTTTACCATGTATGGTAGGTCAAAACAAGAAGCGGAACTTTGCTAACCTAAGGGATAAAATTCGAAGTCGGGTATCTTCTTAGAGTACGAGGTTGTTATTTATGGGTGACAGAGAGGTATTCATAAAATCCATTCTCCAAGCAATCCTAACATTCGCAATTATGTGTTTCCTCTTACTACAAACTTTCTGTAAAGAAATTGAAGGCACCCTAGCTCAGTTTTGGTGGCAGGAGGCAGCTGACAAGAGAGGCATCCATTGATATAGTTAGCCATTTTTGAGCAAACTAAAGGATGATAGAGGGTTGGGGTTTAGGGATATTACGAAGTTTAATATAGCCCTACTAGCAAAACAGGGGTAGAGAATCTTAATGCATCCTACATCGTTGATGGGACGTATCCTAAGGGCCAAAACTTTCCTAATACAAGGTTTCTTATTGCTCAGTTGGGCTCCAATCCATCACTCATTTGGAAGAGCATCTGGAATGTTAGGAAATTAGTTGAGATAGGGCTTAAATGGAATGTGGGGACGGGTGATAGCATTAACATTTAGGAGGATTGTTGGGTGCCAAGGTCTTTGCCTGGAAGAGTTTAAAACCACTAGATCGGCTAACATTGATAGGGTGTCAAAGCTTATTTTGCCAAATGGAATGTGTTGGAACGAGGATTTGATTGACTCGCTTTTTGTAGCTGATGATGCAATTCTTATCTAGGGTATTCCTTTACCATTTGTTCATCAAGAGGATTGTCTCATTTGGGGTGGTGAACGCTCAGGTATATACTCTATTCATAGCGGATATCGTTTATTACTTTAGCCGCCGACTCCCTTATCATTTGGGCATAAAGTTTTCAAGCAAATTTGGGCAACTAGATGTCCCTCAAAAATCAAAATAGTTTTATGAAAATTTGTTCATGGTTTTGTAGCCACTAGATCATGCCTATACAATAGAAGTGTTGCAAATAATCCAATCTATTTGAGGTGTAATGTTGATCACGAGACAGTGAACCATGTGATAAGATTTTGTGCTAGTGTAAGAGATGTGTGGGTAATGTTGGGTTACCCACTACATGTGGCTAGTGCTCAAATGGATTTCTATGAGTGGCTTTCATAGATACTGAAGATGCATCATACAACAAAACATAATGAAATTTGTGTTACAATGTAGGTTATATAGTTTGGTTGGAATCGTATGGTGCACGAAAGAACAAACCAGAGTGCGGGTGAGATTGTCAGCTTTATCCGCAACTATTGTGTGGAGTTGGTCTTTCTGATCCCTACAGACAGTGGTGTAGCCTCCAATATTCAAGTTCGGTAGTCTCCACCACCTATAGGGTTTGTCAAAATAAACGTGATGCTAGGTTTAGATTAAATCAAAAGAAAGCTGCAGCAGGGGTTGTGATTCGAGATGAAAATGGGGAGATTATGGGGGCTTGTTGCAAAATCACTTACCTTGTTCTTTTGGTCTTTGCAGCAGAAGCAGTTGCGGTGATACACAAGCTTCGATTTGCTAAATATTTGGGTTTTCTGTCAATAATAGTGGAGGGAGATTCAAGGTCTTTTATTAGGAATATTAACAACTATGAACAAGATTTCTTGGATATAAGTGCCCTTACCTGGTTCGCAAAGGAGATAGCGAAGTAGTTTCATGCCTGCGCCTTCCACTTCATTGGCCAATTTGCTAACAAAACAGCGCATGCAATGGCGCAAGAGGGTTCAAGTTGAGATGAGGATGGCTTCTGGGTTGAAGAAGCTCCGGCGTTGGTAGAAGCGGTGGCTGCAGAAGACTGTCGCCTTTATGACCTAACATAGAACTGTTGATTCTCTTCGAAGGATAGTGGGGATTTGCTATTTGAAGACCCCATTTCTTGTTTTGGTTGCTCTCTACTCAGTATTGTTAATGTTTTGTATGAGCAGCCACCGGTCAGAATCCCATGGCTGAGGGTTTCCTTTTCGTGTTTTCTTTTTTATTGTTGGTTCATTTAATTGTCTTTTTACTTTGTTTAATTCATCAATAAAGAGGCCCGCTTTTGAGATAAAAAAAAATCCTTAAACATTTTGAGTTAAGTGATGACGTAAAAATCTCTTAAAATTTCTAACACACTAAATTCAATAAAAAAAATAGAGATATTAAATCCTATATTTGTACATAATAGAGAGACTATAAGCATAATTTGAACTAAAACAATCTATGCCTAACACAATCATTTGTCATTTGATTTAATAATTTTTTTGATATATTCTTTTAAAAAGATTTTTTAAAATTTAATTGGTACAAATAATTATCTGTTTACCTAAAGTGAAGTGGGGAAAACACCGTAAAAGTTGGTGTGTCTTTGTTTGGTGCATGGAAACTTCTATCTGTTTTTCACTGCCACCAAATCTAATCTTATTCCCTCTTCGGGAGTTTGTATTTGGGTGATGGCTTTTGTTTCTTTTTTCCAGTTTGTGATTTCTATATTGATGAATGATGTTGGTGGTCCGGTTCGAGTTTAAGTAGAGTGAATTTGTATCTTAAAAATATTAAAATTAAATTGTATCTATTTTTAATTTTAGATTTAGTTGTCAAAAGTAAAAAAGATATAATTATAAATGCTTATATAAAATATATTAAATTACATACCTGAGTGAAAAAAATTATATAAAAAATTTAAAAAATTAAATTTGAAAATAAATAAGACTTTGGTTCAAATGATAAAGTTAAAGATTATAGAATTATGGTGTGTTAGGCTAACTATTGTCATGTTTAGATTTTTAAATTTCATATAAAATATAAAAAGGATAAACAAAATACTTTTTTTTGGTAATCTCCCAATTGCCCCGATTGACTAGAGACTCCAATTTAATTAGAAACATAAATATTAGTATAAATAAGTTAATTAAGTTTAGTACTTTTAAATTGTAAATATAAAATATGTAAAAGTACCATAAGAGTCTCTATACTATATTTCAAATTATATTTTGGTTCATCTATAGAAAAATGAACAAATTGGTCCTTACATATTAGATGAAGGAGAAAAATGGTCCTTTTGTAAAAGTTTTCTGCAAATGCTTATTTTGTTGTTATATATAGAGAGAGGGAGCATAATAATAAATTTAGTCCTTAATCTCTACATATTTATTCAATTTTGCCCCACTCATTTATTTAGAGCAAATTAATCTTCAACTTTTCATTACCAATGTCATAGTATTTTATCTTCTATTGCATATTGAAAAATAATGTAAAAAATATCAAAATACAAAATTTCAAATAAATCATAAATCAAATTTAGAATTTCAAAAATTATGAAAAAAACTCTTCAAACTCAATATATATATATATATATATATATATCTTTCTTCAGTTTTTGACATATATTAAATATTTTATTATTATTTTTGACAATAGGAGTATGAGAAATTTATTTTTGATTAACTTGGAATTTATGGGTGTCAAGTTTAGTATAGGATTTTTAATTATATTATTATATAAGTATCTTTTAAATGCAATTTTATTAAAATATATTACTTTTATTAAAATTTTGAAGTCATGGTGTTTAACGATATAAATTAGATGTGCTTTTAATAAAAAATAAAGTTTGTTACTCACTTTTTTTTAGTATTCGATATAGCATATTGAATAAATTTATTAACCCTAGTAAAAATCAAAGGAACTAAAAATAGATAAAGGAGTGTGGAGCTATCACAAACCTCAACGTTCATAAATATCAAGATATCCTAAAAGAAAAAAAAAAAGTAATAATTTTTTATAATATATTGGTTAAAAAGCCATTATATTTGATATCACAATGATATGATTGTTTAAAATTAACTTCATACCAAATGCGACTTTAGTTCATATTATGAAAGCTGCATAAAGAATTTGCAGGGATTAGATTACTTTAATAGAGAAAAGAACCAAAACTTGGAATGTCAAATCCCCCTCTGACATTATCCTCCTCGTGACTTTCGTTGGCCTTCGTCTCCACTCTCCTACACCTACTTCTTTCCCTTGCTCGGAACGTGCTAGGGCTAGTGTTGCGTAAATTACTTAACTACATCTGTTTTAATGACACATTATTACTTTTCCTGATAAAATTACGACACGTTTCATTCTCTTATTTGTTCCATTTGGTTGGATATAAAATTTAAGGGTTTGTTAGATGAAATGTAAAATTATTTATAAAAACATTTTATTAAATTGTCATTGTTATGGTATTTATTTTTAAAAAAAATTTAATTCATTTAATATCTTTTAGTCTCTATTTGATAAAATTATGATACAAGATTCTTATTTTTATTACAATTTATATATATATTAATAAGTAATTATATAATGATGAAATAAATTCATAAATCACAATTATAATAAATCATTGTATAATTATAATACTAAAAAATAAGTCTTGAAAGTAAATATAATAATTATAATATTTCAAAGAATATATCTACTGTTTCACTATTAAAAAGATAGAGATTTTTTTAATAAATTAGACTTAAATTTTATTAGAAAAAAATTAAACTGTTTAAAATAATAAAAATAATGGATAAATTTTGTAAATCAATTGCTAAATAGTTGTTGGGTTACTGTTTTTAGGTTTCGAAGGTCTCGAGGTTGTTTTTGCATCAAAACTGAGCCAGGTGTGTAACAAGAAACTCGAAAAATGGTGATCCGCAAAAGTAAAAAATTGGGCTTGTCGACGCCACACGGACGTGTTCCTGGTTGTGTGGTAGGTCGTGTGTCGTGTGACGGGCGTGTGTGAGGCCGTGTATGACACAACCTAGGCCACTTTGAGCCGTGTGGGCCACACAGGCATATGGGCCCAAATTTTAGAATTTTTCCTTAGGGTCGTACATGTCGTTTCGATCGACTGTGGGCCTTCCGTAGGGTCGGTATGTGTGGTATAAGCCTTAAAGCATGAAATCTGCTACTCTATTATATTGAAATTGACGTAAATAACATTTGTATGAGTATTATGAAATACGGTATGTAAGATCTATTCTATTATGTATAAGCATGTGTAATATCTATTATACAAGTATGCATAAAATGTTAATTCTGGTATTTGTTAATCTGTTTTATCTGGTATTCTGTCTGTATCAAGCTTTGGAGCTGGATTTGTATTATGAGGAGGAAGTGTTCTATGTGAGGCAATATCTTACCTTTATACTGGCAGCACTGTTGCGATTATTTTGAAAAGTGTCGTATAGACACTATGCGGTGTGTAAGGTTGGGTGGGTGTTTTATACCCTACATGGTGTTTTGGGATAGTTAGAGTTGGTGTGTAGAGGATGGGGGTAGGATTTTGCATATATGTATTTGTATGATTTTGTATAATTCGGACTCTGTAAAGGATTTACATCTGTGTCTGTTCTGCCACGAGATTGAATCTGAATTTCTGTTTATATACGTGTTACACACTGAGTTTTCAAAACTCACTCTCTGTTTGTCTGTTCTATTTAGGTAATCCCTAGACTTAGGAGGGTCGGTGAGACATAGGCTTAATGGTGACCACTTTTCCAAAAAAATTCATTAGTTTAAAATTCGTTTAAACTTTCCTGGTTTTTGAGAGTTTTGTGTGACGAGCTCTCTAGACTTTTTGGGACTTTTTTTGGTTTCGGATTTTATTTTGGTTTCCTAGCATAACAACTGATAAAACGGTTTTTCTAAAAATGACAACTTTCCTGAAATAATGATTTTCAAGAAACAATTTGATTTGCTAAAATATAATGTTCTGAAGAAACTCCGCTGCAAAACATTCGATTTAATAGAAAGACGTAAACGAGCAATGATTTTAAATCAAATAAGTATATCAATAAGTTTTCTAAACAAATCGGACTTACTAAGTAACAACGGTTACGTTGATTTGCAAATAACAAGGAAGTCAGTTTATAAAATTTCTTTGTAACACTTCTGGATTTGGCCATAACGTCTAGGCCAGATTTGAGGTGTTACATTTAGTGGTACCAGAGTCAGGTTTCAAAACTTGGGATGTGAAATTTTAGGTTCAAAATTTTGTTTGTAAAAAAAACAAAACTATTTTTTCGAGTAAAGTTTATTTTCAATTTGAAAAAAATAAGCATGTGGTACATCGAGTCTCCGACGCCAATCCTATAAGTACTTCTAAACTTAGAAATACTGTAGTTAGAAAACTCTGAACTGTTTAAAACTGCATATAGTTAGTTAGAGACTGAAAATTCTGAACTTTCTGAAATTACTTTTAATAATTACTTGAAGCATAAAATGTTGCTAATAAACACTGAAACTAATTCATAAAACTAAGTCGTATTTTATCCAAAACTTATTTAATTTGTTGTAGTGGAAAAGAGGGATTATGTCAGAATTTTTAAAAACCAAATTTCATACATGTAACAACCCGTTTTTAGTCAAATCTGAACAGTGGTTTCGGAACCAAAAATCCGATGTTGAAATATTTATTTTATTATTATTATTTTAATATCTACAGTATGATTGTATGATTGTATGAAAATTTCGTTGAGAAATTTTATCAATTATGTGCTTAATTTAAAAAAAAACGACTAAATCACGTAAAGTGTAAAACTTGTGTTCTATTAGCTAAAGGTTTCTAATAGTTATGAAATATTAAAGTGGAGGTCCTTATGTGGTAATTATCCCATTGTTAAAATAAGTGGAAAAATATGGCCATTACTTAAGTGATTTTAATGGTTTATGAATAAGGTTAATTTTGTAATTTAGTTAATAAAGAATAATAAAATGAAATAAAAATAATTATCATCTTTTTAGTCATCATCTTCAACCGTTTGCTAGGGAAAAGAAAGCCATTCTTAGGGTTTTTATTCGGCTAAGCATATATAGCTCATTAAGGTACGATTTTTGTCCTGTTTTTAATGATTTCTATGTTATTGAGATCGTTACAGCTTAATTTAGCTAGCCCAGGGACTAATTTGCAAAATTTTTAAAGGTTTAGGGTTGTGCCATTGATGAATGAGCATGTATTTTGATGTTTGGTGATAGAAAATGTAAGCTTGTTGTTAGATAAACAATATTTGTTAAGTGATTTTTGACAAAATTGTCATTTAGGGATTAAATTGAGAAATGTTGAAATATTATGGTCAAATTGTGAAATAAATAAAAATATGGGCTGCTAGGGACGTAATTGAGATTCGGCTAGCATGAGTATAGGTTGAATTGCAGAATTTGTATTTTTATGAGATAATGATTAAATTGTAAAAATGTCGAAATATTAAGGTCAAAAGTGTAAAGTTGAATTAATGAGTATTTTGGACTAAATTGATTAGAATGATAATTAAATAAGTTAATTTTAATTATATTTAGATCAAGAAAAGCGAAATTCAAAATTAGATCGGGGGAAAAACAAGGTTTCGGACTAGTCGATTCCTTCAGTCGTTTTAACAATCAAGGTGAGTTCGTATGTTAATAAGTATTTGAATAATTGTGCTTTAAATGCTTTATTATTGAATTATTTGTGAATACGACCTTGCGGATATGTTCAACAACGATTCAGTAATGAGAAATCTCGATTGAACCTTAGGAATAGATTAGGATACGAATGACATGTCATTAGGGGTTATGTGATTTGGGTACTGGTCCGTACGTTCTATCGGTGGCTGAGTTATCTGGCATGTGTTGCGGATTCTCGTCAGCTTGTGTGAGCAGACCCGTTGATAGCTCAAGAGTGAGCATTATATGTGATATGAGATTGAGAAAACTTCGGCTATATATGTGACACTTAAGGTGCGAGTTTCCCGGGTATCCAATAGTATTCCAAATGGTTCAACGGGTATATTGAAGATATGAAATGGTGAGAATTAGACAAGTATTAGTATAGGTATGTACGGAAACTATGTAAGCATCGAATCCATAAAAGTTATGAATTTATGGTTAATTATGTGATTGAATATATGTTAACATTGTGGTTAAATGTTTTATAGTATGTTATGTTCATATTATGAATGGTAATTGAATGGTGAGCTTTACTTATTATTTTTATACGAGCTTACTAAGCTTTATAGCTTACATTGTTTATTTTTTTTGTGTTTTATAGTGAAATCAAAGCTAGCTCGAATTCAGGAATCGTCGGAGACCTCATCACACTATCAAGCTATCATTTTGATACTTTTAAATCTATGTTTATGGTTATATGCATGTATAGGAATTTTGGTCATTTTGGTATATATTTTGGTAATGAATTTAGCTATTTGAATTGGCTTGTAAATGATATGTGTTTGATTTTGTTTATAGCCATGTAAATTGGCTTATTTTGTCATGCTTGGTGATGTATATATATGTGCTAATGGCCTTGGTTATGTTATTGGTATTTGCTATATAAATGCCTGTGGTGAAAGGTTGAATTGCGAGATATGACATGTTTGTGGTAATAGCCAAGTAATATATGTTTGAAAGTGACTATATGGATGCTTTGTGAATATGCACTCGATATGAAATTGAATGACAAATAATGATACTTGTGTGACTTGTGGATGATGGTATAGAATTGGCATGAATTAAGCTTGGTTGAGAATGTTTTGAATGTTTATATATGCCATGTTTTGTGCCAATTTAGTTGGTGTAAGTGTATGGAAATTTGGGTGGCAAGATGGCTTTGTAAATAGCCTATTTTTGTCCACACGGGCAGGGACACGAGCGTATGTCTCAGCCATGTGTGACACACGGTTAGGTTCATGTGTCCCATGGTGTTGAATTAGAAATCAAGCCAGTATGCTCCACACGGCCAGCACACGGGAGTGTGGCTTGGCCGTATGGCATAAGTCAGTATACCCTACAGGTTTGGCACGACTTAGTACACGGCCTGGCACATAGTGTGTGGCCATTTTGAAAGGTAAATGGGCTGGTCACACGGGCGTGTGGTTGGTCGTGTGACTCAAGTCAGAGAGTTACACGGGGTAAGACACGGGCTGGGAGACGACCATGTGATCCCATTTCGAATGTCCACACGGCCTGTGACACGGGCGTGTGTCCCCTGTAGTTTGAAAAATTTTCTAACTTTTGTAAAAATTCCTTGAGTTATCAGTTTAGTCCCAAACCACCCCAAATGCATGTTTTGGGCCTCGTAGGCTCATATTAGGGACATTATGAATGCATGTGAATGTTTTATATTTAAATTGTAAAAATATATGAGAAATGTATGTTTAATTGTATTATAAGTTCGGTAATACTCCTTAACCCTATTTCGACAATGAATACGAGTGAGGGGTGTTATAATGTGTACACTTTTAAAATACCCATTTGACTAGTTTTTAAAACTTTAGCGTCATGTAACCAAGTCATACAAATCAGAATAATAAGCCCTAAAGTAATGTCCCATGCCATAGTCCATAAGTAAACTTATTACAGTCCCAAAAATAATGATTAAATTTGTAATTAAAATACTTAAAATCGAGAACATTCGAGAAGCTCCTTCGAAAATCGTGTCCATGCCTCTATCTAGGGGTTATCTGCAAAAATAATAAACTAAAAGGGATGAGCTAAAGAGCTCAGTGTGAGTCTAGAAGTAACAATTCAGTCATAAAGCCATTCTCAAAATAACGATAAGCCATCCATATAAAGCCAACAACAATATATGGAAAAATCATCAATCAGTACCATCAAAACAAAGTTTGTAATAAGCATGGAAATTTTAAACCAGTGCATGAGCATGGGTATGATCAAATGATGCAATGCAGTGTGTCAACAAAACAAATCTTACATCCATTCGCTATACACCATCTCCGTCCACCCAACACACCAATTGGTAATTAGAAACTCGTCCAACCCATCATATCAAAATCATGGTCTTTAGCCACCAAAAATTATCTAGACAAGTTGCCAAATTTATTGTGAAAATACCACCAGAAATAGATAATGCAGTTTAACTGCCAAATCAAAATTTGCGGGTAAACTGCCAGAATCGCAGATCGTAGTCTACCAAAACTTCCTCCAAATCATACATAACCCAACCCCAATGCACATGAAAATAGCATAACACAACTAAGCTTACTCGAATCAAACATGCCCATATGTAGATAAAGCACATAAGAACATACTAGTTGCACATATAGTTTAATAGATAAAATGTAATGCCCCGTACCCGAGACCGTTGCCGGAGTCGAACACGAGGTGTTAACAGACTTAATTCATTGCTTAAACAGCTCAAACAATTGAATTTTAGAACTTCCAGACAAGCTGGCTAACTGCGTCACAATCGCTTAAAAATTCATATCTCGAGTTATGAAACTAAAAATCCAATTCCGTAAATTTTCCCTGAAACTAGACTCATATATCTATTTACTAATTTTTTTCTAGATTTTTTGGCTAGGCCAATTAGTACAGTTTATTAGTTAAAGTCTCCCCTGTTTTAGGGTTCGACTGCTCTGACCTCTGTGTATTACGAATCAAATATCTCTCTATATAGAATTTTAATGACTATGAAGTTTGTTTCTCTTAAAACTAGACTCAATAAGAAATCTGTACATATAAATTATGACTTCTTATTAGTTTTATACAATTTATGGTGAATTTCCAAAGTCAGAATAGGGGATCCAGAAATCGCTCTGGCCCTGTTTCACAAAAATTTAAACATCTCATAAAATATAACTCATATACCTGTTTCGTTTCTTCCATATGAAAATAGACTCATAATTCTTCAATTTCATATTTTATTCATCATCTAATTATATCTCTACTATTTTTAATGATTTTTTAAATTCACGTCACTACTGCTGTCTGAATCTATTTTATGATAAATTTTACCTATTTCATGGTTTCCATAGATTAGCTAGCAATTTGACATACATAACACCAAATATGATCATAATTAGCCATTCCAATGACTAATCATTACCAAGCATTTTTATACTACTCAATAACCATATCATAAGACCATATATACAAAATGATTATAATGCTATACATGCCATACTCAAAATATACAAGCCATTATGCCAAGATGGTATCGTGCCTCCGACCGTTCCCGATTTTCGAGCTAGCTTGTCAACACTACACGGAATGAAAAGGAGGGAGTAAGCATAAATGCTTAGTAAGTTCACATACAAATAGCAAGTAGCATAACCATATAAGCAAACATAAAACATCATTTGCATAATCATCACCAAGACATTCATATCATATTTTCATTTATCATCTTACCATATTGTTGTTATATCGATTTTTCAACCCGAGGGTTAAGTACATACCTGTTCAAAGTATCCATTTCACAACACTTACCAATACGTCCCTTTCATCTTGAGTATTCCTCCATTTGAGTAGAACTTTACCCGTTGAACACATCGGAATATAATTCAGATACATGGAAAGTTTGCACATAAGTGCCACATATGTAGCCAAGCTACTATGTAACCCGCCCATAAGCGAACTCAGACTCAACTCAACGAGCTCGGGCGTTTGCATCCATAAGGGAACTCGGACTCAACTCAACAAGTTCGGATGCCTAGTTACATTTCACGAACTCGGACTCAACTCAACGAGTTCGGACATTCGCATCCATAAGTGAACTCGGACTCAACTCAACGAGTTCGGATGCCCCAATGACATGTCACTTGTATCCTAATCCATTCCTAAGGTTCAACGGGACCTTTTTCCCAATCATGTGTCTCAACCATCTTCTACGGAATACCGATACCGATACTAGGTAGTATTTCACATTTTCCAAGTATATCACATAACTTGACATATTATCAAACAATTATCACGAGTATAATATTTCATAATAATTATCATATCATTTAAATAACATAAAAACATTTAAAATAATAACTATGTTACCAACATTTACATATAAACTTACCTAGTATGCGAAAATGGCTACTTTTACCATTTCGTCCACAATTTGGTATTTTCCCCATTTTAGCCCGAATTTCAGTTTTCCTTGCTAATCGAGCTTGGAAGCTTGAAAAACCCTAGCCATGGTTTCTCCTTGCTATATTCGGCCATGGTGAAGAAGATGAGCAAAATTGGCTTTTAATTTTGTATTTTAATTCATTTTACCCCTAAATGACCAAAATGCCCTTACTACTAAACTTTCCAAAAATTCAATCCATGTCTAATTTTTGTCCATAAACTTAGAAATTGGTAAAATTGCTATTTAAAACCTCCTAATTAATATTTCAAAACAATTTCATACTAGAAACTTCTAGAATGCAAGTTTTGCAAATTATTTGATTTAGTCCCTAATTTCAATTTAAGCACTTTATGCATAAAATTTCTTCACGAAATTTTCACACAATCATGCAATCATATCATAAACATCAAAATAATTATAAAATAATTATTTCTATCTCGGATTTTGTGGTCACAAAACCACTATTCCGACTAGGCCCAAAATCAAGATACTACAACTCTCCCCCCTTTAGGGATTTTCGTCCCCGAAAATCTTACCAGAAAAGTGGTCTTCACTTTTAATCTCATATTCGGTGCCGAAGAACTTTCACTTAGACTGTACCTCCAATACATCTCTTTAATTTCTCATATGATCTGAAAGCTTACATCTCAACTCTCAACTGTTCTTAAATTTTCAACCCTTCTCAGTTTCCCATGATATCATGACATAAAACCCGGATCTTAACTTGATTAATGGAGACCGGAATTCCAAGAAATCCAACAATCAAAGAGACCTGAATTTCTATGAATCTGATGAGTAGGAATTCATTCAATACAGATATGATTTACAGATCTCGCCAAACATTTAACAATAGGATACATCACATTTTCCTATTTCCGCCACGGAAATAATTCTGATATGACCTCAAGAATAATCCTTCTCATTTCCATCCCAATATCAACACTGACAAGGATAATTTTGATAGATCTTAATGCTCGGCTTTAACCTCTTTAACAACTTAGATTTTATGTAACATCGAATGCTCTAAACTATCACATTACCTCACTGTCTTGAAACACATCACAATTCATACCACAGTGCATTACTGAAAGTCAAGAAGTCTTTACTCAATGTAGACTAGTCTAGTTCAGACGCTTCGGCTACCAATATTCTCATCTATCTAAACTTTGTCAACATGTAATAAACTTTTCAGCTTTCACAAAACGAAAACCTTATCACTCGTAGTGACTTTAACTAATATCAAACTCTTTCTAATAAATATACACTTCTCGTTCAGTCTATTTTACTCTTTTTATCCGTACAAAATGAAATTCTATTATCAGACTTGGGAAAAATAATTCTTAAATAATTGTCGCATGAAATCTTTCAAATAGATAATTTACCATACCGATTGAAACTCGCGCTTTTATCACTTATGCCTTTACTGATGTCAAATCCTTACACAGAAATTAGAAAAAAAAACCCCAATACTAAAATCACCACATTACCAAGATCAAATTAGAAGTATAGTCATATTTGACATGATTATCACGAGCTGAAGAACGCACTTCGAACACGAGTCATAATTGACAAATTATGGAACAAAGATAACAAGAAAACTGAATAAAGAAATCCAAGATAGAGAAACCCGGAATAAAGAAATCCAAAATAAAAAGATCCAGGATAAAGAAACCCAAGATACGATACTATGCCGGAGAATCGAAAACCAAACTCATAGAGAAAATACAGAATACCCCGATAATTCTTCAAAGAAAGAAAGTCCAAAAGAAAACGTCATTTAATCCCACTGGAATCAAATATAACAAGAACAATATATCTTCCCATACATATCTATCAGATGAAGCATCAAGTAGAAGAAACAGAATCATAATATTATAAGTATTCTCTCATCAATTCTTATCAGACGAAATGAAATAGAATACCCGATGAAATAGAGCAATATAAATTATAAACCAATCAGACTACCAATGCTTTCATCCAACACCAAAAATTAGAAGACATTCCCATATAACAAGAATTTCTTCAGAAGATCAATAGCAATAGAAATATTTCTGAGAACGGGTGAACATATAGAACATCTCAAAAGAGACTGCTAAATCAGTCCAGTCATAACTATCACACTCAGATAGTTCACATTTCAAATATCATTTCCCCAACTAGTTCTGCCGTCACAAATTTCATATTAAACCATTCACTAAAGAAGGCCAGTTCTGAATAAATTTCGATTTACACTTTTCTCGACCTTACACCTGAGTAATTCGGTTTACCAAGGAGAATTCCTTTTCTAACTGGGACAGTGCATAATTCCAATAATCTTTACGTCAATCCGATACTTTACTGGCTCTGACTTTACTTATCAGCTCATTTTCAATCTCTGATCATACTTATAATTATTCTATCACTGAACTCTTTGGGTTCTCAATCGGAAACTTATTCAATACAAATCTCATGAAATTCCATTATAAGTACCATTTCGGTAAGGGGGAGGGGTTGTAGGACCTCTGACTCGACTTTCTTATACATACACATATGACACAACTTCCATCATCATAGCAACATCATCAAAATCATGTCATTCATTCATGTTGGCTTACACCAATTTTCCTATTGTCCCATTTAGACAATATACTTATGCATACATTCTATGTTTTCTAGATAGCTTTACTTATCCATTCATTTAATTAAATTAATTCATGCTCATGACATCATATAAGGCCAAACAAACATAGATATTTGTACCACAATCATAACTTTCATTTGGTGCATCATCATGTACATATCATTACAATCATATAATTCAGTCCAACAATTTAACATAGATAAGTTCATTTCATTATAATCCTTTATCTCATAAAAATTATATATCATTAGCATTCATCAACATTCGACGTCCAAATCAAGACAAGGACATTTTTATTCATATCATAATATTATGACCTTTATTCATACCTCTACTACTTTCAATCTATTCCGTTCATCTTATCAAGTAAGCCACATACACTACATCATATGAGCATTAAGCAAATATGAATATTTATCACATATGTATCATAAACCTTTATTCATACTTTTCTGAACCGATACTTATCATAATCATAATTTTACTCAAATACCTTCACATAACATTGAACATGGTCGGCGTAGCTCGGTTGGAGAGTACACTGTCTAAATAAGACGGTACTCATACGCGTCGGAAGACATCACACTATCACAGATCAGTGACATGTATAGCTAAACTTTTACACATGCTAGGTTAGTCCCGAGAATCGACTAAACCTGCTCTGATACCACAAAATGTAATGCCCCGTACCCGATACCGTTGCCGGAGTCGAACACGAGGTGTTAACAGACTTAATTCATTGCTTAAACAGCTCAAACAATTTAATTTTAGAACTTCCAGACAAGCTAGCTAACTGCGTCACAATTGTTTAAAAATTCATATCTCGATTTCTGAAACTAAAAATCCAATTCCGTAAATTTTCCCTGAAACTAGACTCATATATCTATTTACTAATTTTTTTCTAGAATTTTTGGCTAGGCCAATTAGTACAGTTTATTAGTTAAAGTCTCCCCTGTTTCAGGGTTTGACTGCTCTGACCTCTGTGTATTACGAATCAAATATCTATCTGTAAAAAATTTCAATGACTATGAAGTTTCTTTCTCTTAAAACTAGACTCAATAAGAAATCTTTACATATAAATTATGACTTCTAATTATTTTTATACTATTTATGGTGAATTTCCAAAGTCAGAACAGGGGATCCAGAAATCGCTCTGGCCCTGTTTCACAAAAATTTAAACATCTCATAAAATATAACTCATATACCTGTTTCGTTTCTTCCATATGAAAATAGACTCATAATTCTTCAATTCCATATTTTATTCATCATCTAATTATATCTCTACTATTTTTAATGATTTTTCAAATTCACGTCACTACTGCTGTCTGAATCTATTTTATGATAAATTTTACCTATTTCATGGTTTCCATGGATTAGCTAGCAATTTGACATATATAACACCAAATATGTTCGTAATTAGCCATTCCAATGACTAATCATTACCAAGCATTTTTATACTACTCAATAACCATATCATAAGACCATATATACAAAATGATTATAATGCTATACATGCCATACTCAAAATATACAAGCCATTATGCCAAGATGGTATCGTGCCTCCGACCGTTCCCGATTTTCGAGCTGGCTTGTCAACACTACATGGAATGAAAAGGAGGGAGTAAGCATAAATGCTTAGTAAGTTCACATGCAAATAGCAAGTAACATAACCATATAAGCAAACATAAAACATCATTTGCATAATCATCACCAAGACATTCATATCATATTTTCATTTATCATCTTACCATATTGTTGTTATATCGATTTTTCAACCCGAGGGTTAAGTACATACCTGTTCAAAGTATCCATTTCACAACACTTACCAATACGTCCCTTTCATCTTGAGTATTCCTCCATTTGAGTAGAACTTTACCCGTTGAACACATCGGAATATAATTCGGATACATGGAAAGTTTGCACATAAGTGCCACATATGTAGCCAAGCTACTATGTAACCCGCCCATAAGCGAACTCGGACTCAACTCAACGAGCTCGGGCGTTCGCATCCATAAGTGAACTCGGACTCAACTCAACAAGTTCGGATGCCTAGTTACATTTCACGAACTCGGACTCAACTCAACGAGTTCGGACATTCGCATCCATAAGTGAACTCGGACTCAACTCAACGAGTTCGGATGCCCCAGTGACATGTCACTTGTATCCTAATCCATTCCTAAGGTTCAACGGGACCTTTTTCCCAATCATGTGTCTCAACCATCTTCTAGGGAATACCGATACCGATACTCGGTAGTATTTCACTTTTTCCAAGTATATCACATAATTTGACATATTATCAAATAATTATCACGAGTATAATATTTCATAATAATTATCATATCATTTAAATAACATAAAAACATTTAAAATAATAACTATGTTACCAACATTTACATATGAACTTACCTAGTATGCGAAAATGGCTACTTTTACCATTTCGTCCACAACTTGGTATTTTCTCCATTTTAGCCCGAATTTCAGTTTTCCTTGCTAATCGAGCTTGGAAGCTTGAAAAACCCTAGCCATGGTTTCTCCTTGCTATATTCGGCCATGGTGAAGAAGATGAGCAAAATTGGCTTTTAATTTTGTATTTTAATTCATTTTACCCCTAAATGGCCAAAATGCCCTTACTACTAAACTTTTCAAAAATTCCATCCATGTCCAATTTTTGTCCATAAACTTAGAAATTGGTAAAATTGCTATTTAAAACCTCCTAATTAATATTTCAAAACAATTTCATACTAGAAACTTCTAGAATGCAAGTTTTGCAAATTATTTGATTTAGTCCCTAATTTCAATTTAAGCACTTTATGCATAAAATTTCTTCACGAAATTTTCACACAATCATGCAATCATATCATAAATATCAAAATAATTATAAAATAATTATTTCTATCTCGGATTTTGTGGTCACAAAACCACTATTCCGACTAGGCCCAAAATCAGGATATTACATAAAAAACATGCTATTGGCATATTTAGATAAAACTAATTAGAACATACTAATTGCACATATAGTTTAACATATCAAAAACATGCTATTGGCACATTCGACTATCACAAAAATAAGTAAGTATCATTTTCAGCAACATAGTAGAGGCACATATGCATTCGACTAACTCAAATTAGGGCATACTCACCTTCGATCATGTCACCCAACTCACTTACCTATATTTGACCATAACTGAAACACACCCACAGTTAATCGGATTACACCAAATTTTATAGTTAGGGGAAATACTTACATTCGGCCTCCTTTAGAAGAAAGCACAGGTCACAATCGAATGATATCAATTAAAACACAACATCATTTGATTATTATCATACACTCACATATCACATAGGGTTAGGATTCACACATATACGACCCAACAAGATTTTATTTACACATGCATCAATTATCACCAAATCACACGATTCACTTATGAATAAGGCACATACACATATTAAAAAAAGGTTAGGACCCACACTTGATCTATGTAGATGATGGCTAAGGGCGGCAAATAAGGGTTGCCGCATGTTGAGAGAATCAGCCATGGGTCACTAAAGGGGTATTGCGAAGGGTTGTTGTTGTTGTTGTCGGCTGGTGGCGTACAGGGAGCGATAGATTACAATGGTTTTCGGTCGTGTGCGAAATAGGATGCAATGACTACCAATGCAGAAGATAGGGAGACAAAAGAAAATAACAATAGAGTGTTAATTGCGAGCTTATGGAAACAAAAGAAAAAGGGAAAGAAAGAAGAGATGGAAAGGAATAGAAAACAAAGAAAATTTGGCAAAAGGGCGTTATAACAACAAAAGAAAACAACGGAGAATTGGGGGGGGGAGTGGGATGGCAAAAGAGAAAGAGTTTTGGGAAATAATTCTCAATTTAAGAAAAATAAAATAATATCATAATTTATCTGTTATCACTTTAGAGTTTGCATTTGACCCACTCTCTAAGAGCAAGATTAGGAGAAGAGCAAAAATAATTACCACTTTTGCACACAACAGGATTTGAACTTAAGATCTAAAAAAATACTAAAACCTAACCACCAAACCAATAAGCTCATTATTATAAGTGAGCAAACAAAAATTAAAGACAATCTATATGTGCTAATCCAGATATTGAGACAAAAATAATAAAAAAATATCCAAGGAAAGAAAATTGAATATAAAATCTCAAGCACACAATCTAGAACATTTAACTACTAAACCAAATCAATTTACTTAATAAATATGCACAGATAAACTAAAAAAATGAACCAATTCTTCTAGCCATGACATTTTCAGCCTATAGCACTTGGGTTAATTGCAGTTTTCGACTTATTCTCACTAGGATTAATTATTGAATATGACCATAGCTAATAAAAGGGAAGTGAATTATATCTAGTTTATAATTTGGAAATTGTGGATTTAGTTTAAATAAAAATTTGACATGAAACATGATTTGAATTATTTTACCATGTATCACCCATAAAATTTTAAGTTATGTATCTTTGATAAAATTATTTAACCTAATCAAAGGAAATATCAGTTACATACTCCATTTAAACAAGTTGTAATTTTGTTGGTTAACGGGGGAGTCATGGTTTTGAATTATTGGATTTTAGATATTACTAGATAAACATACTATGAAAAAAGTTTTAAGTCTTTATTTTCAACTTTGTCTGAGAACTTGTTTAGAAGGAAGGACGAAATAGGTGGAGCAAACGTTAGATGATAAGATAGTAATAGGCTTTTTATTTTCAGATATGATCAGCTACGTATACTCTGAAATTTTGCATAACCAAGACACCCGTAACGGTCGAAACACTGCTGGCTTTCAAATTTATTGTAATAGTAATATATAGTTACATAACCGCACAGCACAGTTTGATCGATAAGCAAAGCCAGCTAATTATATACTTTATCAAGATCGTGTCTAACTAGCTGGTGCCACCTGCTTTTCTGCTTCCTGAGTTGCCGGTGCTAACCCTGCGCCGTTGTCTTGTATAAGGTCTGTAGAGATTTGTCCGTCGGCTTGTGTAAGGTCTTTAGAGATATTGGCGGCTGTCAGAGTGCTTTTGGTGGATGCTAGGGGTACTCCTGCCTTTAGAAGTACTGCCACCATTGTTGGCGTAGGGCTGGTTTTATCAATCACAACGATTGAAGAGTATGGGATGTCATGATTAAGGCCGTTGAATATGCTTTCTTGGCCGGATGCATCGAGACTTTGTTTGATTTCAGTCCAATCAACGTCGTCACGAAGGATCATAGTGTAGACCTGCAATTGATAGGTAGATGAGAATAATTGATTACATGCATATATGTAATTACAAGCTGTAAATAGTAGTAATTTGAGTCAGTTGTTGAAGGTTACGAATACAAAACCTTATTGAGATCATTTCTGGCGTTGCTCCAAGCAATCACCCACTTATACTTGTCTCCTGGGAATACATATTCGAGTCCTCCAATTGAACCTCCCGAGTCAGCTTTCTGGAAACAAGTGCCGGTGTTTCCATCCTGGATTTCTTTGTCGAGATTTTCAGGTCGAGGCCCTTTCCAAAAGATTTTATCGTCCAACTTCATAAGTTCACCAGAAAAGTTCTCAAGCCGACCGTCTGTATATACTGGAATTCCCGGGATAATTTCTAATTTCAAGTCGGGATAAGCACCCACCACCATTGTGTTGTTCCGTATGGTACTGAATGAAGGCTGTGTAAGAGGATGGCGTGGTATGGAACCAAAACCACTGGCTTTTTCACAGTGCTGTACTGCAGGTGGATTGGCCATTATACTGGTTTTCTGCGCCTTGATCACCATGCTTCTACGACGCTGCTGGCATGCTGGAGCTGGGATGCCCGCTGCATATGGTAAAGTTAAATTGGCAGCCATGATAGTTAATTTCTTGCCTTTTGGTTGCTTACTAAATTTGTACAGGTTTAGTACTTTCGCTTGGTGCTTCAAAACTTGCACACCCGTTTGCTTTATATACTAGTTTCTGTCAAATAACGACAAATGCTTGAATAATATATATACATATGGGGAGTTCATATTTTGACCAACTATATAATAACAGCAAATTCCAACAATTGTTGGGGTGGAAGTGATTTTAAATCTTAGAATAATTGTTGAAAGGGCTAATAATTTATTTCCCCTCAATTTTATTAAAAAAATAAATTAATCTTTTCGTTTTTTTAATTTTTATTGTTAGTTAAAATATCTCATAATCGATAAAAAAAATTTAATATTTATTAATTTTATTAACATAATATATATATATATATATATAAATTATTATGCTGATGCCACATCAATAATTAAAAAAAAAATTTACTCTTAATTATCTCTTCTTAAAACAAACAATCACAAATTTAAAATATAAATATAAAAATAATATGGATGATAAAATATATATAACAACAAATAGGTAATCGTATTTTCGTGTTTAAAATTGTGTCCATCTATTTCATCACTCTGGTATGAAAAGATTGAATCAACAACAATGTCATGAAGATCTTCTAAATTTTTTATTAGTTTTAATCATATTATTAAAATAATATTTTATTTTACTGTTGAAAATTAAAATTTTGCGAACAGTAGATGAGATGGGTGTATTTTATATAATCCTTTTAGAGATTTGAATATGTTAAAAATTTATATATTATTTTGAAATTTAAAATTTAGTGTTTACACTTTAATTTTGAGATATTAAATCTCAATACTTTTTATTTAAAAGTCATTGATTTTTTTATCTAATTTTGTAATTATAAAAAAATATTTTTTTAGGTCTCAATTTTTATATTTTTTTAATTTGATTTTTAATTTTTAAAAATAAATATAAATAAAATTTTTTATATTTTCAAAAAATCCTAAAAATTTTAAAAAGTATAAAATTTTTACAAAAAAATTATGAAGAAATAAAACTCTTTAAATTTAAAAATAAAATTTTTAAATAATTAATTTAAAAAATTCATTAAAATATAAAAAAAGTTCCAATTTCTTTTAAATGTGCCTTTGATGAGACATTAAAAGGTAAATTTTATGTACTTTTAGAAAGTAAGGACCAAATTGACAAAAAATATAAATGTTGAGGATTTAAAAAGTTATTATGTCATTTCTATAATTACAAAATTAAATAATTTAAAATTAAATTACATAGGAGTACAAAATCTTTGACATTTAACTCTCTTTTTTTATACTTAAAATCAATTTTATCTCCTTATTAGAAAAATCAAATTTGTCTCAATGTGATAACTTTCTAAAATTTAAAACAAAAACCTTTTGCAAGAAAGGATTAGCAAAATAAATAATTTTTTTTTGGCCAGGAAAATAAATAATTTATTAAAATACAAGTTATTTAAATGAAAATCTATTTCAAAAAATAAAACTGTGAAAATAATTTGGTAACTATTGTTTTCATAGGGGGAACTATAAATAAGTAGTAATTAAAATAAATTATATGTTTCAGATAATAACTAATATAATAACATAAATTTAATTTAATTTAATTAAACATAAGTGGTAGCGTAAAACATAAAACAAAATTTATTGCTAATAATAAAATAAAAAAACCTTCAAAAAAATAAAATAAAAAATTTTCTATTGTTCGTTAAAAAAAATATTGCTAAAAAGATTGTTAAAGCCATTTGGAAAAAAAAAAGCGTTTATATAGATTTCAACGAGGATAAGAGTTAAAAAAATTATTGTTTTCAATTTTTTTCAAGAATAATTTGTGTACAATGAAAACAATATTTTTCAAAAATAATATTGAGGAAGGGGATAATAGGGTTTGAATCAATGATGTTTGAATTGGAATGGATTGGTCGGGATATCAGTTTGGAAAATGGTGTTAGATCGATTGAATTGCGAACTGGTATGAACCAGTGGAACTAATTAAAAAACTAGCTGAATTGACAATTGAATTTATAACCACCCCAACTCGGCCTAGACGATAGACCCGAGCCAAGTAGATTACATTAGTCACCTAAATGGCTCGCTCATTTTTAATTCAAATTTTCAATTCTAAATTTATTTTATTCAAGTGAATCTTCTAACAAGATTATCAAGAATGTAGCAATGAGAATTTATTAACATAACCTTAAAATAAATAAACATGTTTCATATTAGGCATTTGTATAATTGAGATGTATACTGAAGTTCATCTATAAAACCCTAATAATATTTATAAGTAACAGTTCATCTAATTATAAGATGTCCTAATAACTCATATTATGCATCCTAAATGAACATCTTGTAAAACCTATATCCCAATCATGGAATCCATAAATAATAACAACAATAATTATAAGGATGTAAATAATAATAATAGCATTATTTAGACCATGACAAGCTGAGACCCTCCATGTGTTGAGTCTGCATCTTAGTCTATTGGATTATCTGAAAAGATAGAAAATAGGAGAGTGAGCTTAACAGGCTTAGTAGGTGACCCTTTAAAATAATTCCAATCAATATTCGAAATGCATGTCAATCATAATAATTATATTTATATAAAAATCTTGGTAATACAATAAATCAGTTTTTATTACTCGTAGAACAATCAACATTCAAATGAATTCAATTGAGTAACACAATTATACGTAGTATCATTCACAATGCGCACTTATCAATTCAGACGAATCATCAATTCGGAAATCCTACCCTCGACCACTAGCACACCAAATAGGGAGTTCCTTAGAACCCCTTCTACCTTTTCACACCACTTATACATATGGGTGTATACAAGCTGTCGTATGATTGAGGTTCCACAACCCCTCACAGAAAAAACTTGTCAGAGAAAGTTATGGTTACTCCATATAAAGGTCGCAATTGGAATATGCTAATATGTGAATTTACAACGGACAAACATATATGCAATATAAACTGTCATATATTCCTCCTTTCATAATTCCCCCATGCATATGCAACATAATCAGATCATTTAGTTTGATCATTCAGTGATTGTTTAGTATTTCATCTTATAGTAGAAACACATCGATGAGCGAAACATTTACTTGGCATATACATATATCATTCAGTATATATATAAAGTCATTCAAAGATTTAAATAATCATTCATAAACATTCACATACTTTTGATAATCATGATATCATTCGCGAATTTATAGCATTAATCATAAATATATATGTACAAGCCCATTTGGCCCGGGGCCAACTACCCAAACAAATCAAAACCCTAAGCCCAACTACCCAAAACAATGTGGCCCAAACCCTAACAAAACAGCAAGGATTTCCAACCCTAGGTGCGCTGCACCTAGGGTCTTCTGACTCCAACCGCCCCAGTCACGTCGACAGCGCAAGTGGCACCTGCCTCCACCACCGTTTGCCTGCAATATTAAAAGAAGAAGGACACTGTGTAGAAAAAAATAGGGAGAAAATCCTTGTAAAATGGGCTATATAAGCCATAAGAGAATCGGTTCCTCTTCTTCTGGATTTTTTCTTTCTTTTTCCGAAATATAAGAGGCGATTAACATCAAAGGGCTTCAATAGACTCAAATGTGCAGCAAGGAATATCGAAGACCGATCTAAAGGTCTATTATTTTTATCTTTTTTTTCGAATATTATTAGTATGTATCGTTTCTATTTTATTAAAAACAACACACATATATAATAAATATATAAAATAAAAAAAAGAGAAAAAAATCACCTTTAGGCGATTTCTGGTCACCGTGTACGGTGGCCGGCACGGCGGACGACACGACAGCGACCAGCCAGCTCCTCGCCGGATTTTGGGCTAGCAGAGAGAAAAGAGGGAAGGGTTTTCCTTTTTTTTTTTTAATGAAGTGGGAAAATGAAATTTTTGCCAAAAATTTTGACTTTTATAATACCCCCACACGACGCCGTTTTCGGAGGAAGTCCAGGTGCCAAAACGGCACCGTTTTGGACAACCCATGCGTGACCCGACCCGAGCATATGGAGATCCGCGTGTTTCTGCAAAAGGGGATATTTCCCCTTTTGGTCCTTCTATCTCTTGAGTATTCTACAATTCATTTTTCTTTATTTTTAATTTGACCTGATTATTTTGTTTTTATTTAATTTTAATCCTGCATGAGGTGCAGTGTTTTGAAGGCAGGGATATTTTCCCTTGGGTCCTTCCAGTTCGTTCGCGTGTTCAAATCAGTCCCCTTCTCTTTATTTATTTTTTAATTCGCCTCAAAAATCCCATTTTTAATTCAATTTCATCCTTTTTTTATTTTATTTTTTTCTCATTATTCTATTTAATTTTAATATTATTCATACTACTATATTTTATTATTATTACTATATTTATATTTTTATTTATTAGCATCTCATTATTATTCTTACTTAATACTTATATATATATGTTATATAGTATTATTAATAGTTTAGTATTATTGTGTTTATTAATGTATTTGTATGTCATATATGTATTCTTTTAATATTTATACACTATACTCCATGTTACACATATATATATATTAACATCACATTACGTATATTTGTTCTTTTTAAACCTCATATATATATATATATTTACGTAAATTATGCCTACATTTTACTATATTATGTGTATTTTTCTTTATATATATATCGTGTACATCTTATATATATACTTTTAATATTATCATATATTTATTTTTAAAATATATTTATGTAATGTTTTTATTAATATCACTATTATTATTTTATTATTATTATCATTACACCTTTTATTATTATTACTATTGTATTATTACTATTATTATACCTTCTTTCTTTTGTGTTTACTTATATGTTATTATTTTACACTAATATATATATATATATATATATATATATAGGTATTCTAGCATACTCATTTTGCTTATATATCACTACTCGTATTATTATTGTTTCGTCACATATTTATTTATATCTTTATAAATAATTTCAAACCTTAAATCATTCATTATTTGTATTATCATTATTATTATTACTAATATATATATACTATGTGAATCTTTTATTATTATATTATGTAGACATTTTTTATATATATACTACGCATATGTATCTCTTAACATTGTATTATCATTATGCATATATACATTTCTTTTATATATATATATATTTCTTATTACTCCTATTATTACGTATGTACCTAAATACATATATGTATGTACTTTTATTTCATTATTATCATTTTCGTTATCATCATCATTTTATTTTGTCATTTTTACATTTATTTATTTATTTATTTGCTTGCACATTCGATTATTTCGTTTTCCTCACGTATGTGTTTACATTTATACGATACTTAGCCTCGTTATTGTTTCATCTTTTATAATTGCTCATATTATTGTTTTTTACCCTATCACACCTATTTTATGTTTTACTATAAATCATGTTTTTATTCAACATATTAAAACAATTCTTTCATAAAAGCAATATCCTGTGTTTGGTAATGTGAGATAATCGTGCCCTAACTTACTGGGTTTCGATTTTTCTCATCTAACCCAAATAACGGAATATTCCTTTAAATCACAATACGAGTTTTGAAATGAATGCTTACTCTCGGAGACACGAGGTGTCGTGCCCTAACTTACCGGGTATGACATTTTGTTACCTCGGGATAAGATTTTTATTACCAAAAGCAATATTCGGCATTTGGAAATTCGAGATATCGTGCCCTAACTTACTGGGTTTCGATTTTTCTCGTTTATACTAAATAACCGAATATCCTTTTAAAAGAAGTTAAAATGTCTTAGTTTTAAATAAAAGGCAAGCTCAGACTCAAAATTCGAGATGTCATGCCCTAACTTACTAGGCATGGTATTTTATTACATCGAGATGAGGAAGTCCTTAACATCCGTTTTTCAATCATTTAAATCAGCATTAATACAAAGAGGGATCGTATTTTAAAATTTTTCAAGTTTTCAAATCTTTGACACTAAGACAATAATTAATCAACTAGGTACCAATTTTGGGCGTATCGAGGGTGCTAATCCTTCCTCGTACGTAACTGACTCAACCTGTTTTCTTGGTTTGCGTGGACCAAAATCGTTGTTTAAATAAATCAAACCATTTATTACAAACAACCACTTTTACGAGGTGACCCGATCACACCTTATCAAAAAAGGATTGGTGGCGACTCCTCTATCTATTTTCATTTTTTCAAAATCCGAGTCCATACCCGTGTTTTTCAAAAGATGGTTACGACAATATAAATCACAAAATCAGTCATCCACGTGTTTGTCCATTTTATCCTAATCCGAGACCTAATTGCATAGTCTAGTTCTCTAAATGCCGTTAAAAATCTAATCAGTGACTGAATTGCATAAAATAAGTAAAGATTAGAAAGGGCTTTCAAGATTTGAAGGGGTTTTCGACAAAAGCAATAAAGTTTCAATAATAAGTTTGATTAATCTGTTATAAGTTATCGTCACCTAAAATTGAAAAGTCTTAATTGGCAAGGAACAAAATACTTAATGATTTTAATAGGATTTTGACAAGTTATTGACACAAGACCCAAGGATTTTGATGAAGACAATGGATTTGGGCTTGATTGCAAAGATTAAAGAGTTCAAGGAAATTTCCAACAGCAAGGTTTTGGAGAATAAGATTGTAACAAAGGGTTTTCTTGAGATTATGTGAAGATGAGAGTAGAGATAAGGTTTTTATTTGTTAAAATAACAAATAGGAATTCTAATTGAATTAGGGAGAGACTTTAAGAAAATTGGGTTGAATAGAAAAATTTGGGGTTTAATGGCAAATAGCCCATTTGTAAGGAAAGGCATTAATGTAGGATAGAGGTGTGCATGGGCTGGGCTGGGTCGGGCCCAACTAAAAATTTAGGCCCGTTTGCTAGGCCTGTGCTCGGCCCGAAAAATGAGCCTAAAATTTTGCCCAAGCCCAGCCCGAATAAAAATATTAAAACTCGAGCCTGACCCGGCCCGCCCATATTAATTTTATATTATTTTTTATATAATTTTAAAATATATATAAACCATCAAAAATACTAAAAACATCAAAATAAATATTTATCAACAAATTGAAAATAAATTTTAAAAAATATGTATACTTAAATAACACTAAAATAGATACAACTTAACAAGCAAATGCCTCTAAAATAATAACAAAATTAACAAATGTCTTTAAAATAATAAAAAAATTAACAATAAAATAAGTTTTATACAATATCCAAGCAATAACAATAAAATAGTAGCAATATAATAGTAAAATAGTAGCAAAATAGGGAGAAAATAATAAGAAAATAATATTTAAAAAATAGATTTTTTTTTGTAATTTATTGAATTCGGGCCGGGCTGGGTCGTGCCCGGGCCAAAAATCCCTTACCCGAGGCCTGACCTTATTTTTAAACGGGCCTTATTTTTTTATCTAAGTCTATTTTTCGGGCCTAAATTTTTGCCCAAACCCTCTAACATTTCTGACGGACCTTCGCAGCCCGGCCCATGCACACCTCTAATGTAGGATTACTAACGTGAGAAAAAAACAATCCATGAGACTTAATACTTGATTCTCTGCTCTTCCTACCAAGCGAGGCTAGGATTTAGTTCTTGTTTATTTTTAAAAAAATTAACCTTCTATTATTTGAGATGTTATTGGATTTTTTTAATTTTTATAATTTTTTAATAATTTTTTAATTGAATTAATCAAATCAACAAACCAATGACCTGATCGATTTAATCACCAATCCAATTCTAAAAATATTAGTTTAAACCCATATCAATAAGATGTTAAACAAAATCTCTAACTACTACCTACTAAAATTTTAACAAAAACTATATTCAATTTTTAACGAGACACTTTTTTTAACTATATTATTATTATTATAATATTAAGCGTGATAAATTTTTTCATTAGGCATAAGATGAGGTAGGTACAACATGTTCATAATGTTTAATTATGCATGGTAGTTCTAAAGTACAGTTAGGTACAACTAATTTCATGCACAAATTTTGCATATGCATAGATCTTCGTGATAAGAGAAAGAAAAGGACATTGCTTAAGCAATTAAGCTTCTAGATAGTTCCCAAATAAAAGCTTTTCTGATTTTGTATATATTATGGATAATATAAATTGCATTGGGGGTGAAGCTGAGGTGCATGTAGGGCCCTCTCTTAAATGGGATAACTGTAATTTTAGGTCCTAAAAATTAACTATTCAATTTAAAACTTTTTATCCCTTTGTTTAATGAAAAATTTTTATTTTTGTCCTTTTAAAAAATTAACAATTTAATATAAACTCTTTTAAGAATTTAATGGGTTTTCACTATTGACTTGTGATTTTTTGGAAATTCTTGTAACCTCCCCAACCAGTGGTGTGGTTAGGGTGGCTAGTAGGGGCCCCAGTCCCCCTAAAATAAATTTTTTTCATTTAGGACCTTTAATTTTTTAAAAAATTTAAATTAGTAAAGATAAAATTTTACTTTGTCCCTCCCTAAAAATGATAAAAATTGATTTAATTCTTTAAAAATTATAAAAGATATAGACTATTCAAATGGTGAAATTGTATTTTTACTATAGTAAAAATTAAAAATTAATTTCGCCCCCTAAAAAAAATTTTCTGCCTTCGCTCCTGTCCCCAACCCAATCTAGACATTAGACCCGAATTCGGGAGATTACATTAGCCACCGAGATGACCCAATAAGCTATCGGATTTTTTAAATCTGTCATATGTAAACATTAGAAAACTTGTTCTTATTTTTCATAAAAGCTCATGAGTTATCAAGAAACCAAGTTAGATTATTTATGTAATGATGTCTACTTTTCTTTTAAAAACTTAGTTAATTTCCTATTTACTTATTACACAAAATCTTCAATTAAAATTTAACAGTGAAAAAAGTTATAACAGTTTACATTTTTTTAATAAGAACCGAAGTTCATACATAATTAACTAATATTCATGCTTCAACATCCTAAAATCATATTAAATGTTATGTATGCTAAAAGAAAACAAATCATAAAACTCATGCCATAGTTCAAAATATTTTAATACAATCTCTAACTAATAAAAATATCAAATAATAATTTTAAAATATTTTAATAAAAAATTGTGTCGAGACCCTCCGGATGCCTTGTCCACGTCCTAATCTGGTGAGTTGTCTATAGAAATGGAAAATAAAAAGGGGGTTAGCTATGAAGCTGTAACCTCCCCAACCTGACCTAAATGTTAGACCCAAATTCGAAAGATTATATTAGCCACTGAAGTGACCTAGTGGACTATTGAAGTTTTGAACACAAACATTTTAAACATTTGTTAAAGTAAAAGAATTAGTTAAATATCAATTTATTATTCCTCAAAACTTTAATTAAGTGGCTGTTTTGAAAAACAAACATTTTTAAACATTTGTTAAACATTTGATATGTGGTTGTTTAATAAAAACTAGGGATTCATGCATAACTCATTTATAATCAGATCTAGTTATCTTAAAATTTAAATTAAGTGTCATGCAATATAAAAATTCAATTCCTGTGTCCCATGTTACAGTTTGAAATAAAATAATACAATCTTGAATAATAATAAAATAGTGAGCCTAAAATAACTTAATAAAAACAACGAAGTCGAGATCCTCCGAATGTCGTGCTTGTGTCCTAACCTAGTAGGTTATCTGTAAGGATGAAAATTAAGGGAGAGTGAGCTATGACGCTTAGTGTGAGTTCCATCACAAGTAAATCAGTGTCAAACAGTAATCCAAGCATATGTAACAACAGTTTACCATACATTAGCAATCATATAACATAGCAGAAATTGACAGTTCATTCAAGCAGGCTTGTACATGATGATGCAATACATAGAAATTTCAGTTTAACAATATAAATAGGTCCTACCCCACTGCTACACTCCATAGTAAGAGTTCCTCAGAATTCTTACATCTCAGACACTCTAGTAAATGGATAAACCACCAGTGTTGTAGGTTAATACGCTACCAGTAATTGTGGATACACAACGAGTTTGTAGATAATAGTTGCCAGTAGAAATTATGGATAAACCACGAGTTCTTGCAGGTTAATACAATGCCAGTAGTTGTAAATACACAACGGGTTTGCAGATAAAAACTACCAATAATTTATGGATAAACCATATGTGTTTACAATTAAAACTGTCAGTACTTCCTCCTTTCACAGTATCTCACCCCATGCAATGCAGTATGACATGTTATTAACTGTACAGTACAAAAACAATGGACATGCATAACTTGTACTCAATTTTAACAATAGCAGTGGACATGAATGTCATAATTTCAGTTTATTAATAACAATAGGCATGTTGTTTATGCAATTAAAAATACTGTAGTGCAAGTATTAGTGACAGTACATCAATAATTCAATGACAGTAAACAAGTTTCAATCGTATATCATGCATAAAGAGTAATAATCTAACCAATCAAATCATATATTTCACATTATTAAAAGTATTAGGGACCTAATTATAAGAGATAAAACCCTAAAAATAGTTTACGAATCATGTAGGGACTAAATTGAACAATTTATAAAAATTCAAGAAAAACTATAAAATAAGGACACAAGTCTATGTGGCCAGGTCGTGTGCAATGCCTTAAGCCATGTGGATGGGTTACACGGTCATGTGGCAAAGTTGTATGGAAATTGTAAAATCAAGGTACAAGGGAGACACGACCGTGTGGCTAGCCGTGTGGTCTAGAAGCCTGTGTGGCTCTTTTTTGAGGCATGGTTTGCCTTAATTCGCTTGTAAAAGAACACACACCTATCTTTGGAATCTCAAACGTTGTTCCTCGTGCTTAAATTTGGTCTGAGGTACCTAAATCGAGTCCTTCAAACGTCATTTACACAAGAATTAATAATGAATTTTAAGATTTATCAAGATTATTGAAAATTTCGGCAAGATTAATAAAAGATTATTTAATCGATCTTAAAATTAGTGTGGATAGAAATTCTACAGGAATTTAAGATTTAAACATCGGGATTGGAATGTTCTTACCGATTCTTTGGCGAAGAATAGGGCTGCGATCTGACAGTAATTACAATTTCGGTGGAAAATCAACCAACGGAGAACGATCTAATGTTGAAAAGTAAAAATATTTGGTAGCTAGATCATGTAAAAATTTCAGGTAAAGAAGAGAAAAGAAAAGAAATAGGAGAAGATATAGTAAAGGTTGACAAAAGTCCTGTTAGGATTTGATTAGGGGAAATTCTAATTCAATTGGGAGAAGGTGGGGTAAATAGTTTAAATTTTGGGAACCCTAAGAGCTGTTTGGGCAATTAACCTATTATTTTAGCTGAAATTAAAAGGGAAAATAAAAGGGATCAATGGTTGAGCACCTTTCGACGTACCAACATTGGAAGTGAGAATATTGCAACTAAATATATGAGTTAAGACGGCGTGTAACACCCCAAACCCGACCTAGACGTTACGGTTGGATTATAAAGGTTACATCCTTACGTAAAAACATTGTCGATTAATTTACGTGAAAACTTAGTTTTATCATCCTAGTAATTAAGTTATTTAATTTATCAAAACATGAGTAATTAGAAGATCGTGTGTGAGTACTTTGACGAAAAATTATTTTATTAATTTTATTAAACCAATCTCGTAAGCTCAAGCGATTGAGTTGTAAAACATCACATTTCATTTCAAAACCTTCTAGCGGAAAAATACATTAGAAATCCTTAACTTTTAAAACCATAGAATACCATTAGTTATGTCATCTTGGATATAATTACGAATTATAAATAGTACATTTTTGAAATAATTACCAAAACCAAATTTAACGTCCCAAAACAAAGTTAAAATCAGAAAGTTCGTAAAGTTTGAAATTTAATCTAAATCATACTTAAACCAAAATGTGCAAACTGAGCTCTAGAATCGCTGCCCAATCCTATGCATCACGGTCACCTGAAACGAAACAAAACAAATGAATAAGCTAGAAGCCCAATGTATGACTTAACCCACATACAGGATTTTTTTACTCATAATGTATACATATGCAAATGTCAGATCAGAATTTTCAGAACATATATATATATTTAAAATTTCAGAACATATAGCATATCAAAACAAATCCTACCCCCATTTACTACACACCATCTCTATAACCCCTATACTCAGCCTGGTCGCCAAGCCTGAATATCAGGATGCCACACCATCGTCTCATGTCACACTCGTAGTAAATTGTCACATTATTAAGAAATCATCATCTTTATTAGTGATCTTACAAATTTTTAGTAAAACATTTATCAATCATCATTAGAACATGCCAAACATACTTTAAATAAACTTATAATAATAATTAAACATGCATTAGGACCACTTAGAAAAATTTTCAAGACAATCACGTAGGTATCGATACTAGGATAAGGGTATCGATATTTTCCTGGTACGGTGTCGATACAGTATGAAAAATCGATACCAAATCAACATTTTATTTCTTGTCTAAAATCAAAGTCTCAAAAAATATCGGCATCTTTGCAAAAGTATCAATAAAACTACCCCGAGTATCGATACTTGTGTTATGGTATCGATACCAATTTACGATTCTGACTTCGTGCACATTTCAAATCACAGAGGTATTGTTTTTACAACATGAATATTGATACCTCTGCTTCATACTAGAAAAATACATCATTTTTAAGCATACAAGTCATTTTATCTTGTATCAATTCATCATGCTATCATTTCATCATCAAATAAACACCAAAACAGCCACAATACTAGTCTCAAACATTGAAAGTAAGTCTGAGCTATAATCAACATAATACGAAATAGATCTCATAAACTTGGAAGCATATAGTCTATGGAAGCATCCAAAACATCATGGCAAATACCAACAAAAAGTCTACCACATTGCCTTATTCCCAAAACGAAAACAAATAACAATAACACTTACGAAATAACGAAAAAGGACTTGCTTGGAATCACCCCTCGGAAACCACACCGCTCACACCAACACACAACTAATCTGCAATAGTTTAAGAAGGGTGTGGGTGAGCTTAACAACCTCAGTGAATGCCTAGAATAACTACCATGCAAACAATTCATCAAGCATAAATGAAACAACCATATAGCACAACCTCAACAGTTCCAACATTAGTGTTGTATTCTACTCACTCATGCATTATTTACTAGTTCATTTACATTGTAATCACATTCACTTTTAAGCATATATCATATTACACATATAATCACTGAACATATAAACAATATCACAATATTCAAATAATCATATAAGATTTAAGTGTATATCACAATACTCATATAATCTAATAACATTCAAGCATATATCATAATATTCATATAATCGCATAACATTTAAGCATATATCACAATACTCGTATAATCACATAACATTCATAATTTAAGATAATTTGACACTTGAGCTATGAAACATAAAAGTGAGCTTTATCATCACTCATCGAATACACGGATCTCCAACACACCACATAGACTCATAGAGTCAAACATGTCCCAGAAGTGAAGCATATAGCTAACACTTTCCTAATGTCCCCTTGCTTGTCTCGTTGAATGGAGCTTAGCTCCCATTCCCTTATCCGTCCAACATGCCACAAGGCCTCAATGCCCCAAATCGCTGTACATATAGGTAAGTACTTACAATCCTATGGCATGCCAACTTTATCCAACGATTCCAAGATCACAAGACCAAAATATCCGAAACAAACACATATCACTTACCGATTATCTGTGCACTATAACTGCATATTTGTATTTTTAACAAAACACTGTCACTAACATTTAACTAATACATAACATGTATATGTTTGCACTTTCACAACAGTTATCATAACCATATATCACATGTTATAGCATCTCATCTCAATTCACATATTCACAAATACATAAACACATAGTTCATAAGATAACATAGGTATGAGAAAGCTTACACTTGAAATCTAGAGTAAAGCTTACACTTGAAATCTAGAGGAGGGGTTTAGGCTACTACTGTAACACCCCAAACCCGGCCTAGACGATATGGTCAAATCTGGCGATGTCACATGGAATGAGATTTGAAATAGAATCATCAAGTTAAAACCGTTCCTGTTTATTAGCTTCTATTTGTCTCTCGTCAATTTCAAAATTATCTTCTCGTTAATTTGATTCGTTTGAAAACATATTCCGTAGCAGAAGCTTTTAAAACTGTGATATTTTAAGAAAATCGTTCGCGTTTAGGAAATGTTTTTAATAAAACTGAGTTTCTATTGAGTTCTGCAATTTAAAACTCCATGAAAATAGTTAAAACCTAAAATAAAGACAAACAGTCCGAAAGTCCCAAATTACATCAAAAATAGGAAATAGAAACCATAAATGAAATTAAAGCAGTTCAATAGACATGTGGTCACCGTTGAGTCCTCCGCCGCATCGATCCATCTAAGTCTGAGGATTACCTGTATAGGTAAAATAGAAAGGGGTGAGTTTACGTAAACTCAGTGTGTAATCCCCACAGAAGACATGCATACAGTCAAACAACAGTTATCAGTCAAATGCAGTCTGGAGCCTAAGCCCATTACAGATTCAGGTACAGTTTATGCCTTAGCCTATTCAGATACAGTTACAGTTTAGGCTTTAGCCCCTTTAGATATAGTTTCAGGTATAAATTAGGGCTTTAGCCCATCTCAGATACAGTATACATACAGTAATAGAAAATCAATATCCTACCCACCAGCCTCTACACACTATCTCTGACCATCCCTACACACCATGTGGGGTTTAAAACACCCACCCAACCCTACACAACAAGTCGTACCGAATGCGGCAGATATCAGTCATATTGCAGCTGAGCTACCAGATAATAGGTATGAAAGCCTTTCAGTACACTTCCTCCAATAATCAATCATTCCACCCCAATGCAGATGCAACTAAACATGCTCAATGCAGACATACAGTAATACATGCTTACATGCTAAAATTTTAGTTTCCAATCATACATACGGATCAGTAAGCATGTATAAATTTAACATGTTCATTACATACATTATATATATTCAGGTCACATAATTAAGGGTCTAAGTAGTGCTTACCGATCCTACAATAGGTCCGCAGTCGACTTGGGCGACCCGTGAGCCATAGGAAACATTTTAGCTAAATGGGACCATACACCCATGTGGTTTGCCCGTGTAGGCCCACACGCCCATGTGGCCAACAAGCCTAGATTGGCCTTGACCCGTATGGATCAAACAGCCTGGCTTAAATCCCCACACGCTCGTGTGGACTACCCATATGGACCCACACACCCATGTGGCCCACACGACTCAATTTGGTTAAGCCCATGAGTTGCACACGGCCTACTTAGCCATCACACGACTGTGTCTAGTGCACGGCAGTGTCATTCACACATGGCCTACCACATAGGCGACCACACGTCCGTGTGGCATCGACAGTTTGTAATTTTGGCTTTCGCTGCATCCCGTTTTCTGCGTTTTTGAATTCACTAACCTAGTATCATTTCGCTGTGAAAACACTCTCGAACCTTCCAAAACATAAAATTGACAATACCAAAGTCTAAATTTAGCAGTTTTAACAAAACTCAAGTGGGAATACTTCACTATTACAACCTTACAATATCACTAAACACACTCGAATACTTACCGCTATCGAATCGAAATCTCAAACACTTAAATCCTTGTTGAATCTTCATCCAAAACTTGTCATTTGTGTAAACTGAAAGCAACATAAACAAACGCCTTATCAAACATTTAACCAAAAACATCGAGATTAAATAGAATATGACTTACCAAATGAACACTACTGGGATTTACACACAAAAGTCGAATTGAAAAGCCGAAAAGGTAGAAAAAGAAAAAAATTTTGACAGGGGATATAAAGAACTGAAACGTCAAAAGGGGAAGAAGAATTTTGGAAAAAAATCAAATAAATTATTTTGATAATATCAAAATAACTTCCACATCCCTCAAAACTCTCCACTAAATCCACTACTCAGACTTTTCATTTAACCGAAACTTTACAAGCCAACAGAGCAAAAATAATTACAATCACGCTTGCACAAAGACTCGAACATAAGATCTCCAGCAAACCCACACTCCTCCTAACCACCAGACCAACAGTCCCATTCTGATGTGAAATTACAAGTAATTAGATATAAGCCCGCTGAACAAGTGTAAGGCTTAAGTCAGAAAAATACCAAAATTTACTAAAGACAGTGCTTGAACTTAGGACCTCACACACACACTTGGAACACTCAACCACTGAAGCAGAGGCATAGTTGTGTCAAAAACCTACAAAAGCAAAATTCTAAGATTTGGGGTGTTACAACTCTACCCCCTAAAAGAAATTTTGACCTCGAAATTTACCTGATCCGTACAGATGAGAATATTACTGACGCATCAAGTCCTCAGGTTCCCACGTGGCCTCCTCAGTGCTACGATTCTGCCATAACACCTTCACTAATGGGATAGACTTCCTCCTTAGAACCTTAACATCTCGATCAAAGATCTGAACCGACTCCTCCTCAAATGTCAAGTGTGGCCTAACCTTAATCTCCTCCACAGAGACAATATGAATAGGATCAGAGAGGTAACGCCTCAACATCGAGACGTGGAATACGTCATGAATACGATTTAGCTCTGGAGATAATTCCAAATGATATGCAATCAGTTCCACACGCTTTAGAATCTGATACGGCCCAATAAACCTAGGGCTCAGCTTGCCCTTACGATCGAACCTCAGAACCATCTTCCACAGGAATACCTTAAGAAACACAAAGTCCCACTTAGAGTACTCAATCTCATGTCTCTTCAGACAATCTCCAATTAGTTAAACCTTATCCTCAGTCTTGGAAACTAACTCAAGACCCAAAACTCGATATTTACCCAACTTAGTCCAACATAGAGGAGTACGACACTTACGACCATATAGAGCCTCGTAAGGTGCTATCTGAATACTCGACTGGAAACTGTTATTATATACGAACTCAGCTAAGGCAGATAATCCTCCCAATTACTTCGAAAATCGATAACACGACTCCTTAATATATCCTCCAGTATTTGAATTACCCTCTCAGATTGGCCATCGGTTTGAGGATGGAGTGCAGTACTGAAGTCCAATCTCAAACCCAGAGCCTCATGCAACTTTTTCCAGAATAAATAAGTGAAACGAGGATCTCTGTCAGAAATAATTGACACTGGAACCCCATGCAGTCTCACTATCTCAGAAATGTAGAGCTTCGCTAACTTCTGAAGAGAATAGTCGATTCTAACCGGAATGAAGTGCGCAGACTTGGTCAATCGACCCAGGATGACCTAAACAAAATCATTCTTTGTGGGTGCTAACGAAGTCTATCGTTATGCACTCCCACTTCCATAGTGGAATCTTAACCGGCTGCAACAAAATCGAAGGTAACTGATGCTCAGCTTTAACCTCCTGGCATGTCAAACATTATGCCA
Organism: Gossypium longicalyx; assembly: GCA_025698465.1. Classification (NCBI taxonomy): domain Eukaryota; kingdom Viridiplantae; phylum Streptophyta; class Magnoliopsida; order Malvales; family Malvaceae; genus Gossypium; species Gossypium longicalyx. The sequence continues at coordinate 46,250,324 of CM046999.1, forward strand.
CAAAATCAGTAACCTCCCGTTTCAATTCGGCCACTAGTACAATTCTCGAAGATCTCAATACATCTTATTCCCACAGGGATGCATAGCATAAGGGCTACTATGCGCCCCTCTCAGAATAGACTGCCTCAGATCAGTATCATTCGGTACACAAATCCGACCATGGAAACAGAGTACCACATCATTATTCAGCCTAAAGTCCATAGTCCTACCACTCTCAGCCTGACGGAATCGAAGACCCAATGATTCATCCTCTAACTGCCTATCACGAATCTGTTCCATCCAAGTTAGTTTAACCTGCAACTCAGCCAACAAACTTTTGTCGTCGAACAAATTAAGTCGAGCGAACATTGCTCTCAGATCAGTCATTTGCCTACAGTTCAATGCATCGGCCACCAAATTGGCCTTGTTAGGATGGTACTCAATAGTACAATCATAATCTTTAAGCAACTCAATCCATCTACGCTGCCTAAGATTTAACTCCTTCTGAGTTAGGAGGTACTTCTGAGTCAGAAGGTACCTAAGGCTTTTGTGATCAGTGTAGATAATACACCTCTCTCCATATAGATAATGCCTCTAAATTTTCAAAGCAAAGACTACGACGACTAATTCCAAATCATGCGTCGGATAGTTTGCCTCAAGCGTCTTGAGCTGACGAGACGTATATGCCACAACCTTACCATCCTGCATTAGAGCACAACCCAAACCCACATGCGACGCGTCAGTGTAAACCACAAACTCTTCCCTAGGTTCAGGCTGTATCAGAACAGGAGCCTCAGTCAGAACAATTTTGAGCTTCTTGAAGCTCTCCTACTATGCATCAGTCTAGACAAACTGAACACCCTTACGTAGCAACTTAGTTAAGGGCATTGCAATCAGTGAGAAACCTTCCACAAACTGCCAATAATAACACGCCAAACCCAGAAAACTGCGAATATCAAATACATTCTTAGGCTATTTCCAATCTAGTACAACCTCAATCTTCCTAGGATCGACTTGGATCCCCTCAACAGACACTACGTGCCCCAGAAAAGTGACTTCACGAAGCCAGAACTTACACTTGCTGAATTTAGCGTACACTTACTTCTTACACAGAATTTGAAGCACAAATCTAAGATGCTAATCATGCTCATCTTCAGTCTTAGAGTATACCAGAATGTCGTTGATGAAGACCACAACAAATTGATCCAGATAAGACTAAAATACTCTGTTCATCAGATCTACAAATATAGCCAGAGCATTAGTCAGACCAAAAGGTATTACTAGGAACTCTTAATGCCCATAACGAGTCTTAAATGTAATTTTATACACATCCACCTCCTTAACCCTCAACTGATGATGCCCTGAACGGAGATCGATCTTAGAGAACATAGAAGCTTCTTGGAACTGGTCAAATAAGTCGTCGATCCTCGGTAGTGGAGATTTGTTCTTAATGGTCAGCTTGTTCAGCTGTCGATAGTCTATGCACATCCTCATGGTCCCAACCTTTTTCTTAACGAACAGAACTAGTGCTCCCTACAAGACACACTTGAACGGATGAAGCCATGGCCTAACAACTCCTAAAGTTGAGCCTTAAGCTACATAAGCTCCTTCGGTGCCATTCGATAGGGGGTGATAGACACCGGAGCTGTACTAGGAAGAAGCTCAATCTCAAATTCCACTTCCCAATTCGGAGGTAAACCCAGTAACTCCTCAGGAAAGACGTCTAAAAAATCCCTTATAGTTCTGATGTCCTTTACAGTAGAGCCCCCTAAAACGAAAACGTTAATATAGGCTAAGAACGTCTCACACCCCTTACGAACTAGTTTCTCAGCCACTAGTATAGAGATCACATTAGCCAAATAATTCTGACATTCTCTAATCATGACCACTACAATATCCTCCTCAGTTCTCAAGACGACCTTCTTAGTCACATAGTCCAGACTGACATGGTGCTTGACCAACCAGTCTATACCTAGAATCAGGTTGAACTCCTCAAATGGAAACTCCATCAGATTAGCCAAAAATACCAACCATTGAACCTCTAGCAGAACATCTCTATACAGTTTGCTAACCTGAACCGATGGCCCTATTGGACTCAGTACAGTTATCTCACTAGAAGTACTTTCAACCAAAATCCCCAAGTTTTCAGACACAATGTTAGCTACATCAGAATATGTGGAACCTATGTCTGTCAAAAAAAAATAAGGTACATCATAAATTAAGAACATACCGATAATAATGTCTGAAACATCTCTGTCCTTTCGGGGATGAGCAACATAAACAAGAGTAGGTTGCCTCACCTCAGACTGTCTAGCACATCTACCAGGTGCTCTCTGTCCATGGCACATATCATTACCACTCCTAGCCTGACCGCGGACCCTCGGTGGATGTTGAACTACCCTTTGTGGTTGTACAGTACCAGAACCCAGAGCTTGCACCTGACTGGCCCTCAGTGGACACTTCTGAATGCAGTGCTCTAATGACCCACACTTCAAACATGCCCCAGTCCTCTTCCAACACTCGCTCTGATTGCATCTACCACAATCTCCACACGGCTGCAATCTAGTAGGAGCAACAGGGGGCCCAACTGTAATCAGCCCATCAGTCCTGGCCTTTTTTTAAGCCTCGGTACCGAACTCGAGCTCTTCAAATCCATCTTGTTTCTACCCCTCTCACAATCTCTATTTTGGCGCTCGTTGCACTTAGAGAACTCTCACTCCCTATGCGAGCTATTAGTAACCTCAGATTATCCCTAATGCAATCCTCAAAAAGGACACATCTTTCATATTTAGACGCCACCATACCTCGCTCATAGCGGCTCAGTCTTAGAAATTCAGCCTCATACTCGGCCATTGATCGGTCTCCTTGAGTGAGGTTCAAAACTCATGCCTATGAGCATTGATGTAACTTGTTCTCATATACTTCCTTTGGAAGGCAGACTTAAAGGACTCCCATGACAGACGATCGGGCTGAGTGCCCTCATTAATGGTCAGCCATCACTGATAGGCCTCATCGCGAAGCAATGAGACTGCACCTTTCAATTTTTGCTCAGGGATATAGTCTAAATCATCCATTATCCTCTCAGTAGCCTCCATCCAGTACTCAGCCACATTAAGGGGCACTCTAGTGACACCTCTAAAAAGTTTAGCTCCATTAGATCGGAGTCATTCTTTAACCGACCCTCGGACCCTAGATCCAGTGTTGGGCCTAGCGACCCTTTCCAGTATCCTTAACATAGCCTGGGACAATGCGTCGTCCCCAGCCATGCGATCTTGAGACCTAGTCTCAGTAGCAGGTGATACCAGCGTCTCATTCATATCCAAGTCTGGCATGCTGCCCAGAGAAGAGGACTCAGCTCAAGCCCCCGTACGACCTTTACCTTGGCCTTTAATACCACGTCCACGGATACTTCGTGCGCTCACGTCTATTCGAATTTATCTGTATTACGAAGTTTATGATTTAGTTACAGTTACAGTATTTATTAACATATGTTTTATGTAAAACAGTATCATAATTTAAGAGTTTGGTTTTTGCAAGTATAGTCTCTATCAATTTCAGTTTTACTACAGTTTCAGTATACACTAACTAGAGTGTTTCCAAAACAGACTATCTATAATACCAAAATAGTTTATCAGAATACTTACAGGATCGACGCCAAAGACTCGGTGTACCATATTCGGTCAAATCATTTCAAATCATTTGAAAATCAGTTCTTAAAAACTAATGTTTTTAAACCCAAAATCCACAGTTGAGTTTTGTAACCTGACTTTGATACCACTAAATGTAACACCCCAAACCCGTCCTAGACGATATGGCCGAATCTGGCGATAGCACATGGAATGGGATTTCAAATTGAATCATCAAGTTAAAATCATTCCCATTTATTAGCTTCTATTTGTCTCTCGTCAATTTTAAAATTATCTTCTCGTTAATTTGATTCGCTTGTAAACATATTCTATAGCAGAAGCTTTTAAAACCATGATATTTTAAGAAAACAGTTCAGGTTAAGGAAACGTTTTTTAATAAAACTGAGTTTCTATTGAGTTTTGCAGTTTAAAAGTCCATGAAAACAGTTAAAATCTAAAATAAAGACAAATAGTCCGAAAGTCCCAAATTACATCAAAAATAGGAAATAGAAACCATAAATGAAATTAAAGTAGTTTAATAGACATGTGGTCACCGTTGAGTCCTCCGCCGCATCGATCCGTCTAAGTCTGAAGATTACCTGTACAGGTAAAACAGAAAGGGGTGAGTTTACTTAAACTCAGTGTGTAATCCCCACAGAAGACATGCATACAGTCAAACAACAGTTATCAGTCAAATGCAGTTTGGGGCCTAAGGCCATTACAGATTCAGGTACAGTTTATGCCTTAGCCCATTCAGATACAGTTACAGTTTAGGCTTTAGCCCATTCATATACAGTTTCAAGTATAAATTAGGGCTTTAGCCCATCTCAGATAAAGTATGCGTACAGTAATAGAAAATCAATATCCTACCTACCAGCCTCTACATACCATCTCTGACCATCCCTATACCATGTGGGGTTTAAAACACCCATCCAACCCTATACAACAAGTCGTACCGAATGCGGCAGATATCAGTAATATTGCCGTTGAGCTGCCAGATAATAGGCATGAAAGCCTTTCAGTACACTTCCTCCAATAATCAATCATCCCACCCCAATGCAGATACAACTAAACATGCTCAATGCAGACATACAGCAATACATGCTTACATGCTAAAATTTCAGTTACCAGTCATACATATGGATTAGTAAGCATGCATAAATTTAACATGCTCAATACATACATTATATATATTCAGGTCACACAATTGAGGGTATAATTAGAGCTTACCGACCCTACAATAGGTCCATAGTCGACTTGGGCGACCCGTGCAGCCCTAGGAAACATTTTAGCTAAATGGGCCCACACACCCATGTGGTTTGCTCGTGTAGGCCCACATGCCCAGATTGGCCTTGGCCTGTGTGGATGAAACGACCTAGCCTAAATCTCCACACGCCCATGTGGACCCACACACCCATGTAGCCCATATGGCCCAATTTGGTTAAGCCCGCGTGTGGCACATGGCTTACCTAGCCATCACACGATTGTGTCTAGTGCATGGCCTAGCCTTCGTCGACCACACGGCCGTGTCATTCACAAATAGCCTACCACACGAGTAACCACACACCCTTGTAGCATCAACAGTTTGTAATTTCAGCTTTCGCCGCATCCCGTTTCTTACGTTTTCGGGTACACACACCTGGTATCGTTTCACTACGAAAACACTCTCGAACCTTCCAGAAGATAAAATTGACAATACCAAAGTGGGAATACTTCACTATTACAGCCTTACAATAACATTAAACTTCTCGAATACTTACCGCTACCGAGCCGAAATCTCAAACACTTAAATCGCTGCTGAATCCTCAGCCAAAACTTGTCATTCGCCTAAACTGAAAGCAACATAAAATAAACCCCTCATCAAAAATTTAACTAAAAACATTGCGATTAAACAAAATAGGACTTAACGAAAGAACATTACCAAGATTTGTACACAAGATTTGAATTGAAAAGCCGAAAAGGTAGGGAAAAGAAGAAAATTTTGACAGGAGATGTGAGGAACTGAAACGTCAAAAAGGGAAGAGGAATTTTGGAAAAAATCAAATAAATTATTTTGATATTATCAAAATAACTCCCACATCCCTCAAAACTCTCCATTAAATCCACTACTCAAACTTTTCGTTCAACCGATACTCTATAAGCCAACAGAGCAAAAATAATTATAATCACGCTTGCACAAAGACTCAAAACAAGACCTCTAATAAACCCACACTCCACCTAACCACCAAACCAGCAGGCCTATTCTGATGTGAAATTATAAGTAATTAGATATAAGCCTACTGAACAAGTGTAAGGGTTAAGTCAGAAAAATACCAAAATTTACTAAATATAGGGATTGAACTTGGGACCTCACACACACACACCCAGAACATTTAACCACTGAAGTAGAGGCATAGTTGTGTCAAAAACCTACAGAGGTAGAATTATAAAATTTGGAGCGTTACAACTACTAAATCTCCAAATAACACATTGAATCATGTTCATAAGTAATTATTCCAAACACTCACCAATTATGCTTTCGTTGAAAAGCCGAAAGCTCAAACTATCTTTTTCTTGCCTTTATCTCTACTTGTAGAAAGTCCTATCCAATTTGGAACATCAACACAACAAATCCCACAACAATGCATTCAATAATCATCTAAGAACTCACCACAAGCAATAAAAAACATAAGCCTAAACCTTATCATGTAACTGAAACCTTTCACATAGCAAACTTCAAACTCAAATATCTCGGTCTATACTCAATATTTTCACCTAAAACTAGTTTTGTTCATCTTACAATTCACCTATGACTAATTCCCAACCTTTAAACTATAATAAAATACTCAATTCATAGTATCGACTTTTTCGACATGTTTTATGGCTATTTTTCGATAATTAATTTAAACTCAAGAATTCTTTAATAAAACTTCAAAGTAAGTTTAGAAACCTTCTAATTACATCAAAACTAATTGAAAAACACTTTGAAACCATGTTATTAACCAAAATCCTGAAATTCACCATTAACGACCCAATTTTTGGTTTTTATTAAAATTATGCGATTTAAAGGCAAAAATTTTCGTTTAAAAGGCTAGACAACATTAAAAACTAATAGAAAGATGAATAATTACATTAATTAACAAAAAACCAAACGTTTGATCAAAAACCTAAAAAACTCACAAGCTTGACAATGGCAAAATCAATGGTGTTTTTGAGTGTTTTTCTTAACTTCTATAGAGATTTATAAATTAAGAGATGATAACAACCAAAAGGAATTAGGATTTAGATTTCAAAATTGAATAGGAGAGTTGGGAGAACTATGGATGGTATAAGTATGAGAGAAGACGAAGACTAATGTGAAAATAAAACTATAAATAGGGTTTTTATATTGGATTTTAAAATTTGGTCTAATTTCCTCTTAAAAAATATAAGTTTTGACTCTTTTACAAATCAATCCTATTATCAAAATTAAAGATATTTAAAAGTCACTTTTAGAAATTAATTTAATTTTTTTAAAAATCATAGTAAAAAAATTATCGGTACACCATGTCGCAAGATTTCGAACACTCTAAGGCTAAAATTCCTAAATTAACCTTAAAACTCCTAGGCCCTATTTTGGGGTGTTACAATCTTCATCTAACCAATTACACCAATTGGGATTACATGAGTCCATCTATCCAATCATACCAGTACGTGGCGGTATGCCACTCAAAATATATAGCTAATCTATCAGATAGTAATTACGGTTTAACCGCCAGAATTTCAGTAAAATTGCCATAATAAACTTCCTCCATCATACCAAAACCCACTCCAATGCATATACATAATCATGTTAACATACATACGTATCATATAAGTTGCATGGCATGCATGTCTAAACATATATTTACAAAGCGCAACATAACACGTAACTTATACAAAGTGAATCTTGCTTAACATGCTTTCTAAGCTTACTCATGTTTAACATACTAAATTTTTTACTTTTCTAGGCCTACTAAAATGCCCACGGATACAATTTTTGAGTCACTTAATCGACCCCTAATCGGGCCTTTAAATTGGCCTAAAGGACCCACACGGTCATGTAGCCTACACGGCCCAATAGGCCAACCCGTGTGGTCCAGATGACTTTCTTGTTCAGGTCGTGTAATCACACACGGCCTAGCATATGGTCTACCATATGGCCTTGTGGTGCACATAGTCTGTCACACGGCCTGTCACACAACTGTGTGATGCTGCACAGTTTTAAAAACAACCTCTATTTTTGGGTTTTTTTGAGTTTTAGTCGAGCTTTTCAGGTTAATTCACACACCTGGCAATATTTTTGATTAGCCACACGACTGGGAGCTCATGAATCATACAATCAATCATTAAATCACACCAATTAACCATCAAAGATCCATCCAAAATCACATTCTTTTATCAAAATTTTAGTCCCTAAAGTGAGGTTTGAGTACTTACTACTCATAAAACAACATCCAAATGAGAACTACTTCGCTAGAGGAATTTGATTTTCACACCCTTCACCTAATCAAAATCACGAAAACACTTAACATAACATGGAAAGGAAACAAAACATCAACAACTCTAATCTTGTTCAAGAACAAATTAAGGCTAAAATAACAGAAAAATATCTTGATAAAACTTACACCACGCTTTGAACAATGATCGAATTGTGAGTAACACACACAAACACTAAAGAAAATAGGATGACTGAAATAAAAAATTAATAGAAAAAGAAAGAAAGAAAACTCAAAGGAGAGTGAAAGAAAAAGAAAGAAGAAAAACAAAATGAGAAGAAAAAGAAATGAGAAAGATGTATGAGAGAAGTTGGACGGTTGGAAGTGGGAGTAAAATTAGGGGTTATAACTCCAAAAAAAAAATTAAAGTAATTCAATTTTAACCAAATCTTAACCCACTAGATTTTATGGAATTTAATTTGAACTTTACTTCAAAAGAATAGGCAAAATAAAAAATATTTCACATTTGCGCACAACGGGATTTGAACACAATATCTATAAGTAAGTTCAAGCCTTGCCACTGAACCAACAAATTCATTCTTAGTAACAATTCAATAAAAATAAAAGATAAGCCGAAAAGCTCAAGCTTAACATAATGCCAAAATTAATAGGAAAAATCCAAAACGAGAGAATCGAACTCAAGACCTGAAGCAGACATTCAAGGCACGCAACCAACACACCAAATCAAATTACTTGACATAATTTAACGATCTAAACACAAGAAAGTTGGGGCATTACATGGTGTCCACAAGAATACGGGCCAGATTGTAATATTGTTTGTTTACAACAGAACACTTAGTAAGTATTCTAAGGGTCGTACCCTAGGGATTGCAGTTTGGGGAAAACTGTTATTAAGCTAATTACTGAAAATAACTACTAATCTACTAGAGTCACGTTAGTAGTGTTAATTTAGAAGTAAAATGATAATAATAATAACCAAATAAATTGAATTAAACCTAAATATATTTCTAAGTTCATGTATCGACTTCTCCTATACCTTGTTTCTACTATGCGAGTTCCTTTAGCCTAGATCCGATTTTTTTACCTGATTAGTTATTGATCTAGAGTTTTAAATAGTTGGTTACTAATTAACCTAGCGGGCTTCTCAGCCTTCTACTAACCTAACTAGTCAGCAAGAACTACTCACCTCTCGATGACACAGTTCAAATCGTGGTACTATCGTAATTTGGTTCTTAAGTAAGTATAATCCATTCATTTATTTTAATTTTAAGAAGGTTGGTTTGGTTTAAGTTGAGAGGATTGTTGGTTTAATGGTATTGTTCTATTTGCTTGCAATTTTATTAGGTGAGGATCGTGAGGTGCTCATTCCTCTAATGACTTAAGTGCGTTAGAAACCTTTTCTCTAAGGGTCAGGTCTATGTGCTTTTAGTTTAGTGGTTGGTTCATAATGGTCATACTTTTAGCTGAATGTTTTGAATGAGTAAAGGCATATTATTTGTGAATGGTTGCTAATCTGTTAAGTTTTAGGTGTCGAATGCAGAGTTTGGTTGCTGCTGTAGTATTAACATCCCTGAAAATGATCAGGTGTGTGACTCAAACCCAAAAATCAGTGGAATTGTGTGAAACTGAAAATGACAGTCAATGCCACACGGGCGTGTGCCTGACCATGTGGGCCACACAGGCTGGTTAGGTAGGGCGCATGGGCTAATTTCAAATGATTTAGTTGGGTTAGTTGTGCAATTTAGCTGAATTCTGTAATTGGTTATTTGATTATATTATCATCTGATAAGATTAATCTATTATGCATGTCGTTATATGCAAATTTTTTGTGAGCATGTTAGATTTGATAAATACGTAGGTTTGTTTGTATGTGTAAATTTGTAAGCATGTTTCTGTACAAGATTCTGAATTAGATAATCAGTATGCTCATGATCTGTTATCTCGTATGTAAGGTCATTATGTTTCTAATATGTTATGTTACATGTGACATGTTTAAAATGAGTTTATTTTTGAACATATAATTTGTGTTTGCATATGCATTAGTGTGGGATATGAATATGATATGGAGGAATTTCTGGCAGATTCGATCTACAATTTTAGTGGTTTACCCTCAAAGTCTAATCCTGGCAGTTAAACTACATTAATTATTTCTGGCGATTTTCCGCATTGATTTTTGGCAGCTTGGGTGCATACTAATTGAGTGGCATACTACCACTATTTGGTTTGTTGGGTGGGACGGAGATGGTGTGTAACGATTGGGGGTAGGAATTATTCTGTACGACATTGCAATTTTGAGCATGTCTGCTATTTGATTATTTTGTTTTGACATATGCATTTGTGCATTAATATGCTATTTGATATGTATGTGGGCCAAGTCGCACACTAGGCTTCTAGCTCACCCAATTATTTTATCATCTCAAGTAATCCGTAGACTTAGGATTGGGTGGCGCTCGGGAGCTCGAATTAGATATTCTTAATAAGACGGTTATTAAGGAAATTTTCAAATTAAAGTTTTGAACTTTTTGGGCTGTTGGATGAATTTCTGGACTTTATATTTTTGGTTTTGGGATTTGATGGTTTTTAGCTAACTAGCCTAAATAATCTACATGGTTTTCTGTTAAGTAAATAAGATGTCGGTTTTTCAAATTAACCGGTTATGGATTTTTCTACTGCAAAACAAAATGAGCAACTAGGTTTTTGGAAAATGATTAAAATGTTTTTTTAAAATCAACTCGGTGGTAATGAACAAATGATTTAGAAAACATCTAATTGACAACAATTAAGTTTTATAGGTAACAAGTAGAAACGAGTTTTTCAAAATTTGTTGAAACGGAAAACCAGTAAAGTTTTAGAAAGCAAACAATCAAATTTTTGAGTAGACAATGTAACCTTCAAGATCTTGTCATAACGTTTAGGCCGAGTTTGGGGTGTTACAAATTATCTAATTATTTATTCTCATTCCATACTAGGAATAGAATGTGAAGTTTATGACTACTAAAGATGTGAATGGTGAGGATAATGACAACGATGCTACTTAGGTTGCTTTTTAAGTTGTGGTTGTTGTTGTTGTTGTTGTTGTTGTTGTCATCGTTGTCATACTACTTCCTTGTTGATGTGCTATTGCTCTAGTGCTATTTTGTTGTTGTTTTAGTTTTGTTGTTCTACTGCTATTCTAGTGTTGTTTTGCTGCTGTTGTTTTGCTATTCTAGTGCTGATCTAGTGTTGATTTGCTTCTATTCAAGTGCTAATTTGTTGCTATATTTTAGAGTTGATTTGTTGATTTTATACTACTATTTTAATGTTGATTTGTTAACGTTACCTTGTTACTACTTTTGTTGTTGTTTTTTGTGTTATTGTTATCATTGCTATTATTTTGTTATTTTGCTAGTGTTATGGTGTTTTTTTTAAGTTTTCAATACTTTATTTTGATGTATTTTCAATGTGTTGGAAAATATTTATTTTAGTAATTTTTAGTATATTCAATGATTCTTTTATTTTATTTCTATACAAAATAATAATAATTAAAAAAAACTAAATATGAGTAGGCTGAATTGGTCTAAACTTTTAGTTTTCTTTTTTGTCAGAACTTGGCTAGAAAATTAAGCGCATTTTGGACTGGGCCTGGGCAATGGAAATAAGCATAAATGCCATGCATGAACCAATAACATGTTTAGTTGTGATGGGTGATGATATAAGTGTAAACATTAATTTTATTATAGGTTTTTATATCTATTTTTTTTATGCAATACTTAAAATAACTTATATCCCCTCCCAATCTTTAAATAGAAGGATAACGCGCTTCAATGCACTTAAACCCACGTCCTCCTACATTGAAAACAATACCAATACTAATCGAGCTAATACTCAATCGACAACTATCACTTATTTAAATACACACAAATAATTATATCTATTAAGAGAGGATGCATATACTTTTTTTTACACATTTTTTATGACAAACAAAAAACCGACAAACTGTGCAGGCATTATTCATTAGCTAAAGCTAGTAGGAAAAGCAACCCTGGCTTTTCAAATTTATTTAAATACAATACATACAAATTTAAAATAAAATAGTAGTGCAGTTAATATGTAAACAACTACTATATTTTTATTTAATTTCGACAGCCTGACACACCACACCAAGCATGCAGGTTAAAATTAGACAAGGAGTTTGGCCTCCAAGGTTATTGAACCATTAGTATTCATCTCAACATTAACCTTCGATGTGTATCCCTGATAAGTGTGGGTGCTATCGTGGGGCTGAAGTTGGGTTATGATTTTAGACCAGGTAACCGACTCGTCACATTTCTTGATAGTAGTACACACCTTCAAATACAATTGATAAATAAATTAATTCAGGAAAAAGGAATTAGTTAAGATGAATGTAAAAAAAGAAGAGATTTGTACCTTTCCATCATTGGTCCAAGCAACAATCCACTTAATCTTAGTTCCGACATTATAAACCAAACCTCCGGCCATGGAATTGATAGACTGCTCAAATGAACTAAGTGTGGTCATTGTAATGTCTTCCTTAGCACCTTCGTAGATCGAGAATTCCAAGTTCGCAGAGCTCTCTGTTCCATTCCAAAGCGTGCATTGGGTGAGAGTAGCCATTGTTAGCTAAGCTTCAACCAAATTTTAGCTATTCAATGAGATTTGCTTGTGTTGTGTTGTGCTTGCATGGACACTATATAATGCCTTTTCCAGCATAATAAGGACACAGTGTTTTTTAAAATATATTATATCAATAACCTTATTTTTATTTTTAATTATTAATTTAAATTAAAAAAATTACTACTAAGTATATTATTGTTGTATTTATTTATGTACTACAAATATAATAATTTGATAAGGGCAGTTGTAGTTCCAGACGCAGTGCAACGAGAGTCACGAGGAGAGGAGGAAGACAAAGCCTAATAAATAGAGCATCGAGACAGATGGGAGGTAGATATTTGTAGCCACGATGAAGACAAAAGAATCACCATCGACTAATGGTAAAATCGGACGACGTAGAGAAAAGGGTATTCATATGCATGTGAAATAAATGAACAGAGAAATTTCTATCTAAAATCTAATTAATGCGTAGAAAAGAAAGTTTGAGGTCGCCCATTAGGTCAAATTTGTCCACATGGAAGAAGAGAAATTTCTATCTAAAAACTGAATAGAAAGGCGTGGGAGAGAAGAGAATGGAATAAGTGCAATAAAACATCCAATCAAATTTGTCCACATAGCATGTAACTGAGAATGAAATCAAATAATCATCCACGTATTGGATAATGTCATGTAAGCTCTGATCTTTTAAAGGAGTTAAGGAGGGCTGGGGGTGAAATGTATCAATGAATCAAACTAGGTATGTACCATATTTGCACATTTACAAAAGGTTTAGGGGATATTATGATATCATGACATCAATGCTGATTTCTTTAAAAGAAAATTATCAAATAAAATTATTATAAATTACAAAATTAAAAATCATCTTCTTATTATATATTCTAAATATAATTATGGATAGAAAAGGGAAAAAGAAGTCCAATTTGTATTTACTACATATATACTTCATTTAAAATAATTTTAGTTTTCTTAAATCAATGTAGAAAAAAAAATCTAATTCCAAATGAAAATCTTAGGTTTCAAGAAGAAAGTGTTGATGTGATACTAACCTATTGGAAATAAATAATTTCCCTTTCTCATACAATCCTTTCTTTTTTTTTTTCTCATATCTAATATATATTATATATTGTTCATATTACGAGTTTTTAACACGTAACACTCCTTCCCATTTAAAACATTTATTTTTACTTTCAGTAAATTACTTTTTACTTCTTACCTTTTTAAATTATATTAAATAATATAACTTAATTATTATATTTATATTATAATTTATAAGACTCTTTTTAAATTAATCTTATTATTATTGTTTTTTATAATAAAATTCTTTTTGTTACTGTTAATTATAATATTTTTTTCATAAATTAGTTAGTTTGTTACTATAAAATTTTATAAATAAAAAATTGACATATTTATTATAATCATTTTAATATAATATTTAAAATTCAATTTTTTTTATTTATTTTAACAATTGACATTTCTATTTATCATAATTATTTTAAGATAATATTTTCAAACTTCATAATAAAACATATATTTTATTTATACACCACTGGCATGTATGTTAAAATTAAATTTATATTATTTTTTACTTCTTTTTAAAATCAGTTATATTGACAAACATTATTAACCCGTGTATCATATGGTTTGCACCATATAATTAAAAATATAGTATAATATCATGATAAAAAAACTCAACCTATAAACACCTCAAACAAGACACAACTCTTATTGGAAACAAAATCAAAATGAATCATTTTCTTTAAAGAAGCCATTTCTTCCACCAATAAAAAAATTTATAGGTCGGGTCGGGTTGTGGCCCAAAATAGCTTGAAATCCTTATCAAAGTTGGAATGAAATTGAATTGCGCGTAGCCTAACCTAAAATCCCTATAACATTCAAAAAATAATAAAAAGATAAAATATTTTTATATTAATTTAAATAATATATATTATCTATAATATATAAAAGAAGCACGAGTTTTGAAAAAAATTTAAACCAATGAAAAAATATTTTTTTCCTCACAATATTACTAAATTAATATCTAAAAATAATTATAGTTTAATTTATATTGTGATAATTTGTTTATAATTATTAGTTAAGAAAAAGACTACATAAAACTTGATTGTTTTAAAGTACAACTCAATTAAAAGAAAATATTGATGTAAAATTGAGTTTTAATTGGAATAAGATTCTGAGCATAAAATAAAAAAAATCAATTAATTATCACTTGTTATGAATATCTTATTAAGTGAACGTTTATCAAGTTTAAGATAAGTTTTGATGTACTTTAAATTCTTATAGTCAGTAGACGTGGATCTCTACTTCATTTATAATTCTTATGCCTATAAATAGAGACTTTGGAGAAGCTTTGTAGATATTCTTATTGATCAATAAATTATGCTCTCTCTTTTCTCTCTTATTTTCTTTGTTCTATGATTAAAGTTTGCTATAATTATTGTTGAAACTCCTGAAGAGGTCAAAATATATTTACCTCAAATTTTCCCTCACTCATGACTTTCAAAAGAATGATGATATAAATGTTTAGCAAATACATTTAAATAGTCATTTGAAAAACTAGTATTCAAGATGGAATACGTAGAATATGAGAAAGTATGTGATGTTTTCATGAAGGGGAGTAAATATGCATTGTACTCTTTTTCCTTAATAGAGGTTTTGTCCCAGTGGGTTTTCCTGGTAAGGTTTTTAATGAGGCAGCATATTATAGATATGTGTACTCTTTTTCCTTCACTAAGATTTTTTTTCCCACAAGGGTTTTATCTTAGGAAGGTTTTAATGAGACATATTATCTACCAATGGGCATCTAATGGGGAGTGTTATGAATATCTTATTAAGTGGATACACATCAAGATCAAGATAAGTTTTGATGCACTTTACGTCACATCCCAAAAATTGGGTTAGTGAAACACAGAGTGGTCACGTCTTGATTTTGAGTTAAGATTGTAAGAATTTTGTTAAGTGAATTAAATTGGTTTAGTGGTTAAGTGTTGTGCTTGGGTGTGAGAAGCTATGAATTTGAATCATCTCCCTTGTATTTTTTTGCGAAATTTTGGTCTAGACCCCTATCTTTGAGAATCTGGGTTAAAAGTTAATTGTGCACATTTGTTGACAAGAATGAGTTTCTTGGTTTAGTGGTAAGGTTTTAACTTACCCTTTGGGTAATATGATAAGATATCAGGAAATTGAGGATAGTTAAATATGATTGAAATATCTGATTTTTTTAAAAGAAAAAATAAAATTAATAATATCATTATCAAAATGTTTATTTTTTTATTTTTATTATTTTATTTTCCCAAAAGAAATTTCCCTTTCTTTCTAGTGTTACCCACGTTTTTCCTTACCCATCTTTCTATTGTTTCATTCTTTTTCTTTTGTTAATTTTTTCTCTTTTACTCTATTTCGTTTCTTTCACTTTCAAGTCTGTTCATTTTGCAATTGTTTTGTCTTATGGTTGTTGTTCTGGGTGCGATTTGGTGTGCATAATTCAAAGAGATTGAGTGTAAGTAAATCTTGGTGTTTGTATTGTTGTTTTCCATTAATAAGGTTTAATAGTTCTTTGCGTGTTTTTGACCTTTTTAGTTGTCGTTTGTATGGTTTTGATTTTCTAGGTGAGGATTTTGAAACGAACGTCCTTCTGACGACGTAGTATTATTGGGTTGCTAATTTGTTAGGTATGTAATCAATTGTCAAGTGATGGGTTCTTGAAGTTTAGACTTAATGTTCAATTGTTTGAGGCCGAATCTTATGACTCGAATGCGTTTAATGTTGCTAATTAGCCTATTACGAAAGATAATTACAAGGTCTGGAAGTGTGCTATCATGTTGGAGTTCAAAAATAATCAGGTTTGTAAAGAAAACCTAAAAAAAAAAGTGATTGATGAAAGCCAAAATTGGGACTATCGATGCCACACGGTCGTGTGTTACACATGACTGTGTGTGACACATGATCGTCTCACAAGCTGTATGTTAGACCGTGTGTGTCACACGGTCTAGGCCTTTTGGGCCGTGTGGTCCACACAGGCTGGCCTCTTGGGTCGTGTGGGCCCATTTTTTTAAAATTCCCATTTTTGCCCATTTTTATTTGTGAACTGCATTTTACCTTTCCCTAGGGTCTGTACCGCTTAGTTAAGACTTGAAAACAAGGTATCGGTGAATATGCTTCTGTGTTGATGGGTTTAGGACATTTGTAATATATACACTCGCATAATCTAGTAATGGTAGTTCTGACGGTATTCACTTTGTTTGTATAAGTTTGTAAAATGTATAATTTTGTTAATTTGTATTTCTGAATCTGTTATGTAACCATACATGTGACTTCATGGCAAAAACTGATGTCTTTCTATATGGTTAAATAAATTTCTTCTGTAAAGCATGAACTTCCATGCCTTCTGTTTCTGTTGTTGTACATTAGCATGTTCTACATGCTTACCATTCTGATTCTATACATGCATGCCATGACACATTGCATGGGGTTTGAGATAATGTTAAATGAGGAAGATTCTGTACTGGCAGTTTAATGATTTGCGTAATCAGTGGCTTGACCACAAATATTTGATTTGATAGTTTAACAGAATATTGCTAAGCCATAATTGTAACACTCCAAACTCGGCTTGGACGTTATGGCCAAATCTGGAGGTGTTACATGAGAGTGTTTTTGGAAAACTGTTTTAATACATAAAATCTGTCAAATTATTATCTTTTACTTAGGTCGAGAAAAACGTGTAATAATTGAATTGTTTGAACACATTTCTTTATCGCGGAAGCTTTCGAAACCAATTTATTTTTTTAGAAACCATTTTTATTTACGAAAACTCGTAGTCTATTTTTAAGAAAACATGCTTGGTGCTGCAGTTTATATTCCAAAATCACAGTTCAAAAACCCAAATTAAAACCAAAAGTACAAGTCCAAAATTACATCAAAATTCCCAAAAATAATGAATAAATCTAAAGCATTAAGTTCATAAACTAAAATGTGTGTGGTCGTGGTCACCGTCGAGTCCTCCGCTGCACCGATCCATCTACCGATAGGGATTACCTGAACAGATTAGACAAATAAAAGGGTGAGTTTTCGCAAACTCAGTGTGCACATCCCCACAGTTCAGCATGCATATAGTCAGATAACAAAATACAGTTATAATTTGGGTCTGAACCCTTTACAGAATCAGTGTGGCCTTAGCCCACTCAGAACAGAATCAGACACAACTTAGGGCCTCAGCCTATCTCAGATATAGCATGCATAATAGACCAGAATAACAAAAACATGCCTACCAACCCTGCAAACCAACTTTGTTCAACCCAACATACCATGTGGGGATAAAATCGACCCACCTATCCCTGCACACTAAATATGGGGATAAAATCGACCCATCCAACCCTACACACCATAAAGTACCATAATGCGGCACATGTCATAAAGATGCAGCTTAGCTGCCAGATAACAGGCTTATGAAGCCTTTCAGATACTTCCTTCACTTCATCAAACCCACCCTGATGCAATGCATCATACAATATGGCATGCTGTAATACAGATAAACAAATCATACAATTATATTCATAACAGTACAAATATACATGCTAGGTGTAACATGTTAACACATACGTAACAATATCATATCACAAAACAGGAGTCTAAGTAATGCTTACCGACCTTATGATAGGTCACAGTCGACTTGGGCGACCCATACAATCTTACAGTTCGTTACAAAAAAATGGGCTCACACACCAATACAGTTTTTTCGTGTGAGCCCACACACCCGTGTGGCACACACGACCTAGCCCAGAATCTCACATTCCCGTGTGGTTCACTCGTGTGGGCCCACATGCCTGTGTGGCCTACAAGACCTAATAGGTCGAGCCCGTGTGTCGCACACAGCCTTGCCCGACCATCACACGGTCGTGTCCATCGCGCCCGTGTCACACTCGCACGACTTGGTGTAACACCCCTCACCCGTATCCGATGCCGAGACAGGGTTCAATGTGTTACCTTTCTTGACTCAACCAACTATACAAAACCGGGCCATAAAAAAATTTCCAACAATTTAAAAAATTCTCTTTTCACATGCAATCTATCTCATATACGAACTTACGAGGCCCAAATCATACATCTGGAGTGGTTCAGAACCCAACCGAGAACTCATGAAAAACTTAGAAAAGTTTCATGCATCAAGACTCTAGACGCCCGTGTGGATATAAAACACATGGCCGTGTGCTAGCGACACGCGCATACCTCGAACCCGTGCTTGAAAACCTGGGCATTCTGCCAAAACCACATGACCCAAGCACACACCCGTGCCCTATAACCATGTTCTTCACACGGTCGAGACACACGGCCGTGTCTCTTGCCCGTGTACTACTAGCATGCATACTGACTTTATGGCATGGCCTGGGCACACACCCGTGCGGCTTGCCCGTGTACTAAAATGACTTTAAAGTTTTAAGTGCAGGAGACGCACAACCACAACACACACCCATGGGCGTGAGCCGTGTGTCACACACGGCTTAGACACACGCCCGTGTGTCTTACCCGTGTGGCCAAACTAGGCTATCTTCCAAGCCATTTTGTCACCCATTTTGCACAACCTACACAAGATCATTTCAATATACAAATTTCATCATAATAGACACCAATTCATCCATAGAAAGAACATTGAATACATTCATCAAAGTGAATAATAGCCATTATTCTAGGCTTGATAAAAAATGAAGGGCTTTTGACTTGAGCCAAAATACATAAATAATTCTCTTAATCCAACATCCTAGTCTAGCCCTATACATGCCACCTTCAAAAATATAAATCAAGTTATACCGAGTACTGCGGCTGATAGTGTGATTGATATCTCTAACTTTAAGGGATCCTTAAGCTAGCTTGGTGACATTAAAAGAAAAAAGGAAAGGGAGTAAGCATAAAGCTTAATAAGTTGCATATGAATAACTATACAACAATCTCACCATTTACCATCATACTTATAGCTCAAAGGTAAACATAACTTAACTTACTCGTTATCATCTATTCGAGTTTCATTTTCTAAATTAAGCTCGCTACTCTGCTTATCATACATGTACCTGTAACACTCACAACATGATCATCCTTTCTTTATCAAAATTGAACTATAACTTTCACCATTGAACCGTTGGAATACTACTGGATATTCCATGAACCTTCAACATGGGATATATTGCCGATGCCATGTCCTAGACATGGTCTTACACTAGCTCTCATATATGCATGCTGATGCATGTCCCAAACATGTCTTACACTAGCACAAATCCTAGCCGATGCGTGTCCCAGACACGTCTTACACTGGCTATCTCTGTCGAGGTCGATGCATGTCCCAGACATGTCTTACTCTAGCGCTCATCTCTATGTCGATGCCATGTCCCAGACATGGTCTTACACTGGCTCTCATAATATGGTCGAAGCATGTCCTAGACATGTCTTACACTGGTGCACAAATCACCCGATGTCGTGGCACAAATATCCAGTTCATATCTTAAAGTTTCAACGGGATATTTTTACTATCTCAATATTACAAGACATTCTCAATTTATATCTTAACAACTCGTAAAATATCAATTCATTGACAATATGAATACAAGTATTAACAGTGTAGTTGTATTATTTACATAGAACTTACCTCGGTTTACAAAAAGTACTTGACTAGTCGGCTTATTCGGATTGCTTGGCTTTTCTTGGGTCTAGGCTCGGTTTTGGCAAATCTTGATCTATAATAATAATATACATCCATTTAGTCACTAAACACAATTAGACATTCATAAATTCACAACTTTGGTAAAATGACCATTTTGTCCCTAGGCCTTGGCAAAATGACTATTTTACCCCTATGCCCGAAAATCGATTTTTATTCAATTTCCTCGTATTTCAAGCTTAGATAAACTCTTTTTAATACTATAGAAATCCCAAATTCTCACTATTTCACACACTAACCACCTATTTTGCAACTTATGCAAAATAGTCATTTTAAGTGTTTTAATGCTAACACCTTTCACAAAAGTTGTTCATAACACAACTAGGACTCATATTCTTCCATAAAAACTCAGCATATAACACAAATAAATCCATGGAAAAATCCTAAACTCTTGACCATTTTGTAATATATCACCCTCATTTGAAAGATCATGCTTCAAGGGTCTCAAAAATATAAAAATCTTGAAGAAAACTCATTAAAATCACTGAAAACTCATTAAAATCACTTACTTATGAGTGCTTTAAGTTGCTACAAATTTTTGAGCTTTCAAACCTCTATTTTGGCTGATATTTTCGATGATAGAGAAGAAGATGAGAAGGTGATATCATCTTTTTCTTATTTTATTCCTATTTTAGTCAAATTAGCCACCAAACCCAACCAAACTTGGACTTTTTGACCAATTTGTCTCCCATGGCCGGCCAAGCAATTTAAAAAGGGTCTAATTTCCCTTTAAATACTTCAAATTTTGACTCACTATCTATTTAACACATTTGGGTTCTAAAATGCAACTTTTGTGTTTTATGCGATTTAGTCCTTTATCGCAATCGGGCTTGAAAACATTAAAATTAATTTACCAAATTTTTCATACACTAATAAAATAGTACCATAACCTCATAAAAATAATAAAAATAATTTTTTTCTATATTCAAATTTGTGGTCCCGAGACCACTGTTCCGACTAGGCCCTAAATCAGGTTATTACATTTCTCCCACCTTAGGGATTTTCGTCCTTGAAAATCTTACTGGTGAATAAGTTTGGATACTACTCTCTCAGAGACTCCTCGGGTTCCCATGTGCTTCCTCGACCCCATGTCTATGCCACAAAACCTTCACAAGTGGTATACTCTTATTTCTTAACTGTTTGACCTCTCGAGCTAATATCTTGACCGGTTCCTCACCATACGTCATATCTGAGAGAATCTCAACTTCAGTTGGTGCGATTATATGCGAAGGGTTAGATCTTTATCGGCGTAGCATGGATACGTGAAATACGTCGTGAATCTTTTCTAACTCTAGCGGCAAACTCAAACGGCAGGCAATGAGCCCTACTCTCTCGGTAACCTCATAAGGTCCTATAAAACGAGGACTCAACTTGCCTTTTCTACCAAATCTGAGGACTTTCCTCTATGGAGAAACTTTCAAAAATACTTTATCCCCGACTTCAAGCTCAATCTCCCTTAGTTTCAAATCCGCGTAGGATTTTTGTCTATCTGAGGTGGCTTTCAAACAGTCACAAATCACCTTACTTTTTCCTCAGTCTTTTTAATCAAATCAACCCTGTAAATCTGACTCTCTCTCAACTCAGTCCAAAATAGGGGCGTTCGGCACTTTCGCCCGTACAAAGCCTCATAAGGCGTCATTTTTAGACTCGACTGATAGCTGTTGTTGTAGGTGAATTCAACCAATGGTAAGTGTTTTTTCCAACTTCCTTGGAACTCGAGAACACAGCACCTCAACATGTCCTCTAAGATTTGTATTACTCCTTCAGACTGTCCGTCAGTTTACGGATGAAATGCGGTACTGAAAGTCAACTTGGTTCCTAAAGCTTCTTGTAATTTCTTCCAAAACCTTGAGGTGAACCTCGGGTCTTGATCAGATACAATTGATAACGGTTCACCATGAAGCCTCACAATCTCAAAAACATACAAGTCGGCCAACTTTTCAAGGGAGTAGTCGGCACACACCGGTATGAAGTGTGCTGACTTAGTGAGTCTATCAACAATAGCCCATGCTGCATCTTTCTTTTTTGGGGTTAGAGGCAAACTGGTCACGAAGTCCATGATGATACGATCCCATTTCCACTCGGGAATCAAAAGAGGTTGAAGTAAACCTGAAGGCACTTGATGTTCAGCCTTTACTTGTTGACACACTAGGCACTTGGATACGAACTCAGAAATGTCTGTTTTCATACCTGACCACCAATATATTTTCTTAAGGTCGTTGTACATTTTCATGCTACCCGGGTGAATTGACGAACAACCACTGAATGAGCTCACTAACTTTGGGTACACAAACTCTATCTTTGAACATTATACACCCATCAGTACTAACACGAAAAAAACTGACTCAATCTCTGATTCACATTGAGTTCTGTTAGCTTGTAGTTTCTCGTCATCTTTTTGAGCTTCACAAATTTCATGAAGAAAAGTCAGTCTGGCTCTTAACTCTGCTAAGATTGATCCATCACTAGATATAGTCAACTAAGTGTTCAAGACTTTCATAGCAAACAATGACTTTCTACTCAAAGCACCGACGACTACGTTCGCCTTTCCTGGATGGTAGTCAATGATCAACTCATAATCTTTTATTAGCTCTAACCATCATCGTTGCCTCAAATTCAATTCTTTTTGAGTCATTAAATACTTTAGACTCTTGTGATCGGTAAATACTCTACATTTCTCCCCATACAAATGGTGTTGCCAAATCTTCAGGGCGAGCACTACAGCTGCTAGCTCTAAGTTATGGGTCAGATAATTTCTCTCGTGGGGTTTTAGCTGTCTCAAGGCATAGGCTATAAATTTTCCTTCTTGCATGAGTACACGCCCTAAACCATTTAGGGAGGTGTCACTATAAATTAAAAATTCTTTACCCGACTCTGGTTGCACTAAAATTGGGGCTTCGGTCAACAAAGCCTTTAACTTCTCGAAGCTCTGTTGGCACTCTTCTGTCTATTCGAACTTGACATCTTTCTACAGTAGTCTCATTATCGGTGTAGCTATCATGGAGAATCCATTTACAAATCGTCTATAGTATCCTGCTAGCCCCAGAAAACTACGAACCTTTGTTACATTCCTTGGCGGTTTCCATTCCACAATAGCTGAGATCTTTCTTGGGTCAACTCTGATCCCGTCACTCAACACAATATGTCCTAGAAACCTGACCTCTTTGAGCCAAAACTCACTCTTACTAAACTTGGCATAAAGTTTCTTATCCCTTAAGATCTGCAACATAGTTCTCAAATGCTCCGCATGCTCATTCTCGTTATGCGAATAAACCAAGATGTCATCAATAAAAATGACGATGAACCTATCCAAATACGGTCAGAAGATACGGTTCATCAAGTCCATAAATATCGCTGGGGCATTTTTCAATCCAAAAGGCATAACAAAAAACTCATAATGCCCATATCTTGTCCGAAAAATAGTCTTCAGTACATCATGTTCCTTGACTCTTAACTGGTAGTAGCCCGATCTTAAGTCTATCTTAGAGAACACAATGGCTCCTCTCAATTGATCGAAGAGATCATCTATCCTCGGTAAGGGATACTTGTTCTTCACTGTCACCTTGTTAAGCTATCTGTAGTCGATACAGAACCTCATCGACCTGTCTTTCTTTTTCACAAAAAGCACTGGTGCACCCCATGGTGAATAATTCGGTCTAGCAAAACCTTTGTCTGTTAACTCTTGCAACTGCACTTTCAACTCTTTTAACTTGGTGGGGGCCATCCTATAAGGTGTAATTGAGATTGGCGTAGTACCAGGAGCCAGCTCGATACCAATCTCAACCTCCCTCTCTGGGGGTAACCCTGGTAACTCCTTAGGAAAGACGTCTATAAACTCACAAACCACTGATACTGACTCAATCTTCGACTCAGACACTTGGGTATTCAGCACAAAAGCTAGATAAGATTCATAACCTTTTCTCAAATATCTTTCGGTTGCTAAAGATGATACTATCACAGACAAGTTATCCGACTTATCTGGCCCAACTCGAAGAACATTTCCATCCTCACATCTTAACTGAATTACTTTTCTCCCACAGTCTACTACAACGCCATGGGAGGTCAACCAATCCATCCCAAGAATTACATCGAATTCATTAAACGACAAAAACATCAAGTTGGCCAGAAAACAATGGCCTCTAATCGCCAAAAGACAATTTCTACATACTCAGTCCACTAATACATGCTTGCCTAACGGGTTAGACACTTTTATTACAAACTTAGTGGACTCTACTAGCATGTTTATACGAGGTATTAATTCTATACATATGTAAGAGTGGGTAGATCCCGGGTCAATTAAAGCGGCAATAGTTATATCGTGAATAGAAAAGGTACCTGTGATCACGTTTGAAGACTCTGCCTTTTCTCGAGCTCGTATAGCATAGGTCCTCACTGGCGCTTTGCCTTTAGATCTTATTGCGACCTTTTTTAGTGCACCTCTACTACTATTCCCACTCCTAGGGTTCCTTTGAGGCCTACCCCTCAAGGGAGCACTGCTTGCTTTCACCTCTTGTTTTCTCACTCTCTCTCGTCCATCTCAGGGCACTCACGAATAAAGTTGTCAAGTGACCTACACTTGAAATAACCCCTCTCGCTTATTCAGCATTCGCCCAAGTGACGTCTTCCACATTACGAACACTCTGACCTATTTGGCCAAGCACTACCAACACTTGCCATTGAGGTAGTTTGGGCTTTAGATGCCATGTTCTGTCGATTCTTGTTTCTCTTCGAATATCCAACCGAAGTATTCGATTGGGTAGTAAACTCTTTTGATCTCATGGAGGAGGACTGATGCGTCTTCCCCATCTGTCTTCTCTTTAAATCTCGTGACTCAATGGCCGCCTTCCTTCTCTCCTTCACCAACTCTTCTGCTTTACATACTCTCTCAACGAGTATCATAAATTCTCTTAGCTCTAGGATGCCCACAAACACTCGAATGTCTTCGTTGAGGCCATCCTCAAACCTCTTATACATAGTAGCTTTAGTGGATACGCATTCTTGCGCATACTTGCTGAATTTTACAAACTCCCGCTCATACTCTATCACGGTCTTATCACATTGCTTTAACTCTAGAAATTTCTTTCTTTTTTGGTCTATAAACCTCTGGCTAATATATTTCTTTCGAAACTCTTCTTGGAAGAATTCCCAACTACAGACACGAGAGTGTTTCAGCACTGATAAGCCGAGTCTCGTAGAAGTGACACGGCACACTTCACGCACTCTTCAGGCGTGCATGACATCTCATCGAATACCCTCATGGTATTTTCTAGCCAAAACTCCGCTCTTTCCGGGTCATCATCTACACTAGCCCGAAATTCCTCGGCCTCTTGCTTCTAGATCTTGTCTACCGGAAGCTTCTCTCGTCTGAACACATCCGCACCTTGTGGAGCCATCGGGGCGTATTGAGGAATCGGAGGAGGTGGGGATGGTGGGGTGTTCGGGTTCGCACAAATGAACTCTATATACCAAGCATCCATCATTCGAAGGTAGGCTTCCCTAGCCCCTCTGCCTTGGCCTATACTTATGGGCTCACTCTCTATCAGCACGACCCATTCTGCGGGAGCCGGTGCATTACTTTCCACGTCATCTGCCGTAGTTCTATCAGGATCCATTACTATAATAAACACAATTTATAATCGTCAGGAATTGTCACACTATCAATATGCATATACGTGGCATGTATAGCTAGACTCGTACTCTGGCTAGTTCAGTCCTAGAATCGACTAAACCATGCTCTAATACCACTAAATGTAACACCCCTCGCCCGTATTCGACGCCGGGATGGGGTTCAAGGTGTTACCTTTCTTGACTCAACCAACTATACAAAACTGGGCCATAAAAGAATTTCTAACAACTTAAAAACTTCTCTTTTCACATTCAATCTATCTCATATACGGACTTACGAGGCCCAAATCATACATCTGGGGTAGTTCAGAACCCAACCGAGAACTCATGAAAAACTTAGAAAAGTTTCATGCCTCAAGACTCCACACGCCCGTGTGGATATAGAACATACGGTCGTGTGCTAGGGATACGCCCATATCCCGAACCTGTGTCTGAAAACCTGGGCATTCTGCCAAAACCACACGGCCCAAGCACACACCCATGCCCTATAACCGTGTCATTCACACGGTCGAGACATACGACCGTGTCTCTTGCCCGTGTACTACTAGCATGCATACTGACTTTATGGCACGGCCTGGGTACAAGCCCGTGTTGCTTGCCTGTGTACTAAAATGACTTTAAAGTTTTAAGTGCAGGGGACGCACGGCCATAACATACACCCATGGGCGTGAGCCGTGTGTCACACATGGCTTAGACACACGCCTGTGTGTCTTACCCGTGTGGACAAACTAGGTTATCTTCCAAGCCATTTTGTCACCCATTTGCACAACCTACACAAGATCATTTCAATATACAAATTTCATCATAATAGACACTAATTCATCCATAGAAAGATCATTGAATACATTCATCAATGTGAATAATAGCCATTATTCCAGGCTTTATACAAAATAAAGGGCTTTTGACTTGAGCCAAAATACATAAATAATTCTCTTAATCCAACATCCTAGTCTAGCCCTATACATGCCACCTTCAAAAATATAAATCAAGCTATACCGAGTATTGCGGCTGATAGTGTGATTGATATCTCTGACTTTAAGGGATCCTTAAGCTAGCTTGGTGACACTAAAAGAAAAAGGAAAGGAAAGGGAGTAAGCATAAAGCTTAGTATGTTGCATATAAAAATCTATACAACAATCTCACCATTTACCATCATACTTATAGCTCAAAGGTAAACATAACTTAACTTACTCGTTATCATCTACTCGAGTTTCATTTTCTAAATTAAGCTCGTTACTATGCTTATCATCTAGGTACCTGTAACATTCACAACATGATCATCATTTCTTTATCAAAATAGAACTATAACTTTTACCATTGAACCATTGGAATACTACTGGATATTCCGCGAACCTTCAACATGGGATATATTGCCGATGCCATGTCCCAGACATGGTCTTACACTGGCTCTCATATATGCTTGCTGATGCATGTCCCAGACATGTCTTACACTAGCACAACTCCTAGCCGATGTGTGTCCCAGACACGTCTTACACTGGCTATCTCTGTAGAGGCCGATGCATGTCCCAGACATGTCTTACTCTAGCGCTCATCTCTATGTCGATGCCATGTCCCAGACATGGTCTTACACTGGCTCTCATAATATGGCCGAAGCAAGTCCTAGATATGTCTTACACTGGCAGACAAATCACCCAATGTCTTGGCACAAATATCCAGTTCATATCCTGAGGTTTCAACGAGATATTTTTACTATCTCAATATTACAAGACATTCTCAATTTATATCTTAACAACTCGTAAAATATCAATTCAATGACAATATGAGTACAAGTATTAATAGTGTATTTGTATTATTTACATACAACTTACCTCGGTTTACAAAAAGTACTTGACTAGTCGACTTATTCGAATTGCTTGGCTTTTCCCCGATCTAGGCTCGATTTTGGAAAATCATGATCTATAATAATAATATACATCCATTTAGTCACTAAACGCAATTAGACATTCATAAATTCATAACTCTTGTAAAATGACCATTTTGCCCCTAGGCCTTGGCAAAATGACCATTTTACCCCTATGCCCGAAAATCAATTTTTATCGAATTTCCTTGTATTTCAAGCTTAGCTAAACTCTTTTTACTACTATGGTAATCCCAAATTCTCACTATTTCACACACTAACCACCTATTTTGCAACTTATGCAAAATAGTCATTTTAGGTGTTTTCATGCTAACACCTTTCACAGAAGTTGTTTATAACACAACTAGGACTCATATTCTTCGATAAAAACTCAGCATATAACACAAATACATCCATGGCAAAATCTTAAACTCTTGACCATTTTGTAAGATATCACCCTCATTTGAAAGCTCATGCTTCAAGGGTCTCAAAAATATAAAAATCTTGAAGAAAACTCATTAAAATCACTTACTTATGAGTGCTTTAAGTTGCTGTAGATTTTTGAGCTTTCAAACCTCTATTTTGGCTGATATTTTTGGTGATATAGAAGAAGATGAGAAGGTGATATCATTTTTTTCTTATTTTATTCCTATTTTAGTCAAATTAGCCACCAAACCCAACCAAACTTGGACTTTTTGACCAATTTGTCTCCCATGGCCGGCCAAGCAATTTAAAAAGGGTCTAATTGCCCTTTAAATACTCCAAATTTTGATTCTCTAGATATTTAATACATTTGGGTACTAAAATACAACTTTTGCCTTTTATGCGATTTAGTCCTTTATTGCAATCGGGCTTGAAAACATTAAAATTAACTCACCAAACTTTTCATGCACTAATATAGTAGTACCATAACCTCATAAAAATAATAAAAATATTTTTTTCTCTCTTTAGATTTGTGGTCCTAAGACCGCTGTTCCGACTCGGCCCTAAATCGGGTTATTACACCTGGTTCGTCGATCACACGGCTGTGTATTACCACACAGCCTCCACACGGGTAATCCACACACCTGTGTGGCATTGATAGTGTTCTTTTTGGCTTTTGTCGGATCTCGTTTCTATGCAATTGTTGTACACACCTGATTTCGTTTGATGCCTAAACGACCACTGAGCACTTCAACACCTTCGATCGAGTACCAGCGAATTCTACGTGCCTAGTTTGCTATTTGAGAATGAAGAATAATCCCTTGATCAGTTCCTAATCAACCAAAGAAATCCCTCTTATATCGCAACTAAGAACCAAACCAAAACACAAGAATCAAAACTTACTGAATATGTTCTAAGTGCAACGACGTGAGATAACGACGAAGAAAAGGAAAAACTTTTAAAGTTTGGGGTTAAGGAAAAAGTGCAAAATTCGGCAACAATAGAGAATTTCTGTTGACCAACTAAACAAAAGAAAAGGGTTGAGAGGGGAATTTGCAGGGATTTTCGGTAGGAATGATTTGGGTAACTCCCAAATCCCTTATTTTTCTCCACAAATCACTCCCTCACTCCCCACTACTTAGTCTTCTGATCCAACTCAAACTCACTTGAGTGATTGAGCATAAAAATAATGCCCACACTACAAATCGAACACAGGACCTCTAACATCTCCACACTCCACTTAACCATGAGACCAGCAGACCCATTCTGATAAACTTTCACAAATAAATACTTATAAGCCTAATAATCAAAGACAAGGCTTTATTCAAATAAAAATATAAAAATTTTCCCAAGCTAAGGCTTGAACTTGGGACCTTTCACACACACCTAAAACACTTAACTACTGAAGCAGATACATAGTTGTGTCAAATAATTATAGAAACATATTTACAACATTTGGGGCGTTACAACTCTACCTCTTAAAGAAAATTTCGTCCTCGAAATTTTACCTGATCAGAAAGGGTGAGGATACTGCTGTCGCAATGAATCCTCTGGCTCCTAAGTGGCCTCCTCAATACTATAATTCTGCCACAATACCTTTACTAAGGGGATCGATTTTCTACACAGATCCTTAACGTCGCGGTCTAAAATCTGAACCGGCTCCTCCTCGAATGTTAGATCTGGCCTAATCTCAATCTCTTCCACCGGAACAATATGTGTGGGATCAGATCGGTAGCATCTCAATATCGAGACGTGTAACACATCATGTATGCAATCTAATTCTGGAGGTAGCTCCAACTGATATGCGACTAGCCCCACTCGCTTCAGAATCCGGTACGGCCCAATAAACTGAGGACTCAACTTTCCCTTGTGACTGAACCTTAGAACCTTCTTCCATGGTGAGACCTTAAGGAAAACCAGATCCCCCACAACATACTCGATGTCCTTACTCTTCAAATCAGTATAGGACTTTTGTCTATCAGAGGCCGCTTTCAGTCGATCTCAAATCAAGCGGACTTTATCCTCAGTCTCTCATACCAACTTCGGACCCAGAACACGGTGCTCACCTAACTCAGTCCAACATAAGGGAGTGTGACACTTACGACCATACAGTGCCTCGTGAAATGCCATCTGTATACTAGATGATAGCTATTGTTGTAAACGAACTCTGCTAATGGCAAGTACTCCTCCCAACTGCCTCAAAAATCTATAATGTAACCCCTCAACATTTCCTCCGGTATCTGAATCATCCTCTTCGACTGACCATTTGTCTAAGGATGGAAAGCAGTATTGAAGTCTAATCTCGAACCCAAAGCCTCATGAAGCTTTTGCCAGAACCAAGATGTAAAACGAGGATCCCTATCAGAAACGATCGAGATCAGTACCCCATGTAGTCTTACTATCTCAGAAATGTAAAGTTTGGCCAACTTCTGTTGGGAGAAGTCTATCCTAACAGGAATGAAATGTGCAGTCTTAGTCAATCGATCCATGATGACCCAAACAGAATCCTTCCTAGTAGGTGTTAGTGGCAACCCACTAACGAAGTCCATCGTTACTCGCTCTCATTTCCACATCGGTATCTTAACCAGTTGCAACAAACTCGAAGGTAACTGATGCTCAGTCTTAACCTACTGGCAAGTCAAACAGTGAGTAACAAAGTTGATAACCTCACGTTTCAACCCTGGCGACCAGTATAGCTCTCGAAGACTTCAGTACATCTTGTTTCCACCGGGATGCATAGCATAAGGGCTACTATGCTCCTCCTTCAGAATCGATTGTCTTAAGTCATCATCATTTGGTACACAGATCCGTCCTCAGAAGCACAATACCCCATCATCATTAATCCCAAAATCCTTAGTGACCACACTCTCTATCTGACGGAACCTCAACTTATGAGACTTATCTCTCAACTTTTTATCTCTGATCTGGTCAATCCATGTCTGTCTTACTTATAGCTCAGCCAATAGACTTCCATCGTCGAATAAACTGAGGCGAGTGAACATCGCTCTCAAATGAGTCATAGCCCTACGACTTAATGCATCGGCCACCATATTGGCCTTACCAGGATGATACTCAATATTGCAGTCATAATCCTTAAGCAGCTCAACCCATCTACGCTGCCTAAAATTCAACTTCTTCTGGGTGAGGAGATATTTGAGGCTCTTGTGATCATTGTAGATAGTACACTTCTCACTGTACAGATAGTGCCTCTAGACTTTCATAGCAAAGACTACCACTACCACTGCCAACTCCAAATCGCGCGTCTGATAATTAGCCTCGTGAGTATTGAGCTGACGAGATGTATTGCATCAGAACACAACCCAGACCTACATGTGACGTATCATTGTATATAACGAAGTCTTTACTGGGCTCAGGCTGTATTAGAATAGGAGCCTGAGTTAGAACAGTCTTGAGCTTGTCAAAGCTCTCTTGCTGTGCATCAGTCCAGACGAAAGGAACTCCCTTACGCAATAGTTTATCCAGCGAAGCTGCGATCAAGGAAAACCCCTCTATAAATCGTCGATAATATCCTGTCAGCCCCAGAAAGCTACATATTTCAGACACATTTTTTGGCTATTTCCAACTCAACACAGCCTCAATCTTACGAGGATCAACATGAATTCCCTCGACAGAAACTACATGGCCTAAAAAGGTTACTTCTTAAAGCCAAAACTCATACTTACTGAACTTCACATACAGCTACTTCTAACACAAAATCTGTAATACCACTCAAAGATGCTCATCATACTGATTCTCTGTCTTAGAATACACCAAAATGTCATCGATTAACACCACTACGAACTGATCCAAGTAGGGCTGAAATACTCAATTTATTAAATCCATAAATGCAATTGGTGCATTGGTTAACCCAAAAGGCATAACTAGGAACTCGTAATGTCCATACCGAGTCCTAAATGTCATCTTATGCACATCAGCCTCCTTAACTCTCAACTGATGGTAACTTCATTGCAGATCAATCTTAGAGAACACTGAAGCCCCCTGAACTGATCGAGTAAGTCGTCTATCCTCGAAAGTGGATACTTATTCTTGATGGTCAACTTGTTCAACTGACGGTAGTCGATGCAAATCCTCATTGTATTGCCCTTATTTTTTACAAATAGAACAGGTGTTCCCCACGGAGACACACTGGGACGAATGAACCCACAATCTAACAGTTCCTGGATTTGAGCCTTAAGTTCCGCTAGCTCTTTCGGTGCCATTCGGTAAGGGGCGATAGACACCGGAGCTGTACGAAGAATCAATTCAATACCAAACTCTACCTCACGGTTCAGAGGCAATCCTGGTAGTTCCTTTGGAAAAACATTTGGAAAGCCCCTTACAGTTTGGATGTCCTTAACCGAAGAGTCCACAGAATCAGCAACACTAATGTAAGCCAAGAATGTCTCAGACCTCTTCCTTACTAACTTCTCTGCCCTCAATGTAGATATCACATTAGTCAAATAGTCTCGTCGTTCCCCAATCACGACTACCTCAATATCCTTCTCGGTCCTTAGAATAATTCTTTTCGTAGCACAATCTAGATTCATTCAATGTTTAACTAACCAGTCCATACCCAAAATTAAATCGAACTCCCCAAATGAAAGCTCCATCAGATTAGCCCGAAATATTGTCCCTTAGACCTTTAACGAAACATCTCTATACAACTTATCTACTCGAATAGGCTGCCCCAAAGGACTTATCATAGTCAACTCACTATCAGTATTCTCAACCGGAATTCCAAAAGTCCCAGACACAGTACTAGCTACATAAGAGTGTGTAGAACCTATGTCTATCAGTACAAAGTAAGGTATATTAAATATGAAAAATGTACCCATGATGACATCCGGAGCATCTCCATCCTCACGGTGACATGTAGCATAAACTAATGTAGGTTGCCTCGCCTCAATCAATCCAGCACCTTTGCCCGATGCTCTCTGTCCTTGGCCCATGCCGTTACCACCCCTAGCCTGACCTCGGCCCCTAGGTGGTTGCTGAACTACCCTCGGTAGCTGTGCGGTCTCATTAACCGGAGTTTGCATCAGATTAGCTCTCAATGGGCAACCCTTAACTCGATGCTCAGTAGACCCACATTTAACACACACCCTAGTTGTAATAGTCCGGTTTTGACCCTAGTCGAAATAGTAGTTTTGAAATCACATATCTGAGTTAGAAAAATATTTAAATATTATTTTCTGTGCTTATGATGTGTGAATTATCATGTGTGAAAGTCTCGTGTAAAAATTTAACTGTTTGTGTGCTTAAATTTTCAAAAAGGACCTAATCGCGTAAAACATAAAAGTTGTGTGCTATATGTTAAAAGTGCCTATTTGACTTGGCTTTATAATTGAGAGGTTCTTATATGGCTATTATGCCATTCACATGTATAATGGACATTTTTAGCCTTAATATATGTGAATTTAAAATGGTTTAATAAAAGGGCAAAATTGTCATTTAGATTATATGTTAATTAAAATAAAACAAAGCTTAAAATAAGGTCATTTCATGCTTATGTTGCCGAAATCATCAAAAGAAAACGAAAAGAAAAACAATCTAGGGTTGGACTTTGATTTTCATTGATTAAGGTATGTGTTTTGATCGGTTTTCGATAATTTCTACGTTTTTATGATCGTTGCTTTGTGTTTTACTCAGCCCATGCCTCAATTTCTGATTTTTTTGATGATTTTGAAATGTTCCATCAACGGATTGATGAGATTTATGATGTTATGTAATGAAATATTAAAGTTTGATGTTGGGTTTAAATGATTTGTCTTTGGATTTTGATGAAATTGAGTAATTTAGGCTAAATTAAAAAAAACGTTATTTTTTAGAGACTAAAATGTGAAATAAATGAAATGTTTGGACTTGTATGAGAGCTAGGAGAATTCGGCTAAGCTTGTGTATATGCAAATTATGTGTATTTTATGATTTTGTGAAATAGGGACTAAAGTGTCGAAATGTGAAAATATGAGGGTTAGTTTGAAAAATACCCTAAATACGTGTTTATGGATTGAATTGAATTAATTGGTGAATAAAAGGGAAAATTTTGAATAAATATAGATCAAGAAAGGAGGAATTCGGATTTAGATCGAGGGAAGTCGAAGGTTATCGAGTAGACAATTCAAATAGACAATTCCGAGTACGAGGTAAGTTCGTACGTGATAAATGATGTTAATGTTATGTTTTAATGAAATTAAAATGCATAAATTGTATAGATATTTGATTACAATTTGACCACGATGATATTCGACTATGCTTAGCACTAAGTGTGCAGTTTAATACATATAGCTTGGGCTACAAATGGACTAAGTGTGCGAGTTGGAATAGCTTCGGCTATATAAGGCACTAAGTGTGCGATATCGACTTAGCTTTGGTAAATTTAAATGGCACTAAGTGTGTGGAATCATTTTAGCTTCGGCTAACCTTTACAGCACTAAGTGTGCGGATGTTAAAGTATGAACAATTTATGGGGAGTCTTAAAATACTCAAGCAAGAGGTGAGATGGAAAGTGAATAAGTATGAAGATCCAGGTATGTATGATGCCGAGTGGTAGAAGATATTATCTAAGTGAAGTTCATTGAATGGTTACGAACATATGGATTGGGTTGGTATAAATTTGATAGATGACTTGAGAATTTGTGAATATTTATGTAATGATGTTTTATGTTTTATATAATGATAATGATTATAGTATGAGCTTACAAAGCTTTTGAAAGCTTTTTGTGTGTCCTTGCATTGTCTTATAGATATCAAAGCTACTGTAAGCTCGAGGACCATCAAGGATCGTCACCATACCATCAAGTATGGCATGTATAGGCTAGAATGTCTATGTATTTAAGCTTTGATATGTATATATGTTATGCCATGAGAGTTGACTATCAAATGGTATGTTTGTGCTTAGTTTTGGTAAATGGTTTGTGATGCCAAATTGTGTATGCTTGTAATGGTTATATAGCCTTGTATGTGGTGGTCATTTTGAAATATACCAAGTTGAGGAAATGGTAAGTTTAAGCATGAGATTGAATGATGATGATTAAGTTATAATGAAGCATGTTTTGAGCATGGAATTGGCTGAAAATTTTGGTATAAATGTTGTTTAATATTGTTTATAGGAATGACCCTTAAAACGGTGGCAAGTTGGCTTAAACCAAGCCTGCATTGTGCCACACGGTTAGGAACCATGGGCGTGCCTTGTGGCTGTGTATGCAAAGCAATGATCTCTTAAGATCACACGGTTAAGACACATGGGCGTGTCATATGGCTGTGTCCTTAAGTCAGTAGCCACCTATGTATCACACAGCCATAGCGCACGAGCGTGTCTCTTCACCGTGGGTGAAAGTCAGTGTATATAGCGCACGAGCGTGTCTCTTCACCGTGGGTGAAAGTCAGTGTATATACTCTGTTTTGGCACGGTTGGATCACATGGGCATGTCTGTGCCCATGTGAGGCACACGACCTGGTTACACGGGCGTGTGACCTCAACAGAATTGAAATTTTTTTCTAAGTTCTGAAACTTTTGTATTTTATCAATTTAATCTTGGTTGCATGTTCAAGCATTATATATTTAGTTCTACGTGAATATTGAATGTGAATGAATGACTTCTTTTAGTAATGAGATAATTTTTGATGTGTGGTAGTTCTGATTTGAGTCGTGAGTCCGGTAATGCCTCTTAAACTATTCCGGTGACGGTTTTGGTTAGAGGTGTTACATTTTGTTGGTATTAGAGGTATGGTTTAGTCGATTTTAGGACTACCATAGCGTATGTGAGTCTAGCTAAACATGCCATACTTATGAACTGCGATAGTGTGATGAATCTTGACATTGAAATGTGATTTTATATAGCAATACATCCCGATAGAGTTGTAGCAGACGATGTTGAAAGCAATGCGTCTGCTCCCGTGCAAGGGACGGTGCAAGCTGATTCTCGACCGGCTACGAGTAGTCGTGATGGTAAGGCTAAACAAGCCTTCTATCAGATATGAATGATTGGTTCACCCAATATATTAGAACCAATCCGGCTTTACAACAACCTCCACCCCCAGTGAATCCCCCCCAAACTTCTGTTATGCCACCAGTAAATCTGATACAGTTGAGTAGACCACCAATTGATAAGATTAGAAAACACGGGGCTGAAGAATTCCGAGCTACAACAAAGGATGATGCCGAAAAAGCCGAGTTCTGGTTAGAGAACCCAATAAGAGTGTTTGATGAGTTGTCTTTGAGTCCTGAGAAATGAGAAAAATGTGTTGTTTCCCTTTTGAGAGATACGACGTATCATGGGTGAAAGACTTTGACATCTATGGTTCTGAGTGAACGAGTTACCTGTTATTTCTTCCAAGCTGAAATTTAGAAGAAATATATCAGTCAGAGATTCATTGATCAGAAATGCAAAGAGTTTCTTAAGCTTAAACAAGGTCGAATGTCTGTCACGGAATACGAGCAAGAATTTGTAAGACTGAGTCAATATACTCGTTAATGCGTATCTATGGAAGCAATAATGTGTAAGAGATTTGAAGACGGCTTAATGAAGGTATTCGTTTGCTAGTTGGAATCTTGGAAATCAAAGAATTCGTAGTGCTTGTTGAACGAGCATGTAAAGTTGAAGATCTTGGAAAAGAGAAAAGAAAGACTGATTTTGAAGCTAGAAAGGTACGAAAGAGATCGTTGGGCAAATCATTTCAATCTGGATCTAAGAAGTTTAGAGATGGTAGTAGTCGTTTAAAGACTAGTATAGGACCTTCGACTAGAGATCGTGTTAGATCGCAATTGAATTTCAAATCTTCAGCTACATCTGTTGCCAGTGTTGATAATGTAAAGAATGAAAAGCACGAGTGTGATCGGTGTGGAATACGACATTACAGCAAATGCTGGGGAAAAAGTATTAACCGAGCTTCTTATTATTGTGGTTCAAGAAATCATTTTATAAAAGATTGCCCAGATTTAGCTGAAAAAGATAATGTTTAGAATTCAAGGCAGAGTGGTAATGTTTCTTGAGGTAGACCTTCTAGAAAATTGGGAAATGTGAGCGGTAGTCAGAGAGGAACGAAAGATACAGCAGTGAGATCTGAGGCTCGTGCACCTACCAGAGCCTATGCTATCAGAGCTCGCGAGGAAGCTTTATCGCCAGATGTGATTACGGGTACATTTACTCTCTATGATACTTCTGTGATTGTTTTGATAGATCCTGGATTGACACATTCATATATATGCATGAAATTAGTGAATAGTAAGACTTTACCTCTAGAGTCTACTGAATTTGTAAGACTTTACCTCTAGAGTCTACTGAATTTGTAATTAGAGTTTCAAACCCCCTAGGCAGATGTATTCTGGTTGATAAAGTCTGTAAGAGTTGTCTGTTAATGTTTCGAGATAATTGTTTTTTGGCTGATCTGATGTTATTACCTTTTGATGAGTTTGATATAATTCTGGGTATAGATTGGTTAGCTTTGCATAATGCTATGTTGACTTGCAAACGAAAAATTATTGATTTGAGAAGCAAGAATGATGAAATAGTTAGAATTGCATCTAGTGATTTGAATGGATTATCTGCTGTGATATCTTCAATGAAAGCTTTAGGTATTGTGACAAAGGGTTGTGAAGCTTATTTTACATATGTGATTTATTCGAGAGTATCAGAAAAGAAGGTTGAATCTGTGCTTGTTATTTGTGAGTTCCCTGATGTGTTTCCTGAAGAACTTTCGGGATTACCTTCGGTTAGAGAGGTAGAGTTTGGCATTGAATTGGTACCTAGTACTACTCCGATTTCAATAGCTCCATATAGAATGGCCCCAGCTGAATTGAAAGAATTAAAGTCTCAGTTGCAAGAGTTGACCGATCGAGGATTTGTTAGACCGAGTTTCTCACCTTGGGGAGCTCCGGTTCTATTTGTGAAAAAGAAAGACGGTACAATGAGAATGTGTATTGACTATCGTCAATTAAATAAAATGACTATCAAGAATAAATATCCCCTGCCCGAATTGATGATTTGTTTGATCAGTTGAAAGGATCTGTTGTGTTTTTGAAAATAGATTTAAGATCAGGCTATTATCAGTTGCGAGTGAAAGATTCAGATATTCCGAAATCTACTTTCAGAATAAGGTAAGGTCACTATTAATTTTTAGTTATGCCTTTCGGATTGACTAGTGCACTTGCTATCTTTATGGATTTGATTAATAGAATTTTCATACCGTATTTAGATCAATTTGTTGTGGTATTCATTGATGATGTATCGATTTATTCACGTGATGAATCTGAACATGACGAGCATTTGAGAATAGTGCTTCAGACTCTGCGAGATAAGTAGTTGTATGCAAAGTTCAGTAAATGTGAGTTTTGGATGCGAGAAGTTGGTTTTTTGGGCCATATTGTGTCAGCATTGGGTATTCGAGTTGATCTGCACAAAATTTCTGCTATTTTGGATTGGAAACCTCCGAGGAATGTATCTGAAGTCCGTAGTTTTCTGGGACTTGCGGGTTATTATAGAAGATTTGTGAAAGATTTTTCGATGATCGCAACTCCGTTAACAAAACTACTACAGAATGATGTGAAGTTTGAGTGGTCTGAAAAGTGGCAGAACAACTTTGATCAGTTGAAAGTTTTGTTAACTGAAGCTCCGATATTAGTACAACCTGAATCGGGAAAAAAATTTGTGATTTACAGTGATGCTTCATTAATTGGTTTGGGATGTGTTCTAATGCAAGAAGGAAAAGTCATTGCCTATGCTTCGATATAGTTGAAGCCGCACGAAAAGAACTATCCGACGCATGATCTTGAATTAGCTGCGATTGTGTTTGCTCTAAAGATTTGGCGCCATTATTTGTTCGGTGAAAAGTGTCATGTATACTCTGATTATAAAAGTTTGAAGTATTTGATGACTCAAAAAGATTTGAATCTGCGACAAAGGAGATGGCTTGAACTACTAAAGGACTACGAACTTGTGATTGATTATCACCCGGGAAAAACAAATGTTGTTACTGATGCTATGAGTCGAAAATCGTTGTTTGTTTTGCTTGCGATGAATGCTCATTTGGTTTTGTCAGATGATGGTTCAGTTTTAGCTGAGTTAAAAGCGAGATCTTTGTTCTTACAGCAGATTATTGAAGCTTAGAAGATTGATAATGAGATTTTAGCTAAACGAGCTCAGTGTGATGTAGAGTCTAATTCAGAATTTATAGTTGATAAAGATGATTGCTTGAGATTTCGAGATCGAATTTGTATTCCAAGAAATCCAGAGTTAATTCAAATGATTCTGAGAGAAGCTCACAGTAGTCGTTTATCTGTGCATCCGGGTTGTAAGAAAATGTATAATGATTTGAAACAACATTATTGGTGGTCTGGAATGAAAAGAGATATCTTTGGTTTTGTTTCTAAATGTTTGATCTGTCAGCAAGTTAAAGCTGAACATCAGGTGCCATCTGGGTTATTACAACTGATTATGATTCTGGAGTGGAAATGAGATCGAGTGACCATGGATTTTGTTTCGGGTTTACCCCTGTCTCTGAGAAAGAAAGAGGCAATTTGGGTTGTAGTTGATCGTCTGAAGAAATCAGCCCATTTGATTCCGATTCGATCTGATTACTCACTTGCTAAATTAGCTGAGTTATATATTTTTAATATTGTGAAATTGCATGGTGTGCCAATGTCGATAGTGTCGGATAGAGACCCGAGATTTACATCACGATTTTGGAAGAAGTTGCAAGATGCATTAGGTACTAAATTGCACTTTAGTACTGCTTTTCATCTGCAAACGAATAGCCAATCTGAGCGGATTATTCAGATACTAGAGGATATGTTGAGATGTTGCATTCTTGAGTTTGAAGGTACGTGAGAGCAATATCTACCTTTGATTGAATTCGCGTATAACAACAGTTTTCAGTCAAGCATTAAAATGGCACCATATGAGGCTTTATATGGTCGTAAATGTCGTACACCTTTGTATTGGACCGAGCTCAGCAAAAACAAGATTCACGGGGTTGACTTGATAAAAGAAACTGAACATAAAGTAAAAGTAATTCGAGATAGTTTGAAAGTAGCTTCTGATCGTCAGAAATCATATGCAGATTTGAAAAGAAAAGACATTGAATTTGAGATAGGTGACAAAGTATTTTTGAAAGTATTTTCGTGGAAGAAAGTGTTACGATTTGGTAGAAAAGGCAAATTAAGTCCGAGGTTCATCGGGCTGTATGAGATTATTGAACGCATTGGGCCGGTAGCATATAGATTGTTGTTGCCACCAGAGTTAGAAAAGATTCATAATGTGTTTCATGTATCGATGCTTCGACGATATAGATTTGATCCTTTTCATGTGATTACTCTATCTGAGATTAAAATCCAGTCTGATATGACTTATGAAGAAAAGCTGATCCGTATCTTAGCTAGTGAGGTTAAAGAATTGCGAAATAATAAAATTCCATTAGTTAAAGTGATGTGGCATCGACATGGTAATGAAGAGGCCATGTTGGAGCCTGAAGATTCAATAAGACAGGAACATCCAAATCTGTTTAATGGTAAGATTTTCGGGGACGAAAATCCCTAAGGGGGAGAATTGTAACAGACTGGTTTTGACCCTAGTCAGAATAGTGGTTTCGGGACCACATATCTGAGTTATAATAATATTTAAATATTATTTTTTGTGCTTATGATGTGTGAATTAGCATGTGTGAAAGTCTTGTGCAAAAATTTAACTGTTTGTGTGCTTCAATTTTCAAAAAGAACCTAATCGCGTAAAACGAAAAAGCTATGTGCTAGATGTTAAAAGTGTCTATTTGAATTGGCTTTCTAATTGAGAGGTCCTTATGTGGCTATTATGTCATTCACATGTATAATAGACTCTTTTAGCCTTAATATATGTGAATTTATAATGGTTTAATAAAGGGCAAAATTGTCATTTAGATTATATGTCAATTAAAAAAAAACAAAAGCTTAAAATATGCTCATTTCATGCTTATGTTGCTGAAACCATCAAAAGAAATATAAAAGAAATACAAGCTAGGGTTTGACTTTGATTTTCATTGATTAAGGTATGTGTTTTGATCGATTTTCGATAATTTCTACGTTTTTGTGATCGTTGCTTTGTGTTTTACTCAGCCCATGCCTCAATTTTTGATTTTGTTGATGATTTTGAAATGTGCCATGGATGGATTGATGAGCTTTGTGATGTTATGTGACGAAATATTAATGTTTGATGTTGGGTTTAAATGATTTGTCTTTGGATTTTGATGAAATTGAGTAATTTGATCTAAATTGTAAAAATGTTATTTTTGAGGGACTAAAATGTAAAATAAATGAAATGTTTGGACTTGTATGAGAGCTAGGAGAATTCGACTAAGCTTTTGTATATGCAAATTATGCGTATTTTGTGATTTTGTGAAATAGGGACTAAAGTGTCAAAATGTGAAAATGTGAGGGCTAATTTGAAAAATGCCCTAAATATGTTTTTATGGATTGAATTGAATTAATTGGTGAATAAAAGGGTAAATTTTGAATAAATATAGATCAAGAAAGGAGGAATTCAGATTTAGATCGAGGGAAGTCAAAGGTTATCGAGTAGACAATTTAAATCGACAATTCTGAGTACGAGGTAAGTTCGTATGTGATAAATGATGTTAAAGTTATGTTTTAATGAAATTACAATGCAGAAATTGTATAGATATTTGATTACGATTTGAGCACGATGATATTCGACTATGCTTAGCACTAAGTGTGCAGTTTAATACATATAGCTTGGGCTACAAATGGCACTAAGTGTGCGAATTGGAATAGCTTCGGCTATATAAGGAAAAAAAATGTGCCAGGCCAACTTAGCTTCGGTTAATTGAAATGGCACTAAGTGTGCAGAATCATTTCAGCTTCGGCTAACCTTTACAACACTAAGTGTGCGGATGTTAAAGTATGAACAATTTATAAGGATTCTTAAAATACTAAAGCAAGAGGTGAGATGGAAAGTGAATAAGTATGAAGATCCAGGTATGTATGATACTGAGTGGTAGACAATATTATCTAAGTGAAGTTCATTGAATGGTTACGAACATATGGATTGGGTTGGTATAAATTTGATAGATGACTTGAGAATTTGTGAATATTTATGTCATGACGTTTTATGCTTTATATAATGATAATGATTATAGTACGAGCTTACTAAGCTTTTAAAAGCTTACTTTGTGTGTGTTAGCATTGTATTATAGATATCGAATGTACTACTAGCTCGGGGACCGTCAAGGATCGTCACCATACTATCGAACCTTAATTTGGTACTTTTGAAAATGTATATATTTGAAGTATGGCATGTATAGGCTAGAATGTCTATATATTTAAGCTTTGATATGTATATATGTTATGCCATGAGAGTTGGCTATCAAATGATATGTTTGTGCTTAGTTTTGGTAAATGGTTTGTGATGCCAAATTGTATATGCCTTTAATGGTTATATAGCCTTATATGTGGTGGTCATTTTGAAATATACCAAGTTAAGGAAATGGTAAGTTTAAGCATGAGATTGAATGATGATGATTACGTTATAATGAAGCATGTTTTGAGCATGGAATTGGCTGAAAATTTTGGTATAAATGTTGTTTAATATTGTTTATAGGAATGACCCTTAAAAGGGTGGCAAGTTGGCTTAAACCAAGCCTACATTGTGCCACACAGTTTGGAACCACGGGCGTGCCTTGTGGCTGTGTATGCAAAGTAGTGATCTTTTAAGATCATACGTTGAAGACGCATGAGCGTGTCATATGGCCGTGTCCTTAAGTCAGTAGCTAGCTATGTATCACACGGCCATGGCACACGGGTGTGTCTGTTGGCCGTGGGTGAAAGTCAGTATATATATTCTGTTTTGGCACGGTTGGATCACATGGGCGTGTCTGGTGCCCATGTGAGGCACACAACCTGGTTACACAGACATGTGACCTCAACAGAATTGAATTTTTTTTTGGTAAGTTCTGAAACTTTTGTATGTTATCAATTTGACCTTGATTGCATGTTTAAGCATTATATATTTAGTTATACGTGAATATTGAATGTGAATGAATGACGTCTTTTAGTAATGAGATAATTTTTGATGTGTGGTAGTTCTGATATGAGTCGTGAGTCCGGTAATGCCTCTTAACCTATTTCGCCAACGATTTTAGGTTAGGGTGTTACATTTTGTTGGTATCAGAGCTATGTTTTAGTCGGTTCTAGGACTACCATAGCGTGTGTGAATCTAGCTAAAGATGGCATACTTATGAACTGCGATAGTGTGATGAATCCTGACATTGAAATGTGCTTTTATATAGCAATAGATCCTGATAGAGCTGTAGCAGACGATGTTGAAAGTAATGCGCCTACTCCCGCGCAAAGGACGGTGCAAGGTGATTCACGACCGGCTACGAGTAGCCGTGATGGTAAGGCTAAACAAGCCTTCTATCAGATATGAATGATTGGTTCACCCAATATATTAGAACCAATCCGGCTGTACAACAACCTCCATCCCCGGTTAATCCCCCTCAAACTTCTGTTATGCCACCAATAAATCTGATACAGTTGAGTAGACCACCAATTGATAAGATTAGGAAACACGGGGC
Organism: Gossypium longicalyx; assembly: GCA_025698465.1. Classification (NCBI taxonomy): domain Eukaryota; kingdom Viridiplantae; phylum Streptophyta; class Magnoliopsida; order Malvales; family Malvaceae; genus Gossypium; species Gossypium longicalyx. The sequence continues at coordinate 46,294,187 of CM046999.1, forward strand.
TGAAGAGTTCCGAGCTACAACAAAGGATGATGCTGAAAAAACCGAGTTCTAGTTAGAGAACACAATAAGAGTGTTTGATGAGTTGTCTTTGAGTCTTGAGAAATGAGTAGAATGTGTTGTTTCCCTTTTGAGAGATACGACGTATCATTGGTGGAAGACTTTGACATCTGTGGTTCCGAGTGAACAAGTTACCTGGGATTTCTTCCAAGCTAAATTTTGGAAGAAATATATCAGTCAGAGATTCATTGATCAGAAACGCAAAGAGTTTCTTGAGCTTAAACAGGGCCGAATGTTTGTCATGGAATACGAGCGGGAATTTGTAAGACTGAGTTAATATGCTCGTGAATGCGTATCTATGGAAGCAATAATGTGTAAGAGATTTGAAGACGGCTTGAATGAATATATTCGTTTGCTAGTTGGAATCTTGGAAATCAAAGAATTTGTAGTGGTTGTTGAACGAGCATGTAAAGCTGAAAATCTTGGGAAAGAGAAAAGAAAGGCGAATTTTGAAGCTAGAGAGGTTCGAAAGAGATCTTCGGGCAAATCGTTTCAATCTGGATCCAATAAGTTTAGAGATGATAGCAGTCGTTTAAAGACTAGTATGGGACCTACTAGAGATCGTGTTTGATCGCAATTGAATTTCAAATCTTCAGCTACATCTGTTGCCAGTGTTGATAATGTAAAGAATGAAAAGCATGAGTGTGATCAGTGTGGAAGATGACATTTCAGCGAATGCTGGGGAAAAAGTATTAACCGAGCTTGATATTGTTGTGGTTCAAGAAATCAGTTTATAAAAGATTGCCCAAATTTAGCTGAAAAAGATAATGTTCAGAATTCAAGGCAGAGTGGTAGTGTTTCTCGAGGTAGACCTTCTAGAAAATTGGGAAATGTGAGTGGTAGTCAGAGAGGAACGAAAGATACAGCTGTGAGATCTGAGGCTCGTGCACCTGCCAGAGCCTATGCTATCAGAGCTCGCGAGGAAGCTTTATCACCAGATGTGATTACGGGTACATTTACTCTCTATGATACTTTTGTGATTGCTTTAATAGATCTGGATCGACACATTCATATATATGCATGAACTTAGTGAATAGTAAGACTTTACTTGTAGAGTCTATTGAATTTGTAATTAGAGTTTCAAACCCCCTAGGCAGATGTGTTCTGGTTGATAAAGTCTGCAAGAGTTGTCCGTTAATGTTTCGAGATAATTGTTTTCTAGCTGATCTGATGTTATTACCTTTTGATGAGTTTGATATAATTCTAGGTATGGATTGGTTAGCTTTGTATGATGTTGTGGTGAATTGCAAACGGAAAACTATTGATTTGAGATGCAAGAATGATGAAATAGTTAGAATTGAATCTAGTGATTTGAATGCATTATCTGCTGTGATATCTTCAATGAAAGCTTTAAGTATTGTGAGAAAGGGTTGTGAAGCTTATTTTGCATATGTGATTGATTCGAGAATATCAGAAAAGAAGGTTGAATCTGTGCCTATTATTTCTGAGTTCCCTGATGTGTTTCCTGAAGAACTTTTAGGATTACCTTCGGTTAGAGAGGTAGAGTTTGGCATTGAATTGGTACCTAGTACTACTCCGATTTCAATAGCTCCATATAGAATGGCCCTGACTGAACTGAAAGAATTAAAGTCTCAATTGCAAGAGTTAACTGATCGAGGATTTATTAGACTAAGAATCTCACCTTGGGGAGCTTCGGTTCTATTTGTGAAAAAGAAAGACGATATAATGGGAATGTGTATTGACTATCGTCAGTTGAATAAAGTGACACTCAAGAATAAATATCCCCTGCCCCAAATTGATGATTTGTTTGATCATTTGAAAGGAGCTGCTGTGTTTTCGAAAATAGATTTAAGATCAGGCTATTATTAGTTGTGAGTAAAAGACTCAGATATTCTGAAAACTGCTTTCAGAACAAGGTACGGTCACAATGAATTTTTAGTTATGCCTTTCGAATTGACTAATGCACCTGCTATCTTTATGGATTTGATGAATAGAATTTTTAGACCTTATTTAGATCAATTTGTTGTGGTATTCATTGATGATATATTGATTTATTCACATGATGAATTCGAACATGCCGAGCATTTAAGAATAGTGCTTCAAACTCTGTGAGATAAACAGTTGTGTGCAAAGTTCAGTAAATGTGAGTTGTGGTTGCAAGAAGTTGGATTTCTGGGCCACATTGTGTTAGCATCAGGTATTCGAGTTGATCTGAACAAAATTTCTGCTATTCTGGATTGGAAACCTTCGAGGAATGTATCTGAAGTCTGTAGTTTTCTGGGACTTGCATGTTATTATAGAAGATTTGTGAAAGGTTTTTCGATGATCGCAACTCTGTTAACAAAACTACTACAGAAAGATGTGAAGTTTGAGTGGTCTGAAAAGTAAAGATGTGAAGTTTGAGTGGTCTGAAAAGTGTCAGAACAGCTTTGATTAGTTGAAATCTTTGTTGACTGAAGCTGTACAACCTAAATCGGGAAAAGAATTTGTGATTTACAGTGATGCTTCATTAATTGGTTTGGGATATGTTCTAATGCAAGAAGGAAAAGTCATTGCCTATGCTTTGAGACATTTGAAGCCGTACGAAAAGAACTACCCGACGAATGAACTTGAATTAGCTGCGATTGTGTTTGCTTTAAAGATTTGGCGTCATTACTTATTCAGTGAAAGTGTCTTGTATACTCTAATCATAAAAGTTTGAAGTATTTGATGACTCAAAAAGATTTGAATCTGGGACAAAAGAGATGGCTTGAACTACTAAAGGACTACGAACTTGTGATTGATTATCACCCGGGAAAAGTAAATGTTTTTACTGATGCTTTGAGTTGAAAATCGTTGTTTTTTTTGCTTGCGATGAATGCTCATTTGGTTCTGTCAGATGATGGTTCAATTTTAGCTGAGTTAAAAGTGAAATCTTTGTTCTTACAGCAGATTATTGAAGCTCAGAAGATTGTTAATGAGATTTTAGCCAAACGAGCTCAGTGTGATGTAGAGTCTGATTCAGAATTCAGAGTTGATAAAGATGATTGCTTGAGATTTCGAGATCGAATTTGTATTCCGAGAAATCCAGAGTTAATTCAAATGATTCTGATTGAAGCTCACAGTAGTCGTTTATCTGTGCATCTAGGTAGTACAAAAATGTATAATGATTTGAAACAGTATTATTGGTGGTCTGGAATGAAAAGAGACATCTCTGATTTTGTTTCTAAATGTTTGATCTGTCAGCAAGTTAAAGCTGAATATCAGGTGCCATCTGGGTTATTACAACCGATTATGATTCCGGAGTGGAAATGGGATCGAGTGACCATGGATTTTGTTTCGGGTTTGCCCATATCTCTGTATCTCTGAGAAAGAAAGACGTAATTTGGGTCATAGTTGATTATTTGACAAAATCAGCCCATTTCATTCTGATTCGATCCGATTACTCACTTGCTAAATTAGCTGACTTGCTAAATTAGCTGAGTTGTACATTTTTGATATTGTGAAATTGCATGGTGTGTCAATGTCGATAGTGTCGGATAGAGACCCGAGATTTACATCACGATTTTGGAAGAAGTTGCAAGATACATTAGGTATTAAATTGCACTTTAGCACTACTTTTCATCCGCAAACGGAAGGCCAATCTGAGCGGATTATTCAGATACTAGAGGATATGTTGAGATGTTGCATTTTTAAGTTTGAAGGTACATAGGAGAAATTTCTACCTTTTATTGAATTCGCGTATAACAACAGTTTTTAGCCAAGCCTTAAAATGGCACCATATGAGGCTTTATATGGTCGTAAATGTCGTACTCCTTTGTATTGGACCGAGCTCAGTGAAAACAAGATTCACGGGGTTGACTTGATAAAAGAAACTGAATAGAAAGTAAAAATAATTCGAGATAGTTTGGAAGCAGCTTCTGATTGTCAAAAATCATATGCAGATTTGAAAAGAAAAGACATTGAATTTGAGATAGGTGAGAAAGTATTTTTGAAAGTATCTCCATGGAAGAAAGTGCTACGGTATGGTAGAAAAGGCAAATTGAGTCCGAGGTTCATCGGGCTGTATGAGATTATTGAACGTATTGGGCCGGTAGCATATAGATTGTTGTTGCCACCAGAGTTAGAAAAGATTCATAATGTGTTTCATGTATCGATGCTTTGACGGTATAGATCTGATCCTTTTCATGTGATTACTCCATCTGAGATTGAAATCCTGTCTAATATGACTTATGAAGAAAAGCCGATCCGTATCTTAGCTAGTGAGGTTAAAGAATTGCGAAATAAGAAAATTTCATTAGTTAAAGTGATTTGGAATTGACATGGTATTGAAGAGGCCATGTGGGAGCCAGAAGATTCAATGGGACAGCAATATCCAAATCTGTTTAATGGTAAGATTTTCGGGGACGAAAATCTCTAAGGGGGGAGAATTATAACAGTCCAGTTTTGACCCTAATCGAAATAGTGGTTTCGAGACCATATATTTGAGTTAGAATAATATTTAAATATTATTTTTTGTGCTTAGATGTCTAAATTAGCATGTGTAAAAGTCTCGTGTAAAAATTTAACTGTTTGTGTGCTTAAATTTTTAAAAAGGACCTAATCGCGTAAAACATAAAAGCTGTGTGCTAGATGTTAAAAGTTCCTATTTGACTTGGCTTTATAATTGAGAGGTCCTTATGTGACTATTATGCCATTCACATGTATAATGGACATTTGTAGCCTTAATATATGTGAATTTATAATGGTTTAATAAAAAGGCAAAATTGTCATTTAGATTATATGTTAATTAAAATAAAACAAAAGCTTAAAATGAGCTCATTTCATGCTTATGTTACTGAAATCATCAAAAGAAAAAGAAAAGAAATACAAGCTAGGGTTCGACTTTGATTTTCATTGATTAAGGTATGTGTTTTGATCGATTTTTGATAATTTCTACGTTTTTGTGATCGTTGCTTTGTGTTTTACTCAGCCCATGCCTCAATTTTTGATTTTTTTTGATGATTTTGAAATGTGCCATGGATGGATTGATGAGCTTTGTGATGTTATGTGATGAAATATTAAAGTTTGATGTTGGGTTTAAATGATTTGTCATTGGATTTTGATGAAATTGAGTAATTTGGGCTAAATTATAAAAATGTTATTTTTGAGGGACTAAAATATGAAATAAATGAAATTTTTGGACTTGTATGAGATCTAGGTGAATTCGGCTAAGCGTGTGTGTATGCAAATTATGCGCATTTTGTGATTTTGTGAAATAGGGACTAAAGTGTCAAAATGTGAAAATTTGAGGGCTAGTTTGAAAAATGCCCTAAATACGTTTTTATGGATTGAATTGAATTAATTGGTGAATAAAAGGGTAAATTTTGAATACATATAGTTCAAGAAAGGAGGAATTCAGATTTAGATCGAGGAAAGTCGAAGGTTATCGAGTAGACAATTCAAATCGACAATTCCGAGTACAAGGTAAGTTCATACGTGATAAATGATGTTAAATTTATGTTTTAATGAAATTAAAATGCATAAATTGTATAGATATTTGATTACGATTTGAGTACAATGATATTCGACTATGCTTAGCACTAAGTGTGCGGTTTAATACATATAGCTTGGGCTACAAATGGCACTAAGTGTGCAAGTTGGAATAGCTTCGGCTATATAAGGCACTAAGTGTGCGATATCGACTTAGCTTTGGTAAATTTAAATGGCACTAAGTGTGTGGAATCATTTTAGCTTCGGCTAACCTTTACAGCACTAAGTGTGCGAATGTTAAAGTATGAACAATTTATAGGGAGTCTTAAAATATTCAAGTAAGAGGTGAGATGGTAAGTGAATAAGTATGAAGATCCAGGTATGTATGATACCGAGTGGTAGACAATATTATCTAAGTGAAGTTCATTGAATGGTTACGAACATATGGATTGGGTTGGTATAAATTTGATAGATGACTTGAGAATTTGTGAATATTTATGTAATGGCGTTTTATGTTTTATATAATGATAATGATTATAGTATGAGCTTACTAAGCTTTTGAAAGCTTACTTTGCGTGTGTTTGCATTGTCTTATAGATATCGAAGCTACTACAAGCTCACGGACCGTCAAGGATCATCACCACACTATAAACCTTAATTTGGTACTTTTGAAAATGTATATCTTTGAAGTATGGCATGTATAGGCTAGAATGTCTATGTATTTAGGCTTTGATATGTATATATGTTATGCCATGAAAGTTGGCTATCAAATGGTATGTTTGTGCTTAGTTTTGGTAAATGGTTTGTGATGGCAAATTGTGTATGCTTGTAATGGTTATATAGCCTTGTATGTGGTGGTCATTTTGAAATATACCAAGTTGAGGAAATGGTAAGTTTAAGCATGAGATTGAATGATGATGATTAAGTTATAATGAAACATGTTTTGAGTATGGAATTGGCAGAAAATTTTGGTATAAATGTTGTTTAATATTGTTTATAGGAATGATCCTTAAAAGGGTGGCAAGTTGGCTTAAACCAAGCCTGCATTGTGCCACACAGTTAGGAACCATGGGCGTGCCTTGTGGCCGTGTATGCAAAGTAGTGATCTCTTAAGATCACATGGTTAAGACACATGGGCGTGATTGTGTTATTTTGTGACAGGTTTTAAATATTTATAATTAATCGTTTTTGAAACTAACTATTATCATGATATAGGCAAGTATACCTATCGAACAGTAGTATAGTTTTAGCAGGACCGGATTATCGAACCCAAAGGAACTAAAAGTACTAGTAATGACTGTCTTTTTATTATCTAGCCTAAGAATAATGGGGTTTGTTTTAACTAACTAATTAACTAAGCTAAGAACTCACAAAAAATAGAATTGGTGGATTACTTTTGGAAAACGACTGAATTAAGATAATACCCAAGGAAGATTCCACCTAGACTTTACTTGTTATTTTGGCTCCGAATCGGATGATTTATTCATTTGACTTGATCCATAGAAATCCCTAAGTTATATTATTATCTCTCTCGAGACTAACAACGTCTAACCTTAGGTTGAATAATTGAAATCTCTTTCTAGTTAACTTCCTAGGGTTGCATTAACTCGATCTATGGATCCCCTTATTAGGTTTCATCCTAATTCGGCAAATTCTTGTCACCCTATCTCTAGGCGCGCAATCAACTCTGCTTAATTATGACAATTATACTCTTAGACAGGGTCTATTCCTCCTCTGAATAAGAGTGTAACTTGAATCAATATCCTAGAATATCAAAACAAGAATTAAGAATACATAATTAAGAACAAGTCAAATATTATCATACAATTCAGAAAATAATAAAAAGATTCGTCTTAGGTTTCATCCCCCTTAGGTATTTAGGGGATTTAGTTCATAACTAAAAGGGAAAACATCTCAGAAGAATAATGAATACAAAACATAAAGAAAAACCCAAAACTCCTGAAGGGGAATTGAAGGGAGACCTTCAGTCTTGACGGTGAATTCGGCTTCTAAGATGGATCAATTGGCTTTCCTTGAGCAATTCCTTGCTTCTTCCTGTGTGTCTCTTCTCTTTTCCTCCTTTAAGGTGTATTTATAGGCATTAGAATGCCTAAAAGCCCTCAAAATTAGCCTTTTCCGAATTGGACTCAACTTGGGTTCAGTAGGGACACGCCTGTGTGACACGCCCATGTACGATTTACTTCAGGCCGTGGTCAAGCCTGTTAGAATGGCACGGCTGTGTGGTCTACCCGTGTGAGTCGTGCTTTGATTCTGCCAAATTGACACGGTCGTGTGGTCTACCCGTGTGAGGAAGTCCAGGCCGTGTTGATCTCGTACGTTGGCCCATTTTCTCCGTTTTTGGCCCGTTTCTCGCTTTTTTAGCTCTCATATGCTCACCTAAGTATAAAACATGAAATTAGGGCATTAGGAGCATCAAATTCACCAATTCTAAGGAAAAATCATCCATAAAATGCGCTAAGCATGGGGTAAAAATATGTATAAATGACGGTTTATCAAATACCCCCGCACTTAAGCATTTGATTATCCTCAAGCAAAATCCTCAACTCACAATTAAAATAAATTCTTCTCAACTTATAATTTCTATTGATAATATCTCAAAATAATCTATAGGTAATCAAACATTGAAAATTTGACTAAAAAAACATCAAAGTTTCAAACATTCCAAGTTGAGCATTTTATCATGAAAACATAGGTGTCTCCCCTCATCTAAGTAATTACCTTTGATTCAAAATATCATAGAGTTTCACATCCTCACTAAAGGTTCACTCAAATCACTTGAGGTGTTTAAGAGCAATAAATGAAGCACTCAATAGTCAATAATGAAAAGTCATTACCATAGGCTTGCATGAAAATCAAATCTCCACCACTATAAATTGAGATGAAACATCAATCAAAAGGTCTTTAGAGGGTTGTAACGTGGCTTTGGTTAAAGGGTGTGGTCACAAGCTAGAAGAAAGGGTTAGAATCGAGATTGAATTGAAAAATTGTCTAACTAGAAAAATGACTAGTCATCAGTTGCGTACAACAGAGCTTTTTTCTCGGAATATGGAATTTAACTACTTTAGCTCAAAAGATCACTACTACCTATATGTATACATGTTTTTTTTTCAAAACAAGTCAAATACAAAATAAAATAAAACATAGCTAAACAATTATTCCAACTCAAATCTCGACAAAAATAAGGATCAAATTAACTTAGGGGATTTCAACAATAATGAGTTATGGGTTAATATTGAGGGTAAATTAATGAACGGGTTGTTATGCTCAAGGGGGTTCACTAAGGGTTAATTGTGAAGGTAAGCTTTTATAGAGTGAGTGGGTTAAACCTAAGTGCCTTTATCATTTTGACATATCAAATCAAATGATGTGGTCTTGACATGCATAATCAAGCAAATTCTAGAATAACAGTTCAATATTAGCGTACTCATAATGAAAGTGAGCATGGACGAAATAATAGATGCTCTTAAAGGCTCAAAATCTGACAAAAATTATGGCTTTTTGATGTTTAAACTTGTGAATTTCAACTCAAGATAATACCTAGACTTAGAGAAACAACCTTGAAGTTTTTAATTCTTCAAAAATCAACTTATCATGCTTGATTCCCTAATGTCGTAAAGTTTAAACAATCAATGCATAAATGCCCATGTTTTAATTTAGGAAATATCAATAAAAATCATGAGTTAATTAAAATTCATTCTAATAATGATATGAGTAATTCACGTGAGAATCACACTTAAGATGTACATTTCCCTCAATGTACAAAGATAGATATATTGAAAAAGATAAATTTATAATCATAAGATAAGGAGAGAAGTGAAACTTCCTGAATGACGAATGAATTCCTTGAACTGGATTTTTTGGAGAATAAATGGCGTGAGGGTGGAGGAGGATACTCCGGTGGTGTTAGAGGTTTATTAGTCCATAAGTCCTATGCCAAAAGAATATTATATCTGTTGGTAGCTATAGTCATGGTTGAGCAGGACACGACAGTCGTGGAGAACCTTTCCCGGTGTAGTTTTTAGTTCCTATGTGAGGATGAGCCTAGGAGCTCTTTTATAGCTGTGACAAAATCTGGAACTTTTTAAGAAATGTAAGGAAACAGAATTACTCTTAATGAAATCGCTGAAGTTGGTCATTATAAAATACAAATTATAAAATCTAATAAAGATAAGCGTAAGGAAAAATAAAAAGGAGTCTGAAGATAAAATAAAAGTAAAAACATAAAATAAAATAGTTAAAGAAAGTTTTTAAGCATCTTCATCGCTAGATGGTTCGTGAGGTGGGGGTGGCGATGAGATGTGAAAATGCTAACAAATATGACGAAAGCCGCATCAATGTGATCAAATCGTTGAAAACATTGATGCTCAATCGTTTAAGGTGCTCAAAGATGTCAGCGTATGATGCCGCCGCATGAATTGGACGAGAGGGGCGTGGTGGCTGAGACGGTGGGTCCTCGTGCTGTGGAGGGACATCATCAGTAATGTCCTCGGGGCCTCCTTCTCGGTAGATTGGGTGAGATGATATTGAGTAGGGAAGGTTCCTCGACGTTTCTCGATCATCCTCATGCTTAGCATGCTCGAGATACCTTGTGGAGACATCTGGCCAATGAGGGTCAAGGATGATTCTTGGGCTGCGGTGTTGAGGAGCCCTAAGTGCCGTGCCAGTCGAGTCACGTAAGGGCTAATGGAGATGACCCCCCTCCGATGCTGCTCTGTCTGGTGACGAATGGAAAGGGCAATAAAGTAAGGAAGGTCGAAGACGTGTCCGTGCGACATACACCATAAGTAGTAGATGTCGTTGGTGGTGACGACGCTGGTGCTCTCTCTTTGCCCTATCAAGGCTTGTGCCAAGATGGCATGTAAGTACCTCAAGGAGGGAGAAAGAGCTGATGCCTTGGAGCGGCTCGGGTCGTAGGTGTTTGAAGCAGGGACTAAATCATACCAGCACTTCGAGGGAGAGTAGCGGATGTGGCGATAGAGAGTGTCGAGGTCATTCTCGTCCATGAACTTCTCTAAGTATAGGCCCAAAGCTATACCAAACTCGAGTACACTCAAATGGCAGACTAAATCGCCGAGACGAAATTAGACCGTGTCGGGATCATCGTAATTTGTCATTACGGTCTGAAGATGAAATGTTTAGCATAGTTCCATCGTAAGCTCGAGATATGTCGGCTCGATGATCCCAAAGAAAAGCTCCCAAGGGTCGGTGGTTAGGAGGGCCCGAATCGCATCAATAAACCGAACTTGTTCTCATCAGAGCCCGATCGGTGCAGCGAGCCCGTGAGTTGGTCGGGCCCGGAGTATTTGGTAGAGTTCTTTTTGGGACCCAATGGGGAGCTGCAGAAAAGGGTGGCGGATTTTCGCGGTAGGACCCGAGGAATGGTTGGCAACAGCAACGACGCCAAAAACTTGATCGTTTTATTTTGTGACAAGTTTTAAATATTTATAATTAATCGTTCTTGAAACTAACTATTATCACGATGTAGGTAAGTGTACGTATCGAACAGTAGTATAGTTTTAGCAAGACAAGATTGTCGAACCCAAATAAACTAAAAGTACTAGTAATGACTGTCTTTTTATAATCCAGTCTAAGAATAAGGGGGTTTGTTTTAACTAACTAATTAACTAAACTAAGAATTCACAGAAAATAGAATTAGGGGATTACTTTTGGAAAATGGTTGGATTAAGACAATACCCAAGGAAGATTCCACCTAGACTTTACTTGTTATTCTAGCTCCAAATCGGACAATTTATTCATTTGACTTGATCAGTAGAAATCCCTAAGTTATATTATTATCTCTCTCGAGACTAACAACGTTTAACCCTAGGTTGAATAATTGAAATCTCTTTCTAATTAACTTTCTAGGGTTGCATTAACTCGATCTATGGATCCCCTTATTAGGTTTCACCCTAATCCGAAAAAATCTTACCCTAATCCGGCAAAATCTTATCACCCTATCTCTAGGCGCGCAATCAACTCCGCTTAATTATGACAATTGTACTCTTAGACAGGGTCTATTCCTCCTCTGAATAAGAGCGTAACTTGAATCAATATCCTAGAATATCAAAACATGAATTAAGAACACATAATTAAGAACAAGTCAAATATTTATCATACAATTCAGAAAATAATAACAAGATTTGTCTTAGGTTTCATCCCCCTTTGGTATTTAGGGGATTTAGTTCATAACTAAAAGGGAAAACATCTTAGAAGAATAATGAATACAAAACATAAAGAAAATCCCAAAACTCCTGAAGGGGAATTGAAGGGAGATCTTCAGTCTTGACGGTGAATCCGGTTTCTGAGATGGATCAATCGGCTTTCCTTGAGCAATTCCTTGCTTCTTTCTATGTGTCTCCTCTCTTCTCCTCCTTTAAGGTGTATTTACAGGCTTTAGAATGCCTAAAAGCCCTCAAAATTAGCCTTTTCCAAATTGGACTCAACTTGGGTTCGACAGGGACACGCCCGTGTGACACGCCCGTGTATGATTTACTTCAGGCCGTGGTCAAGCCTGTTAGAATGGCACAGCCGTACGGTCTACCCGTGTGAGTCGTGCTTTGATTCTGCCAAATTGACACGGTCGTGTGGTTTGCCCGTGTGAGGAAGTCCAGGCCGTGTTGATCTCGTACGTTGGCCCATTTTCTCCATTTCTAGCCCATTTCTCGTTCCTTTAGCTCTCATATGCTCACCTAAGTATAAAACATGAAATTAGGGCATTAGGAGCATCGAATTCACCAATTTTAAGGAAAAATCATCCATAAAATGCGCTAAGCATGGGGTAAAAATATGTATAAATGACGATTTATCAGGGCGTGTCATATGGTCGTGTACTTAAGTCAGTAGCCAGCTATGTATCACACGGCCATGGCACACTAGCGTGTCTGTTGGTCGTGGGTGAAAGTCAGTGTATATACTCTGTTTTGGCACGGTTGGATCCCATGGGCATGTCTAGTGCCCATGTGAGGCACATGACCTGGTTACACGGGCGTGTGACCTCAACAAAATTGAAATTTTTTTCTAAGTTCTAAAACTTTTGTATGTTATCAATTTGATCTTGATTTCATGTTTAAGCATTATATATTCTGTTATACGTGAATATTTAATGTGAATGATTGACTTCTTTTAGTAATGAGATAATTTTTTATGTGTGGTAGTTCTAATTTGAGTCGTGAGTCAAGTAATGCCTCTTAACCTATTCAGACGACGGTTTTGGGTTAGTGGTGTTACACCAGTAGCTCTCCAACACTCACCTAGATAGCGTCTATTACAGTGCTGACAAATCGTCACCCCAGTAGGTGCAACAGTAGATCTAACTCTCACGGGCCCATCAAACTTGGCCTTTTTCCTATGCCTCACCCTAAAATTCGAAGGCTCTGGATCTCTCTTAGCCTTCCCTCTGTCCTGGTTTTGGCACTCAATGCACTTTACTTCCTCGGCGATCTTTACCTTTTCAACTACAACAGAGAAATCACGCTCCCTCTGCGGAGCTATCAGGACTCGTAAACTGTCCCTGAGACCATCCTCAAATCAGACACAACGCTCATACTCAGTCACTACCATGTCTTGCGCGTAACAGCTCAACCTCAGAAACTCGGCCTCGTACTCGACTACCTAACGATCACCCTAGGTGAGATTCAAAAACTCACGTCGCCTCGCATCAATATAGCTAGCTCCCACATACTTGCTCTGGAAAGCCATCTTAAACAGATCCCATGTCAACCGGTCAGGCTGAGTGCCCTCCTTCACTGTTAACCACCACTGATATGCTTTATCGCGAAGCAGTGAAACAGCCCTCTTGAGCTTTTGCTCAGCAGTAAAATCCAGATCGTCCATAATACGTTCCGTGGCTTCCATCCAGTACTCGACCACATTAGGAGCAACTTCAGCAGTGCCTTTAAATAACTCTGCCCTATTGGACCGGAGTCGTTCCCTAACCGACCTACGGCCTCCAGATCCAGTGTTGGGCCCAGCGACCCTTTTCAAAATCCATAGCATAGCTTGAGACAATGCGTCGTCCCTAGCCGCTCGTTCGTGAGACCTAGCCCCAAACCCGGTCTCAGCAACAGGGGACATTGACGTCTCTCTAGTGTCCAAATTCGAAATCGTATCAGATGCAAAAGACTCAGCTCGAACCCCTCTACGGCCCCTACCTCGGTCTCTAGTACCTCGTCCATGGGGTACCACATGTGCTCATCATAATTTCAGATTAATCTGTATTAATAGTTTTATGCAAATCAGTTTACAATTTCGATATTTATTAACAAATATTTTATGCAATAAAGTCATCAGAGTATTCAGAATCTGTTATCGCAAGTCACAGTTTACTATGGTTTTCAGTTTACACTACCTAGAGTTTTTCAGTAGAGTATACTACCTACAGTAGTTTCATAGCATACTAACAGTGTTTTCAGACAGATCCAAATAGAATTTAGTATATCAAAAGCATGCTTTCAGAAAATTCTAAATAGAGTTTTAGAAACTTAAAGGATCAGTGCCAGAGACTCGGTGTATCAATCATTTATAAAAAATATTTCAAATCGTTATACAAATCATTTCTCAAAATCATTCTTTTTACAACTCAAATCCATAGTCGAGTTTTGAGAACTTGGCTCTGATACCACTAAATGTAACACCCCACACTCGGCCTGGACGTTATGACTGAATCTAGCGGTGTCACATGAGAGTGTTTTTGAAAAACCGTTTTAATACATAAAATCTGTCAAATTATCATCTTTTACTTAGGTCGAGAAAAACGTGAAATAATCGAATTATTTGAAAACATTTATTTATCGCGGAAGCTTTTGAAACCAATTTATTATTATTTTTAGAAACAATTTTTATTTACGAAAACTCTTAGTCTATTTTTAATAAAACCATGCTTGGCGTTGCAGTTTATATTCCAAAATCACAATTCAAAAACCCAAATTAAAGCCAAAAGTCCAAGTCCAAAATTACATCAAAATTCCCAAAAATAATGAATAAATCTAAAGCATTAAGTTCATAAACCAAAATGTATGTGGTCGTGGTCACCGTCGAGTTCTCCGCTGCACCAATCCATCTACCGCTGGGGATTACCTGAACAGATTAAATAAATAAATGGTTAGTTTTCGCAAACTCAATGTGTACATCCCCACTGTTCAACTTGCATACAGTCAGATAACAGAATACAGTCATAATTCGAGCCTGAACCCTTTACAGAATCAGTGTGACCTTAGCCCACTCAGAACAGAATCAGACACAATTTAGGGCCTCAGCCCATCTCAGATATAGCATGCATAATAGATCAGAATAATAGAAACATTCCCACCAACTACATCATAACACACCATGTGGGGATAAAATCGACCCACCTATCCCTACACACCAAATATGGGGATAAAATTGACCCATCCAACCCTACACACGATAAAGTACTGTAATGTGACACATGTCATAAATATGCAGCTTAGCTACCGGATAACAGGCTTATGAAGCCTTTCAGATACTTCTTTCACTTCATCAAACCCACCCCGATGCAATGCATCATACAATATGGTATGTTGTAATGCAAATAAACAGATCATACAATTATATTCATAACAGTACAGATATACATGCTAGGTGTAACATGTTAACACATATATCACAATATCATATCACAGAACATGGGTCTAAGTAATGCTTACCGACCCTATGACAGGTCACAGTCGACTTGGGCGACCCATGCAATCTTACAGTTCTTTACAGAAAAATGGGCTCACACGCCCATGTAGTCTGCCCGTGTGGCCCACAATGCCCAATTTGGCCTTGGCCGTGTGGATCACACAGCCTAGCCTAGAATCCCACATGCCCGTGTGGTTCACTCGGGTGGGCTCATATGCCTGTGTGGCCTACACAGCCCAATTGGTCGAGTCTGTGCATTACACATGGCCTTGCCCGACCATCACACAGCCTGGTTAGTCGATCACACGGTCGTGTATTGTCACACTGCTTCTACACGGGCAATCCACATGCTCATGTGGCGTTGACAGTTTACTTTTTGGCTTTCGTCGAATCTCATTTTCTATGCAATCGTAGTACACACCTAATTTCGTTTGACGCCTAAACGACCACCGATCACTCCAACACCTTCGATCGAGTACCAGTGAATTCCATGCACCTAACTCGCTGTTCGAGAACGAAGAACAGTCCCTTGATAAGTTCTTAATCAACCAAAGAAATCCTTCTTATATCGCAACTAATAACCAAACCAAAACACAAGAATAAAAACTTATCGAATATGTTCTAAGCACAACGATGTAAGATAACGACGAAGAAAAGGCAAAAATTTAAAGTTTGGGGTCAAGGAAAAAGTGCAAAATTTGGCAGCAATGGAGAATTTCTGTTGACCAACAAAACAAAAGTAAAGGGTTGATAGGGGAATTTGCAGGGATTTTCGGTAGGAGTGATTTGGGTAACTCCCAGATCCCCTATTTTTCTCTACAAATCACTCCTTCACTCCCACTACTCAGACTTCTGATCCAGCTCAAACTCACTTGAGTGATCGAGCATAAAAATAATGCCCACACCACGAATCGAACACAGGACCTCCAACATCTCCATACTCCACTTAACCACTAGACCAGCAGGCCCATTCTGATAAGCTTTTACAAATAAATACTTATAAGCCTAATAATCAAAGACAAGGCTTTATTCAAATAAAAACCAAAATTTTTCCAAGCTAAGGCTTGAACTTAGGACCTTTCACCCACACCCAAAACACTTAACCATTGAAGTAGATACACAGTTGTGTCAAATAATTATGGAAACATGTTTACAACATTTGGGGAGTTACAATAATTGTTGGGCAACTCGGGGTGGCGGGTCATCGTTGTTTTGCAACCCAAGATGACTTAATTGGTGTGTTTTGGATGGATGAGTTTGGGGGATAACTCAATTTTGATGTACTTTAAATTCTTATAGTCATTAGACAAGGATATCTACTTTAAATTTTGAATAAGCTTTATAGATATTCTTATTGATCAATAAAATGTGCTCTCTCTTTGCTCTCCTATTTTCTTTGTTCTTTAGTCTTGGTCTTTTATTTTATAACACGTTACCAGCACGATTCTCTTTTAATTGTTTTTCTTCATAAGTCAAAAAAAATTTCCCTTTTACCAAGCCTAATCCCTTTCAAAGAACAACTAATGTATTAGCTGATCACTCAAATTTGGTACTCAAGTTGTTGTCAATTTCCTTCTAGAGCTACTGTTATTTCAGTCTTCAATTGAGGCTTGCACATTATGGGTAATCATTATGTAAAGAAATTTATATAATCCCTACATGGTATGTTTTTCTCCTTTGTTGATTGATTTTTGGTAAAATTGTTTTATGAAAAATATTATTACTTTAAGGTTTCTTTTAAACTAAGATTATTTTATTAAATTATAGTATGTATGATATTTGGATGATTAAAATTTTTTATGATTAAATTGTTGTTATTAAATCTGCTTGAAATTATTGTATTATATCTTTTAAATTGAATTCAGAAATATTTGATTAGATCATCATAAGATTTTATAACATATATGTGGTACTGAAATTTAATACAATGTGTATCGGGTAACTTTCAAGCATCTTACACGAAGATTTTGATTTTTTTTTATTAAATGATTTTTTTTACAAATTAGATTATAAATGTGATTACGAAAACAAAGTTGTTTACTACTTGTAATAATCCTTATAATAATAGCCAGGGTGATAATGATGATGTTAAAGAATCTCAGGTATATTTTAATATGGTTTATTTATTATATCATGTTTAATGTAATTGGAGACTAATTATGACAACATGAATAGATAGATTTTGATTTAAAAACTACACGTTTGCGATGGTGATTATGAAATATAGAGTCTATTGTGACGTTTATAAGTTCATCCTAATAAATCTATTACATTCCTCGAAGTGAATGCAAGCACAGAAGAAAACACAAAAAAAAATATTATATTTCATATGAATCAAAAGAGGATTGAGTTATTGATTACTATTGTTATTAAATTAAATTGATTGTGATTATCTTTGTGATATTCTTTTGTCATCATCCCCATTAAGGGGTTGAAAGCGAAATATTTAACTGTTAAAGATCTACTTATGAGCAATAGAATATGGCAATTCTATCTAAAGCTCGTTATGGTTGGATGCACTTGAGACAAACAAATATTATTTCAATATTTGATAGTACAAAATTAGTTGAAAGCTACAGAAGAGCTACAGAAGAGCTAATATATCAATATCCAAAAAGCACAAAATTTGTGATGGTTAATGCATTAGTTGTAAAAGATATTCATGGTAATGGATCTCATATTGAGATTGTGAATGAGGAAAAGATTATATAATATTCTCATTATGACATCATTTTTTGAATATTTAAAGATTTTGGCATATTCCCTAAATTGAATATTGCATATAATTGTTTGGATATTATATTTATTTTGTTGACTTAGTGAGATTAAAAACTTCACATTGATTTAGACATTTCCAGTAGTAAATGTCACAATAGTACTTATTTTTGGATACAAAGTAAAAGGAATGACAATAAAAGTATCAAATTGTCATAATTTTTATTGACATTATTATTGCAATTGAAATGTATGTTAAAGTAAACAAGAAGTTTACGGATACAAATGCATTTACTACTTGGTGTGACCAGTTAGACCATCATGGATCATATATGATGCGAAAATTAATTGAGAATTCATAAGGACATTCATTAAAGAACCAGAAGATTCTTTAATTTAAAGAATTCTCATTTGTTACTTGTTCTCAATGAAAATTGATTGTTTGAAACTCACTAGCTAAAGTTGAGATTTAATGTCTTGCATTTTTTAAATGAATATAGGCTCATTCATCCACCATGTGGATGGTTTTAATATTATATAATTTTGGTAGATGCATCAACAAAATAATCACGTATTTGTTATTAACTTGCAACCTGTAGTTTGCAATATTACTTGTTTAAATAATTGATTTTAGATCACGCAATTAAGACAATTCATCTTGCTAATACTGATGAGTTTGAAATTTTTTTGTAAAAGTTTGTTATTTATGTGCATAATGGTTTAGAGAAATTATTTATTGAACATACCAAATTAATAACTAAACTATTAGTTATGAGAACTAAACTTCCTATTTCAACATGAGACTATGTTGATTTACGTGTTGTACACATCAAGCCAATAAGTTATAAATACTCCCCATTATAATTGGTTTTTTTTATCAAGAGCTAAATATTTCTCATCTTTGAACTTTTGTATGTGCGTATATATTCTAATTGTTCCACCACAACACACAAAGATGAGTGAGTCCTCAAAAAAAGTTGAGAATATATATTAATTACGAATCTCCTTGCATTATTATATGTTTTAAATGTACTTGAGATTCAATTATGACATGATTTGTGATTACTATTTTGATTCGATAGTTTTTCTGACATTAGGGGGAGAGAAATAATAACTTGTAATGTGTTAGGGGGAGAGTAATTTGAACCAAAAGTTCAACAAGAATAACTCATTAAAGTTCTAAATATGAAAATTCTCATAAAAGAAAATAATTCTTCTAAATGGTTATGTAGTAGAGGCAAATGCTCTAGAAGAGACCTAAGACATATGTAACACCCCAAAATTGGCCCAGAAGTTTTGGCCGAATTTTGGAAGTCACATTAATCACCGAAGTGATCGTAGAAAAATTTTAGTTTAACAAACCGAACAACATTGTAGTATTTAAGTTACGTAAAATTCTCAGTTATAAACTCTTGATACTTTAAAAGGAAATACAGTCCCAATGACACTTACGTGCGTAAACACAAAATTTCATACCACAGTTTTTAAAACAGTATTTACAATTCAAGGTGTTTAAACTATAAACTCAGAAGTTATTAAAATACAATTAAAGGTTGTTTTTAACCGAGACTGTTCAAGACCTCTGCATATTGAGTCCAACTACAGAAAACAGAAGTGTACCTAAAAGGGGAAACACTAAGGGGGTGAGCTACACGAGCTTAGTGTGAGTTAAAAACGTATCTAACAACGGAATTATAGATAAAAAAACTAAGCAATAGATTGATAACGAAAAGTACTTACAGAGGTACGCATAAACAGAAAGCTGAAGTACATGCAGAACAATTCGATAAACTACTGTTCTAATAAGTTGCAGTTAAACTCCCAGATCAGATCAGAATCAATCTTCCTTCTCTTCACAACCAAACCCTAAATATTTTATGCAAAAGTATGTATACAGACAGATGTAAAGAATCAAAATACAAAATTTCTAGACAGTTATTTGGACACAGAAACTCATATCTAGACAATCAATCACAAAATTCTCATGCAACCACAGAATGAGCACCACATACAAACTCCTACACATCAATCAAACAGATTCAGAAATGCGTACACACACTATCCCAGATTCAGAATCAATTTCATAATAACATCGAATAACCCTCAAAGAAGTTACTTATATAAAGCTGTAACAATGAAAACACACAAGTCAAAGCCGAAACAAAGTCCCAACCACCCTTATTGACACTTAGCTAAGAGTCAGAACCTACAAAAACATGATCAAGCCTGAAATCAACATAGATAAAAAATCAGTGGGAAAGAGCCACACGGCATATGGGGGGTCAACACACCCATGTGGAGGGAAACATGCCCGTGTGGAGAAAGGCACACGCCCGTGTGACCCAGGGACATGGCCATGTGATCCGGCCATGTAACTCTCTGTCCGCTTGTGCTAAAATAGAGTACAGGACAGACACGACCATCTGTTCGAAACACATGCCCATGTGAGATCCCTAAATCCATAAATAGGCCACACGATCGTGTTGCACCAAAATAGCCAAACCCTAATCCCCAAACGCACACGCCTATGTACCCAAGGGACATGACCGTACGAAAATCGACTAGTTCCCCAAATTAGCCACATGACTGTATGGCATCCAAATTAGCCCGAAAACCCTAAATCCCAATTGTACAGGCCGTGTGAACTGCCCGTATGAGGGAACAAGCTCGTGTGGCCATTCGTGTGGTCATGTATCCATACCGAATCTGGCCAAAATCTCAGTTTTGCGACATTAGAACAAACCACAGTCGTTAATCACTCTTTAAAAAATAGAACCTTACAGAAATTCGCTAGATTCAACAACAATTTCATCTAAAAAATAAGCATTTCAGAACACGCACAAGTTGTCGAATTTCAAAGTAATTTGGTACCAATTACCCAGTTTAGTACATACTTGAAATTAGAACAAACCGCAGTTGTTAATCACTCTTTAAAAAATAGAACCTTACTTCAACAACAATTTTATCTAAAAAATAAGCAATTCAGAACACGCACAAGTTGTCAAATTTCACAGTAATTTGGTACCAATTACCAGTTTAGTACATACTTGAAATTATCAAATACTATAGAATTGAATTAACAAATCAAAAAATAGAAGAAAAGAGGTTCGAAACCCACACCTGATTTGTGAGATAAGCACCCGAATCGTTCGATTCGCTCCCTAAGCCAATTCAGAGACCCACCAATCAACAACGATAAGCCCATAATTAATTTGAAAATCAGTAGAGAAAAAGAAAAAGAAAAAGAAGAAAATCTCTTGATTGAAAAAAATACCCAAGGGAGGAAGAAAGGATGTCCAGACAAAAAGAGGAAGAGAACATGTCAATTTTTCCTAAAAATAAAATAAGCAAAAATAAATTAATAAATTAATAATTATATTTTTAACTTAAAAAAATTAAAAGGTGCTAAAAAAAAAGTTCTTTAAAGTATACATGAGGACTCAAACCCAAAACCCCGAGGAAAGCTAACACATAACTAACCACCAAACCAACAGGCCCATTCTGACACTAGAACGTGAAAACAAACTCAAATGCCCGATCTAACCACTAGCCCTACCTACAAATCTCAAAACTTCTAACCCCAAAATCCAGGGCTTTACAACTCATCCCTCCTTAAAGAAATTTCATCCTCGAAATTTCCAACTAACAGAACAGTCGCATAATCCAGGGTCCACCACTATGCTCCCGCTGTGCACTCTAAACTTGAGCAGTACCATATGAAACTTAAGATCTCGACACACAATCAGAACACTTAACCACTGAAGCAAATACATATTTATGTTTCACACATAGAAACGTTACAATTCTAAAATTATAGAACTAATCTTACTTTTTCTCAAGTTCACATGGACCAGTATCGGAGTCTACAACATCTCATTTTTGCGAAAGCTTATTCCAAAATAGAAATCATTTCAAGTTACTGTGGTAAAGTTTCTCAATTTCTTATTTCTTTTTGTAAACCAACGACCACACGCGCACACGGATACATAAAAACACAAGCCAAGTTTTTACAAACTTGGCTCTTATACCACTAAATGTAATACCTCAAAATAGGCCCAAAATTTTTCCTAAATTTCGGAGGTTACATTGATCACCAAAGTGATCGTAGAAAAATTTTTGCTGAACAAACCGAACAACATTGCAGTATTTAAGTTATATAAAATTCTCAGTTATAAAATCCTGATATTTCAAAAGGAAATACAGTCCCAATGACATTTACGTGCATAAACACAAAATTCTGTACCACAATTTTTAAAACAGTATTTACAATTCAAGGTGTTTAAACTATAAACTCAGAAGTTATTAAAATACAATTAAAGGTTGTTTTTAATCGAGACTGTCTGATTCCTCTGCATATTGAGTCCAGCTACAAAAAATAAAAGTGTACCTGAAAGGGGAAACACTAAGGCGGTGAGCTACATGAGCTTAGTGCGAGTTCAAAACGTATCTAACAACGGAATTACAAATAAAAAACCAAGCAGTAGATCGATAACGAAAAGTACTTACAAAGGTATGCAGAAAAGAAAAGCAAACTCGAAACCAACATCCCAAACAAACGTAACCGTCAAGCATACCAAATTATACACAGAATGCTCAATAGATAAACCCGTCAACGGGTCGATGCAATAATAGTTATCATCACAATCCAATATGTCACTATGCTGAAACATCAGTGTGCGCAGAATCAGTCGTAAATGTTATGACGAAAAGATAGATTACAGACAAGTAACTCATATCCAGATGTATATGAATGCAGTCAAGTGCTAAAAACCCACCCATCCAGCCAAAACACCTCTCCGTCCCCCGATTACACCCCAAAAAAGTTGTATAAGCTCATCCAACCAAACACACCACATAGGACCTCGAAAGGCCCATCCAACCCTACACACCATGTATATGGACTAAGCAACTCAAATAATAATATGCAGCAAAGCTGGCGTATCTACAGTATAGTTTATTGCGGTAAACTGTTGTACAGACATGTTGCAATTTAAACTGCTAGATCAGATAATGGTATGCAGCAAAGCTGATGTACATGAGGTACAATGCGGTAAATCGTTGTACTGATAAGTTGTAGTTAAATTGCTAGATCAGATCAGAATCAGTTTTCTTTCTCTTCACAACCAAACACCAAATAGTTTTATACAAAAGTATGTATGCAGACAGGCATGCAAAATCAAAATACAAAATTTCCAGACAGTTATTTCGACACAGAAACTTACATCTAGACAATCAACCACAAAATTCTTGTGCAGCCACAGAATGTGCACCACATACAAACTCCCACACACCAATCAAACAGATTTAGAAATGCTTACACACATTATCCTAGATTCAGAATCAATTTCATAATAACATTGAATAACCCTCAAAAGAGTTGCTTACATAAAGCTGTAGCAACGAAAACACAATCAAGCCTAAAATTAACATAGATCAAAAAATCATCAAGAAAGGGCCACACGGCCGTGTGCCCCGGCCGTGTGGAAATGCCTAGAGAGTGTGGGGGGTCAACATGCCTATGTGTGTGGAGGGAGGTACATGCCCCTGTGACCTAGAGACATAGCTGTGTGATCCGGCCGTGTAACTCTCTGTCTGTTTGTGCTAAAATAGAGTACAAGATAGACACGGTCGTGTGAGGGTTTCACATGTCTGTGTGCCCACCAGACACAGTCATGTGTCCAAAACACACGTTCGTGTGGGATCCTTAAATCCACAAATAGGCTGCACGGTCGTGTGGCACCAAAATAGCCAAACCCTAATTATCAAACGCATGCCCGTGTACCCAAGGGACATGGTCATGCAAAAATTGACTAATTCCCCAAATCAGCCACACGACCGTTGGCCAGGCCATATGGTACCAAAATTAGACTCAAAACCCTAAATTCCAATTACACACGGGCGATTGAGGGCACGCACCCGTGTGGCCATTGGTGTGGTCACGAATCCACACCGAATCTAACCAAAATCTTTTGTAATATCAGAACAAACCCTAGTCGTTAACCACTCTCTAAACAACAAAATCTTACAGAAATCCTCCAGATTCAACAACAATTTCATGTCGAAAATAAGCAGTTCAGAACACACACACAAGTTGCCAAATTTCACAGCAATTCGAAACTAATTACCCAATTCAGTAAATACTCAGAATTATCAAATACTACAGAATTGAATTAACAAATCAAAAATAGAAGAAAAGAGGTTCGAAACCCACACCTGATTTGCGAGATAAGCACCTGAATCATTCGATTCGCTCCCCAAGCAAATTTAGATACCTACCGATCAACAACGACAAACTCAAAATTAATTTAAGAATCAGCAGAGGAAAAGAAAAAGAAGAAAATCTCCCGATTGAAAAAAATACTCAAGGGAGGGAGAGAGGACATCCAGAGAAAAAGAGGAAGAGAACGTGCCAATTAATCTCAAAAATAAAATTAGCAAAAATAAAGTAAAAAAATTAATAAATATATTTTTAACTCAAAACAATTAGAAGGTGCTAAAAAAATAATTCCTCAAAGCATACATGAGGACTCGAACCTAGAACCCCGAGGAAAACTAACACACAATCAACCACTAGACTAGCAGGCCTATTCTGACATTAAAACGTGTAAACAAACTCAAATGTCTGATCTAGCCACTGACCCTACCTACAAATCTTAAAACTTCTAACCCCAAAATCCAGGATGTTACAACATAACTAATAACTAAAACTCTAGAAGAGATTCAAGTACTTGAAACTAAAGATTAAAATAGTGAAAATAAGAGATCTCGATAAGTTATGTCAATTCGAGAAAATATCAAACCGATAATAAAATTGGTTGGCAATGATTTTACATGCAATATTATTATTGAAATAATAAAATAATAGGACCTTAAATAAATCTATTGAGAAATATAGATATGAAATAGATTGGTCAAAATAGAACGACACAATTCAAGTACAATTAAATTCGTGGAGTTTTTGGACCAGTAGTCCAAATATCTAAAGGTATAAAGCTAGTGAGGGTGCAAATGAAGTAATTTTGCAAAAGTGGAATGAAAAATATAAAGTTTTTCGCTAAGTCCTGGCATTCATTATGAAAAGATATAATATTCTTTTGTGGTGGATACAATAACCTTTAGATATATTATTAAACTGATAGTTCAAAAAAGATTTAACTTGTGTCTAATGATTGTTGTTACAACTTTCTATGAATCACTATATAGTAAATTTTATATTAAAAACCCTGAAGGATTTAGAATGCTAAAAACATATTGAAATTCTTGAGAAATTGTTAATTTATATGAATTGAAATAATTTGAACATATGTGGTAAATAGTAGTTGGAGGATTATAAAATGATCCAAAATATCGATTTGTATTTTTATAGAAGAATCATGATTAAAGTTTGCTATGATTCTTGTTGAAACTCCTGAAGAGATCAAAATATATTTCCCTCAAATTTTCCCTCACACATGACTTTCAAAAGAATGGTGATATAAATGCTTAGCAAATACATTCAAATAGTCATTTGAAAAACTAGTATTCAAGATGGAATACGTAGAATATGAGAAAGTATGTGATGTTTTCATGAGGGGGAGTAAATACGCATTGTACTTTTTTTTCCTTAATCGAGGTTTTTTCCTAGTGGATTTTCCTAGTAAGGTTTTTTATGAGGCAGCATATTGTGCGTATTATAGATATGTGTACTATTTTTCCTTCGCTAAGATTTTTTTTCCCACAAGGGTTTTATCTTAGTAAGGTTTTAATGAGACATATTATCTACCAATGGGCATCCAATAGGGAGTGTTATGAATATCTTATTAAGTGGATGTCCATCAAGATCAAGATGAGTTTTGGTGTACTTTATGTGACATCCTAAAAACTCGGTTAGTGAAACCTAGAGTGGTCACGTCTTGATTTTGAGTAAAGATTGTAAGAATTTTGTTAGGTGAATTAATTTGGTTTAATGGTTAAGTGTTGAGCTTGGGCGTGAGAAGTTATGGGTTCGAATCCTCTTCCTTATAATTTTTGCGAAATTTTGGTCTAAATCCCAATCTTTGAGAATTTGGGTTAAAAGTTAATTGTGCGCATTTGTTGACAAGAATGAGTTTCTTGCTTTAGTGGTAAGGCTTCAACTTACCCTTTGGTCTTATGTTTGAGCCTCTGTGTGTGCAAATATGTAACACCACAAACCCGACCCAGACGTTATGGCCAGATCTGACATGTCACATGGACTTACGACTTAGTATGCATTCGTTGGTTTAAGTGATTAGGGTGGTCTTTGTAAAAACAACAATTGAATGAAAAGCTGGTTTATCAATCTTTAGGTTATCCATTTGTTGTGCTTGTTGAGTCTTGAAAACGTTCGTTACTTTTGAAAACCCGCGTAACCTAACACTAGCAGTTTCGACATAGTATAAATATAATCAGAAAATAAAAACCATAGCGGAAAGAGAAATTTATATAGCGGCCTTATTACAACTTAAAACCCAAATTTAAATTAGAATATAAAAATAATAAAAAATAAACTAACTTAGAAAAACCAACTTTGCAGATGATGTGGCCACTCCAAATCCCTCATAGCTCTAAGCTCACTATGGTTGGGGATTTCCTACAGAGATAAAAATAAAGGGTGAGTTTGGTAAACTCAGTGTGTAACATAACCCAACCATAGCCCAAACCAGATCAAACCTCAGAGTCAGACTTATTTGGGCCTTGGCCCAGTACAGAAATTAGAATGAAACTCATAGGCCCATAGCAGATACAGAACAAATATATCATGAATGCAGAAATCCCAACCCAGAGCCATCCATAACACCCCCGTATCAGCCTTACACCATGTGGGGAGACTACTCGACCCACCCAACCGCTACACACCACGTAAAATTGCAAATGAGGTCGCGGATATTGTGATGAAGTCACCAGATACAAATATTGTGGCAAGGCTGCCAGAGCAGATATATATGTTTATATATGTGGCGAAGCCACCAGATTGCAGCGAGGCTGCTAGAACACTTCCTCCATAAATATAAACCCATGTCCCATGCAACAGAATAATATGTCATGGCATACGTACATAGAAACAGAACATCATGCTTTTCAGATAAAATAAAATATCCCTAGGGGTAAAATCGTAATATTTCATGTATAAGGGTATTTCAGTAATTATTACCTATTGCTAGGGTTTCATGCTCATTCTAACGTTTACCAAGTAATCAGAAGTACTTACCTCGTCTTCTTACCAAAGTGGGCCTGTTGGCCCATTGGCCCGATTTCGACCGATTAAGCCCAAATATACCGTTGTGCACGAAAATGCACACTCTGCACTCTAATCATCCAAATGCACCATATTCATTAACAAATGTCTCACGAGCGCCGCGACGTCATGAGTTCACAAAATACCAACGTTTCGGTATTTCAGCTTTTACCGATTCAGTCTAAGGAAGGGTGTCGTTTACACACCTGGTTGATGACGATTGATGACGATATCTCCCAGGTGATAATCCTACGATCAATCACTAACACATTAGAATTACGAATTAACGATAACTACCATAAGTCCACGTCAACTAACCCAATCATCACACAAGTTAGTCATTTACGCACTAGGGGCAAAATAGTCATTTTACCTTCCAGGGGTAAATCGGTAGTCCTACCCTACAGGGGTATTTTAGTAATTCTACAACTTATCCACTTGGGCCTACGGACCCATTGGGACTACATGGCCCATTTCAGCCCATCGCGGCCCGAAATAGCCGTCCTACTGCTAGGGTAATGAGAAATACACACCTGTTAGGAGACTGCAGTTAATTTGCGCTCCCACACTCTTAGCTGACTCCCAACCCAAACGAGCACGCCACCAAGCGAAAGGGATCAGCCCAGAAGGGTATGCCAACTCTCCTCATGGTTTTCTCTATTTAAAGCTAGCTCTCCATCTACTGTTATGTTAGCTTCCCGATGTGAGATCCCTCCATCATCAGAGTTTAAAACCAACACCAACTCTTGCCGTCCCAACATAGCAAAATAATCAACCTTTGCGTGCTAAGGGATTCGAACCAAAGTCCTCTCACATGCCAAATCACGCCACCACCACTAGGCCATCAACTCATTTGTGTCATAAGTCCAACACATTAAACTTTAAAGCGCACCTACTTGCTTCCAGATTTATTGAAAAGAAAAACCAAAATAAATTGCAAGAGCCAAAACTTGAACCTTGGACCCCTTGCTTCCTCTATGGCGTCACTTCCTTGTCCCTTAAGTGGCGCTACCTTGCCACTACACCACACTCCTTTTTGTGTCATCTTTTACCCCTTTACTCTTAAAAGTCCAAACGCCAATTGCATCACTTGTTCTTAAAATCAAAATTCCGAAGACTACCATGGATTAATCTTAAGTTTGGGCCTTCCAAAGGCCCACTAACCAACTAAAATATATATTTTAACCAACCAGAACACACCCAAATTTTAAAAAACACAGAAACACAGAAAACCCAAAAATTGGGCGTTACAAAATAGAAATTTATTTTTGCTAATTTTTCTAGTGTGTCGCCCATGTAGTGGTGGTGGTTGGGTAAATTTCAATTTTTGGGTAATTTGATAAGATATCAGGAAATTAAGGTTAGTTAGATATTATTAAGATTTCTAATTTTTTAAAATAAAAAATAAAATTAATAATATCATTATCAAAAGGTTTATATTTTTTTCTTTTAATTATTTTATTTTCCCAAAAGAAATTTCCCTTTCTTTCTAACGTTACCCATGTTTTTCCTTTCCCATCTTTCTATTATTTCATTCTTTTTCTTTTGTTAATTTTTTCTCTTTTTCTCTATCGTTTTTTTTCACTTTCAAGTCTATTCGTTTTGCAATTGTTTTGTCTTATGGTTGTAGTTCTGGGTGCGATTTGGTGTGCATAATTCAAAGAGATTGAACGTAAGTAAATCTTGGTGTTTGTATTGTTGTTTTCCATTAATAAGGTTTAATAGTTCTTTGCATGTTTTCGACGTTTTTAGTTGCTATGAACATCGTTTGTATGGTGTTGATTTTCTAGGTGAGGATTTTGAAACGAATGTCCTTCTGACGACGTAGTACTGTTGGGTTGCTAATTTGTTGGGTATTGATATTGATATTGATATTTGGATTCTGTTTAATTCGTCGGTATTGATATTTTCAAACGTGATACCACAAAACCTCGCGAGTTAAAATTTAAGATTCAATTTTCAAAATTAAAACTTTGAAAGTTTTTTGATGCAAAATAAGAAACCCCAAAAGAGTTTTTTTTTTTTTTTGTAAATAAACAAATGCTTCAATGAGTGGTTTCCTTAAAACTAGAAATGATTTTTTGAAATAGATACTATCAAAACACATGATTTGGAGTGCAAATTTTTGGTTTATATTGAGTATTTTTTTGGACTTAAGTTTTTAAAAATGTTTGTGAGAATTTTATATTTTCTAAGCACATACCGAATTTGATTAAATCAAAGTTCTTTAACAAGCTATTGTAATCTCCCTAGACTTCACCGTAACTTCTGTGCCGGGTTTGGGGTGTTACATTTAATGGTATCAGAGTCAGGTTTCAAAACTTGGGATATGAATTTTAGGTACAAAAATTTTAGTGAGATGTGTTTTAAATAAATTGAATTTCTAATTATTTTGATACCTAGGGTTTATAAAAAGAATGTGTATTCATATTTTGATTAATTATTTGAGTCTATAAAAAGAAAATCTGAGACTTCGGCATCGATCTTGTAAGTATCCTTACTTTAGCTGTACTAGATAAACTAGCAAACTTTAGTGCTAGGATTATTCTACTTTAGCCAAAAGCTTTAGTAATTTTGAAAAAAAAAACAATGTTAAAACTTTAAATTTAGGATTTTTAATAAACCTAAGTTAACTCATAAAATTTTTGAAGTTGTAGGTTAGTATAATGGGTACTCATAGTCATGTTGTGTGAGGGCATGATGGACATAGCCGAGTGACTCAGCTCGAGTCCTATTCTCAGGGTAGTAAGCCCAATTTGGAAATTAGCGAGTTTGCTAAGATGCCCGAATCTGAGGGTGGTAATCAAAAAGTTGGGGATTCTGCTGTATTCCAAGATGTTTAGAGATTTAAAAAGGTTTGATGGGACCCAATTTGCATATGTGGGTCAAGATTTTATGATTGAGCAACATCAGATGCATCAAGTCAAGTTAGCAGAAAAAAAGTAATCTCTCAAAGGGCAAGAATAAGGAAATTAGTAAAGTGCGAAATAAGAGGAGTTCTAGTCCGATTGATTTGAATCCGCGACCAAAGAAATGGGTCAGAACAGTCAGACCTCAATAGGTTGAGGAAGTTGTGAGCACGGATCAAGTTTCGATTTGTACTTTCTGTGATAGGCGTCATCCGGACGATTGTTGGAGAAAAATAGGGGCGTGTTTCAAATGTGGGTCTGTTGAGTATCGAATTAAGGATTTCTCACGACAATCTTTTAGTAGGATGCAAGCTTCAGCTTAGGATCGAAGTTAGAGACGTGGATATGCTATTAGGTGTCGAGGGAGTCGTGGTGCATCTAGCAATAATACAAGTACTTTTATGATATGCTCCAAATGTACTCTGCATTGATAAGACTTGTTTGTACGTACATGTTTGTGGTAAGTGATGTTTTTGGGAGTCTAGAGTAGAGAATCATTAGTGATATTTCTGTGGGAACTTCTTGAGGTAATTCAAGGTAATGAATAGGAAATTCGTCAAAAACATTGTCTTGATCGGGTTTGCATGGAGATCAAAGTTCTGCATCGATAGTGCGGTGGTCAATTTAGAAAAATAATTCCAGATTTGTGGTTAAGTGTATGGTGTGACATTTGAGATTTCGGGAATGAATTTCTTTTAAGAAGGAGAGAGTTGTCACATCCCAAAAATTGGGTTAGTAGAAATCGGGTTAGTAAAACCCAGAGTGGTCACGTCTTGATTTTGAGTCAAGAATGTAAGAATTTTGTAAAGTGAATTAATTTGGTTCAATGGTTAAGTGTTGTGCTTGGGTGTGAGAAGTTCTGAATTTGAATCCTCTCCCTTGTATTTTTGCGAATTTTGGTCTAGACCTCTATCTTTGAGAATCTGGTTTAAAAGTTAATTGTACGCATTTGTTGACAAGAATGAACTTGTTAGTTCAGTGGTAAGGCTTTAGCTTACCCTTTGGTCTTGTATTCAAGTCTTTTTGTGTGTAAACATAAAAAAAATTTTCTAGTGTGTCGCCCATGTAGTGGTGATGGTTGGGTAAAATGTAATTTTTGGATAATCTAATAATATATGAGGAAATTGAGGTTAGTTAGATATGATTGAGATTTTTTATTTAAAAAAAAATTAATATTATCATTATCAAAAGGTTTATATTTTTTTCTTTTTATTATTTTATTTTCCCAAAAAAATTCCCTTTCTTTCTCACATTACCCACTTTTTTCCTTTCCCATTTTTCTACTATTTCATTCTTTTTCTTTTGTTAAAATTTTTTCTTTTTTTCTCTATTTCGTTTCTTTCACTTTCAAGTCTGTTCTTTTTACAATTGTTTTGTCTTATGGGGTCGTTTTGGGTGCGATTTGGTGTGCAGAATTCAAATAGATTGAGCGTAAGTAAATCTTGGTGTTTGTATTGTTTTTTTCCATTAATAAGGTTTAATAGTTCTTTACGTGTTTTTGACCTTTTTAGTTGTTATGAACATCATTTGTATGGTGTTGATTTTCTAGGTGAGGATTTTAAAACGAACGTCCTTCTGACGACATAGTACTATTGGGTTGGTAATTTGTTGGGTAAGTAATCAATTGTCAGGTGATGGGTTATTGAAGTTTAGACTTAATGTTCAATTATTTAACGTCGAATCTTATGACTCGGATGCATTTAAGTTGCTAATTTGCTCGTTACAAACGATAATTTTAGGGTCTAGAAGTGTGTTGCCGTGTTGAAGTTCAGAAATAATTAGGTGTATAATGAAAACGTGAGAAAGCAACAAGCGACAAAAGCCAAAATTGGGGTTGTCGATGCCACAAGGCCGTGTGCCAAGCCGTGTGGTAGGCTGTGTGACACATCACCATGTGTGACACATGGCTGTGTGACGAGCCGTATGTTAAACCGTGTATGTCACATGATCTGGGCATGGGCCTCAAGGGCTGGCCTTTTGGGGCATGTGGGCCACACGAGCATATGGGTCTATTTTTTGAAAATTCCCATTTTGGCCCATTTTATTCATGAAATGTATTTAACCTCTTCGTAGGGTCCATACTGCTTAGTTAAGACTTAGAAACTAGGTATCGGTGAATATGCTTCTATGTTGATAGGTTTAGGGTATTTGTAATATATGCACTTGCATGATCTGATACTGGTAGTTCTGATGGTATTCGCTATGTTTGTATAAGTTTGTATAACGTATGATTTGTTAATTTGTATTTCTGAATCTGTTATGTAACCATACATGTGACTTGATGAAAAAAACTGATGTGTTTCTATAAGGTTAAATAAATTTGTTCTGTAAAGCATGGACTTCCATGCCTTCTGTTTCTATTACTGTACGTCACCATGTTCTACATGCTCACCATTTTGATTCTGTACATGCATGCCATGACACGTTGCATGGGGTTTGGGATAATTTTAAAGGAGGAAGATTCTGTACTGGTAGTTTAATGATCTGCGTAATCAATGGCTTGACCATATATATTTGATTTGGTAGTTTAAAGGCATATTACTAAGCCATCGTTGTCAAACAACT
Source organism: Gossypium longicalyx (assembly GCA_025698465.1). NCBI lineage: Eukaryota > Viridiplantae > Streptophyta > Magnoliopsida > Malvales > Malvaceae > Gossypium > Gossypium longicalyx. The sequence goes on from CM046999.1 coordinate 46,326,743, forward strand.
CGGAGTGACGGGTCATCGTTGTCGAGCAACCCGGGATTATAACACCCCTTACCCATGTTCTAAGTCGGAACAAGGTACGGAATATTACAGATCACGAAAACATGAAATCACACATTTACCTGATCTTACATAATTAATTCCTCTAGCTTGAACAAAATAGATAACATTAACAGATCTACATAAGTACAAGTAAATTATCAAATTTTGAAAAGTAATATTTTAAAACAAATTAATTATGACATATAACAAAATGATTCAGCCCTCTTTACATGCCATAATTCCAAAATAGTGTTTACAAAGTACCAAAAAGTATTGATAGTGTCGATGGGTCTCCAACGATCTCCAAATCTCGAGCTGGCTTAGTAATTCTATAAGATAAGAAAAAGAAAAGAAGGTAAGCATATAGCTTAGTAAGTAAGTACGAAATTGATATTCAATTTATCAAAGTAAAACAATCATACTAGTATATAATCACATATTCAGGACAGGCTGTTTTCTGGAGTCCTATTTAAAAAAATCATATCTCGAGCTAAAAAACACGAAATCCAATTCCGTAAATTTTCCCTGAAACTAGGCTCATATGTCTACTTACTAATTTTCTTCTAGAATTTTTGGTCGGGAAAATTACTACAGTTTATTAGTTAAAGTCTTCCCTATTTCAGGGTATGACTACTCTAACCCCTGTGCACTACAAACCAAATTTCTTCCTGTACAAAATTCAAACGACCATTCCGTTTATTTCTCATAAAAATAGACTCAATAAGGAATCCATGAATGTAATGTATGACTCTTAATAATATTTTTACAATTTATGGTGAATTTCCAAAGTCAGAACAAGGGATCTCAAATTCATTCAGACCTTGTTTCACAAGAATTCAAATATCACACAATATAGAATTCTTTTGCTTCCCCTATTTCTTTTATGTGAAAATAGACTCATTAAGATTTATATTCATATATCGTTCTCATTTTTATTCAACTTCCACGATTTTTGGTAAATTTTTAAAATCACATAACTGCTGCTGTCCAACACTATTTTATTTCTAACATTCATTCTTGCATAATTTCACCTAGTCCTTTTTGTTATACCATAATTCACTAAATTATCGAGCATATAGCTCCTAACTTTTCATAAACATAAATTTTCACATATCCACCTTATAATAACTTTCACATATTACCACTTTATCGATTTTTCCCGTTGAACTCAACGGAAAAATAACAAATATACCATTGTTTACACATATTTCCCCCTTTCCACACTTATAGCTGAAGCTATCTGATACGCATAGTAGCTTGCACTTAGTACTAAAATGCGACCAACAATCCGGTACACGTAGTAGCTTACACTTAGTACTACACACGTGACCTCACCATCTGATACACGTAGTAGCTTGCACTTAGTACTACACACGTGATCGAGGTCATTGAGTACGCATAGTAGCCTGCACTTAGTACTACATATGTGACTGAACAGTATGGTACACGTAGTAGCCTGTACTTAGTACTACACACATGTATTCATAATAGGTCATTCGTATTGTTCCTGTTCCGAAGGTTCAACCGGAAAATTCTTTCCTTTTTCACTGTTAACACTTATTCATAATCTAATTAAATTTGCAAATTTCCATCATTTAATCATTCTATGGACAGTCACCAATATATATGATAACAACATAAAATAACATAAAAAAATCGATAAATTATTCATGTACGAACTTACCTCGGTGCAAACTTTAGAAATATTACAATTTAGTCCAAAAGCTTTTCTTTTCCCCGATCACGATCGATTCCACGTCTTTCTTGATTATGAAGCTTGAAAGTTGAAGAAACTCTAGCTATGGAGGAGAGAAAAATTCGGCAACAACTAATTGAGAAGATGACCATTTTTGTGTTATTTTTCCCATTTTATTTCATTTAATATACAAATGACCAAAATGTCCTTACTACTAAACTTTCCAAAAATTCCATCCATGTCCAATTTTTGTCCATAAACTTAGAAATTGGTCAAATTGCTATTTAAGACCTCCTAATTAATATTCCAAAGCAATTTCATAATAAAAACTTCTAGAACACAAGTTTTGCAATTTATTTGATTTAGTCCCTAATCTCAACTTAAGCGCTTAATGCATAGAATTTCATCCCGAAATTTTCACTCAATCATGAAATCATATCATAAACCTCAAAATAATTATAAAACAATTATTTCTATCTCAGATTTGTGGTCACAAAACCACTATTCCGATTAGGCCCTAATTCGGGTTGTCACAATTCTCCCCCTTTAGGGATTTTCGTCCCCGAAAATCTTACCGGTAAGAGGTTCGGGTACTATTTCCTCATAGCTTCCTCAGGTTCTCACCTAGCCTCTTCTATTCCATGTTTGTGCCACAATACTTTCACTAAGGCTATACTTTTATTTCTCAACTGTTTAATTTCCCGAGCCAAAATTTTTATTGGTTCCTCCTCATAGGTCATATCTGGTCGAATTTCAATTTTTGTTAGAGGAATCACTTGTGAAGGATCAGAACAGTAACGTCGCAGCATTGACACATGAAACACATTATGAATCTTTTCCAACTCAGTTGGCAAGACTAGCCGATAAGCTACTGGTCTAACTCTTTCAATAACCTTATAAGGCCCAATGAAACGCAGACTCAACTTGCCTTTTTGGCCAAACCTTAAAATTTTCTTCCACGGAGATACCTTTAGAAAAACTTTATCACCCACTTGGAACTCGATCTCTTTTCTCTTCAAATCTGCATATGACTTTTGTTGACCTGAAGCAGCTTTCAGACAATCACGAATCACTTTCACTTTCTCTTCAATTTCTCTAATCAAATCAACTCCGTGAATCTGTTTCTCACTAAGCCCGGTCCAATACAAAGGAGTCCGACACTTGCGACCATACAATGCTTCGTACGGTGCCATCTGTATGCTCGATTGAAAATTGTTGTTGTAGGCAAATTCGACCAAGGGTAAATATTTTTCCCAACTATCCTGAAATTCTAAAACACAACATCGGAGCATATCCTCGAGTACCTGAATTACTCTTTCGGATTGACCGTCAGTTTGTGGATGAAATGCGTCTTCAAATTCAATTTCGTACCCAAAGCTTTTTGCAACTTTTTCCAAAACCTCGAAGTAAATCTCGGATCTCTATCCGAAATAATAGACATAGGTACTCCGTGTAATTTCACAATTTCAGAAATATATAATTCAGCCAACTTATCAAGAAAATAGTCCGTGACGTGCATTGAAATAAAATGAGCTGATTTAGTCAGTCTGTCAACTATTACCCAGATGGCATTTTTCTTTTTCGGGGTCAGAGGCAACCCTGTCACAAAATCCATCGTAATTCTGTCCCATTTCCACTCGGGAATCATCACTGGTTGAAGTAAACCTGAAGGTATTTGGTGTTCAGCTTTCAATTGCTGGCAAATCAAGCATTTTGCTACAAACTCAAAGATATCTCTCTTCATACCATTCCACCAATATATTTTCTTTAGATCGTTGTACATTTTCATACTACCAGGATGAACTTGCAAACAACCACTGTGTGCCTCATGTAAAATCTTCTGAATCAACTCAGCATCTTTCGGTACACATACTCGATCACGGAACATTAAGCAATCCTCTAGTCCGATTTGAAAATCTAAGTTACAATCTAATTCACACTGAGCTCGCTTGGCTCCCAATTCACTGTCATTCTTCTGAGCTTCACAAATTTGCTGAAGAAATAGCGGCCTAACTCTTAACACGGCCAAAATCAAACCATCATCAGACATAGCCAAATCTGTACCCATAGCTCTCAAAGCAAATAAAGATTTTCTACTTAAGGCATCTGCGACTACATTCGCTTTCCCGGGATGATAATCAATTATTAATTCATAATCCTTTAATAATTCAAGTCATCTCCATTGTCGTAAATTCAAATCTTTTTGATTCATCAAATATTTCAAACTTTTGTGATCAGTAAAAATTCAACATTTCTCACCATATAAATAATAACGCCAAATCTTCAAAGCAAAGACAATGGCGGCCAACTCTAAATCATGCGTCGGGTAATTCTTCTCGTGCGGTTTCAACTGTCTTAAGGCATAAGCTACCACTTTACCTTCTTGCATTAAAACACAACCAAGACCAATTGATGACGCGTCACTATAAATCACAAATTCTTTCCCCGACTCGGGTTGCACTAACACTGGTGCTTTGGTCAATCGCTCTTTCAGCTTCTCAAAACTTTGTTGACATTCTTCAGTCCAATTAAACTTAACATTCTTTTGCAACAGCTTAGTCATAGGAGAGGCGGTCATCGAAAATCCCTCGAAAAAGCATCGATAATATCCAGCTAAGCCCAAAAATCTTCTAACCTCAGATACATCCTTCGACGGTTTCCAATTAACAATTGCCGAAACTTTACTCGGATCGACCCTAATACCATCACTTGAAACTACATGTCCCAAAAATCCGACTTCATGAAGCCAAAATTCACTTTTACTGAATTTAGCAAACAATTTCTTTTCTCTTAAAATCTGTGATACCATTCTTAAATGTTCAGCATGCTCAAACTCGTTTCGAGAATAAATCAGGATATATAAATCAGAATATCATCTATGAACACAACCACAAACCTATCCAAGTATGGCCGAAAGATTCGATTCATCAAATCCATAAAGATAGCCGGAGCATTGGTTAAACCGAAAGGCATCACAAGGAATTCGTAATGTCCATACCTCGTTCTGAAAGTGATTTTTGGCATATTCGACTCTTTAACTCTCAACCGATAGTAATCGGATCTCAAATCAATCTTTGAAAACACTGTCACCCCTTTTAACTGGTCAAACAAATCATCGATTCTCGGCAATGGATAACTGTTCTTTATGGTCACCTTGTTGAGCTGTCGATAGTCAATACAAAGTATCATAGATCCATCCTTTTTCTTTACAAACAACACGGGGGCACCCCAAGGAGAGAAACTCGGTCTCACAAACCCCTTATCTGTTAACTCTTGCAACTGAGCTTTTAATTCTTTCAATTCAGTCAGAGCCATTCTGTATGGAGAGATCGAGATTGGTGCAGTTCCAGGTAATAAATCAATAGCAAACTCTACCTCTCTGATCAGAGGCAACCCTGGTAATTCTTCTAGAAATACATTCGGGAACTCATGAGACTATCGATGATCGATTCAAGCTTCGACTCGGACATTTTAGTATTTAATACATAAGCAAGATAAGCTTCACACCCTTTTCGCATATATCACGAAAGCGACATATACGAAAATCACCATAGGCAATTTATTTGATTCATTTGTTTCCACCCGAAGAATTTCACCATTTTCACATTTCAACTCAAGAGTTTTCTGTCTGCAATTTACTCTGGCATCATGTAGTATCAACCAATCCATACCCCAAATAACATCAAACTCGTCAAATGGTAGCAACATTAGATTAGCCGGAAAATAGTGACCTTGAATCATTAAAGGGCAATTTTTGCAAACCTTATCTACTAACACATATTTGCCTAAAGGGTTTGACACTTTAACCACAAATTCAGTAGATTCTATAGGCAAACTCTTACTAGATACCAAATCCACACAAACATAAGAATGAGTAGATCCGGGATCAATCAATGCAATGACAATAGTATCATAAAGAGAAAATATACCAGTGATCACATCAGGAGATGACGCCTCTTCCCGAGCACGTATGGCATAAGCTCTAGCAAGTATTCTAGCTTCCAGTCTCCCAGTTGATTCCTTTGTCTCACTTCGACTGCTAGCTCCACTTCCAATATTTCTCAGAGGTCTACCTCTATTAGTAGCACTAGTCTGTCTGGCACTCTGAAAATTTTCTTCTTCAACCCTTTTTGGACAATCCTTAATATCGGGAACCACATTTGAAACAAGCCCGGCTAATCGTCCAACACTCCCCGAAATATTGTTTACCACTGTGCTAGCACTCGAATCTATTAGATCTCACATTACTTACACTCGCCATTGAAGTAGCTTGAGCTTTAGAACCCGAATATGATCTCCCACGATCTCGATACGAATGTCCAGTTGAAACAGTCAATCGAGGATTCATTTCTTTAGACTTCTTTGACTGAGATTGGAATGACTTATTCATTGGCCTCTTTCTTGCGTCTCTGGCTTCATTCACAGCTTTTCTCTTCTCGTTGCTCAGTTCATCAGATTTACAAGCTCGATCGACCAATACCACAAACTCTTTCAACTTTAAAATCCCAACTAGTAGCTTGATGTCTTCATTTAGCCCATCCTCGAACCTCTTACACATAATAGCTCCGGTGGACACACACTCTTGAGCATACTTGCTGAGTCTGACAAATTCACGTTCATATTCTACCATAGACATTCTACCTTGTTTTAGCTCAAGGAACTCTTTCCGTTTTTTATCAATGAACCGCTGGCTTATATACTTCTTTCTAAACTCCTCTTGGAAGAAATCCTATGTAACCCTTTCTTTCGGAACCACAGATATCAGTGTCTTCCACCAATGATATGTCAAATCCGTTAGTAAAGATATAGCACATTTCAAACATTCTTCGGGAGTGCAAGAAAGCTCATCGAATACCCTGATAGAATTTTCAAGCCAGAACTCTGCTTTCTCGGGATCATCATCTATATTAGCCCTAAATTCTTCAGCCCTTTGCTTTCGAATTTTATCAACTGGGGGTTTGCTCAATCTTACCATTTTAGCACCTTGAGGAACTACGGGAACTGGTTGGGGAATAGGAGGGGGTAGAGGAGGCTGAGCGTTCGGATTTGCCCGAACAAATTCTGTGTACCAATTACTCATCATATGGAAAAAGGCTTCCTGGGCCCCATCTCCCTGATCATGTGTCTCATGCCTGCTCTCAACTGGCGCAGTCCCTTGTGCGAGGGCCGGCGCATTACTTTCTACATCATCAGCTACAGCTCGGTCAAGATCCATTTACTATATAAAAACACAATTTAAATTGTCAAGAGTCATCACACTATCATAATATAATTATGGCATGTATAGATAGACTTCCACACATAGTACGTATATCTGAGAACTGCCTAAACCTCGGCTCTGATACCAACAAATGTAACACCCCTTACCCATGTTCTAAGCTAGAATAAGGTACGGAATATTACAGATCACGAAAACATGAAATCACACATTTACCTGATCTTACATAATTAATTACTCTAGCTTGAACAAAATAGATAACATTAACAAATCTACATAAGTACAAGTAAATTATCAAAATTTGAAAAGTAATATTTTAAAACAAATTAATTATGACATATAACAAAATGATTCAACCCTCTTTACATGCCATAATTCCAAAATAGTGTTTACAAAGTACCAAAAAGTATTGATAGTGTGGATGGGTCTCAGACGATCTCCAAATCTCGAGCTGGCTTAGTAATTCTATAAGACAAGAAAAAGAAAAGAAGGTAAGCATATAGCTTAGTAAGTAAGTATGAAATTGATATTCAATTTATCAAAGTAAAACAATCATACTAGTATATAATCACATATTCAGGATAGGTTGTTTTCTGGAGTCCCGTTTAAAAAAAAATCATATCTCAAGTTAAAAAACTTGAAATCCAATTCCGTAAAATTTCCCTGAAACTAGACTAATATGTCTACTTACTAATTTTTTTCTAGAATTTTTGGTCGGGAAAATTACTACAGTTTATTAGTTAAAGTCTTCCCTATTTCAGGGTATGACTACTCTAACACCTGTGCACTACAAACCAAATTTCTTCCTGTACAAAATTCCAACGACCATGCCGTTTGTTTCCCATAAAAATAGACTCAATAAGGAATCCATGAATGTAAGGTATGACTCTTAATAATATTTTTACAATTTATGGTGAATTTCCAAATTCAGAACAAGGGATCTCAAATTCATTCAGACCTTGTTTCACAAGAATTCAAATATCACACAATATAGAATTCTTTTGCTTCCCCTATTTCTTTTATGTGAAAATAGACTTATTAAGATTTATTTTCATATATCATTTGCATTTTTATTCAACTTCCACGATTTTTGGTAAATTTTTAAAATCACATAACTGCTGTTGTCCAACACTGTTTTATTTCTAACATTCATTCTTGCATAATTTCACTTAGCCTTTTTGTTATATCATAATTCACTCAATTATCGAGCACATAGATCCTAACTTTTCATGAACATAAATTTGCACATATCCACCTTATAATAACTTCCACATATCACCACTTTATCGATTTTCCCCGTTGAACTCAACGGAAAAATAACAAATATACCATTGTTTACACATATTTCCCCCTTTCCACACTTATAGCCGAAGCTATCTGATACGCATAGTAGCCTGCACTTAGTACTACACATGCGACCAACAATCCGGTACACGTAGTAGCCTGCACTTAGTACTACACACGTGACCTCACCATCTGAAACATGTAGTAGCCTGCACTTAGTACTACACACGTGATCGAGGTCATTGAGTACGCATAGTAGCCTGCACTTAGTACTACACATGTGACTTAACAGAATGGTACACGTAGTAGCCTGCACTTAGTACTACACACGTGTATTCATAATGGGTCATTCGTATTGTTCCTGTTCCGAAGGTTCAACCGGAAAATTCTTTCCTTTTTCACTGTTAACACTTATTCATAATCTAATTAAATTTGCAAATTTCCATCATTTAATCATTCTATGGACAGTCACCAATTAATATGATAACAACATAAAATAACATAAAAAAATTGATAAATTATTCATGTACGAACTTACCTCGGTGCAAACTTTAGAAATATTATAATTTAGTCCGAAAGCTTTTCTTTTCCCCGATCACGATCGATTCCACGTCTTTCTTGATTATGAAGCTTGAAAGTTGAAGAAACCCTAGCTATGGAGGAGAGCAAAATTCGGCAGCAACTAATTGAGAAGATGACCATTTTTGTGTTATTTTTCCCATTTTATTTCATTTAATATACAAATGACCAAAATGTCCTTACTACTAAACTTTCCAAAAATTCCATCCATGTCCAATTTTTATCCATAAACTTAGAAATTGGTCAAATTTTTATTTAAGACCTCCTAATTAATATTCCAAAACAATTTCATACTAAAAACTTCTAGAACACAAGTTTTGTAATTTATTCGATTTAGTCCCTAATCTCAACTTAAGCGCTTAATGCATAGAATTTCATCACGAAATTTTCACTCAATCATGAAATCATATCATAAACCTCAAAATAATTATAAAACAATTATTTCTATCTCGGATTTGTGGTCACGAAACCACTATTCCGATTAGGCCCTAATTCGGGTTGTCACAGGGATAACTTAATTGGTGTGTTTTGGATGGATGAGTTTGGGGGAGAACTCTATTTTGGTGTGTAGCGGAGTTGGGTTGGAAGTTTTCTGAAAAATTAGCATTATGTTTTCTAAAAAATACCGCATTGGCATAATCATGCATACTTAGTTCTGTTTAACTAAACATCATGAAATTTTATGTGGTTTTCTATTTTGTGTATTGTAATATGTCTTATCTCAATTTGATTTTTAGTTAGACACTGAGCTCTATAGCTCACCCCCTTTGTTTTATTTCTGATGTTTTAGGTAATCGGTAAAATTAGAATCGATCGGCGTGCGGAGCTCGGATGGTTTTATCAGTTATATAAAAAATGGTGATTTTCATAATTATTTATTTTGGACTTTTGGCGAATGTAATTTGTTTTTGGGTTTTGTTTTGGTTTCCATTTAAATCGTCGATAATGATATTTGTGAATGTGATACCGCAAAACCTCGCGAGTTAAAATTTAAGATTCGATTTTCAAAATTAAAACTTTGATAGTTTTCCGATGCAAACTAAGAAATCCCTAAATAGTTTTTTTTGTAAATAAACAAACGACTTCAACAAGTGTTTTCCTTAAAACTAAAAATGATTTTTCGATATAGATACTATTAAAACACATGATTTGGAGTGCAAATTTTGGTTTAGACCGAGTATTTTTTAAGACTTAAGTTTTTCAAAATGTTTGTAAGAATTTCATCTTTTCTAAACGCATACTGAATTTGATTAAATCAAAAGTTCTTTAACAAGCTATTGTAATCTCCCTAGACTCAACCGTAACATCTGGGCCGGGTTTGGGGGTGTTGCACTTGAAATTCTTATAGTCACTAGAACTGGATCTCTACTTCATTTATACTTTTTATGCTCTATAAATAGAGATTTTAAAGAAGCTTTGTAGATATTCTCATTGATTAATAAAATACGTTCTCTTTACTATCTTATTTTATTTGTTCTTTACACTTTGTCTTTTATTTTATAACATCACTTAATTTATATCAAAATTATATACCAATTAATTACTCATATATTCAATAAAATAGCCTTCAACAAAGATGCTTAAGTTTGGTTCGTCAAAAATGTCTTAATTATAGGAACTCCCTTGGTTTTGGAATCTTTTTCATTTGATGAAGAGCCAAGCAGAAAGAAAAAATAATGTTGAAGAATTAAGGTTGTAGAGATATGCTAAACCGATATCCAAAGAGGTTGCACATTTGATTGAGAGGCATAGTTGTGCACTTTTTGGAGATGAGCATGCATGTATTCTTGAGACTGATGAGGTGATCATGACATTTTTTTCATGCCTAAAGAGGTTAGTTTTGACACTGTATATAAGTTAAAAGTACAATTGATTCGGGGTGAGGAGAAAGTTACATCAGTTGATTAAAGTGCTTTGTATACAAGAGTTATGTTTTTCCTTTCCTATCCCATAACTTTAGTTTTTTTTTTTTAATCCAAAATCCCATAGCTTTAGTTTGCAAGCACTCTATAGTTATAAATTCATATGATGAAATAATGAACTAAATAAAACTTTGTTCATCTATGACATCATGATTCATTTCCAGTATCAATATATTGGGGAAAAAAAACGTATAAATTTATTTATATTGAAATATATTGATATTATATGTTATTTCACTACTTCTTAATTTATATTATCTTAATCTAATAGTACTTATAATCTATAAATTTGATTTTTTTATATGTTAGAAATCAAATCAAAATAAAATAAATATATTTTATAATTGAATTGAAAATTAAAATTTTTTTAAATGATCATTGCATCTAATCAAATCAGTTTGATCCAATACAAAATCTAAAGCAATAAATAGCATGATTCAAATCTATTTGAAAAATTAAGATAAAAAAAATCAATCAATTAAGAATTAGTATTTTGTGTTAATTATGTTTCTCATATATTTTTTAATCTATAATTATTTTATTAATAATACTATTACGATATTTTCAATAACAAATTATAATTATATTTTATATTAATAATTATTGTCGAAATTTTTTTTTTGAAGTGGACTTTTATTTTAAAAAATGAAAAATAAGAGTTGCCACCAATCCTTTTTTTGTGAGGTGTGATCGGATCACCTCGTAATTTGATTGTTTCAATAAAAGGTTTGGTTTACTAAAACAATGATTTTTAGTCTACAAAATTTAGAAAATGGGTTCGGGAGTCAGTTACGCACGAGAAAGGATTAGCACCCTCGTGACACCTAAAATTGGTACCTAGTTGATTACTTGATGTCTTAGTGTCGGAAGTTGAAAACTCGAAAAGAATTTAAAATACGACCCATCTTTTTTAATGTTATTTTTACTTAAAAATCGCATGAATAAATCAAAACGTATGTTAAAGGTCATCTTATCTCGAGGTAACAAAATGTCATATCCCGTAAGTTAGGATACGACACCTTGAAATCTCGAAAAATAAGTTTGCATTTTTTATTATTTAATTAAATCTCGTGTATTTTGATTTTAAGAGGATATTCGGTCATTTAGATTCAATGAGAAAATTGAAACCCCGTAAGTTAGGGTACGACTTCTCGAATCTCCAAATACGAAATATTGCCTATTTTAAAAAAATTCTTTTCATGCAAAATGAAACAAATCCAAAGTTTCGTGGGAAAATTATAAAAGAAACAACAAGAAAAAGGATTGGATTAAAACAAGTTGCAAAAGCGGAAGGACTAAAGATAGAAATAGACCATTTTTCAAAAACACGCGGATCTTAGTAAAGTGGCGGGTCGGATTTCAAGTCTAATGCCAAAACGACGCCATTTTGGCATCTGAAGCTTAAGCCCAAAACGACGCCGTTTTGGGGGCTTATATAAGTAAAAAATCTTTAAAAAAAATCATTTTTGAATCAGTTTTAAAAAAAAAACTTTTTTTGTTTCATTTTTTTCTCTAAAGAGGTTTAGGTCCAGCCTTGACACTGACGAGTTTCTGCCGCGACAGTCTCCAGTCGCCAGCGATGACACTGCTGTCCACGGTGGTCAGAATCACAAAAAGATACCCTATTCGACCTTTCAACTCCCACAGTCCAAATCTGAAGGCCAAAAGCCTTAAAAGGTAACAAAAGACAAAAAAAACTTCAAACTTTTTTTCTTCTGTTCGTCTTTTTTTTATTATATATATTTGGTTTTTTTTTCTTTCAAAAAAAATAAATAACACAAAAAATCACCTTTGATTGTTTTTTTCTTCGATTGCTTTTTTATTTCCCAAAAAAAATCCACTCAAATACATTTAGATTTGGCTTTTATAGCCGATTTCTATTTTTTTTTAATACTTATCTACTGTTTGATTCGTGTTCTTCTTTTTTTTGCAGGAGCAGTGGGTGGAGTAGGTGGAGAAGTGGCGGTGGCAGAGGCTAGGGATTTAGGGTGCGACGGCTAGGGTTTCTGTTCCCTTTTTTTTCTAGTGAAAACAGTTTAGGTTTTGGGCTTGTTGGGCCATTAGGGTTTTTTTTTGTATTTGGGCTGTTAGGGGTTTGTAATTTTGGGTTTTGTAACTTTATTTTGTTTTCTATATTTTTTTATTTCTGTTTAGGCTAATTGGTTTGGGCCTTTTATTATCCCAGGCTAAATTGGCCTATTATAGCTAGCCTCTTTGCTCGTTGACGTGTAACGGGAATGAAGCAAAGATTTTCAAAGGGTCAATTTTGCCTGGTCTTGCCGAATCTCGACTTCTTTGGTGCTTCTCTTCTCCAAGTAGCCTCGTTCTAACCCACTGCAACTTCAGAGGTATATGATTTGTTGCTTCAATCTACTCCACTGCAACTTCAGGAGATGAGACTTGTAACTTCAAACTGCCCCACTATAACTTCAGGGAGATAAGGTTTGCTATCTTTAGTCTGCTCCATTGCAACTTCAAGGAGATAAGACTTGTAACTTCAACCTGCTCCACTGTAACTTCAGGGAGATAAGATTTATAGATTTAATCTGCTTTACTGCAACATCAGAGAGATAAGATTTGCTATCTTCGATCTACTTTACTGTAACTTCAGGGAGATAAGATTTGTAACTTCAACCTGCTGCACTGCAACTTCAGGGGGATAAGGTTTATGCTTCTAATCTGCTCCATTGCAACTTTAGGGAGATAAGATTTGTGACTTCAATTTTCTCTACTGCAACTTCAGAGAGATAAGATTTTCTATGATAACCTCAATCTGCTCCACTACGACTTCAAGAAGATAAGATTTATATCTTTAATCTACTCTACTGCAATTTCAGAGAGATAAGATTTGCTATCTTCAATCTACTCCACTACAACTTCAGGGATATAAGATTTGTAATTTGTAGCTTTAATTTGTTCCACTGCAACTTTAGGGAAATAAGATTCGCTATCTTCAGTCTGCTCCACTGCAACTTCAGAGACATGAGACTTGTAACTTCAACTTTCCCTACTGCAACTTCAAGGAGATAAGGTTTATAGCTTTAATCTACTCTACTGTAACTTCAGAGAGATAAGATTTGCTATCTTCAGTCTGCTCCACTGCAACTTCAAGGAGATAAGATTTGTGGCATTAATCTGCTCCACTAAAACTTTAGGGAGATAAGATTTGCCACGATTTGGGAAGATAAGATTTGCCACGATTTGGGGCGTTTTGGCGTCTGAAGCTTAAGCCCAAAACGAAGCCGTTTTGGGGGCTTATATAAGTAAAAAATATATAAAAAAAATCATTTTTGAATTAGTTTAAAAAAAAACTCTTTTTGTTTCATTTTTTTTCTCTGAAGGGGTCTAAGTCCGGCCTTGAAGCCAGCGAGTTTCTACCGCGACGGCCTCTGGTAACAGCGCCGCCGTCCGCGGTGGCCGAAATCACAAAAAGATACCCTCTTCGACCTTTCAACTCCCACAATCTGGATCTGAAGGCCAAAATCCTTAAAAGGTAAGAAAAAAAAAACTTCAATGTTTTCTTCTTCTATTAGTCTCTTTTATTATAATTATATATATATTTTTCTTTCGAAAAAATAAATAACGCAAAAAATCGCCTTTGATTGTTTTTTTCTTTGATTGCTTTTTTTATTTCCCCCCCAAAAAATCCACTTAAATACATTTAGATTCGACTTTTATAGCCTATTTCTACATTTTTTTTAATACTTGTCTACTGTTTGATGCGTGTTCTTCCTTCTTTGCAGGAGAAGTAGGTGGAGTAGGTGGAGTAGGTGGAGGAGTAACGGTGGCAGAGGCTAAGAATTTAGGATACGGCGGCTAGGATTTTTGTTCCCTTTTTTTTTGGCTGAAAACAGTTTAAGTTTTGGGCTTGTTGGATCATTAAGTTTTTTTTTTTGTATTTGGGCTGTTAGGGGTTTGTAATTTTGAGTTTTGTAACTTTGTTTTGTTTGTTATATTTTTTTTTATTTCTGTTTAGGCTAATTAGTTTGGGACCTTTATTAGCCTAGACTAAATTAGCCTATTACAATTATAATTATATAATTATAATTATTTTATATTAATAATGTTTTTATTAGTGTTACATTTATTATTATTCTATTAAATTTTGAATCCATATTAAATTATTTTAAATTAATTATCACTTAATTAATATTATTGTTTTATACTTATTAAAACTAATACTTTATCCATAAATAAATGCCTTAACAAAGCATTTTCAAATAGCACTAAAAGAATTACTAAAAAATATATTTTAGTATCATTTAATAGGTTATGTTTTGCTTACAGAAATAGTAATGATTTCCATTACCATTTGTTATGTTCGAGTATTAAAATGATAGTTCTTTATAGTTAAATTTTTTACTCATATTTCGGTGAAAAATAATTTTATTTAATTACTTAATATTTTACTAGTGATTTTTTCTCAGTTTTCTATTTTCATTAGTTTCAAAATATTATATTAGGTAAAAATATATTATTTAATGAAGTAAAAAGTGAATATATAAAATCAAGCGCACACGTATCTTTGGAACCTAGTTTATTGCAAATTTTATATAAAAGTTTACATGAGAGAATTATACTTTTCTTGTAATAATTCGGTTTTTAATGGTGCCTAAAATGATGGTTACGGGACCTCTTTTTCTGATGGTAGAGTATGTTAATATTATTAAATAATATTTATGAGATAGGTATTGTGTTTTTTTTTTTGTGAATTTTGATTTAATAGATTTTATTATTTGGTCAATTAGTTAAGGTACAAGTAATTTGTACTGGAAGTTAGTGATTTTGAGAAATGATGTATCGAGATATCGTTTTTATAAACTGAGCTTATAAATATTTTTATTAAATATTTACGAAATTGATGTATAAAAGGGTTGAGGTTTGGTCCAGAAATTTTGGCGTTTAAATAATTAATTTAGAGAAAAAGACTAAATCATAAAATCCATAAATTTAATCCTATAAATTTTATTTTATTTGATTAAGGGCATAAATGGTAAACATTAGGGACTTGCATGACAATTAAGCCTTAAATGCATTTAGGTGGACGCTTAAGCATAAGATGACTAATTTTATGAGAAAAATTAGGATTAAAATATTGGTAATGGAAAATAATCATGAAATAAAAAAAGAACAAGAACAAAAGATAGTGAATAGAGAGAGAGGGTGTCATCCTCTTCATGCTTTCAAAAACCGTTTCCTCCATTTTTGAACGGAGAAAGCTTCGGTTAAGTGTTCTTCTTGCAGGTAAGTACTACTAGCCCCATTTTTTAATTAGTTTTATGTTTTGAGATTGTTGTAACTCGGTTTAACTAACCCGAGTGTTAGTTTTTCGAAATTGTTAAAATTTATAAATATTACCATTAATGAATGTTTGAAGGGTATGAGTTTCGTAAGTCCTTGAGACTAAATTTTGTGTTCCATAAATTCCATTGGTTAATACAATTTTCTGTTGCAATTAAGTTCTTCAAAGGAGGTTTGTTTAAATTAACGTGTTTAATAATTGATCTTACCAGTAGGTTATACACGACTTTAAGGTGTGTTTAAATCAAGTTTCAGTTAGTTAAAGTGCTCAGCATAGCTGCTGTTTGTTGTTGTTGAATGAGGAGAAATTAATAATTTAAATTGCTATAAGTTGCTGTTGCATGTGAATGTTGTAATTGAGGAAAAATTTATGATTAAGGTTCAATATAGCTGTTGTTCGTTGCTGTTGAATAAAGAGAAATTAATAATTTAAATTGCTATATGTTGTTGCTGCCTGTTGATGTTTAAATGGAAGAAAAATATGATGATTTATTGCCATATGTAACTGTTGTTTGTGGCTGCCCGAAAGCTTGATGATTAGTGTTTATTTATCTGTGTGAAGTATGAATCCTATATCAGACAAATTTGAAAAGTTATACTCTATTTATTTATTTTAATTAAATTTTTATTAGTCTAAATTATTTTATTATTATTTTACTTATGAATTTAGCCTATAAATAAATTCTTTTACAATTTTAGAAAATATTTCCATTAGAAATTAGAACTCATAACACATTTAGAGAATTTTGTGTTTACGTTTTGAGGGTTCTTTATTTTCTAGGTTTAATTTTTATCTCTATCTTTTGTACTCTTCATTCTTTTACCATTATAGTAAAATTATATTTACCTGTGATTTTTTTATCCTCTTTGAAGAGATTTTCTATGTTAAATTTGCGTGTCTCTATTTCTTTCGCCATTTATACTTATTGGTTGCTTAATCAGGTCGATCCCAACAATCTAAAATTTATATTATCATCCCGCTATAAACTGGTCGGCTACCGTCCAAATTATAGGAAAATCTTTCTTGCTTGAATGTCAATGGAACTGCAGTCTGAATTTTGTTTCCAGTCGGTAATTGCTAATTTTATGGTGCCGTAAAATTGTTGTATTTTACTCTGCTACTGTTAGAAATAAAGGAGACATTGGTTGCTTATGTTTGGTACTGTTCGGAATGCTGGAATTGCAGTAATTAATCTCTATTTTAAATGTTTTGACCTGACAATAAATTATCTTATTAAATTAAATGTGTGGGTTGTATCTATATGGTTAAATGAGGATTTAAATGTTATAAATTGTATTGACTAAAGACTATAAACTTGAATTGTGTAATTGTTGTAAATGGAGGTGTTTAAATGTTATAAATTGAAGTGTTTTAAGTACTATATTTTACGGTGTTTTTAAATGCTTAGCTATTTCGTTTAAAGGGTGTTGCATGTTGTTCATTCTCGCGTCAATAATAAGGATTCATTTAATGCTTAATAACGTTGTTCGGATGGAGTTACTTGTTGTCCATTTGGTGTTGAAAATTGATGTTGATTCAATGATTAGTTATGCTATTCGAATGGAAATCACAAAGCAGTCCTGAAATGCATAAAAAGAAAAAAGAGAGAATTGTCTAAATGTGCTGTCATTTATGCTGTTTTTTTTTATTAAGCTGTTCAAATGCGTTGATTTCATTGTCCCATTGTGACGCTGTTACGCTGCCATATTGTGTTAATTAGATTGTCTGAATGGAGCTAATAAGATGGTCTGTGTACAAGCCCAATTTTGGGCCCAAAGACCCACATGACCCAAACACAAAATCAAAAAAAAAAAAAAAAAAAAGAAAAATAACCCTAGCCTGATCAGCACCGTCCCATCACCACTTGCCTGGCCACCGTCTTTGCTACAGCACCGCCCCATCAAGTCCACCGCCACAAGCACCTGCAATGCATTAAACAAGAATAGACAGAAAGCAAGGAAGAGGGCAGTGTAAACGAATATATAAGCAAGAATGAACAATGTAAAAGGGGCTTTTTTTTTTTGCTTCCTAATTTTGATTTCATTTTCGTAATACAAAAGCAATATTAACGACAAAAACATACTCAAACAAAAATTCAAAAAACGAAGCAAAACAGATCAAGGGCCGAATCTAAGGTTATCGACTTTTCCTTTTTATTTTTCTTATTTTCTTTTCGAATTTATTTGCATGTATAGTATCCCTTCTATTAAAACAATACATACATATATTGAAGTATAATAAAAAAAGAATCGATTGTATTTTAGGGGGGGATTTTTCTAACAAAAATTGTATTGAACACGAGAAAGAAATGAAAAAAAGAAAATCAGTTTCAAAAAGGTGATTTCCGACTTAAGTTTTCTGTAGTTTTGAGTTTTCTTGAGTTTTATTTTCCTTTTGGACTTTCGTTTTCGCATTTAAAAGTAGAAAAGACAAGGAGAACGAAGTTTTACCTTGTAAATATGCCGTGAAACCTCTTACGCCACGAGATCAAGTATAAAGAGGATCTCAAGGCTGAAAGAGAAGAACCCCGAGGCTTAAGCATGTTGGTCGCCGTTCACGGTGGTAGATCGGCACTTAAGAGGGAAGCATAGGGTTCAGCTGAGGAAATGAAATGGGTAGGTTAGGGTTCTATTTTTGGTTCAGCCAAATGAAGCAGGAGAAAGACTTAGGTTTTTTTTTTCTTTTTTTTTCTTTTGATTTGTTCTTAAGTGGCTGAATGTATTTTAGGGTTTTAGGCTTGATCTTGTTCAACAAATGAAACGGCACCGTTCCAGGGGAAGGGATCCGCATATAAAACCGTGCCCAGACCCGAACCTGTGCCTTTGCGCCTTAAATGGGTTATTTGTTAAGCGGGTCCTTCTCTTTTGCGTCGACATTCAATTGGGGCCCTGTTTACATCTTTTTTTTTTCTAAATTATCCCTGCATTTTGCGCCTAAACTCAACTTGGTCCGCGCCTAAACGCCGTGTTTTATATTTTGGAATATTTACGGTTTTAATCCCTGCATGCTTGCGCGCATTGTATTAAGGTCCCTAATGATGTTTTGTATTTTTTATTTGCTTGTAAATTCCCCTTTTCACTTTACTTTCATTTTAATCAGGTCCTTTTTTTAGTTTGTTTTTTATTCATTTTAATTAATCCTTTATAAATTTATTATTTGTTTAGCATATATTGTTAGAATCATTATTATGATTTATTCTTGAACATACATTTATATTTATATTTAATTTTAAATTTGTTTTTATATAATGTATTTCTTTTTAAGATTTTCACTGCATGTATATATATATGTATATATATTTAAAAACATTCTCGTCCATTATTATTTTATTATTGCTATTATTTCTATTATTATTATTATGGGTATTATTATTTCTTTTTGAGTTTATTTACTTATTATTTTATTATTAATTAATTCCTTTGCTTAACCATTTTCATGGTTTTTTTTTTATATGCGTAGTATTTTATTTCATTTATTTGTCCTTGCATTTATTTGCTCATTTTAATAGCTTTACATCTTATTCATTTTAAACTATTCTATTTATTTTATTTATATTATTTATAGTAAACTATTTTATATTGTTTTTTCCAAATTATTTTAGAAATTATTCATTTTAAATTTTTTTCTATATTATTTGATTAAACTATTTTTATGTATTTAAAATTTTTATATATTATTTATATTAAGCTGTGGTATACCCTCATATAAGTTATTTATTCCAAAACTGTTTTTATGTATTATTTATTCTAAACTAGTCTTATTACTGAAGCTTAAATTGTTCTATATATATTGTTTTCAAACTGTTTTGTATATCATGCATTTTAAATTCCTTTTTATTTGTTATTTTATATGTTACTTTAAATTGTCTCATAAATTATTTAACTTTTAATTGCTTTGTATATTATTTGTTCTAAATTATTTTACATACTACTTATTTGTAAATTGTTTTATGCTATTTACTTCAAATTGTTTTACATATTACTTTGTTCCACTTCCTCGAGTGTAATATTGATATCAAAATAATGTGTGTCCTGCGATTATTACCAAATTTTGTTTATTCGTATTTTCATGTCTTTGTGATTTATCATTGTAACACTTTATTCGCGAATCATTATACCATGTTCGATAACATCATTTTTCTCGTTCCATTTAAACCACGTCGTATATTAAAAGTTCAATTGCATGTTTTTTTAATATAGATCATTTTATTCCAAACAAAATAAGCGCACATTGCTAAATGTTGCGTTCGTTCTTATTCAAAATAATGCAATATTCGGTGTTCAGAAATTCGAGGAAATGTGTCCTAACTTACTGGGTTTCGATTTCCCTCGTTCACTCTAACTAACCGAATGTCCTCTTAAAAGAAGTTAAAATATATTTTTATATAAAAGGCAAGCTCGCTCTCGAAAATTCAAAGATGTCGTGTCCTAACTTACTGGATGTGACATTTTATGTTTTGAGACGAGAAGGTCTTTAACATTTGAGCATTTTTTTAAGAAGGATCGTATTTCAAATTCTTTCAAATTTTCAATCTTTGATCTTAAGACATTAATTAACCAACTAGGTACCAATTTTGGGCGTATCGGGGGTGCTAATCCTTCCTCGTGCGTAACCGACTCCCGAACTCATTTTCTGATTTTTCGTAGACCAAAAATTATCGTTTTAGTAAATCTTAACTTTTATTAAAATGATTAATTTGAGGTGACCCGATCACACCTCATCAAAAAGGATTGGTGGCGACTCCTCTATTCGTTTTCATTTTCAAAATCAAAGTCGATTCCCGTTTTACCAAAAAATGGTTACGACAGCTTGGCGACTCCACTGGGGACCGAATAAGAGAGTCAAGCCACAAGTCGATTAAATTTTGTCCTTTTATCGAAAATCAAAAATTTGGTTTTGAAATACGATCCTTTCATTGCATTTCATCAGCTATTTTTGTGGTTTATGATATAATACCTACTGCGTTGGTTTGAGTCTTTAAATAAGTTTTGCATATTACATTGCATGACCGCCGTGGTCACACCCTTTTAAATGGGAGTGAAAAACTACTCCTTCGTGAGGTTTTCACCTCCGTGCAGGATAGTGAATCGCTTTCGGGATACATCCGTACCTATGTCTTCGTGAGATTTTCGTCTCCGTGCAGCCATAGAGAAATGTATTCCCCTGAACTGAACTCGGTCTGCATGAGCCTATAATGGGTAAAGATCGAGGAATCTGTTGGTTCAGGTACCTTTACTCTAGAACCGAACCCCATGTAGCGAACCTTAAGGACCCACCTTAGATAGGGCCACCCCGAAACCCTAGTGGTTACCTGAACAAATGCCATATTTATTATTTTTTGTTTGCTTTAAATTACGTATGAAATACTGACTTGCTTTGTTTTACTTTGATTGTATTTGCATGACATTTTCATCACAAAAGGTGTTGATTCACATTCGGTTCCTAAGTAGATAGCTTATTATGGAAAAGGGGTTTTTTGATAAAGTAGAGGACAACGCGGCTGTTCGGATATGAGCTGAGACAACACAACAAGAGAAAGGTGACATCTTCTTACAGAGTGCGTGATCGAGTTGTGGGATTTCACTCAGATCAGCGTAACTCAGAATAATCTCCAAGAGATGAAAGAAATTTGGGGTCAGTGGGATGACGAGGTCAAATAGCTATTCTATTGTCATTACGGTGATTTACCTTATCTGCTCGATGTCAAGGTAGATGAAAAACTGTTTCGAGCCCTCGCCCAATATTGGAATTCTGCTTACAGTTGCTTCACTTTCGAGAAAGTAGATTTGGTACCTACTGTAGAAGAGTACACGGCCTTGCTCCATTGCCCGAAGATTCAGGTTGACAGAATCTATTCCGGACACACTAGCGTCTCAAAGATTTTCAAAAAGTGATGAACATCACAGGATGAGCGAACAGAGGGGTTACAACCCGATCAAACGAAAAGGGAGATCTGTAAATGCATTCCTTGGAAGAACCTCAGGGATCTAATCTTAGCGCACCCCGATGTGAAGAAAAGGATGGATGTCTTCGCCCTGAGCATTTATGGACTGGTTATCTTTCCCAAAACTTTGGGGCATGTAGACGAGGCGGTCTCCGATCTTTTTGATAGGCTTGGTAAAGGGACCATGCCTGTACCCGTAATCCTGGCTGAAACTTTCAGATCATTGAACGCATGTCGAAGAACGGGTGAATGGAGATTTATTGGATGTGCACAGCTCTTGCTATCTTGGTTCCACAATCATTTTTGGAAAGTAGAAAAGGTCTCGTATCATATCTTCTCTGAAAACTACTCTCCACTGAAAGAGTTAGTAGCTACACCGAGAAGAGATGATATTACAGAAGGAAATTGGATGGCGATTCTTCAAAGGTTGCAGGAGGAAGACGTTGAATGGAGGGCCCCGTGGATGGTTCCTGATGAAATATTATACCGATGGCAGAGATTTTGATTGGGTTCCCTTGTTAGGAGTATGGGGAGCCGTCGGGTATGCCCCTTTGCTTGCATTAAGACAGTACAGGTCTAGACAGTTTACACCACCAACATACGGGTTAGCTCAGTGCGAGTTCGTATTCACGGGGAATAATTACAAAAAGAAAGTTCGCGAGATGTCAAATGCCTGGAACCAGACTCGTAGAATGAAAAAGTTTGCTGCCAATCCCATGACTACCCCTGAGTATGACCGATGGTGGATTCAGAGAATTAACGACAATATCCCCACGTCAGATCAAGGGAATCCTCAGTCGATAGAAGAACACTTGAAAGTATTTCCATCCGAGCTAGAAATCATCAGGCAAGATTTTGAGAGAAAGGGTCTGGAACTAGAAAAGAGGATCGAGCAATTGGAGGAAGAAAAAATACAGTTGGGATTAGATGTCGATGTCCAGAAACTAAAAGCCGAAAGACTCAGAAAAGGAAAAAATAAGGCTGAAGAGGATTTGGACAGTTTGAAGACGGATTACAAGAAGCTACGTAGGTCAATGAAAATCGCTGGGTTAGGAAAAACATCTGAACAGTGGCGGCAAGAAGTCAAAGAAGAGAAAAGCAAAGCCAACCAGTGGGAAGAAAAGTTCCAGGATACTCAAGCTCGAGAAGGTGCTTTGAAAAGAAGTTTGGTAGAAAGCCAAAATGAAAAAGAAGGGTTAAAGATTCGGGTATCAGAGTTAAAGAGGTCCTTGTATCAGTATCGTACGCGTAACTCTATGATCGAGCTGAAGGCTAGTCAGAACAGAATCGAAGAATTAAAAGAGAATATAGAAGAACTCAAAACAGCGCTGCAAAATCGTGAACTTCAGATTGAACTCCTTGAGGTAAATAACGAACGATTTAAGGCACAACTTCATCAATCTCAAGATCAGGTCCGGAGTAGAGACTACGTCATGGGCGAAGCTTTGACTCAAGTGCGAGAAGTGGCTGATCACTTGCAAACACTAGCAGTACAAGCTGATGTGCTGAGTCTAAAATACGAGTCAGAATCAGACCGAGGCCGAGAGCTAGCTTGGCTTCTTAGGCAGGTCAAGGCCCTAAGTATCAAGGCCAAGCCATATATGTAATCTATTTTATGTAAAGAAACTTGTTTTCTAGAAAAGTTACTCTAATGAAATCGGATTGGAATCAACGCTTTTTGCATTCATCATATTCATGGCATTCATGCATCAAAGATTGCATCATATGCACTAAAACTCACACAAAACCCTAAAAATCATGGCGATTACCTGAACATCGTTACGGTACAAGAGGAAAAACAAGAGCAATGGACCAAAGATTAGAGAGATTGGAACAAATGCAAAAAGAGATGCAGGACCAACTACAAACACGTATGCAAGAACAGCTTGCCAAAATCCAGCAAGATATGAGGGACCAGATGCTGGAATCCCAGAAAAATATGATGGATCAATTAACGCGTCTATTGGCTGGCGGATTAGAAAAAGGGAAAAGCCCTTTGATCAATGCGGGAGATGATATTGAAGATCCTACCTACCCTCTGGGTTTTGCCCCAGCGAACGTTCAGACACAACCTGATATGTACCCAAGAAGGCCATTGGTCACAATTAGGCCTCAACCATTTCAGGCCGGTGTTTCGACACAAATGAATTATCAGGCTGGCTCGTGCTCCAATCCGGGAGATAACCCGACCAACCCCGTAGTCTTCATCTCGATAAAGTAACATAAATAGAAAAAACGAGGGTGAACTTTCGAAAGAGCTTCAAGAAAGATGTAGATGGTTAGAAGAAAAATTTAAAGAAATGGAAAACACCGACTATCGTGGCAGAATCGATGCTAAGGAATTAAGTCTGGTTCCGGACCTGGTACTCCCTTCCAAGTTCAAAACTCTAAAATTTGAGAAGTACAACGGGACTAGCTGTCCCGAAGCTCACATCACTATGTTCTGTAGACGAATGGCAGGTCATGTTAATAATGACCAACTATTAATTCACTGCTTCCAGGAAAGTCTGGTTGGGGCCGCTTGTAGATGGTACAACTAACTGACTCGCGCTCAGATCGGTTCATGGAAAGATTTAGCACAAGCTTTCATGAAGCAGTATGGTCATGTGATAGACATAGCCCCTGACAGAATCACTTTACAGAACATGGAGAAAAAGCATAATAAAAGCTTTAGACAGTATGCCCAGTGATGGAGAGAGGTGGCCACCCAAGTCCAACCCCCCTGTTGGAAAAGGAAACCACTATGCTCTTCATCAACACCCTGAAGGCGCCTTTTATTAACCACATGCTGGGTAGCGCGACTAAAAGCTTTTCAGACATAGTAATGTCTGGAGAAATGATAGAAAATGCGATAAGATGTAGGAAAATAGAGGCGGGAGAAAGCACCAAAAGGTCAGCACCGAGAAAGAAAGAGCACGAGGTGAATAATGTGGGCTCATATTCAAAATCGATCACTGTAAGCCAACCGAGGTCAACAACCCCTAGTCAGCAAGGCCCACCTAGACAAGAGCCTAATACAAGGCAAAATAGGGAGAAACTTCAATTTACGCTCATTCCGATGACATACAAGGAGTTATACCAAAGTTTATTTGACGCACATGCCGTGTCTCCCTTCTATCTAAAACCAATGCAACTTCCATACCCCAAATGGTACGATGGAAATGCCCAATGAGAATACCATGCGGGAGCCACAGGATACTCGATAGAAAACTGCACCACTTTCAAGAAATTGGTTGAAAGACTCATTAACATGGGCATCGTGAAATTTGATGATACATCTAGTGCAGAGAATCCATTACCCAACCATGGGGACAAAGGGGTAAATCGATAATCGAGGTTCGGGAAAGAAACTAAGATGAATATTGCAGAAGTGAAAACCCCGTTGAAAGAAGTATGGAAGAAAATGGTAGAAAGAGGGTTGATAGTACAGAATTCAAGGGTCAGACCTCGAGAAGCAAAGAATTATTGCGAATTCCATGATCTAGAGGATCACGAGCTTCAGAAATGCAGCGAATTCAGGGCTTTGTTACAAGGATTGATAGATAATAAGGAGCTGGAATTCTTCGAATATGTCGGGAGCCTAGAAGAAACAGATGTGTGTGCCTCCGAAGAAGGTTCGACGAAGGATGTTTATAAAATCAACCACCCAGTGGTTATCATATCACGTCCGAGAATGAATGAAACCGGGGTACAAATTACGCCCAAGGTTATAATCCAGAAGCCCGTTGCTTTCCCTTGCAAAAATAGCAAAAGGGTATCGTGGAACTATAGTTGCAATGTGACAATCCCGGGAGAGGAAATCCCAATTAATACATCGGAGGAAAGTCGAGATGAGGGTTTTTATACACGCAGTGGAAGGCGTTATACCCCAAATACAAAAGTCGAGCAAGTTAAAGGAAAATCAGTGGCAATTGAGCAAAATAAGGAGAGGTCGTCGAGACCTGAACCAACTGTTAACGAATCAGTGACTGAAAAAGAAGCAAAGGAATTCTTAAAATTTCTAAAGCACAGCAAATACAACGTCGTGGAACAGCTGCACAAGCTGCCAGCTCGTATATCGGTATTGGCCTTACTCTTAAGCTCAGAAACCCATCACAACGCATTGATGAAGGTGCTGAATGAAACGTATGTTGCTAACGATATCTCTTAAACAAACTGGACCACTTAGTCAACAATATAAGTGCAGACAACTTCATATTCTTTAATGACGATGAAGTACCGCCATGGGGCCAACGATCTACTAAAGCTTTACACGTCACGACTCGCTGTAAAGGGTACACGTTACCAGGGGTATTGATTGACAATGGGTCTGCACTAAACGTCCTACCCCTATCTACGTTGAATAGGCTGCCAGTGGATAGTTCTCATATGAAGACATGCCAAAATGTAGTGAGAGCATTTGATGGCACAGAAAGGAAGGTAATGGGGAGAATTGAAATACCCCTTTTAATCAGGCCGAGCATGTACGAGGTGGATTTCCTAGTCATGGACATTAAGCCTTCGTATAATTGCCTATTAGGGAGCCATGGATTCACTCAGCGGGGGCAGTGCCATCGTCGTTGCATCAAAAGCTCAAATTTATAACGGAAGGTCGATTGGTGACTATAAATGCGGAGGAAGATATCATTGCATCTGTTACCAGTGATGCGCCATATGTGGGGACAGATGATGAAGCAATCGAGTACTCTTTTTGGTCTTTAGAGTTTGTAAATGCGATGTTCATCACAGAAGGAAATAAGATTCCCAGGACCAGGTTATCTGAGACTACAAGAATGGGGTTACGGTTAACTGTTGGAAAAAGAAACCTGTCAAGAAGAGGACTCGGGAGATACCTCTAGGGAATGACCAATGCACCAATGATAAAAGACAAACAAGACCGTTTTGGGTTAGGATTCAAGCCAGACACGAAACAAAGAAAGAAGGAGCTGGAGAAGAAGCAAGAGAGAAAGAGAGCGCGATTGAGCGGGGGAGAAATCAAATGGGAACCCATGATCTTCCCTCATATTTCAAAGACTTTTGTGTCTGGAGGAGTCATTCACTCTGAGAGGGGCACGTCGAGAAAGGAAATCGCGGAAGGAATGATGGAAAATTTGGGCATCAATGCCACATATGAAGAAGGAACTGAGATAGAGAATCTGTCGGGCATTCGCCCTCATGAGCCGGGAAGTGTTTTGAATAGTTGGACTGCGGAAGAGATTCCTGTAGTCTTTAGAACTAACACAGAGTAATATTCAAAACACACTTATTACTCTAGGCCTAGGAGTAATAAGAGTCCCTTTTTTGTGAAAATAGGCCTATGTTCAAAATTGTTATTTCAATGAAATGCATCCTTTTATCTTATTCCCAAATATTCTTTTATTCTTTCATTCATGATCATACCATACATATCATTGTTCTTAGATTCCTTTGTTCTTTGTATCCTCCTTTGCACCCCCAACAGGTCTCCAGATATCAACGATGTGAGCGACAGTGCTACTAACTCAGAGTCTCCTTTTGAGTGGGATATGTGTCTAGAGGGATCTCAGGACTTTGAGGATGACAGAGACTGTGACTTATTCCCTGATTTGCTAAGGATGGTAGAACAAGAGGAGAAACAAATTCTACTCCATGAAGAGACAGTAGAAGTCGTGAACTTGGGAGATGAACTAGAAAAGAAAGAAGTAAAGATCGGAGCCTGCATTACCACAGAGACAAAACGAGACCTTATTGAGTTACTCCAAGAGTTCAAGGATGTCTTCGCATGGTCGTATCAAGACATGCCTGGGCTAAGTACTGACATCGTGGTACACAAGCTTCCCATCAAAGAAGAATGCAAGCCAGTTCAACAAAAGCTTCGAAGAATGCGGCCCGATGTTTTGTTGAAAATAAAAGAGGAGGTCAATAAGCAATTTGATGCTGGGTTCTTACAAGTAGTCAAGTACTCGGAAAGGGTAGCTAATATTGTCCCCGTCCCTAAGAAAGATGGAAAATTACGGATGTGCGTGGACTACAGGGACCTGAATAAAGCCAGCCCGAAGGATAATTTCCCGTTGCCTCATATCGACACCTTAGTGGACAATATGGCAGGTTACTCACTTTTCTCCTTCATAGATGGTTTCTCAGGGTACAATCAGATAAAGATGCATCCTGAGGACATGAATAAGACCACATTCGTAACTATGTGGGGAACATTTTGCTATAAGGTATGCCATTCGGACTGAAAAATGCGGAAGCAACGTATCAAAGGGCCATGGTGACCTTGTTTCATGATATGATGCACAAAGAAATTGAAGTCTATGTCGACGACATGATTGCCAAATCTCAGACAGAAGAGGAACATGTGCTAGTCTTGAGGAAGTTATTTTTGAGGTTGAGGAAATTTCAGCTGAAACTCAATCCAGCGAAGTGTACCTTCGGGGCCAGGTCAGGAAAACTGCTAGGATTCGTGGTCAGCGAAAAATGGATTGAGATTGACCCAGATAAAGTCAAAGCCATACGAGAGCTACCTCCACCGCGTACTCAAAAGGAAGTTCGGGGATTCCTAAGAAGATTAAATTACATCGCTCGGTTTATTTCACAACTAACCGAGAAATGTGACCTCATATTCCGTCTCCTTAAGAAACACAACCCGGGTGTTTAGTACGAGGAGTGCCAAAAGACTTTCGACAAGGTCAAGCTATATTTGTCTAATGCCCCAGTGTTGACACCACCTAGTCCAGACAAGCCATTGATACTGTATTTAACGGTGTTTGAAAATTTTATGGGATGCGTGCTTGGCCAGCACGATGAGTCAGGAAGGAAAGAAAGAGCGATATATTACCTTAGTAAGAAGTTCACTGAGTGTAAAACGAGATACTCGCCAATTGAAAAGTTGTGTTGTGCCCTAATCTGGACAACCCAAAGGTTGAGACAATACATGTTGTATCACACAACTTGGCTAATCTCTAAAATGGACCCTTTGAAGTACCTGATAGAGTCGACTGCTT
This sequence comes from Gossypium longicalyx, assembly GCA_025698465.1. Taxonomy (NCBI): domain Eukaryota; kingdom Viridiplantae; phylum Streptophyta; class Magnoliopsida; order Malvales; family Malvaceae; genus Gossypium; species Gossypium longicalyx. The sequence continues at coordinate 46,355,692 of CM046999.1, forward strand.
TGAATGGGAGAATGGCCTGATGACAAATCTTACTTTCTGAATTCGATATAGTCTACGTTAACCAGAAGGCTGTGAAAGGAAGTGCGATAGCAGATTTTCTAGCCAGTAGAGCTCTAGAGGACTACGAGCCCTTGAACTTTGACTTCCCAAATAAAGATCTAATGTATATAGCAACCACCGAAGAAGACCCTCAAGAAGGTCATCCTTGGAAGCTAAACTTTGACGGAGTATCAATGCTGTGGGTAACGGAATCGGGGCAGTCCTGGTATCCCCGAACGGAGATCATTATCCCTTTACTAGTAAGTTGGATTTTGACTGCACGAACAATATGGCAGAATACGAAGCATGCATCATGGGAATTCGCGCGGCCATAGAGCGTAAAATCAAGGTGTTAGAGGTATACGGAGATTCTGCCCTAGTGATTTATCAACTCAAAGGTGAATGGGAGATGAGAGACCCCAAGTTGATCAATTATCGAAGGTTAATCCTTGAATTAATTAAAGAGTTTGATGACATCGTCTTCTGCTACCTCCTGCGAGAAGAAAATCAGATGGCTGACGCCCTGGCAACTTTAGCTTCTATGATCAAGGTGAATAGGAAAGAGGATGTGAAACCAATCCAAATGAGCATTTACGAGGCTCCGGCTCATTGTTACAACCTCGAAGAAGAAGAAGAAAATGATGACCACCCTTGGTACCACGATATCCTGCGATATGTGAAGAATCGTGAGTACCCCAACCAGGCTACTGAGAATGACAAAAGAACGTTGAGAAGACTGGCCAATGACTACGTCTTGGACGGAGAGATCCTATACAAAAGAAGAAAAAATCAAGTACTGTTAAGATGTATGGACGCTATTGAGGCTAAGAAAATCTTGGAAGAAGTCCACGAAGGTGTCTGTGGGACACACGCTAATGGCTTTACAATGGCCAGACAAATTATGAGGTTTGGTTACTATTGGTCCACCATGGAAGGAGACTGTATCAACTACGCCAAAAGATGTCATAAATGCCAAATCTATGGAGACAAGATTAATGTGCCTCCTTCACCCCTGCATGTCATGACTTCACTATGGCCTTTCTCGATGTGGGGTATGGATGTGATTGGACCAATTTCGCCAAAAGCTTCAAATGGGCATCAGTTCATCTTCGTGGTTATTAACTATTTCACCAAATGGGTAGAAGCTGCCTCATATACCAATGTTACTAAATCGGCAGTTAGCAGGTTCCTAAAGAAGGAAATCATTTGTCGATATGGAATGCCAGAAAGGATCATATCTGACAACACATTGAATTTGAACAACAGCACAATAGCAGGTGTCTGCAACCAATTCAAGATCAGACACCACAACTCATCACCATACCGTCCGAAGATGAACGGTGCGGTTGAGGCAGCCAATAAAAACATTAAGAAGATTGTGGGGAAAATGACTGAGACTTATAAAGACTGGCATGAAAAGCTACCATTCGCCCTCTATGCTTATCGGACGTCTGTCAGGACTTCCACCGGGGCAACGCCTTTCTAATTGGTCTATGGAATAGAGGCGATTTTGCCTATCGAGGTTGAGATTCCTTCCCTCAGAGTTTTGTTAGAAGTAAAGTTGGATGAAGCAGAATGGATCCAGTCACGATACGGCCAGTTGAATTTGATTGAAGAAAAGAGGCTAAGGGCTATCCGTCATGGTCAGATGTACCAAAAGCGAATGATGCGAGCTTATAATAAAAAGGTTCGCCCAAGAGAGTTCCACGAAGGAGACCTAGTATTAAAAAAGATCCTGCCCATACAAAAGGATTTCAGAGGAAAATGGATGCCGAATTGGGAAGGACCTTATGTGGTAAAAAAGGCCTTTTCTGGAAGAGCATTGATATTGGTTGAAATGGATGGCAAGACTTTACCCAATCCTGTGAATTCAGATTCGGTTAAGAAATACTTCGCCTAAAAAAAATGGAGAGGCCAAGGTGAAAACCCACAAAGGGCATCTTGAGACCAAAGGAGATTTGAGTTGAAAACCCGAAAAGGACGGCTCAAATTCGGTCAAAGTGGGGCATACAGCAGTCTTGCTATGCCTGAATTAACAATGAAGGAGTATGCTACATCTCGGGGCATCTACAAGGGTACTCTAGATCCCCTAAACACACATCGAGCAAAAGGGAATCCTCAAAAAGTTCGTACATAGAAGCTCATGCTGCGATACCTGGGGCACCTATTTTCTTTCCATCCATTTTGTACTCCAGCAACATTTGTTGTCTGTGATTAATCTATTCCCAAGTTTTGTTTCTGACAAATTTCATTCCTGTCATTATTGTGATCTTTTTTAAGCATTTTGCATTGAAATGATGATTAATGGATTAAAGTCATTTTTGCAAACAGTTCGCACATTACTCAAAGTCTCTAAATAGTACAGGAACTCAAATGCAGGGCTATTATTTAGAACTAACCAAACTTAAAGATCGGAAGCGTTTGAGAAGAAAGAATTTAAATCAAGACTACCTCTTCGGGTTTTCTGTTCAAAGAACCAAGCTGAACGAGAAGACAGGGTACCGTTTCAGTGAAAGAATCTTGATGAACGAAGAGCAATGACAACCTAAACATTAAAGAAAGGATTCATTCTAACAACGCGCCGCACTTGTGCATTCATAAATCATTCGCATCATATTTAGTTAGGAGCATTTAATTCATTTCAATCATAGCATCCTAATTATTTAGCATAAACATAGATACATGAAACATATTCTACAGATCATGTTCTTCAGAGGACCGTACAGTGGAATCGCTGAATTCACAAGGTCTTAACCCCCTAAGTAGTAGGGTAACAGACCAAATTGCAGATCTTATCTTCCTAAGCAGTAGTGGAGCAGATCGAAGAAGAAGGGTCTTAAACCCCTAAGCAGTAGGGTAACAGACCGAATTACAGATCTTATCTCCATAAGCAGTAGTGGAGCAGATCGAAGAAGAAGGGTCTTAAAGCCCTAAGCAGTAGGGTAACAGACCAAATTGCATATCTTATCTCCCTAAGCTGTAGTGGAGCAGATCGAAGACGAAGGCCTTTAACCCCCTAAGCAGTAGGGTAACAAGTCGAATTTGCGGACCTTAAACCCTAAGCAGTAGGGTAACAGGCTAAATTCACAGATCTTAACCCCCTAAGCAGTAGGGAAACAAATTAGAAACGACAAACCCTAGACCCCTATGCAATAGGGTCGCAGGCTGGAAATTACAAATCTCTTCTCCTTGAAATGGCACTGGAGAGGTTAGAAGCCACAACATATCTCCTCGAAGTTCCAACGGCGTAGATTGAAGTCACAAGTCTTATCTCCCTGAAGTTGCAGTGGAGCGGAGTAAAGTGACGAGCTGCAATAGACTGGAATGAAGCTACCTGAAAAAAAAAGGGGATAAACAAGTCAAGACACGGTGAAACCGGGCAAAATTGGTCTTTCTTAAGTCTTTGCTCTGTTCTCGTTACACGACAACAAGCAAAGAGGGGCAGCTGTACAAGCCCAATTTTGGGCCCAAAGACCCACATGACCCAAACACAAAATCAAAAAAAAAAAAAAAAAGAAAAAATAACCTAGCTTTGATCAAGACCATGTCCCATCACCACTTGCACGCCCCACCGTCTTTCTTTGCAAAGACCGCCCCATCAAGTCCACCGCCACAAGCACCTGCAATGCATTAAACAAGAATAGACAGAAAGCAAGGAAGAGGGCAGTGTAAACGAATATATAAGCAAGAATGAACAATGTAAAATGGGCTTTTTTTTTTTTTTTGCTTCCTAATTTTAATTTCATTTTCGTAATACAAAAGTAATATTAACGACAAAAACATACTCAAACAAAAATTCAAAAATGAAGCAAACAGATCGAGGGCCGAATCTAAGGTTATCGACTTTTCCTTTTTATTTTTCTTATTTTCTTTTTGAATTTATTTGCATGTATAGTATCCCTTCTATTAAAACAATACATACATATATTGAAGTATAATAAAAAAAGAATCGATTGTATTTTAAGGGGGGATTTTTCTAACAAAAATTGTATTGAACATGAGAAAGAAATGAAAAAAAGAAAATCAGTTTCAAAAAGGTGATTTCTGACTTAAGTTTTCTGTAGTTTTGAGTTTTCTTGAGTTTTATTTCCTTTTGGACTTTCGTTTTCGCATTTAAAAGTAGAAAAGACAAGGAGAACGAAGTTTTACCTTGTACATATGCCGTGAAACCTCTTCTGCTTCGCCGAGATCGAAGTATAAAGAGGATCTCAAGGCGAAAGAGAAGAACCCCGAGGCTTAAGCATGTTGGTCGCCATTCACGTTGGTAGATCAGCACTTAAGAGGGAAGCATAGGGTTCGACTGAAGAAATGAAATGGGTAGGTTAGGGTTCTATTTTTGGTTTAGCCGAATGAAGCAGGAGAAAGACTTGAGGTTTTTTTTTTCTTTTGATTTGTTCTTAAGTGGCTGAATGTATTTTAGGGTTTTAGGCTTGATCTTGTTCAACAAATGAAACGGCACCGTTCCAGGGGAAAGGATCCGCGTATAAAACCGTGCCCAAACCCGAACCTGTGCCTTTGCGCCTTAAATGGGTTATTTGTTAAGCGGGTCCTTCTCTTTTGCGCCGACATTCAATTGGGGCCCTGTTTACATCTTTTTTTTTCTAAATTATCCCTGCATTTTGCGCCTAAACTCAACTTGGTCCAAACCTAAACGCCGTGTTTTATATTTTGGAATATTTACGGTTTTAATCCCCGCATGCTTGCGCGCATTGTATTAAGGTCCCTAATGATGTTTTGTATTTTTTATTTGCTTGTAAATTCCCCTTTTCACTTTACTTTCATTTTAATCGGGTCCTTTTTTTAGTTTGTTTTTTATTCATTTTAATTAATCCTTTATAAATTTATTATTTGTTTAGCATATATTGTTAGAATCATTATTATGATATATTCTTGAACATACATTTATATTTATATTTACTTTTAAATTTGTTTTTATATAATGTATTTCTTTTTAAGATTTTCACTGCATGTATATATATATATATATATATATATTTAAAAACATTCTCATCCATTATTATTTTATTATTGCTATTATTTCTATTATTATTATTATGGGTATTATTATTTCTTTTTGAGTTTATTTACTTATTATTTTATTATTAATTAATTCCTTTGCTTAACCATTTTCATGGTTTTATTTTATATGCGTGGTATTTTATTTCATTTATTTGTCCTTGCATTTATTTGCTCATTTTAATAGCTTTACATCTTATTCATTTTAAACTATTCTATTTATTCTATTTATATTATTTATAGTAAACTATTTTATATTGTTTTTTCCAAATTATTTTAGAAATTATTCATTTTAAATTGTTTTCTATATTATTTGATTAAACTATTTTTATGTATTTAAAATTTTTATATATTATTTATATTAAACTGTGGTATACCCTCATATAAGTTATTTATTCCAAAACTGTTTTTATGTATATTTATTCTAAACTAGTCTTATTACTGAAGATTAAATTGTTCTATATATATTGTTTTCAAACTGTTTTGTATATCATGCATTTTAAATTCCTTTTTATTTGTTATTTTATATGTTACTTTAAATTGTCTCATAAATTATTTAACTTTTAATTGCTTTGTATATTATTTGTTTTAAATTATTTTACATACTACTTATTTGTAAATTGTTTTATGCTATTTACTTCAAATTGTTTTACATATTACTTTGTTCCATTTCTTCGAGTGTAATATTGATATCAAAATAATGTGTGTCCTGCGATTATTACCAAATTTTGTTTATTCGTATTTTCATGTCTTTGTGATTTATCATTGTAACACTTTATTCGCGAATCATTATACCATGTTCGAAAACATCATTTTTCTCGTTCCATTTAAATCACGTCGTATATTAAAAGTTCAAATGCATGTTTTTTTAATATAGATCATTTTATTCCAAACAAAATAAGCGCACATTGCTAAATGTTGCGTTCGTTCTTATTCAAAATAATGCAATATTCGGTGTTCGGAAATTCGAGGAAACGTGCCCTAACTTACTGGGTTTCGATTTCCCTCGTTCACTCTAACTAACCGAATGTCCTTTTAAAAGAAGTTAAAATATATTTTTATATAAAAGGCAAACTCGCTCTCGAAAATTCAAAGATGCCGTGTCCTAACTTACTGGACGTGACATTTTATGTTTTGAGACGAGAAGGTCTTTAATATTTGAGCATTTTTTTAAGAAGGATCGTATTTCAAATTCTTTCAAATTTTCAATCTTCGATCTTAAGACATTAATTAACCAACTAGGTACCAATTTTGGGCGTATCGAGGGTGCTAATCCTTCCTCGTGCGTAACCGACTCCCGAACTCATTTTCTGATTTTTCGTAGACAAAAAATTATCGTTTTAGTAAATCTTAACTTTTATTAAAATGATTAATTTGAGGTGACCCGATCACACCTCATCAAAAAGGATTAGTGACGACTCCTCTATTCATTTTCATTTTCAAAATTAAAGTCGATTCCCGTTTTACCAAAAAATGGTTACGACAGTCTGAATGTGATGATATTAAGTTTATTTTAACGTCTTGTAATGTTGAAGATTTGTTGCTGTAAAAGCATAATTTAAAGATATACAAAACTGCTCTTTTGTAATAGGTTTCAGCCGAATTGAAGGTCGGAGATTCAGCATATTTATTCTCTTGTTTTAAACGGTATGAGCTGTTGTGTTAGATGAAGGAAAATATTGGTTGTTATTATTTAAACTTGGTCGTTGTCCGTAAATGATATTTACGGCCTGAATGCTGGAAAGTGCAACAATTGATTTCCTACAACAATTAATTTCCTGCCTAAAGCTAAATTTTGAGCCCGATGTGAATGTAAGCGATTATTCGATGTTTAATTAAATTTTGGAGTCTGCAGGTCAAAATTTTGAAGATAAATATATGACAACTAGTCGGTACGACTATAAATGCTATAGGAAAGAATTATGTTATTATAATATAGTGTAACATATTAAACTGCTTACAGCCCTTTGATTTTTTTTTTTGTCAGCATGTACCTGTAGGATTTTATGCTATATAAAGTTTAGTTAGAGATTTATCCCAACATTCAATATGTTTAATAAATAGGCATATATGTTAGTTGATAATGGTTCGTACTATGTATAGGTTTGGTGTTGATGCTGCTATGTGAGTATTTAGATAAGGTTATAATGCTCTGAACGTGAACCGGTATTTATATATATATTACGAATAGAGGGTGCATGAAATGAAATGAATAAATAAGTTAATAGTTGAGATATTGATATATTAATCATGACATGGCTAGGGATCTAATGTATAATTTAAATTTATTATGGAACGAATGATGTTAACTGCTTCGATAACGAATGTAATATTCCGTTGTTCGGACTCAACGATTAGGTCAGCTAATGGAGTGTTACATTTCTTAGTTCATTCCACTCTTCCATGGGAATCTTTTAATTTTTTAATGTTAATTATGAGTTAGAAATATAGTTTTCTTTTGGTAACAAACAGATGGGAACTTTTTAATGTTAATTCTGAGTTAGAAATTAGGTTCCTATTCCTTGGTAAGCTGTCCAGTCAGTCCATTCATCTTGGAGAGGAGATGATATTGTCGGTGCTCGAAGGAGATGCGTATCATTTTGCTCAACATCGTGATATCAACTAGGATAGGAGCCAGTTTCCAGTGAACTTTGACATGGCCCTCAATTAGTGGTTGCCATTGCTTGTGGTGTTGTATGATTCTTACATGCTTAATCCGTAGACAATGAAGTTTTCCGAAGACTTTTTTTTCATTAATATATATCTAAGAATACAAAAAAAAAAGATAAAAGAAAAAAAGAAAGGCTAACATTAATATTTAAGAAATGACATTGTAACACCTTAAACTTGTCTTTGTCACCAGATTAGGATTATGGAGTATTACAGTACAAACCGAGTCTACAGTGCCTTAAAAATAGTTTGGAAACAATCAGAGGCTAAGTTGAAACAAAACAAAAAAAAAATTAAAAAAAAATTGAAAATTTTGAAAACAAAGGTCACACGGCCGTGTAACCAAGTCATGTGACAAAGCCTAGGCCGTATGGCTCAAGGACATGGTCATATGGCCAAACTGTGTGCAATTCGAAATATGGGTCACACGGTTATATCTCAGCCCGTGTATAAATTGAAATAGGGTTACACGGCCATGTCGCAGGCTGTGCGAGTATTCGAAATGAAGTCACATGATCGTGTCGTCACATATAACTCTCTAAGACTGTGTGAACCATCTTGTACCTAAAATAAAAAGGCATATGGTCGTGTGTGGAGGCCGTGTGCCGTGTGGCAGCCTGTGTCCAAGGTCGTGTGAATCTAAAGTGACCCCTAATGCAACCCAATTCATCAACCCTTTCTTAAACACCAAGTCAAACCAATTCCAAACACTTCAACATGTTCAAAACACATTCAAACATACCTAAAACATGCCAAAATCATTCAACCTATGTGCTTAACCAATATGCCATCACTTGGCACCACCACAATTCATACACCAATTCAATCTAAATTCAAGGCTACAATCTCATACCATAAACTTACATCAAACATACCAACTAGCCATTTCATTCACAATCCATCCCACCATAACTATCTACTTTCAAAAGACATAAGTAAGTGACCAGAGACACATATATACATAGACATTTACAAACCAAAATCAATGTCATATATACAAGTAAGCTAGAAATAAGCTCAAACCATACCACATTGAGAAAATAGCATAAAAGCTCCTATTACACGCCATTTATAACTATCAACAAAATAACAAAACATCTACCAAAGTGATGGACAGATAGTGTGAATGTACTCCGACTAAGTTCCAACCGATCGAGCTTTTCTATAATCTACAAGAAAGAAAAACAACTAACCTAAGCAACTAATTCTTGTAAGCTCAAATAAATCTTAAACATAAACTTACCAAATAGGCTCAATTTATATAGTTTATGCATAATTCCATTAGCATGTTCATATGTTTAACCAATTCCTATTTACATCACCAATCACACAAGTTAGTGAACTTGTATATAAAACATACAATTCATCCATACAAAGAAATATATATTTGGAGCATATCCACTTAGATAACATTAAACACATTTCCAATGTATCATTCATACATCACAAAGCATTTATACAAGTACTTTCCATTTCATCCATTTAGCATATGACTTATCATAAAATCATGTTCACTTAATTTAAACCTTTAATACTCGTTGAACCAAATGAAACAACATTAGATACACGGGAACCATGCGCACACAAAAAGTGTACCTGTATCTATAACTATAACAGTATCTGTAATGCTCACATGAGCTATGAAATGGGTCTGTTCACACAAGTTGTGGGCCGAGATGAAAGTTATACGATACTGCTCACACAAGTTGTGGAGAATCCGTAACAAATGCAAAACCTCAACAATTGATAAGACACCCAAGACCAACACTCAAAACTATATAACTCATAATGACTAGTCATTTGTATCCTAAGTTTTCACAAGGTTCAAACGAGACACATTACATATTCAAACCATAAAATTATTGCACATTGATTCATCACTATCAAACAAATAATGAATTTTTACATTTTCAATTATAACCTTCAATTGAACTAACCTTATAATTCAATCCAAACAACTAATTATCATTTAACAATCAATTAGAGCTATATAAAACATAATATCAATCAACAATTCAATCAAGACAATAATTAACCAATTTAACCATTATACGAACTTACTGAAACAAAAACGATTACTAACACGAACCGATGACTAATCCACTATTTTAGCTTTTCCGCAATTTGAGTCTGACTTATTCGTTTCTTAATCTAGATAATAATTTTCATTCAATTAAACAATTCAAATAGCTTAAATAATTATTTTAAGCTTATAACCCTTATCAAAATAAATTTAGAAAATTACTCCTATCATTTTAACCTGTATACAATTCAGTCCTTAAACCCAAAACTTGTAATTTAACCACTTTTAACTACCATTCATGCTAGCCAAATTTCTTAGGCTTTCTAATAAGCCCATATTTATCAACATTTCAAAGTATTTCCACAAAATTTTTCTATTTTAACAATCAAATTCTTAAAAATTAAAATTACCAAAAATCACTTAACAGAATATTTAATTTAGCTATCACACTCATGAATCTATCATTTAAATTCACAAACATACTTAAATCATTCATGATAGGTCTCTAAACTTTTAACAGTTTCACAAATCAACCCCGAATTAACTAACTTAAGTTAATATAATCACAAAAACATAAAAATTACTAAAGACAAAAACCAAAATAATTCACATGCAAGCTAGAATATGAACTCAACAATCCCAAGAGCTTTGCTTCAACGGAGTTTCGGTCAAAGTAGGTGAGAAATGAAGAAGATGGCCACCCATTTGTTTTGTTTATGTTTTTTTTACTATTTTACCCTTATAAAATTAATGAAATTTCTTAAATAATCACATTAAAACCGTCGACTTATAATTAGAATAAGTATAATTTTCTTTTAGGTCCATTAATTTATCATAGCCTATTAGTACATTTAACTAATATAACTAATTTTTGTACATTTTGCGATTTAATCTTTTTTAATTAATTAATTAGTTAAACATTAAAATTTTTTAACCAAAATTTAATACAACCTTATACTAACTCTACAAACATTAATTAATTAATAAAATACTAATTCATTGGTTAAAATTGTTGCTCCAAAACCACTGTTTCTGACACCACTAAAAACGGACTGTTACAAACATAATTTTCTTTTCATTTGAAGTTTATAGAAATAAAATTTTCAGAAATATTAACTTTATTGAACAATCAATGACATTTTCAAACTAATATGATTCCTTTTAATACATAGGAACTAAATTATCCATTTAAAAATAAAAGGGACTAATTTAAATAGTTCCCTATAATAATGGGACCTACATGATAATTTCACTTTTTATTATATTAATACTAATTTCTATGATACTTGAGTTCATTGAATCTCACTGCAACTTACGAATTTTTAGAAACGATTTTAGATTTTGATATATTTTATTATTCATTCTTTAAAAATATAGTAAATGAAGAAAGCCATTTATAGTGCTCAAGTTAAAAAACTAGAAATTAATATTTCATGGGATAATTTTGACATAAAAATTATAAAACAATTAATGATTAATAGCCTTAATCAAACTGTTATGGTTTGCTGCAGATAGTTCATGAGTCCAATTTAATTATATCTTATTCGATTCATGATTATTAATTAATTTCATATGTTCTGAATTCGTATGAAAACTTCCTCTTAAAATAAGATATTTTTATCTTAAAATTGTCAAAATCACACTTTAGTTAAATTCTTTATAACTGTGTTTAATTTAATAGGTAGAATCTAACTTATTTTTTAATTTATAGGTAAATGAATTGAATTTGAGCAATTTCATTTTGTTTGGAAATTTCAAATTATGAATTAAATTAAGAGTGTTTAATACAACATGATATGTTGCATGTTTGAAAAAATAATTAAAATATGATATAAAATATATCATGTTAGAAAAAAAAATAAAGGCCAAGGGCATTAAATTATTAGTAGGTTTACATTTTGGTCACTCAACTTCAAAAAGTTACAAAACGATCATTGAACTATTTAAAAATTTTCATTTAAATTATTGAACTATTCGAAAGTTTTTATTTAAATTATTAGGTTATTAAGTTTGTTTGTTTTTAAATCCTACTAGTAAACTCCAAGTGATGATTCGATGATCGGTACGGTGGATTAGTACTCATTGACAATAAGAACATACTTTAAATCCGAGTCGATCTATCGGCTAGTGTTGGAGATTTGAGAAGAATGCTGTTTAGATTTTGGCTAGCAAATTCGCGAAATTCAAACTTTTATGAAAAAATTAACTAAACTGTATGAGAGAAGGGGAAAGAGAAGTTCTAATTGATGCAAGCAGTGTGAACAGAGAAGGCCATACAATAGGGATTTTAACATCCTGGTGACTTAAATGAAAACTTTTGAATAGTTTAATGACCATTTTGTAACTTTTTGAAGTTGAGTGACCAAAATATAAACTTACTAATAGTTTAGTGACCTTGAGTACAAAAAATACAAACATAATATCTATATAAAAATATCTCAAACAAAAATTTAGTAGGAATTATTAATGAATCAAAATTAACAAAAAAAAAAAATTTTAACACAATTATAACACAATAAAATATAAAAACATTATACAAATAATTGCTAAGTCAAAATTGCACCAAAGGCAAAGTTTTATCATAATTATAAGGAGAAAGGATAAAATTGTCTTTCAATTAAAATTTCATTTAAAATATAACATAATTTAAAAAAGAGGTGATATTAAGATTACATCTTATATTACCAAATCTTAACACCTATTGATAATATTATATTACTGACTCAAGGTAATCATCTTCATCCAAATATGAGACTATGATCAATTCCTTGAATCAAATGCTCTTAAAAGAAAAATAACAACTCGATCGCTTTTTCGTTGGAGATTTGAAGTTCCAAGTGGAAGGCATAGGATTGAGATGTTTAAATAGTAGGAAATTCAACCTAGAGAATTGTTAGGAAAAAATTATAGTAGGAAATTCGGTTTAACTTTACTTGACTCAGTAGCACCAACATAAATAGGAATTGAACAAAGAAAAACTAAACTATAGCAAAGCAAGGCAAAGAAAATCCACCGCGTAAGCGAATAAATGTAGCATAATTTGTTTAATATAATATTATTTTGGATTCATCTTAAAAAATATTCTGATGCTTGGTAACCTTTTTAATCAATAAGATTCTGGTCACTTTAAACTTGCCATTCAATATCCCGCTAAAATTATGAGAACGATGACAAACATATGTTTACATCAATAATAGGAGAGAGAGAGGAGAGAGAGAGAAAGAGAGAGAAGATAAAGATTGTAATGAGGTACGTCGAGCTTAGTAAATAATTATAATAATGTAAGAAAAGACACATCAACATTAGGAATAAAGAAAAGGAAAAAGGAGATAAAAAGTTTGGATACGAATGTAGTATACTAGTTTCATGCACATCACTTTGTTCTTATGAACAATGCATGGATGCATGCATGCATGCGTGCTCTGAGCTAGTATATAAGTAGGTGTGTTTTGCAATATTTGAAACATAACACAACCAAACCAAACTATAGCAAAGCAAAACACATACGAAGCTACTATGGCTAATTGTCAAATGAAAAAAGCTCAAAAATACACAATGGGCAAGCTTTGGAACTCTACCAGTGAAACTGTAACCTTGAGTGGCAAGAAAGTTTGGCAAGGCTCTCATGATACGGATTTCCCGAAAACCATTGAAGATGGAGATGTGGGTGAGTTTACGCATGATGCGGTGACTCAGCAGAATGAAGTTCCAGGTTCAATGGTTGGTCTTGTGTACAAGTTACATGATGGAACTAGGTGGATTGCTGCTTGGAGCAACCCTCAAGGTGAAGACAGCAAGGTATATATTGCATTTGCTAGAGTATAGATTAAGACTCTATTATTCTATTAGTGTTTAGTTGTTAGTCTGTTATACAAAGCAGTTATGCTATTAAATTGTTAGCAGCAGTTACTCATACACACTTTATAAATATTATTGTTGTACTGGTTAAAGAAGATAACAATACAAAAATCATTCTATACATATTCTAGTATCTTTCAACTTACTGTAGATATTAACATGGTATCAGTCACCTAGGTTCTGGAGACCTTGATTTTCTTATGCTTCCATGACTACTGCTGCTTTTGCTGATTTTGCCTCTGTCGAGCTTTGTTGTCCAACGTTCACTAGTGCTTGGGTTGTTCTATCCTTTCCTCGCCATGATACTGTTAAGTTAGATGACAGAAACTTTGTTCAATGGTAGCAGCATATTTGCTTGATCATTGAAGGTTATGAATTGACTAGCTTTTTGGAGCGAACGTTACCTGCTCCGCCGTGCTTTATGTAGTCTCTAGAGGGATCTCTAGTGCCAAATTCGGATGTCTCGGCGTTCGTTCAGCAAGATAGGTTACTTGCCTTCTGGTTACTTTCTACTATTAGTTCTTCACTGTTGTCTTCTTTTACAGATGCTAGGATGACATGTGATGTTTGGAATATTGCCATTCACCTTTTCCCCCCAGTCATAGGTGCCATGTTATCTCACATTTTCCATGATTTACACTCGCTTAAGAAAGGTAATCTGTCGATAAAGGAGTATGTAGAAAAGATTCATAATACATACGCCTTAATCGAGGCTTCTAGATCTCAGATCTCGGAGGTGAAGAAAATGGATATCGTACTTGCGAGCCTGCCACCGGAGTTCGATGTTGTGCTCACCTTAGCGTCGTTCTTGTCAGAAACCTTACTGTTACAATGCCTCATTGATGAACTGTTGGAATACGAAATTCGTTAAATTCGTGCGGTTCAGGAAGTGCCGTTTCACGCTAACCTTTTGAAGATTGTTCTGTCAGCACCGGTGGTGGACTCTATGCATGGTGGTTGTCCCCCTTCTGGTGGTTGCAAGAAGGGGCTTCGATCCAGAATCCAATGTCAGATTTGTGGTCCATTTGGGCATATAGCTCAATGTTGTTATTATCGTTAAAATCACAAGTACGGTGGTTAGACTTTGGTGGCTCGGGCTTCAAATCTGATTGGTCATGCTGGACAGGGTTCGAATGCTGGTTTCTCATTTCTATCGCTAGCCTCTGGTCAGTTTGGTGGTTCTTCATCGACGGCACCGTAAGGATTTCTTTCTGGTAATTGGTGGGGTGGTCAATTGTTTGCTGCGCCTCCCTCGCATATGTCGCACACTATGGTTTCTAATCCTTTTGTTGCATTTTGATGATGGAGCAGGCCTGTCTTTTGGGCATTATGATGCATCAAGCCAGCCATTTGGGCCTGGTCATAAGCAATGCTTTGGGCTTGGTCCTGAGCCTCATTTCATACCTGAGTCGGGTCCGTATTTTGGGTATGCTGCTGGGTTCACTAGGTCAAATACTTTTGGCCAACACCTTGGGCTGTCCATTCGTGCTAAGTCATCTGGCCCAGGCCAGGATTTTGGCGGTGAGTTTCCTTCACTTGGGCCGACTACTAATGTTCCTCCAAATGGGTCAACGTCTAATTGTGTGGAGTTTGTGAGTCCTGGGATTTCAAGTGGTGGTGTCTATACTACATCTGGATCATGTGTTCCTTGATGGACCAAACCAAGAGCTCATGTTTATACTGGGTCAGAGTCGTGCATTGGGTTGCCTCGAATACCTAATTTACATGCGTTCAATGTCCCCAACTCTACTGGGTCTAATATTAATGCCACTAATTTTGGGTCCAATTTTGATAATGATGATTTGTATATTCCTATGCCTGTAGGAACTTCATCCTGGTATCCGGATTCAAAGGCTACACACCATGTCTGTTAAGATGCCTCTGCTTTGAATGAATCTACGCCATACTCAAGGTCACCCCCTCTCTTAATGGGTGAAGGGACTCCTACCAGGATCTCGTGTGTTGGATATCCTATTTTACCTACATAGACTAAATTGTTTCGTTTGTCTAATGTTTTGTGTGTGCCGAATATACGAAAGAATCTCCTATCTGTGACCCAGTTTGCTACTGAAAATAATGTGTTTTTTGAATTTCATCTGACTTACTATTTTATTAAGGACATTAAGACTTAAGAAATTTTGCTGAGGGGCCACATTCATGATGGGCTCTAGCATTTTTCTATGCCGATTACTTCTATTCAATCTGTTGTGGCTCCTTCTGTTGCCAACACTAGACTCCAGACTTGTCTTGCTGGCTGTGATGTTTTTGTTTTATAGCACAAACGATTTGATCATCCTTCTGCTTTTGTTGTTTAATCTGTTCTAGATAAATTTAATATTACTTCAAATAAAATTTTCCTTGATAATGTTTTTACTGCATGTCAAAAAGGGAAGTCTCATAAATTGCCCTTTCCAAACTCTACTACTGAATATACTGATCCTTTTGCTTTGGTTGTCTCCGATTTATAGGGACCTGTATCTATTGCCTGTGGAAGTAATTTGTATTATGTCTCGTTTATTGACATGTGTACTCACTTTACTTGGATCTATCTTATTCGCCAAAAGTCTCAGACTATGGATTGTTTTGTTCAATTTTAGAGGTTAGTCGAAACTCACTTTGGGAGAAGTATTAAAAAATTTCAAAGTGATTGGGGTAGAAAGTTTCGTGCATTCATGTCTGTTTTGGTGACTCAAGGGATACTTCATAGGTTGTCCTATCCACATACGTCCGAACAGAATGGGGTGGCTGAACGCAAACACAGGCATATTGTTGACATGGGTCTCACACTTTTGGCCCAAGCAAATCTCCCTATGGATTATTGGGGCTATGCATTTTGTTGTGTTGTTCATCTCATTAATCGTCTTCCTACCTCAATTCTAAAGGGCCAGTCTCCTTACAAGGTTCTTCATGGACAAGACCCTACATATGATCATTTACGAGTATTTGGGTGTTGTTATTTTCCGTATCTGTGTCCTTTTCTACGTTACAAGTTGGATTTTCGTTCTCAGCCCTATACATTTTTGGGGTATAGTTCCCAACATAAAGGTTATCAATGTCTCAAACCGGATGGTAAGATAGTCATTTCTCGTCACGTTGTGTTTGATGACAAAGGTTTTTGTTCCCTACATCTGTTAAAATTTCAGTAACTTAGTCATGTCAGTGTGTCTCAACATATGTTCTTATTGTTCAGCCTCTCTCTTGTCGCCTTACGGAGTCCTCGTCTGTTTAACCCGCAAGTCATCATCTCTTGCTCCTGGCTTCTGCCCCACACCTTCTGCCTCAAAAGTTCCACAGGCTGATTTGGGCTCTGATCGTGAGCCACATCATCTCTCTTCCTCGCCCACAAGAGACAATTTTCCCTATCCAACCACAATTACTTCCAATATTCAGTCGTCTCCTCTGCCTATGAGGAATACTCATCCAATGGTTACTCGATTTAAGGCCAGCATTTTTAAACCCAATGCTATGTTTGTTGATGCTGTAGATTGTGAACCACACACGTGATAATACTCTAGAATGGCATATTTTTATGTATTAATTATATGTTTATTTTGAGTATGATCCTACTAATTTGAGCTATTTATGGCTTTTTATCTTATAGGAACTAAATTGAAGGCAAAAAGAAATTTTGGGGCTAAAAGTGTGAATTTAAAGATAAAATGGGCCAACATGCAAGAGGTGGTGCCGAAAATACAAATTGTGGAAGATTTGGGGCAAAAGTGCAAAGAAAAGATTTTATAGTACAAGACTCTATTTAAATTCCAATTATATTAGGATAATTATCAATGATTATTATTTAGATTTAATTTTAGCTTTTATCTTTATTTATCCTAGCTTTTATATTTATTTATCCTTATTTATCTTTAATTATCTTTATTTATTTGTATTTATCTTTTAGAATTTAATTAGGAATAGACTAGGTTTCCTAGTACTATAAATAGGGGATGGAGTGACACAAATTTCACCCATCTTTTCTGTAAACACTCCCTCTCCCAAAAGGCTTAGCCTTATTTCCTTTCATATTATTCAATAAAAATTCCATTTTCTTTACATTTATTTCTTTTACCACAAAAATCATGAGCCACTAAACTTATCTAGCCAAAGGTTGTCGAATTTCCCCAAAAAGGGTTCATGAGGCTTAGAATCCGCGCTTAGCCTTCTCAACGAGTATTCATCGCTTCTCCGTACTACGGAACTGACGCTTCCATCCATGTTCCTTCAAAAAGTGATCTTTTAATCTTGTGCAAAGGCGTCCGCTTTGTATGTTTTGGGAAAGTTGCACAGTCTGTTCGTTAGCTTACTGCATCAGAGGTTGGCGAGCCCAAGAGACAAAATGGCGTGGGATTCGCCATTGAGAAGTGATGATCTAGCATAAGATGATCCCACAAAAGCGATTGTTGGCTAGAGTCAAGTTCCTCTAAATTGTAAGTTTAAAATCTGGAGTTGGTGGCTGTAGGCATCCTCTTCCACTATAACTGACTTATTCTGTTTGAGAATGATTACTTAAAAGCTGAGGATTGAATCCAAGGCAGATCGAGACAATCGGAGGCTGGAATCTCTCCATAAGAACTCTTTTTCCTCAACTTTATTTATCTCTATTATTTTAATTTTAATTTTCGTAATTTCAATTCAATCAAAACTTTTAATTCTTTTTTTTCCAGGTACGTAGGTTTTCTTGGGCAAGATTCTGTCCGGGATTTTGAGGAACAAGCACTTGTGCAAATCGAGTCCCTAAAGATTTGACCCTACTTCCCTTATACTATTCTTTTTCATTATTTTATAGGGATAGGATATTTTTAGTGCTCTCAATGACCGCATCAAAATTTGGCAACGTTGCTGGGTACTGGTAACATACTAATCTTGTTTCTTTCTTTCTTATGACCAGATTTACTCCAAGTATTCTTGCGTTTGATTCAAAAATGGAGAAAAATGCAAGAGCTAATCGCAAGGAGACAAAGTTACGAAAAAAGCAGTCAGGAGTGGTTGGGACTCAGAGTAACCCACCACCAGAAATCGAAGTCGATGATGAAGTCGAGTCTAGGGTTAATGAAAACCCTACTCAAACACTTGAAAGAAAAAAGTAGAAGTCGATTCGCCAGAAGAAGTGCTTAACACTAGGGTTAACGAAAACCCGAATCTAGCACATTCACCTATGGCTCAAATAATTTGACAATTGGCCGAAGCTCCTGCAGAACAACCACCATTGTGCATTACGTATCCTACTATGGATACTTATTTTGAATTGAAGTCAGGTTTAATCCAGTTTTTGCCAAGTTTTCGAGGGTTGGAAAACGAAAATCCCCACAAACATCTGAAAGAGTTTCATATGGTTTATCTTAGCATGAAACCTCAGGGGGTAACTGAGGATCAAATCAAATTGCATGCTTTCCTTTTTTCCCTAGCAGATTCTACTAGTGAATGGTTATTTTATCTTCCCCCTAGATCTATTACAACTTGGGTTGATCTTTCTCGTTTATTTCTCAACAGGTTTTCTCCAGCATCGCGTACAGCTGAGTTAAGAAGGGAGATCGTTGGAATAAGGTAAAAAGAATCAGAGTCTCTTTACGGTTATTGGGAGCTTTTTAAGAAGTTTTGTGCAAGTTGCCCACAACATGGTATAACGGAACAATATCTACTCTAATACTTTTATGAAGGTTTAAAGCCCATAGAGATGAATATGGTGGATGCCGCCAGTGGAGGAGCTTTGGTCAACATGACTCCCCAATAAGTAAAGGACTTGATATCTACGATGGCTACAAATATTCAGCAGTTTCGAGCCAATCTTGAACCCCCTAAAAGGGTTCACCAGCTAAGTAATTCAACCTTAGAAGATAAAGTTGATAGACTTACTAATATTGTGAATTTTCTTATTGCAGAAAAAGCAAAACCAACCCGATTATGCAGAATATGTGCTATACCTGAGCATACAACTGATGCATGTCCTAGTTTATATGATGATACTATGGCCCATTTAGATACTGTGGGGAACTTTCTTGGGCCACCACAAAGGCGATATGATCCCTACGCTAATACCTACAACCCAAGATGGAGAGACCATCCCAACTTGAGTTATGCGGCAACCCTGCAGTATAATCAGCCATACCAAAATTGGTTTCCACAACAAACACAAGATTCAAGTATCTCTCTAGAAACCATGGTCAATAAATTAACAGCTAATGTGCTTGATTTCCAACAGTAAATACAACGGCAAACTATTGATTTCTAACAACAAATACTATGACAAACTCTTGATTTCCAAAAGGAAACGAAAGATTTTCAACAAAAAAACCAAGGCGTCTATAAGAGAATTAACCATATCCATTGAAAAGATGAACTCACAAGAGAAGTTGCTGTTACAAACAGAACCTAATCCAAGACAACACGCAAATGCAATAACGTTGCAAAGTGGAAAAGTACTAGAACCAATTCTTGGCAGAAATCTTGGCAAAGATTTCGCCCAAGAAAAGCCTGAAGAATGATGAACAGGTCCGAACGAAACCTCCACTGCCTAAAATTCAACCTCCATTTCCAGGACGATTAAACCAATATCAAAAAGGTAAAGAAGACAATGAGATCCTTGAAACATTCAGAAATGTCGAGATCAACATACCACTATTGGATGCCATCAAACAAATTTCGCGTTATGCCAAGTTCCTCAAAGAGCTCTGCACCAACAAGCGAAAATTAACTGGTAATGAAAGGGTAAGAGTTGGTGAGAATGTATCTGTAGTATTACAGCGGAAGATGCCAGTGAAATGCAAAGATAGGGGATTGTTTGCAATACCATGCAAAATAAGCCACTTAAGAATTAAAAAAAATGTGTGATATAGGGGCCTCCATAAATGTAATGCCTTTTTCTATTTATGAATCACTTAATGCGGGCGTTTTGATGAAAACAAGTGTTATCATTCAATTAGTAGATAGGTCTATTGTGCATCCCGAAGGAGTCCTCGTGGACGTATTAGTGAAAGTCAACGAACTTATATTTCCTGCAGACTTTTATATGATAAAAATGGAAGTGGATAACACTCCTAGATTTTCAGACATCTTGTTGGGCTGACCTTTCCTTAGTACCGCTAGCACTAAGATTGACGTGCGTAGCATAACCCTCACAATAGAGTTTGACGGGGAGATCGTGAAGTTTAATTTTTACGAAGCTATTAGTCACCCAATTGAAATATTGAACGTAAACCGTGTCAACATAATTGACTCATTAGTAGAAAAAACTTTTAAGTCATCTTGTGGAGATAAATCTAAAATGATGTTTGATGATTTTGAATTTGTTAATGAATTATTGGCTTCTATGGATACTAAACTTCTACCTTCTGTTATGCATGCACCAGATCTAAAATTAAAACCACTTCCCGAGCATCTCAAGTGAGCATTTTTGGAGAATGATGAGACCATTGCCGACTTAAAAGGGATTAACCCCTTGACAGGCACACATAAGATTTTCTTGGAGGAAAATACGAAACCAAAGAAAGAGGCACAAGGATGATTGAACCCAAATATTGTGGATGTGGTAAAAAATAAGAATTTCCAAGCCTAAACGAATGAAAGAATTCAGTTGGAACAGCCCTAATACTAGTTGAGGTGTCAAGCTAGCGATGTTAAACAAACGCTTGTTGGGAGTCAACCCAATTTTTATTTTATTATTTATTACTTTATCTTGTTTGGATATTAATAAATTTATCTTCTTTTGTCTAGGTAAACTGGTGAGGAAAAAACTCAAGAATTGACATACTTTCACAAACATCCCTTATTCTATCCTTACTCCAAGTAGGAATAGCATGTCCCTACTTTATACAAACCAAAACCTACACCCAAACACCCCACCCTTCAGCCAAACACTCTACCTATACACCCTTCAAACCTTAAAAATTTATCTCATTTTTCACCCACACCCCCACTAGCCGCCGCACCTTCTTCCTCACCCCCATCACTGATTTTTCAAACACCATGGTAAGGACTCAGCCACGTCGTCTCCTCCACGTGACGCCAAACCTTCCCCTCCTTGCAGCTATGCGTGAACGACAATGACTACATGGGGAGGTTTTCTAAACCCTTTTACTTTCACCTATTTTTCTTTTTCCTTATTTTTTCACATCGAGGACAATGTGTTTTAAGTAGGGGGAGGCATTCCTCATTTTTTCTGTCATTTTATATGCTGTTGTTACTTCTTCTTTGTGCTTGTTGCTGGCCATATATTTTTTTTAAGAATATTTTTCCCCTTTTCATGGCCAAGAATTTGACCATGACTTGTCCACTGTTTGACCTACATGCATGATTCTTGTCTACTAAGTTAGTTATGATTTTCCTTGTTTGATTTCATCTCCACTGTTTTATTTCTTTTAGGCTAAATAATTGTGATTGGTAGAGTTAACATTATCTTGCTTATAGTAAAATCGATTAAGTCTAAATGTAAAGAGAACACTTAATGAAAATTGCATGCTAAATTTCTGTTCATGATTGTTGGTAGTTGCCGAAACTTATTTTTGACACTTGATTTTTTTCCCTTGTCCTCCAAATTAAAATTCTGTTTCATTATAATAAATTGTGATGTTTCCCTGGTTATGAGTACAGCTTAAAATGTGACTGATTGAGTAACCGGGGTTGGGTGCTTATGTTGTCATCCTATTTCACGTCTAAAGGTTGTGTGACGTGTTAGGTAACTCCGCTAACCAGAATTTAATAATTTTTTTGAATATGTTGGGTTGAGTAACCGAGGTGGGGTGCTTGGGTGTCATCTCTCTTCACGTCAAAAGGTTTGATATGTTCTTAAGAAAGATATAATAAATTAGGAGTATGTTGGGCTGAGTAACTGAGGTGGGATGCTTGGCTGCCATCTCTCTTTGCGTCAAAAGGTTCAATGTATTCTTAAGCAATAATAATAATATTAATTTAAAAAAAAGGAGAAAAAGTAAAAAGAAGAAGAAAAAGAAATGATGTATTAATAAAATTGCATTTGGGGACTAAATGTGGAAACAAATAGGGTGTCTTTGTAAGTTTAGTAAATTACGTAATTTTCATGAAATAATCCAAGTCGATTTTAATTTTTGTGTGTATTAATTGAAATACTTTTTCAGTTTTACTTAAAGCAAGCTAAAGGTTCTCTTTATTTTTCATATGCATTATGCCTACGTTTTATAAAACTTTGGACTGGTATTTTAGTCATGGCAAAAGTTCTAATTTTCACAGTGGTTAGGAACCATTCTTGAGGGTAAACATGGGCTAGGTAGAGGAAATTTGTTAATACTCTAGAATGACATATTTTTATGTATTAATTATACATTTATTTTGAGTATGATCCTACTAATTTGAGCTATTTATGGCTTTTTATCTTATAGGGACTAAATTGAAGGCAAAAAGAAATTTAGGTGCTAAAGGCGTGAATTTAAAGATAAAATGGGCCACCATGCAAGAGGTGGTGCTGAAAATACAAATTGTGGAAGATTTGGGGCAAAAGTGCAAAGAAAAAATTTTATAGCACAAGACTCTATTTAAATTCCAATTATATTAGGATGATTATTAAGGATTATTATTTAGAATTAATTTTAGCTTTTATCTTTATTTATCCTTATTTATCTTTAATTATCTTTATTTATTTGTATTTATCTTTTAGAATTTAATTAGGAATAGGCTAGGTTTCCTACTACTATAAATAAGGGATGGAGTGACACAAATTTCACTCATCTTTTCTGTAAACACTCCCTCTCCCAAAAAGCTTAGCCTTATTTCCTTTCGTATTATTCAATAAAAATTCCATTTTCTTTACACTTATTTCTTTTTCCACAAAAATCATGAGCCACTAAACTTATCTAGCCAAAGGTTGTCGAATTTCCCTAAAAAGAGTTCATGAAGCTTAGAATTCGCGCTTAGCCTTCTCAACGAGTATTCATCGCTTCTCCACACTACAGGACTGACGCTTCCATCCATGTCCCTTCAAAAAGTGATCTTTTCATCTTGTCCAAAGGCGGCCGCTTTGTATGTTTTGGTAAGGTTGCACAGTCAGTTCGTTAGCTTACTGCGTCAGAGGTTGGCGAGCCCAAGAGACAAAATGGCATGAGATTTGCCATTGAGAAGTGATAATCTAGCATAAGATGATCCCACCAAAGTGATTGTTGGCTAGAGTCAGGTTCCTCTAAATCGTAAGTCTAAAATCTGGAGCTGGTGGTCGTAGGAGTCTTTTTCTGCTATAATTGGCTTATTCTGTTTGAAAATGATTACTTAAAAGCCGAGGATTGCATCTAAGGTGGATCGAGACAACCGGAGGCTGGAATCTCTCCATAAGAACTATTTTTCCTAAGGATTTGACCCTACTTCCCTTATACTATTCTTTTTCATTATTTTATAGGTATAGGATATTTTTGGTGCTCTCACAGATTGCATCAACATGATTGAGGAAGCTTTTTCTACTACGGAGTGGTGTGCAGCAGTACAAGCTGAGTTTGACGTCCTGATCAATAATTCCACCTGGGAACTTGTTCCATTACCAAATGGTTGAAAGGTGATCAGATGTAAATGGCTTTTCAAAGTAAAGAAAAATCTTGACGAGACTGTCACTCGTCGTAAAACTCGGTTGGTGGCGAAAGGTTGTTCTCAGGTACTCGGGTGTGATTTCAAGGAAACGTTTAGTCCAGTAGTAAAACCTGCTACTTTTCGAACCATATTTTCTGTTGTTGTTTCCAAGGGTTGGCAGCTCTGTCAGGTCGATGTGAATAATGCGTTTTTAAATGGTGATCTTGTTGATGAAGTGGACATGCAGCAACCTCCAGGATATGTTTAGTATGGTCCGAATGACAAATCTTTGGTATGTCATCTGAATAAAGCTTTGTATGGGCTACGTCAGGCTCTGCGTGCTTGGTTTGATAAAGTGAAATGTTTTCTCATTTCTGTAAGTTTTCTCCTATCAAAGTCTGATGCATCTTTATTTGTTTGGGTTATGCCTGACTCCACTCTTTATGTTCTCGTTTATGTAGATGATATTATCATTACTGGGAGTATTCCTAACTGTATAATTAATTTTGTTTAGCAGTTGCATAATGAGTTTTCCCTTAAAGACATGGGTGATCTTCATTATTTTTTAGGGATTGAGGTTACTCGTTAGTCCACCAGGTGTCTTCATCTCTGCCAGCAAAAGTACATCTGTGATCTGCTAGACAAAAGTTCCATGACTAATGCAAAGAGTGTTCACACTCCAATGATCAACTCATCTATCCTGTCTAAAGATGATGGGGATTGTCTTAGTGATCCTACTGAATACAGGAGTCTAGCTGGTGCATTATAGTATGTGGTCCTAACTCGACCTGATATTGCATACGCGGTAAATCGTATATGTCAGTTCATGCATGTGCCTACTACTGTACATTTGGTTGCATTAAAACGAATCTTGCGGTATTTATGTGGCATCTTGATTATGGGATCATCTTTTATCCATCTGACAGACTTTCTTTAGTTGATTATGTCAATGCCAACTGGTGGCTGGATTTTGATGATCTCCAGTCTACAATAGGCTACTGTGTGTGTATATTGGCCACACACTCATCTCCTGGTGTTCTAAGAAACAACAAGTTGTTTTGTGGTATACAGATGAGGCAGAATATCGAAGTCTCACTGCGGCTACTAGTGATGTTACTTGGTTAGTCTCATTGCTAAAGGAATTACAACTTCGCTTTGACGATCCACCTACTATTTGGTGTGACAACTCTAGTGCCGTAACAGTTGCTGCAAATCCCGTCTTACATTCTAAGTTCAACCATGTTGAGCTTGACTTGTTCTTTGTCCATGAAAAGGTAGCTGATGGCTTTGTTGTTGTTGGTAAGGTGCTTGCTTGTGTTCAGATTACCAACATTCTTACCAAGCCATTGTCTGTTTCGCACTTTGCTCGATTTCATAGTCTTCTTCAGGTTTTGCCCGTCGAGAAGATGAGTGAATGTTAGAGTATATATAAAGACTCTATGAGTCTATTAGTTGTTAGTTGTTAGTCTATTATACAAAGCAGTTATGCTATTAAATTGTTAGCAGCAGTTACTTATACACACTTTATAAATACTATTGTTGTACTGGTTAAAGAAGATATCAATACAAAAATCATTCTATACATATTCTAGTATCTTTCAACTTACTGTATATATTAACAACATTCAATTCAATCTTACTATTAATCAAAGTGGGTGTATATACATAGATATAATCAAATACTCTCTAATTAACTGTATGCTTGTTGTAGGTCTATACTAATATCCACAAAGAACCTATTCATTGGGAGCAAATCAAAACCAATCTTGACACAAGAGGAAGCTCAAAATCTAGAGTTAGAAAGTTTGGGTATGTTGCATCAATATCCCAAGAAATGTTCACCTACACTGAAGGCATCATTTGAGTCAGAGGCAAAACTAGGTTTTGGTTGCTGATCAAATTGTAGTGGTAATGAAGGCTATCTAAAATAAATAATACTATGCTTCCTGTTGGGTGTATTGCCTTTACCACTACTAGACTAAATATGATACCCAGTAGAAGATGTGTGAGTGTCTTCGTGTTAAGGCCTTCGCAATATCATGTCACTGCCATGCATTTGCATGGCTGACTGTTTCTATAATATTATTATGGAAAAATAAAAGGCCCTTTATTAGCTTATTATTTCACTTAATTTGTTTTCTCCAGCTACTGCATCTACCTGTATTCAAAACTATTTTTTTAATTACACCAACAATATACATATAGGTCTAAGATAATGATTAGAATAAAAGCATTCAGACTATATATTTTTAAAAAATATGAGTTGAATTTTATACTTAATGTGATCTAAAAATATCTCTAATTTTTTATTAATATAAAAATATTAGATTTTAATTGAAAGATAGAAGAAAACTTCAATTTACTTAATTTAAAAGGGTATTAATATAAGAATTTAAGGCTTACTAAAATAAAAATAAATTAAAAACAAGATCTCAAGAAAAATAGATTCATAGAAAATGTTTTAAAAATATCCTCATAAAATCTAGAATAAATCAATGATCTCCAAAATAAGCCTTCAAATCAATCAAGCTAATCTCCACAAAACAAGGGATCTAGTTCACTTGATTCGGATTCATTCAGTCTTCAAAGGTTTGTTACTCCACAAGATGAATTTTAAAATATGAACCAACACACATCCACAAAATCATCCAAGTTGTTGTCCAACTAATTTTGTTGAAAAGATTGCCAACTCCAAAAATGACATATTGTTTGTTGTAGTGTCGACCATAGTGGCCAATTCTAATGGCACTTCGACAACCACTTAAAATAACTTTCCTCAACAAAAAAAAAATCTATCAAAGTTGAACAAGCATTTTATATTTAGAGTATGAATCCATCTTCAAAATGTAACTTTTAATCCATCTTGGTTTGCTTAAATCACATCAAATCGAGGTAGAATAGATAAAACTATTATCCACAATCCTCAAAACTTAAGGTTCATCTAGTGTCCCATGTCAGTATGCTTAAGCCTTTCCATGAGGATTAGGAGGATCCAAATCGAGGCAAGTCCGAAAAAGCGCCAATGTGAGAAAGCTTTCCTATGATCGTGATGTTGAGTGCATCATGGTAGACTGAGTAATCCAATGGAAGTACTACAGGCCAAGGCAAGAGTAACTTTTTTGATGGAAGGGACTTCCTGATAGTGAGGCTAGTTGGGAACCTGTCGAAGCCCAATGGCAGTTCCAAGAGAAGATAGACCAGTTCCATTCCGAGGATTTGACAAATGAATCGTGAGAACAAGTGGGGGAGAATGTCATGAGCAATACAAAGAAGCCCGCAACCAAGGCACATTCTAATGGTCCCTCTTGTTGTAACACCTATAACCCTTATCCATCACTGGAATAGGGTTACAGAGCATTACCGAACTTTACAGATTAAATACGGACATTTCACAACCTTTATTATACATATCCAGAAACAATCATATAATGCTCATATTATCCCTTAGATGGGCCCTCGAGTCCCAATATACACCTTAGAAGTGAATCGAGACTAAACTAGATACTCAGGGAATTTTTTCCCTAAATCTCAAAAATTTTCTTAGGAGCAGGGGACACACGCCCGTGTGGCTCACACGGCCAGGAGACATGCCCGTGTCTTAGGCCGTGTGGGCATTCAATGTGAAGCACACGACCGTGTCCTAACTCGTCTCCATACCCGTGTAACTCTCTGACTTGGGTCACACGGCCAACCACACGCCTGTGTACTAGGCCGTGGGTCACACGGCCAAGCCACACGCCTGTGTGCTAGACTGCATGCAAAAACCTAGGCATTCTGTTTTGAAATTTTAAGGTGCAGGGGACACACGGCCAAATTACACACCTATGTGCCAGGCTGTGTGTTACACATGGCTGGAACACACGCCCATGTCTTTACCCATGTGGACGAAAACAGGACATTTTATGGCCTCTTTTCTCACCCATTCTTGACTTTAACCTACACACACCAATTTCATACTCACATATCACAATGATACCATCCATTCAAGCCAAAAATTAAACTTTATATCTAACATATCATCACATATATTCAATATCTAAACTTTCCAAGTTATTCATATATTTATATTTGTATATTTAACTAAACTTTCTAACTACAACCATACCTCAATATGCCTTTTGATTAACTATCATTAAATCATTTTAAACACACCTTATGCATAATTAATCGATACATATATAAGTTGACTAAAAACATAAAAAAAGAGTAACTCATAACATTTGCACAAACCAACTTTACTTAAAACCATTTCAATCCCTATACATGCCATATAAACCATAGTTTGTATCGCAAAATCTATTGGAGCAAGTTGGATAGTGTGATCCGATGTGCTGATCCGATCTCCCGACTTCTCAAAAGTCTACAATGAACATTAAACAACACATGTAAGCTTAAAGAAGCTTAGTAAGTTAGTTGGATTTAAACATAAATCTTACCAAACATACTACAACAAATTATTCAAATAAATCATTCAATATAAAATTCCTACCAAACACAACTTCAATTGATGAATTCACTTATTTTAGATCATTATCAATAATAACTTTAAATCTTCAATCATCAATTCCAAATGTCACTTACCAACTTCTGTCAAATCGGAGAACGTCTTACGGATATGATTACATCGTATATGGAAGCCTAAAGGCTGCACAGAAGCACATAAGTGCTAAATGAAAACTCGTAAGGGTTGAAAGGAAGCTCATAAGAGCTGAACGGAAACCCATAAGGGTTAAATAGAAGCTCAAAAGAGCTAAACGGAAACCCATTAAGGTTAAATTGAAACTTATATGAGTTGACTGAAGCTCATGAGAAATAAACAGAAAGTAAACACGAGAGTTCACAACAAATGCTGAACCTCAGTTCACTTTGGAAATTTACTGTCAATTCTTCCTTTGCACTGAACGACTGTACTCAATCTTGCGTTCTTTTCGCTTCGAACATTTGATTTAATTTCATAACTTTAACAATAATTTTATTTTCAACCAATATTATAAATAAATACAAAATACCATTCATCAATTAACATATAACTTTAAAATTTAACCATACAAACTTACCTGGGTTAAATTGTAAGTTTGTAGTAGTTCAAGGACTACTTTGTTAATTTCTCTATTTCTCGTTGATTTACGGGCTCTTGATCTAAAGTATCAAATTATTCATGCATTAGCATATATTTTAGTTTGAATTCACTTTACAATTAATACCCCTTAATTTTTAAAATTGCACAATTACCTCAACTTTTATAATTTTTACAATTTAGTCCCTTACTAACTAGTCTACCAAATGAGCTAATTTTTCCAAATTGAAAATTTATCTAAGTATTCTAGGCTATCTTACAGCCTTTGATACATAAAAATTTAATAGCAAGCCCTAATTCTTTAATTCTTCACAATTTAGTCCTAAAATCAATTTCTATTAAAATCACTTGATAAAATCATCATATAATAAAATTAAAGCTCTAATTCCATGTTATTTCATCACAAACATCCAGCACTCATCAATGGTAACTTTCAAAATTACCCTTAAAATCAAACAACTAATGAAATAGATAGTTGGACCTAATTGTAAAAGTCTTAGAAACATAAAAATTATAAGAAAAAGACAAGAATTAAACTTACATGAAGCTAAAATAGAATACCAGATTTTTAAGGGTTCTTCAATGGTGTTTTTAGGCTGAAGATTGATGAAGAAAATGACTAGAAACTTTTAGATTTTCAATTTGATATTTAAATTTCATTTATTTCCAATTTTGCCCTTTAATCATATGATTTCATTATTTTTTTCACTCTCATGCGGCCCCAGCCTTTTAAAGAATGTCTAATTTCATTTTTGGTCCTCCCTTAGTTACAATTTAAGCTATTTAATCACTATTCCTTTAATTAGCAAGTTTTGCATCTTTTTCAATCTAGTCCTTTTTATTTAATTAACTATCAAAACGTTAAAATTTTCTAACGAAACTTTAATACTAACTTAATAACACTCCACAAATATTTATAAAAATATTTACGACTTGGTTTATGAAATCGAGGTCTTGGTACCTCGTTTTTCGAAACCACTTAACTTAATAATTTATTCTAAAGCATAAATTACTATTTCAAAAGTCTTCCTAAAATCACATTTAACTCATAATTACTAAATAATAAAATTTTTGAACTCACTCATCGGATTTAGTGGTCTCAAAATACTATTTTCGACACCACTGAAAATTGGGCAGTTACAACTCTCCCCCCTTTAGGAAGTTTTGTCCTAGAAATTTGTTACTTGAGAATAGATTAGGATATTGTGATCTCATCAATTCCTATGTTCCCCATGTAGCCTTCTCCAAACCATTACGGTGCAATAATACTATTACTAGCGGGACTCATTTATCCTGAAATTATTTAACCTCTCGAGCTAAAATCTTTATCGATTTTTTCGAGTACGTCATATCCGGTTGAAGCTCAATTTCACTATGAGGAATCACGTGTAAAAGATCAGATCTTTACTCTCTCAACATTGATACATGAAACACATTATGAATTTTCTCAAGTTCCGGAGGCAAAGCTAATCGATAAGCCATAGGGCCAATTCTTTCAATAACTTCATACGGTCCAATAAATCTTGGACTCTGTTTCCCTTTTCTGCCAAATCGCAATACTTTCTTCCACGATGAGACCTTTAGGAATGCTCGATCATCCACAGTAAATTTTGTCTCTCTTCTTTTCAAATCTGCATATGATTTTTGACGGTTAGAAGCAGCTTTCAAACTGTCCCAAATAATCTGAACTTTTTCTTTAGTTTCTCGAATCAAGTCGACTCCCACTAGTTTGGATTCACTCAATTTAGACCAATACAATGTAGTCTTACATTTCCTTCTATAAAGAGCATCAAACAGTGCCATTTTATACTGGATTGATAACTATTGTTATATGCAAATTCAGCCAAAGGTAAATACTTTTCCCAGCTACCACCAAACTCAAGTATACAACATCTCAACATATCTTCCAAAATCTAAATCACCGTTCTGATTGCCCTTCTATTTGGGGATGAAATGTTGTGCTAAAATTTAACTTTGTGCCTAGTGCTTCTTATATCTTGCTCCAAAATCTTGAGGTAAACCTCGGATCTCGACCAAAAATAATAGATGTTGGAACCCCATGTAACCTCACAATCTCTGATGTATACAATTCTGCTAATTTCTCAAGTGAAAAGTCTATTTTGACCGGGATAAAATGTGCTGACTTAGTCAATCTATCAACAATCACCTAAATCAAATCTTTTTTTTCGGAGTCATAGGTAATCCGGATACAAAATCCACTGTGACATGCTCCCATTTCCACTCAGAAATCATGGCAGGTTGTAACAAACCCATTGGTACCTGATGTTCTGCTTTGACTTGCTGAAAAATCTAACACTTAGCTACGAACTCACAAATTTCCTGTTTCATACCTAGCCACCAATACATCTGTTTCAAATCACAATACATCTTTATACTTCTTGGATGAATAGAATATATGCTACTGTAAGCTTCAGACAAAATATCATTTTTTTTTCAAATCTGAATTATTCGGAACACAAATTCTATTACAATAATGCAACATACTACTATCATCAATACTATACTCTGAGCTAAGATTATCCTGAACCATCTGTCGTTTCAACACTAATTTCAGATCTTCATCTTGTAACTTTCGAATCCGCTGAAGGAACACAGGTTTTGCTTTCAATTATGCTAATATAGAACCATCCTCATTAAGAGACAAATGAGCGTTCATTACTCAAAATGCAAACAAAGATGATTTTCTACTGAGTGCATCCGCAACCATATTAGCCTTTCCCGGGTGGTAGTCAATAACTAAATCATAATCTTTCAGTAGTTCTAACCACCGCCTTTGTCTCAAATTCAGCTCTTTCTGAGTCATCAAGATTTAAACTTTTATGATTTGTGTACACGTAACATTTCTCATCATATAAATAGTGTCTCCAAATTTTCAAAGCAAATACAATTGCTGTAACACCCCTAACCCATATATGTCGCCAAAATAGGTTTATGGAGCATTACCAGAGAATTACGGAACAAATACAGTTAATTCATGTCATTTACTATTTATATACGAAACTAATTATATTCAATCATATTGTCTGTTAATTGGACTCTCGAGGCCTAATTTAAATATTAGAAACAAGCCGGGACTATATCAGAAACTCAGCAAATTTTTCA
Organism: Gossypium longicalyx; assembly: GCA_025698465.1. NCBI lineage: Eukaryota > Viridiplantae > Streptophyta > Magnoliopsida > Malvales > Malvaceae > Gossypium > Gossypium longicalyx. The sequence goes on from CM046999.1 coordinate 46,388,016, forward strand.
CGAAATTTTAAAATTTTTCTTATGTACAGGGGTCACACGCCCGTGTGAGTAAGCCGTGTGGTTCACACGGCCAAGTGACATGCCCGTATCTTAGGCCATGTAGACATTCAATGTGAGACACACGGCCATGTCCCAACCCGTGTCCATACCCGTGTAACTCTCTGACTTGGGTCACACGGTCAGGCACACGCCTCTGTGCTAGGCAATGTGGACAATTTAATTTTCGATAATTAGGTGCAGGATTCACACGACGAAGACACATGCCCATGTGGTAGGCCGTGTGTCATACATGGCTAAGGAACACACCCGTTTCTCTGCCCGTGTAAGCAAATTGAAGCATTCTGTTTCTAAATTTTCAAGATGCAGGGGGCACACGGCCAAACCACACGCTCGTGTGCATGGTCGTGTGTCACCCACGGCTAAGACACGCACTAGTGTGTCTGCCCGTGTGGACAAAATAAGGCCATTTCCCAGCCTTATTTCTCACCCAAATTTTTCCTTGTACCTACATTAATACTTGCATACATATACCAATCAATTCAAGACATTAAAATCAAGCCAATATTAGCATTATACATGATATATCATCACATGTATTCAAACTTACCTTTTGGAAGACATATATGTTTATCATAAATCAATCTAACTATACCAAGCACACATATAATAATCATATTATAACCTCATATATATATTCACTAAACATACCATCACTTGCCATTCCAATGGCTAGATTACAAACAACCATTTACATGCCAACATTGGCCAAGTTATCCTATACATGTCATTATACCAAAATAAGTTTGCTATTTATAACAAAATGAGCAGAAGGATAGTGTGATGATGTTCTGACCGATTCCAACCTTTACGAGCTTTCGAGCACTATAAAACAAAGAAAAGAAAACCGAGTAAGCATTTTAAATGCTTAGTAAGTTTGTATAATAAGAAATTAAACTTACCATTCATTTCTATTAAATAAACATGCATAATGCATCAAATAAGTCTACTTAATAGCCTAAACACCCAACTTCATCAAAACATGTTAGTCATTATAATTCACACAATTCTCAAGAAACATGAATGAGCTCATCATGTAATAACTTTCATACACAAAAACTTTTATTGTCATATTTCCCTATTATATATACATTTCTAAGAAAAATTCATCTCAAATTCGGGTTTAACAATGTCAAAACTTTGCCCGTTGAATTTATTTGAAATATGGATAGACAAACATGTAGTACACACGAGGTGCACAAATCAATGGTCCGTCAATTCATATTCAGGGGTACCCATAAGGGCACAAAATTAGGAAGCACACTCTCAAGCCATATAACAGGATGCTCGTGTGAACCATGTAACAGGACGCTAATTCAGGCTATAACAGGAAACTCTTAAGAGTTTAAAATAGGAAGCTCATTGAGCTTATCAGGTAACTTCAAAGAGATATTATCAGGGAGCTCCGAATAGCCATATAACAGAAAGTTCAAGCGAGCCATATCAGGAAGCTTTGGAGAGCTATATAACAGGACACTCATGAAGAGCTGCGTTTGTGTCCGCAATAAATGCAGGATCACAACCGATAAAATCATATAACAGGACGCTCACAAAGAGCTACGGTAGTCTGCAACACATGCAAAGTCACTACTGATTAGGATGCTCGTAGGAACCATATAACGGGAAGCTCAAGAGGGCTTATAACGGGATACTCTTTCGAGTTATGGTGTGTCTGCAGCATATGCAAGATCACAACCAATTTGGAAAACTCATATCCATCGAATTTCATTCATTCTCACGGGATTTAACATTTATCAAGTATATTGGATATGTAACCATTTCTATATACATGAAAAATTCACAATTCACATACAAATCATTCAATTCAAGCATATAAATATACACAATTTAGTTACACGAACTTACCTCGATAATTGTTCGTATACAAAAATCTATTGATCCAATACTTTTTCTTTTCCTCGATCTAACTCCTTATTTGATATTTTTGGATCTATATAAATGAATTTTACATTAATTTAATACATTTCATACTCAATTTAATTCAATTCACATCCTAAGAAAAATTACCATTTTGCCCCTATACTTTCCATAAATGACAATTTCGTCCCTAGGCTCGGAAAATGAAATTCACATAATTTAATCCTTATTCCAAGCCTAAATGATTTTTACATATCATAATAGCAGCCCATAAATTCCAAAAAAATTAGAAATTTTCCATGGGTTTTGCAATTTTTTCAATTTAGTCCCTAAATTCTCTTTGTAAAAGTTGTTTATCTATCAACAACCTCTCATTTTCTACCATAAATTTCAAAATTTCAGCATACTAATCCATGGAAAAATTTTAATACTTTGATATCTTTACAAATTGATTCCCAAAATAGATAGATTAAGTTATTACGATCTCGAAAATATAAAAATTACTAAAAACGAAACAAGAATGCTTACCCAATTAAGCTTGCTTGATGTCTTTTCTCTTAGCTAGGGTTTCTATAAAAGTAATTTGGGGAAGATGATGAAATAAGATGATATTAGGCTATTATCATCTTTATTTATTTCAAATTTCAATTTAGTCCTTTTCTTTTTTCTAATTTTTCCATGGATGATTCATAAAAAATATCTACTAACTTTTCTTAATGGCTTAATTACCATATAAGGACCTCAAATTTTGAATACCATAGCTATTTAATCCTTATAGCTACTAGAACTCAACTTTTGCATTTTATACAATTTGGTCCTTTCTATAATTAAACATGAAATCGATAAAATTTTCTTATCGAAATTTTCATACATATTTCCTATCATAATGCAGACCACGCAATAATATTAAAATAAATTTTCTTTCTGACTTGGATTTGTGGTTTCGAAACCACTACTCTGATTTCACTGAAAACTGGTTGTTACAATTGCAGCCAATTCAAGATCATGTGTAGGATAACTCTTCTTATGCGGTTTTAATTTTTGAGAAGCATAGGCCACTACTTTTCTTGACTGCATCAATCCACAACCCAAACCATTCAGAGACGCATCGCTAGAAACAACATACAATACACCCGATTCTGGCTGAGTCAAGACTGATGCTTCTATCAACACCTTATTCAATTGATCAAAGCTCTGTTGACACTCATCAGACTACACAAATTCAACATTTTTCTGCAACAATCGAGTCAATGGCGAAGCAATCATCGAAATTTTTTTGACAAAACGTCGGTAATAACCTGCTAAACCCAGAAAACTTCATACTTCTGTAATATTCTTCAGGATTTTCCAATTCACTATAGCAAAAAAATTACTTGGATCAACTTAAATCCCATCAGCTGATACAATATGACTCAGAAATCCAACCTCATGAAGCGAGAATTCACATTTGCTAAACTTTGCATACAATTGCTTTTCTCTTAATGTCTGTAACACAATTCTCAAGTGTTGTGCATGCTCAGATTCTATCTTGAAATAGATTAGTATATCATCAGTAAACACAACCACAAATCTATCCAAATAAGGTTGAAAAATCTGATTCATTAAATCCATAAAAGCAGTAGGAGCATTAGTCAAACCAAATGGCATTACCAAAAACTCATAATGACCATATCGAGTTCTAAAAGTAGTCTTCGTCACATCACACTCTTTAACTTTCAACTGATAATACCTAGATTTGAGATCTATCTTCAAAAATACCACAGCACCTTTCAATTGATCAAATAAGTCGTCAATACGAGGCAAAGGATATTTATTTTTAATTGTGACCTTGTTCAACTGTCTGTAATATGTACACAATCTCAAAGAACCATCTTTCTTTTTCACAAATAATACAGGTGCACCCTAACGAGACATACTCGACCTGATGAACCTTTTGTCTAGTAACTCTTACAACTGTGTCTTTAATTCCTTTAACTAAGCTACCGCCATACGATATGGTGTTACTGATATCAGAGTTGTTCCTGGAATCACATCAATCACAAACTCAACTTCACGATCAAGTGGTAAACCCGACAATTCCTCGGGAAACACATCAGTAAATTCATTAACAACCGGTAATTTTTCTATCTTTGATTCAGAGTCCCAGGTATCAAGAATGTAGGCTAGAAATGCCTCATTACCTTTTTGCCTTAGTCTCTGAGCTGAAAAAGCTAAAATAAATCTAACAATTTCTTTCAGATCCTCAGGCTCAACAGTAATCACTTCTCCTGTCTGACATTTCAGATCAATCCATTTTTCTCTACAATTTACTATAGCATCATGCTTTGTCAACCAATCCATTCCCAAAATAACATCAAATTCTCGAAAAGGTAGTAACATCAAATCAGCAGGGAATTCATAACCTTTTATTTTCAGTGGATAGTCATGACACAATAAATTAAGTATTACACTTTGGCCTAATGGATTAATGATTTGAACATCAGAATAGGTAGGTTCAATAGACAATTTATTTTCTGATGCTAATGTAGTGCGAACATAAGAGTGTGTAGACCCAAGGTCAATCAATGCATATACAGTAACATCAAAAAGATAGAATGTACTAGCAATTATATCCAGAGTCGCAGCTTCCTCCCTCTCTTGGATGGCATAAGCACGTGCAGGTGCCCTAGCCTCTGACCGGGCAGCAGAATCCTTCATACTTGAACTAGCTGCTCCTGTATCACTGTTTTGGCCCGAACGTTTACTTCTTTGGGAAGTGGCCAACTTTTTCTCTTTCTGCTCTTATTGATTTCTTTACAATTGAGGACAGTGTCGAATAAAATGGTCAGTGGCTCGCTCCCGCTTTGCCTCTACATTCACCAAGATGGTATTTTCTACAATATTTGCATTTGGGCCAAAGAGCATTCTGCACACTGCCCACACTAACAGTAGGTCTATTAAATACCCCAAAATCAGGTTGATTCATACTATTCTTATTTGATTGTTCCAGTATTGGAGTGGCTCGACTAAAATCATCTCTAGAAATTTTAGCCGAAAATGTTGGAAATGACTTAGAGGAGCTTCTTTTGTAAGATTCTTTATTCCTTCTATCCCATTGCATTTTTCTATTATACACCTCTTCCAATTTCTGAGCATGATCTGATAGTACGAAAAATTCTCGTATTTTAGTGCCCCCGATCATCATTCTAATTTCATCATGCAGCCCTTCTTCAAACCAAAGGCACATTTCTTCTTCATTGGTACAATTTCTTGGGCATATCGACTGAGGTATACAAATCCCCTCTCGTATTCGGCTATTGACCAGTTTTCTTATTGCAAGTCAAGAAATTCCCTCTTCTTTTTATCTAGATACCTCTTACCAATGTATTTCTTTTTAAATTTACTTTGAAAAAATTCCCAAGTGATTTTCTCTTTCGGCACCACGGCCACTATAGTCATCCACTAGTTATAAGCTTCTTCTTTTAGTAGTGACACAGCACATCTCAAATAATCTTTAGGAGAACAAGCCATTTCCTCAAAAACTCTTATCGTGTTTTGAAGACAATACTCAGCTTTGACAGGATCATCATCTAACCTACCCCTGAATTCTTCAGCCCCACACTTTCTAAGTTTTTCTATCAGAGTATGTTTACTGGATTCAGTCACAAGAGGAGCTAGAGGTACAACTGGAGGTACTTCGGACGATGCAGTAGGGGGAGGAGGTTGCTAAACCAAGTTTCTTTCTTACATAAATTCATTAAACCATTGATTCATAAACCCATAAAACATATTTTTAAGCTTTTTTTCTTGAGCAAGAGGAATTGGGACGTTACTACTTGTCTCGTGTTTAGATGTTTGTACTCTACTATTAGCCTCATCATGTTCAGCATGTTCAGATCTATTTGACATCTTTACAATCTATAAGAAAAACAAAGGTTAGATCTGATCATACACATCACACTATCACATATTTATATGGCATGTATTTCTAAAAACTTTATGCATTACGTTCATTCTAAGAATCGACTAAACCGAAGCTCTGATACTAATAAATGTAACACTCATAACACTTTTTCATCCCCAAAACAGGGTTACGGAGTATAACTAAACTTTACGGATTAAATATGGACATTTCACAAACATTATTATACATATCCAGAAACAATCATATAATGCTCATATTGTCCCTTGGATGGGCCCTCAAGGCTCAATATATACCTTAGAAGTGAATCGAGACTAAATCGGATACTCAGGAATTTTTCCCAAAATCTCAAAAACTTTCTTAGGAGCAGGGGACACACGCCCATGTGGCTCACACGGCTAGGAGACACGCCCATGTCTTAGGTCGTGTAAGCATTCGATGTGACCGTGTCGCAGCTCGTTTCCATAATACCTGTGTGGATGAAAATAGGACATTTTATGGCCTCTTTTCTCACCCATTCTTGACTTCAACCTACACAAACCAATTTCATACTCACATATCACAATGATACCATCCATTCAAGCCAAAAATTAAACTTTATATCTAACATATCATTGCATATATTCAATATCTAAACTTACCAAGTCATTCATATATTTATATTTGTATATTTAACTAAATTTTCTAACTACAACCAAACCTCAATATGCCTTTTGATTAACTATAATTAAATCATTTTAAACACACCTTATGCATAATTAATCCATACATATATAAGTTGACTAAAAACATAAACAAAGACTAACTCATAATATTTACACAAACCAACTTTACTTAAAACCATTCCAATCCCTATACATGCCATATAAACCATAGTTGGTATAGAAAAATCTATCGGAGCAAGTTGGATAGTGTGATTTGATGTGCTGATCCAATCTCTTGGCTTTTCAAAAGTCTGCAATGACATTAAACAACATATGTAAGCTTAAAGAAGCTTAGTAAGTTAGTTGGCTTTAAACATAAATCTTACCGAACATACTATAACGAATTATTCAAATAAATCATTCAATATACAATTCCTGCCAAACACAACTTCAATTGATGAATTCACTTATTTCAGATCATAATCAATAATAACTTTAAATCTTCAATCATCAATTCTAAATGTCACTTACCAACTTTTGTCAAATCAGAGAACGTCTAAGGATATGATTATATCGTATACGGAAGCCTGAAGGCTGCATAGAAGTACATAAGTGCTAAATGGAAACTTGTAAGGGTTGAACGGAAGCTCATAAGAGCTGAACGAAAACCCATAAGGGTTAAACAAAAGCTCAAAAGAGCTAAATAGAAACCCGTTAGGGTTAAACTAAAACTCATATGAGTTGACTAAAGCTCATGAGAGCTAAACAGAAAGTAAACAAGAGTTCGCAACAAATTCTGAACCTTGATTCACTTGGGAAATTTACCGTCAATTATTACTTTACACTGAATGACTGTACTCAATCCTGCGTTCCTTTCGCTTCAAACATTTGATTCAATTTCATAACTTTAAAAATAATTTTATTTTCAACCAATATTACGAATAAATACAAAATACCATTCATCAATTAACATATAACATTAAAATTTAACCATACGAACTTACCTTGGTTAAATTGTAAGTTTGTAGTAATTCAAAGACTACTCTATTAATTTCCCTTTTTCTCGTTGATCTACGAGCTCTTGATCTAAAATATAAAATTATTCATGCATAAGCATATATTTCAGTTTCAATTCACTTTACAATTAATACCCCTCAATTTTTTAAATTGCACAATTACCCTAACTTTTATAATTTTTGTAATTTAGTCCCTTACTAACTAGTCTACCAAATGAGCTAATTTTTCTCAATTGACAATTTCTATGTATTCTAGGCTATCTTACAGCCTTTGATACATAAAAATTTAATAGCAAACCCTAATTCTTTAATTCTTCACAATTTAGTCCTAAAATCAATTTCTATTGAAATTACTTGATAAAATCATCATATAATAAAATTAAAGCTCTAAATCCATGTTAATTCATCACAAAAATCGAGCACTCATCAATGGTAACTTTCAAAATTACCCATAAAATAACAAAACTAATGAAATAGATAGTTGGACCTAATTGTAAAAGTCTTAAAAACACAAAAATATAAGAAAAAGACAAGAATTAAACTTACATGAAGCTAAAATAGAAGACCATCTTTTTAAGGGTTCTTAAATGGTGTTTTTAGGCTGAAGATTGATAAAGAAAATGTCTAGAAACTTTTAGATTTTCAATTTGATATTTAAATTTCATTTATTTCCAATTTTGCCCTTTAATCACATGATTTCATTATTTTTTTAACACTCATGCCGCCCCAGCCTAATGAATGTCTAATTGTCTTTTTGGTCCTTCCTTATTTACAATTTAAGCTATTTAATCACTATTCCTTTAATTAGCAAGTTTTGCACCTTTTTCAATCTAGTCCTTTTTATTTAATTAACTATCAAAACGTTAAAATTTTCTAACGAAACTTTACTACTAGCTTAATAACAATCCAAAAATATTTATAAAAATATTTACGGATTGGTTTATAAAATCGAGATCTTGATAGCTTGTTTTCGAAACCACTTAATAATTTCTTCTAAAACATAAATCACTATTTCAAAAGTCTTCCTAAAATCACATTTAATTCATAATTACTAAATAATAAAATTTTTTAACTCACTCGTCAGATTTAGTGGTCTCGATCCATTATGTCAGATACCACTGAAAATTGGGCTGTTACACTTGTTTATTGCAAGTCATTCGGCTCGACAAGACTAGCCCATTGCTTGAAAAAGTCTCAAGGCCCTTCTACTTGGATCCTAGCTGAATTGTGAACAGTATATTTTACTAGGATAATTATTGTAAATCTTAAAAGATAAAAATGTATAAAATTTGAATCCCTTAGAAGTCATTTATTGTAAATGGAAACTAATCTTAGCCATTAATGTAATTCAACATGTACCGTACCATTGAATCTGGGAGAGCTCAATTATAAATAAAGCTCCCCCCTTCATTTGTAGTCATTCCATTATTGAGTTAAGAATATATTGAGAGCAGTTACTCAAACACTTGGTGTAAGATATTTCTATTTGGCTTTCCTATTCATTCTTTGCTCTTTCATTTCGAGTTTGCTTCTTGCTTTAGTGCCTCAGAGAATTTCTGCAAGAATTTTCATTTTCGAGAGTACATTGACTTAGGTAGGATTTGAACCCAAGAAATCGCATAAGACCGCATGGTTTGTCATACTAAAATTCTAGCCCCATGATATGTGGGGGTATATAGTATAGGTATGTCCCTATCATGAGTGCATGCATATTAACTCTTTAATTGTATATTTATTAGCAAATATGGACAACACATATATAATAAGAGTAATTACATGTTATTATTTATTATCATAATAGAATAGTCTAAATTAGAAGTGATCTAATTTGGTTAAGGTTTATTGGACTTTAATTATTAAATAAAGTATGAGTCAAATATGTATAGGTATTCTAGTAACTAATTCTAATTAATGATGGGCTGATTAAAAATTAAGGTTAATATGCAAAAGTTATATAATAGGGTTATGGTCCCCAAATTACACATAACTAACTTTTCTAATATCCCATCTTTAGAAAAGAGAGAGAGCCACTTTCTTTGATTACTTGTGTGCTAATTTGAAAGAACAAAATCCTAAGATCCAAATATTTCAAGAAATTGATAAATTCAAGTATGCTTCCATTTCTAATTTTGTTCTTAATTTATTATTGATGATTTTACATAGCAGGTCCTAATTTAATAAAATTGTATATTAGATATTATTTTTTTGATTCTAACAATATTATCATTTATATAATGCCTCATAAAACTAGAAAGATATGTTAAAAAAAATTGTAAGCTTAGAAATATCTCCTCCGTTACAAAGTAAAAATCAAATAAAGTCAAAACTATAGGATGGAGAACATATATTCTTCTTTTTTCCATTACAAAACAAATATCTGCACGAATTAGGAATCAACATGGAAGATTGTTAAAATAAAAAATTGTTGTTCCACTTAGATCATGTTATTTGTTATAACATGAAAGCTTCCTTTCAAAAGAAGAACATAGAACCTTTTGTCCTTTAAAAATTAATTAATTAATTAATTAATTAATTAAAAGCCCATAGAAAAAAAATAATCCATGTTTATATTAGTTAGGTATAATAATTTTTTAATCCTTCAATTTTATATATATAAAAAAGTTATTTTAGTCTTCCATTTAATTTTTTGTTCTTTGAGATTGTAAATTTACTTTTTTCTTTATCAAATCACCCCAAAATGGATGAAAAAGTTAACGTTTTATAACTTTGTTAATGTGGCATACACATGAATGACACGTAGTCATTTAATTAATTTTAAAATTAAGTTTTTTAAAAATATAAAAAATATTTTTATATTTTAAAAAATAATTAAATATTGACGTGACATCTACGTGGTAAACCACTTGTGTGCCACTTAATAAAGTTAGAAAACGTTAATATTTCTATCCATTTTGAGGTGATTTGACAAAAAAAATGCAAGTTCCAAAATTAAAAGGGACGAAAAATTAAATGGAGGACTAAATTTATTTATTTATTTTTGGTAAAATTTAAGGGAAAAAATTATGATGCCTATTAATTATTATAAATTATGGGTTAGACTTTATATTAATTCAACAATAATTTATTTTTATTTTGTTATATTGAATGATCTGAAAAAAAAAAAGTCCATCAAAGCTTTGAAATCTTAGTACACCAAAGTCATCTTCAAGGATGGATCCAGAGGGCCGGGGTGGTTTCCCCCTTAGAATTTTCAGATATTTTAATTTTATATATAAATTGTCATATATTTTAGATTTTTTATTTACATTGTACAACATTTGCCCTTTTGGCCAAATAATAATAATCAAGTATTAATGTATAAAGGGCCTTGATAAACTAAGCTCAGAAGCCCAATATGAACTTTAAACCCAAATTCTAGAATTAATTGATTTGGTTCATACCCATACATATTAGGTTAGTAACTTTCTTTTATTTTGATTTGTATGTCTTGCTTAGGAATTATCTTCCACTGATAAAATGCAGACACTGCCGAGAGAAAAAGAAAGAAGTTTAATGCCGAGACTGAGAGCATAGAGTAAAAAAATACAAATTATTTTTCTCTCGGCTCCTTACACAAAAGATCTCTCAGTAAATATTTTTGCATAAATCATGTTCTTTATTTATTTAACTTATTATTATTTTTTCCTTTTCCTAATGTGTTGTTGTTTAATATATTATTGCAGTTTTCAAGTTTTTCAGTTAAATTATGATAAACAAAAAGATCAAATCTTTTTTCAAGAAAAGGGTGTTAGAAAGTAATAATGATCAATCGGATCCTCAAGCTTCTGTTATTAGTGGAGAAAAATAAAATATCGGATCTTCCCAAGCTCTTGAACAAGATATCAAGTCTTCTCAATCCCAAGCCTCTGAACGCAATATCGAGCCTTCCCAAGCTCTTGAATGAGATATTAGGTCTTCTTAATCCCAAGATCTTGAACTAGATATCGAGTCTTCCCAAGCTCTTGAACGAGATATCATGTCTTCTCAAGCTTTTGAACATCCTCATAAGGTGCCGAGAGTAAAAATAAAGGAGTTTTATGCTTCTTCTTTAGAGCATGACCTGAGACTTCGAAACCTATTTGGGATTATCTTTTAAATCAAGAGGACAAAGTCCATTGATCTTACATTAAGTTTGGTTTATATCAATCGATTCCTTCAAGTGAGGCTCCAACATCTCCTCAGTAGATTGACAAGAATAGATGTCAATTTCTCCCATCTTGGTACAAGTTATTCTTGAATTGGCTTGAGTTTTCACCAAGTAAGAATGTCGTATGTAAGAAGGTTAATGAAGGATCTAGATGTCCTTTTGTTACTCATGTGGGTAAGGGTGCAAATTCTTTACATAAGAATGAAATGAAAAATTATCTCAATCTTTAGAATTCCTTGCAAAATATTAAGAGGATTATTGAGAAACAAAATTCTGAACAAGTTGCAAGAAATCAGCCACAACTCAAGATGTCAATAGATGCTATCAAGTGACTTGTATTTCATGGTTGTGACTTTAGGGGATGCGATAAAACACAAGATTCAAGAAATCAAGGTAAATTTCTTGAACTAATAAACTTCTGGCTTCTTATAATAAACATGTAGGGGCAATGGTATTAGAAAATGCCCCTCAAAATGCATAGTATGTTAGTCTGACTGTTCAGAATGACATTCTTTCTATTTTGGCAAGTAAAATTCAGGAATTTATTTGGGAAGAGATTGGAGATTCAAAGTTTTGCATTATAGGGGATGAAGCTCATGATGAATCAAAGAAAGAACAAATGACAATCATATTGTGGTTTGTTGATAAAGAATGTTTTATATGTGAACGATTCTTTAATTTGGTTCATATGAAGGACACTATATCGTTAACTTTGGAGAAGGCAATTTGTGAAGTTCTTTTATTTGATTACCTTAATATGGATGATATTTGTGGTAAAGGATATGATAGTGCAAGTAATATGCGTGGTGAATGGCGATAAATGCTAAAAGCAACATGTTTTAACCTCATTCTTAATGCGTTTTTGGGGGGATTATTCGTTGTTAATTTTGAATTTTATATTTCTAATCCTTTAAATTCATGTTTTTATGCTTAATAGAGCACTTGAGAGTAAAAAAATGAGCAAAACTAGAAAATCAAAGCAAGCTACAAGAGCAACATAGGCAGACCCATTCCACACGGCCGTGTGACCTACACGAGCGTGTGATAGGGCATGTCAATTGCACAAATTTAAACTCTGAACAATGAAAAAAATGACATTTTAAAGTTTTTGGACATTTTAATACGTAAATATGACAAAAATAAGAAGATAGGAAGAAGTCGTGATAGAATATTCAAGAAGACAACTCGAAAAACATCATTGAAGCCGATTTTGAAGTAATTTTCCATCAAATTGAAGACTCCCAATTGATTTCTTAGGAGATTATAATGAGTTTCTTTTTTTCTTTCAGTTATACTATCTCTTGGATGTTTTTATTTTCAAGCATAAACTAATTTTCTATATACCTAGGGAGATGAACCCTATGATGGATTATGTCGTTTGATTTTTATTTGACGCAATAAATACTTTGTTTCTTGTTCTCAATTATGTGTGCATAATTCTTGGCTTGATATTTCTAGATTATTGATTCATATTTGATGTGTTTAAATCATAGGAGGAATAGACCCTGTTTAAGAGTAGATTTTGCGTAATTGAGTGGAGTTACATGCAACCCTAGAAATCAGATGACCTAAATCTATTGGATTAGAGTCAAATCTAATAGGGGAATGCATAGCATGAGTTAATGTGATAATAAGAGTTTTAATTAGAAAGAAATTTCAATTAATCAATCTGGAGATATATTCTCTTATTCTTGAAAGAGATATTAGCATAATTTAGGCATTTCTAGGGATCAAGTTTCTAAGTAAAGAAATTCTGTAATTTAGATTGATAGTGACAGATGAAGTTTAGGTGAATTATTTCCTTGGTATTGTTTCTCTTCTTGGTTGTTTATCATTTATTTTCCTACTTTGTTCTTTGATGTATTCATTAGTTAATTAATTTAGTTAATCTTATTTTTTAATCAACCACTCGAATTATTTGGTTAAATAATAGAAAGGCAACAATTACTAGTACTTTTGTTCTTCATGGGAACGATATCTTTACTCACTGTAGCTATAATATTAACTGATAGGAACACTTGCCTTCATCAAATTCTTAGTTAGTTCACAACGCATCAAATGGAACAACTTGCAAAAGTTATTTGCTAAATAGTACCAATTTGCATACTCTATTCACTGTCTCGCTCATCATCTCCAATTATGTAATAGCTTGCTTTTAGTGGTGTCAAAAATAGTGGTTTTGGGACCACAATTTTGACGATTGAGTAAACATTTTAATGCTTATTTACTGTTTATAGGGTTAAGTTAGGGTCATATTAAATTTTTGTTAAGAAATTTTAAAGTTTAAATGGTTAATTAGTTAAAAAGGACTAAATTGAAAAATGTGAAAAAGTTAAATTCTACTAATTAAATGGATTGAATGGCCTTGGAAATGTAAGTTGGTAGATCTATTAGGTAATTATGTCATTTATATTGGCAATGGACAATGATGGACCTGGGTTGATTTTTTTATAAGTGTTAATTAAAGGGTAAAATAGTAAAACAATAAATAAAACCATATACAAGTAAAATAATGCTATCAACTTCTTCCATTTTCTTGTGTTTGCTAAAAATCACCATTTTTGAGCTTGATAAAATTTATCCAAGCTTCCTTTGGTGCATGGTGAGGGTTTTGAACCTCGTTTTTAATGATTTTTATATTTTTGAACTCATTTTAGCTTAATCTACTTATCTCGGGGGTTAATTTTTAAAGTTGTAACACCCCTAACCCGTATTCGTCGCCGGACGAGGAATTATCGATCAATCACAACATATATCATACTTATACGCATTCATAATCAAAATCCATTCAAATGATTCACATTTTTCCTTATAAGTCTCTATGAGACCTTAAAACATGCTTAGAAGTGGTTTGGGACTAGACCAATAACATTTGTGTAATTAGCCCAATTTGCCCGGGCCCATTAAAATTATTTATAAGCCAAATAAATAAACCAAATAAATTAAAATAAAAAACCAAATAAGGTCTAAATTAAAACAGTCCAAATAGTCCACTTACAACCTTCAATACCAATTTATACTAGCCAAAATATAAAACATGAACAGAGACCTAAATTGAAGATCTTATTTCCCTGAGATAGTAGTGAAGTAGATTGAAGATGGCGAATCTTATCTTCCCGAGGTAGTAGAGGAATAGATTTCAGCCACTAGCCTGATCTCTCTGAGGTAGCAAGAGAGCAGGTTGAAGATTGTAGTCTTATCTTCCTGAGGTAGCAAGGAAGTAGATTGAAGATTGAAGATCTTATCTCCCTGAGATAGCAGTGGAGCAGATCGAAGATGGCGAATCTTATCTTCCTGAGGTAGCAGGGGAGCAGATTTCAGCCACTAGCCTTATCTCTCTGAGGTAGCAAGAGAGCAGGTTGAAGATTGTAGTCTTATTTTCCTGAGGTACCAAGGAAGTAGACTGAAGATTGAAGATCTTATCTCCCTGAGATAGCAGTGGAGCAGATCGAAGATGGTGAATCTTATCTTCCCGAGGTAGCAGGGGAATAGATTTCGGCCGCTAACCTTATCTCTCTGAGGTAGCAAGAGAGCATGTTGAAGATTGTAGTCTTATCTTCCTGAGGTAGCAAGGAAGTAGACTGAAGATTGAAGATCTTATCTCCCTAAGATAGCAGTGGAGCAGATCAAAGATGGCAAACCTTATCTTCCTGAGGTAACAAGGGAGCATAATTCAACCGCTAGCCTTATCTCTTTGAGGTAGCAAGAGAGTAGGTTAAAGATTGTAGATATTATCTCCTTGAGATAGTAGTGGAGCAGATGGCGAATCTTATCTGCCCTGATGTAGCAAGGGAGCAGGCCGACGGTTGTAGTCTTATCTTCCTAAGGTAGCAAGGAAGCAGACTGAAGATAGCTAAGGTTGCAGTGGAGTAAATCAAAGCAAGTCTTATCTCCCTGAAGTTGTAGCGGAACAGATTGAAGATAGCGAATCTTATCTCCCCGAGGTAGCAGGGGAGCAGATTTTAGCCACCAACCTTATCTCCTTGAAGTGGCAGTGGAGCAGATGTAGTGGGATAGAATGGGACTACTTGAGGAAAAGAAATGCCAAGAAGTTAAGATTCAGCAAGACCGGACAAAGTGGGCCCTTTTTGAGGCCTTTGCTTCATTCCCGTTACATGATAATGAGCAAAGAGGGGCAGCTGTAATTAGCCCAATTTGCCCAGGCCCATTCAGATTATTTACAAACCAAATAAATAAACCAAATAAAGGGAACATTTGCGCAATTGATCCCTCCCTTTCACATGGTCTTTCAATTGGGCCTTATTTGTTTTTCTTTGTTTTTTTAATTAATCTCTATAATTCGCGCATATATTCAATTTGGTCTGCGCTTAAGCGCTGCGTTTTGGGATCTGGAATATTTCCAGTTTTGATCCCTGCGCATCCGCGCGCATTGCGCTTTAGTCTTTTTTTTTATTTCAATATTTATTTTATTTATAAACTATCCCTCTTAGTTTAATTTTATTTGAATTGAGTTTTTTTTTTTAATTTGTATAATTCATTTTTTAATTTCACTTAACATTCATTTTTTTTTATATATTTTGAATTACTTGGATAATTTTTACTTTATTTTTTATAAAATTATTATTTTAAAGTTTTTTATATCATATTGTTTTAAAATTTTGTATAATATTTCATTTAAATATTCGTATATATTATTATGTAATATATAGTTCATGATAAAGTTAATTTTATTCTATATATATATTATTAATTCCATGTTATTTTATATATATAATTTCTTTTAAATCTATTTATATATATGTGTGTTTTTTAAACCTATTATGTATATAATTCATTCCTTGAGAACATATTTTATTATATATTTTTGTTGTTTAAAAACTTTTCATATTTTATATATTATTTAAATTATCTTTTATTGTATGTATATTGTCAACTTTAAATAGATGTTTCATTTTCTAAAATTATTTTGTACATTATTTGATCCAATTTTCTTCTTTCATAAAATTTCAATAATCATTGATATATTTATATGTAAATTACTTCAAACCTTAGCATGTGTGATTCATTTTAAAATTTTTCACATATTTAATGGTTTTTGAATTGTTTTACATTATATTGACTCTAAATTTCCATATTGTTTTGTATGTTAATTGTTTTTTTATATTATTTCATATATTATTGTTGCATATTGTTTATTCGTCCTTTGTATTATCATTTCAATTGTTATTCATCTGTGTTTGAAATTTTGGTTATAGTTTATTCTAATATGTTTCTTTGATTAGTTATATTTTAGTTATATTTTATTGTGTGTTTGTTAATTTGTTTTTATGTTTATACTATTTTCATTCACTAAGTATAGTACATTATTCATGTATATTGTCTCATGCTTATAATTTCGCCTTTCATTCACGAGTATCACATTACAATTGAAATTTTCAACTTATTGACCCAAAATTAATTATTCCATTTGATTTCAAGTCAAACTAATGCGTTTTGAGCCGGCTTTACAATTGTTTATTTGAAAATCTCCCAAAGCAAAGGCAATGTTTGATGTTTGGAAATTCGGGAAATCGTGCCCTAACGTGCTGGGTTTCGATTTTTCGTTTGTCCAAAATAATCAAATATCCCTTTAAAATTTCATCCATGTTTTTAAAACAAGGCAATGTTCTATATTTGAAAATCCGAGAAATCGTGCCCTAACGTGTTGGGTTTCGATTTTTCGTTGGACCAAGTAATCGAATATCCTTTTGGTAATTTTCAAATGTATGAGCTTTTGGAAATCAAGATTTAATCGTGGTCTCGTGGGTTTAAAAGGATCATGTCCTAACGTGCTGGATGTGATACTGTATTCCTTCGAAACACGAGAATCTTAACGTCCAATTTGAGTTATTCCAAATGTTTTAAAAGAAATCGTATTTCAAAATATTTTTTAAATTTTAGACATAAGGACATTATTTAATCAATTTGGTACCAATTCTGGGCGTAACGAGGGTGCTAACCCTTCCTCGTACGTAACCGACTCCCGAACCCATTTTCTCTAATTTCATAGGCCAAAATTGATATTTTAATAAAATAAAATGTTTTATTAGGTGATCCAATCACACCTAAACAAAAAGGATTAGTGGTGACTCTATACCTTGTTTCAAAGTCGGTCCCCATTTTTCAAAAATAAAAAAAATGGTTTCGACAATTTGCAAACTTTGAGAAACTTATAAAATTTTCAAATATTCCAGGGTCACACGCCCGTGTGAACAAGCCCTATGCCTCACACGACTACCAGACATGCTCGTGTCACAGACCGTGTGAAAACAAGGCATACATACTGACTTGCATCACACGGCCGATAACACGCCCGTGTGCCAGGCCGTGTAAAATCTAAAAAGGATACTGACTTGGGTCACACGGCCAACCACACGCCCATGTGTCTAGCTCGTGCACCCTTCGAAACGGCCACACACGCCCATATGCCAAGGTTGTGTGCCTCACACGGCTACCAGACACGCCCGTGTGTCTAGGACGTGTACAATACTGGCTTAAATTTTGAATTATTCCCTAAGGGACACACGACCGTATAGCATGATCGTGTGTCGCACAAGGCTGAGACATACGCCCATTTCTCTGCCCATGTGGACAAAAATATGCCATTTACTAAGCCAATTTGCCACCCTTTCCACAAGCACACCTAGCCACCAAAATGGTACCATTTCAATACATTTATAGGCAACCAAAACATGTCAATTCATACACATATCATGCCATCTATCCATAAACATTTCAACTACTCAAGTCTATATTCAAAACATTTCAAATCATTACGACAAAATCATTACAACTTACATAAGTTCCAAATGCATTAACTCATCATCTTATCATCTATTTCATGTCATAAAACACACCATATTATCATCTTAAAATCAAACCAAAATATGTCAAATTCCAAACAATAATACTCCAATTTACAACTATCCAAAAGAGCAACCATATAACCATACCAAACAAGCCAACACATAAGGCATTATATACATCACATATATCACTTGTTAAACACATAATTTAAGCCAACTGAAATGGCCAAACGCATACCAACATTTATAACAAAAATAAGCCAAATCTCATGGCTATATCATATCTTAGATACTTAGATGACACTAGCCTATACATGCCATATACCGTATATACAAAGCTTCAAAAGTACCAATAAGATGATCGATAGTGTGATGACGTTTCCCGAAGATCCTCGAGTCCGAGCTAGCTTTGACAACCTATAAAATAGTGAAAAATAAACACAGTAAGCTTTAAAAGCTTAGTAAGCCATATAAAAATAAAGTCATCATATGAGTATTTGCATATCAATTCAAATATGCTAAGCATAGCTAAGCACATTCAAGTTCACAAACCTTTCTCATTGTGCACATTGTCAATAACATAATTTAATTCATCAAATACTTCCCTTTTCAGTACTCGTTTGAATCTCGTACGTACCTAAGTCACTTAACTCATTCACACATTCTTTCTCGACTTGACTTTGCCCGTTGAACCATTCGGAATCGTTAAAGATATTTGAAAATCACATAGAGCTCATACAATGCAATATCCCATATATGGTCTTACATGTTATCACATATCGATGCCACTGTCCCTGACAAGGTCTTACACGAAATCATATAACAATGCCAATGTCCCAGACATGGTCTTACACATAATCACAATACAATGCTAATGTCCCAGACATGGTCTTACATGTAATCACATCTTGATAACCTAATGTCATGACATTTGTATCCTATACTATTCTTAAGGTTCGTACGAGACTTTCAGATATCATAACTTTGTCGATTCTTGCTCGTATTTGCTTATTCAACATTCATAGTAGTTCAAAGACAAATAAACATATATGATTCAATTTAAAGACATTTATTTGTAAATGAACTTACCTCATATATACGATGAACGGATCGGATTGACTAATCGATAACTTTTGATTTCCCCCGATCTAAACCCGATTTCTTTCTTTCTTGATCTATATAAATTCAAATTTAGCTCATTTAATCACCTATTCATTCAATTTCATCCAAAAATACCTATTTGAGCATTTTTGCTCCTTAGCCCCTAAAGTTTCACATTTATTTAATTTAGTCCCCATTTCATAAATACACAAAATTTACAAAATTCAATAAGACCCATGCTTTTCTAAATTACCCTTATGCCCTTAGTAGCTCATATCTTTCATTTATTTCATATTTCAACCCCTTAATTTATAAATTTCACAATTTAATCCTTATTTGATATTTCTGTCAAAAATCACTTTACAAAACATTAAAATCTATCAAAAATTATTCATTTTTCACCATCAACATTCAAAAACATCAAGCTTTCATCAATGACAACTCACAAATTTATTAACCAATTCAAAAATTAGGGCGCGGGCTAGCTAGTACTCAAAGCGACGATCACAAAAACATAAAAATCATAAAAAAAACTGAGTTAAAACAGTACCTTAATCAAGCCAAGAGTGTGCCGAAATGTTAAAGGTTCCAAGCCCTAGCTTCTTTTCAATTTTTGGTGAAGAAATGTAAAAGATGAACATAAAATCACCTTGGTTTTGTTTAATATTCATTAATTTGTAATTTACCATTTTAACCTTAATTAAAATCATTTAAAAACATTCATTTAATGGCCATTTATGTCAATTTCCACTATCAATGGTCTAATTACATCATAAGGACCTTTCATTTAATGAATCATAGCAATTTAACACTTTTAACTTATAGCATGCTACTTTTGCATTTTACCTGATTTAGTCCTTTCGTCAAATTAAGAGCTCAAACGCTAAAACTATTTCACGAAAATTTTACACATATATATTCACATGCTATAAACACCAAAAATAATATTAAAATAATTTTTTGATCTCAGATTTGTGTTTTTGAAACCACTGTTCTAATATAAGCTAAAACTGGATTGTTACAATTCTCCCTCTTAGGGATTTTTGTCCCCGAAAATCTTACCAGTGAATAGGTTTGGATATTGCTTTCTCATAGCATCCTCGAGTTCCCACATAGCTTTTTCTACCCTATTTCGATGCCATAATACTTTCACTAATGTAATTTTCTTATTTCTCAGCTCTTTGATTTCATGAGCTAGAATTCGAATTGGTTCTTCATTGTACGATAAATCTGATTGAATCTCAACTTCGGTCGGGGAAATAAAATGCAAGTAATCAGATCTATATATTTGAAGCATCGACACATGAATTACATTATGTATCTTTTCTAACTCAGACGGCAATGCTAGCCGATAAGCAACTAGTCTGACTCGCTCAGTAATCTCATATGGTCCGATGAATCTCGGAGTCAATTTTTCTTTTCTCCTAAATCTGAGTATTTTCTTCCACGGTGAAACTTTCAAAAATACTTTATCCCCGATCTGAAATTCAATATCTTTCTGTTTCAAGTCTACGTAAGATTTTTGTCGATCCGAAGCTACTTTCAGGCTATCACGAATTACTTTCACTTTCTGTTTGGTCTCTTTAATCAAATTGACTCCAAGAATCTTATTCTCGCTAAGTTCAGTCCAGTACAACAATGTTTGACATTTTCGACCGTGTAAAGCTTCGTACGATGCCATTTTAATACTTGATTGAAAACTATTGTTATATGCGAATTCAATCAACAGAAAATACTTTTCCCACATACCTTTGAACTCAAGAATGCAACATCTCAACATATCCTCGAGTATCTGTATAACTCGCTCGGATTGACCATCAGCCTACGGGTGAAATGCGGTACTAAAATGTAACTTTGTACCCAGTGCATCTTGCAGTCTCTTCCAAAACCTCAATGTGAACCTCGGTTCTCTATCTAAAATAATAGAAATAGGTACCTCGTATAATCGAACAACCTCTTAAATGTACAACTCAGCAAGCTTTTCAAGCGAATAGTCCGTTCGTACAGGAATGAAATGAGCTGATTTCGTCAATCGATCAACAACAACCCAGTTTTCATCTTTCTTACTCAGAGATAGGGGCAAACCCGAAACAAAATCCATAGTCACTCTATCCCATTTCCACTCAGGAATCATAATCGGCTGCAATAAACCAGACAGTACCTGATGCTCAGCTTTAACTTGCTAACCAATCAAACATTTTGAAATGAACTCTGAGAAATCACGTTTCATGCAATGCCACAAATAAAGTTGTCACAAATCATTATACATTTTCGTGCTTCCCGGATGAATAGATAAACAACTGCTATGTGCTTCATTCAAAATCATCTGAATCAACTCTAAATTTCTCGGAACACATATTCGACCTCTGAATTTTAAACAGTCATCTGAATCAACTTGAAACTTTGATTCAGGGTTTGAATCACATTGAGTTCGTTTTGCTAACATTTCATTATCAACTTTCTGAGCTTCCTAAATCTGTTGTCTAAACAATGGTCTCGCTTTCAACTCAGCTACTATCGAATCATCGTCAGATAAAGCGAATTGAGTTTTCATTGCACGTAGAGTAAACAAAGATTTTCGTCTTAATGCATCAGCAACAACATTTGCTTTTCCCGGATGGTAATCAATCACTAGCTCGTAATCTTTTAGCAATTCTAACCATATTTGCTATCGTAAATTCAAATCTTTCTGAGTCATCAGATATTTCAAACTCTTGTGATCTGAATAAACATGAAATTTCTCACCGAACAGATAATGACACCAAATTTTCAATGCAAACACAATTGCAGCCAATTCTAAATTGTGCGTTGGATAATTCTTTTCATACAGCTTCAACTGTCTTGAGGCATAAACTATGACTTTGTCTTCCTGTATCAAAACAAAGCCTAGACCATTCAATGATCTATCATTATAGATCCTAAATTCTTTACCCGATTCTGGCTAAACTAACACTAGAGCTTTAGTCAATAGAGCTTTCAACTGATCAAAAATTTTCTGACATTTATCTGACCACTTGAACTTAACATCTTTTTGAAGCAATCTTGTCATCAGAGTTGCAATCATCAAAGAGCCTTTTACAAACCGTCTATAATATCCCGCTAGTTCCAGAAAACTGCAGACCTTAGAAACATTTTTCAGAGGCTTCCAATCTATTATTGTAGAAATCTTACTCGAACCGACTCGGATACCTGATGCTAACACAATATGTTCCAGAAAACCAACCTCGTGCAACCAGAATTCGCATTTACTAAACTTTGCATATAATTGCTTATCACCTAGAGTCTGCAATACAATTCTCAAATGCTCGACATGCTTAGTTTCATTTCGTGAATATATCAATATGTCATCAATGAACACAACAACAAACAGATCTAGGTACGGTCTGAAAATCCAGTTCATTAAATCCATAAAGACAGTAGGTGCATTCGTTAGTCCAAACGGCATAACTAAGAATTCATAATGACCATACCTCGTTCTAGATGCGATTTTCAGCACATCAGAATCTTTAAATCGTAACCGATAATAACCTGATCTCAAATCTATCTTTGAAAACACCGTAGCCTCTTTTAACTGATTAAACAAACCATCTATTTTGGGTAGAGGATATTTATTCTTTATAGTCACTTTAGTCAACTATCTATAGTCAATACACATTCTCATTGTGCCATCTTTCTTTTTCACAAACAGCACGAGAGCACCCTAGGGCAGGAAACTTGATCTTGCAAATCCTCTATCGGTTAATTCTTACAACTGAGCTTATAATTCTTTTAACTCTGTTAGGGCCATTCGATACGGAGATATTGATATTGACGTAGTCCCCGGCACTAACTCAATGCCAAACTCAACTTCTCGGACCGGTGGTAAACCTGATAACTCTTCTGGAAACACATCCAGATATTCACATACAACTGGTACTAATTCTATCTTCTTTTTAGTCACTTTTGTATCTAGAACATAAGCAAAATAAGCTTCGCAATGTTTTCTCACATATTTCTAGGCTAACATCGATGAAATCACTGTTGGTAAACCATTCAACTCATCTGATTCAATTCGAATAATCTTTTTATTTTGACATCTCAAATCAATCGTCTTTCATTTGCAATTCATAATAGTATCATGCAATGTTAACCTATCCATACCTAGAATTATATCAAATTCATCAAATGGTAGCAACATCAGATCGGCCAAAAAAATAAAAATCCTGAATCATCAATGGGCATTTCTTGCACACTTTATCAACCAAAACACACTTGCCTAAGGGGTTCGATACTCTAATTACAAATTCAGTAGACTCTACAGGCAAAGTCTTACTGGATACTAAATTCACACATATATACGAATGAGTTGATCCTGGATCTATCAATGTAATAACTTTAGTATTATAGAGAGTGAAAGTACCAGTAATGATGCTTGGAGATGACGCTTCTTCGCGAGTGCAAATAGCGTACGCTTTAGCAGGTGCTCTCGCCTCAGATCTCACAGTAGAGTCTTTGGTCATTCTCTGACTACCACTTACATTAACAGCATTTTTGGGTTGTCTATCTCTAGTTGCAGTGTTACTCGACCTCGTGCTCTGAGTATTATCTTTTTCAACTGACTCTGGGCAATCTTTGATAAAATGATCTAACGATCCACATTTAAAACAAGCCCGTTCTTTCAGTCTACAATCACTGAAGTGTCGTTTCCCACAATATCTACACTCAGGTCAGTTTTGTTTCAAACTGTCAGCACTAGCAATAGATGTAGCTTGAGCTTTAAATCTCATATGTTGCTTTTCACGATCTCTGTTTGAATGTCCCACAGATGCATTAGAACGATTAAACGAGTCTCAAAATTTCTTTGATGCAGATTGATAAGATTTACTAGTTGATCTTTTTCCTAAATCCTAATCCGGCAAAATCTTGTCACCCTATCTCTAGGCGTGCAATCAACTCCGCTTCATTTTGACAAATGTACTCTTAGACAGGGTCTATTCCTCCTCTACATAAGAGCTTAACTTGAATCAATATTCTGGAATATCAAAACAAGAATGACGAACACATAATTAAGAACAAGTCAAATATTTCTCATACAATTCAGAAAATAATAATAACAAGATTTGTCTTAGGTTTCATTCCCCTTAGATATTTAAGGGTTTTTAGTTCATAACTAAAAAGGTAAACATCTCAGAAGAATAGTGAATATAAAATATAAAGAAAAACCCAAAACTCCTGAAGGGGAATTGAAGGGAGATCTTCAGTCTTGACGATGAATTCAGCTTCTGAGGTGGATCAATCGGCTTTCCTTGAGCAATTCCTTGTTTCCTCTCGTGCCTCCTCTTTTTCTCCTCTTCTAAGGTGTATCTATAGGCTTTGGAATGCCTAAGAGCCCTTAAAATTAGCCTTTTCCGAATTGGACTCAACTTGGGTTTGGTAGGGACACGCCTGTGTGACACACCCGTGTGCGATTACTTCAGGCCGTGTTTGAGCCTGTTAGAATGGCACGGTCGTGTGATCTGCCCGTGTGAGGAAGTCCAGGCCGTGTTGATTTCGTACGTTGGCCCATTTTCTTCGTTTTTTGGCCTGTTTCTCGTTCCTTTCGCTCTCCTAAGCTCACCTAAGTATGAAACATGAAATTAAGGCATTCGGAGCATCGAATTCACCAATTCTAAGGAAAAATCATTCATAAAATGCGCAAAGCATTAGGTAAAAATATGTATAAATGACGGTTTATCAAATACCCCCACACTTAAGCATTTGCTTGTCCTCAAGCAAAATCCTCATCTCATAATCAAAACAAATTCTTCTCAACTTATAATTTCTATCGATAATACCTCAAAATAATCCATAGGTAATCAAACATTGAAAATTTGACTAAAAGAACATCAAAGTTTCAAACATTCCAAGTTGAGCATTTTATCATGAAAACATAGGTGTCTCCCCTCATCTAAGTAATTACCTTTGATTCAAAATATCACAGAGTTTCACATCCTTACTAAAGATTCACTCAAATCACTCGAGGTGTTTAAGGACAATAAATGAAGCACTCAATAGTCAATAATGAAAAGTGATTACCATAGGCTTGCATGAAAATCAGATCTCTACCACTATAAATTGAGATGAAACATCAATCAAAAGGTCTTTAGAGGGTTGTAGCGTGGCTTTGGTTAAAGGGTGTGGTCACAAGCTGAAAGAAAGGGTTAGAATCGAGATTGAATTGAAAATTTGCCTAACTAGAAAAATGACTAGTCATCAGTTGATTACAAGTGAGCTTCTTCTCAGAATGTGGAATTAACACTCAAGATCAAAAATAGCAAATCATTATTAATAAGTATGCAAGTATTGCTGTTGTGGGTTTTTTTTAAGAACAAGTCAAATACAAAATAAAACATAGCTAAACAACTATTCCAACTCAAATCTTGACAAAAATAGGGATCAAATTAATTTAAGGGATTTCAACAATAATGAGTTATGGGTTAATATTGAGGGTAAATCAATGAATGGGTTGTTAGGCTCAAGGGGGTTCACTAAGGGTTAATTGTGAAGGTAAGCTTTTATGAAGTGAGTGGGTTAAACCTAATTGCCTTTATCATTTTGACATATCAAATCAAATGGTGTGGTATTGACATGCATAATCAAGCAAGTTCTAGAATAATAGATCAATATTGGCGCACTCATAATGAAAGTGAGCATGGAAGAAATAGTAGATGCTCTTGAAGGCTCAAAATCTCACAAAAATTATTGCTTTTTGATGTTTAAACTTGTGAATTCCAACTCAAGATAATACCTAGACTTAGAGAAACAACCTAGAAGTTTTTAATTCTTCAAAAATCAACTTATCATATTTGATTCCCTAATGTCTTAAAGTTTAAACAATCAATGCATAAATGCCTATGTTTTAATTCAAGACATATCAATAAAAATCTTGAGTTAATTAAAATTCATTCTAATAGTGATATGAGTAATTCACGTGAGAATAAGACATATTCTAATGGTGATATAAAAGACCCCCCACGCTTAAGATGTACATTGTTCTCAATGTACAAAGATAGATATATTGAAAAAGATAAATTTATGATCATAAGATAAGGAGAGAAGTAAAACTTCCTGAATGATGAATAAATTCTTTGAACTAGAGTTTTTGGAGAACAAATGATGTGAGAGTGGAGGAGGATACTCCGATGGTGGTAGAGGTTCATTAGTTCATAAGTCCTGGGATAAAAGAATATTATATTTGTTGGTAGCTATAGTCGTGGTCGAGCAGAACATGGCATTCATGGAGAATCTTTCCCGGTGGAGTTTTTAGTTCCTATGTGAGGATGAGCTTAGGAGCTCTTTTATAGCAGTGACAAAATTAGGAATTTTTTTTAAGAAATGTAAGGAAACAGAATTACTCGTAATGGAATAGCTGAAGTTGGTCATTTTAAAATAAATTATAAAATCTAATAAAGATAGGCGTAAGGAAAAATAAAAAGGAGTCTGAAGATAAAATAAAAACAAAAACATAAAATAAAATAATTAATGAAAGTTTTTAAACATCTTCATCTCTAGATGGTTCGTGAGGTGGGGGTGGCGATGAGATGTGAAAATGGTAACAAATCTGATGTAGAGTCACATCAATGTGATCAAATCGTTGAAAATATTGCTGCTCAAATTGTGTAAGGTGCTCAGAGATGTCAGCGTATGAAGCTGCCGCATGAACTGGACGAGAGGGCCGTGGTGGCTGAGACGGTGGGTCCTCGTGTTGTGGAGGGACATCATCAGTAATGTCCTCAAGGGCCGCCTCCTTGGTAGATTGGGTGAGACGATATTGAGGAGGGTAAGTTCCCTGGTGCTTTTCGATCATCCTCATGCTTAGCATGCTCGAGATGCCTTGTGGAGACATCTGGCCAATGAGGGTCAAGGATGATTCTTGGGCTGCGGTGTAATGACCCAAAATTCATGGGCATCGAAAAAAGTACATTAACGGGCCTCCGTCTTAGTAAATCGAGTTCAAAAATAATTATTAGAAATATTTATGAGTTTAGCGATCTGTTTAATTAGATTTAAATTAAGTGAATTTAGCTTAATTTAGAGTAATTAGTAAAAAGGACTAAATTGAATAAGGAGTAAAAGTCTAATTATAAATTAATAGGAAATAATAAGGACCAAATAGGCAATTAAGCCTATTTGGGAAGATGAGGCGGCAAAAAGGGGTAAAAATCTAAGATTTTTTTTAAAACAATAATTATATAAATATTTAATTTAGTTATAAATTTTATTAAATCAATTTAAAATAATTAAATTTTTTTATGATAATAAAGTATGATTTTGACAAGTGGATGGTAAAAAAATAAATAAATAATAAAATAAAATAAAATACAAATGTAACAATAATAAGCATACACTTGTAATTTATGAATTTAAATTACTTACTATTTAAGTAGATAGATATTTATTAATTATTATTAAGTAAATAGATATTTATTAAATAATTATATTATAAGATTTTATGTGATAAATAAATTAAAATATGACAAATGTATTATGATGATATAATACATGTGTAAATATAAGAATATTACATTTGTAATAAATATATTGATTAATAAATAGATATTTATTAAGTTATTATATTATTATAAAACAAATAAAATAAATAAAAGTAAATAAAACAAAACAAAAGTAAAGGAAAAAGAAACAAGTTACAAAACAGAATAAGTAACAGAGGGCATTCGAAAAATAGGGGAAGAAAAGAGAAAGAAAAGAAAAGGGGAAAATTGGGATTTTAAAGCTTCAAGGTTATTTGGTAAGCTAAATTTAGTTCTTTTCTCTTAAATTTGATGTTTTAGAAGTCTTAAAACAAGGTTTTGATGAAATTAATTTGATAGTTTGAAAGTTTATGAGCTTTTAAACAAAGTTCATGTTGAAGAAAAAGAAGAATTAGGGATTTAATTGAATAAATTTTAAGTTAGAAATTGAAAAAGGGATTAAATTGTAAAAGAAGCAATAAGTTTTGTGTTTTAGGAAATTAAATTGAAAGAAATTTTAAATTAGGGTTTTACAATGAACATTAGATTGTTAGGGTGAACATGGAAGGGAATTGAGTAGAAATGAAGTATAAATTAAGTTAAACAAATAAAAGAGTTAATTAGGATTAAATGAGAATTAGAGAATAAATTGAATAAAAATTTAATTAATTATTAAATTAATGCTGTAATTAATAATATAAATTATTATTATATTTTTTTTCGTAGCTAACAAGGAAAACAAGGTATCAGCATCCAAAGGAAAAGAAAAGATCGTGGAGGAGTAAACTCGTATTCCGGGTTTGTATTACTATAACTCAAACTATTTATTAAATGTATATTGAATTTATAGTTATGGAATAATTAAGATAAGGCAAGTATTATATTTAAATTTAAATATAAGTATGTGTGAAAATTAATTTGTATATAAATTAAGATAATAGATATTTGAATTGATTGAGTATTGAAAATTTTTGTGTAAATGAAATTGAAATTAGAAAAGTAAAATAATACCCTATTAACTTGTCGGACTAGATTTGATACAAATGGCATGCCATTGGATTTGTGATGTGATGAAGAGATTGTAGTTCGGCCGAGAAGATGTTTCACATTATTATATTTTTCGGTTTATCCAAAGAGGCATTTAATGCCTTACTGGTGTGTTATGGAGGATTTATAATATTCCGGGTGTGTTTGGGTTGGATCTTCTGGTGTGTTTGGGTGGAATCTGCGTATCTGTCAAAGTCCGAGCCTTGTTAATAGGGTAAATAATTGAAATGAAATTTTGAAAATGAGCTTTATTATTTTGGCAGTATTGAAAAGTATGAGAAAGAATGTATGAACTAAATTATGAATTGAGTTGGTATGTGAGAAATGTAATAAGAATTTAAGATTTATGAAGTAATATAAATATATATATAATTAGTTTAAATGATTATAAAATTTATGGTTGATGTTTATAATTTATTAATGTTAAATAGTCTTGATTTATAGTAATATCACTGAGTATGAAATACTCAACGTACGGTTGTTTCCGTGCGCATGTCATTAGAGTTTCGGATCCGATCTAGCATCCAAAAGAAACCCGACTCCAACAAGAAGATTTTTGGTGATGTATTTCTTCCTTTTGTTAAGTGGCATGTACTAGGTAATTGCATATAAATTATGTATATACATTAAGTTAAATGATTTTGGTTGTATATAAATGATTATAATGTTTTGGATTATGAATATGATATAAAGTTGTGAAATGGTAGGTTTGGTATTAAATAATTGAAATGAACTAAATATTATTAATTATACATATATATTAACAATGTTATATTGTTTAAACTAAGGTATTAAATTATTATTTTAATATAAATTGGATGTAATTGAGTATACTTAATCATTGGTTGGAGTATTGATATTGGTTGGAATTTTTGGGTTTAAAGTTTGCAGAGGGTTTTATGTAAAAATAAGTAGAAATGCTGTCGAAAAAAAATTTAAATTACGAAAAATTTCTGGAGAATTAGAACAAGTTTCGTTTCACTTTTAGATTTACGTTTTGGCTTCGAGCGTCTATTATTAGGACTTAACTATTATATTATATTATGAATATTATTATTTATTTGTGAATTATTTTGTAAGTTGTCTAATATGTCTGGTAATGCCTCGTAACCCTATTCCGGCGACGGTTTGGGGTTAAGGGGGTGTTACAATTATTGGTATCAGAGCTATCAGGTTTAGCCGATTCTCTGGCTAAATCGAGCTCGAAAGTGAGTCTAATAGTACATGCCACTTTTGAGTCAAAAAAATTGAGTCGGGATTTTTGGATGCTGACCTATTTGTTTGTTTTTATTTTATAGATTAAAGATGTCAGATGAAAGAATAGAAGATACCGATCAAGAAATGTATACCGGTGATGAAGAGTCGTATGGATTAGATGAAACTAAGTCGGTAACACCTAGCATAAATCCTGTAAGAAACCAATCTCCTAGAGTAGAAAGAAGAAATGATAGAGATAATTCTGATATATGGAGAAAAATTGCCGATGCACTACAAGAAGTAGCAGAAATTGTTCCTGCTACGACTTCAGTTCCAACTCAAAGACGGGCCCCGATAAAGGAATTGAGAAAATATGGTGCCACTGAATTTATGGGTCTGAAAGGAGTCGATCCGTCTATAGCTGAAAATTGGATGGAGTCGACTAAAAGAATTTTAACAATTAGATTGTACCCCCGAGAGTGTTTGATTTGTGTTGTATCGTTGCTACAAGAAGAAGCTTACTTATGGTGGGAATCAGTGGTTTAACATTTACCAGAGAATCAGATAACTTGGGATCTATTTCAGAAAGAGTTTCAAAATAAATATATCGGAGAAATGTAAATCGAAGACAAGAAACAAGAGTTTTTGACATTACAACAGGGTGACATGTCAGTAATAGATTATGAGAGGGAATTCTCGAGACTCAGAAGATATGCCTCAGAGTTTATTCCAACTGAAGCTGACAGTTGTAAGAGATTTTTATGGGGTCTGCGAGATGAGATTAAATTACAGTTGGTATCTCAACGTATTACTAAAATGGTAGACTTGATTGAGCGAGCTAAAATGGTAGAACAAGTGTTGGGTTTCAACAAAAAGACTGAAAGTGATCGACCAGCTAGGAAGCGTCATTTAAAACTAGCGAGTCAATCCTCAAATTAAAAAGACCAAAAGAATCACAGAGTGGTCGGAGATTCAGTTTTAGATCGGACAGAGGTGGAAGAAACAAGGGTAAACAGATGACAATATCTACTGGTAGTGTGAGAGGTACATCCTGAAGTATAGAAATTCCAGACTATGAGCACTGCGGAAAGAAACATTTAGGTGAATGTTGGAGGATAACTCGACGATGTTTTCGATGTGGGTCCACAGATCATTTCATCCGAAATTGTCCGAAAGGTGAAAGTGCCACACCTGCAGCATCTCAAAGATCAGTACCTACTATTCGTGGCAGAGGATCTAGTAGGGGTGGTTCGAGTTCTGTGTCTAGAGGTGGAGGTGTCAGAAGAAACATTGATATAGTTACACAAGAATCAGAGGCCAGAGTGCCGGCCAGAGCGTACGTAGTCCGGACCCGTGAGGAGGGCGATGCACATGATGTTGTTACAGGTATATTTTTATTGTATTCTGAGCCTATTTATGCTTTAATTGATCCGGGTTCGTCACACTTATCTATAAATTCAAAACTAGTTGAATCGGGAAAATTAGAATCTGAAATGTCTAGAGTTTCTATAGAAGTGTCTAGCCCTTTGGGACAAATGGTGTCAGTAGATAGAGTATGTCGGAGGTGCCCGTTAATAATACATGATAGAATATTTCTTGTGGACTTGTTGATCATGCCTTTTGGTGATTTTGATATCATTTTGGGTATGGACTGGCTATATGAACATGGGGTAGTTTTGGATTGCTATAAAAAAGAGGTTTAGTATTCAGACAGAAAATAGGGATAGAATTGAAGTGAATGGCTTCCGTACTCGTGGTTCGACACGCATTATTTCAGCAATGAAGGCTAATAAATTACTGCAGCAGGGTTGTCCAGCATACTTGGCATATGTTATTAATTCTGATTCAGTTGGGAGTCAGTGCAGTCAGATTAGGACTGTATGCTAGTTTCCAGATGTATTTCCAAAAGAATTATCGGGCTTACCACTTTTCAGAGAGGTTGAATTTGCTATTGAGGTGTATCCAGGTACAACACCGATTTCTATACCTCCATACCAAATGTCGCCCACTGAGTTGAAAGAGTTGAAGGTGCAGTTACAAGATTTACTAGATCGTGGATTTATTAGACCAAGCATTTCACCCTGGGGAGCTCCAGTGTTGTTTATTAAAAAGAAAGATGGTTCTATGCGATTATGCATTGATTACCGACAGTAGAATAAAGTGACGATCAAGAACTGGTATCCGTTGCCTCGTATAGATGATTTGTTTGATCAGCTTAAGGGAGCTTCAGTATTTTCAAACATTGATTTGAGATCCAGGTATTATCAGCTGAAGGTGAAGGAAAGTGATGTGTCTAAAACTGCCTTTCGTACTCGTTATGGCCATTATGAATTTTTGGTAATGCCATTTGGATTGACTAATGCCCCAACTGCTTTCATGGATCTGATGAATCGCATTTTCCAACCGTATTTAGATCTGTTTGTGGTGTTTTTCATTGATGATATATTGGTATATTCGAAGACAGAGGCAGAACATGATCAGCATCTTCGAATAGTTCTGCAAATTTTGCGAGAGAAACAGTTGTATGAAAAGCTCAGTAAATGTGAATTCTGGTTATCAGAGGTTGTATTTTTAGGACATATAGTATCTGCTGACGGGATTAGAGTTGATCCAAAGAAGATCGAAGCAATTGTTCAGTGGAAGGCGCCAAAGAATGTATCGGAGGTGCGCAGTTTTCTCGGTTTAGCTGGGTATTACAAGAGGTTTGTAAATGGATTCTCGAAGATAGCACTACCAATGAATAAACTACTGCAGAAGAATGTTCCTTTTATCTGGGATGATCAGTGCCAGAAGAGTTTTGAGACTTTGAAGCAAATGCTGACAGAGGCACCGGTATTAACATTACCAGAGTCGGGGAAAGATTTTGTCGTGTACAGTGATGCTTCTCTGAGCGGTCTGGGCTGTGTATTGATGCAAGATGGGAAGGTCGTAGCTTATGCATCTCGACAGTTAAAACCACATGAACGTAATTACCCGACGCACGGCTTAGAGCTACCTTCAGTAATTTTTGCTTTGAAGATTTGGAGGCATTACCTATATGGTGAAAAATGCTACATTTACACGGATCATAAAAGTCTTAAATATCTTCTGTCGCAGAAGGAGTTGAATTTAAGACAAAGACAGTGGATCGAGCTTCTAAAAGATTATGATTGTGTTATAGATTATCATCCGGGAAAAGCAAATGTGGTAGCGGATGCATTGAGTAGAAAAGCTGCGATTGAATTACGGGCAATGTTTGCTCGGCTTAGTATTAATGATGATGGGAGTTTGTTAGCTGAGTTAAGGGTTAAGTCGATGATGTTTGATTAGATTAGAGTAGCTCAGATGAAAGATGATAGATTATTGAAGAAAAGAGAAATGGTTCAGAATGGTACAACCGAGAGTTTTAGTATTGACGAGCATGATTGTTTGAGGTTTCAAAATCGGATTTGTGTTCCAAATACTTCAACTAAAAAGTTAATTCTTCGAGAAGTACATGATAGTGCTTTTGCTTTGCACCACAGTGGAACAAAGATGTATCGTGATTTACGAGAATTATATTGGTGGCCAGGAATGAAGAAAGATATAGTTGAATTTGTCGGTAAATGTTTGACATGTCAGTGGGTAAAAGCAGAACATCAGGTACTGACAGGTCTACTTCAGCCTATTAGTATCCCCGAGTGAAAATGGGATTGTATCACCATGGATTTTATTACAGGGTTACCGATATCGGCAAGCAAAAAGAATGCTATTTGGATAATTGTTGATCGGCTTACAAAGTCAGCTCATTTTATAGCAGTCAGAACTGACTGGTCACTACAAAAGCTTGCTGAGATTTATATTCGGGAAATTTTAAGACTACATGGTATTCCTACATCGATAATTTCTGACCGGGATCCACGATTTACTTCGAGATTTTGGAGGCAGCTACACGATTCTCTGGGTACTCGACTTAACTTTAGTACGGCCTTTCATCCGCAAACAGATGGACAGTCCAAACGAGTAATATAGATATTAGAAGATATGCTTCGGGCTTGTATCATTGATTCTGAATCAGGTTGGGAACGTTATTTGCCATTAGCTGAATTTTTTTATAACAATAGTTTCCAATCTAGTATTCAGATAGCTCCATATGACGCATTATATGGTCGAAGGTGTCGATCATCAGTATGTTAGACAGAATTGAAGGAAAGAAAAATGATTGGGCCAGAATTGATTCAAGAAACAGAAGAAAAAATTAAGAAGATTAAAGACAGGTTGAAAGCAGCCTTTGATAGGCAAAAATAATATGCAGACTTGAAACGGCGAGACATTTAATATTCTGTTGGTGATAAAGTATTCCTCAAAGTATCACCTTGGAAGAAAGTTTTGAGATTTAGCCAAAAGGGTAAGTTAAGTCCACGTTTTATTGGACCGTATGAAATTGTGGAAAGAATTGGGCCTGTTGCTTACTGACTAGTTTCACCTCCAGAATTACAGAAAATTCATGATGTTTTTCATGTTTCGATGCTTCGGAGATATAGATCAGATCCTTCCCATGTTATTCCTACTGAAAATATTGAAATTCGGTCTGATTTGAATTATGAAGAAGAACCGGTTCAGATATTAGCTAAAGAAGTAAAAGAGCTGAGAAATAAACGGATCCCTCTAGTAACAGTGTTATGGAGGAGTCATAGTGTGGAAGAAGCGACTTGGGAACCGGAAGAAACGATGAGAGCACAATATCCTTATTTATTCTCAGGTAAATTTCGAGGACGAAATTTTTTAAGGGGGGAGAAATGTAATGACCCAAAATTCATGGGCATCGAAAAAAGTACATTAACGGGCCTCCGTCTTAGTAAATCAAGTTCAAAAATAATTATTAGAAATATTTATGAGTTTAGCGATGTGTTTAATTAGATTTAAATTAAGTGAATTTAGCTTAATTTAGAGTAATTAGTAAAAAAGACTAAATTGAATAAGGAGTGAAAGTCTAATTATAAATTAATAGGAAATAATAAGGACCAAATAGGGAATTAAGCCTATTTGGGAAGATGAGGCGGCAAAAAGGGGTAAAAATCTAAGATTTTTTTTTTAAAATAATGATTATATAAATATTTAATTTAATTATAAATTTTATTAAATCAATTTAAAATAATTAAATTTTTTTATGATAATAAAGTATGATTTTGACAAGTGGATGGTAAAAAAATAAATAAATAATAAAATAAAATAAAATACAAATGTAACAATAATAAGCATACACTTGTAATTTATGAATTTAAATTACTTACTATTTAAGTAAATAGATATTTATTAATTATTATTAAGTAAATAGATATTTATTAAATAATTATATTATAAGATTTTTATGTGATAAATAAATTAAAATATGACAAATGTATGATGATGACATAGTACATGTGTAAATATAAGAATATTACATTTGTAATAAATATATTGATTAATAAATAGATATTTATTAAGTTATTATATTATTATAAAACAAATAAAATAAATAAAAGTAAATAAAACAAAACAAAAGTAAAGGAAAAAGAAACAAGTTACAAAACAGAATAAGTAACAGAGGGCATTCGAAAAACAGGGAAGAAAAGAGAAAGAAAAGAAAAGGGGAAAATTGGGATTTTAAAGCTTCAAGGTTATTTGGTAAGCTAAATTTAGTCCTTTTCTCTTAAATTTGATGTTTTAGAAGTCTTAAAACAAGGTTTTGATGAAATTAATTTGATAGTTTGAAAGTTTATGAGCTTTTAAACAAAGTTCATGTTGAAGAAAAAGAAGAATTAGGGATTTAATTGAATAAATTTTAAGTTAGAAATTGAAAAAGGGATTAAATTGTAAAAGAAGTTATAAGTTTTGTGTTTTAAGAAATTAAATTGAAAGAAATTTTAAATTAGGGTTTTACAATGAACATTAGATTGTTAGGGTGAACATGGAAGGGAATTGAGTAGAAATGAAGTATAAATTAAGTTAAACAAATAAAAGAGTTAATTAGGATTAAATGGGAATTAGAGAATAAATTGAATAAAAATTTAATTAATTATTAAATTAATGCTGTAATTAATAATATAAATTGTTATTATATTTTTTTCGTAGCTAACAAGGAAAACGAGGTATCGGCATCCAAAGGAAAAGAAAAGATCGTGGAGGAGTAAACTCGTATTCCGGGTTTGTATTACTATAACTCAAACTATTTATTAAATGTATATTGAATTTATAGTTATGGAATAATTAAGATAAGGCAAGTATTATATTTAAATTTAAATATAAGTATGTGTGAAAATTAATTTGTATATAAATTAAGATAATAGATATTTGAATTGATTGAGTATTGAAAATTTTTGTGTAAATGAAATTGAAATTAGAAAAGTAAAATAATACCCTATTAACTTGTCGGACTAGATTTGATACAAATGGCATGCCATTGGATTTGTGATGTGATGAAGAGATTGTAGTTCGCCGAGAAGATGTTTCTGTTATTATATATTTCGGTTTATCCGAAGAGGCATTTAATGCCTTACTGGTGTGTTATGGAGGATTTATAATATTCCGCGTGTGTTTGGGTTGGATCTTCTGGTGTGTTTGGGTGGAATCTGCGTATCTGTCAAAGTCCGAGCCTTGTTAATAGGGTAAATAATTAAAATGAAATTTTGAAAATGGGATTTATTATTTTGGCAGTATTGAAAAGTATGAGAAATAATGTATGAACTAAATTATGAATTGAGTTGGTATGTGAGAAATGAAATAAGAATTTAAGATTTATGAAGTAATATAAATATATATAATTAGTTTAAATGGTTATAAAATTTATGGTTGATGTTTATAATTTATTAATGTTAAATAGTCTTGATTTATAGTAATACCACTGAGTATGAAATACTCAGCGTACGGTTGTTTCCGTGTGCAGGTCATTAGAGTTTCGGATCCGGTCTAGCATTCAAAACAAACCCGACTCCAACAAGAAGATTTTTGGTGATGTATTTCTTCCTTTTGTTAAGTGGCATGTACTAGGTAATTGCATATAAATTATGTATATACATTAAGTTAAATGATTTTGGTTGTATATAAATGATTATAATGATTTGGATTATGAATATGATATAAAGTTGTGAAATGGTAGGTTTGGTATTAAATAATTGAAATGAACTAAATATTATTAATTATACATATATATTAACAATGTTATATTGTTTAAACTAAGGTATTAAATTATTATTTTAATATAAATTGGATGTAATTGAGTATACTTAATCATTGGTTGGAGTATTGATATTGGTTAGATTTTTGGGTTTAGAGTTTGCAGGGGGTTTTATGTAAAAATAAGTAGAAATGCTGTCGAAAAAAAATTTTAAATTACGAAAAATTTCTGGAGAATTTGAACAAGTTTCGTTTCACTTTTAAATTTACGTTTTGGCTTCGAGCGTCTATTATTAGGACTTAACTATTATATTATATTATGAATATTATTATTTATTTGTGAATTATTTTGTAAGTTGTCTAATATGTCTGGTAATGCCTCGTAACCCTATTCCGGCGACAGTTTGGGGTTAAAGAGGAGCCCGAAGTGTCACACCAGTCGCGTCACATAGGGCCCAATGGAGATGACCCCTTTCCAATGTCGCTTTGTCTGGTAGCGAATGGCAAGGGCGATAAAGTAGGCGAGGTCAAAGACGTGCCCGTGTGACATACACCATAAGTAGTAGATGTCATTGGTGGTGACGACGCCGGTGCTCTCTCTCCGCCCTGTCAAGGTGTGAGATAGAATCGAATGTAAATACCTTAAGGATGGAGGGAGAGTTGATGCCTTGGAGGGACTGGGGTCGTAGGTGGTCGAATGTGGTACAAGTGCGCCTCAGCACCGTAAGGGAGAACGGTGGCTGTGACGGTTGAGAGAATATAAGTCATTTTCCTTCTTGAACCCCTCTGTATATAAGCCTAATGCAGTACTGAATTTTGGGACGCTTAGTTGGCGGACTAATCCGCCTGGGCAAAATTGAACCGTGTCGGGATCATCGTAATTTGTTATTACGGTCTGAAGATAAAACGTTGAGCATAGTTCCATCATAATCTCGAGATACGTCGGCTCGATGATCCCAAAGAAAAGCTCCCAAGGGTCGGTGGTTAGGAGGGCCCGAATCGCATCAGCCAACTAAACTTGTTCTACTACAGCCCAGTCGATACAGCGGTCCGCAGTTAAAGGTCAGGCCTGGAGTATTTAGTAAAGTTATTCTTGGGGACCAATGGGGAACTGCAGAAAAGGGTGGCGAATTTCCACGGTAGGACCCGAGAAAGATGACGCCCCCTTCCTTCTCTTCGAAGTGGAGACGACGGCTTTCTTTCCTCGTGAAGATGACATTGTACCTGCAATCAAAACCATTAATGCATCTTGAGGAATGGTCAAAGTAAAATGAAGACAAAAATTAAAATAAAATAAAAATCATAATTTCAGCCACAACTACTAAGACTAACAACTTAACCAAAGCAATCAATTTTATGGCATAAGAATGGCAGAGAATTTTATGGAATGCAATCATACTTGACAGATGAAACACGTCAACACAAAATGCATGAGTAAGTCTGTTATTCTAACTATGAATAATTACTTTAAACTAGTCAAATGGGGCTGGGAAATCATGTAATGAGTAAGAATTTCACATGAAAAAGATGATAACTACTCTAGATAATGAATTTTGAGCGATAAAAAGATAAAAATAACATATAAAATGCAGATTGTTATGATAACTAGCATGAAAAATGAGTGCAATTAAAGGGAAATGAGTAAACAAACGCTAGAAAGGGGAGAATGAGCATAAAAAATAGGGTTGGAAGTGGCGCACGGGCGTGGTGGGGCAGGCGTGTGGACTTGCAGCGGCTAGGGTTAAGGATTTTGGGTGAAAAAGACAATGAATAGTGCACCCTATTTATAGATTTTAGGGCACACGGCCTGGGAACACGCCCGTGTTCCCCAATTTCAGCCCGTGTGTTTCGTATTTTTGAATTTGGGTGCGTCTGGCATTCGGCCCACGCCCGTGTATTTTGGGAGTGTGGGTGCATACGACCGTGTCTGTCTTCGTTCGCTTCTCTCATGCCCGTGTATGCAGCTCCACGCCCGTGTTAATTTGACAGGTTCGACCACGGGTGCTAGACACGAGTGTGTCGTACACCCGTGCTACTTTCTCAGGTTCAACCATGGTTATGTAACACAGGCGTGGCGAACGCCCGTGTTATTTTGGTAGGTTCACCCATGGCCATGTCGCACGGCCGTGGCGTTTTATCATAGCCCCTGTTTGGGGAAATTTTTTTTGCCGTATTTTCACACGGCCCTAAGCATGCCCGTGTGCTTGGCCGTGTCTTGTGTGGTAAACCTGTGTTCAAGAGCTTCGTTAGTAAGTTAGGTGTTGAACATTAAAATTTAAAGAAGTTAATACAGTTAGTGCTTGAGTTGACTCCCGAGAAGTGCTTATTTATAGTCTAAGCTCGACTTACCTCTCCATTGAATGGTCATGGTGGTTCAAGAAATTTATACTCCTCGTTCCTACTATCAATCTCATCAAAATAAGTTTTAGACGGGTGTTGTTTACCTTAAAAGTGCCGAACTTGGGATGACTTACCTCGACTGTACCGAATAGGAAAATGCTAAGTACCGTAAGAGGGACTTCTTCATTCGATTTGGTAGTGACAATGTGAGGATCTGCGGCTTCTAATAAAATTTTATCTCCAACCTTAAGTTGATTTGGAAAAGTATTGAGCTCGTTATGGCGTAGTTTTGGTTTATAGGGTGTTCTTGGTTTATGCGTTCGCCATTCATCTAGCTCCTCGATTTGTAGCCTTTAATCTTCATTAATAGGTCCTCTACTATTGCTTGAGAAGGGCTCATATACTTCCTTCAAACTCATTTCCTGCAAAGTAGGTTGCACCATATTGTCAGTTTAAGTAGAATGGTTTAGGCGATCACCTTCAATTTACGATGTGTTGCCAGAATTGCGAGCTTGAAGGGTGATTGTTTCGTCTCCCACATGAAGTGTGAGCTCACCTGTGCCAACATCAATAATCGTTTTAGCAGTTGCTAAAAAGGGCCTTCCTAAAATTAAAGGAGTGTTACTATCCTCCTCTATGTCTAGAACAATGAAGTCAATGGGAAATATAAATATATCGATTTTGACTAGCACATCTTCAATAATACCCCTAGGAAATCTTATAGTTTTATTTGCTAGTTGAATGCTCATCCTAGTCTGTTTGGGTTTCCCAAGACCTAATTGTGTGAACATTTTGTATGGCATGACATTAATACTATCCCCTAAATCAGCCAGTGCATTATTAACATCTAAACTACCAATTAAGCAAGGAATTGTAAAACTCCTTGGATCTTTTAATTTGTTGGGTAGCTTATTTTGTAAAATAGCTGAGCAAACTGCGTTTAGCTCCACATATGATTCTTCGTCCAACTTTCACTTATTTGCTAAAAGTTCCTTTAAAAATTTCATTGCGTTTGGTATCTGTGATAGAGCTTCAATAAACGGTAAGTTATATGTAATTTTTTTAAGAGTTTAAGGAATTTACCAAATTGTTCATCTGAGCGGTCTTTTCTTGTCGCATTAGGGTATGGCATACGAGGTTTCTATTCTGTACTTATCGATTTCTGTTCTTTGTGGTATACCTCACCTTTACCTTTGCTTATCTCAGTATCTTGCCTTGGTTCTGGTTCAGGTGTGACTAGCCTTTCCTCATCTTGACTAGAAATCACGTTGAGTTGCTCCCTTGGATTCAATTCTGTGTTGCTTGGCAAGCTACCTTGTGGTCGTTCAGAAATCAACTTGGCAAGTTGTCCAATCTGAGTTTCGAGCCCTTGGATCAATGCTTATTGATTCTTAAGTGTTGTCTCGGTATTCCAAAAACAAGTTTCTGACACTGATATAAACTTTGTGAGCATCTCTTCAAGGTTTGGCTTCTTCTCTTGTTGGTAGGGTGGTTGTTGGAAGCCTGGAGGGGGTCTTTGATTGCCTTGGCCTCCCCATGAGAAATTTGGGTGGTTCCTCCAACCTGCATTGTAAGTGTTACTATAAGGATTGTTTTGAGATGAAGGATTGTTACCCATGTAATTTAACTGCTCGTTGTCCATGTTGTGACCATATGGCGGGTATTCTAAACTGCTCGATCCACCTTCATTTGCTTCGCATTGCATTACTGGGTGAACCTGTGAAGAATTAAGAAAATCATCAATTTTCTTATTTAAGAGTTCTACCTGATTAGAGAGCATGGGGACCGAGTCGATGTTATAAACACCGGCTATTTTCATTGGTTTTGTCCTCATGACTTGCCACTGATAGTTATTCAGTGACATCTCCTCTATAAATTCATAGATAGCTTCAGGTGTTTTATTGTTGATAGTTCTGCCAGCAGTTGCGTCAACCATTTGTCGAGTCGAAGGATTTAGGCCATTATGAAAGGTTTGAACCTGTAGCCAGAGTGGTAACCCATGGTGAGGGCATCTTCTCAAAAGATCCTTGTATCTCTCCCATCAATCGTAGAGCGTCTCTAAATCCATCAGCACAAAAGAAGAGATATCATTACGTAATTTAGCCGTTTTAGCTGGCGAAAAATATTTTAATAAGAACTTTTCGGTCATTTGTTCCCAAGTAGTAATTGACCCTCGTGGTAACGAGCTCAACCACTGTTTAGCTTTGTTCCTCAATGAAAAGGGAAACAACCGAAGACGTATGGCATCATCAAAAACGCCATTGATTTTAAATGTATCACATAGTTCTAAAAAGTTTGCCAAATGACCATTGGGATCCTCGTCCTGCAAACCATCAAACTGAACAAGTTGCTGTATCATTTGAATTGTGTTAGGTTTTAGTTCAAAAGAATTTGCAGCTACAGCATGTCTAATTATACTCGAATCAGTTCCTGTTAAAGAAGGTTTAACATAATCATACATAGTGCGTGAAGCAGGATTTTGATTTACTAGATTAACAACAATCGCAGGAGGTATCAGGTTTTCCTAATTTTCAGCCATCTCCTCGGTTGTGGCTTGTATATCGTTCTCTTGCTCTTCCTCTATGTATCTTAGGCTTCGCCTTATTTCTCTTCGGTTTCTACGAACTGTACGATCGATTTCTTCGTCAAAAAGTAGTGGTCCTGACGGGTTTCTTCTAGTCATAAACTATAAAAACCTGCCAAAAGAAAGAAAAAGTAAATTAATAAATAATAATAAAATAAAATTAACTTGCAAGGAAAATAAATGGCTAAAGTAATAAAAATTGAGTGTTCTTAATATCTTAGTTCCTCGGCAACGGCGCCAAAAACTTGATCGTGATTTTTGTGACAGGTTTTAAATATTTATAGTTAATCTTTCTTGAAACTAACTATTATCATGATGTAGGCAAGTGTACCTATCGAACAGTAGTATAGTTTTAGCAAGACCAGATTGTCGAACCCAAAGGAACTAAAAGTACTAGTAATGACTGTCTTTTTATTATCTAGCCTAAGAATAAGGGGGTTTGTTTTAACTAACTAATTAACTAAACTAAGAATTCACAGAAAATAGAATTGGGGAATTACTTTTGGAAAACGATTGAATTAAGACAATACCTAAGGAAAAATTCACCTAGACTTCACTTGTTATTTGACTCTGAATCGGACGATTTATTCATTTGACTTAATCCGTAGAAATCCCTAAGTTATATTATTATCTCTCTCGAGACTAACAACATCTAACCCCAGGTTGAATAATTGAAATCTCTTTCTAATTAACTTCCTAGGGTTGCATTAACTCAATCTATGGATCCCCTTATTAGGTTTCACCCTAATCCGGCAAAATCTTGTCACCCTATCTCTAGGCGTGCAATCAACTCCTCTTAATTATGATAAATGTACTCTTAGAAAGGGTTTATTCCTTCTCTGCATAAGAGCTTAACTTCAATGAATATCCTGGAATATCAAAACAAGAATGACGAACACATAATTAAGAACAAGTCAAATATTTATCATACAATTCAGAAAATAATAATAACAAGATCTATCTTAGGTTTCGTTCCCCTTAGATATTTAAGGGTTTTTAGTTCATAACTAAAAAGGTAAACATCTCAGAAGAATAGTGAATATAAAACATAAAGAAAAACCCAAAACTCCTGAAGGGGAATTGAAGGGAGATCTTTAGTCTTGACGGTGAATCCGGCTTCTGAGATGGATTAATCGGCTTTCCTTGAGAAATTTCTTGCTTCCTCTTGTGCCTCCTCCTTTTCTCCTATTCTAGGGTGTATTTATAGGCTTTGGAATACCTAAGAGCCCTCAAAATTAGCCTTTTCCGAATTGGACTCAACTTGGGTTTGGCAGGGACACGCCTGCACGTCACGATTACTTCAGCGAGTGTTTAAGCTCATTAGAATGGCACGCACTGCAGTGTGTCTCGCCTGCGTGTGAGAAGTCCAGGTCGTGTTGATTTCGTACATTTACCCATTTTCTTTGTTTTTGGCTCGTTTCTCGTTCCTTTCGCTCTCCTAAGCTCACCTAAGTATAAAACATGAGATTAAGGCATTAGGAGCATCGAATTCACCAATTCTAAGGAAAAATCATCCATAAAATGTGCAAAGCATGGGGTAAAAATATGTATAAATGACGGTTTATCATCAACTAACGCTCGATCAGGATCTATTTGCTATATAAAAACACACTTTAACTATCAGGAATCATCACACTATCACAGTTTATATATATGGCATGTAGAGCTAGACTCTCACACGCTACATTAGTCCTAGAATCGATTAAAATTTAGTTCTGATACCAATTAAATGTAACACCCCTAACTCGTATCCATTGTCAGATTAGAGTTACGAGGCATTACCAATAATTCACAACATATATCATACTTATATGCATTCATAATCAAAATCCATTCAAATCATTCACATTGTCCCTTATAAGGCTCTACGAGGCCTTAAAACATGCTTAGGAGTAGTTCGGGACTAAACTGATAACATTTGTAAACTTTGAGAAACTTATAAAATTTTCAAATATTCTAGGGTCACACGTCCATGTGAATAGGCAGT
The DNA here is from genome assembly GCA_025698465.1 of Gossypium longicalyx. Lineage (NCBI taxonomy): Eukaryota > Viridiplantae > Streptophyta > Magnoliopsida > Malvales > Malvaceae > Gossypium > Gossypium longicalyx. The sequence continues at coordinate 46,432,323 of CM046999.1, forward strand.
GTGCCTCACATGCTACCAGACACGCCCGTGTCACAGGCCATGTGAAAATAGGACATACATACTGACTTGCACCACACGACCGAGGACACGCCTGTGGGCCAAGCCGAGTAAAATCTAAAGGGGTTATTGACTTAGGTCACACGGCTGACCACACGCCGGTGTGTCTAGCCCGTGTACCTTTCAAAATGGCCACACATGCCCATATGCCAAGGTTGTGTGCCTCACACGGCTGCCAGACACGCCCGTGTGTCTAGGAGGTGTACAAGACTGGCTTAAATTTTGAATTATTCTCTAGGGGACACACGGCCGTATAGCATGATCGTCTGTCGCACAAGGCTGAGACATACGCCCGTTTCTCTGCCCATGTGGACAAAAATATGCCATTTACCAAGCCAATTTGCCACCCTTTCCACAAGCACACCTAGCCACCAAAATGGTACCATTTCAATACATTTATAGGCAACCAAAACATGTCAATTCATACACATATCATGCCATCTATCCATAAACATTTCAACTACTCAAGTCTATATTCAAAACATTTCAAATCATTACGACAAAATCATTACAACTTACATAAGTTCCAAATGCATTAACTCATCATCTTATCATCTATTTCATGTAATAAAACACACCATATTATCATCTCAAAATCAAACCAAAATATGTCAAATTCCAAACAATAATACTCCAATTCACAACTATCCAAAAGAGCAACCATATAACCATACCAAACAAGCCAACACATAAGGCATTATATACATCACATATATCACTTGTTAAACACATAATTTAAGCCAACTGAAATGGCCAAATACATACCAACATTTATAACAAAAATAAGCCAAATCTCATGGCTATATCATATCTTAGATACTTAGATGACACTAGCCTATACATGCCATATACCGTATATACAAAGCTTCAGAAGTACCAATGAGATGATCGATAGTGTGATGACGTTTCCCGAAGATCCCCGAGTCCGAGCTAGCTTTGACAACCTATAAAATAGTGAAAAATAAACACAATAAGCTTCAAAAGCTTAGTATGCCATATAAAAATAAAGTCATCATATGAATATTTGCATATCAATTCAAATATGCTAAGCATAGCTAAACACATTCAAGTTCACAAACCTTTCTCATTGTACACATTTTTAATAACATAATTTAATTCATCAAATACTTCCCTTTTCAGTACTCGTATGAATCTCGTATGTACCTAAGTCACTTAACTCATTCACACATTCTTTCTCGACTTGACTTTGCCCGTTGAACCATTCAAAATTGTTAAGGATACTTGGAAATTACATAGAGTTCGTACAATGTCATATCCCAGATACGGTCTTACATGTTATCACATATCGATGTCACTGTCCCAGACAGGGTCTTACACGAAATCATATAATGATGCCAATGTCCTAGACATGGTCTTACACATAATCACAATACAATGCCAATGTCCCAAACATGGTCTTACATGTAATCACATCTCGGTAACCTAATGCCATGACATTTGTATCCTATACTATTCCTAAGGTTCGTATGGGACTTTCAGATATCGTAACTTCGTCGATTCTTGCTCGTATTTGCTCATTCAACATTCTTAGCAGTTCAAAGACAAATAAACATATATAATTCAATTTAAAGACATTTATTTGTATTTGAACTTACCTCATATACAAGATGAATGGATCGGATCAACTACTCGACAACTTTCGATTTCCCCTGATCTAAATTTGATTTCTTTCTTTCTTGATCTATATAAATTCAAATTTAGCTCATTTAATCACCTATTCATTCAATTTCATCCAAAAATACCTATTTGGGAATTTTTGCACTTTATCCCCCTAAAGTTCCACATTTATTCAATTTAGTCCCTATTTCATAAATACTCAAAATTAAAAAAATTCAATAAGACCCATGCTTGGCCAAATTACCCTTATGCCCTTAGTGGCTCATATCTTTCATTTATTTCACATTTCAACCCCTCAATTTATAAATTTCATAATTTAATCATTATTTGACATTTTTGTCAAAAATCACTTTACAAAACATTAAAATGTATCAACAATTATTCATTTTCCACCATCAACATTCAAAAAAATCAAGATTTCATCAATTTAAACTCACAAACTTATCAACCAATTCAAAAATTAAGGCACGGACTAGCTAGTACTCAAAGAAACGATCACAAAAACATAGAAACCATCAAAAATCAAGCTAAAATCGTACCTTAATCAAGCCAAGAGTGTGCCAAAATGTTAAAGGTTCCAAGACCTAGCTTCTTTTCAATTTTTAGTGAAGAAATGTAAAAGATGAACATAAAATCACCTTGGTTTTGTTTAATGTTCATTAATTTGTAATTTACCATTTTAACCTTAATTAAAATCCTTAAGAAAATTCATTTAATGGCAATTTATGTCAATTTCCACTATAAATGGTCTAATTACATCATAAGGACCTTTTATTTAATGAATCATAGCAATTTAACATTTTTAACTTATAGCATGCTACTTTTGCATATTACGCGATTTAGTCCTTTCGTCAAATTAAGCACTCAAACGCTAAAATTATTTCACGAAAATTTTACACGTATGTATTCACATGCTATAAAAACCAAAAATAATATTAAAATTATTTTTCAATCTCAAATTTGTGGTTTTAAAACCACTATTCTGATTTATGCTAAAATCGGGTTGTTACAAAAGTTGTAAAACTTTAGGGTTTTTTATGGATGAGTTAATAGTTTTTGTGGATTTATTTGATATATTATTAAGTTTAATGGTTATATAGATATGTTTTATTATGCAATTTATGATAAATTTAAACTCTAAGTACTTAATGGTGAAAGTAGCAAAATTCATGGTTAATGTTGTGAATTAGAGAAATTTAAGGGCTGTTTGGAACCTTAAGAATATTTGGGTATTATTATATTTTATTTTTATTGGATAAAATATAAGATTTATGTTGAGGGTCTAAAGGATAAAATGTTAAAATATTAGGGGTAATTTTATAATTTCATGTTAATATGAATTATAGGTTTGAATTGGATAATTATAGTTAATTGAATACTTAATTGAGTCAAATTATTATTTAGATCAAGAAAAGAATCGATTAACCTGAATCGAGGAAAAGCAAAAATTTTGGATTAGTTCTCGACTTTTTTTGATACAACAGCTGTGGTCGAGGTAAATTCGTATGAATTTTATTCTTATTAAATGTTATTTATTATTTTTTAATGTTATATTTTCAATTGATTTGGTAATAATTCATACTTGAATACTTGACGGTAAAAGTCTCGTTTGAACCTAGAGAATGCTTAGGATACAAATGACATGTCATTAGGGATTATATATTTCGTGTGTTGGTCCTGGATGTCCTACCGATGGTTGAGGTATTGCATTCATTGTGTATTCTCCACAGTTCGTGTGAGCAGCATCGTGTAACTAACATCCCAACCCACAGCTTGTGTAAGCAAGACCATTTCACAGCTCATGTGAGCATTATTGAAAAGGTTATGGTTATATGGAAAGGTGTTCTCGAGTATCTGATGTTATTCTATACGATTCGACAGGTAAGTAAAGTAATGGAAAGTTTTATATATGAAATTATGAATATCTGATCTTATATAATGGTAGGATGAGCTATGAAAATGAATGAAAATAGGGCATTAATCACATATGTCATGTGATATGAGTAATGGTAACTTATTTCATGTTTTATTCTATCTTTTATGGATGATGTATAGTTAAGTTATTTTACTAATGATGTGAATTGTGATGTTTAGGAAAGTCAAGTATTATATGATTTAATGAGCATTATTGAATGTTTAAATTAAGGAACGGTAAGTTTAAGTTTCTCTTATACGGGCTTACTAAGCATTAAATGCTTTCGTAGTTGTTTACCTCTATTTTATAGATCATCAGAAATCTCAATTGGTTGGAATCTTGTCAAAGCCTATCACACTATCAGTCGATCATTTTGGTAGTTTTTGAACGTTTTGGTTATGGTTATATATAGCATGTATAAGGCTCATATGTAATAGGTGTATTTGTGTATGCTTAGATACTTATTGCAAATATTATGTATTAAGCTTGGTATAAGCTTACTTGTGTATGTGCTTTTAATCTTGATGTGAATATGTTTATATAAAGTTGTTTTGGCCATTTGATATAAACCTTATTTAAGTCTTTGAATCATGGTATGAAGGAATGTGAATGAGTAAGAAGAAATGATAAGCTTAAGGTGAGTTTTATATATGAATTTATGAATTTGAACGCAAATTTAGTTGATCTGTCATGTAAATTGAGTCAATAATTGATTGTGGTGTCAATAAGGGCACATTGGTTAAGCACTTAGGTTGATTGTTTTGGCATGTTTTAGGCTTGTTTAAATGTGTTCTTAAATTGTGGAAATGATTGATTTTGATTTGGCTTGGTACCTAAGTTTTGGATGAAAGTATGCCTTGTTTTTTAAGCTTTTTAAGGTGCACACGGCCTGGGCTCTTCTAGACAGCTGTATACCTTATTAATTTTAGGTACAGGATTTTTTCACACAGTTACAGTGAGTTACATGGTCTTAGCACATAGACGTGTGAGGTAGTCACACGAGCGTGTTTGAAGCCACACGGGCCGGCTTATTTCACACGGCCTGAGAACATAGCCATGTGACCCCTGTTTCACAAATTTTTCATGTTTTTCTGTTTCGATTCAAATTAGTACATGATTGTTCCCAAACTATTTTTAGGGCCCCAAAATCTTGTTTTAAAACCATTAAATGTTATTTTGCTATGAATGAAATGCATATTCGAATGTTGTTATTTAAATTAATTAATGAATAGATTAATGATGTAAATTGCTTTGATATGTATCGTAATACTCCGTAACCCTAATCTAGCAATGAAAACGGGTTAGCGATGTTACAAATTAACTCTAGTAGTTGCATCCAAAAAGATTATTCCTATTTGTCAATTTTTTTCATACTTGACTAGTATAATCAATTTGGTTGCTTTTTCAAGCAAGCGACATGATCAATTAAGAGACATTAAGGCATCTCATATTGCGGAGTTGATTGACAGTGGTGAGCTTGAAACTGGCAAAGGAAAAAAATCAAGTCGGTACTCTTCAATGTCCAGGTAATACCCGATGGGGATCTCATTTAACTTCTCTTAATAGCTTGATAAAGATGTTTGATTCTGTTTGTGTTGTATTACAATATATCATCAAGTCCGACAACCTTTCTTAAAGGAGTGAAGCTTATGGAATATATGATGCAATGACATCCATGTAATTTTTTTCATCTTGCATTTTATGATTGAGATGCTTAGAATCACTGATGATCTCTGTCAAGCATTGCAATATAAATTGCAGGATATAATAAACGCGATGCAGCTGGTGTCACAAACTAAAATGCTTCTCCAAAAATTTAGAGAACATGGGTGGGATCTTTTGTTTAAGAAAGTGAAGTTGTTTTGTAAAGATCGTGAGATAGAAAGCCCCAATTTAAGTGCTTGATACAAAGCTGGTTGAGGTTGGTCTCGCATCCAAAGAGATAACCACACAATTGAGCATCACTATTGATTTGATATATTCAATGCTAGTATCAATTCATTGTTAACAGAAATGAAGTCTTGCTTTAATGATGAGGTAGTGGAGTTGTTCTTAACTCTACTTAGATCCACGCGATAATTACAAAACTTTTCAGATGAAAGATATCTGGAAGCTTATGAATGATTTTTATCCAGACGATTTTATGGATCAAGAAAAGCTACACATGAAGATTCAATTGAAGCATTTTCAACTTGATGCTAATCAAAGCACAGAGTTGCAAAAAGCTTCTACAGTTGTCGAGTTGTGTCAAGTGCTAGCTAAGACAAATAAATCATGTATTTATCCTCTTCTTGATAGAATTATTCGTCTTGTCATAACTCTTTCCATGTCTACTACAACAACTGAACGAGCTTTTTTAGCCATAAAATTTTGAAGACAAGGCTTCGCAACAGAATAGAGAATGATTTTCTTTCAACTTACTTGGTGGCATACATCGAAAAAGAGATAGCTCGAGAATCTTCAATAGATTCTATCATTGATGAGTTTGATCTTATGAAAAAACGGAGGGTGCAATTTAGGATGCCTAGTATTGAGAAATAGGACTAAAGCCAAGTTTTTTTAATTTAATTTTCGGAATTATAATGATATTTATGAAATTTTTAGTATAGTATTAGTTATTCTTTTTTGTATATTGAAAAGAAATATTTAATTTTATATAGTGTAATTTTTTCTTTTAATTTTTTATAGTTAAATTGTTCATTCTTTTTAAAAAACATTAAATTGATTTGTTTGATAAGAAAGAAAAGTATACGGGAAAAATTTATACCTTTTTATGTTAAAAAAAGATCGTTCAAATTTAGAAATTTCATACCTTTAGAATAAAATTCTATATCCGTCCCTGATTGTAACACCCCAAACCAGACCTAGACGTTACGGCCGAATCCAGAAGTGTTATGAAGAAAACGTTATAAATTTGCTAGGAAAGCATCTTTTTGTGCTTGTTTAACTTAAAATCGTTGTTCGTTTATGAATTTCAAATAAATCGAATATCTTGTAGTGGAGTTTCTTAAAACATTATATTTTGGTAAATTGGTTTGTTTCCTTGAAAATAGTTATTTTTAGAAAAACTGTCGTTTTCATGAAAAAAAAAGTTTTATCAATTGTCATGCTAGAAAATAAAAAAAAATCTGAAATCAAAGACAGTCCTAAAAGTTTAGAGAGCCAAAATATACAAAACTCTCAAAACAGAATTTTAATTAAATAAATTTATGTAAATACAATTTTACGAAAAAGTGGTCACATCTGAGCTCCTGTCGCATTGACCCGTCTAAGCCTGATGGTTACTAGAAAGTAACAGACAAACTGAGAGTGAGTTTTTATAACTTAGTGTGAAACGCATACGTAAACATAAATTCAGATTCAATCACATGGCAGAACAGATACAGACATAACTCTTTTATAGAATCAGAATTATAATAGAATCGTACAGATACAGATATGCATAATCCTACCCCCATCCTCTACACACCAACTATTTCAAATAATTATAATAGTCTTCATACAACACCTTTCAGAATAATCACAGCAGTGTTGCTAGTATATTGGTGAGATATCACCTCACACAGAATACTTCCTCCTTATAATACATAACCTGCCCCATAGCTAGATACAAACATAATTTTAGATATAACAGAATAACAGATACCAGAACGTATATCACATGCATGATCGTATAACATATACTAAACATGCTTATACATAACAGAACAAATCATACATGCCATATTACATAATACTCATATAGTTGTTATTTACGTCAATTTCAATCTAACAGAGTAGTAAATTTCAAGCTTTACGGCTTATACCACACATTCCAACCTTACGGAAGGCCCAGAGTCAATCGGGATGACATGTACGATCCTGGGAAAAAAATTCTAAAATTTAGGCCAACACGCCCAAAATAGCCTAGCCTGGTGGCCTACACGGCCCACACACGCTCGTTTGGCCCACATGGCCCAAAATGGCCTAGGCCGTATGTCACACAAGGCCTATCACATAGCCGTGTGTTGCACACGGCCAGCCACAAGACCAAGTGGTATCGACAAGCCCCAATTTTGGCTTTCGTTGATTGTCGTTTTTCAAGTTTCTCATTACACACCTACTTCGATTTCGTTACAACTGCACCCTCGGAGTAACAGTACCTAAAATCGACAATAAAACATACAAAATCAATCTTTAATACCTCAATTTTCATCAAGTAACTACTTGACTACAACGCACTCATAAGCAGTTTCATCAAAAAGGATTGCACTCGCACTATTTCAAACAATTACCCTTGATTATGGATAGCACTCGCACAACTACTAATTCACCGGCAGATTATTCGCTTCTTGAGCTTCACCTAAAACCAGCCAATTGATTAACATTAACACAAAACCCACCACACCACAACACCATCGAAAAATAATGTAGAAAATTTTATAATACAGGAGAAGGAGAATGAGACTTACCCCAACAAAATAGCAACCAATACAATCGAACCCTCTACCGATTTGAACAACAAGAACAAGGGAAATAAAGTACTTAAGACCAAAAATCAAAAAGAAATTTTCTTTTTAAGATCTCACATGTAGAATGGAAAAGAAAAAGAAAATAAAAATTGTGGGGAAACAAAAAGAATGTAAGGAAGAAGAGAAATTTTAGGAAACAAAACAAAATAAAAATTAAAATTAAAGTAAAATAACCCCAACCCCCTACTAACAACCCAATCCCACCAAAGCTGACACACTAATCCTCATCCAACTACCTTCAAATTTCAATTCCACCAAACCTCTACTTCTTAACTGGCACACACACCTAGAGGCAGAAATGATTGGCAAATGCTCACTCGGAGATTCGAACACCAGACCCTGGGGCAAGCTAACACTTACCACTTGAACCAGTAGGCTCATTCTGATATGAGTTGCCCCGAAAATATATATAAGTCAAGTTATTAAAGAACAAGGCTAGGAAAAAAAATAACAGAATTTCCAAAAGTGGGACTTAAACCCAACATCTCAAACACATACCCATATCACTTAACCACTAAAGCGAATACTTATTTATGACAGAATTCATAAAAAAAACAAGATTTAATAAATCAAGGCGCTACAACTCCACCCCCTAAAAGAAATTTTGACCTCGAAATTTACCCGATTCAAACAATTACGGATACTGTTGACAGATTGAGTCCTCAGGTTCTCACGTGGCTTCCTCAGTACCATGATTCCACCATAGAACCTTCACTAACAGAATGTATTTCCTCCTCAAAACTTTAATGTCTCAATCCAGAATCTGAACTGACTCATTCTCAAAAGTTAAATCTGGTCTAACCTCAATCTCCTCAATAGAAAAAACATGAGATGGGTCAGACTGATATCGCCTCAACATGGAGATGTAAAACACATCATTGATACGGTCTAACTCCAGAGGTAGTTCTAGCTGATAAGTAACCGGTCCCACGGGCTTTAGAATCTGATACGACCTAATGAACCTAAGGCTCAAGTTGCCCTTACGTCCAAAATACAGAACCTTCTTCCTTGGTGATACCTTAAAGAACACACAATTCCCCACAAAATACTCGATGACCCTCATTTTTGGATCTGCATAAGACTCCTGTCTATTAGAAGCCGCCTTAAGACGACCCCAAATCAGTCTAACTTCGTCTTCAATCTCAGAAACGAACTCAGGACCCAAAACCCATCGTTCACCCAACTCAGTCCAACATAATGGAGTATGACACTTACGACTATACAGAGCCTCGTAAGGTGCCATCTGAATGCTAGACTGGAAACTATTATTGTAGGCGAACTCGACTAAATGCAGAAAATCCTTCCAATTACCTTAAAAATCAATCACACAACTCCGAAGCATATCCTCCAATATCTGAATTACCCTCTCAAATTGATCATTTGTCTGAGGATGGAACGCAGTACTGAAGTTTAACCTTGAACCCGAGCTTCATGAAGTTTCCTCCAAAATTGTTAAGTAAAACGAGGATCTCTATCTGAAACAATCAAAATCGGAACCCCATGAAGTCTCACAATCTCATAAATATATAACTTGACCAACTTTTGAAAAGAATAATCTGTCCAAACAGGTATGAAATAGGCAGACTTGGTCAACATATCCACAATGACCTATACAGAATTTTTCTTAGTAGGTGTTAAGGGCAACCCACAATTAAGTCTATAGTCACACGTTCCCATGTCCGTAAGGGAATCTTAACGGGTTGAAGCAAACTCGAAGGTAACTAATGCTCAGCCTTAACTTGCTGGCACATTAGACAACGAGAAACAAAATCCGTTACCTTTCATTTCAAACTCGGCCACCAATATAGTTCACAAAGATCCTGATAAATCTTATTTCTACCAGGCATGCATAGCATATGGGCTACTATGCACTTCCCTCAGAATAGACTGTCTCAAATCAGAGTCATTGGATATACAAACCCGTCATCGAAAACACAGGACCCTATCACTATTCAACCCAAAATAAGACATACTACTATCCTATACCTAATGGAAATGCAGACTCCATCATCAAATAGAATTAGGTGAGCAAACATCACCCTCAAATCAAGCATTACCTTACAAGTAAGAACATCAGCCACCACATTGGCCTTACCGGGATGATACTCGATCGTACAGTCGTAATCCTTAAGCAGTTCAATCCATCTACGCTGCCTAAGGTTCAATTTCTTTTGGGTAATGAGATACTTAAGGCTCTTGTGATCAGTGTAGATGGTACACCTCTCATCATACAGATAGTGTGTCTAAATCTTTAAGGCAAAAATAACGATAGCTAACTCGAGATCGTACGTTGAATAATTCCCCTTGTGTAATTTAAGCTGTCGGGATGCATAAGCCACAACCTTACCATCTTACATTAGAACACATCTGAAACCAACATGTGACGCTTCACTATATACCACGAACTCTTTACCAAATTTCGGATGTATCAAAATAGGAGCCTGAGTCAAAATAGATTTGAGCTTCTCAAAGCTCGATTTTTGCTCATCAGTCCAGACAAAAGGGGTGTTCTTATGCAATATCTTAATCAGAGGAGCTACAATTAACGAGAACCCCTCAAAAAATCTCCGATAATAGCCCGTAAGACCCAAAAAACTATAGATCTCTGAAACATTCTTAGGTTGTTTCCAATCAAGCACAACCTCAATCTTTCTAGGGTCAACTCGGATCCCTTTTGCAGAAACCACATGCCCTAGAAAGGTTACTTCGCTTAACTAAAATTCACACGTGCTCAACTTAGATCTAGTTTGGCAAGCTTTTGAAAAGTGCTATGGAAAAGTGCTTTTGAGAAGTGCTTTTGAGAAGTACTTTTGAAAAGTTTGGTTTAAAATTTGAGTGTTTGGTACTGCTGTGAAAAAGTGCTTTTGAGAAATAAAATGTCCATTATAGACATGATATTATAAGGTAACAAATATGCATTTAAATAATGTTCAAATTAGTTAATATTATGATATTTTAGTAATAATATAAAACATAATTTATTATAACTTATTGTTAATATTTTAATATATAATACTAATTTTAAATAATTCTAAGTAATTAATATTAATTATTTATTAAATTTAATTAGAATATATAACTATATTTAAATATTTAAATATAATCATTAAATATTTGTAATTAGATATTAACACAATTGTATTATTTTAAAAATGAATTTTTTATTTTTAATTAATAATTTTAACACATTTGTATTATTTTATTTTAAAATGTAATTTGAATATATAACTCATATTAGATATTAACATAAGATAGAAAACATAAACCTAACAAATTAAAATATTACATATATTTGTATTAAAGTTTCAAAAAAGGATAATATTTATATACCAAATATAAATACTAAAAAATTTACAGTAGCATTTACAATTTAAAGTGAATTTATTAAACTAGAAGCTATAGCATCACTTGTTAATTCCATTTCAAAACTACTTGAATTGTTTGATTCACCGTCATCATCACCATCATCATCTTCGTCGTCATCATCATCACTTTCTCGGTCATGTGCATTTTCTAAATCAATAATATTCTCATATGCCCTGTTAATATCTTTGTATTCCATAAAATCTGCATCGTTTCGACCGACATGTTTTCGGATAAAATTGTGTATCATCATTGTAGCAACAACGATCATCATTTGCTTTTCAAAACTATAACTTGGCATATCCCTTAAAATGGCCCTTTTTTTTTTCAAAACACCAAAAGTTCGTTCAATCACACTACGTAATGATGAATGTGAATGATTGAATATCTCTTCTTTACCAGATACCGGTCTACCTCTACGAAAGTTAGGTAAATGATATCGCTGACCTCTATATGGTCCAAGATAACCTTTCATTTGAGGATATCCAGAATCAACAAGATAATATTTTCCTATGTGTCATAATATAACAAACAATTAATTCAAGAATTTTTTTATAAAAATTGACAATTAAAGAACTTATACTTAATTATTTAAGAAAGAAAGAAATAAATGAAATATCTAACCATTTGGTGGGTGCGAAAATTTGTATTTTGGATCTCGAATTGCATCAAGAAATATTCTAGTGTCATGTGGTGGTCCTTCCCATCTAGCCATGACAAAGGTGAAACACATATTAAAATCACAAACTACCATAACATTTTGAGTCGGGATACCTTTTCTTCCAATATAGGGAATTTGTTCATTTGGTGGAAGAATAGCGGTAATATGAGTACCATCAATTGCACCTATGCAATCTTGAACATATAATCATATTATTCTTGTGCATATTTTTAGTCGACAAAAAATATTAAAATATAATAATATAAAATTAAATTTTAACCTTAAAATACAACATATATCTAGAATCATTACGTATTTGCTCGGGTATAGAGCTAAAAAAAGGATCTTCGGGTGTAATTAGATCAATGGCCATCTTTGAAACTTTCTCAAGCACAATTGCAAAGTATCGGCTTATATGTTTCTTGAAGTTTACAAGTTGTATCTTGTCTCCAAAACTCTCAACAAACTTGTGAATACAAATTTAGACATCCTAAAATTAATCATACAATGTGATTCGTGACCGTTAAGGATCTCTCGAATACATGTCTCACCTAACTGTTTTGAATCCATACATGGTTGCTTCAATATATACTTCTCGTAATATAATTTCACGGAATAAGATGCGACAACAAATAATCGGTTAAAACATTCCATGCATTGTAAAATCTCTTTCTTTTCCCTTTCATCATCACTTTCATCACTGCTGGAATTCTCAACTATACTCATCACCTATGAATAAATTTTATATCCAAAATCATATATAAACAACTACTGATAAAACTAATTTAGCATAAATAAGTAGAACATAAATTTAATATCCAAAAATCAAACATAAACAATTATTGATAAAACTAGCCCTAAGCATAAATAATTAGACCATAAATTCAATATCCAAAGACCAAACATAAACAACTATTGATAAAACTAGATTACACATAAATAAGTAGAATATAAATTCAATATCCAAAAACCAAACATAAACAGCCATTGATAAAACTAGATTACACATAAATAAGTAGAACATAAATTCAATATCCAAAAACCAAACATAAATAACTATTGATAAAACTAGTTTAGCATTGTTGTTTAGTCACATAATAGTATCTCTAAACCCTAGAAGATCAAAAAATTTTCAACTATCCTCCATTTTTGTCTTAAGCCACAAAGCTCTAATCTTGGAATTAATTGATAAAAACATAATTCGCTTGTCCTTATTGAGCAATAATTTAAGTAAGCAAAAGTATAGCGGACTAGCTAGCTTATGGAACTTCTTCCGACATGCTATCAAGCACTTTGACTGCTTGTGGAGTACCATATGGATCCATAACAAGAGTCAAACTAGATGTGGCTTGACTCATGTTGTCAACTGCATTGCATAATTTTTCTATTTGACTGGACAATCTTGCAGCCCCTCCAATTTGCTTTGAGGGTTTCTTTCTTCCAGTTTTAAAATGTGAACTTGATATCTCTGGTGTTTTTCTTTTTTGATCGTTTCCATCAATGTGAACATCAATTGAAATGTGAACGTCATTTAAAATGTGAACATCATTTCTCACATTTTCTTTCTCATTCTCATCAGGTATTTCATTCTTAACATCCTCAAAAAAATCACTACGGAGTGTACCAGAAGAAGGTGCTCATGCTTTATCACCTGTTGGAACTATCCCCATTAACATTTGGTCCAACTTCCCTTCAAATTCAGGATCAATGCCCGATGTTCTAAATTTTTGAGCTTTAGGCACAACCTACATATAAAATGATAGTTTAATAATAGTAATTACCAATAACCTCATAAATAAGAAAAATATATTCAGAATTATTAATGTACCTTTAGCCTACTTTCCTACCAATCATCCAATGCATCAACAGTTCTTTTTATAGGATTCCACCCTAGACCAGTATCTTTGCCTTTAAGTTTCTTCCAAGCCTTCCATTCTTTTTTTAGGGCATCCCACCTATTTTTAAGTCGTCTTTGTGAATAAGCCTTGCCCGTTTCCTTCTCAAAGTTGGTCATTATTTTCAACCATCCATCTTTTGTGAAATGAGTACCAGGTCGATTGTCTTTCAATATCTCTTTAATACAAATATCACAAAATATTTCTGTTAATATCTTATCCCTCATTGCTTTGACTTTTTCACCACTAACTTCAACCGCTGAAGTACTCATCTATTGTGTAGATGAACATATTCGTTTCAGCCAGTAAAGCAATCAAGAAAATCAAATGTCACATAAGTATATTTTTTTGCATGTGTATCAAAATCAAGATAGGATTATAAGATTTTTTTTCTCAATCAAAATCAAATTTCCAAGATCGAAATAATAACCAAGAAAGAGAACACAACTAATAATAGCATCAAACACAATTAAAAAGTCAATATGAATAATATTTTATCAATTATTATTTTAAAAATATAATATAAGGTAAAGAAATGTGAGAGATGATATGCATAATCTTTAGTATCTCAGCTTTTAGGGTATAAAATTATGCAGAAAATAAAATGCTAAGATTTTTGTAATACATAAACTTGAAGTCTGTTTTTTTTCTAAAGAAAAATAAAAAAAGGAAAGAAAGTATAATATTACTGTTGATGTCTTTTGAATAATGTAACCGATTGAGTTATTAGGATTGTATAGTGCACGTTATGCCATAAGGCTAATAATCTTTGACATCATGTTCACTAGTTATATGGTTGCATCAACTTTTTCTCACAACTAAAGATAAAAATATTCTCCATATAACTTGGTATTTACTCTTAATTTACCACATCTGGAAAGTTATATGGATCTTACAGACCAGATCATAAATCATTAAACCAATAGTTTAATCATGCAACTTCAATGGCAAAACAAGCATACTAATAAAACATAGAGAGTCTATTTAATTCTAAAACATATACAATCGAACCAATTTGACATAGAAGAGAAAATATTCCAATCATCTCCTTGTTGAAGAAAAGATAAACTATGGTTAAATAGTAAATGACTATTTTGGGCGAAACTATAATAAGAAAGTAGACGACTGTTTTTTGCTCATTATTGCTTATTGATATTCTACAAAAGGACATAGGATGAGCCCAAGGAAGCTAAGAGCTATAGGTTTAATCACGCCTTCAGTCCCTATACTCTTAGGACTTTTGAAGTTAATCCTTTTTCTTTTAATTCCAATAATTTAATCTATCCACTTATCTGATTTTTTTTATAAAAAGAAAAAAGAAAGGAAGTAATAACCAACTATTTAAATTTAAAAGAAGTTAATTAGCAGTATTATTAATTAAAATGTAACTTGTAGATAAGACGAGAACTAATTTATGGAATTAAAAGGAAAATGATTGAAGGAGTAGAGGGACTGAAAATAGAATTTAGTAATCTATTCTTGATTCCTTCATAAAATTTCACTAAATCAATGCACTCATCTTCAATATAATCACAGCTCAGGAATAGGAGACAACAACCATGCTATGATAAACTGACCTAGAATTTATCCAATGTTGTTACCTAAGAATTTTAGGAACGTGCCAGTTGATTGTTTAGCCCCAATTAGGAGTAAGAAAATCCTATCTTCTCACTATTAAGTGGACAGTCTTGCAATAATACTTAAAGAGGAAGTCTATCAAACATGAAAGAATGAAATGAAGAAATGTAATAAGCTTACAAACCTGGGATTTACTTTGTCAAGTCCAAGAACCAAGGGTACAAACAAAAGAGAAAAGCTGAAAAAATTGTGAAAGTACTTTTTTTATTTCATAATTATTTCATAAAATCAAACAATAAGAAAATAACTAAAAACTAAAGCATAATGAACAATTAAAGTGAAGAAGAAGAAAAAAGAAACTCACCGGTAGAGAAGAGGAACATAGAACCAGAGAAAAGTAAAGTTCAAAGAGGAACATAGAACCAGAGAAAAGTAAAGTTCAAAAAAGAGAAAAGGGGAAAATGGGTCTTACGTCTATTTGGAAGAAGAAAAAAATAAGGTTAAAAAAGTAATATCAGCCCAAAAGCATTTTTAGATGAGAAAAAGTGGCAAATTTATGCTTTTTCATCTGTGAAAAAGTACTTATTTTAAGTTGAAAAAGTTTCTAAAATGATGTCTGTTCTTTAATGCTTTTAAAAGAAAAGCACTTTTTATTGCAAAAGCCCATTTGAGAATCAAAGCAGAACAGGGCCTTAGTGTAGAGCTGTTTCTCTCGAAGCATCTGAGGAACTACTCTAAGATGCTCATCATGATCATCTTTACTCTTAGAGTATACCAGAATGTTGCCGATGAAAACCATGATGAACTGATCCAAATACGCCTAGAAAACCTGGTTCATCAGATCCATGAATGCAACCAGAGTATTCGTCAAACCAAAGGGCATGACTAGGAACTCGTAGTGCCCATAACGAGTCCTAAAAGTAGTCTTATGAGCATCAACTTTCGTAACCTTAAGCTAATGAGACCCAGAACAAAGATCTATTTTAGAAAATATAGAAGCCCCACAAAACTGATCAAACAGGTCGTGATCCTTAGATATGGGTACTTCTTCTTCACTGTTAACTTGTTCAACTGACGGTAGTCGATGCACTTTCTCATGGTACCATCCTTTTTCTTTACAAACAAAACTGGTGCCCCCTACAAATACACACTAAGACGGGTGAACCCACAATCTAAGAGCTCCTGAAGTTATGCCTTTAGCTGCATAAGCTCCTTCAGTGCCATACGATAAGGAACGATGGACACTGGAGCTGTACCCAGCAGAAGCTCAATACTGAACTCCATTTCCTGATTCGGAAGCAAACCTAGTAATTCCACGGGAAAAAATTCAAAAATTCTCTAACTGTTTGAATATTCCTAACAGACGAATTCACAAAAGTCCCACATTAACGCCAATTATGCTTCACACCTTTTCGAACCAGTTTTTTGGCACAAGAGTGGAGATCACATTGGATAAGTAATCCCGACTTTCGCCAATCATAAACACTTCCACATCATTCTCAGATCTCAGAGCTACCTTCTTAGTACCACAATCTAAACTAACTCGATGCTTCACGAGCTAGTCTATTCCCAAAATCAGATCAATTTCACTGAACGGTAGCTCCATCAAATTAGCCCGAAACACAACCCCTTGTACCTCCAACAGTAAATTCCTATACAGTCTATTCACTCGAATAAATTGACCCAACAGACTTAGTACAAAAATCTCACCAGAAGTGCTCTCAATAGGAATCCCCAAGTTTACATATATAGAACTAACTACATAGGAATGTGTTGACCCTATGTCTATCAGTGCAAAATAAGGAACATAAAAAATAAAAAATGTACCCGTAATCACATTAGCGGCTTCTCTATCCTCACGACATCTAGCAACAAAAACCAACGCAGACTGCCTCACCTCAATCTGATTAGCACCTATTCTCGGTGCTCTCTGTCATCTACCCATACCATTACCACCCCTGGCTGGACCACAACCCCTAGGCGGCTGCTGAACTGTCTTCTAAGGCTGAACAAAACTCAAAGGTGGAGCTTGCTTCTAACTAGAATGATGTAGACAATCTCTAATATGGTTCTCTATCAACCCATACCGCAGACACGCTCCCACACTCCTCTAACACTTACCTGGATGGTGTCTACCACAGTCACTACACGGTTGAGCCACAGTAGTTGCAATGGGAACCCCAACTTTAAAAGGCTCATCAGATCTGGCCTACTTCTTAGGCCTCTAAACAGAACTAGCCTCTTACTCTTACCTCTCTCTCGGTCTTTATTCTAGCGCTCAACACGCTTAGCTTCTTTGGTGATCTTCGCCTTGTCCACCAAATGGCGAACTCTTGCTCCCTCTGCGGAGCTATCAGAACTCTCAAACTATCTCTTAGACTATAACACCCCAAACCCGGCCTAGACGTTATGACCGAATGTAGAATGTTACAAAGAAGGGTTAAAAATCCAACCTTATCATGTTAAAAACCTCGTATACTTTATTACTAAAAGAGTCCACATTTTAGAAAAACATATTATTATACTTGTTAATGAAACCATAAATTGTTTGGTCTTTCAAGTAAAAAGATAATTTGCAGCAGAAATTTAAAAGTCATTACATTTTGAAAACCGAGTTTGTGATCTCATAAATGTTTGTTTTCGTAAATTATTTTGTTGAGTATCGCAAGAAACTTAAACCAAATCCAAAACAAACAACAAAATGACAAAGTCTAGAGAGTCCCATATTTACAAAACTCTCAAAATAAACCAAAAATTTAAATACACTTTTTAAATAAACGAAATTTAGAAATGTGTGGACACCTCTGAGCCTCCGTCGCATCGACCCATCTAAACCTGAGGATTACCTAAACAGAACAGACAAACAAAAAGTGAGTTTTAAAAACTCAGTGTGGAACTAAACAGAAACATAATAATACTCATATTTTTCACATAGCAGAATACATATAGGCATAAGTCCTTAACATAATCAGATTAACAACAGAATCACACAGATATGCAAGGTCCTACCCCTATCCTCTACACACCAACTCTGACCATCCCAACACACCACGTCGGGTATAGAACACCCACATAGCCCTACACACCACATAGTGTCCGTACGACACTTATCAGAATAATTGCAGTCATGCTGCTAGAATAATGGCTAAATATAGCCTAACAGAATACTTCCTCCACATATACATATCCCACCCCAAACACATATACAGATATACAAAATAATCGATAATATGCATGTTTATACATAATAGACATAATACACGCATATGCGTGAAAAAGAAGATAATACATATCTTGTCTCATTAAGCTCGTACAAATCTTATTGAAGCCATTTTCAGTTTAACAGAATAATAGGTTTCATACTTAAGGGTTTGTTTTGCCGATATATGCCCTACGGAAGGCCCATAATCGATCAGAACAATGCGTATGAACCTAATAAAAAATTCTAAACTTTGGGCCCATATGCCTGTGTGGCTCATAAGCCCAAATTGGCCATGCCCGTCTGGTCGACACAGCCTGGCCCACAGCTCATATGCCTGTGTGGCCCACACACCAAAATTGGCCTAAGTCGTGTGACCCACATGGTTACACACACACTCGTCACACAATCGTGTATCACACATGGCCTACTACACAGCCAGGCACATGCTCGTGTGGCGTCGACAGGCCAAATTTTTGGCTTTCACCGAACGTCATTTTCTCGCACTTTCGTTACACCCCTAGTTCATTTTTTATGTGAAAGCAATTCCAAGACCTCTGAAACCTAAAAACTCCATTCAAACGATCAATTCTAAGTATCGAAACACCAAATTACCAAAACCCCAATTAACATACTCGAAAGTATTACTCAATCAAAAAGCTCAATCACTTACTGAAACAGATACGATAGTCCAAACACACTACACAATAGAAAATGAGTTCTGGCCCCCTTGATTAACACCTACACGAGAGTTCACCCGAATAACACCCAAAGTACGAATTCATATTACAAAAATCTAAACAACTCTTACCAACGATTACCCGGATAAACAGACTGCCAAGAAAGAAAACATTTGAAAGCAAAACGAAGTAAAACCACAATAAATTCAAAAAGGGTAAGGCACCAAAAGAAAAGAGAGAAGAGAGAGAAAAAACAAAGAAAAAGGGAAAAGAGCAGGAACGAACGTGAACAAGAGAATTGAGAATTTTTTTGGGAAAAATAATAATAAAATTCAAAATTCAAAATAATTAAATCACTAATATCCCAACTCTCACTATCCCATTAACTAATAAATCCCCCCAAAATCGACCCACTAACTCTCAACCACCACTACAAACTTTCAATCCAGCCGAACTTCTACTACACAACTGACACACACTCACAAAAGCAAAAATAACATCCTTGCCTCACACAGGGGTTAGAACATGAGACCTTAAGACAAGCTAACACCTTACCACTTGAACCAGTAGGCTCATTCTGATATGAGCTGACCGAAAATATAACATAAGCCCACCCAATAGGGGTAAGGCTAGGATCAAAATTAACAAAATTTTCCAAAAATGGGACTTGAACCCAATACCTCTAACACACATACCAACCACATAATCATTGGAGCAGATACCAACTTATGACAGAATTCACTAAAATAAATTTAAATAATTCAGGGCGTTACATAGACCATCCTCAAAATGGACACATTTCTCATACTTATTTGCCACCATCTCACGAGCGTAACGACTCAATCTTAGAAATTCAGCCTCATACTCAGCCACAGTCCTATCCCCCTGAGTAAGGTTCATGAACTTGCGTCTACGAGCATCCACAAAACTCAACCCACATATTTACTTTGGAAGGTGATCTTAAAATATTCTCAGTTGATCCGATCTGGCTGAGTACCCTCCTCAACCATTAGTCACCACTAATATGCCTCATCACGAAGTAGAGATACTACACCCTTCAATTTCTTCTCAGGGGTGCAGTCAATATCATTCATTATCCTCTCAGTTGCCTCCAACTAGTATTCGGCCACAATTGGGGCGACTCCAGTTACGCCCCTAAACAACTCAACACCATTAGAATAGAGTTATTCAGTTACTGACCCACGACTTCTAGAACTAGAATGGGGCCCAACGACCCTCACCAATACTCTAAGCATGGATTGGAACAATGCATCGTCCCCAGCTGAGCAACTTTGAGACTCAGTCTCAGTAGTAGGTGTAGACAGTGTCTCACTCGTATCCATATTAGGTATACTACCCATCGAGGATGACTCAGCTCGAGTCCCTCTATGAAGCTTGCCACACCCATAAGTACCATGGCCACACAATCCACGAGCACACATCGTATTCACATTTTATCTACATTACGAAATTTTTTGAATTAGTTTTAGTATTTATTAGCAGTATTTTATGCTTTAAGTAATTATCAGATGTAGTTTCAAAAATTTCAGAAAACTTTAGTCTTTAACTAACTCAGTGTAGTTTTAATCATTTCAGAGTTTTCAAACTAAAGTATTTCTAAGTTAGAAGAACTTACAAGATCAATGTTGGAACTCGGTATACCACATACTTACTTTTCAAATTCAAAAATAAACTATACACAGAAAAATAGTTTTTTGCAAATACAATTTTGAACCCAAAATTTTCATAGCCCAAGTTTTGCAACCTGACTCTGATACCACTAAATGTAACTCCCAAACCTGGCCTAGATATTTTAGCCAAATTCGAAACTATTACGAAAAAAGTTATAAATCTGACTTCCTTTTCCGTTGTTACTTAGTAAACCCGATTTGTTAGGAAACTGTGTTGTTGGGCTTATTTAACCTAAAATTGTTGTTCTTTTATGACTTTCAAATAAATAGAATATTTTGCAGCGGAGTTTCTTACAATGTTATATTTTTGGTAAATCAGTTTGTTCCCTTGAAAATAGTTATTTTCAAAAAACTGTCATTTTCATAAAAAATGTTTTATCAATCGTGACGCTAGAAAATCAAAAATAAAAAAAAAAATCAAAACGAAAAATAGTCCCAAAAGTCCGGAGAGTCCAAATTATACAAAACTCTAAAAACATAATTTTAATTAAATAAATTTATGTAAATAGAGTTTTACGAAAAAGTGGTCACATCCGAGCTCTCATCGCATCGACCCGCCTAAGCCTAATGGTTACATGAAAGTAACAGAAAAACTAAGAGTGAGTTTTTATAACTTAGTGTGTAATGCATACGTAAACATAAATTCAGATTCAATTACATGGTAGAATAGATACATACATAAATCTTTTACAGAATTAGAATTATTACAGAATTGTACAGATACATATATGCATAATTCTACCCCTTTCCTCTACACACTAACTCCGATCATCCCAACACACCACGTGGGGTATAAAACACCCACCTAGCTCTACACACCGTATAGTGTTCATACGACACCTTTCAGAATAATCGCAGCAGTGTTGCCAGTATATTGGCGAGATATCACCTCACATAGAATACTTCCTCCTCATAATACATAACATGCCCCATAGCCAGATACAGACATAATATTAGATGTAACAGAATAACAGATACCAGAATGTTATCACATGCATACTCGTATAACAGATACTAAACATGCTTATACATAACATAACAGATCATACATACCATATTACATAATACTTATATAAATGTTATTTACATCAATTTCAATCTAACAAAGTAGCAGATTTCAAGCTTTACGGCTTATACCACATACTGACCCTACGGATGGCATAGAGTCGATCCGGACGACATGTATGACCCTATGGAAAAATTTTGAAATTTGGGCCCACACGGCCAAAATGGCCTAGGTCGTGTGTCGCACACAGCTAGCCACACGACTGTTTGGAGTCGATAAGCCTTAATTTTGGCTTTCGCCAATCGCCATTTTTTTTTAGTTTCTTGTTACACACCTGCTACGATTTCGTTACAACTACACCCTCGGAGTAACAGTACCTAAAAATCGACAATAAAACACCCAAAATCATTCTTTAATACCTCAATTTTAATCGAATAACTACTTGACTACAATGAACTCATAATCAATTTCAACAAAAAGGATTGCACTTGAACTATTTCAAACACATACCTTTGATTATGGACAACACTCGCACAACTACTAATTCACTGGTAGATTATTTGCTTCGTGAGCTTCACCTAAAACCAACCAATTGATTAACATTGACATAAAACCCACCACAGCTCAACGCCATCGAAAAATAATGAAGAAAATTCTATAATACAGAAGAAAGAGAATGAAATTTACACCAACCAAATATCAACCAATATAGTCAAACCCTCTACCGATTTGAACAGTAAGAACAAGGGAAATAAAGCACTTAAGACCAAAAATCAAAAAGAAATTTTCTTTTCAAGATCTCACGTGTAGAATGGAAAAAGAAAAAGAAAATAAATATTGTGGGGAAACAAAAAGAACGTGAGGAAGAAGAGAAATTTTGGGAAACAAAATAAAATTAAAATTTAAAAAAATAATCCCAACTCTCCACTAATAACCTAATCCCACCAAAACTGACACACTGATCCTCATCCAACTACCTCTGAATTTCAATTCCACCAAACTTCTACTACACAATTGGCACACACACCCAGAGGCAAAAGTGATTGGCCAATACTCACTCGGGGATTCAAACACAAGACCCTGGGGCAAGCTAACACTTACCACTTGAACTTGTAAGCTCATTCTTATATGAATTGCTCAAAAATATAATATAAGTCAAGCCATTAAGGAACAAGGCTAGGAACAAAAATAACAAAATTTCCAAAAGTGAGACTTGAACCTAAGATCTCAAATACATACCCTATATCACTTAACCACTAAAACAAATACTTATTTATAAAAAAATTTGTAAAAAATAAGATATAATAAATCAGGGCATTACACTGATCATCTTCACAAAAGATTAAGTTGTGCCAAAAGTCTCATTACTTTATATACCTTCGTCGCCGCCCAGTCCTACCTAACGTTGTTGCCACTGGTTGCTTGATTTCTTTCCCTTTGGCCATTTGTTGCAATGATTTTTTCCCATAGTCGAACCTTGTTGATTATTTTTCTTCCCCATTGTCACTAGCCTTTTGTTTTTTTTTCTTCTGCTATTTGGTTTTTTTTTTTTTTATATCGTAGATCTAGTCGGGTTGTGTAAGTGCTGTATTTTTAATTTTCTTTTTATCAGACCTACGTCGTATACCTCTTTATTAATTAATTTAATGGCCAAATCTCTCATGTCCCATTCTTTATATGTTATGACTAATTCAAGGTCCAGATCCAAACCATTCAAATCAATACTAGCTTTGGTAATTTGTTCGCAATATTGTTGTAAGCCAAATAGGGCAAGTATCAAATCTCAACTCCAAATTTGAAAAGTCAATTTATCTCATTGCTTTGGCCGAACCCTATTTTTTTGATAAAGGGGCTGATTTATAATGATTGATCTCTATTGGGTACATATTTCAATAGGTTCTAGTTAGATCTAAAGCGTAGGAGCTGGGGAAAAGTGATAGTGTTCGGAATTGTGTAATTAGGTATGGGTCTTACCTTTGGGTGTTAATGATTGTTAAAAATTAAGTATTATGCATGTTGACCAATTATTACATGTTGATTTGTGCTTGGTGGAATGACCTTGAGTTGGTTTAGGGGTTGCCGATTAAGGTAAGTACTAATGGGTAATTGTCGAATAAATAAGAGCCTTATTGTGATTAAGTAAATATGTAACTACCGAAAGAAAATACTAAATGTTTGTTTTCTGTATGGTATTATATGTTATTTTTTGTTTAATGCATGAATAAGCATGCCACTAAATCTCACTGTGTTTATTGGACGCATGCACTGCATGCCACTGAAATGGGGAAACTGAAAGCATGTTAAGCATGCCACTATTATTGATATTGTTACTGTTTAGCATGATATGTTACATTATTTATGTCATATTTCATTGTATGAGTTTGGTATTGATACGTGACAGAAGAGTTTTATGGAGTACTGGTGGTTTATCTGTAATATTATTGTTTAGCAATATATCTACGCCCTGAAGTACTGGCAACTTATTGCAACTTATTGGTAGTTTATTCACGCCCCGGAGTACTGGCGACTTATTGCAACTTATTGGTAGCTTGTCTGCAAATTATTGACAATTTTAACTGCATATTGTTACTGGTGGTTTAACCACATCGAGCTTCAGCTCTTACTATTTTGGTGTTCGGGTGACGGGTTTTGAGGAACTTATGGTGTGTAGCAGTGAATGGGTATGATCATTGCACTATTTCAATTTAAGCATATTGTATACAAAATTTTGATATGTCATGATAAACTATATGAACTATTATAATAATTGTATGCTTCATTAACCGGTTGCATGCCTATGCAATGCTTATTTTTGCTTAGACTCACATTGAGCTTTTTAAGTTCACCCCAGTTTACTCATTATAGATAACCCGCAAGATTAGGATCAGACTCGACATGCGGAGGCCTTGTCTCGTATTTTCACTTAATAAAGTATTTTTAAATTTTATTTTATTTATTTTGGTTTTATTTTGGCTATACGAAAGCAATATTATTGTCGTTATCAGATTTAGACATTAGCAACAGAAGGAAAGTTATCATAAAAGAAGCAAAAAAAAAAAAAAAAAAAAAACGTGGGAGATGGAGAAGAGGCTAGGCTTTAGTGTGCAAGGCGATGAAGAGATGGTTATCGAAGAATTAATGAGGGTTGAAGGAAAGCAATAGGGAGAATTCAAAGGCTGTGGGTTGGGGGTTTCGTGATTCTGGTGAGTGGTTATTTTCCTCGGCTTTACTTTTAATTGTTCAATTAGTTTTGAGTTGCGTATTGTAAATTGGAAAGTTAGAGGGCTAGGTTTCGGGTGCTAAAATTGAAGTTGCTAGTAGACTAGTGAGAATAATTAGGGCTAATGTATGTTTTCTTTACGAAACCAAGTTGGAATAGGTGACTGTTGATTTAGCTAGAAAATTTTGGGGGATGAATGTTTTGATTTTAAATTTGTTGCTGCTATTGTAAGGTCATGAGGTTTATTTACTTTTTAGGATAGGGGTGTTTTTCGGTTAAGGCAGAGTTTGTGGGAAGAGGGTAATTGTAGTTGAAAGCAAATGGGTGCATGAGGGGAAGGAGGCAGTACTGTTAAACGTATATGCTCCCAACAATTTTTTAGCTCAATAATTTCTGTGGGGGGAGATATTCGGCTTGGGAAGTACATTTTGTAAAGCTTGGATAGTGGAAGGGGATTTCAATGTGGTGAGAATTGAAGTGAACGAATTATCTGTTCGGGCTTGGAGAAGGGATCAAAGGAGTTTGGAGAGTTTTTTGATTGAGGTAAGTTGGTTAATCTGTCGTTAGTGGGGAAAATGTTCACTTGGTTAGATACGGTTTGTAAACGTAGTAGACCTGACAGGTTCTTAATTAAAGAAGATTGGTTGGGGTTTTTCACCAGCAAGATTCTCCAGTCTTGTTGGTTATCAAATCTTCTGACTTGGGGTCAAGGCCTGTTTATGCTTGGCTCAAAAAGGATGATAGTAGGAAGTTATTTAAAATGGAATGGTTGGGAATGGGGGGAGTAAGAGGGCTTACGGCTGTTAAGTTGCGCAATCTGAAGGGAGCCCTTTAGAAATGGATTGTTGAAGCTGGCAATTTTTTGGAAAAAAGATTTATTGAAAGCGAAGATAGGATTAAGGTGATTGCTGAAATAAGTGAATAAAGAAAGTTGATGGAGAAGGAAATGGAGGAGTTAAAAAAGCTAAACATTGAGCTTTGGGAAGCAATGAAATTCAAAGAATCCTTTTGGTGTCAAAAATCAAGAATGTAATGGTTAAAAGAAAGGGATGTCAACAGTGCTATGTTCCATATGGTTAAAGTTTCATTGTGTGTGGGGTTGCAAAAGAGGAGAGAGTTGATTGTGGTGGTGTATTGAGAGATAAGGAGGGTGTCGCAAGAGCATTATTTTCTAGTGTGGTGGATGTTATCGAAGCTATGGTGGCCGAGACTAATGCAGTAAAAGTGGCTCTAGAATTTCTTTATCCTTGAACTGGAAAAGTTATGATTCATTATTTTTTGAACTTGGATCTTTGGTGGTGTGTTCTTGGTGTGTTAACAAGGCTATGAGACCTTGGTCTCTCAAAGCAATTTTTGCAAGCATTGACAGTGATATGTTAAAGGCTGGAAAATTTGTACTCTCGGTGGCCGATTAGAAAGGTTACGAATTGGCATCTTCTGTGGCGATTGCTGGCTTTAATTGGGAGAAAATGTTTAAAGCTTGATGGTGTGTTTTTGTATTGTTGTTCTATTGATGTAGTATTGTTGGTAGGCGTTTTTATTTTGTCTGTTGTTTGTTCTGTTTCTCTGTTGCTGTTCTGTTTTGTCTTTGACAACAGTTCAGTTTGACTGTAGCCAAAAAAAAAAAAAAATCATCAAGTATGAACTTGGGTATGGCTTATTTTATTTGGGATTTTGCATGCATGAGATATTTGGATGAAAACGAATGAATTTAATAACCGACCTAATATGACTTAAAACACGAATTTTTATATAAAAATCAAATGCAACACTATTTTCGTTGCCTAACGATAATACGAAGTTTTTAAAAGGTCTATTGACAAAATTGATTGAGTATTTTTTTTATTAAACAACATGACTTTCTAATAATTTGGAATTAAACCATAGACGACTTAACAATCTAATGTTTTTAATAAACCCAAGGCAATCACGCTAAATATTCTGAAAATTGATCAAAATAGTGATTTTTAAACTAAATGGATTTATTTAACCATTTCGATGACTAATGTAATTTTTAAGATTCGACTGTAACATTTAGACCAAATTTGAGAGGTTACATTAATATAGATACAGCTCTCGTCTTAACAAAGCTTTTATTTGGACAACTTCTTTTGAATGTAGTGTATATGCATGTGTGATAAATACCTTTATCGTAAATATATAATACTATCTCTTTAATTGTATATTACCATATATTATGCCTCATAAAACTCGAAAGATATATTAAACAAAATTGTAAGCTTAGAAATTAGGATGGAGAACATATATTCTTTTTTTATTATTATTATTTTCCTCTTCGATAACCCGCATATATTCAATTCATATTTAAGTCAGAATATAAAATTAGCAGATCAGATCCCAGCCTTGTCACCTTCTGCTTTTAGAATTATATAAAGTTAAAAGTGGATGCCACCACAAAACAAATATCTGAATGGATGAGGAATCAACATGGAAGATTGTTAAAATAAAAATGACTGTTCCACTTAAAGCATATTATTTGATATAACATGGAAGCTTCCTTTTTTTTAAAAATGGATGCTTTTGTCTTTTAAAATTAAATTAATTAAAATCCCATAATAAAATAATAATTCATGTTTATATTAATTAAACATAATAATTTTTTAATTCTTCAATTTTATAAAAAAATTAATCCTTCATTTAATTTTTCATCTTTTTAATTTTTAATTTTATATTTTTTTATCAAATTACTCAAAATCGATAAAAAAATAATATATATTTTTTTAATTTTGTTAACGTAGCATATATGTGGATAAGACGTCATCATTTAATTAATTTTTTTAAATTTTAAAAATTCAAAAAATTATCAATTATAAAAAAATATTTTTAAATTTAAAAAATTAATTAAATATTGACATATCATTCACGTGGCAAAAAATTATGATACCTATTAATTATTATAAATTATTATTATACTCTATATTAATTGAAAAATAATTTATTTATTATTTTGTTATATTAAATGCTCCGAAAACAAAACAAAAAGTCCATCAAAGCTTTGAAATCGTAGTACACCATAGTCATCTTCACAAAAGATAAGTTCTGGCAAAAGTCTCATTGCTGTATAGACCTTTGCCTTTCAGCATCTCAATTTTCTTATCCTGAAAGACAATATTCTATTTCCTTTTTTCCAACTTTTGTTTTTGTTTTTTTTTTTTTTGGGGGGATGAAGTTTAATGAAAGATACATTAGATGTGGAATGGTTATTTTGTTGGAATCCAAGATATTTAATTATTGGGTTATTCTTAGAAACAGAAAACGAAGGGAAGGCATATTTATTACTCCAATTTTTTTAAAAAATAAACATAATTTTTTTCGAAGTTTGAAACTATGAAACAGAGACTCAACAATCCTCCTACAATTTTACTTTTAACAGAGCTTAGACGCAGGGTATTTATTACAGTTTTCCTTCTACAATATGATATAAAACACAAATTGTCTTGTATAGTTATAGTTATTAATGTAATAATATGAGAAAAAAGTTTGTTAGGAATAAATCTAATTAAGCAACGAATAAGTAAAATAATGAAAAAATTGAAAAGATCGAACACAAATATTTACATGGAAAAACTCCTCTGAAGAGGACAAAAAATTACGGGAAAAAATAAATTTACTATGACAGCAAAAACAAAGAGTATAAATATAGAGATAAAACTATACTCGAACAATAAGAACCCTCAAAATAGAAACACAAAATTCTCTGAAAGCTTGTAAAAGCTAATACCTAAATGTGTAATGAGTTATTTTTCTAGGGTTGAAAATGACTTATTTGTAGGCTAAATTCATAGGTCAAATAATGTTAAAATAACCTACACTAACCAGTGTCGAAACCTTTTTTTTTTAAAAAACGGGGATCGACTTTAAAATGAAATATGGAGTCGCCACCAATCTTTCTAGGTGTTATTGGATCACATTTAAAACATTTTGTTTTAAAATTATTAGTTTTGGTCTAGGAAATAAAGAAAACGGGTTCGGGAGTCGGTTACATACGAGGAAGGGTTAGCACCCTCGTACGCCCAAAAATTGGCACCTAATCGATTATCAAATGTCTTTAGTGTTGGAAATTTAAAAATTTTAAGATGCAATCCTCTTTAGAATATTTTGATTTTGAAAATTAGGGTTCACTTGTATCAAACGAATCAAAATATCACATCCAGTAAGTTAGGACGCAATATTTTTAAGACATTTGAAGCTAAACTAGTCTTTTTGAAAATCTCTATCTCGAAACGACAAAACACCATATCCAGTAAGTTAGGACACAACGCTCTGAAATTCCAAGACAGTTGCTCGTATTCTGAAAGCCTTAAAAACTTAGAAGGGTGCTTGACTATTCGAACTCAACGAGAAAATTTGCAACCCAGTAAGTTAGAGCACTACCTTTCTCGAAGCTCCCAAATACCAAGCATTGCCTTTTTTCTTATTTTTGAAAACTTTGAAATCTCATTTTTTATTGATGTGTGAAGAATCATATATACATTATAACATATAAGATAGAATATTGCAATAATAAGCAAATAAAACATGTATTTAAACAATACAATGGCAATAATACAAAGATCATACACTAGATACATACATGTTTAAAATTACATAACATCATACATACAAAGATACACATAGCATATAATTGAAGATGAATAATTAAAGAAAATATTAATTCAATATTTAAATATATAAATAATAATGTAAATAATAATATATATGCAATACAATATATAATAAATATAAAATAACATTTATTAAGGTATAAAATAATATAATAATTTAATAAAATATAATATAATAAATATTATTTAATATAATATAAATATGATTAAATAATAATTAATAAATATAATTTATATATAATAATATTTATATAAAAATAAAATAATATATAAAATTTTAATGAATAAATATAAAAAATAGAAAACATAAGGGGATTAAAATCAAATTAAAATAAAAAACAGAAGTTAATTTGAAAATAAAAAAAGTGGGTTTAGACCTAATTGAAACGTCTGTGTACACCCTAGGGACTCATTGGAAAATTTCTCTTATCCCCAAAACGGCACCGTTTTAATCCAGGACTTAAAATAGCTACTGCGGGGACTAAATTAAAACTGAAACAAAATATTAGGGCTAAATCATAAATAAAATAAAACATAATTATAAACACAAAAAAGGTGGAAGGACTAATTGGGTAATTAACCCAAAAAAACACGTGGATCCTCCCCGGGTCGGGTCAACACGCGGATCCTTCCTGTATTATATTCAAAACGACATCGTTTTGCTGCTTATCAAGTTAAGCAGAAACGATGTCATATCTAAAGCAATATAAAAGGCTAATTTGAACCTTGAATGTCATTTTTGTCTCTGCTTTTTTAAAAAAAAATTGAGAATTCTCTCTGAGCCCTCATGACTCCCCTGAGCTCCGGCCTTTGGCCGGTGGTCCTCCGATCATCGGACCACCGTACTCCCTTCCACGCCCCGTCGTCGATTCCGTCGTGTACGGCGATCGGGACCTGAAAGGTTCATTTTTTTTTTATGAAACAGAAGGTACTTTCTGTTCTTTATTTCCTTTCTTAGTTTTTTTTAAAAAAAAATTATACATCTGCATGCAAAAGAAACAAATCAGTAAAAGAAAAAAAAATAAAAGAGACGATTTAGTTACCCTTTCAAAGATTTGCTTTATTTCTCTGCTTTTTTGTACGGATACAAATTTTGTAGTGTTTTCTGTGTATATTTGTGCCTATCTGTATATGTGTCAGCGTAAGTATTCTTACAGATTTGAGAAAAGGCTTTATAGCTTTAATCTACTGCCTATTTTGGAAAGAAATCGAAAGATTTCTTTCCAAACCCTGTTCTAATCTATTTACTGCAATTTTGCTTTGATTTCTTTCCTTTTCCTGCAGGTGACCGCGAGGATCTAGGTGATTCAAGGGCCGCTGCCGTGATGAATGCTGAAGCGCCGATGGTGGCACAATCCAAGGCTAGGATTGCTACGGGGGCAATGACCTCGGTAGCGAAAAAGTCACTGGAACAGAGTTGATCGGGCCTTGATTCAGGAGCTGGACGGTCGTGAGAGAGACAAGCTTCTGGACAGCGCATTAATGGCGTGTCAACAGTGCATTGATGGCCTTGATTTGGGGAGTTGAACAAATGCTCCCGAAGCTTCCAAAAGATGTTGCGACGCTGTAGTCTTCAGGAAACCCTAAGGTTTCCTGTTTCCCTTAAGTCATTTGGGCCTTTTGGGCTGCTTTTAGATTTGGGTTAGCCTGGTAGATAGATCAGGTGTTTTTAGGGGTCTGCTGTGTAAAGGGTTTTAAAATTTAGGCCCGATGTGGGGTTTGGGTCGATCAGTTATGTTTAGACATTGGGCCCCAATGTTTGGGCTTTGTAACCCGGACTTTTTAATGGACTGTTTAATAAATAAATATTTATTTATTTATTTTCTTTTGTTTTATTTGAGCCCGGTAAAATTTGGGCTACTACAGCAGCCCCTCTTTGCTCATTGCTGTGTAACGGGAATCGAGCAAAGACTTATAGAAAGACCAAATTTGTCCGGTCTCATCAAATCATGGTCCTCAATCTGCTCCTTGCAAACTTAAGACTGTCATGTTTGATATCTTCGATCTACTCTTCATCAAACACAGAGATGTCAAATCTGCTATTTTCGATTTGCTCTCTGACAATACAGAGATTCCAAATCATCTATCTTTGATCTACTCTCTGACAAATACAGAAACGCCAAATCTGCTATCTTTGATCTGCTCTCTGACAATACAGAGATGCCAAATCTGCTATGTCTTCAATTTGCTCTCTGACAATATAGAGATGCCAAATCATCTATCTTCGATCTGCTCTCTGACAAATATAGAAACACCAAATTTGCTATCTTTGATCTGCTCTCTGACAATACAGAGACGCCAAATCTGCTATGTCTTCAGTTTGCTCTCTGACAATACAGAGATGCCAAATCTGCTGTTTTCGATCTACTCTCTGCCAATACAGAAATGCCAAATCTGCTATCTTTGATCTAGTCTCTGACAATACAGAGACGCCAAATCTGCTATGTCTTCAATTTTCTCTCTGACAATTCAGAGATGCCAAATCATCTATCTTCGATCTGCTCTCTGACAAATACAGAAATGCCAAATCTGCTATCGTTGATCTGCTCTCTACCAATACAGAGACACCAAATCATTTTGGATCTGCTTCGATGCAAAAACATCCAGAGGTTAGATCTGCTATGTCTTTGATATGCTCCTTGTAAACACAAGGATGCCAAATCATCTTGGATCTACTTCGATGCAATAACATTCAAAAGTTAGATCTGCTATGTCTTCGATCTGCTCTTCGTTGAATATGGAGATGCCAAATCTGTTTCTTCGATTTCTTTTCTGACAATACAGAGATGTTAAATCATCTTGGATCTGCTTCAGCGTAAACACCTAAAGGTCAAATCTGCTATGCTTTAGCCTGTTACCCTACTGCTTAGGAGGTTAAGGCGCATCAATCTTCATTGTCCCTTGAAGGACATAACCTGTATAATGTGTGTGAGTTCATGCCTAATGATTAGGATGTTATGATCGAAGTGAATCAAATGCTCCTAATTAAACCTATTATAATGCAAAATGTTTATGAACATGACCCCTATTCCAGACGTCACCACTCATTCTTTCGTCAAAGTTTATCCTTATTCCTACTCAGCCTGAGAGTTTGTACCATTCTTCAAATGCTATGACCCAACAAAAATATTTGTAATGTGATCCTCTCTTAGGATTGAATCGTTTGTTTTGTCTAATCATCATTTTGGAATAAAGAAAGAATTTCCTCGAGTTCTTTCAAACCTCACTTACGTGAATTCCTCGAACAATTGTTCTATTTTAGTTTCTTGTATTATCTAGAAATTTCCAGAGTAACGCGTGAAACTTCATTTGTAAAAATTAATTGGTTCATCTATCATTATTTCAATGCAACATACTTTAAGAATATTGTAAGATGAATTCAATCTTGGGAATAACTGGATTTGAATGAATTGTCAAAAATACAAAGGAAATAAATCTGATAGCATATCTTTGAGAAGAAAAAGAATCTAAAGATAGCAAACAGGACAAAAGTTAGATGCCCTAGTTATCGCCGCTTGAGCATGTATATTCCAGCTCCATGAACACTTTCTTGAGTTCAACATGTGTTTAAAAGATCCAAAGTACTTTGTTGATGCCCCGATATGCAACACATTTCACTATTCGTTGAATAGCAAGATTACCGTATGCTCTTCAAAATTTGAGCTGGCCTTTCGGGTTTTCAACTCAAAACCCCTTTGGTCATAAGACGCCCTTTGCGGGTTTTCACCTTGGCCTCTCCATTTTTATTTTTTATTTTTTATTTTTTTCTTTCCCTTTTTTTTCGAAGACTCAAGGCGCCCTTTGCGAGTTTTCACCCTGAATTCTTCTCTCCTTTAGACAAAGTACTTTTTGACTGAGTCTGAATTCACTGGATTGGGTAAACTCTTCCCATCCATTTCCATTAAGATCAACGCACCCCCAGAGAAGGCCTTCTTCACGACATACGGCACTTCCCAATTCGGTATTCATTCTCCTCTAAAGTTCTTCTGAATGGGAAGGATCTTTTTCAGCACAAGATCCCCCTCGTGGAATTCTCTTGGTCGCACTTTCTTATCGTAAGCTCGCATCATTCGCTTCTGGTACATCTGACCATGGCGAATAGCCCTTAGCCTCTTTTCCTCAATCAAGTTCAACTGATCATATCGCGATTGTATCCATTCAGCTTCATCCAATTTTATCTCTGACAAGACTTGAAGAGATGGTATTTCCACTTCAATGGGTAACACTGCTTCCATCCCATAAACCAACGAGAAGGGAGTTGCCCCAGTAGAGGTTCTGACAAACGTTCGATAAGCTAAGAGTGTAAATGGTAACTTATCATGCTAATCTTTGTAGGTTTCAGTCATTTTCCTCACTATCTTCTTGATGTTTTTGTTAGCAGCTTCCACTGCCCCATTCATCTTTGGGCGATATGGAGAAGAGTTATGATGCTTAATCTTGAACTGATTGCAAACTTCTGCTATCGTTCTATTATTCAAGTTTAATGCATTGTTTGATATGATCCTTTCAGGCATCCCATACCGACAAATGATCTCTTTCTTCAAGAATCAACTCACAGCCAACTTAGTAACATTCGCATAAGAAGCAGCCTCTACCTACTTCGTGAAGTAATCAATGACCACAAAGATAAAGCGATGCCCATTTGAAGCTTTTGGTGATATTGGCCCAATGACATCCATGCCCCATATGGAAAAAGGTCATGGAGAAGTCATAACATGTAAAGGGGAAGGTGGTACATGAATCTTGTCTCCATAAATCTGACATTTATGGCATTTCTTGGCATAGTTGATACAATCCCCTTCCATGGTAGACCAATAATATCCAAACCTCATAATTTGTCTAGCCATCGTGAAACCATTAGCGTGCGTCCCACAAACACTCTCGTGAACTTCTTCTAAGACTAACTTAGCTTCCACGGCGTCAACACATCTCAACAGTACTTGGTCCTTTCTTCTTTTGTACAAGATGTCCCCATCCAAAACGTAGTCACAGGCTAATCTTCTTAAAGTTCGTTTATCATTTTCAGTTGCCTGTTCTTGGTATTTACGATCTCTCACATATCACAATATATCCTGATACCAAGGGTTATCATCCTTTTCTTTTTCCTCAATGTTACAAAAATGAACTGGAGCCTCAAAGATACTCATCTGAATGGGTCTCATCTCCTCCTCTTTATTCACTTTGATCATTGAAGCCAAGGTTGCTAGAGCATCTGCCATCTGGTTTTCGTCTCGTGGGATATAATTGAAAGTGATGTCATCTAACTCATCAAGTAACCCCAAAACTACCTTTCGATAATTGATCAGTTTAGGATCTCTTGTCTCCCATTCACTTTTAAGTTGGTAAATTACCAACGCAGAGTCTCCATATATTTCCAAGATTCTTATTCCTCGCTCTATAGCCGCTCGGAGTCCCATGATGCACGCTTCATACTCGGCCATGTTGTTTGTGCAATCAAAATCCAACTTGCACGTGAATGGATAATAATCATCGTTTGGGGATATCAGGACTGCCCCAATTCCATTTCCCACTGCATTGGATGTGCCATCAAAGTTCATCCTCTATGGACATTCTTCAATAGTTGCCACATACATCAACTCCTCATTAGGAAAATCAAAATTTAATGGCTCATAGTCTTCTAGAGCTCTGCTTGCCAAAAATTCTACTATCGTGCTCCCTTTTATAGCTTTTTGACTCACATAGACTATGTCAAATTTTGAAAGCAATATCTGCCACCTTGCCATTCTCCCATTTAGTGCTGTTGACTCCATCATGTACTTTAATGGATCAAGTTTTGAAATTAGCCAAGTCGTATGATATAACATATATTGTCATAACCTTCGAGTCGTCCAGATTAAAGCACAACACAATTTTTTAATGGGCGAATATCTCATCTCACACTCTATGAATTTCTTGCTGAGGTAGTATATTACCTTCTCCTTTCTTCCTGAGTCGTCATGGTGGCCAAGCACACATCTCATAGAATTACTAAACACTGATAAGTATAGTATTAATGGTCTATCTGGATTGGGCGGAGATAACACTGGAGCATTTAACAAATATTGCTTAACCTTATCAAAAGCATTCTGGCATTCCTCATCCCAAGTGCCTTGATTGTGCTTTCTAAGGAGGCGAAAGATAGGATCACACTTCTCAGTTAGTTGTGAAATAAACCGAGCAATATAATTCAATCTTCCTAGAAATCCTTGAACTTCTTTCTGAGTTTGCGGTGGAGGCAATTCTCGTATGGCTCTGACCTTGTCTGAGTCAACTTCTATCTCTTTTTCACTGACCACAAAGCCTAATAATTTCCCTGATCTAACTCCAAAGGTGCATTTTGCCTGATTGAGCTTCAACTGAAACTTCCTCAACCTCAAGAATAGTCTCCTCAAGACTTCGACGTGCTCTTTTTCCGTTCGAGACTTAGCGATCATGTCATCAACATACACTTCGATCTCCTTATGCATCATATCGTGAAACAAGGTCACCATAGCCCTTTTATATGTTGCCCCTGCATTCTTCAATCCAAAGGGAATTACCTTGTAACAGAAAGCCCCCCATAAGGTTATGAAGGTGGTTTTGTCCATGTCTTCAGGATGCATCTTTATCCGATTGTACCCTGAGAAACTATCCATGAAGGAGAACAACGAATATCCCGCTGTGTTGTCTACCAAAGTGTCTATGTGAGGCAGAGGGAAATTATCTTTTGGGCTAGCTTTGTTCAGATCCCTATAATCAACACACATTCATACCTTCCCATCCTTCTTAGGAACTGGTACAATATTAGCTACCCATTCAGAATACTTTACCTCTTGTAAGAATCCTGCATCGAACTGTTTCTTGACTTCATCCTTTATTTTTAATACAATATCTGGTCTCATTCTTCGCAACTTCTGTTGGACTGGTTTACAGTCCTGTCTTATTAGAAGATGATGCACCACAATATCAGTATTTAACCCTAGCATATCTTGGTAGGACCATGCGAAGATATCCTTGAACTCACGTAGCAACTCAATCAGTCCTTGTCTTATGTCATCAGCAATATGCGTGCCAATTTTCACCTCTTTCCCTTTCTCTAGGGCTACATTCTCTACTGCCTCTTTCTCATGTGGCATGATTTGTTTCTCCTCCTGTTTCACCATCCTCAAAAGATCTAGAGACACATCATAATCCTGGACATCTTCAAAATCCTGTGATTCCTCTAAACACATGTCTTGCCCCCGAGAGAAATCAGGATTTGTAATATCAGTGCTCATGTCCATGATATCTAGGGATCTGTGAAGTATAAAGAATATACAAAGAATGAATGAATTTAAGAATGATTATTTATATGCTATGAATGAAAGAATAAGAATTGCCAAAATTTAACGGAATATTGGTTGATAAAAATGAAACAATAATCGTTCAAATCGATAAAAGTTATACTTTATTAAAAAATAATAGATGATTGTAAGCCCATTTCACAAATGAAATCCTATTACTCCTAGGCTCTAGAGTAACAAGAATATTTCAAGAATTACTCTGAAAAATTCCTAAAGACTACAGGAAGTTCCTTCACAGTCCAATTGTTCAGAGAGCTTCCCGGTTCGTAAGGGCGAATGCCCTCAAGGTTTCCTTGCTCAGTCCCTTCCTCATGTATGACATTGATAGGATGATTTTCATTTCCAAACACCCCCTTCTCTGGGTAAGCTATCCCTCCTGACACAAAAGTCGGGGATATGTAAAGGAACGTCGTTAATTCCCATTCAACTTCTTTTTCACTCAGCTGTGACCCTCTTCTCTCTCTCTCTTTTTCTTTCTCTTTTTAATAACTTTAACTAATTAGGGTTTTTTTTTATAATTTTGAATGCAAATGATGCAATGAAATGCTATAAGATACAAATGAATGCAAAAGGTATCGATCTCGATTCAATCTCATTTAGAAAACTTTATTTAGAAAAAGAATATCTTTACATATAAGAGGATTACAAATACGCTTTCGCCCTAATGCCCAAAGTTTTAACTCTATCTAATAAAAGGGCTAACTCTCGACCTACATCCGACGATAACTCATGCATCATACTCAATACGTCAGCTCGTACTGCCAAGTCTCGAACATGTTCAGCTACCTCTCGGATCTGAATTATGGCCTCTCCTATGAGATAATCCCTATTTCCAACTTGATTCTGAAGATGGTGAAGTTCTCCCTTCCACTGTTTTACTCTTGCCTCGAGCTGCTCAATCCGTAGCTCACAGTTCTGTAGTGTTGTTTCCAACCTTCCAATATCGTGCTTCATTTCCTTGATCTTATTCAAGCTTGCCTTTAACTCGATCGCAGAGTTACGACTTTGGTGATAATGAAGTGATCGTCCAAGCTCAGCCACCTTAGTTTTTAATCCTTGATTTTCCTTCTCTAGAGTCTGATTACGCGACTGCTTCTCTTGAAACTTCTTCTCCCAATACTCGGTTTTGGACTTTTCCTCTCGAACCTCTTTCTGCAACTGATCTGAAGACCCTCCTATTCTCACTTTCTTCAAGGATACTTGTTCCCTTTTGTAATGCTCCTTTAAATCATCTCGATCTTCCTCAATCTTCTTTTTCTCCTTCTTTTCCTTTTCAACCTCCATCTTTTGAACGTCGACGTCTAGGCTCAAGTATATATTTTCTTCCTTGAGCTTTGCTATCCTCTTCTTGAGCTCCAAGTTCTTTCTCTTGAACTCTTACTTCATAATTTCTAACTCCGAGGGCGTCACTTGGAAATATTCCTTCATCGATCGAGCTCTTTCTACGCTTGGCCTAGGGATGTTATCATTAATCCTTCTACCTCTCCACTCGACGTACTCCGGAGTCGTAGCAGGGCTAATAGCTACTCCCTTTAATCGACAAGTCTTGTTCCAAGCACTAGAGATCTCACTGACCTTCCTCTTGTAGTCAGCTCCTCTATACGCGAACTCACTCTGAACCAACCCGTAAGTTGCTGGTATGAACTGTCTCAATCCATGTTGCCTCAACACAAGTAAAGGGGCATAACCAATGGCACCCCAAATTCCCAACAAAGGGACCCAATCAAAACTGCCGCATCGGTAAAGAATCTCACCAGGAATCATCCATGGAGCCCTCCACTCCACATCCTTTGACTGCAGGTTCTGAAGTAGCACTATCCAATTTTTTTCAGGAACATCAACTCTCCTAGTTGAAGCTGCAATGTCCTTCAACAGGGTTTAATCCTTGAAGAAGACCCGACAAACCACCCTATCTATCAATCGGAAGTGATTGTAGAACTAAGCTAAAAGTAACTGAGCACAACCAACAAACCTGCCAGCACTGACCCTCCTACATGCATTCAAGGACTTGAATGTCTCGGCCAAAATCGCAAGAATAGAAGTGACCCGTTTGCTAAGTCAATGGAAGAGATCCGTGGTCGCCTCGTCCACATATCCCAAGGCCCTGGTGAAACCATCAATCCGTATAAGCTTAAGGCAAAAATGTCTACCCTCTTCGCCTCGTCTGGATGTATCTGGATCAGATCTTTCAAAGCTCCCCACGGAATGCACTTACTCTCACCCTTTTCCTTAATTCTAGCCATGATCCACTGCTCGCTCATCCCCGTAATGATCATCAACTTCTTTCCAAAGGTTGGGACATAAGCAGCTCGAGAATAAATCCTATCACACTGAAATCTAGGACACCGAAGTAAGGTTGTGTACTCCTTCACAGTAGACACTAAATCTACCTCTCCAAAGGTAAAACAACTGTATGCTGGGTTCCAAAACTGAGCGAGAGCTCGAAACAAGTTCTCATCAACCTGAATATCAAACAAATAGGGCAAATCTCCATACTTACCGTAGAATGATTGCTTAGTCTCATTGCCCCACTAATCAAAAATCGCCTTAAGCTCCTGCAGATTATTCTATGTGATATTGATGCGAGTGTAGTCTAACAGCTCCGACATATATCCCACAGTTATGCTATCCCATTTTCCTAGCTGAGTTTGCTCAGACCATCTATGGACGTTAGCGTTGCCCTCCACTCTATCAAGAAGTCTGTTCTCCATAATAAAACTTTCTAACTTAGAAACTGACCGTGAATCGATACCTTTTAAATGCGAAATGACATGCAATGAAAAAGGAAATACATCGAAGATCACATAATATTAATAAACTCAAGAATAATATGTGAGGGTAATATCTAAAGTATAATTCTAACTAAGTTGAGCTCTTACGGTTTTTCTATATGAGGTTTTAGTTCTAAAGTTGAGGTACCTAAACCAATAGATTCCTCGATTCTCATCCATTATAGGCTCATTTGAATCGAGTTCAGTTCAGGGGAATACATTTCCCTATGGCTACACGAAGATGAAAATCTCAGAAAACCATAGGTACGGATGTATCTCAAAAGTGATTCCCTATCCTGCACGGAGGCGAAAACCTCACGAAGGCATAGTTTCTCACTCCCACTTAAGGGTGTGACCACAACGGTCATGCAAATGCAATGCGTATCAGAATATATAACATATGCAATAATACAAACACATGTAATGCAAAGAGGATTGAATTTTAAAATTTTTCAAATTTTTGACATTAAGACAAAAGGTAATCAATTATACGGCTTGACTCTCTTATTGGTCCCCAGTGGAGTCGCCAAGCTATCGAAACTTTTTTTTTTGAAAAAACGGGGTTCGACTTTAAAATGAAATATGGAGTCGCCACCAATCTTTCTAGGTGTTATTGGATCACCTTTAAAACATTTTGTTTTAAAATTATTAGTTTTGGTCTAGGAAATAAAAAAAGCGGGCTCGGGAGTCGGTTACGTATGAGGAAGGGTTAGCACCCTCGTACGCCCAAAAATTGGCACCTAATCGATTATCAAATGTCTTTAATGTCAGAAATTTAAAAATTTTAAGATGCAATCCTCTTTAGAATATTTTGATTTTGAAAATTAGGGTTCACTTATATCAAACGAATCAAAATATCACATCCAGTAAGTTAGGACGCAATATTTTTAAGACATTTGAAGCTAAACTAGCCTTTTTGAAAATCTCTATCTCGAAACGACAAAACGCCATATCCAGTAAGTTAGGACACAACGCTCTGAAATTCCAAGACAGTTGCTCGTATTCTGAAAACCTTAAAAACTTAGAAGGGTGCTTGACTATTCGAACTCAACTAGAAAATTTGCAACCCAGTAAGTTAGAGCACTACCTTTCTCGAAGCTCCCAAATACCAAGCATTGCCTCTTTTCTTATTTTTGAAAACTTTGAAATCTCATTTTTTATTGATGTGTGAAGAATCATATATACATTATAACATATAAGATAGAATATTGCAATAATAAGCAAATAAAACATGTATTTAAACAATACAATGGCAATAATACAAAGATCATACACTAGATACATACATGTTTAAAATTACATAACATCATACATACAAAGATACACATAGCATATATTGAAGATGAATAATTAAAGAAAATATTAATTCAATATTTAAATATATAAATAATAATGTAAATAATAATATATCTCATAATACAATATATAATAAATATAAAATAACATTTATTAAGGTATAAAATAATATAATAATTTAATAAAATATAATATAATAAATATTATGTAATATAATATAAATATGATTAAATAATAATTAATAAATATAATTTATATATATAATAATATTTATATAAAAATAAAGTAATATATAAAATTTTAATGAATAAATATAAAAAAATAGAAAACATAAGGGATTAAAATCAAATTAAAATAAAAAACAGAAGTTAATTTGAAAATAAAAAAAGTGGGTTTAGACCTAATTGAAACGTCCGTGTAAACCCTAGGGACTCATTGGGAAATTTCTCTTATCCCCAAAACGGCACCGTTTTAATCCAGGACTTAAAATAGCTACTGCGGGGACTAAATTAAAACTGAAACAAAATATTATGGCTAAATCATAAATAAAATAAAACATAATTATAAACACAAAAAAGGTGGAAGGACTAATTGGGTAATTAACCCAAAAAAACACGCGGATCCTCCCTGGGTTGAGTCAACACGCGGATCCTTCCTGTATTATATTCAAAACGACACCGTTTTGCTGCTTATCAAGTTAAGCAGAAACGATGTCGTATCTAAAGCAATATAAAAGGCTAATTTGAACCTTGAATGTCATTTCTGTCTCTGCTTTTTTAAAAAAAAAATTGAGAATTCTCTCTGAGCCCTCATGACTCCCCTGAGCTCCGGCCTTTGGTCGGTGGTCCTCCGATCATCGGACCACCGTATTCCCTTCCACGCCCCGTCGCCGATTCCGCCATGTACGGCGGTCGGGACCTGAAAGGTTCATTTTTTTTTACGAAAAATAAGGTACTTTCTGTTCTCTATTTCCTTTCTTAGTTTTTTTTTTTAAAAAAAAAATTACACATCTGCATGCAAAAGAAACAAATCAGTAAAAGAAAAAAATAAAAGAGACGATTTAGTTTCCCTTTCAAAGATTTGCTTTATTTCTCTGCTTTTTTGTACGGATACAAATTTTATGGTGTTTTATGTGTATATTTGTGCCTATCTGTATATGTGTCAGCGTAAGTATTCTTACAGATTTGAGAAAAGGCTTTATAGCTTTAATTTACTGCCTATTTTGGAAAGAAATCGAAAGATTTCTTTCAAAACCCTGTTCTAATCTATTTATTGCAATTTTGCTTTGATTTCTTTCCTTTTCCTGCAGGTGACCGCGAGGATCTCAGTGATTCAAGGGCCATTGGCGTGATGAATGCTGAAGCACCGATGGTGCCACAAACCAAGGCTAGGACTGCTACGGGGGCAATGACCTCGGTAGTGAAA
Organism: Gossypium longicalyx; assembly: GCA_025698465.1. Lineage (NCBI taxonomy): Eukaryota > Viridiplantae > Streptophyta > Magnoliopsida > Malvales > Malvaceae > Gossypium > Gossypium longicalyx. The sequence goes on from CM046999.1 coordinate 46,475,176, forward strand.
AGGTCGCTGGAACAGAGTCGATCGGGCCTTGATTCAGGAGCTGGATGGTCGTGAGAGAGACAAGCTTCTAGACAGTGCATTAATGGCGTGTCAATAGTACATTGATGACCTTGATTTGGGGAGTTGAACAGATGCTCCCAAAGCTTCCAGAAGATGCTGTGGCGCTGCAGTCTTCAGGAAACCCTAAGGTTTCCTGTTTCCCTTAAGTCATTTGGGCCTTTTGGGCTGCTTTTAGATTTGGGTTAGCCTGGTAGATGGATCAAGTGTTTTTAGGGGTCTGCTGTGTAAAGAGTTTTTAAAATTTGGGCCCGATGTGGGGTTTGGGTCGATCTGTTATGTTTAGACATTGGGCCCCAATGTTTGGGCTTTGTAACCTGGACTTTTTAATGGACAGTTTAATAAATAAATATTTATTTATTTATTTATTTTTTTGTTTTATTTGAGCCCGGTCAAATTTGGGCTACTATAACCAGAGTTCGACTAGGACAAATAATCAGAATTTGACTAGAAGAAGAATACTGAGAGATTTGCATAACATGTCGCCTCGTCGTGATGTGGCTGCTACCTTGTCTGAACGCCCTTCATCGTGTCATCGGGACGAGACTTCTTGTCTCGTTGGGACATCAATGGTCATGTTGTTGGGACAACACCTCTTCCTCGTCAGGACGTCAACTTTGTTTCGGCCAAAAATGCGAGGCATACTCCGCAAATCTCCACCTTAGCTCATATTTCCACACCGCCTTTTTTTGTCAAAGGCCGCCATGGGCCTATCTCGAACTATGAAGGATATTAACTAAATCAAAGTTGTGCTTAGAAGCTAGAAGACTTTTAGTATTCAACTTGTACACTATCAAATCAAAACTGACTCGGGTCTAATTTCCATGAACGTAATACCCTATCTTTTCAAAAACTGCATCCAAAATATAACCCTTTTTATACGAAATAGTCATACCTTTTTCCCTCTCATAACCAAGTTGTATCCACTTCAAACAAATTGACTTTGACTCCTTAATAGACGAGGGGCATCCTATTTCATCGGTCATTGTTGATCCTTCCAGAACATAAAGATTAACAATATTTTTACCTTTCATCAAACGAGAGCCTCACAGGATACCTTAAGCTCGAATCTTTCACTTGTTGACACCAACAATAAATCATCACCCTCGTCATCGGCCAAATTAGCACTAGATAAATCTTCCTTGCTGCTCTCAGCAGTCCTTTTATTTTGCAGTTTGTAATAATTTACCTTGACGTGACCTAACTTCTTACAATAGCGACATCTCTTCTTCCGCTTCCTTGATGCTACCAAAACCAAGGCATGCTTATCTGACTTGCTATCCGAACCAAACTAATTTTTTAGTTTGTCTTTGCTCAACAAATTACCTTTCACATCCTCGAATGAGAGACTATCTCTACCATAAATTTGGGTCTCCCTGAAAGACTTGTATGAAAGAGGTAAAGAGCACAATAATAGTATAATCTGATCTTCATCGTCAATCTGAACCTCAACATTCTTTAAATCATTCAAAAGAGTAATAAATTGACTGATGTGACCTCTAAGGTGCTCATCTTCGTTCGTGTAGAACATGTTCGACCATTGTTTTAATATTAATCGATTAGTTAGAGACTTTGTGGCATAAAAGGGTTTCTAACTTTTTCCACAGGATGTATGTTATTTTTTCTATTGACACCTCCTGTAACACATTATTTGTTATACATAATTGAATTAAGGATAGAACCTTTTTATCTTATCTCATTCTGATTGTTCTATATTGTTAAGTTTCTTCTCTGCAAGCGTCTTATTAAGAGCGCTTCGAATCAAAATTATTGACATACGAACTTGCCACAGATTGAAATTTGTGATGCCATCGAACTTCTCAATGTTGAACCTTGTTGCTGCCATCCCTGAAAGGGTTAAGTGCAGAAAATAAACTAGCTCTGATACCAATTTATTGGGGATAAACTTGATTAAGTAACGAAAAAGTAAAATAATAAAGAAATTGAAAAGATCGAACACAAATATTTGCGTGGAACCCCTCCGAAGACGACAAAAAACCACGGGCAAAAATAAATTTATTATAACGACAAAAACAAATAGTATAAAGATGAAGATAAAACTAAACCTCGAAACTCGAAAAATAAAAACCTTCAAAACGTAAACACAAAATTCTTTGAAAGTTTATAAAAGCTAATACCTAAATTTGTAATGGGTTACTTTTCTAGGGTGGAAAAGAGCTTATTTATAAGCTAAATTCGTAGGTTAAATAATTTTAAAATAACTTACACTAATCAGAGTTCGACTAGTACAAATAATCAAAATTTGACTGGAAGAAGAAAACAGAGGGAATTGCATAACAATTCGCCTCGTCATGACGCCCTTCATTGCGTCGTCGGGATGAGAAGTCCCTTCTTGTTGTGATGTCGGTGGTCGCGTCGTTGGGACGATGCATCTTCCTCATCGGGACATCAACTCTGTTTCAGCCAAAAATGCGAGGCATACTCCACAAAGTTTATTTATTATATATGAATTACAATGTTAGATATAAAATAAAAAATAGTTAGTAAAATTTTAAACTTGAAATTAGAAATATACGTAATAACTTTTGTAAAAAATAACATCTCTTCAAAATAAGCGATAATTTTTCATCCTTTCTATTAAAAATAAGTCATAAGAGTGTTTAAATATTACCAATTGAATTAATTTCTTACTAACTCATGATACATGCACGGATGAGATGAAATTATTACATTCCATTCATCGAAACTGTCAATTTTCAACTCATATAGCCTAAAAAATAATACTTTTACTAAATAATGTATCAATGTAATATCAATATAACATTATTTTAAACAGAAAAATTAGTATGAATTACTAACATATCAAAATTTGATATTACAATTTATTAGCGAAAGCAAGTATATTGAGATTTTTTTTTAAGGTGTAGTGGTGCATTTTGTTTAGTACCTTTTAGTACTTTTTGAGTGTAGGATTTTTGTCTTTGGTAGTACATTGTAATCCTATTATTCTTGAAAGAAGTTGGTGGCTCCAACATCTTTCTTAGTTTACTTTATTTTACCTTGGCTGAGCCAAAAAAAGAAGAATTTATAATTTATTTTTATTTTTATTTTTCCAAAATAAAAAATTGATATATATTTTTCCAAAACATTTTCTCAAGGGAACATCATCTAATATGAATTTAACTTAAACACGTATTCTTATGCTTTTTTTTTTAGTATTCTTATGCTTTCTTTTTTTGTGCTTTCATGTTGGGGGGCTTTTACACATTCAAGATTCGAACACCCCTTGGTGACTTTTTTAGTAGTTATCGGTTATCCCACTAGTGTGACGTAATGAATGTGACATAATTTGATAAGGTTTAAAAAATGCTTTGTGAAAATGATTTTGGAAACTTTAATTTAAGTTTGAGTATTTCAAAATTCAAAGCTATACACCATCTTTCTTTTAGTTTTGATTTTAACTGCTTTATACAAAAAAACACAATTAGCATCCCTTTCTTTTAACTATGTCATCCTTGATTTTTAACGTTAAATAAATTCTTTAAATTTAGTTGCTTTTCAAAGTTCGATGTTCAACTTTTTTAATTCGTCCGTTTCCTGCTCGGTCAATTTTCTGTGTTCGCTAGTTTTATCAATCTTTATCCTATCTTCGCTTTCGATAATTCTTTTTACCAAAACATTGCCAGCATCCACATTCCATTTCTTGAGATATCTCTTGAGTTTTTACAATTTTACTGCCATTTGCCCTTTTAAACTACCCAATCCCGACCATTTCTTCTCAATTAATTTCCCACAATCTTTCTTTTTAAACCATGAATTAACGAATTTGAAAGGTCTTGGTCCCTAGTCGATTGTTTCATTTACCAACAAACCTGGTATGTGATCCGATATCATTTTATTTAGTCCTTACCGTTGTAAGTCTTTCAATTGAACCAACCATTCTTCCTCCAATAAAAATCTATCAAGTCTGCTACGTTTATTGTCCAGACCAATTCATGTGAACTTTCATCATCTAACATTAATTAAACTTAAACAAGTATTCTTATGCCTTCTTTTTTTATGCTTTCGTGCTGTGGGGGGGCTATTACACATTCAAGATTCGAACACCACTTGGTGACTATTTAAGTAGCTATCGGTTATCCCACTAGTGTGACGTAATGAATGTGACATAATTTGGAAAGGTTTGAAAAATGCTTTGTGGAAAAATGATTTTGGAAACTTTAATTTAAGTTTGAGTATTTCAATAAATATATAAAAATAATTTATTAATAATATATAAAATATAAATTTCAAATATTTTAAGTAATTAATATATGATTAAAATATGCTTTAAGTTTTTGTATTTTTTTCACATTTGAAATTTAGTTCCTCAATTTTTCAGATTAAAAAATATAAGTTTGATTGTTAAAACAATTAAGATTGTTCTGTTCAATTTAGATTTATTATAATATCATTTTTTTGTTACATAGCTATTAAGTGAATATTTCTTTTATTTCAAGATATAATTTCAATAAAATGTTTGAATTTTTATATAAAATGTATTAGTAATATATTGTAGTGTTTTTAAATTAAAATTTTAAAAAAAATTCAAATATTATCAAAATCTCAAATATTATTATATAAAATATTTGATATAATATATAACAATTATCTCTCTATAACATCTAAAATTTTAATAAACAAATAAGAATATTATAAAAAACCTCATCTACCCATTATAGAATTAAAGATAATTATTCAAACAGTTTCCTTTAAACTATATTTCTTAATTAATTTTATAGGCTTAAAGATTCTTTTGAGGTAGGTAGAGTTTTGTAAATACAACTAACTGGTACTAGTTGGCAAATGAAAATTATTCGACCGATACTTAAAAAATGTATATTTTTAAATATATATAATTAGGATTAAAGGATTTTTGGAAATTAAAATTCATATGATGGGCAATTTTAAGTTAGGGGCGACTTATTATTATATTATTATATTTTTTAAGTAATACGTTGGTTAAATTTATTATTTATCTATTTATGTGATGTGAGTTATAGTTTCAGTCCGTAGTAATTTTATTTTTGTATTACAAATTTATTATACAAAAATTATATAAATAAAAAAGTTCATAAATTTATCAAAAAAAATCATGGACATTTAACTTTGTTGTTATGGATAATGCATGGGGTAAACTAGTATATAAGTGGGTGTATACTGCAATATTTGAAGCATAACGCAACCAAACCAAAAACACATACAAGTCTACCATGGCTAGTTTTCAAATATTGAAGAGAGCCCAAAAAAGCACAACGGGGAAGCTTTGGAACTCTTCCAGCCAAACTCTAACCCTGACTGACAAGAAAGTTTGGCAAGGCTCTCATTATACGGAATTCCCTGAAACCATTCAAGATGGAGATAATGGTGAGTTTACACATGATGCTGATGAGGGTGAATTTTCTGGTTCAGTTGTTGGTCTTGTGTACAGGCGACGTGATGGAACTAGGTGGGTTATTGCCTGGAGCAACCCACTACTTGGAGAGAGCAAGGTATATACATATATTGCATTCAATTCATTCTTACTATGCATTACTTAATTAAAATGTGTTTGTATCATCGATTAATCTATGATTTGCTGCAGGTGTTTACTGATATCCAGCAACAACCTATTCACTGGGGCCAAATCAAAACCAATCTTGATAAAAGAGGAAAACAAACATTTAAAGTTTCAAAGTTTGGGTACATTGCATCAGTTGAAATTGATCCCTTCACAGTGAAGGCATCATTTGAGTTAGAGCCATAACTGTGGTGGTAATTAAGGCTATCAAAACTAAATAATAATGTGCTGTCTGCTGGGTACATTGCTTGTACTACTACTACTATACTAAATTTGATAGCCAGTAGATATAAAAGAAAGTGTGTCTTCAAATTAAGGCCTTCACTATCATATTAGTGCCATGCATGGCTGACTATTTGTAAAATGTTATTATGGAAAAATAAAACAGAAAGGCCTTGTGTAGCTTATCTTTTCACTCAATTTATAGTTTATGGTTTCTCCATTAACCGCATCCACCCATCAGAACTATTTGTTTAATTGAAGATAAAAATTGAGCAAGATTGCAAATCGAAAGGCCTATTACACATGTATGGTGTTGGGGTCTAGTTTTTCATTATCAATGCACTTTATGTGTAAACCAGTAAGGGTATATTTGGTTGGCTATAATGGAATAAGACTGTAATTGAATAGAGCTGTAATCAGTAATTCAACTATTTGGTTGAAAGGAGTGGAATAGAACTGTAATAGTATTCTTGTGTTTGGTTGAATGGAATGATGTTGTAATAGCATAAGGAAAAAAACTAAAATGACCAGAATACCTTTAATATAATTTTTTTTAAGTAGATGATTATTGTTATTCTTATTAAATTTTAATAAGATTATTATTAAAAATAATTTAATAAATATAACAAATAATTTAACCATATTTTAACATAATTATTATTAATTATAATTTTATAAAATGATATATAATTTAATTAAATTCTTAATGTAATTATTATATGAATTAAAAAACCATAATATATAATACTATAAAAATAATATGTAATCTACTTTATTATATTTAAACTGCAATACATATTTAATGTGCTAAAATATCATTAGTGAAACAAATAAGTTAAATATTCTACAATAAAAAATAAAATATTAGAAGTAATAAATAATTTGAGAATTATATTTCACATCCAAACATAATATTCATATATTAACAAAAAGTTCATGATTTCATTAGTTTATATGTCATAATTCATATGTTATAAAATTTTACAACCTTAAAAACTTACAACATTAATGACATTCTATCATGTCATTATACCATCCAAATATTACAAACACAAAAAGTTACCAAAATATCATCAACACAACAATGATTTTTAATGGTCAGCAAGAAATCTTCTGACCCATTCCAATCGCACAGCAGAAGGTAAACTAAAGAAAATGAGCATTTGCGTTGGATGATCTGGAATTTTGCTCAATGCACGATAGCGCTCATCCTCAGTTAAACCTTCTACTTCACATAATGTTGGATATAATTTCAGAGCACTTTCTTGAATGGTAATTTCTGACTTTTGTTGAATTAGCACTTCGAAGGCAATAGTCTTACTGATTTCAAGGCCAACGACCCATATGTTTTCCGCCAATAAAATGGCAGCATCATTAAATGAAGTAAAAAAATCACTTGCATCAGAATACTTATAGTCCTTCACTTATAATTGTTAAATCACTTATAACATTTTGCATGTAGTCATTTGAGATTTATAAGCAATATTCTCTACGTATATTTATGAAATTAAAAATTTTATAATAATGATATAAGTAATAAGATAAAGTACATCGGTATGTTAACTTTTGAATCATGAAATAAGATAATTACTTTTTAGATATTTTATAAATAATATTCCATCACAAAGATATGAAATAATAAATTACTAATAAATATATATATATATGTATAACTCAATTTACAATTTTTAATAAAAATACATTTTAATAAATTTATAATCTTTTGTTTTGTATTTAAATAAGCTTTTCATTTTATTTGTGGGAGTTTTTAAATTTCATTAAGTAGGGTTAAGAGATTAACAATTGTCTTAAAAAAGTATAAAAAAATGTTAAAAAAAGAGATGCATGACAATTTTTTAAAATTGTCTGTGGAATAATAAAAAAATGTATTATTAGTATATCAAATACTAACCCATTATTTATTTAGTATGAGATAAAATGTAGGAATGTTAATTGAGGAAAAAACAAAAGATTGATATGTATAGACAACTCAGCATGAGTAAGTGATATAAAGGCATATATGCCAAAAAAGTTCTTTCCCTTTCTTTTAAGGTGCAAATTGCAATTTGTTTTATATTTGCCCTTGGCCTTTACATCTATCTCATCATCTTGATGAAATATCTTAAGGCTTCTTATTACTTACATCAATCCTCATAAATGGTAAAACAAATCTTTTATATAATGTTAAAGATCTTGCTTATCAATCTTCTTTCAAACTATCTTTGCTAGCAATATTATTTGATAGTTTATATTTAAAAAGTTGCATTATTCCTCCCAATAATTATACAAATAATAGATTTATACAAAACAATACCCAAAACGACACCCAATAATTATTGTACGGAACCTCTCTTGCCCAGCAGTATTTGCAACTTGATCCTTTTTCTATCAAGCTCTATGGTCCTTATCTTGAAGTCAATTCTGCCAAAGAAAACACAACCTTATTAAACCACATGCCCCTTGTTGAAATAATAATATACCACTACACATTTAACACATAATGTTTCCAACTAAAAATGATAAGTTATCAACTACTATATTCAATACAATGTTATGACCATAAATAGAATATTAATTAAGTTTAAAGAGTTTCTTAAGGGGACTCGTTAGCAAACCTGTCTTTAATATCTAATTCACTCTAATCTAACAAAAAATCAGCATTAATAGAGTTTAGATTGTCCCTTTGTCCAATTATTAGGTCCATCCTTCAAAGCTAAAGAGAATACATACACATACACACACAAAAAGAAAAAGAAAAACTGTTTGACATGGCAAATCTAGCAAAACTAGAAACACAGACATATAAAGAAAAACAAATGAAGTTTTATTGCCATTGAAAGAGATGGATCTGATATTATATGCTAATTATTATTCCAAGATCAAGGAACTCAAAGCCCTTGCCCAAAAAATAAGTTAAGGAATCAGCCATTTCTCAGATGTAAGTTACTTAACTAAACGCCTAAAAACAAAAATGAAACTATGAAAAGATAAAAAAAAATACATTATTTTATTATTAAAATGGTGTGAGTATATGAAATTATGTACCAAATCCAAACTCAAATGTTATATATTCTTTGAAGAAACATCTATTATTAATCAATACATAAGATTCTATTGAGCTATCACTTAAGAATAAGAACCTCATTCATTTCATACCGAATTTATTCTTAGTTATTGCCTTCATATAAATGATAAAAATAAAATAAAATATCAGAAATTTTTTATCAACATTCACGACAATGACAAGTTCCAAGAGATTTAGGTCTTGAAAATTACAATTAAATAATCCTCAAGACTGTGGAAATCAATAATCAAGACTGAAGGTCCAGGAACAACAGTTGATAAAGTATCATCAGTACCACAATTTCCACATAAAATTGCATTTGCATTATTAAAAATCTTGCTTCTAAGGTTACATATATAATATACATAATCCAAAATTAAAGAAAATCAATAAAAAGAAACCTTAATTGATGGATGTCTAAAAGTGAATCACATTAAACAGAGCGCAGATGTCAAGAATAAACAAGAATAGCAAGATTGATGAGAAACTAAACTTCTAGAAATCGGTAAGCAAGACATTCTAAAGCTTACCATCAGTTGATGTTATAGCTCATAGTATGGTCATCTGAGAATATTACTGCAATACTTGATGAAAAACTATAATTCTAAAGATTTTATATGCAACAGCTGCCAGTGACTGCTTCAAAAAGAAGGCAATGTCCAAAAGATGCATTAGAGAAACTCTTTATGGATAATGATCCCTTCTTAAAGCAAAAGTTATGTCTGCAAACTCATTGCTTAGTTCTATCATCCTCTTAAAAATACATTTTATTTCAATATTTTCAAAAAGATAGTGAAGGCTTTAACATGATCCTTCACCTTCCTATAGAAGGCAATAGAGGTGACCAGTGAAACTGTCCAGAAATGTGCCCTATCAGTACTACTGAATTCCAAACTCCAACTAGTGATTGCAAAAAAAGGTTACGTTTCAGACTAAGAAAAGAATTGTTAACAGAAAAACAAAAAGAGATAAAGGCACATCCAGAGAGGATTAGCAATCCCATAGACCACACACTATACCATACTACTCATTCTTAATATGTCAAAATTTATATAAATGATTACTTAAGGATTCAAAAAAGGCATCGAACGAATGATAACTTAAAATACCAGATTAAAAAAGAAATCGATCCCAAGTTCCAACTACTGTAGTGTTGGTAAATTGCAGAAAATCAATCAAACAACTCTCGATTCTTGCTTCCAAGAAAAGTAGAAAATCAATAACAAATCATTGACTTTCAGTATGTTACCTTAGACAGTAAATCAAAACTAAACCATGCTCAAAACCACAAAAGTTCTGCATAACCTTCGAAGAATTATACCTTTTTTAAGAAGCTAAAATATTTTGACCATGAAGAAAATTGCAAACTCCATTTTTTGAAATCCAAAAACTCCATTTTTTAAAAGTAAAGTTTTGGTTTTTAGATTGAAGTGAAAATAGAAAATAAGAAAAATGTAAACCATAAGCTTAAGTTCCCAAATTTCTTCAATCAAAAAGAACGAGGAAAAAGCACTAAAATACTATCAAATATTATAGATCTTGATCCACCAACCATTAAAGTTCCCAAATTTCTTCAAGCTTAAGCTTTTTTCTAGGTTTGGGGGTTTTGTATTTTTAGGGTTTATGAATTTTTTTTTTGTTGAGAAATGGATCACCGATGAGTCCCACAGCGGTATACCTTCCCTGTCATCCAAATACACACATTCCTTAAAGTCAATTGATGAAAAAAATAAACACAGACAAAAGAGAAGAAAAGGAACAGGAACTCAAACTGATCACCAACTATAAACTGTCATTAGATAGAATACCTAATTGAAAAATCCTTCGTTGGAACTTGGGAAGAGGTTGGAAGGAAATGGGAAAAAGAATGAAGAAAAGAAGAAAGCTCCAAACGTGAGAAAGAAATGGATGAAGAAAGGTCCAGACGTGACAAAGAAATGGAAGGGTAAAGTTGAACTCTAACCTAAATTTTTCACGCTGAATTGGTATTTTGTGGGGGGAGTGCTGAATTGTAAACGACAGTTTTGCCCTGAATAAGACTGTATGGAATAGGGCTGTAATAGCCTATTACAGCCAACCAAACATCCTGTAAGATTGGATCTATCAATTCTAGGTAAGGTTGTTGGCGTATATAGTTAATATAATAGGCCAATTTTGGCTCAGACTAAAAAACCAAAAAGAAACAGAGAATAAACCAAAATAAACAAATGTCCACAGTCTAGATTACAAAACAACAGGCCCAAAATAAAAACAAATTACAAACCCATTAAAACCCAATTAGAAGCCCAATTTTACAATTACAATAGATCAAAAATTACAAAGCCCAATAGGCCTAAAAACATTTGGAATTTTCAAAAACCCTAGGCTTCCCTTTGCACCGCAGCCAACAGCTCCAGCCTCCAACGCCATACGCCACCGTCCAGCTGGCCTATGGCCCCTTACCTGCAGACCAAACACAACAGATAGAGACAGCAAGAAAATAGCAAAAAAATGAAAGCAAAAAAGAACAAAAAATTTGTAATCGCCTATAAGAAGCCACCCCCTAAAAGACATTGTATTTTTTTTACGGAGAAATTGAAATACAAAAGAAAACACAATATTTAACAGAAGAAAAATTAAAGGTGGATCTTTTTCCTTTTTTCTTTATCTTACTCGAAGTAGAATAAATAATAGGAATTTTTTTTACCTTTTGGTTGGCCCTCTGTCGCCGTTGAGAGCCTTCGGAAACTCAAGCGTTATAAACCCCTTTGGGGTTTCGACGAGGGTCGGAGGTACAGCGAGGATAAGGGTTTTCCCCTTTGCGATCTTTTTCTTTTTCTTTTGTTATGTGTTTTATTTTAAAAACATAGATCTAGTTTTCAAAAGTTTTTAAAACAAAAAAAAAAGGTTGAAAAATACCTAACTCTTGGTAGCCCCAACCACCGTCTACAACGGAGACGCAGCGGAGGCGAGGTGGTCCCATGGCCAGCCTTTGGGCATGTAAAAAAGGGGTTGAGAGAAAAGAGAAACCCTATAATTATATTTTTTTAAAATAGTGGCAGAAATGAATAAAAAGAAAAAAAATTAATTTTTATAAGGGTATAAAACGGCGCCGTTTTGGGCCCAAACCATGAATGCCAAAACGATGCTATTTAAAGGCTCAACCCGCTCGACCCGACCCGTTGGCGGAAGATCCGCATGTTTCTAATGCCAAATGGGCTATTTTCTACTTTAATCCCTTCGTTTTTCTTGTGCTTTTTAATCTGGTCCTATGATTGTTTTATATATTCGAAATTTGTTCGCATAATTTATTTTCGATTTCAATTCGGTCCTCCCTGATGTGTGCGTTTTGGAGGAGAAGGGAAAATTTCCCTTTTGGTCCCTCCTTGTTATTCTCGCATGCAAATTAGTCCATTTCTCTTGTATCTATTTTTTTGATTTACCCTGAATTTCAGTTTTAAATTCAATTTAGTCCTTTCTCGTTATTTTCGCTATTCTATTTTATTTTTAATTATTTTAATATTATTCTCATTATACTTTCTTTTTGTATTTACCTATTTGTTTTATTATTATTACTAAATTAACCAGTTTTTGTAATACTATTGCTATTATAATTTTATATATATTTTTTTGTTTACCTAAAGTTATATATATATCTTATTTTTACCATCTATCTACTTATATACTTTGATAAAATTTTAAAACTATTTTATTTTTCTTTAGTCCTTTATTTTCATTATATCACAAATTACTTTCTACAATATCTTATGTATTTATTTATTTATTCACTTATCCTATTTTGTTTAAAATTCTTTTTTTCCCTCAATTGATGCCTATTTTATTGTTGTTGTGTTTATTTATTTTATCATTCATTTATTTTTCTCTAATTGTTAATCTTGGTGTTAAATTGATGTGTATTACACGATTATTGCCATCATATGCTATGAATCGTTTTTTTAGCACATTCATACTGTTGTCATTCGTCAGCGTAATATTTTATTCCCGTACCTCTTTTAAATATTATATCAATTTTCACCCAAATTCATAAAAAAGGAATATCTTCAAAAACGAACAATGTTTAGCGTTTGGGAGATTCGAGAAAATGTATCCTAACTTACGAGGTTTCAATTTTCTCATTGAACCTAAATAACCAAATATCCTTTTAAATTTTGAAATATATGGATTTTAAATAAAAATAAAGGTAATATTCCGCATTTAGAAACTCGAAAAGGTTGTGCCCTAACTTACGGGGTTTCGAATTCCCTTGTTGGATCTAAACAACCGAATATCCTTTTTAAAAAATAAATACGAATTTTGTGATAAAACAGTTAAAAGGCAAGCTTATTTTCGAGGGTTCAAATATCGTGTCCTAACTTACGGATGTGACATTTTGACATCTCGAGACAAAAGGGCCTTTAATGCTTGTTTCAATTTATTCAAGCTTTTTTAACTCAATATTAATGAAAAAGGGATCGTATTTTAAATTCTTTTTGAGTTTTCAACTTTTGATGTTTAGACATTAATTAATCAATTAGGTACCAATTTTGGGCATTACGAGGATGCTAATCCTTCCTCGTGTGTAACCAACTCTCGAACCCATTTTCTCGAGTTTCGTAGACCCAAATTATTGTTTTAGTAAATCAAAATGTTTTAAAATGATCAATCATAAGGTGATCCAATCACACCTCATAAAAAAGATTAGTGGCGACTCCTGTTTTTATTTTCAAAATAAAAGTTGACCCCTTTTCTTTCAAAAAAAATGGTTTCGATTTGATTAATAAGAGAGTCAAGCCGTGATTTGATTGATTCTTGTCTTATTGGTAGAAAATTGATAATTCGATTTAAAATTACAATACTTTCATTGCATTTCATCCGTCATTTTTGGTGATCTTTTCTTTATCAGTTCAAGTCTTGGAATGTTTTCGCATATTGCATTGCATGTCGATTTGATCTTACCCTTTTAAGTGGGAGTGAGAAGCTAGTCCTTCGTGAGGTCTTCACCTCCGTATAGGATAGTGGATTGCTTTCGGGATACATCCGTACCTATGTCTTCGTGAGATTTTCATCTCCGTGTAGCCATAGGGAAATTTATTCCCCTGAACTAAACTCGGTCCGTATAAGCCTATAATGGGTGAGGATCGAGGAATCTACTGGTTCAGGTACCCTTTTTTTAGAACTGAACCACACATAGTGATCCATAAGAGCTCGCCCTAGGTAGAGCCGCACCGAACCATTAGTGGTTACCCGAATAAGCGCGTTATTATTTCTTGCTTACTTTGAATTTTTAGTTTCGTATAAAATGCACTGACTTGTGTTGTTTTGCTTTGATTGTATGACATTTTCATCATAAAAAAGGGTGTCGATTCACGTTTAATTACTAAATAGAGAGCTTCCCATGGAGAACGAATTTCTTGATAAAGTGGAGGATAATGCGGCTGTCCGAATATGGTCAGAGAAAACATAATTAGAGAAAGGTGATAGCTTGGTAGAGGGGTACACATCAGAATTATGGGACTTCACTCGTATCAGCGTGACACAAAATGATCTTCGGGAATTGAAAGAGATATGGGTTCATTGGGACGATGAAATCAAGCAGATATTCTACAGTAACTATGAAGATCTTCCCTATTTACTTGACATCAAGGTGGATAAACACTTGTTTCGGGCTATGGCTCAGTTTTGGAATCCTGCCTACAGTTGTTTTACCTTTGGGAATGTGGATTTGGCACTTACTGTGGAGGAGTATACAGCCTATCTTCATTGTCCAAGGATTAAGCTGATAAGGCCTATTCTAGAGCCGTCAATGTCTCGACTTTCTTGAAAAAGTTAATGAATATCACGGGAATGAGTGAATAGTGGGTCGCGGCTCAGATCAAGCAAAAAGGAAAAAGTAAGTGTATCCCTTGGAAGAGTTTGCGAGATCTGATTTTGGCACATCCAGATATGAAAAAATGGGTTGACGTTTTTGCTTTGAGTATTTACGGGCTAATGATTTTTCCTAGAGCATTGGGGTACATGGATGAGACGGTTTCTGATTTGTTTGACCGACTTAATAAGAAGGTTACGTCTGTTCTCGTAATTTTGGCCAAGACATTCAGGTCCTTGAACGCATGCCATAGATCGGGTGAAGGAAGATTTATCCTATGTGCGCAATTATTGTTAGCTTGGTTCCACAACCATTTTTGGAAAGTAGACAAGGTTTCTTACCGGATTTTCTCTGAGAACTACTCTCCTTTAAAAGAGATAGCGGCTACAACGAGACGAGATGACATTTCAGAGGAAAAATGGATAGCGATCCTCTAAAATCTCCAAGAAGAGGTTGTCGAGTGAAGAGCCCCTTGGATGTCTCCCGACGAGATCCTATACCGATGTGGCAACTTTGATTGGGTCCCCTTGCTTGGGATTTGGGGAGCTATCGAATATGCTCCTTTGCTCGTGTTGAGACAGTACAGATCGAGACAGTTCGTACCGGTGACATAAGGGCTAGCTCAGTGCGAATTCTCATATAAGGGTGACAACTACAAGAAGAAGGTTCGAGAAATGTCTAATACTTGGGATCAAACCCGCTAGATGAAAAGATTAGCTGTAGGATCGATGACGACCCCCGCGTATAATGGGTGGTGGAGTAGAAGAATCAATGACAATATCCCAAGGCCGAGTCAAGAAGGCGCTCGATCAATGGAAGAATACCTGCAGGTAGTCCCCTCCGAGTTAGAAATTATAAAGCAGGATTTTGAAATAAAGAACTTGGAACTAGGAAAGAAAATAGAACAATTGGAGGAGGAAAAAATGCATTTGAGGTTAGATGCTGATGTTCAGAAATTAGAAGCTGAGAAACTGAAGAAGGGAAAGAATAAGGCAGAAGAAGATTTAGATAGCTTGAAAATAGATTACAAGAAGTTACGCTTATCGATGAAGACTGCAAGATTAGGGAAGACATCAGAGCAGTGGCGACAAGAGATCCAAGAGGAGAAAGCTAAATCCGATCGATGGGAGAGAAAATTTCGAGATACTCAGGTTCGGAAAGAAGCCCTAGAAAAGAGTTTATCAGATAGCCGAAGTGGAAAAGCCAAATTAAAGGCTAGAATAGTAGAACTAGAAAGCTCGATTCATCAACATCGTAGTCGCAACTCTACAATAGAGCTAAAGGCGAGCTTGAACAAGATTGAACAGTTGAAAAGGATAGTAGAAGAACTCGAGACTACGTTAACAAGATTGAACAGTTGAAAAAGATAGTAGAAGAACTCGAGACTACGTTACATAACTGCGAAATCTGGGTTGAACTTCTTGAAGCAAATGAGGAGCATTGGAAGGAGCAACTCCATCATTCTTAGGATCAAGTTAGAAACAGAGATCAAATTATGCGTGAAGCCGTAGCTCAGATACGAGATGTGGCTGACCATTTATAGGCTCTAGTAGTTCAGGCTGATGTACTTAGTGTGAGATATGAATTAGAATCAGACCGGGGTCGAGTCCTAGCTTGGTTGCTTAAGAAAGTTAAAACTTTGAGCATCAGGGCTAGGCCATATATGTAATCCATTTTATGTAAAGAATTTTTTTTCTAGTAAAGTTATTTTAAATGGAATTGAATCAGATTCGACGCCTTTTTCTGCATTCACCCCATGCATTTGCATTTTATCGCATCATATGCATTAAATGTCACAAAAGGACCCTAATTAATTAAAAATTATTTCAGTTAATCTGGAAACCAGCAAAAATTTGCCAACTAAACATCGTTACGGTACTCGCACCAAGTCAAAAGTTATGGACCAAAGATTGGAAAGGCTAGAAAAACTTCAAAAAGAAATGCAAGAGCAACTACAAACACAAATGCAAGAACAATTTGCCAAAATCCAGCAAGATATGAGGGATCAGATGCGAGAATCCCAGAGAAACATGATTAACCAAATAACACAACTGCTGACTGGCGGGCTACAAAAGAGAAAGAACTCTGTGGTCAATACTGGAGATGATAATAAAGATCCTCTTTACTCCTGAGGTGTACCCATGAAGGCCATCTGTTACAATCAGGCCCCAACAGTTTCAAGTCGGTGTTTCGGTGACGATGAACTACCAAGTTGGCTCAGGCTCTAACTCAGGGGATAACCCAACTAATCTCATTGTCCCCGATCTCGATCATGTGGTAGAAACAGAAAAGGCAAAGGTGGAGCTCCCGAAACAACTTGAAGACCAGTGTAGATGGTTAGAAGAAAAGTTTAAAGAAATGGAAAATGTTGACTATTATGGTGGAATCGATGCTAAGGATTTGAGCTTGGTTCCAAACCTAGTGCTTCCCCCCAAGTTCAAAACTTTGGAGTTTGAGAAGTATAACGGGACTAGTTGTCCCGAAGCTCACATTACCATGTTCTGCAGACGAATGGCAAGCTATGTCTATAATGACCAACTATTGATTCATTGTTTCCAAGAAAGTCTGGTTGAAGCAGTATCCAAATAGTACAACCAATTGATCTGTACTAAGATCAATTTATGGAAGTATCTAGCACAAGCTTTCATGAAGCACTATAGTCACGTGATGGATATGACCCCTTATAGAATCACTTTGCAGAACATGGAGAAGAAGCAAAATGAGAGCTTCAGGCAATATGCCCAAAGATGGAGGGAAGTTGCCATACAAGTCCAGCCACCTCTCCTAGAAAAAGAAACCACAATGCTTTTCATCAACATTTTAAAAGCTCCATTCATCACTCATATGTTAAAAAGTGCCACTAAAAGCTTCTTGGACATAGTGATGATCGACGAAATGGTTGAAAACGCAGTGAGGAGTGGAAAGATAGATGCAGGGGAAAGCACCAAGAGATCCACCCAAAGAAAGAGGGAGAATGAGGTGAATAACATGAGCACATACAATAAAGGTCATCCCAAGTCAATTACTGTGAGCCAGCCGAAGATAGTAACCACCAACCATCAGGGCCCCTCGAGATAAGAATCCAATACGAGAATGAATACAGAAAGGCTACAGTTCACACCTATACCCATAACGTATAGGGAGCTGTATTAAAACCTATTTGATGCACACGTAGTGTCCCTTTTCTACCTAAAGCCGATGCAACCCCCGTTTCCCAACAAATGCTCAAATGAATACCACGCGAGAATCATCGGGCATTCAATCAAAAACTACACCGCATTCAAAAATTTAATAGAAAGATTCATAAAAATAGGGATTGTAAAGTTCGACGACTCATCTACACCAAATGTAGCAGAAAACCCGCTACCTAACCATGCTGACCAAGGGGTAAACGGGATAAATGAAGGTGGGAGCAAGAAAATCAAATATGAGGTTGCGAAAGTTAAAACCCTATTGAGACGGGTTAGAAAAAAGATGGTAAAAAGAGGATTGATCGTACTGGATTCAAAGAAGAGATTTGAAAGAAAGAGGAACTATTGTGAGTTCCATAATGGAGAGGGGCACGAGATCTAAGAATGTACTGAGTTCAGAGCCTTAGTGCAAGACATGATGGACAATAAGAAAATGGAATTTTATGAAGAGATTAAAAGCCCTGAAAAGGGAAGTATATGCGCATCAGAAGGAAAATCGATGGCAAAAATCCAAAAAGTCAACTACCCAGTGGTCATCATTTCACGGCCCAAAAACAATGAAACAAGAATGCAAATGACACCAAAAGTCATAATCCAGAAACTTGCAGTCTTTCCCTATAAAGACAGTAAGAGGGTTCCTTGAAATTACGACTGCAATATGACAATCCTGGGAAAAGAGAACCCGACTGATGCTTCAAGAGAGGACCAAGATTTAGGTTTTACACGCGTAGCGGGAGGCACTATGATTCAGCAAACGCAAGAGCGGAACCCATAAAAGGAAAAGCCTTAACGGTCAAACAGAAGAAAGAAAAAACGGCCAGACCTGAATCTCCTGTTAACGAGCCAGTCAACGAGGAGGAGGCTAAGGAATTCTTGAAATTTTTAAAACACGGCAAGTACAGTGTTGTGGAATAGCTACATAAGCAACCAGCTCGCATCTCGGTGCTAACCTTACTCCAAAGCTCGGAGGTCCATCGTAGCGCACTAATGAAAGAATTAAATGAAACTTATGTTGTTAATGATATTTCTGTCAACAAACTAGACCGTCTGGTTAGTAACATAAGTGCTGATAACTTCATCTTCTTTAATGATGATGGAATACCACTCGAAGGAATGGGATCGACTAAGGCTCTGCACATCACCATCCGCTGCAAGGGGTATACGCTATCAAGAGTGTTGATTGATAACGGATTGGCCCTGAATGTCTTACCCTTATCCACACTGAACAGGTTGCCTATGGATAGCTTTCACATGAAGACATGCCAAAACATAGTGAGGGCATTCGATGGCACCGAAAGGAGGGTAATGGGAAGAATCAAAATACCCCTTCTAATTGGCCTAAACACGTACGAGGTAGACTTCCTGGTAATGAACATTAAACCTTCTTATAACTGCCTATTGGGAAGGCCTTGGATACATTCAGCAGGGGCAGTGCCTTTATTACTGCTCCAAAAGTTGAAATTAGTAACGGAAGGTCGACTGGTGACACTAAATACAGAAGAAGACATCATTGCAGCAGTGACCAGTGACACACCATATCTAGAGGCAAACAATGAAGTGATCGAATGTTCCTTTCAATCTTTGGAATTTGTGAATGCAACATTCATCACCGATGGGAACAGGATCCTGATGCCTAAGATATCCAAGACAACGAGAATGGGCCTACAACTGACTATCGGGAAGGGAGCCTTACCATGGAGAAGACTCAGGAGATACCTCCAAGGAAAGGTCGAGGCACCGATAATAAAGGATAAACGAGACCGCTTCAGCTTAGGATTCAAGCCAGACGTGAGACAAAGAAAGAAAGAATTGGAAAAGAAGCAAGAGAGGAAGAGAGCACGCTTGAGCGGTGAGGAAATAAAATGGGAGCCAATGATATTCCCCCACATATCCAGAACTTTTGTGTCAAGAGGGATTATTAACCCTGAACGGAGGATGCTAAGAAAGGAAACTACTGAAGAAATGTTGGAAAACCTGAATATTAACGCCATATCCGAAGAAGGAACTGGAGAAGAGAATTTGTTGGGCATTTGCCCTTACGTACCTAGAAGTTTTCTGGACAACTGGACTGCGAAAGAGATTCCTGTAGGTTTTAGAACTAATTCAGAGTAATGTCCAAAACACACTTGCCTAGGAGTAATAAGAATCTTTTGTGAAATAGGCTTATGTCCAAAAAAGTTATTTCAATAAAATGCATCTTTGCTATCATTTTGAGCAAATATTCTTTTATACTTTCCACTTCATTCATAATCATATTATACAAATAATTGTTCTTAAATTCTTTGGTCCTTTGGACCTTCTTCCAAATATTCTTTTGTTCTTCATTCATGATCATGCCATACAAATAATTATTCTTAGATTCTTTTGGATCTTCATATCTTCCTTCATTCCCATAGCAGGTCTCCAGATATCAATGATATGAGCAACGCTGCTAATCACTCAGAGTCTCGTTTTGAGCAAGATATGTGTATGGAGGATTCTCAGGATTTTGAAGATGACCGAGGATGTGACCTATCTCCTGATTTGTTGATGATGGTAAAGCAAGATGAGAAACAAATCCTACCTCACAAAGAGTCAGTGGAAATTGTGAGCTTAGGAGAGGAAAAAGAGGTGAAGATCGGAACTTGTATCACCGTAGAGACAAAACGAGACCTCATTGAGTTACTCCAAGAATCCAAGGATGTCTTCGCGTGGTCCTACAAAGACATGCCCGGGTCAAGTACCGATATTGTGGTGCATTGCCTCCCTATAAAGGAAGAGTGTAAGCCAGTGCAACAGAAGCTCCGAAGGATGAGACCCGATGTTCTACTAAAAATAAAAGAAGAGGTCAAGAAACAATTCGACGCTAGATTTTTAAAGGTGGTCAAATATTCAGAATGGGTAGCCAACATCGTCCCTGTACCTAAAAAATATGGAAAGGTACGTGTAATGGCCTAAATTCAAAATTATCGGAACAGTGGTTTCGTAACCACAAATCCGATTTAAAGAGAAATTTATTTCAATATTTTTGCATGAAAATTGATATGATAGGAAAATCGTATGAAAATATTGATAGAAAAATTTTACCGATTTAGTGGTTAGTTAGAAAAAGAAATTATTGAAGAAATTGGGTAAAAATAAGGTATCGAGACCTTTATCTCGTAAAACCGAGTCGAAAATAATTTTATAAATATTTATGAAATGTTAGTAATGTGGTATTAAAATTTCGTTAGGAAATTTTAATGTTTGGGTAGTCAATTAAATGAAAAGGACTAAATTGTAATAGGTGTAAAAGTTGCTAGAATGATTAAATAGCTTAAGAGTCTAATGAGAAAGGATTTAAAAGGCAATTAGACCCAAAATTTATTTGGGCTGGACGGCAAGGGCATGAAATCGGCAGGGAATTTGATAAATTAAGGGTAAAATTGGAATATTGCAAAATTAACTAAATAAAGTTAGGACTAAATAGGAAATATCTAGATTTCTCTTCATTTCTCTTCAATTCCAGCAGCTAAAAACGCCATAGGAGGGTTCTCTAATCTGGTATTTCATAATTTTTTCACCAAGTGAGTTAATCCTTGCCTTTTTCTTGTAATTTTTGTGTTTCTAAGACTTTTACAACTAGGTCCTACTATTAAATTCATTAGTTTTTGATTTCATGGATGAAATTGAAAGTCACCATGATTGAGTTCTGTAAGTTTATGATGAAATAGAATTAAATTAAAGTTTTAATTTATTTATGAGATGATTTTATTAGGTAATTTCAATGGAAAATTGATTTTTAGGACCTAATTGTGAAAATGTTTGGAATTAAAGTCTATTTCTGAAACTATGATTCCTAAAGGTTGTAAACTAGTTTAAGGTGATATAATAAAGTGTTAATTGAGAAAAATAAGCTCAATTGAGAGACTAATTGAGTAGGGACGAAATTCTCATTTATTAAAAGCTTAGGGGAAAAATGGTAATAAACAGTTTGCACTAAAACAATTTGGACAGCAGCAGTACACTAACTTTGAAAAATCACCATAAATTGTATAAATCGAATTAGAAGATGAACAATATATGGAATTAAATCTTATTGAGTCTAGTTTCTCATAGAAGAAATAGTGTAAGCAATGGATTTGTGAATTTTGAGATATAATGAATTTTGTGAGACAAGGTCAGAATGAATTCGGGTTCCCCTGTTCTGACTTTGAAAAATCATAAAAAATTAAAAAAAAATAATTAAGAGCTTAAATTTATATGTATAGAATCCTTAATGAGTCTATTTGTAATATAAATAAACTAGAATATCATTTGAATTCTGTATGAAGAGATAATTAATTTTTAGTGAAGAAGGGTCAGAACTGTTAGACAGCAGAACAGGGGTGATGTAAAGAATAAACTGTACTGATTGGATAAACCAAAAATTCTGAAAATTTTATGGTAAGAAGATATATGAGTCTAGTTTTAGGTAAAATTTACGGAACTTAATTTGGAGTTCTGTAGCTCGAGTTATAAATAGTTTAGTGGCTATGACTTAAGTAGACAGCTTTGAATAAACTATAAATAATAGTTGAATTATAGAGAATGTTGTATATGAACATGAAATGTATTAAATTGATAATTAAATTTATTTATTTAGATCCAGAAGATTCAAATACGAAGCTAGATCGAGGAAAGGAAAAAGTTCAGGATTAGTAGATTTTTGTGCACAAACAAGTATTAAGGTAAGTTCATGTAACTTGAATTATATTCTTAAATGCTTGAAATGTATGTTATTGATGTGAATATGATTGAAATGTTCATTGTATAAAAATTTATAAAACATTGATATATTTGATAAAAATGGGAAGAAATCTCGGTTGAATGAAAGGAAAATTCGATGGATCTCTGAAAAGGAATTGACGGTAAAAAAGATCAAGCCTGGACGGGTGATCCTATCCTGATATAGCCCTCCCGAAGAATATGTGGAAAATGGATTTAGCCCGGACGGGTAATCCGAATTAGGGTCTGAATTTAGCCTGGACTGGTAATTCAGATCCAAGCTCATTAGAGTAATTGTCGTTGGAGGGGATTTAGCCTGGACTGGTAATCCCGACAATACTCTATGAGTTTATATTACAGGGGATTTAGCCTGGACTGGTAATCCCAATGTAAGGATGAGGTTCGCGGGAGTGTGCTCTCTGAAATGGAAATGTGTGCACATGAATATGAATTGACGGACCCAGAAATGTACACTAAAAGTGTACCTCTAAAAATCCATTGAAAATTTCAAGAAATTCAACGGGATAAATATGGAAAAATAATAAGGGAATGGTAATCATGGTATTGATGACTTTATCAATCATGATATATATTATTGGTACATGCAAATTATTGTACTAACTTGAATGTTGAGTTTGTACATATTAGGGTAATAATGCATTGAATGGATATATAAATGTTTATTGTATTGTATTGAAAATATTAGGTAAGTATAATTCTTGTTACATGAGCTTACTAAGCACAAAGTGCTTACCCTGTTTCATTTTCCCCTGTTTTGTAGTGTTAGGAGCTCGGAGATCGGATTTGGTCGGAGATACATCACACTATCAACCTCAGGATTTCAATATATAAAGAAACTTTATTTTGAAAATCAATGGCATGTATAAGCTAATAAAGTAAATGATTTTGTGAAATGAATGTAGAGTTAGCCATTGGTATGGTTAACAAACCTGGTTTTGGGTATGTGATGATGTTATCTTATAAATATGCATGGATTTATTTTGAAAATATGTTGAATTGGTTTGGTTGATGTGGATTGGTCTCGGTTTAAAATTTACAGAGAAGGTTAGATATCTATAAAAGGGGATATATTGAGTTAAAAAAAATTTAATTTGTAAACTCTGGTAATACTTCTTACCCTATTCCGGTAATGAATACGGGTAGGGGTATTATAGTACGAATGTGTGTAGACTACAGAGATTTGAATAAAGACAACTTGAAAGATAATTTCTCATTGCCTCATATTAACACCCTAGTGGACAACACGGCAGATCACTCACTGTTCTCTTTCATGGATGGTTTCTCTAGATACAACCAGATTAAGATGCATCCTGAAGACATGGAGAATACCACGTTCGTAACCGTGTGAGGAACTTTTTACTATAAAGTGATGCCATTTGGACTAAAAAATGCGGGAGCAACGTGTCAAAGAGCCATGGTAACCTTGTTCCATGATATGATGCACAAAGAAATCGAATTTTATGTTGATGATATAATCGTAAAATCTCGAACAGAGAAGGAGCATGTTCAAGTCTTGAGGAAATTGTTCTTAAGGTTGAGAAAATTCCAACTAAAGCTCAATCCAGAAAAGTGTACTTTCAGAGCAGGTCCGAAAAGCTGCTAGGATTTGTAATCAGTGAAAAAGGGATTGAGATCAAACCAGACAAAGTCAAGGCCATACAAGTGCTGCCTTTTCCATGTACTCAAAAAGAAGTTCGAGGTTTCCTTAGAAGACTAAATTACATCGCTCGGTTCATTTCACAACTAACTAAGAAATGTGACCTCATATTCCGTCTCCTTAAGAAACACAACCCAGGTGTATGGGATGAGGAATGCCAAAAGACTTTCGACAAGGTCAAACAGTACTTATCTAATGCCCCGGTGCTAATGCCACCCAACCCAGATAAGCCATTTATACTGTATTTGGCGGTATTTGAGAATTCTATGGGATACGTACTCGGCCAAAATGACAAGTTAGGAAGGAAAGAAAAAGTGATATACTACCTCAGTAAAAAGTTCACTGAGTGTGAGACAAGATACTCGCCGATTGAGAAATTATGTTGTGCCTTAATTTGGATGACTCGAAGACTAAGATAGTACATGCTGTATCACACAACTTGGCTCACCTCAAAACTGGACCCACTGAAGTACATGATGGAGTCAACAGCTTTGAATGGAAGGATGACCCGATGGCAAATTTTGCTCTCTAAATTTGATATATTCTATGTGAACCAGAAAGCCGTAAAAAGGAATGCAATAGCAGATTTTCTGGCTAGTAGAGCTGTGGAACATTATGAGCCCTTAAACCTTGATTTCCCGAATGAAGATCTGATGTATATTGCAACCACTAAAGAAGGTTCTCAATAAGGCCATCCTTGGAAACTAAATTTTGACAGAGCCACAAATGCTGTGGGTAATGGAATCGGGGCAGTCCTGGTATCTCTGAACAGAGATCATTATCCCTTTACTATTAAACTGGATTTTGATTGTACGAATAACATGGCAGAATACGAAGTATGCATCATGGGTATCCGTGTAGCCATAGAACACAAAATCAAAGTGCTGAAGGTATATGGGGACTCTACACTAGTGATCTATCAGCTTAAAGGTGAATAGGAGACAAGAGACCCCAAGTTGATCAATTACCGAAAGTTAGTTCTAGAGTTAATTGAGAATTTTGATGACGTCACCTTTTGCTACCTCCCGTAAGATGAGAACTAAATGGCTGACGCATTGGCTACTTTAGCTTCCATGATCAAAGTGAACAAATAAGAGGATGTAAAACCTATCCAGATG
The DNA here is from genome assembly GCA_025698465.1 of Gossypium longicalyx. Lineage (NCBI taxonomy): Eukaryota > Viridiplantae > Streptophyta > Magnoliopsida > Malvales > Malvaceae > Gossypium > Gossypium longicalyx. The sequence goes on from CM046999.1 coordinate 46,500,636, forward strand.
AGTATTTATGAGGTTCCGGCCCACTACTACAACACCGAAGAAGAAGAACAAGATGAGCACCCTTGGTACCATGATATACTGCGATATGTGAAAAATCGTGAATACCCTGAGAATGATAAAAGGACATTGAGAAGACTAGCCTGTGACTATGTTTTAAATGGGGAGATCCTATACAAAATAAGAAAGGATTAGGTGCTATTAAGATGTGTGGACGCTAGTGAGGCTAAGAAAATCTTGAAATAAGTCTATGAGGTCGTTTGTGGGACACACATTAATGGCTTCACAATGGCCAAGCAAATTATGAGATTCGGGTATTATTGGTCCACCATGGAAGGGGATTGTATAAATTACGCCAAGAGATGTCATAAGTGCAAAATTTATAGAGAAAAAATTCATGTGCCTCCTTCACCTCTTTATGTTATGACTTCTCCATGGCCTTTCTCTATGAGGGGCATGGATGTGATTGGGCCAATATAGCCAAAAACTTCCAATGGGTATCGTTTCATCTTTGTGATCATTGATTACTTCACCAAATGGGTAGAAGCCACTTCATATACCAATGTTACAAAGTCAGTAGTTAGCAAATTCCTGAAAAAGGAGATTATATGTCGATATGGGATGCCAGAGAGGATCATATCTGACAACACACTGAACTTGAACAATAGTATGATAGCAGAGGTCTATAGTCAATTCAAGATCAAACACCACAACTCGTCACCATATCGCCCAAAAATGAATGGTGCAGTGGAAGCAGCCAATAAGAATATTAAGAGGATTATGGGGAAAATGACTGAGACTTATAAAAATTGGCATGAGAAGCTACCATTTTCCTTCTATGCTTATCGAACGTCAGTTAGGACCTCCACTGAGGCAACGCCTTTCTCTTTAGTCTACGGAATGGAGGCCGTCCTGCCTATTGAGGTCGAGATTCTATCTCTCCGAGTTCTATCAGAGGTGAAGCTAGATGAAGCAGAATGGATCTAGTCTCGATACGATCAGTTGAATTTAATTAAAGAAAAGAGGCTAAGGGCTATCCATCATGGTCAGATGTACCAAAAACGGATGATGCAAGCTTATGACAAAAAGGTTCGCCCTAGAGAATTCCATAAGGATAACCTGGAATTGAAAAATATCCTTCCGATACAAAAGGATTTCAGAGGGAAACTGGGAAGGACCTTATGTGGTAAAGAAAGCCTTTTCTGGAGGAGTGCTGATTTTAGCTTAGATGGATGGTAAAAACTTGCCCAATCCTATAAATTCAGATTCAGTCATGAGGTACTTCACCTAAAAAGGGGGAGAGGCTAAGGCGAAATCTTGCAAAAGGCGCTTTGAGACCTTCAAAAAAAATAGAGAGGCCAAGGTGAAAACCCGCCAAAGGCGCCTTGAGGCCAAAGGGTTTTGAGTTGAAAACCCAAAAATGGGCTACTCAAATTTTGATCATAGGGCATACGGTAGTCTTGTCCTCTCAAAATTAACAAGAAGGATGAGCGTTATGTCTTGGGGCATCAACAAATACTTTAGATCCTCTAAACACATATTTAGCTTGAAATGGTCCGCGAGAAGTTTGAATAGAGAAGCTCGTGCTGTGATATCTGGGGCACATATTTTCATCTTATTTATTTTGTACTTTAGCAAAATTTTCTATTCTAGTTGATTTATCCATTTCGAGCCTTACTCTTAATAAAATTCTATCCTGTCCATTGTGATAATCTTTTTCAAGCATTTTTCATTGAAATAACGATTATTGGACTGATAATATTCATAAAAGAAGTTCTGTATATTGCTCTAAAAAGCTTCTAAATAGTACAAGGACCTGAAACAGGACCACTAGTTAGAACTAACCAAATTCAAGAGTTAGGAACATCTGAGAAAGAATAGTCCAAATTATGACTATTTCTTTAGATCTTTTGTCAAAGATACTAGCTAAACAAGAAGGCATGGTAGCAAACCAGTGATAGAACCTTGATGAACAACAAGCAATGACAACCTAAGCATTAAAAAGGATCATTCTCAAAAAATGACATTCTGGATTCATGCAAATATCATTCACACACATCTAGTTAAGAGCATTTGATGCATTCTAATCATGACATCCTAATCATTTGGCATAAATAGGCCCATCAAACGGATTTTACAGGTTATGTTCCCCAGAAAATGGCATAACAGACCAGTGAAACCATAAGTCTTATCTCCTTGAAGTTGTAGTGGGGCGGATTACAGATAGCCAACCTTATCTCCCTGAAGTTGCAGTGGAGCAGGTTGAAGTTACAAGTTTTATTTCCCTAAAGTTGTAGCGGAGCAGATATGAGATAGCAAATCTTATTTCCCTGATGTTGCAGTGGAACAGATTAAAGCTACAAATTAAGGCAAATCTTATCTTCCTAAAGTTGCAGTGGAGCAGATTAAAGCCACAAGTCTTATCTCCCTAAAGTTGCAGTGGAGCAGACTAAGCATAGCAAACATTATCTCCCTAAAGTTGCAGTGGAGCAAGTCGAAGATAGCGGATCTTATTACCCTGAAGTTGCAGTGGAATAGATTTAAGCTACAAGTTACAAATCCAATCTCCCTGAAGTTGCAGCGGAGCAGGTTGAAATTACCAATTTTTATCTCCTTTAAGTTCCAGTGGAGTAGATCGAAGCTACAAATCTCTTCTCTGTGAAATTACATTAGAATAAATTGAAGCTACAAGTCTCATCTCCTTGAATTTGTCGTGGATTAGAACAGGGCTACCTGGAAGAAGAGAAGCACTAAAGAAGTCGAGATTTGGCAAAACTAGGCAAAATTGGCCTTTTTTGAAGTCTTTGCTCGATTCTTGTTACACGACAACTAGAAAAAAAGGGACAGCTATAATAGGCCAATTTTGGCCCAGACTAAAAAACCAAAAAGAAACAGAGAAGAAACCAAAATAAACAAATGTCCACAGTCCAGATTACAAAACAACAGGCCCAAAATACAAACAAATTACAAACCCATTAAAACCCACTTACAAGCCCAATTTTACAATTACAACTGATCCAAAATTACAAGCCCAATAGGCTCGAAAACATTTGGAATTTTCAAAAACCCTAGGCTTTCCTTTGAGTCGTATCCAATAGCTCCAGCCTCCAATGCCGTACATCACCGTCCAGCTGGCCTACGGCCCCATACCTGCAGAACAAACACAACAGACAGAGACAGCAAGAAAATAGAAAAAAAGCGAAAGCAAAAAAGAACAAAAAATTTGTAATTGGCTATAAGAAGCCACCCCAAAAGACATTGTATTTTTTTACAGAGAAATTGAAATACAAAAGAAAACACAATTTTCAACAGAAGAAAAATTAAAGGTGGATCTTTTATCCTTTTTTCTTTATCTTACTCGAAGTAGAATAAATAGTAGGAATTTTTTTTTTTACCTTTTGGTTGGCCATCCATCACCGTTGAGAGCCTTCGGAAACCCAAGCGTCATAAACCCCTTTGGGGTTTCGACGAGGGTCGGAGGTACAACGAGGATAAGGGCTTTCCCCTTTGCGATCTATTTCTTTTTCTTTTGTTGTGTGTTTTATTTTAAAAACATAGATCTAGTTTTCAAAAGTTTTTAAAACAAAAAAAAAAAAGGGTTTCAAAAAAGGGTTGAAAAAAACCTAACTCTTGGTAGCCCCGACCACCATCTACGACGGAGATGCGGCAGAGGTGCGGTAGTCCCATGGCCGACCTTTGGGCTTGTAAAAAAGGGGTTGAGAGAAAAGAGAAACCCTTTAAATTTATTTTTTTTAAATAGTGGCAGAAATGAGTAAAAAGAACAAAATTTTTATTTTTATAAGGGTATAAAACGACGCCGTTTTGGGCCCAACCTATGAATGCCAAAACGATGCCGTTTAGAGGCTCAACCCGCGCAACCCGACCCGTTGGCGAAAGATCCGCCTGTTTCTATATCCAAATGGGTTATTTTCTGCTTTAATCCCTTCGCTTTTCTTGTGGTTTTCAATTTGGTCCTATGATTATTTTATATATTCGAAATTTGTCTGCATAATTTATTTTCGATTTCAATTCGGTCCTCTCTGATGCTGTGCGTTTTGGAGGAGAAGAGAAAATTTCCCTTTTGGTCCCTTCTTGTTATTCACGCATGCAAATCAGTCCCTTTCTCTTGTATCTATTTTTTGATTTGCCCTTAATTTCGATTTTAAATTCAATTTAGTCCTTTCTCGTTATTTTCGCTATTCTATTCTATTTTTAATTAGTTTAATATTATTCTCATTATACTTTTTTTTTGTATTTACCTATTTGTTTTATTATTATTACTAAATTAACTAGTTTTTGTAATACTATTGCTATTATAATTTTATATATATATATATATATATATATATATACCTAAAGTTATATATATATATCTTATTTTTACCATCTATCTACTTATATACTTTGATACAATTTTAAAACTATTTTATTTTTCTTTAGTGCTTTATTTTCATTATATCACAAATTACTTTCTTCAATATCTTATGTATTTCTTTATTTATTCACTTATCCTATTTTGTTTAAAATTCTTTTTTTCCCTCAATTGATGCCTATTTTATTGTTGTTGTATTTATTTATTTTATCATTCATTTATTTTTTTCTAATTGTTAATCTTGGTGTTAAATTGATTTGTATTATGCGATTATTGTCAGCATATGCTATGAATCATTTTTTTTAGTACACTCATACTTTGTCATTCGTTAGCGTAATATTTTATTCGCATACCTCTTTTAAATATTATATCAATTTTCACCCAAATTCATAAAAAAAAGAATATCTTCAAAAATGAGCAATGTTCGGTGTTTGGGAGATTCGAGAAAACGTACCCTAACTTACGGGGTTTCAATTTTCTCATTGAACCTAAATAAATAAATATCCTTTTAAAATTTGAAATATATGGATTTTAAATAAAAATAAAGGTAATATTCCGTGTTTAGAAACTCGAGAAGGTCGTGCCCTAACTTACGGGGTTTCGACTTCCCTCGTTGGATCTAAACAACCGAATATCCTTTTTAAAAATCAAAATACGAGTTTTGAGATAGAACAGTTAAAAGGCAAGCTTATTTTCGAGGATTCAAATGTCGTGTCCTAACTTACGGGATGTAACATTTTGACATCTCGAGACAAGAGGGACTTTAATGCTCGTTTCAATTTATTCAAGCTTTTTTAACTCAACATTAATAAAAAAAGGATCATATTTTAAATTCTTTTCGAGTTTTCAACTTTCGACGTTTAGACATTAATTAATCAATTAGGTACCAATTTTGGGCGTTATGAGGATGCTAATCCTTCCTCGTGCGTAACCGACTCCCGAACCCATTTTCTCTAATTTCGTAGACCAAAATTGTTATTTTAGTAAATCAGAACGTTTTATTAAAACGACCAATCATAAGGTGATCCGATCACACCTCATAAAAAAGATTGGTGACGACTCCCATTTTTATTTTCAAAATAAAAGTCGACCGCTTTTCTTTAAAAAAATTTGATTTCGACAGTTAAAATATAATGATTTGGAGATAATTTTATTTTTTGCTTCTACCGATTAAAATCTTTTCAAATAAATTGCAAAATAAAAATTTTCTTGTCAAAACAAAAAAAAAAAAACTAAATAAAAATGCGACCTCCATTCATAGCAAAGCAGACCTCTATGAAAAAGTCATAACATATTTTTTTTAATAAATAAAAAAAAGGTTAAATCATATTTTTTTTATTCTAGAATAGAAGCATTTTATATTATTTTTCCATTTCTATTCAATTTTTATGCAATTTGTATTGTAGTATATATAATTATAATTTAAAAAATTCATAGAAATATTTAAATAAAAACATCAAGATTATTTTATTTTAAAAAGAGATATCTTTGACATTCAATTATAACTCTTCTAATATTGTTTTTTAAGAAAATATTTTTAATATCGTTAATTTTAATATTTTTCATTGATTGTTTTAAATTTATTATTTATTATTATTTATTAAAAAAGAAAAAAGGAATTTAAAAAGAAAAATAAAAGTAAAAAAAGAAAGAGTCGAAAGATTTAAAAACGAGAAAAACGGTTTAAAGAAACAAAAGAAAAAATAGTAAGAAAAAATAATGCACGTTCTAACTCATTCTAAGGAACACCTAATCAAACTTAGACATAAACATTATGACACCAATCCAACATACATCAATTTAATATTCATAAAAACATTTCAAATAAAAAAATTTATACATCTAATGCGTCATATTAATATATAACTAAACAACTGATTGATAAAAAAAATTGCAAGTTCAAAGGCTAAAAGAGGCGAATATTTAAATAGAGAGTTAAAATGATTTTTTTGGTAAATTTGGAGGGCCAAAAAAGTTATTATGTCTTTTATTTTTGGTTATTTTTGGAATCTGTAGCGCAACAAAAATGCGAGTTAGCAAATGCAAGTTCAAATGGTAACTTTTCCATCCATTTTGGGGTGATAAAAAAAATGCAAGTTCAAAGCTAAAAAAGGCGAATGTAACACCCGATTTTTGGGGTTAGAAGTTTTGATATTTGTAGGTAGGGTCAGTGGCTAGATCAAGCATTTGAGTTTGTTTCTCGTTTTAGTGTTAGAGTTGACCTGCTGGTTTGGTGGTTGGTTATGTGTTAGTTTAGCTTGGGGTTCTAGGTTCAAGCCCTCAGGTGTGCTTTGAAGTAATTATTTTGATTTGCCACTATTTTGTTTTAAAAGGGTTAGATATTTACTTTTATTTGTTTTATTTAATTTATTTTTATTTTGGTTTAAAAAAAAAGAAAACAAAAGAGGCAGAAAGTTTCTTGACTTTCCTTCTCTTCATATCTTTTCTCTTCCTTCTCTCTCAATTTTTTTCGCAGAATTAATTTATTTGCTGAACCTCTTGGATTTTCCTGCGGCATTGGGTTGTTTATATTTTTCGTCAACTTGAGCTTCGAGTTCGTATTGAGGTCGTCAACGTGGGTTGATTGAGTTTTAGGCGTTTTGATCGCAAATCAAGTGTGGGTTTTGAACTCTTCTTTTTTGTTATTGAAATACTGAATTGATTTTGGTAATTTGACATAATGAGCGTGTTCTGAACCGTATAACTTGTTACCGAATTGCTTTGAAATTTAGGAACCCCTTTCGGGTGATTTGGTAGTTGAGCAATTGAGGGTTTTATGGGCTTTAAATAGCATGAATTTGGTTTATTATCGTGTGCCTCAACCATGTGCCTCCTCCCACACGGGTGTGTCAACCCCCACAGGGCCTAGGCTTTTGCACACGGCTAGAACACATGGTCGTGTGGCCCTAAGCCACCAATTTTAGTTCTGAGTATGTTTTTGATCTGAAAATGTGTTTGTGTTCTGACCTTTGACGAGGATTTAATGAGGGTAGTTAAGACTCTAATCTAGGGTTTGACTTATGTGTTATTTGTGGCTGTTGTACGAGATATCTGATTCTGAACCCGGTTAGCTGGGTGTGTGCATGCCTGTTTCTGTCTGACTATCTGTCTATGTGTTCATTGTTTCTATGAGGTTGTAAGCATACATACATTTGAATAAAGTAATTTTTGGGTTAGTTATGAAGAGAAGGAAGACTGATACTAATACTGATTTTGATATGTTCTGACAATTTAATCGCAACTTCATCGATACAAAGAGTTTACCGCACTATATCATATATGTAATGCAGCGACTTTGTTTGCATACTATTATCTAATCGCGCTTAAATCGAACATGTCTATACAGTGGATTACCGCAATGCACTGTACTGCATATACGCCAACCTTGCTGTATATTATTATATGAGTGGCTTAGTCCATAAACATGGTGTGTAAGATTGGATGGGCCTTTCGAGGTCCTATGTGGTGTGTTTGGTTGGATAAGCTTAAACAACTCTTTTGGTGTGTGATCGGGGGACAAAGAGGTGTTTTGGCTGGACAGGTGGATTTTTTTTATTACTTGATTGCATTCATACCCATCTATTTAAGTGACTAGGTGTAGATTATTTATCTGTATTCTGTCTGACTGGTTGACATTTGTGACTAAGTGTTTGTGGGTGACATGGTGTGCTGGAATTGCTACATTCTGTTAGGACGTTGGTTTCGATTTTACTTTTTGATTCCGTGTATCTCTGTAAGTATGTTTCGTTATCGAAATGTTTCCTGTAATTCTGTTATTAGTCATATCTCGAACTCACACTGAGCTCATGTAGCTCACCCTCACAGTGTTTCCCCTTTCAAGTACTTATTCGCCCTTTCTGAAGCTTGGACTCGGTACATGGAGGCCTCAGACAGTCTCAATAAGGAAACATGTTTGAGAGTCTTCTTTTCGATTGCTATTTTAGTAAATGATTTTGAAATGTAAACGATTATAAGAACTGGGGTACAATTTTAAATTGGGCTTTTCGTAAATGGTTTTCTTTTGAATATCAGGATTTTATAACTGAAAATTTTACATAACTTAAATACTGCAATGTTTTTTGGTTTTTTAAACTAAAATTTTTCTACGATCACTTCGGTGATCTCTGAAATTCAATCAAAACTTTTGGGTCAATTTTAGGGTATTACATTTAGTGGTATCATAGTCAGGTTTGTAAAAAACTCAGCCTGTGTTTTATGTAACTGTATGTGTATGTGTTTGTTTAAAAAAATTCAGAAAACCATACCATAGTGTTTTGAAATGACTTGTATTTGGAATAAGATTTTGTAAAAATAAAATGTCTGAGACTCCGATGCTGGTCCAGGTGAAAATTTGCAACTGTAAGATTAGAACTATCCCAATAGATATTTATGTTGTAACTGTTTGTGAAATGTAGATTACTTTAAGTTAGTTGAAGATCGATATGGATTCTAAAGGTAAACAAGATCGCGAGGATCAATCTAGCGAGACTCTCGAGGAGTCGTTAACTTCTATCCAACGTGTGACTATTCAGGAATCGGAAGCCAATGCGACTCCACCAACTTTGGGTAGTGATAACCCGAAGCTTGGTACTGATACATTGACTTCGGTAGTGAGAAAAGTGCTAGAGCAATTGTTTAAAGCTAGGTTAGAGAGGCTTAGAGAGTTAGTGTAAAGTAGGTGTGTTGATTGTTGGAAGAAAAGAGATTGCAGTCTTCCAAGGTTGGAGTATCGGCCTGTGAAGCTTGTGAGAACACAATTGAGTGATAATAAAGGTTTTACGGAGGGTACTGGTAGTGGTGTGAGCACTCCATTTTGTGAGCACTGTAAGAAGCGCCATCCGGGCAATTGCTGGAAAAAGGCAGGAGCATGTTTTTGATATGGGTCCATAGAATATCAGATTCGGGAGTGTCCTCAATGTCATTGAGACAGTTACGGAAGTAGGTTACTTTGACATGATGTGCTGTTGTTGAGGATGATTTGTTCGACTGTTCATTGGTTAACGGTTGAGTGTGTGTGTGATGTTAATATGTGTACTTGCTTCAGTGGTGAAGTGTTCTGGATGTGTGCTTGAGGTCTTAAGTTTGGTATGGTACTGCTCGGGTTTAGAGTGTGCAGCGAGAGAATAGTAGGATAGCTTGTGTTAGACCACTGTTCTGTTAGTTAGAAATTTTGAGGACGAAATTTCTTTAAGGAAGTGTGAGTGGCAACACCCCAATTTTTGGGGTTAGAAGTTTTAATATTTGTAGGTAAGGTCAGTGGCTAGATCAAGCATTTGAGTTTGTTTCTGTGTTTTAGTGTCAAAATTGGCCTACTGGTCTAGTGGTTTGTGGTGTGTTAGTTTAGCCTAGGGTCCTAGGTTCAAGTCCTCATGTGTGCTTTGATGGAATCATTTTGATTTAGCATTGTTTTGTTTTAAAATGGCTAGATATTTACTTTTATTTGTTTTTTTAATTTATTTTTATTTTGGTTAAAAAAAAGAGGTAGAAAGTTTTTTGACGTTCTTTCTCTTCATATCTTTTCTCTTCCTTCTCTCTCAATTTTTTGCACAATTAATTTATTTGTTTAACCTCTTGGATTTTCCTGCGACATTTGGTTGTTTATATTTTTCGTCAACTTGAGCTTCGAGTTCATATTGAGGTCACCTACGTGGGTCGATTGAGTTCTAGTTGTTTTGATCGCAAATCAGATGTGGGTTCTGAACTCTTCTTTTTCGTTATTGAAATACTAAATTGATTCTAGGTAATTCAACATAATGAACGTGTTCTGAACTGTATAATTCAATACAGAATTACTTTGAAATTTGACAACCCTTTTCATGTTATTTGGTAGTTGAGAAATTGAGGGTTTTATGGGCTTTTAAATAGCATGAATTAGGTTTATTATGGTGTGTTTCTGAAATACTTTGATTAGAGGTCATTTTAGCGATCGAAAAATAAGACTTTCAGTCAATTTTGGTGTGGTTTCGTGACCACACGGGTGGCCACACGGGCGTGTACCTCCATACAGGCTGTTCACACAGCTGTGTGCAATTGAGATTTAGTGTTTCCGAGCTAATTTGGGTGCCACACGGCTATGTGGCTGATTTGGAGAAATTAGTCAATTTTCACACGCCCGTGCCCCTTGGGCACATGGGCTTGTGTGTTTGAGAATTAGGGATTTAGTGATTTGGTACTACACGGCCGTGTGGCTAATTTAGGGATCACACACGGGCGTGTGTTTTGGACACATGGTTGTATCTGGTGGGCATACAGACGTGTAAGACCCTCACACGGTCGTGTTTGCCCTGTACACTATTTTAGCACAAATGGACAAAGAGTTACACGACCATGTCCCTGGCTCACACGAGTGTGTACCTTAGCCATACAGCCGTGTGTCTCCTCCCACACGGGCGTGTCGACCTTCATACAACATAGGGTTTTCCACACGGCCGTGTGGCCCTAAGCCACCAATTTTAGTTTTGTGTATTTTTTTTATCTAAAAACGTATCTATGTGTTCCGACCCTTGATTAGGCTTTAGTGAGGGTAGTTAAGACTCTGATCTGAGCTTCGGGTTATGTGCTATTTGTGATTGTTGTGCGAGATATTTCATTCTAAGCCTAGTTAGCTAGGTGTGTGCATGTCTGTTTCTGTCTGACTGTCTGTCGATGTGTTTATTGTTTCTATGATGTTGTAAGTATGCAAGTATTTGCATAAAGTGATTTTTGGGTTGGTTGTGAATAGAAGGAATACTGATTCTGATCTAATCTAGCAGTTTAACTGTAATTACCAGTACAATGATTTACCGTCTCAGATCGCATGTACGCGCTTTCTTCTGCGTACTATTATCCGATCTCGCGCTTAAAACGCAACATGTGTCTATACAGAGTTTACCGCAATGCACTATACTGCATATACACCAGCCTTGTTGCGTATTATTTGTAACTCCCCAAAAATTTAAATTTTTTTTTTTGCGAATGAGTGACACAAGTGTGTATCTGCTTCAGTGGTTAAGTGTTCTGGGTGTGTGTGAGAGGTCCCAAGTTTAAGCCTTTCTTGAATTTTGGTATTTTTCTGAATAAAGCCTTAACTTTGCTTAGTAGGCTTATGTTTAATTGTTGGTAAGTCTATAATAGAATGGGCCTGCTGGTCTGGTCGTTAAGTGGAGTGTTGGTGGGTTTGAGGTTCTGTGTTCAAATCCCTAGGTAGGCAATATTTTTGTTCGGCTCTGAGAGAGAGAGTTTGAGTTGTGTTAGACGTCTGAGTAGTGGGGAGTTTGGTAGAGGTAATTAATGGGAGTTGGGATAGGGGTTATCAGGATTTTTCTTTTGGATTTCTTTTTGCAAAAATATTCTGTTATCTCTTCTCTCTATCTGCCAAAATTCCCATCTCCCTCTCCTTATTTTTTGTTCGATTTTGTTTTCAACTTGCCTTCAGTTGTTCTACGTTGTCTTCGCGGGTTTGGTAAGTTTCCTCGTCTTTCTCATCGTGGATTGACAATGATTGCTAGTTATGTGTTTTCTTCTGTTAATAGCGTAGGAATAGACGGTGGGCAGTAGATCGTGTTTCTCGTGTTTTAGCATCATTTAACGGAAGGTATCATCAGCAATAAAACGAGTTTTTGTTCGTTCTTGGTTGGCAAATTCACTTGTAAATCCGTAAATTGATGTGGGGTATCTTGATTTTAGGCCTTGGAGTGCTCAGGAGTGTTTTTGCAGTGAATCAAGACCAGGTGTGTACCCAAAACGCAGAAAATAAGATTTGGGAAAAAGTCAAAAAAGCATTCTGTCGACGCTACACGGGTGTGTGGTCACCCTTGTGGTAGGCTGTGTGATGGAAAATGGGCGTGTGATCGACGAGCCAGGCCGTGCGTGTATGACACGACCGTGTGATGGCCAGGTAGGCCGTGTACGATACATGGGCTAGACTGAATTGGGCCGTGTGGGCGACACGAGCATGTGGGCCCACACAAGAGTGTGGGATTCTGGGCCAGGCTGTGTGATCCCCACGGCCAAGGCCAGTTTGGGCCATGTGGGCCACACGGGTGTGTGGGCCTACACGGGCAAGCCACATAAGCGTGTTAGCCCATCTTTCTAAAATACTTTGTAAGGTTGCATAGGTCCCCCAAATTGACTGTGGAGCTATTGTAGGGTCGATAAGCTTTACTTAGACCCGTAACTATGTGATCTGATTGTATGGTGTCTGACTGAGCATGATATCTGTTCTGAACTGAATGTATGTTCTGTTATTAGCATATTTGCATGTCATTTATGGTATGTTGCATTACATCAGGGTGGGTTGATGATTTTTGGAGGAAGTATCTCAAAGGCTTGTAAGCCTAGCAGCCCAGCTGCAAACTCCTAATTATGTGCCGCATTTCTATACAGCATAGTGTGTAGGGATCGGTAGGTTGATTTAATCCCCACATGGTGTGTAGGGTTGGACGGAGATGGTGTGTAAAGGCTGGTGGGTAGGACTCTGATTTACTATATCTGTATTCTATATCTGATATGGGCCAAGGCCCTAATATAATTCTGAGATTGTATTTGAATGGGCTAAGACCCAAACTGATTTTGTAATAGGCTCAGGCCCCGCTTATATTTAACTGTATTCTGATGTGTATCTGTATGCATGTTTTTGTGGGGATTACATACTGACTTTGCGAAAAATCACCTTTTCTATTTAATCTGTACAGGTAATCCCCAGACTTGACGGATCGATGCAGCGGAGGACTCGATGGTGGCCACATGTAAATTTTAGTCTGTTTTTGTTAACTTTTCTGATATTATTACTTATTTGGGGTTTTGATGTAATTTTTGACTTTGGATTGTCTGGTTTTGAGTTTTTGGATTTGTTAACTGTTTTACGGTTTTAGCATGGCTGAATGGTAAAAATTTGATTTTGCTAAGAACAATGGTTTCTTTCAATACGAACAGTTTTTCAAAAATGAACATTTTACAAAGCTTCCGCTAAAAAGATATGATTTTAGATATAACGTGGAAACATGGGTTTTACTTCGAACTAAGATAAATGTTAATTTAACTGGAACAGTTTTAACTCGACAAACTCGTTTTCGACTTCCATTCCTTGTGACACCACCAGATTCAGCCATAACATCTAGGCCGAGTTTGGGGTGTTACATTTAGTGGTATCAGAGCCAGGTTGTAAAACTTAGTTGTGGATTTGGGTTTTAAAATTTGGTTTTAAGAAATGTTCTTTTAAAATAGTTTGAAGTATTTTTTATCGAGTATGTGGTGCACCGAGTCTCCAGTGCCGATCCTGTAAGTGTTTTGAAACTTTGATAAGTCTTATCTGAAAAATACTATTAGTATACTGTGGAAATACTATTGTTAGCATGCTTTGAGACTGTAGGAAAAACTGATAGAGATTGCAATTTGCGATAACAAACTCTAAACTTCTGATACTGTCTTGCATAAATTATCTGCTAATAAATATCGAAATTGTAACTGATTCATAAAATTGTTAATGTAGATAAACTTCGAATCTACGATGAGTGCAAGAGGTATCCGTAGACGAGGTACTAGAGGCCATGGAAGGGGCCGTAGAGGGGCTCGATCTGGGTTCTCATCTTTTAGCAACCTACCTAATCAGGATATGAGTGAGATACCAGTGTCACCTACGACTGAGACTGGGTCTCAAGATCGCATGGCTGGGGACAACGCATTGTCCCAAGCAAAGCTGAGGATATTGGAGAAGGTCGTCGAGCCCAACGCTAGATCTGGGGACTGAGGGTCGGTTACAGAATGACTTTGGTCCAACGGGGCTAAGCTATTCAGGGGTTTCACTGGAGTCGCCCTTAACATGGTCGAGTATTGGATGGAGGCCACAGAAAGAATCATAGATGATTTGGACTTTACCCTTGAACAGAAATCGAAAGGGGCTATTTCCTTACTTCGCGATAAGGCATGCCAATGGTGACTGACCATTAAGAAGGGCATTCAGCCTGAACGACTAACATGGGATTTCTATAAGGTTGCTTTCCAAGGTAAATATATTGGGGCAAGCTACATCGATGTTAGGAGACGTGAGTTTTTGAATCTCACACAAGGGGATCATTCAGTGGCCGAGTATGAGGCCGAGTTTCTGAGATTGAGCCGCTATGCGCGAGGCATAGTGGCGACCAAATATGAGCATTGTGTTTGCTTCAAGGATGGACTCAGGGATAGTTTGAGAGTTCTGATAGCTCCGTAGAGGGAGCGTGACTTTTTAGCACTGGTAAAGAAGGCGAAGATCGTTGAGAAGGTGAAGCGCGCTGAGTGCCAAAATCGGGAAAAAGAGAGAGGTAAGAATAAGAGGGATTCAGAGCCCTCGAGTTCTGTGATGAGGCTTAAGAAAAAGGCCAGATCTAATGGGCCGATTAGAGTTGGGCCCCTATTGCACCTACTGGGATCTTGCCTTGTGGGCATTATGGTAGACGCCATCCGGGCGAATGTTGGAGGATGACTGGGGCATGTTTGAGATGTGGGTCTACAGAGCACCACGTTCAAGAGTGTCCACTGAGGGCCGATCAGATGCAAGCTTCGGGTTCTAGTACTGCACAGTCGCTGAGGGTAGTTCAGCAGCCACTTAGAGGTCGTGGTCAAGCTAGGGGTGGTAATGGCATGGGCCATGGACAGAGAGCACCGAGTAGAGATGTTGGGCAGACTGAGGCGAGGCAGCCTGCTCTTGTTTATGCTGCTCGTCACCAAGAGGACAGAAATGCTTTAGACGTTATTACGGGTACGTTTTTAATTTATGATGTACCTTATCTGGCATTGATATACATAGGCTCTACACACTGCTATGTAGCTAGCACTGTGTCTGAAACCTTAGGGATTTCGGTTGAGTATACTGCTAGTGAGGTGACTACTGTGAGCTCTTTGGGGAAATTTATCCAAGTTATCAAATTGAATAGAGACGTCTCGTTAAAGGCTCAAGGGACAGTGTTTCTATCTAATCTGATGGAGCTTTTTTTTGGGGGGTTCGATTTAATTCTGGGAATGGACTGGTTGGTCAAGCACCAAGTAAGTCTGGACTGTGTGACTAAGAGGGTCGTTTTGAGAACCAAGAAGGACAATGAGGTAGTTGTGATTGGGGAATGTCAGAATTTTTTGACTAATGTGATTTTTACGTTGGTGGCGAAAAAGTTGGTCCAGAAGGGATGTGAGGCATATTTGACCTATGTAAGTGTTGCTGGTTCTGGGGATTCATCTGTAAAGGATATCAGAACTGTCAGGGATTTTCCATATGTCTTTCCTGAGGAATTACGGGTTTACCTCAGAGCTGAGAATTGGAATATGGGATTGAACTTTTACCGGGTATAGCTTCGGTGTCTATCGCCCCCTACCGAATGGCACCGAAGGAGCTTACGGAGCTTAAGGCTCAGATTTAGGAGCTGTTAGATTGTGGGTTCATCTGTCCGAGTGTGTCTCTATTGGTAGCACCAGTACTATTTGTAAAGAAAAAAGATGGAACCATGAAGATGTGTTTCGATTACCGATAGCTGAATAAGCTAACAATTAAGAATAAGTACCCACTTCTGAGGATTGATGATTTATTCGATCAGTTCAGAGGGGCTTCTTTTGTGTTTTCCAAGATTAACCTACGTTCGGGTTATCATCAATTGAGGGTTAAGGAGGCTGATGTGTATAAGATGACATTTAGGACTCGTTATGGACATTACGAATTCCTAGTTATGTCCTTTGGTTTGACTAATGCACTAGCGGCATTTATGGACTTGATGATTCGAGTGTTCCAGCCCTATCTGGATCAGTTTGTAGTAGTGTTCACCAATGATATTTTGGTGTATTCTAAGTCTGAAGATGAACACGATGAGCATCTGAGGGTGGTACTACAAATTTTTCATGGGAAATAGTTGTATGTGAAGTTCAACAAGTGTGAGTTTTGGCTTCAGAAAGTAACCTTTTTGGGACATGTAGTTTCTGCTGAGGGGATACAAGTGAATCCCCATAAGATTGAGGCGGTGTTGGATTGGAAACAGGCGAAGAATGTGTCTGAGATCGACAGTTTTTTGGGGTTGGCAAGTTACTATCGGCGTTTTGTAGAAGGGTTCTCCTTGATCGTAGCTCCGTTGACTAAGCTTCTGTGTAGGGGAGTTCCTTTTGTGTGGACTGATGCACAAGAAGAGAGCTTTGAGAAGCTCAAGATTGTTCTGACTCAGGCTCCTGTTCTGATATAGCCGGAGTCTGGAAAGGAGTTCACCATTTATAGTGATGCGTCACACATCTGTTTGGGTTGTGTGTTGATGCAGAAAGGTAAGGTGGTTGCGTATGCGTCTCGTCAACTTAAGACTAATGAGGTAAATTACCCAAGGCATGATTTAGAGTTGGCCACCGAAGTATTTGCACTAAAAATCTGGAGGCATTATCTGTATGGTAAGAAGTGTATCATCTACACTGATCACAAAAGCCTCAAGTACCTTCTTACCCAGAAGGAACTAAATCTTAGGCAGCATAGATGGATCGAGCTGCTTAAGGATTATGACTGGACCATCGAGTACCATCCTGGTAAGGCCAATGTGGTGGCCGATGCTTTGAGCCGTAAGGCTATGACGGATCTAAGGGCGATGTTTGCTCACCTTAGTCTTTTTTATGATGGTAGCCTATTAGCCGAGCTTTAGGTTAAGCCAACATGGATTGAGCAGATTAAGGGTAAACAGTTGGAGGATGAGTCTTTGAGTCTTCGGTTCAGACAGATTAAGAGTGGTAGCACCATGGATTTTGGGTTGAACTCTGAGGGGGTATTGTGCTTCCGAGGTTGGATATATGTGTCGAATGATTCTGATTTGAGGCAGTCTATACTGAGAGAGGCACATAATAGTCCTTATGCTATGCATCCTGGTGGGAATAAGATGCACCGAGATCTTCGAGAGTTATACTGGTGGCCAGGAAACGAGAGGTTACTGATTTCATGGCTAGATGTTTGACATGCCAGCATGTTAAGGCTGAGCATCAATTGCCTTCGGGTTTATTGCAGCTGGTTAAAATTACATTATGGAAGTGGAAGAGAGTAATGATGGACTTCATTAGTGGGTTTCCACTGACACCCACTAAGAAGGATTCGGTTTGGGTCATCATGCATCGATTGACCAAGTCTGCTCACTTCACCCCGGTTAGGACAGACTTTTCTCTTCAGAAATTGGCTAAGCTCTATATATCAAAAATAGTGAGATTGCATGGGGTACCTGTCTTGATCATTTCTGATAGGGATCCTCGCTTCATGTCTCGATTTTGGAAAAAGCTATATGAGGCTCTGGGTTCAAGGTTGGATTTCAGTACTGCTTTCCATCCTCAGACAGATGGTCAATTTGAGGGGGTGATTCAGATACTGGAAGATATGTTAAAGAGCTGTGTGATTGATTTCTGAGACAGTTGGGAGGAGTATTTGCCATTGGCAGAGTTCGCCTATAATAATAGTTTTTAGTCTAGCATCCAGATGGCACCTTACGAGGCTCTGTATAGTCGTAAGTGTCGCACTCTCTTATGTTGGACTGAGTCGGGTGAACGACGTGTTTTGGGTCCTGAGTTGGTTTCTGAGACAGAGGATAAAGTTAGGCTGATTCGGGATCGTCTGAAAGCAACTTCTGATAGATAAAATTCCTATGTAGATTTGAGAAAGAAGGATATTGAGTATTCTGTGGGGGATTTTGTATTTCTCAAGGTCTCGCCATAGAAGAAGGTTTTGAGGTTCGGTCGCAAGGGCAAGTTGAGCACTAGGTTTCTTGGGTTGTACCGGATTCTGAAATGAGTGGGATCGGTCACTTACTAGTTGCAGTTACTTCTAGAGCTAAACCGCATTCATGAGTGGGATCGGTCGCTTACCAGTTACAGTTACCTCTAGATGTTTGACATGCCAGCAGGTTAAGGCTGAGCATCAATTACCTTCGGGTTTGCTGCTGCCGGTTAAAATTCCATTATGGAAGTGGGAGCGAGTAACGATGGACTTCGTTAGTGGGTTACCTCTAACACCCACTAAGAAGGATTCGGTCTGGGTCATCATGGATCGATTGACCAAGTCTGCTCACTTCATCCCGGTTAGGACAGACTTTTCTCTTCAGAAATTGGCTAAGCTCTACATATCAGAAATAGAGAGATTGCATGGGGTACCTGTTTTGATCGTTTTTGATAGGGATCTTCACTTCACGTTTCTGTTCTGGAAAAGGCTACATGAGGCTCTGGGTTCAAGGTTGGATTTCAGTACTGCTTTTCATCCTCAGACAGATGGTCAGTTTGAGGGGGTGATTCAGATACTGGAAGATATGTTAAGGAGCTGTGTGATTGATTTTCGAGGCAGTTAGGAGGAGTATTTGCTGTTGGCAGAGTTTGCCTATAATAATAGTTTTCAGTCTAGCATCCAGATGGCACCTTACGAGGCTCTGTATAGTCGTAAGTGTCGCACTCCCTTATGTTGGACTGAGTTGGGTGAACGACGTGTTCTGGGTCCTGAGTTGGTTTCTGAGACAGAGGATAAAGTTAGGCTAATTCGGGATGGTTTGAAAGCGGCTTCTGATAGACAAAATTACTATGTAGATCTAAGAAGGAAGGATATTGAGTATTCTGTAGGGGATTTCATATTTCTCAAGGTCTTGCCATGGAAGAAGGTTTTGAGGTTCGGTCGCAAGGGCAAGTTGAGCACTAGGTTTATTGGGCCGTACCGGATTCTGAAACGAGCGGGATCGATCGCTTACCAGTTGCAGTTATCTCTAGAGTTAGACCGTATTCATGATGTGTTTCACGTCTCGATGTTGAGACGTTACTGCTCTGATGCCACGTATAGTATTCCGGTTGAGGAGATTGAGGTTATGCCAGATTTGACTTTCGAGGAGGAGCCAGTTCAGGTTCTGGGTAACAACGTTAAGGTCTTGCGAAGGAAATCCATTCCCTTAGTGAAGGTGCTGTGGCGGAATCATAGCACTGAAGAAGCCATGTAGGAGCCTGAGGATTCGATGCGCCAGCAGTATCCTCATTTGTTCTGACCATGTAAATTTTGAGGACGAAATTTTCTTTTAGGGGCTTAGAGTTGTTGTCAAAACCTTTTTTTTTTTAAAAATGGTCGACTTTTACTCTGAAAACGAAAACGGGAGTCTCCACCAATGTTTTTTTATGAGGTGTGATCGAGTCACCTTGTAATTGGTCATTTTAATAAAACGTTTTGATTTAGTAAAACAACAATTTTGGCCTTAGTAATTTGAGAAAACAGGTTTGGGAGTCGGTTACGTGCGAGGAAGGATTAGCACCCTCGTAATGCCCAAAATTGGTACCTAATTGATTAATTGATGTCTTAACGTCGAAAGTTGAAAACTCGAAAAGAATTTAAAATACTTTCCTTTTGTATTAATGTTATTTAAAAGAAAAAACGCTTGAATAAATTAAAACGGGCATTAAAGGCCCTCTCGTCTCGAGATAACAAAAATTCACATCCCGTAAGTTAGGACACGAGATTTGAACCCTTGAAAATATGCATGCCTTTTATTTTAAAATTCATACTTCGATTTTTTAAAAGGATATTCGATTGTTTAAATCCAATGAGGAAAATCATAACCCTGTAAGTTAGGGCACGACCTTCTCAAGTTTCTAAACGTGGAATACTGCCTTTATTTTTATTTAAAATTCATAGATTTTAAAATTTAAAAGGATATTTGGTTATTTAGGTAGAACGAGAAAAAATTGAAACTTCATAAGTTAATGTACGATTTCTCAAATTTTCGAAATGTGAAATATCGCCTATTTTTATTTTTTTGCTTATGAATTTAAAAGAATAATAAAATGTTTAAAATGACATGTGTGTATTTTCTTTGACTCCATTGAAAAATGTTTAAAACACGGAAAGGGTCACACTTGGCGAAAAATGATAATGCAACACTCGTATGAAGTAGCAATGACGTAATACGCACGATAAAAAAAATGAAAGATGAACATGAAAGTATTGAAAGGGAAAGTAAATAAATAACAAAGAAAAATTTAAATAAAATGATGATAATAAACAAATTTTACGCAAATGAGAGATTATAAACAAATATATATTTTTAGAACATGCACATAATAGTACATAAACAAAGGAATAAATAAACATATAAATGAATAAGTAAATCAGATATATGTAATATTAGATTGAAGTATTTTGAAAGTAAAAGAATATAAATAAACAAAATCAGAAAGATGAAATTCAAGTATTAAAAAAACGAATATAAAACAAAAACTTAGGTAATTTAAAAAAAAAAGCAATGGGTAAATTAGTGAATAATTAGTACAATGAATTTATCGAAGGGTTATATTGAAATCAGCACGAAATTTAGGGGGTATAAATTATAAATATAAAAAAACTAAGAAGGACCAAACAGTAATGCTTGAAAATAGGGGGTCATCGGGAAAATATCCCCTATCCCCAAAACGACATCGTTCTCAGATGTCGACCTCTTCTAATGGTCCAAAGACCAAATGGGAAACAAAACAAAATGAAGGGGAAAAATTAAAAAAAAGAAGAAGAAGAAATAAGACATAATTGGATTAAATTAAAAAAGGCTGAAAAAGTGGGGGGATCAACAATGCAAATATCTCATTTTCAAAGAAAACACGCGGATCCTCTACCAAATGGGTCGGGTCGAATAGGCCAAGGCAAAACGACGCCGTTTTGGGTGTTTGAATGCTTGCCCCAAAACGACGTCGTTTGGGGGGATTATATAAATCAAAATTTTATCAAAAAAATCATTTAAACCAGTTTTTTTTTAAAAAAAAAGAAACTTTGCCCTCTTTTTTTCTCTAAAAAGGGGGAGTGAGTCAGGTCATGTGCCACGATTGGCCACACGTGATTTACCGCCGGTCACCAAGATGTGATGTGCGCCGTCATGATGGTAAAAAAATAAAAAATTCCCCTTTTTTGCTTTTTGAGTCCCAAAACCCTTAGGAGATTGTTTTTCATCGGAAACGATAAACCTCTACCACCAATGGTGGTGGAACGCGAAGGGCCAGGTAGATATTTTGACTCTTTTTCTTTGTTTTTCTTTATTTTCTCTTTTTTTTTAAAAAAGAAATAAAATAACATGCACAAAATAATAAAAGGGATGCAGAATATAAAAAAAAAAGAGACCTTTTCAACCTTTCCTCTCTGTTTTCGATTTTCTGCTATATGTACTCATAGGGAAGAAGAAGAAAATACATTGGTTCTTGAGTCCTTTTATAACCAAAAGAGAAAAAAGAAAAAAAATTGTTTGTTTTTTGCTACGATTTATTTTTCTCTCGTGTATGCATTGCTTTTGTCTTTTCTCTCAGTGCATTGTGGTGGCGTCATTTATCGAGAGTCTTTGGGGGTTCAAGTTATGCACAAGAGGTCCCTAGGGTGTCTGGGAATGTTTTAATTTTTGGGCCATTTGGGCCCTGTATATTTTTTTGGGCTAGGTTTTAGATTTGGGTTGTAAATTGGGCTTTGTTATATTGTAATAGAATGTATAAAATTTGGACTTTTATTATTTTGGTTTATTTGTTGTTGTTTTTTTTTTTTATGACAGGTCGGGCAAATTGGGCCTGTTACGACTACCCTTTTTTGCTCGTTGTCGTGTAACGAGAATGAAGGAAAGACCTTTAAGAAGGACCAATCTTGCCCGGTCTCTGAATCTCGACTTCTTTGGGTGCTCCTCTTCTTCTTGGTAGTCTCGTTCTGACCCACTGATCTTCAGGGGTATAGGAATTGGTGCTTCGATCTACTCCGCTATAACTTCAAAGAGGCTAGACTTGTAGCTTTAATCTGTTCCACTGCAACTTCAGGGAAATAAGACTCGCTATCTTCAGTCTGTTTCACTGCAACTTCAGGGAGATAAGGTTTATAGCTTTAATCTGCTCTACTGCAACTTCAGAGAGATAAGATTTGCTATCCCCAATCTACTTCACAGCAACTTCAGGGAGTTAAGATTTGTAACTTTTGACCTACTCAACTGCAACTTCAGGGAGATAAGATTAACTTCAATCTGCTCCACTACAGCTTCAAAGAAATAAGATTTGCTATCTTCAGTCTGCTTCACTGTAACTTCAGGGAGATAAGACCTGTTACAGTAGATTTAATTCGACCTACTACAACTTTAGAGGTATAGGATTTATGGTTTTTCTGATCCGTTACACCATTTTCTGGGGAGCATGACCTGTAGAATCCATTTCATGGGCCTATTTATGTCAAGCCATTAGGATGCCATGATCGAAATGAATCAAATGCTCCTATTTGGATGTGTACGAATGATATTTGCATGAAAGCAGAATGTCATTTTTTGAGAATTACCCCTTTTTAATGCTTAGGTTGTCATTGCTCGTCGTTCATCAAGGTTCTATCATTGTTATGCTACCATGCCTTCTTGTTTAGCTGGTATCATTGACAGAAGATCTGAAAAAAAAAGTCATAATTTTGACTATTCTTTCTTAGATGTTTCCAACTCTTGAATTTGGTTAGTTCTAACTAGTGGTCATGTTTCAAGTCTTTGTACTATTTAGAAACTTTTCAGAGTAATATGTAGAACTTCTTTTATGAATATTATAAGTCCAATAATCGTTGTTTCAATGAAAAATGCTTGAAAAAGATTGTTATCATGGACAAAATGGAATTTTATTAAGAGAAAAACTCGAAGTGGATAAATAAACTAAGATAGAAAATTTTTCTAGGGTACACAATGAATAAGATGAAAAAAGAGGTGCCCCAGATATCGCAGCACGAGCTTCTCTATTCAAACTTCTCGAAGACCATTTCGAGCTAGATATGTGTTTAGGAGATCTAAAGTATTTTGTTGATGCCCCAAGATGTAATATTCCTCCTTCTTGTTAATTCTGAGAGGACAAGACTACCATATGCCCTATCTTCGATCAAAATTTGAGCCACCCTTTTTTTGGGTTTTCAACTCAAAACCCCTTTGGTCTCAAGGTGCCCTTTGTTGGTTTTCGCCTTGGCCTCTCTATTTTTTTAAGAAGGTCTCAAAGCGCCCTTTTTTGGGTTTTCACATTAGCCTCTCCCCTCTTTTTAGTTGAAATGTTTTTTGACTGCATTTGAATTTACAGGATTAGGTAAGTTTTTACCATCTATCTCGGTCAAAATCAATGCTCCTCCAGAAAAGGCCTTCTTTACCACATAAGGTCCTTCCCAGTTTGGCATCCATTTTCCTCTGAAATCCTTTTGTATGGGAAGGATCTTTTTGAATACAAGGTCCCCCTCATGAAATTCTCTTGGGTGAACCTTATTGTCATAAGCCCGCATCATTTGTTGTTGGTACATCTGACCATGACGGATAGCCCTTAGCCTCTTTTCTTCAATCAAGTTCAACTGATCATATCGAGACTGGATCCATTCTGCTTCATCTAGTTTTAGTTCTAACAAAACTCGAAGGGAAGGAATCTCAACTTCAATGGGCAAAATTGCCTCCATTCCTTAGACTAAAGAGAAAGGCGTTGTCCTGGTGAAGGTCCTAATAGATGTTTGATAAGCATAGAGGGCAAATTGTAACTTCTTATGCCAATCTTTATTGGTCTTAGTCATTTTTCCCACGATTTTCTTAATGTTTTTATTGGCTGCCTCCACTGCCCCATTCATTTTTGGGCGATATGGTGACGAGTTGTGGTGTCTGATCTTGAATTGACTACAGACCTCCACTATCGTACTATTGTTCAAGTTCAATGCTTTGTTAGATATGATCCTCTCTGGCATTCCATATCGACATATGATTTTTTCCTTTAAGAACTTACTGACTGTCGACTTTGTGACATTGGCATATGAACCGGATTCTACCATTTGGTGAATTAGTCGATGACCACAAAGATGAATCAATGCCCATTGGAAGCTTTCGGCAATATTCGTCCAATCACATCCATGCCCCACATAGAGAAAGGCCATGGGGAAGTCATAACATGAAGAGGTGAATGAGGCACATGAATTTTGTCCCCATAAATTTGGCATTTATGACATCTCTTGGCGTAATTAATTCAATTCCCTTCCAATGGTGGACCAATAATATCCAAATCTCATAATTTGCCTAGCCATTGTAAAGCCATTAGCGTGTGTCCCGCAGACGCCCTCGTGGACTTCTTCCAAGATTTTTTTAGCCTCAACAGAGTCCACACATCTTAGTAGTACCTGATCCTTTCTTATTTTGTAGAAGATTTCCCATTTAAGACATAGTCACTGGCCAGCCTTCTCAGCGTTCTTTTATCATTCTCAGTTGCTTGGTCAGGGTATTCATGATTTTTTACATATCGCAATATATCGTGGTACCAAGGGTGATCATCCTTTTCTTCTCCTTTGATGTTGTAACAATAAGCCAGAGCTTCATAAATACTCATCTGGATAGGTTTTTCATCTTCTTATTTGTTCACTTTGATCATGGACGCTAGAGTAGCCAATGCATCAGCCATCTGGTTTTCATATCGAGGGAGGTAGCAGAAAGTGATGTTATCAAACTCCTCAATTAACTCTAGAACTATCTTTCGTAATTAATCAATTTGGGGTCTCTTGTCTCCCATTCGCCTTTGAGCTGATAAATTTCTAGTGCAGAATCCCCATATACCTTTAGCACTTTGATTTTGTGTTCTATGGTTGCACGAATACCTATGATACATGCTTCGTATTCTACCATATTATTCATACAATCAAAATCTAGTTTACTAGTAAAGGGATAATGATCTCCGTTTGGGGACACCAAGACTACCCCGATTTCGTTACCCATAGCATTTGAGGCTCCATCAAAATTTAGTTTCCAAGGGTGGCCTTCTTGAGAATCTTCTTCAGCGGTTGCAACATACATCAGATCTTCATTTGGGCAATCAAAGTTCAAAGGCTCATAATCCTCTAGAGCTCTACTGGTCAGAAAATCTGCTATTGCACTCCCTTTTACAACTTTTTGGTTTACATAAACTATATCAAATTCGAAAAGTACAATTTGCCATCGGGTCATACTTCCATTCAAAGCTATCGACTCCATCATATACTTCAGATGGTCCAGTTTTAATATGAGCCAAGTTGTGTGACATAACATGTATTGTCTTAGCCTTCGGGTTGTCCAGACTAAGGCGCAACGCAATTTCTCAATCGGTGAGTACCTTGTCTCACATTCAGTCAAGTTTTTACTGAGGTAGTAAATTGCTCCTTCCTTCTTTCCTGACTCATCATGTTGGCCGAGCATGCATCCTATAAAATTCTCAAATACCACTAAGTACAGTATTAATGGCTTATCTGGTTGGGTGGTATTAGCACTAGGGCATTAGACAAGTAATGTCTCATCCCATACACCTGTATTGTATTTCTTAAGGAGACGGAATATGGGGTCACATTTCTCAGTTAGCTGTGAAATGGACCGGGCGATGTAATTTAGTCTTCCCAGGAAACCTCGAACTTCTTTGAGTACGCGGTGGAGGTAGCTCTTGTATGGCCTTGACTTTGTCTTGGTCGATCTCAATCTCTTTTTCACTAACTACAAATCCAAGCAGCTTTCCGGACCTGGCTCCGAAATTACATTTTGCTAGATTGAGCTTTAGTTGAAACTTTCTCAAATTTAAGAAAAATTTCATCAAGACTTGAACGTGCTCCTTCTTTGTACGGGACTTTGCAATCATATCATCGACATAAACTTCGATTTCTTTGTGCATCGTGTCATGGAACAGGGTTACCATGGCTCTTTGATATGTTGCTCCCGCATTTTTCAGTCCAAATGACATCACCTTATCACAAAATGTTCCCCACACGGTTACTAATATGGTCTTCTCCATGTCTTTAAGATGCATCCTAATCTGGTTGTACCCGGAGAAACCATCCATGAGGGAGAACAGTGAGTGACTTGCCATGTTGTCCACCAGGGTGTCAATGTGAGGCAATGGGAAATTATCTTTTGGGCTGGCTTTATTCAAATCCCTATAATCTACACACATTCGTACCTTTCCATCTTTTTTAGGGACGGGGACAATATTGGCTACCCATTCTGAGTATTTAACCACTTTTAAAAATCCAACGTCGAATTTCTTCTTAATCTTTTCTTTTATTTTTAGCAGAACATCAGGTCTCATCCTTCGGAGCTTCTGTTGCATTGGCTTAAACTCTTCCTTTATGGGGATTCGATGTACCACAATATCGGTACTTAACCCGGGCATATCTTGATAGGACCAGGCGAAGACATCCTAGAATTCTTGGAGTAACTCAATGAGGTCTCGCTTTGTCTCTATGATGATACAAGTTCCGATCTTCACCTCTTTTTCCTCTCATAGGCTCACAATTTCCACTGATTCTTTGTGAGGTAGGGTTTGTTTCTCATCTTGTTCTACCATCCTTAACAAATCAGGAGATAGGTCACAGCCTCGGTCATCTTCAAAATCCTGAGAATGTTCCATACACGTATCTTGCTTAAAAGGAGACTTTGAGTCATTAGCAACGTCGCTCATATCATTGATATCTGGAGACCTGTTATAGGGATGAAGGAAGATACAACGAACTAAAAGAATATAAGAATAATTATTTGTATGGTATGATCATGAATGAAGAACAAAAGAATATGTGGAAAAAGGTCCAAGGGACAAAAGAATCTAAGAACAATTTTTTGTATAATATGATTATGAATGAAATGGAAAGAATAAAAGAATATTTGCTCAAAATGATAGCAAAGGTGCATTTTATTGAAATAACATTTTTGGACATAAGCCTATTTCACAAAAGATTCTTATTACTCCTAGGCCCAGAACAATAAGTGTGTTTTTGTAACACCCTAAACCCGGCCCAGACATTATGGCCGGATCCGACGAGTCACATTGAAGTTTTTAAGAAAACCCATGCCTCTTTCAACGTCCTTCTTAGTGTTTTAAAAGATAGTCTTTGCTAAGTTAATAAAGTGAATGGAAGCTGTGCACCAGGTAGGTATCCGAAATAGAGGAGGTGAGCCATGAAGGCTGCTTAAATACCAAGCTCTTGACTGGATCCAATCCTAGACATGCCCACAACCATTGCCACACTTTGGTGCGAGGTTAGGTTTTGAAAAAAAAACGAGTTGGAATTTATTTAAGTAGATATTTTTGGTGAATCGGTTAATTGTATCGTTGCTCTATTTTGAAAACAAGTATCATTTTGAAAACGTGCCCTAAGTCTAACCCAATTTGGATTATTATCGGTAAAATATAAAGTATAAAATAAAATAATCCTAGAAAGATAATTAAAAAGGCCTTATTACAACCCAAAACCAAATAATAATAATAATAATAATAAAACCGGTTACTTATTGCAAAGTTCGAAAACGATCACCACGTCCACTCTGAATCCCCTCTGGCTCCAAGTCTCCACATCAAGGCTCACCTGCAAGGTTAAGGAAAGGGGTGAGTTTGGAAACTCAGTGTGCAACAAGCCCCTTTCAGAGCCCAAACTAATATCGCATATCGGGCCTAAGCCCTAATTCAGTCTCAACATATACTGGGTTGAAGCCTTTCGTTTAACTGTTACTGGGCCGAAGCCTTTTCATAAATCATATCACTGAGCCGATGCCTTTACTGTAAACGGTATGGCCCATAGGCCCATTTTAATATCACATGTAATACCAATGAATGTATGCAAGCCCATTTGGGGAGAATACTCAACCCACCATCCGCTACTCTCCACTGCATACCAACCAAGCTCTCCATGTGGGAATAACTCAACCCACCCAACCAAACTTTCCACTCGGCAAAGAAAGTCGCTTTATCATATAACCGAGGGCCTAGCCTCTTTTTAATAATCGGCAAAGCCCTTTTTGATAAACTGGGGCAAAACCCTTTAAGCACTTCCTCCGTTTATATAAAACCCATCCCATGCATATAATAAGTATATCATAGCATATCAAGTCCATCTCATATCATATCATGTGCATATCATGTCATATCATGTATAACAATATCTCATGCATCATATTCATAATTAAACCCTAGGGGGTATAAAGGTCATTTTTACCTAGGGCAAAATAGTTATTTTTCATATTATAAGGGTAATTTCGTAATTTTACCAAATATCAGGGTTTTCCATGTTTATTAACAATTATCAATATTTTCGAGTGTTTAAACAATGATCTTCAACCCACTTTATAAAATTCGGGCTTTTGGGCCCAAAACCCCTAATGGGCCCTCCGAATGCCGATTTAGCCCACTAAGCCCACTTAACCCAAATTTTACAACAGTACTAACCGTGTTAACATGCAACTTTTCCAAATTTCCTTTTCTATCAATTTTACCCAAATGGTCCCGAAAGCCCATTGGGCCCAATTCTAGCCCATTGAGGCCTAACTTACCATCGTGCACAAAATTGCGCTCTTACCTGTTCCATCGATCAAAACACCGATCTTATCGTATTTATTGCATCTATAACCAAACGCAAAATCACAAGTTCTCGAAATGCTAGAATTTTAGCATTTCGGCTTTTCAGCGAATATTAATCTAAGCTACTACGAGGGTTGCTACACACCTATTTTGTGACGTTTGCTAACAAAGTCTCCCACGATAACCTTCAAATAATCACCACCATTCTTAGTTTACAATTCATGCTTATCAAACCCAAAATCCACCTTACCAGAGTCGACCAAAGAACCCCTAATTGCTATAGATCACTTACCTTCACAGGGTCCGATGATTCGATCCAAGTTTATCCAAACCGATACTCCAAGCCTTGCTGCTCCTCCAAAGTTGTCTATTTCACTACACAAACCATAAAAGTCGAATGAAAAGGCCCAGTGAGGCCTATACCTCAAATCGATAACCTCCCTAAACTATAGGAGGTTTCGACTTTTCTTAACATTTACACTACTGAATCGATTTGTAAAATGAGTACTTACCACAGCCTTCCCTTCTGCATTGTTTAGTCCCAAAGTAGACTTAGCCCTCAACCACCTAGCAGCCTTTGAATCCTAGAGGTCTACAGGTTTGGCTATACCCCTAGAACTAAGGTATTTTGGCTTTTAGGACCAAGAAAAAGAAATGGTGTGGTGGCTTTGTATTGGTGTTGCCGTCGGGGACTTTTAGAGTTTAGCGGATGAAGGATCGGTCACAACAAATGAAGAGAAAAGAAGGATGCTGGTCTAAGTGAAATCGGCACAACCAACTTCAAAAGTTTCGGCTCTTGTGGCTATTCGGCAAGGGTGATGAAAAGAAAAGGGAGTAGTAGTTTGGTTTTCGCAAAGAAGAGAAAGAAAAATGGATGAAAGGAGTGGTGATCTCGGCTAGAGAAGAAAAGGAAGAAAAGAAATAACCCTATGATGTTTAAACAAAAGAAAATGACACAACTAAAGCCCCTAATGCCGAAATACTAACCTAAAACCCCTAAGCCAATTTCTCCTCCCTAAATTCCCACTATTCGGCCAACACTACGCCTACATTCAAATCCCCAAAATCTCTCCCCTTATCACTCCTAAATTCATGCATTTGACTGATTCAAACTCTCTCCAACAGAGTTCCATTCGACTTCAAACTCCTGCATGCTCAAGACATAAAAAAATTGCCAGCTTAGTGAATCGAACCTTGGCTTTCCCCCAACCACTTACACGCCACTTTTTTAGCTCCTTAGTGGCGCCACTTAACCACTTTGCCAGGAGCTCTCTTGTGTTACATTTTACCCACATCTTTTAATAAGGCCACCTATCCAATGCCCCTAACTCCTCAAGTCCAAAATTCAAAAATTCTACCGGGTTTTGGCCAACACATGGGCCTTTCATAGGCCCATTTACACACTCCAATTATGAATTTCACAACCAAATACCAAATTTTAAAAATTTTACCAAATTCTCAAAAATTACGAAAATCCCAAAAATCAGGGTGTTGCAGTTTTGAACATTACTCTGAATTAGCTCTAAAAACTGCAGGAATCTCTTTCATAGTCCAGTTGTCCAGAACACTTCCAAGTACGTAAGGGCAAATGCCCGACAAATTCTCTTCTCTGGTTTCTTCTTCGGATATGGCGTCGATGTCAAAATTTTCCAACATTTCTTCCATGGTTTCCTTTCTCGGCACTCTTCGTTCAGGGTGAATAATTCCTCCTGACATAAATGTTCTGGATATGTGGGGGGATATCATTAGTTCCCATTTGATCTCCTCCTCGCTCAAGCATGCTCTCCTCCTTTCTTACTTCTTTTCCAACTCCTTCTTTATTTGTCTCATGTCTGGCTTAAATCCTAAGCCGAAGCGGTCTTATTTGTCTTTTAGCACCGGTGCCTCGGCCTTTCTTTGGAGGTGTCTCCTAAGTACTTTTCCCGGTAACGCTTATTTCTCGAACGTTAGTTGTAGGCCTATTCTCGTAGTCTTGGATATTTTAGGCATTGGGATCCTGTTCCCTTTGGTGATGAATGTTGCGTTCAAAAATTCCAAAGATTGAAAGGAATATTCGATTGCCTCATCGGTGATGAGTCTTGGATATAAATAAACGAAATCAGTAAGATGAAATTCAAGTATTAAAAAAACGAATATAAAATAAAAACTTAGGTAATTAAAAAAAATGCAATGGGCAAATTAGTGAATAAATAGTACAATGAATTAATCCAAGGGTTATATTGAAATCAGCACAAAATTTAGGGGGTATAAATTATAAATATAAAAAAATAAGAAGGACCAAACAGTAATGTGTGAAAACAGGGGGGTTATTGGGAAAATATCCCTTGTAATGCCCCAATTTCTCAAATCCCAAAAATTGTGTTAAAAATTATTTTTTTCTGTGTGTTGTGACATGAATGCATGCTTGCTTTAGGGGTCCAGTGCTCTGGGAGTGTTGAGAAGTTAGGGGTTGAAGTATGGGCTTGAACAAAATTTTGCTTCTAAGTGAGTAAACCCTTGTCTCCAGCCCGTAGTCTTTTAAATTGTTGAGAGCGTAGCATGGCATAAAGAGTTTGTTAGTCAAGTGGCAAAGGGCGTGTAGAGTGTTCAGGAGGCCTAGGGTTTGAGGCTTAGCAATACATTAGAGCATTTTATTTTGCTATGTGTTATGGGAGTGTCCTTAGTTGACTGAAATTAGTGGGGTTTGAATAGGTTGTTGAAGTGTGGTGGTTGGAGAGAGAGTTGTGGGCGGATAGGGGTAGTGATTTTAAAAGTGTTGTAAGGGGAGAAAAGAGGGGAGATTTTGAGGGGATTTGGATAGTGTGCAGTTGAGGGAGTGTTAGGGGTGCCGTTTTGGAAAAAGGCCAATTGGTAAAAATCGGTCATTAGAATGTCGAGTGGTCATTTAGGGATTCTTTTCTTTGGAGAACCGATTAGTGCTAAGAAATTTTAGGTGTCTTTTCTTTTGGTTTTTGGGGGTCTCTTGTTATTGTTGCATTCTTCTTTACTTTCTGTCTACGCCGAACCTCTTAGAGTTTTCCTTCTTCTCTCTTTCTCTTCCAATTGCTTCTTTTGCACCCTCTTTCTTTTTGAAACCCAGGCTGACTACTTCACCCTCCCTTCATTCGCTTCTTTCTACTCTAATTGAAAATTGTTCTCTGTCAAGTCGGTGAGTGCATTGGGGCCTTGTATTCTCTTTACTCTTTCAAATGTCATCAAGTTTTCCCTCTATCAACTGTGGGAACCGAATAGTTCTTTCTTTCTTATTACCGATTCTTACTTTCTCCCTCTTCTTGTGATGTCTCTTTTGGGTTCTAGACTTTCTCTCGTGAAGTGGAGGACGGCAAGTGGTAAATGAGGTGTTCGAAACCTTCCCTTATCATCCAACAGAAGGTAGCTTTATTATGATTATAGTGTTCAATTGAGGCAGGTGGGCTGACATTCTTTGGTGATTGGTCGAATGCCCTTTCCCTTTATTTAGGAGTTTGTGGTTGTTTATAGATAGTAGTGGTAATGTTTCATGCCTTGTGTTAAGCAATCATGTTAATGGTTTTCATTGATAAAGCAGATCCTTGATAGAGAGCAAGGGGTCAACTTTAGTCAGCGACCTAGAAGGACTAAGCCATAGTTGGCCAATCAAGGCAAGTATCAATATTAATTGGAATAAGAGTAAAAAGGAGGATGTCGAACCTTAATGTTGATAAATGACTAATCAAACTTCTAACTGTGATAGGTGTGGAACACTCGTGGGCTAGTAGCATATTTTTTGAAATCAGGTGTGTAATCACACTATTTCTATCATGAAATGGCAAAAGCTGGAATACTGGTATCATCGATACCACACGGGTGTGCGCTCGCTCGTGTGGTCACCTAAACGTTAAAGCGCGAGCATGTGATTGTGGAGACCACCACGAGCGATTTTGTAGGCTTAGGTCGTTTTGGGCCACGTTGGGCCAAAATGGGCTGTGTGGGCCCCACATGGGTAAATCGTACGGATGTGTAGAGATTATTGGGCCGGCTGTGTTGTTTACACGACTAAGGCCATTATTTGGGCTTATTGGGTCACACGAGCGTACGGGACCACGTGGGTCGTATTATGGGCTTGGGCCCATTTTCGCTGTTTAATTGTTAAGGTTGCACGGGTCACACGAGACGACTATGAACCTATTGTTGGGTCTGTAAGTACACCTAGACCCTAATTTATGTTGTGACAGTTATACCCTTATGAGGTAAAAGACGGATATACCCTTGTATGTTGTATGACTGTTCAGCATGCCATCTTTATTGTATGAACATTTATATTATGTTGCATTGCATGGGGTGGGATATATGATATTGGAGGAAGTGTATTGAAAGGCTATAAGCCTATACTAGCAGCTCTGCTACAAATATTGTTAGTTCCTAGTCTGGTACTATATTCTGGAGTGTAGGGATGGGTAGGTCAATTTTATCCCCACATAAAGTGTAGGGCTAGACGGAGTGGAGTGTAGAGAATGGATAGGTAGGATATCTCTATGCATTTTTGACACTGTACTGAATTAGGCTAAGGCCTATACTGATACTGCTACTGTAATGGGCTAAGGCCCACACAGATATTGGGACTGATATGGGCTTAGGCCAAGACTGTTCAACACAACATGTTTGACTGTTTGATTAATATGGACTACACACTGAGTTTTCGTAAACTCACCTTTTTTGCCTATCTGTGCAGGTAATCCTTAGGCGGGTCAGTGTTGAGAGGGACTCGGAGATGGCCACACCACTATTTATGCTTTCGCATTTAACTTTTTAATAAAAGTAGTTTTTTTGGGTAAATTTTATGTAATAAGGCCACTTTAAGTTATTATTTTTATTTGGATATTTATTTAATTTGGTTTATATCTGTTAGCAGTAGGATTCAGTTTTCTAAAAACAAATGATTTTTAACTACCACGTTCCGCGACTCGTTTTAAAAGCTTCTGCAATGAACAATGTTTTTAAAATGTAATAACAACTTAGTATAACACTTGTTTTGCTAAACAAACCTGTAAGTTAAAAAGGAACAAGATAAGATAGTTTTATTTTCCATAACGAGGTTTGATTACAAAAATAGATTTTTAACGGGACTACGCTTTCAAGACATAATCCAGTGTGACACCACAGATTCGGCCATAATGCATAGGCCGGGTTTGGGGTGTTACATCCCCTATCCCCAAAATGGCATCGTTCTCAGATGTCAGCCTCTTCTAATGGTCTAAGGACCAAATGGGAAACAAAACAAAATGAAGGGGAAAGAAAAAAATAAATAAGACAGAATTGGATTAAATTAAAAAAAAGGTGAAAAAGCAAGGGGATCGACCACGCAAATATCCCATTTTAAAAAATAAAACATGCGGATCCTCTACCAAATGGGTCGGGTCGAAGGGACCAAGGCAAAATGGTGCCATTTTGGACGATTGAACGCTTGCCCCAAAACGACGCTGTATGGTGGGATTATATAAATCAAAATTTTATCAAAAAAATCATTTAAACCAGTTTTTTAAAAAAAAGAAACTTTGCCCTCTTTTTTTCTCTAAAAAGGGGCAGTGAGTCCGGTCATGTGCCATCGTCGACCACTGTGACAACCGCCGATCACCGATGACAGCGCTGTCGTCCACGATGACCGAAAAAAATAAAGAAGTCCCCTTTTTTCTTTTTAAGTCCCTGAACCCTTAAGAGGTCATTTTTCATCGGAAACGATAAACCTCTACCACCAACGGCGGCGGAACGCAAAGGGCTAGGTAAATATTTCGATTCTTTTTCTTTTTTTTTCTTTGTTTTCTATTTTGTCAAAAAAAATAAAAATAAAAATAACATGCACGAAATAATAAAAGGGTTACTGAATATATATAAAAAAAAAGAGAGACCTTTTCAAACTTTCCTCTTTGTTTTCGATTTTCTGCTATATGTACTCGTAGGAAAGAAGAAGAAAATACATTGGTTCTTGAGTCCTTTTATAACCGAAAGAGGAAAAAGAAAAAAAAGTTATTTGTTTTTTGCTACGATTTCTTTTTTTCTCTGTGTCTGTTGTGCTTGTCTTTTTCTGCAGGTATGGTGATGGCTACGTGGAGTACGACTATGGTGGCGTACGGTGCTGGAGGTGCTGGAGGCTGGTTGCGGCGCAAAATGTCCCTAGGGTTTCTTGGAATGTTTTAATTTTTGGGCCATTTGGGCCTTGTATATTTTTTGGGCTAGGTTTTAGATCTAGGTTATAAATTGGGCTTTGTTATATTGTAATGACTGTATAAAATTTGGACTTTTATTATTTTGGTTTATTTGTTATTATTTTTTTTGTTTATGACGGGTTGGACAAATTGGGTTTGTTACAGTTTAAACGCCCCAAAAATTTAATTTTTTGTTTTTGCAAATGTTTGACACAAGTATGTATCTGCTTTAGTGTTTAAGTGTTCTGGGGGTGTGTGTGAGGTCCCAAGTGTTCTGAATAAAGCCTTAACCTTGCTTAGTAGGCTTATGTTTAATTGTTAGTAAGTTTATAACAGAATGGGCCTGCCGGTCTGGTGGTTAAGTAGAGTGTTGGTGGGTTTGAGGTCTTGTGTTCAAATCCCTTTGTAGGTAATATTTTTGTTCGGCTCTAAGAGAGAAAGTTTGAGTTGTGTTAGACATCTGAGTAGTGGGGAGTTTGGTGGAGGGAATTAAGGGGAGTTGGGATAAGGGGTTATCAGGATTTTTCTATTGGATTTCTTTTTTCAAAAAAAAATATGTTCTCTCTTCTCCCTCTCTGCCGAAATTCCCATCTCCCTCTCCCTATTTTCTGTTCGATTTTGTTTTCAACTTGCCTTAAGTTGTTATACGTTGTTTTTACGGGTTTGATAAGTTTCCTCATCTTTTCCATCGTGGATTGACAATGATTGTTAGTGATGTGTTTTCTTCTATTAATGGCGTAGGAAGAGACGGTGGGCAGTAAATCGCGTATCTCATTGTTTAGCATCGTTTAACAGAAGGTATCGTCAACAGTAAGACGAGTTTTTGTTCGTTCTTGGTTGGAAAATTTGCTTGTAAATCTATAAATTGATGTGGGGTATCTTGATTTTAGGCTTTGGATGCTCGGAAGTGTTTTTGTAGTGAATCGAGACCAGGTGTGTACCCAAAACGTAGAAAATGAGGTTTGGCAAGAAGCTGAAAAAGTATTCTATTGATGCCACACGAGCATGTGGTCGCCCGTGTGATAGGCCTTGTGATGGAATACGGGCATGTGATCAACGAGCCAGGCCATGTGCGCATAACACGACTGTATGATGGCTAGGTAGGCCATGTGCAATACACGGGCTAGACTGAATTGGGCTGTGTGGGCTACACGGGCATGTGGGATTCTTGGCCAAGCTGTGTGATCCACGGGCAGGCCACATGGGCATGTGAGCCCATATTTCTGAAATACTCTGTAAGGTTGCACGAGTCACCCAAGTTGACTGTGGACCATGGTAGGGTCGGTAAGCTTTACTTAGACTCCTGACTATGTGATCTGATTGTATAGTGTCTAACTAAGTATGATATCTATTTTGAACCGAATGTATGTTCTGTTATTAGCATATTTGCATGTCATTTATGGTATGTTATATTGCATCGGGATGGGTTGATGATATTTGGAGGAAGTATCTGAAAGGCTTTTAAGCCTGTTATCTGGCAACTCAGCTGCAAACTCCTGATTATGTGCTGCATTTTGATACAGCATGGCATGTATGGATGGGTGGGTTGATTTAATCCCCATATGGTGTGTAGGGCTGGATGAAGATGGTGTGTAGAGGCTGGTGGGTAGGACTTTGATTTATTGTATTTAGATTCTGTATCTGATATGGGCCAAGGCCCTAACATAATTCTAAGATTGTATTTGAATAGGCTAAGACCCAAATTGATTTTTTAATGGGCTCAAGCCCAGCTTATATCTTACTGTATTCTAAAGTGTATCTGTATGCATGTTTTTGTGAGGATTACACACTGAGTTTGCGAAAACTCACCTTTTCTGTTTAATCTATACAAGTAATCCCCAGATTTGATCGATCGGTGCAGCGGAGGACTTGATGGTGGCCAGATATAAATTTTAGTCTGTTTTCGTTAACTTTCCGATGTTATTACTTATTTGGGGTTTTGATGTAATTTTGGACTTTGGACTGTCTAGTTTTAAGTTTTTGGATTTGTTAATTGTTTTACGATTTTAGCACGGCTGGACGGTAAAAAATCGATTTTGCTAAGAACAAAGGTTTCTTTCAACACGAACAGTTTTCCAAAAATAAACATTTTCCAAAGCTTCCGCTAAAAATATATGATTTTAGATATAACGGGGAAACATGCATTTTACTTTGAACTAAGATAAAGGTTAATTTAACTGAAACGGTTTTAACTCGACAAACTCGTTTTCGACTTCCATTCCTTGTGACATCCCCAGATTTAGCCATAACGTCTAGGCTGGGTTTGGGGTGTTACATTATTATCTGAGTGGCTTAGTTTACATACATGGTGTGTAGGGTTGGATGGGTCTTTCGAGGTCCTATGTGGTGTGTTTGGTTGGATGAGCTTAAACAACTCTTTTGGTGTGTGATCGGGGGACGGAGAGGTGTTTTGGCTAGACGGGTGGGTTTTTTTTTATTACTTGATTGCATTCGTATGCATTTGTTT
Organism: Gossypium longicalyx; assembly: GCA_025698465.1. Taxonomy (NCBI): domain Eukaryota; kingdom Viridiplantae; phylum Streptophyta; class Magnoliopsida; order Malvales; family Malvaceae; genus Gossypium; species Gossypium longicalyx. The sequence goes on from CM046999.1 coordinate 46,537,915, forward strand.
AAGTGACTAAGTGTAGATTATTTGTCTATATTCTGTCTGACTGATTGACATTTCTGACTGAGTGTCTATGGGTGACATGGTGTGCTTGAATTGCTACTTTCAATTAGGACGTTGGTTCTGAGTTTACTTTTTGATTTCATGTGAAGAATATTGGACCAGGCTGTGTAAACTACATAGCCAAGGCCATTTCTAGGCTATGTGGGCCACACTGGCGTATGGGCCTACATAGGCCCGCAATATGGGCCTTGGGCCCATTTTTACTATTTGATTGTTAAGGTTGCTCGAGTTGCCCGAGACGATTGTGGACCTTCTGTTGGGTCAGTAAGCATACCTGGACCCTTAATCGATAAAATGACTCTTTTGCTCTTATGTGGTAAAATGACTCTTTTGCCCCTATGTGATGAATATATGTTTATACGTACATGTATGACCGTATTTAGCATGCTATTTAAACTGTAATGGATACATGTATGATTCTATGAGATGACATGACATGATTGTATGATGTATTGCATGAGGTTTATTATGATTGGAGGAAGAGTATTATATTGGCAGCTCTGCTACAAATCACTGGTGGTTCTAAGCCTATTATACTGGCAGTTTTGCTGCAAATACTGTTCAGTGCCGCAACCGGTGCTACTTGGAGTGTAGGGATGGGTGGGTTGGTTTTATCCCCACATGAAGTGTAGGGTTGGATGGAGATGGAGTGTAGAGGTTGGATCGGTAGGACTTGCATACTGTTTATTGTTACTGCATTGATTACTGTTACTGCACTATTTATTGTTACTGTAATGGGCCAAGGCCCAAACACATGACTGCTTCTATATTGAGTTGGGATAAATCCCAAACTGATAGTGTCACTATTACTAAAAGGGGCTTAGGCCCAGACTGTGCTTGTTTTCTAACTGTTTGCTTATATGGGATTACACATTGAGTTTTGTAAACTCACCCATCTATTTATTTGTAAAGGTAATCCCTAGGCTTAGGCGGATCGGTGCTACGAGAGACTCAAAGGCGGCCACACAACTGCATTTACTATCATATTTGCTTTATTTTTATAAGTAATTTTAATTTGAGTATTTTTACTGTAATAAGGCCTCTATGGATTTTTAACTTTAACTTGGGTTTTTATTTGCTTTGGCTTATAACTGCTAGAGATAGGAAAACTCGAGTTTTCAAAAGAAACAATGTTTTTACAAAGTAAACGCAAGTACGCAACTTTTTAAAAAAGCTTCCGCTATAGAATGATATTTTTGAAAATGAATAACGATTTTTAAGTAAATACTTTTTGGATAGTATCGCAAGTTTAAAAAAGATAGCTGTTTTTTTTTTCAAATACGTACAAAGAGGTTAAATATTTAGTAAGAGTTTTCATCGATATAACACTTTACGAAAAACACCCAATGTGACATCGCCAGATTCGGCCATAACATCTAGGTCAAGTTTGGGGTGTTATAGAAAAGGAACTTATAGTGATAAGTGCTAAAAGTAACATGTTTTAACCTCATTCTTAATGCATTTTTGGGTGATTATCCAATGTTAATTGTGAATTTTATGCTCCTAATCCTTTAAATTCATGTTTTGATGCTTAATAGAGCACTTAGGAGCAACATGAGTGAAAACTAGAGCAACGAATCAAACTACAAGAGCCACACGGGCTAGATCATTCCACATGGCTTGGCCACACGGTCATGTGACCCACACAAGCATGTGGTAGGTAGTGTCAATATCATAGGATTTCACACTGAACAATGGAAAATTGCAATTTTTAGGTTTTTCAGGCATTCTAAGACATATATAGGAAAAAAAATAAGAAGATAAGAGTGATTCGTCATTTAATATTCAAGAAAACAACTTGAAAAACACCATTTAAGCCGGCTTTTAAGTATATTTCCATCAAGATTGAAGATTATCAGTTGATTTCTTAGGAGATTATCATGAGTTTCTTTATTTCTTTCGGTTATACTGTCTTTGGGATGTTTTTATTTTGAAGCATGAACTAATTTTCTAAATACCTAGGGGAGATGAACCCTATGATGGATTCTGTCATTTGATTTTTATTTTACGCAATAAATAGTTAGTTTATTATTCTCAATTATTATTGCTTAATTCTTTGTTTAATATTTCTAGATTATTGATCCATGTTTAATGTGCATAATTCGATTGTTTAATGGACCCTGTTTAAGAGTAGATCTTGCATAATTGAGTGGAGTTGCATGCAATCCTAGAAATAGGACAACATAAATCTATCAAATTAAAGTCAAATCTAATAGGGGAATCCATAGTACGAGTTAATGCGATTATAGGGGTTTTAATTAGAAATAGATTTCAATTAATCAACCTAGAGTCAGTTGCTCTTATGCCTGAAAGAGATATTAGCATAATTAATAGATTTTTACAGATCAAGATACTAAATAAAGAAATTGCATAATTTAAATAGATAGTGACAAATAAAATCTGGGCGGATTCTTTCCTAGGTATTGTTTCGCTTCTTGGTTGTTAATCATTTATTTTCTTGATTTTTTGTTTTCCGTATTCGTTAGTTAATTTATTTAGTTAATTTTAGTTTTTAATCAATCACTTGAATTATTTGATTAAACAGTAGAAAGACGATAATTACTAGTACTTTTAGTCTTCGTGGGAACAATATCATTGCTCACCATAGCTATACTATTAATTGATAGGTGCATTTGCATTAGTCAAGTTTTGTGACACATCATATAGGTACACATGGCCTACTACAAGGGCGTGTGCCATAAACGGGTAGATGGCACGGCCATGTGGCTTGTTGATTAAGATGAGAATTGGGTTCACACGACCATAGTGAGTTACACGGCCTAGCAACAGGGTCGTGTGACCCTAGATTACACGGCATTAGTCTATTGCATGGTTTGAGGACACGACTATGTGGTTCAACTCCACACAACCTCAGCCTGTCATACGACTTGCCCACATGACTGTGTAATCCTTATTTTGGATTTCTACCACACTTTTTGAATGTTTCAAATTAGTCCTTGTTTTGCTCTGAATTGTTTTAGAGCTTCTGTAAGCTAAATTTTACCCCGGTAATGTATGATTAGCACATTTTTTTAAATGATTGATGAATGATTATCATTTAGTGCAACTTGAATTGATATAGCATGATTCTATTTTGTTATGTCTGGTAGCATCCCGAAACCCTAATTCAGTGACGAAGACGGGTGAGGGGTGTTACATTTGGTCTTTCAATTTTGTCTATTAATTGCTTAATTAGGGTGCAAAGACTAAATTGTAAAAGTCTTATTCTTATATGTTTTTAATTAGCCAAAGATTTAGGGACTTAAATTGCAACTAGTCAAACGATCAAAATAGAAATTAAACCATTTTCTAATGTGTGTTAGTGGAAAACAATGAAAGATTCAAATAATTGAGTATAGTGAATGCATACCTAAACAACATTTATACTACTTAAGCACACTTTAAAATGGACCTAAAAAACATCAAAACACACAACCATCTTAAGTGCCTAACCAATGTGCCCTCATTGACGCCACATTTAATTCATCCATCAACAACCAATATACCATTTATAGGTACCTCAAATAAATTTCAAACATTCAATTAATTGTGTATAGTGAATGCATACCTATACTAATCACTCCCAACCAATTATCAACCAAAAAGGCTCAATGAATATACTTTCTTCATTAACTAATCAAGCACCTCAAGTATGATACCAAAATGACCAAATCATTAGAGCAACACTAAGTGAAAGCATATACATAACAACTCCAAACATTTATTTACAATCATTTAGAACTTATAGGACTATATTCTTTAGTGTTTACTAAACAAAATGACATTATCTTAACATTGACATCCTAGGTACATGCCAAGACTCAAAAAGAAGTACATCACCAACTTTGAGTACACGATTTGTCGTGGATGCTGAGATGTAGTACAATAAAAATTCAAACAGTAAGCAAATAATGATCTCAATAGATCCCACTTTTAACTATTAAGTAGAAGTTAACATTTCACAACATATAAGTCATCTCATGAATTATTATACCTTACCAAAATATATAACCTAACAAATGGCACTCGGTGCCTAACGGTTACACTGTGAATAAGGTTTTGCATCCAATGTTAGTCGTTTAACTTGACAAGATTCTTGGTGTACCCAGCACTAGTTGAACGAGTCGACAAATTATTGCGCCTAGTGCTAGTTGGATAACCGACGATAGTTGTGCCCAACACTAGTTGAATGAGTCGACAAATTATTGCGCCCAGCGCTAGTCGAATAACCCACAATAGTTGTCATCTGCAATTCCGTAAAATCATTTTTTATCACTTAATATCACATTTTATATAAATACATATACTTCCATAACTTCCATTGAATTGAATTAACATATACATCCATAAACTTCCATTCAATTGAATTACCAATGACATTAGGGATATAATAAGACATCAAGTAGTAACTAGATTAATTAAAACAATTTTATAAAGTGCGAGTTCAAGGAATAGGAACTTACAAAATTACGACGGATGCTATGAATTGGAGACGTATACTAATTGATCTTTTCCTTCCCATGGTTGATACCAAACCTACTCTTCTCTTGATCTAAATTAAAAATTTAATTCCATTACTTAATTTGAATACCATACCTTAGTTTTAATTAAATCAATTAATTTTAGATCATAATTTATACTTTTACCCTTAACAATTGATAATTACACAACTCAGTCATTAACACCAACATTAACTTAACCACACTTTCATATGATTTCCATAACTAACCAAAAATACATATGGTTTATTACCAATCCCTAAAATTTCCAGCACAAAGAATAATCCCCCAAAAACAGTCCCTAGGCTTCACAAAATTAACAATTTAACCCCCACATTTCAAATTTTCCTACAAATTAATTCACAATGTACACTTTTATGAATTGATTTTATAAACCATCCCACTTTACTATCAACTTCAAAAATCTATCAAAATAACATCAACGCTTAAATTTTCTAAAAGTTGGCATTTTCCACAACATTAACAACTCTAAAAATTCCAACATGGGCAATCCAATTTATGATCTCAAGGTTCCAAAAACATAAAATTTATGAAAAAAGAACTAAAATTTACTAAGCAATTTGAGCTTCTAAAGTAAAATAAATGATCAAATGCTTCGTTTTCTCCTCCCAAAATAGGCATGCAAGAACAATGAAGCTTTTCAATTTTTTTTTTTTTTGTTTCTTCTCTCCCCACTAAGTCATTTGTTTCTTTTATTTTAATCATTTCTTTTCATTTTCTATTTAATTATTCTAACATAATTTATTAAATGTTTCAATATACTTAATATACATTATATATATTAACCCTGTCACATTGCAAAACCTGGCCTAAAAATTAAGACCAAGTTTCGGAGGTTACATTGACCACCGAAGTGATCCTAAAACAATTTACAAGAGAAATGTTTAAAACTCAGTCTGAATACAGTTTGATTAATTTGAGCTAAATCGTTTAACAATCTATACATCTATTTTGTAATCAAATCAGATTTAAAAATTTTAAAGACTGGCGTTATGAAAGGTATTTGTAGCGTAAAAATGGTATCATGTGTTTAAAAGCAAAACATAAACTAGTACTGAATATTTGAACAATTTGCATTGTATCAAAGTAAAACCATAATCAAAACTTAAATCAAATATTCTCAAAAACCCATATACCACATTGCACTTAGATTCATTTGCAAAAATAAATGTGCATAACTTGAATAATTTATAAAAATATTAATTTGAAATAAAACCAATCAGAGAAACTCTGAGATCTCCGCTTTGTTGAATCTGATGCCTAGCTACGTGAATTACCTGAAAGGAAGAGAAACTAAGGGGGAGTGAGCTACATGAGCTCAGTGTAAGTCTAAAACAAAAGTAAATGGCAAAACGTGAAGAGCTAAACAAATATACATACAACATACGAAAATCTCAAACCAACTGTAACACCCCTAACCCGTATTCGTCATCGAAATAGGCTTAAGAGGCATTATCGATCAATATACATCATTCTCATACATCTAAGCAATCATAATCAAAGTCCATATAAATCATTCACAATATCCCTTACATTGGGTCAACGAGACCTCAAAATAGACTTAGAAGAGGTTTAGGAATAAACCGATGACATTTGCAAACATTGAGAAACTTAGAAAAAAATTTTAATCATAGGTCACACGCCCATGTGAACAGACTGTGTGCCTCACATGGCTACCAGACATGCTCGTGTCACAGGCCGTGTGAAAACAGGGCATACATACTAACTTGTACCACACGGTCGAGGACACGCCCATGTGCCAGGCCGTGTGAAATCTAAGGGGATTACTGACTTGGGGCACACGGCCGATCACAAGCCCATATTCCAACCCGTGTGTCACACACAACCAGTAGACACGCTTGTGTGTCTAGACCATGTCAAAACTATAGGGTATATTGAATTTAATTCATAGGGTACCCTAGGGGACACATGACCATGTAACCTGACCATGTGTCGCACATGGCTGAGACACACGCCCGTGTCTCTACCCGTGTGAATAAAAATAGGCCATTTGCCAAGCCAATTTGCCACCCTTTTCTCATTCACATAAATCCACCTAAATGGTACCATCTCAACACATATATAAGCAACCAAAAAGCAACCAATATGTGCATATATCATTTCATCTATACATAACCATCTCAATTTCTCAATTCCATAACCAAAACATGACATTTCAATATACTACAACTAATCAAATATATCCAAAACAACCCAATATCTAAGGCATTATACACATCACATAAATCATATTTCAAACACATCACTTAGGCCAACTTAAATGACCAAATACATACCAACATTTTCAATCAAAAGTAACCCAAATCTCATGGCTTAAATCACAACTCAAAACATACCAAAAAGACACTAGCCTATACATGCCATATACCATATATACAAAGCTTCCAAAAATACCAACGAGATGATCGATAGTGTGATGACGTATTCCTGATGATCCCCGAGTCTGAGCTAGCTTCGATAATCTATAAAACATAGAAAAATAACACACAGTAAGCTTCGTAGCTTAGTAAGTTCGTACCAAAAATACTCAAAAATTCATAATATACAAATCATCAATTAATAACCACTTAGTAGTTCTCATATCAACATTCAATTCTAATCCATGATCATTTATCATATATATACAAATTCATCAAGCTTCATACACATAATATCATCTACCACATAGGTATTGTACCTACCTGTACTTTCCCATATTTATGTATTTCATTTTCACCTCTTTGTTCAATACATTAACTTGTTCGGAAATCTTTCAATGCTTCAAGAACTCGTACACTTAGTGCATAATTGTTTACCTGAAGCTATAATGATATCGCACACTTAGTGCCACCATATTAAATCGAAGCTATCTCGGTATCGCACACTTAGTGCTACACAAAACCAAAGCTATTCCAACTCACACACTAAGTGCTAAACATAGTCAGTTTGTCGCCGTACGCAATTATAGTCGTATTTATACAATTTATGCAATCTTAAAGCATTAGGAACATAATTGTAACAATGTCTATCACGTACGAACTTACCTCGTACTCGGAATCGACAAATCGGATTGATTACTCGATTACTTTCGATTTTCCCCAATCTAAATCCGAGTTCTTTCTTTCTTGATCTATATGTATTCAAAATTAACCCATTTAATCACCAACACATTCAATTTCATCCACAAACACATATTTGAGATTTTTTTCACTTCAGCCCCTAAATTTACACATTTATTCAATTTAGTCCCTATTTCATAAATACACAAAAATTCACAAAATTTGACGAAACTCATGCTTGACTGAATTCTCTATAGGTCCCTAGCAGCTCATATTTTTCATTTATTTCATAATTTAACCCCTCAATTTACACTTTTCTCAATTTAATCGTTAATATGCATTTTTACTCAAAATCACTTTACAAAACATGTATATCAAGCACCAAGCTTTCATAATTCATTATTAAACATCCTAAAACACATGAATTCATCAATGGAAACTTCCAAAATCATCAACCAATTCAAAAATTAGGGCATGGGCTAGCTAGGACACAAAGCAACAATCACAAAAACATAGAAATCATTAAAAACTGAGCTCAAAACATACCTCAATCAAGCTTAACCATGGCCAAACCCTAAATGAGGTTCCATCTTTTATTTTCTTTTAATTTTTAGTGAGAAAGATGAACATTAACACTTATTTTCATGTTTTGTTTTATTAAATATACATTAATACAAAGTTTACCATTTTACCATTGGTCATTAAACTATTTAATCATCAAATATAAGGCCATTCATGTCAATATCCACTATCAATGGTCTATTTACAACATAAGGAACTCACATTTAATAAGCCATATCAAATAGACACCTTTATAATATAGAATGCATCTTTTGCATCTTATGCGATTTAGTCCTTTTGTCAAATTGAGCTATTAAACAATGAAATTAGCTCACAAAATTTTCACACATATACATTCACATGTCGTAGACACCCAAAATAATTTTATGACCTCGGATTTGTGGTCCCAAAACCACTGTTCTAATTTAGCTAAAAACTAGGTTGTTACACCAATAGTCAGATATACGAAAAATTTCCATTAACATACAAAACACGAATACAATGCTCCCAATACACATGCTATTTAATCGCATTAGATTACACAAATATTCCAACCTTTACACAATCAAACATATACTTTGATACAAAATGAAGGCAACTAGTAAAAATCTCACCCCACCAACCAAACACCACTCCAACTACCCTATAAACCATAATTAGACCTTGGTAGGCCTATCTACCCTACATACCACATAGGGCTCATATAGGCCTTTCCACCCTACACACCACAAATGTGAAACTAAGCCACTCGAGTAGAAGTATACAACTGAGCTGGTATACATTGAATATATTGTGGAAAACCGCTATACATAAGTATTGTAGTTAAACTACCAAAACAGTCTTCTTCATTTCATTCCAAATCCCAAAATTTAATGCAAATGCAAAAATGTTCACTACATACAATAATCATACAGAAACAGAAATACACATATTCAGTCGCCCAGGTTCAGTATCAGATTAACTTGTATTCCATTACTAGGTAATATCTCAATTCCATTTATCACATCACATTAATACATGAAAAACAATTAGCTTTAATCCTATAATTGCAAATACACACACGAGTCGAAGCTGAAACAGAGTCCCAAACACAATTACAGAGGCCTGAATGAATATTTGTTTACTCAGGAACTAAAATGAGTCAATTTACCACACAGAACAAAAATTGATGAAATAGAGCCATATGGCTGTGCGTGTAACATCCCAAAATAGGGCCTAGTTAGAATAGTGGTTTTGGGACCACAAATTTAATGTAAAAATATTTATTTTATGATTCTTTTAAGGTCTAGGACATGAAAGCATGCATGTGTGAAAGTTTCATGAAGAAATTCTAAGTATAGGGTGTCCAATTGGAAATTAGGGACCAAATTGAATAAATTGCAAAACTTGGATTCTAGATGCAATTTGTATGAATTACTTTGGATTATTAATTAGGAGGGCTTAAATAGAAATTTTCCTAATTTCTAAGTTTTTGGACAAAAATGAGCATGCATGGAAAAATTTGAAATTTTAGTAAGGAGGGGCATTTTGGTCATTTGGTAATAAATGAAATAAAAAGGGAAAATGAAAGCTAAAATCAGCCATCATCTTCTCCATAGCTGTCAAAAATTCTAAGGGTTCCATAAGCTAGGGTTTTGACATTTTCAAGCTCAATAGTAAGTGCTCCCTAGCCCCATTTTTAATGTTTTTTGTATTTTTTAGATCCTCGTAACATGCTCTATCTATTTCTACCCATATTTCAAGCTAGGGTTCATGTTTAGAAATTTACCCATGCATGATATGCTTGTGTTTTGATGATTTATGGAGGAATATGAGAGTTTAAAGGATAGTAAACAACTTTTACTAAGTAGATTTTCATAGAGATGACTTAAAGGACCATTTTGTAAAAGTTATAAAAATGGGTAGAAAAATATGAAATGAAGAAAACGTGGGCTGTTATAAGTATGAAAAGTATTCGGCTAGGCTTGGGTAACCACGAAATTATATGCATTTCATTATATGAGCCTAGGGACTAATTTGTAAAAGTGTAAAAGTTAGGGGCAAAATGGTCATTTTACCTTAAGATGAGTTTTAGGTCAGAAACGAATAATGTAATGTATTAATAATTTATTTTTGCTTATATAGACCCCGAGAGACCAAACCCGGAGGTCGATCGTTGAAAGAAAAAGGTTTCGGAGTAACCGAAATACGAATCCGAAATGACTACCAGGTAAGTTCGTGTAACTTGAATGTAGAACTACCAGGTAAGTTTGTGTAACTCGAATGTAGAATGATAAACGCGTTAAAAATGTATATTCATGTATAAATTATAATAGTGATATTCAATGTATGATAATTCATGAAAATTTGATGTTATGATGAAAATGTCCTGGTTGGATAAAAATGAATAACTGATGGATTTCCCAAGAATGAATTGATTGTAAAAAGGATCTAGCCCGGATGGGCATTCCTTAAGTGATCTATCCTCCCGAAGAATATGTGTGCTGAAATGGATTTAGCCCGGACGGGTAATCCGATTAGGGTCTGAATTTAACCTCGATTGGTAATTCAGATCCGAGCTCATGAGAGTAATTGTCGTTGCAGGGGATTTAGCCTGGACTGGTAATCTTGATGATACTCTATGAGTTTATATTACAGGGGATTTAGCCTGGACTAGTAATCCCGTCGTAGGAGCGAGGTCCGCGGGAGTGGGCACTTGAAATGATCACTTGCATGATTTGACGGCAAATGGGATATCCATCGAGATTCTGAGAAATTCAACGGGATTATTATGAGAAATGGAATGGAAATATTTGAATTGATGAGCTCATCTAAAAATAATGCTATAATGTAAGACATGAGACTAACTTGATAATTGAGTGTATGTGATAGGGAAATTATGCTATATTTTTTGGAATGAATATCTAATATGGTTGTATGCTAAACAACTGGTAAGTTTACTTTCCAGATATCCAAACTTACTAAGCATGTTAATGCTTACCCCTTCTCTTTCCCTTGTCTTATAGAGATCGCGGACTCGTGAAGATTGAAAGACTGTTGGAGCATCGATCACACGATCAACTTGTCTTGCTTTGGTATATAGAAACTTTTATTTTGTTATAATGGCATGTATAAGATTTTTGGTCATTTTGTTATGTGTGTCATTTGGCTAGTTAATGTAAGGGCTTAAATGATATGTTTATTCATTTTGTATATGGCCATGAGATATGGCTCAATTGGTGTAGGTTGTAAACCTACTAATTGTGCATGTTTATGCTTGAATGTTTCATGCAATGGTTAATGTGATATACCATGAATGGATGTGTGTAATGTGGCCAAATCACTTGAAGATGGTTTAGGTCATAATTAGCATGATGTATAAAATGAGCCAAGTATAAAATGTGATTATTAAAATGGTAACCCTAACACAAGGAGGGTAATATTAATATAGGCTAAGAGGAGACATGACGTAACATGTATGACCATAGCCAAGAAGGTTCTAAGTATACATTCGTACCATGATAGATGTCCAAGAGGTGTATTAGTGTGTACGGTTGTTTGAGGGTGACCAAAGGCTTGGAAAATAGCCTACAAAAAGGTCCACACAGGTAGACACACGGGCATGTGTCTAGGCCGTGTGTGACACATGGTCAGCCCCCATAGGCGTGTTGTACGGTCTTGTGTCCCCTGCACCTAAAATTTTAGGTCAGCATGTATGGTAGTAAACACAAGGCCATAGACAAGGCTGTATGTCTAACTGTGTGGAGGACACGGCCTAGCACACGGGCATGTGCCTTGGCCGTGTGCCCTTAAATGAATGATGATGTCATAAACAAAATATCCAGGTTTTTGCACACGAGTTGTGACACAGGCGTGTCGTGGCCGTGTGAGGGACACGGGCATGTGCTTGACTGTGTGAAATCCCCTGCAGGTTTTAAATGAAAAATAATTCCACATGGTCAATGGACACAGACGTGTCCAAAGCACATGGGCGTGTGCATTGCCTCCATACGGGCGTGTGAGGTTTAGACATAGAAATTTTTCTAAAATTTTTTTAAGTTCTCAGTTTAGTCCCGGGTCATTTTTAACGCATGTTTTGGACCTTGTAGGTTCATAATAGGGACAATATGAATTTGTTCGATTGGTTTTAAAATTAAAATGAAATTTTATAACCCGTTTTTCTTGGAATGTTCATGTTTATGTACGGTAAAGCCTCGTACCTTGTCTTGGTCTCGGGTACAGATAAGAGGTGTTACATTTAGTGGTATCAGAGCTACAATTTAGTCAATTCTCGGATTGACGTAGCCTGTAACGACTCTAGCTATACACGGCATTATACAAGTTATGATAGGGTGACATCTGCTAACCCTTTTAATTGTATTTGAATATAGTAAATGTCTTCCGATCAAGCCCAAGATGAGTTTGAGGGAGCTGAGAGCCATGCTTCAGCTTTCGTACAGCAAGCTACTTCTAGTAGTAGTAAAAGGCCCATGTCTGAGGGCCGGGAAGAGGTAAAAGCTGCCTTTTTCGAGATAATGGATGAGTGGTTTAGTGATTACCTGAGAAAGTGCCCCAATATACCACGACCTCCTCCACCCCCTGCTCGAGGAAGAAGTGCCACAAGGTATGGCGCCTATGAGAATTGGTAAGGCCCTAGTGGATAAACTTAGGAAATATAGAGCCGAAGAGTTTAGGGCCATGATTGATGATGATCCCAAGCATGCTGAATTTTGGCTTGAGAATACCATGCGGGTCCTCGATGAACTGTCGTGTACTCTTGAGGAAAGCTTGAAATGCGCGGTGTTGTTATTGAAGGACACTGCATGTAACACCCCAAATCTTCAATAATTTTATCTACATGTTTTGTTGTATGTGGCTTACTTGGTTTGTTGGTTAAAGGGGTTATAAGAGGTATGAGAAGTCCTGGGTTCAAACCTAGGATTTAGCAAAATCTTGGTCTCTTATTGAATAAATCTTGGGTTTTTGCTATTAGACTCTTAAATTAATTAGAGTGTTGTAGGACATGAAAGGCTTGCTAGTCACATGGCAAGTGGCGTGTGTGGTGAGCCTTGAGGTCTTGAGTTCGATCTACTTATTCGCAAAGGGGTAATATTTTTCTACTCTCGCGTGAGAGGTGTTTGAGGTTGACGAAAACTCTATTTGTGGAGTGGTTGTGTGGGAGTGAATAGCTGAATTTGATGAGAGATTAGTGGGGTTTGATGAGGGAGTTACCGATTTAAATTGGGAAGAGGGAAATTAGGAGAAAATCAAGAAAGTGGGAAGGTGAGGAAGTAGTGGTGGCGAATGTGGACTCTCCTAGGCCATTCGGTCATAAGATGATTGGGGGGCTTGCCGAATGCTCTTTTGGGGGTTTTTTTGTGCTCTCATTTGCGTTAGTCCTACCCTTTTCTACTTTTTTTTTCCTTGTTTATCATTTCTTGGTTTTGCGGCGTGACCTGTGAACATTTGCGTTTCTGATTGTCTGGGCGGCTCTTCAAGTGTATCACTTTCTTTATCCCATATCTTGGTTGAACTCCCCTTTTTCTTATCTTCCTGTCGGCCTACAACATCTTTTGTTTTGATCGAGTGTTGGCTTTTCCTTTCTTCTCTTCTGCATTTATGGATTCCCCTCAACTCTCTCTATTCTTCTTCTTTGAGTTTGGCCAAATATCACTACTCCTTTCCCTCTCAACCCATTTGGTTATCATTGTTAGTCTATTGTACTTTCCTTTTTGTGAGCCGAATCTCTCTGCTGTTGGGTAAGGAACTGATCTTCTTTCTCCCTTGTCGGCATAAGCTACCTTTCTAATACTATCTTCTATCCACCTTTCCTTCAGGGGCGTAACTGTTCTTCGTGGGACTCTATCCTAGAGTGTGCCCTTACAGGCTGAATACTTCTAAGTTGTGGTAAGTGGTTTATCTTTTGGTCTTAATCTTTTAACTCACAGTTTTAGTTAGCAAGGTGGTAATACTATATAGATTTGGTCAGGTTTGGAAGGCAATTTTGATCCGTGATTAAAGAGAGAGCAATCGTTCACTATTTAAGGTAGGCAACCATTACCATTGTTGAGATTTCAGTACTTTGTGAGATTGGTAACCTTATTGAGTAAAGGTCTAACGTAGGGCTATGTTTGAATCTAGGTTGAAGTTGTGGAGAATTGGCCACTTTTTGCAAAAAGGTGTGTAATCACACCCCTTTTTCAACTGTAAATGAGCAAATGCCGAAAAGCCAAAAATAAGGCGTTTGAGGCCACACGAGCGTGCGATTACTCGTGAGGCAAGCCGAGCCCACGAAACATGGGTGTTAGACAATAGGGCCGCCATGAGCATTCTCATGGGTTTGGGCCGTTCTAGGCCATGTTGGGCCGAAATGGGCTTGTGGGCTCCACACGAATAAATTCCACAATATATGGTAATTACTAAACTGGGCTGTGTAGTTCGCATGGCCGTGGTAATTTTTAGGCTTGATGGGCCACACGAGCGTGTGGGCCCACTTAGGCTGAATAATGGGCCCTCGGCTATTAAGACCGTTAAGGTTACACGAGTCGCTCGAGGCGACTGTAGACCTTCGTATGGGTCAATAAGAGTACCTAAACCCTAAAGCAATTAAAATGACCAAAATACCCCTATAGGGTAAAATAACTATTTTACCCCTCGAGGGTGAATGACTGATTTGTGCTATGTTTTAACTGTTCTTTCTGAGCATGATATTCTGCATACATGTATGATTATGACATGACATTCTGCATGGGGTTGGGACACTGTTATGGAGGAAGTGTACTATACTGGTGGCTTTGCCACATATAGTGACACTGGCAGCTTTGCTGCATTACTGTTACTAGCAACTTTGCTGTGATATTGGTGTGTTGGCTGGATGGGTTGACTTTGTCCCTACATGGTGTGTTGGTGGTACAGAGTGGTGTGATGGCTGGATTGGGATGGTTTCATTACTGTACTGTTTTGTTACTGTAATGGGCTAAGGCCCACCCTACACTATTTCTGAATAGGGCTTTGGCCCAGACTGTTATTGTATGTTGTATACCAATTGACTGATAGGGGATTGCACACTAAGTTTTCATAAAATCACTCTTTCTTTTCGACTGTGTAGGTAATCCCCAGCTTTAGGCGATTTGGTGCTATGAGGGACTCGGAGGTGGCCGCACTACTGCTTCTGTTCTCTTTTATTTGACATTTGTTTACTATTAGATTTCATTTCGGGTTTTAAAGTATGTAATAAGGCCTCTATAATTTTTCTAGCTTTTAATTTGGGATTTAGTTTATTATGATTTATAACTGTTAAAAGTAGAACGTGGTTTTCCAAAATGAAACTGTTTTCAAAACACTACGTCTTCGTAACACTTTTGAAATGCTTCCGTAACAAACCAAGTTTTTAAGTAATGGCAACTTAAAATGAGTAACAAATGGCTAGAATGATTTGTGTTCTAACAAAGAGGCTTTAGTTTTCCAAACGGGTTTTCATCAACAAGAGCAAGTTTTTGAAAGGCACCTCAATGTGACTCCGCCAAATTCGGCCATAACGTCTAGGCCGAGTTTGGGGTGTTACACTGCATACCACTGGTGGAAGACTATATACTCGATGGCACCGAGAGAGAGTATCACATGGGAATTCTTTCAAGTGGAATTTAAAAAGAAGTATATTAGTCAAAGGTTCTTAGATCAGAAGCGAAAGGAGTTTCTGGAACTTAAACAAGGAAATAGAACAGTGTTAGAATACGAAAGAGAATTTGTAAGACTAAGTCAGCACGTAAAGGAGTAGGTCCAGACAGAGGTAGAAATGTGTAAGCGCTTCGGAAAAGGTCTGAATGAGGAAATTAAACTATTAATTGGTATTCTTGAGATAAGGGAATTGGCTGAATTAGCCAATCGAGCCAAGAAGGTCGAAGGGCTAAATAATGAAAGAAAGCAAGCAAAGAGAGAAGCTAGAATTTTGAGTAAGAGATCTAGCGATAGAACACACTCTTTTTCTACAAAGAAATTGAGAAGTCAACAAGAACACTCCACTACATCGATGGGATATTCGGGTAGAACAAGAAGCTCTAAGCGTCACAACCTAAAGTCTTCTTCCCCTATGGTAACTAGTATGAGAAGTGTAGATGATCAAAAGTAGAGATGTAAAAGTTACAACAAATTTCATTTCAGAGAGTGTCGAATGAAGAGCGAAGCATGCTACAGATGTGGTTCTCTTGACCACTACCTTGGAGATTGCCCGGAGTGAACCGATAAAGAGGTGGAATTAGCCCCGAAGCCTAATGCTCTTATTTCTTGAGGCAGACCTCCGAGACATCCCAGAAGTGCAGGTGGAAGTTGAAATGTTGCAAAGGATTCTACTGCAAAATTAGAGGCTTGAGCTATGGCGAGAACTTACATGATACGCGCTAGAGAGGAAGCTTCAGCTCTCAATGTCATTACGAGTATATTTTCTCTCCATAATACCCATGTTATTGCCTTGATTGACCAGGGGTCGACCCATTCATACATTTTCATGAAATTGGTGTCTAGTATGAATATGTTTGTGGAACCAACAGAATTTGTGATCAAGGTGTTGAACCCTTTAGGCAAGTCTGTATTATTGGATAAAGTTTGTAAGAATTGTCCTTTGACGAATCAAGGTCATTGTTTTCAGGCTAACCTTATGCTTTTACCGTTCATTGAGTTTGATGTAATACTTGGCATGGATTGGTTGATCGTCCATGATGTGATTGTAAATTGTGGTAGCAAGTACATAGAATTAAAATGCTCAGATAGTGAAATTCTCTGGATTGATTCAAATGAGTTAAATGCACCACCGGTTGTGATTACCTCAATGTTAGCTCAAAGGCATATGAGAAAAAGGTACGAAGCTTACCTTCCTTTTATATTGAATACTAAAGAATCTGAGTTGAAGATTGAATCGGTACCGATAGTTTGTGAATATCTAGACGTGTTCCCAGAGGAGCTACACCGATTACCTCTTGTTAGAGAGATGGAGTTTGGTATTGAGCTAGTATCGGGAAGGATGCCTATTTCTATTGCTCCGTACAGAATGGCCCCAACTAAGTTGAATGAGTTAAAATCACAGTTGCAAGAATTGACTAACAAAGGTTTCATAAGATCGAGCTCTTCACCTTGGGGTGCTCCTGTATTATTCGAGAAAAAGAAAGATGGTTCAATGAGGTTATGTATAGACTACCGACAACTCAACAAGGTAATTGTCAAGAATAAGTATCCTTTGTCAAGGATCGACGACTTGTTTGATCAATTGAGGGGAGCCACCGTGTTTTCGAAGATAGATCTGAGATCCAACTACTACCAGTTGCGAGTCAAAGAGTCGGACGTGCCTAAGACTGCCTTTAGGATGAGGTATGGTCACTACGAGTTTCTTGTCATGCCTTTTGGTCTAACAAACGCCCCAGCTGCATTTATGGATTTAATGAATAGTGTTCTCTAACCATACTTGGACAAGTTTGTTGTGGTATTCATAAATGATGTTTTGATTTATTCCCGAAATGAGTCCGAACATGCCGAACAATTGAGGACTGTTTTGCAGACTTTACGAGACAAGCAACTATATGCTAAATTTAGCAAAAGTGAATTTTGGCTTCGAGAGGTCGGATTCCCCAGTCACATTGTGTCAAGTGATGGCATCCGAGTTGATCCAAATAAGATTTCTGCTATTGTTGAGTCGAAGCTGCCAAAGAACGTAACTGAGGTTAGAATCTTTTTTGGCTTAGTCGGTTACTACCGATGCTTTGTAAAAGGATTTTCTATGATTGCAACTCCCTTAACGAGGTTGCTGCAAAGAGATGTTAAGTTTGAGTGGTCAAAAAATTGTCAGCAGAGTTTTGAGAGATTAAAGACATTGTTGACCGAAGCTCCAGTTTTAGTGCAACTCGAACCGGGAAAAGAATTCGTGGTCTACAGCGACGCGTCCTTGAATGGACTGGGTTGCGTGCTTATACAAGAGGGCAAAGTGATAGCCTATGCTTCGAGGCAACTAAAGTCACATGAGAAAAATTATCCAATACATGACTTGGAGTTGGCTGCTATTGTTTTTGCCTTGAAGATTTGGAGACACCATTTGTATGGTGAGACTTGTCGTGTATTCACCGATCACAAAAGTTTGAAGTACTTAATGACTCAAAAGGAATTGAATTTGAGACAGCGAAGATGGTTAGAATTGATTAAAGATTATGAGCTAATAATTGATTATCACCCGGGAAAGGTAAACGTAGTCGCTGATGCCTTGAGTAGGAAGTCCTTGTTTGCACTGAGAGCTATGAACACACGATTGGTGTTGTCTGATGATGGTTCGATTTTGGTAGAGTTAAGAGCCAGACCGACATTCCTCCAAGAAATTTGTGTAGCTCAGATCAATGATAGTGACTTGCAAATCAAAAGAGCACAATGTGAGATGGGCGTTGAATCAGATTTTCAGATTAGTCCTAATGGTTGCTTGATGTTCCGAGATAGGGTCTATGTACCCAAAGATAATGAACTTATACGAAAAATTTTACAAGGGACACATGGTAGCTATTTGTCTATTCATCCGGGAAGTACCAAGATGTGCAATGATTTAAAGACAATGTACTGGTGGAATGGCATGAAAAGAGAAATCTCTAAATTTGTGTTGAAATGCTTGATATGTCAACAAGTCAAGGCTGAACACCAAGTACCTTCGGGTTTATTATAGACCGTGATCGTCCCAGAATGGAAATGGGATAGGATTACCATGGATTTCGTGACTGGATTACCGTTAACCCCGAAAAAGAAAGATGTTGTATGGGTTATAGTTGATAGACTAACGAAGTTGGCTCACTTTATTCTGGTACGGATAGATTACTCTCTTGATAGATTGGCCGACTTGTACATATCCGAGATTTTGAGATTACATGGGGTACCGTTGTCGATCATTTCAGATAGGGACCCGAGATTCACTTTAAGATTTTGGAAAAAACTACAAGAAGCCTTGGGTACAAAGTTGAGTTTTAGTATGACATTCCACCCATAGACTGATGGTCAGTCTGAACGGACAATTTAGACTCTCGAGGACATGTTACAGTGTTGCATCCTTGAATTTCAGGGTAGTTGGGAAAAATACTTATCATTGATAGAATTCGCCTACAACAATAGTTTCCAGACGAGTTTAAAGATGGCACCTTATGAGGCATTATATGGCCAGAAGTGCCGAACTCCACTGTATTAGACAGAACTCAAGGAAATTCAGATTCATGGAGTTGATTTGATCAAGGAAACTAAAGAAAAGGTAAAAGTGATAGTGACTTCTTGAAAGCGGCATCGGATAGGCAAAAGTCATATGCTTATTTGAAAAGAAAAGAGATTGAATTTCAAGTTGGAGATAAAA
Source organism: Gossypium longicalyx (assembly GCA_025698465.1). Taxonomy (NCBI): domain Eukaryota; kingdom Viridiplantae; phylum Streptophyta; class Magnoliopsida; order Malvales; family Malvaceae; genus Gossypium; species Gossypium longicalyx. The sequence goes on from CM046999.1 coordinate 46,557,453, forward strand.
TATTCTTGAAAGCGTCTCCATGGAAAAAGGTTTTGAGATTTGGCCGAAAAGGCAAATTGAGCCTGCGGTTTATTGGACCATATGAGATTACTGAAAGAGTTGGACCATTAGCCTACAGATTAGCATTACCGTCCGAATTGGAAAAGAATCATGATGTATTCCATGTGTCCACGTTGCGTAGATATAGATCAGACCCCTCTCATGTGATTTCACCGACGAAGATTGAGATCAAACTGGATATGACTTATGGTGAAGAACATGTTAAGATTTTGGCTCGAGAAGTCAAACAGTTGAGGAACAAGAATATAGCCTTGGTGAAAGTTTTATGGCATAGACACGGAGTGGAAGAAGCCACATAGGAACCTAAAGAAACCATGATAAGTCAATATCCGAACCTGTTTATTTGTAAGACTTTCGAGGACGAAAGTCCCTAAGAGGGAGAAATGTAACATCCCAAAATAGGGCCTAGTCGGAATAGTGGTTTCGGGACCACAAATCTGATGTAAAAATATTCATTTTATGATTATTTTGAGATCTAGGACATGAAAGCATGCATGTGTGAAAGTTTCATGAAGAAATTCTAAGTATAATGTGTCTAATTGCAAATTAGGGACCAAATTGAATAAATTGCAAAACTTGGGTTCTAGAAGAAATTTATATGAAATTGCTTTAGATTATTAATTAGGAGGTCTTAAATAGAAATTTTCCTAATTTCTAAGTTTTTGGACAAAAATGGGCAAGCATGGAAAAATTTGAAAGTTTAGAAAGGAGGGACATTTTGGTCATTTGGTAATAAATGAAATAAAAAGGGAAAATGAAAGCTAAAATTAGCCATCATCTTCTCCATAGCTACCGAAAATTCTAAAGGTTCCTAAGCTAGGGTTTTGACATTTTCAAGTTCAATAGTAAGTGCTCCCTAGCCCCGTTTTTAATGTTCTTTGTATTTTTGAGATCCTCGTAACATGCTCGATCTATTTCTACCCATACTTCAAGCTAGGGTTCATGTTTAGAAATTTACCCACGCATGATATGCTTGTGTTTTGATGATTTATGGAGGAATATGAGAGTTTAAAGGATAGTAAACAACTTTTACTAAGTAGATTTTCATGGAAATGACTTAAAGGACCATTTTGTAAAAGTTATAAAAATAGATAGAAAAATGTGAAATGAAGAAAATGTGGGCTGCTATAAGTATGAAAAGTATTTGGCTAGGCTTGGGTAACCAAGAAATTACATGCATTTCATTATACGAGCCTAGGGACTAATTTGTAAAAGTGTGAAAGGTTAGGGGCAAAATGGTCATTTTGCCTTAGGATGAGTTTTAGGTCGAAAATGAATAATGTAATGTATTAATAATTTATTTTTGCTTATATAGACCCCGAGAGACCAAATCCGTAGGTCGACTGTGGAAAGAAAAAGGTTTTGGAGTAACCGAAATACGAATCCGAAACGACTACCAAGTAAGTTTGCGTAACTCGAATGTAGAATATTAAACATGTTAAAAATGTATATTCATGTATAAATTATAATAGTGATATTCAATGTATGATAATTCATGAAAATTTGATGTTATGATGAAAATTTCCCGGTTGGATAAAAAGGAAAAACTGATGGATTTCCTGAAAATGAATTGACGGTAAAAAGGATCTAGCTCGGACGTGTGTTCCTTAAGTGATCTAACCTCTCGAAGAATATGCGTGCTGAAATGGATTTAGCCCAAACGGGTAATCTGATTAGGGTCTGAATTTAGCCTGGACTGGTAATTTAGATCCAAGCTCATGAGAGTAATTGTCGTTGCAGGGGATTTAGCCTGGATTGATAATCCTGACGATACTCTATGAGTTTATATTATGGGGGATTTAGCCTGGACTGGTTATCCCGTCGTAGGAGCGAGGTTCGCGAGAGTGTGTACTTGAAATGATCATGATAATGCTCTAGAATAACATATTTTTATGTATTAATCATGTGTTTATTCTGAGCTTAATCCTACTAATTTGAGCTATTTATGTCTTTTTATCTTTTAGGGACTGATTTGGAGGCAAAAGCAAAACTAAGGGACAAAAGTGCGAATTTGGAGACAAAACCAAAACTAAGGGACAAAAGTGCGAATTTGGAGACACAATGGGCTGATATGCGACACAGGAAAAAGATTGTGCCAAAAGTGCGAGCATGGAAGACACAAGGACTAAAAACGCAAAAAGAAGAGATTTTATTCTATAAGACTCCATTTTATTTATATTAGGATAATTAATATTAAGATAGTTATTAGGATTATTTAATTTTAGGATTTTATTTTAATTATCTTTATTTATCTATAATTAAATGTATTTATCTTTTTAGAATTTAAGTTAAATTAAACTATCTCCCTAGCACTATAAATAGGGGTGAAGTGACTCTATTTGGGTGCTCATCTTTTTCTGAAAACACTCTCCCCCTGAAAGTCTAGGCTTTTGTTTCTTCATATTTTATTTCAATAAAATTCCCTTTTCTATTTTTATATTTATTTTCTTTTCCACCATTATCATGAGCCACTAAAACCTATCTAGCCGAAAGTTGTCAATATTCCCCAAAAAGGGTTCTTGAGGCCTAGAATCCGTACTTAGCCTTCTTGCCAAGTATTCATCGTTTCTCCACACTACGGGCTGACGCTTCCGTCCATGGCCCTTAAGAAGTAAGCTTTTCAGCATATGCAAAGGCGGCCGCTTTGTATATTTTGGAAGGATTGCACAGTCGGTTCGTTAACTTACTGCGTCAGAGGTTGGCGAGCCAAAGAGACAAAATGGCGTGGGATTCGCCATTGAGAAGCGTTGATCTAGCATAGATTACTAGCTAGAGTCAGGTTCCCTAAAAATTGTAAGTCTAATCTTTGGAGCTGGTGGTCGTAGGCGTCCTCTTCCACTATAACTGGCTTACTTGAGTTGAGAAGGGGTATTTAAAAGCTGAGGATTGAACCCAAGGCAGAATGAGACAACTGGAGGTTGGAATCTACTAATAAGAATTTCATTTCCCTTAACTCTCTTTATTATTTTATTATTTTTGTAATCACAATTTCAGTCTACTTTAGATTCTGTTTTTATTTTTATTTTTCCAAATCAAATCTTTAATTCTATTATTATTTTCTGTCACGCAGGTTTTCTTAGGAACGATTCTGCCGAGGATTTTGAGAAACAAGCATTCGTATAATCCAGTACCTGAGGATTCGACCCTACTTCCCCTTTACTATTATTTTTAATATTTTACAGGGAATAGGATATTTTTGGTGCTCTCAACGACACATCAAATTTTGGCGTCGTTACCGGGGATCGGTAACGTACTAATCTTATTTTTTTGTTTCTTATGACCAGATCTGCTCCAGGAACTCTTGCGTTTGATTCAGAGATTGAAAAGACTGCCAGAGCTAATCGCAAGGAAACTAAGCTAAAGAAAAAGCAGTCAGCGGTGGTTGGGACTCAAAGTAATCCACCGCCAGAAATTAGAATCGACGACGAAGCAGAGTCTAGGGTTAACGAAAACCCTACTAAAACTTTTAAAGATGAAAAAGTAGAAGTCAATTCCCCAGAAGAAGTGTTTAACGCTAGGGTTGACGAAAACCCTAATTTAGCACCTCAACCTCTGGCTCAGACAATTCGGCAACTGGCCGAAGCGCCGATAGAACAACTGCCACTATGCATCACGTATCCTACTATGGATATTGATTTTGAATTAAAGTCAGGCTTGATCCAGCTACTGCCAACTTTTCGAGGGTTACAGAACAAAAATCCCCACAAGCATTTGAAAGAATTCCATATGGTTTGCCTTAGTATGAAACCTTAGGGGGTAACTGAGGACCAAATTAAATTGCGTGCTTTTCCTTTTTCCTTAGCAGATTCTACTAGGGAATGGTTATTTTATTTACCTCCTAGATCTGTAACGACTTGGGCTGAACTGTCTCGTTTGTTTCTCAACAGGTTTTTCCCAGCGTCGTGTGCAGCAGAGTTAAGAAGAGAAATCGTGGGTATAAGGAAAAAAGACGCAGAGTCTTTGTATGACTATTGGGAGCGATTTAAGAAGTTGTGTGCAAGTTGTCCACAACACGGTATAACGGAACAGTTTTTGCTTCAGTACTTTTATGAAGGCCTGAAACCCTTGGAGATGAATATGGTAGATGCCGCGAGTGGAGGAGCATTGTCCAACATGACTCCACAACAAGCAAGAGACTTAATATCCACAATGGCTGCTAATTCTTAGCAATTTCGAGCCAACCCTGAACCCCCTAGAAGGGTTCACCAGCTAAGTAATTTAACCTTAGAAGATAAAATTGATAGACTTACTAATATTATGAGCTCTCTTGTTACAGAAAAAGCTAAACCAGCCCGAGTATGCGGAATTTGTGCTACACCTACAACTGATGCATGTCCCAGTTTGTATGATGATACTATGGCTCATTTAGATGCTGTAGGAAATTTTCCTAGGCCACCACAAAGGCGATATGACCCTTACACTAATACCTACAACTCAGGATGGAGGGATCACCTTAACTTAAGTTATGGGGCCAACCTACGATATAACCAACCATACCAGAACCGAGTTCCACAACAACCACGAAATTCAAGTAATTCTCTAGAAACTTTGGTCAATAAATTAGCGGCTAACATGCTTGATTTTCAACAGAAAACCGAAGCGTCTATACGAGAATTGACCACATCAATTGAGAAGATGAGTTCTCAAGGGAAGCTGCCGTCACAAACAGAACCAAACCTGAGGCAAAACGCTAATGTAGTAACGCTGCGAAGTGGAAAGGTACTGGAACCAATTCCTGGCAGAAATCTTGGCCAAGAAATCGCCCAGAAAAAACCCGAAAATGAAGAACAGGTCAGAGAGAAACCCCCACGGCCAAAAATCCAACCTCCATTCCTAGGACGATTAAATCAGTGTCGAAAAAGTAAGGAAGACAAGGAGATCCTCGAAACATTTAGGAATTTCGAGATCAATTTACCACTGTTAGATGCCATCAGATAGATTCCGCGGTATGCCAAATTCCTCAAAGAACTTTTCACCAACAAATGAAAAATAACAGGTAACGAAAAGGTAAGTGTTGGTGAGAATGTATCCGCAGTGCTACAGTGGAAAATGCCGGCAAAATGCAAAGATAGGGGTATGTTCGCTATACCATGCAAAATAGGTCATTTGGGGATCAAGAAGGCCATGTGTGATTTAGGGGCCTCCATAAATGTTATGCCTTATTCTATTTATGAATCACTTAACGCGGGTTTTTGACAAAGACAGGTGTTATCATTCAGTTGGCAGACAGGTCTATTGTGCACCCCGAAGGTGTCCTGGAGGATGTCTTGGTAAAAGTTAATGAACTTATTTTTCCTGCAGATTTTTACGTGATAAAAATGGAGGAGGACAACACTTCAGGAGCTTCGGACCTTCTGTTGGGCCGACCCTTCTTGAGTACTGCTGGCACCAAGATCGATGTCCGAAGCGGCACTCTTACGATCGAATTTGATGGGGAGATCGTGAAATTTAATGTTTACGATGCTATTAGCCATCCAAGCGAAATCTTGAGTGTAAACCGTGTCGACATAATTGACTCATTTGTAAACGAGACTTTTGAGTCAACTTATGAAGACAAATCTGAATATAGATACGATGATTATGAATTTGTTAATACATTATTGTCCCCATCAGAAACTAAACTTCTACCTTATGTTGTGCAGGCTCCAGATTTGGAATTGAAACCGCTTCCCAAGCATCTTAAGTATGCATTTTTGGGAAAAGGTAATACCTTACCAATTATAATTTCAAATAAACTCTCTAAACCCGAGGAAGAAAGTTTGATCCAGGTACTAAAGAGTCATAAGGAGGCGATTGGCTGAACCATTTCTGACTTGAAAGGGATAAGCCCTTTGACATGCACCCACAAGATTTACTTGGAGGAGAACACGAAACTAAGGAGAGAGGCACAAAGACGTTTAAACCCTAATATGATGGAGGTGGTAAAAAAAGAAGTAATTAAGTTGTTAGATGCTGACATAATCTTCCCCATTTCTGACAGCAGATGGGTAAGTCCGGTACAAGTCGTGCCCAAAAAATGGGTGTTACAGTAAAGAAAAATGTTGAGGGCGACTTAGTACCAGTCCGAATACAGAACGGGTGGGGTGTCTACATCGATTACAGGAAGTTGAACACTTATACTAGAAAAGATCATTCTCCTCTTCCTTTTATAGATCAAATGCTTGAACGTTTAGCTGGTAAAACTCACTTTTGTTGTCTTGATGGATATTCAGGTTTCTTCCAGATCCCTGTTGCGACAAAAGACCAGGAAAAGACCACTTTTACATGCCCTTTCGGCACATTTGCATAAAGGAGGATGCCATTTGGACTTTGCAACGCACCAGCTACCTTTCAGAGATGCATGATGAGTATATTTTCTGAATATGTAGAAAAAATTATTGAAGTTTTTATGGATGATTTTACCGTGTATGGGAACTATTTTACTAAATGCCTTGAAAATCTTACGATAATTTTGAACAGGTGCATAGAATTTAATCTTGTCTTGAACTATGAAAAGTGTCATTTTATGGTAGACAAAGGTTTGATTCTAGGTCATATAGTCTCGTCTAAGGGAATTGAGGTTGATAAGGCCAAAATTGACATTATAAATTCTCTTTCATATCCCTCTACTGTTAGAGAGATACGTTCTTTCCTTGGCCATGTAGGATTTTACAGGCGTTTTATAAAAAACTTCTCAAAAATAGCCGAACCATTGTGTGAGCTGTTGCAGAAAGACAAGAAATATGAGTTCAGTCCAAAATGCAAAGAGGCTTTTGATACACTTAAGCAAAAGTTGGTAACCACCCCTATAGTACAAGCACCAGACTGGAACTATCACTTTGAAATTATGTGCGATACAAGCGAACGCAGCGTGGGAGCCGTATTAGGACAAAAGATAGCCAAAGAGCCTCATGTCATCTGCTATGCCTCCAAAACCCTAGATGTTGCACAAAGCAACTATACCACCACAGAAAAAGAACTTTTAGCTATTGTATTTGCTTTAGATAAATTTCGATCATACTTACTAGGATCTAAGGTGATTATTTTTTCTGACCATACAGCTCTTAGGTACTTGATCGCAAAGAAGGAGGCGAAACCAAGGCTCATTAGATTGATTCTGTTGCTCCAAGAATTTGACATCGAGATTCGTGACAAGAAGGGGTGTGAAAACCTAGTGGCTGACCACTTGAGTAGGGTAAAAACTTCGTTTGATGATGTTCCCATAAAGGATGAGTCCACTGACGAAAGCTTATTCTTAACCGAGGCTCACTATCCGTGGTATGAAGACATAGTTAATCTCTTAACCACAGGATCGTTGCCCACTAAGTTAACTCGATCTGTAAAAAACAAGCTTAGACGCCAAGCTAGGAATTACATATGGGACGACCCATACTTGTGGAAACATTGCTCAGATCAAATAATATGATGATGTGTTCCAGAAATCGAGGTAACCTCTATCCTTACTTTTTGTCATACAGAAGCTTGTGGAGGTCACTTTGGCCCTAAGCGGACAGCTCACAAGGTATTGGAGTGTGGCTATATTGGCCCACAATCTTTCGTGACGCATTTAACTTTTGTAAGTCTTGTGATAAATGCCAGCATACAGGTAATATCACTAAACGAAATCAAATGCCCCTATCCCCGATTCATGTATGTGAGATTTTTTATGTATGGGGCATCGATTTCATGGGCCCCTTTATTTCTTCGTTTGGAAATGTATATATACTTCTTACAGTAGACTATGTTTCTAAGTGGATAGAAGCAAAGCCTACTCGCCATGATAATGCTAAAACTGTTGTGGAGTTTCTAAAACGAATTATTTTTTCTAGGTTTGGCACACCTCGAGCTTTGATCAATGATCGTGGTACCCACTTTTGCAACAAGGTCATGGAAGTACTATTATCAAAATATGGAGTTCATCATCATATAGCAATAGCCTACCATCCCCAAACGAACGGCCTAGCAGAGGTTTCAAACAGGGAGATCAAGTTAATTTTGGAAAAAACGGTTCGACCCAACCGTAAGGATTGGAGTCTTCGGCTCAATGACGCGCTTTGGGCCTATCGGGCGGCGTATAAGGGACCGATTGGCATGACCCCGTATCGACTTGTTTTTGGCAAATCGTGTCATCTACCAGTAGAATTGGAGCATAAAGCTTATTGGGCTATTCGACAATGTAACATGGAGTTAGAACCCGCAGGTAAGGCAATGAAATTGGACATTCAAGAATTGGAGGAGATTCGTAATGATGCCTACGAAAATGCTCGCATTTACAAGGACAAGACAAAGCTGTTTCATGATAAGAAAATAGCCCCGAAGCACTTTTTAGTAGGACAAAAAGTTTTACTTTATAACTCTGTATTAAAGCTATTCCCAGGTAAGCTTCGATCTCGGTGGCAAGGACCTTTTATTGTGACTGAAGTATTTACGCATGACGCAGTTGAAATAGAAAGTGAAAAATCAGGAAAGCGGTTCACAGTCAATGGTCAACGGCTGAAGCCATTTTACGAAAATTTCTAGGCCCACACAGTAGAGAAAATTCAGTTAGAACCACCATAAAACCGTTCAAGGCGTCAAGCTAACGACGTTAAACAAGCGCTTGTTGAGAGGCAACCCATTTTTTATTTTTTATTTTTTTATTTTATTTCTATTCATTTTGTCTTATTATTTTATTATTTATTATTTTCAGATATTAATAAAATTATCTTCTTCTAAGTAAACCGAAACGAAGATAGGAAGAAAGGAGGAACGACAAATCTCCAGCCAAACAGCCCCTACTCGACATTTTTGGCCAGCAACTAGCGGATCTCATTTCCATCATACGTGAATGACAGTAATTACACGGGGAGTTCCTCTACACCTTTTTCTCCTATTTTATTCCACATCGAGGACTATTTGTTTTAAGTAGGGGGAGGCATTTCTCATTATTTCTGTCATTTTAGACGCTGAATTTTTGTTGCTGCTGCTAATTTGGTTGTTGCTGCCCATATATATATTAAGCATATTTTGCCTCTCTTCATGCCCAAGAATTTGGCCACGACTTGCCTACTGTTTGCCCTACAAGCATGATTCTTGCCTTCTGAGGAAGTTATGATTTTTCCCATAGTTGATGCCATCTCCACTGTTTTATTTTTATTAGGCTAAAAATAATTGTGATTAATAGAGTTAACTCTATGTTGCTTTTCGTAAAATTGATCAAGTTTAATATAAAGTGAACACTTAAAATAATTGCATGCTTAATTTATATTCATGGCTATTAGGTGATTATTGAAACTTGTTCTTGACCCTTAAATTATTTTTCCTGAGTTCTCAAATTTCGATTTCATTTAATTGTTAATAAATTTTTCCATGGTTATGAGTACAGCTTAGAACATGACTGACTGAGTAACCGAGGTAGGGTGCTTGGGTTGTCATTCTACTTCATGTCAAAAGGTTGTGTGACGTGATAGTTAAAGCTCTACTAACCAGAATTAATTCTTAAGAATGCGTTGGCTTGAGTAACCGAGGTGGGGTGCTTGGCTATCATCACTATTCGCGTCAAAAGGTTCCACATGTTCTTAGGAAAAATAAAAATAAAAAGTATGTTGGGCTGAGTAACCGGGGTTTGGTGCTTGGCTGTCATCACTCTTCGCATCAAAAGGTTCAACATACATACATAAATAAATAAATAAAGAGAAAAAATATATGTAAATAAATAAAATTCGGGACTAAAGGAAGAAACAAAGAGGGTGTCTTGGTAGGTTTAGTAATTCACCTAATTTCCATGAAATAATTCAAATCAATTTTAATTTCTGTGTGTATTAATTGGAAAACTTTTTCTATTTTACTTAAAGCAAGCTTAGGGTTTTCTTTATTTTTCATATGTATTTTTAACTAATTCTTATGAAAATTTGGAGTGGTATTTTTTTTATGGCAGAATCTAACTTCCACAATGGATAGGAACCATACTTGAGGGCAAGCATGGACTAAGTAGGGGGGAATTTGATAATGCTCTAGAATAACGTATTTTTATGTATTAATCATGTGTTTATTCTGAGCTTGATCCTACTAATTTGAGCTATTTATGTCTTTTTATCTTTTAGGGACTGATTTGGAGGCAAAAGAAAAATTAAGGGACTAAAGTGCGAATTTGGAGACACAATGGGCTGATACGTGACACAGGAAAAAGATTGTGCCAAAAGTACGAGCATGGAAGACACAAGGACTAAAAACGCAAAAAGAAGAAATTTTATTCTATAATACTCCATTTTATTTATATTAGGATAATTAATATTAAGGTAATTATTAGGATTATTTAATTTTAGGATTTTATTTTATTATCTTTATTTATCTATAATTAAATGTATTTATCTTTTTAGAATTTAAGTTAAATTAAACTATCTCCCTAGCACTATAAATAGGGGTGAAGTGACTCTATTTGGGTGCTCATCTTTTTCTGAAAACACTCTCCCCCTGAAAGTCTAGGCTTTTGTTTCTTCATATTTTATTTCAATAAAATTCCCTTTTCCCTTTTCATATTTATTTTCTTTTCCACCATTATCATGAGCCACTAAAACCTATCTAGCCAAAAGTTGTTAATATTCCCCAAAAAGGGTTCTTGAGGCCTAGAATCCGTACTTAGCCTTCTCGCCAAGTATTCATCGTTTCTCCGCACTACTGGCTGACGCTTCCGTCCGTGGCCCTTAAGAAGTAAGCTTTTCAGCATATGCAAAGGCGGCCGCTTTGTATGTTTTGGAAGGATTGCACAGTTGGTTCGTTAACTTTCTGCGTCAGAGGTTGGCGAGCCAAAGAGACAAAATGGCGTGGGATTCGCCATTGAGAAGCGTTGATCTAGCATAGATTACTGGCTAGAGTCAGGTTCCCTAAAAATCGTAAGTCTAATCTTTGGAGCTGGTGGTCGTAGGCGTCCTCTTCCACTATAACTGGCTTACTTGAGTTGAGAAGGGTTATTTAAAAGCCGAGGATTGAACCCAAGGCGGAATGAGACAACTGGAGGCTGGAATCTACCAATAAGAATTTTATTTCCTTTAACTCTCTTTATTATTTTATTATTTTTGTAATCACAATTTTAGTCTACTTTAGATTCTGTTTTTATTTTTATTTTTCCAAATCAAATCTTTAATTCTGTTTTTTTTTTCTGTCATGTAGGTTTTCTTGGGAACGATTCTGCCCAGGATTTCGAGAAACAAGCATTCGTATAATTCGGTCCCTGAGGATTCGACCCTACTTCCACCTTACTATTATTTTTACTATTTTACAGGGAATAGGATATTTTTGGTGCTCTCAACGACACATCAGATCACTTGCATGATTTGACAGTAAATGGGATATCCATCGAGATTCCGAGAAATTGAACGAGATTATTATGAGAAATGGAATGGAAATATTTGAATTGATGAGCTCATCTAAGAATAATGCTATAATGTATTGACGTGAGACTAACTTGATAATTGAGTGTATGTAATAGGGAAATTATGCTATATTTGTTGGAATGAATATCTAATATAGTTGTATGCTAAACAACTGGTAAGTTTACTTTCCAGTTATCTAAACTTACTAAGCTTGTTAATGCGTAGCCCCTTCTCTTTCCCTTGTCTTACAGAGGTCGCGAACTCGGGAAGATTGGAAGACAGTTGGAGCATCGATCACACTATCAATTTGTCTTGCTTTGGTATATGGAAACTTTTATTTTGTTATAATGACATGTATAGGATTTTTGGTCATTTTGTTATGTGTGTCATTTAGCTAGTCAATGTAAGGGCTTAAATGATATGTTTATTCATTTTGTATATGGCCATGAGATATGGCTCGTATTGGTGTAGGTTGTAAACCTACTAATTGTGCATGTTTAAGCTTGAATGTTTCATGAGATGGTTAATGTGATATACCATGAGTGGACGTGTGTAATGTGGCCAACTCACTTGAAGATGGTTTAGGTCATAATTGGCATGATGTATAAAATGAGCCAAGTATAAAATGTGATTATTAAAATGGTAACCCCAACACAAGGAGGGTAATATTGATATAGGTTAAGAGGAGACATGACGTAACATGTATGACCATAGCCAAGAAGGTTCTAAGTATACATTCATACCATGATAGATGTCCAAGAGGTGTATTAGTGTGTACGATTGTTTGAGGGTGACCAAAGGCTTGGAAAATAGCCTACAAAAAGGTCCAGACTGGTAAACACACGGGCATGTGTCTAGGCCATGTGTGACACACGGTCAGCCCCCATGGGTGAGTTGTACGGCCATGTGTCCCCTGCACCTAAAATTTTAGGTCAGTATGCATGGTAGTAAACACACGGGCAAAGACACGGTCATATGTCTCAACCATGTGGAGGACACAGCCTAACACACAGGCGTGTGCCTTGGTTGTGTGGCCCTAAATGAATGATGACGTCATAAATAGAATGTCTAGGTTTTTGCACACGAGCTGTGACATGGGCGTGTCGTGGCCGTGTGAGGAACACAGGTGTGTCATGGCCATGTGAGGGACACAGGTGTGTTCTCGGTCGTGTGAAAACCCATGTAGGTTCTGAATGAAAAATAATTCGACACGGGAAATGGATACGGGCGTGTCCAAAGCAGACGGGCGTGTGCATTGCCTCCACACGGGTGTGTAAGGTTTAGACATAGAAATGTTTCTAAAATTTTCTTAAGTTCTCAGTTTAGTCCCGGATCATTTTTAACGCATGTTTTGGACCTTGTAGGTTCATAATAGGGACAATATGAATTTGTTCGATTGGTTTTAAAATTGAAATGAAATTTTATAACCCATTTTTCCCGGAATGTCCATGTTTATGTATTGTAATGTCTCCTACCTTGTCTCGATCTCGGGTACGGGTAAAGATTGTTACAGTGCGGGAGAGTTTAGGTCGCGTGAAGGGTCTACATGGCCGTGTGAAAGAGGCACACGCCCGTGTGACAGAGTTACATAGCTGTGTGAGTAGCCTGTGTAACTCACTATGCAAGTGTGAAAAAATTAGAAAAATTTGAGAAGTAGTACAGACACGGCCGTATGGCAACCTCACATGCCCGTAAGGCTAAGAAGCACGACCGTGTATCCAAGGCACATGCCCGTGTGAAAAATAATTAAATCCCCAAACAGTAGCCACACGGCTGTGTGGCCAGGCCGTGTGGCACACCCCCATCCATGTGACCCAAAAATTACCCTAATTCCAAAGTGGCACAAGACTGTGTGGACCGCCCATGTACGGCACATGCCAATGCGGCTACCTATGTGGTTACAACGCCACACCGAAATAGGCTAAAAATCATGAATTTGTAATAGCAAAATAATCCCCAATTATTAATAGTTCAGAAACAAACGAGAATTTGCAAAATTTTATGTAATCCAATAATAATTTAATACCTAAATTAAGCAGTTTCAGAAACACACCTAATGAACGCTTTCAAGGCACTAAAATTGACAGATTCGCCTCTATTCTACTGATGGTTGCTAAAACTAACTAAAAATTCGACTAAGGCAAGCGCACCTATCTAATAGTAGTATAGTTATGGTGAGACCGGAAATATCGTATCCACAAGGACTAAAAGTACTAATAATTACCATCTTTTTATTATCTAGCCTAAGAATTAAGGGGATGTTTTTAAACTAAAATTAACTATCTATTTAACTAAGAGCACGACAGAGGTAAAAGTTGGAAAATACTTGTTGGAAAACCAATGGAGAAGACAATACCCAAGGACGAATTCACCTAGACCTCACTTATTACTTTCTAAATTAGACGATTTATTCACTTGTCTTAATCCGTAGAAATCCCAAATTTATGTTAATATCTCTTTCAAGACTAAGAACAATTGACTCTAGGCTGATTAATTGAAATCTCTTTCTAATTAAAACCCCTATTGTCGCATTAACTCGATCTATGGATTCCCTTATTAGATTTGACTCTAATTTGGTAGATTTATGTCATCCTATCTTTAGGATTGCATGCAACTCCACTTAATTATGAACGATCTACTCCTAAACAGGGACTTTTCCTCCACTAGATAAGCACATAAAAAACTTGAATTAATATTCTAGAATATTAAAGCAAGGGTTAAACTCACAATTAAGAATAAGAACAAGTATTTATCATATAATCAAATAGTAATAAGATCTATCCTGGGTTTTATCTCCCTTAGGTATTTAGGGAGTTTAGTTTATAATAATGAAAAACATCTCAAAAGTGGGAAAACAACAAAACATAAAGAACCTAAAAAACTCCTAGGAAATTGGATGGAGATCTTTAGTCTTGAAGTAGATCCTGCTTCCGGGCTGATTCCTGATGGCTATTCTTGAGTGTTTTCTGCCTTCTACTCTGCATGTCCTTCATTGTTTTTTGCCTTCTACTCTGCGTGTCCTCTTTTAATCCTCTTCTAGGGTGTTTATATAGACTTTAGAATGCTTTCAAACCCTCAAAAGTGGCCTTTTCCTAGTAGAATTAGACTTGGGCTCGTTAGGGACACAACCGTGTGCCACCCCCGTGTGCAGGTGTCCAGGTCGTGTGTGATTCTGACTTGGTTTAGTGTCGACACGACCATGACACACTAGCGTGTGACCTACCTGTGTGCCTCACACAGGCGTGTAGTTTACCCGTGTGAAAGTGCTTAGGCCGTGTGGAACACTGAATTAGGCACAATTTGTCCGTTTTTGCCCCGTTTCTTGCTCTTTTTACTATCCTAAGCTCTCTTGAGTATAAAGCATGAAATTAAAGGATTAGGAGCATCAAATTCACTAAAACCAACGAAAAATCATCCATAAATATGCCAAGCATTGGGTAAAAATATGTATATATTATGGTTTATCAAATATCCCCACACTTAAGCATTTGCTTGTCCTCAAGCAAAATCCTCAACTCACAATTAAAATAAATTATTCTCAACTTATAATTCTTATCAATAATGTTCAAAATAATCCACAAGTAATCATACGTTAAGAGCTTAACTAAAAGAACATTAAAGTTTCAAATAATCCAAATTGAGCATTTCGATCATAAAATCATAGGTATCCCCCTTTATCTATATAATCACCTTTAATTCCAAATTGACAAGGTTGACATCCTCACTAATGATTCACTCAAATCACTCAAAGTGTTTAAGGTTCAATAATTAAGCGCTCAACAGTCAAACATGAGAAGTTATTACCATAGCTTGCATGAAAATCAAATCTCCACCACTATAAATGAGATGATACACAAATCAAAAGGTCTTTAACAAGGTTGTAATGGGGCTTGGGTTAAAGGTGTGGATAAAGGCTAAAAAAGGGTTTAGAATCAAGATTAATTTAATAAGTTACCAAACTTAGAAAAATGAAGCTAATTGCTGAATTACAAAAAAGTGCCAGAATTCAAACTATCCGAGACTAATGATGTGAGCTTTTTCTCAATATACTAAATTTAACTTATCCAAGCTCTTTAGAACAATATGTAACTGAATGAATATAAATATATGTTTTCTTTAAGAATAAGAACAAGCATAATAATGGAAAGTACATAAAAAGAAATAATTCAACAACTGGAATGAACGAACATATATAGGTAACTAATCAAATCAGATCTCCATAAAAAGGATTCAATGAAAAGGGAGAAATTCTTAATGAATCAAAAGGGTTAATTTGTGGGTTAATATTAAGGCAAAAATTAAGAAATAATAGTTAAGGCTCAAAGGGATTCACTAGGGGTCAATTATGTGGGTAGGCTTTTTATGAGGTAAATGGGTTAAAACCTAAGTGCCTTTATCATTTTAGTATATCAAATCAAAGGTGTGGTCTCGACATGTATAATCGATGCAAGTTCTAGAATAGCGAATCAATGTTGACACACTCATAAAAACAATCAGTGAGCAAGAAAGATATATGCTCTAGAAGGTTCAAAATCTCACGAAAGTTATGGGTATTTGATGTCAATCCTGTAAATTCAAAACTTCAAGATAATACGTCAATTCAAGGAAACAACCTAGCAATTTTAATTCTCAAAAGTCAACTTATCATGATTGATTCTCTAATGTCTTAAAGTTTAAACAATAAATGCACAGTTACCTATGATTTAATTTGAAACATATCAATAAAAATCATAAATCAATCAGAATTCACTCTAATAATGATATAAGAAAATTATTTGAGAACAAGATAAAAATTTAGGGACTTTCTAATAATCACATAAATATCCTCCCCACACTTAAGATGTACATTGTCCTCAATGTACAAAGATAAATAATAGCAATATAAGCATAATATCAGAAGAGAGGGAGAGAAGTGAAACTGCCCTGAATTTGGATGTAGTTCTTGAAAGAGCGAAAGCTAGAGTTGTAGATAAGGCTAATGAAAGGCATGATTCTGAGGTACTAATCAGAAAATAAACACAACTGTGGAAGAGAATTAAGGGATTACTCGATAAAAACCATAAAGATAAATATAGTTCAAAATATAAAATATAAGTATTCAAAAATAGATAAAAGACAAAATAAAATGAAAATGAAAATAATAATAAATAAATAAATGGACTCAAAGGTCCTCATCATCGGATGCCTCGTGGGTCGATGGTGCCGAAGGAGATATGTGGAGGTTGTTGTAAATCTATCGACGAGTGGCATCGATGCTATCGAATCGCTTACAACATTGCTGCTCAAATCGAGTGAGTCACTCGGATATTTCAGTCAAAGTGGCAGCTGTGGGGCGGTGACTCTGTGATGGTGATGGAGGTGGGTCCTCACGAAGGGGAGGGACATCATCAATAATGTCCTCTGGATCATCCTGATCATCAGATTGGATGAGTCTGTACTGAGGGGGCTCAAATCCACGGTGTCACTCTATCATCCTCATATGGATCATACTGGAAATTCCCTGAGGAGACATCTGGCCGACTAGTGTAAGTGTCAATGACATCTCTAAAGTGTCGAAGAGGTCGAAGTGTCGACTGAGGCGAGTCATGTAGGGGCCAAGGCAGATGGGACCCCTCCTATGGTGATCCATCTGGTCGCGAAAAGCAAGGGCAATAAAGTATGCCAAATAAAATACATGGTCAGTCGCCATGCTCCATAAGAAGTACGCGTCGGTGGTGCTAACAACACCGGTGCTCTCTCTCATCCCAGTCAAGGTGTGAGCCAAGATGGCATGGATGTAACATAATGCTGGAGGAAGAAAGGTCGCCTTTGAGCTACGTGCGTCATAGGGAACCGTACTCGCCATAAGGTCGGTCCAACAGTAAGAGGACGAGTAGTGTATATGATGGTGAAGCTGTAAAAAATTCTCGGAAGCCATGAACTCCTCCGTGTAGAGGCCCAAAACAGCTCCAAACTCTGGTACAGTCAACTGTCGTACCAGACCGCCAAGGTGAAATTGGACTATTCCTGGGTCGTCGTGCTCCGCCATAACTATTTGCATTTAAAACGTCAAGCATATTTCACAAGTGAACTCTAGATACGTCGACTCGATGATGTCAAAGAATCGGTCCCATGGAGTGGTGGTGAAGAGGACCCGAACCGAGTCAGCTAAGTGGACCTGTTCTAGTCCGGCCCAATATATGCAACGGCCCATACCAAGGGGTCAGGCACATAGAATCTGAAATAGTTCTTACTGGGGCCATGGTGGAAATTAGAGGAATGGGTGGCGTATCTCGGAGGTGGGACCCGAGGAGGTCGCACCTGATCCCTTTCGCTTTTTAGAGGCGAAGACGGGAATTTTCTTGCCTCTTGTGTTTGTCATAATTCCTGCGAAAGTAATTACATGACTTGAATCAACATCGCAACCAAGCGAATAAGAACAAATATCTAAATGCAATTTAATCAATAAAAACTAACTAATAACTAGTGGAAAACTAATTGAGTGCTGAATACATATAAACAAGATACAAATTAATCTAATGACCCTAAAATCTATGCAACACATTGCGAATATCCAAAACTTTCTTAAGCATAAAATTAATAAAAAATGAAACTAAGTAAGAATCACAAATGTCAGTAAAGTATTAGTAATAATAAATCCGTCAAATAAAAATGATATAGAATAGTGATAAAGAAACATGAGTAGTCAACAAATAAAATAAAATAAAATAAATGAGTAAAATAGTAAAAAAAAGAGAGTTAAAGGTGCAAGAAAGGGAAACGAAAGTGGTGGGATTGACGAAAGCGTGCGACGACGCGTGGTGGTCGAAGGGGGAGGAGAAAAAGAAGGGAGAAATGAGGAATGGGAAGGAGAGAGGGGATAAAAAAAGAATAGAAAAGAAAATAAGGGAGAAAGAAAATTGAAGAAGGAGGATGGGGTGAAGAAAATAGGGGATTAGTGGAAAGAAGAAGGGAAAAGAGAAAAATGAAGGAAAAATGAAGAAAAGGAAAGAGAAAGAGGGTGGCTGGTTGGAGAAGATGATGAATAGTAAAGGGAAATGAGAAGAAATTAAGGTTAGGGGGAAATAAAAAGGGGCCACGATCGTTTAAGCCCCGTTCTAAGCCACATGGCCGTGGTCCACGCCCGTGTGGTATGCTCTCAGCCCGTATTTTTCATGAAATTATAGTCAGGATCATACACGATCGCTTCGACACGCCCGTGTCCCCAGGCCGTGTGCACCGCACGGCCGTTGGCACATTCATTCGCTTATCCCATGCCCGTGTTCGGTACACCACGCCCGTTTTCATGACTTGTGCTTATGGCCTGATGATTTAAGTCAGTATCGAACACAGCCTGCGAACACACGGCCGCATCGCACGGCCATGTAGTGATATAACCATTTCTCCCACTCCCGTGCTTTGTCCAACATGCCCGTTTCTATTAATCAGGATTGTGCACGGCTTTCGACCACGACTGTGGCATCAAACTGTGTTCTATTCTGACTTTTTTGAATGTTTCGATCTTTGGGTAAGTTCTTACATGACCTCAAGCATGCCCGTGTTCAAGGCCGTGTGGCTCCCACGGCCGCTTCGCACAGCCGTGGCGATTTGACGTGTGTCGTGTCTCTGCTGATTTATTTGGGAAATTAAGGTGCAGTTTCTCCACGGTCTGGGACATGCCCGTGTCCTTTAGCCATGTGCTGCACACGACCGCGTCGCACGGCTGTGGCTATTTATCACAGCCCGTATGTCATTTTGTCTTGGGAAAAATGTTTGTATTATTTCAGTACGGTCATGGACATACCCGTGTCTCTTACCCGTGGTGATCCCACGGCCTGAAGCACGATCGTGTGCTAGGTCATGTGTGCCAAGAATACTTTCAGTTAGAATATAAAACAAATGGAAAAACAAAATAAAGTTACTTAGTGGTGTTAGTGCTCGGGTTGCCTCCCGAGAAGCGCTTATTTAGAGTCTAAGCTCGACTTACCTCATATTTCCATGGTCATAGTGGTTCGAGGAGTTGAAACACCTCACTTCTGCCATTAAGTTTATCAAAATAGGGTCTGAGTCGAGTGTTATTTACCTTAAAAGTTTTGAATTCAGTATGTGTTACCTCAACTGTACCATGTGAGAAGGTATTCAATACCGCGAAAGGAATCACTCTATTTGTATTATGCACTGAAGTAGTAATTCGAGGGTCCTTTTCATCTAACAATACTTTATCCCCGACCTTAAATTGCTTTGATTGATCCCTACGCTCATCATGGAATTGCTTTGATTCCTCGCGTACTTTTGGTTTCTCCTTGACATGTGTCCGCCATTCATCTAGTTCATCAATTTGTATTCTTCGTTCCTCATAACTCATTCTGTTTTTGTCACATGGGCTAGAATGTGGCTCCATCACGTTCTTCCTAGGGGTTTCCTGAAAAGAAGTCTGAGCCATAATGTTACTCGAGTTAACAGAACTTAAACAATCGTCTCGATTACTAGATATTTTAGCAGAATTACGAGCTTGAAGTGTAATCGTGTCATCTCTTACCCGGAGTATCAATTCACCTGTACCAACATCTATGATAGTTCTAGCAGTTGCTAAAAAGGGCCTTCCTAAAATTAAAGGTATGTCACTATCCTCATCCATGTCAAGAACAACAAAGTCAACTAGGAATATAAATTTATTAATTTTGACAAGCACGTCGTTAATAATACCTCTAGGAAATCTAATTGTTTTGTCTACTAATTGAATGCTTATCCTAGTTTGTTTGGGTTTCCCAAGACCGAGTTGTTTAAACATTTTATAAGGCATGACATTAATGCTCGCCCCTAGATCAGCCAACGCATTCTTAATATTTAAACTACCAATTAAATAAGGAAGAGTAAAACTCCCTAGATCTTTCAGTTTTTTGGGGAGATTATTCTGTAGAATGGCTGAGCAAACTACGTTTAATTCCACTTGCGGCGCATCATCTAACTTTCTTTTATTTGCCAAGAGCTCCTTTAAAAATTTCACCGCGTTTGGCATCTGCGAAAGAGCTTCAATAAACGGTAAGTTAATATGCAACTTTTTTAATAGTTTAAGGAATTTACTGAATTGTTCGTCCATGTGGTCTTTCCTTGTCGCTTTAGGGTATGGTACACGAGGTTTATACTCCTTGCTTACCGGTTTCTGTGTACAATTGCTTACATCAGCCTTACCTTTATCTTCCTTATTGTCTTGCCTCGGTTTCGGTTTGGCTTCAACTAACCCTTTATCATTGTGTAAAGTAATGACGTGAAGTTGCTCCCTTGGGTTAGTTTCAGTGTTACTTGGTAGGCCACCTTATGGTCGTTCGGAGATCAACTTAGCAAGCTATCCTATTTGAGTTCCGAGCCCTTGAATCGACGCTTTTTGATTCTTAAGCGCTGTTTCGATATTCTAAAAATGAGTTTCTGATACCGAGATGAATTTTGTGAGCATCTCTTCAAGGTTTAGTTTCTTCTCTTATTGGTAAGGTGGTTGTTGAAAACCTGGAGGATGTTGTGGTCTTTGATTTCCTTGACCACCCCACAAGAAATTGGGATGGTTCCTCCAACCTGCATTATAAGTATTACTATACGGGTTATTTTGAGGTCTAGAATTATTACCCATATAGTGGACTTGTTCCTCCTCGGTGCTAGGGTTGAAGGATGGATAATCTGTGTTGTGTACTCCTCCTCTATTTGAATCACACCTCGTCACTAGATGTACATGAGTAGAACCATAGAAACCATCAATCTTTTTATTTAAAAGTTCTACCTGGTTAGATAACATAGTGGCCGCATCGAGGTTGAAAACTCCAGCTGCTTTTGTTGGCTTTGTTCTTATGACTTGCCACTGATAGTTATTCAGTGACATCTCTTCAATAAATTCATAAGCCTTCTCTGGTGTTTTATTATTTAAGGTTCCGCCGGTGGCTGCATCTATCAGTTGTCTTGTTGAGGGGTTCACACCGTTGTAAAAAGTTCTAACCTATAACCATAACGGTAACCCATGGTAAGGGCACCTTCTCAATAGATCTTTGTATCTCTCCCATGCATCATAAAGTGTTTCTAAATCCATCTCCACAAAAGAAGAGATATCATTGCGTAATTTAGTTGTTTTAGCCGGCGGGAAATATTTTAGTAAAAAAATTTCGATCATTTGTTCCCAAGTAGTGATTGACCCTCGTGGTAACGAATTCAACCACTGTTTAGCCTTATTCCTCAATGAAAAGAGAAACAACCGAAGGCAAATGGCATCATCAGAAACACCATTGATATTAAACGTGTCTCAGAATTCCAGGAAATTTGCTAAATGAGTGTTTGGATCCTCGTCCTACAAACCATCAAACTAAACAAACTGTTGTATCATTTGAATCGTGTTAGGTTTCAATTCAAAATTATTTGCAGCAACAGCAGGTCTAACTATACTCGATTCAGTTCCTGTTAAATTAGGCTTAGCATAATCATACATAGTACGAGGAGCAGGATTTTAATTTACTGGATTTGCGGCAACCATAGGAGGTAGCGGATTATTTTGATTTTCAGCCATCTCCTCGATTGTAGTATGGATATCATCCTCTTACCCTTCCTCTATATATTGTAGGCTTTGTCTTATTTCTCTCCGATTTCTACGAGCTGTGCTCTCGATATCACTGTCAAAAAGTAAAGGTCCTGACGGGTTTCTTCTAGTCATAAACTATAAAAACCTGCCAGAAGTAAAGAAAAGAAAAATTAGTAAAGAAAATTAAACTAAAAATAAAAAGTAAATTGCAATAAAAGTAAAAAAAATGGCTAAAGTAATAAATATCAAGCGTTCCTAATATCTTAGTCCCCGGCAACGGTGCCAAAAACTTGATGGTCGCTAAAACTAACTAAAAATTCGACTAAGGCAAGCGCACCTATCGAACAGTAGTATAGTTATGGTGAGACCAGAAATATCGTATCCATAAGGACTAAAAGTACTAGTAATTACTATCTTTTTATTATCTAGCCTAAGAATTAAGGGGATGTTTTTAAACTGAATTTAACTATCTACTTAACTAAGAGCATGACAGAGGTAAAAGTTGGAAATACTTGTTGGAAAACCAATGGAGAAGACAATACCCAAGGAAGAATTCACTTAAACTTCACTTATTACTTTCTAAATTAGATGATTTATTCACTTGTCTTAATCCGTAGAAATCCTTGATTTATGTTAATATCTCTTTCGAGACTAAGAACAACTGACTCTAGGTTGATTAATTGAAATCTCTTTCTAATTAAAACCCCTATTGTCGCATTAACTCGATCTATGGATTCCTTTATTAGATTTGACTCTAATCCGGCAGATTTATGTCGTTCTATCTCTAGGATTGCATGCAACTCCGCTTAATTATGAATGATCTACTCTTAAACAAGGACCTTTCCTCTACTGGATAAGCACATCAAAATCCTGAATTAATATCCTGGAATATTAAAGCAAGGGTTAAACTCACAATTAAGAATAAGAAAAAGTATTTATCATATAATTCAAATAGTAATAAGATCCATCCTAGGTTTCATCTCCTATAGGTATTTAGGGAGTTTAGTTCATAATAATGAAAAACATCTCAAAAGTGGGAAAACAACAAAACATAAAGAATCCAAAGAACTTCTAGGAAATTAGATGGAGATCTTCAGTCTTGAAGTAGATCCTGCTTCCGAACTGATTCTTGATGGCTATCCTTGAGTGTTTTCTGCCTTCTAATCTGCGTGTCCTCCTTTAATCCTCTTCTAGGGTGTTTATATAGACTTTAGAATGCTTTCAAACCCTCAAAAGTGGTCTTTTCTAAGTAGAATTAGACTTGGGCTCGTCAGGGACACGGTCGTGTGCCACGCCCGTGTGAAGGTGTCTAGGCCGTGTGTGATTTTGACTTGGTTTAGTGTCGACACGGCCATGACACACGGGCGTGTGGCCTGTCCGTGTGCCTCACATGGGCGTGTGGTTTACCCGTGTAAAAGTGCTTAGGCTATGTGGAACATTGAATTAGGCCCAATTTGTCCGTTTTGTCCCGTTTCTTGCTCTTTTCGCTATCCTAAGCTCTCCTGAGTATAAAATAACAATTCTGAAAACTCATTTACAAATACATACCTATCTATTATTACCATACCAAAATAACACAAAAGAACCAACCAAAATTGTTCTAAAAATCAGAGAACAATACTTACTCTGCTTCTGCTTCAATTCTTTGAATTACCTAAACACCAATCAATGAAATCAAATAAAACCCAACTATTTCAAATAAAAATGCAAAGGAGAACAGAACAGAAGTGACAGTAAAGAAAATTCAATGGCAAAGAAATGTCAAACTTTAGAAATTTGAGAGAAAGACTAAATCTATCGTGTGGGAAAAGTGAGAGAAAAAAATGTGAGATGACCTTGTGATTATGGGTCCATGCTTATATTGTATAAATATGTATTTATACCGATATGGTTGAAATGATTGGTGAATGTGTGATGAGCTTAGTTATCATCATTTTTGTACTAAAACTGTTTTGGATAGTAACTGTAGCCAACTTTTAAAATTCATAAAAAAATTGTGTAAATTGAGTTAGAGGATGAATAAAATATGAAATTAGATCTTATTGAGTCTATTTTTACATAGAAGAAATGGTGTACGCAAAAGAATTTAATATTATGGGATATTTGAATTTTCGTGAGATAGGATCAGAATGATCTCAAAATCCCCTGTTCTAATTTTGGAAAATCATTAAAAATTGTAAAAAAGTAATTAGGAGTTATAGTTTATATTCTTAGAATATTTAATGAGTCTCTTTTCTAAAGAAACAAACGGTAACATCATTTGAATTCTGTATGAGGATATAATTAATTTTTAGTGAAGAGCGGTCAGAACTGTCAGACAGCAAAAAATGGGTAACTTTGAAGAATAAACTGTACTTATTAGCTAAGCCAAAAACTATGTTAATTTTATGGTAAAAATATATATGAGTCTAGTTTCAGGTAAAATTAACAGATCTTAATTTGGAGCTCCATAGCTCCAGAAATAAATAATTTAGCGACTATGACTCGAGTAGAGAGCTTGACTGGAATTTGAACAAATAGTGGAATAATATGCAATTATAATTGTGATACCTTGAGAACATGTTGTAAGAATTTGGCAAAAGCATATTAATAAATTTCTTATTATTTTCATATGAACTTATTAAGCTTTATAGCTGACCCCCTCCCTTTTCATCTCTTATAGGTTTATATAGCTAGCTCGGGTTGGAGATCGTCGGAGATTCAATCACACTATCAAGCTATCATTTGGGGTATAAGTATTCAAATACTTAAGTCTATGGAATGTATAGGGGCTCTATCTTTGTAATTATGTCAATGCTAATGTGGCCAAATGTGTTGGCCTATAATGGTTATAGTCTAATTTTTATATAGCCATGAATGATGGCTTATGCTAATCATATGATTATTCATGTGTATTTGCCAATTGTTTTATGGTGTGATCATGTTGTTTGATATGGATGAATGTGTGCATACGAATTAAGTACTCGATGATTAATTTTGGCATAATTGGCATATGGATAGATTATAGCATAAGTATGAAATGTGAAAATGTATTAATGATAATCTCGGTATGAAAGTTGTTATGATTAATCTTGATAAAGTATGATGCCTTGTGTATGCATATGTTGTTATGAGAATGCCATGTATAAGCCATATTTACAAGTATTAAGTGTTCATTTATGCCATGTTGGATGCCATTGAGATATGTGAGTGTGCATGTGTTGTGAGGGTGGCAAAATGGCTTGGAAAATAGCCTAGCATTTGTCCACACGGGTAGACATGGGCGTGTACTTTGGCCTATGCCCCTACTTTGGTGATGACGTCATAAACTGAGAGTTACACGGGCTGAGGACATGGGCGTGTCTCAAGCCACACGGGTGTGTGACCCTGTTTCATGATGAAATTTTCTAAGTTTTCCCAAAAGTTTTCAAAGTTTTCGGTTTAGTCCCGAATCATCTTTGATGCGTGTTTAGGGCCTCGTAAGCCCGTTTAAGGGATATTATACATATGTATGAATGTTTTTGATTTGAATAAAATTTTATGGCCCGATTTTATGTAATTGTGTATGTTTAAATCTGGTAATGCCTCGTATCCTGTCCCAGCCTCAGACATGGGTAAGGGGTGTTACAATGTACTTAGCCAAATACATGCCAAAACAAACCAAAATAAGCCATCACTCATGGCTATATTTGTACAAACCAAAACATATACATTTACAAGCCATTTCTAATAGCCAAACACACATCAATATTAACATCATTTACAAGCCAAATCTCATGGCTATAATCACAACCAAAATACCATATCTAGCCTATACATGCCATATACCATAAATGTATAATTCAAAAGTACCAACTTAGATGTTTGATAGTACGATGACGTTCCTGACGACTCCCGGATCCAAGCTAGCCTTGATTCACTATAAAACATACAAAAATAACATGAAGTAAGCTTCATAGCTTAGTAAGCTTGTATGTGAATAACTTAATTCATCGAATAAATGCAAATCAACCAATTACACATGACAAAACCATATACACATTAACTACAAACCTTTCTCATGTCTCAAAACATGATTAAATACAAACTCATCGAACTTTCACTATTTAATACCTGAATAGGTTCTGTACATACCTGTATCGCCTCGTACTAACATTTTTCTCAACCACATCATTTGTTTACTCATTGAACCATTCATAATAGAAATCGGATACTAAGGAGTCTCGTACGATAAGTACCTACACCATGGCCCGTAGCCAAATCAAGGTAACTTATTTGAATAACTATTATAATGGCCCGAAGCCAAATCATTCGATATGCATGGCCCGAAGCCAAATCGGTAAAATACACACCCGAAGTGCTAATATCATGGCTCGAAGCCAGCTCAACGTATCAATTACTGACATGTCAATAGTATCCAAAACTATTCTTAAAGGTTCAACCGACCTTTCACACTTTTTGTTTTTATCATCGAATGCATTCGTAGAGTCATTTTCACAATTCATACATTATCCATAATCCTGTTTTAAAAATTTATGAAATATTAAAGCATTTTAACATACATTTATAATGTAATCATCACATACGAGCTTACCTCGTATTCAGAATTTATAGATCGGGTCGACTACTCGATAACTTTGTTTTTCCCCCGATCTAAATCCGAATTCTTTCTTTCTTGATCTATATGAATTCAAAATTAACTTTATTTATTCATCTACTCATTCAATAAATCCAAAAATACACATTTGGACATCTTTACACATTAGCCCCTAAACTTTCGCATTTAATCAATTTAGTCTCTATTTCACAAATACACAAAATTCACACAACTCAACAAAACCCATGCTTGGCTGAATTATATATATGTCCCTAGCAGCCCAAAAATTTCATTTATTTCACATTTCAACTACACAATTTGCACATTTCACAATTTAATCCCTATTATGCATTTTCATCAAAAATCACTTAACAAAACATGTAAAACTATCATCAAGCTTTCATATTTCAACATTAAAAATCAAAGAACACATAGATTCAACAATGAAAACTCTCAAAATCTTTAACAGTTTCAAAATTAAAGGTACGGGCTAGCTAGATTGAGCTGCAACGATTACAAAAACATGAAATCATCAAAAACCGAGCTAAAACCATACTTAATCAAGTTAGGAGTGTGCCAAACCTTAGAAAGCTTCAAAACCTTTCTTTATTTTCTAATTTTGGTTGCTAAAAGATGAATGAAATGAATTTTTGGCTTTTTTTTATTAAATTATAATTTATTTACTAATTTGCCATAATAAGCTTTGTTATAAACATATAAAAACATATAATGGATGTCCAAAATTGTCCACTTACACTAATCATGGACTAATAACATTATAAGGACCTTTGATTTACTAAATCATAGCAATTAATCACCTTTAAAAAGTAGAATGCAACTTTTGCATTTTACGCGATTTAATCCTTTTATCAAATTAACCAACCAATCGATAAAATTAGCTCACGAAATTTGTACACATATCAAATAACATGCTGTAAATACCGAAAATAATATTAAAATAATTTTCTAACATCAGATTTGTGGTTTCAAAATCACTATTTTGATTTAGCTAAAATCGGACTGTTACACACTAGTGGAGGAGGGCATGAGGAGGCTTGAGGACTGTTTCTAGGTTGAGGATGCACCGATCGAAGCTAAAGAGTTGGAAGATGTGTACCATCGATTTCAACAACTACTGTAATCATTTTGAATCTATGTTCTATTCATGGGTTGGGGGTATTCTTGAACTATTGCAAAGGCAACCTCAATTCCCATCCAGTATGTTTCAGTTCGCTGGAATCAATGGAAGGATTTGTGACTATTTAGGGTTAGAGGTATCTGTAGAGGCCTGGATTTGAAGCTTCTAGATTTTTTTGCTTTCTGTTTTGATTTTTATTGTTTTGTTGTCTCATGTTTTAAAACCTTGATGTTTGTTGGGTTTCTCTTGGACAGAGTTTTGAATTTTTATTTTGTTTTCAGGCCCATTTTTTAATCTAAACGGTATTTTTCTCAAAAAATAAAAACTTTTACGTCTAAAAAAAAAGAAAGGTTAGTTGATTACCTTTTTAAAGTTGAGGGCCTAAGTGATTAAAAAACAAGAATCAGGGTCAAAGTGACAAAATATATAAACATTAAATGCTAAATTTATCATAATGCCTTAAAAATAGTACCGAATAATTGCACTAAATTAATATATTCTAATTTTGAACTTTTTTTTTATAATTTTTGGAAATTTCAGAAAATAAAAAATAAAAGAAAGGGTATGAAGCATTCTTCCCTTACTTTATAAATGCATGTCATGAGTGTGTGCGAGCATGGAATGGAGGCAAGTTGGAGCACAGATATTTACAACAAAAAGCTAATGCAACGATGTCAACTAATTTAACAAATTTATTGACAAAATAACAGATTATCATACAATATATGCAAATAATAAGTGTAAAATAACATGCAAAAGGTATGAAGGATTCTTCTTGTGTACTTATTTGGGTAATGACTAATGGGGAGAAGTTTAGCATGACACTATTCAATTGGGTTCAAATGGCTAACTACATGCAGTTCGGTTCTTAAAAGGTACTCGAATTGTCCTCGATATTTCCTACTAAGGATAGTAAAGCTCTTTTTCCTCACTCACGCTAAGATCATAGGAAATAGGTTCAATCCGAGCGGATACATTTTCCTATATAAATACGGAGGATTACCACAAAGGCAAAGATAAATTGCACCTTGAAAATGTTTCACTAGTCCATACGGAACATCATCATGAAGATTTAACTACTTTACTTTCACCAAAAAAACAAAGCCTGGATACAGAGCTCCTATCTATTATGTTAAATGCATGTGAAAGATAATTTAAAACAACAAATAGAAACACAAATATATATATATATATATATATATATATATATATATATATAATTAATCACAAATGATTATATAAAAAATGATGCAATGATGCATTTAAGAAGGAAAATATTTTAGAATTGGCAAACATGTTTTTTACAAACAAAGGTCATTGAAACTTTACACAACACATATTAATCTTTGACTCGAGTCCTCAAGTAATCGGAACCTTCTTATTTTTGAAATAAAATAGTTTGATGAGTTTTGATAAAATAGGAACACATGGCTCTTCTTCATATTTTTTTTCCCAAAAAACACGAGGAGTCGTCATTGATATTTTTAGGTTAGGTATGATCCGTCATTTAAAAATCACTTTTTATAAAAGGAATTTCGAAGATCTTTTGAATTTTTTTTTTTTTTGAGTCTATGTTTGAAAATTAGAGTAAAATAAATTTAGGTTTGAGAGTTAATTACGGTTGAAGAAAATCTTAACACCCTCGCCATTTTCACAATTAATACCTCTTTAAATACATGCCATCCGAAGTCTCAAAAATTGAAAGTTAAAAATATGATCCCAAATGTATTTATACGAAGAGAAAGAAAATATTAATTTTATTCGAGGAATCGTTTTTCAATAATAAGTAAATAAAAATACTTTCTTATATTTCTCAATCTTTAATAGCAAGACAAAAAAAAATTATGGATTATTAAATTAAGAATTCTTACCTTATTACTAAAAATTAATTGAAATATTAATAATAAGTTAAGTACAGTAGTAACGTACATTGTACTCAGGGTGAAGTTAGAAAATTTAGAATATAAGTTCAATTTTTTAAAAAATTAAAATGTTTATAAAAGTCATATGCACTAATGCATAACATTTTTTTCTTGTTGTTCTTCCTCTACTTCACTAGTAGACAATCGTTTAAAATATTTTTTTCATTCTTGTTAAACATTTAGACCAACTATATCTAAGCCTTAAACACATAAAAGTTTTCATGAAACCAACATGCCATTAGTAATTTTCTTTCACAAAAATAAACATCACTTAAGTGTTTTTTTTGGCGTCATGAGAATGCAATATATCAATTTTTCAAACACAAGATTCACAATAATCACACTAGAAACAACAATTTCTAAATAAAAATGTTAAATCTCTAATCAATCTTAATTTTTTCATAGGTTTGTATTAATCAATCCTAAGTTCTTCAATGATTTGTATTAATCATATTCTAAAAATTAACCCACTCAAGATGTTAGGAATTTCATACAAAATCAATAATCCCAAAATCATTCGTGACGTTAGGATTCTCCCACCTTTCTATTTCTCTCATTTCATCAAATGTACTCTCATTTGTAAGTGGTCAGAAAGAATAAATCTTTAACACAAGGTTGGGATCCATGACTCTGAGAATAATCATGAGATTCTTTTGCCATCATTTAAAGTTGGTTTCATTTAACATAGGAATTGAGTTAATGCTTATAGTGATATTGGCAGGTGTAATAGTGACTGAATCAAACAAAATAAACTCACATAAGACTTCAAATATAAACGAAAATAATAATTTTGAATAAAGGCAAACCCTATCTGTAACACCCCTCACCTGACCCGTTCGTCAGGTTCGAGCTACAAGACACTACATTTGTTGTCGGAGCAACTAAAGTCAAATTCATAATAAAATAATCATCCATACATGCAATTCAATGTCAATCACAATTATTTCATGTTAAACAAACAATTCTAAGTCTTAATCAAGCTTACAAAAGCTCTTTTGTCAACATGAGCACTAAATAGGATCAAATTGAGTTTTAAAATTTTAAGGCCAACATCATGATGTCATCTTTTCCACGTCGAGACATCACTAAAATAGCATGTCATGTTGTGACCTCAGGCCATTCAACGTCTAGACGTGACTCACTGTCAGTCTACATTACGACGAGGTAAGTTGCTCATCCGGACGTAGGCTCTGTTTTTTGTAAAAATGAATCATTTCAACCATTCAAAGTTTCCATTTCAACCATTCAAAGATACATCAAAATACCACTCCCAGTTGTCCCAAAACTTACCAAAACATGCCAAATAGTTCAAACAGCTATGCTTAAGTTTCCATCAAAACATTCATTACATGTATATCATTTAAACTTCAACAATTTAATGCCAATTGAGACATAGTCACCTAGTCATTTCATACATACTTTACCTATGTCAATCCACTTTAAAACATACAATTTCATATGCCTTTCATATCTCAAACATATAAATCAAAGTATACCAATTCAACTAGGCATCACAAATGGCAAATCATGTATTTCTAAACCATATACCAAGACCAACATCTGAATCACATAAACCAAGTCCAATATCATATTCAACTCATAAAAACTTATATACATCAAGGATAACATCAATGAAACTTATATACATGCCACAATTCCTAACTCAAGATAACCAAAAGCTACCAATACGGTGATATAATAGTATAAGCTTTGAAATGATCTGGCTTGAAGGTTCCTCAAGGTAACAATCTACAAGGAAAAGGGAAAACAACTAGGTAAGCATATATAATGCTTAGTAAGTTCATAGGTATTAAACAAAAATTTTCCTTATTTTTCAACTAAGTACAATAAGCTATATAGTTTAGCATAATTTGCCTAGACATGGCAAATCAAAACATCAACAAGGTGAGTTTAGCATATAATCAGACCATGTAATATCACAAGTGTTTAACATGCCATTTCATGTCATAATAAGTAACAAAACTCAAATCTCATTCAATCCAAGAGTAATATAATTATGTATATATCCAAGGCATTATACTCAAATCATTCAATAATCTTTCATTTGAACATCGAGTTTATTTCATCGTATTTCAATTTCTCATTTCATGTAACTGTTTCGCCCGATGAACCTTAGTAAACGAACTCAGATACGTAGGTAACTACATTACTTCAGTTGCTCATCCGAGCTGAATATTTTCATGTTAGGTTACCCGTTCGGGCTAAACCTTTATAACGACACATCTTATTGTTTATCAAAGCTAAATGTATATAAATGTTAGGTTACCTATCAGGGCTAAACATTTAAAACGATATCAGGTTACTCATTTGAGCTAAACCTATGTCAAATGTACTTGAATGTCTGCAACAAATGTTGGACCTTGGTAACATCTATAACCAATCTTGTACAAGCGTGCACAACATCCTATTGGCATGCCAATCATATCCTAACCTTGACTGAGTTCACACATGCCTATTTTTCAATTATAACCATCATTTTACAATTTAGTCTAATTCTCACCTTTCATACAATTCACAACCAGTTGATCACCATCAATCATACATACACAAATCAAACACATAAATATTTAAATACATAAACATTGTGTGAACTTACCTAGTCAAAACTGCAAACAAGTTGAATCTTCAGTGAGCAATCAACAATTTTGACTTTTCCCCGATTATCTTCAATTTGATCCAATTCTTGATCTATACAATTATTTAATCCAACTCATCAATATTAAACATTATATTATGATATTGAATGAACTTATGAAACTTTATTTTTTGATACCCCTAAAGTTTTACATTTTATACAATTTCATCATTGAAATTGAAATAGATTTAACTTTCAATTTTGAGCCTCGATTTGAAAATCGACCTTAATTACATTCATTACAAACCCTTTACTATCTATTATTACAAAAATTTCACATCAATTTCACAATTTATTCATTTTAGTCCTTATGCACAAAACTAACAATTTAAACATTACAATCTAGTCATTTTTCATATGTAAGCTTAAAATCTATC
Source organism: Gossypium longicalyx (assembly GCA_025698465.1). Lineage (NCBI taxonomy): Eukaryota > Viridiplantae > Streptophyta > Magnoliopsida > Malvales > Malvaceae > Gossypium > Gossypium longicalyx. The sequence goes on from CM046999.1 coordinate 46,590,049, forward strand.
AATTTAACATCAATTTCTTCAAGAAATCAACAATGAAAACTATAAAAAAGTTTTAACAGTTTTACAAATTGGTACATGGGCTAGCTAAATCAAGCTCTCATGAGCTCAAAAATATAAAAATTACAAGACAATGACTTAATTGGACTGTAATGACCCGTAAGTTAGGGGTGTTAGGAAACATACTTTTGGGACCTCGCCTTTGTGAATCGGGCTTATAAATATTTATTTATTATATTTATGGAGTTACCTTAGAAAGGAATTAAACAATAGTAAATAATTTTAATTAATGGTGCTTAAATTAGTACATAGATTAAATTAAATGAGTGATAAAAGTAGTAGTTGATATTAAAAATTTAAGGTGGGATTAGATTAAAGGACTTATTAGATGAATAGACCATTATTATATAGATTTTGATAGTGGATGTTTATGGGGTTTGTAACATCCCAAAATTTGGGGTTAGAAGTTTTAGTTTGTAGGGTGATTCATGAGGGCTTGGTTTAGAAATTTATGTTTCTTTGAGCGTTTTTAGAACAAGAATGAGCCTATTGGTTCAGTGGCTATAGGTGTATTAGGTTATCCTTGGGTCTCGTGTTTGAATCATTGTGAGCGTTTTAGAGGAATTAATTTTTATTTTCACTTTGGTTTTAGTTTTTTTTTTAAGTTCAGTTAAAAATTGAGTTATTATTTTATTTGTTTATTGTTAATATTTTAGAAAAATAGAAATAGAATGTACATACCTCTACCGATCCTTACCATTTCATACATACACGTAATGCCGTTGCATCTTCAATGTCTTGCACACTAAGTGTCATACTCAGTATCTCACACACCAAGTGCCATTCTTAATGTTTTGCACACTAAGTGCCATATACATATATAGCCGAAGCTATATCCAATCGCACACCAAGTGCCATATTTAGCCGAAGCTATTTCGAACCGCACACTAAGTGCCATTTTTTTTAGTCGATATGTCGTTAAACATAACAATAGTCACATATATATAATTTATATAATATCAAAGCATTAAAAGCATAAATTTAACAATACTTATTACATACAAACTTACCTCGATCGTTAAAACGACGGAACGGATCAATTAGTCCAGTACTTTGTTTTTCCCCTGTTCTAGATCCAATTCTCGATTATCTCAATAAATATAATATCAAAATTTACTTATTTAATCAAAATTTCATTCAATTTAACACAATTTATATATTTTGGCAAAATTATATTTTTCTCCCTATTATTTCACATTTTTGCAATTTAGTCCTTATCACTTAAAATCACAATTTCATGAAATTAAACACAAACCCAAGCTAGCCGAATTTTCCATATAATACTATCAGCCCATATTTTCAATTTATTTCACATTTTAACCTCTAAACTTCCACCTTATATAATTTGGTCCAAAATTGACATTTTTACTCAAAATCACTTTATAAAACTTGTTAATCTAACAACAATGATTTATTTTCCATCATCAACACTCAAAAAGATCAAGCTATCATCAATGACAACCCACAAATTCATCAAAAAATTCAAAAATTAGGGTACGGGCTAGCTAGAACACGAAGCAACAATAACAAAAACATAAAAATCATCAAAAACCGAGCTCAAAACACTTACAAATTGAGCCATGAAGATGCCGAACCCTAAAACACAACCATGGCTATTTCTTTTCTCTATATTCGGTCGAATATGAAGAAATATAATATGGTTTTGACTTTTATTTTATTTATTATTAACTTTAATTATCTATTTACCTTTTTACCCTTTAAAAATATTACTAAATACACCAAATGCCACTCCACTAACCTCTACTATCTCATAAATGGGCTATTTACCACATAAGGACCTTCTCTATTTAATTCCATAGCCATTTAATACCTTTAACTTATAGAATTCAACTTTTACGCTTTATGCGATTTAGTCCTTTTTACCGAATTAACCACTCAAATAGTAAAATTTCTTTAAAAAATTTTCACATGAACATTATATCATACTGTAAACCTTATTAAAATAATAAAATAAATATTTTTGACTTCTGATTTGTGGTCCCGAAACCACTATTTCGATCTGACCCAAAAACAGGCCGTTACAACTCTCTCTTCCTTTAGGGATTTTCGTCCCCGAAAATCTTACCAGAAGAAGTTGCGTCCAAATCTTATGAATCACTTTCACTAATTTCTCAGGGTCACAAATCAATTTCAGCCTTGCATACCTTTTTCCATAGCCTTTGAACTTTAACACACAGTACCAGAGCATATTGTTAAAATTTTGAATTACTCACTCAGAACACATAGCTCAGTTGATCTGTCAAATAGGAACTTTGTAAATACTAAATAAATCATGCGGATTTTTGGCCAAACGATCAACCACAATACAAATAACATCTCTTTTATTGGTGATAATGACAACCCCAATACGAAGTCTATAGTGACTATTTCTCTTTATCACACCCTTACCATCACTGACTGTATTAGACCTGAATACACTTGATCTTCGGATTAAACCTGTTGACAATTCAACATCTGAGCACAGAATTAGAAATATCGGGTTTCATACTCGTACACCAAAACATTTACTTCATATAACTATACATTTAGTTACTCTCGAATGAATAGACGTGCTACTACTGAGCCTCGTACAAAAACTTCTGAAATTCAGAATTGAGTCATTTCACATTGTACCCGTTTAGCTTGCAATTCACTAACATGTTTCAGAGTTTTTCAAACTCACAAGGAAAACATCACTTTAGCTTTTTATTTAGCTAACATCAGACCATCATCAAATAAGATCAATCGAGTAATCACTCGCACAAAATAAGCAAAGATCTTTCCATTCGGCATCTGTAACTATATCTATTTTCTCAGAGATTAATCAACAACTATTTAGAGTCTTTCAATATCTCAAATCATTGATACTATTCAATATCTCAAATCATTGATACTATCTTAATTCCAGATCTTTTTCAGTAACATTAGATACTTTAACCCATTAAGATTCAGGAAGCATATGACATTTTCAGTCGAACACATGATGTCATCGAATTCACAACACAAACATAAAAGTGGTCGTCTTTAAATTGCTAATCGAATAGTTCTCTTTTATTGTGACTTTAACCGTCTGGAAGTACAAACTGCTTCTTTACATTCTCGTAATGAAACATATTCCAATCAGTTCAATAGTACATTACTAAAAATCATAAACTCTTTACTTAATCCAAACTGAACTCAGCACTAAAGCTTCAGTTAATAATACTTTCAAATGTTTCCAACTTTGCTAACTCGCATCGATCATTCAACTTTCACGAACATGATAATCTCATTAACTAGAACAACTTTAACTCATAACAACATCATTCGGTTAGAACAATCCAATAAGCATAGTTCCGTATCATACTCTCGAAAATATAATTTTTTTATTCAGATTATCTGTCTATCTATATACTCATGATTGCACAAAAATTCATTACCATACCAGAGAATCCTTTAAATACACATAACTCAATTCACATCTCAACAAATTAGTTCACGCTGATATAAACAACTGAGTTGATTTCCACTATCAAATAATAACATATCAAGGTATTTTTTTTTCATTCTGCTACTACAACCCAAGTACATGCACTCGTTCATAATTCTCTTATCGTACAAATCAAAGATCTCACAACCATATTAGCTCAAGGAAACGGAGATATTCTGATTAAACTCACTAACCTTAGTCAAGCTTACCCAAGAAAAGAAAACCACTACACATTTCGAGCTTGGGTTTCCATCATTTATGCCTTTGCCAATGATAATTCTTTACACTGAAAATCAGAGAAATCTAGATACTAGAATTTTCCACATTTCTAATATCGAATCCTGAAATACCGTCACAATAAACATAATCATCATAGATAAAAATGTAACATCGTAGTATTCCAGTTATTAATGAAAACCAATTCAGAGGAAATTTCAACAGACATATCTTTAGACCCCATAATCAATTGAGTCAAATAGCCGAGACTAATTTTCTTCTTTAACCATAACATTACATAATCCGTATAATCCTTAAAACATTTTGATATTTCACCCAAACTATTTTTACTTTCCAAACTATTCTCATCTCTATATGCATTACTAATTATTTCACCGTCGAACTCTTTAGTTTTCACACTTATGAACTTATTTGACATAATTTTCGTAAATTTTTCATCACAAAAGCAACACTGGTAATGGGGAGTTGTAAAGCCTCTAACTTGACTCTCATAAATACACACATATGACTCAACATTCTTCGTCAATATAATATCATCATAATCACATAATTCACTCTAAGCAAATTAACATACTTATTTATTTTACAATTGTTTCTCTCATCCACAATTTCAAATAGAAAATTTACTTACTTGAGCCCAATATCAGTATCTAATTAAATTTCAACAATTAACTTCAATTTTACTTACCAACATTTGTCAAATTAAAGAACGTCTTACGGGTCTGAGTACATTGTTTACTTAATGCCATAGTCCAACTATGGTCTTACACAAATTCTCCCTTCGATGCCATGTCCCAGACATGGTCTTATATGAAATCACATATCGATGTCGCATTTCAGACACAGTCTTACATGAAATCTCATACTAGCCATATCCTAGATATGGTCTTACACGTAATCTCATATCAATATTGATGCCATATCCCAGATATGGTCTTACACGAGATCTCATATCGATGCTGATGCCATATCCCAGATATGGTCTTACACAGGATCTCATATCGATGCCATGTCTCAGACATGGTCTTACACGTATCATAATGCCATAGCCCAACTATGGTCTTACATGTCATCACGATGCCATAGCCCAGCTATGGTCTTACACGTATCACAATGCCATAGCCCAGCTATGGTCTTACATGTCATCACGATGCCATAGCCCAGTACCACATGTATTACCATGGTCCAACCATGGTCTTATCCATCAATTCATCATTGAACGATCGTACTCATTTCCTGCGTTCTACTCAATTTGATCTTCCAACTCAATTTCATATTATCATATTATTTATGATTCCATATCAAAACCATAAAACATAACATTATAATACCTTTAATTTAGCAATTTAAACATAAGAGTCAACCATATGAACATATTGATTATACATTATTCGATAAGTGTACATAAACACACATTCCGTCAACTTGAGTAAATTAGCTTATCATATTCACTTAATCAGATAGGTTGGGCACATAACATCATATGAATACCAAGACACATGGATAAGCTTATCACAACATAAACTGCCATTTCATTCCACGTTTCCATATTTATCAACTTATAGTTATCTCATTTCGTATATTAACACATACATATCATGAACTTCTATTCATACCTTTCTAAATTTCGACACATCATAGGCACATTTTAATCATCTCAATATCATTTTCAGCATTATCGAAAAATAGCTCGATTGGAGGTCATCTCTGTCTAACAAAACAATTTTCTTAGAGCCAGGATATGTCACACTATCAAGAGTAGTAATATGGCATGTATAACTAGACTCACATATGCTAGGTTAGTTCGAGAATTGACTAAATCACAGCTCTGATACCACTAAATATAACACCCCTTACCTACGTCTGAGGCCGAGACAGGATACGAGGCATTACCAGACTTAAACATACATAATCACATAAAATCGAGCCATAAAATTTCATTCAAATCAAAAACATTCATACATATGTATAACGTTCCTTAAACGGGCTTACAAGGCCCTAAACACGCATCGAAGATGATTCGGGACTAAACCAAAAACTTTGAAAACTTCTGGGAAAACTTAGAAAATTTCATCATGAAACAGGGTCACATGCCTGTGTGGCTTAAGACACGCCCATGTCCTCAGCCCGTGTAACTCTCAGTTTATGACGCCATCACCAAAGTAGGGGCACAGGCCAAAGTACATGCCCGTGTCTACCCGTGTGGACAAACGCTGAGCTATTTTCCAAGCCATTTTGCTACCCTCACAACACATGCATACTCACATATCTCAATGGCATCCAACATGGCATAAATGAACACTTAATAATCGTAAATATGGCTTATGCATGGCATTCTCATAACAACTTACGCATACACAAGGCATCATACTTTATCAAGATTAATCATAACAACTTTCATACCGAGATTATCATTAATACATTTTCACATTTCACACTTATGCTATAATCTATTCATATGCCAATTATGTCAAAATCAATCATCAAGTACTTAAGTCGTATGCACACATTCATCCATATCAAACAACATGATCACACCATAAAAGATTGGCAAATACACATGAATAATCATATGATTAGCATAAGCCATCATTCATAGCTATATATAAATTAGACTATAACCATTATAGGCCAACACATTTGGCCACATTAGCATTGACATAATTACAAAGATAGAGCCCCTATACATGCCATAGACTTAAGTATTTGAATACTTATACCCCAAATGATAGCTTGATAGTGTGATTGAATTTCCGACGATCTCCAACCCGAGCTAGCTATATAAACCTATTAGAGATGAAAAGGGAGGCGGTAAGCTATAAAGCTTAGTAAGTTCATATGAAAATAATAAGCAATTTATTAATATGCTTTTGCAAAATTCTTACAACTTGTTCTCAAGGTATCACAATTATAATTGCATACTATTCCACTATTTGTTCAAATTCCAGTCAAGCTATCTACTCGAGTTATAGCCGCTAAATTATTTATTTCTAGAGCTATGGAGCTCCAAATTAAGATCTGTTAATTTTACCTGAAACTAGACTCAAATATCTTCTTACCATAAAATTAACATAATTTTTGGTTTAGCTAATAAGTATAGTTTATTTTTCAAAGTTACCCCTTTTTCGCTGTCTAATAGTTCCGACCCCTCTTCACTAAAAATTAATTATGTAGTAACCCATTTCTGCCCGGGCCCATAATTAAATAAATAAAACAAAAAAAACAAAAATGAATGTTTATTTATTTTAAACAGTCCATTTACAATAAAACAGGCCTCAAGGCCTGATAAGCCCAAATACCTAAACCCTATACCCCTTTGTAACCCGATACACCCTTAGCCCAAAATATACAAGGCCTGGATGGCCCAAATGGTTAGCAGAACACGGAAAGACCTAGGGTTTCTGAAACCCTAGGCGCCGCAGGAACACCAAAGGTCACAACCTTTCGTTTGGGTGTCGTTCCAGTGACTTTTCATCATCCTTCATCGACAACGTGACTTCAGCCCCATATTGCGCCGCAATCAGCGCACGAGTTAACCGCCAGATTCTCCGACATTACCTGCAAAAGGAAATAAACAGAGACAGTACGAACAGTATATGGCAAGAAATCAAGCAAATAAAGACATACCAAAGATTTGTATTGAAATAATGCCTATAAAGGCTAGATATTAAACGATGTAAAGTATGTTTTTTTGATACACAAAGATAATAAAAAGAAAATCTCAGTCGATTGAAGAAACAAAGGTGATATACTTTTACCTTTTCATTTTTTTTCTTCTCTAAATACATGCAAATACCATTAAAATAAATCAAAAACGAATTTACCGTTGAAATAGTGTCAAAAAATCGAGACTTTTTGGCTTCTAACCGCCATACTAGGTAGGGTCGGCGACGGCGCGTGGGCGTGTGTGGAGGTCTGATGACCGGAGCCATGATGGCCGATGGCCAGAGCTCTGAGGACTTCAGAGCATTTCTGAAATTTTCTTTTTGAAACGTTTTAAAATGATTTTTTTAAAGTTAAAATTAGCTTATATAGCCTTATTAGGACGACGTCGTTTAGCTTAAAGCAATAAGCTCTAAAACGGCATCGTTTCAGGGCTTAGATCTGCGTGTTGACCTGATTACCCGGGGAGGATCCGCATGTTTTTGTAAATTGGAATAATTTCCCAATTGATCCTTCTTCTTTTTTATGTTTTCAAATTCATTTTATTTTATTTTTAAATTAGCCCTAACCTCTCATATTTAACTCAATTTAGTCCTGAAGGTCATTAAAATCAATTCTAGAGAACGACGTCGTTTTGGGATTAGGGTCGAATTACCCAATGAGTCCCTCGATTTTCAGTGTGCGTTTTAATCAGGTCCAAAATTTTTTATTATTTTGCAATTAACCCCAAATTCTTCAATTAAATTCAATTTTAATCCTTTTTTATTTTAAATACTTTTTTTAAATATTAGTTATAAAATAGTACATATCATTTTATTATTACACTTTTTTTAAAATTTTTATCATATATTTTTATTATATATATTATTTATTCTGTTTTTATTATGTGTTATATATTTTCATCATATATTATTTATTTTACTATATTTTTATATGTAAAATACTTGTTATATTATTATTATTCTCTATATTCATTATTAGATTATATTTCATTATATTTTATCTATATATTTTTATTGCATATTATATTTTTATATATTATTCATTATAATATCTTTCTTTCTTATATATATTATATTCTATACATTTTATTATATATATTTTTATTTTATTTATTATATGATTTATATTATTATATATTTTATTTGTAAATTATGTTATATGCTATATATTTTACCATATTTCCTTATGTTACCTTTATTTTATTATAAAATATATATATTTTATCACTTATTAATTATATACATTCTTAATTTTTTTATAAATAAATGTAATATCAATATTTAGTACATTTTTATAGTTATTATACCCTATAATATAACCTATATATGTATATATACCATTTTTTTAAAAGGATTCTCTTTTATTTTTCTTATATTATTCAATATATTTCTAAATATCTTATTTTTATGTGATTTATATTTTATACATTTTAATGGGTTTGTTTATTTTTGTTTGTTTATTTTGATATTGTTTAGTAGGTTAAATTTTCATATAATATTTGTTATTGATTTTTACATATTTGCATGAAAATTAATCATTTATGTTAATTTAACGTACATTTGCATGAAATGTTGTTATATATATGTTATACAATTTATACCATTAAGTTCATGTTGTATTTTGCATGTAATGACAATGCATGTATATATTCGTTATCTATGACCTTACATAAAATAATAATGTATATTGTGTAATTTATACTATTATTTATCATCCTTTATATTATATATGTATAGAATGTTAAAGTAAGTATTATGTAGGTTAATTTATATTGATTCTTAGTAATGTATTAAACCCATCATTATTTTCAAAAAAATCATATCTTTTTTAATTCAAAAGGAATTTTTTTTTTCTAAAATAAGGCAATGTTTTCCGTATTTAGGAATTCGGGAAATAGTGCCCTAACATGCTGGGTTGCGATTCCCTGTTTGTCTAAATGTCTAAAGTATCCTTCTAAATAGATTTTGTAAATCACGAGATGATTTCAGTTATGAGAGTTTAAGAATATCGTGTCCTATCATGCTGGATGTGATGCTTGTATTCTTTCGGAGCTAAGGAATCTCGATTTTTCAACTTAAATAATTCTGGTTTTAAAAAAGGGATCTTATTTTTAAATCTTTTCAAATTTTCGACATTAAGACAGAAAACTATTCAATTTGGTACCAATTTTGGGCGTTGCGAGGGTGCTAATCCTTCCTCGTACGTAATCGACTCCCGAACCTGTTTTCTTAATTTTTGTAGACCAAAACGTTTTATAAGGTGATCCAGTCACACCTAAAAAAGGTTGGTGGCGACTCCCGTTTTCGTTTTTCAAAAGTCGATCCCCGTTTTTTGAACAATCTTTTAAAAAATGGTTTCGACAGCTTGGTGACTCCACTGGGGACCGTAAGAGGGTCAAGCCAAAAAAAATTGATAACTTTCTATCTTAATGCTAAAAATTTGAAAGGATTTAAAGATAAAGACCCCTTTTCATGTGTTCGCTGCATATGTTTGTTATATTATCTACACACATTGCATTTGTATGACCTTTGGTCGCACCTTTAAGTGGGAGTGAGAAGCTAAGCTTTCGTGAGGTTTTCACCTCTGCATGAGTTAGTGGATTGCTTCCGGGATACTGTACCTATGTCTTCGTGAGATTTTCATCTCCGCATAGCCATAGGGAAATGTGTCCCCCTGAACTGAACTTGGTCTATATGAGCCTATAATGGGTGAGGACCGAGGAATCAGCTAGTTTAGGTACCCTCACTTTAGAATTGAAACTCATATAGTGAACTTTAAGCGCTTAAACTAGGGATTATGGTGATAGCTTTTAGTAAACTACCCTTATAAGTGTTTGTTTGTTATACTTTTATACGATACTAATTTATTTTGTTTTGCTATCATTGCATGTCATTCAACATTCAAAGGTATCGATTCACGGTTCGATTTCTGGGTTAGAAAGTTTTGTAATGGGGAACGAATATCTTGATAATGTCGAGGACAATGCCTCTGTCTCATGCATGCTCGAGAAAAACCCGATTAGAGAAAGAAGACAAGTGTCACCGAGGGCATACATCAGAGTTATGGGACTTCACCCGTATTAATTCGATGCAGAATGAGTTTCAGGAGTTGAGAGACATTTGGGCCCAATGGGATGATGAGGCTAAGCAGCTTTTCTATTAGAATTATGGTGACCTTCCCTATTTGCTAGACGTTAAAGTAGATAGGCACTTGTTTCGAGCTATGGTACAGTTCTGGAACCCTGCTTATAGTTGCTTTACATTTGGCGATGTTGATCTTGTACCTACTTTGGAGGAGTATACGACTTTACTGCGTTGCTCGAGGATTCAGGGTCATAAGGCTTATGTTAGGCCTGCTAGCCTTCCAACTTTTGCGAAGAAGTTGGTGATGATTACTGGGATGAGTGAGCAATGGGCTGTAGCTCGTGTGTAGCAAAAGGGTGATAGTAAGTGCATTCCATGGGTCATTTTGAGGGATTTGATATCGACACATCCAGATGTAAAGAAAAGGGTCGATGTCCTAGCTTTGAGTATTTACAGCATGGTGATTTTCCCAAAGGCGTTGGGGCACATAGATGAGGCAGTAGCGGATTTGTTCGATCGCGTTGGTAAGCAGAATACACCGATACCAGCAATTCTAGCTGAGACATTTAGATCTTTGGGTGCATGTCGAAGGGCCGGCGAGGGTAGATTCATTGGATGTACGCAATTGCTGCTAGTCTGGTTCCATAGCCACTTCTAGAAGCTTGATAGGGTTTTTTGTCGAGTATTCTTTAAGGGTTATTCTCCCTTAAAGGAAGCAGTAGACAAGCCTAGGAGAGATGACATTTCAGAGGAGAGGTGGATAGACATTCTTCAGAATCTTCGAGAGGAAGATGTTATGTGGAAGGCTCCTTGGTTCGTCCCTAGTGAAGTCCTTTATCACTGTGGGCGCTTTTGATTGGGTTCCTTTGCCAGGAATTTGGGGAGTTATTGGATATGCACCATTGCTTGTTCTAAGGCAATATCAAGCGAGGCAGTTTATACCGGCTACACAGGGTTTAGCTCAGAGCGATTTCTCTTATAAAAGAGATCACTATAAGAAAAGAATGTGCGAGATTTATAAGGCTTGGAAGAAGCCTTTCTGTATGAAGATCCTGACCGAAGGCTCGACGTTAACCCTTGAGTATAAAGGATGGTTTAGTGGGAGAGTCAACGATAATGTCCTTAGGCCGATTTTAGGGGTGGCTCGATCATTAGAGGAGAGCTTAAGAGTGATTCCATCAGAGTTGGACTTTATGAAGCAAGAGTTCGAGAGAAAGAATTCAGAGCTTGAAAAAAGGATCGAGAAGCTCGAAGAGGAAAAAATGTGCTTGAGTCTCGACGCCGATGTTCAAAAGATGGAGATCGAGAAGGTAAAAAAGGAAAAGAGGAAGATCGAGATGATTTAAAGATGCACTACAAAAAGGCCCAGGTAACGTTGAAAAGGGTTGGATTAAGGAGATCTTCAAAGTAGTGGCAGCAAGAGATTCATGAAGAAAGGGCCAAAGCCGAGTATTGGGAGAAGAAGTTTCAAGAGAAGCAGTCGCGTAACCAGACCCTAGAGAAGGAAAATCAAGGATTAAAAACTAAGGTGGCTGAGCTTGGACGATCTCTTCATTATCACCAAAGTCGTAACTCTGCGATCGAGTTAAAGGCAAACTTGAATAAGATCGAGGAAATAAAGCACGATATTGGAAGGTTGGAAACAAAGATTACTGAATCGTGAGCTACGGATTGAGCAGCTCGAGGCAAGAGAAAAACAGTGGAAGGGAGAACTTCACCATCTTCAGAATCAAGTTGGAAATATGGATTATCTCATGGGAGAGGCCTTAGTTCAGATTCGAGAGGTTGCTGAACACTTGCAGGATTTGGCAGTACAAGCTAGAACACTGAGTATAATGTATGAGTCATCGTCAGACAGAGGACAAGAGTTAGCATTGTTATTAGATAGGGTTAAGACTTTAGGCCTACGGGCGAAAGCGTATTTGTAATTCGTTTTATAAAAAGATTTTGTTCCTTAAATAACGTTTTCTAAAATGAAACTAAATCAGAATCGACACCTTTTGCATTCATGCATTTGCATTGCATAGCATCTCATTGTATCATACGCATTCAAGTTTATAGAAAGACCCTAATTAGTTAAAATTAATAGGGAGAAAGAGAGTAAAAGAAAGAAAATCTGGAAGCAACACATCACTACGGAACTCGTGCAAAAACTAAGAACATGGACCAAAGATTTGAGCAACTACAGAAGGACATGCAGGACCAATTGCAAGAGTAATTGGCAAAAATGCAAAATGACATGAGGGAGCAAATGTTAGAGGCTCAAAGGAACATGATGGCTGAGATGGCTCAACTACTGAGGGCCACTGATAAGGGAAAGGCTTCCATGGCAATTACTGGTGAGGATGGTGAGGATCACCCTCCAGGTTTCACCCCACCCCAGGTGTCTACACAAACCGAGGCACTTCCTAGGAGGCCGTTTGTCACTATAAGGCCTCAACAAGGGTCGGCCAATGCTGGGATTCCCATAAATTTCCCAACTTGCTCAGGATTCAATTTGGGCGACAATCCTGCAAATCATGTCATTCCTGACTTAGATATAGCTGAAAAAGAGGATCTAAGAACTGAGGCTGCAAGACAGTTGGAAGAATGCTGCAAATGGTTGGAGGAAAAGTTCAAGGTTTTAGAGAATGCTGATGGGCATCATAGGGTTGATGCCAAAGATCTAAGCTTGGTCCCAGACTTGGTGCTTCCTCACAAATTCAAGATGCCAGAATTTGAGAAGTACAACGGGACTACTTACCCAGAGGCCCACATTACGATGTTCTATAGGAGGATGACTGGGTATGTGAATAATGATCAACTATTGATCCACTGTTTCCAAGACAGTTTAATTGGAGCAGCAGCCAAGTGGTATAATCAACTGAGCCGGGCCAGAATAAGTTCATAGAGGGATCTTGCACAGGCCTTCATGCAGCAATATAATCATGTGACTGACATGACTCCGGATAGGATCACGCTGCAAAACATGGAGAAAAAGCCTAATGAAAATTTTAGGCAATATGCATAGAGATGGAGAGAGGTGGCAATACAATTTCAACCACCGTTGTTGGAGAAGGAGACTACTATGTTGTTCATCAACACTCTAAAGGCTCTATTCATCACTCACATGATTGGAAGCACCACTAAAAGCTTTGTGGATGTAGTCATGGTAGGAGAGATGATCGAGAATGCCATAAGGGATGGCAAAATCGAGGGGAAAATGACTAAAAGATCGGCCTCAAGGAGAAAGGATAGTGAAGTGAATAACACAAGCACCTTCAGCACGAAGGCAATCACAGTTGGTCAATCTAAAACAGCTGCGGTTGAGCAACAGAGTTCTTAGAGGCAGGAGTCAGGTACAAGGCAGAATTCTGAAAAGATGCAGTTCACACCTATCCCTGTGACGTATCGAGAGCTTTATCAAAGCGTATACAATACACATGCTATTGCTCCTTTTCACTTGAAACCATTGCAGCCTCCATATCCCAAATGGTATGACGCAAACGCCGAGATCACGAATACCATGCTTTGGAATACCTAAGAGCATTCGATCAAAAAGCTGTATCAGCTTTTAAGAAGGCGTGAGAAGCTTATTAAGATGGGGGTAGTGAAGTTTGACAATACCCCTAATACTAAAAACCCGTTGCCAAATCATGGCGATCAAGGAGTGAACACCATTGGCGAAGCCAGTGAGAGGAGAATAAAGGAAAATGTTACTGAGGTAAGGATGCCGATGAAAGTGATTTGGGATGAAATGGTGAAAAGAGAGATGATAATCTCTAAGGAGAAAAATAAAGGAGTAAGGGACTACTGTGAGTTCCATGCTGAAGAGGGGCACGAGATCAAGGAATGCGACGAGTTCAAAGCCTTGATACAAAGCTTTATGGACAACAAAGAGCTACAAATTTTTAAAGGTAGCTCTTGTGAAAAATAAGTATGTGTGCTGGAGAATGAATAGAAAGGAACTTGCCGGCCAAGGATTATTATTTCCCTACTGGGGAATAATGAAGTGGGGGCACAAACGGTACCTAAGGTCATTATCCATAAGCCTATGCCTTTCCCTTATAAAGATAGCAAGAGGGTACCGTGGAGTTATGACTGCAGTGTGATAGTGCCGGAGGAGGAAAATATAGCCAGTACGTCTAAAGATGTACAAGTGGAGGGTTCTCATACACGGAGTGGGAAGCGGTATGATACGGTAGGCGTTAGAGAGGAGCCCACAAAATCAAAAAATGTTAGTGTGGAGGAGAAAAAGGCTAAAGTGCCAGTTAAGGAGCTAGTAAAGGAGGAGGAGGCTAAGGAATTTCTAAAGTTCCTTAAGCATAGCGAGTATAGTGTGGTCGAGCAGTTCCGTAGGCAGCTGGCTCGCATATCAGTATTGGCTCTACTTCTGAGTTTTGAGGTGCATCAGAATGCATTGATGAGGGTGTTCAACGAAACATATGTCACCCATGACATATCTGTTAACAAGCTGGACTAGTTGGTGAATAACATAAGTGCGGATAATTTCATCTACTTCAATGATGATGAAATCCCACCATGAGGTAGGGGGTCAACAAAGGCCTTGCACATCACCACTCGATGTAAGGGGTACACACTCCTAAGCGTGCTTGTCGATAATAGATCGGCCTTGAATGTTCTACTGTTTCTACATTGAATAGATTACCCATTGACGGTTCTAACATGAAGACATGTCAAAATGTGGTAAGAGCCTTCAACGGTACAGAAATGAATGTGATAGGTAGGACTGACATCCCCTTGGAAATTGGGTCGAGTATATACGAAGTAGACTTCTTGGTGATGGACATCAAGCCTTCCTACAATTGTTTATTAGGGAGGCCATGGATACATTCAGCGGGAGCGGTGCCCTCATCATTGCACCAAAAGTTAAAGTTAGTGACGGATGGACAGTTAGTAACCATCAATGCGGAGGGGGACATTATAGTCGCAGTTACTAGCAAGGCCCCTTATGTCGAGATGAATGAAGAATCTATTGAGTGTTCCTTTCGCTCTTTAGAATTTCTGAATGCAACCTTCATTTCAGAAGGGAGTGAGCCACCGGTGCCAAAGATAGCAAGAGCCACGAGGATGGCTCTACAAATAATGGTGGGAAAGGGAGCCTTACCAGGAAGAGGGTTAGGAAAATACCTGCAAGGAGGGATTCAAACCCTAGAACTGAAAGAGAAGAAAGATCGCTTTGGTCTGGGCTTTAAGCCAGACTATAAGTAAAGGAGGAAGGAAGCTGAAAAGTGCCAAGAGGGAAGAAGAGCGTGCGTTAATGGAAGAGAAGTGGAATAGGGGCCGATGACATTCCCTCCACTATCCCAAACATATCAGGAGGGTTACTAATAGAAGAAAGTCATCAGGTTAATGCTATACACGACGAAGGATTGGAGCAAGGAAACCTTGAGGGCATTGTCCCTTACGAACCAGGAAGCTCTCTGAACAATTGGACTGTGGAGGAACTTCCTGTAGTCTTTAGGAATTTTTCAGAGTAATTTTCGAAACATTCTTGTTACTCTAGAGCCTAGGAGTAATAGGATTTCATTTGTGAAATGGGCTTACAATCATCTATTATTTTTTAATAAAGTATAACTTTTATCAATTTGAACGAGTATTGTTTCATTCTTATCAACCAATATTCCGTTAAATTTTGGCAATTCTTATTCTTTCATTCATAGCACATAAACAATCATTCTTAAGTTCATTCATTCATTGTATATTCTTTATACTTCACAGATCCCTAGATATTAATGACATGAGCACTGATATTACAAATCCTGATTTCTCTCGGGAGCAAGACATGTGTTTAGAGGGATCATAGGATTTTGAAGATGACCAGGATTGTGATGTGTCTCTAGATCTTTTGAGGATGGTGAAACAGGAGGAGAAACAAATCATGCCACATGAGAAAGAGGCAGTAGAGAGTGTAGCCCTAAGGGAAGGGAAAGAGGTGAAAATTGGCACGCATATTGATGATGACATAAGACAAGGACTGATTGAGTTGCTACGTGAGTTCAAGGATATCTTCCATGGTCCTATCAAGATATGCCAGGGTTAAATACTAATATTGTGGTGCATCGTCTTCCAATAAGACAGGATTGTAAACCAATCCAACAGAAGTTACGAAGAATGAGACCAGATATCGTATTAAAAATAAAGGATGAAGTCAAGAAACAGTTCGATGAAGGATTCTTACAAGAGGTGAAGTATTCTGAATAGGTAGCTAACATTGTACCAGTTTCTAAGAAGGATGGGAAGGTATGAATGTGTGTTGATTACAGGGATCTGAACAAAGCTAGCCTAAAAGATAATTTCCCTCTGCCTCATATAGACACTTTGGTAGACAATACAACGAGATATTCGTTGTTCTCCTTCATGGATGGTTTCTCAGGGTACAATCAGATAAAGATGCATCCTGAAAACATGGATAAAACCACCTTCATAACATTATGGGGTACCTTCTGTTACAAAGTAATGCCCTTTGGGTTGAAGAATACAGGGGCAACATACCAGAGGGGTATGGTGACCTTATTTCATGATATGATGTACAAGGAAATTAAGGTGTATGTTGATGATATGATTGCCAAATCTCGAACGGAGGAGGAACATATTAAAGTTTTAAGGAAGCTGTTTCTGAGATTACGGAGGTTTCAGTTAAAGCTCAGTCCGGAAAAATGCACCTTTGGAGCTAAATCAGGGAAGTTATTAGGCTTTGTGATCAGTGAAAAGGGGATAGAAGTGGACTCAGATAAGGTCAGAGCCATACAAGAATTGCCTCCACCGCAAACTAAGAAGGAAGTTCGAGGATTTCTAGGAAGATTGAATTACATCGCTCAGTTTATTTCACAACTAACTGAGAAGTGTGATCCTATCTTTCGCCTCCTTAGAAAGCACAATCAAGGCACTTGGGATGAGGAATGCCAGAATACTTTTGATAAGGTTAAGCAATACTTGTTAAATGCTCTAGTGTTATCTCTGCCCAATCCAGATAGACCATTAATACTATACTTATCAGTGTTTAGTAATTCTATGGGATGTGTGCTTGGCCAACATGACGAGTCGGGAAGAAAAGAGAAGGCAATATACTACCTCAGCAAGAAATCCACAGAGTGTGAGATGAGATATTCGCCCATTGAAAAATTGTGTTGTGCTTTAATTTGGACGACTCGAAGGTTAAGACAATATATGTTATATCATACGACTTGGCTAATTTCAAAACTTGATCCATTAAAATACATGATGGAGTCAACAACACTAAATGGAAGAATGACAAGGTAGCAAATTCTGCTTTCAGAATTTGACATAGTTTATATGAGTCAAAAAGCTATAAAAGGGAGCACGATAGCAGAATTTCTGGAGAGCAGAGCTCTAAGAGACTATGAGCCATTAAATTTTGATTTCCCTAATGAGGAGTTGATGTATGTGGCAACTATTGAAGAACGTCCATGGAGGATGAACTTTGATGGTGCATCTAATGCAGTGGGAAATGGAATTGGGGCAGTCCTAATATCCCTAAACGGTGATTAATATCCATTCACGTGCAAGTTGGATTTTGATTGCACAAACAATATGGCCGAGTATAAAGCATGCATCATGGGACTCCGAACGGCTATAGAGTGAGGAATAAGAATCTTGGAAGTATATGGAGACTCTACGTTGGTAATTTACCAGCTTAAAGATGAATGGGAGACAAGAGATCCTAAACTGATCAATTATCGAAAGGTAGTTTTGGGGATACTTGAGGAGTTCGATGACATCACTTTCAATTATATCCCACGAGACGAAAACCAGATGGCAGATGCTCTAGCAACCTTGGCTTCAATGATAAAAGTGAATAAAGAGGACGAGATGAGACCCATTCAGATGAGTATCTTTGAGGCTCCAGCTCATTGTTGTAACATTGAGGAAAAAGAAAAGGATGATAACCCTTGGTATCAGGATATATTGCGATATGTGAGAGATCGTAAATACCCAGAACAGGCAACTGAAAATGATAAGCGAACTTTAAGAAGATTAGCCTGTGACTACGTTTTGGATGGGGACATCTTGTACAAAAGAAGAAAGGACCAAGTACTATTGAGATGTGTTGACGCCATGGAAGCTAAGTTAATCTTGGAAGAAGTTCAGGAGGGTGTTTGTGGGACGCACGCTAATGGTTTCACGATGGCTAGATAAATCATGAGGTTTGGATATTATTGGTCTACCATGG
Organism: Gossypium longicalyx; assembly: GCA_025698465.1. Classification (NCBI taxonomy): domain Eukaryota; kingdom Viridiplantae; phylum Streptophyta; class Magnoliopsida; order Malvales; family Malvaceae; genus Gossypium; species Gossypium longicalyx. The sequence goes on from CM046999.1 coordinate 46,608,755, forward strand.
AAGGGGATTGTATCAACTACGCTAAGAAATGCCATAAATGTCAGATTTATGGAGACAAGATTCATGTACCACCTTTATCTCTACATGTTATTACTTCTCCATGGCCTTTTTCCATGTGGGGCATGGATGTTATTGGGCCAATAGCACCAAAAGCTTCAAATGGGCCTCACTTTATTTTTGTGGTCATTGATTACTTCAAAAAGTGGGTAGAGGCTGCTTCTTATGCAAATGTTACTAAGTCAGCTGTAAGTCGATTCTTGAAGAAAGATATTATTTGTCGATACGGGATGCCTGAAAAGATCATATCAAACAATGTATTGAACTTGAACAACAAAACAATAGCAGAAGTTTGCAGTCAGTTCAAGATTAAGCATCATAACTCTTCTCCGTATCGCCCAAAAATGAATGGGGCAGTAGAAGCAGCCAACAAAAACATCAAGAGGATAGTGGGGAAGATGACTGAGACTTATAGAGATTGGCATGAGAAACTACCATTTGCACTCTTAGCTTATCGAACATCCATTAGAACTTCTACTGGGGCAACCCCTTTTTCGTTTGTATATGGAATGGAGGCTGTATTACCTATTGAAGTAGAAATACCTTCTCTCTGAATTTTGTCGAAAATAAAACTAGATGAAGCAGAATGGATTCAATCCCGGTATGACCAATTGAACTTGATCGAAGAAAAGAGGCTAAAAGCTATTCGCCATGGTCAGATGTATCAGAAGCAAATGATGTGAGCTTATGATAAGAAAGTTCGTCCAAGAGAAGTCCACGAAGGGGACCTTGTGTTGAAAAAGATTCTCCCCATTCAGAAGGGCTTTAGAGGAAAATGGATGCCGAATTGGGAAGGGCCGTATGTCGTAAAGAAGGCCTTCTCTGGGGGTGCATTGATCTTAATAGAAATGGATGGGAAGAGTTTACCCAATCCAGTGAATTCAGACTCAGTCAAAAAGTACTTTGTCTAAAGGAGAGAAGAATTCAGGGTGAAAACCCGCAAAGGACGCCTTGAGTTTTTGGGAAAAAAAAAGAAAAAATGGAGAGGCCAAGGTGAAAACTCGCAAAAGGCGCCTTATGACCAAAGGGGTTTTGAGTTGAAAACCCGAAAGGGCAGCTCAAATTTTGAAGAGCACACGGTAATCTTGCTATTCAATGAAGAGTGAAGCGCATTGCATATCGGGGCATCAACAAAGTACTTTGGATCTTTTAAACACATGTTGAACTCAAGAAAGTCTTCATGGAGCTGGCATATAAATGCTCAAGCGGCGATATCTAGGGCATCTAACTTTTGTCTTGTTTGCTATCTTTAGATTCTCTTTCTTCTTAAAGATAAGCTATCAAATTATTTTTCTTTGTATTTCTGACAAATTCATTCAAATCTAATTATTCTCAAGATTAAATTCATCTTCCATTATTCTTAAAGTATGTTGTATTAAAATAATGATAGATGAACCAAATAATTTTCACAAATGAATTTTTGCTCATTACTCTGGAAATTTCTAGATAATAAAAGAAACTAAAACAGAACAATTGTTTGAGGAATTCACGTAAGTGAGGTTTGAAAGAACTCGAGGAAATTCTTTCTTTATTCCAAAGTGATGATTAGATAAAACAAACGATTCAATCCTAAGAAAGGATCATATTACAAATATTTTTGGTAGGTCATAGCATTTGAAGAATGGTACAAACTCTGAGGCTGAGTAGGAATAAGGATAAACTTCGACAAAGGAATGAGTGGTGACATCGGGAATAGGGGTCATGTTCATAAACATTTTTGCACTGTAACAAGTTTAATTAGGATCATTCGGCTCACTTAGGTCATAGCATCCAAATAATTAAGCATGAACTCATACACATTATACAGGTTATGTGCTTCAAGGGACAATGAAGGTTGATGCGCCTTAACCCCCTAAGCAGTAGGGTAACAGGCTAAAGTATAGCACATTTGACCTTCAGGTGTTTACGCTGAAGCAGATCTAAGATGATTTGGCATCTCTGTACTGTTTGAGAACAAATCGAAGAAACAGATTTGGCATCTCCATATTCGACGAAGAGCAGATCGAAGACATAGCAGATCTGACCTTCATTGAAGCAGATCCAAGATGATTTGGCATCTCTGTATTAGACGGGGAGCAGATCGAAAATATAGCAGATCTAACCTTCAGATGTTTTCACATCGAAGTAGATACAATATGATTTGGCATTCTTACGTTTACAAGGAGCAGATCGAAGGCATAGCAGATTTGGCTTTCACGTGTTTACGCTGAAGCAGATCTAAGATGATTTGGTGTCTCTGTATTATTAGAGAACAAATCGAAGAAACAGATTTGGCATCTCCATATTCGATGGAGAGCAGATCGAAGACATAGTAGATCTAACCTTCGGATGTTTTCACATCGAAGTAGATCCAAGATGATTTGGCATCCTTGCGTTTACAAGGAGCAGATTGAAGACATAGCAGATTTGGCTTTCACGTGTTTACACTGAAGTGAATCTAAGATGATTTGGCGTCTCTGTATTGTCAGAGAGCATATTGAAGACAGCAGATTTGGCATCTCTGTATGGTCAGAGAGCAGATCAGAGATAGTAGATTTGGCATCTTCGTATTCGACGAGGAGCAAATCAAAGAAGCAGATTTGGCGTCTTTGTATTGTCAGAAAGCAAATCGAAAATGATAGATTTGGCATCTCTATATTGTCAGAGAGCAGATCAAAGATATCAACATGGCATTCCTGAGGTTGCAGGGAGTAGGTTGAAGATAGCAGATATTGCCTTCCTGAAGTTACAAGTGAAGCAAATTGAAGTTATCCTATTTATGGTCCAATACCTTTGAAGTTGCAGATAGGTTGAAGGTCATTCTCAAGATTGGGCCAGACCGGGCAAAATGGATCCTTTTATAATCTTTGCTCTATTACTGTTACACGACAATAAGCAAAGAGGGGCAGCTGTAGTAACCCATTTCTGCCCGGGCCCATAATTAAATAAATAAAACAAAAAAAACAAAAATGAATGTTTATTTATTTTAAACAGTCCATTTACAATAAAACAGGCCTCAAGGCCTGATAAGCCCAAATACCTAAACCCTACACCCCTTTGTAACCCGATACACCCTTAGCCCAAAATATACAAGGCCCGAATTGCCCAAATGGTTAGCAGAACACGGAAAGACCTAGGGTTTCTGAAACCCTAGGCACCGTAGGAACACCAAAGGTCACAACCTTTCGTTTGGGCGTCGTTCCAGTGACTTTTCATCATCCTTCATCGACGACGTGACTTCGGCCCCATATTGCGCTGCAATCAGCGCACGAGTTAACCGCCAGATTCTCCGCATTACACCGCAAAGGAAATAAAAACAGAGACAAGACGAAACAAGCGATATGGCAAGAAATCAAGCAAATAAAGACATACCAAAGATTTGTATTGAAATAATGCCTATAAAGGCTGGATATTAAACGATGTAAAGTACGTTTTTTTGATACACAGAGATAATAAAAAGAAAATCTCAGTCGATTGAAGAAACAAAGGTGATATACCTTTACCTTTTTATTTTTTTTTCTTCTCTAAATACATGCAAATACCATTAAAATAAATCAAAAACGAATTTACCGTTGAAATAGTGTCGAAAAATCGAGACTTTTTGACTTCTGACCGCCATACGAGGCGGGGTCGGCGACGGCGTGTGGGTGCGTGTGGAGGTCCGATGACCGGAGCCATGATGGCCGATGGCCAGAGCTCTGAGGACTTCAGAGCATTTCTGAAATTTTTTTTTAAACGTTTTAAAATGATTTTTTTAAAGTTAAAATTAGCTTATATAGCCTTATTAGAACGACATCGTTTAGCTTAAAGCAATAAGCTTTAAAACGGCGTCGTTTCAGGGCTTAGATCCGCGTGTTGACCCGATTACCAGGGGAGGATCCGCGTGTTTCTGTAAATTAGAATAATTTCCCAATTGATCCTTCTTTTTTTATGTTTTCAAATTCATTTTATTTTATTTTTAAATTAGCCCCAACCTCTCATATTTAACTCAATTTAGTCCTGAAGGTCATTAAAATCAGTTCTAGAGAACGACGTCGTTTTGGGATTAGGGTCGAATTACCAAATGAGTCCCTCGATTTTCAGTGCGCGTTTTAATCAGGTCCAAAAATTTTTATTATTTTGCAATTAACCCCAAATTCTTCAATTAAATTCAATTTTAATCCTTTTTTATTTTAAATACTTTTTTTAAATATTAGTTATAAAATAGTACATATCATTTTATTATTACACTTTTTTTAAAATTTTTATCATATATTTTTATTATATATATTATTTATTCTGTTTTTATTATGTGTTATATATTTTCATCATATATTATTTATTTTACTATATTTTTATATGTAAAATACTTGTTATATTATTATTATTATTCTCTATATTCATTATTAGATTATATTTCATTATATTTTATCTATATATTTTTATTGCATATTATATTTTTATATATTATTCATTATAATATCTTTCTTTCTTATATATATATTATATTCTATACATTTTATTATATATATTTTTATATTATTTATTATATGATTTATATTATTATATATTTTATTTGTAAATTATGTTATATGCTATATATTTTACCATATTTCCTTATGTTACCTTTATTTTATTATAAAATATATATTATTTTATCACTTATTAATTATATACATTCTTAAATTTTTTTATAAATAAATGTAATATCAATATTTAGTACATTTTTTATAGTTATTATACCCTATAGTATAACCTATATATGTATATATATCGTTTTTTTTAAAAAAGATTCTCTTTTATTATTCTTATATTATTCAATATATTTCTAAATATCTTATTTTTACGTGATTTATATTTTATACATTTTAATGGGTTTGTTTATTTTTGTTTTTTATTTTGATATTGTTTAGTAGGTTAAATTTTCATATAATATTTGTTATTGATTTTTACATATTTGCATGAAAATTAATCATTTATGTTAATTTAATGTACATTTGCATGAAATGTTGTTATATATATGTTATACAATTTATACCATTAAGTTCATGTTGTATTTTGCATGTAATGACAATGCATGTATATATACGTTATCTATGACCATACATAAAATAGTAATGTATATTGTGTAATTTATACTATTATTTATCATCCTTTATATTATATATGCATAGAATGTTAAAGTAAGTATTATGTAGGTTAATTTATATTGATTCTTCGTAATGTATTAAACCCATCATTATTTTCAAAAAAATCATATCTCTTTTAATTCAAAAGGAATTTTTTTTTCTAAAATAAGGCAATGTTTTCCGTATTTAGGAATTTGGGAAATAGTGCCCTAACTTGCTGGGTTGCGATTTCCCGTTTGTCTAAATGTCTAAAGTATCCTTCTAAATAGATTTTGTAAATCACGAGATGATTTCAGTTATGAGAGTTTAAGATTATCGTGTCCTATCATGCTGGATGTGATGCTTGTATTCTTTCGGAGCTAAGGAATCTCAATTTTTCAACTTAAATAATTCTGGTTTTAAAAAAGGGATCTTATTTTTAAATCCTTTCAAATTTTTGACATTAAGATAGAAAACTATTCAATGGTACCAATTTTGGGCGTTGCGAGGGTGCTAATCCTTCCTCATACGTAACCGACTCCTGAACATGTTTTCTTAATTTTCGTAGACTAAAACGTTTTATAAGGTGATCCAATCACACCTAAAAAAGGTTGGTGGTGACTCCTGTTTTCGTTTTTCAAAAGTCGATCCCCGTTTTTCAAACAATCTTTTAAAAAATGGTTTTGACAAATTATATCCTCATACAGAATTCAAATGATGTTCTCGTTTGTTTTTTTAGAAAATAGACTCATCAAATATTCTAAACATATAAACTATAACCCCTATTTATTTTTTTACAATTTTTAATGATTTTCCAAAATCAAAATCATTCTGACCCTATCTCACGAAAATTCAAATATCTCATAATCTTAAATTCTTTTGCGTACACCATTTCTTCTCTGTAAAAATAGACTCAGTAAGCTCTAATTTCATATTTTATTCATCCTCTAACTCGATTTCCAAAATTTTTGGTGAATTTTAAATGTTGGCTACAGCTACTATCCAAAACAGTTTTAGTACAAAAATGATGATAACTAAGCTCATCACACATTCACCAATCATTTCAACCATCATGGTATAAATACATATTTATACAACATAAGCATGGACCCATAATCATAAGGTCATGACAAAATCGTTCTCATAAACATGACTTACTTATTTACTTCGTTACAAAGATGCATCATAACTCATGTACATGCCTGTAAAGATCTTTACCATTTCATACATATACGTAATGCCGTTGCATCTTCGATGTCTTACACACTAAGTGTCATACTCAATATCTTGCACACCAAGTGTCATTTTTAATGTTTTGCACACTATGTGCCATATACATATATAGCCGAAGCTATCTCCAATCGCACACCAAGTGCCACATTTTGCCAAACCGCACACTAAGTGCCATTTTTTTTAGCTGATATGTCATTAAACATAACAATAGTCATGCATATACAATTTATATAATATCAAAACATTAAAAGCATAAATTTAACAATGCTCATTACATACAAACTTACCTCGATCGTTAAAACGACGGAACGGATCAATTAGTCCGGTACTTTGTTTTTCCCCTCATTCTAGATCCAATTCTCGATTATCTCAATAAATATAATATCAAAATTTACTTATTTAATCAAAATTTCATTCAATTTAACACAATTTATATATTTTGGCAAAATTACATTTTTACCCCTATTATTTCATATTTTTGCAATTTAGTCCTTATCACTTAAAATCACAATTTCATGAAATTAAACACAAACCCAAGCTAGCCAAATTTTCCATATATTACTATCAGCCCATATTTTCAATTTATTTCACATTTTAACCACTAAATTTCCACCTTATATAATTTGGTCCAAAATTGACATTTTTACTCAAAATCACTTTATAAAACTTGTTAATCTAACAACAATGATTTAGTTTCCATCATCAACAATCAAAAACATCAAGCTATCATCAATGGCAACCTAAAAATTAATCAACAAATTCAGAAATTAGGGTACGGGCTAGCTAGAACGCGAAGCAATGATCACAAAAACATAAAAATCATCAAAAATTGAGCTCAAAACACTTACAAATTGAGCCATGAAGATGCCAAACCCTAAAACACAACCATGGCTATTTGATCCAAGATTTACTATGCGATTTTGGAAGAAATTGCAAGAAGCTTTGGGTTCAAAGTTGCATTTTAGAACTTCATTTCACCCGCAAATGGATGGTCAATCCGAACGAGTTATTCAGATACTTGAGGATATGTTGCATTGTTATATTCTTGAGTTTGAAGGTAGCTGGGTGAAATATCTATTGCTGATTGAATTTGTTACACAAATAGTTTCCAATTGAGTATAAAGATGGCACCGTACGAAGCTCTATTCGGTCGTAAATGTCGAACACCGTTGTACTAGAGTGAGCTCAGTGAAAATAAGATTTACGAGGTTAATCTAATTAGAGAGACTGAAGAAAAAGTAAAAGTAATTCGCGATAGTTTAAAAGCAGCTTCGAATTGATAAAAATCGTACGCAAACTTGAAACGGAAATATATTGAGTTCCAGATTGGGAATAAAGTGTTTTTAAAAGTGTCAACATGGGAAAAGATATTGCGGTTTGGTCGAAATGGAAAATTGAGCCCGCGATTCATCGGATCGTATGAGATTACTGAGCGAGTTGGGCCAATGCCATATCGACTATCTTTACCGCCTAAGTTAGAGAAAATACATGATGTTTTTCATGTGTCAATGCTTCGACGATACCGATCCGACCCGTCACATGTCATTTCCCTGACCAAGGTTGAAATTCAGTCTAATATGTCATATGCTGAAGAACAGATTCGAATTTTAGCTCGTGAGATCAAAGAGCTGAGAAATAAGAGAATCGTATTAGTGAAAATATTATGGAATCGACACGGGGTTGAAGAAGCTACATGGGAACCCGTGGATGCTATGAGAAAACATTACTCGAACCTATTGACTGGTAAGATTTTCGGGGACGAATACCCCTATAGGGGGAGTGTTGTAACAGCCCAATTTTAGATAAATCGGACTAGTGGTTTTGAAACAAAAAATTTCATGTCAAAAAATTATTTTAATATTCTTTTCGGTATTTACAGCATGTTATTTGATATGTGTAAAAATTTTGTGAGCTAATTTTATTGATTGGTTGGTTAATTTGATAAAAAAGATTAAATCGCGTAAAATGAAAAAGATGCATTCTACTTGTTAAAAGTGTTTAATTGCTATGATTTAGTAAATCAAAGGGCCTTATAATATTATTAGTCCATGATTAGTGTAAGTGGACAATTATGGCCATCCATTATATGTTTTTATATGTTTATAACAAAGGTTATTATGGTAAATTAGTAATTAAGTTACAATTTAATAAAACAAAGCCAAAAATTCATTTCATTCATCTTTTAGCAACCGAGATTAGAAAAGAAAGAAAGGGTTTGAATCTTTCTAAGGTTCGGCACACTCCTAGCTTGATTAAGGTACGATTTTAGCTCAATTTCTGATGATTTCATGTTTTTGTAACCGTTGCAGCTCAATCTAGCTAGCCCATACATTTAATTTTAAAAATATTAAAGATTTTGAGAGTTTCTATTGTTGAATCTATGTGTTCTTTGATGTTTAATGTTGAAATATGAAAGCTTGATGATAGTTTTACATGTTTTGTTAAGTGATTTTTGATGAAAATGCATAATAAGGGTTAAATTGTGAAATGTGCAAATTGTGTGGTTTAAATGTGAAATAAATGAAATTTTTGGGCTGCTAGGGACATATATATAATTCGGTCGAGCATGGGTTTTGTTGAATTGTGTGAATTTTGTGTTTTTGTGAAATAATGACTAAATTGATTAAATGCGAAAGTTTTGGGGCTAATGTGTAAAAATGTCAAAATATGTATTTTTGGATTAATTGAATGAGTAGATGAATAAATAAAGTTAATTTTGAATTCATATAGATCAAGAAAGAAAGAATTCAAATTTAGATTGGGGGAAAAGCAAGGTTATCGAGTAGTCGACCCGATTCGTCAATTCTGAATACGAGGTAAGTTCGTATGTGATGATTACATTATAAATGTATGTTAAAATGCTTTAATATTGCATAAATTGTTAAAACGGGATTATGGATAATGTATGAATTGTGAAAACGACTCTATGAATGCATTCGATAATAGAAACGAAAAGTGTGAAAGCCTGATTGAACCTTAAGAATTGTTTTGGATACTATTGACATGTCAGTAATTGATACATTGAGTTGGCTTCAGGCCATGATATTAACACTTCGGGTGTGTATTTTACCTATTTGGCTTCAGACCATGCATATCAGATGATTTGGCTTCGGGCCATGATAATAGTTCTTCGGATAAGTTACCTTGATTTGGCTACAGGCCATGGTATAGGTACTTATCATACGAGACTCTTGAGTATTCAATTTCTATTTCGAATGGTTCAACGGGTAAACAAATGATGTGGTTGAGAAAGAGGTTAGTACGAGGCAATACAGGTATGTGCAGAACTTATTCGAGTATTAAATAGTAAAAGTTTGATGAGTTTGTATTTAATCATGTTTTGAGACATGAGAATGGTTTGTAGTTAATGTGTATATGGTTTTTTCATGTGTAATTGGTTGATCTGCATTTTTTCAATGAATTAAGTTATTCATATACGAGCTTACTAAGCTATGAAGCTTACTTCGTGTAATTTTGTATGTTTTATAGTGAATCAAGGCTAGCTTGGATCCAGGAGTCGCTGGGAACATCATCGCACTATCAAACATCTAAGTTGGTACTTTTGAATTATACATTTATGGTATACGTCATGTATAGGCTAGATGTGGTATTTTGGTTGTGATTATAGCCATGAGATTTGGCTTGTAAATGATGTTAATATTGATGTGTGTTTGGCTATTAGAAATGACTTGTAAATGTATATGTTTTGGTTTGTATAAATATAGCCATGAGTGATGGCTTATTTTGGTTTGTTTTGGCATGTATTTGGCTAAGTAAATGGTAGTGATTTGAGAATTGGAATAGATGAAATTATAATGGTATGAATTGTGCATTTGGTTGATGATTTTGGCTACCTAATTATATAATAAAATGGTACCATTTTGCCTTGTGTAGGTACATTGAAGTTAGGGTGGCAAATTGGCCTTGCGAATGGCCTATTTTTGTCCACACAGGCAAAGACACGGGCATGTGTCTCAGTCGTGTGTGACACACGGTCATGGTACATGGTCGTGTGTCCCCTGATGATGCTTAGAAATCAAGTCAGTGAGTTACATGGCCTAGACACACAGGCGTGTGGTCGGCCGTGTGGCCAAGTCAGTATACCCTCCAATTTTCACATGGCCTAGCACACGGGCGTGTCCTCGGCCATGTGATACAAGTCAGTATGCATGTCCTGTTTCCACATGGCCTAAGACACAGATGTGTCTGGAGCTGTGTGAGGCATACAGCTTGTTCACACGGGCGTGTGACCCCTGTATGGTTGAAAATTTTCAAAGTTTCCAAAATTTTCATATGTTATCGGTTTAGTCCCGAATCACTTCTAAAGCATGTTTAAGGCCTCGTATGCCTTATAAGGACAATTTGTTTGTGATTAAATGGTATTTGAGTATGATTGCATAAATGTATGAGTTATGTATGTTAAATGATGTGTATTGATCGGTAATAACTCATGACCCTACTCCGGTGACGGATACAGGTTAGGGGTGTTACATAGTGCATGTGCAACAGAGTTACCTTGGTGTACAGTAAACTCAAAAAAATAGCCAGAGAAAGACCCTGGCCAGACCTTTGTATCCCAGGTAACCTATCTCATCTCTGAATAGTCCCCACCTGGAGATGTTAGGTTCTTAATTGTAAGCTTTGAGTCACCCTCCAAAATAACCTACGTAAAACCCATTCAGATGTGAATTGTATTCCATTGAGCACTGCTATCGCCTCTGCCATTATAGCTGTAGTGACTAGGCCATGAACTCGAAATCGAAATCCTAGCAAGAACCCCTCTTCATTTCTTATAACAAATCCTGATGTTGCCAACTGTTTTGGAACTGAGAAACCAGCGTCAACATTTACCTTTACTTAGTTCGATGGAGGGAGGTTCCAATGAATCATCTCATGTGGTCTTGGATGTTGCAGATTATCTATTAAGTCCCAATATTACAGCACCTATAATGAAGGTAATAACCTCTTCCATAGACTATTCTTTCTTATCATGAAGCAATTTGTTTCGGGCAAACCAATAGTCGTTTCCATCTTTTTATCGCTAGCAATATTTTCAAAAACCTAATATAACCACTTGATAAAACTTGACTCTGCAATCAAAACTAGCCACTGATAATTAAGCTTCAACCACATTTTTTTTTTTTTGCAAACAAACAATCAAGAGCAATAGGGATGTTTGATTCATTAACATCACAACAACGTAAACAACGATTCTCTGAACTAATTTGTCGAAAATGTAAATTTTGGAATGTTGGGATGTAATCTCACACAAACTTCCAAACCAAAATTTTTATTTTCACTAGGCAACTAAGACTCTAAATAAAAATTGCCCAACGAGTTATAACCACTTCGAACCAAATAAATACTAGACTTCTCCCCATACCAAACTAAATTATCAGGTTGATTAGATAGTGGAATAGGAATGCAACCAATTCTCTTTACTTTTCTGTCAGAGAAAATATTCGCGATTAGAGCATGATTCCAACTATTTGAACTAGGTAGCCTTAAGTCGCTAACCCAATCCAATCCCGGAACTGGATTAGAAAAATCCTCTCCCAATGAAGCCCCGAAAGCCAATAACCATTCCAAATTGAGATGGGCTGCCCCAATCCAATCCTCCATTTAAGACCCGATTCAAGCAAAGCTTTAGAACTCTAAATACTCCGCCATATGAGAGATGGATTGGAACCTAACGATACTGCCAGAAAGTTTGAATTATGGTAGTACTTAGCGCAAATGAGTCTTTCCATTAGTGAAGTAGGATTTTCCATTAACCTCCACCCTTGCTTAGCTAAAAGTGCGATATTGAACTTTGATAAGTCCTAAAAACCCATTCCCCCATCTATTTTTGAAGCACACAGGGATTTTCATGAGCATCAATGCAAACCACTCTTGCCGGCTTTTTTCTGCCACCAGAACCTTGCGATCACTGCTTCCAATTCTTTACGAAGGAGCTAAGTAAAAGAAAACAAGACATCGTATATAATGGGATTGCTTAAAACACTACTTTGATAAGGACTTCTCTGCCCCCAATAAAAAGCATCCTCGTACTCCAACTAGCCACATTTTTACTCAATTTCACCTTTATCTCCTTAAACGCCAACTTTTTGTTTCTACCTACAATCAAAGGCAACCGAAGGTATCTTTCGGGATTATTGCTCGAATTAAGTCCCAATATTCGACAAACATTCTCTCTTTTTTCCTAGCTCACATTTGAACTGAAAAAAGATCTCGATTTATAAAAAATTATCAGTTGTCCCGAACTATCAGCATAGTCAATATATCTTTAAGAGTCATAGCCTCCTCTGTCGTGGCCTCTCTGAAAATGAAACTATCATCCACAAAAAGTAGATGAGTGACGAGTGGGGCATGACGATTCACATGAACTTCCTTAAGTGCACCCCTCGTAGAAGCCAAACGTAGTAAAGCCAAACACCCCTCGCTGCATATGAGAAATAAGTAGGGACTAAGTGGGTCGCCTTGTCTAAGCCCTTGAGTTGGAAAAAACCTTTTGCCAGTCTACCCATTCAAAATCACTGAATAAGAAATTGATATAAGACATCTCATTATTTTCTGAACCCAATCTTTAGAAAAACATATTCTTTTAAGCATGATCATAAGAAAAGGCCATTCCACCCTATCATATGCTTTGCTCATGTCGAGCTTCAAAGAAAATGAACCCAATTTTCCCATTCTTCTCTTACACATCGAATGAAGAATTTCATATGCGGCTAGTATATTATCAGAGATGAGTCTAACAGGCATAAAAGCACTTTGCGCTTCATCAATACTGAAGTGTAAAGCTGACTGAAATCTGTTAACTAAGCATTTTTGTAACAATTTTGTACAAAATATGATAGAGGCTAATTGGTCAAAAGTGAGCCATAGAGCTAGGATTTCTGTCCTTTGGAATTAAAACGATTTGTGTCTAATTTAATTCAAAGATATTGTGGTCACCATGTTGCACCTAAATATAGTAGCTCACAACCTAATTACCCACAACCAAAATCTTTGACAAAACACCGCACCCAAACCGTCCTCTCCCGAAGCCTTTAGTGGGCTCATATTTTTTAGGGTCAAGCACAACTCTTTATAAGAAAAACCCCTTACGAGATAATCATTCATAGATGCCGTAATACAAGGATCAACTCCCTCAAGTATGGCATCAGCATTTGTAACTCTTGTTGACGAAAATAGGGAACTAAAATAACTAGTGGCATGTGACAGAAGGCCCTCGTCACTATCATAAATATTCCTATTAATATCTACCAACTTATCTATTGTATTCCTTCTTCTCCTAGCAAATGTTGTTTTATGAAAAAACTTAATGTTTCGGTCACCATTTTTCAGCCAGTTTGCTCTAGCTCTTTGTTCCCAATACAGCTCCTCCTAATTAGCCTCCATACTAAGAGCTAGCTTTGTATCAACAATTTCCCCCAAAACTGCATCAAATGGAGTTAACTTATTTAACCTTTGGAGCTGCCTCTCAAGGTCTTTCCTAGACATGGATCTTTCACGGTTAACTCGTGCAAACCATTTATCGAGCCTCTTCCCACCTTTGCAAAATCTCATAGAAATAGTGCCTGAACTAGTGTCCCACAAGTTCTTTACCTCTGTTTCACAAGTATCCTCCAAAAGTCATGCCATCTCAAAGAGAAAGTGATGCACATTGCTGCTTAGACTCTCCACCTTCGAATTCAGAAGTAAAGGATAATGATTTGAAAAGAAGTGTGATAGATGAGACACTTTGTAATTTAGAAAGAAAGACCACCAATCATCATTAGCTACAACCCGATCCAACCGTTCACTGATGTTATTAGAAGTGGTGCATGCCTTATCCCAAGTCAACCACTATTCGGTGTAACCAAGATTAAAGAGATCACAATCACATAAAATTTCTCAAAACTTTCTCATTTGACTTTCACATATGACTAAACCACCTCGTTTCTCTGACATGTAAGTTAATTCATTAAATTCCCTGATGACTCCCAAGAGATTTGTAGGCAATCATTGAAAGACCGCAAAAGATTCCAAGAAGCCTCTCTTTGATTTTCTTCTAGAGCTCCGTAGAAACATGTGCACCTCCATCTCAACCCCTCCGAATCTTCATCAATCATAATATCAATATGTCGTCTAGAGTACGATCGAAGCGGCACCTTGCAATCACTTTTCCACCTCATAGATAAACCCCCACTTCTTCTATCTGAGTTAACATCAATTCCATTAATGTAACCACACTTACACCTGATGCTTTCCATTCTAGAACCCTGTAGTTTTATTTCAATCAAAAAAACCACAGATGGCTTAAAGTCTCTCAGCATATGCCAGAAACGTTGAATTATTTGGGGTCTCCCTAAACCTCAAACATTTAAGCTTAGAAGCTTTATTGCTTCTGGGTGGCCTCATTGATAAGGCCTGTCGATCTTATTTGATTAGGAACCTATATCAGAATACCCGAAACTTCGGTTGAATCCTTATTAGCAAAAACTCCCGAAGCAAATAAAAGGGTTCAAGGACGCTTTATCCTATCCAAATTACACATTGGGCTATTTTCTTCTTCACGAATTGCCATCTCACCATCAAAATTACTATTAGCTATGTTAAAATAATGGTCCAATCCGCTCCTAACTATAGGCCCAATTAATATGGAAATATTCCACTTTTCTTTTTAAAGAGGGAGGAAAATTAAAAAAAGATCCCTTATGTATTCCTTGACTTACGAATCCATCTTACGGATCCCCCAGATTACTCCCGCCATTATTATTTTTGGAATTACCATAACTTGGGCCTTTTTTGCCACTATCCTCCACCAGTAACCGGCTCCTCCACACCGTAGTTCTTCTCAACTGAGCACAAAGTGAGATATACCACTTATACTCATACTCCTGATTCGGATTAATCGCTCTTATTGGGTAAAAACTGTCACCATGCCCTAATTTTTCTCAAATAAAACAAAAAAATGTTTCTCATATTCAAAACAAACGTAGACAGATGTACCATTTGGGAGCAAAAGCTTTTTCTTTCTTTTTAAAGGACTACCAACATCTAACCGAACTCTCAACCTCATTATTCCTCTATACGCTAATTGAACTACCAAAGTGTCATATTTAAGGAAAGTCCCAACAAAATTCCCCAATTGTTTCACAACAACCTCAAACATGAAACCATGAGGAATATCATTAACAAAAATCCAAAAATTCACTTCTATTAACTAAACAGTCAACGAATTCTCCCCTTGTATTAAATAATGAAGAACCAACAAATGGGAATTAAAATTCCACGAGCCATTCCTCTCCACCCAATCCACATCAACTTGAAAATAGAAACGAAATAAAAACTAACCATTCTCAAGATCTGATATAGAGACTCTACCAATAGGGTGCCAAACATTGGCCAAAGTAGATCTCATCGCTTGAAAATGAACCACACTGGAGGTGAGGAATATTCCAACAAAACAATTCGCATAAGAAATTTCATTATCAACCGATTCAACCCCTAACTGAATTGAGTCCTCTTCCATCTCCTCTAGAGAAAGACTTGCCATAGAGTCTTCCATTAGTGAAAAACTGCAGAGAAACATGTAAATAAAAAACAAAACTGTAGGCAAAATAAAGTTAACGTGCTACCAAGAGCAAAACAAAACATGTCAAAAGACAGGGAGAGAGCGTGTCAAAAGACAGAGTTAGCTCGAAAACATTTAAATAAATAATATCCTTTATTTTAAGAATTGAGCTTTGTATAAAAATTTACTTATAAATGCCAATATTCATATATATAGTATATATGACGTTTAAAATTAAACAAATTTAAAAATAAAATGCTATATATTTCATAAGAATGACTATATATATATAATAATATCAACAATTAGACATGAATTTTAAAATCTGAAAAATAAAAAGATTAAATTTTTTGTAATAAAATACAAGGATTAAATTTTAAAATTTTAACGAGTATAGAGGTTTATAACATATTTTACCCAAAAATAATATAATTATATATTAAATCATTGTGAATTGTTGTCAAATTAAGTATAGTTATATATAAGGTGATGATGATTTGTATTTTTTGACATTTACCTATATTTGCTTGTAAATATTAATCGGATAACATTAAAGCAAGAATCATTATATATGCATATATGGTTAGCATTTAATATATTTAATGAATAAATCCATTATGAGTTAATGTTAACTTATTTAAAACCTTTAACACCTCATTAAGAAGATTTTAGAAATAAATGCAATACACAATTAATAAAAATATATTTATTTTAGAAATAAATTACTTCCTGTTTCATGTAAATGTATATTGCTTTGTCATAAACCCAAATTAACTGTAAAAAGAATTAACAGTTCCATACGTGGCTGTATTTATTTCATACTGTATTTTTAAAACTATAGTTTTAAAACCATGGGCGTTAAGAAAATACAGTCTATCAGAAAAAAACAAAACCATTGTTCTATTATGTGAATAATTTATCATTAAGTGGATGTCTATCAATTTTAAGATAAGTTTAGTACGCATTAGAATTTTAACATTTATTAGAATTAGAGTTTTATACCATGTATAATTCTTATGTTCTCTTGTTTCGTCTATTTCTTTTGTTAGAATTAGAGTTTTATACCATGTAGAATTTTAAATATAGACTTTAGAGAAACATTATAAACATCTTACTGATCAATAAAATTCGAAGTTCTCTTGTTTCGTCTATTTCTTTTGTTCTTTTGTTCTTTTTATTATTTATTTTATAACACGTTATCAGCACGGCGATTCTCAATTTTATTTATCCTCTTCAAAATCTTTGATAGCCACACAATATTTTTTTATTGTCAAATGTATATTTGACCTAATAAAAATAACCAAGTTTTATATACCCACAAATATTTGATTTACGACCAAATGTATTTACGGACCTAATAAGAATAATCAAGTCTTATATGCCAACAGATGTGTCAAAGTCCTAATAGAAAATTTTGATAGAATAAATGAAAGTAATGCTTGCCTGAAGTGCAATCGATAAATTGGTTCCAAAGATGATAAATTAAGATTGTCATATAGTGGAAGTGGTGCTCTTGAAGAGACCTAATACATAACTAACTATTAAAACTCCAGAAAAAATTTAGGTACATAAAAATGAAAATAATTAAAATAAAAAGATTTCGATAAGTTATATCAATCGAGAAAATATGGAACCATGGAAAATAAAAAGTTGCAGACAACAGTTTTGCGTGATATATTATTATTGAAATAATAAAAGAAGCGAAGGATCTTGACTGTTGAGAAACATATACATGGACTAAATTGGCCAAAAAAGGAAAGACACAATTAAAGTATAATTAAAATCGTGAAATTTTTGGACTAGTAGTCCAAACATCTAAAGGTATAAAGCTAGTGAGGTACGAATATGTAGTTTTGTGGAAATGAAAAAGAAAGTTAAAGTTTTTCATTAAGTGCTAGCATTGATTATAAGAAGATATAATATTCTTTTGTGGCAGATGCATTAAACCTTTAGATATCTCATTAGTTCGACAGTTCATTAAAGATTTAGCACGCGTCTAATGTTGTTTGTACAACATTTATATGAATCACTATATAGTGAAGTTTATATTGAAATCCTTAAAGGATTTAGAATAATAGAAGATTATAGAAATTCCTAGGAAAGTGTTCAATATGTTTGTATAATCAATTATATGAATTGGAATATTTTGAATATATGTAGTAAATTTGACTCAGTGAATAATAGTTGAAGGAAAATTATGAAATGATTCAAAATACCTATTTTTATTTTCGTATATTGGTTATGATCAAAATTTACTATGATTATTATTGAAACTCTTGAAGAGATCAAAATATATTTTTTCCAAAATCTTTCCTCACTCGCGACATTCAAAAGAATGGTGAGATGAATACTTAGCAAATATGTTCAAGTGATCATTTGAAAAGCTAACATTTAAAGATTAAATACATAGAATTTTGTAACACTCCAAAATTTTGATTTTTGGAACGTGATTGTTTGTAAAAAGATTTGATTTGGTATTGTGGTTGTGTGTTTTGAGAGTATGCTTTAGGACCCAAGTTCAATTCCTCAGTTTTGGATTTTCTCCTATTAATTTTTGGTTTTAAGTTTGGCTTGAGTTTTATGGCTTAAATTAATTTATGCGTTAGAATATGATAATGATGAGTTTGGTAGTTTAGTAGTTTTTAGCATATTTTGGGGTCCTGGCATGAGCATATGGATTATTTTTATTGTTTGCTATTTGTGGGAAGCTGAATTCAATGGAATTCTATTAAAAATCTGGTGATAAATCTTATTTGTTTTATTTGATTTAACTTTTATCAAAATTCTTTTTTTTTTCAATTTTGTAACCACCCACGTTTGTTTTTCTTTCTTTCCCTTTCTTGCTTGCACGTCTGTTCCTTGATTTCTTCATCATCTTCTTTTGTTATTTTTTTTATTCTCTTTTTCTTCTTTAGTCTTTGGATTTTCTTTCAATCTTGGATTTAGTATGTTATGCTACAGTATGATAAGTTAATATCTGCATGGATTTTGATAAGACAAGAATTATTTGAAATAAATGCGTTGTATGACATTATGATATAATATTAATGAATATGAAAATGTATGTTTTCGAATTATGGAACAAATCACACATTTGACTATAAGCTCATGCTCTTGTATGATTTGTTTCAGGTAACCCTCTGACTTAACATTGGACTGCGTCATGGATTTCACATGTTGATTTAATAATGGATTTCACATGTTGATTTAATATTCCATGGTTTTATACTATTTGATTTAAATTGAACATTTCGAACTTTATTGTGGTTTGTATAACTTTCAGACATTTTATGATTTGTTTAGGTGGTTAGGACTAAATGGTTTATTATGCTAAAGCTCAAAATGATTAACAATCCAACTTAGGGCAAGTATAATGAACTTTGGTTTTTTTTTTTAAACTATACGTTTTAAGTATTCGCCGCTACAAACTAAATTTAAGGATTTCATTAAAAATAATTTTTGTGCTGTAATGACCCGAATTTTACGGTTATAGGAAAAGTGTATGTTCGAGTCTCAGTTGTAAAAAATGGATTCATAAATATTTATTAAAAATATTTACGAAGTTAAGTGGGTAGTTAATTAGAGTTTAATGAAGTAAATTAGCTTAAATTAAGGATAATTAGATAAAAGGATTAAATTGAATAAAGTGTGAAAGTTTAATTACAGAATAAAGAAAATTGAAGGGACTAAATAGGTAAATAAGCTAAAGTGAGTGCCAAGTGTGTGATAAAAATAAAATACATGTGTAATAAATATTATACATACATTTGTAATACATGTATGTATTTACTTATTGATTTTTTTTTTTTTTGAAAAAATTTAATCCGTTTATTATTAGGCCTGAAAACCATCGAAAAAGTCCAAAACAAACCCAAACAAAACTCAAAATAAAATAAAAAAACAATAAAACAATAAAATCAAAAAACATCGTCTTCCCCACCCCTCAAATTCCAGGCTCCTCTCGCGTCAAAGCTACCATCAATAAATGGCTAAGTCTTCCCAAAATCCGGCAGTGAATCGCCTGGAAAAAAGGAAAAAAATCATTGAGATTGACATCCTTATTTCAAGACTTTCTCAACCCAGTTGTTGCTGCAAAGAAATGGTTAAAAAGGTTGACTGTACCGACGATCAGCATCTGCCTCTTCCACAACTCGCAAAGGCGCATCTTCAACCCACAACAAATCTACTTCATTTCGCAAACCCTCGACAGCCATCGCATGTGCTGCTAGATTTCCTTCACGCGCAATAAATTGGGTTCTGCAAGAATGAAAGAGTCTTGCCAAATTCTTCACATCCCAGGTAAAAGGTCTTGTTTCCGAATAATCCTCACTAGATTGTTGAATATTTTGGACAATTAACCTGGAATCACTCTAAAGGATAACCTTTGTAAAACCCATCTCCAGAGTAAACTGAAGCCCATGCAGAACTGCCAGCGCTTCGGCAATCACTATCGACCGAGTCAAGTGATGACCTTTGAACCCCGAACCCATTATGAGACCTTCATCATTTCTAATAATGAAGCCTGAAACTGCACGATTTTTGTTTATAGATATCCCTACATCAACATTAATCTTAACCTACCCTTGCGAAGAGGGCATCCGTTTAATCATAGATCTTGGCTTAGGTTGCTTTAGATTCAAAGCGCGACCCCAGTACTCCAAGCCAAAGCTCCTGATGAAGGTAACAATCTCCTCTGCACTCTGCATCTTATTCTCATGGACATATTTGTTTCAAGCGAACCATAATGCCCAAATTGCAATGGCAATCACTCCTTTTTTTATTACTGTCTGAACTCTCCAACACCCAACTCAGCCATTCTTTAAAATTGGAATTTGTCATTGAATTTGGCCACTGAACATTTAACTTGGACCAAACTTGTGCAGCAATCAAGCAATCCCGAACAGCATGAGTAGATGACTCGCAAACCAGTCTACAACGCAGACATTTGTTATCCGTGGTCAGTCTCCTAAAATGTAAGTTTTGATAGATAGGGATAAAATTTTTCACAAATTTCCACATTAAAATGTAATTTTTTTATGGACACATTAAGCTCCATATCTGTTTAAACAACTTTTGCTTATTGACATTAACATTTGAAGGATCTAAAAGTAATTTATATCCACTTTTCACTGAGTAAATGCCTGAATTTTCCTTAAACCAAACTACTAATCAAGTCAATGGCATTTACTCAATGGAAATAACTCAAGTAAATGATATCTCTATTCCATCGATTAGGATTCTGCAACATTAAATCAGACAACCAATCCATTCCAGCCATATTTTCAGTAGTGATAAGCCTTTGATCATTCCTGGCAACCAATAATCCTGCCAAATTGACACCGATGTTCCTGCTCCAATTCTCCATTTCAAACCCAACCCAAGAAGGCCCTTTGCGCACCATATACTCTTCCATAACAGCGATGGGTTTGGCCCTAACGAAGCCTCCATAAAGTTGGAAACATTAAAATACTTTGCTCTAAGCACATACGCAAGTGAACTCGGATTCTCCATAATACGCCATCCCTGTTTTGCAAGAAGAGCAATATTAAATTTGGACAAATCACAGGACCCCATCCCACCCTTCTCTTTTGGCACAGACAACTCTTTCCACGCACACCAATGGAGGCATTTTCTTCCAGCCTTCTTTTGCCACCAAAAACAAGCTAAAATCGCTTCCAACTCTTTACACACAGACGACGGCAACAAGAAACAATTTATTGAATATAGCGGGATAGCCTGTAGCACAGCTCTAATCAATACTTCTCTCCCGCCCATAGAAAGCAATCTCGAGCTCCAACTTGAAACTCTCCTGGTAAGTTTCTCTTTGAACTCCTTAAATGCCCTCCTCTTATTGCATCCCACCATTGAAGGAAGACCAAGATAATTTTTCGGGTTGTTACTCCAGTCAACACCCAAAACCCGACACACCTCCACCCTTCTATTCTGTTCAAAATTTGAGCTAAAGAAAATCCCTAACTTATCAAGATTGACTTCTTGGCCTGAACATTAGGCATATACCTCTAAAGTGTCCTTAATCGCAGTAGCCCCAAATATTATTGCATCTACAAAAATAAGGTTGTCATCGGCCAAAAATAAATGGGTAATTCTTGGACCAAACCTATTCACCCGAAACCCATTAAGATTACCTCTAGTAGCCACCATTCGAAGGAGAGTCGATAGCCCTTCACTACAAATGAGGAATAAATAGGGACTAATAGGATCCCCTTGACGAAGACCTCTAGACGGGAAAAACATATTGCCTACCTCCCCATTCATAACCATAAAGTACGACACCGAAGAAACACAACGCATGACATTCTCTACCCACCTATTCGAGAAACTTATTCTTTGAAGTATAGCTTGCACAAAACCCCATTCAACCCAGTCATAAGCTTTGCTCATGTCCAGTTTTAATGCAAAAGATCCCTTAGATCCTACTCTCTTTCTTTTCATAGAGTGCAAAACTTCATAAGCTACGATAATGTTATCAGTAATAAGTCTTCCCAGAACAAAAGCACTTTGTGTTTCGTTAATACACAAGTGAAGGATCTTTTGAAGCATATTTGCAAGCATCTTTAAAATTATTTTATAGAAAATATTACAAAGACTAATAGGCCTAAATTGAATCATGTACCGAGGCGAACTAACCTTAGAAATCAGAACAATCCTTGTACTGCTGATATCAGCCATATTATGGAGCCCATGCAACGTATCAATACAAAAATCAGCCACATCTTTACCGATAATATGCCAAAAACGTTGATAAAAAATCACCCCTAAACCATCTTCCTTAGAAGCTTTTAGAGGGCTCATCTCTTTAAGAGCCAAACATACCTCCTCATAAGTAAAATTCTTTTCTAGATCCTCCATCATCGGTTGCGTCATACATGGTTCAATCCCTTCTAAAATTGTACTAGGATCACCCACACCTTTCGATGTAAAGAAAGATTTAAAATAATTAGTGGCCAGCTCTAATAAATCAACATTGCTCTCATGAATATTACCCTCACTATCCTCCAACTCCTCCACCATATTCCTCCGTCTATGATCCATTGCCATTTGATGGAAAAAATTTGTATTTCTATCCCCATTCTTCAACCAATTTGCTCTTGCTCTTTACTCCCAATAAAGATCCTCTTTGTTAACCTCCATATTAAGTGCCAATTTGGTCTCTACTAATGCCCCCAAAACATCATCCGTGGGAATAGCTTCATTTAAATTGATCAGTTATTTTTCCAACTCTTTTCTCGTAAGAGACTTCTGTTTCTTAATTCTCTAGAACCATCCCTCTAATCCCACTCCCATCGCCTTAACCTTGTGTGGAACACCCCCTGACTCTCAGCCCAAATCCTACTCACTTCTTATTCGCACGAATCCTCCATAAGCCATGTAGCTTCAAATCTAAAATGGCACTCCTTTGGATGATAATTTTCAGCAACCATATTCAGCAACAATAGACAATGATCCGAAAACACATGTGGTAAATGAGATAACTTAAAATTGGGAAATAACTCCCACCAAGTAGGATTCACAATACCTCTATCAAGGCATTCCCGAATATTATTGATACTTGTACGGCCTTTTTCCCAAGTAAGCCACTGACCATTATAGCCAATATCAGTAAGAGAACAATCCTTAATAACCTCTTGAAATCAACACATTTGCTTTTCCCTTATTGGAAGACTGCCCTTCTTCTCAGTGGAGAAAGCAATTTCATTGAAGTCCCTTATAACAACCCAAGGAATATTCAGTGAGTCATTCAATGTGCATGACAAATTCCAAGAAGCTTCACGCATATTCTCCTCAGGGGCTTCATAAAATCCCGTACATCTTCTTCCTTAATCATAACATTGATATGCCTTCTTGAAAATGATCGAAGAGTAATCTTGCAATCACTATTCCATCCTAAAAATAATCCCCCTCTTCTACCATCTGAATCCACATTAATTCCATTCAGCAAACCACACTTGCGCCTAACCTTCTCCATCCTACCACCCTGCAACTTTGTTTCAATTAAAAACACCACCATGGGATTAATATCTCTCAGCATATGCTGGAGACGATTAACAATCTGAGGCCTCCCTGAACCCCAAACATTCCAGCTTAGGAGTTTCATTGCTCCTGGCTGGCCTGTTTAGTAAGGCCTGCCGCTCGTATATTGTTTTGTTCCTACAATGAGGTACCAAAAGTTTCATTCGAATCCTCATAACCAGAAACTCGTGAAAAAGTAGATTGCACATAGAGTCGTTTTAGCCCGTCACTGTACACAATTCGGCTGCTTGCTTCCTCATGGGCTACCATTTCCCCATCAAAGTCCTCATTAAACTGGACACCGTCCCCATTTTTTAATTGGCCCAAAACATCTGTTGACTTTTCTTTATCTTTAACAGCAATAGGATTAGAATCTTTTATGATTGGAACCTAATTTCCGCCTTTATTTCCTAAATTTGGGTTCAGAATCCCTTTATTCCTTCATTCCTCCATTAATATTGGGTTTCCAAAAATAGGAGATCTCTCCCCTTCCTCTTCCACTAGCCATTTACTCTTTCATGCCTGATTCCTTCTCAAAAGAGCATGCAGAGAAATATCCCAGTTAAAAATATATTCTGACTGTGGCTGTGTAACTCTAACTGGACAAAAACTTTCCCCATGTCCCAACCTTCCACACAGAAAATAAAATAAGGTCAATTTTTCATACTCAAATCGAACATAGATAGATTCGCCATTCTTCAACGCAATCATCTTCTTTCTCTTTAGGGGCTTCCTAACATCCACTCTCACCCTTATTCTCATTATATGCTTATAGCTCAACTGAACTGCAGCAATATCATACTCACAAAATTCCCTAATAAAATTCCCCAACTACTGTGCAACAGATTCTGCCATAAACCCAAGAGGAAGATCATATATAAGAACCCAATATTCCACCCAATTTAACTGAACCACTACAGGATCCTCACCCTGCTTCAAACGATGGAGAATAAGAAGATGAGAATTAAAATTCCATGGCCCATTCTTCATTACCCTTTCTACTTCCACTTCATAATAAAAGTGAAATAAATATCGTTCCCTTCCTAGATCAGAGATTGAAACCCCCTATTGAATGCCAAACGCTTGCTAGATTCGATTGCATTGCTTGAAAATGTACAACACTAGACATAAGAAATCTTCCAACTAAGCAGTTTGCATACGATATCTCTTTAGATGCCTCATCCACCTCCAGTTGAATGACTTCTTCCTCTTCATCATCCAATGAAAGACCAGCAATTGAATCCTCCATTATCCTTCCATTAAAAAACCAGACAGTCTTCCCCGAAAAAAGTAATACGAGAGAAAAAAAACCCAACCAAAAGAAAAAAAAACATGTCAATAGACAGAGAGAAAGCGTGTCAAAAGATAGAGTTAGTACAAGCAAAATTAGATAAATTGTGTTCTTTCAAATTTGAAACTTCCAATTACAGACCTATTTAAGTAAATATTATTATTTTATATTAATTAAATAAAGTAAATAATTAAATAAATAAATAAAGACAAATGTTTGGTGATGATTTGATACAAGTGTGTAAATAAAAAAAATACATACACTTGTAATACTTGTATTTAATTACTAATAGATATTTACTATTTATAAAAGATATTTATTAATTAAGTAATTATATTATAAGATATTTATATAATAAATAAATTTAATTATGACAAGGAGATGATGATATACAAATGTAAAATAAATATTTGTTATTTAAAAGATATTTAATATAGATATTTTATTGTTATTATTATATTATATATATAGTAAATAAAGAAAGAAAAAGAAAGGAAACAAAGAAAAGAAATAGAATGCTCAAACGAAAATGGGGGAAAGAAAGGGGAAAGAAAGAAAAAGGGAGAAATTGAGGTTTTGAAGCTTTAAACTTTAATAGGTAAGTCAATTTAGCCCTTTTTACTTAATTTTGATGTTTTAGAAGTTTTAGAACAAAGTTTTGTAGAAATTAAGTTGAGATTTTGAAAGTTCTTAGGTTTTTTAGTATAGTTCATGTTGAACAAATAATTGAATTAGGGATTAAATTGATAGAATTTTTAGTTAGAATTGATTAAAGGATTAAATTGTAAAAGAAGCTATTAGTTTTACATAGTAGGGACTAAATTGCAAGAATTTTGAAATTAGGGTTTTATGATGAAATTTAGATAGCTATATCTAAGTTTGGTTGAAAATTGAGTAGAAATAAAGTATGAATTGATATAGAAAAAGTAAGTGAATTTAGTTAAGATTAAAATTAAAATTAAAGTAGAAATTGAATAGAAATTGAGTAACAAATTTAAAAATTAAATGTAAATTAGTATTGTATTAATGATTATGAAAATTATCTTAATTTTTCGTAGCTAACATCGCACCCGAGGCATCTACGAAGAAAAGAAAAGAAAATGTGGACGAAGAATAATTCGAGAAATTACGGTTTGTATTTCTATAATCCGAATTTATTTATTAATAGTTATAGTTTAATTTAAATGTTTATGGTAAGAAAATTAAGGTAAGTGTAGTATATTTGATATTGAATTGAGTATTTGTGAAATTATAATTTATATGATATTTGAGCATTGGTATTGAATTTAAATTGAGTTGGTAATTAATCTAAATTTTAATTATTAACTGTTATATTCTGGTTTATATGTTATTGTAAGAAATTAAGGTAAGTATTAGTAATTGTTATTGAATTGAATTTATATGGATATATGTGGTTGATATGAAAATTGAATACTGGATGTATGTTATATTTGAAAAATATATTGATTGCGAATGTGATGAAATTAATTATGAATATGTGATTATTGTGAAATTTAAATATTTGTTATTGAAAAGAAAAGTGAATTGTATTGATTTGTGAATATATGTGATTAATTGAAATGTGTATTGGTTAAAAAAATTGAAAGTGAAATTGAAAACCCTATTAACAGTATTCGGGCTAAGTCGGATATAGTTGGCATGCCATAGGATTGGAAGTGTTCAGGGATACTTCGACCTTGAGTCGATGAGGCACCTTGTGTGTCGTACTGTTACTTCGGATTATTCCGATGAGGTACTCTATACTGTTACTGTTATTGTTTACTTCGGCTTGGTCGATGAGGCACTATGTGCTGTACTGTACTAGTGTGATTGTTGGATCAGTGTATCCGTCAGTATCCAAGTCATGTTAATAGGGGTAAATAAAAGTACTGAATGACTGACTGTTACTGAACAATTAATCGTTGCTGAATAACTGATTGCGACTGAGCAAATGATTGTTACCAAATAACTAATTGCTACTGAATAATTAAATGTTACTAAATGAAATTGATAAATTGAGTGACACTGAAAAATATTAACTAATATTGAGCTTGGATTATACGGGTTACTGAATGAAATGTAATAGTTGAATATTATTTACTAAAATTGAATAGTGAATAGAAGTGTAAGTGGGACATATGAATGGAAAATATTATTGTTTTAAATGATTTGTGAATTTATTTTGAAAAGCTAATCGGGTTAATAGGTGATAAAAATTGAATGAGTTATAAAGAATTTATCCATGAAATGAATAATTGAATGTTTATGATCATTATATGATTTTAAGTGTATGTTATGTTATTAAGTGTTCAGATAATAGAAATATCACTCAGTTCATACTCAGCATACGGTTTGTTTCCATGCGCAGGATAAGTTAAAGTCAGATTGTTGAATTAGTATCCCAGGCTGATCCCAAACTGTAAGTGGAGAAGTATGTTCATTATTGGTAATGGCATGTACTTAGGATGTCAAAAGTGGTTATTTTGGAAAGTAATTGTAAATGTTGTTATAAATGATAATGGTTGAGTACACAGCTTAATTAAGTTTGGTATAAATATGCAAATTTGGGAATAATTATAAATAGGTTTGATTAGTAAATTGTCGCTAGGTTTTATTGATAAAAATTGTGGTACCAATAAAGGTACATTGGCTAGACACTTAAGGTGATCGATTTAATATGTTTTACATGTGTTTGATCGTAATTTGAGTAAGTTAAAAGATTAGAAATTATGATGTTTGTGGTTTATGATTTGCAAGGTTGGTGAACTTGAATTGTAAGACTCATTTTGAGTTCACACAGCTGGCACACGGACGTGTGTCTTGGTCGTGTGAAACTAATTTGTTCATAAGTAATAAGTCGAAAAGTTATATGGGTAAAGGACACAAGCGTGTCCCCTAGACCACACGGGCGTGTGGGTACTGTTCGATAAGAAAATTTTAAAATTTTGAGAAATATTCGTAGTGATTTTAAATTAGTCCCGAATTGATTTTACTGTTCATATTGGACTTCGAGGGCTCATTAAAGGGACGATACATTAAATTTAGGATAAGTGTAAACAATTATATTAAATAATGTCCGTAATTGAACTGTATTGATTGGTAATGCCCCGTAATCCTGTTCCTGGGACGGATAAGGGTTAGGGGGTGTTACAGGTGCGCTATCATTATAGGTGAATTAGCTTGAACAATTAAAATGATTAGTATGTTTTACAAAAGAGCGAGACGATGGAATTTTCAACCCACTAGAATTGGTTTTTTTTCCTCCAAAACAGGTAATAGTTTTATTTTATCTAGCAATGTAACTTACATAATCCGATCATAACATCTAGGTCGATTTTGGGGTGTTACTGATAATACTCTAAGATGACATACTTTTATGTGTTAATTATATATATATTTTGAGTATTATCCTACCAATTTGGGTCTTTTATGGGATTTTATCCTGTAGTGACTAAATTGAATACAAAAAGGAAGTTTGGGGGCAAAAAACATGAATTTAAAGACAAAATAGGACAGCATGCGAAGTAGGGAAGAAATGGTGCTGAAAATACAAACTGCAAAAGACTTAGGGCAAAAATTCAAAGAAGAGATTTATGAATAGAACACTCTATTTAAATTCGAATTTTATTTTTAGGATTATTGTTGGGATTATTATGATATTATTTAGATTTAATTTCAGATTATATATTTATTTATCTTTTAGAATTTAAATAGGAGCAAACTATGTTTTCTATATACTATAAATAGGGGATAGAGTGACATGAATATCTACTCATCATTTTTTGTAAAAAGCTCCTTCCCTCTAAGGCTCTAGCCTTTTTGTTTCTTTTCCCTTTTCCAATAAAATTTTATTCCACTACACTTGTGTTTCTTCTCCCGAAAGCATAAGCCACTAAACTCATTAAGCCAAAAGTTGCCGAGTTTCTCCAAAAAAAGGTTCATGAGGCTTAGAACCCGTACTTAGCCTTTTCAATGAGGATTCATCGTCTCTCCGCATTACGGGATTGATGCCTCCCTCCTTGTCTTTCCAAAAGTGATCTTTTCATTTTGTGTAAGGAACGGCCACTTTATATTTTTTGGGAAGGTTGCACAATCGGTTTGCTAACTTACTGCTTCAGTAGTTGTCAAGCCCAAGAGACAAAATGGCATGGCATTCACCATTGAGAAATGATGATCTAGTGTAAGACGGTCCCACAAAAGTGATGGTTGGTTAGAGTCAGGTTCTTCTAAATCGTATGTTTAAAATCTAAGTGGAGCTGGTGGTCGTAGGCATCCTCTTCCACTATAACTGGCTTATTCTGTTATGAGAAGGATCACCTAAAAGCCTAGGAAATGAAAGAGTAATTGTTGGTGAAAATGTATCTGCGGTGTTGTAGTGAAAGATGCCAGCAAAATGTAAAGACAGGGGCATGTTTACAATACCGTGCAAAATAGGCCACTTAGGAATTAAAAAAGCTATGTGTGATTTAGGGGCCTACATAAATGTAATGCCTTTTTCTATTTATGAATCACTTAACGAGGGTTTTTTTTTATGAAAATAGGTGTTATCATTCAACTGGCAGACAGATCTATTATGCATCCCGAAGGAGTCCTAGAGGACGTATTGGTGAAAGTCAACAGACTTATCTTTTCAGCGAACTTTTATGTGGTGAAAATGGAAGAGGATAACCCTCCTGGATTTTCAAACATCTTGTTGGGGTGACCTTTCCTTAGTATTGCAAGTACTAAGATTGACGTGTGTAACGGAACCCTCACGATGGAGTTTGATGGGGAGATCGTGAAGTTTAATATTTATGGCACTATTAGTCACCCTAGTGAAATTTTGAACATAAACCGTGTTGATATAATTGACTCATTAGTAGAAGAAACTTTTAATTCACCTTATGAAGATAAACTTGAAACATTGTTTGATGATAATTTCGATTTAGGATCTATTTGTGAATCTGTTAATGAATTATCGACTCCTATGAACACTAAACTTCTACCTTCTGTTGTGAAGGCATCAAATCTGAAATTAAAACCACTTCCCGAGCATCTCAAGTGCACATTTTTAGAGAATAATGAGACCATTAGCAACTTAAAAGGGATAAGCCCCTTGACATGCACACATAAAATTTTCTTAGAGGAAAATACGAAACCAAAGAAAGAGGGGTAAAGATGATTAAACCCAAATATGTTAGATGGGGTAAAAAATTAAAATTTTCAAGCCCATACGATAAAAAAATTCAGCTGGAATAGCCTCAATACTAGTTAGGTCGTCAAGCTAACGATGTTAAACAAGCACTTGTTGGGAGGCAACTCAATCTTATTTTTATTTTTATTTTGTTTATTTTCTTACATGTTAATAAATTCTATCTCTCTTCTTATATCCAGGAGAATCGAGGGAACAAAAAATTAAATTTGGAAACGAATGGCGAAAACAGTAACGAAAACGACATGGGGAGTGTTCTAAACCCTTTCTTTTTCATCATATTTGTTAATATTTGTTTTCACATTGAGGGCAATGTAATTTAAGTAGGGGGAGACATTCCTCATTATTTCTGTTGTTATATCTACTATTTTTACTGTTGTGTTATTGTTGCTGCTGCCTTGTGCTTGTTTTTGCCCACATTTTTTTTAGTATATCCTGCCCCTTTTCATGCCTAAGATTTTGACTAGGAATTACCCACTGTTTGACCTACGAGTATGATTCTTGTCTACTGAGTTAGTTATGATTTTGCTATATTGATTTCATCTCCACTGTTTCATTTCTATTAGGCTAAAATAATTATAATTAATGAATTTAATCCTATCTTGCTTATAGTAAATTGATTAAGTCCAAATGCAAAGAGGACACTTAATACGAATGTATGCTAAATTTATTTTCATGACTGATAGGTAATTGCCAAAACTTATTTTTGACACTTGATTATTTTTTTCTAGTCTTCCAAAATTGAAATTCTATTTCATTAAAAAATAAAATAAAATCTGATGATTCCATGGTTATGAGCACAGCTTAAAACATGACTGACTGAGTAATCAGGGTAGGGTGCTTGGGTTGTCATCCTACTTCTCGTAAAAAGGTTGTGTAACATGTTACGTAAAACTCCGCTAACCGGAATTAAACAAAAAAAATTAAGAGTGTGTTGGGCTCAGCAATCAGGGTAGGGTGCTTAGGTTGTCATCCTACTTCGCGTCAAAAGGCCAAAACATTCTTAACCAAAAAATAATAATAATAAAATAAAAGTGTGTTGGGCTGAGTAACCGGGGTGAGGTGCTTGGGTTGTCATCCTACTTTGCGTCAAAAAGGTCAATACATTCTTAAGACAAAAAAACAAAAAAAAAACTAAGAAAAAAAAAAAGAAAAAAATCATTTGGGGACTAAGGGTGGAACAAATAGGGTGTCTTGGTAAGTTTAGTAAATTACCTAATTTTCATGAAATAATCCAAGTTGATTTAATTTGTGTGTATTTAAGTTGGAATACTTTTCGGTTTTACTTAAAACAAGCTAAATGTTCTCTTTATTTTCATATGCATTATGCCTAATTTTTATATAACTTTTGGAGTGATACTTTTTCATGGTAAAATTTAAATTACACTGTGGGCTAAAAACAATACTTGAGGACAAGCATGGGCTAAGTAGCGGGAATATGATAATACTCTAAAATGACATATTTTTATGTGTTAATTGCATATATATTTTGAGTATTATCCTACTAATTTGGGCTTTTTATGGGTTTTTATCTTGTAGGACTAAATTGAAGGCAAAAGGAAGTTTGGGGGCAAAAAGCGTGAATTTAAAGACAAAATAGGACAGCATGCGAAGTAGGGAAGAAATGGTGCTGAAAATACAAAGTACAAAAGACTTGGGCAAAAATTCAAAGAAGAGATTTATGAATAGAACACTCTATTTAAATTCGAATTTTATTTTTAGGATTATTGTTGGGATTATTATGATATTATTTAGATTTAATTTCAGATTATATATTTATTTATCTTTTAGAATTTAAATAGGAACAAACTATGTTTTCTATGTACTATAAATAGGGGATAGAGTGACATGAATATTCACTCATCATTTTCTATAAAAAGCTCATTTCCTCTAAGGCTCTAGCCTTTTTGTTTCTTTTCCCTTTTCAATAAAATTTTATTCCACTACACTTGTGTTTTTTTTCCCAAAAGCATGAGCCACTAAACTCATCTAGCCAAAGGTTGTCGAGAGTCCCCAAAAAAGGTTCATGAGGCTTAGAACCCGCACTAACCTTTTCAACGAGTATTCATTATTTCTCTGCATTACGGGACTGACACTTCCGTCCATGTCCTTCCAAAAGTGATCTTTTCATCTTGCGTAAGGAACGACCGCTTTGTATGTTTTGGGAAGGTTGCACAGTTGGTTCGCTAACTTACTGCTTCAGTGGTTGTCGAGCCCAAGAGACAAAATGGCATGGCATTCGCTATTGAGAAATGATGATCTAGTGTAAGACGGTCCCACAAAAGTGACGGTTGGCTAGAGTCAGGTTCCTCTAAATCGTAAGTCTAAAATCTAAGTGGAGCTGGTGGTCGTAGGCGACCTCTTCCACTATAACTGGTTCATTCTATTATGAGAAGAATCACCTAAAAGCCTAGGAATGAACCCAAGAAGGATCGAGACAACCGGAGGCTAGAATCTCTTAAATCGAAGAATCATTTTCCTCAATTCTGTTTCTTTTTACAATTTCAATTCGTCCATATTTTTAATTCCGGCTTTTTTATTTGATCTAGGTACACCGTTTTCTTAAGCACGACTGTGCCCAGGATTTCGAGGAATAAGAAGTT
Source organism: Gossypium longicalyx (assembly GCA_025698465.1). Lineage (NCBI taxonomy): Eukaryota > Viridiplantae > Streptophyta > Magnoliopsida > Malvales > Malvaceae > Gossypium > Gossypium longicalyx. Next base: position 46,641,789 of record CM046999.1, read on the forward strand.
GTAGCAATCCAGTCCCTGAGGATTTGACCCTACTTCCCTTATACTATTCTTTTCGTTATTTCATAGGGATAGGTTATTTTTTGTGCTTTCAACGATATAACAGTTACAAATTTGATATTATGTGATGTTGTCATGAGGGGGAGTAAATACGCCTTGTACTCTTTTTTCGTTAACCAAGGTTTTGTCCTACTAAGTTTTCCTTGTACGGTTTTTTAACGAGATATCATGTTATGTGTATTATAGATAAGTGTACTCTTTTTCCTTCATTAATAATTTTTTTTCTTACAGGGTTTTTATCTTAGTAAAGTTTTAACGAGGCACATTATCTACTATTGGGCATTGATAGGGGAGTGTTATGAATATTTTATTATTAAGTGAATATCCACCAATATCAACATAAGTTTGATATATACATTAGGATTTTAATGTTTATTAGAAGTAGAGTTTTATACCATGTGTACTTCTTATATTTATAAATATAAAGCATTATAAATATCTCGATTGATCAATAAATTTAGATCTTCTATTTGTTTTTTCCCTTTATTATTCATGTCATAACTTTATTTAATTTTTTCATATAATTATGAATATACATTATTAAAAACTTAGATTATGACATCTTATTTAAAAAAAATTAAAAATAAATTCAATCAACTTTGTTTTTAATAATATGTAAATATTATTATACTTGAAATATTAACCCAAAATTTAATTATAGATAGTTTTTTTTTTTAACAAAGGCAAACAACTAGTGTTTTTATAGAGAAGCAATCTGGAAGAGGGATTGTCATAAAATCTAAAGCAATGTAGGCCAGAGTTCAGAAGAAAAGTAATTTTCGGTTTTCCAGTGTTCAAGTAAACATTTGACAACACTTACGCCAATCTATGCCTTTTTATTTACCGAGTAATAATCATAAATTCACACAACGTAAATAAATAAAGCAGAGCATATATTTGATGCAAAAAAATAAACAAATAAGTTTTCTTCATTCATTATGAATTGACTTTACATATTAAATTTTAATAATTTTAAACCGAATTGCTTATAAAAATATTATATGACAATTGCACCTTCACCTTATACCTACAAAAACATTAATGATTAAGAAACCATATAAGATGTAAACTAAATTAAAAAAAATTATTAAAAGCAAGGATTAAATAAAAAATATGGCTTCTATCTAAAATACATATTAACCAAGTTTCCTTTATCAACAGTAGTGGTATATATTACTTCAAAGTATGAAATCCTAAATAAAAGAAAATTTGACCTAAATATTAATTTAAATATTTTTTATCTATAATTTTTTTAGACAAATTCAACATTAAAAATGAAGCAATAAATAAATTTGAATGAAAGAATAATCAAATTTGTTTGTGTGAGGAGACAGAATATATAAAGGTGCATACTAGCATTAAGTAATGCTTGATTTCAAAAAATATATTTATATTTCTAAAACTATAATTTTGATTGATAAAATTCCAACAATTCCAAAACAAAGTTACAATATTAAAAAACCTCAAACCAAAAACATAGACCTAAAACAACAACAAGAAGAAGAAGACAACTACACCAGCTCTTACACTCAACAACTCAATTCTACAACTTAAAAGCAAACTAAAGGTAACTCAGTTTATAGAGAAAGACACTCCTTGATGCAACTTTAATGCCCAAAATATAGGTGATGCTGGCGAAGTAATCCAATTTAAAAAATCCTAATAAAAATATCATCCAGTGTTTGAACAACTCGCTCCTAAGATTTATTCACTAAAAATCAGAATTCTGTAATTGTTGACATCAATCAGCACACCTGAGAAGTCCCCACAAAATTCTTATTTCTGCAAAATTCAAGGTAAATAATCAAATCCTCTAAGTGTAATTAGCTAAGGCAGATTTAGCATAATTTTAGTGGTAATATTGACTGGTTAGACATTTTACATTTTGGGTGCATAAAAGTTAAGGCAAAGCTTAGTTGTGTTCAGAAAGCAGTAATTACCTTGTACTTAGCAAATAGCCTGAGATGGGGATCAATTGGCAATCCAAGCTCCTCAAACATTGGATAATAGAGTGAATTCATGATTGGCCTGAAATCATTGGACTCTTTAGTCAGCATTTTCAAGAGTTAAGACAAACTTATTCAGGATAAACAAACAAAACCTGTAAAATTAAACAACCTTGGAGGAAGAAGGTTGCCAATGTCAGGACTAACACTAGCTCCAGTCGGTAGAGACAAAGAGTTACTCATGATTTGTTCAGCACTTGGTGCTTGTGGCTCATTGGTTTCTCTCTATAATTAATGAAAGACCAGACGGGTTTAACTTCAAACCATATTCAATTATAATAGAAAAAAAACCATACAACAAAGCTGAATGCTATTACTTGATTCACCTTTTTCCCATTTAAATTTATTGGATTTAGTTTGTTATATAAATTTAAAAATGAAATTACTATATTTGAATGTTGAGGTTCCCTTAAATAAGTAATCAACAAACATAAAAATAAATAAAAATGATTTGTCACGATTTGATTTTTCTATGGGTATCGATCATGTCATGAGAACATAAATCAAAATTGTTCTTTTTAGACTCTCATAAGCTCTACAAAATTTTGTTATTTCCAGTTAGATCTCTAAAAATTTGAACCCATGTGACATTACACAAATTAATGCACTTTAGATAATAGATGTCGGCTACATGGATTTGAATGTTTAGACGCACACCTAATAATGGCAAAATTTTGAGAGATTTATGGATATCCATAAAGAACAATTTCAAATTATGTATTGACGACACAATCCATGTCCCTCATGCCGGTATAAATCATGAAATGATGGTTAATACTATATTCATGTGTGATGTCGACTGCAATTTACAATTATTTTAAGACCCAAATTTCTTGTTTTCAATCCAAGTTAACACATGCAAATAGTTTATAAGTTTTGAACATAAAACAGTATATAAAAAATATTGAATCCAAATTTGAGTAGAAGTTAATAATAATATACCCTGAGGCGCTTGAAAGGTGATGATTCTCCCACTTCGAATCTGCTCCTTGCATTGCCTCGCGGTTCGGAAGTTCCTTGCTAAACCAATTTAAAAACAAAATAACCTCGAAGGTAGAGGAAACAAATTAATTTAGATCCTAATGCAGGAATGCAGATGAGATGATACCTCAGTGTGGTTGCTCAGTGGCGTTTGCATAAGATTAGGAGCTGATGACCCAACAGTTTCCTATTCATTGTTGAATTTGGTTAGGAAATTATATAATTATTTCCAGGAAATCTTGTTAGTAAGAAAGGTATTTTACATGCAGAAGAGGCGAGTTCAGGAGTAAGGTAGACATGGAAGTCCCAGAGCTAGGATATGTAGCAATTGGTTTTGTAGTTTGATTCAGAAACTCTTGTTGTTGCACAGATACTAGCCTGTAAACTAAGTTTAAAATCTAAGTCAAATAACAAGAGTAGAATTTTTTAATTTTATTCAATGAGTTAATGATAAACTTCGTCCTCAATAAAGAAAAATAAAAGGGTGATTGATAACAAGAAAAGGGAATCAAAATTCACCTAGACAGCTCAGAATTATGATGGTCTTGATTTGGTAAATTAGGCATCATTGAGAATAGATTACTTGCTTGCAGATCTTGGGCTGGTAATAGAAGGGAACTGAAAACCAAATAGATAGACTATGATTAAAAATTACTTGAAACAATATGCATTGGGCCCTAAATTTAACTTGAAAAGATAGAACACACAAATCCCAAATTTCTTTTCGCCTAGGCTTAGTTCTACAAGTATCTAAGGGTCATGTTGAATTGGGTTCAAACTGAAATTTCAATTTTGTTTGCCTAAGTTTAAGGTGATTCCAAAATGTAAAAATCATAATTGAGTCGTGTCTGATTGAATTGATCAGATAGTCCAAGCTGTGAACAAATCCACTTACTTTCTTGACAATGAAATTTAGAAGAAAGATAAGTAGTACGTACCTCAAAGGAATGAAAATTTCATGGAACATGGTGTTACCAGTTTGTGAATTATATAGTCCAAGTGCCCATGGGAGTTGATTGTTTTGATAGGAGAATTGCTGAGCCCTAGAACAACAAAAGAGCAAACAGTTGATTCTCATAAAGTTCCCTTTAGAAGATATACCAAAGTAGATAAGAGTAGAGATCGAATACATAAGCTCCATAGGCAGTGAATGCTTAGTCAGGTCGGAATTCTGGAACAGTGAGCCAGATGCATTAGGCATACCAGCCAATTGATTAAGCAGCTGCATCGGGTTACTCAACAGCTGGGGCCCAAATTAGATGTACGAAAAAATCAATCACATTATTGTTCTAAATTTCTTATGTTGATGTGATATATAAATTATCTACAAAATACCTTGGAGGTGTAGAAGCTCTCGGCAGCATTACGTTGTAACACAGAGGATCGGAAATGTTAGTTGCTTTGAATTGATCAACTAGTGACCTGAGATCCAAAAAAACAACATACGCAGTTAGGTATATATCTCAGTACTATTGTTTCGATTCCAAACAAGAAGATTGAGGTTAGAAGATATCAATTCAATACCCTGGTGCCAAAGACCTATAAAGATCAGTCTCTTTATTACAGAATCAAGTAGGGGCTGGCGGTTGGTTGGTTTGGGTAGATTCTCCATTCAGAAATCTGATCCCAGTCTGCTCATCATTTATTTCAAACTCAGTCGATAAAAAATGCGACCCATACTAATCTTGAGTTAAAGTAAACAATATTTATACTCACTGAGCTTTGAGGGAACAAATTTGGGTAGTGAACTGCTCGCTGATTGCGATTGGAACGAGGGTTTCCCTTTTTCTTTTCAACCCCATCAGCAAACATATTTTCTTGCCTTTATCGAGGGGTTCTACCCGTTGAGAGCCTATTACAATGTTAGAAACATGTCATGTTGAATTGGTAGAGGAAAATATCATGCATCGTTACTTTTAAAAGGTCGACAAAGGAATCGACATACTGTTGAAGCTCAGCACGGAGGCTTCTTCCAGTTTGAGTATTCGGCTTGTTTGCTTGACCTGAATTGCCCAAATGCTTTGAGTGAGACGATTGAGTTGCAGAGCTTCCATTTTGTGGGATATTTTCCGCCTGGTTGAGATAAGAGAAAGTCATCGTCTGTTATTATTAATCATGTTTCAGAAGCTGGAACTGACTGATTGGAATGGGTTGGGAGAGGTACCAGTGCCAAAGAGAATGATTGTGTTGGCCCCATTATAAGAGGAGTAAACGAAGTTGCTTGTTGTGCAGCTGTGGCATCACCACCTGAAGAACCACTGCCTTCAATTCCTGGACATGTTGGCTGCATCGGCTTCTCGTTCGACCTCCGATGCTGAAGCAAAGGTTCATCGGTAGTTCCTGCAGGTGATGACACCAACTTCGCTTTCTGCTATCGACAAATACAACAATGTTTATATCAGTCAATGGCAAGGAAGAAATAATCTGAATCATGGTCCATCCTCTTGTTCTTGTAATATTCACATTAGTTTGGGAGAACTAACAGGCAAAGGATTTGAGTCGCCATTGATATTGGCATTCATTTGATCCAGCTGAGGCTGATCATCTCCTGCTGATGCCAATCCAAGTTCCAGTTTCGCATCCTCCTGCTTAAATTGCATTCAAAATTTTCCATGAGATTATACTTATTTCAAGTAGATGAACTAGGCATTGATGTTATAAAATTACTCTTACGGAGGGATTTAAACAGCGACCACATCAGAACGTTACTATCATTTTTTTGCAATACAAGTTGATGAGTCCAAGACTTGGTCAGTGACAAATTAAATAGAAAAATGAAGGTAAATGGAGATGTACCGATGCTTTCTGCATCCGTGATGCTTCTAGTTCTTTTGCTGTATACTCAGCAAGTAATGACCCTGATAGAGACAGGTTTGGACCATTATTAGCCGAGGGAAATTCAGGGACTTCATTGTCATGATCAGAGGCAGGGAGATTGAACTTGGAAATTGGCTGCTTATTTTTTTGCATATCCTCATCCCCATTAGAAGCAAATAACGAGAACTTCAAATTAGCTGCTTTTGAGCTACACCGTTTCTACATATCTTGTTCTGCTTTAAAAACATATAAATAAAGCAAAATAGGGAAATTAAATGTATGCCATTGCAAAAGGAATTACTGCACAATCACAATGCCTGAATTATTTAAAATTCCACTTGGAATTAAATGAACTACAAGTCAGTAGCCAAGGTTTAGAATGGAATAGAAGTAGATTAATTAGGCCTCAACAAGTCAATCTAAAAAAGCAAAGAATGATTGCTCCTATCTTAGTATTTAATTTGCATTCAAATAAACACTGTTACTTTATATCCAAAATCTTATATTTCTACTCAAGTAGATTCATGTATTAAACGTTAAATCAGTCGGACGTTGAAGTTATATTAATTTTGTGAAAAATAAAATAAAATAAAAAATAAAATAAAGATAAAGAATTTTACGTGGAAAGCCTTTCGGGAAAAAAAATCACGGGCAGAGAAGAAGAAAATTCACTATGTCAAAAATTTGAATCAATATAAGAGGAATAGACTATATCTATTTATAGGCTTGTAAAGCCATATTCTAGTAGGATTGAGACACCTTATCCTAATCAATATAAAATAGATAGAGTTTAATAAGGTTTAAAAAACCTTATTCTAAAATAAAATAAAAGAAGTCTAGTTCTATATGAATTTTATTTTTATTTTATTTTTCATCGTATTTTATTTAAATAAGAATTTGGGTCACTTAATTCTAACAAATTTTTTATTGTTTAATTAAAAAAGAAAAAGAAAAAAAAATTATGATATGTAGCTCCAAATAATAAAAAATAAAACATTACTTTTACCATTTTATTTGGATATTTTCAATTAAGTACCAAATTTCAGTAAGATATCTTTTTGTATTATTACTTTTTGGTGGACTCATGGTAATGGTATGTTCTTACATTTACCGTCTGAGCAAATAAGTTGACCAGGTGAAGCCAGGAAGGATTTAATTTAGGTCCAGATATGTTTTCCTTAAACATTCACTATCAAACAACACCATATTTAATGATATTTATTATGTCATATTTTCATAATGCTAATTTTCTTAATAAAAATAAATATTATAAATATATAAGATACCAAAAGAATTATAAATATATATTAGCCCTTCTATTCAATTTTACTAAAATGAATGTTTTAATATAATCCTTTAATACAATATGCATATTAATATATGTCCGACCAATTACAGTATAGAATTTATTTAGTATAATGCATAACGGACAAATAATGGATAAAACTAACAAAAAACATACATAAAGTAGGAGCGAAACCCATAGATTATAATTGCCAATAATACCAACACTTCATTGACTTTATTTATTTTTAAACTCATTGTTTAAGTTTTTCTCAAATAATAATAAAATTATTCTAAAATTTTTATTTTAAGTATACATTACACACTTCCGCGAATGATGTGCAAAAAGAAAAAAAAATTTTAACTTTCCTAAATTCATTCATTTTAAACACAATAATTTTAAATTTTATACAAAATAAAGTGATATCTTCCTTATATTCTCAATAAAATGGATATAGATTTAAGTTTATAAATGATATCACAAAAAAAATTCTTCAAAACTTTTAAATTTACCGCCAATAGATCAATAGCATCAATAGCATCAATTTCAAACACAAAGTAATAGATCGATAGTATCAACGTCAAACACAAAATAATTTACTTCTATAAATATAAATATAAATAAAGATATAAACCGTCTAATTCATTTATATTTTTTGTTTTCTTTCGAAAAAAGAGGTGAAATAACAATTAAAAGAAAGTAATTAATAAGAGATAGACATTGAAAACATCAAAAACATCATAATGATTGAAATCAATCTACTATGGTGATAAAATGATTGAAATCAATCTACTATGGTGATAAATGAAAGGTAGAAAGAGGCCTTTACCTGATGGAAGATGGTATGTTTTGGTGATAAAGGAAACCACAAGAGAGGCAAGCAATGGGGGCTAAAGGAGGAGGAATCATAAGCACAAAAGATGTACGTAAAATGATGGGAATGTGTTGTGAAAATTGAAAACTTTGAATGCTTATTTATAGGGGAAAATTGGTATTCTTGTGTCATAAAAGTAGAAATTTTTTTGGTTCAAGGGTGGTTTTAACTTTTAAACATATGTCAAGATAATTTTAATTTAATGTATAATTCGAGATTTAATTTAGTAGTGCAATATATTTTTTAATTAATTAATTAAATTTTTTTAATAACAGCGATTATAATTTTTGTTTTAAAGTCTTTAGCTCGAAAATATTTAAATAAATAATATTTTTTATTTTAAGAATTTAGCTTTGTATAAAAATAATATTTTTTATTTTAAGAATTTAGCTTTGTATAAAAATTTACTTATAAATGCTAATATTCATATATATATATATATATATATAGTATATATGAGGATTAAAATTAAACAAATTTAAAAATAAAATACTATATATATTTCATAAGAATGATTATATAAATATATATAATAATGTCAACAATTAAGTATGAATTTTAAAATCTGAAAAATAAAAATATTAAATTTTAAAATCTTAAAGAGTATAGAGTTTTATAAAATATTTTACCTAAAAATAATATAATTATATATTAAATCAGTGTGAATGGTTGTGAAATTAAGTATAGTTAGATCTAAGGTGATGATAATTTGTGAAATTTGACATTACCTATATTTTATTGTAAATATTAATTGGATAACATTAAAGCAAGAATCATTATATATGCATATATGGTTAGCATTTAATATATTTAATGTACAAATCCATTATAAGATACTGTTAACTTATTTAAAACCCTAGCACCTCATTTAAAAGATTTTAGAAATATTTAAATGTTTATTGCTTTGTTAGATAATACCAAAACTTGCCATAAACTCAATTAACTGTAAAAAGAATTGACAGCTCTATACCTGGCTGTATTTATTTCATACTGTATTCTTAAAACTATAGTTTGAAAACCATGGGTGTTAATAATTAAGAAAAAGCCATTATTTTCTTATATAAATAATTTAATATTAAGATAAATTTAGTACATATTAGAATTTTAATATTTATTAAAAGTAAATTTTTATACCATGTATAATTTTAACCCAAATGTAGATTGGTGGGCTAATTGTAGCCCAACCCTTGGGCCTAAAGAAAGGTCCCAGTCTTCATTGCAATTTCGGTTTCTATATATTGTATCCACATCAAAGTTGGTGGCATTTTAAAACACTACTAGATTTTGTCACTCACATAATATGGATGAAAAAACAATAATTTATACTAATTCTCAAAACAATTTTTTTTAAATTTATTTAATAATAAATATAGGTGGAGTGATAAAAAAATTATATTTTAATATTATTAAATACATGTTCAGTTTTTAATTCTTTTACAATTAATCTATTTTAAAAGAGACATATAAATAGACACATAAAAATATTATATGACAAATTAAATCTTCACCTATACATACAAAAACATTAATAATTAAAAACCATATAAGATGTAAACTAAATTAAGAAAAACATATTAAAAGCAAGGCTTAAGGTTGAAATTAAATTAATGTTTAAATCTAAGGGAAGTAAATAACAAATATCTCAAAACGCAATGGTTGCTTCTCTGCCCACCCACGTGAATTGGAAGGTTTGCAGGATGTTGAATGTTATTATTATTATTATGATTATATTGAATAAATTCATAACTTTTATAAGTTGTAGAGATTAATAGTAAAATTTATTTTTTTTAAATAAGTAATCTTAGTTATATATATTGAATAATAAGTATTTATATATATTTTTTACATAAAACTAAATAATTTAAATGATATCTTTGTTGATCACTAAAAAATTTTAAATGATAAAATATAAATCTATCAAATTTAACTTGGTATTAAATTTAGTGAAAAATATAACAGAAAATATAAAATCTATTATTGTTAGTGAATAGGATAGACTTTTATATAATTTAGTGAAAAAAGAGTGAGTTGATACACTGGCTCAAACAATCCTTATACTTTTTAATGATGTCCTTCATATTTGTTTCATTAGACTATGCGTCCCAAAATATAATAATGTAGGTGGCAAAAAATAAATGAGTCACCATTGGTCCTTCTCTATCAACTTTTGCACTTTTAAGAACACTATCTTTCTAGCAAGCTTTAGAAGTGTAGAAAAGTCCTCGGTACAAATAGGAAACAAATAAGGGTTTAGTGGATCTTTTCACCGCATTAACGTTTCATTCCAAAATTAGCTCTTGCATAGTAGAAAATGTTTAGGATAAAAACTTTCACCATCAATCAAACGTCCTAATAAGAAACAGAATAACGAGAGTATTTCATATTGGAATTTGGCATAAAGCTAAAGTTTCTATGTAAGGATGGTTGAATATCAACACCAACTTATTAGAAAGTAAATGTATGTGTTTTGTTAGCAGGAAATGAATCTTACATTGCTTAGAAACACAAGGATGGTAGGACCTTGGGTCTATACAAAGACATATGTTTTAAGTATTGATGTGACAATTCATAGTCGTAAAAGTTAACTAAATTGTTAAAATTTTAACAATGGATGTGTGCTTTCTGTACTAACTAAAATTTACGACAACGGCAAGCGCACCTATCGAATAATAGTATAGCTGATAATACTCTAGAATGACATATTTTTATGTATTAATTACATATTTATTTTGAGTATGATCCTACTAATTTGAGCTATTTATGGTTTTTTATCTTGTAGGGACTAAATTGAAGGCAAAAAAAAATTTGGCGGCAAAAAACGTGAATTTAAAGATAAAATAGGCCAGCATGCTAAGTAGGAAAGAAGTGATGCCAAAATGCAAAGTATGGGAGACTTTAGGGCAAAAGTGTAAAGAAGAGATTTTATAAGCACAAGACTCTATTTAAATTTTAATTATATTAGGATAATTGTTAAAGATTATTATTTAGATTTAGCTTTTATCTTTAATTATCTTTGATTATTTGTATTTATCATTTAGAATTTAATTAGGAATAGACTAGGTTTCCTAGTACTATAAATAGGGGATGGAATGACACAAATTTGACACATCTTTTTCTGTAAATACTCCCTCTCCCAAAAAGCTTAGCCTTTGTTCCTTTCATATTATTCAATAAAAATTCTATTTTCATTACGTTTATTTCTTTTTCCCTAAAAAGCATGAGCCACTAAATTTATCTAGCCAAAGGTTGTCGAAATTCCCCAAAAAGGGTTCATGAGGCTTAGAATCCGCGCTTAGCCTTTTCAACGAGTATTCATCGTTTCTTCGCATTATAAGGCTGACGCTTTCGTGCATGTCCCTTCAAAGGTAATCTTTTTAACTTGGGCAAAGAACGGCCGCTTTGTATGTTTTGGGAAGGTTGCACAGTCAGTTCGTTAGCTTACTGCGTCAGTGGTTGTCGAGCCCAAGAGACAAAATAGCCTGGCATTCGCCATTGAGAAGTGATGAACTAATGAAAGATGGTCCTAAAAAATCGACAGTTGGCTAGAGTCGAGTTACTCTAAATTGTAAGTTTAAAATCTAAGTGGAGCTGGTGGTCGTAGGCATCCTCTTCTACTATAACTGGCTTATTCTATTCGAGAAGGATCACCTAAAAATCTAGGATTGAACTCAAGGCAGATCGAGACAACTGGAGGCTGGAATCTCTCCATAAAAAACTCTTTTTCTCAACTATGTTTATCTATACAATTTTTATTTTTATTTTCGCAATTTCAATTCAATCAAACTTTTAATTCTGTTTTTTTTCTAAGTACGCAGGTTTTCTTGAGCACGACTCTGTCCGGGATCTCGAGGAACAAGAACTTGTGCAAATTCAGTCCTTGAGGATTTGGCCCTACTTCCCTTATACTATTCTTTTCATCTCTCAACGATGCATCAAATTTTAGTGCCGTATCCGGGGACTGGTAACGTACAAATCTTGTTTCTTTGTTTCTTATGACCAGATCTGCTCTAGGTATTCTTTCGTTTGATTCAGAAATAGAGAAGACTGCGAGAGTTAATCGCAAGGAGACAAAGTTACGAAAAAAAGTAGTTAGGAGTGGTTGGGACTCAGAGTAACCCACCACCAGAAATTGAAGTCAATGATGACGAAGTTGAGTCTAAGGTTAACAAAAACCCTACTCAAACACTAGGGTTAACGAAAAAGTAGAAGTCAATTCACCAGAACAAGTGTTTAACGCTAGGGTTAACGAAAACTTGAATCTAGCATATTAACCTATGGCTCAAATGATTCGACAATTGGCCGAAGCTCCTGCAGAACAACCGTCATTGTACATTGCATATCCTACTATGGATACTGATTTTGAACTGAAATCAGGTTTAATCCAGCTATTGCCAACTTTTCGTAGGTTGCAAAACGAAAATCTTTACAAATATCTGAAAGAGTTTCATATGGTCTGTCCTAGCATGAAACCTCAGGGCGTAATTGAGGATCAAATCAAATTGCGTGCTTTCCCTTTTTCCTTAACAAATTCAACTCTACTCTAATACTTTTATGAAAGCTTGAAACCCATAGAGATGAATATGGTAGACACTGCCAGTGGAGGAGTATTGGTCAACATGACTCCTCAACAAGCAAGGGACTTGATATCCACGATGGCTGCAAATACTCAGCAATTCCGAGCCAATCTTGAGCCCACTAGAAGGGTTCACCAGCTAAGTAATTCAACCTTAGAAGATAAAGTTGATAGACTTACTAATATTGTGAATTCTCTTGTTGCAGAAAAAGCAAAACCATTCCGACCATGTGGAATATATGCTACACCTAAACATACAATTGATGCATGTCCTAGTTTCTATGATGATACTATGGCTCATTTGGATACTGTGGGGAACTTTCCTAGATCGCCCTAAAGACGATATGACCCCTACGCTAATACCTACAACCCAGAATGGAAGACTATCGTAACTTGAGTTATGAGCCAAACCTGTAGTATAACCAGCTATACCAAAACCATTTTCCACAAGAGCTGCGTGATTCAGGTACCTCTCTAGAAACTATGGTCAATAAATTAGCAGCTAACATGCTTGATTTCTAACAGCAAATACAATGGCAAACTCTTGATTTCCAAAAGGTAATAAAGGATTTTCTACAGAAAATTGAGGCGTCTATAAGAGAATTGATCGCATCAATTGAGAAAATGAACTCACAAGGGAAGCTACTATCACAAACGGAACCTAATCCAAGACAACACGCAAATGTAGTGACGTTGTAAAGTGGAAAAGTACTGGAACCAAATCCTAGAAGAAATCTTGGCTAAGATTCCACCTAAGAAAAGTAAGAGAATGATGAACAGGTCCGAACGAAACCTCAATTGCCAAGATGATTGAACCAATGTCGAAAAGGTAAAAAGGACAAGAAGATCCTGGAAACATTCAGAAATGTCAAGATCAACATACCACTTGGATGCCATCAAACAAAATCCGCGTTAAGAACTCTACACCAACAAACGAAAATTAACTGGTAATGAAAGAATAAGTGTTGGTGAAAATGTATCCGTGGTGTTACAGCGGAAGATGGCAGCGAAATGCAAAGATAAGGGCATGTTCGCAATACCATGCAAAATAGGCCACTTAAGAATTAAAAAAACTATGTGTGATTTAGGGGCCTCCATAAATGTCATGCCTTCTTCTATTTATGAATCACTTAACGCGGGTTTTTTGTCGAAAACAAGTGTTATCATTCAATTAGCAGATAAGTCTATTGTGCATCCCGAAGGAGTCCTTAAGGACTTATTACTGAAAGTCAATAGACTTATCTTTCCTGCGGACTTTTATGTGATAAAAATGGAAGAAGGTAAAGCTCCTGGGTCTTTAGACATCTTGTTGGGCCAACCTTTCCTTAGTACCACTAACACTAAGATTGATGTGCATAGTAGAACTCTCACGATGGAGTATGACGGGGAGATCGTGAAGTTTAAAATTTATGACGCTATTAGTCACCCAAATGAAATCTTGAACGTAAATGGTGTCGACATAATTCACTCATTAGCAGAAGAAACTTTTGAGTCAAAATATGAAGATAAACTTGAAACATTGTTTGATGATAATTTCAATTCAGGATCTATTTTTGAATCTGTTAATGAATTATTGGCTCCTATGGATACTAAACTTCTACCTTCTGTTTTACAGGCACCAAATTTGAAATTAAAACAACTTCCCAAGCATCTCAAGTGCGTATTTTTGGAGAATGATGAAACCATTATTGACTTAAAAGGGATTAACCCTTTAATAAACACACATAAGATTTTCTTGAAGGAAAATACGAAACTAAAGAAAGAGGCGCAAGGACGATTAAACCAAAATATGGTGAATGTGGTAAAAAAAGAGGAGAATTTCCAAGCCCATACGAACAAAAGAATTCAGCTGGAACAGCCCCAATACTAGTTGGGGCGTCAAGCTAACGATGTTAAACAAGTGCTTGTTAGGAGGCAACCCAATTTTTATTTTTGTTCATTTTTTCTTTATTTTTATTTTATTATTTATTATTTATTTTATTATTTATTACTTTATTTGGATATTAATAAATTTCTCTTATTCTGTCTAGGTAAACCGATAAGGAAAACACTAAGGAATTTGCATGTTTTCATAAACAACCCTTATCCTATCCTTATTCCAACCAGGAATAAAGCATCCCTACTCCATGACTACCCAAAACCTGCATCCAAACAACCACCCTACAACCAAACACTCTTTATAAACAATTCCAAACCCTAAAATTATTCCATTTCTTTCACCAAAAAAGAAAAAAAAACCCTATCAACCGCTGCACCTTCTTTCTCACCCCCTCCACCACCTTTTTTTCAAAATCGTGGTGAGAATCTGAAGTCGAGCCGTTACCCGCTGATTTTCAACACCTTAAAGCATCGATTTGGCCAACGGCGCTAACGACAGTAACTACATAGGGAGTTCTTCTAAACTTTTCTTCTTCCGCCTATTTGTTTATTTTCTTCCACATCAAGGACAATGTGTTTTAAGTAGGGGGAGGCATTCCTCATTATTTCTGTCATTTTATCTGCTGTTTCTATTGTTGTGTTACTGTTTCTGCTACCTTATGCTCGTTTCTGTTCACATTTATTTTTTTTAGAATATTCTGTCTCTTTTCATGCCCAAGATTTTAACCAAGAATTGCCCACTGTTTAACCTGTGAGCATAATTCTTATCTACTGAGTTAATTATGATTTTGCTAGTTTGATTTCGTCTCCACTGTTTTATTTCTATTAGGCTAAAATAATTATGATTAATAGAGTTAACCCTATCTTGCTTATAGTAAAATCGATTAAGTCTAAATGCAAAGCAGACACTTAATACAATTGCATGCTAAAATTATGTTCATGACTGTTCGGTAGTTGTCGAAACTTATTTCTGACACTTGACTGTTTTTCCTAGTCCTCCAAAATTAAAATTTTGTTTCATTATAATAAATTTTAATGTCTTCATGGTTATAAGTGCAGCTTAAAGACGCGACTAGCTGAGTAACTAGGGTAGGGTGCTTGGGCTGTCATCCTGCTTCACGTCAAAAGGTTGTGTGACGTGTTAGGTAAAACTCTGCTAACAGGAATTAAAAAAAATTTAAGAATGTGTTGGGCTGAGTAACCAGGGTGGGGTGCTTGGTTGTCATCTCTCTTCGCGTCAAAAAGTTCAATATATTCTTATGAAAAAAACATATATAAATATAATAAATTATGAGTACGTTGGATTGAGTAACCGGCATGGGGTGCTTGGCTGTCATCTATCTTCGCGTCAAAAGGTTCAATATATTCTTAAGCAAAAAAAAAAAGATATGTATTAATAATAAATTTGCATTTGGGGACTAAAGGTGGAAACAAATAGGGTATCTTGGTAAGTTTAGTAAATTGCCTAATTTCTTGAAATAATCCAAGTCGATTTTGATTTTTGTGTGATTAAATTAGAATATTTTTTCAGTTTTACTTATAGCTAGCAGGCTAAAGATTCTCTTTATTTTCATATGAATTAAGCCTAATTTTTATAAAACCTTGGAGTGATATTTCTTTCATGGCAGAATCTAAATTTCACAGTGGATAGGAACCATACTTGAGGGCAAGCATGGGCTAAGTAGGGGGAATTTGATAATACTCTAGAATGAAATATTTTTATGTATTAATTACATATTTCTTTTGAGTATGATCCTACTAATTTGAGCTATTTATGGTTTTTTATCTTGTAGGGACTAAATTGAAGGCAAAAGGAAATTTAGGGGCAAAAAGCGTGAATTTAAAGATAAAATGGGCCAGCATGCAAAGTAGGAAAGAAGTGGTGTCGAAATGCAAAGTATGGGAGACTTGAGCGCAAAAGTGCAAAGAAGTGATTTTATAAACAGAAGACTCTATTTAAATTTTAATTATATTAGGATAATTATTAAAGATTATTAATTAGATTTAGCTTTTATCTTTATTTATCTTTAATTATCTTTAATTATTTGTATTTATCTTTTAGAATTTAATTAGGAATAGACTAGGTTTCCTAGTACTATAAATAGGGGATGGAGTGACACAAATTTGACACATCTTTTTCTGTAAACACTCCCTCTCCCAAAAAGCTTAGCCTTTGTTCCGTTCATATTATTCAATAAAAAATTTATTTTCATTACGTTTATTTCTTTTTCCCCAAAAAGCATAAGCCACTAAATTTATCTAGCCAAAGATTGTCGAAATTCCCCAAAAAGGGTTCATGAGGCTTAGAATCCACGCTTAGCCTTCTCAACGAGTATTCATCGTTTCTCCGTATTACGGGGCTGACGCTTCCATCCATATCCTTTCAAAGGTGATCTTTTCAACTTGTGCAAAGAACGACCGCTTCGTATGTTTTAGAAAGGTTGCATATTTGGTTCGTTAGCTTACTGCGTCAGTGGTTGTCGAGCCCAAGAGACAAAATGGCGTGACATTCGTCATTGAGAAATGATGATCTAGTGGGAGACGGTCCCACAAAAGCCACGATTGGCTAGAGTTAGGTTCTTCTAAATCATAAGTCTAAAATTTAAGTGGAGCTGGTGGTCGTAGGCGTCCTCTTCCACTATAACTGGCTTATTCTGTTTGAGAAGGATCACCTAAAAGTTTAGGATTGAACTCAAGGCGGATCGAGACAACCGGAGGCTGGAATCTCTCTATGAAAAACTCTTTTTCCTCAACTCTGTTTATCTATACAATTTTAATTTTAATTTTTGCAATTTCAATTCAATCAAACTTTTAATTTTGTTTTTTTACAGGTACGCAGGTTTTCTTGGGCACGACTCTGTTTGGGATCTTGAGGAACAAGAACTTGTGCAAATCTAGTCCTTGAGGATCTGACCCTACTTCCCTTATAATATTCTTTTTATTTTTTTATAGGGATAGGATATTTTTGGTGCTCTCAACAATGCATCAATAGCTACAGTGAGTAAATATATCATATCCACGAGGACTAAACGTATTAGTAATTACGGTTTTCTTATTATTTAGCCGACAATTTGGAGTGATGAGTTTTAATCTAAAATTACTAAACTAATTTAACTAAGAATGCAACAGAGCACGAATCAGGAAAATAATCGAAAGATAACCAATGAGAGAGAGAATACCTAGGAAATAATCCACATAGACTCCTTTTATTATTATTAATTTGATTTAAACGATTTATGCACTTGGTGACTTGATCCGTAATCCCCAAATTATGCTAATATCTATTTCGAGAGTAAGAACAACTGACTCTAGGTTGATTAATTAAAATTTCTTTCTAATAAAAACCCCTATTGTTGCATTAACTCAATCTATGGATTCTCCTATTAGAGTTGACTCTAATCCGGTAGATTTATGTTATCCTATTTCTAGAATTGCATGCAACTCGACTCAATTATGATAGATCTACTCTTAAACAAGAACTTTTGCTCAACTGAATTAAGCACATTAAATATTAATTAATATCCTAGAAATATTAAAACAAAAAATAAGCACACATAATTGAGAACAATAATCAAGTATTTATCATGTAAAACATAAATTAAATAATAGAATTCGTCATAGGTTTCATCCTCCCTAGGTATCTAGGGAATTAGTTCATAATTCTGAATAAAAACATCTCAAAGTTAGAAAAACCTTAAGAGACAAAAAAACTCATAAAACTTCAGCAGAAATTAAAAGGAGGTCTTCAATCTTGATGGAAATCTGCTTCGACATTGGCTTCAATGGTGTTCTTTGAGTCGTTTTCTTGACATTCTCGGATGGCTCCGATATCTCTTCTTCTATTTGGTATTTATAGACTTCAGAATGCCCAAAAAGCCTAAAAATTACATTTTTCTGCGCGTTTAGGAAGCAAGGTGCGAAATCGACATGGGCTAGCACATGAGTGTGTGTCCAGCCAGTGTGGCTCCTGAAATCTACTCTATTTGTTCGATTTTAGCTCATTTTTTGCTCCTTTTGCTCCCAAATGCTCACCTAAGTATAAGAATATGAATTTAAAGGATTAGGAGCATCAAATTCACCAATTTGCATAAATAACCACCCAAAAATGCACTAAGAATGAGATTAAAATATGTTAGTTTTATCATTTATCAATAGTATTGATGTGATAACCCATATGGTAGTCCATGTGTATGGCATTACTGATGTGGTTAATATATATTTTTTAAAATATGAACAAAGTTTAAATTTTTTTGAATATTTTAATAATTCTTATTTTTATGTTTTTGAATTTAACTGTCTAGTTAACGTTTTCCACTAAAAAGGATATAATAATAAATTTAACCGTTAAGATATATCCCTTTTATCATTTTGACCATAATTCTTTTTTGGCCCTCAACTTCTAGAGTTTAGTCAAAGTACTTTTTTTGGGGAAAGGTATTAAATTATCAAAATAAAACTAAAACTATTAAAATATATTCAAAAACTTTTAAGAAATGTTCATAAAATTTTTAAATATTAACCACGTCAACAATGAAATAGACATAGACTACCATATTGATTGCCATGTCAGTGCTGTTGAAATTTTAATAGTTTAGTCAGTTTTTACATCTAAAAGTAGGGTAAGTTGACTATCTTTTGAAAGTTGAGGGCCTAAGTGATAAAAAAATGAATTAGGGCCCAAGTGACAAAATAGATAAACATTAAGGGCTAAATTTGTTATAATGCCTTAAAATAGTATGAAATAATTGCACTAAATTAATATATATATTTTAATTTTGAATTTTATTATAATTTTTGGAAATTTTATAAATTATATATATTTAAAAAATTGACTTTTTTATTCAAATTTAAATTATTTATTGATATGACATGTAAAATAAAATAAAAAAGACACATTAGCTATAAAATACACGTGAATCACCACACAAACTATTCCATCGACATCTAGTGTAACTACTAATGGCCGTGTTAAATTGTAACAAATTTATCCAATTTGACAAAGAAATAAAAGGCTGAGAGCTAATTAAAGAAAAAAAAATGAGTAGAGGCCAAATTGAGGAAAACCATAAAAATTGAAAACTAAATTTATGATTATCTAATTTCTAAACGGATTTAATGGAATAATTTTTGCCTAAATAATTCGAAAATGAAAGAAAAACAATTATATATATATATAAAGACTAAATCCGCACATATAAAATAACTATCCTTAAAATTTAACAAAAATTTTATTAAAAAAAAAGCATCAATTGTGATGTTGATATGATAATGTAATATTGGTGATCTCATTATAGATAGAATATTTTATTAAAAAAAGTATTGGCGTTTGGTTAATCAACAATAAAGGGCAAGAAATTCTTTAATTATACAATGCTTTACCTTATGTATGTCAAATTTTTTGTCCTCAACCTCAATATTTTGTTCTTTGTTCTTTGCAGGTAATTTGTAATAGAATACCTCATAACTTGAAATTTGATCCAATTTTATGAATCGAAATTCAACTCGTAACTGGTACCCTTGCAATCTCATGAGGTGGACATTGATATGGAATGCCCGCAACCTGGTGAGGTGAAAGGTCAGCACCTCGCGTGGTGGAACACTCCGCAACCTTGTGAGACATTACATTAGTCTCTCACGAGGAAGACATGCAAACATGCCTCGCAAAGGACACACAAGCACATATGATGACACCTGGGTGTGAATCTTGTTAGAAAGATGCGTCTAGGATACGTGTCGAACCTAAATAAGGTACATGCCATCTTGAGTTATATACACGACACCTAACTACCTCCCTAGCATGTCACATCAAGGAACCATATCTTATAAATAAGGAAGAAACTGCTCCCAAGTCAAGGGGAGATAAAAAAAAACAACCTCAACTCACCGCGTCTATAACATGACTCACCCAAGCTCAGTTGTTCCTGCAAATGAAAAAATATATAGATAGGGTAAATCCAACCTATGTTTTTTTTATTTTCAATGTAATAATTTTCTATCTTGTTGCGATCCTTCTTCCACCGAGAAAACCCTCTTAAATAAAAAGTAGTCGAAAGTCGCACCTGACGAAGATCCCATGATGCGGCTGGTAAATTTTAGCTCAAGGTTTAAAAAACCTTTAGTTTGATTTGGCCAGCCATAGTCTATTACATCTTCCCTTCGCAATTAGTGGTGGCGAAGCAGTAACAAATGTTGGTGTTTTTTGAAGCAGAGGAAGAAATACAAGACAAAACAAGGCAGTACTTTTACTTGCTCACAAATGTGCAGCAAGGGAGCTATGGCTTCAGCTCATTTTGCTCAATTTTTCAATAAGAAAAACAATACATATATAGTCAACTACACCTAAACATCCACCTAACACCACTAAGTTACATTGGAATTTATGAAAACATTACTTGCACACATGGGTAAGCTGATTTATCAATCTATCAGCACTTAATTACATTAAAAACTATACCAACTCAGTTCATTTTGAACTAAAAAACTAAACTAGTGCTTGAAGTAACAAAATGAACAGCAGCTTGAACTTTAGCCAGCATAAGTATGGCTTTGCAGCTTGTTTTGCTTCTTGGCTGTTTCATGTGCTGCATGCATGCCAACTTCAACACTCCTCCTTGGCTTGCATGTTGCATATTCCTAGCTTAGCTTGCAAAAACGATGAACCTTGTCATTACCATGCAAGCATACGTCTTTGCAACATGTTTAGAAGTCAGATGCACTTCAAAATAAATATCACAGCAGCATGGTAGGCCATCCTTGGACTCCATGTTGCGAATATCATTCATTTATCAAGTTTTTGAGCTTGGAAGTCCTTAGATGCTTTGTTTCAAGCTGAACTTGCACAAGCACTTCATTTTCAACTTTTCTCAACCATGGCGTCATTTTCAACCAAATCTGAGTCACACACTTAACTATCTCAGTCTTTTGTGCCACAGATTTGTTCATCAAATGGAGTGTTCTCTTCCTTCACAACCTTGGTTGGTATCACCATTCAAACACATCTTGCCTTGTTCCCTTGCTAATTATAGTCCTGCTTCTTCTTGCTTCCACATGTTACTGAGCTCGCACCTTTGACAGATTCGCATCTTTGTATACTGTCTTCAGTAGGTGTCTTCAACAGGCTCATAACTATCACTTCTCGCTAAGCTTACAGCTTTGATATCTTGCAAAGCTTGTAGCTTGTACATTTTTGCTGAGCTTGCAGCTTGCACATTGGAAAGCTCACATTATTTCCTTGAAAACTCCTCCTTCAGCTTATTCAAGCTTGTTTGGGAGTCTCTTAAGGTTGAGCTGATGTTGTCTTCTCTTCAAGCAGTCCTTGATAACGTGCTTTGACAACTTCTTTCTTTTAACAAGCAGTAGAAGCAAAAATCAATGGCCCTTAAGACTAAGGATCTGATACCAATTGTTGAAGTTGGCATGCATGCAGTACATGCAGCACATGAAACAGCCAAGAGCAAAATAAGTTGAAGCCATAGCTCCTTGCTGCACATTTGTGAGCAAGTAAAAATCTTTAGCCTTGTTACATCTCTGTATTTCTTCCTCTCGCTTTAAGAAACACCAACAATAGGAAGAAATACAGGACATAACAAGGCAAGATTTTTACTTGCTCACAAATGTGCAAAGAAGGAGCTATGGCTTCAAATCATCATTTTGCTCAAATTTTCAATATGAAAAACAATACATATATAGTCAACTACAACTAAACATCCACCTAACACCACTAAGTTACATTGAAATTTATGAAAACATTACTTGCACACATAGGTAAGCTGATTTATCAATCTATCAAGACTTAATTACATTAAAAACTATACCAACTCAGTTCATTTTGAACTAAAAACTAAACTAGTGCTTGAAGTAACAAAATGAATGAAGACTTGAACTTTAGCCAAACATAAGTATGGCTTTCCACTGTTTTGCTTCTTGGTCGTTTCATGTCTCATGTGTGCTGCATGCATGCCAACTTCAACACTCCTCCTTGGCTTGCATGTTGCATATTCCTAGCTTAGCTTGCAAATCGTGAACCTTGTTTATTACAAAGAAGCATAAATCTTCATGAAAGATGTTTAGAAGCTGTATGCACTTCAAAATAAATATCACAGCAGCATGGTAGGCCATTCTTGGACTCCATGTTGCGAATATCATTCATTTATCAAGTTTTTGAGCTTGAAAGTCCTTAGATGCTTTGTTTCAAGCTGAACTTGCACAAGCACTTCATTTTCAACTTTTCTCAACCATGGCGTCACTTTCAACCAAATCTGAGTCACACACTTGACTATCTCAGTCTTTTGTGCCAAAGATTTGTTCATCAAATGGAGTGTTCTCTTCCTTCACAACCTTGGTTGGTATCACCATTCAAACACATCTTGCCTTGTTCCCTTGCTAATTATAGTCCTGTTTCTTATTACTTCCACATGTTACTGAGCTCGCACCTTTGACAGATTCGCATCTTTGTATACTGTCTTCAGCAGGTGTCTTCAACAGGCTCATAACTATCACTTCTCGCTAAGCTTACAGCTTTGATATCTTGCAAAGCTTGTAGCTTGTACATTTTTGCTGAGCTTGCAGCTTGCACATTGGAAAGCTCACATTATTTCCTTGAAAACTCCTCCTTCAGCTTATTCAAGCTTGTTTGGGAGTCTCTTAAGGTTGAGCTGATATTGTCTTCTCTTCAAGCAGTCCTTGATGACATGCTTTGACAACTTCTTTCTTTTAACAAGCAGTAGAAGCAAAAATCAATGGCCCTTAAGACTAAGGATCTGATACCAATTGTTGAAGTTGGCATGCATGCAGTACATGCAGCACATGAAACAGCCAAGAGCAAAATAAGTTGAAGCCATAGCTCCCTTGCTGCACATTTGTGAGCAAGTAAAAATATTGCCTTGTTCTGTCCTGTATTTCTTTCTCTGCTTTAAGAAACACCAACAATAGGAAGAAATACAGGACATAACAAGGCAGTATTTTTACTTGCTCACAAATGTGCAGCAAGGGAGCTATGGCTTCAGCTCATTTTGCTCAAATTTTCAATATGAAAAACAATACATATATAGTCAACTACAACTAAACATCCACCTAACACCACTAAGTTACATTGAAATTTATGAAAACATTACTTGCACACATAGGTAAGCTGATTTATCAATCTATCAGCACTTAATTACATTAAAAACTATACCAACTCAGTTCATTTTGAACTAAAAAACTAAACTAGTGCTTGAAGTAACATAATGAACAGCAGCTTGAACTTTAGCCAGCATAAGTATGGCTTTGCAGCATGTTCTGCTTCTTGGCTGTTTCATGTGCTGCATGTGCTGCATGTATACCAACTTCAACAAAAAAGAATGCTACTAACTTAGGTATTGTCCTTGTAGCGAGGGATAATTTGGGTAGGGGGTTACAAATTGGCGAAACATGAAAAATGCCTAAATTGATGAGAGAATGAATTTTAGTGGTGTACCTAGCCCAGACTCCATCTCGTTTTTAATGACGAAACCTGCTGCTTGTATGTTATTGAGATTGTGTTTTATCTCAGGCGATAAGTTAGCTAACCATTGAGGTAGTCAAAGCTTCAATAAATTATTGAAGTTGACAAGGCACAAACATAATTGAAGTGAGCGAGGTATAAGACCTCGTCATGCTTCATTCATTTTATTATGCCATAACCCTACCCAACTTTTATTATGATAAGCTTCGTCACTATCATTAATTTTTTATATCTGGTTCATCAACTGTCATTAAATATATATTTCTAATTTGATCAAAATGTTGTCATTGGAGCATAACTCACCAAGTTAAAGTATAATTAGATTTTGTTGATATTTTCTCTGAGCGATGCAAGCATAAATATAATAGGTGAAGTCCCCCTACCTTTTCAACCACACATCGATGAAGTTATACTTATATTATATAAATAATTTCTAACGCTTATCTCAAGTTTAACAGGATTTAGTACCAAATTTATGGCTTCTCAATGTTGAGTAATGCTTTGCCATAGTTATAATTATTACAGAGTTTAAAGTTTAATTTCCTTTATGTATGTATGAACATGTGTTATTGGTTAACATGAGTTGATAGACCACTAAACTACAATCATGTATTAGAGACAATTTTGGTGACTGCCTGGCGAAGTATATAGTATCAATATCCCATTTAGTTTGTAATTATAATTTATTGTGTCATCACCTCACTTTGTTTGTAATTCCAAAGCATGTTTTTACTATTTGATTGTTTATATTTGCAAATGCAAACCTTATGTATGAATCATGTAATAAAGCATTCGATTCCACCTTACCATACTATATGGATAAAGCATGAGCTAGCATACTACTAATGGTTAAGGACATCTGTTAATTATATTGAGGGTTGTGTATATGCAGTACTGAGGGCCAACGGTTGGTGAAGGTGTACCCATAACACGAGCAGTGCCAACCATGCAGTAAGTATTTAGTTTATGTAACAAGCCCATTTTGCCCGGCCCGA
The DNA here is from genome assembly GCA_025698465.1 of Gossypium longicalyx. Lineage (NCBI taxonomy): Eukaryota > Viridiplantae > Streptophyta > Magnoliopsida > Malvales > Malvaceae > Gossypium > Gossypium longicalyx. The sequence goes on from CM046999.1 coordinate 46,666,739, forward strand.
GCACAAACCAAAAAAAAAATATAAAATGAAGTCCCAAAATCATTAAATGTCCATTTACAAAATTAAATCAGCCCAAATTTTCAAAACCCAATTACAAACCCAATAACCTAATCCCCTAACCCAATTTTTGATGGCCTGACAAGCCCAAAACTCAAGCAGTGTTTTGGCAAACTAGGAAACCCTAGTTTCCCCCTAGTGCCGTACCCCTCCCACGTGCTTCGTCGACACGTCCAACACCCAAGGCTTGGCTCCCCTTTGTCCCGTTGCACCAAAATGGCAGAAACCCGCCCTGTTGACCTCGCCTAGACCTGCAAAGAGAACGAAGAAAGAAAGCCAGTGGAAAAGCAGAAACGAAGACAGAATAGAAGCAACAATAGCAAATAGAATAGCAAGCTAGCAATAAACAATGAATACTACTTCGGCTATAAAAACCAAAAACCAAAAACAATGTATTTTCTACGCGTACAAAGCAATCAATCGAAAAAAATCAAAACAATATTCGGTAGAAAAGGTGGTCTTTTCGTTCTATTTTTACGTTTCCTTTTTACGAGCTTATCCAGCATATAGTGCGCGCATACATAAAAAATAAAGAAATACGATTGGTCTTACCTTTTTTTGATCGGGGAAGTCAGAATCGAAGTATTCCCTTGTTTCTCTCTCCCCAATTCTTTAGAGGTCTTTTAGTGGTTTTGAACCCAGATTTGGGTTGGAGAAAGAAAAATGGTTAAAAAAGGGAAAATTTCGCGCTTTCGGCCACCATGTACGGTGGTCGCCACCGACGGGCTGACAGTGGTCCGATCGCCAAAGAAGGAAGCCCTAGAGAGAAACCCCCTCCCCTTTCCTTTTTTTTTTTTTCAGAAACCATGAGAGAATGAGTTTTTTTTTTTTAATTTCCTTTTATAAGCTATTGGAATGGTGTCATTTGGGACTGAGTTCAATAGCTCTAAAATGGCGTCGTTTAACGACCCAGACTCGAAATCGGACCCTAACCCGCCTAGGATCCGCGTGTTTTTGGACTGGGGGTCTATTTGCGCCCCAGTCCTTCTGCTTTTGAGGCCAGTTTCAATGTGGTCTCGTTTCCCTTTCATTTCTTTTTAATTTTACCCCTAAAATTTCTTTACTATTTTATTCGGGTCCTTGATAAGACTGTGCGTTTTGGGGGATGAGTTTATTACTTATTTGGTCCTCCCATATTATTTACGCATGCAATTTGATCCTTTTCTCTTATATTTTTTTTTGAATTTATCCCGAATTTCTATTTTAAGTTCAAATTGGTCCCTTTTCATTCTTTTTGCTATTTTATTAACTAATTTAATATTATTGTTACTATAATTATATTTTATTTTTATGCTTATTATTTGCTATTATTATTATTACTTTCATTCTTTTATTATTGTTGTTGTTGCTATTTCTCTTGTTGTTTTTATTATTAATTATATTATTGTTAGTATTATTATTATTCTTTAGTTTATTATTATTATTATTATTTTAAGTTTTTTTTCTTATATTAATTATTTTAAAATCATTTTCTTATTATGTATTTTAGGTCTTCACATTTTTAAAACTATTATTCATTTTAAATTTTATGTATGTTGTTTGTTTTAAACTATTATACATTTTACCTATTTTGAAATTCTTTTCTTATATCTTTTATTTCTAAACTTTCGTATATGTATATTACTTATTTCAAAAAAAATTTCTTATATGTTATCTTGTTATACTATTTTAGATATAAACTATTTTATATTCTTTTATTATGTATTGTAAATCTCTTTATTATCATTTATTCTAAGATTTCATATATATTACTTGTACTAAATTGTTTGTATATGCATATTTCATGCATGTTATTTATTTTAAACTTATTTTTTATATATTATTCATGATAAATTTCTTCATGTCATTTTAAATGTTTTATAAATTGTTTGTTTTGAGCTTGCTCTACATACTATTTTATTGTTATATACATATCAATGTTCTTAACTTGTTTATGTTTTTTTTTATATATATTATCTATCTTAAATTTGTTTTAACATATTATTTATTTAAAATTTGCCTTATATATTATTTTATTTTAAATTATTTTATATTTTAGTCATGTTAAATCTTTTTTATACGTCGTTTATTTTGAACCGTTTTTTGGTATTATGAGTTTTAAACCTTAATTACTTCATTTGTTATCAATTTTAAACTTTTATCCTATTTACTGTTGAATCGTTTTTCGCATGTTATTTTACTTCGTTTGTCTTTGATTATTGATGGGTATGAAAAAGTAATATACATTGCGAATCTTACCATTACATGCACTAGAAATTATTTATTAACATTTTCATATTGTGACATTCATTGATATTATATCTAATTCGTGATTCATTACTCCATGCTCTATCTTACACCTTTGTTTTTACTTAGCTCAAATCATATTGTGTATTAAACCCCAACATAGTTATCCAACTTAGATCGCTTTGTTTTATTTCAAACAAAATAAATGCATGCCTTCAAATGTTGTATTCGCTATTATTAAAAAAAAATACATATTTAAAAAAAGGGGGTAATATTTCGCGTTTTAGGAAATTCGAGGAATCGTGCCCTAACTTACCGGGTTTCGATTTTCTTGTTAAACCTAAAAAGTTAAATATCCTTTTAGATTTCGAAATACGCAAGCTTTCGATAAAGATTAAAGTCAAACTTGCTCCCAAAGATTTAAACGTCGCGTCCTAACTTACTGGATGTGACACATTACTATCTTGGGACGAGTAAGCCTTTGATGGTCGTTTCAACGTAATTAGACGTTTTAAAATTAGCATTCACGAGAAGGGATCGTATTTTAAAATTTATTTTCAACTTCCAACATTAAGACAATAATTAATCAATTAGGTACCAATTTTGGGCGTGACGAGGGTGCTAATCCTTCCTCTCACATAACCGACTCTCGGATTCGTTTTCTCGATTTTCGTAGACCAAAAATCGTTTGTTTTAATAAATTGAAATATTTTATTGAAAAGACTAACTTTTCAGGTGATTCGATCCCACCTAAATAAAAAAAGATTGGTGGCGACTCCATTTTCATTTCTAAACAAGTCGACCCCTTAAAAAAATGGTTTCGACAGTGTACATGCTTGGCAAAATTTTACCGTGTATATTATATGTTAAAGTATGATATTAATAGTTGGCGGACTATTAAAGCTAAGTAAAAAAAAAAGTGAAGCATCATCTGTCTTGCCGAAGGTACGTGTAATTTATGTGAGTATATATTATTGGGGCAAATTACCAATAAAAGCCCTTTTTTTTTAAATTTACCGAAATGGTCCAGGTTAGAAATTATTTACCGGAATGGGCTAGTTTTTACAAAACGCGTCCACGTCAGCGCGTTGTCAGGGGAAAAAGCAGGAAAACGCTTCCTCAAGGAAGCGCTTTGCCTACGTGGACAGAAAACGCTTCCTTGAGGGCGCGCTTTCTGTCCACGTAGGCAAAGCGCTTCCTTGAGGAAGTATTTTCCCCGTGTTTGAACAGTAGCAACGACTACTTTTTTGACCGTTGGTAACCCCCCAACGGTCCAAAAAAAAAAACTATAAAACCCCCCACCCCTTTCATTTTTTTCACACTTAAATCCTTTCAATCTTCAATCTTTCAATATTCTCTCAAATTTCTCTCAAATTTCTCTTAAATTCCTCTCAAAACTCTCGTTAATTTTTTCAAAAAAGCTCTAATTTTATTTTTTCTAAATTTATTTTTTAAAATAAAAAAAATTGATCGTGTTAGTAATGGCCGGAGAATTAATTCGCTTCGATGATAAATACATATTCGTCGAACAAATGCAAATGGTAAGTGTTAAATTTAATATTTAAATATTATTTAAGATTTCTGTCATTTATGCAAATTTAAATAATTTTTATTTTATTATTTCTTATAAAAGTCTGTAGATCGGATATTGCAATGCTATATCCGTAACATGACTGGTCCTCCATCACCGTTGATAGAGGATTACCTACGGGAAGCGGGTTTTTGGCACGTGGCGATGATAGGCCGGGGGTGCAAGTTGGACCCGAAACTTATTAGTGCGTTGATAGAAAGGTGGAGACCCAAGATGCACACATTTCATCTTCCATGTGGAGAGTGCACTATCACTTTGGAAGACGTGCATTTGCAATTAGGATTGCCGGTGGACGGGGACGCAGTCACTAGGTCCGTTCATTCTGCTGATTGGGGAGCGGTATGCTACAAGCTTTTGGGTGCTATTCCGGATAATATTAACGGAGGTCGGATCGAGATGGGCTGGTTACGAGACACATTTTCGGAGCTAGATGATGATTTTACCGAACTAGAAAAAATTCGATATGCTCGAGCATACATTCTTCAGATAATTGGAGGTTATCTGATGCCGGACTTGTCACGAAACATTGTACATCTGGGATGGCTGCTGAAACTCGTTGATTTTAGAGAAGCTGGTGAATTTAGTTGGGGTCTGCCGTGTTGGCAACACTGTACCGGGAGATGTGCGGGGCTACGCGACCGAATAAAGCGAAAATCGGAGGTTGCCTATCACTACTGCAATCATGGGCACGGTTTCGCTTTCCATTTTTACGTCCTCGAGTGAACCATCCATATACATTCCCACTCATAACGAGGTAAATTTTATATTAGATTTTACAATTATTATGTAGATTTAAAATATAATCGTATGCTAAAAATTTATTTAATTAGGTGGAACCATTCGGCAAGTTATGCTCGATTACCTACCTGTCTTGAAGATATACGGCTTCTATTAGAGCAACGGTCGGAAGCACAAGTAAGTATTAAAAATATATATACATACATAATAAAATAGTGGATTCGTATTTAGTATTTAGTATTTTTTATTAACTAATATTTCCATCATTTTTATATAGTTTCAATGGACATCATACGAGGATCCGGCAATTCGGGTAGTAATTCCGGATGAATACTTGCAAAATTCGAACGCTTGGCACGTGAAGGTCCCATTGGTCAACTTTGCTATTGTGGAGATGCACCAATCAGACAGAGTATTACGACAATTTGGATTCCGACAACCGATTCCTGTGGCACTTGAGGTGTTGGATGATCATCACAAAATCGACTTACGGCAATTGCATACGGATTAGCCGAGATTCTGGTCACACTATATCCAAATGTGGGAAGATCGGTATGATTATATACCTACTCGGGAACCGATCATCGTTCCAGAGTTGGCGTGCGTGTCGGAATACATGCCATGGTTTAGGATCCATGGCAAGCCATATTTACTGTCAGAAGAGGAGAGGCAGCGGCAATTGCGTGTCCAAAGGGAACGACGTGGCCCTTTAAATCCTAGAAGAAGGGACAACGACGCAGGCCCATCAACAGCGCCCACACAATCACCCGGCCCAGCAACAGGACCTACACATCACCAGGCCCAACAGTTCAACCGTCGACACCTACAGCACAGCCTCTTCAGATGATGCCAGGTACGTATCCTAGCCCTTTTATGTATCCTAGCCCTTATATATTTCCTTTTTCTAGTCCTATGGCAAGTTGGAATGCATGGCCCGGTTCATCTCCATTTTCGATTACTCCGAGTGGACCGTTGATCTATAGGCAGCCGTCGCACGAGGGATCATAAGAGGGGCCGTCGGGGAGCTTTTCTTTTTACCAATCCCCATCACCTTATGGGTTTCAAACACCTCCGCCATTAATGATGCAAACACCTCCACAGTCACTATTCTATCAAGGCGGGTCATCCTCCCAACACCCACAACCAGAATCCTCGCCAGAGCAAGCACAACCCCCGCCGGAAGCTGGACAAAGGAGGAATCCAACGCGTAACTGTCGACGACCTCCATGTGGCACTGAATCCGACTAGCACGGACATTGATTTTTATTTTAACATATTTGTACAAACATTTTGAATCTTTTTATATTATTTCATGTAATTAGATAAAAGGTTGTTTTAAATAAAGTATTGTAATTTGCTTTTATATTTTTAATAAAATGGAAATTATTTTAAATAATGCAACATTTTGAATATTTTTATATTATTTCATGAAATTAGATAAAAGGTTGTTTTAAATAAAGTAATTATAATTTACTTTTATATTTTTAATAAAATGGAAATTATTTTAAATAAGGCAACATTTTGAATATTTTTATATTATTTCATGTAATTAGATAAAAGGTTGTTTTAAATAAAGTAATTGTAATTTAATTTTATATTTTTAATAAAATGAAAATTATTTTAAATAAGGCAACATTTTGAATATTTTTATATTATTTCATGTAATTAGATAAAAGGTTGTTTTAAATAAAGTAATTGTAATTTACTTTTATATTTTTAATAAAATGGAAATTATTTTAAATAAGACAACATTTTGAATATTTTTTTATTATTTCATGTGATAATATAAAAGGTTCTTTTAAATAAAGTAATTGTAATTTACTTTTATATTTTTAATAAAATGAAAATTATTTTAAATAAAGCAATATTTTGAATATTTTTATATTATTTCATGTAATAAATATAAATAATACAACATATTGACAATTACAACAGCTATCAACTATTGCGATTTGGACATGATCTACTTGTATGGCCTGGGTTCCTACACCATCCACATAACTTCTGTTGATTGGTTGTTTCTCAGATATCCATATTGTTACGTATTCTAGTCGAGCAAGGTCGACCCTTTGGTTTACGCCGCAACTCTCTATCTGGTAATAGCTTAAACGGAGCAAGCAATACAGAGGGCCACTTACGCTCATCTGGGACCGGTGGGAATATGTATCTCCACACATTGTACGTGTATTCCAATTTGTACACGTCGTCGACATAGCTCATGCGATCCAGACGAAGATTTTGACAAGCTGCAATTACATGAGCGCATGGATAACGAAGTGCGTCAAACCTCCCACAATCGCAAGTCCTATTTCTTAAGTGTACACGATATTGCCCGCCAGTAATACCTTGGTGCGGTTTGTCAAACTCTGTCACACGAAACCATAAGTTGTCTCGAGCGTGACACACTATGTGCATAGTGTTCGCCCGTGCCTTCGCCTTGTTAATTTCTTGCAATACCTTTGCGCACCATACATGGCCTCTCTGCATTTGGCCTGCATAACTCGCTGCTCATTTCGAAAATAATGCCGCTAAACGAAAATATGTCTCTCGCACAACTGATGTTATCGGTAAATGACGTGTTCCTTTTAGAACAGAATTTATACATTCGGCCAGGTTTGAGGTCATGTGACCATATCGTAAGCCGCCGTCGTATGCTTGTGTCCACTATTCGAAAGGTATATTACATAGGTAGTCATGGCCCTCTTCATTAACTGAATGGAAAACTGCCAACATCTCATGAAAATGGTCTTTACTTATCTCATACCCTGCCAATATAACTTGATAGCGAAAATTACATACCACTTTTCCATTTAAAATAAATTCAATATTCCAAACGAAATTATATTAATAGAGATAAAGTTAAATACCCATGTTGGCCACTTGTCGTCGTTCACTTTTAGATGGATATTGCCTGTAGTAGTTGGAAGCAATGTGCCTTAGGCAATACCGATGGTGTGTGCAATGCCATAGGCTTCCTTGTCGTTCAATTGCAGCTAGTATCCCGGTGCCTTGATCTGATATAACACATATATCAGGCTGGGGGCAAACATGCATCCTTAACCTAGAAAGAAAGAAATCCCAGTCATCAGCTGACTCCCCCGGTGTTATTGCAAACACAATTGGAAGGATTCTTCCACTACCATCCTGTGCGGCTGCTAGCAATAGCCGATGGGTATATCTACCGTACATAAAGGTACCGTCAATTTGTACCAATGGCTTATAATATGCAAATGCGTCTCGGCATTGCTTAAAGCTCCAGAAGAGATGCTTAAATACTTGGCATCCACGGAGCAATTAGTCGTTGTAGTATGCAGGTTCTGTTTGAAGGTCTGTTATGCAACCTGGGACGTATCTCTCTAGCACTTGACACCACTGCCATATTTCATTATATGAAGCGTCCCACCCACTATGCATCTTCTCCAAAGCCTTCTGCTTAGCTATCCAAGCCTTGCGGTAAGAGGGCGTGTACCCTATTTGGTTACGAATATTGGCAATTAAGACTAGCACTGAAGTCCTAGGATCTGCCTTCACCGTAGGTAGTATTAAGCTAGCTAACATAGCTGAATCCATCTTGGGATGATCTTGTGAAATACACACAACGGCACGTTAAATAATGTAACATTACATAATAACAGTATTATTCAAAAACCTTAAATACTGTAACTGCAGCACATGTATGTAGACCTTTATACTTTTTTTTATCTCCCACAACCCTGTCATTTTCCTCAACGAGGCGTAGATTTTCCATGAACAACTTCCGTCTTGCACTGCACACTTCGCCTCAAACTTATCGGATTTAGATTTAACCACGTGGTAGTTAACACCGTTATTGATGCTATGTTGTTTCAATGCACCAAGAAAACTATCCTTATTGGAAAACTCCTTAATTCACTCGAATCCAATAACGAAACTTGTATGATCACGCGTTCTGTGTGGTAGATCTGAAAACTCCAATGCATCATCTACAGATAGATCAACATTATGCATGTGGGCTGGAGGCAAGTATGCCTTGAATCGTGGATCTTCTTCTTCATCTGAACCCCCTTCAACATCTTCAGGTTCAGTTGGAATAGGCTCCAGTTCAGAAAATAATCCAACTTCTGTACCATCGCGGCCGGGCTCTCAAGGTGGATCCACATCAGACTCATCATCTAACCCACCATCATCTGCGACGTATGAGGTCCCCTCACCGGTGGACGTCATGGGGAGTACATCATCCCTTCTTCTGGGCGTTTCATAACATCCCCAATTGGATGTAGATTGCCAAGCACTATAAGTTGATGTCGTTCCCCAGTACGTATTTCCAGCATTAAACATCGACCCACCTAGGTGCATGTCCCATCCACTAACAGAGTGTCGTGCAGGGGTTGTGTATTCCATACCGCTACCAAAAACCGGCGGTTCCGTGTTATGTAACCCACTAACAGAGTGTCGGGTAGGGGTTGTGTATTCCTCTCGAACAACAGCCGCAAATGTATCATTTGGTGATGCAAATTGTACATATAACTCAATATATGGTGCTCCACTAGCAAGATAAGTCTGCACCATTGCCTCCAAGCTACGAGCACCTTTGATGTCGAACGAGTCATATGTTACTGGATCAATAGAAGCACAAAATCGACACCTAATGGACAACACTTTCATTGGCGTTGTTCTGAATATTTTACGCCTAATCTGTAACACCCCAAACTCGGCCCAGACGTTATGGCCGAATCTGATGTGCCACATTGGAGTTGAAACCCCACGTTCCATTTTAGTGTTTTAAAAACCATATATTTTCTTGAGTTAACAAAATGTATGGTAGCTGGGCACCAGGTAGGTACCCGAGACAGAGGAGGTGAGCCATGATGACTGCTTAAGTACCAAGCTCTTTGATTGGATCCAATCCTAGACATACCCACAACCATAGCCACACTTTGTTATATCGAGTTTAAATTTGTTTAAGTGGACGTCTTTGATAAATCGATTAATCATGGTATTGAGATATTTTGAGAACAAGTATTGTTTTGAAAACTCGTCCTAAGTCTAGCCCATTTGAATAATTATCAACCAGATTTAAAGTTATTAAAATTAAAATAATCCCGAAAAGAAATAAAAGGAAAGTTAAAATGGCCTTATTATAACCCCAAAATAAATAGTAATCAAAGGAAATTTAATGAAAACCAACGCTTATTTAAAAGTCCAAAGGCAATCACCGTGGCTACTCTGAATCCCCTCCGGCCCAAGTCCCCACATCAAGGCTCACCTGCAAGGTTAAGAAAAGGGGGTGAGCTTGGAAACTCAGTGTGCAACAAGCCCCTTTCAGAGCCCAAAACAATAACAGCCTGTTGGGCCTAAGCCCAAATCCAATCTCAACATGTACTAGGCCGTAGCCCTTTTCATAATTCATATTACTGGGCCGAAGCCTTTACTGTAAATAGTATGGCCCATAGGCCCATTTTAATATCACATGTAATGTCAATAAAAGAATAAATACAAGCCCATTTGGGGAGACTACTCGACCCACCATCCGTTACTCTCCACCGATACCAACCAAGCTCTCCATGTGGGGAATAACTCAACCCACTTAGCCAAAACTCTCCATTGGCAGCATAGCTACTTTATCATATAACTGGAGGCCTTGCCTCTTTTTAATAACTGGGGCATAAGCCCTTTATCATAACTGGGGCATAAGCCCTTTTTGCACTTCCTCTATCCATATAAAAACCCAACCCAATGTATTTATGAATTCATCATGTGCATATCATATATATATATCATGTGCATATCATACATATCATGTGCATATCATACATCTCATGTGCATATCATACATATCATGAACATCAAAATCCTATGTAACAAGTTCATAATTAAACCCTAGGGATATAATGGTCATTTTTTTACCTAGGGGCAAAACAGTCATTTTCATATTATAAGGGTAATTCCGTAATCCTACCAAATATTAGGGATTTTCCATGTTTATTATCAGTTACTACCTATTCGTTTGTTTTAACCGCGAATCTGGCCCATTTTTAACGAAACCGAGTTATTGGGCTAAAAACCCCTAATGGGCCCTACATAGCCGATTAGTCATCTAGGCCCATTTAGCCTATATTCCATATTGGTGTTACCAGTCTTATCGCGCAATTTAACAGGTTTTCAGTTTCTACCAATTTTACCCAAGTGAGCCTGAAAGCCCATTGGGCCCGATTTTAGCTCCTCGAGGCCCAACTTACCGTGAATGCCAAAAATCCTGTTCTTAGCGTTTCTATTGTTCCCGATCATCATCTCCTCGATTCTAACTAACTAGTGAGCGTTTTCTTGCTTCCAAGTCCTCGAAATGCCCGAATTTTGGCATTTCGGCTTTTCGGCATTTATCGCTTTAAGCTTATGAAAGAGGGTTCGTTACACACCTGTTTGGCGATATTCCTTGGCGAGATCTCCTACACGATTTCTCCTATAATCCATCGTTAATAATCAGCTTCCCATAATTGAACTAAACCAAAAATCATCTAATATTAATACTTACACATTCGGCCACCATCCATAATGGCCTTAGGAATCTTACCTTGCCGCGATTGATGACTAGGTCTAGCCACTCCGGTGATCCAAGCTATTCCGAGTCGACACTACACCTTGCTGCTCCTCCAATAAATAAACCATAAAAATATTAAAAGAAGACCCCATAAGGCCTATACCCATATTCGGCCACCTCCCTAAACTAGAGGGGTTTCGGCTTTTAGCCAAAAGTTACTCTAGGAATCGTTTAGAGTTTGAGCGCTTACCACAGTCTTTCTTCTCTAGAATCCGTACGCCTAAAAGGTAAAGGAATTGAATGCCAACAATTGAAAAGGAAATAAAAGGTTGCTGGTCACAAAGAATCAGCACCCCCTATCTTCACTGATTTCGGCTTTTTTTGCGGTATTTCGGCAGAAGTAGAGATAAAGGAAAGAATCAATGGTGAATGGAGGGAAATAGTGGGCTGGTTTGAAAGAAGGAGAATGACGAAAAGATAGAAGAAGAGATGGTAGATTCGGCTGCAAAAGAAAAAGAGAGAAAAAGACTAATCCTCTACGGAGAAAACGGCACAAAAATACCTATGTGCCAAAAATCCCTAACTAAACCTCTCTGCCGAAAATCCCCCCTCCAATCTCCCTTATTCGGCCAACTCTATCTTCATATCAAATCCTTAAAATCTCTCCCCTTATCCCTCCTCAATCCATGCATTTGACTGATTCAAACTCTCCCCCAAAGAGTTCCATTCAGCTACAACTCTTGCATGCTCAAAGCATAAAAATTAGCATCCTTTTTGCCATCACAGGGAATCGATCCCAGGTCTTCCTCCTCTATGCTTCCCACGCCACCTTTATAGTTCCCTAGTGGCGTCACTTGGCCACTTTACTAGAGGCTCTTTTGTGATACATTTTATCCACGACTTTACATAAGGTCATCTAGCCAGTACCCCTAACTCTTAAGTCAAAAATTCAAAAATTTCTACTGGGTTTTGGCCAACACATGGGCCTTCCATAAGCCCATTTACATACTCAAATTATGAATTTCACAACCACATAAAAAATTTTAGAAACTTTACTAAAATATCAAGAATCGCGAAAAAACCCGAAAATCAGGATGTTACAACTCTACCCTCCTTAAAGAAATTTCGGCCTCGAAATTTACCTGCTCCAAATAGTTGAGGGTATTGCTGACGCATTGCCTCTTCGGTCTCCCAAGTAGCTTCTTCCTTGCCATGGTTCCTCCAAAGTACCTTCACTAATGGGACTGACTTCCTTCTCAACACCTTGACGTTGCGATCGAGTATTTGCACAGGTTCTTCTTCGAAAGTCAGATCCGACTGTACTTTGATTTTTGCAACTGGCACGATGTGAGTTGGGTCAGAACGATATCGCCTTAGCATGGACACATGAAAAACATCGTGAATACGATCCAGTTCTGGAGGTAGCTCTAGCTGATAAGCCACCGGCCCTATCCGTTTAATAATTCGATAAGGCCCAATAAATCGTTGACTCAATTTGCCCTTCTTACCAAATCTCAATATCTTCTTCCAAGGCGAAACTTTCAAGAAGACCATGTCCCCAACTGCATATTCAATATCCTTACGCTTCAGATCGGCATAAGACTTTTGTCGATCCGCTGCCTCCTTTAACCGATTCCTGATCACCTTAATCTTGTCTTCGGTATCTGTTACCAACTCTGGCCCAAGGACTTGCCTTTCTCCCAACTCTGTCCAACAAGTGGGCAAACGACACCTTCGCCCATATAGTGCCTCATAAGGAGCCATCTGGATACTTGCTTGGTAACTGTTGTTATACGCGAACTCTGCCAATGGCAAATAGTCCTCCCAACTACCTCTAAACTCGATAACACAGCCTCTCAACATGTCTTCTAAAATCTGAATGACCCTCTCTGACTGCCCATCCGACTGAGGGTAAAAAGCCATACTAAAATCTAATCGCGTTCCCAACGCCTCATGCAACTTCTGCCAAAACCGAGATGTAAACCTTGGATCTCTGTCAGAAATTATCGATACTGGCACCCCATGTAACCGTACTATCTCCACCACATACAACTTGGCCAGCTTCTGTAGTGAGTAATCGATTCGGACAGGTATGAAATGGGTAGACTTCGTGAGCCTATCCATAATTACCCAAACCAAGTCCTTCTTGGAGGGTGTCAGAGGCAACCCACTTACAAAATCCATCATTACCCTTTCCCACTTCCAAAGTGGTATCTTTACTGGTTGTAATAATCTTGAAGGCAGTTGATGCTCGGCCTTCACTTGTTGACACGTCAAACATTTCCCCACAAATTCGGTCACTTCTCGCTTAAGCCCAGGTCACCAATATAGCTCTCGTAAGTCTCGATACAACTTACTCCCTCCTGGATGCATAGCACAAGGTCCATTATGTGCCTCTTTTAAAATCATCAACCTCAAGTCCGAGTCCTTCGGCATACAAATTCTTCCTCAAAAACAAAGAACTCCCTCGCTATTTAACCCAAAGTCTGGATTCTCCCTCTTCTCAACTTGCTGAAATCGAGGAACCAACGACTCATCCTCCAACTGTTGCTTCTTAATCTGTTCCACCCAAGTTGGTCTCACTTGTAATTCTGCCAACAAGCTTCCATCGTCATACAAACTTAGGCGAGCAAACATTGCCTTCAATTCTGCCACAGTCCTTCGACTCAATGCATCAGCCAGGACATTTGCCTTACCTGGATGGTACTCAATCTAACAGTCATAGTCCTTTAACAGCTCTATCCACCTTCGCTGTCTAAGGTTTAGTTCCTTTTGAGTCAGCAAGTACTTAAGACTCTTGTGATCCGTATAGATGATGCATTTCTCCCCATACAAGTAATGCCTCCATATCTTAAGTGCGAAAATCACCGCTGCCAACTCCAAGTCATGCGTAGGATAGTTTACCTCATGAGGCTTAAGCTGTCGTGAAGCATAAGCGACCACTTTACCCTCTTGCATCAATACGCAGCCCAAACCGAGAAGTGACGCATCGTTGTACACAGTGAAATCCTTATCAGACTCTGGCTGAATCAACACTGGCGCTTCTGTCAGAACCTTCTTTAACTTCTCAAAACCCGCTTGTTGCTTATTTGTCTAAAAAAACGGTGCTCCCTTCCTTATAAGTTTCGTTAACGGTGCCGCCAACACAGAAAATCCTTCCACAAACCTTCGATAATAACCTGCCAACCCCAGAAAACTTCGGATTTCAGTTACTGACCTTGGTGGCTTCCATTCCAGAATTACCTTAATCTTTCGAGGGTCTACCTTGATTCCCTCGGCAGACACAACATGCCCCAAGAAAGTTACTTCCCTTAGCCAAAACTCGCACTTACTAAACTTTGCATAAAGTTGCTTTTCCCTTAACACTTGCAGCACAACACGAAGATGTTCATCATGCTTCTCTTCTATTTCCGAATACACCAAGATATCATCAATAAAAACGACTACAAATCGATCTAAGTGTGGCTAGAAAACCCGATTTATTAAATCCATGAAAGCTGCCGGTGCATTAGTCAAACCAAAAGGCATCACCAGAAACTCGTAATGACCATATCGAGTTCTGAATGACATCTTATGAATATCCACTTTTTTGACTCTCAACTGATGATATCCTGATCGAAGATCAATCTTAGAAAATACCGAGGCTCCTTTCAGTTGGTCGAATAGATCGTCGATTCTTGGCAAGGGATACTTATTTTTTATGGTCAGTTTATTCAACTGCCGATAGTTAATGCACATCCGCATGGTCCCATCTTTCTTCTTTACGAACAGTACTGGTGCGCTCCACGGGGAAACACTTGGTCGTATAAACCCTCTATCCAACAGTTCCTGAATTTGAGCTTTCAATTCTGCCAACTCCTTTGGTGCCATCCTATAAGGCGCAATGGACACAGGGGCTGTTCCAAGCAACAAGTCGATTCCAAACTCGACTTTTCTGTCTGGAGGTAATCCAAGAAGTTCCTCCAGAAATACATCTTGAAATTCCTTGATGGTCCTAACTGACTCCACAGTCGTCCCCTCTGGTTCAACTTGATTCACTAATGCTAAAAACGCCTCACAACCTTTCCGAATCAACTTCTCGGCTCTTAAAGCTGAAACAACATTGGACAAGTAGTTTCTTCGCTCCCCTATGACCATTATCTCTTCATCCTTAACAGTTCTTAGCACCATTCTCTTCGCAGCACAATCCAACGTTGCCCTATGCTTAGTTAGCCAGTCCATACCCAAAATAAGATCAAAATCCCCAAATGGCAGCTCCATCAAATCCCCTTCAAATATTTTGTCTTGTGTCTCTAGAGGCACCGCCCTAAAGAGTTTATCGACCATGACCGAGTGTCCTAAAGGACTTATCACTGATACCCCACTCACAGTCTCCTCAGGAAGCATACCCAATGCCCCAGATACATCACAAGCAACATATGAGTGAGTGGAACCCACATCAATTAAAGCAGTGTAAGGCTTGCTATGAATGAAGAACGTACAGCTTATAACATCGGGCGTCACCCTCCTCACGACGTCGTGCAAAGATAAACCAACGCCGGTGCCGAGCTTCAAAGATGTCCAAAGACTTCGCCAGTGCCTCACGTCCTCGTCCATTACCATTGCCACCTCTTCCTTACCCACGACCCCTCTGTGGTGGTGGTCCTCCTCGCTGTGATTGGACATCCCTTTGTTCCGTCGCTAGTTCCTGAGCTATTCTCCGAGGACATTCTCTGAACTTATGCTCCTTTGACCCACAACGAAAACATGCTCCAGTTCGTTTCCAGCATTCCCCCATATGCGCTCTGCCACAATCCCTACAAGCCTGCGATCTAAAAGTATTCACTGGAACTGCTCGAATTGGTTCCGCCATTCTAGCTCTTTTGACATTTCTATTTGCAGCACCCGAGGGTCCAGAATCCCTCTTAAATCTGGGTCGATCCTTCTCACAATTCTGCCACTCAGTCCGTTTTACCTCCTCGGCTATTTTAGCCTTCTCTACCAATGCAGCAAAATCGCGCTCCCTCTGTGGAGCTATCAGCACCCTAAGCTCTTCGCGAAGGCCATCCTCGAATCGAACACTGCGCTCATATTCGGTCGCAACTATCCCGCTAGCATATCGACTCAACGTCAAGAATTTCGCCTCATACTCCGCGACAGTCTTATTACCCTGAGTCAGATTCAAAAATTCCTTCCGACGAGCATCCACATAGCTGGCTCCCACATATCTCCCCTTAAAAGTAGTTTTGAACAATTCCCAGGTTACTCGTTCAATTGGGGTACTCTCCCTTACAGTAATCCACCACTGGTATACCTCGTCTCGTAGCAGCGACACAGCCCCCTTCAGCTTTTGCTCTACAGAACAATCTAAATCATCCATAATCCGCTCTGTTGCCTCTAGCCAATATTCAGCCACATTTGGTGCTACTCCAGATACGCCCCTAAAAACCTCTGCTCCGTTAGCCCGGAGTCGCTTAGAGATGGATCCCTTATTCACTGTCCCAATGCTAGCTCCAGCCACTCTTTCTAAAACCCTTAACATGGCCTGGGACAAGGTATCATCCCCCGCAGCTCGATCATATGACCCAGTCTCGGTTGCCTGTGGCACGGATGCCTCCTCAGCTGGCCTATGCCCAGGGGATGAAGATTCAGCTTACACCCTTTCGCGACCACGTCTACGGCTTCGTCCACGAGTTCCTCTTGTACTCATATCTGATTACGAATTTTATGATATTAGTATAATGTTCCACTGTTTATTAAGAAAATATCTTATGGAAATATAGCAGTTCAAGGATTGTTTTCGTATCGTCGTAGCCTAGCTACAGTCTCATTTCTACCGTTTTACAGCTCTACCCTATCTAAAGTATCATCGTAGGGTCTCAATTCTATTCATAGCATCATATCATTATCACATAACGTAAAAGAGTATACTTACAGACTTGTTGCCGGGGATTCAGTGCGCCACTTCTTTCTCTAATCCATTTAAAACTCAAAAACCATATTTTTAGTCATAGAAATAAAAATTTTCATTTAAAAACACCCTTATTTTGAAACTCTTGATTTTAACCCTTCGAAAAAATTTTCGGACCCGATCCACAGCCGAGTTATTGCAACCTGGCTTTGATACTACTAAATGTAACACCCCAAACTCGGCCCAGACGTTATGGCCGAATCTGATGTGCCACATTAGAGTTGAAACCCCACGTTCCATTTTAGTGTTTTAAAAACCATATATTTTCTTGAGTTAACAAAGTGTATGGTAGCTGGGCACCAGGTAGGTATCCGAGACAGAGGAGGTGAGCCATGATGGTTGCTTAAGTACCAAGCTTTTTGATTGGATCCAATCCTAGACATGCCCACAACCATATCCACACTTTGTTATATCGAGTTTAAATTTGTTTAAGTGGACGTCTTTGATAAATCGATTAATCGTGGCGTTAAGATATTTTGAGAACAAGTATTGTTTTGAAAACTCGTCCTAAGTCTAGCCCATTTGAATAATTATCAACCAGATTTAAAGTTATTAAAATTAAAATAATCCTGAAAAGAAATAAAAGAAAAGTTAAAATGGCCTTATTACAACCCCAAAATAAATAGTAATCAAAGGAAATTTAATGAAAACCAACGCTTATTTAAAAGTCCAAAGGCGATCACCGTGGCTACTCTGAATCTTCTCCGGCCCAAGTCCCCACATCAAGGCTCACCTGCAAGGTTAAGGAAAGGGGGTGAGCTTGGAAACTCGGTGTGCAACAAGCCCCTTTCGAGCCCAAACACAATACACTGTTGGGCCTAAGCCCAAATCCAATCTCAACATGTCTTGGGCGTAGCCCTTTTCATAATTCATATTCTCGGGCCAAGCCTTTCTATCAGAAACGGTATGGCCCATAGGCCCATTTCAATATCACATGTAATGTCAATGAAAGAATGAATGCAAGCCCATTTGGGAAGACTACTCGACCCACCATCCGCTACTCTCCACCCGTACCAACCAAGCTCTCCATGTGGGGAATAACTCAACCCACCCACCAAAACTCTCCATTTGGCAAAGATAGTTTTGCTTATCATATAACTAGAGGCCTTGCCTCTTTTTAATAACTGGGGCATAAGCCCTTTATCATAACTGGGGCATAAGCCCTTTAATAACTGGGGCATAAGCCCTTTTTGCACTTCCTCTATCCATATAAAAACCCAACCCAATGTATTTATGAATTCATCATGTGCATATCATATATATATCATGTGCATATCATACATATCATGTGCATATCATACATCTCATTTGCATATCATACATATCATGTACATCAAAATCCTATGTAACAAGTTCATAATTAAACCCTAGGGGTATAATGGTCATTTTCTTACCTAGGGGCAAAACAGTCATTTTCATATTATAAGGGTAATTCCGTAATCCTACCAAATATTAGGGATTTTCCATGTTCATTATCAGTTACTACATATTCGTTTGTTTTAACCGCAAATCTGGCCCATTTTTAACGAAACCGAGTTATTGGGCTAAAAACCCCTAATGAGCCCTACATAGCCGATTAGTCATCTAGGCCCATTTAGCCTATATTCCATATTGGTGTTACCAATCTTATCGCGCAATTTAACAGGTTTTCAGTTTCTACCAATTTTACCCAAGTGGGCCCGAAAACCCATTGGGCCCGATTTTAGCCCCTCGAGGCCCAACTTACCGTGAATGCAAAAAATCTCGTTCTTACCTTTTCCATTATTCCCGATCATTATCTCCTCGATTCTAACTAACTAGTGAGCGTTCGCTTGCTTCCAAGTCCTCGAAATGCCCGAATTTTGGCATTTCGGCTTTCCAGCATTTATCGCTTTAAGCTTATGAAAGAGGGTTCGTTACACACCTGTTTGGCGATATTCCTTGGCGAGATCTCCTACACGATTTCTCCTATAATCCATCGTTAATAATCAGCTTCCCATAATTGAACTAAACCAAAAATCATCTAATATTAATACTTACACATTCGGCCACCATCCATAATGGCTTAGGAATCTTACCTTGCCGCGATTGATGACTAGGTCTAGCCACTCTGGTGATCCAAGCTATTCCGAGTCGACACTACACCTTGCTGCTCCTCTACTAAATAAACCACAGAAATATTGAAAGAAGACCCCATAAGGCCTATACCCATATTCGGCCACCTCCCTAAACTAGAGGGGTTTCGGTTTTTGGCCAAAAGTTACTCTAGGAATCGTTTAGAGTTTGAGCGCTTACCACAGTCTTTCTTCTCTAGAATCCGTACGCCTAAAAGGTAAAGGAATTGAACGCCAACAATTGAAAAGGAAAGAAAAGGTTGCTGGTCACAAAGAATCGGCACCCCCTATCTTCACTGATTTCGGCTTTTTTGCGGTATTTCGGCAGAAGTAGAGATAAAGGAAAGAAACAATGGTGAATGGAGGGAAATAGTGGGCTGGTTTGAAAGAAGGAGAAGGAAGAAAAGATGGAAGAAGAGATGGTAGATTCGGCTGCAAAAGAAAAAGAGAGAAAAAGACTAATCCTCCACGGAGAAAACGGCACAAAAATACCTATGTGCCGAAAATCCCTAACTAAACCTCTCTGCCGAAAATCCCCCCTCCAATCTCCCTTATTCGGCCAACTCTATCTTCATATCAAATCCCTAAAATCTCTCCCCTTATCCCTCCTCAATCCATGCATTTGACTGATTCAAACTCTCCCCCAAAGAGTTCCATTCAGCTACAACTCTTGCATGCTCAAAGCATAAAAATTAGCATCCTTTTTGCCATCACAGGGAATCGATCCCAGGTCTTCCTCCTCTATGCTTCCCACGCCACCTTTATAGTTTCCTAGTGGCGTCACTTGGCCACTTTACTAGAGGCTCTTTTGTGATACATTTTATCCACGACTTTACATAAAGTCATCTAGCCAGTACCCCTAACTCTTAAGTCAAAAATTCAAAAATTTCTACCGGGTTTTGGCCAACACATGGGCCTTCCATAAGCCCATTTACATACTCAAATTATGAATTTCACAACCACATACCAAATTTTAGAAACTTTACTAAAATATCGAGAATCGCGAAAAAACCCGAAAATCAGGATGTTACATAATCCTTTTACGAAGTTTTGTCAAATCTATGTTCTGGTTAAAAACCAGTCGTATTGTATTCTCCGAAAAAAAACAACACCGTTCTCGGTGTGACGAAACTCACCATCATAGTAAATAACAGCACTAATGCGTTCACTCATCTTTAATTTTTATTCTTCTTAGCCTATCTATTTTTTTTCTGTAAGTTATGCAACCTGAGAACAAAATATGGCTCATTTATAGCCCAAGTTATTTCAGAAACCACTGTAGCAAAAGAGCGTCCACGTAGGAGCTTCTTTCAGTACTTTTGCTGACAATGCATCCTGCTTAAAGCGTTTTTGACACTATTTGCGCAGACACGTCTTCTCAAATTTATTTTTTCAGAGACTACTGTAGCAAAAGAGCGTCCACGTAGAAGCTTTTTTAGATTAACAAATAATTTAATTAAGTTACCCTAAACCCCAAACCCTAATTTATTTGATTTTTTCTTAAATACCCTAAAACCCTAAACCCTAAAATCCTAATCTATTTTTTTTTAAAAATTTATAATTAATTTACTCAAGTAACCCTAAACCCTAATTTATTTGATTTTTTCCTTAAAAACCATAAACACTAAACTATAATCTAATTTTTTAAAATTAGTAATTAATTTAATTAACAAACACTAAACCCTAATTTATTTATTTTTTTCCTTAAAACCTAAAATTTAAAAACCCAAAATTCCCAAAACTCTAACCCTAATTGCAGAAAACCCTAATAAAAACACAGGGAAAACGCTTCCTCAAGGAAGCGCTTTTTCACGTGATAAAAGCGCCCTCAAGGAAGCGTTTTTCATCGAGTGAACAAAGCGCTTCCTTGAGGAAGCGCTCGCTTTTCCACGACAACGCTACCGACGTGGGCGCGCGTTTTGTAAAATCTAGCCCATTCCGGTAAATAATTTCTGACTTGGCCCATTTCGGTAAATTTTAAAAAAAAAGGAGCTTTTATTGGTAATTTGCTCATATTATTGCGATGTGGCGAAGCATCATTTAGTTTTGGCTAGGATTACATCAAGTTAGCAAGGGTTATATTTTGCCCATTCATTTTTTTCATTTCATTTATTTTATTGGTTTATATATACATGACTTGTCGTATATAGATGGTACAGTTTTGTATGCATAGCTCGTCAAGTGATGTAAAATTCATATTTGTTAAGGTATAATTATATATTATAAAAATTCCTGAAGTTTTCTCCAAGTGTCGCAGGGTTAAATATAAGGGAGAGATCCTCAGTTTTTTCAAGCCTACCTTGTTAGGGGCAAAAGCCAGAAATTTTTTTTTGGAGTGGTCCAAATTAAATTGTAATTTTTACTATAATAAAAATATAATTTTTAAAGGATTAAATTAAAATTTTATTGTTTTTAAAAAGATCAAAATATAATTTTACTTTTACTAATTTAAAATTTTACAAATTATAAAAGACCAATTTAAAAGAGGCTGGGACCTACCAGCCCCTGAAAGGTTAAAATTTTGATCAGGCAAAAGGATAAGTACTGTGCGACATACTTTAACAGGGAAGTACCTCGTTGGTAATCCAAAACAAGATCAATAACTCGCCAGGCCAAGTACTAGGATAAATGTCATAAAAAATTTGATTTGGAATAAATTGTACACAAATAAAGCCTCACCAAACTCATTAGCACCTTGCCTCTTGATCGATACAGGTTTTGTTAAGGAAGGTATAAATTCTCACCTCCATTTACATATATTCCTTTATTGATATATGCAAAGCCAAAGTTACTGATGCATCGCAAGGCTTAATTTTCTCAATTAATTAGAATGTATATAATTTATTATTGCCATGACCATTGACATTACTTATATCTTCCTTGTGATCCATGATTGAAGATTTATGCTATACGTTTAAGGCGAGCCTCACCTACCATTAAGAGGTGCAAGGTTAAAAATCTACTGTAGCGACGTAAAATTTTTTTTGTTTTGGTCGCTAGTTGAGGCGATTATTTGAAAATTTTGAAAACAGAATTTCAGTTTTATTAAAAAAGGGAGTCGCCACCGATCCTTTTTTCTAGGTGTGATCGGACACCGAATAAATCCTCTTTTTTAAAAGAAAATTTATTTTTTAAACAAAAAGAAGGCCGAATTTAGGTCTACGTCAAAGAAAAATAGGGTTCGGGAGTCGGTTACGCACGAAGAAGGTATTAGCACCCTCGCGACGCCCAAAATTGGTATCTTGATAAACACATGCTGTCTTAATTCTCAAAAATACGAGTTTAATTTAATATTTAATCGCGATCCGATTGAAATGAGAATTTTTAGTTTTCGATTTTTTTTAGAAGGGTGTCCCGTTTTTAACATGAGCCGACGAATTTCTCCCAACATAGTGATGAAATCGATGACTTAATGTTAAACCGGTTCATTGCCTTATTTATTGAAATTAGTAAAAAAAAACATGAATAAAAATCTTTAAAATAGTGAACAGCAAAATGATATAAAATGGGCGAGAAACAAAAAATAAAAGAGGTAGAAATACATCGAAGGAAATAATAAATATGACAATAATATTAAAAATAATGACAGTATATGCGATATTAAACATGATAATAATGGTATTAAACACGAAATAGAGACGAACATATATATAGACATATAATAATAATAAGTGAAGTGACGTAAACATAATATTAAAAATACTAATAGGGCTATATATATATATATATATAAAAGTATATACGTAATAATAGGAATGAAAAGTGTATACATAATAATACTAAATATATATATATACATAATATATATAAAATGAACATATACAACATATATTGGAAGTACTAATAACATAAAAAATATATATATTAATAATACTACATAAATATGTACATATATATTAAAATAAATACATAATAATATTAAAAGTATATACATAAAATAGTGTTAAAAATACATACATAATATAGTTATTAAAATATATATATATTAGAAATAATAATAATGTTACAAAACAATTATTAATAATACTGCATAAAAATATACATATATATATTAAAGATACACACATATATAATAAACATATACTAATAATAATTATTATTATTATTATTATAATTATAATAATAAAAAGATGTATCTACACCCAATAACACATAATAATATTAAAATAAAATAAGAAGTGACAATAGTGAAAATAGTAGGTATAATAATAAATATAACGATATTTGAAAATAATACTATATATAAAAAGTATATATATACACGTATAATAAAATATATACCAATATTAATAATAAATATAATAGGGGTAAAATAGATATAATAATAACATGTGTATAATACAGTATTAAAAAATATATATGTAGTAGCCCAAATTTGACCGGGCTGTAAACCAAATAAATAATAAATAAATATTTATTTAACAGTCCACAGTCCATTTATAATAGCCCGTAGGCCCAAAACCAAACACTATAGCCTAACTACCCTATACCTATTACACCCCACTTAGCCTAGGACAAAAGTGGCCCAACTGGCCCAACTTGTTACACTAAGGCATGAAACCCTAGGGTTTCTGCTTTTCTCCTCGCGCCGCAAACAGAAGGTTCCAGAAGCCACGCCTCATGACCCTTCGGTTTCTGCCGTTCCAGCTACCCCCATCAAGGCCACGATTCTAGGCTCCGAGTCACGCCGAGATCAACGCCACCAGTGGACCATCGTAAAGCCTTTGCCACCGCCGGATTTCTCGCAAATACTTGCAAGACAAGACAAAGGACACGAAGCAGAAAAGGAAACACAGCAGATACATAGAGCAAGAAAAAGGAAACTTAAAAGAATCTCAGCAGATCACGGTCAAAGATACAGTGGGCAAGAAATGGAAAGAAATCTTTGATTTCTTTCCAGTTTATGTAATAAACAGTGGCTATAAAAGCCCGAATGAAAAACAATGTAAAGGACCCTTTTTTGAAAAAATAGAAATATATATTCACAGATATTCATTCAGAAATATCAACAGTCTCTCAAAAGGTGATTTACATCGCATATCTTGTGCTTTATTTTGAATATATACGAACTGTTCTAACCTGCATGAGTAAGGATCTAAGGGAAGAGAGACTACCTGTGGAAGGACGAAGGTTTTTAAGCCTTCAGACCACCGTGTACGACGGCGCGTGAGGCGCGTGCGCGCAAGCATCGCGCACCGTGGCCTAAGCTCGGAGCCGGGACCTCTCTCTTCCCCTCTCTGCAGAGCATTTTTTTGTTTTTTTAAAGACCAAAGTGTTAAAATGATCTTTAAGTTTGCAGCAAAGTTGGCTTATATAGCCTCTTCAAAGCAGATCGTTTCGCTTAACTCAATAAGCTCAAAACGGTGTCGTATTAAGCCATAGGATCCGCGCGTTGACCCGATTACCGGGAGGATCCGCGTGTTTTTAGAATTGGGTTAATTACCCAATCGGTCCTTTCACCTATTTTAATTTATAATTACGTATTATTTTATTTTTTAATTTGGCCTAATATATTTTACAATTGTTTCAATTTAGTCTCGATAGATTGTTAAATTACATTTTGGGAAACGTTGTTTGTTTTTGAGGAATAGGGCAATTTGCCCAATGAGTCCCTCTTGTTTTACGCGCGTTTTAATTATGGCCTTAATTCACTGTTATTTCTTTTAAATTTCCCCTGTGATTTTATTGAACTTCAAATTTAACCCTATATATTTATTATATTGTTATTTGTTTTATTTTTAGCCTTATTTTCATATTATATATTATAAAATTATTTTATTATATATTATTTATATTATTATTATTTATTATATATTATTTTTCACAAGTTATTATTATTTTACATCATTATTTATATATTATTATATTATATGTTTATTATACGTTATATATTATTTATATATATATGCTTTTATATTATATATTATAATTATTTTATATATTATTAAGTCATTTTTATATTTTTATAAATTTTTATCTATATATTATTATCAAGTAAAGGTTTTAAACTTGTATTATATATTTATTTTTATTTATATGTTAATAATTATTTTTATTTATATTCTATTATTACACATTTTGAAAATATTATAATATTATAATACATAGATTTCATCATTAATTATTCATTTTAAACTCATATTTATATATATATATATATTATATAATTATTTCATTATAAATATAAATTCTTTCTTTCGCATATTTTATATTCTATACGTTATTTTACTAAAACAATATCTTTTGTATTTTTTAATTATTATGCTTATAAATACATTTTCATTATATATTATATTTTAAATTTATTATTGAATATCACATTTTTATTATTTGTTTGTATTGTACATATATATTTTTTAAAACTTTTGTTTTTATTATTATACAATATTTATTTTTACTTTAGTATTAATTATTGTTATGTTATACGTTATATCTTAGACTTTTATATTTTATTTTCAAATGAATATATTTTTTATATATGTACATTGATATATTGTATATCACGCATCATTCATATGATTAAATATATGTTGAACTATATGTTTAGGGATTCTTACCTATTTCTTCTTTAATATATATTCCGTTTTATGTATATTTTTCGTATTTAAAAATTGTCATGTTTTATATATGTTGATTAGTGTATAATATTTATGCCGTTATGCTCTTAATTTCCTATCATAGTAACATGTTATCTCATATGTTATGTTAATATGCTCCTTCGTGCATCGATTTTTTTTAAAAAAAAACGAGACTTCAAATTTTTTCAAAAAAATAAAAAGGCAATGCTCAGTGTTTGGAAGCTTTGCAAAAAGTAGTGCCCTAACTTATTGGGTTGCGACTTTTCTCGTTGAGTTCGAATAATCAAGTACCCTTCTAAGTTTTAAAGGTTTTCCAAATGCAAGCCACTATCTTGGAATTTCAAAGCAATATGTCCTAACTTATTTGATATAGCGTTTTGTGGTTTCAAGATAGGAATTTCCAAAAAGGTTAACTTAATGTCAATACTTTTTCAAAATTAAAATATTTTAAAGAGGACCACATCTTAAAATTTTTGAATTTTCGACATTAAAGACACTTGATAATCAATTAGGTACCAACTTTTGGGCGTTATGAGGGTGTTAACCCTTCCTCAAACGTAACCGACTCCCGAACCCGTTCTTTTATTTCGTAGACCAAAACTAATGATTTTAAAACAAAATGTTTTAAAGGTGATCCAATCACACCTAAAAAGATTGGTGGCGACTTCCGTTTTCGTTTTTAAAGTCAATTCCCATTTTCCAAAACTCGATTTGAAAATGGTCTCGACAGCTTGGCGACTCCACTGGGGACTAATAAGAGAGTCAAGCCGTATAATTGATTACCTCTTGTCTTAATGTCGGAAATTAAAAATTTTAAAATATAATCCTCTTTTGCATTACATGTGTTTGTATTATTGCATGTGTTGATATATTATGATACGCATTGCATTTGCATGACTGTTGTGGTCATACCCTTAAGTGGGAGTGAGAAACTACGCCTTCGTGAGGTTTTCGCCTCCGTGCAGGATAGTAGATCACTTTCAGAATACATCCGTACTTATGGTTTCGTGAGATTTTCATCTCCGTGTAGCCATAGGGAAATGTATTCCCCTGAACCGAACTTGATTCAAATGAGCCTATAATGGGTGAGAATCGAGGAATCTGCTGGTTCGGGTACCTCAAACTTTAGAACCAACCTCATATCGAAAGACCGTATAAGCCCAACTTAGTTAGGTTTAAACTTTAGATATTACCCTTATAAGTTATCATTGAAATTTATTGATATCATGTGACACTGACTATTTCTTTTCTTTTGTTTGCATGTCATTTTGCATTTACAAGGATATCGATTCGCAATCAGTTTCTAAATTAGGAAATTTTATTATGGAGAACGGACTTCTTGATAGAGTGGAAGGCAACGCCAACGTCCATAGATGGTCTGAGCAAACTCAACTAGAAAAAAGGAGATAGCATAGCTGAGGGATACGTGTCGGAGTTGTCAGATTACACTCGTATTAGTGTCACGCAAAATAATCTCCAGGAGCTTAAGGAAATTTGGGATTAGTGGGGCAAAGAGACCAAGCAGTTATTTTATGGTAATTACGGAGACTTACCTTACTTGCTTGATGTTCAGATAGACGAGCACCTATTCCGAGCCCTTACTCAATTTTGGAACCCGGCGTACAGTTGCTTCACTTTTGGGGAAGTAGACATGGTACCTACTGTGGAGGAGTACACTGCCTTGCTTCATTGTCCCGTGTTCTTTGACGATAGGATCTATTCTCGAGCTGCTTGTGTCCCTACCTTTTGGAAGAAATTGATGATTATTACGGGGATGAGCGAGCAGTGGGCCACGGCCCGAATTAAGGAAAAGGGTGAATGCAAGTGCATTTCGTGGGACGCTTTGAAAGATTTGATTCTGACACACCCTGATAAGACGAAGAAGGTAGATGTTTTTGCCTTAGGTTTGTATAGATTAATGGTCTTCCCTGGGGCTTTGGGATATGTGGATGAGGCAATCACAGATCTTTTTCATCGATTCAGTAAAAAGGTCACTTCTGTCCCTATAATTTTGGCGGAAACATTCAAGTCTTTAGGTGCATGTAGGAGGGCTGGTGCTGGCAGGTTTATAGGGTGTGCTCAGTTGCTTTTGGCTTGGTTCTACAGTCATTTCCGGTTGATAGATAGGGTGGTTTGTTGGGTTTTCTTCGAGGATTATTCACCATTAAAAGATATAGTAGCTTCAACTAGAAGAGTTGATGTTCCAGAAGAGAATTGGATAGCGCTACTTCAGAACCTTCAGTCGAAAGATGTCGAGTGGAGGGCTCCGTGGATGATGCCTAGTGAGGTTCTTTACCGATGCGGCAATTTTGATTGGGTACCCCTATTGGGAATTTAGGGTGCCATTGGTTATGCCCCTTTGCTCGTGCTGAGACAGCATAGACTGAGGCAGTTCGTACCAGTAACTCAGGGATTGGCTCAAAGTGAGTTCGTATACAGAGGAGCCGATTACAAGAGGAAGGTTAGTGAAGTTTCTAGTGCCTGGAAAAAGACTTTTCGGTTGAAAGGAGTAGCTATTGGCCAGGCAACCACACCAGAATACGTTGAATGGAGAAGCAGAAGGGTTAACGATAACATCCCCAGGCCAAGCATGGAAGGAGCTCGACCGATAGAAGAATATTTGCAAGTAAGGCCCTTAGAGTTGGAAATTATGAAGCAGGAGTTTGAAAGAAAGAACTTGGAGTTCGAGAAGAGGATAGCAAAGCTCGAAGAAGAAAAGATGTACTTGAGTTTAGATGTCGAGGTTCAAAAGAGGGAGGTTGAGAAAGAGAGGAAAGAACAAAGAAAGATTGAGGAAGATCAAGATGATCTAAAGGAGCATTACAAAAGGGCACAAGTATCCTTGAGAAGGGCGAGAGTAGGAGGATCTTCGGAGCAGTTGCAGAAAGAGGTCCAGGAGGAAAAGGCTAGAGCCGAGTATTGGGAGAGGAAGTTCCAAGAGATGCAAGTGTAGAATTTGGCATTAGAGGAAGAGAATAAAGGATTGAAGACTAAGGTAATTGAGTTTGGAAGATCCCTGCGTTGGCACCAAAACCATAATTCTACAGTCGAATTGAAAGAGCTAAGAAGCAAGGTTGAGAATTTGGAGGTAGCATTGCATGACGGTGAACTCCGGATTAAGCAACTCAAGGCGCAAGAAGATTATCTGAAGGGAGAGCTACATCAAGCTAGATGACAGGTCAGAGAAAGGGATCACGTCATTGGTGAAGCCATAGCCCAGATTCGAGAGGTTGCTGAGTATGTGCAAGACTTGGCAATATGAGCTGATGTATTTAGTCTGATGTATTCATCATCGTCAGATGTAGGACGAGAGTTAGCCCTTTTATTAGATAGAGTTAAAACTTTGGGCCTTAGGGCGAAAGCGTATTTGTAATCTTCTTATATGTAAAGATATTCTTTTTCTAAATAAAATTTTCTAAATGAAGTTGAACCAGAATCAATATTCTTTTTGCATTCAGGCATTTGCATCTCATAACATTTCATCACATCATTTGCATTCAAAGTTATAGAAAGACCCTGATTAGTTAAAGTTTACTCTCAAAAGGTAGAAAAGAAAATCTGGAAATCACATATCCTTACGGCACTCGTACTAAAACTAAGAGCATGGATCAAAGGTTCGAGCAATTACAAAAACATATGCAAGATCAAATGCAAGAGCAGTTGGCCAAAATGCAAAATGAAATAAGGGAGCAGATGCTAGAGGCTCAGAGAAATATGATGGCTGAAATGGCTCAGCTGCTGAGAGCTACTGATAAAGGAAAAGCTCCCATGGCAATTACTAAAGAGGAGAATGAAGGTCCTCCTCCAGGTTTTACTCTGCCTCATGTGCCACTGCAAACCGAGGCACCTCCTAGAAGGCCATCCGTCACCGTGAGGCCTCAACATGGGCCAGTGGATGCTGGAATCCCCGTAAATTTCCCATCTGGGTTGGGAAATAATTTGGGTGATAGCTCGATCAACCCTATCACTCCTGATCTGGATTTAATGGAGAAGGAAAGAATGGCCACTGAATCCGCGAAACAATTGGAAGATCGTTGTAGGTGTTTAGAGGAGAAGTTTAAGGTTTTGGAAGGCACTGGCAACCATCATGGGGTTGATGCCAAAGACTTAAGTTTGGTTCCAAATTTGGTGCTTCCTCATAAATTTAAGATGCCAGAGTTTGAAAAGTACAACGGGACTACTTTCCTAGAGGCACACATAACGATGTTTTGTAGGAGAATGACTAGTTATGTGAACAACGATCAACTATTGATCCATTATTTTCAGGACAGCCTAGTGGGAGTGGCAACTAGGTGGTACAATCAGTTGAGCCGTGCAAGAATTAGTTCATGGAGAGATCTTGCACAGGCTTTCATGCAACAGTATAACCATGTGATTGATATGACGCCAGATAGGATCACACTTCAAAACATGGAGAAAAAGCCTAATGAAAGTTTTAGGCAATATGCACAACGATGGAGGGAGGTGGCAATGCAAGTACAACCATCATTGTTGGAAAAGGAGACCACTATGTTATTTATTAATACTTTGAAGGCGCCATTCATCACACATATGATCGGAAGTACCACGAAAAGTTTCGCAGATATAGTTATGGCGGGTGAGATGATTGAAAATACCGTGAGGGGTGGTAAAATTGAGGAAGAAGTGGCTAAAAGATCAGCCCCAAGGAGAAAAGACAATGAGGTGAATAACGTGAACAATTTCAATTCCAGGGCAATCACATTTGGACAACCCAAAGTAGCTACAGGTGAGCAACAAAGTACTCAAAGACAGGAATCGGGTACAAGACAGAATTCGGAAAGGATACAATTCATGCCTATCCCTGTGACGTATCGTGAGCTTTATCAAAGCTTATATGATGCACATGCCATCGCTCTATTTCATTTGAAACCATTGCAGCCACCGTTCCCCAAATGGTATGATGCAAACGCTAAGTGCGAATATCACGCGGGAATACCGGGGTATTCAATTGAAAATTGCACTGGATTTAAGAAGGTCGTGGAAAGGCTTATCAAGATGGGGGTTGTGAAATTCGATGGTACCCCTAATATTGAAAATCCATTACCAGATCATGGAAATTAAGGAGTGAATGCCATTGATGAAACAAAGAAAGGAAAAGTCAAAGAGAATATTACTGAGGTGAAGACACATATGAAAGTAATATGGGAGGAGATGGTGAAGAGAGGTATGCTGACCTCTAGAAAATGAGGAGAAGGAATAGCGAGCCATTGTGATTTCCATGGAGAGGTGGGTCATATGATCCAAAATTATGAAGAGTTTAAGGCCATGGTACAGGGCCTTATGGTAAACAAAGAGCTACAGGTTTCTGAGGGTAGTTCTTGTGAAGGGCAAATATGTGTGCTGGAGAATGAACGACAAAGAACCAGCCAACCAAGAATTATTATTTCCTTACCAGGGAATAATAAGGCGGGGGCGCAAACTGGGCCCAAAATAATCATCCATAAACCCTATCCTTTCCCTTACAGGGATGACAGGAGGGTGCCATGGAGCTATGACTGCAATATAACAATACCTGAAGGGAAGAGTATAGCTAGCGTGGCCAGGGGCACGCAAAATGAAGGTTCCCATACATGAAGTGGGAAACGTTACGACGGGGGAATATCAGAGTGGAGCCCGCAAAGACGAAAGATGTCGGGATTGAAAAGGAGACTGAAGTACCCATCAATGAGCCGGTAAAGGAGGAAACAACTAAGGAGTTTTTAAAATTCCTGAAACATAGCGAGTATAACGTGGTCGAGCAGTTGCACAAGCAGCCGGCACGTATATCAGTGTTAGCCCTACTCTTGAGTTCTGAGGTGCATTGAGATGGGTTGTTAAAGGTACTTAACGAAACATATGTCACCCATGACATATCCGTTAACAAGCTGGACCGGTTAGTAAACAACATCAGTGCTGACAATTTCATCTATTTTAATGATGATGAAATTCCGCCTTGGGGCATAGGGTCAACCAAAGCCCTACACATCACTACTCGGTGCAAAGGATACACACTTCCAAGTGTACTTGTGGATAATGGGTCTGCATTGAACGTCCTGCCACTATCTACCTTGAATAGATTACCCATTGACAGTTCACATATGAAAACATGTCATAACGTGGTAAGAGCCTTTGATGGAACGGAAAGGAAAGTAATGGGACGAATTGACATCCCTCTGGAGATTGGGCCAAATACGTATGAAGTTGATTTCTTAGTGATGGATATCAAACCCTCCTACAATTGTTTATTGGGGAGACCATGGATACACTCAGCAGGAGCGATGCCCTCTTCATTGCACCAAAAATTGAAGTTAGTGACAGATGGACGCTTAATAACCATCAACGCGGACGAGGATATCATAGCAGCAGTCACCAGCAAGGCCCCTTATGTTGAGGCCAATGAAGAGGCTATCGAGTGTTCTTTTCGCTTTTTAGAAATCATTAATGCCACCTTCATTTCGGAAGGAAGTGAGAGGTCGGCACCCAAAATGTCTAGAGCCACGAGGATGGCCCTACAAATGATGATGGGAGGGGAGCATTACCAGGAAAAGGGCTAGGAAGACAGTTGCAAGGAGGGGTTCAAATCCCAAAATTGAGTGAAAAGAAGGATCGTTTTGGTTTGGGTTTCAAGTCAGACTATAAGCATAGGAGGCAAGAAATGGAGAAGCGCCAAGCGAGAAGGAAGACGCGTTTGAATGGAAGAGAAGTGGAGTGGGAACCGATGACATTCCCACCTATATCCAAATCCTTTAAGTCAGGAGGATTCCTGATAAAGGAAAGTCATCAAGTCAATGCTGTACACAATGAGGGGTCGGAGCAAGAAAACCTCGAGGGCATTCGCCCTTACGAATCGGGGAGCTCTCTGAACAATTGGACTATGGAAGACCTTCCTGTAGTCTTTAGGAATTTTTTAGAGTAATTCTCAAAACATGTTTGTTACTCTAGGGCCTAGGAGTAATAAGATTATGTTTGTGAAAAGAGGCCATGTTCATCTATAATTATTTAAATAAAACATAAGTTTTTATCAATTTAAACGAATATTGTTTTATTTTTATCGATCGATATTCCTTCAAATTCTAGCAATTCTTATTCTTTTATTTATAGCACATAAACAATCATTCTTCGATTCATTCATTCTTTGTATATTCTTTCATACCCCCACAGGTCCCTAGATATCAATGATATGAGCGTTGATACTACAGCTCCTAATTTCTCTGGCGAGTAAGACATGTGTTTAGAGGAACCTCAGGATTTTGAAGATGTTCAAGATTGTGACGTATCTCTTGATCTGTTAAGAATGGTTAAGTAAGAGGAGGAACAAATCATGCCACATGAGAAAGAGGCAATAGAGAATATAGCCCTAGAGGAAGGGAAAGAGTGGAAAATCGGAACCCTAATTAGTGAGGACACAAGGCATGATCTGATTGAGTTGCTTCGAGAGTTCAAGGATATCTTCGCCTGGCCATATCAGGATATGCCTGGATTGAGTACTGACATTATGGTACACCGTCTGCCGATAAGACAAGACTGTAAGCCAGTCCAACAGAAGTTGCGAAGAATGAGGCCAGATATCGTTTTGAAAATAAAGGATGAAGTCAAGAAGCAGTTTAACGTAGGATTCTTGTAGGAAGTGAAATACTCCGAATGGGTAGCTAACATTGTGTCTGTTCCTAAGAAGGATGAGAAGGTACGAATGTGTGTTGATTACAGAGACTTGAACAAAGCGAGCCAAAGGATAATTTTCCTTTACCCCACATTGACACTTTAGTAGATAACACAGCGGGATATTCGTTGTTCTCCTTTATGGATGGTTTCTCAGGATACAACCAGATAAAGATGCATCCAGAGGACATGGATAAAACCACCTTTATAACCTTGTGGGGCACCTTTTGCTACAAAGTAATGCCATTTGGACTAAAAAACGCAGGGGCAACGTACCAAAGGGCCATGGTGAACTTGTTCCACGACATGATGCATAAGGATATTGAGGTATACGTTGATGATATGATTGCCAAGTCACGTACGAAAAAAGAGCATATCGAAGTCTTGAGAAGATTGTTTGTAAGGTTGAGAAAATTTCAGTTGAAGCTCAATCCAGCAAAGTGTACCTTTGGAGCCAGATCGGGAAAGTTGTTAGGCTTCGTAGTCAGTGAAAAAGGAATTGAAGTCGACTCAGACAAGGTTAGAGCCATACGAGAATTACCTCCACCACGTATTTAGAAAGAAGTTCGAGGATTCCTAGGAAGGTTGAATTACATTGCTCGGTTCATTTCACAACTAACCGAGAAATGTGATCCTATCTTTCGCCTCCTCAGAAAGCACAATCAAGGTACTTGGGATGGGAATGCCGAATGCTTTTGAAAAGGTCAAGCGATGATTTGTTGAATGCTCCTGTGATTGTCTCCACCCAGCCCAGATATAAACCATTAATACTATACTTATCGGTGTTCGGTAATTCTATGGGATGTGTGCTTGGCCAATGACGAGTCGTCGAAAAAAAAAAAGGCAATTTATTATCTCAAGAAGAAGTTCACCGATCGTGAGATGAGATATTCACCAATCGAAAAGTTGTGTTGTGCAATCGATTTGGACAACTCGGAGATTAAGACAGTACATGCTATACCATACCACTTGGCTCATCTCAAAACTTGATCTGTTGAAATACATGATGGAGTCAACGACTCTAAATGGGAGAATGGCGAGATGACAAATTTTGCTTTCAGAGTTTGATATAGTCTACATAAGTCAGAAGGCTATAAAAGGAAGTGCAGTAGCGGATTTCTTGGCTAGTAGGGCTCTAGAAGATTATGAGCCATTGAACTTCAATTTTCCAAATGAGGAGTTGATGTGCATAGCAATGACTGAAAATTCTTCTTGGAGGCTCAATTTTGATGGGGCTTCTAATGCAGTCGGAAATGGAATTGGGGTAGTCTTGGTATCTCCAAATGGCGATCATTATCCTTTTACGTGCAAGTTGAGTTTGATTGCATGAACAATATGGCTGAATATGAAGCATGCATCATGGGACTTCAAGCAGCTATAGAGCGAGGTATAAAAACCCTAGAAGTATATGGGGACTCGGCGTTGGTTGTTTATTAGCTTAGAGGTGAATGGGAGACAAGAGACCCTAAATTGATTAGTTATCGAAAGATAGTTTTGGGGTTACTTGAGGAATTTGATAGCATCACCTTTAATTATCTCCCACGAGACGAAAATCAGATGGCAGATGCTTTAGCAACCTTGGCCTCAATGATCAAGGCGAATAAAGAAGAAGAAATGAAGCCAATTCAAATGAGTGTTTACGAGGCTCCAGCTAATTGTTGTAACATTGAGAGGGAAGGAAATGACAATAACCCCTGGTATCAAGATATATTGCGATATATGAGAGATCGTAAATACACTGAACAGGCCAGTGAAAATGACAAACGAACCTTGAGGAGGTTAGCTTGCGACTATGTTTTAGATGGAGATATCCTGTACAAAAGACGAAAAGACCAAGTACTTTTGAGATGTGTCGATGCTGTAGAAGCTAAGCTAATTTTAGAAGAAGTTCATGAATGTGTGTGCGAGACGCATGCAAATGGGTTCACGATGGCAAGGCAAATCATGAGGTTTGACTATTATTGGGCTACTATGGAAGGGGATTGTATCAGTTACACTAATAAATGCCATAAGTGTCAGATTTATGGGGATAAAATTCATGTACCACCTTCACATTTACATGTTATGACTTCTCCATAGCCCTTTTCCATGTGGGGCATGGATGTCATTGGACCAATATCACCGAAAGTTTCGAATGGATATCGGTTTATCATTGTAGTAATTGACTACTTCACAAAATGGGTAGAAGCTGCTTCTTATGCGAATATTACTAAGTCAGCTGTGAGTCGATTCTTGAAGAAGGAGATCATTTGTCGGTATGGAATGCCTGAGAAGATCATATCCGACAATACATTGAACCTGAATAACAAAACGATAGCGGAGGTTTGTGACCAGTTCAAAACCAAGCATCACAATTCTTCCCCTTATCGTCCAAAAATGAACGGGGCAGTGGAGGCCGCCAACAAGAATATTAAGAGAATAGTGGGAAGATGACTAAGACCTATAGAGATTGGCATGAGAAGTTGTCATTTGCACTCCTAGCCTATCGAACATCTGTCAGAACCTCTACCGGGGCAACTCCATTCTCGTTAGTTTATGGGATGGAAGCAGTATTACCTATTGAAGTAGAAATACCTTCTTTTCGAATTTTGACGGAGGTAAAATTAGATGAAGCTGAGTGGGTTCAATCCCGGTATGACCAGTTGAACTTAATTGAGGAAAAGAGGTTAAAAGTCATTCGACATGGTCAGATGTATCAAAAGCGAATGATGCGAGCTTATAACAAGAAAGTTCGACCAAGAGAATTCCATGAGGGAGACCTTGTACTGAAAAATATCCTTCCTATTCAAAAAGATTTTAGAGGAAAATGGATGCCGAATTGGGAAGGGCCGTATGTCGTAAGAAAAGCTTTCTCCGGTGGTGCATTGATTTTAACGAAAATGGATGGGAAAAGTTTACCCAATCCAGTGAATTCGGATTCAGTTAAAAAATACTTTGTCTAAAGAAGAAGAGAATCTAAGTTGAAAACCCGCAAAGGGCACCTTGCGACCAAAGGGATTTTGAGTTGAAAACCCGAAAAGGCAGCTCAAATGTTGAAGGGCATATGGTAATCTTGCTATATTTGATACAACAAAGAGCGAAGAATACTGCACACTAGGGCATCAACAGAGTACTTGGGATCTTTTTAACACATGTTGAACTCAAGAAAGTCTTCATGGAGCTAGTGTATAGACGCTCAAGCGGAGATATCTAGAGGATCTAACTTCTGTCTTGTTTGCTATCTCTAGATTTTATTTCTTCTAGAAGATAGGCTAGCAGATTAGTTCTCTTTTGTATCTTTTGATAATTCATTCAAATCCAATTATTCTCAAGATTAAATTCATCTTCCATTATTCTTAAAGTATGTTGCATTAAAATAATAATGGATGAACTAAATAATTTTCACAAATAAAGTTTTGCTCATTACTCTGGAAATTTCTAGATAATACAAGAAACTAAAACAGAGCAGTTGTTTGAAGAATTCACGTAAGTGAGGTTTGAAAGAACTCGAGGAAATTATTTCTTTAGTCCAAAATGATGATTGGACAAATCAAACGATTCGATCCTAAGAGAGGATCATCTTACAGACATTTTTGGTGGGTTATAGCATTTGAAGAATGGTACAAACCCACAGGCGGAGTAGGAATGGTATTTCGAGAGAAATAAGGATAAACTTCGATGAAAGAATGAATGGTGACATCTGGAATAGGGGTCATGTTCATAAACATTTTGCATTATAACAGGTTTAATTAGGAGCATTTGATTCACTTCGATCATAGCATCCTAATCATTAGGCATGAACTCATACACATTATACAGGTTATGTCCTTCAAGGGACAATGAAGATTGATGCGCCTTAACCCCCTAAGCAGTAGGGTAACAGGCTAAAGCATAGCAGATCTGATTTTCGGATGTTCTCACACCAAAACAGATCCAAGATAACAGATCTGGCATCTTCACTTTGATGGAGAGCAGATACATAACAGATCTGACCTTCAGACGATTAGGCTGGAGCAAGATCCAAGATGATTTGGCATTCCTTGTGTTTACAAGGAACAAATCAAAGACATAGTTGATTTGACTTTCTCGTGCTTACGATGAAGCAAATCTAAGATGATTTGGCATCTCTGTATTGTCAGAGAACGAATCAAAGTCTAGCATCTTCACTTTGATTGAGATCAGATACATAGCAGATCTCGCCTTCGGATGTTTATGTTGAAGCGGATCCAAGATGGTTTGGCATCCTTGTGCTTACAAGGACCAAATCGAAGACATAGCTGACTTGACTTTCACGTGTTTACGCTGAAACAAATCTAAGATGATTTGTCGTCTCTATATTGTCAGAGAACAAATCGAAGTCTGGCATCTCCACTTCAATGGGGAGCAGATACATAGTAGATCTGACCTTCAGATGATTAGACTGAAGCATGATCCAAGATGATTTGGCATCCTTGTGCTTACAAGGAACAAATCGAAGACATAGCTGATTTAGCTTTCACGTGCTTACGATGAAGCAAATCTAAGATGATTTGTCATCTCTGTATTGTCAGAGAACAAATTGAAGAAGCAGATTTGGCGTCTCTGTGTTCGGCGGAGAGTAGATCGAAGATATCGATATGACATTCAAGAAGATTGAAGACTATGATTTGATAGGACCGGTCAAATTTGGTCTTTCTAAATCTTTGCTCGATTCCCTTTATACAGCAATGAGCAAAGAGGGGCAGCTGTAGTAGCCCAAATTTGACCGGGCTGTAAACCAAATAAATAATAAATAAATATTTATTTAACAGTCCACAATCCATTTATAATAGCCCGTAGGCCCAAAACCAAACACTATGGCCTAACTACCCTATACCCATTACACCCCACTTAGCCCAAGACAAAAGTGGCCCAACTGGCCCAACTTGTTACACTAAGGCATGAAACCCTAGGGTTTCTGCCTTTCTCCTCGCGCCGCGAACAGAAGGTTCTAGAAGCCAAGCCTCATGACCCTTCG
Organism: Gossypium longicalyx; assembly: GCA_025698465.1. Lineage (NCBI taxonomy): Eukaryota > Viridiplantae > Streptophyta > Magnoliopsida > Malvales > Malvaceae > Gossypium > Gossypium longicalyx. Next base: position 46,705,123 of record CM046999.1, read on the forward strand.
ATTTCTTCCATTCCAGCTACCCCCATCAAGGCCACGATTCCAGGCTCCGAGTCACGCCGAGATCAATGCCACCAGTGGACCATCATCAAGCCTTTGCCACCGCCAGATTTCTCGCAAATACCTGCAAGACAAGACAAAGGACACGAAGTAGAAAAGGAAACACAGCAGATACATAGAGCAAGAAAAAGGAAACTTAAAAGAATCTCAGCAGATCACGGTCAAAGATACAGTGGACAAGAAATGGAAAGAAATCTTTGATTTCTTTCCAGTTTATGTAATAAACAGTGGTTATAAAAGCCCGAACGAAAAACAATGTAAAAGACCCTTTTTTGAAAAAATAGAAATATATATTCACAGATATTCATTCAGAAATATCAACAGTCTCTCAAAAGGTGATTTACATCGCATATCTTGTGCTTTATTTTGAATATATACGAACTGTTCTAACCTGCATGAGTAAGGATCTAAGGGAAGAGAGATTACCTGTGGAAGGACGAAGGTTTTTAAGCCTTCACGCCACCGTGTACGACGGCGCGTGAGGCGCGTGCGCAAACACTGCACCGTGGCTGAAATTCGGAGCTGGGACCTCTCTCTTCCCCTCTCCAGAGCATTTTTTTTTGTTTTTTTTAAAGACCAGTGTTAAAATGATCTTTAAGCTTCAAAGTTGGCTTATATAGCCTCTTCGAAACGACATCGTTTCTACTTAACTCAATAAGCTCAAAATGGTGTCGTATTAAGCCATAGGATCCGCGCGTTGACCGGATTACCCGAGGAGGATCCGCGTGTTTTTTAGAATTGGGTTAATTACCCAATCGGTCCTTTCACCTATTTTAATTCATAATTACGTATTATTTTATTTTTTAATTTGGCCCTAATATTTTACAATTGTTTCAATTTAGTCTCGACAGTTGTTAAATTACATTTTGGGAAACGTTGCCGTTTTGAGGAATAGGGCAATTTGCCCAATGAGTCCCTCTTGTTTTACGCGCGTTTTAATTATGGCCTTAATTCACTGTTATTTCTTTTAAATTTCCCCTGTGATTTTATTGAACTTCAAATTTAACCCTATATATTTATTATATTGTTATTTGTTTTATTTTTAGCCTTATTTTCATATTATATATTATAAAATTATTTTATTATATATTATTTATATTATTATTATTTATTATATATTATTTTTCACAAGTTATTATTATTTTACATCATTATTTATATATTATTATATTATATGTTTATTACGTTATATATTATTTTTATATATATGCTTTTATATTATATATTATAATTATTTTATATATTATTAAGTCATTTTTATATTTTTATACATTTTTATCTATATATTATTATCGTTAAAGGTTTTAAACTTGTATTATATATTTATTTTTATTTATATGTTAATAATTATTTTTATTTATATTCTATTATTACACATTTTGAAGATATTATAATATTATAATACATAGATTTCATCATTAATTATTCATTTTAAACTCATATTTATATATATATTATAATTATTTCATTATAAATATAAATTCTTTCGCATATTTTATATTCTATACGTTATTTTACTAAAACAATATCTTTTGTATTTTTTAATTATTATGCTTATAAATACATTTTTATTATATATTATATTTTAAATTTATTATTAAATATCACATTTTTATTATTTGTTTATATTGTACATATATATTTTTTTAAAACTTTTGTTTTTATTATTATACAATATTTATTTTTACTTTAGTATTAATTATTGTTATGTTATATGTTATATCTTAGACTTTTATATTTTATTTTCAAATGAATATATTTTTTTATATATGTAAATTGATATATTGTATATCACGCATCATTTATATGATTAAATATATGTTGAACTATATGTTTAGAGATTCTTACCTATTTCTTCTTTAATATATATTCCGTTTTATGTATATTTTTCGTATTTAAAAATTGTCATGTTTTATATATGTTGATTAGTGTATAATATTTATGCCGTTATGCTCTTAATTTCCTATCATAGTAACATGTTATCTCGTATGTTATGTTAATATGCTCCTTCGTGCATCGATTTTTTTTTAAAAAAAAAACGAGACTTCAAATTTTTTCAAAAAAATAAAAAGGCAATGCTCGGTGTTTGGAAGCTTCGCAAAAAGTAGTGCCCTAACTTATTGGGTTGCGACTTTTCTCATTGAGCTCGAATAATCAAGTACCCTTCTAAGTTTTAAAGGTTTTCCAAATGAAAGCCACTGTCTTGGAATTTCAAAGCAATATGTCCTAACTTATTGAATATAGCGTTTTGTGGTTTCAAGATAGGAATTTCCAAAAAGGTTAACTTAATGTCAATACTTTTTCAAAATTAAAATATTTTAAAGAGGACCACATCTTAAAATTTTTGAATTTCCGACATTAAAGACACTTGATAATCAATTAGGTACCAATTTTTGGGCGTTATGAGGGTGTTAACCCTTCCTCAAACGTAACCGACTCCCGAACCCATTCTTTTATTTCGTAGACCAAAACTAATGATTTTAAAACAAAATGTTTTAAAGGTGATCCAATCACACCTAAAAAGATTGGTGGCGACTCCCGTTTTCGTTTTTAAAGTCGATTCCTATTTTCCAAAACTCGATTTGAAAATGGTCTCGACAATATATATAATATAGTATTTAAAAAATGTATACATAGTATATATACTAGGAATAATAATAATAGTAAAAACAACCATTAATAATGCTATATAAATAGATATATAGTAATAGTATATACATAATATGGTTATTATGGAATATATATGTAAGATAATATGAAAAATAAAAAATATATAAATAATATAGTGTTAAAGATATATACATAATGTCGAAACCATTTTTAAAAAGGGGTTGAAAAACGGGGTTCGACTTTTTGAAAAATAAAAATGGGAGTCGCCACCAATCTTTTTAGGTGTGATTGGATCACCTTTAAAACATTTTGTTTTAAAATCATTAGATTTGGTCTACGAAACCAGAAGATGGGTTCGGGAGCCGGTTACGTACGAGGAAGGATTAGCACCCTCGTAACGCCCAAAAATTGGTACCTAATTGATTATCAAGTGTCTTTAATGTCGAAAATTTTAAAAATTTTAAGATATCATCCTCTTTAAAATATTTTGATTTTGAAAATTGGAGTTCACTTGTATCAAAATATTGATACTAAGTTAACCTTTTTGAAAATCCCTATCTCGAAACAACAAAACACTATATCCAGTAAGTTAGGACATATTGCTTTGAAATTCCAAGACGGTTGCTTGCATTTTGAAAACCTTTAAAAACTTAGAAGGGTACTTGACTATTCGAACTCAACGAGAAGAGTCGCAACCCAATAAGTTAGGGCACTACTTTTCTCGAAATTTCCAAACACCAAGCATTGCCTTTATATTTTTTTTGAAAACTTTGGAGTCTCGTTTTTTAAAATGATACATAAGGAATCACATTATCATTATGGAATAGCACATTGCAATAATAAGTGAATAAAACATGCATTTTAACAACAGCAATAATACAAAAAATCATATCCTAGATGCATAAGTGTTTAGAATTACAGCATATAGACAAAGATACATACAACTTATATTGAAAATGGATAAGCAAAACATACAAACATACATGGCAATAATTAAGAAATGATGTATAATATACAATTTAATACATATAAAAAGAGCAATAATATCAATGTACATATAAAATATAACATCAAATTAAAAAATTAACGTTTAACACCTAAATGATATATATACAATAAAAATATATAAATGAATAAAAATATAAAAATAAAGTAGGTAATTGTTAACGAAATACACTTATAATAAAAAATATGATATTTAATAATAATTTTAAAATAGTATTTAATATATATAAAAATAAAAGATTAAGTATTATGTATAAAATAAAATATATTGGTTTAGAAAAATAATGTATAAAACACCAAATATGTAAAAGAATTTATATTTATAATAAAATAATTATATAATGTCTATATAAATATAAGTTTAGAATAATATAAAATAAGTAATTAATGAAGAAATATACATATCATACAAATTATAATATTATAATATCTTCAAAATGTATAATAATAAAATATAAATAAGGTAATTATTAACATATAAATAAAAATAAGTATATAATACAAGTTAAAAATCTTTAATGATAATAATATATAGATAAAATGTATAATAATAATTTGTGAAAAATAATATATAATAATAATAATATAAATAATATATAATAAAATAATTACATACAATATAAAAATAAGGTTAAGAGTAAAATAAATAACAATATAAAAAAAATAATAAAAATATATATATGGGGTTAAATTTGAAGTTCAATAAAATTACAGGGCGAATTAAAGAAAAAGCTGAATTAAGGTCCTAATTGAAACGTGCGTAAAACGAAAGGGACTCATTGGGCAAAATGCCCTATTCCCAAAACGGCAGCGTTTTAATTCTATGTTTAAAAAAAAGTCAGAGGTCATATTGAAACCAAAATAAAAATAATGGGCAAAAATTAAAAATTGCAATAAACTTAATTTAACAGATGAAAAGACTAAAGGACTAAAGGGATAATTATCCCATTTTCTTAAAACACGCGGACCCTTCGGGTCGGATCGGGTCGGATCTTGGGCCCTATATAAGTTAAATTTTGATTTTAAAATTCATTTCTAACCCCCTTTTTTAAAAAAAAAACAAAAAAAACTCTGAAACCCCCTCTCCGTCCTCTGGCCTGAGTTCCAACAACGGCCGATGACCACCGCTCACGCGCCACCGTACACGGTGGTCGGAGGTTGAAAATTTCTCCCCTTTCCAGGCGAATCACAGGTATTACTTCTTCTCTTTATTTTTAAAAGTATTTTTGTGTATTACAACTTAAAAATGAACTGTTTTCCCTTTGGTTTGTTTTTTTAAAATCTGTTTCTAGATCGTTTGTTGTATTAAAAATACATGTATATATAAATAAAAAAAGGGAAAATAATAGAGAATGAAAATAGTAAAACCTTTGAATCTGCCGTGAGTTTTATTTCTTCTATACTGTTTGTATATATGTGTTTAAAACCGAAAAATAGAAAATTCCCCCTCCATCTTACAACAACAGTATTCGGGCTTTATAGCTACTGTTTACATTTGGTAAGAAATATTTCCTTTAGTTTTTTCCTATTTTGTGCTATTTTCCTTTCCATTTGTGTGTAGGTGAACACGAAAATCACGGCGGTGATGAAGACTTCAAGGATGGCGACGACGGTCCCGGCCTTGACTGCATTGATGGCCTCAATTCGGGGAGCTGGACAGACGCTCCCCAAAGCTTCCAGAATCCTTTACGGCGTGAGGAGAAAGAGACTTAGGAAGAAACCCTAGGGTTTGATTTGGGTCCATATGTTTGGGGCTCGTTGGGCCTGCTAAAAATTTGGGCCTATGACCGTATTCGAAGTTGTGATGTATTGGGTCACCAGAACGGGCTATGGGGTAGTTGGGTTAATTTAGGGTCTAAATGACTGTTTAATAAATAAACATTGATTTATTATTTTTTTTGTTTTCAATTTTAAAACCCGGGCAAATTTTGGTTACTACAGCTGCCCCTCTTTGCTCATTGCTATGTAATAGGAATCGAGCAAAGACTATAAAGGACCAAATTTGCCCGATCTGGCCCAGTCTTTGAGATCTTTTCCTCGCATGATCTTTAACCTATCTGCTCCCTGCAACCTCAGGAATGCCATATTGATATCTTCGATCTGCTTCTTAAAAACTTGTGACTGTCATGTTGATATCTTCAATCGGCTCTCCGTCGAACATAGAGATACCAAATTATCTTAGATTTGCTTCAACGTAAACCCGTGAAAGCCAAATCAGCTATGTCTTCGATCTGCTCTCCGTCGAACACAGAGATGCCAAATTATCTTGGATCTGCCTCAATGAAGGTCACATCCGCTACGTTTTCGTTCTGCTCCCCTTTAAATACAGAGAGATAAGATCTATCATCTTGGATCTGCCCTGATGAACGTCAGATCTGCTATGTCTTTGATCTGCTCCCCGCCAAATATAGAGAGATAAGATCTGTCATCTTGGATCTGCCCCGATGAAGGTTAGATCTGCTATGTCTTTGATCTGCTCCCCGTTGAATATGGAGATGCCAAATCTGTTTCTTAGATTTGTTCTTTGACAGTACAGAGATGCCAAATCATCTTAGATCGGCTTCAGCGTAAACACGTGAAAGCCAAATCTGCTATGTCTTCGATCTGCTCCTTGTAAACGCAAGGATGCCAAATCATCTTGGATCTACTTCGATGTGAAAACATCCGAAGGTTAGATCTGCTATGTGTCTGCTCTCCGTCGAATATGGAGACGCCAAGCTTCAATTTGTTCTCTGACAATACAAAGATGCCAAATCATCTTAGATTTGCTTCAGCGTAAACACGTGAAAGCCAAATCTACTGTGTCTTCAATTTGTTCCTTGTAAGCACAAGGATGCCAAATCATCATGGATCTTGCTTCAGTATAAACATCTGAAGGTTAGATCTGCTATGTGTCTGCTCTACGTCGAATATGGAGACGCCAAACTTTGATTTGTTCTCTGACAATACAGAGATGCCAAATCATCTTAGATTTGCTTCATTGTAAGCACGTGAAAGCCAAATCAGCTATGTCTTCGATTTGTTCCTTGTAAGCACAAGGATGCCAAACCATCTTGGATCTTGCTTCAGTATAACATCTGAAGGCCAGATCTGCTATGTGTCTGCCCTCCGTCGAATATGGAGACGCCAAACTTCGATTTGTTCTCCGACAATACAGAGATGCCAAATCATATTAAATTTGCTTCATCGTATGCACGTGAAAGCCAAATCAGCTATGTCTTCGATTTGTTCCTTGTAAGCACAAGGATGCCAAACCATCTTGGATCTTGCTTCAGTATAACATCTGAAGGCCAGATCTGCTATGTGTCTACCCTCCGTCGAATATGGAGACGCCAAACTTCGATTTGTTCTCTGACAATACAGAGATTCCAAATCATCTTAAATTTGCTTCATCGTAAGCACGTGAAAGCCAAATCAGCTATGTCTTCGATTTGTTCCTTGTAAGCACAAGGATGCCAAACCATCTTGGATCTTGCTTTAGTATAACATCTGAAGGCCAGATCTGCTATGTGTCTGCCCTCCGTCGAATATGGAGACGCCAAACTTCAATTTGTTCTCTACTATCTTCAACTTGTTCCCTATAAACACAGGGATACCATGCTAAAATCTTCGATCTACTTTGCTGTAAGCACAGGAGTGACAGATCTGCTGTCTTCGATCTGTTCCCTATAAACACAGGGATGCCAAATATTGTTTCTTTGATCTACATTGTCCCATAAAAGACATAACCTGTAGAATGCGTATGAATTCATGCTTAATAATTAGGATGCTATGATCAAAGTGAGTCAAACTCTCCTAACTAGGCATGTTATAATGCAAAATGTTATGAATATGACCCCTATTTCGGATGTCATCACACATTCCCTCATCGAAGTTTTATCTTTATACTTCTTGATGTATCAATCATACTCCGCTTGTATGCTATGAATCAACTTAGTCCTATTGTACCATTCTCCAAACGTTGTGACCCGCTGGAGATGTTTATGAAATGATCTTTTCTTAAGATCAATATTGCTTAAAATGTCCAACCACCTTTTGGACTGAAGAAGAAAATCTCTTGAGTATCTCCAACCCATACATATGAGAATTCCTTAAACAATTGTCTTGTTTCAGTTTCTTGTATTATCTAGAAATTTCCAGAGTAATATGCAAAACTTCATTTGTGAAGATATTTCAGTTCATCTATCATTATTTCAATGCAACATGCTTTATGAATAATGGGAGACAAATAAATTGATCCTGAGGATAATTAGATTTGGACAAATTATTAGAAGGAATGCAAAAAGATTAAATTGAGAACATATCTTTGCGAAGAAAAAGAATCCAAAGATAGTAAATAGAACAGAAATCAGATGCCCCAGATATCGCCGCTTGAGCATCTATACACTAGATCCATGAAGACTTTCTTGAGTTCAACATGTGTTTAAAAGATCCAAAGTAATTCATTGATATGTAACATACTTCACTTCTCGTCGAATCTGGTATAGCAAGGTCACTACATGACTTTCCAAATTTGAGCTGCCCTTTCGGGTTTTCAACTCAAAACCCCTTTGGTCTCAAGGCGCCCTTTACGGGTTTTCACCTTGGCCTCTCCATTTTTTTCTTTTTTCTTTTTTCTCTTTTTTCTTTTTATTTTTTCTCTTTCTTTTTTTTTTTGAAATAGAAGTCCCAAAGTGCCCTTCGCGGGTTTTCACCTTGGCTTCCCTTCTCCTTCAAACAAAGTACTCCTTGACCGAGTCCGAATTCACTGGATCAGATAAATTCTTCCTATCCATTTTTTGTCAAAATCAATGCACCTCTAGAGAAAGCCTTCTTCGCAACATATGACCCTTCTTAATTCGGTATCCTTTTGCATGAGAAGGATCTCTTTTAGCACAAGGTTTCCTTTTTGGTACATTTGCTTAGGATGAATACTTTCAAGTTAAGTTTACTAGAGGTATTCAATTCTTGACTCCATCAAAGCTTGGAGGAAAAATCTTGATTCATAAACCCATGAGAAAGGGATTGCCCCAGCAGCAGTCCTGGCTGTTGTTTGTCAAACCCTACAAAAAGATGGTTCAATGATTCTCAATAGACAAGAATGAAGTTGCTGACTTTATCCTTCAACCTGGAAAGCTGAGGTACAGAGATTACTCCCGGACCATGACTCGATGATGTTTCTAAAGCATCCCTAATCTTCATAAATTGCCCCTAACTGTGAAGCTGCCAAATGAGCGTAGCAAATAGGAGCCACAACAAATATGGCTGTGGTGCTCCTTTGATACATATAGGATAGAGAATGAACAAACTCTTGCAGATCATCAGCCGAAAACCCAGCCTGGTCTAAGAGAACATGATAGTGGGTCTGCCTCATGATTCCAATCATTCCAGCATGGGTACTAAGGTAAAAATCATTGTTCTTTGGATGGCATACTTTCTTGTCAATGACAGTACCATGTAGCACATTGTCAGGAGATCCCTGCTGAAAAAACTTGGTATGATGGTTTTTCGTACAACAATAACCACAATCTTTAGGGTTCCACTTCTTGTCAAGGAACTTGCAAGCCTTAATAACTTGATCAAAACTTGATTGAATTGAGACTCGCTAACCCCATCCCTAAAAATAATAATTTGATCAGGTTTCCTCTTCCCTGAACTTGTGTAGAAGTCTTAGAGAGCTTCATTTATGATACCGTCATCCACTTTGTTAGAAACTGGTTTTGAAGAAAGAATCTATCATTTTAAGCTTCAGAGACTGTGTACGGCCTGATGCCCCATAGCTGAAAATCAATGGCCACCTCTTGGAGCTAACCATCGTAGCTATTGACGGCACATCAGACTGCTCAGGAAAGCCAAACAATGCACCCGTTCCAAGGATGATGGTTGGAACCTTTGAAACAACTGGAATTGAAGGTGTTTGCCCCAGCGTAAGCATAGAGAGTAGGCGGTAGTTTCTTATGCCAATTTTTACCAGTCTCGGTCATCTTCTGTAATTTATTTTTTTCTTCTTTTTCTTTTCTTTTGGCAACCTTTGTTGTACTGTGGTATGGCGCATTATCTTTGAAAAGACTGCAATCTTTTGGCATTGTGCAGTTATATAATCTTTTTTTTTTTTGAAATGGATGACTTTTGACTTTGTAATATTGGCATATGAAGCTATCTCCCCCTCTTAATGCAGTAGTTGACGTCCACAAAGATGAGTCATTGTCAGCTTGAAACTTTTGACGAGCTCGGGCCCATAACATACATGCCCCATAAGTCTTGAATCCTTTAAATTTGGCATTCATTGTACAACTGATGCGATCCCTTTCCATCGCGGACGAACAGTGCCCTAAAACCTCATGTTTATCCTGGCAATTGCAAATCCTCCTGCATGCGTCTTTGGACCATATTTTTGAATTCCCATAATAGTCTCAACAAGGTCTTGTTTTGTCTCCTCAGCTAATTCCAATTTCGCAATCTTTCCTTCCTCCAAGGCTATATTTCCTACCACCACTTCATGGGGTAAAAACATTTTCAACAAATTCGAAAACAAGTCACAATTTCTCACACCTTCAAAGTACCGAGATTCCTCTAAACACATATTGCACTCAAAAGGAACTCTGAATCAGAGTATCGCTGCTTCGTGTCATTGATATCTAGGGATCTATGATAGGCACACAAAAGAATATACAAGGAATAAATGAATTCAAGAATGACTATTTACATGAAATGAAAATTTATAAAGAATGTCAAAGGTCAAAAGAATCGAATGAAAGAATATTTACTTGGATAAAGTATGTTTTATTGAAAATAAAAATGTCTTGAACATGAGCCCTCTTCTCAAAAGAAATCTCATTACTCCTAGGCTTTAGAGCAACAAGAGTGTTCTGAATATTACTCCGTAAAATTCCTAAAAATTACAGAAAGTTTTTCTGCAGTCCAATTGTTTAAAGAACTTTCCAGTTTGTAAGGATGAATGCCCTCAAGGTTTCTTCGTTTAGTCCCTTCCTCATGTATGACATTGATGGGATGATTTTCATTTCCAAACACCCCCATCTCCAGGTAAGCTATCCCTCCTGATACAAAAGTCTAGGATATGTAATGGAGCGTCTTCTTTTCACTCAACTGTGACCCTCTTCTCTCTTTCTTTCTCTTTTTAACCTTAACTAATTAGGGTCTTTTTATGGATTTAAATGCATGTGATGTGATGCAATGCAAATGCAAAAGAAAATGAGATGTTGATCTTGAATTCAATTCCATTAGAATAACTTTTCTAGAAAACAGATTTCTTTACATGAAAATAAATTACATATGCGATCTTTCCCTTCATAGTCCAAGTAAACGCTGATCTTTTCTTCATGGTCGAATCCTGTAAATTCTCCAAAAGATGCCTTTGCTAGCTCCTTGCTGCTTAATCTGAACCTCAATCTCTTACTCGCTTATCTCCATGATACTCATCAAAAAGTGCCGGCTCTTGGATAATCCTCGTTGGTAGTTAAATCAAGTAACGTATTCCTTCGTGGACTTCCAGCTTTCTCTTGTCATGCCTTTGTTGGCTTGAATCTCTGGCAATTACATCATGTATTCCTCCGTGAACTACCAGCTTTCTCTCGTCATGCCTTTGTTGGCTTGAATCTCTGGCAATTACATCATGTATTCCTCCGTGAACTACCAGCTTTCTCTCGTCATGCCTTTGTTGGCTTGAATCTCTGGCAATTACATCATGTATTCCTCCGTGAACTACCAGCTTTTTCTCGTCATGTTTACTTGGACTATATTCAGACGACTGCACTATAATCCACTTTATCAAGAAATTCGTTTCCTTATGACAAACTATTCTATTTAGGAATCGAATTTCGAATCAACACCTTCTTTTCTTTGATTTAATGTAATGCAAATGCATGAATGCAAAAATGCATGAATCAACACCTTCTTTTCCTCGTTCCATTCTCCCGGATTATGTTTTTGAAGAAGTCAAACAATTGGGTTACACTGGTTGGTAAGTTGAGCAATGAACCGAGCGACGTAGTTCAACCTCCCTAAAAATCCTCTGACTTCTTTTTGCGTGTACGGAGGTGGTAGTTCTTGTATGGCTTTTATCTTATCTGGATCAACTTCAGTGCCTCTCTCGCTGACGATGAAGCCTAGCAATTTTCCTGAGGTAGCCCCAAATGTACACTTGGCTGGATTAAGTTTCAGTTGGAACTTTCTCAGTCTTTCGAACAATTTCCTGAGGTTCCCTACATGCTCTCTTTCCCCCTTGGATTTGGTGATCATATCGTCGATGTAGACTTCTATTTCTTTGTGCATCATATCATGAAACAACGTCACCATGGCCCTCGGATATGTTGCCCCAGCATTCTTTAATCTGAACGGCATCACCTTATAGCAGAATGTTCCCCACATCGTTATGAAAGTAGTTTTCTCCATATCCTCAAGAGCCATCTTTATCTGGTTATAACCTGAGAATCTATCCATGAACGAAAACAATGAATGTTTGGCTGTGTTATCCACCAACGTATCGATGTGTGGCAAAGGAAAATTATCTTTAGGACTTGCTCAATTCAGATCGCGATAATCCACACACATTCGTACCTTACCGTCTTTCTTCGGTACTGAGACTATGTTAGCTACCCATTGTGGGTACTTGGAGACTTGTAAGAAGCCAACATCGAATTGTTTCTTAACTTCTTCTTTTATCTTTAACAGCATTTCAGGTCTTATTTGTCTTAGCTTCTGTTGAATGGGTTTGCATTCTGATTTCAGTGGGAGTCTATGGACCACTACATCCTCATCCAATCCTGGCATGTCCTGATACGACCATGCAAATACATCTTTGTACTCATGGAGAAAAGCGATCAAATCATGTTTAGTGTTATCTGAAATGGAGGTCCCAATCTTCACTTCTTGCCTCTTTTCTTCATTTCCCAAGTTTACTATCTCAACAGATTCTTGATGAGGTAGAATCTGTTTATCTTCTTGTTCTACCATTCTTAGTTAGTTAGGAGACGAGACATAGTCTTCAACATTTTCCTCAGCTTCGAACTCTCCTAAACAAATAGCCTTCTCAAAATCGATTTCAAGATTTGTAACGGGTTTGTTCATATCGTTGATACCTGAGCACCTAAAAGTTGAATGGAAAAGAAAACTATAGAGGAGTATCAAAGTATTGGGACCAACAAGCATGGCATGATGTGAGATATATGCAATAATAGGCTGTGAGAAGAGGGAAAATTTATGAATTTAATGAGAATGAAAAGACCATGACAAAATACATCTCCATTAATGTTTATTTAAATGATAAAGAGCAAACATAAGCTCTTACAAAAGAATCCCACTATTACTTAGGGACACACAAAAAGAAGAATGTTAACATTGAGCACTACTCTAGAGAAGACTTAGAAACTACAAGGAGATCCACAGCAGTCCAATTGTTCAAAACGAATCCAAGAGGGCAAGAGCGTATCATTGAAACATCTTTAATTGCATCATTTCCTTTGTCAATGACATTTATACTAACATTCTGAAGACCCCTTTCAATTAATAACAACGTGCTTCGTGGATTATCTTCCCCGGAGTATATCATTCCTGCAGATGTAAATATTTTTGACAAAGGAAGGTACGTCATGGGCTCCCATTCTAATTCTTGACCTAAGGCTCTTGCAATCCGCCTTTCTCGATCTTTCTGCAACTGTTTTCTTCTTTGTCGCATATCCGGTTCGAACCCTAAACCATATCGGGCCTTATGGGGTACTGGTCTTAGAGCTCTAGTTATCCCTTGCTGATATCTTCCCAAACCCTTCCTCGCTCGGGCTCCCTTTCCTACAGTCAGCTTAATTCCTATCTTGGTATTCCTTGACAGTTTAGGCATAAGAATCTTATTTCCTTCAGCAACGAACGTAGCATTGATGAATTCGAAGGAACGGAAGGAACATTCTACTGCATCATTGCTTACCTCGAGGTATGGTGTATCCGTAGAGATAGATGCAACAATGTCTTCTTCAACCATGACAGTGACCAAAAGACTATCCATGATAAAATTCACTTTTTGATGGAGAGATGAAGGAACTGCCCCAGCAGAGTGGATCCAAGGCCTTCCTAAAAGGCAATTATACGAAGGCGTGATGTCCATGACCTGAAACTCGATGTCATATATATAGGGGCCCACTTCTAGAGGAATTTCAATTTTTCCCATGACTTCCCGTCTTGTCCCATCGAATGCTCTTACTGTAGAGTGACAAGGCCTCAGATAAGATATATCAATTGGAATTCTAGAAAGCTTGGCCAAAGGCATGACATTGAGTGCTGACCCGTTATCAACGAACACAGTCGGTATTATATAACCCTTATAACGGGTTGTGATATGTAATGCTTTTACAGAGCCCCTACCATTTGGCGATATTTCGTCATCACTGAAAGAAATAAAATTATCCGCGTTCAGGTTATTCACCCACTTATCAAGCTTTTCGACAGATATATTGCTTGCCATGTAAGCTTGATTTAACACTTTCACCAAAGCATTCCGATATGGTTCTGAATTCAACAGTAAGGATAATATCGAGATTCGTGCTGGTTGTTTGCTTAACTGTTCCACGATGTTATATTTACTATGCTTGATGAACTTCAAGAATTCATGTGATTCCTCTTCATTCACAGGCCTTTTAACTTTTTGTTCGGACGGAGTCTCAAGTTCGACCTCGGCCTCATACATCGGTGTCTTTTTTTTTTGGTTCGAGTCACTCGCCTTTTTCGTTGGTTCAACCATTTTAGAATAGCATCTCCCGCTGCGAGTAAAATGTCCTACTTCACCAACATTTCCAGTTACGGCTTTGGATTTTTCACCTTCAGGTGTGATAATGTTGACATCGTATTTCCATGGTACCGCCTTATTGCCTTTGTAAAGGAAAGGAGATGGTACTTCAATTATCATTTTCGGTTTCACTTGTTCCTTTTTTGCATCGTAATAAATCACCAATGGTCGATCGGCGCTATAAGGGAAACTTGATGATTGATTGCCAGAAGCGCATACTTCTCCCTCATCGGCCTCTTGTTAAAGATCCCAATCTCCTTGTTGTCCATCATGTCTTGAAGTAACTTTCTAAATTCCTCACAATACTGAATGTCATGCCCTTCAATACCATGGAAGTCACAAAAGCATTGACCTTTTATACTTCATTCTTTAAAAATTCTGTAGGGGGGACAGAACAGCCCTTTTTCAACCATCACCTTTCATATCTTCTGTAAAGGTGTCTTTATTTCAGAAATGTAGCTTTTGGTTCGCCACTTGCCTTCTTCGGTCACCGCACTCACATTCCCTTCAGTATGGTTAGGGAGCAGATTTCCAGTTGTATTGCTAGTACCATCAAATTGTAAGATGCCTGCATCAATGAGGCCTTGAACCCTCCTTTTAAATGCCAGACAATTTTCTGTAGAATGCCCCTGGTTTTCGGCGTGGTACATGCAACTGGCATTAGGATCGTACCATTTTGGGTATGGAGGCTTCAAGGGTGCCATATAATGTGGGGATATTAATTGTTTTTCCAACAATTTTGGGTACAGCTCTCCGTATGACACGAGAATTGGGGTGAACTGGGGTTTTTCAGGATTGGATCTTGTCGGTCTTTGTTCATCTTTAGGTTGGCTTTGAGCTGGCATGGTATTCTGTGAGAACGTAGTGACTGGTCTTTGGTTATTTGTGGCGTAGACGGGGTAAGAAGGGTAATGAGGTGGTGCTTGATAGTAAGGGCTTTGAAGAGGATAATAGGAGTTTGGAGTTGGGTGATATCGAGATCGTGACTGGGTTGGATATGGATTAGAAGTGTAGTGATTCTCAGTTCCCACCATATAGCTTTCGCCTCTTTTTCTTCTGATGTCTTCGCCCTTTTCGAGCTCTCGGAACCTTCCATCCTTCCACTTTTGATGACATTTTCTATGAGTTCCCCGGATATTACAATGTCTGCGAAGTCTTTCGTGGCACTTCCTACCCACTTATCATAAAATGGTACTCTCAAAATATTGATGAAGAGGACCGTTATTTCAGTTTTAGTTAACGGGGGTTCTACTTGGGCCGAGATATCCCTCCATCTTTGCACGTACTGTCTAAAAGTCTCTGTTGGCTTCTTTTCCATCATCTGCAGAGTTAGCCGATCAGGCACCATGTCAGATACATGCTTGTATTGTTCACAAAAAGCTGACACCAAGTCTTCCATGATTGGATCCTTTCTCTACTAAGTTGATTATACCATCGAAGAGCCGATCCGACCAAGCTATCTTGAAAACAGTGTATTAGCAATTTATCTTCATTCACGTAACCAGTCATCTTCCAGCAGAACATGATAAGATGCGCTTTTGGACATCTCGTGCCATCGTATTTTTCAAAATCTGGTACTTTGAATTTCGAAGGCAGAACCAGATCAGGCACCAAACTGAGCTCTTTAGCACTCAATTCAGAGAAGGCTTCAGTACATTCTATCGCTTTGAGTCTTTCTTCGAAACTCCTATACTTATCCTGAACATCATGATCATCCATTTTCAATCTGGCTATTTCTACCGGATCATCCAAATATGGAACATTGGGATCGGCAGGATTAGCTCCGGGGTTCGATACGAATATACCTTACCCTAGATGAGCAGGGAGTATAGGTCGTTGCTCCAGGCTTGTAGGTTCTCCTCGAGGATATTCTCTTTGCATTACATGTGTATGAGGTGGAGTGAATCCTGGGGGATAGAGCGGATCCTGATCATGATTAGTTCTTGGCTGAGGCTCCATAGTGTCAGGGTTCTGCATAGGTCCTTTTCCTTTGACCAAAGCTGTCATCATTTCCATCATTTTGGCCATCTGATCTCTTTGCTCGAGCGATACCTCTCAAGATCTTAACATCAAATCTCTTGCTTCCTGTTGTGACTTGGTCAACTGCTCTTGCAATTCTCTTTGGGCCCTTTCCATCCTTTCAATTCTCTCATTGAACTCGGCTTCCATAATTCTAGCTTTTCGGCGCGACCTATAAGAATGGCGTGATTCCAGACTTGTAATGTCGCAACTGCGGATTATACGATTTTAGCCTCAGTGAATGATTATGGTGATATGTACATACAATGAATGAATAAATGAATGAATGAAAAATGTTAAATAAATGACGAATGAATGTTAGTCATGAACAAATATGCAGGATGTTGACTTCAAGGTAGCCCCATACTTAGGCATTTTATTTATCAAAAGAGTCTATTACAAAACGTTTCGCCATTTTTTTTATTCAACAGTTACACAAATTTCCTAGCCACATCGCCTTATTTCTTCACTCACTCTAAGAACTCTGACATGCTTGATCTTTGGCTCAGAGGGAATTGGCAATTGAGAGCTTCGGCTTCATCTGATAATTGCACAACTTGCATAGCTACCTTGCAAATTTCATTGATCAAAAAGTCGAGTTGCATTTCTTTTTCTTGGAGATCTCTTTCATAAGTGCGAGTGTCTCCGTCATACTGATCATTCTTTTTTCTAGAGCTTTTAGAAGAGTATCTAACTGTTGCTGACGAGATTGCAACATATTTTCTAGATCTCGTATTTTCCTTCTTAGCTCTTGATGTTCGGACTGACTATTCATAAATTCTGCAGTTACAGTTTCATACTCAGCATTCTTCTTTTTTAACTCTATCATAGCATGCGCAGCTTTTTCCTCTTCTTTCTTTGCTTTCCCTTTCCAGAATTTCATCCCTCCTTTGATGTTGCTAATTTCTTCCTTCTATTCTGCTGACGACTTGCCAAACCACTATTTTTTATAGTGTTTCTTAATTTCTTATTTTCCAAATGAAGGTCCCTTAAGTCATTTCTCACGATCTCAACTTTTCTTTAGATTTTCACGGTTTGGGACTTTTCAATCTAAACATCGATCTTTAGCTAGTAGTTTTCCTCTTGAAGAGAGTTGATATCCCGTAACAACTTAGCCTTTTCACGCTCAAATTCGTGTCTTGTTACTTCCAGCTCGGATGGCATTTCTTCTGAGAAAGGATTCTGGAAATTGTAATTCGTCGATGAGACTTGTTAACTATTCACTCATTGTTTTCTCCATATGTCATAATCTTGAGTGATAGTATCAGCATAGAGAGCTAACTCCGTTAGGTGAATTTCTTTCCAAGCCTTTGCAGTATCTCAGACTCTTTTTATGTAACCTTCACCTGTAAAGGCAAACTCTGATTGTGCCAACCCTCTGGTGGCGGGTATGAACTGTCGTGAAGCAAATTGCCTTTGAACCATTAATGGAGCATATCCAACCCCTCCCCATAATCCGAGTAAAGGCACCCAATCTTGGCTTCCACATTTATATATCAAAACTAAAGGACGAATCCATGGTGCTCTCCAGGTTATCTCTTCAGAGCGAAAGTTTTGAAAAATCGAAACCAGTGCTGCTCGGTGACATCTTTCGGCCAATCTTTCTTAAAGTAATCCTTTAATGGGGAAAATGTTTTTAAGAACATGTGGAAAGGTGCGCTCTACTTTCCAGAAATGGCTCAGAATCCAGATATTAAGCAACTGCACGCATCCGATAAAACGTCCTTCCCCTTTTCTCCTACAACTACTCAGAGATCTAAAAGTCTCGGCCAAGATAGTTGGGACGGGGTTGATCCCTTGCCCCAACCTTTCGAAGAAATCCATTACCGCAACTTCTATATACCCCAAAACCTTTGGGAAGACGATTAGTCCATAAATAGCCAAAGCAAACAGATCCATTCCCTTGCAATATCTGGATGGTTTTGAACTAAGTCTCGCAGAGAAAACCACGGAACACAACTGACTTCATTCTTTTTCTTTATCTATTTTTCAGCCCATATGTCGGTCATTCCGGTCAACCTCACTAGCTTTTTTTTTAAGGTCATTGGCTTAGGCTCTTTCACATATATCTTGTTGAATTGTACATTGTCAACACGAAACAAAGCAGCATATTCTTCTATGGTCAGAGTCGTATCTTCCTGATTGAAAGTAAATCACTGGTAAGTTGGGTCCCAGAATCGAACCATGGCTTGAATAAACTGTTCGTCCACGTTGATGGCGATCAAGTGAGCTATGTCTCCGTATTTTTCAGTGAAGATGCCCCTAGTGTCTGAATCCCACTGTTTCCAAATCTGAGTCAAATCCTCGAGGTTATTCTGATAAGCATTTGTAGTTACCTACTCTGGAAGATTAGAGATACATCCTTCCGTTAAACTGTCCCCTTTCGCTTTCTAAGTTTTCAAAGACCAGTCTCGAATCACGACATTTTTCTCGGTCGCTTGTGTAATTGACTCTTCCATTAGAAACCCGTTTTTGGCAACCAATCTCTAATCAACACCTTCCTAATCAAGATGCCTATGATGCATGATGAAAAATAAAAATAAAGACAAACAACCTTGGTTAGTAATCACAATAAATATGAACAGAGAAAAAACTATGGAGAATCTAACAAATTAAGTTACACGGTCCAAAAGACCCGATTCCTTTGCAAAGTAAAAATGTAAAAGGAATGAAAGGTAAGAGGCGTTTCTCCCGTGTACTTATTTTGGTGAATATTAACGGACGGAGGTTCGGCATGGCTCTAGTTAGGTGGCTCGTATGGTTCACTATATACGGTTTCGATTCTAGACAGGTACTCGAATTATTCGCACTATCGTCTACGAAGACTAGTACGAAGCCTCGGTCATAGCCCATCACAAGCTCACGAGTTCAATTTGAGGGATTACATTTACTTATGCCTATACGGAGGGACAAGTTAACTCACGAAAGCATAAGTCATATGTAACCCGAAAGTATTCACTAGCCTGTGCGGAGGGATGAGTTAATTCACGAAGGCATAGCGTTTACTTTCACTTAAACGGACGAAGCCCGGGTAGAGAGCTTATGTTATGCAAAAATGTAAGTGCTCGGTGTGTGGGGAGAAACTCACAAACCTTTACGTTTTATTTAAAAAACTAAACTACAAAAAACTAAAACCATAAAAACTTAAAGCTGAAAATCAACAAGATAAAACAAGTTAGAAGAATATTTACAACATGATGCAAATGCATGGTTTTCAAAAACAAAATTTTCAGGATCACGAATAAATACTAATTTGAACAAGGAATTTTGAAAATTTTGACAACACGCGCTTAATTCTAGACTCGACTCTAAAAAAAAAGTTCCCCAGTGGAGTCGCCAGCTGTAGCGACGTAAAAAAAAATTGCTTTGGTCGCTAGTTGAGGCGATTATTTGAAAATTTTGAAAATGGAATTTCAGTTTTATTAAAAAAGGGAGTCGCAACTGATCCTTTTTCCTAAGTGTGATCGGACACCGAATAAATCCTCTTTTTTAAAATAAAATTTATTTTTTAAACAAAAAGAAGGCCGAATTTAGGTCTACGTCAAAGAAAAATAGGGTTCGGGAGTCGGTTAAGCACGAAGAAGGTATTAGCACCCTCGCGACGCCCAAAATTGGTATCTTGTTAAACACGCGTTGTCTTAATTCTCAAAAACACGAGCTTAATTTAATATTTAATCGCGATCCGATTGAAATGAGAATTTTTAGTTTTCGATTTTTTTAGAAGGGTGTCCCGTTTTTAACATGAGCCGACAAATTTCACCCAACATAGCGATGGAATCGATGATTTAATGTTAAACCGGTTCATTGCCTTATTTATTGAAATTAGTAAAAAAAACATGAATAAAAATCTTTAAAGTAGTGAACAGAAAAATGATATAAAATGGGCGAGAAACAAAAAATAAAAGAGTTAAAAATACATCGAAGCAAATAATAAATATGACAATAATATTAAAAACAGTGATAGTATATGCGATATTAAACATGATAATAATGGTATTAAACACGAAATAGAGACGAACATATATATAGACATATAATAATAAGTGAAGTGACGTAAACATAATATTAAAAATACTAATAGGGCTATATATATATATATTAAAGTATATACGTAATAATAGAAATAAAAATTGTATACATAATAATACTAAATATATATATACATAATATAAATAAAATGAACATATACAACATATATTGGAAGTACTAATAACATAAAATATATATATAGATATATATATTAATAATACTACATAAATATGTACATATATATTAAAATAAATACATAATAATATTAAAAGTATATACATAAAATAGTGTTAAAAATACATACATAATATAGTTATTAAAATATAGATATATATATATTAGAAATAATAATAATGTTACAAAACAATTATTAATAATACAGCATAAACATATGTCGAAACCATTTTTTAAAGGATTGTTCAAAAAACGGGGATCGACTTTTGAAAAACAAAAACGGGAATCGCCACCAACCTTTTTTTAGTGTGATTGGATCACCTTATAAAACATTTTGGTCTACGAAAATTAAGAAAACAGGTTCGGGAGTCGGTTACGTACGAGGAAGGATTAGCACCCTCGCAGCGCCCAAAATTGGTACCAAATTGAATAGTTTTCTGTCTTAATGTCAAAAATTTGAAAGGATTTAAAAATAGGATCCCTTTTTTAAAACCAAAATTATTTAAGTTGAAAAATCGAGATTCCTTAGCTCCGAAAGAATACAAACATCACATCCAGCATGATAGGACACGATATTCTTAAACTCTCATAACTGAAATCATCTCGTGATTTACAAAATCTATTTAGAATGATACTTTAGACATTTAGACAAACGGGAAATCGCAACCCAGCATGTTAGGACACTATTTCCTGAATTCCTAAATACGAAAAACATTGCCTCATTTTAGAAAAACTTTTGGATAAAATATGACAATTATATGAAATATATTTTTTTTAAAAAATAATGATTTGAGTAAAATTTAAAAAATAATTTACTAAGAGTAATACTAAAAAAATATTAAAAAATGAAATAGTTCGATATGATACTAAAATTATTTAAAAAAATTAAAATATATATAAAAAATCAGGGAAACATGGATTAAATCAAAATAAAAAAGGGTTGAAAAACGAAGATGAACAAAGAATAAAATAAGAACAAACCGTAGAAAATAAGAACGTAAGAGGGAGAGAAATTTGAGTGAAAGCTTTCAAAAATTTTATTGTTTCCCAAAACTCCAGTGTGTTTACAATGAAGGGAGGGGCCTCTATTTATAGTTGAACCTCCTCAAATCCAAAGGTATAGATCAATTACATCAATGGTTAAGATTAAAAGGTATCTACAAATTAAATATCTAAGATTACAAAATCATATCTTCTAAGATTGCATATCATATCTAAGATTGCAATCATATCTAAGATTGTATCATATCTAAGATTGCATCATATCTAAGATTGCATATCATATCTAAGATTGCATATCATTGAAGATTATATTTCCATATGAGTCAAGCTTGTAGATGGACCTTAAATCTTTTCAAGTAATGGGCCATTCCGATCGGGCCAAATTATATTTGTAATTCTGGACTGAACTTGGACTTCGTTTTTTTTTTTGGGTTTATTATTTTTGTTTTTGGACTTATTTCTCGGGCCGGCAAAATTGAGTGTCTCATAGTGCCCCTCTTTGCTCATTCTTTGTATAACAGAATAGAGCAAAGACTATAAAATGACCAATTTTCCCCGGGCTCGCCGAGTCTTGAGTTCTTGATCCTTGATCTTCTTTAAATGCCCTCTTGACGGCTTCAATCAGCTTCACTGCAACTCAGGAAGGCGATATCTGTTATCTTTGATCTGCTCCCCGTCTAATACAGAGATGCCAAATCTGTTATCTTCGATCTGCTCCCCGTCTAATACAGAGACGCCAAATCTGCTTCTTCAATCTGCTCCTCGCCTAATACAGAGATGCCAAATCTGTTATCTCCGGTTTGCTCCCCGTCTAATACAAAGATGCCAAATCTGTCATCTTGGATCTGCTTCGATGAAGGTCAGATCTGCTATGTCTTCGATCTGCTCCCCGTCTAATACAGAGATGCCAAATCATCTTGGATCTGCTTCAATGAAGGTCCAATCTGTTGTGTTTTCGATCTACTCCCCGTCTAATACAGAGATGCCAAATCATCTTAGATCTGCTTCAATAAAAGTCCAATCTATTATGTCTTTGATCTGCTCCCCATCTAATACAGAGATGCCAAATCATCTTGGATCTGCTTCAATGAAGGCCAGATCTGCTGTGTCTTCAATCTGCTCCCCGTCTAATACAAAGATGTCAAATCATCTTGGATCTGCTTCAATGAAGGTTAGATTTGCTATCTTCGATCTACTCCCCGTCTAATACAAAGATGCCAAATCATCTTGGATCTGCTTCAATGAAGGTTAGATCTGCTGTGTCTTTAATCTGCTCCCCGTCTAATACAGAAATGCCAAATCATCTTGGATCTGCTTCAATGAAGGTCAGATATGCTGTCTTCGATCTGCTTCCCGTCTAATACAGAGATGCCAAATCATCTTGCATCTGCTTCAATGAAGGTCAGATCTGCTGTGTCTTCAATCTACTCCCTGTCTAATATAGAGATGCCAAATCTGTCTTGGATCTGCTTCAATAAAGGTCAGATCTGTTGTCTTCGATCTGCTCCCCGTCTAATACAGAGATGCCAAATCATCTTGGATCTACTTCAATAAAGGTCAGATCTGTTGTGTCTTCAATCTGCTCCCCGTCTAATACAGAGATGCGAAATCATTTTGGATCTGCTTCAATGAAGGTCAGATCTGCTGTCTTCGATCTACTCCCCGTCTAATACAGAGACGCCAAATCGTCTTGGATCTGCTTCAATAAAGGTCAGATCTGCTATGACTTCGATCTGCTCCCTGTCTAATACAGAGATGCCAAATCTTCTATCTTCGATTTGCTCCTCGTCTAATACAGAGATGCCAAATCTGCTTCTTCGATTTGTTTTCTAATAGTACAGAGATGCCAAATCATCTTAGATCTATTTCAGCATAAACACGTGAAAGCCAAATCTGTTATGTCTTCGATCTGCTCTTTGTAAACGCAAGGATGCCAAATCATCTTGGATCTACTTCAATGTGAAAACATCCAAAGGTTAGATCTGCTATATTTTCGATCTACTCCCCGTCTAATACAGAGATGCCAAATCATTTTGGATCTGCTTCAATAAAGGTCAGATCTGCTATGTCTTCGACCTGCTCTCCGTCGAATATGGAGATGCCAAATCTGTTTCTTCGATTTGTTCTCTGACAGTACAGAGATGCCAAATCTGCTATTTTCAATCTGCTCTCTGACAATACAGAGATGCCAAATCATCTTAGATCTACTTCAGCGTAAACACGTGAAAGCCAGATCTGCTATGCTTTAGCCTGTTACCCTGCTGCTTAGGGAGTTAAGGCACATCAATCTTCATTGTCCCTTGAAGAACATAACCTGTATAATGCGTATGAGTTCATGCCTAATGATTAGGATGCTATGATTGAAATGAGTAAAGTGCTCTTAATTAAACCTGTTATAATGCAAAATGTTTATGAAAATAACTCCTATTTCGGACGTCATCACTCATTCATCTATCGAGCTTTCCACCTCATTCTTCTCAGCATATCAATCATACTCTACTCGTATGCCTTGAATCTTCTCTATCAATTTGGTCTACCGTACCATTCCCCGAATGTTACAACCCACTGAAGATGTTTATGAAATGATCCTTTCTTAAGATCAATATTGCTTAAAATGTCCAACCACCTTTTGGATTGAAGAAGAAAATCTCTCGAGTTTCTCCAACCTATACATATGAGAATTCCTTAAACAATTGTCTTGTTTCAGTTTCTTGTATTATCTAGAAATTTCCAGAGTAATATGCAAAACTTCGTTTGTGAAGATATTTCAATTCATCTATCATTATTTCAATGCAACATGCTTTATGAATAATGGGAGACAAATAATTGATCCTGAGGATAATTAGATTTGGACAAATTATTGGAAGGAATGCAAAAAGATTAAATTGAGAACATATCTTTTCGAAGAAAAAGAATCCAAAGATAGTAAATAGGATGTAAACCGATGCCCCTGAGATATCGCCGCTTGAGCGCGTCTATACACCGATCCATAAAGACTTTCTTGAGTTCAACATGTGTTTAAAAGATCCAAAGTAATTCGTTGATGCCTCGATATGTAACATACTTCACTTCTCGTCGAATCCAGATATAGCAAGGTCAACGCATGACTTTCCAAATTTAAGTCGCCCTTTCGTGTTTTTAACTCAAAACCCCTTTGGTCACAAGGCGCCCTTTGCGGGTTTTCACCTTGGCCTCTCCATATATATATATATATATATATATTTAAATAGAAGTCCTAAAGTGCCCTTTGCGGGTTTTCACCTTGGCTTCCCTTCTCCTTCAGACAAAATACTCCTTGACCGAAGTCTGAATTCACTGGATCAGATAAATTCTTCCTGTCCATTTCTTGTCAAAAATCAGTGCACCTCTAGAGAAAGCCCTCTTCGGAACATATGACCCTTCCCAATTCGGCATCCTTTTGAATGAGAAGGATCTCTTTCAGCACAAGGTTTCCTTCATGAAATTCTTTTGGACGAACCTTCTTTGTCATAAGTCTGTGTCATCCATTTTGGTACATTTGCTTAGGATGAATACTTTCAAGTTAAGTTTACTAGAGGTATTCAATTCTTGACTCCATCAAAGCTTAGAGGAAAAATCTTGATTCATAAACCCATGAGAAAAGGATTGCCCAAAGAGCGAGCTTGGTCTGCTTGTTTGTCAAACCCTACAAAAAGATGGTTCAATGATTCTCAGCAGACAAGAATAAAGTTGCTGACTTTATCTTTCAACCTGGAAAGCTGAGGTACAGAGATTACTCCCGGAGCATACATCCCACCATGACTCGATGATGTTTCTGAAACATCCTTAATCTTCATCAATTACCCCCAACTATGAAGCTGCCAAATGAGCATAGCAAATAGGAGCCACAACAAATATGGCTATGGTGCTCCTTTGATACATATAGGATAGAGAATGAACAAACTCTTACAAATCATCAGCCGAAAACCCAGCCTGGTCTAAGAGAACATGATAGTGGGTCTGCCTCGTGATTCCAATCATTCCAGCATGGGTACCAAGGTAAAAATCATTGTTCTTTGGATGGCATACTTTGTTGTCAATGGCGCATACCATGTAGCACATTGTCGATGAGATCCTCGCTGGAAAAAAACTTGGTATGATGGTTTTTCGTACAACAATAACCATAATCTTTAGGGTTCCACTTCTCGTCAAGGAACTTGCAAGCCTCAACAACTTGATCAAAACTTGATTGAATTGAGACTCGCTAACCCCATCCCCGAAAAATAATAATTTGATCAGTTTCCTTTCCCCGAACTTGTATAGAAGTCTAAGAGAGCTTCTTTCATGATACCGTCATCC
This sequence comes from Gossypium longicalyx, assembly GCA_025698465.1. Taxonomy (NCBI): domain Eukaryota; kingdom Viridiplantae; phylum Streptophyta; class Magnoliopsida; order Malvales; family Malvaceae; genus Gossypium; species Gossypium longicalyx. The sequence goes on from CM046999.1 coordinate 46,731,107, forward strand.
ACTTTGTCAGAAACTGGTTTTGAAGAAAGAATCTATCATTTTAAGCTTCAGAGACTGTGTACGGTCTAATGCCTCATAGTTGGAAATCAATGGCCATCGCCTGGAGCTAACCATCGTAGCTATTGACGGCACATTAGACTGCTCAGGAAAGCCAAACAATGCACCCATTCCAAGGATGATGGTTGGAACCTTTGAAACAACTGGAATTGAAGGTGTTTGCCCCAACGTAAGCATAGAGAGTAAGCGGTAGTTTCTTATGCCAATTTTTACCAGTCTTGGTCATCTTCTGTAATTTATTCTTCTTCTTTTTATTTTCTTTTGCCAACCTTTGTTGTACTATGGTATGGCGCCTTATCTTTGAAAAGCCTGCAAACTTTTGGCATTGTACAGTTGGATATGATTTTTTTTTTTTTGAAATTCGATGACTATTGACTTTTAATATTGGCATATGAAGCTATCTCTACCCTCTTAACAGAGCAGTCAACAACCAAAAAGATAAACCATTGTCAACTTGAAACTTTTGACGGGCCCATAACATACATGCCCTATAAGTCTTGGCTCATTAAATTCGGCATTTATGATATAACTGATGCGATCCCCTTCCATGGTGAACCAACAGTGCCCAAGGCTCTTGTTTATCCTGGTCATTATGAATCGTCTTGCATGTGTTCTTCCGACGTTCCTATGGACATCTATGAATTCCCATAATAGTCCCAACAAGGTCTTGTTTTGTCTCTCTAGTTATGCGCGTTCCAATTTCTCAACCTTTCCTTCCTCTAAGGCTAAATTCTCTACCACCTCTTTATAGGGAAAAAATTGCTGCTCTTCTTGCTTTACTATTTCCAACAAATCAGAAGATAGATTACAATCTCTGTCATCTTCAAAGTACTAAGATTCCTCTAAACACATGTCACGCTCAAAAAGGAACTCTGAATTTGTAGTATCGTTGCCCATGTCATTGATATTTAGGGACCCATGATAAGCACAAAAGAATATACAAGGAGTAAATAAATTCAAGCATGACTATTTGCATGTTACGAATGCAATTTAGAAAGAATTTTAAAGGTCAAAAGAATATTTATCGGTAAAAGAATGAAAGAATATTTGTTCACATTGATCATGAAAGATATGTTTTATTGAAACAATGATGTCCGAACATGAGCCTATTTCATAAATGAAACCTTATTGTTTCTAGGCTTTAAAACAATAAGTGTGTTCTAAACATTACTCTAGATTAATCTTTAAATACAAGGATCACTTTCACAATTTCATTGTTCAAAATATCCCCAAATGTGCAAAGGCTCAACAATTTTTATTTCTTGGTTTCTTCTTCGGATACGTCATTCAAATCCTCCAACATCAAGTTTTGTTTAAAAGCCCTGAACTTGGCACATTCTTGGATCCCATGCCCTCTTCTCTTATGGAATTTTCCCTTTTATCTAGATGATAGGGTAACAGATTTTCCACTCCAGAGGGACCACCGAAGTTTACAACACCCATATTAATGAACCTCTCAATTGCCTTTTTAAAGGCAGTGTAATTCTCAATCGAATGTCCTGTGATTCCATGGTATTCGCATTGAGTGCTTGAATCATACCAGTTGGGGTATGAGGGCTACAACGGTTTTAAATGAAAAGGGGCTACTACGTGTGTGTCAAATAATCTTTGATATAGCTTCTTACACGACATCGGGATTGGCGTAGATGTGACTTTTTCAGAACTCGATCTCGAATTGGATTCCTGATGGCTAGTAACTTTTGGCTGGCTTATGGTAATCGGTTTCACCTCTTTTTCTTTTTTCTTCATTGCCTCCGAAGTATTACTTCGGGAGCTCCACTCTCATCTTTTGAAAGCTTCGTGCTGTTTCGAAAGCTCCACACATGTCTTCTTTGCTTCTTCAATGGCAACAAGATTGGCTGAATTGCCCCTCGAATTGGGACCTGAGCCTACTGAGTAATTTACTGGTGCCACCATACAGGCCGATCTTTGTTGGAGACCGATAGTAATGCAGTACCTCGTCCGTCGAGTTTGGACGCTTATTGGAGTAAAACTTGGGGAATAAATGATGTCCTCGATATCATCCTCAGTGTTGACCATTGGGCTTTTCTTCTTTTCAAGCCTTTCGGCTAGTAATTGCCCCAGCTGGCCAATTACATTTCTTTGGAGCTCTAACATTTGATCACGTATATCTTGTTGAATCTTGGTTAATTGCTCTTGCATCTGTATTTTCCTTTGCTCCAATCTCTCCAACCTTTGTTCCATATCCCCGATTAACCCTCTGAAATAATTTTTGCCTAATTAGGGTCTTTTTATGGATTTAAATGCATATGATGCGGTGTGATGCAATGCAAATGCATGAATGCAAAAAGGTATCAATTCTGATTCAGTTTCATTTTAGAAAACATTATTTAAGGAACAAAAATCTTTTCATAAAACGGATTACAAATATACTTTTACCCGTAGGCCTAGAGTCTTAACCCTATCCAATAATAATGTTAACTCTCATCCTTTGTCTGACGATGACTCATACATTATACTCAGCATTCTAGCTTGTATTGCCAAATCCTGCAAGTGTTCAGCAACCTCTCGAATCTGAACTAGGGCATGTTCCATGACATGATCTCTATCTCTCACTTGATCTTGAAGATGGTGAAGTTCTCTCTTCCACTGTTCTTCTCTCGCCTCGAGCTGCTCAATTCGTAGCTCACATTCCTGTAGTGCTGCTTCTAACCCTCCAATATTATGTTTCATTTCCTCGATCTTATCCAAGCTTGCCTTTAATTCGATCGCAGAGTTACGACTTCGGTAATGATGAAGAGACCGTCCAAGTTCAACTACTTTAATCTTTAATTCATGCTTCTCTTTCTGGCTTTCTGCCAAACTCCTTTCTAAGGCTTGATTCTGTGCTTGCATCTCTTGAAACTTTTTCTCTCAATGATCAGTTCTTGTTCTCTCTTCCTGAATCTCTTGCTGTCATTGCTTTGAAGTCTTTCCCAACCCAGCTTTTTCATTGACAAATGTATCTTCTTATAATTCTCTTTCAGATCATCTCGGTCTTCTTCGACTTTTCTCTTTTCCTTCCTTACTTTTTCAACCTCAATCTTTTGAACGTCGACGTCTAGGCTCAAATACATCTTTTCCTCTTCTAGTTTCTCGATCTTCTTCCCAAGCTCCAAATTCTTTCTCTCGAAATCTTGTTTCACGACGTCTAACTCTGATGGAACTACTCATAAGCTTTCCTCCAATGATCTAGCAAATAAGGAAGATCTCCATAGTTCTGGTAGAACAGCTGCCTAACCTTGTCATCCCACTCAATAAATGTCCTTCATCTCCGAAAATCATTCTCGTGTCGAACTAATACGAGTAAAGTCCCACAACTCCAATGTATATCCCTCGATGACACTATCTCCTTTCTCTAACTGGGTTTTCTCTGACCACGCACAAACGGAAGAGTTGTCCTCCACTTTATTAAGATATTCATTCCTCATTACAAAACTTCCTAACTCAGAAATCGAACCTTGAATCAACACCTTTTAATGATGGATGACATGCGATGATGACAAAAAAAAAACAAGTCAAGATCATATAAAAGATGTAATAAACAAGCACTTATAAAGGTAGGTACTAAAGGTCATAACAAGTACTACCTAGGGCAAGCACTTAAAGTTCACTATATGTAGTTTGGTTCTAAAGTGAGGGTACCTGAACCAGCAGATTCCTCGGTCCTCACCCATTATAGGCTCATATAGACCAAGTTCAGTTCAGGGGGACAAATTCCCCTATGGCCATGCGGAGATGAAAATCTCACGAAGACATAGGTACAGTATCCCGAAAGCAATCCACTAGCTCATACAAAGGTGAAAACCACACGAAAGCGTAGCTTCTCACTCCCACTTAAGGGTGAGACCACAACGGTCATGCAAATGTAATGTGTGGGAGAAAAATAACAAACATATGCAGCAAACACATAAAAAAGGATCTTTAAATCTTTTCAAATTTTTAGCATTAAGACAGAAAGTTATCAATTTTTTTTTGGCTTGACTTTCTTAACATCCCCAGCGGAGTCGCCAAGCTGTCGAAACCATTTTTTAAAGGATTGTTCAAAAAACGAGGATCGACTTTTGAAAAACGAAAACGGGAGTCGCCACCAACCTTTTTTTAGGTGTGATTGGATCACCTTATAAAACGTTTTGGTCTACGAAAATTAAGAAAATAGGTTCGGGAGTCGGTTACGTACGAGGAAGGATTAGCACCCTCGCAATGCCCAAAATTGGTACCAAATTGAATAGTTTTTTGTCTTAATGTCAAAAATTTGAAAGGATTTAAAAATAGGATCCCTTTTTTAAAACCGGAATTATTTAAGTTGAAAAATCGAGATTCCTTAGCTCCGAAAGAATACAAACATCACATCCAGCATGATAGGACACGATATTCTTAAACTCTCATAACTGAAATCATCTCGTGATTTACAAAATCTATTTAGAAGGATACTTTAGACATTTAGACAAACGGGAAATCGCAACCCAGCATGTTAGGGCACTATTTCCCGAATTCCTAAATACGAAAAACATTGCCTCATTTTAGAAAAACTTTTGGATAAAATATGACAATTAAATGAAATATATTTTTTTTAAAAATAATGATTTGAGTAAAATTTAAAAAATAATTTACTAAGAGTAATACTAAAAAAATTATTAAAAAATGAAATAGTTTGATATGATACTAAAATTATTTTAAAAAAATTAAAAAAATATATTAAAAAAATCAGGGAAACATGGATTAAATCAAAATAAAAAAGGGTTGAAAAACAAAGATGAACAAAGAATAAAATAAGAACAAACCGTAGAAAATAAGAACGTAAGAGGGAGAGAAATTTGAATAAAAGCTCTTAAAAATTTTATTGTTTCCCAAAACTCCAGTGTGTTTACATTGAAGGGAGACTATTTATAGTTGAACCTCCTCAAATCCAACGGTACAGATCAATTACATCAACGGTTAAGATTAAAAGGTATCTACAAATTAAATCTCTAAGATTACAAAATCATATCTTCTAAGATTGCATATCATATCTAAGATTGCAATCATATCTAAGATTGTATCATATCTAAGATTGCATATCATATCTAAGATTGCAATCATATCTAAGATTGTATTATATCTAAGATTGCATATCATTGAAGATTATATTTCCATATGAGTCAAGCTTGTAGATGGACCTTAAATCTTTTCAAGTAATGGGCCATTCCGATCGGGCCAAATTATATTTGTAATTCTGGACTGAACTTGGACTTCGTTTTTTTTTGGGTTTATTATTTTTGTTTTTGGACTTATTTCTGGGCCCGAGCAAAATTGAGTGTCTACAACATATACATATACATATACATATATATTAAAGATACATACATATATAATAAACATATGCTAATAATAATGATAATTATAATAATAATAATAAAAAGATGTATCTACACCCAGTAACACATAATAATATTAAAATAAAATAATAAGTGACAATAGTGAAAATAGTAGGTATAATAATAAATAAAACGATATATGAAAATAATACTATATATAAAAAGTATATATATATACACGTATAATAAAATATATACCAATATTAATAATAAATATAATAGGGTAAAAATAGATATAATAATAACATGTGTATAATACGGTATTAAAAATATATATATAATATAGTATTTAAAAATGTATACATAGTATATATACTAGGAATAATAATAATAGTAAAAACAACCATTAATAATGCTACATAAATAGATATATAGTAATAGTATATACATACTATGGTTATTAAGGAATATATATGTAAGATACTATGAAAAATAAAAAATATATAAATAATATAGTATTAAAGATATATACATAACATATATAAAAATACAATATTAAAAAGATATATATATACGATACACATATATATTAGAAATGATAATAATGTTAAAAACAACTATTAATAATATTACATATATATATATACACACATATATATTAAGAATAAATACATAATAATATTAAAAGTATGTACATAAAATATACATATGATATAATTATTGAAAATATGTACATAGTACATGTAAAAATATGTACATAATATAGTATTAAAAATATTTACATAATATATACATATTAGAAATAGTAATAATATTAAAAGCAACTATTAATAATACTACATAAATATATACATATATATTAAGAATAAATACATAATAATATTATAAGTATGTATATAATATATATACATAATATATTAAAAATATATACATAATATATAATAAAATATATATATAATATTAAAAATAATAATATACATAATATAATATTAATATATATATATGCGTAATATGGAGTATAATATATATATATATTAAAAGAATACTTATGTGACATACAAATACATTAACAAAAACAATAATATTAAAAACTACTAATAATACTATATAATATATATAAGTATTAAGTAAAAATAATAATAATGAGATGCTAATAAATAAAAATATAATAATAACAGTAATAAAATATAATAGCATGAATAATATTAAAATTAAAATAGAATAATGAGAAAAAGTAAAAAAAAGGACGAAATTGAATTGAAAATGGAATTTTTAAGGCGAATTCGAAATAAAACAAAAGAAAGGGGCTTATTTGAACGCGTGCAAAACAAAGGGGGACCGAAACAACAATTATTCTTTCCCATCAAAACGCAGCACATCAGCGAGGACTAAATTGAAAATCGCGACAAATTTTGGGGCCAAATTAAAAATAAAAAATGATTTAATTGCATAATAGGAAAAAAACGGAGGGGCTAAATGCGTAAATAACCCCCCAATGAAAACACGCGGATCCTGAAGTTGGAGCGGGTCGGGTCGCGGGTCGGCCATGGGTTGAGGCTCAAAACGATGTCGTTTTGGGGTTAAAAGGCAGCCCCCAACACGACGTCGTTTTGGGAGGCTATAAAAGGCCAAATTTTTCCAAAAAAAATTCATTTGCAGCATTTGAAAGAAAAAAAAGAGAGAGGAAGAGAGGTGAGGCGATTTCCGGCCACAGGTCCGGTCGCCGGACCGTCGCCGCCGGCCACCATGCACGGTGGCCGAAAAAGGTAATTTTTTTTATATTTTATATTTTCCTTTTTATTTATCTATATATAAATTTTAAAAAAAATGAGAAAACATAAAAAGATTCGAAATATACAAAAGGAAATGTAAATCACCTATTTTCTTCTGATTTGGCTTTGGTATTTCTCTATTTTTGATGCTTTTGAATCACTGTTTTTGCTTGTGTTTGGACTAATTTTTTTTGGTGTTTTGAATCTATTGTTTGTATTTTAAAGTCACCCCCTTTTACATTGGCTTTGGTTTGGCTTTTATAGCCATCTTTACAAGCATTTTTCTATTACTCTTTTATATCTTTTCCTGTTTATTGTTTGCAGGTGCTGTGGCAGTGTTTGGGCGGTGGATTTGACCCGAGTTGGTGGCCGGTGCTGCAGGGTCGTCAGAGGCAAGTGGGGAGGCTGAAAGTTGAGGTTAGGGTTAGGTTTTTTCTTCTTTTTTTTGTTTTCTAATTTTGGCTAGCTTAGGTGGGCTTCTGTTGGGTTTGTTGTTTGGGTTAGTTTAGATTTTGGGCTTGGGTAGCTTGTCTTGGGTTTAATTTGTTGTAATGGTTTGTTTTTGTAAAAAGGCCCGGGCTAATTTGGGCTTCTACATCTATCATATGTTAGAGTTTTAAATAATATCTAATATAAAGTTGGAATTGTAAATCAGGATTTATCATGTCAAATCATTAAGAATAACTCAAGAGTAAAACAAAATGCGGAAGCGTACCTGAATCCATGAATTCCTTGAAGTTTTACCGGATCTTGGGGATTTGATCTTCCAAATTAGCACACAAGAAATTCAGAGAATATCTGCTCTTTCTTTCCTAATGATGGGATATTAGAAAAGATATCTTGTGTATAATCTGGGGACCATAACCCTAAAATTTTTAACCTTGGCATATTAGTTCTAATCAAATTCTAATTAGCCCATCATTAATCAGAATTTGATTAAAATTCAATTACTAGAGTATCTACACATATTTGACCCATACTTTATTTAATAATTAAAGCCCAATAAAATTTTAACCAAATTAGATCACTTTTAATTTGGACTAACCTATTATGATAGTAAATAATAACATGTAATTACCCTTATTATATATGTGATGTTTATATTTTCCAACACCATATACTTATAAGATTTTTAAAATCTTATGGTTCGCAGATTTAAGATCGTGACCTTTACTTGTAAGATTTTCAAAGTCTTACGGTTTGCCGATTTAAGATCGCGACCTTTTACTTTTAAGATTTTCAAAATCTTATGGTTTGCCAATTTAAGATTGCGACCATATACTTAAAATACTTTTAGAATCTTCTGATTCATTGATTTAGGATTGCGGCCATATACTTATAAGATTTTTAGAATCTTACGGTTTGCCGGTTTAAGATTGCAACCATATAAGATTTTCAGAATCTTTGATTCACCAATTTAAGATCGCAACCATATACTTATAAGATTTTTAGAATCTTACAGTTCGCCAAATCCCCTACCCACACACCTCATCTATCTCCCTTGTCAACTCCCACAATTAATCTAAGTTGCAATTTTGTTAAATCATAAGACAAGTTGTCAAATTGCTCGTCAAAAACAAACTACGATCCCTTGCAATTTATAAAATACACAAATATCACCTACTTTGAGATGCTACGAAACACTCTATCCCTCCTTCATTCGAATAGCCTAACACCAGAAAAGTTTATATATTTGAAAAGTTAAGTTTCATTTTATACATCTATATGATAATAAGTTCTTTGCAAACTTGAAGCTGGTCATGGTTCATGAATCATAAACAAAACAAAAAGTATAATAGCAAGCAAACACGACAATCATCTAAGCTTGCATAAAGTCATAACTATATTTTGAACTTCATTCTTAATTCAAAGTTGAGTACAACTAAGCTGTCAATTACATGAATGATGCATGCAATTATGTCTCAGAAGAGTCACTTTATAACTCTTCTTCGACAAAGTAGGGGACACGTTGTTATAGAATACCTTATAACCTGAAATTCAACCCGGCCCTATGAACTGGAATCTGACCCATAATTGGCACCCTCGAAATCTCGCGAGGTAGACATTGACAGGGAATGCCCGTAACCTTGCGAGGTGGAACACCCAGCAAGACATTGAGGTGAAACATCAATACCTCACAAGGTGGAATACCCCACAACCTTGCAAGGTGTTACATTAGTCCCTCGCAAGGAAGACATTTGAACATACCTCGCGAGGGACACACAAGCACATATGATGACATCTGGGTGCAAATTCTATTAAAAAGACACATCTAGGATATGTGTCGAACCTAAAGGTAATATGTGTCATCCTGAATTGTATGCATGGCACCCAAGTACCTTCCTACCATGTCATATCAAAGAAATCATGTCTTATAAATAAGGAAGATCCACTCCCAAATAGAGGGGAGACAGAAAATAACCTCTACACAGTCATTGGACACATTTTGTTCTTTCATGCATCTTTTTCTTCTCAATATAAAATTAACCAGCTATTCTTTTAAAAGATTAACTAAAATGTAAAATTTTTAAATAAAACAAATATAATTTTTCACTCATGAAGTTGATCTTATATCTAGTATATTTAATGTCGAAACCATTTTTTTTTTTGAAAACAGGAATCGACTTTGGTTTTTAAAATGAAAAAAAAAGGAGTCGCCACCGATCTTCATCAGGTGTGATCGGATCACCTTTGTTTTAATAAAACATTTTAGTTTACTAAAAACGGCATTTTTGGTCTACGAAATCCAAGAGAACAAGTTCGGGAGTCGGTTACGTTCGAGGAAGGATTAGCACTCTCGACACGCCCAAAAATTGGTACCGAATTGATTAGTTAGCGTCTTAATGTCGGAAATTGAAAATCGGGAACGAATTTTAAAATACGATCCCTTTTATGTTGAGTTTAAAAGTGCTTGAATTAGACCAAAACGATTGCTAAAGATCTCATCGTCTCGAGATATTGAAGTATCACATCCCGTAAGTTAGGACACGATACCAATGATTCTCAAGCGTAATTTTAATTAGAAATCCATGTATTTTTTAAAAAAGGGATATTTGGCTATTTAAAATCAACGAGAAAACCGAAACCCCGTAAGTTAGGGCACAATTCCTCGATGCTCTGAAACGCAAAACATTGCCTTATTTAAAATTTTTGAGATATTGCGAGTACAATGTTTGGTAAAGTACGTTATTCGTTTGGATTAAAGATAAAAACAATTTATCGGATGAATGTAACGAGGTTTGATTCATGGGGTGATAATATGAAATAAAAATATAGTGCAACATGGAGCGATGATACGTGAATAGAAATACTGCACACATATAAATGACAATAATATGAAAAATACGAATAAACGAATCATAATACATATCATGGCAATAATCATACAACGTACATTATTTAAATACTTAAACATTAATAATCAAAGACAAATGAATTTTAAAAAAATCATAAAACAAATTAAAATGAATAAAATGTAAAAACAAATTTTAAAATGGCAAGACATGAATTTAAAATAAATAGATAAAAAAAGAAGAAGTTTAATATCAACAATGTGCAAAACAATTTAAAATAGAGGTTATATACATATGTATAAAATATTAAAATAAGTAATATATATAATAAATACTATATATAAAAAGCTTAAAATGAACGATAACAACACAATTTGAAACAAGTAAGAGAATTTAAAATAAGTTGTACAAGACCAATTTAAATAAACATAAGACAAATTTAAAATAATATATATATATATATATATAAAGAAATTTAAAATAAATACTAAGAGGCTCAAAATAATAATATGTAAAAAAAATTTAAAATAAATAATGTATAAAGAATTTAGGATGAATTATATATGGAAATTCGGAAATAGACAATCCATAAAAGAAGTCTAAGAATAGAGTATATATAAATTTATGATAATAAATAGTCCAAAAAAATAATAATAATAATAATAATAATGGTAATAATAATAATAATAATAATAATAATAATAATAATATGTGAAATGAGTTTAAAATAAATAAATAAAACAATGTAGTTAATATATATAAAAATATTTAAAGTGACATACGTTAAAATAATTTGAGAAGAATACTAAATAAAAGTTTAAGAATGAATACTATGTAAAGTAGTTTAAACTAAATACTATACGTAAAGATTTAAAAATACATAACCTGTAAAAATGATTTAAAACAAATGATTTATAAAAAAAACAATATCTAAGGTAGATAATACATAGCAGTTAATAGTTAATACACAACAAGATTTAAAATAAATAAAATAAGTGAATTTAATAAAATTGGTAAAGCAAATTTAGAACACGATTCATAAAAAAAAATCTAAAGAATTAACACGTAAATCCAAAATAAATAATGTACGCAGTAAATGAATAAATAAACGATGAAAGAAATAACAAAGAAAATCATACTGTTTAGGGATTAAACTGGAAATAAAATAAAATTAAAAGCAAAAATAATGATAAAATAGAGCACGGGGTTGAAATAAAAAAAAAAAAAGATTTGAGGACTAGATGGGCAAAATCCAAATCCGACTTACGGACATGTGTCCGTTATCCATTGCATCCACGCGTTTGGGACCAAAGTGATAATCGAGCGATTTGTGGGGCCGAATTTGAAAATAAAAGGAAAATAACCAAACGGATTAAATAAAGACAAATGAGAACGTGGAGGGACTGGGTTATAAATAACTCTTTTGTATATTAATAGGAGAACGCGTCTGTTTGTACTGCTGTTTAAATTAATTTTTTTTACTCTTTTATTTCTTCCCCCCCTTTTTTTTGCAAAACAAACAGAAGGAGAGTAGCCCCCTCTTCCCCATTTTCGTTTGTGCTCTGCTAGGGTTTCAAAAGAAACCCATCACCGCCATCATCGCACAAAGCCACCGAGGGCGGTGGCTGGAGCCATGCGAAGACCAAATTTTCAGCCTTTTTCAAGAGAGCCCGAAAGCAAAGCGTCTCCCAAACTCAAAAAATGCAAAAGAGAAGGTCTTTCTCTTTTCCCTTTAAGTCAGATTCTGACGACGGAGAATAGATCCGTCGAGGTGACACGGGATTTCGGTGAGATTCCTTCTCTTATTTTTAAAAAAAAAATAGATTCGTAATAGAAACAAAAAAAATAATAGTAATAAACGAAATGAAACCAAAAAATAAAGAAAGAAGATGAACAGTCAACCTTTTGTTTTTTTTTATTGCTCAAATATGCTGTGTGTGTAAAAATACATTCTTCCAAGCTCTCTTATAGCCGAATACCAAGACATTGGTTTACTGTTTGTTACATTTTATTTTGCTTTTGTTGTTGCTTTCGTTTCTGTTGTCCTTCTTTTTCTTCTTGCAGGTGTTTTTTGGAGGGTCAACGAAGAAAGAAGGCCAACCCTTTGCTGTTTCAGTGAAATAGAGACAAGAAGGGCCGAACCTCGGGCGTTCGTCTTGCCGACGAAGCACGTGGGTGGCAGAGGACGAGTACGGCTCACTAGGGGAAATTAGGGTTAGACTTGGCTGAGATTTGGGTTTAGGTTGGGCCTATTGGGCTATCCGGGTTTGGGTTTTAGTTTATTTTTTGGCCTGGGCTGATTAACAATTCTGGGCCAGCGTAAATTTGGGTATCTACAGCTACCCCTCTTTGCTCATTGTTGTGCAACGAGAATAGAGCAAAGACTATAAAAGAGGGCCAAATTTGTCGGGACCTGCCGAGTCTTGACTTCTCTTGGTGCTTCTTTTCTTTAAGTAGCTTCAATATGTTCCACTAAAACTCCAGGGAGATAAGACTTGCTATATTCAATCTGCTCTGCTGCAACTTTAGGGAGATAAGACTTGTTTTGATCTGCTCTACTGCAATTTCAGAGAGATAAGATCTGTGATTTATAGGTTCAATTTGTTCCACTTCAACTCTAGGGAAATAAGACTTGTTTTGATCTGCTCTACTGCAACTTCAGAAAGATAAGACTTGTAACTTCAACCTACTCCACTGCATCTTCAGGGAGATAAGGTTAGTGGCTTCGATCTGCTCTACTGCAACTTCAGGGAGATAGGATCCGCCATGGTAGATTTAATCCGATCTGCTGTAACTTCAGAGGTATAGGATTGATAGCTTTAATCTACTCTACTGCAACTTCAGAGGGATGAGATCCGCTATTTTCGGTCTGTTCCACTGCAACTTCAGGGAAATTAGACTTGTAATTTCAACCCATTCCACTGCACCTTCAGGGAGGTAAGGTTAATGGTTTCTTCAATTTGCTCCACTGCAACTTCAGGGAGACAAGGGTAGTGGCTTTGATCCACTTCACTGCAACTTCAGGAAGATAAGATTTGCCAAAATCCGTAGTTACAATCGATCTTACCACATCGTTCTTTGAGGGACATGACCTGTAGAATCGATTTCTCGAGCCCATGCATATGCCAAATGATTAGGATGTCATGAATGAATCAAATGCTCCTAACTAGATGTGCATGGATGATGTTGGGGTGAATGCAAAGTATTATTATGCTTAATTTGATATTACTTGTTGTTCATCAAGGTTTTATCAATGACGTATTATTCAGCCCTTCTCTTCAGTTTGGTATCTCTTGAAGAATAATCACAATTCGGATTATTCTTTTCCAATGTTTCTTTGAATTTGGGTAATTCAAACTAATTAGTCCCGTTTCAGGTCCTTGTATCATTCAAAATCATCTCAGAGTAATATGCAGAACTCCTTTTTTGAATGTTATTAGTCCATTAATTGTTATTTCAATGAAAAATGCTTGAAAAGATTATCAAGATGGAATTTTATTGAGATCAATGCTCGAAATGAATCTAGTAATCAAAATAGAAAATTTTGCTAAGATACAAAATGAATAAGATGAAAATAGGTGCCCCAGGTATGAGCTTCTCTGCACAAAACTTCTTGAGGGCCCTTTGAACCCGGTATGTGTTTGGAAAACCAAGAGTACTTTGTTGATGCCCCAAAATGTAGCATCCCTCCTCCTTGTTAATTCAAAGAAGACAAGACCACCATATGCCCCATCCTCGATCAAAGTTTGAATTGCCCATTCTTGGGTTTTCAACTTAAAACCCCTTTGGTCTCAAAGCGCCCTTTTACAAGTTTTCGCCTTGGCCTCTCATTTTTTTTAGGTAAAGTACCTCTTGACCGAATCTGAATTCACGGGGTTAGGCAAACTTTTTCCATCCATCTCAGTCAAAATCAGAGCTCTTCCAGAGAAGGCTTTCTTCACCACATAAGGTCCTTCCCAGTTTGGCATCCATTTTCCTTTGAAATCCTTTTGTATGGGGAGAATCTTTTTTCAAACAAGGTCTCTTTCATAAAATTCTCTTTGATGAACCTTCTTGTTATAAGCCCGCATCATTCGCTTTTGGTACATTTGACCATAACGAATAGCTTTTAGCCTCTTTTCTTTAATTAAGTTCAGCTGATCATATCGAGACTGGATCCATTCGGCTTCATCTAACTTTAGCTCTGACAACACTTGAAGGGACGGGATTTCAACCTCGATAGGCAGGACCGCCTCCATTCCATAAACCAAAGAGAAAGGTGTTGCCCCAGTAGAGGTTCTGACTGATGTTCGGTAGGCATAAAGGGCGAACGGTAACTTCTCATGCCAGTCTTTATAAGTCTCAGTCATTTTTCCCACGATCTTCTTGATGTTTTTATTGGCCGCTTCCACTGCACCATTCATTTTTGGGCGATACGGTGACGAGTTATTGTGTTTGATCTTGAATTGGCTACAGACCTCAACTATCGCGCTGTTGTTCAAGTTCAATGCATTGTCGGATATGATCCTCTCAGGCATCCCGTACCGACATATGATCTCTTTGTTTAAGAACTTGCTGACTGCTGATTTTGTGACGTTGGCATAAGAAGTGGCTTCTACCCACTTGGTAAAGTAATCGATGACCACAAAGATGAATCGGTGCCCATTAGATGCTTTCGATGAGATCGACCCTATGACATCCATGCCCCACATAGAAAAAGGCCATGGGGAAGTCATGACATGAAGAGGTGAATGCGGCACATGAATCTTATCTCCATAAATTTGACATTTATGGCATTTCTTGGCATAGTTGATACAATCCCCCTCCATAGTGGACCAATAGTATCCGAACCTCATGATTTTTCTGGCCATTGTGAAACCGTTAGCATGTGTTCCACAGACACCCTCATGGACCTCTTCTAAGATTTGTTTAGCCTCGACAGAGTCCACGCATCTTAAGAGCACCTGATCCTTTATTCTTTTATATAGGATCTCTCCGTCTAAGACATAGTCACTGGCTAGCCTTCTCAATGTCCTTTTATCATTTTCTGTTGCTTGGTCAGGGTATTCACGATTTCTCACATATCGCAATATATCCTGATACCAAGGGTGATCGTCCTTTTCCTCTTCTTCATCAATGTTGTAGCAATGAGCCAGAGCCTCGTAGATACTCATTTGGATAGGCTTCACATCCTCTTGCTTGTTTACTTTGATCATAGAAGCTAAAGTTGCCAAGGCATCAGCCATCTGGTTTTCATCTCGTGGGAGATAGCAAAAAGTGATATCGTCGAACTCCTCAATTAGCTCTAGAACCAGCTTTCGGTAATTGATTAATTTAGGGTCTCTCGTCTCCCATTCGCCTTTGAGCTGATAGATCACTAATGCAGAATCCCCATATACTTCTAGCACCTTGATTTTGCGTTCAATAGCTGTACGGATACCCATGATGCATGCTTCATATTCTGCCATGTTATTCGTGCAATCAAAATCCAATTTACTAGTAAAAGGATAATGATCACCATTTGGGGATACCAAAACTGCCCCAATTTCGTTACCCACGGCATTTGAGGCTCCATCAAAATTCAGTCTCCAAGGATGATTTTCTTGAGAGTCTTCTTCTGTGGTTGCAACATACATTAGATCCTCATTCGAGAAATCGAAGCTCAAAGGTTCATAATCTTTTACAGCCCTACTGGCTAAAAAATCTGCTATCGCGCTCCCTTTTATAGCTTCTGATTCATGTAGACTATGTCAAACTCAGAAAGTAAAATTTGCCAACGAGCCATTCTTCCGTTCAAAGCATTTGACTCCATCATGTACTTCAGAGGGTCCAGTTTTGAGATGAGCCAAGTTGTGTGGTACAGCATGTACTATCTCAATCTTCGGGTTGTCCAGATCAAAGCACAATGCAATTTCTTGATCGACGAATATCTTGTCTCACATTCAGTGAATTTCTTGCTAAGATAGTATATTGTCTTTTGTTTTCTTCCTGACTCATCATGTTGGCCTAATACGCACCCCATGGAGTTTTCAAACACTGTCAAATATAGTATCAATGGTTTATTTGGGCAAGGCGGCATTAGTACTAGGGCATTGGACAGGTAATGCTTGACTTTATCAAAAGTTCTTTGGCACTCCTTATCTCATACACCTGGATTGTGCTTCCTAAGGAGGCGAAATATCGGGTCACATTTCTCCGTTAGTTGTGAAATGAACTAGGCGATGTAATTTAGCCTTCCTAGGAAACCTCGAACTTTTTTTGAGTGCGTGGCGGAGGTAACTCTTGTATGGCTTTGACTTTGTCTGGGTTGATTTCGATCCCCTTTTCACTGACTACGAATCCTAATAGCTTTCCTGACCTGGCCCCGAAAGTACATTTCGCGGGATTGAGCTTTAATTGAAACTTTCTTCACCTTAAGAACAATTTCTTCAAGACTTGTATGTGCTCTTTTTCTTCTGGGATTTCGCGATCATATCATCGACGTAAACTTCGATCTCCTTATGCATCATGTCATGGAACAGAGTTACCATGGCTCTCTGATATGTTGCTCCTGCGTCTTTTAATCTAAATGGCATCACCTTATAACAAAACGTACCCCATATGGTCACGAATGTGGTCTTTTCCATGTCTGCAGAATGCATTTTTATCTGGTTGTATCCCGAGAATCCATCCATGAAGGAGAAAAGTGATTAGCCTACCGTGTTATCCACTAGTGTATCAATGTGTGGCAATGGGAAATTGTCTTTTGGGTTGGCTTTGTTTAGATCTCGATAGTCCACGCACATCCGTACTTTTCCATCTTTTTTAGGAACTGGGACTATATTGGCTACCCATTCTGAGTATTTAACCACTTGTAAGAAATCAGCGTCGAATTGCTTCTTGACCTCCTCCTTTATCTTCAACAAAACATCAGGTCTCATTCTTCGGAGTTTCTGTTGGACTGGCTTACACTCTTCCTTTATAGGGAGTCGGTGCACCACAATATCAGTGTTTAACCTGGGCATGTCTTGATATGACCATGCGAAGATGTCTTTAAATTCTTGTAGTAGCTCAATAAGATCTCGTTTTGTCTCTACGGTGATACAGGCTCCGATCTTCACCTCTTTTCCTTCTCCTAAGCTCACAATTTCCACTGACTCCTTGTGAGGTAGGATTTGTTTCTCATCTTGTTCTACCATTCTTAACAAATTCGGAGATAGGTTACAGTTTCGGTCATCTTCAAAATTCTGAGAATCCTTCATATACATATCTTGCTCAAAAGGAGACTCTGAGTCAGTAGTAGTGTCACTCATATCATTGATATCTGGAGACCTGTTATATAGATGAAGAGAAGTCCAAAGAATAAAAGAATCTAAGAATATTTATTGGCGGTATGATTATGAATGAAATGGAGAAATAAAAAAATATTTGCTCAAGATGATACGCAAAAATGCATTTTCATTGAAATAACGATATTAGATAAGAGCCTATTTCACAAAAAGGATTCTTATTGCCCCTAGGCTTAGAGCAATAAGCTTGTTTTGGACATTACTCTGAATTAATTTTAAAAGTTACGGGATTTCCTCCGCGGTCCAATTGTTTAAAACGCTCCCGGGCACGTATGGGCAGATGCCTACATGATCTTCTTCTCTCATTTCTTCCTCGGATATGGCGTTAATGCTCAAATTTTCCAACATTCTTTCGACAGACCCTTTCCTCATCGATCTTCCTTCAGAGTAAATAGTCATTCCTGACACGAATGTTCTGGATATGTGGGGAAAGGTCATTGGCTCCCACTTGACCTCTTCTCCATTTAAGCATGCTCTTCTCCTCTCTTGTTTCTTCTCTATTTCCTTTTTTCTCTGCCTTGCATCTGGCTTGTACCCTAAGCCAAAACGGTCTCGTTTGTCCATGAGCATGGGTGCCTTGGTCCTTCCTTGTAAATTTCTTCCAAGCCCTTTTCTAGGCACAACTCCTTTCCCCACTGTCAATTGCAAACCCATCTTGGTAGTTTTGGAGATTTTGGGCACCGGGACTTTGCTCCCTTCGACAATAAAGGTCGCGTTCACAAATTCTAATGATCGAAAAGAGTATTCTATTGCTTCATCATCTGTCCCCATATATGGTGCCTCATTGGTAACGGACGCAATGATATCTTCTTCTGCGTTTACAGTCACCAGTCGGCCCTCCGTTACAAATTTGAGCTTTTGATGCAGCGATGACGGCACTGCCCCTACTGAGTGAATCCATGGCCTTCTCAACAAGCAATTGTAAGAGGGCTTGATGTCCATCACTAAGAAATCTATCTCGTATGTGCTTGGACCGATTAAAAGTGGTATTTCAATCCTCCCTATTACCTTCCTTTCAGTACCATCAAATGCCCTCACTATATTCTAGCATGTCTTCATATGGGAACTATCTACTGGCAGCCTATTCAACGTAGATAGGGGTAGGACATTTAATGCAGACCTATTGTCAATCAACACTCCTGGTAGTGTGTATAATTTACAGCGGGTGGTAATGTGTAGCGCTTTTGTTGACCCCATTCCCCCCGGCGGTATTTCATCGTCATTGAAAAATATAAAATTATCGACGCTTATATTATTGACGAGACGGTCCAGCTTGTTGACAGAGATATCATCCGCGACGTAAGTTTCGTTTAGTACCTTCATTAACGCCCTTCGATGTGTCTTCGAACTCAAGAGCAAAGCTAGTACTGAGATGCGAGCCGGTTGCTTGTGTAACTGTTCAACCACGCTGTACTCACTATGCTTTAAAAATTTTAAGAATTCTCTAGCTTCTTTCTCGATTACTGGCTCGTTGATTAGCGATTCGAGTCTCACCATCTTTTCCTTCTTTTACTCGATTATTGGGGTCTTTCCTTTAACAGTTTCAGTTTCTGTACTCGCAGGATCATAACGTCTTCCACTGCGTGTATAGAAACCTACATCTTGGTTTCTCTTTTGAAGTGCTAGCCGAGTTCTTCCCCCTCTGGGATCGTCACATTGCAGTCGTAATTCTAGGGAACCCTTTTACTATCCTTGTAAGGGAAGGATACCAGCTTCTGAATTATGACTCTCGGCGCTATTTGCACTCCTGCTTCATTGTTCTTCGGTCGCGAAATTATCACCACAGGATGATTAACTCTTTGGACCCCTTCTGTTGTTCCTTCTTCTGAGGCGTAAACCTCTCCTTCTTCTGATCCTTCGGTTTCTTCATAAAATTCCAATTCTTTATTGTCCATCAAGTTTTGCACTATGGACCTGAACTTATTGCACTCTTAGATGTTATGGCCTTCATCGGCATGAAACTCGCAGTATTTTCTTACTTCTCTAGGCCTTTCCTTTGAATCTTGTGTGATTAAACCTCTTTCTACCATCTTCTTCCAAACTTATTTCAACGGAGTTTTTACCTCTGAGACATCTATCTTGGTTCTCCTCTTTCCGTTTTTAATTATCGCGTTTACCCCTTTGTCTGAATGACTAGGTAGCGAATTCCCAGCCACATTAGGTCCTGTGGGCTCATCGAAGTTCACAACACCTATGCCTATGAGCCTTTCGACTACCTTTTTGAAGGCAGTGCAGTTCTCAATCGTATGCCCTGAGATTCCTGCATGGTATTCGCATTGAGTATTTGCGTCATACCACTTAGGGAATGGAGGCTGCAGGGGTTTCAAGTAGTATGGTGATACCACATGGGCATCGAATAGACTTTGATATAACTCCCTGTATGACATTGGGATAGGCGTAAATTGGACTCTTTCCGTGTTAGGCCTTGGGTTTAAATCTTGTCTTGCAAAGCCCTGATGGCTAGTAGTCACTGCCTTCGGTTGGCTCACAGCGACTGGTTTGGAATAACTCTTATTGTATACACTTGCGTTGTTCACTTCATTTTCTTTCCTTCTCGGAGCTGGTTTCTTGGCATTTTCCCCTATTTCGATCTTTCCACCTCTTATCGTGTTCTCTATCATTTCTCCTGACATTACTATGTCTGAGAAGCTCTTAATAGCGCTTCCCAACATGTGGTTGATAAACGGAGCTTTCAAAGTATTGACAAAGAGCATAGTCGTTTCTTTTTCCAATAGAGGCGGTTGGACTTACGTCGCCACCTTTCTCCATCTTTGGGCATACTGCCTAAAGCTCTCATTTTGTTTCTTTTCCATGTTTTGTAACGTGATTCGATCAGGTGCTATGTCTGTCACATGGCCGTATTGCTTCATGAAAGCTTGTGCCAAGTCTTTCTATGAATGGATTTGCGTGTGACTTAGTTGGTTGTACCATTTGGCCGTGGACCTGACTAAACTGTCTTGAAAGCAATGGATTAATAATTGCTCGTTGTGAACATACCCTGCCATTCTTCGACAAAACATGGTGATGTGAACCTCTGGACAGCTAGTTCCATTGTATTTTTCGAAGTCTGGGATTTTGAACTTAGGAGGTAGGACTAGGTTTGGGACCAAGCTCAAATCCTTGGCGTCAATCCCACAATGATAGTCAGCCTTTTCCATCACTCTAAACTTTTCCTCTAACCATTTGCATCGACCCTCCAATTCTTTCGAGAGCCCCGTTCTTACTCTTTCTTCTTCTGCCATATGATCTAGATCAGGGATTGTAGGATTAATAAGGTTATCCTCGGTATTAGAGCCTGGTCCTGTTTGATAATTTATTGGCATCGAGGTGTCGGCCTGAAATTGCTGATGCCTAATCGTAACGGACGGTCTTCGCATGTGTGGCTCGGGTTGTGTTTGAGCATTCATCGGGGTGAAACCAGGGGGTAGAGGGGATCTTCAGTAATGGATGGTCTCTACGTGTGTGTCTCATGCTGCGTTGTATCGTTTGCCGGGGTAAAACCAGCAGGGTGGAAAGAATCTCCATTATTATTTCCCATATCGGCCATAGGGCCCTTTCCTTTGTCCGGCCTACTAGTCAGTAGTTGGGTTAGCTCTTCCATCATATTTCTTTGAGATTCCAGCATCTGGTCCCTCATTTCTTGCTGGATTTTTGCTAACTGTTCTTGCACTTGTGCTTCCATCTGCTCCTGCATCTCTTTCTGCATTTGCTCCAGTCTCTCTAGTTTTTTATCCATGGCTTCAATTTTCCTTCTTGTACCTTAGAGATGTGTATTTGGGAGATTTTCATCGGTTTCCAGGTTACTAAAACATTTTTAATTAATTAGAATCTTTTTATGGCCTTTAATGCATATGATGTAATGTAATGCAAATGTATGGATGCAAAAAGAGACGTTGATTCTAATTCAATTTCATTAGAAGAACTTTACTAGAAGAAAAATTTCTTTACATAGAACAGATGATTACATATACGACTTTGCCCTAATGCCCAAAGCCTTAATTTTCCTAAAGAGCCAAGCTAATTTTTGGCCTCGATCCGATTCTGACTCGTATTTTAGGCTCAATACATCAGCCTGAATTGCCAATGTTTGCAGATGATCAGCTACCTCTCTAACTTGAGCCACGGCTTCGCCCATGACATAGTCTCTATTTCTGATCTGATCTTGAGATTGGTAAAGTTGTGTTTTGTAATGTTCGTTGTTTGCTCGAGAAATTCCACTCGACTTTTGCTATCTTGTAGTGTCGTCTCGAGTTCCTCTCTTTTCCTTTTCATCTCCTCGATCTTGCCCAGGCTGGCCTTCAACTCAGTCATAGAGTTACGGCTACGATGCAGATGCAGCGATTTTTCCAATTCAGCTATTCGAGCTTTTAACCTCTCTTTTTCGTTCTGGTTTTCCAACAAACTCTTTTTCAAAATATCTTCCTGCACTCGAACATCTTGGAACTTCTTCTCCCAGTGATCGGCTCTAGCCTTTTCTTTTTCAATTTCTTGACGCCATTGATCCAACGTCTTACCCAAATCGACAGTTCTTATTGACACACGCAACTTATTATAATCGGTCTTTAGACTATCCAAGTCCTCTTCAGCTTTATTCTTCCCTTTTCTTAGCTTCTCAGCCTTTAGTTTGTGGATGTCGACATCTAATCCTAGCCGCATCTTTTCCTCCTCTAATTGCTCTATCTTCTTTCCAAATTCCGAGCTCTTTTTCTCAAAATCTCGCTTGATGATTTCTAACTTGGATGGGACTACTTGTAAATGTTCTCCTATCAATCGGACGTTTTCCTGACTTGGCATCGGGATGTTGTCGTTGACTCTTTTACCCCACCACCATTCATACTCAAGGGTCATCATCGGACCCGTGGTGAATCCTTTCATTCTTCGAGTTCGGTTCCAAGCATCTGATATCTCACGAACCTTCCTCTTATAATTGTTATCTTTGTAGGGGAACTCACATTGTATCAACCCTTGTGTCATCGGTATAAATTGCCTTGATCGATACTGCCTTAACACCATTAGTGGAGCGTATCCCACGGCTCCCCATATTCCAGCCAGAGGGACCCAATCAAAATCACTGCACCGATATAAGATCCCGTCAGGGATCAACCACGGAGCCCTCTATTCAACATCTTCGGCTCGCAAATTCTGGAGGATAGTTATCCATTTCTCTTCTGAGATGTCGTCTTGCCTCGATGTAGCCACTAATTCCCTCAACAGGGAATAGTCCTTGGAAAAAACCCTATAGGAGACCTTCTCCACCTTCCAAAAATGGCTATGGAACCAAAATAATAGAAGTTGTGCACAACCAATAAATCTCCCTTCTCCCGCTCTTCGATATGCATTCAAGGATCTGAAAGTTTCTGCTAGGATTGCCGGAACGGGCGTGGTCCCTTTATCCAGGCTATCGAATAAATTCGAGACGGCTTCCTCTACATGTCCTAATACCTTAGGAAAGATGATCAAACCGTAGAGGCTTAAGGCGAAAATGTCAACCCTCTTTTTCATATCTGGATGTGCTAAAATTAAGTCCCTCAAATTTCTCCAAGGAATACATTAACTATCCCCTTTCTGCTTGATCCGAGTTACAACCCATTGTTCGCTCATTCCCGTGGTCTTCATCAGTTTCTTCAAAAAGGTCAGGACATTAACAAGTCTTGAATAGGCCCTATCAGCTTGAACCTTCGGGCAATTAAGCAACGCCATGTATTCCTCCACAGTAGGTACTAAATCGACTCTTCCGAAGGTGAAGCAACTGTAAGCAGGGTTCTAAAACTGCGTGAGGGCTCGGAACAAGTACTTGTCCACCTTTACATCGAGCAAATAGGGTAGGTCTTCGTAGTTACAATAAAAGAGTTGCTTGACCTCGCTATTCCAACTGTTCCATATATCCCTTAATTCTTGTAGGTCATTCTGAGTCACACTAATGCGAGTGAAATCTCATAACTCCGATTCATATCCCTCGGTCAAACTATCTCCTTTCTCTTGTTGTGTTTTCTCGGACCATACTCGGACGACCGCATTATCCTTCACTCTATCAAGAAATCATTTTTCCATGCTAAACTCTCTTATCTAGTAAACGAACATGAATCAACACTCTTTTATGATGAGATGTCATGCAATAACAACAAAACATAACAAGTGAGTATTAAAACAAAGAATAGAACTCAAAGGAAACAGGAAATAATTAAGCACCTATTCGGGTAACCACTAGGGTTTGATGTGGTTCTACCTAGGGTAGGCTCTTAGGGCTCCTTACATGTGGTTCGGTTCTAAAGTAAAAGTACCTGAACCAGCAGATTCCTCGATCTTCACCCATTATAGGCTCATATGGACCGAGTTCGATTCAGGGGAATACATTTCCTTACGGCTATACGGAGATGAAAATCTCATGAAGACGCAGGTACGGATGTATCTCGAAAGCGATTCACTATCCTATACGGAGGTGAATACCTCACGAAGGAGTAGTTTCTCACTTCCACTTAAAAGGTGTGACCACAACGGTCATGCAATGCAACATGCGAGGATATATGCATAAAATAACTCGAAGTAATAAAGAAAATAGAAATAAAACAATGAAAACCATAAGAAAAACGGGTGAAATGCAATGAAGGAATCATAAGTTTAAAACGAGTTTTCAATTTCGACAAAAGACAAAAATTAATCAATTTATGGCTCGACTCTCTTGTTCCCCAGTGGAGTCGCCAAGCTGTTGAAACCATTTTTTTTTGAAAACGGGAATTGACTTTGGTTTTTAAAATGAAAAAAAAAAAGAAGTCGCCACCGATCTTCATCAGGTGTGATCGGATCACCTTTGTTTTAATAAAATATTTTAGTTTACTAAAAATGACATTTTTGGTCTACGAAATCTAAGAGAACAAGTTCGGGAGTCGGTTACGTGCGAGGAAGGGTTAGCACTTTCGACACGCCCAAAAATTGGTACCGAATTGATTAGTTAGCGTCTTAATGTCGGAAATTTAAAATCGGGAATGGATTTTAAAATACGATCCCTTTTATGTTGAGTTTAAAAGTGCTTGAATTAGACCAAAACGATTGCTAAAGATCTCGTCGTCTCGAGATATTGAAGTATCACATCCCGTAAGTTAGGACACGATACCAATGATTCTCAAGCGTAATTTTAATTAGAAATCCGTGTATTTTTTTTTAAAAAGGGATATTTGGCTATTTAAAATCAATGAGAGAACCGAAACCCCGTAAGTTAGGGCACAATTCCTCGATGCTCCGAAACGCAAAACATTGCCTTATTTAAAATTTTTGAGATATAGCGAGTACAATGTTTGGTAAAGTACGTTATTCGTTTGGATTAAAGATAAAAACAATTTATCGGATGAATGTAACGAGGTTTGATTCATGGGGTGATAATTGAAATAAAAATATAGTGCAACATGGAGCGATGATACGTGAATAGAAATATTGCACACATATAAATGACAATAATATGAAAAATACGAATAAACGAATCATAATACATATCATGGCAATAATCATACAACGTACATTATTTAAATACTTAAACATTAATAATCAAAGACAAATGAATTTTAAAAAAATCATAAAACAAATTAAAATGAATAAAATGTAAAAACAAATTTTAAAATGACAAGACATGAATTTAAAATAAATAGATAAAAAAAAGAAGTTTAATATCAACAATGTGCAAAACAATTTAAAATAGAGGATATATACATATGTATAAAATATTAAAATAAGTAATATATATAATAAATACTATATATAAAAAGCTTAAAATGAACTATAACAAAACAATTTGAAACAAGTAAGAGAATTTAAAATAAGTTGTACAAGACCAATTTAGATAAACATAAGACAAATTTAAAATAATATATATATATAAAGAAATTTAAAATAAATACTAAGAGGCTCAAAATAATAATATGTAAAAAAAATTTAAAATAAATAATGTATAAAGAATTTAGGATGAATTATATATGGAAAATCGGAAATAGACAATCCATAAAAGAAGTCTAAGAATAAAGTATATATAAATTTATGGTAATAAATAGTCCAAAAATAATAATAATAATAATAATATGTGAAATGAGTTTAAAATAAATAAATAAAACAATGTAAAGTAATTAATATATATAAAAATATTTAAAGTGACATACGTTAAAATAATTTGAAAAGAATACTAAATAAAAGTTTAAGAATGAATACTATGTAAAGTAATTTAAACTAAATATTATACGTAAAGATTTAAAAATACATAACCTGTAAAAATGATTTAAAACAAATGATTTATAAAAAAAACAATATCTAAGGTAGATAATACAAAGCAGTTAATAGTTAATACACAACAAGATTTAAAATAAATAAAACAAGTGAATTTAATAAAATTGGAAAAGAAAATTTAGAACACGGTTCATAAAACAAATCTAAAGAATTAACACGTAAATCCAAAATAAATAATGTGCGCAGTAAATGAATAAATAAACGATGGAAGAAATAACAAAGAAAATCATACTGTTTAGGGATTAAACTTGAAATAAAATAAAATTAAAAGCAAAAATAATGATAAAATAGGAGCACGGGGGTCGAAATAAAAAAAAAGATTTGAGGAATAGATGGGCAAAAATCCAGCTTCTGGAAATGTGTCCGTTATCCATTGCGTCCACGCGTTTGGGACCAAAATGATAATCGAGCAGATTTGTGGGGCCGAATTTGAAAATAAAAGGAAAATAACCAAACGGATTAAATAAAGACAAATGAGAACGTGGAGGGACTGGGTTATAAATAACTCTTTTGTATATTAATAGGAGAACGCGTCTGTTTGTACTGCTGTTTAAATTATTATTATTTTTACTCTTTTATTTCTTCCCTTTTTTTTTTTTTTTTTGCAAAACAAACAGAAGGAGAGTAGCCCCCTCTTCCCCATTTTCGTTTGTGCTCTGCTAGGGTTTCAAAAGAAACCCATCATCGCCATCATCGCACAAAGCCACCGAGGGCGGTGGCCGGAGCCACTCGAAGACCAGATTTTCAGCCCTTTTCAAGAGAGCCCGAAAGCAAAGCGTCTCCCAAACTCAGAAAATGCGAAAGAAAAGGTCTCTCTCTTTTCCCTTTAAGTCAGATTCTGACGACGGAGAATAGATCCGTCGAGGTGACACGAGATTTCGGTGAGATTCCTTTTCTTATTTTAAAAAAAAAATAGATTCGTAATAGAAACAAAAGAAAAATAATAGTAATAAACGAAATGAAACCAAAAAATAAAGAAAGAAGATGAACAGTCAACCTTTTGTTTTTTTTTATTGCTCAAATATGTTGTGTGTGTAAAAATACATTCTTGTTCCAGGCTCTCTTATAGCTGAATACCAAGACATTGGTTTACTGTTTGTTACATTTTGTTTTGCTTTTGCTGTTGCTTTAGTTTCTGTTGTCCTTCTTTTTATTCTTGCAGGTGTTTTTTGGAGGGTCAACGAAGAAAGGAGGCCAACCCTTTGCTGTTTCGGTGAAATGGAGACAAGAAGGGCCGAACCTCGGGCGTTGGTCTTGCCGACGAAGCACGTGGGTGGCAGAGGACGAGTACGGCGCACTAGCATAAATTAGGGTTAGACTTGGCTGAGATTTGGGTTTAGGTTAGGCCTATTGGGCTATCCGGGTTTGGGTTATAGTTTATTTTTTGGTCTGGGCTGATTAACAATTCTGGGCCCGGGTAAATTTTGCCAATATTACATTAAACTAATATGTAGGCTTAGAAGTATCTCCCTTCAGTACAAATTACAAATAAAATAAAGCCAAATAGAGTATATATAGATATCAAGCATATATCCAATTCATGGTTGAGTCATAATATAAAATTAGGAGACAAATGCCAATCTGGTCATCATCTGCATTTAGAATTATCAAGTTTAAAATCAATGGCACCATAAAACAAATGTCTGAGTGAGTTAACAATTAACATGGAAGATTGTTTTTTCAAGGAAATACTATCAAGATAGAACAATAAAAATAAAAAATATGGTATGTAGTACAAAAAATAATTAAGACATTTCAAATGGATACTTAAATGTCATACCTGCAGAATAATTTTAAAGAATAGAAGAATTCAATGATCATATTGTAAATTTTTAAATTTGAGTGAGGAAACGTAAATTTATTAATAATTTCGGTGACATTGGAAATGATTTACCCCTTATATTATTAATTTATTATACAAAAATTATATAATTCTTTTAAAATAATAATAATTTATCAAAAAGATCCAAATACGTTAAAAGATATTTGTTTAATTGAAAAGAATTTTTACTTGGAAGTAAAAACATCAAGAATAGGACTAAAGAAAAGAAAAAGAATAGAAAAAAAGTTTTGATATGAATGAAGTCTACAAATTTCATGCGCATAAACATTGTTGTTATCTGGACAATGCATGCATGGTGTAAACTAGTATATAAGTAGGTGTGTATTGCAATATTTGAAGCATAACACAACCAACCCAAAGTACATAGAAAGCTAGCAGGGCTGTTTCTCAAATGAAAAATGCTCAACAAACCACAAACGACAAACTTTGGAACTCTTCCAGCGAAGCTCTAACCTTGACTGACAAGAAAGTTTGGCAAGGCTCTCATTATGCGGATTTCCCAGAAATAATTGAAGATGGAGATGCGGGTGAGTTTACACATGAATCAGTGACTGATGATGCTGATATTCCAGGTCAATTACTGGTCTTGTGTACAGGGATCGTGATGGAACTAAGTGGGTAGTTGTGTGGAGCAATTCCACTATCTTTAATCACAAATACAACTCACAAATACAACTGATTCACACTCTATTACTCCTCAAGTATAAAAATTTCACCTTTATGCAAACTAGAACACTCACGTCCAAATGAGCCATAGCATGCATGGCACAACCAGGCATCGCGCACATCACGCGTAGTAGGGGGCTAGGGGCGTGCAAGGCTAGCGCCACAACTCACACACCCCTGTGCGGGCCTTGCGCTGATGCAATGGCTTTGGTTCCTTGGTTTTGGTAAATTTTCATCTATTTTTATATCCGTTTGATGTAAAACGTTAGATTTTTCATGCGATTGAAATTTTGCACATCACGATAAAGTTGGATCTTAGAAAAACATTGTTCAAAAGTTCGAAAGTCAGAAAAGTTCAAGATCCAAAATATGCATTGGGAAAAACTTTGTAATATTTTACAAATTTTCTTTTTCTAAAATGGAACCATGAAAACTTTTCGTTGTTCAAAGTCAATTTTATTTTTTATTATGGATTTTATATTGATTATATTATGTCTAATTGAATGTTGATAAAATTGATTAGCATGGCATGCATATATGATTGAAGCATGTCATATATATTATGAGAAAATGTCACTTAAATCTTATTTGCATATATAATCATTCATATATGAAATCAGAATTTAAAACTTTGCATGTTTTTTAAATGATTGAGTGGGAGAATGTCTCTAAATAAGACTCACAACCTCCATTAATAGTATCTAAGTGATAGCATAATATTATTATGAGCCAATTTTAACCTGGTTGCACCCTACAGTAAGTATTATCATGTGGGTTCATTGGGTGAGATTTTCTTTTGAAGGATAACAAGTCATATATGATTCTTATTGAGATTATCCCATAATGACGCATAATGAGAACATATTTATAATGAGTGTTAAGTTAATGGTTATACACTCATTATTACTTTAGTTAAATAGCTTCTCACAAAGATCTATTTAAGTTAAAATAATGACAAATGTGAAACCATTATTAATAACACAACAAATTATTTATGCAGTTCGGTTTCTATATATTTGCGGAGCCTAATTCAGTGAGTAAACCTACTATCTTTAACCCTAATTCAACAAGTGATTTAATTCTTATCACACCCTAGTGTTACAGCCACACTTTTGTACCTAAAACACCAAACTTAGTAGTAAGTTTCATATGAACTTACCTCACCAAAACACCAAACAAGCTAAAACTTCAAGGATTAATCTACAATTTTTGCTTTTCCCCGATTATCTCCAATTTGATCCAATTTTCGATCTATACAATTATTTCATTCAATTAATCAATATTAAACATTTATACATTATATCATGACATGAATGAACCTATGAAATTTTATTTTGTTCAATACCCCTAATTTTTTACATTTTATTCAATTTAGTCCTTAAAATCAAAATAGCCATAACTTTCAATATTGAGCTTCAGTTTGAAAACTGACCTCAATTACCTTCATTATAGACCCTCTACTATCTATTATCACCAAAATTTCACATCAATTTCACATTTTATTCACTTTAGTCCTTTATGTACAAAACAACAACCAAACATTACAATTTAGTCTCTTTTTTTCATAATCTAAGCTTAAAATTTATCAATTTAACACTAATTTCTTCAAGAAATCAACAATGAAAACTTTCAAAAACTTTAATAGCTTTGCAAATTGGTACATGGGCTAGTTAAATCAAGCTCTCATATCTCAAAAACATAAAAATTTCAAGAAAATGACTTGGAATTACCTTAAAATTGATGATAGAAAGTAAAGACTTCAAAAATGGCTTTTTCTTTATGTTATTAAGCTTGGCCAGTTAGAAGAGAATGAAGAAGATGATATGCTCCACTTAAAATTGTCTTATATACTTGGATTAAACCTTAATTAACCTTAATTAATTAATTAAACCTTAATCAATTGGACCTTTGATAACAAGTTAAATTTGTGTTTTTAATGTATTTATTTTTGGCTAATTTTCGAATAAGATGCTACTAAACTTGGCTTTTTCTTGTTAGGAATGAAATTGGTGTGCCAAAATTCAAAATCATACGAAAAGGGCTAAATTGGAACGAAAAGAAAAATTGAGGATCAAATTGAAGGATTGAATATTTAGTGTGTAACACAACAAATCCGGCCTGGACGTTATGTCCGAATCTAGCGGCGTCACATGAGAGTGCTTGTAGAAAACCTTTTTCAAAAACTTATCCAGTGAAAATCGTACAGATTATTATCTTTACTTAAGTCGTGAAATCTCTATTCCAATTATTATATGAAAACATTCCATTAACGCAGAAGCTAAAACATCATTCGGTTATAAATCAATAAACTCAAAAATACATGAGTAATCCCAAAAACAAATATTAAAGTAAAATAGTTGAAATAAATGTTACTCATAAAAACTAACAAGTGTCTACTAGTGGTCACCATCGAGCCCTCCGTCGCACCGATCCATCTACTATTGAGGATTACCTGACAGATAAAATGAATAAGGGGTCAGTTTTCGCAAACTCAGTGTATACATCCCCATAAGCAGCATGCATACAAACAGATAACAGAATACAGATAGTTCGGCCTTAGCCATACATATATCACATGCATAACAGATCAGATATCAGAAAACATTCCCACCAACCCTACACACCGTCTCCGTCTATCCCTACACACCATGTGGGGATAAAATCAACCCACACAACCCTACACACCAAAAGGTACCGTAAAATAGTACTCAACAGATAAGGGCAGCGCAGCTGCTAGATATCAGACTAATCACCTATCAGACTTTCTTCTCTTCGCAATAATCCCACCCCAATGCAATGCAACATAAATATCATGGCATGCTTATATGCAGATATCAGATCATGTAAATATCATGGCAGAATAGATATACAGAAACAGACAGTTTCACGTGCTTATAATAACATGCTTTTGCATAAACTTCAGTAATCAATCGGAGTATGGGGTCTGAGTAATGCTTACCGCCCCACAATCAGGCCACAGTCGACTTAGGTGACTCGTGCAACCTTACAAAACATATCACCTTAATTGAGCTCACACGCCCGTGTGCCCTTCCCCTCTAGGCCCACACGCCCGTGTGGGTCACACGTCCCAAATTGGCCTTACCCATGTGGATCACACGGCCTGGCCCAGATTCCCACACGCCTATGTGATTCACCCATGTAGGCCCACACGCCCGTGTGGCCCACACGACCCATTTGCCTGAGCCTGTGCCTCACATACGGCATCGTCAGCCTTACATGCCCCTGTCCGTCATGCTCGTGTGGCTCTCGCACGGCCTGGCTCGCCAGTGACATGCCCGTGTCTCGTGACGCAGGCTACCATACGGGCAGACCACACGCCCGTGTGACGTCGATAGGCTACTTTTTGCCTTTCGCCGAAACTTATTTTCTGTGTAATCGGAGTACACACTTGGTTCATTTTCACCACTAATCCAACCACGAGTATTCCAAAGCCTAAATTCGATCAAAGCGAACCTAAAATCAGTCTCTTAAGTCAGATTATTAAGAATAGGCTAATCCTGAAACAAGAGATCTACTTCCTTTCAACAAATAACGGTGGTTCCTAGCTATTTAGAACCCCGATTAATGACCCATAGAACCTTCAATATTCCCTAAACAACAACCAAAATCCCTTTTAAAACGATCTCCAAAGAAAATCACATAACTTAGTAAAGCGTTACTTACCGAATCGACGGAACTGCTAGCAATACACCTAAGCTTATCGAAAAAGAAAAAAGCGAAGGAAAGAAGGGAAAAAGAAAAAAGAATTTTCAGCAGTAAGGGGGTTTCGAAAAAAGAAACGGCAGCGAGTAAAAAAAAAAGAAAAGCATCTGATAAACCCTACCTCTTTTAGTGTTTTAGTTCAACTCAAATGTCCGCACGATTTAACAGTAAAATTAATGCCACACCCATGGCTCGAACTCGTGATCTTAGTCATAATCCCTTGCCACTTAACCACTAGACCAGCAGGCCCATTCTGTTAAGTGTTTACCAATAAATTTTTATAAGCCCATTAACCAAAAACCAGGCTTTATTCAGATAAAAATCAAAATTCAGCCTAAGCCTAGACTTGAACTTGGGACCTCCCAAACACACCCTAGAGCACAAAATCACACAAGCAGACTAATATTATGCAAAAAATTATATTCAAACATTCTCCTATGCTACAATTTCACAAAAGACGAAAACACCTAAATTTGGGGCGTTACAACTCCACCCCCCTTAAAGAAAATTTCGTCCTTGAAATTTACCTGATCAGAAAAGGTGAGGATACTACTGATGTATCGAATCCTCCGGCTCCCAAGTGGCCTCCTCAGAACTATGATTCCACCACAACATCTTTACTAACAGAATCGATTTCTTATGCAGAACCTTAATGTCACAATCCAAAATCTGAACTGGATCCTCCTCAAACATCAGATCCGGTCTAACCTCAATCTCCTCCATCAGTACAATGTGTGTGGGATCAGAGCGATAACATCTCAACATCGAGACGTGGAACACATCATGTATACGATCCAACTCTAGAGGTAGCTCTAATTGATATGCAACTGGCTTTACTTGCTTCAGAATCAGATACGGTCCAATAAACCGATGGCTTAGCTTACCTTTGCGACCGAACCTCAGAACCTTTTTCTATGGTGAGACCTTAAGAAAAACCATGTCTCCCATAGAATACTCGATGTCCTTCCTCTTTAGATCAGCATAGGACTTCTGTCTATCAGAAGCCGCTTTCAGACAATCTCGAATCAAACGGACTTTATCTTCATTTTTCGATACCAATTCCAGACCCAAAGCTCATCACTCACCTAACTCAGTCCAGCATAAGGGAGTACGACACTTATGTCCATATAGTGCCTCGTACGGTGCCATCTGTATACTAGACTGATAACTGTTATTGTAAGCAAACTCTGCCAAAGGCAAGTACTCCTCCCAACTACCTCGGAAATTCATGACACATCTCCTCAACATATCCTCCAGTATTTGAATCACCCTCTTCGACTGACCATCTGTCTGAGGATGAAATGCAGTATTGAAATTAAGTCGTGAACCCAAAGCCTCGTGAAGCTTCTGCCAAAATTGAGAAGTAAACTGAGAATCCCTATCGAAGATAATCGACACTGGAACCCCATGCAGTCTTACTATCTCTGAGAGGTAAAGTTTAGCTAGCTTTTGCAGGGAGAAGTCCGTCCTAACCGAAATGAAATGTGCTGACTTGGTCAATCGATCCACGACAACCCAAACAGAATCATTCTTAGTGGGTGTTAGGGGCAACCCACTAACGAAACCCATCGTTACTCGCTCCCATTTCCACATTGGTATCTTAATCGGCTGTAGCAAACCCGAAGGTAACTGATGCTCAGCCTTAACCTATTGACAAGTCACACAACGAGCAACAAAATTGATTACCTCACGTTTCAACCCTGGCCACCAGTATAACTCTCGGAGATCTTTATACATCTTATTACCACCAGGATGTATAACGTACGGACTACTGTGCGCTTCCCTCAAAATCAACAGCCTCAAATCCTTATCATTAGGTATACAGATCCTACCTCGTTAGCACAATACCCCATCATTATTCAGTCCAAAATCTGTAGTAGTCTCAGTCTCAACCTGACAAAATCGCACCTCGAGAGTCTTATCCCCTAACTGCTTAGGTCTAATCTACTCCATCCATGTCGGCTTCACTTGTAGCTCTACCAGAAGACTCCCATCGTCATAAATACTTAGTCGAGCGAACAGCGTTCTCAAATCAGCCATAGCCCTACGGCTCAATGCATCAGCCATCACATTGGCCTTACCAGGATGATACTCAATGCTGCAATCATAATCCTTAAGTAGTTCAACCCACTGACACTGCCTAAGATTTAACTCCTTCTGAGTGAGGAGATACCTGAGGCTCTTGTGATCAGTGTAGATGGTACACTTCTCACCATACAGATAATACCTCTAAATCTTCAATGCAAAAACCACTGTAGCCAA
Source organism: Gossypium longicalyx (assembly GCA_025698465.1). NCBI lineage: Eukaryota > Viridiplantae > Streptophyta > Magnoliopsida > Malvales > Malvaceae > Gossypium > Gossypium longicalyx. The sequence goes on from CM046999.1 coordinate 46,765,595, forward strand.
CTCCAAATCATGCATCGGATAATTAGCCTCGTGAATCTTAAGCTGTCGAGACGCATAGGCAACTACCTTACCGTCTTGTATCAAGACGCAACCTAAACCCACATGCGACGTATCACTGTAAACCACAAAGCCCTTACCAGGCTCATGCTGTATTAGAACTGGAACTTGAGTCAAAGCTGTCTTGAGCTTCTCGAAGCTCTCCTGCTGTGCGTCGGTCCAAACAAAAGGAACTCCTTTACGTAACAACTTAGTCAGCGGCACTGCGATCAATGAGAATCGCTTTACAAAACGTCAGTAATACCCTGCCAGTCCCAGAAAACTGCGGATCTCTGACATATTCTTCAGCTGTTTTTAATCCAACACAGCCTCAATCTTATGAGAATCCATTCGAATCCCCTCAGTATAAACCACATGCCCCAAAAAGGTTACCTCTTTAAGCTAGAACTCACACTTCGTGAACTTCGCATACAACTGTTTCCCACGAAGGATCTGTAGAACTACTTTTAGATGCTCATCATGCTCATCCTCGGACTTAGAATACACCAAAATGTCATCAATGAACACCACCACAAACTGATCCAAGTAGGGCTGAAACACACGATTCATCAAGTCCATAAATGCCACTGGTGCATTAGTCAACCCAAAGGGCATAACTAGGAACTCGTAATGCCCATAACGAGTCCTAAATACCGCCTTATGCACATCGGCCTCCTTTACCCTCAACTGATGATAACCTGACTGCAGATCAATTTTAGAAAACACTGAAGCCCCTCTGAACTGATTGAATAAGTCATCTATCCTCGGAAGTGGGTACTTATTCTTAATCGTCAACTTGTTCAATTGACGATAGTCAATACACATCCTCATTGTACCGTCCTTCTTCTTTACGAACAGAACAAGTGCTCCCCACGGAGACACACCGAGGCGAATAAACCCACGTTCCAACAGCTCCTGAATTTGAGCCTTCAGTTCTGCCAACTCTTTCGGTGCCATTCGATAAGGGGCGATAGGCACCGGAGCTGTGCCCGGAAGTAACTCAATCCCGAATTCTACTTCACGACTCGAAGGTAATCCTGGTAGTTCCTTTGGAAAAACATCTGGAAAGTCTTTCACCGCACGGATGTCCTTCACCGCACAGATGTCATTAACCAATAAGTCCGTAAAATCAGAAACACTGATGTAGGCCAAAAACGCCTTACATCCTTTCATCACCAAATTTTCTGCTACCAACGCAGATATCACATTACTTAGATAATTTCGTCGTTCTCCTATCACGACTATCTCATTATCCTCCTCGGTCTTCAGAACACCCTCTTTTCAGCATAATCCAGACTTACCCAGTCCATACCCAGAATTAAGTCGAACTCCCCAAACGGAAGTTCCATCAGATCAGCCAGAAATATCATCCATTGGACTTCCAACGAGACATCTCTGAACATTTTACTAACCCTAATAGACTGCCCCAACGGACTCACCACTGAAATCTCACTAAGAGTGCTCTCATACGGTATTCCCAAAGACTTAGACACAGAACATGCAACGTAGGAATGTGTAGAGCCTATGTATGTTAGTGCAACAGAAGGTACATTAAGGATTTAGAATATACCCGTGATGACGTCTAAAACATCTCCATCCTTACGACAATGTGCATTATACACAAGCGCAGGCTGCCTCACCTCAGTCGACCAAGCACCTCAGCCCGATACTCTTTGTCCTCGGCCCATACCGTTACTACCCCTAGCCTGGCCTCGGCCCCTAGGTGGCTGCTAAACTACCCTCGGCGGCTGTGCAGTCTCAGTAGTCGAAGCTTGCATCTGATTAATTCTCAATGAACAGTCCTTAACACGATGCTCAGAAGACCCATATCTCAGAAAAGCTCTAATAGCTCTCCAACATTCGCCCGGATGTCGTCTATTATAAAGCTGACAGATCGCCACCTCAACAGGTGCAACAGTAGGCCCAACTCTTACGGGCCCATTAGATTTGGCCTTTTCCCTAGGCCTTACCCCAACATTCGAAGACTCTATATCCCTCTTAGCCTTCCATCTATCATGGTTCTGGTGCTCAGCACGCTTAACCTCTTCCGCAATCTTGGCCTTCTCAACCAATACAGTAAACTCACGCTCCCTCTGTGGAGCTATCAGGACCCTCAAGTTATCCCTAAGACCGTCCTTAAAACAAACACAACGCTCATGCTTAGTCGCCACCATGCCTCGCGCGTAACTACTCAGCCTCAAAAAGTCGACCTCATACTCAACCATTGAACTGTCTTCTAGAGTAAGATTCAGGAACTCACGCCTCCTAGCGTCGATATAACTGGCCCTCACATACTTGCTCTGGAAAGTCGTCTTAAAAAAATCCCACATCAGACTGTCAGGCTGAGTGCCATCTCTAACCATCAGCCATCACTGATATGCTTCATCGCGAAGCAATGAAACAACCCTCTTGAGCTTCTGCTCGGCAGTAAAATCCAGATCATCCATAATACGCTCCGTGGCCTCCATCCAATACTCAGCCACATTAGGAGCAACTCCAGCGATTCCCTTGAATACCTCAGCCCCATTGGATCAGAGTCGTTCCATAACCGACCCACGGCCTCCAGATCTAGTATTAGCCTCAGTAACCCTCTCCAGAATTCGTAGCATGGCCTGGGACAATGCGTTGTCCCCAGCTGCACGATCTTGAGACTTAGCACCAATCTCAGTAACAGGTGACACCAGCGTCTCGCTAGTGTCCAGATTAGGGATCGTATTAGATGCGAAAGACTCAGCTCGAATCCTTCTACGGCCTCTACCTTGGCCTCTAGTACCTCGTCCACGAGTACCGTGTGCTCATCGTAGCTATCGAATTAATCTGTATTAAAATTTTTTATGCAAATCAGTTTTCAATTTCGATGTTTGTTAACAAATATTTTATGCAATATTCTAGGGCTTCAGAGTCAGTTATCGTGAGAAGCAATCTCACTACAGTTTTAGTCCACACCATCTAAAGTGTTTCAGTAAAATACTACATACAGTAGTTTCACAGCAAACATTAATATTTTCAAACAAAAACTCAGTATATTCAAAGCCTGCTTCCAACAATTTCATACAAAGTTTCAGAAACTTACAAGATCAGCGCTGGAGACTCAGTGGACCACATACTTAATCAGAATATTTCAAATTGTTTCACAAATCATTTTCTTTAAACCAAATTTTGAAACCCAAATCCACAGCCGAATTTTGAAACCCTGATCTGATACCACTAAATGTAACACTCCAAACTCGACCTAGACATTATGGCCTAATCTAGCGGCGTCACATGAGAGTGCTTGTAGAAAACCTTTTTCAAAAACTTATCCAGTGAAAATCGTACAGATTATTATCTTTACTTAAGTCGTGAAATCTCTATTCCAATTATTATATGAAAACATTTCATTAATGCGGAAGCTAAAACATCATTCAGTTATAAATCAATAAACTCAAAAATACATGAGTAATCCCAAAAACAAATATTAAAGTAAAACAGTTGAAATAAATGTTACTCATAAAAACCAACAAGTGTCTACCAGTGGTCACCATCGATTCCTCCGTCGTACCGATCCATCTACTAGTGAGGATTACCTGACAGATAAAATAAATAATGGGCGAGTTTTCGCAAACTCAGTGTGCACATCCCCATAAGCAGCATGCATACAAACAGATAATAGAATACAGATAGTTCGGCCTTAGCCATACAAATATCACATGCATAACGGATCAGATATCAGAAAACATGCCCACCAACCCTGCACACCATCTCCGTCCATCCCTACATACCATGTGGGGATAAAATCGTCCCACCCAACCCTACACACCAAAAGGTACCATAAAATAGTACTCAACAGATAAGGGTAGCGTAGCTGCCAGATATCAGGCTAATTGCCTCTCAGACTTCCTTTTCATCATAATAATCCCACCCTAATGCAATGTAACACAAATATCATGGCATGCTTATATGCAGATATCAGATCATGTCAATATCATGGCAGAACAGATATACAGAAACAGACAGTTACACATGCTTATAGTAACATGCTTTTGTATAAACTTCAGTAATCAATCAGAGTATGGGGTCTGACTAACGCTTACCGCCCCACAATCAGGTCACAGTCGACTTAGGCGAGAACATATCACCTTAATTGGGCTCACACGCCCATGTGGGTCACACGACCTAAATTGGCCTTGCCCGTGTGGATTACACGACTTGGCCCAGATTCCCACACACCCGTGTAACCCACACGGCCTATTTGCCTGAGCCCGCGCCTCCCACATGGCCTCGTCAGCTTTACACGCCCGTGTCCATCATGCCTGTGTGGCACGTGCACAGCCTGGCTCGTCAATGACATGCCCGTGTCTCGCGACGCAGGCTACCGCACGAGCAAACCACATGCCCGTATGGTGTCAATAGGCCACTTTTGGCTTTCGCGGAAACTCATTTTCTATGTAATCGGAATACACACCTGGTTCATTTTCCCTGCTAATCCAACCACGAGCACTCCAAAGCCTAAATTCGATCAAAGCGAGCCTAAAATCAGTCTCTTAAGTTAGATTATTAAGAATAGGCTAATCCCGAAACAAGAGTTCTACTTACCTTCAACGAATAACGGTGATTCCTCGCTATTTAGAACCCCGATTAATGACCCACAAAACCTTGAATATTCCTTACACAGCAACCAAAATCCCTTTTAAATGATCTCCAAAGAAAATCACGTAACTTAGTAAAGCGTTACTTACCAAATCGACGGAACCGCTAGCAATACGCCTAAGCTTATCGAAAAAGAAGAAAGTGAATGAGAGAGGGGAAAAAGAAAAGAGAATTTTTTGTAGCAAAGAGGTTTCGAAAAAAAACAGCAGCGAGCAAAAAGAAAAAGAAAAGCATCTGATAAACCCTACCCCTTTTAGTGTTTTAGTCCAACTCAAACGTCCGCACGATTTAACAGTAAAATTAATGCCACACCCACGGCTCGAACTCATGATCTTAGGCATAATCCCTTGCCACTTAACCACTAGACTAGTAGGCTCATTCTGTTAAGTGTTTACCAATAAATTCTTATAAGCCCATTAACCAAAAACTAGGCTTTATTCAGATAAAAACCAAAATTCAGCCCAAGCCTAGACTTAAACTTAGGACCTCCCAAACACACCCTAGAGCACAAAATCACACAAGCAGACTAATATTATGCAAAAATTTATATTCAGATATCCCCTTACGCTACAATTTCACAAAAGCCAAAAACATCTAAATTTGGGGTGTTACGTAGTGGTTGGCTAGATAAAGATCAGATTATTTTTTATACTGTCAAAATCCTATAAATATCTTGAATTTTATCTTTAGTTTAAATTTGATTTTTAGTTGATATTTTCTTAGGATAAACATGCTAAATTTAGCATGAGAAATGTGTATAAATACCTAATGTTGGACACACTTGAATACACATTTGTTTTGGGGATAAAATAATTCATTTCTTTTCTCTATTTCTGCGTCAATGAAGTTTTGGCATTCAGTCATTCCTTTTTCCTTTTCCAACGTTGGCTAAATTGCTTCCCAAGTCCCTTTAGTCTTAGTCGATTTTTGCTCCAACAAAATAATTGTGAGATATGAACCCACACTAAAAACTTTTCAATTATCTATTCGCTATCAATCCGGTATATGGGATATTACAAATTCTTCCCTTAAAGTTGATTCGATTTCAACTCAAAAAGCACGTGTTGGGTTAGAATTGTTTGGTATATAATTGGAAAGTTGAGTTAGCCGTGTTGTACTTGAATTCTTGCTAAAAAATTGGTGTGTTCAATTAGAAAAAGCTAGTTGGATTCTGTCAAAAGATATAGTAATCGAATTTAAACAACCCACGCGTTTGAGTTCATTGATTCGAGTTGGAGTTTTCAGATCGCAAGGCTGTCGAAGTCTTAAATAACGGACACGTGTCACGTGGTTAGAAATTCGGCAAGGGTCGATTTGCAGGTCATATCGGAATCGACTACAAGTGGAAAAGTTGGCAATTGAGGCATCCTCAACTACTATAACCAACTTATCAATTGAAACTAAAAACTCATTTTCAAGGATCGGTTCAAGATCGGAGTATACCGAGACTGAGGCTAAGTTTTAATATATTTAATTCCCCGATTTAATTTAATTCACTTAATTTTATTTTGCAATCTCAAATCTCTTTTTATTTTATTTTATTATATTTGTTTATTTTATTTTCTCTATCAACTAAATTCCCTCTTGTACATTTATATTACAGCTCAGCACACTCAAGTCGAGGGCACGATGGCTGCCTAGACTAAAAAATCTGGTCACAAAAAATAAGAAAATTTGAAATCGCAATCCTTATGGGATCGACCCTACTACTCTATACTACTGTTTAGCATTATTTTGTTATAAGAATTTATATTTGGTGGTTTCAACGCCCATCAACCTTAATCATCATTAATAAAAAATTAATGGATTATTCCATCATCAAGCACTAACTCATAATACAAAATGGTTTAATTGCTATTTTACACATTTGACTAATTGCAATTTAAGTCCCTAAATCTTTGTCCAATTAAAAGCATATAATAATTAGACTTTTACAATTTAATCCTTGTACTATAACTAAACAATTAATTCAACAAATTATCAAACCAAACTTTATAGGCTGTTGAATGAAATATCAGAGGTGAAAGTTTCCCTCATTAAGCGTGAAGCTAATAGAGGGGCTGATTGGATTGTTAAGGCTTCTCGAAAGGGGATGTGCAACAATGGTTGGACTCAACAACCACCATCTTCTTTGGTGTTCATTCTGGAAAAGAACAAATCGCCTGCTCCCCCTTCGAATTGAGATTGAAGCTAGTTTTACAATGAGGTAGCTGTGGTTCTCTCGTACACTATGAGTCAAGTTTTTGCAAGATGTTTAATTCTTATAATAATTATTTTATGATATAATGAAAGTCTTGATGTTTTTATGGAAAAAAGAAGAAGCTAATTTGTAAGTAGAGAAATATCTCACTTCATTACAAAGTTAAAAATAAAATAAAACCAAAACTATGAGATGGAGACATATATAGGGAGAATATTAGATGTATCATTGGTATATAGATTTTATGTACCACCAGTTGATAATAAAATGACACATCATCATTAGTGTAAAATAAAAAAAATTAATGGGTTTAAAAATAAATATTAATTATAATTATTAAACATAAATAAATGAAAAAATATTAAATCCGAAATTTGAAACCCAAAACTCAAAATCTGAAACTTAAAACCTAAAAGATAAATAAAATAATTATAACTGATATTTAATTATGTTTCAATAAAAAATAAAGCTAATTGTATTTATTTTCAAGTCTTTCAATATTTTTTATTTTACACCAATAATAATGTATTATATTATTAATTGATAGTGTATGAGATTTATGCACTGACAACACGTTAAATATCAACAAGCATATATTCAATTTGTAGTTGAGCAAGAATATAAAATTAGGAGAATATCCCCATTTGGTCACCTTTTGCTTTTAGAATTATCAATTTTAAAGTGGAAACCTTAATCTTAGCTCTTTTGGAGAGATAACTTCAATGTTGAAATTGTTGCTTTGTTTGTTTGTGCTTTTTATTTTGGTATAATAAGTTGATACTCTAATTAAAAAAATTTATTTTAACTTTTTATTTAATTTTTAATTTTTTATTCTTTGAATTTATATTTTTATCAAATTACTGAATATATATATATATATATTGAACTTGGAAGGCAAATGCCTTTCTTGTTTTAGAGATAAATCATAAAGACAAAGTCCAACGATCCAACATATCGAAGGAGAAACATGAGACGAAGCTAAACACCAAAATCACGGAAAAACAAAAATCGTAACAATGCTTATGGTGTACACGAAAATTTATTTCAACAATTCTTAAATTTTTTTGTTTAAAAATATATAATTAAGATTAAAGGATATTTTGTAAATTTAAATTCATATGATGGAAAATTTTAATTTAGAGATGACTTTTATTATTATATACTAATATATAATACATCCGTCGAAGTTTATTTATTTAATTATATATGCGGGTTTAGTTTTAGTACCTAACAATTAGATAAATTATATTTAAGGTTATTAAATTATTAGTAGATTTATTTAACAATTGATATAATAGTTTATTTGATCTTCTAATTTTATAAAAAATTATTTGAATTTTTTATTTAATTTTTTATCCTTTTTAAATTTTACAAAAAAATTATTTTAATTTTTTATTTAATTTTTTATCCCTTTTATCTTTTGAACTTGTATTATTTCTCAAATCATTCTATTTTTTGGGCTTTATCTACTTGTCCAAGCTCTCTCATATTTTGAGCAGGCCTTCGAGTTCAAATGAGTAATTCAACCCTTAGACAGCTCCAAATTCATGCATAGTAAATTTTCTTTTTCATTTATATTAGGAAGGTAAAATTGTACTTTGTCCTCATAAAAATAATAAAAAAAATTGATTTAATCTTTTAAAATTATAAAAATAGAGACTATTAAAATGATGAAATTACATTTTTACTATCGTAAAAATTATAATTTAATTTCGATCCCCCTAAAAATTTTTCTAGCTTCACCCCTTTATAAGTGTATCACAAATCTCGTATTTATTAAATATCTCACTTTAATAAATAAGTCTGAAATTGCGAGGATGCTAACAAACATATATTCCTCTATAATTGATCAGGCAGGTGAATATATGCTTTAAAAGATGGTGACAATTAGCATCTATATATACACACACATGTATACATTCCAATTAGCCAGGTAAAAGGCAAAATCAAACACATGATGATAACGATGAATATGATGAAGAATGAAGGCTCTTGCATATTCTTTTTTTTTTCTAAGATAAACAAAAAGGAATTTAACAGGCATATATTTATTTAGTCCGGATGTATAATTGGAAGGCAAATCCCTTATCTGCTCACCTATTTTGGAATTATGAAGTTTAAAGTGGATGTCACCACAAAAGAGATGTCTAGATATATTAGGAATTAATATGAGATATTCTGAAAAAAAGAAAAGAAAAATGAAACAATTTTATTTATTTTTTATACATGCATGGATGGATGAAATTAATTAAATTCTATTCGCCGAATCTGTCAACTTTTAAGTTCGGGAAATCAGCAGACTTGCGACGACTTTTTGGATGGGATCCAGGCATTTCTGAGTTGAGATGTCTTTAAGGCGTTTGAAGATCTATCTCTTAGCTTCGAAATGCACTTTAAATCACTCGATTTTGAGTTCAGGAGCTCAAGGTATGATCGTTTTAGTTAAGATTATGCGAGCAGAATTTCTAGACGAGATTATGACAGGAATTACGAGTTTCGGGCTTTTAACTCGATTTTAAATCATATTGGGTTCGAGTTTTCGGCTTAATTTTTATTATATATGAGTCAAATATTATATTTATCATCTCTTATTATTTTATTATTCCGAATTTTTAATTAATAATTATTAAGTAGTTTAAGTTATTTGGGAGTTTGATGTCAATAATAAAGTTTAGTTTAAAACTACTTCTTGTTTAGATTTATTAGAGTTCTAGTATACTTAAGAATTTTATTTAGATTTATTTAGCTAGTCTATATGCCTTTGCATTGTACACAAATCAGACAACTATTTTCATTAATAAAGTTTTCAACCGTGGGAATTTGTTTCTGGTGCAAGATTTATTTCTTATGATATTTAGTAGTTTTCGTCTCGATTTTTTTAAGGAGTCGTGGGAATTCATTCTTCACCCTTCAATTTGCCAAGTATTATTTCTTGGAGGGTTGATTAGAGCGATTAATTAAGTTTGTTGGGATTTATATCTCAAAGAGTTCAATTAGACATTTATTCTTCTATCCATCATATCCATCGGTTTATCGTTTCATCTTCCACTTTGCTTTAATCTATCTTTTCACTATTTAGTTATTATTTTGAACATTTATGCTTTATTTTTTTTCATTTTCTTATTTTTCTTATTTCTTTTATTATTTTCTAAATTTGTTTGGTTTCTTCGTTTCAAGTCACATCCAAATCTTTTCTTCATAAGTCAAACAACTTGAATTCGAATCTTCTTCCACTTCCTCCACTTCAATCCTTATCATTTGGTATCAGATTGGAGCGTTTTATGTGTTCTTATAAACTGATTTCCAACAAGCAATCTCAAAACAGTTTTTTTCATTTTACCCAAAAAGTTTTCGAAAAAATAATTTTCAATGAGTAAACGCTTTCCAAATGATCTAAAATTTTACATATTAATTCTTGGAAATCTCTTAGAATATAAAAAAAATATTTCCCACCAAAAAAAGTTATCAAAAAAGTGCAAAAACAAAAAAAATACGAATAAAAGAAAAAATAAAAAAATATTTTGTGGGTTGAATTTTGTGCCGAAATTTTCTAGATTGGATCTACATTATTTGAGGAGACTTCAGTTTAAATTTCATGATTTTGGAAATGGGGAACACCTTGAATGAAAAAATTCAAGTTGTTTTCCATTGTTTTAGGTTTTCGGTTGGGTAGTTTATTTCCTTTGATTCTAGCATTAGGGTTTCTTTTGTTTTAGCTTTTCTTACTCTATTACACATTCTAAAACATTTTCGTTTCTTGTATTAATAGGTACAAAATGAGTTGCCTCTGCTTTCTCCACACAACTTACTTCAGTTGGAGTCGAGTTTTTCTTTGGCTTCTTAGAGCCTTAGGTCGACTTTGTTAGAGAGTGATGCTACATATTTTTGAATATTATTGAGTTTGATTACTCTTTAAAAGTTACAAGCGAGAAAATCTTAATTTCTTTTCTTTGTCTCTTAGAGTTTTTTATTTTATTGTGAGTGTATAATAGTGAGGTTTGCTTAATTTTTCTTTTCTTGAGTGTTGTGTTCTTTTCAAGCTTTCATAATGATTCACAATACAATGATTGAGAAGTTGCAAAGGGGTTAAGATGTTCAAAATGCTTGAGATCATAAACGTGACACTATTCTAGACACAATCAGCAAAATTTGGAATGTTTAAGTACCAAAATTGAGCGTCAGAATCGTAATTAGGAAGATAAGGTTGATCAGCCTTATCTTCGTGCAAATAATGCTCGATATGTCTCTCGTGCAAATGATCGTGGGCAACATTTTTTAGCTAAACCAAATTTCAACATTCCACCATTTTGAAGAAAGCATGATCCTAAAGCATATTGTGAGTGGGAATCAAAAATTGAACTTATGTTTCATTACTATAAATGTCGGGAAGAGGAAAAAGTCTCATTGGCTACCCTTGGGTTTTTAGATTATGCATTGATTTGGTGGATTCAACTTGGAATTAATCGTCAAAGAAATTACAAAAGGGTAATTGAAACATGAGACGAGTTGAAGCAAGTGGTGCGAAAGGGTTACGTTTCTTCTCATTACTAGAAAGAGGTCAAAATGAAACTTCGACGCCTTGTTCAAGGTAATCGATCTATTGATGAGTACTTTAAGGAGATGGAGATGCTTATGCAATGAGCAAATGTGTGAGAAGATGAAGAGACTACTATGGTGCAGTTTGTAGACGACTTGAACATTTCGATAGGCAATGCTATTAATCTTGAAACCTACATTGATCTTGAGGAGGTGGTACACAAGGCAATTGAGATTGAGCAATAATTTCTGTCGAAACCATTTTTTAATGGGTTATTTTAAAAACGGTAGTCACCACCAATCTTTTTAGGTGTGATTGGATCACCTTATAAAACATTTTGGTCTACGAAAATGTGAGAAAACAGGTTCGGGAGTCTGTTACGTACGAGGAAGGATTAGCACCCTCGCAACACCCAAAATTGGTACCAAATTGAATAGTTTTATGTCTTAATGTCAAAAGTTTGAAAGAATTTAAAAATAGGACCCCTTTTTAAAACCGGAATAATTTGAGTTGAAAATTGAGATTCCTTTGCTCCAAAAGAGTACAAACATCACATCCAGCATGATTGGACACGATATTCTTAAACTTTCGTAACTGAAATCATTTCGTGATTTACAAAATCTATTTAGAAGGATTCTTTAGATATTTAGACAAACGAGAAATCGCAACCCAGCATGTTAGGGCACTACTTCCTGAATTCCTAAATACAAAAAATATTGCCTCATTTTTAAAATTCTTTTGGATTAAATGAAATATAAATTTTTTAAAACAATGATGCATTTAACATATTACAAGATATCAATACTCATGATACATACTTTAACATTTCATGCAAATATAATATAGAAAATGATAAATAACGACATAAATTACATAATATACATTAACATTTCATGCAGATATAATCATAAATAACATAAATATACATACATTAACATTTCGTGCAAAATACAACATAGAAAACAATGAATATAACAATATAAATTACGTAATATATATACAATAATATTTCATGCAAATATAACTTAAAATAACTACATAAATAATCAATTTTCATGCAAATATATAAAAGTAATAAATAACGTAAAAATAACAAATAATTTATGAGATAAAATTAACATACTAAAACAATACTAAATAAATACAAAAAAGATACAAAAATAAATAAACAAATTATGAACATATAAAAAAATTAGTCAAAAAATAAAGATAAAAACTAAATACAATTAGAAATAAATGAGGTATTAAAAATAAAATATTTAAAACAATATATAAATAATAAATGAGAATTTTTTTAAAAATGGTTAGTATATATAAAAATATACTATATGATATAATAACTTAATATATATTTATAAGAATAATAATATGTTAAATAGGAACAAAATTTTATAGTAAATTTTAGAATATTACATACTAAATATTTAATAATGATATATAAAAATTTAATATTTAATAATAATTTAAAATTTTAAAAATTATACATAATATAATAAATAATATACAATAAAATATAAATAATATAATAAATAATACATAAAAAAATAATAAAAAAATATTTTTTTACATATAAATAAGGTTTAAAGTAAAATAAATAATATACAAAATATTTAAAATAAATAAATTATATAAATATATATATAAAGGATTAAAATTGAATTTAAATAAAACTCTAAGGTTAATTTTAGAATAATAAAATGAATTTTGGACCCAACTGAAACACGCGCTAAAAGCTGAGGGACTCACTGTGCAATTTGACCCTAATCCCAAAACGACGTCGTTCCCGAAATAGGCCTTATAATAGCAGCTAGGACTAAATTGAAACAAAAATAAAAGGTCAGGGCCAAATTAAAATAAAATAAAATTTGAATTGAACGAAATTATAAATGCTGAAAATGCGGAAGGACCAATTAGGAAATTAGCCCTTGAAACAAAAACACGCGGATCCTAGCCCTAAACGACTTCGTTTTGGTACTTATTGAATTAAGTAAAAATGACGTCATTTTCATATCATTATACAAGTTATTTTTTATTAAAAAAACATTTGAACTTAGTCTTTTAAAAAAAAACTTCTGAAAATCCTCTGAAACCTCCTCTTTTCCGGTTCAACATCCGGCCATTGGCCCCAGAGCATCCACTGCACACGCTCCATGCGCCACCATCGGAGCGGCCACACACGGTGGCCTGAAAGCCAAAAACACTCCTTTTCGAGTCAAATCGTAGGTAATCTATTCCTTTTTCCCTTTTTGATGATAGTTTGTATAAAAAAAATTCAAAAGAAACAAAAACGTTGGGTTTCCTTTCGATAAATAATATAAAAAATTGATTTTCGATAGTATATTTCACTGTTAGCATAGAAAGACCAAGAAGAAATTATCAAAACTAAAGCAAAGATTAAACAGGGTTTGTAGATGTAAATCACCTCTGTATTTTCCTGATTTTTATTGTATATGTGCCTGTAAGAAAAACGTAGTTCATTACATCGTTTCGATTCGGGCTTTTATAGCCACTGAAAATCAACATAAAATAATATTTACAATATTTGATTTTATTTCTTGCTATATTTGTATTGTCTCTGATGTTTCTTTCCTTTTGCAGGTGAGTGAAGACCCGGTGATGAGGGATTGGCACACCGATTGCGGCGCGAGATAAGGCCTGGTGTTGGGGTGCTTGCGGCGCCTAGGGTTTCAGAAAACCCTAGGTCCTCAGATTCTGTTAATGGTTTAGGCTGTGTTTATTTGTTGGGTTAGGAGGTTTAACGGGTGTAACCGGGTAGTTGCTTAGGTCACGAGTGAAAAAGGGTATTGGGTTAATGGGTATTTTGGTTTAGACTAATTGGGCTGTAAAATGTAACCGAGTTTTGGGTTATCAGGCCTTTAGGCCTGTTTATTATAAATTGGACATTAACAGGGACACTTTATTTATTTAATTTGGTTTATAAATTTTTGTTTATTTCATTTCACGGGCCCGGGCAAAAATGGGTTCCTACAGTTGCCCCTCTTTGCTCATTGCCGTGTAACGGAAATAGAGCAAAGACTATAAAAGGATCAATTTTTCCCAGCCAGGCCAAGTCTCAAAATCTTGATCCTCATCTTCTTCAAAGGTATTCTGATAGCTTTAAACTGCTTCACTGTAACTCGGGAATGTCAAATCTGCTATCTTCAACCTGCTCCCTGCAAACTCAGGGACGCCATGCTGAAATATTTGATATGCTCCCGCCTAATATACAGACGCCAAATCTATCATCTTCGATCTGCTTCAATGTAAACACACAAATGTCAGATCTGCTATCTTCGATCTGCTCCCTGTTTAATACAGAGATGCCAAATCTGTCGTCTTCGATCTGCTTCGATGTAAACACACGAATGTTAGATCTGCTATCTTCGATCTGCTCCCCGTCTAATACAGAGACACCAAATCTGTCATCTTCGATCTGCTTTGATGTAAACACACGAATATCAGATCTGCTATCTTCGATCTGCTCCCCGTCTAATACAGAGACACCAAATCTGTCATCTTCGATATGCTTTGATGTAAACACACAAATGTCAGATCTACTATCTTCGATCTGCTCCCCGTCTAATACAGAGACACCAAATCTGTCATCTTCGATCTGCTTCGATGTAAATACACGAATGTCAGATCTGCTGTCTTCGATCTACTCCCCGTCTAATACAGAGACGCCAAATCTGTCATCTTCGATCTGCTTCGATGTAAACACACGAATGTTAGATCTACTATCTTTGATCTGGTCCCCGTCTAATACAGAGACGCCAAATCTGCTATCAGTGATCTACATTGTCCCCTAAAGGACATAACCTATAGAATGCGTATGTGCTCATGCCTAATGATTAGGATGCCATGATCAAAATGAGTCAAATGCTCCTAAATAGACATATTATGATGCAAAATGTTATGAAAATGACTCCTATTTCGGACGTCTTTACTCATTTATCCATCAAATTTTCATCTTTATTTTACTCGAAGTATCAATCATACTCTGCTCATATGCTTTGAATCAAATTGGTCATATTGTACCATTCTTCGAATGTTACGACTTGCTGGAGATGATCCTTTCCTAGGATTGAATCGTTTGAATTGTCCAATCATCCTTTGGACTAAAGAAGAAATTTTCTCGAGTACCTCCGACCTTCACTCATGGGAATTCTTTAAACAATTGTTCTATTTTAGTTTCTCGTATTATCTAGAGATTTCCAGAGTAATATGCAAAACTTCATTTGTAAAAATATTTAGTTCATCAATCATTATTTCAATGTAACACACTTTATGAATAATGGAAGATGAATAACTTGATCTTGAGAATAGTTAGATAAATCATCAAAAATACAAAAGGAAATTAATCTGAAAACATATCTTTGAGAAGAAAAAGAATCCAAAGATAGTAAACAGGACAAAAATCAGATGCCCTACATACCACAGCTTGGGCTTCTGTATACAAACTCCATGAAGACTGTTTTGAGTTTAACATGTGTTTAGAAGATCCAAAGTACTTTGTTGATGCCCTGGTATGTAACACACTCCACTTCTTGTCGAATCTGGTATAGCAAGGCCACTGCATGCTTTTCAAAATTTGAGCTGCCCTTTCGGGTTTTCAACTCAAAACCCCTTTGGTCTCAAGGCGCCCTTTGCGGGTTTTCACCTTGGCTTCCCTTCTTTTCAGACAAAGTACCTCTTGACTGAGTCTGAATTCACTGGATTGGGTAAACTCTTCCCATCTATTTCTGTCAAAATCAGTGCACCACTAGAGAAAGCCTTCTTCACAACATACGGCCCTTCTCAATTCGACATCCAATTTCCTCTAAAGTCCTTCTGTATGGGAAGAATCTTTTTCAGTACAAGGTCCCCTTCGTGAAATTTTCTTGGATGAACTTTCTTGTCATAAGCTCGCATCATTCGCTTCTGATACATCTGACCATGACGAATAGCCCTTAGCCTCTTTTCTTCAATCAAGTTCAATTGATCATACCGCGATTGAATCCATTCTGCTTCATCCAGCTTTATTTCTGACAAAATTCGAAGAGAAGGTATTTCCACTTTAATGGGTAACACTGTCTCCATCCCATAAACCAACGAGAAAGGAGTTGCCCCTGTAGAGGTTCTGACGGACGTTCGATAGGCCAAGAGTGCAAATGGTAATTTTTCGTGCCAATCTCTGTAGGTCTCAGTCATTTTCCCCACTATCTTCTTGATGTTTTTGTTGGCAGCTTCCACTGCCCCATTAATTTTTGGGCGATATGGAGATGAATTATGATTTTTGATCTTAAATTGGCTGTAGACTTCCGCAATCATGTTGTTGTTCAAGTTCAATGCATTGTCCGATATGATCCTCTCAGGCATTCCATACTAACAAATGATCTCCTTTTTCAAGAATCGACTTACTGCCGACTTGGTAATACTAGCATATGAAGCTACCTCTACCCATTTCGTGAAGTAGTCAATGACCACGAAAATGAAACGATGCCCATTTGAAGCTTTTGGTGATATTGGCCCAATGAAATGCATGCCCCACATGGAAAAGGGCCATGGAGAAGTCATAACATGCAAAGGTGAATGTGGTACATGAATCTTGTCCCCATATATCTGGCATTTATGACACTTCTTGGCATAGCTGATAAAATCTCCTTCCATAGTAGACCAATAGTATCCAAACCTCATGATTTACCTTGCCATTGTAAAGTCATTAGCATGTGTCCCACAAATACCTTCATGTACTTCTTCCAAGATTTGTCTGGCTTCCACAGCGTCGACACATCTCAAAAGCATCTGATCTTTCCTTCTTTTATAAAGGATGTCCCCATCTAGTACATATTCGCAGGCTAACCTCTTCAAGGTTCTTTTGTCATTCTCAGTTGCCTGTTCAGGATATTCACGATTTCTCACATACCGTAATATATCTTGATACCAAGGATGGTCATCCTTTTCCTCTTCTTCAATGTTACAACAATGAGCTGGAACCTCAGAAATAATCATCTGAATTGGTCTCATATCCTCTTTTTTATTTGCTTTAATCATGGAAGCCAGTGTTTCTAAAGCATCTACCATCTGGTTTTCATCCCGTGGGAGATAATTGAAGGTGATGTTATCAAACTCCTCAAGTAGCCCTAAAACTACCTTTCAATAATTAATCAATTTGAGGTCCCTTGTCTCCTATTCACCCCTAAGCTGGTAAATTACCAACGCAGAGTCTCCATATACTTCCAGGTTCTAATTTTTTGTTCTTTGGCTGTTCGAATCTCCATGATGCATGCTTCATACTCGGCCATATTGTTCGTGTAATCAAAATCAAATTTACATGTAAATGGATAATGATCACCATTTGGGGATACCAAGACTACCCCAATTCCATTTCCTATCGCATTGGATGCGCCATCAAAGTTTAGCTTCCATGGATATTCTTCAGTAGTTGCCTCATACATCAACTCCTCATTAGGGAAATCAAAGCTCAATGGCTCATAATCTTCTAGAGCTCTGCTAGCCAGAAATTCTACTATCACACTTCCTTTTATAGCCTTTTGACTCACATAGACTATATCAAACTCCGAAAGTAGTATTTGCCACCTTGCTATTCTTCCATTTAGGGCTGTTGACTCCATCATGTACTTTAATGGATCCAGTTTCGAAATTAGCCAAGTCATATGATATAGCATATATTGCCTCAACCTTCGAGTCGTCCAGATCAAAGTACAACACAACTTCTCAATTAGCGAATATCTCATCTCACACTCAGTGAATTTCTTACTGAGGTAATATATCGTCTTTTCTTTTCTTCTTGACTCGTCATGTTGACCAAGCACACATCCTATAGAATTACTAAACACTGATAAGTATAGAATTAATGGTCTATCTGGACTGGACGGAGATAACACTGGAGCATTTAACAAGTATTACTTGACTTTATCAAAGGCATTCTGGCATACCTTATCCCAAGTACCTCGGTTGTGTTTTCTAAGGAGGCGAAATATAGGATCACATTTCTCGGTTAATAGTGAACTAAACCGAGTGATATAATTCAACCTTCCAAGAAAACCCCGAACTTCCTTCTGAGTACGTGGTGGAGGTAGTTCTCGTATGGCTCTAACCTTGTCTGAGTCAACTTCTATTCCCTTTTCGTTGACCACAAAGCCCAATAATTTCCCCGATCTAGCTTTGAAGGTGCACTTTGCCGGATTAAGCTTCAACTGAAACTTCCTCAATCTCAGGAATAACTTCTTCAAGACTTTAATATGCTCCTTCTCTGTTCGAGATTTGACAATCATGTCATCAACATACACCTCAATTTCTTTGTGCATCATATCATGGAATAAGGTCACCATAGCCCTTTGGTATGTTGCCCCTGCATTCTTCAGCCCAAAGGGCATTACCTTGGAACAAAAGGTGCCTCACAATGTTATGAATGTGGTTTTATCCATGTCCTCAGGATGCATCTTTATCTGATTGTACCCTGAGAAGCCATCCATAAAGGAGAGCAATGAATATCCCGCTATATTGTCCACCAAAGTGTCGATATGCGGTAAAGGAAAATTGTCTTTTGGGCTAACTTTGTTCAAATCTCTGTAATCAACACACATTCGTACCTTTCCATCCTTCTTAGGGACATGCACAATGTTAGCCACCCATTCTGAGTACTTAACCTCTTGTAGGAATCCAACATCAAACTGCTTCTTGACTTCATCTTTTATTTTCAGCACAATATCAGGCCTTATCCTTTGCAATTTTTGTTGGACTGGCTTGCAATCCTGTCTTATGGGGAGACGATGTACCACGATATCAGTATTCAACCTCGGTATATCCTGATATGACCATGCAAAGATATCTTTGAATTCACGTAGCAGCTCAACAAGACCTTGTCTCGTTTCCTTAGTAATATGTGTCCCAATCTTCATTTCTTTCCCTTCTTCCAAGATTATATTCTCTATTGCCTCTTTCTCATGGGGCAGAATTTGCTTCTCCTCTTGTTTCACCACTCTCAACAGATCTGGAGACACATCACAATATCATCATCTTCAAAATCCTAAGATTCCTCTAAACACATGTCTTGCTCAAAAGAGAATTTAGGATTTGTAGTATCATCGCTCATGTAGTTGATATCTAGGGACTTGTGGGGGTGCGG
Source organism: Gossypium longicalyx (assembly GCA_025698465.1). Taxonomy (NCBI): domain Eukaryota; kingdom Viridiplantae; phylum Streptophyta; class Magnoliopsida; order Malvales; family Malvaceae; genus Gossypium; species Gossypium longicalyx. The sequence goes on from CM046999.1 coordinate 46,785,128, forward strand.
AGGAATGTACAAAGAATGAATGAATTTAAGAATGTCAATTAACATGTTATGAATGAAATGAAAGATTTGAACGGAATTAAAAAGACAAAAAAAAAGAATGAGAGAATGTTTGCTCGAATTGATAGTAAAGACGTGTTTTATTGAAACAAAATATCTGAACATGAGCCTATTTCACAAACGAAATCTTATTACTCCTAGGCTTTAGAGCAACAAGAGTGTTCTAAAAATTACTCTAAAAAATCTTTAAAAACTACAAGAAGTTCTTCTGCAGTCCAATTGTTTAAAGAGCTTTCCGGTTTGTAAGGGCGAATGCCTACAAGGTTTCTTCGTTCAAACTCTTCATTATGTACAGCATTGATGTGATGACTTCCTTTTTCGAGCAACCCTCTCTTAGGGTGAATTATCCCTCCTGATACAAAGGTCTGGGATATATAAGGGAATGTCATCGATTCCCACTCTACTTCTCTTCCACTTAAACGTGCCCTTCTTCTTTCTTGACGCTTCTCTATTTCCTTCCTTCTCTATCTGTGATCTGGCTTGAAACCCAAGCCAAAATGGTCTCTCTTCTCCTTTAGTCTTGGAACTTGAATCCTTCCTTGGAGATATCTTTCCAATCCTTTTCCTGGCAAGGCTCCTTTCCCCACCGTCATCTGCAAACCCATTCTTGTGGTTCTGGATATCTTAGGCACCGGCATCTCATTCCCCTCTGAAATAAATGTTGCATTAACAAATTCAAAGGAGTGAAAAGAACACTCAACGGCCTCCTCGCTCGCCTCTACATAGGGTGCGCCACAGTAATCGCTTGCTATAATGTCTTCCTCAGCATTTATGGTGACCAGCCGTCCGTCTGTTACTAGCTTCAATTTCTGGTGCAAAGATGAGGGCATCGCTCTTGCCGAATGTATCCAAGGCCTCCCCAACAAGCAATTATTAGAGGGTTTGATGTCCATCACTAGAAAGTCTACCTCATACGTGTATGGCCCGATCATCACAGGGATATCAATTCTTCCCATGACCTTTCTCTCTATGCCATCGAATGCTCTCACTACATTATGACATGTTTTCATGTGAGAACTGTCTATGGGCAATCTATTCAATATGGACAATGGAAGGACATTTAAGGCTGACCCATTATCAATAAGGACACTCAGCAATGTATATCCTTTGCAGCGAGTGGTAATGTACAAAGCCTTAGCTGATCCCATGCCACCAGGTGGGATTTCATCATCATTGAAATAAATAAAATTGTCAGTGCTTATATTACTAACCAATAGATCCAACTTGTTGACGGATATATCATTAGTAACGTAAGTCTCGTTGAGAAACTTTATTAATACGTCATGATGTACCTCTGAACTCAGAAGCAAAGCCAACACTGATATGCGAGCTGATTGTTTACACAATTGTTCAACCACGCTGTACTCACTGTGTTTCAGGAATTTTAAAAACTCTCTAGCTTCTTCTTCCTTCACTGGCTTATTAACAAGTACCTCAGCCCCATTCTCCTTCTCAATGTCAAAGACTTTCACTTTCGTGGGCTTAACTTTGATGCCTCCTGGATCATAACGCTTCCCACTACGTGTGTAGGAACCTTTAACTTGAGCCTCCTTAAAAGTAATAGCTATATCTTCTCTTTCCGGCATTGTCACATTGCAGTCATAATTCCAGGGTATCCTCTTGTTATCCTTATAAGGAAAGGAAGTGGGTTTGTGAATAATGACTTTCGGCGCTGTTTGTGTCTCAACTTCATTATTCCTTGGTAGAGAAATAATGATCCTTGGTCGGCTGATTCTTTGATTCTTTGGTTCACCTTCCAATGCGCATACATGTCCCTTATCTGAGCCAGCTTCATAAAATTCCAGCTCCTTATTATCCATAAAGCTTTGTACCAAAGCCTTAAACTCGTCACATTCTTGAATCTTGTGTCCCTCTTCTGCATGGAACTCGCAGTAGTCCCTCGCTCCTTTATTTCCTTCTTCAGAGATTATCATCTCTCTTTTCATCATTTCTTCCCAGATTACTTTCATCGGCATTCTTACCTCGGCCATGTCCTCTTTAATCCTTCTCATACCAGTTTCCCCAATTGTGTTTATCCCTTGATCACCATGGTTCGGCAATGGGTTCTCTGTACTAGGGGTGTCGTCAAATTTTACGACCCCCATCTTGATAAGTCTTTCCACTGCTTTTTTAAAGCCAGTGCAATTTTCGATCGAATGCCCCGATATCCTTGCATGGTATTCACATTTGGCATTTACATTGTACCATTTGGGATATGGAGGTTGCAGTGGTTTCAAATGAAAAGGAGCTATTGCGTGCGCATCAAATAAACTTTGATAAAGCTCCTGGTACGTCACTGGGATAGGCGTGAATGAGACCTTTTCAGAGTTTTGTCTCGTACTAGATCCCTGCTTTTGGGAACCTTATTGCCCAACTGTAGTTGCTCTCGGCTGACTAACCGTAATTGCTTTTGAGTTATAACTACTCGTATTATTCACCTCATTATCTTTCCTTCTTGGGGCTGATCTTTTAGTAGTTTCCCCCTCTATTTTACCACCTCTTATGGCGTTCTCAATCATTTCCCCTACCATAACTATATCAGCAAAGCTCTTGGTGGTACTTCCAATCATATGAGTAATGAATGGGGCCCTCAAGGTGTTAATGAACAGCATGGTAGTTTCTTTCTCCAAGAGCGGTGGTTGAACTTGCATGGAAACCTCCCTCCACCTCTGTGTATATTGCCTAAAGCTCTCATTAGGCTTCTTTTCCATGTTCTGCAAAGTGATAGTATCAGGAGTCATGTCAGTCACATGATTATATTGCTGCATGAAGGCTTGCACTAGGTCTCTCCAAGAACTGATCTTAGTGCGGCTCAATTAATTGTACCACCTAGCCGCTGCCCCAACCAAACTATCCTGGAAATAATGGATCAATAATTGATCATTGTTTACATAACCGGTCATCCACCTACAGAACATGGTGATATGGGCCTCAGGGCAAGTAGTCCCATTGTACTTCTCAAATTCCGGCACCTTGACCTTATGAGGAAGTACCAACTCTGGGACCAAACTCAAGTCCTTGGCATCAATTCCCTAATGATTATCAGTATTTTCCAATGCCTTAAATTTCTCCTCTAACCATCTGCAATGTTCCTCTAATTGCCTTAATGATTCGAGTCCCATTTCTTCCCTCTCAGCTACATCTAAATCAGGAATGACTGGATTGGTAGGGTTATCTCTCGGGTTGGATCCCGAGCCAGTTTGGAAGTTCATGGGTGCTCCAGCATCGACTTGCCCATGTTGAGGCCTTATTGTGACAGACAGCCTTCGGGGATATGCCTCAGGTTGAGTTTGCACATGGGGCCAGGTAAAACCCGGAGGATGATCCTCATTATCCTTTTCAGTGATAGTCATAGGGACCTTTCCTTTATCCGTTGCCCCCTTCAGCAGCTGAGCCATTTTAGCCATCATATTCCTTTGGGCCTCCAACATTTGATCCTTCATCTCCTGTTGGATTCTTGCCAATTGTTCCTGCAATTGCTCTTGCATTTCTCTCTGGATCTGCTTAAGTCTTTGATCCATATTCTTTGTCTTAGCGCGTGTACTGCAAGGATGTGTTACTTCCAGGTTTTCTCTTTCTCTCTCTCTCTCTGGTAATTTTAACTAATTAGGGTCTTTCTATAAATTTGAATGCATATGATGCGATGAGATACAAATGCATGAATGCAAAAAGATATCGATTCTGATTTAGTTTCTTTTAGAAAATGTTATTTAAGAAACAAAAATCTTCACACAAAATAGATTACAAATACGCTTTCGCCCTCAGGCCCAGAGTTTTAACCCTATCCAATAACAAAGCTAATTTTCGACCTCTATCTGACACTAACTCATACCGTGCACTCAATACATTAGCTTGCACTGCCAAGTCTTGCAAATGATCGGCAACCTCTCGAATCTGGACTATGGCTTCTCCCATGAGGTAGTCCCTATCTCTGACTTGATCCTGAAAATGGTGAAGCTCTCCCTTCCAATGTCCTTCTCTTGCCTCAAGCTACTCAATCTGGAGTTCACAGTTCTGCAATGCTGCTTCCAACCCTCTAATATTGTACTTCATTTCCTCGATCTTGTTCAGACTTGCCTTTAACTCGACCGCAGAGTTACGACTTCGGTGTTGATGAAGAGATCGTCCAAGCTCAGTCACCTTAGCTTTTAATCCTTGATTCTCCTTCTCTAAGGTCTGATTCTGCGCCTGCATCTCTTGGAACTTCTTCTCCCAATACTTGGCTTTGGCTCTTTCTTCTTGAACCTCTTGTTGCCACTGCTCAGAAGTCTTCCTCAATACAGCTCTCTTCATTGATAGTTGTATTCTCTTGTATTGTGTCTTCAAGTCATCTCAGTCTTCCTCAATCTTCCTCTTTTCTTTCCTCACTTTCTCGACCTCAATTTTCTGAACGTCGACATCTAAGCTTAGGTACATCTTCTCTTCCTCCAGCTTCTCTATCTTTTTCCCGAGCTCCAAACTCTTTCTTTCGAACTCTTACTTTATGACTTCTAACTCTGATGGAACCACTCGTAAATTCTCCTCTATTTACCGAGCAACCCCAAACTCGGCCTAGGGATGTTATCATTAATCCTCTTGCTAAACCACCCTTTGTACTCAAGGGTTGTCATCGGACCTTCAGTCAGAATCTTCATATAGCAAATCTTCTTCCAAGCCTCGAAAATATCTCGCATCTTCTTCTTATAATGATCCCGTTTATATGAGAAATCACTCTGAGCTAATCCTTGTGTTACCGGTATAAACTGCCCTGCTTTGTATTGCCTTAGGACGAGTAATGGTGTATAACCAACAACTCCCCAAATTCCAGGAAGAGGTACCCAATCAAAGCTTCCGCGACGATAAAGGACTTCATTAAGAGCCATCCAAGGGGCTTTCCACATATCATCTTCCTCTCAGAGATTCTGAAGTATTTCCATCCACCTTTCCTCTGTAATGTCGTCCCTCCTCAGCGTAGCTGCTACTTCCTTTAAGGGAGAATAATCCTCAAAGAACACTCGGTAAGGAACCTTATCAACCTTCCAAAAGTGACTGTGGAACCATACTAACAACAACTGTGCGCATCCAATGAATCTACCTTCACCAGCTCTCCAACATGCACTCAAGGATCTGAACTTCTCAGCTAGGATTGCAGGCACATGTGTGTTCTATTTACCAAGTCGATCGAATAAATCCGCAACTGCCTCATCTATGTGTCTCATAGCTTTGGGGAAAATCACCAAACTATAAATACTTAAGGCCAAGACATCAACCTTCTTTTTCACATCTGGGTGCGCCAATATCAGATCCCTCAAACTTGCCCACGGAATGCATTTACCATCACCCTTTTGTTGGATTCAAGTTGCGGCCCACTGTTCACTCATCCTTATGATCATCATTAATTTCTTCACGAAAGTTGGGAGGTTAGCAGCCCTAACATAAGCTTTGCTACCTTGAATTCTTGGACAGCAAAGCAAGGTCGTATACTCCTCCAAAGTAGGTACTAAGTCTAGCTCTCCAAATGTAAAACAACTATAAGCAGGGTTCCAAAACTGTACCATAGCTCGAAACAGATGCTTAACCACCTTGATGTCTAGCAAATAGGGAAGATCTCCATAATTTTGGTAGAACAGCTGCTTAGCCTCGTCATCCCATTGGGCCCAAATGCCCTTCAACTCCTGAAACTCATTCTGTGACAAACTGATACGAGTGAAGTCCCACAACTCTGACGTATACCCCTCAATGACACTATCTCCTTTCTCTAACTGGGTTTTCTATGACCACGCACAGACAGAAGCGTTGTCCTTCACTTTATCAAGATATTCGTTCTCATTACAAAACTTTCTAATCTAGAAATCGAACCGTGAATCGACACCTCTAAATGTTGAATGACATGCAATGGTAACAAAATAAAATAGGTCAGTGTCATATATAAAAGGTATAATAAACAAGCACTTATAAGGGTAGCTTACTAAAGGTTATTACTGTACTACTTAGGGTAAGCACTTAAAGTTCACCATATGTGTTTCAGTTCTAAAGCGAGGGTACCTGAACCAGCAGATTCCTCGATCCTCACCCATTATTGGCTCATATGGACCAAGTTCGGTTCAGGGGGACACATTTCCCTATTGCCATGCGGAGATGAAAATCTCACGAAGACATAGGTACGGATGTATCTCAGAAGCAATCCACTAGCTCATGCGGAGGTGAAAACCTCACGAAAGCGTAGCTTCTCACTCCCACTTAAGGGTGCAACCACAGCGGTCATGTAAATGCAATGTGTGCGAAAACAAAATAACAAACATAAATAGCAAACACACGTAAAAAGATCGATATTTACATATTTTTAAAAATTTTAAAATAAACATATTTTAAAAATTTTCCAAACTTCTGACATTTAGACAGAAAATAATCAATTTCTTGGCTTGACTCTCTTATTTGTCCCCAATGGAGTCGCCAAGCTATCGAAACCATTTTTTAATGGGTTACTTTGAAAACGGGAGTCGTCACCAATCTTTTTAGGTGTGATTGGATCATCTTATAAAAAATTTTGGTCTACGAAAATGTGAGAAAATAGGTTCGGGAGTCGGTTACGTACGAGGAAGGATTAGCACCCTCGCAATGCCCAAAATTGGTACCAAATTGAATAGTCTTATGTCTTAATGTCAAAAGTTTGAAAGAATTTAAAAATAGGATACCTTTTTAAAACCGGAATAATTTGAGTTGAAAATCGAGATTCCTTCGCTCTAAAAGAGTACAAACATCACATCCAAAGATGATTGGACACGATATTCTTAAACTTTCAAATCTTGAAATCATCTCGTGATTTACAAAATCTATTTAGAAGGATACTTTAGACATTTAGACAAACGGGAAATCGAAACCCAGCATGTTAGGGCACTACTTCCCGAATTCCTAAATACAAAAAACATTTCCTCATTTTTTAAATTCTTTTGGATTAAATGAAATATAAATTTTTTAAAACAATGATGCATTTAACATATTACAAGATATCAATACTCATGATACATACTTTAACATTTCATGCAAATATAATATAGAAAATGATAAATAACGACATAAATTACATAATATACATTAACATTTCATGCAGATAAAATCATAAATAACATAAATATACATACATTAACATTTCATGCAAAATACAACATAGAAAATAATGAATATAACAATATAAATTACGTAATATATATACAATAATATTTCATGCAAATATAACTTAAAATAACCACATAAATAATCAATTTTCATGCAAATAAATAAAAACAATAAATAACATAAAAATAACAAATAATTTATGAGATAAAATTAACATACTAAAACAATACTAAATAAATACAAAAAAGATACAAAAATAAATAAACAAATTATGAACATATAAAAAAATAAGTCAAAAAAATAAGGGTAAGAACTAAATACAATTAGAAATAAATGAGGTATTAAAAAAATAAAATATTTAAAACAATATATAAATAATAAAGGATAATTTTTTTAACTATGGTTAATATATATAAAAATATACTATATGATATAATAACTTAATATATATTTATAAGAATAATAATATGTTAAATAGGAACAAAATTTTATAGTAAATTTTAGAATATTACATACTAAATATTTAATAATGATATATAAAAATGTAATATTTAATAATAATTTATAAATTTTAAAATTATACATAATATAATAAATAATATACAATAAAATATAAATAATATAATAAATACTACATAAAAAATAATAAAATAATTTTTTTTACATATAAATAAGGTTTAAAGTAAAATAAATAATATACAAAATATTTAAAATAAATAAATTATATAAATATATATATATATATATATATAAAGGATTAAAATTGAATTTAAATAAAACTCTAGGGTTAATTTTAAAATAATAAAATGAACTTTGGACCCAACTGAAACACGCGCTAAAAGCTGAGGGACTCACTCGGCAATTTGACCCTAATCCCAAAACGACATCGTTCCCGAAATAGGCCTTATAATAGCAGCTAGGACTAAATTGAAACAAAAATAAAAGGTCAGTGCCAAATTAAAATAAAATAAAATTTGAATTGAACGAAATTATAAATGCTGAAAATGCGGAAGGACCAATTGGGAAATTAGCCCTTTAAACAAAAACACGCGGATCCTTCCTGGGTTATCGGGTCAACACGCGGATCCTAGCCCTAAACGATGTCGTTTTGGTACTTATTGAATTAAGTAAAAACGACGTCATTTTCATATCATTATACAAGTTATTTTTATTAAAAAAATTTGAACTTAGTCCTTTTAAAAAAAGCTTCTGAAAATCCTCTGAAACCTCCTCTTTTCCGGTTCAACATCCGGCCATCGGCCCCACGAGCATCCACCGCACACGCTCCATGCGTCACCATCGACGCGGCCACACACGGTGGCCTGAAATCCAAAAACACTCCTTTTTGAGTCAAATCGTAGGTAATCTATTCCTTTTTTCCCTTTTTGACGATAGTTTGTATAAAAAAAATTCAAAAGAAACAAAAACGTTGGGTTTCCTTTTGATAAATAATAAAAAAAATTGATTTTTGATAGTGTATTTCACTGTTAGCATAGAAAGACCAAGAAGAAATTATCAAAACTAAAGCAAAGATTAAACAGGGTTTGTAGATGTAAATCACCTCTGTATTTTCCTGATTTTTATTGTATATGTGCCTGTAAGAAAAACGTAGTTCATTACATCGTTTCGATTCGGGCTTTTATAGCCACTGAAAATCAACATAAAATAATATTTACAATATTTGATTTTATTTCTTGCTATATTTGTATTGTCTCTGATGTTTCTTTCCTTTTGCAGGCGAGTGAAGACCCGGTGACGAGAGATTGGCACACTGATTGCGGTGCGAGATGAGGCCTGGTGTCGGGGTGCTTGCGGCGCCTAGGGTTTCAGAAAACCCTAGGTTCTCTGATTCTGTTAATGGTTTGGGCCGTGTTTATTTGTTGGGTTAGGAGATTTGATGGGTGTAACCGGGTAGTTGCTTAGGTCACAAGTGAAAAAGGGTATTGGGTTAATGGGTATTCTGGTTTAGACTAATTGGGCTGTAAAATGTAATTGAGTTTTGGGTTATCAGGCCTTTAGACCTGTTTATTGTAAATTGGACATTAACAGGGACACTTTATTTATTTAATTTGGTTTATAAGTTTTTGTTTATTTCATTTCACGGGCCCGGGCAAAAATGGGTTCCTACAATTTCAACAACACCATCATCGTTCATTTGGTGCATTACATTATTATAGAGGTACGAGTTCTAATTCTACTTTCAGGAATTCAAAACCTCTTTATGCTACTAATAAGGTACTGCCAAAATGTGATGAGACTAAGGCTTTTGAGTGGAAACGTAGGGTTCCTACAAAACCTTCTTTTACATCTTCTAAGTAGCCCACTTCTACTAATTCTTCACCAAAAGAACAAAGAGTTCATGAAATTGAATGTTTTAAGTGCAAAGGGCGTGGGCACTATAGTCATGATTGTGCCAGCACGAGACTTTTGTTTATTAAAATAGATGATAGTGAGATTTTTTTCTTTGAATCTATAAAGTTAGATGATATGCAAATGTCTGGTTCTCCCACTGAGATGTATTGCATTGAATTGATTCATAATACTTGTGAGGGGGATATAGAAAGTGAGGAAGAATCATGTGAAAAGATAGAGAGAAAAGAGACTTTGAGTGATAAAAGTCTACTTAATGGTCCAAATTTGGTGAGTGAAAATTCATACGAGGTAAAATTGGAGTGCAACGGCCCGAAAATTTGAATGTTTAATTGTGGGATTCCGTAGTAATTAAACCTTTGTATTTGTGGCTATGTGCTCTACTTATGTGTTTGAGGTCTTGAGTATGAGTCGTGTTTTAAGAAAATTTTTTGTTGTTTTATTCTAAACTAACCTCTATCCTTGATTTGTTGGCTTAAGCTCAAATTTGTGTAAATCTATGTTAAGAATAAGCATGCTAGTTTAATGGTTAAGTATATGTTCCCTTACTGGTCCTGTGTTTGAGTCGTGACATATGCAATATGGAAATATTTTTGTTACTTGTTTAAATTTTTAATCTGTAGTTTTTAAAATAGGAATTAAACGTCTTCTTTCCTGCCTCTTTTCATTTTTCTTTCTTTTTCTTTTTCGTTTTTATTCTTCTTCTATTCCTTTCTTTCCTCTTCGCTGTCAACTTAGATTCGTAAGTTTTATTTGCTACTATTATCAGGTAAATTCGTTTCTGTTAATTTTGTAAGTTCGATTGTTTAATTTCTGAAATCATTGTCAATTGTTGGCACTGTGGCAAATTTGACTTCTTGCTTAAATTGTTCGAATCCTTGGTTTATAAGTTTGATTCTTAGTCTTTTAGAAAGGGTCTCTAAAATAACGACCCCTCTAATATCTTAAGTTTGTGATTGCAATGGTACAGAGGTAATTACTACAAGATTTAGGATTTTCTTGTGCCGAAACAATTTTGATAGGGTTGGTTGTCTGATAATCTTCGAGTTGTTTCAAATTATCATTTAATTTGTTATGGATTGTTCATTTTAGGTCTCGTGAATCTTGTACATTATTCCTACTTCAAAACTATTCAGTTGCATACTGAAAACCTGAGTTTTTACGAATTTTAGACGCCAAAAAACATGGCTATCGATGCCACATGGCCGTGTGGTAGACCGTGTGACAAGCCATTTAGTAGGCCGTCTATCTCACTATCGACCAAGTAAAAGCCACACGAGCATGTGTCCAAACCGTGTGTGGCAATGTTAGTGCAAGGTTCACACGGGCTAAGGATACAGGCGTATGTCCAGGCCATGTACCTCATTGTTTACAAATATAAGGTTCACAAAGGCCAAGGACACGGGCTTGTGTCCAGACAATGTACCTCACTGTTTACAAAATAGGATTGCACGAGTGGAGGACAAGGCTGTGTGTTAGGCCATGTGGGTCCATACGGGCCAACTACCCAGGCTGTGTGAGACCACACAGGTGTGTAAGCTAGTTTACGAAATTTCACCATATTCTGAGCATTGCTTGAACTAAATACAAGCCTTCTGTGAGGCCGTTTAAACTGAATTTGTAACAGCCAGTTTTTAGGGTTAATCAAAACAGTAGTTTCGGGACCACAATCCAAAGTCAAAATATTTATTTTATTATTTTATTAAGGTTTACAGTATGATAGAATGTTCGTGTGAAAATTTCGTGAAGAAATTTTACCACTTGAGTGATTAATTCGGTAAAAAGGACTATATCGCGTAAGGTATAAAATATGAGTTCTCTAAGTGAAATGAACCAAATGACTATAGAAATGAAAAAAATGATTACTTGCATGGTAAATATACCATTAATAGAATTAGTGGACAAATTTGGGCTTATATCATGAGAATTATAAGGTTAGTTAACAAGTTTATAATAGTAATTATGAAATAATGTTTAATAAATAAAATAAAACATAGAAATTCATTAGTTGTCATCCATCGAAAATCAAAGCTGGAGAAAGCCATTAAAGAAGCTTAAACATTCGGTCACTTGGAAGCTTAATCAAGATTGAGAAAATGAGATTCGGATCTTGAACGGGGGAAAATAAAGTATCGTATTAGTCAACTTAATTCATCGTTACAGCGAACGAGGTAAGTTCATATGCTAATAAGCGTACTTAAATTGTGTTATAAATGCTTATTTAATTTTGAATTGAATTGAATGCTGAATGGTCCTGATTACGAGCAAGAATCGATAGAGTTATGACATCCGAAAGTCTCGTACAAACCTAGGAATAATATAGGATACAAATGTCATGACATTAAGATTACCGAGATGAGATTACATGTAAGACCATGTCTGAGACATTGGCATTGTATTATGATTACGTGTAAGACCATGTCTGGGACATTGGTATCGTTATATGATTTCGTGTAAGACCATGTTTGGGACATTGGCATCGATATGAGATAACATGTAAGACCATATCTGGGATATGGCATTGTATGAGCTTTATGTGATATCCGAGTATCCTTAGTGATTTCAAAGAGTTTAACAAGCATAGTCAAGACGAGAATAAAAGTACGATCGAAATAAGTAATACAGGTACGCACAGAACTTATGTGAGAATCGAATGAAAGTAAATTGGTGAGTTCATATTGTATCATGTATATTAAATAGGAAAGAATTGTGTATAAGTATGTTTCATGCCAAAATGTGTTTATTTGGTTATAATAAGGTATGAATTGAATGATATGTGAGATATGAGTTATAGTTGTTTTAACTAAATATACATATGGAATATAGTGTGCGAAATACCGTTATTTGATGATATTTCATATAATTCACTTGGCTAAAGAAAAGGTGATGGAAATTGAAATGAATAAATTTTATATATATAATTGCTTATGCATATGAAAATGTGAATAAATTGATAAGAAGTATTCAAACCATATGTGTTTTGAATGAATAAACTCATGAAAATCTTAATTAACTATGTGCATGAATTCGAGATAGAATGGTGCAATCATATGAATTATATCATGTTTTGAATAATAGTTTTAAATGCAGATATTTAATAATATAAGTTTAGTACCATACGAGCTTACTAAGCTTTATAGCTTACTTTTTGTTATTTTTCTATGTTTTATAGTGATTCAGACGTTCGCTCGGGTTGGAAGTTGGAGGAGATCGCATCACACTATCTGGTTTTTTATTTCGGTATTTATACACTTGTAACTTGGTTATATGGCATGTATAGGCTTGAGTTATGTGGACATGTGTTTTGGTAATGTTGAATGTAAATTTGGCAATTGATGCCTATGTGTTTCATTGGTAATTAGCCATGTGATTTGACTTAAATGTGGTGTATGTGGTAGTATATAACTATATGAGTATATAAGTTGTGATGTTTGGTCTATGATTGCTATATTAATACTTTGATTGTAAATTGGTCTTTTGAATTGGCATATTTAGGTATGGAGTTGGATGTTCAAATGGTAAAGGATAAGTGATGAATATGTGTAACTGTGTTATGCTTGATTTTGGCCTTGTAAATGAATGCCAAGATGGTTGGATAAATATTTGATTTTGGTATGTGATTATATGTGGTTTAAAATTGATATAGGTGATGATTTTGGTTGAACATAGATTAATTATTATTAGGAAATTATGGTTGATGAATCATGATATACATGGTATGTTTTTGCAAGAAATTGATGGAATGAAAATGTGCAAATGATGTCTTGTTTTGTAATTGATATATGAATGAATTATGCATGGTATTAATTAGGTAATTGAGTACCAAGTTGAATTGATATAATATGTGTATGAAATGTATTAAAATGGTACCATTTTGGTTGCTATGTGTGCATGAGAAAAGGGTGGCAATTTAGCTTTGCAACTAGCCTATTTTTTGTCCACACGGGTAGAGACAAGGGCATGTGTCTCAGTTGTGTGTGACACAAGGTCATTCTATACGGCCGTGTGTCCCTTGGGGTACCCTTTTGAATTAAGTCAGTATACCCTACAGGTTTGACACGGCCTAGGCACACGGGTGTGTCTACTAACCGTGTGTGACACACAGGCTAACACATAGGCGTGTGGCCGGCCGTGTGACCCAAGTCAGTAACCCCTCCAGATTTCTCACGGCCAAGGCATACGGGCGTGTCTAAGGCCATGTGGTGCAAGTTAGTATGTATGCCCTGTTTTCTCACAGCCTGAGCCACTGGCGTGTCTGGTGGCCGTGTGAGGCACACGGCCTGTTCACACGGGCATGTGAAACTTGTATGCATGAAAATTTTCTAAGTTTCCCAAAGTTTTAAAATGTTATCGGTTTAGTCCTGAACCTCTTCCAAGCATGATTTAAGGTCTCATAAAGCCTTATAAGGGACAATGTGATTATATTTGATGGATGTTTATGTGTTAATGGATTTTCATGTGAGAAATGTAAGATGCATGCTGTAATTGATTGGTAATACCTCGTAACCCTATTTCGGCAATGGATACGGGTTAGGGGTGTTACAGAATTTAACTGCATAAACTGATATTCTGTGATCCGAAACTTGAATATTGATTATCAATGTGTGTATTGTGTTTGACTAGAATTACTAGAATTGATCTGCTGTATACGAGTATGAGTTGTAATTGAATATTCATTTAAAACTCTGTATTAACTGTTATGTGAAGTATGTATATGCATCGGATGAGAATTCAATCAAGGGGAAGTATTCTATTTTGAACCAGTGGTTAAGTCCCTGGTATCTGTATACTAATTTGGTAGCTAGTCTACAATCTCTGAAATGTGTTAGACTGACACTAAATGGTGTGTAAGGTCGGATGGGTAATGAATACCCTATTTGGTGTGTTGGGTTTGTCAGAGATGGTATGTAGCAGTTGGTATTAAGTAATTGCATTTGTTCCGTGCTGTTCTGCATATGATTATAGCTTGATCTGTTATCCTTCTGTATGACTCTGATATGTACCTGAATGAACTGTTTCCTGATTCTGAGTCAACATCTACACTTGGATATCTTGGTTTTACCAATAATATACTGAATACGTAAATAGTTGGGTCCTAATATTAACTCAATTATTGTTGAATGAATTTCAAGTAAATCACAAACTTGATCAGGTTGGCGGATGGGGAGCTCGATTATGTGTTTATATCATTTAACATTATGAACTGCTAGTTATTTTCATAATTTCAGTTAGTTGGAAGATATTATCGAGATACTAGTTTGTCTTTATTAATCTTTATCAAACTTAAAAGGGTGTGTTATTATAAATTGCAAAATGTGTTTTGATTATCGTTTGTTGTAACTCTCTAGGCTTGGCCTTGTCATCTAGGCCGGGTATAGGGTGTTACATGGAGAGTTCTCAAGTGGAAAAAATGAAAAGCCAGAAAATACCCCTACAAAAGTGAGGAATGATTATGTTTTAACTAACCCTAACTCAAATGTGTTTTAAGGATCCATTGACGGACTTCTAATTATATTACTCTATTATCGATAGACGATTTTACTTGTGGGAAAGAGGTAACTTGAATATTAATAATTCCTCACAAGTGTTACAAGGTAAGAAAGGTAAGGGAATATTAGAAATTGATTTAAGAAGGTATACCTTGAATGTTTTTGATAAATATGCTATTGATTCTGCGTGTAAAATATTTCCTTACAACATGTTTTCTCATTGGTCAAATTTTATTAAACCTTGGTCTGAAAGTTCAATTGATTTTATGGGTTTATCTAGGTATGGCAAGGTTACTTTTGTTGCATCGATAGGTTTATTAAAGAACTTTATGCATTTGATCTTGCAACAAAATTTTCTACCTTTGATTTTAAATATAAATTTTTACACAATAGTATTAAACCTCTGGATTTTGATTATTATGTGAAATTATTAACTAATCTTTGGAAATTCTTATGTTACGGATGACCATGCATATTCAAATAAATTTATAGTTTATATTTTACTTGAGCACTCATATACTTAGCGTTTCTTTGTTTAGTGTTGATAACTTATTTTTAAAAGAGATGTCCATGATTAAAGCTAATTTGAATGATCAAAATAATATCTTTCATTACTTTTTGAATATTTTTGAGTTTGTTTCTTGTGCAAAATTTCTTTCTTATGATTTTTAGAAATAGTTTTCTTCTCAATTTTCTTTAAGAAGCAGTGGGAATTCATTATTCACCCTTCAATTTGCCAATGATTATTTCTTGAAGGCTTGATTAGAGCCATTAATTGAGTTTGTTGGGATTTATATCTCAAAGGATTCAATTGGGTATTCATCCTTCTATCCATCATATACATCAGTTTATCGTTCCATCTTCCACTTTGCTTTAATCTATCTTCTCACTATTTAGTTATTATTTTGAATATTTATCCTTTATTTTTTTTATTTTTCTTATTTCCTTTGTTATTTTCTAAAATTGTTTGGTTTCTTCCTTTCAGGTCACATCTAAATCTTTCTTTTTTAAGTCAACCAACTTGAATACAATGCTTCTTTCACTTCCTCTACCTCACTCACTCACTTATCAACTTTTTCTTTTTAAGTATAACAAGTACAATATAATTACAAATATAAATAACCATAAATCAATTGTACTAATATAGTCAAGACTAAAACCAAATTAAGATTAACTGAACTAAAACTCAAAAACCTTACGTATATAATTGTGCATGGTAGGTCTTAAACTTAGGCACTCAAGACTCAAGACTTCTGCTTTTGTCAACTACACCGAAGTCTTATTTGATTAAATTCTAAATATTTGGTTATTCTTAAAAAATTGTAAAAAAAAAAAAGATAATTCAAAGTTAAAAGAACAACTAAAATCTAGTAATGTCATTAATATTATACATGCTAAATTGCATGTACACAATTTAAAAATAAATAAATATGAAATAAAATACGATAAGTTATGAAAAGTAATTTGATATTAAAAGAAATTCAAACAAAAGTTTAACACGAAATATGATTTCTGAAAAAATGTTTAACACGAAATATCAAAATTTGATATTAAAAATTTATTTTATATGTTCTCCGAGATATAATTTTCATCTATATTTTTTTTCAATCACCCACGTAATAAATGTGACGTAATCTAACATGGTTTTAACTTAAAAGAGTATCTTCTGCTTTACTTGAAAAAAACAAAACTATCATATTCTTTCGTGACCATTTTAGGTGGCTTTTGGACATTCAAGATTCCAACTCTCCTTATTTAATAACTATTAAGGTTATCGGAAAATGATTCTTTTAAAAATGAATTGATTTTTTGAAAAAAAAATTATATATTGTATTGCTTGAAATATTTTTTTGTAAAATATTTTTCTGACAAAATTTTTTAAAATCATTTTTTTAAAGGTGTTCTTTGCAAACAAACACGAAATTAATATATTTATTACAAAATATTAGAATACAATTTCTTTTTCACAATTGAAATTTATTTTATAATAAGATAATATTTTGTAATAATCAATAACATATATAAACTTGATAATAAATAATGGCTAATTTAAATTACATTCATTCTATATATGAGATAAATAAGCTAAGTATTATTTAAACAAATACTCATATTTGTATAATTAAAATATTCATAGTTAAAAATTTTCACAAGTCCTTATATTCTTCATAAATTTTAAATTTAGTCTCTATACTTCGTAAAAGTGGGTAAATTACTTTAGAAGTGCAAGTCCTCCAATGAAGTTATTTGTAAAAGTTCAATAATTGTTTTAATTTTATAAACTTTCTTATCTTTTATTGAATATCATGTTTTAATGAGCTCCTTTAACTCATAAATAGTTCTGTCATAAATCAATTTAAAATTTTTGTAATTGCTTCGGCAACTAATGTGATATCCCGATACATTCACCCGTCGATCGGGTGGGGTATGAAGGTGTTACACATTAGAAGTGATTTACTTTTTATATTGTTAATTTATTATACAAAAATTATATCATTTTAGAAAATAATAATTTATCAAAAAATCCAAATACGTTAAAAGATATTTCTTTAATTGATAAAATTTTTTAGTTAGAAGTGAAAAGACGTACATCCAGAATAGGAATAAAAAAAAGTTTTGATATGAATGCAGTCTACAAATTTCATGCGCATAAACATTGTTGTTATGGACAATGCATGCATGGTGTAAACTAGTATATAAGTAGGTGTGTATTGCAATATTTGAAGCATAACACAACCAAACCATAGCACATAGATAGCTACCATGGCTGCTTCTCAGAAAAATGCTCAACAAACCACAAACGGCAAGCTTTCGAACTCTTCCAGCGAAGCTCTAACCTTGACTGACAAGAAAGTTTGGCAAGGCTCTCATTATGCGGATTTCCCAGAAATAATTGAAGATGGAGATGCGAGAGAGTTTACACATGAATCAGTGACTGATGATGCTGATAGTCTTGGTTCAGTTGCTGGTCTTGTGTACAGGCGACGTGATGGAACTAAGTGGGTTGTTGCCTGGAGCAACCCTCTACATGAGAACAGCAAGGTATATATTGCACTCGATTCAATCTTATCATTAATTAACTAGTTAGAATGGGTATACATAATCATTTAATCTATGATTAATTGCATGCATGCTGCAGGTCTATACTGATATCCAAAGGCAACCTGTTCACTGGGGGCAAATCAAAACCGACCTTGAGAAAAGAGGAAAACCAAAATATAAAGTTACAAGGTTTGGGTACGTTGCATCTACTGAAATTGATGCCGCGAGCCGTTCACCCACAATGAAGGCATCATTTGGGTTAGAGGCTTAACTGCCTTTGCTTCTTCATCAAGCTATGCTGGTAATTAAGGCTATCAAAATTAAATAATATTGTGCTGCCTGCTGTTGCATTACCTGTACTACAATTATAATAAAAAAATTTGATAGCCGGTACAATTATTAGAAAGTGTGTAGGCCTTCACAATCATGTCAGTGCCATGTATATATACATGGTTGACTATTTGTATAATATTATGGAAAAATAAAACAGAATGGCCTTTACTATTTTATCTTTTGACTCAATTTATGGTTTATGTTTTCTCCAACTTCCGCATCCACCCATCGTATCATCAAACTACAAACCATAACATAGAAAATCTGACAACAAATAAACTCCCAAAAACAATTTAACAAACCATGTCTCCAACAGCACAATAAAACATAACTAGCATCCCAGCAACTCGATACATAACCAGTAGCAGCAACTACCACCAAGTAAACATGCTTGATTGGTAAAAGTCAGAAATGGTCAAGGCATCTGTTATACATTCCACCTGACGCCTTGACAATACAGACTTCACCAATAGCTTAAATCAAATCATCAATGCCAACAACTTTCTTGTAGAATCTATGGCCAATGGAGCTAATAGCAACCCAAAAGAAAACAGGACAACTTTTTCGGTGAGATATCTAATCTCGTAGTACAGCATGGTTGAGGTTAAGGCTTTGACGGTTGTGGATTGACCTTCCTTGAGTACGGTAAGATTGTCTTGGGAAAGCATCTCTCGCGATTGAGCTAGAGCCTTGTTTCAATAAGTGAATATGTTAAAAAAAAACCATAGAAACAAGATTTGATATAAAATTTTATTAACCAAGGTATATTATGTGAAATCATTAATAATAAATCAAGAACAAGACTAAATGCGGAAGTGTTGAAATTTCGAGATTAAGGAAAAAAGAATTGTAGAGAAGAGACTAGAATTTTAGCAACTAAAACTGTCCGCTAAAGTTCTATATTTTTTTACACTATAGTTGAACAATGTAATACAAGTATTTATAACAAGAAAAAAAAAACTCCTAAATATGGGTTCGTCAGTTTCTAAGAGTTCGCCAAACATGAAGGTTTCACCATGTTCAGTCCTCCATATGTGTTTGCCTTGTGTTGTAGGGTTGGCACTCTCGAAGAGTTCGCCAAGTGTGTTTGTTGTATGAATGGTCATCTCTCAACAGGAAGCGTACCCAAATCCATCGATTTCTTGAAATCTCTATTTTTGTGGTTTTGATCTTTCAAATTAACACACAAGTATTTTAGAGAAGGGTTGCTCTCTCTTTTCTAAAGATAGGATATTAGAAAAGTTACATGTGTAATTTGGGGATCATAACCCTAATATATAACTTTTGAACATTAACCTTAATTTCTAATCAACTCATCATCAATTAGCAATTAGTTACTAGAGTATCTACACATATTTGACTCATACTTTATTTAATAACTAAAGCCCAATAAACCTTAACTAAATTAGATCACTTTTAATTTGGGCTAGTCTTTTATGATAGTAAATAATAACATGTAATTACTCTTATTATATATGTGATTTCCATATTTTCCAAGAATCTCCCACTTGGACCACATATATATTAATTACTTTATAATTACATGTCATTATATAACCTTATGAGCTTAAAACTTTACTATCATATCCAAAAGGTATTTCGAATAATCTCATCCATTAATTATGTTAACATAGAACCAAAGCGACTTTCATTACATATTTTATAACTAAATTCATCCTTGACAAGTATATTAACATAACCAAATAACATAGATCACGTATGGATGTATATTATGGAAATTACATGCAATATGATCCAAACATGTTTATTTTCAACTGATCCTCCTTAAATTTTAGTAAGATCAAACCTTACCAAAATCAAAGTGTGAATAAACCAAACAAACTTTATTTCTATAGAAAATAAACTTAATATTCGTAAACTGAAATAACTGAAAATGTGACTATAACATAAAAATGCTTAAAAATACGAACTCCCACTAAAACCAAAATCCTCAAATGACATTATACCCATATGAGCAGTGTGCTCTTATAAAACCTTGGGTGTAGTCCTTTAGTAAATGGGTCTGCAATCATGGAGTTTGTCCCAATATGCTTTATAGGTACCTAACCACTCTGAAATTTTACTTTAACAACCAGAAACTTAAAACCAATGTGCTTTGACTTTGATGTGCTCCTGTTGTTATTAGAATAAAAGACTACCAATTATTATCACAATTTACACCCTAGTGACAAAATTTTGCATCAATATTCCATCAAAATCGGAGTTTGCATACCTGATAATCTCTAACTTATCAGACCTCCGATATGTGAGAATGTAATCTTTTATTCTTTGAAGATACCTCATAACCCTATTGGCTGCTACCTAATGGTTCATACTAGGTTGCTTAAATGTCTACCTAACATCCTACAATGTACACAATATCCAGACGTGTACATACCTGAACATACATTAGACTCCCAACAATTGATGCATAGGGAATCTTCTGCATTACCTGAATTTCACAGTTACTTTTAGGGCATTGAGTAAAATTATATTTGTCTCCTTTAGCAATAGGGGTGTCACCTGGTCTACTATAACACCCCAAACCCGGCCTAAACATTTTGGTCGAATCCGGGAGTGTTACGAAGAAGAGTTTTGAAGCCGATGATACTTCGATAAAATAATGTTTTAGTTATTTGACAAAACGTCCTAGTTTTATAAAACATATTCATTTTTATATATATTACTGAAACCGTTACATGTTGTTCTTTAAAGTTAACCAATTAATTTGCAGTGGAAGTTTGAACATCGTTTAAACAAGACCAAGCTCTTGTTTTCAAAAATTACAAAACTCTCATAAAAACCGAAAATTTCAGTAAAATAGTTAATTAATAATAATAATGAAAATAGTTTCTGTCAAGTGGTCACTGCTGAGCCTCTGTCACACCGACCCACCTATGTCTGTATTACCTGAACAGAACAGACAAATATATGTGAGTTTTCGTAAACTCAGTGTGTAACCCAACAGAGATAGTCAAACTCGGCCTGTGTTTTTACGTAACTATGTGTACGTGTGTCCATTATAAAAAAATTTCGAGAAACTATACCATAGTATTCTGAAATGATTGGTGTTGTGGAATAAGTTTTTGTGAAAATGAGATGTCCGAGACTCCGATGCAGGCCCTTGCAAAACTTGGGAAAATGTAAGACTAGATTGTAATTTTGGAATCGTGACATTTGTGTGATATATATAATTGAGTATTTGCTTCAGTGGCTGAGTGTTTTGGATGTGTGTTTGAGGTTTTGGGTCTAAGTCCCATTTTTGAAATATGAGTATGGGATTTTATAGTTTAGTATGGTAGTGTTTTGGGATCAGGGTGCGCAACTGGAGCGTAGGGGTGAGTTTTGTGTTTAGAGCGGCTATTTGTTAGTTGGAAATTTTGAGGGCGAAATTTCTTTAAGGAGGGGTAAGTTGTAACACCCCGGTTCTTGGGGTTAGAAGTTATGTGAGTTGTAGGAAAAGGGCAGTGCTTAAATCAGACTACTGTGTATATTTTTGCATTCAAGTGTCAAAATGGGCCTGCTGCTCTAGTGGTTGGTTGTGTGTTAGTTTAGCCTGGGTGTCCCAGGTTCGAGTCCTGAGGTGTGCTTTGAGGGAATTATTTTGATTTAGCTTTGTTCTGCTTTTAAAATGTTAGATTTTATTTTATTTTTGCTTATTTTTATTTTTTATTTTTCATATGAAAAAAAAAAGAGGAAAAAGAAAACATAAGTTTTCTTTCACGTTTTGGGTTTCCTAATGTTTCTCTGTACGTTCCTCTTTTCTCTCCTCTCCCTCTCTTCTCACGAAATTCTTTCTTTTTCGTCATTGCGGTTTCGTTGTTTTGATTTGGTTTCGGGTTCTTGAGGGAGATATAATTGCGCAGCAAGGGAAGGCTTTGTGGTTCACTGATTGTTGGGGTGTTTTTATCACAAGTTAAGGTGTAGGTTCTGAACTCTTCTTTTCGTTATTGGAATACTGAGTTCATTCTGTGAAATTTGACATAATGTGTGTGTTCTGAACTGTGTAACTCGGTATCGAATTATTATGGAATTTGGCAACCTTTATGGTGATTTGGTAGTTGTACAATTGAGGCGGTCCACATGGCCATGTGCATTTGAGAATTGGGGTATTTAGGGATCCCACACGGGCATGCGTTTTGGACACACAGGCGTGTGAGACCTTCACACGGTCGTGTTTGCTCTGTACCCTATTTTAGTACAAACGGACAGAAAGTTACACAACCAGATCACATGGCCATGTCCTTATTTCGCACGGGCATGTGTCTTAGCCACATGGCTGTGTGCCTCCTTTCACATGGGCGTGTGCCTCCCCACATGGGTGTGTTGACCCCCATACGGCCAGAGTACATGGTCGTGTGGCCTTATTTCGCAAATTTTTGTTCTATTACATAACTTATCCGTTCTGTTTCTTGTACCGTCCAACGATTGTTAGGGCCTTTCTATAAGTATTAGGGACTCTGATAGGACTTAAGGTCATGTGATTAACTGTAAGTGTTATTTGGACTAAGGTTTTTGTAATAACGAGATTTTATATCTGAGAGTTTTCATGGAACTTAAATACTGTAATGTTTTTCGATTTGTTAAACTAAAATTTCCCACGATCACTTTTGTGATCAATGTGACCTCTAAAATTTGGTCTAAACTCCTAGGTCAGGTATTCGGGTGTTACATTTAGTGGTATTAGATCTAGGTTTGCAAAAACTCGGCCTGTGTTTTTACGTAACCGTGCGTGCATGTGTTTGTTTTAAAAATAATTTCGGGAAACTATACCACAGTGTTCTGAAATGATTTGTGTTGTGGAATAAGCTTTTGTGAAAATTAGTTGTCCGTGTAATACCCCTACCCGTATTCATTGCCAGAATAGGGTAAGAAGTATTACCAGAGTTTACAAATTAAATTTTTTTTAACTCAATATATCCCCTTTTATAGATATCTAACCTTCCCTGTAAATTTTAAACTGAGACCAATCCACATCAACCAAACCAATTCAACATATTTTCAAAATAAATTCATGCATATTTATAAGATAACGTCATCACATACCCAAAACCAGGTTTGTTAACCATACCAATGGCTAACTCTACATTCATTTCACAAAATCATTTACTTTATTAGCTTATACATGCCATTGATTTCCAAAATAAAGTTTCTTTATATACACAAATCCGAGGTTGATAGTGTGATGTATCTCAGGCCAAATCCGATCTCCGAGCTCTTAACACTACACAACAGGGGAAAATGAAACAGGGTAAGCACTTTGTGCTTAGTAAGCTCATGTAACAAGAATTATACTTACCTAATATTTTCAATACAATACAATAAACATTTATATATCCATTCAATGCATTATTACCCTAATATGCACAAACTCAACATTCAAGTTAGTACAATAATTTGTATGTACCAATAATATATACCATGATTGATGAGCTCATCAATACCATGATTTCTATTTCCTTGTTATTTTTCCATATTTATCCCGTTGAATTTCTTGGAATTTCGATGGATTTTCAGAGGTACACTTTTAGTGTACAATTTCGGGTCCGTCAATTTATATTCATGTGCACACATTTCCATTTCAGAGAGCACACTCCCGCGAACCTCATCCTTACAGCGGGATTACCAGTCCAGGCTAAATCCCCTGTAATATAAACTCATAGAGTATTGTCGGGATTACCAGTCGAGGCTAAATCCCCTGCAACGACAATTACTCTAATGAGCTTGGATCTGAATTACCAGTCCAGGCTAAATTCAGACCCTAATTCGGATTACCCGTCCGGGCTAAATCCATTTTCCACATATTCTTCGGGAGGGCTATATCAGGATAGGATCACCCGTCCGAGCTTGATCCTTTTTACCGTCAATTCCTTTTTCAGAGATCCATCAAATTTTCCTTTCATTCAACTGTGATTTCTTTCTTTTTTTTTTATCAAATATATCAATGTTTTATCAATTTTCATACAATGAACATTCAAATCATATTCATATCAAAAACATACATTTCAAGTATTTAAGAATATAACTCAAGTTACATGAACTTACCTTGATACTTGTTTGTGCACAAAAATCTACTAATCTTGAATTTTTTCCTTTCCTCGATCTAGCTTCGTATTTGAATCTTCTAGATCTAAATAAATAAATTTAATTATCAATTTAATACATTTCATGTTCATATGCAACATTCTCTATAATTCAACTATTATTTATAGTTCATTCAAAGCTGTCTACTTAGTCATAGCCACTAAATTATTTATAACTTGAGCTAAGAAACTTCAATTTAAGTTCCGTTAATTTTCCCTGAAACTAAACTCATATATCTTCTTACCATAAAAGTTTCAGAATTTTTGGTTTAGCCAATCAGTACAGTTTATTCTTTAAAGTCACCCCTGTTCTGCTGTTTAATAGTTTTGACCCTTCTTCACTAAAAATTAATTATCTCTTCATACAGGATTCAAATGATATTTTTGTTTATTTCAATTAAAAATAGACTCATTAAGGATTCTAGACATGTAAATTTGAGCTCCTAATTATTTTTCTTTAATTTTTTATGATTTTTCAAAGTCAGAACAGGGGAACCCGAATTCATTCTGACCTTGTCTCACAAAATTCATTATATCTCAAAATTTACAAATCCATTGCTTACACTGTTTCTTCTATGAGAAACTAGACTCAATAAGATTTAATTCCATATATTGTTCATCTTCTAATTCGATTTATACAATTTATGGTGATTTTTCAAAGTTAGTCTACTGTTGCTGTCCAAATTGTTTTAGTGCAAACTGTTTATTACCATTTTTCCCCTAAGCTTTTAATAAATGAGAATTTCGTCCCTACTCAATTAGTCTCTCAATTGAGCTTATTTTTCTCAATTAACACTTTATTATATCACCTTAAACTAGTTTACAACCTTTAGGAATCAGAGTTTCAGAAATAGACTTTAATTCCAAACATTTTCACAATTAGGTCCTAAAAATCAATTTTCCATTGAAATTACCTAATAAAATCATCTCATAAATAAATTAAAACTTTAATTTCATTCTATTTCATCATAAACTTACAGAACTCAATCATGGTGACTTTCAATTTCATCCATGAAATCAAAAACTAATGAATTTAATAGTAGGACCTAGATGTAAAAGTCTTAGAAACACAAAAATTACAAGAAAAAGGCAAGGATTAACTCACTTGGTGCAAAAATTATGAAATACCAGCTTAGAGAACCCTCCTATGGCGTTTTTAGCTGCTGGAATTGAAGAGAAATGAAGAGAAATCTAGATATTTCCTATTTAGTCCTAGCTTTATTTAGTTAATTTTGCAATATTCCAATTTTGCCCTTAATTTATCAAATTCCCTGCTGATTTCATGCCCTTGCCGTCCAGCCCAAATAAATTTTGGGTCTAATTGTCTTTTAAATCCTTTCTCATTAGACTCTTAAGCTATTTAATCATTCTAGCAACTTTTACACCTATTACAATTTAGTCCTTTTCATTTAATTGACTACCCAAACATTAAAATTTCCTAACGAAATTTTAATACCACATTACTAACATTTCATAAATATTTATAAAATTATTTTCGACTCGGTTTTACTAGATAAAGGTCTCGATACCTTATTTTTACCCAATTTCTTCAATAATTTCTTTTTCTAACTAACCACTAAATCGGTAAAATTTTTCTATCAATATTTTCATACGATTTTCCTATCATATCAATTTTCATGCAAAAATATTGAAATAAATTTCTCTTTAAATCGGATTTGTGGTTACGAAACCACTGTTCCAATAATTTTGAATTTAGGCCATTACAGTCCGAGAATCAAATGCTGGTCCATGTAAAACTTGGGAAAAAGTAAGACTAGATTGTAATTTTGGAATCGTAACGTTTGTATGTGTGATATATGTAATTGAGTATCTGCTTCAGTGGTTAAGTGTTCTGCATGTGTGTTTGAGGTTTTGGGTCTAAGTCTCATTCTTGGAATGTGAGTATGGGATTTTAAAGTTTAGCATGGTAGTGATTCGGGATCAGAGTGCCCAGCTGGAGCGTAGTGGTAAGTTTTGTGTTCAAAGCGACTATCTGTTAGTTGGAAATTTCGGGGACGAAATTTTTTAAAGGAGGGGTGAGTTGTAACACTCTGGTTTTTGGGGTTAGAAGTTTTGTGAGTTGTGGGAAGGGGGCAGTGGCTAAA
This sequence comes from Gossypium longicalyx, assembly GCA_025698465.1. Taxonomy (NCBI): domain Eukaryota; kingdom Viridiplantae; phylum Streptophyta; class Magnoliopsida; order Malvales; family Malvaceae; genus Gossypium; species Gossypium longicalyx. The sequence goes on from CM046999.1 coordinate 46,811,702, forward strand.
TTGGACTGTTGTGTACATTTTTGCATTCAAGTGTCAGAATGGGCCTGTTGCTCTAGTGGTTGGTTGTGTGTTAGTCTAGGGGTCCCGGGTTCTAGTCTTCGGATGTGCTTTGAGGGAATTATTTTGATTTAGCTTTGTTCTGGTTTAAAAAAGTTAAATTTTATTTTTTATTTGTTTTGCTTATTTTTATTTTTTTTATTTTTGATATAAAAAGAAGAGAAAAGAAAACAGGAGTTTTCTTTCATGTTTTGGGTTTCCTAATGTTTCTCTGTACGTTCTTCTTTTCTCCCTTCTCCCTCTCTTGTCATGAAATTCTTTCTTTTTCTTCATTGCAGTTTCGTTATTTTGATTTGGTTTCGGGTTCTTAAGGGAGATATAATTGAGCAGTAAGTGAAGGCTTTGTGGTTCACTGATTGTTGGTATGTTTTACCGCAAATTAAGGTGTGGGTTCTGAACTCTTCTTTTAATTATCAAAATACTGAGTTGATTCTATTAAATTCAACATAATATGTGTGATCTAAACTATGTAACTCGGTACCGAATTGTTGTGGAATTCAGCAGCCTTTAGGGTGATTTGGTAGTTGCGCAATTGAGGCTTGAATCGATGTTAAATTGCATGAAATTCGGTTTGTTATGTTATGTTTCTAAAATACTTTGATTGGGAGTCGGCTTAGCGATTGGAAAGCTTGATTTTCAAGCTGGTTTTGGGTGGTTTTGTGACCACACGGGCAGTCCCAAGGCCGTGTGCATTTGGGAACTGGGGTTTTCAGGCAAATTTTGGCGTCACACGACCATGTGGCCGATTTGGGGATTTTAGTCAATTTCCACATGGCCGTGTCCCATGGGCACATGGGCGTGTGCATTTGGGAATTAGGATTTGGATGTTTTGGTGCCACACGGTCGTGTTGATAATTTGGGGATTTAGGGATCCCACATGGGTGTGTGTTTTGGACACACGGTTGTGTCTACCCTGTACCCTATTTTATACGATCGGATCACACGGCCATGTCCTTAGGTCACATGAACGTGTACTTTAGCCACACGGCCGTGTGGCTCATTTCACACAGGTGTGTGCCTCCCCACATGGGCGTGTTGACCCCCACATGGCCTAGGCACTTCCACTTGGTCGTGTGGCCCTGTGTTGCAATTTTTTGTTCTGTTGCAAAACTTATTCGTTCTATTTCTTATGCCATCCAACGATTATTGAGGCCTTTGTATAAGTATTAAGAACTTTGATACGACTTAGCGTCGTGTGATTAACTGTAAGTGTTATTTGGACTGAAGTTTTTCTAATACCGGGATTTTATATCTAAGAGTATTTACAGAACTAAAATACTGTAATGTTTTTCGGTTTGTTAAACTAAAATTTTCCACGATCACTTTGGTGATCAATGTGACCTCCGAAATTCGGTCTAAACTCCTAGGCGGGATATTGGGGTGTTACACACATCTTTTGGATCAATAATATTCTCATATGCCCTGTTAATATTTTCGTATTCTATAAAATCTGCATCATTTTGACCGACATGTTAATATTCTCATATAAAAATTTACATAATGTCAGTGCATGCTGCAGGGAGAGAATGGCAGAACAGGAATTGGTGAGTTCAAAATTACATAATAATAAAATCCCTTGAAATATTCATTACAGTAATAGTTAAAACGTGAAACATATCACTAAAAAACATGAGAAAATTTTAAAAATATAAGTTCAAGTTACTTTTTCCTTTAGAAATTTTCCCACTGGGACTATTTTTCTCGAAAACTCCAGATTGTTTATTTTTGTTCAAATTACTTTTTATATTGCTTCCTGAAGCTTTGCTAATGGTTGGTGCACATCACATTTGTTGATTAACTAAGAGTGGGGTGAAAATAACAGTGAACATCTTACTATGAACGATAAATTGGAAATATTAGAAAGTACATCAGGCATGGATGAGCTTCAGATTTCTAATCTCACATTAATGTTTTGAAACACAATGCATGTCAAGTTAATAGATCAGTAGCAAGAAGATGGCATCATAAAAGGCCAAGTGGCAAACAACTCATAAACTACCAGTTTAAGGCTTCTTAAAGAGGATTGTCGAAACCTATTTTTAAATCGATGTTTTTTTAGAAAAAAAGGATTGACTTTTAAAAAATAAAAACGGGAGTCGCCACCAATCTTTTAAAGTGTGATTGGATCACTATACAAAACGTTTTGGTCTACGAATTTGTGAGAAAACAGGTTCGGGAGTCGGTTACGTTCGAGGAAGGATTAGCACCCTCGTAACGCCCAAAATTGGTACCAAATTGGATAATTTTTGTCTCAATGTCAGAATTTTGAGAATATTTAAAAAAATGAGGTTTCCTTATTTTTGTAACAATTCAAATTAAGAGAATCGAGATTCATTCGCTTTGAAGGAGTAATAAATATCACATCCAGCATAATTGGACACAATATCTTTAAACTTTCGTAGCTGAAATCATCTTATGATTTATAAAACTCGCTTAAAAAGGATATTTTAGATATTTAGATAAACAGGAAATTGCAACCCAGCATGTTAGGGCACTATTTCTCAAATTTCTAAACATCCAAAACATTGCCTCGTTCTTTTTTAAAAGTTCCTTTTTTAATGACTTTTGGTTTTAAAAGTAATGATATGTTTTACATATTATAAGAAATTAAAAACAATATATATGCTTTATCATTTCATACAAATATAATAAAGGTGACGAACAAGGATTTAAATTATCTAATATGCTATTATTTCATGCATGATCATAAATAGTATCATTACATACACAATGCAACATGGAATATAATGAATTCAATAGTATAAATTGTATAACGCATACTTAACAACATTTTATGCAAATATATCTAAATTATCATAATTAACTAATTTTATGTGAATATAAAAAAGCAAGAATAAAATGATATATGAAATTTAACCCATTGTACAATATCAAAATAAAGGAGAATCTAAAAATAAATAAACAAATTTAGTGTACAAATATTTAAAAAAAAATATTTAGAAATATATTAAATAATATAAGAATAATAAAAAGAGGACTCTATTTTTAAAATAATACATATATGGATTATATTATAGGGTATAATAACTTATAATATAAGAAAAATAGTGTACTAGATGTTGCTATTCTTTAAAAAAATGTATATAATTAATAAGTAACAATGCATACTTTGTGATAAAATAAAGGTAATAAGGAAATATGGTAAAATATAATATAATTTACAAATAAAATATGTAATAATATAAATCATATAGCAATAAAAATATATGTAATACAATATATGAAGAATATATAAGATAATAATAATTTAATAAGTATTTTCATATAAAAATATAGTAAAATAATTAATATATATAGGAAAATACATAGTATATACTAAATTTTTAAATAAAATGTATAATAATATGAATAATATAATATATAATATATAAAAATAATATGTACTAAAAACATATAATATAAATATAAATAATATATATAATAAATATATGATAAACAAATCCTTTTTAAAAAATAATAATATATTGGATAATAAAAAATAATATATACTAAAAATATGTATAAAAAAAATTAAAATTTAATTTAATTGAAGGATCTGGGGTTAATTGCAAAATAATAAAAATATTTGGACTTAATTAAAACACAAGCTAAAATAGAGGGACTCATTGGGTAATTAAACCCTAATCCCAAAAACGACTTCGTTTTTCTGAATGAATTTTATAGGCCATTAGGATCAAATTGAAGCAAATATCAGAGATTGGGGCTAAATTAAAATAAAAAAATAAAATAAAACTAAAAAATAAAAAAACGGGAGGGATCAATTGGACAAATTGCCCATTTCTCAAAAACACGCGGATCCTTTCCTGGGTCACGGGTCAACGCGCGGATCCTCCGTTGAAACGACGTCGTTTAAATGCTTATTGAATTAAGCCAAACGACGTCGTATTATAGGGGCTATATAAGCTAACTTCTGAACTTAAAAATCATTTTTGCATCTGGTTTTTAAAAAAAAAAAAAAACAAAAGAAATCCTCTGAAAGAGGACTCAGGGACTGATCCTGGAGCACCATTAGGCCTCCGTCCAGGGGTTCACACGCGCTCATGCGCCCCCGTCTACACCACCACATACGGTGGTCGGAGGGTAAAAAAAAAACCCTCTCCTTTTCCAACGAAAAATAAGTAATCCCTTCCCCTCTTTTACTATTTGTAATATATATTAAAATATTCACCTCTTGTACTCGATCGACTACTGATATTGTAAGTTGGTAAGACTATGCTTTTCTTTTTATTGAATTTGCGTGTATATTTCTTCTCGAAAAATCCTCCTTTACAAATTAGAAAATGATGGGTTTTTATAACCCTTTGTAAGTGATTTACAACCTGGGAAAGAAATCTTTTGATTTCTTTCCATATTTTGCCCCTGTTTTCTGTTGTTGTTTTTTCATTTTGAAGATGTCTCGCGAGGAAATCAGTGAGCCAGGATGATTAGGTCCTGATGGCGATGGTGCTGGCGCTGATCTGCGTTCATTCAGCTTCAACTATGGCCAGAATTGAGGCCGGGAATCACAGCGTCGATAGGGGTAGATGGAACGACATATTGATTTAGCTTCTGGAGCCTTCCATTTGCGGCGCCTAGGGTTTCTGAAACCCTAGGGCTTTCCGTGTTCTATTGGCTATTTGGGCCTTCCTGGGCTTCATTGGATTGGGTCAAGGGTAGGCTTAGAAATGGGTTTGTAATGTAAGGGGTTGGGTCTGCCGGGTGGTGTTGTAATTGGGCCTCGGGTGTAATGGGTTTATTTGCCTTTTGGGCTTTATTTCTTTTGTAACATGGACTGTATAAATTGGACATTTTGGTTTATTTTATTTTTGGTTTTCTGTTTGGTTTATTAAGCCCGGGCAAATTTGGGCTATTACAAGGATACTACCCAACAGAGAAATATGACCTCAGAAAATAGGATATCATTTCTTTAAGGTCTCTAAGCTCATCATTCTGTCAAGAAAAAGCTGCTGAATATAAAAGTAAATATAGAATAAAGGACTGAAATCTAAGCAAAAGGAATTTAGAAAATTAGAAATGGTGAAGTACCCTCTTTATTCCATGGAGAGTACTATAAATACTAAAATAGCTAACAACTAAATCTCCTAAATAAAAGGAACACTACTAGCACTAAACAAAGACTAGGTCTATTTGAAACAAACTTTGACTGACTAAACAACTAACTTATTCAATCAGTAAATAGTAACAAAATATTTCTACATTAACCTTTAACACTCCCCCTTAATGTAGATACTCTCCAACATCCAACAATTCTCTCAAATACATGAATTTCTTCGGTGGAAGTGGCTTTGTGAAAAAATTAGCAACTTGTTCTTCAGTGCAACAATACTCCATCTTGATATCTCCCTTTGCAACCAGCTCTCTTATGAAATGATGACGTGTTTCAATGTGTCTTGTTCTACTGTGATAAACAGGGTTTTTTGTCATTGCAATTGTTGACTGATTATCACAATAGATGGTAGTTGCCTCCATTTTTGTTTGCTTTAAATCATCAAGAATTCTTCAGATATCGATACATACTTGACAAGCAAAGCGGCGATATGACCATATATTCAGACTCCGAAGATGATAAAGCAGTTGAAGGTTGCTTCTTTGAGCTCCATGAAACAGCTCTGCTACCCATAGTAAAAACGTACCCAGTTGTACTCTTGCGATCTTCAATGCAGCCACCCAAATCACTATCTGAAAAACCATACAGCCTTAGATTGTTAGAGAACTTATACCATATTCCAAATGAGCTTGTCCCCTTCAAATAGCGCAAAATTCGCTTTGCAGCTCCAAAGTGATGCTTGCTTGGACTCTGCATATATCTAGACAAGAGACTTGTTGCTTGCAAAATATCAGGTCTACTATTTGTTAGATACAATAGACTCCCAATCAAACTTCGAAACAATTGGCAGTCAATTTTCTCTCCCTCATCATCCAAACAAAATTTTTGATTGGTGCACATTAGAGTACTCACGAGATTGCAATCCTTCAAGTTGAACTTTTCAAGAAGATCATTCACATATTTTTCTTGAGACATAAAAATACCCTTTGCACATTGTTTAATTTGTAGTCCCAGAAAGAAACTCATCAACCCCAAATCAGTCATTTCAAATTCGTCTATCATCAGCTTTTTAAACTCATTCAACAAAGCACTACTATTGCTAGTATAAATCAAATCATCAACATAAAGGCAAATAATGAGAATCTTAGAAGTACCTCTATTTTTCACATATAGATTTGGCTCACTGAGACTTCTTTGAAAACCATTATTGCTGAAATGCCCATCAATTCTTCCATACCAGGCTCGCGGTGCTTGCTTTAAGCCATATAGAGCCTTTTTCAACCTATACACTTTCTCTTCTTGATTTGCAATCTCGTAACCTTTTGGTTGCTGCACATATACTTCTTTTTCTAGGATCCCATTTAAAAAAGCCGACTTGACATCGAACTGATAAACCTCCCAATTTAATTGAGTTGCAATTGACAGAATAACACGTATGGTGTCAAATCTTGCTACCAGAGAGAAAGTTTCTTGGAAATCTAACCCTTCACGCTGCATGTACCCTCGTGCAACCAGTCTTGCTTTATGCTTTTGAATGGAACCATCAGCCTGGAATTTAGTTTTGAAAATCCATTTTAACCCAACAGCTTCTTTTCCATTTGGAAGGTCTACTAATTCCCACGTCTTTTTCCTTTCCAAGGCTTCCAATTCATCATCCATTGCATCTAGCCATTCCTTGGATTTGATTGCTTCTTCAAAGACGATTGGATATTCAATTTGGTCGAATTGGCATTGTTCAGTGCTTTCATAAATTTCTGCCAACGATCTCCATTTTCTAGGTGGTGATTCTGATGTAGTAGAGCTTGATGAAGTGGTATTTGGAACTACTGAAGGACTGCTTGGTGCTGATGAGCAAGAATTTCCATCTCTTTTTTCTTGACTAGGATGAGTGTCGAGACATTCACCATCTTCTAGTAATGCTTCTGAATCTGCTTGTAATTCCTTCCAATTCCAAGAGTTTTTCTCATCAAAGACAACATCACGACTAATTAATAGCTTCTTTGATAAAGGATTATAAAATTGATATCCTTTAGTTTCAGAGCTATACCCAACAAAGATACATTTAGTGCTATTATCATCTAACTTTCCTCTCTTTTGAGATGGAATATGCACAAATGCAATGTAACCAAAAACTCTCATATGAGTTACCTCAGGTTTCCACCCATGCCATGCTTCAAATGGTGTTTTTTGTTCTAGAGCTGCTATTGGAGATCGGTTGAGAATGTACACTACTGTGCGAATTGCTTCTGCCCAGAAACTTTTTGGAAGATGTTTAGCCTTCAGTAAGCATTTTCCCATTTCAACAAGACTCCGATTCTTCCTCTCAACGACTCCGTTTTGTTGAGGAGTGTAGCTTGCTGTTAGCTGGCGTTGAATGCCAGATTCTTCACAGAATTTGTTGAATTCAGTAGAGAGAAATTCTCCACCACGATCTGTCCGCAAGGTCTTTATAGGCTGGCCACTTTATTTCTCAATACTTGCTTTAAACTTCTTGAAAACTAAAGGAGCCTCTGACTTTTCTTTGACAAAGTACACCCACGTCATTCTACTATAGTCATCAACAAAGACTAAAAAGTACCTGTTGTTATTGATAGAAAGTGTTCTCATTGGTCTGCAAAGATCAGCATGAATAAGTTCAGCAAGTTGGGAAGCTCTCTTTGCCTTGCCCTTTGGAAACGAATCTCGATGTTGTTTCACAAATATACAGCTCTCACACACATTATCAACATTTTTTATTAGAGGTAAACCATCAACTAGATTCTTTTCAGACATGAGTTTTAAACTACCAAAATTTAAGTGCCCATATTTGTGATGCCACAACCAATTTTCATCAAATGATTCTGCCTTCAATGCAAGCCTATCATCAGTTGCGAAATTATAAGGAAAAATCTTATTTTTTGCCATCGGAACACTAGCTAACAGGTGCTTTTTCGACATATCCTTAAAAATGCAGCAATTGAATTCTTTAAAGTCAAGTGAATACCCATCCACCATAAATTTCCCAACCCTTAGCAAATTAGAATTTAAATCTGGAACATACAAAACATTATGAATGCAATTAAGACCTAGGGAATTCAACACACAGTACCTTTTCCCTTTGTTATACGAACAGTTCCATCACCAAGCGTAATTCGGCTAGTTACTGACTTATCTAAATTGCTGAAGAGACTTAATTCACTTGTCATATGATTGCTACAGCCACTACCTATGTACCAAACTTCAAGAGAACACTCCTTAACACTGAAGCATGCAACGAACAGGCTCTCTGTCTCATCTTCTTCACTATCTTCATGAGCCAAGTTAGCCTGCTTCTCTTTAAGCTTGCAAAACCTCTTAATATGCCTGTACCTTTTGCAATAATAGCATTGTTTTGGACTACTATTTTCTCCTTTATCGCCATCTCTATAATGTTGGTTCTATCCATTGAATCGTCCACCAGCCCTACCTCTTCTTCTCCTACGAGATGAACTTCCTCCACGCCAGTCATTGAAGTTTGTTTCGCTGGTGCCCTTTCCACCACGAGAGTATTGCGCCCTACTATAAAAGGCATTCTTAACAGACGTATTACCATACCTTTTCATCCTATCATCATGAGAATAAAGAGAGCCTTGCAACTCATCAACAGTTAACACCTCAAATCTTTTGACTCTTCTATAGCTGCAACTACATGATCATATTTCCTAGGCAAACTCTTAAGAATTTTCTCAACTACCCTTTGCTCACTTAAATCCTCACCTCACCATATTTTCGAATTTGATTCACAACATCAATTACTTTTGACACATAATCATCCAGAACATCATCATCTTCCATAATAAAATTATCAAACGTCCTACGCAGAGTTTGAAGTTTGACAGTCATCACCTTTGCAGTACCTTGATATGTCGTTCGCAGCATGTCCCATGCTTCTTTCGAACGTGTCACCGCTTCAATGCAAGGAAAAATTGATTCATCCACAACTTGTTCGATGAAAAACAAAGCTTTAGCATCTCTCTTTCTGATATCTTTGAGAGTCTCAGCTGCAACCTCCCTGTCGAAACCCTTTTTTTTAAAGGGGGTTTTGAAAAACGGGGATCGACTTTTGAAAAACGAAAATGGGAGTCGCCACCAATCTTTTAAAGTGCGATTGGATCACTATATAAAACATTTTGGCCTACGAAATTATGAGAAAATAGGTTCGGGAGTCGGTTACGTACGAGGAAGGATTAGCACCCTCGTAACGCCCAAAATTGGTACCAAATTGAATAATTTTTGTCTTAATATCAGAATTTTGAGAACTCTTAAAAAAAGGTCTCTTTATTGTAATAAATTAAGAGAATCGAGATTCATTCGCTTTGAGGAAATAATAAATATCACATCTAGCATAATTGGACACGATACCTTTAAATTTTTCATAGCTAAAATCATCTCATGATTTATAAAACCTACTTAAAAATGATATTTTAAATATTTAGATAAATGGGAAATTGCAACCCAGCATGTTAGGGCACTATTTCTCAAATTTCTAAACATCCACAACATTGCCTCGTTCATTTTCTAAAAGTTCCTTTTTTATGACCTTTGATTTTAAAAGTAATGATATGTTTCATATATTAAGAAATTAAATACAATATATATATATATGCTTTATTATTCCATGCAAATATAGTAAAGGTGACAATGATAGCATAATTTACACAACATACAATATCATTTTACACATATACCATCATAATGTTCATGCAACATTATTCCATGCAAAGTATCTTATAATGCATAATAAATACAAAAGTATAAATTGCACTATACACACGATAATATTTTATACCAACCACCATAAATAATTACCCTAATGCAAATATACAAAAAGAAATATTATACAAAATTTAATCTATTAAACTATATCAAAATAAAAGAGAATTTTAAAATAATAAGCAAATTAAATGTATGAAATATAAAAGTTAGCTATTTAGAAATATATTAAACGATGTAAGAACAGTAAAAAAAACCCTTTTTTTAAAATATATATATATATATATACAAATTATATTATAAGGTATAATAACTTAGTATATAAGAAAAATAGTATACTAGATGTTGTTTATTCTTTAAAAAATATATATAATTAATAAATAATGTATACTTTAGGATAAAATAAAGGTAGTAAGGAAATATAGTAAAATATAATTTACAAATAAAAATATGTAATAATATAAATCATATAGTAATAAAATATATAATATAATATAAGAAGAATGTATAAAATAATAATAATCTAATAGGCATTTCATATAAAAATATAGTAAAATAATTGATATATATAGAAAATACATAATATTTACTAACTTTATAAATAAATATGTAATAATATGAATAATATAATATATAATATATAATATATATAAAAATAATATGTACTAAAACATGTAATATAGATATAAATAATATATATATATAAAATATATGATAAAAATTAAAAAATATATGAAATATAGTAAAATATAGTAAAATAAATAATATATATATAATGAAAATACATATAACATATAGTAAAATGCAAATATGAAAATATATGATAAACAAATCTTTTTTTTTAAAAAAAATATAATATATTGGATATAAAAAACATATACTATTTAATAAAAAATAAAAATTGAATTTAATTGAAAATTCCGGGGTTAATTGTAAAATAATAAAAACATTTAGACTTAATTAAAATACAAGCTGGAACAGAGGGACTCATTGGGTAATTAAACCCTAATCCCCAAAACAACACTATTTCCAGAATGAATTTTTAAGGCTGTTTGGATTAAATTAAAACAAATATAAAAGATTAAGGCCAAATTAAAATAAAAATGCAATTGAAAAAATTTAAAAAAACAGAAGGATCAATTAGGCAATTTACCCATTCTCCAAAAACGCGCGGATCCTCCCCGGGTGATCGGGTCAACGCGCGGATCTTCAGTTTGAAACGACGCCGTTTAAATGCTTATTTAATTAAGCCAAACGACGCCGCTTTTCTGAAAAACCATATAAGCCAAATCTTAGCCCAAAAATCATTTTAACATCCGATTTAAAAAAAATAAACGAAATCCTCTGAAAAGAGGATTCGAGGGCTGAATCTGGTCTTTGTTGAACCTCCGCTCGAGGTTTTTCACGCGCTTTGGCAGCGCCACCACGCACGGTGGCCGGTGGGTCAAAACCTTCTCCCTTTTCAGCGAAAGTCAGGTAATCTCTTTTCCTTTTTACTATTTATAATATATATTAAAAACTTTCACCTTTGTATTCGATTGGCTACTGGTATTGAAAGCTTGTATAAGACTCTGTTCTTTTTATTGACTGTATATATTTCTCCCTGAAAAATTGTGTGTTACAAATAAGAAAAAGAAGGGTTTTTATAACCCTTTGTGAGTGATTTACAATCTGGGAAAGAAATCCTTTGATTTCTTTCCATATTTTGCCTCTATTTTCTGTTGTGTTTTTTTTTATTTTGCAGATGTCTCGCGCGGAAATCAGCGAATCAAGATGATCAGGCCCTGATGGCGACGGTGCTGGCGCTGATCTGCTTTCCTTCGGCTTTAACTATGCCAGATTCGAGGTCGGGAATCACGGCGTCGATGGGGGCAGATGGAACGACCGAAGTTGAAGAGGCGTGACTGATGGGGTGATTACGGCGCGAAGCTTCTGGAAACCCTAGGGTTTCCATATTCTGTTTAGGCATTGGGCCTCGTTTAGGTTGGGTAAATTTTGGGCCAAAGGTTTAGGCTAATTGGGTTGTAACTGAGTGTTGGGTTTTGGGCCAAAAGTTTAAGCTAATTGAGTTGTAACCGGGTACTGGGTTTTGGTATTTGGGCCTTTGTAAACTGGACTGTAATGTACTATTTACTTATCCAATTTTAGCCCGGTCAAATTTGGGCTGCTACAGCTGCCCCTCTTTGCTCATTGCTGTGTAACAGGAATCGAGCAAAGACTCATATAAAGACCAAATTTGTCCGACCTTATCAGATCATGGTCCTTAATCTGCTCATTTGCGAGCTTAGGACTGTCATGTTGATATCTTCGATCTACTCTCCATCGAACACAGAGACATCAAATCTGCTATCTTCGATATGCTCTCTGCCAATACAAAGATGCCAAATCATCTTAGATTTGCTTCATCGTAAGCACGTGAAAGCCAAATCCGCTATGTCTTTGATTTGCTCCTTGTAAGCACAAGGATGCCAAACAATCTTGGATCTGCTTCATTCTTAATCATCTGAAGGTTAGATCTGCTATGTGTATGCTCTCCGTCGAATATGGAGACGCCAAACTTTGATTTGTTCTCTGACATTATAGAGATGTCAAATCATCTTAGATTTGCTTCATCGTAAGCACGTGAAAGCCAAATCAGTTATGTCTTTGATTTGTTCCTTGTAAGCACAAGGATGCCAAACCATCTTGGATCTTGCTTCAGTGTAAACATCTGAAGGTTAGATCTGCTATGTGTCTGCTCTTCGTCGAATATGGAGACGCCAAACTTCGATTTGTTCTCTGACAATACAGAGATGCCAAATCATCTTAGATTTGCTTCATCGTAAGCACGTGAAAGCCAAATCCGCTATGTCTTCAATTTGTTCCTTGTAAGCACAAGGAAGCCAAACCATCTTGGATCTTGCTCCAGTATAAACATCTGAAGGTTAGATCTGCTATGTGTCTGCTCTCCGTCGAATATGGAGACACCAAACTTCGATTTATTCTCTGACAATACAGAGATGCCAAATCATCTTAGATTTGCTTCATCGTAAGCACGTGAAAGCCAAATTCACTATATCTTTGATTTGTTCCTTGTAAGCACAAGGATGCCAAACCATCTTGGATCTTGCTTTAGTGTAAACATCTGAAGGTTAGATCTGCTATGTGTCTGCTCTCTGTCGAATATGGAGACGCCAAACTTTGATTTGTTCTCTGACAATACAGAGACGACAAATCATCTTAGATTTGCTTCATCGTAAACACGTGAAAGCCAAATCAGCTATATCTTCGATCTACTCCCCGCCGAATACAGAGAGATAAGATCTGTCATCTTGGATCTGCTTCAGCGTAAACATCTGAAGGGGAGATCTGCCATGTTTCTGTCTTCCATCAAAGTGGAAATACCAGACTTCGATTTGTTCTCTGACAATATAGAGACGACAAATCATCTTAGATTTGCTTCATCGTAAACACGTGAAAGCCAAATCAGCTATGTCTTAGCCTGTTACCCTACTGCTTAAGGGGTTAAGGCACATCAATCTTCATTGTCCCTTGAAGGACATAACCTGTATAATGTGTATGAGTTCATGCTTAATGATTAGGATGCTATGATCTAAGTGAATCAAATGCTCCTAATTAAACCTGTTATAATGTGAAATGTTAATGAACATGACCCCTATTCCAAACGTCACCATTCACTCTTTCGTCGAAGTTTATCCTTATTTCTCTCGAAATATCATTCTTACTCAGCCTGTGGGTTTGTACCATTCTTCAAATGCTATGACCCACCAAAAATGTCTGTAAAATAATCCTCTCTTAGGATTGAATCATTTGATTTGTCCAGTCATCATTTTTGGAATAAAGAAAGAATTTCCTCGAGTTCTTTCGAACCTCACTTACGTGAATTCTTCAAACAATTGTTCTGTTTTAGTTTCTTGTATTATCTAGAAATTTCCAGAGTAATGAGCAAAACTTTATTTGTGAAAATTATTTAGTTCATCCATCATTATTTTAATGCAGCATACTTTAAGAATAATGGAAGATGAATTTAATCTTGAGAATAATTAGATTGGAATGAATTTGTCAAAAAAAAATACAAAGGAAATTAATCTGAAAGCCTATCTTTGAGAAGAAAGAGAATCTAAAGATAACAAACAGGACAAAAGTTAGATGCCCTAGATATCGCCGCTTAAGCGTTTATACGCTAGCTCCATGAAGACTTTCTTGAGTTCAACATGTGTTTAAAAGATCCAAAGTAGTTTGTTGATGCCTCGATATGTAACATACTTCACTTCTCGTTGAATCCGGTATAGCAAGGTCACTGCATGACTTTCCAAATTTGAGCTGCCCTTTCGGGTTTTCAACTCAAAACCCCTTTGGTCTCAAGGCGCCCTTTGCGGGTTTTCACTTGGCCTCTTCATTTTTTTTTCTTTTTTATATTTTTTTTATTTTTATTTTTATTTTTATTTATTTATTTTTTGTTTGAAATACCAAGGCGTCCTTTGCGGGTTTTCACCTTGGCTTCCCTTCTCTTTCAGACAAAGTATTTTTTCACTGAGTCTGAGTTCACTGAGTTGGGTAAACTTTTCCCATCCATTTCCGTTAGATCAATGCACCACCAGAGAAAGCTTTCTTCACGACATATGGCCCCTTCCACCCGCATCCATTTCCCCTAAAGTCCTTTTGAATGGGAAGAATCTTTTTAGTACAAGGTCTCCTCGTGGAACTCTCTCAGGTCAAACTTTCTTGTCGTAAGCTCGCATCATTCGCTTCTGATACATCTGGCCATGTCGAATGGCTCTTAGCCTCTTTTTCTCAATCAAGTTCAATCGCCATATCGGATTGAACCCATTCAGCTTCATCTAACCTTATCTCTGTCAAAACTCAAGAGAAGGTATTTCTACTTCAATAGGTAACACCGCTTCCATCCCATAAACTAACGAGAATGGGGTTGCCCAGAGAGAGGTTAACTGATATATTCGATAGGCCATGAGTGCAAACGGTAACTTCCCATGCCAATCTCTATAAGTTTCAGTCATCTTTCCCACTATCTTCTTAATGTTCTTGTTGGCAACCTCCACTGCCCCATTCATTTTTGGACGACACGGAGAAGAATTGTGATGTTTAATCTTGAACTGGTCGCAAACCTCTGCTATCGTTTTGTTGTTCAAGCTCAATGCATTGTCGGATATGATCTTCTCAGGCATTCCATACCGACAAATGATCTCCTTCTTCAAGAATCGACTCACAGCTGACTTAGTAACATTCGCATAAGAAGCGGCCTCTACCCATTTTGTAAAGTAGTCAATTACTACAAAGATAAACTGATGCCCATTCGAAGCTTTCGGTGATATTGGTCCGATAACATCTATGCCCCACATGGAGAAGGGCCATGGAGAAGTCATAACATACAAAGGTGAAGGTGGTACATGAATTCTGTCTCCATAAATCTGACACTTATCGCATTTCTTGGTATAATTAATATAGTCCTCTTCCATGGTGGCCCAATAATAACCAAACCTCATGATTTGCCTTGCCATTGTGAACCCATTGGCATGCGTCCCACATACACCTTCATGAACTTCTTCTAAAATTAGCTTCGCCTCTCCAGCATCGACACATCTCAAGAGTACTTGGTCTTTCCTTCTCTTGTATAGGATATCCCCGTCCAAGACATAATCACAAGCTAACCTTCTCAAGGTTCGTTTATCGTTTTCATTGGCCTGTTCAGGGTACTTACGATCCCTCACATATCGTAATATATCCTGATACCAAGGGTTATCATCTTTTTCTTCCTTCTCAATGTTGTAACAATGAGCGGGAGCCTCATAGACACTCATTTGAATTGGTCTCATCTCCTCTTCTTTATTCGCCTTAATTATTGAAGCCAAGGTTGCTAAAGCATCTGCCATCTGATTTTCGTCTCGTGGAAGATAATTGAAAGTGATGTCATCAAACTCCTCAAGTAACCCAAAAACTACCTTTCGATAATTGATCAATTTAGGGTCTCTTGTCTCCCATTCACCTCTAAGCTGATAAATTACCAACACAGAATCTCCATATACTTTTAAGGTTTTTATACCTCGCTCCATAGCTGCTTGAAGTCCCATAATGCATGCTTCATACTCAGTCATATTGTTTGTGCAATCAAAGTTCAACTTGCACGTAAAAGGGTAATGATCGCCATTCGGGGATACCAAAATTGCCCCAATTCCATTTCCAACTGCATTGGAAGCCCCATCAAAATTGAGCTTCCAAGAAGAATCTTTAGTTGTTGCTATACACATCAACTCCTCATTTGGAAAATCAAAGTTCAATGGCTCATAATCCTCTAGAGCCCTACTGGCAAAAAAATCTGCTACCGCACTTCCTTTTATGGCCTTCTGAGTTATGTAAACTATATCAAATTTTAAAAGCAAAATTTGCCATCTCGCCATTCTCCCATTTAGAGCCGTTGACTCTATCATGTATTTCAACGGATCAAGCTTTGAGATGAGCCAAGTGGTATGGTATAGCATGTACTGTCTTAATCTCCGAGTGGTCCAAATCAGCGCACAACACAACTTTTCAATTGGTGAATATCTCATCTCACAGTCAGTGAATTTCTTACTGAGATAATAAATTGCCTTCTCCTTTTTCCCTGACTCGTCATGCTGACCGAGCACACATCCCATAGAATTACTGAACACTAACAAGTACAGTATTAATGGTTTATTTGGGCTAGGTGGAGATAATACTAGAGCATTTAACAAATATTGCTTGACCTTTTCAAAATCATTCTGGCATTCTTCATCCCAAGTACCTTGATTGTGCTTTCTGAGGAGACGAAAGATGGGATCACATTTCTCAATTAGTTGTGAAATGAACCGAGCGATGTAATTCAACCTTCCTGGGAATCCTTGAACTTCCTTCTGAGTACGTGGTAGAGGTAACTCTCGTATGGTTCTGACTTTGTCTGAGTCGACTTCAATCACTTTTTCACTGACTACAAAGCCTAATAACTTTCCCGATCTGGCTCCAAAAGGTACACTTTGCTGGATTGAGCTTCAACTGAAATTTCCTCAACCTCAAGAACAATCTTCTCAAGACCTCAATGTGCTCTTTTTCTGTATGCGACTTGGAAATCATATCATCAACGTATACCTCAATATCCTTATGCATCATATCATGGAATAGGTTTACCATAGCCCGTTGGTATATTGCTCCTGCATTCTTCAGTCCAAATGGCATTACTTTGTAGCAAAAGGTACCCCATAAGGTTATGAAGGTGGTTTTATCCTTGTCCTCTAGATGCATCTTTATCTGATTGTATCCCGAGAAGCCATCCATGAAGGAAAACAACGAATATCCTACTGTGTTGTCCACCAAAGTGTCTATGTGTGGCAGAGGGAAATTATCTTTAAGGCTAGCTTTATTTAAATCTCTATAATCAACACACATTCGTACCTTCCCATATTTCTTAGAAACTGGTATAATGTTAGCTACCCATTCGGAGTATTTCACTTCTTGCAAGAATCCTGCATCAAACTGCTTCTTGACTTCATCCTTTATTTTCAGAACAATATTTGGCCTCATTCTGCGCAACTTCTGTTGGACTGGCTTACAATCTTGTCTTATCGAAAGACGATGCACTACAATATCAGTACTCAATCCGGGCATATCCCGATATGACCAGCGAAAGATATCCTTGAATTCTCGAAGCAACTCAACCGCACCATGCCTTGTGTCCTCGATGTCGTGTTCCAATTTTCAACTTCTTTCCCTCCTCTAGGGCTATATTCTCTATTGCCTCTTTCTCATGAGGCATAATTTGTTTCTCCTCCTGCTTTACAATTCTTACCAGATCGAGAGATACGTCATAATCTTGAACATCTTCAAAATCCTAAGGTTCCTCTAAACACATGTCTTGCTCACAAGAGAAATCAGGAGTTGTAGTACCAATGCTCATATCATTGATATTTAGGGATCTGAGAAGTATAAAGAATATACAAAGAATGAATGAATTTAAGAATAATTATTTATGTACTATGAATGAATGAATAAGAATTGTCAAAATTTGATAGAATATTGACTGATAAAAATGAAGCAATACTCGTTTGAAGAAGTTATGTCTTATTAAGGAAATGATAAATGATCATAAGCCTATTTCACAAATGTACTCTTATTACTCCTAGGCTTTAGAATAACAAGAATGTTTGAAAATTACTCTGAAAAATTCCTAAAGACTATAGGAAGTTCTTCCGCAGCCCAGTTGTTCAGAGAGCTTCCCAATTCGTAAGGGCGAATGCCCTCAAGGTTCCTTTGTTCTAGTCCTTCATCATGCACATCATTAATTTGATGACTCTCCTATTCAATTAATCCTCTTGATATGAAGGTTTTAGTTATAGGAGGGAATGTCATCGATTCCCACCCCACTTCTCTTCCATCTAAACGCGTCCTTCTCCTTTCTTGGCGTTTCTCAATGTTCTTCCTCCTTTGCTTATAGTCTGGTTTGAAGCCCAAACCAAAGCGGTCCTTTTTCTCAATCATCTTTAGGATCTGAATCCCTCCTTGCAGATGCTTTCCTAAACCTCTTCCTGGTAAGGCTCCTCTTCTTGCCATCATTTGTAGGGCCATTTTCGTGGCTCTTGCCATCCTTGGCACCAATAACTCATTTCCTTCTGAAATGAAGGTGGCATTTACAAACTCTAAGGAGCGAAATGAACACTCAATAGATTCTTCATTTGCCTCAACATAGGGGGCCTTACTGGTGACTGCTGCTATAATATCATCTTCCACATTAATGGTTATTAACCGTCCATCTGTCACTAATTTCAATTTTTGGTGCAATGAGGAAGGCACCGCTCCTGCCGAGTGTATCCATGGCCTCCCCAATAGACTTATAGGAGGGCTTGATATCCATCACCAAGAAATCAACTTCATAAGTATTTGGCCCGATTTTCAAAGGGATATCGATTCGTCCCATCACTTTTCTCTCCGTTCCATCGAAGGCTCTTACCACATTGCAACACGTTTTCATATGTGAACTATCAATGGGTAATTTATTTAATGTGGATAATGGAAGGACGTTCAAAGTCGACCCGTTATCAATGAGTACACTTGGAAGCGTGTATCCCTTGCATCGAGTAGTGATGTGCAAGGCCTTGGTTGATCCTATACCCCTAGGTGGGGTTTCATCATCATTGAAATAGATGAAATTGTCCGCGCTAATATTATTCACCAACCGATCCAGCTTGTTAACGGATATGTCATGGGTGACATATGTCTCATTAAACACCTTCATCAATGCTTCCCTATGCACCTCAGAACTTAGAAGTAAAGCCAATACTGATATACGAGCCGGTTGCTTGCGCAACTGCTCGACCACACTATACTCACTATGCTTAAGGAACTTTAGAAATTCCTTAGCCTCCTCCTCCTCCTTTACTGGCTCCTTGACGGTCATTTCAACTTCTTCTTTTTTTCTCCACATTAGCATTCCTTGTTTTTGTGGACTCCTCTCTGATGCCTACAATATCATACCGCTTCCCACTCTGCGTATGGGAACCCTCAATTTGTACATCCTTAGATGCACCGGCTACATCTTCTTTCTCCGGTAACGACACATGGCAGTTATAACTCCATGGTACCCTTTTGTTGTCCTTATAAGAAAAGGATACAGGTTTATGGATTACAACCTTGGGCCTAGTTTGCATCCCTGCTTCATTACTCCCCAGCAAGGAAATAATGATTCTTGGCTGGCTAATTTCTTGTTGTTTATCTTCCGACGCATTTATTTCTTTTATATAAGAGCTACCTTCAAAAACTTGCAGCTCTTGATTATCAATGAAGCCTTGCACCAAGGCTTTGAATTCTTCGCAATTTTGGGTCTCATAACCCTCTTTTCCATGGAACTCACAGTAGTTCCTCATTTCTTCTCTTTCTTTCTCAAAGGTTATCATCCCTCTCTTCACCATCTCTTTCCAAATTTCCCTCAAAGGCATTCTCACCTCAGCAACATTTTCCTTGATTATTCCTTCCCTAGTTTCATCAATGGCATTCACTCCTTGATTGCCATGATCTGATAGCGGATTTTCAGCGTTAGGGGTACCGTCGAATTTCACCACCCCCATCTTGATAAGCCTTTCCACGGCCTTCTTGAATCCAGTGCAATTCTCAATTGAATGTCCTGGTATTCCCGCATGATATTCGCATTTAGCATTTGCATCATATCACTTGGGGTACGGTGGCTGTAACGGTTTCAAGTGAAATGGAGCAATAGCGTGTGCATCATATAAGCTTTGATAAAGCTCACAATACGTCACAAGGATAGGCGTAAATTGCATCCTCTACGAATTTTATCTTGATCCCGATTCCTGTCTTTGAGTACTTTGTTGGCCACTCGTAGCCACTTTAGGCTGACTAACTGTGACTGCCTTTGAATTGAAGCTACTTATGTTGTTCACTTCATTATCTTTTCTTCTTGGGGCCGATCTTTTGGCTGCTTCCCCCTCAATTTTGCCACCCCTTATGGCATTCTCAATCATTTCTCCTGCCATAACTATGTCTGCAAAACTTTTGGTAGTGCTTCCAATCATGTGAGTAATGAATGGAGCCTTCAAAGTGTTAATGAACAGCATGGTGGTTTCTTTCTCCAACAGTGGTGGTTGAACTTGCATTGCCACCTCTCTCCATCTCTGTGCGTATTGCCTAAAATTTTCATTAGGCTGCTTTTCCATGTTTTGCAGAGTGATCCTATCAAGGGTCATGTCAGCCACATGATTATACTGCTGCATGAAGGCTTGTGCGAGGCCCCTCCATGAACTTATTCTAGCCCGGCTCAACTGATTGTACCACCTGGCTGCCGCTCCTACTAAATTGTCCTGGAAACAATGGATCAACAGCTGATCATTGTTTACGTACCCGGTCATTCTTCTACAGAACATCGTAACGTGAGCCACTGGGCAAGTAGTCTCATTGTATTTTTCAAACTCTGGCATCTTGAATTTGTGAGGAAGCACCAAGTCTGGGACCAAACTTAGATCTTTTACATTGACTCCCTGATGCCCTTAGTACTTTCTAAAACCTTAAATTTCTCCTGTAGCCAACGGCAACGTTCTTCTAACTGTTTTGTAGCTTCGGCTCTCAAATCCTCCTTTTCAGCTATATCCAAATCGAGAATGAGAGGATTGGTAGGGTTATCGCCTAAATTGAATCTCGAGCTAGTTGGGAAATTTATAGGAATCCTAGCACCAACTTGACTTTGTTGAGGCCTTATTGTGACAGACGGCCCACGAGGATATGCCTCAGGTTGAGTTTGTATGTGAGGTGGAGTGAAACCAGGAGGAGGACCCTCATTCTCTTCTCCAACAATTACCATGGGAGCCTTTCCCTTATCAGTGGCCCTCAGTAGTTGAGTCATTTCGGCCATCATATTCCTCTGAGCCTCTAGCATATGCTCTCTTATGTCAGTCTGCATCTTGGCCAATTGTTCTTGCAATTGGTCCTGCATGTCCTTCTGTAGCTGCTCAAATCTTTGGTCCATATTCTTCGATTTAGCGCGTGTACTGTAGGGATGTGTTGCTTCCAGATTTCTCTTCTTACTCTCTTTCGTCCTAATAAATTTAACTTAATTAGGGTATTTCTATAAACTTGAATGCATATGATGTAATGAAATGCAAAAGCATGAATACAAAAAAAAATGACGATCCTGACTCAGTTTCATTTTAGAAAACATTATTTAAGGAACAAAAATCTTTTCATAAAACAGATTACAAATACACTTTTGCCCGTAGGCCTAAAGTTTTAACCCTATCTAATAACAATGCTAACTCTCGTCCTTTGTCTGACGATGACTCATACATCATACTCAGCGTTCTAGCTTGTGTTGCCAACTCCTGCAAGTGTTCAGCGACCTCTAGAATCTGAACTAAGGCCTCTCCCATGACATGATCTCTATCTCCCATTTGACTCTGAAGATGATAAAGTTCTACTTTCCATTGTTCTTCTCTCGCCTCGAGCTGCTCAATCCATGACTCACAGCCCTGTAGTGCTGCTTCTAACTCTCCAATGTTATGCTTCATATTCTCAATCTTGTCCAAGCTTGCCTTTAACTCGATTGCAGAGTTACGACTTCGGTAATGATGAAGGGATCGTCCAAGCTTTGTCACCTTAACTTTTAACCCTTGATTTTCCTTTTCTACGGCCTGATTACGTGACTGCATCTCTTGAAACTTCTTCTCCCAATACTCGGCCTTGACTCGCTCCTCTTGAATCTCTTGCTGCCACTGCTCTAAAGACCTCCCTAATCCGACCCTTTTCAAAGTTATCTGGGCCTTCTTATAATGCGTCTTTAAATCATCTCGATCTTCCTCGACCTTTCTCTTTTCCCTTCTCATCTTCTTAACTTTCATCTTTTGAACGTCAACATCGAGACTTAAGCACATCTTCTCCTCTTCGAGCTTCTCAATCCTCTTTTCTAGCTCCGAATTTCTTCTCTCGAACTCTTGCTTCATAACCTCCAACTCCGATGGGATCACTCGCAAGCTCTCCTCTAATGATCGAGCCTCTCCTAAAATTGGCCTAGGGATATTATCGTTGAATCTCCTACTAAACCAACCCTTATACTCGAGGGTTGACGTCGAACCTTCAGTCAAGATCTTCATACAGAAAGGCTTCTTCCAAGCCTAAGAAATCTCTCGCATCCTCTTCTTATAGTGATCTCCTTTGTAAGAGAAATCACTCTGAGCTAGACCATGTGTAGCCGGTATGAACTGCCTCGCTCGACATTGCCTTAAAACAAACAATGGTGTATATCCAACAACTCCTCAAATTCCCGGCAAAGGGACCCAATCAAAACTGCCACATCGGTAAAGGACTTCACTAGGAACCAACCAAGGAGCCTTCCATATAACATCCTCCTCTCGAAGATTCTGAAGAATGTCTAACCATCTCTCCTCCGAAATGTCATCTCTCTTCGGTATGTCCACTGCTTCCTTTAGGAGAGAATAACCCTCAAAGAAAACTCGACAAGGAACCCTATCGAGCTTCTAGAAGTGACTATGAAACCAAACTAACAGTAACTGTGCACAGCCAATGAATCTTCCTTCACCAGCTCTTCGGCATGCACTCAAGGACCTTATCGTTTCAGCTAGGATCGCAAGCACAGGCGTGTTCTGTTTACCAAGTCAATCAAATAAATCTGCGACCGACTCATCTATGTGCCCCAACGCCTTCGGGAAAATCACCATGCCATAAATGCTCAAAGCCAGGACGTCGACCCTCTTCTTCACATCTGGATGTGTCAATATCAAATCCTTCAAAACAGCCCACGAAATGCATTTACTATCACCTTTTTGCTGCACACGAGCTACAACCCACTGCTCACTCATCCCAGTAATCATCACCAATTTCTTTGCAAAAGAAGGAAGGCTAGTAGGCCTAACATAAGCCTTGTAACCATGAATCCTTGAACAATGCAATAAAGTCGTATACTCCTCTAAAGTAGGTACAAGATCAACGTTACCAAATGTAAAGCAACTATAAGCAGGGTTCCAGAACTGTACCATAGCTCGAAACAAGTGCCTATCTACCTTGACGTCTAGCAAATATGGAAGGTCTCCATAACTCTGATAGAAAAGCTGCTTAGCATTATCATCCCACTGGGCCCAAATGTTTCTTAGCTCCTGCAACTCATTCTGCGTCGAATTGACACGAGTGAAGTCTCGTAACTCTGACGTGTACCCCTCGATGACACTATCTCCTTTCTCTAACTGGGTTTTCTCTGACCAGGTACAAATAGAAGCATTGTCCTCCACTTTATTAAGGTATTCGTTCCTCATTATAATACTTTCTAATCTAGAAATTGAGCCTTGAATCGACACCTTTAAATGCGGAATGTCATGCAATGACAACAAAATAAAACATTAAGTCAGTATCATATATATATATAGAAAAGATTTAAATAAATCCTTATAAGGGTAATTTTCTAAAGGTTATCACTATTATCCCTAGAATAAGCACTTAAAAGTTCACTATATGAGTTTTAGTTCTAAAGCAAAGGTACCTGAACCAGCAGACTCCTCGGTCCTCACCCACTATAGGCTCATATAGACCGAGTTCAGTTCAGGGGGACACTTTTCCCTATGGACATGCGGAGATGAAAATCTCAAGAAGGCATAGGTAGAGTATCCTAGAATCAATCCACTAGCTCATACGAAGGTGAAAACCTTACGAAAGCGTAGCTTCTCACTCCCACTTAAAGGTATGACCACAACGGTCGTGCAAATGCAATGTATAGCAATACAATAACAAACATATGCAACAATATGACCACAACGGTCGTGCAAATGCAATGTATAGCAATACAATAACAAACATATGCAACAATCACGTGTAAAAAGATTTAAGTGTTCCAAACTTCTGACATTAAGATAAAAAATACTCAATTTCTTGGCTTGACTCTCTTATAGTCCCCAATGCAGTCGCCAAGCTGTCGAAACCCTTTTTTTTAAAGGGGGTTTTGAAAAACGGGGATCGACTTTTGAAAAACGAAAACGGGAATCGCCACCAATCTTTTAAAGTGCGATTGGATCACTATATAAAACATTTTGGCCTACGAAATTATGAAAAAATAGGTTTGAGAGTCGGTTACGTACGAGGAAGGATTAGCACCCTCGTAACGCCCAAAATTGGTACCAAATTGAATAATTTTTATCTTAATATCAGAATTTTGAGAACTCTTAAAAAAAAGGTTTCTTTATTGTAATAAATTAAGAGAATCGAGATTCATTCGCTTTGAGGAAATAATAAATATCACATCCAGCATAATTGGACACGATACCTTTAAATTTTTCATAGCTAAAATCATCTCATGATTTATAAAACCTGCTTAAAAAGGATATTTTAAATATTTAGATAAACGGGAAATTGCAACCCAGCATGTTAGGGCACTATTTCTCAAATTCCTAAACATCCACAACATTGCCTCGTTCATTTTCTAAAAGTTCCTTTTTTATGACCTTTGGTTTTAAAAGTAATGATATGTTTCATATATTAAGAAATTAAATACAATATATATATATATATATATATGCTTTATTATTCCATGCAAATATAGTAAAGGTGACAATGATAGCATAATTTACACAACATACAATATCATTTTACACATATACCATCATAATGTTCATGCAACATTATTCCATGCAAAGTATCTTACAATGCATAATAAATACAACAAGTATAAATTGCAAAGATACACACGATAATATTTTATACCAACCACCATAAATAATTACCCTAATGCAAATATACAAAAGAAATATTATACAAAATTTAATCTATTAAACTATATCAAAATAAAAGAGAATTTTAAAATAATAAGCAAATTAAATGTATGAAATATAAAAGTTAGCTATTTAGAAATATATTAAACGATGTAAGAACAGTAAAAAAACCCTTTTTTAAAATATATATATATATATATATACAAATTATATTATAAGGTATAATAACTTAGTATATAAGAAAAATAGTATACTAGATGTTGTTTATTCTTTAAAAATGTATATAATTAATAAATAATGTATACTTTAAGATAAAATAAAGGTAGTAAGGAAATATAGTAAAATATAATTTACAAATAAAAATATGTAATAATATAAATCATATAGTAATAAAATATATAATATAATATAAGAAGAATGTATAAAATAATAATAATCTAATAGGCATTTCATATAAAAATATAGTAAAATAATTGATATATATAGAAAATACATAATATTTACTAACTTTATAAATAAATATGTAATAATATGAATAATATAATATACAATATATAATATATATAAAAATAATATGTACTAAAACATGTAATATAGATATAAATAATATATATATATAATATATGATAAAAATTAAAAAATATATGAAATATAGTAATATATATATATATATAATGAAAATACATATAACATATAGTAAAATGCAAATATGAAAATATATGATAAACAAATCTTTTTTTTTTTAAATATAATATATTGGATATAAAAAACATATACTATTTAATAAAAAATAAAAATTGAATTTAATTGAAAATTCCGGGGTTAATTATAAAATAATAAAAACATTTGGACTTAATTAAAATACAAGCTAGAACAGAGGGACTCATTGGGTAATTAAACCCTAATCCCCAAAACGACACCGTTTCCAGAATGAATTTTAAAGGCTGTTTGGATTAAATTAAAACAAATATAAAAGATTAAGGCCAAATTAAAATAAAAATGCAATTGAAAAAATTTTTAAAAATAGAAGGATCAATTGGGGAATTTGCCCATTCTCCAAAAACGCGCGGATCCTCCCTGGGTAATCGGGTCAACGCGCGGATCTTCAGTTTGAAACGACGCCGTTTAAATGCTTATTGAATTAAGCAAAATGACGTCGTTTTACAGGGGCCATATAAGCCAAATCTTAGCCCAAAAATCATTTTAACGTCCGATTTTTTTTATAAAAAAATAAACGAAATCCTCTGAAAGAGGATTCGAGGGTTGACTCCGGTGCTTTTGAACCTTCGTTCAGAGGTTTTTTCACGCGCTCACGTGCCACCACGCACGGTGGCCGGAGGGTCAAAACCTTCTCCCTTTTCAGTGAAAGTCAGGTAATCTCTTTTTCTTTTTACTATTTATAATATATATTAAAAACATTCACCTTTGTATTCAATTGGCTACTGGTATTGAAAGCTTGTATAAGACTCTGTTCTTTTTATTGACTGTATATATTTCTCCCTGAAAAATCGTGTGTTACAAATCAGAAAAAGACGGGTTTTTATAACCCTTTGTGAGTGATTTACAATCTGGGAAAGAAATCCTTTGATTTCTTTCCATATTTTGCCTTTATTTTCTGTTGTGTTTTTTTTTTTATTTTGCAGATGTCTCGCGCGGAAATCAGCGAATCAAGATGATCAGGCCCTGATGGCGACGGTGCTGACGTTGATCTGCTTTCCTTCGGCTTCAACTACGGCCAGATTCGAGGCCGGGAATCACGGCGTCGATGGGGGCAGATGGAACGACCGAAGTTGAAGAGGCGTGACTGATGGGGTGATTACGGCGCGAAGCTTCTGGAAACCCTAGGGTTTCCAGATTCTGTTTAGGCATTGGGCCTCGTTTAGGTTGGGTAAATTTTGGACCAAAGGTTAGGCTAATTGGGTTGTAACCGGGTGCTGGGTTTTGGGCCAAAAGTTTAAGCTAATTGAGTTGTAACCGGGTACTGGGTTTTGGTATTTGGAACTTTGTAAACTGGACTGTAATGGACTATTTATTTATCCAATTTTAGCCTGGTCAAATTTGGGCTGCTACACTTCTCTTCACCGTATCCATTTTCCACCAAGTCCCATAGGTCTTAGGACAAAAACAAAGTCTTCATCTTAGTGCTCCAAACTCCATAGTTGTTGCCTTGAAAAATTGGAACTAACGGCTGTGAAAGGTTCACTCCATTCTGATTACTTGCCATCATAAGCTTGAACACAGGCCTCGAGTAGCTTTGATACCAGATGTCAAGAAAAAGCTGCTGAATATAAAAGTAAAAATAGAACAAAGGACTTAAATCTAAACAAAAGGAATTCAGAAAATTAGAAACGGTGAAGTACCCTCTTTATTCTATGGAGAGTACTATAAATACTAAAATAACTAACAACTAAATCTCCTAAATAAAAGGAACACTACTGGCACTAAACAAAGACTAGGTCTATTTGAAACAGACTTTGACTGACTCAACAACTAACTTATTCAATCAGTAAATAGTAACAAATAATTTCTACATTAACTTTTAACACATTCACTAAAGAAGTGCATATCAAACAGGCAAGGATTTAACAGAATAAAACTAGGGTAGCATAATTTGAAATCAAAACAAGTTACAATCTTCTTATTCTTGCTTAAAACCTCAAAGAATATCCTATGCAAGGAAGTAAGTGCAACACGGTATAGATATATGAATGTACCCATCCATTTTATTAGAAAGTTCAAATTGGTATTAGCAAAAGGATGTCACATATAGGCCAAAGAAAGGTGTTTATGAGTTTTTCTTACTAAGCCTAGCAAAACTTGAGGATATTGAATCATATAGTTTTAAAATTGAAAGAACATTTTATCATCAAAATGTCCAGTATATTAGAGTTATTTACCAAATAACAGTCATATAAATAATCAATGCCATAAAGAGAACATTAAAGCTAACCAAATAGAAAGTTAACCTCAGAAATACAAATCAACAAAAAAAGAACTATCTTTCTAGTACATATACACAGATATATAAAATACAAAGTTGGCTAAGAAAAAAATACTTCAACTTGACATTTCCTTTGAAGGAAAGGTGTTTCTTCCAATTAAGTTATGATTCAGCCACAACATACAAACATGAGATTTAAGGATATGCTAATTAAGTTGAAAAAAGAACAATTTTACTAGTGTGAAGCTTTCAAGACTGATCTTCCAAGTTCCAGCATCTAAATTCAGCTAAGAAAGCTTGAAAATTTTCTTTGTAAACATACCTACAAATTAGAAAAGTAGGAAAAGAAAAGAAAATGCAGCTAAAATCAAAAGAACCAAGCAAAATCAGATATTCTTCCTAACCAAATACACCTGAAAATATATCAAGGTTTCCATTAGCATGAAATCCGAAGCTATAAAAATTTCCTAACATCTCCTTTTACCATAAAACAAAAAGGGCTTTAATCACAATCTTATCCGCTTCAATCACAGCTATTAATGAAACAAAAAGGAGAAAAAAACCTTAATCGAGCTTTAATCACATCTATTAATGAAACAAAAAAGATAAAAAAAACAAAATGACAACCATGGAATTGAACATTCAAAGAACACAAAGAAAAGATCATTCCTTTAATAGCTTCATTATAAGGAATTTTTTAATAGCTTTATTATAAGTCCCAAGAAAATCAAACTCAGCAACCAAATAGAAAATCCAAGAAAATCAAAGGTGAAACAAAAAAGTTAACCTGAAACGAGGAGCAACCAAACTCAACAGCAACCAAAATGAGTTTAACTTGAAATAGGGGAAATATGAGAAAGTTAAATAGGGAATTGAAATGAGAAGATGGGATTAGGGGAGTAGAACTAAATAGAGGGAGAGAGCAACAAAAACCTTAGAGAAAATGGTAGAAACAAAGAAAACAAAAGAGAAGGGAGAACTAGAGAAGGGAAAGTACCGTGTGTTGGAGGGGTGAAAAAGTAATCAATCTTCGGAAAATGCTTTTGGGAGAAGAAAAGCTAATACTTTTAGCTTCTACATTTGGCCAAAAGCGCTTTTGAAAAGCCACAAATTTAAGCCCAAAGTTGCTTGTTTAGCTTTCCTTTTGCTTCAAAAGTACTTTTCATGTCAAAAGTGCTTTTAAAAAGCATTACTAAACACAGCCTAACTTTCCAACTCCAATGCCTATGAGAAGACCTCTTTTGCTTAAACGGTCATACCATTTTTACTCATATGACTGATTCGTATGTTCCATAGCTGGGATGATTCAGAATCTGAAACAAGCAAATTTTGTCGCATTGTCGTGACATTAGAAGGATCTTTGTCGGGATGTGACGATAATTTCATCCTTTCTTCTATAATTGATATTGAGTCGGGACATCATTGCACCTTGCAAAATGTAAAGGTTGTCGACTTTCTGTACTTTCACCAAAACAAGGGCTCTACAAGATACCTTTAAATCGTTTGACTTAATGACGATCTTGCACACATTCGAGTCTAGAATACCCAAAAAGATGAGATTTTTCTTTAAATCAAGCATATGTTGTTCTGACTATCCCATCATACATCCTAATTTGAATGGTACCAATATCGGTTATTTTACAGGGTGAGTTATTTCTCATAAGCACAACTTCCTTGAAACGAACTGTATGTAGAGAACCAGTCCCTATTAGGACATATATGGTAGGAACACCCTAAATTCAAGACCTACTCGGATGTGAACCTAGACTTATCAGTCATTGATACCAGCAAAATATCATCACCTATATCCTCAACTACACTAGCATCGGCTACATCGGTCTTCTTCTTCCCTCTCCCGTCGTTTTTAGCGGCCCTCTTATTTTTGTTTTGAAGTTTGTAACATTCTGCCTTGATGTGGCCCATCTTTTTTGCAATAACCACATTGCTTGTCACGGTTCCTTGACTTTTATCTCATCCTTGATCTTCTCTGACCTGAATCCTTAGATTGTTGCCTTCCTTTAGCAACTAGAACTGAGGCTTGTCTATCTGGCTTATTCTTCGAGCCTAACTCTTTGTCGAGCTTATCCTTACTTAAAAGATTTCCCTTCACGTTCTCAAACAAGAGTCTTTTTCTACTATAAATTAGGGTTTCCTTGAAAGTTTTGTATGAATGGGGCAAAGAACAAAGTAGTAACATAACCTGATCTTTATCATCTATGTTGGCCTTGACATTCTTTAGGCCATTAAGGAGAGTGACAAATTCACTGATGTGAGCCATAATAGACTCACCTTCTGCCATACGGAACATATATAATTGTTGTTTTAATACTAAGAGATTTGTGAGGGACTGTCATATACAGGGCTTCTAATTTCCTCCATAAGTCTGTTGTCATTTTCTTTGTAAGTACCTCCTATAAAACATTATTAGTGAGGCACAATTGAATTGTTGACTTTGCCTTGTAACAACCTTTTTCAAACTGTTTTGAACCATAATTATCGTCATCCAAACTTGCCACAAGCTTTATCTTAAATCTCTTCATAGTTACCATGAAATCTCTCATAAAAACTCATCTATGACTACATCTTGTTGCCCCCAAAAGAAACCCCTGTAGTACTACATTTTTAATTGCCTTTTTAATTAGCCTTTCAAAATAGGGATACAATGTCCCTTTAAATAGGCTAAGATTTAGGGTCTAATCATACTAAAATATCCTTGGAGTAATTATTTAACTGGGAAAAGATAGATGAGTTTAATTGGGAAAAGAAAGCTGATTTATGTAGGAAACACATCGCCATGTTGCAACGTCCATTCACATCGTCACGACATCCTACATCATTACGACATCAAGAAGCTTCTCATCGTGACATCACCATCTATTCGGACAAAAAAATGAGGCACACCCCACAAATCTCCACCTTGACTCATATTTAACATACCTTCTTCTCTAGGTCCTATCGTAGGCCAAACTTGATCTTTGCAGAATGTCAACCAAGCCTAAATTGTTCTTGAACTTGGAAACTAAAAGATACTAATCTTCAAATCAATTTTTTATAATGCAACCAAGGCCAATGACACACGAGAGGTCGTGTGCTTCACAACAGGAGAGGAAACATCAAGAAAATCAACTCCCTTCATTTGACTATCACCTATTACGACCAACCTAGCTTTAAACACTCTTGTATCCGAAACTGCTACAATCTAAAATTTGTGATTCCGTCAAAGTTTTTGATATCAAAATTCATATTCGCCATTCTTAAATGAGTCGATTGTGGAACCCAAACCAAACTCTAATACCAACTTGTTGGGTCGAACCCAAATAATGCAACGAACACAAACGAAAATCGAAAAAATTGGACACAAATAATTACGCAAAAAACCCCTCTAAAGAGGATAAGAAAATCATGGGTAAAAGAAATCTTCACTAAAACGACAAAAACCAAAAAAGAGAGTACAAGATGGAGAAATAAATAAACCCTGAACCCAAAATACAAAGATTCCCCCAAAATTCCCACAAACTTTCTCTTAATTTTGTTGTTATTCTAATTTATCTAGGGTTGCCAAGAGGCCTAATTATAAGTTGAATTTCGTGTACAAATATTACTAAAATATCCCTAGAATAATCAAAGTTAGACTAAAAAATATAAAAAACCCGGCTGAGTAGGGAACATGTAGTGACGTGGCATGCTGCTTCGTCGGGACTCCATTCATCGTGTCATCGGGATGTGGTGAATCTTCTCGCCATGAAATCAATGTCATGTCATCGGGACGTCAGCTCTTCCTTTTCCTAACGCCAATCCTATTTTATCCTAAATGTGAGACACACTCCACATGTTTCAATAAATGCAAAATTTTTAATTTATTTATAATATTTTCCTCTTGAGTTATACTATTTAAGTTATTACTTATATTACTTATTTTTATATTTTATTTATTATGGATTTAGAGAAATATTTGGAGAAAACGAGATTAATGCTTATTTTTGGTATGTTTTGTGGTTTACACTTTTAACATGAAGTTGTTATAGTATTTTGGCTATACTTAACCTATAAAACTCCATTTTGGGTCCATAATATATCATTTCAAAGGGAATTGGAAGTTCAAAACAAATTTATTTCATAACTCAAGCCCAAGAAATGTCGAAAAGTGTCTAAAGATGCCCCGACAATTTTATGCGAAAATCTACCAAGAAATGTAGAAAATTTGTTTTGCTTTGTTGAGTTAAAGACACTTTTGTATTTTCTCCATTATATATATATATATATATATTTATTAATATACATTATTATGTTATAACCTAAAGATACCAGCTCTTAGTATATTTTGCTTCTGTGTTTACTTTACTTTATGGATTGCTATACTAATTTTTGAATTAAAGGAATTTCGAAACTTGATTCTAAAAGTTTATGAGATCTAATTGGTCTTTGTCTTCTTCTTTTTCTTTATTCTTTAGCATTTACATGTCTTTTAATTTAAATACAAATATTTAGGTTTTTTAAATGTAGAACTCATATTTGATAACTTAGAATATTTGTTTTGTCTTAGAATATTTGTTTTGTCAATTAGAATAGTTAAATCTATAATTGTTTAATCGATTCTAATGCATGGAGCAAATATCCTAACTGTGTATGCAATCAATGTTTTGTAGACATGCAATCTAATTTAACTAAATCCTACTTGGGTGTGTTTGTTGGTTAAAATTAGGTCTCTCTCGTTTGTAATTTTATCGATAAGCTAAATTCTAAGCATGGAGTTATAATGTTGTTCATTGATAAGAGGATTAATTTCAATAGCTTTCTCTTGGTTATCGATAAGGTAAGGAGAGATTGATTGCTAGGCAAGACATCAGCAACTATAACTATTCTATTAAAGAACAATGAAATTATCTTTGTATCAATGATTAAACTTGTGAATCAAACGGATATTTTACTATTGGTTATTCTTTAATTTTAATTATTGCCTTCTTGGTTAAGATTTAATTTTAGTTTTAGTTTTTTATTTTCTAAAAACTCCATTTTTACTTTCTTGTTTTTATTTAAAAAATAAAGTTATTACCAATATCTATGAATACGACTCTACTCGTTGTTATGTACTAAATTTATATTTTTTAGTAGGACTTTATTTTTGTAGGTCTCAGACAACTCTACAAAATTTGATGTTTTTATCAACAATTAATGTTAATAATTTTATCTCATTCTTGTTTTCAATTTAATTTAATTTTTGTTCCTTTTTATATTTTGATCTTTTTTTTCTTAGCCATAAAATATATTTATTAAAATTAAAATTTTGATCTTCTCGTGCAAGTGAACTTTAGTACAATCTTGATTTTGAGAGAGCTGCTCGAAGACTAAGGAAGGGAGTTCAAGTGAGAACTAACCAATCATATTCATCTACCGAACTAGATATATAGAGAACAACTCAGTCGATTCATCTACCCAATCAAAAGGAGTAGAACCAATAGCTCGCTTAAAACCAACTATGAGAAAGCTGCGCTGAATCTGGAGCAACAATCATTGTGCATCGAATATCTTGAATTAGAGGTACCTTTTGAATTAAAATCTAGGTTAAATCATTTATTGCTTACTTTCCACGGTCAAGAAAATCCTCATAAGCACTTGAAGGACTTTCATGTAGTGTAGTGTATTCTACTATGAGACAACAATGAGTGATCAAAGAGTAAATCAAACTAAGAGTCTTCCCCTTTTCACCAGCCAACAAGGTGAAGGATTGCTGATTTTATCTACCTCTTGGATCTATAACCACATGGATTGACACGGTAAGATTATTTTTTTATATTATTTTACTTCATGTGCTACTTCTATTAGGAAAAAAA
This sequence comes from Gossypium longicalyx, assembly GCA_025698465.1. NCBI lineage: Eukaryota > Viridiplantae > Streptophyta > Magnoliopsida > Malvales > Malvaceae > Gossypium > Gossypium longicalyx. The sequence goes on from CM046999.1 coordinate 46,845,575, forward strand.
TTACGGCATCAAGTAAAACGACATAGAGACTTTTCACGAGTATTGGGAGAGATTTAAGCAACTATATGCTAGTTGCTCACAATACAGAATTTCAGAACAATTACTCATCCAATATTTTTATGAAGGACTCCTACCTATGGAAAGAAATATGATGGATGCGGTCAACAGAGGTGTCATAGTGAATAAAACTCCTCATGAGACTTGAAAGTTGATTTCGATCATAACTGCTTGTAGAGGCCCAATTTTTCCCAACCCACATAAACATAAAAGAAACCAAAAATAAAATAAAAATTTAACAACAGTCCAAGTTACAAATTGTTAGGCCCAAGTTTATAAGCCCAAAACAACCAGAAAACCCTAGTGGCCGAAACGTCCCAAAAACTAAACTATTTTTAGCAAAAAAAAAAAAAACCCTAACCGCAAGTTTCTGCCCCCACCTACTCCACCAACTGCTCTGCCACCATCGCCTACAAGGAAAAAGGAAGAAAAGATGTAAACCAAACATGAGTAGTTGAAACAGTAGAAGAAAATAAAAATGTAAATCAGCTATAAAAGCTTGAAAATCGATTGGAAAAAGGGTTCCTTTTTTGAAAAACATAGAAGAAAAGATACAAAAAAAAGATTGAATATAACAAGAAAGGTGACTTTTTTACATTTTTTTATCTTTTATTTTTGAAATATATAAAATAAAATAAAAAAGCAAATCTTTTACCTCTATTATCGTTGCTTCTCCCTCCGTTCTGGAAGACAGACGAACACTTGGGAGTTCGCCGAATGGTCAAGTGGGTAGAAACGAAGGGTTCCTTGTTTCTTTTTTTTAGGGTTTTTTGGCCATTTTAACCCCAAATCGGGGTTCTACTTGAAAACAGGAACAAAAGGTGAGTTTTTCGGGCTTTTTGGCCACCATGGATGGTGCCACCGTCGCTGGCGACCGGTGGCCGCCACGGTGGCCGATGGCCGCCAAGGCTAGCCAAAGAGGTTAGAGAGGAAAAAATAAAAAGGCTAAGTTTGTTTTTTTTTTTTTTTTTGAAAGAGGGTTAAAATGATTTTTTTTGGATTTTTTTGGCATTTATAGGGATATAAAACGACGTTGTTTTGGCCTTGATTCTCATATGCCAAAACGACGTCGTTTTGAAGTGAAGCCCAATGACCCGACCCGAACCACGTGGGATCTGCGTGTTTTTAACATGGGGGTCTATTTGCGCTCCTGGTCCCTCCGCTTTTTATTATTCCTTTAATCCAATCTTTTTTTTAATTTCTACCCTGTGATTTTCACTTTGCTTCAATTTAGTCCCTTAAAGAACAATGCGTTTTGGGAAAGAGAATAATTTCCAAGTTAGAACCTCCTCCTTTATGCGTGTTTTATTTTGGTCCTAACCCCAGCCTCCTTCTTCTTCTTTTTTACCCATTAAAGTTCCTTTTTTTTTTATTTCGGTCCTTTGACCATTTAATTCATTTTATTTCTTTTTTTATTTTTAATATTTTTTTATTTTTAGTTTATTGTTTTATTCACTTATTTTATTTACATTTATATTTTTTTTAATTCCATTCTAATTATGATTCAACCCTCGGTTTATTTAAATTCAATTTTTCATAACTCCCATTTTATTTATTTACGTATTTATCTATTTATTTATTTTTACAATTTATACCCTTAATTCCATTTTATTCCAATTGAATCCATTTATTTAATTTTAACTTTTCATTTTTATTATTTTATTTATTTATTATTTCTTTGACCCTTACATTATTTTTCATAATGTTTGCATCTCATTCTTATTATTACTATTGCTATTATTATATATATTAATATTATGATGGTTTCTAGTATAATTATTGTTATTATTATCATTAAATTGTTATTTTTTTCATTTATTCATTTTATCATCATATTCCATTATCATTATTTACTAGCATAATATTTTCGTTCTATTGATTTATTCACTTGTTATCCGTTATTTTATATTATACCAATACTTGTGCTAAGTGTTGCATTCAAACATACTTGTCCATTTTACACCATACCCGAATAAATTAAATTACTAATTTAAGTGCTATGTTAATTTTTTGCGTGATGCATAAAAGAAAATTTTAAAATAATAAGGCAATGTTCCGTATTTGGAGATTCGAGAAGTCGTGCCCTAACTTACGGGGTCTCGACTTCCTCGTTGAACTTAGATGACCGAATATCCTTTTAAAATACATGAGATTTAATATAAAAAAATAAAAGGCAAACATATTTTCGAGAATTCGAGATGTCGTGTCCTAACTTATAAGATATGACCTTTTGTTACCTTGATATAAGAAAACATTTTCATACGTTTTGATCTATTAAAAGACTTTACTAAAATATATATAATACAAAGAGGGATTGTATTTTAAATTCTTTTCGAGTTTTTAACTTTCGACATTAAGACAACTTCCAACATTAAGATATTAATTAATCAATTAGGTATCAATTTTGGGTGTTACGAGGGTGCTAATCCTTCCTCCTACAAAACTAACTCCCGAACCTATTTCTGGATTTTTGTAGACCGAAAAATGTTGTTTTAATAAATTAAACCTTTTATTAAAAAGATCAAGTTTCGAGGTAATTCGATCACACCTCATATAAAAAAGATTGGTGGCGACTCCCATTTTTTTATTTTTTCAATAAAAGTCAATTTCCAAAAAAATAGTTTCGACACTGCTAATTTGCAATAGTTGGGATTCAAACCGATAAAAGTGAACAAAGTAAATGTCACTTCTCCTTAAAATAGAATTTCCGAGCTGACTTCTCTTGTTTATTAGATAGTTGTAGGAAGCTCTCTACATGTAAAGGTTTGTGGGATTTTAGTTTGTCAAGGCTTGTGGGAAACTCTCAACATGTAAAGGCTTGTGGGATTTGTGCAAAGGAAAGAATATTAGTTCAAGTAATACTTTTTTCAAAAGTTTTATTTCATTTTTTATATTTTTCAATTCTACTAAACAATAGAGAGAAAGAAAATAATTTTCTTTTAAAATTTTTCATCCTTCTTACCAAGTCCCCCAAAGAAAAGAAAAAATTATATATTTTTTATTTTTTTGTTCTTTCAATTTTCTTTTCTTCTAATATTGTTTTTACTCTAAGCAAAACACCTTTGGAACATGAAAACGACAAAAAGAAAGTCATAGAAAAAAGGGTGAAAAACGGAGGATGATAATCCGTATATATTCAATCCATAATCGAGACAGAATAAAGAGTCACCCACTTGGCTGGAAATTCAAAATTCAATGGGATAGGATACTTTAACCTATTGGATCTAACATTCTTTAGAGATTAGTATGTTGTTTTTTATGGCCATGTTTTCCGGACCATGACGCATAGAGGTGTCCATGTTTTTATGCATCTAAAATTTCATCATAATTATATTTGAACTCAAAACATCATGAATAGAGGTATCCATGGGCTGGCCAAGCTGGGATCGGTCCAAGCTTAGATAAGGGAGTTTTTAGATATTATCTTTGCCCAAGTTTGACTTGGTCCGAAATATAAGTCTAAAATTTTGTCCAAACCCGACCTTATATAAAATAGGATAATTCGAACCTAATTCAACCCAATTAAAAGTTAATTTTTTTCAAAATGTAATTACAAATCTACAATTAAATATTTATTTTGATAATGCATAAATAAATATAGAAAAATGATTGTTTATAGATTCTGCTATTCCAATTTAAAAAAAAATTCATAAAAGTTCAACTAAAATTGCATATCAATTATTGGTTTTTACATTTCCAAATTAGAAAAACAATGCATAAATTTTGAATAGTAGTAAGCTTGCAATGAGATGAATAGCAGTAAAGAGTTTGATCAAATTTGAAGCCCCTTGTGCTGCCACTGGAATTGTTGCTAAAGTAAGATCAATCAACGATTTTCTTTTTAGTAAAACATTATTCCATGTTAAGGTAATTTGTCTTATTGAGTTTGAGAATTGATATACTACTACCAGAACTTAACAAAAAAATATTAAGACTATGCTTGATAAATTAAAAAATTAAGTGTTAAAAAAATAAAAATCTATTATAATTAAATTGTTTGACAAAGGATAATATAACCTTAAATGAAATAGAATAAAAAAAAAATTGAATGTATTCTCTATTAAGTGATAAGTAAGTTCCTATCTATTTATCATTTTTCACATTTTTTGTGAAAAAAATTCGATTTAGTTAATTTCATTATAGGTTATCAAACATTTTAAAAAAAATAAGTTACTTCAAATATTAATTTTCAATTTATTAATTTTTTCAACACTTTCTTGAACAAGACCTAAGTTTATATATTAAATCTAGCACAAATACTAATGGATTTGGGTTTTCTTTTTTAAGGATGGGTTTGGATTTTAAATTAAATAAATTTGGATTTGGGATGGTTTTATATAGTTTTTTTAGGGAAAAAAACGCTATATTAAAATAGAGAAAGAGAACAAGAAGAGTACACGAGTGAGACAACTAAAGACCTAAGCCAATAGTTATCCGTACACTCAAGCTTACACGTCTCATCCTCTTAAGTACTTGAAACAATATCACTACTAAGAATAAGGAGAAGAACATTAAGCGGCATAGCGAAATCATGAAAAGAAGCATAAGATAAAGCCATCGTATTCAACTTATGAGTCATCTTATTACCCTCCCTTCTCGTCCAAGGAATGGACGATTGGAGAAGAAAGAACTGAGATAAATACACGTTAATAACACTTTCGCAGTTTGACTCATTCACAACATTATTAAATCTATTAGTGCAAAGCCAAGATAATGCTTCTTGAATAGTAAAAATCTCAATAATACGAGGGTCCCAAGAAGGATTAACATGGCCAACCAAACCTTTAATAAAAACACTAGTATGATCCCAAAAATCGCCCCAAAGCTGGGATAATGATCATTCCGAATAAAGCTTCAGCAGCATTGCATTTTAAGATACCAACAGCAAGTTGCTTCCACCCATGAGCCGTACGTCGAGGTAATCAGATGCGCTAAAGGTTGAGTTATACCAAAAATAGACTAAGCCCCCAACCTTTTCCTATGAAAGTTGCCTGCAAAATTGACATCACGTTGCGAGGAAAACACCTCATCCTTCCAAAGAAACAAGTTACGATGGAACCAAATGCTCCACAAAATAGTAAGAGTTCAACAAACTCTATTAACGTCAACCGACTTAAGCAAAGTTCAAATAAAATGGAGAACATCAAGATGCGGATGTGGAAGTCCAAAATATTACCAAACCACCCGAGTGAGCGCACAAGAAATAAAAACATGATCAAGCGTTTCCACCTCTCCACATCGGATACAAATTGAAGGCACATTTAAACCTTTACCAACTAACCTCTCCTTGGTAGGAATAAAGCTTCTGAGACACCTCCAAGTAAAATGCTTGACCTTCAGTTGGAAATGGCCATTCCAAATATTCAATCAAGGATCATCATCTTCATTCAAAACAGAATTGGTGTCATACACGAAATTCTTTTAACCCGAAAATTTAGAACAATTAAGGGTTAAATTGAAAGAAATTGTAGGTTGGTGGTCTCTATTGAGAGACCAGGAAAAGTTCGAAACAGAATAAAGCATGGTTGAGAACCAAGTTTGGTTCTGCTAGATTAGGACCAACCGGTTCCTTAGTGGGGGACAAAATGACTGTCAATGGATAGCTCCTAAATGGTTGAAGAACATGAGAGGAGGTATATAAATAGTCGAGAGGTGACTTCAATGAGGGGATTCATCTAAATTTTTGTTTCATTTTCTTCCATTTATTCATCTTCTTTGTTGCTCCAAAGACGAGATGATTACGGGAAGCTCTACATGGAGAAGTGATCGTGAGGTTTAAGATGGACAAGTAGAGAAACCAGTATATTGGTAATGTTCTAAGCCCTCTAGTATATGTAAACTTTAGGAAACAAAGTTAAGAGTTTCTAGAACCATTTTAAAAGGGTTTTGCATATTTTTGGAAAACTTAGATTTAAAGTGTAAACACTAAGCTTAACCCATGATTTGGTTGTCATGCTTAACTATTAGGAGAATGGAAGTTCTGGCATACGGAAAAGCTAAGCAGACAAAGCGAATAAGCATCAAGTGAGTTTTTATACTCAAACCCAGAACTGCAAAAATATGATGCATGCTTTCATTAATTTATTAGTATTCGCCATTCTAGGCTACTATGCATGATAAGGAAATCATGAAGGGAAATAGAAGAACATAGGAATGGGAACATGGGATGATTTTGTTAGATACCTGTAAGGCCTAATTTTTGCCCAGGCCTATACCAAAACCAAATAATAAAAAAAATCAAACAAAACACAAAAAATAAATATTAAAATCCAATCAGCAGTCCATTAACACAAATAAATCCCTTAAGCCCAATAACAAAACGCAGCCCAAACATACACCAGGACTTAAAAATTAAGACCTAGGCCCTAACCTAAAATCCCATTACACCCAAAACCTCTAACTTAATCCCTAACCTAATTTATAAACAGCCCAAAGGAGCCCAATAGTTTGAAAGCACCATAAACCCTAGAGGTTTCTGGAATATGCTAGCGCCGTAGCTAGCTAGGGGATCGGGCTGCCACGAGTGGTGTAACGCCCCTACGCCCGAGACCGTCGCCGGAGTCGAGTATGAGGTGTTACTAAGCTTAATTTAACATTTTTAAAACTTTGGATTATTTGTTTCTACATTCACAGCTTTCAAGCTATTTGCGTCACAGTCACAAGAAAAATCATATCTCAAGTTACGAAACTCGAAATCAAGATCCGTAAATTTTCCCTGAATCTAGACTCATATACCTATTTGCTAATATTTTTCCAGAATTTTTGGTTGAGCCAATTAGTACAGTTTATTAGTTAAAGTTACCCCTGTTTCAGGACTTTACTGGACTGACCTCTGTTTACTACGAACCATATTTCTCTCTGTATAAAATTCATATGATTATGAGATTTGTTTCTCCTGAAACTAGACTCAATAAGGATTCTGAGGATATAAAATATACCACTTAATTATATCTTTACAGTTTATGGTGAATTTCTAAAGTTGGAACAGGGGATCCAAAAATCACTTTGGCCCTGTTTCACTAAAATTCAAATATCTTATAACATATAATTTCTTTACCTGTTTAGTTTGTTTTATGTGAAACTAGACATAATAAGATTCAATTTGATATTTATTCCATTATCTAATTCGATTTCTATGATTTTTAGTAAATTTTCAAACTCACGTCAGTGTTGCTGCAATATTCTGTTTATGGCAAATTTCATCCCTTTTTATGAGTTTTCATGATCAAAGTATCCTATTAACCTTCCATGACATCAAACATAATCTAATCTAACCATTTCCATAACTTATCATTATCAAGCATTTCCTCAACCATTCCATCACCATATCATAAGATCATTTACACAAAATAGGTATATTGCTATACATGCCATACTTAAATTTACAAGCCATTTATCGAAAAGTTCTTCAAATAGTGTGACTGAGCCTTCGACCTATCCCGACTCCTGAGCTGGCTTTTCCAAAACTACAATGAGTAAGAAGGAGGGAGTAAGCATAAATGCTTAGTAAGTTCATATGCAAATAATAAATAATATAACAAACAATCAAACCAATCAACATTAGCATATATCACCAAAACACATATCACATTTCTAATCATTTTTCATCATCTTATTACCTTATCGTGGTTGTATCAATACTCAACCCGAAGGTTAAATACATACCTGTCCAAAATATCCATTTCACATCACTTACCAATACGTCTCTTTCCATCTCGAGTATTCCTCCATTTGAATAGAATTTTACCCGTTGAACACATCGGAATATAATTCGGATACATGGATAACTTGCACATAAGTGCCACATATGCAATCAAGCAATCATGTAACCCGCCCATAAGCGAACTCGGACTCAACTCAACGAGCTCGGGCGTTCGCATCCATAAATGAACTCGGACTTAACTCAACGAGCTCGGATGCATAGTTACTTCTCACGAACTCGGACTCAACTCAACGAGTTCGAACATTCGCATCCATAAGTGAACTCGGACTCAACTCAACGAGTTCGGATGCTCAACCATCCTAGTGACATGTCACTTGTATCCTAATCTATTCCCAAGGTTCAAACGGGATTTTCCTCGAATACATATCCTTGCCGTCTTCCGTAGAATGCCGAAACCAAAACTCGGTAACAACTTGTATTTATCAAGTAGCTCACATAATTTACATTTTGTTCGAAAATAACCACAAAGCATATATTTCATGATAAAAATTAGCATATCACATAATTGACATCAATAACTTAAAAATAACAATTATGCTACATTATTTACACATGAACTTACCTTGGTACCAAAATACAAAGATTTTGCAATTTAGTCCACAATCTTTTCTTTTCCTCGATTGGGGTCGATTCCACGTCTTTCTTGATCTAAAATAACACATTTAGCTTATTTAATACTCACATTATCAAATTAATCCTTAATTTAAATTTTGGTAAAATTACAATTTTACCCCTAAACTTTTGCATATTTACGCTTTTGCCCCTAGGCTCGGGATTAAACTTTATTCCTTATTCTTATGTTTTGTAACATGCTGATCACTTTTCCCTTCTATGACAACATCAAATTCTCACTCTAACATGTACTTGTGACTATTAGGTATTTTTACCGTTTAAGCCCTTTTACTCGTTTTTGCTTAAAATCGAGTAGTACAAGTTGTCTAACATAATTTAAAACCACATATTCTATCATAAAACATCAAAATACACAAATTTCACCTATGGGTATTTTTTCAAATATAAACCCTAGGTTAAATTATTGCTAACATAAGCTTTATCGAGTTACCGGGATCTCAAAAACGTAAAAATCATTAAAAACGGGGCTTAGAATCACTTACTATGAAGCTTGAAAGTTGAAGAAACCCTAGCTATGGTGAGAGTGAAATTTCGGCAGCAACTAAATGAGAAGATGACCATTTTGTGTTATTTTTCCCATTTTATTTCATTAAATATCCAAATGACCAAAATGCCCTTAATACCTTTCTTTGAAAATTTTCATGTACAAGCCCATTTTTGTCCAATATTTTATAAATTGGTCAAATTGCTATTTAAGACCTCCTAATTAATATTTCAAAGCAATTTCATACTAAAAACTTCTAGAATGCAAGTTTTGCAACTTATTCGATTTAGTCCCTAACTTCAAATTAAGCATTTTATGCATAGAATTTCAGCACAAAATTTTCACACAATCATGCAATCATATCATAAACCTCAAAATAATTATAAAATAATTATTTCTATCTCGGATTTGTGGTCACAAAACCACTATTCCGATTAGGCCCTAATTCGGGATATTACAACTCTCTCCCCTTTAAGGATTTTCGTCCTCGAAAATCTTACCGGTAAACAGATGTGGATATTGATTTCTCATATTTTCTTCGGATTCCCATGTAGCTTCTTCTACTCCATGCTTTTGCCACAACACCTTCACAAGTGCAATCTTTTTATTCCTTAGTTGTTTGACCTCTCGAGTTAAAATCTTAATCGGTTCTTCTTCATAGGTCATATCTGGTTGTAGTTCAATTTCTGTCGGTGAAACCACATGTGAATGATCCGAACGATACCGGCGTAACATAGATACGTGGAAAACATCATGAATCTTCTCTAATTCAGATGGTAAAGCTAGCCGATATGCTACTGGTCCAACTTTTTCAATTATTTCATACGGCCCGATAAAATGCGGACTTAATTTGCCCTTCCGTCCAAATCTAAGAACTTTCTTCCACGGAGACACCTTTAAAAATACTTTATCACCAACTTGAAATTCAATGTCCTTTCGTTTTAAATCTGCATAAGATTTCTGTCTATCTGAAGCAGCTTTCAAACAATCTCGAATTACCTTCACTTTTTCTTCAGTTTCTTTTATTAGATCAACTCCATAAATCTGATTTTCCTTGAGTTCAGTCCAATACAAAGGCGTTCGACATTTACGACCATGCAATGCTTCATAAGGTGCCATTTTCAAGCTCGTCGATAACTATTATTGTAAGCAAATTCTACCAACGGTAAATATTTTTCCCAACTTCCTTGAAATTCCAATACACAACATCCGAGCATATCTTCAAGAATCAATTACTCTCTCGATTGCCCATCGGTTTGTGGATGAAAAGCATCTTCGAAATTTAACCGTTACCTAACGTGTCTTGCAACTTTTGCCAAAACTGCGAGGTAAACCTTGGATCTCTATCTAAAATAATCGACAATGGTATTCCATGTAGTCTAACAATTTCTCTAATATACTGATTCAGCCAACTTGTTAAGAGAATAATCCGTGCGTCATCGGGATAAAATGAGCCGACTTAGTTAATCATCAACTATTACCCGGATGGCATCTTTCTTTCCGAGTCAATGGCAATCCCGATACAAAATCCATAGTAATCCAATCCCATTTCCATTCAGAAACCATAATAGGTCAAGTAATCCCAAGGCACTTGGTGTTCACTTTCACCTATTGACAAATTAAGCATTTGGACACAAACTCGATATATCTTTTTTCATTCCATTCCACCAATACATTTTCTTCAAGTCATTATACATTTTCGTACTATGTGCTTCCTGTAGGATCTTTTGAATCAATTCCTCATTCTTTGGTACACAAATCCGATCTTTAAACATTAAACACCCATCAGAACCGATTCTGAAATCGACTCAGATCAACTTCACACTTTGCTTTCTCTTGGCTTGCAAATCTTGATCATCTTTACGAGCTTCGAAATCTCTGTAAAACTTCGGTTTTGCTCTTAACTCTGCTAGAATCGAACCATCATCTGATATTTTCAACTGAGTGTTCATAACTCTCAATGCAAACAACAATTTTCTGCTTAAAGCATCGGCAACCACATTCGCTTTTCCCGGATGATAATCAATAACAAGCTCGTAATCTTTCAATAACTCCAACCATCTTCGCTGTCTTAAATTCAAGTCTTTTTGTGACATCAAGTACTTAAGACTTTTATGGTCGGTATATACCCGGCCCTTTTCACCATACAAATAATGTCGCCAAATCTTTAACGCAAACACCACCGCAGCCAATTCCAAATCGTGAGTAGGATAATTCCTCTCATGAGGTTTTAACTGCCTCGAAGCATAAGCCACCACTTTTCCTTCTTGCATGAGCACACACCCCAAACCATTTAGAGAAGCATCACTATACACCACAAATTCTTTACCTGATTCGGGCTGTACTAACACTGGTGCCTCTGTTAATAACTTTTTCAATTCTTCAAAACTCTGTTGACATTCCTCCGTCCATTCAAATTTAACATCCTTTCGGAGTAATCTAGTTATAGGAGTAGCAATTATAGAAAATCCATTTACAAACCGCCGATAATACCCAGCTAGCCCCAAGAAACTTCTAACTTCGGTTACATTTTTCGGTGGTTTCCAATCAACAATGGCTGAAATTTTACTAGGATCAACCCGTATACCATCACCTGAAACAATATGACCCAAAAATCCAACTTCCCAGAGCGAAATTCACTTTTACTAAACTTAGCATACACAGTGCTTATCTCTCAAAGTTTGCAAAACTATCCTCAAATGCTCAAAGATGCTCTGTCTCATCTTTTGAATAAATTAAAATATCATCTATAAACACCACAACAAATTTGTCCAAGTATGGTCGGAATATGCGATTCATTAAATCCATAAACACAGCAGGATCATTTGTCAACCCGAATGGCATAACTAAAAATTCATAATGACCATACCTTGTTCTAAAAGCAGTTTTAGGCACATCCGACTCTTTTACCCGCAGCTTGATAATACCTGATCTCAAGTCAATCTTTGAAAACCATGTCGCTCCTTTTAGCTGATCAAACAAATCATCAATTCTTGGCAACGGATACTTGTTTTTGATTGTCACCTTGTTTATCTGCCGATAATCAACACACAACCTCATAGAACCATCCTTCTTTTTCACAAATAACACGGGAGCACCCCAAGGTGAGAAACTCGGTCTCACAAAACCTTTATCAGTCAATTCTTGCAATTGCGACTTTAATTCCTTCAACTCTGCTGGTGCCATTCTATACGGAGCAATCGAGATCGGAGTTGTTCCCGGTATCAAATCAATACCAAATTCTACTTCCCCGATTGAGGCAAACCCGCAATTCTTCTAGAAATACGTCCATAAATTCACACACAACCTAACCGAGACTCGATTCAACTTTCTTTTCAACTTCTTTTGTATTAATTACATACGCCAAATAAGCTTCATAACCCTTTCTCAGATACCTTTGAGCCGACATTGAAGAGATCACACTAGATAATGCCTCTGATTTGTCTGATTCAACCCGCAAAATTTCACCACTTTCACACTTTAATTCTATAACCTTTTCTTTGCAATTTATTTTAGCATCATGCAATGTCAACCAATCCATACCCAAAATAACATCAAACTCATCAAACGGCAACAACATCAAGTCGGCTGGAAAGTAATGACCCCGAATCATTAAAGGACATTTCTTACATACTTTATCAACAATCACACATTTGCCTAACGGATTCGACACTCTAATCATAAATTCTGTATTCTCAACAGGTATATTCATACTAGACACCAGTTTCATGCACACATATGAATGAGTAGAACCAGGATCAATCAAAGCAATAACATTAACATTATAGAGAGAAAATGTACCGGTAATCACATCAGGTGAGGAAGCATCTTCGCGCTTTAATAGCATAAGTTCTAGCCGAGCCCTTCCTTCAGTCTAACTGGTGCATCCTCGGCTACATTCTTCTTTTGCTTCTTCGCTCCCACTTTTCTTGGATATCTTCCTCTCGAATCCGCCCCACTTGTTTTTGTATTCTGAAATTTTTCTTTTCACTCTCTCTCTGGCGCCTCTAATAAAATGATCCGGAGAACCACATCGAAAACATTCATTTGCTCTGCACGGACCAAAATGATTCCTACCACACACATGCACTCAAGGTTTAACAAATCTCGAATTCCCTACACTAGTTGCCGAAGTAGTCTGGGACTTAGAACCCACATTTTGCTTCTTATAATTCCCATATGATTGCCCAGCTGAAGTTTGGGAACGAGGATTCATATTCCTTGATTTTCCAGGTTGCTGTGAGAATGAACTGCTCGTCGGTCTTTTCTTCCAATTTCTAGTCTCAGCCTCTACCTTTTTCTTCTCTTTAAGTAGTTCTTCAGCCTTGCAAGCTCGATCAACCAATACTACCATTTCTTTTAATTCAAGACTTCCAACAAATACATTGATATCTTCGTTAAGCCCGTCTTCAAATCGTCGGCACATCTTGGCCTCTGTAGGAACATACTCTCTGGCATACTTACTTAATCGAACAAACTCTCTTTCATATTCTGTAACCGTCATATTACCTTGCTTCAACTCAAGAAATTCTTTACGCTTCTGATCAATAAATCTTTCACTAATATATTTCTTCCAAACTCTTCTTGAAAGAATTCCCGTGTTATTCTCTTTTAAATACCACCAAATCAAAGTCTTCCACCAATTATAGGTTGAATCCCTCAACAAAGATATAGCACATTTCAAACATTCTTCAGGTGTACAAGATAATTCATCAAATACCCGGATAGAATTTTCAAGCCAGAACTCTGCTTTCTCGGCATCATCATCAATATTTGCCTTAAATTCTTCGGCCCCTTGCTTGCGGATTCTATCAACTGGAGTTCTATGAAATTTCATCAGATCCATACCTTGAGGCATCGGGGGTACAGGTTGAGGAATTGGGGGAGGTGGGGGAGGTTGTACATTTGGGTTCGTCTGAACGCAACTCGAGATACCATGCACTCATCATTTGGAGAAAGGCTTCCCGACCCCTTTCTCCTCCTCCTTGACCAACAGTAGGAGGTGGATTTTCAGTCGGCGCTGCTCCTTCAGCCGGAGCTGGCGCATTACTCTCTACTTCATCTGCCACAGCTGGATCGGGATCCATTTACTATAAAAAAAATCATTTAAAAAGGTCAGAAGTCGTCATACTATCACAATTTATATGGCATGTATAGCAAAACCCGTACATACAACATGTAGTCCGAGAACTGAAAAAACCTACTCTGATACCACTAAATGTAACACCTCAGCCCGAGACCATCGCCGGAGTCGAGTATGAGGTGTTACTAAGCTTAATTTAACATTTTTAAAACTTTGGATTATTTGTTTCTACATTCACAGCTTTCAAGCTACTTGCGTCACAGTCACAAGAAAAATCATATCTCGAGTTAAAAAACTCGAAATCAAGATCTGTAAATTTTCCCTAAATCTTGACTCATATACCTATTTTCTAATTTTTTTCCAGAATTTTTAGTTTAGCCAATTAGTACAGTTTATTAGTTAAAGTTACCCCTATTTCAGGACTTGACTAGACTGACCTCTGTTTACTACGAACCATATTTCTCTCTGTATAAAATTTATATGATTATGAGATTTGTTTCTCCTGAAACTAGACTCAATAAGGATTCTGAGGATATAAAATATACCACTTAATTATATCTTTAAAATTTATGGTGAATTTCTAAACTTGGAACAGGGGATCCAGAAATCACTCTGGCCCTGTTTCACTAAAATTCAAATATCTTATAACATATAATTCCTTTATCTGTTTAGTTTGTTTTATGTGAAACTAGACATAATAAGCTTCAATTTGATATTTATTCCATTACCTAATTCAATTTCTATGATTTTTAGTAAATTTTCAAACTCATGTCAGTGTTGCTGCAATATTCTGTTTATGGCAAATTTCATCCCTTTTTATGAGTTTTCATGATCAATGTATCCTATTAACCTTCCATGACATCAAACATAATCTAATCTAACCATTTCCATAACTTATCATTATCAAGCATTTCCTCAACCATTCCATCACCATATCATAAGATCATTTACACAAAATAGGTATATTGCTATACATGCCATACTTAAATTTACAAGCCATTTACCGAAAAGTTCTTGATCGGTGTGGTGAGCCTTCGACCTATCCCGACTCCTGAGCTGGCTTTTCCAAAACTACAATGAGTAAGAAGGAGGGAGTAAGCATAAATGCTTAGTAAGTTCATATGCAAATAATAAATAATATAACAAACAATCAAACCAATCAACATTAGCATATATCACCAAAACACATATCACATTTCTAATCATTTTTCATCATCTTATTACCTTATCATGGTTGTATCAATACTCAACCCGAAGGTTAAATACATACCTGTCCAAAATATCCATTTCACATCACTTACCAATACGTCTCTTTTCATCTCAAGTATTCCTCCATTTGAGTAGAACTTTACCCGTTGAACACATCGGAATATAATTCGGATACATGGATAACTTGCACATAAGTGCCACATATGCAATCAAGCAATCATGTAACCCGCCCATAAGCGAACTCAGACTCAACTCAACGAGCTCGGATGCATAGTTACTTCTCACGAACTCGGACTCAACTCAACGAGTTCGAACATTCGCATCCATAAGTGAACTCGAACTCAACTCAACGAGTTCGGATGCTCAACCATCCTAGTGACATGTCACTTGTATCCTAATCTATTCCCAAGGTTCAAATTGGATTTTCCTCGAATACATATCCTTGCCGTCTTCCGTAGAATGCCGAAACCAAAACTCGGTAACAACTTGTATTTATCAAGTAGCTCACATAATTTACATTTTGTTCGAAAATAACCACAAAGCATATATTTCATGATAAAAATCAGCATATCACATAATTGACATCAATAACTTAAAAATAACAATTATGCTACATTATTTACACATGAACTTACCTTGGTACCAAAATACAAAGATTTTGCAATTTAGTCCACAATCTTTTCTTTTCCTTGATTGGGGTCGATTCCACGTCTTTCTTGATCTAAAATAACACATTTAGCTTATTTAATACTCACATTATCAAATTAATCCTTAATTTAAATTTTGGCAAAATTACAATTTTACCCCTAAACTTTTACATATTTACACTTTTGCCCCTAGGCTCGGGATTAAACTTTATTCCTTATTCTTATGTTTTGTAACATGCTGGTCACTTTTCCCTTCTATGACAACATCAAATTCTCACTCTAACATGTACTTGTGACTATTAGGTATTTTTTCTGGTTTTAAGCCCTTTTACTGCTTTTTGCTTAAAATCGAGTAGTACAAGTTGTCTAACATAATTTAAAACCTCATATTCTATCATAAAACATCAAAATAAACAAATTTCACCTATGGGTATTTTTCCAAATATAAACCCTAGGTTAAATTATTGCTAACATAAGCTTTATCGAGTTACTTGGATCTCAAAAACGTAAAAATCATTAAAAACGGGGCTTAGAATCACTTACTATGAAGCTTGAAAGTTGAAGAAACCCTAGTTATGGTGAGAATGAAATTTCGGCAGCAACTAAATGAGGAAGATGACCATTTTGTGTTATTTTTCCCATTTTATTTCATTAAATATCCAAATGACCAAAATGCCCTTAATACCTTTCTTTGAAAATTTTCATGTACAAGCCCATTTTTGTCCAATATTTTAGAAATTGGTCAAATTGCTATTTAAGACCTCCTAATTAATATTTCAAAGCAATTTCATACTAAAAACTTCTAGAATGCAAGTTTTGCAACTTATTCGATTTAGTCCCTAACTTCAAATTAAGCATTTTATGCATAGAATTTTAGCACAAAATTTTCACACAATCATGCAATCATATCATAAACCTCAAAATAATTATAAAATAATTATTTCTATCTCGGATTTGTGGTCACGAAACCACTATTCCGATTAGGCCCTAATTCGTGATATTACAAGTGATTTCCCACACACTGCTTCCACACTTATGAATGGCCTCTCCTTCCGTACAGCCATCTCCACAATGAAACCTGCGAGAAGAAACAATGGAATAATTGTAATATCCCGAATTAGGGCCTAATCAGAATAGTGGTTTCGTGACCACAAATCCGAGATAGAAATAATTATTTTATAATTATTTTGAGGTTTATGATATGATTGCATGATTGTGTGAAAATTTTGTGAAGAAATTCCATGCATAAAATGCTTAATTTGAAGTTGAAACTAAATCGAATAAGTTGCAAAACTTGCATTCTAGAAGTTTTTAGTATGAAATTGCTTTGAAATATTAATTAGGAGGTCTTAAATAGAAATTTGACCAATTTCTAAAATTTTGGACAAAAATGGGCTTGTACATGAAAATTTTCAAAGAAAGGCATTAAGGGCATTTTGGTCATTTGATAATTAATGAAATAAATGGGAAAAATGACACAAAATAGTCATCTTCCCCATTAGTTGCTGCCGAATGCTCCATGTCTCCATAGCTAGGGTTTCTTCAACTTTCAAGCTTCATAGTAAGTGATTCCAAGCCCGCTTTTAATGATTTTTATGTTTTTGAGATCCCGATAACTCGATAAAGCTTATGTTAGCAATAATTTAACCTAGGGTTTATATTTGGAAAAATACCCATAGGTGAAATTTGTGTATTTTGATGTTTTATGATATAATATGATGTTTTAAATTATGTTAGACAACTTGTACTACTCGATTTTAAGCAAAAACGAGTAAAAGGGCTTAATCTAAAAAAATACCTAATAGTCACAAGTACATGTTAGAGTGAGAATTTGATATTGCCATAGAAGGGAAAAGTGATCAGCATGTTGTAAAACATAAGAATAAGGAATAAAGTTTAATCCCGAGCTTAGGGGCAAAAATGTAAATATGCAAAAGTTTAGGGGTAAAATTGTAATTTTGCCAAAATTTGAATTAAGGATTAATTTGATAATGTGAGTATTAAATAAGCTAAATGTGTTATTTTAGATCAAGAAAGACGTGAAAACGACTTTTAATCGAGGAAAAGAAAAGATTGTGGATTAAATTGCAAAACCTTTGTATTTTGGTACCAAGGTAAGTTCATGTGTAAATAATGTAGCATAATTGTTATTTTAAGTCATTGATGTCAATTATGTGATATGCTGATTTTTTTTATTATGAAATAAATGCTTTGTGGTTATTTTCGAATAAAATATAAATTGTTACCGAGTATTGGTTACGGCATTTTACTTTAAGACGTCAAGATATGTGTTCAAGGAATATCCCGTTTGAACCTTAGGAATAGATTAGGATACAAGTGACATGTCACTGGGATATTTGGGCATCCGAACTCGTTGAGTTGAGTCCGAGTTCACTTATGGATGCGAATGTTCGAACTCGTTGAGTTGAGTCCGAGTTCATTATGGATGCGAGCGCCCGAGCTCGTTGAGTTGAGTCCGAGTTCGCTTATGGGCAGGTTGCATGGTAGCTTGGCTACATATGTGGCACTTATGTGCAAACTTCCTACGTATCCGAATTATATTCCGATGAGTTCAACGGGTAAAGTTCTACTCAAATGAAGGAATACTTGAGATGAAAAGAGACGTATTGGTAAGTGATGTGAAATGGATACTTCGGACAGGTATGTACTTAACCCTTGGGTTGAGTATTGATACAATAACGATAAGGTAGTAAAATGATGAAAGATGATTAGAAATGAGATTTATGTTTTGGTGATACCATGCTAATGTTGTTTGGTATGATTGCTTTGTTATGTTACTTATTATTTGCATATGAACTTACTAAGCATTTATGCTTACTCCTCTTTCTTACTCATTGTAGTTTTGGACAAGCCACTCAGAGTCGGGATTGGTCGAGAAATCATCACACTATCCGGAAGAACTTTTCGGTAAAATGGCTTGTAAATTTAAGTATGGCATGTATAGCAAAATACTTATTTTGTGTAAATGATCTTATGGTATGGTGATGAAATGGTTGAGGAAGTGCTTGATAATGATAAATTATGGAAATGGTTAGTTTAGAATATGTTTGATGTTATGGAAAGTTAATAAGTTACCTAGTTCATGAAAATTCATAAAAAGGATGAAATTTGCCATAAACAGAATATTACAGCAACACTGACGTGAGTTTGAAAATTTACTAAAAATCATAGAAATTGAATTTGGTGATGGATTAAATATCAAATTGAAGCTTATTAAGTCTAGTTTCACATGAAACAAACTAAACTGGTAAAAGAATTATATGTTAGAAGATATTTGAATTTTAGTAAAAAAGGGTCAGAGCAGTTTCTGAATCCCCTGTTCCAACTTTATAAATTCACCATAAATTTTACAGATATAATTAGGTGGCTTATTTTATATCCTCAGAATCCTTATTGAGTCTAGTTTCAGGAGAAATAAACCTCATATTCATATGAATTTTATACAGAGAGAAAAGTGGTTCGTAGTAAACAGAGGTCAGACCAGTCATGACCTGAAATAGGGGTAACTTTAACTAATAAACTGTACTAATTGGCCCAACCAAAAATTCTAGAAAAAAATTAGTAGATAGGCATATGAGTCTAGATTCAGGGAAAATTTATGGATCTTGATTTCAAGTTTCGTAACTCAAGATATGATTTTTCTTGTGACTGTAATGCAAGTAGCTAAAAAGCTGTGAATGTAGAAACAAATAATCTAAAGTTCTTAAAATGTTAAATTAAGTTTAGTAACACCTCATACTCGACTCCGGTGACGGTCTCGGGCGTGGGGGCGTTACAATAATAACAGAAAAAATAAGCCAGCAAATGACAGCAAGAAAATAGAGTTTTTATTTTTCTTTCATTTATTCTGTAAATCGGCTATAAAAAGCCATCGTTGGTACTGTAAATGATTACGCATACTGAATACAAAAAAGCATTTTGAAAGAAATTAAAAAAAGGTGATTTCTGGCTTTTCCTTCGATTTAGTTCTTATTTTTCTTTCTTCATGATCTTTATTTGCTGTATAAAAAAAAAGAAAGAGACCTATCTGAGTTTTTGGCACCTTCGAATCCTTGCTTGTTTCATCGCAATCGAAGCTAGGTGATGATTCTAAGGCTTGTGAGCAAAACTCGCAGACCTATGGTTGAACGAGGCCTTGATAGGCCATTATATGATACCATCCGTCGAGAAGAGAAGCATAAGGGCGTCCGAATGAGGGACTGTTGGTCGACCGAATATTGGAGAGAGTAGCTTAGGTTTTGTTTTGATTTTTTTTCCTTTTTGCAAATGGCTAAGTGCTTCATTTTAGGGTTTGTTTTTGTTGTTATAAGGAGCATTAGACGACATCGTTTTAGGCTAACATCAATAGCCTCAAAACGACACCATTTAAAGAGCCATAACCCGATGACCCGACCCGTGCACGGTTAAGATCCGCACGTTTGGTCTTTGAGGGTTAATTGCGCGATAAATCCTTCCTTGTTGCGTTATCATTCAATTGAGCCGTATTTGTTTTTCTTAGTTTTTTTAAATTTGTCTCCATAATTTGGACATAAACCAATTTGGTACCCGCCTAAACGCAGTGTTTTGGGATCGGGAATATTTTCAGTTTTAGTCCTTGTATATTCACGCGAATTGCTCTTTGGTCATTATTGCAATCTCAATTATTTTCATTTATTCATTATTCCTTTAATTTAATTTTATTCCAATTGTTTTTTTTCCTTTTATTTCAATTCGGTATAATTCATTTTTTAAATTTATTTAGCATTGATCTTTTTAAACTTTTTTATATTCATTTCAAATTATTTTGAAAATTTACTTTGTTTTTTAACTTTTGTCTAAATTATAAAATTGTTATTTTAAAGATATCTTGTATATCATATTGTTTTTAAAATTTTGTATAATATTAAATCTAAATTACTCTTATATTAATATGTGTATAATTTATGCTAAAATTTATTTTATTCTATTTTCATTATTGGTATCATGTCGTTTTATGTGTATTCTCTTGGAAAAAAAATCATTTTAGGTATATAGGTATATATATATTTAAAAAAATCTATTTTGTATATAGTTTGTCCCTTAAGAATATATTTTATTATATATCTTTGTTATTTAAAAACCCTTTATATTTTATACGTTATTTAGATTATCTTTTATTGTATGTACATTGTCAACCTTCAATGGATATTTCATTTTTAAAATATTTTGTGCACTATTTACTCCAAATTTCTTTTTTCATAATATCTATTTTAATACTCATTTATATATCATCAAGTATTTTATATATAGTTAGAATTAAGTGACCCAAATTCTTATTTAAATAAAATACGATGGAAAATAAAATAAAAGTAAAATTCATATAGAACTAGACTTCTTTTATTTTATTTTAGAATAAGGTTTTTTAAACCTTATTAAACTCCATCTATTTTATATTGATTAGGATAAGGTGTTTCAATCCTACTAGAATATGGCTTTACAAGCCTATAAATAGACATAGTCTATTCCTCTTGTATTGATTTAAAATTTTCGACATAGTGAATTTTCTTCTCCTCTGCCTGTGGTTTTTTTCCCGAAAGGGTTTCCACGTAAAATTTGTATGTTCTTTATCTTTATCTTTATTTTTTATTTTATTTTATTTTTCACAAATTGGTATCAGAGCTTCCGGGTTATTCATCTCGATCACGATAATGGCGTCTTTGAAGTATGAAATTCCGCTGTTGGATCGCAACACTAGATTTGCGTTGTGGCAGATTAAGATGCAAGCAGTTCTTGCGCAGATGGATTTGGAGGATGCACTGCTAGGGATAGATAAGATGCCTTCGACATTAACAGATGAAGAAAAGAAGCGTAAGGATCAAAAGGCATTAACACAATTACATCTGCATTTGTCCAACGAAATTTTACAGGATGTGATGAAAGAGACCGCCGCTGCATTATGGAAGAGGCTAGAAAAATTATGTATGTCGAAAACTCTAACAAGCAAGTTGCATATGAAGCAACGTCTTTATGCCCATCGTTTGGAGGAAGGTGCGTCTGTACACGAACACTTAACAGTTTTTAAAGAAATTCTCTCAAACTTGGAGGTCATGGAGGTTCAGTATGATAAGGAAGATCTAGGGTTGATTCTAGTTTGTTCGTTGCCCCCGTCTTATTCAACCTTTAGAGACAGGATTTTATATAGCCGCGAGTCTCTCACAGTTGATGAGGTTTATGATTCTTTGACCTCGTATGATAAGATGAAGCATCTTGTAGTTAAACCTGATTCTCAAGGAGAGGGTCTCATTGTTCGTGGGAGACAAGATCGGAATGCTGATGATGATCGTGGAAGGACAAAGGAACGGAATCCTCGTGGTAAATCTAAGGGTAGATCAAAGTTTTCAAACAGAGGTAAAACTTGCAACTTCTGCAAAAAGAAAGGGCACATTAAATCTGAGTGCTACAAGTTACAGAATAAGATTAAAAGGGAGGCTGCAAATCAAAAGGGAAAATAACCAGAAAATTCTGGTGAAGCTAATGTTGTAGAAGACTACAGCGATGGTGAACTTCTAGTCGCTTCTGTCAATGATTCTAAAGTAAGTGAGGAGTGGATACTTGATTCAGGCTGCACCTTCCACATGAGTCCCAATCGGGATTGGTTTACAACTTACGAAATAGTGTCTGAAGGTGTTGTTTTGATGGGAAATAATGCTTAGTGTAAAATCGCAAGTGTTGGAACAATTAAAGTTAAGATGTTTGATGGAGTTGTCAGAACACTTAGTGACGTACGACATGTTCTAGAATTGAAAAGAAATTTAATTTCATTGAGTACTCTTGATTCAAAAGGGTATAGATACACAGCTGAAAGTGGGGTTTTAAAGATTTCCAAAGGGTCCCTTGTTGTGATGAAAGGGCAGAGAAAGATTGCCAAGTTATATGTTTTGCAGGGCTCTACTGTTACTGGTGATGCAGCTGTCGCTTCCTCTTCCTTATCAGATGATGATATTACTAAAATTTGGCATATGCGCCTAGGGCATATGAGTGAGAATGGTATGACAGAATTGAGCAAAAGAGAACTTCTTGATGGGCAAGGAATTGGCAAACTGAATTTTTGTGAGCACTGTGTTTTTGGGAAGCAAAAGAGAGTTCAATTCACTAGAGGAATCCATAACACAAAGGGAATGTTGGAGTATATTCATTCTGATCTGTGGGGGCCATCCAGAGTGCCTTCAAGAGGTGGAGCTAATTATATGCTAACCTTTATTGATGATTTTTCCAGAAAAGTTTGGGTGTTCTTTCTGAAGCAGAAAAGCGATGTGTTTTTCACATTTAAGTCTTGGAAAATTATGATTGAAAAATAGACGGGAAAACAGATAAAATACCTCCACACAGACAATGGCTTAGAGTTCTGTTCTGATGAGTTTAATAGATTGTGCAAGTCAGAAGGGATCATGAGACACTTGACAGTTCGTCATACTCCACAGCAAAATGGCGTTGTAGAACGAATGAATAGAACGATCATGGAGAAGGTTCGATGTATGTTGTCAAATGCCAACTTACCAAAGTCATTTTGGGCGACGACCTCATCATGCATTTTTTGATCAACCGATCTCCATCCGTTGCCATTGAGAAAAAGACTCCACAAGAGGTATGGTCTGGTAATCCTGCTAATTATTCTAATTTAAAGATTTTTGGGTGTCCTTCGTATGCTAATGTTGATAATGGAAAATTGGAACCGAGATCCATTAAATGTGTTTTTCTTGGTTATAAAGCTAGTGTAAAAGGGTATAAGTTATGGTGTCCTGAAAATAGAAAATTTGTGATTAGCAGAGATGTTGTTTTTGATGAAACTGCTATGCTACCTAACTTATCTCTTAAAGACTCTTCCAATAAAGAAAATCAAAAGCAGGTAGAGCATCAGATTAATACAGAGTCAACTCCTCAAGCCAGTACAAAAATTGAGAATAGAGTTGATTCTTCACCACAATACTCTATCGCCAAAAACAGAACTAGAAGAGAAATTAAACCTCCATTCCAAAGAAGTATGCCAAGGCTGATCTAGTTGCTTATGCTTTAAATGTGGCTGAAGATATAGATGCGAATCAAGAGCCATCTAATTATTCTGAGGCGGTTAGCTGTGAAGACTCAGAAAAGTGGATGTTTGCTATGCAAGAAGAGATGGAATCACTCCACAAAAACAGAACATGGGACCTTGTGAAACTTCCTAAAGGTAAAAAGGTTGTTCGCTGTAAATGGGTGTTTAAAAAGAAAGAAGGGACTCCAGGAGTTGAAGAACCCAGATATAAAGCAATGCTTGTTGCAAAGGGTTACAGTCAAATTCCAGGAGTGGACTTCACAGATGTGTTCTCCCCAGTTGTTAAGCATAGTTTGATTCGAGCTTTTCTTGGTATTGTGGCCATGCATGATTTGGAGCTTGAGCAGTTAGATGTAAAAACTGTATTTCTGCATGGAGAACTTGAGGAGGATATTTACATGCAACAACCAGAGGGTTTTATAGTCTCAGAAAAAGAGGACTATGTTTGCTTGCTGAAAAAGTCCCTTTACGGTTTGAAACAGTCACCAAGACAGTGGTACAAGAGATTTGATTCCTTTATGACTTCTCATGATTTTAAAAGAAGTAGTTTTGACAGTTGTGTTTACTTTAAGAATGATGGTTCTTTTGTGTATCTACTTCTTTATGTTGATGCATGTTGATAGCAGCAAAAGATAAAGGAGAGATAAGAAAGGTCAAAACCCAACTAAGTAAAGAATTTGAGATGAAAGATTTAGGACCAGCAAAGAAGATACTTGGAATGGAGATTCTCAAAGATAGAAAAACAAGTAAATTGTACCTAAGTCAGAAGGGGTACATTGAGAAAGTTCTTTGCAGGTTCAATATGCAGAGTGCTAAGCCTGTTAGTACTCCTTTAGTAGCCCATTTCAGACTTTCATCGGTTTTGTCTCCACAATCAGATGATGAGATTGAGTACATGTCACATGTTCCATACTCTAGTGTAGTGGGATCTCTCATGTATGCTATGGTTTGTTCACGTCCAGATCTATCATATGCAGTCAGTGCAGTTAGCAGATACATGGCGAATCTTGGTAAAGAACACTAGAAAGCAGTTCAGTGGATTCTAAGATACTTACGAGGTACTACTGATGTTTGCTTACAGTTTGGAAGAACTAGAGATGGAGTCATTGGGTATGTTGATGCTGATTTTGCTAGAGGCCTTGATAAAAGAAGATCTCTCACAGGTTATGTCTTTACAATCAGAGGTTGTGCAATCAGTTGGAAAGCCACTTTG
The DNA here is from genome assembly GCA_025698465.1 of Gossypium longicalyx. Classification (NCBI taxonomy): domain Eukaryota; kingdom Viridiplantae; phylum Streptophyta; class Magnoliopsida; order Malvales; family Malvaceae; genus Gossypium; species Gossypium longicalyx. The sequence continues at coordinate 46,870,695 of CM046999.1, forward strand.
CAATCTCTGATCGCTTTGTCTACCACTGAAGCCGAGTGAGTACATGGCGATTCATCGAGGCTTGTAAATAAGCTATTTGGTTGAAGGGACTCTTTAGTGAACTCAATGAAGACCTTCAAATTAGCACAGTATTTTGTGACAGTCAAAGTGTCATCTTTCTTACAAAAGATCAAATGTTTCATGAGAGAACAAAACACATTGATGTTCGGTATCATTTTGTTCGTGATATTATTGCTCGTGGTGATATTGTTGTGAGCAAAATTAGTACTCATGAAAATCCTGTAGATATGATGACTAAGTCACTTCCTATAACCAAGTTTGAGCATTGCTTAGACTTGGTTGGTGTTCATTGTTGAAGTTAAACCCTTAAGGGGTTATATGGAAGAGGTGGAGAACTTGTTTATTGAAAGTTTGCGATGAAGAACTTGTTCATTGAGAATTTGTGTCAAGGTGGAGATTGTTAGAATTAAGTGACACAAATTCTTATTTAAATAAAATACGATGGAAAATAAAATAAAAGTAAAATCCATATAGAACTAGACTTCTTTTATTTTATTTTAGAATAAGGTTTTTTAAACCTTATTAAACTCCATCTATTTTATATTGATTAGGATAAGGTGTTTCAATCCTACTAGAATATGGCTTTACAAGCCTATAAATAGACATAGTCTATTCCTCTTGTATTGATTTAAAATTTTCGACATAGTGAATTTTCTTCTCCTCTGCCCGTGGTTTTTTTCCCGAAAGGGTTTCCACGTAAAATTTGTATGTTCTTTATCTTTATTTTATTTTTTATTTTATTTTATTTTTCACATATATATACGTAAATTATTTCAACCTAGCATGCATTATTCATTTGTAAATGTTTTTCATATAATTGTTAATTTGTTTTGAATTGGTTTCTAGTTTCCATATTGTTTTGTATATTGTGTGTTTCATATTGTTTAGTATATTACTATTGCATGTTGTTTATTCATCGTTTGTATTATTATTTCAGTTATCATTCATCTAAGTTTGAAAATTGGTTATATTTTATTCTAATTTGTTCCTTTAATTAGTTATATTTTAGTTTCCATTATTTTGATTATTAATGTTTTTCAAAATAGGATGTGTGCTCATTGCTCTTATGTATTTGTTAATTTGTTTTTTTTTTGTTCACTCACTAAGTATAGTACATTATTTGTGTATATTGTTCCACGTTTATAATTTTGCCTTTTATTCGCTAGTGTTGCATTGTAATTTTCAACTTTTTGCTCTAAAATAAATTATTCCATTTTATTTCAAATCAAACCAATGCGTTTTGAGCTAGCTTTACGATTGTTTATTTAAAAATTCCCTAAAATAAATGCAATGTTTGATGTCTGGAAATTCGAGAAATCGTGCCCTAACGTATTGGGCTTCTATTCTCTGTTTGTCTAAGATAATCAAATATTCCTTTAAAAATTTCATCCGTGTTTTCTAAATTTTAAAACAAGGCAATGTTCTATGTTTGGAAATCCGAGAAATCGTGCCCTAACGTGTTGGATTTCGATTTTTCATTAGACCAAATAATCGAACATCCTTTTGTAATTTTCAAATGTATGAGCTTTTGGAAGTCAATGATTGATCATGGTTTCGAGGGTTTAAAGGATCGTGTCCTATCATGCTGGATGTGATACTGTATTCCTTCGAAACAAGAGAATTTTGACATCCAATTTGAGCCATTCGAATGTTTTAAAAGAAATCGTATTTCAAAACATTTTTTTAATCTTAGACATAAGGACATTATTTAATCAATTTGGTACAAATTTTGGGCGTAGCGAGGGTGCTAATCCTTCCTTGCACGTAACCGGCTCCTGAACTTGTTTTCTCAAATTTCGTAGGCCAAAATTGATTTAAATAGAATAAAATGTTTTATTAGGTGATCCAATCACACCTAAACAAAAAGGATTGGTGGCGACTCCACACCTCGTTTTAAGGTCGATCCCCTTTTTTTAAATTAAAAAAATAGTTTCGACAGCTTGGTGACTCCACTGGGGATTGAACAAGAGAGTTAAGCTATAAAATTTATTATCTTCTGTCCTTTTGTCTAAAATTGAAAATTTAATTTGAAAATCATGATTATTTGTTGCATTTGTTTGCATGATTGTTGTGGTCCAAGTCTCGTAGAATAATATTGCATTGCATTGCATGACCGTTATGGTTATACCTTTAAGTGGGAGTGAGAAACTACGCCTTGGTGAGGTTTTCACCTCCGCATGGGCTAGTGGATTACTTTCGGGATACATCCGTACCTATGATTTCGTGAAATTTTCATCTCCGCATGGTCATAGGGAAATGTATTCCCCTAAAATGAACTCAATCCATATGAGCCTATAATGGGTGAGGATTGAGAAATCTGCTAGTTCAGGTACCTTTTCTTTAGAACCAAACTACATATAGTGAACCCTAAGAGCCGTTTTTAGGTAGAGCTATGTTAAACCTTAGCGGTTACCCATATATGTGTTTTTATTATCTTTGTTTTGCTTGCATTTTACCACTTATATTTGATACTGACTTGTTGTGTTTTGTTTTGATTGTGTTTTGCATAACATTGCATATTTAAAGAGATGTCGATTCGTGTTCGATTACTAAGTTAGAAAATTTAACATGGAGAATGAATTTCTTGATATAGTCGAGGATAATGCGGCCATCCGTACATGGTCAGAGAAGTTACAATCAGAGAAAGGGGATAGCTTAGCAGAAGGGTATATATCGGAGTTATGGAACTTCACCCACATCAATGTGACACAAAATGAGTTGCAAGAATTGAGAGATATATGGGCTCATTGGGATGAGGGAACTAAGCAGTTGTTCTATCAAAATTATAGTGATATACCCTACTTGCTCGATATCAAGGTAGAAAAGCATTTGTTCCGAGCTATGGCTCAGTTTTGGAATCCTGCCTATAGTTGTTTCACTTTTTGGGACGTAGACTTGGTGCCTACCATGGAGGAATATACTACCTTGCTGCGATGTCCAAAAATTCAAGTCAGCAAAGCTTATTCTAAGGCTGTTAATGTCCCAACTTTTGTGAAGAAGTTAATAAATATTATCGGGATGAGTGAGCCTCGGGTCACTGCTCGAATTCAGCAAAAGACGGATGGTAAATGTATTCCTTGGGTGAATCTAAGAGACTTGATTTTGGCTCATCCGGATGTAAAGAAGAAAGTCGACATCTTCGCCTTGAGCATTTATGGTTTGGTGATTTTTCCTAAGGCTTTAAGGCATGTAGATGAAGCAGTCACTAATATATTCGATCGTCTTGATAAAGGAATCACACCTGTACATGTAATACTAGCTGAGACATTCAGATCCTTGAGCATGTGTCGGAGGGCAGGCGAAGGTAGATTTATTGGATGTGTGCAGCTGCTATTGGTATGGTTTCATGGACATTTTTGGATGGTGAACAAGGTCTCTTACCGAGTCTTCTCTGAAAGTTACTCCTCATTAAAGGAGGAAGCGGCTATACAAAGGAGAGATGATATTTCAGAGGAAAAGTGGATGGTAATTCTTTAAATTTTCAAAGAGGAGGATATAGAGTGGAGAGCCTTTTAGATTGTCCCTGATGAGATCCTTTATCGATATGAGAATTTTGATTGGATACCATTGCCAGGGATTTGGGGAGCCGTTGGATATACTTCTTTGCTTGTATTAAAGCAGTATAAGTTGAGGCAGTTTATACCCATGACTTACGGGCTTGCTTAGTGTGAGTTCTCATATAAAGGTGACAATTATAAGAAGAAGGTTTGGGAAATTTCTGATGCTTGGAAGCAAACTCGCTAGATGAAAAGGTTGGTTGTTGGTTCCATGACGACACCTGAATACAATGGATGGTTTAGTAAAAGGGTGAATGATAATATTTCGAGGCCAAGTACAGAAGGCGCAAAATCAATGGAGGAATACATGCGAGTTGCCCTGTCAGAGTTGGAAATCATAAGACAAGATTTTGAAAAGAGAAATTCATAGCTCAAGAGGAGGATTGAGTAGTTAGAGGAAGAAAAGATACACTTGAGATTAGATGTGGAGGTTCAGAAGTTAGAGGCAGAGAAGTTAAGAAAAAGGAAAGATAAGGTTGAGGAGGATTTGGAAAGTTTAAAGACAGATTATAAGAAGCTATGTCTATCAGTGAGGGCTGCTTGGTTAGGGAAAACTTCAAAACAGTGGCGTCAAGAAATTCGAGAAGAAAAGACTAAAACTGATCAATGGGAAAAGAAATTTCAGGAGATTCAAGCGTAAAATAAGGCCTTAGAGAAAAGTCTGTCAGAAAGCAAAAATGAACAGGGCGAATTAAGGGCCTGAGTAGTGAAACTTGAGAAGTCTCTTTATTAGTACCAAAATCATAATTCTGTGATGGATTTGAGAGCAAGCTTAAGTAAGATAGAAGAAATGAAGGGGAAAATAGAAGAACTAGAGGCGGCATTACAGAACTGTGAAATAAGGATTGAGTTCTTGGAGGTAAGTGAAGAGCAATGGAAGGGACAACTTCATCACTCTCAAAATCAAGTTAGAAGCAGGGATTACATTATGGGAGAAGCCGTAACGCAAATTCGAGAGGTAGTTGATTACTTGCAGACTTTGGCGGTACAGACAGACATATTGAGTGTGAAATATAAGTTGGAATCAGATCAGGGACAGGAGCTAGCTTCATTGCATAGGAAAATCAAAGCTTTGAGCATTAGGGCGAAGCCTTATTTGTAACTCGTTTTTATGTAAAGAATTTTGTTTTCTAGTAAAGTTTTCTAAATGGAATTGAATCAGAATCGACCCCTTCTTTGCATTCATTTCATGCATTTGCATTACATTACATCATATGCATTAAAGGCCGTCAAAAGATCCTAATTAATTAAAAATTATTTCAATAATCTGGAAACCAACAAAAAACTAACCAAATACGCATCCCTATGGCACAAGGAAAAAGACCAAGTCAATGGGCAAAAGACTTGAAAAATTAGAGCAAATGCAAAAGGATATGCAAGAACAAATGCAGAAGCATATACAAGAACAAATGCAGGCACAGATGCAAGAGCAACTAGCTAAGATTCAGCAAGAAATGAAGGATCAAATGATGGAGTCCCAAAGAAATATGATGACTCAATTGTCCCAGTTACTGGTAGGAAGGATAGATAGGGGAAAGATCCTATGGACAATGTTGTGGAAAATAATGAAGATCCTCAATATCCTCCTAGTTTCACTCCAACACATGTACAGACACAACCTGAGATAAATCTACAGAAACCATCTGTTACGATCAAGCCTTAACAGTTTCAGGCCGGAGTTTCAATACCAATGAATTTCCAAGCTGGTTCAGGCTTGAACCCTGGTAATAACTCGAATAATCCAATTGTGCCTGATTTGGATGAAGTTGTGAAAAAAGAAAGGGTAAGGACAGAATCACAGAAACAATTAGAGGAACAGTGTAAATGGCTGGAGGAAAAGTTTAAGGCAATGAAAAGCGTTGATAGAAATCTTGGAATTGATGCTAAGGATCTGAGTTTGGTCCCAGAGTTAGTACTTCCCTACAAGTTCAAGATGTCAGAATTCGAGAAGTACAATGGAACGAGTTGTCCTGAAGCTCATATTACCATGTTTTGCAGAAAAATGACTGGTATGTTAGTAATGATCAATTGTTGATTCATTTCTTCCAAGACTGCTTGGTGGGGGTAGCATCTAAATGGTACAATCAGTTGAGTCGAAGCAGAATTAGTTCATGTAGAGATCTAGCACAAGCATTCATGAAGTAGTATAACCATGTAACGGATGTGACTCCTGACAGAATTACTCTGCAGAATATGGAGAAGAAACCAAACGAAAGTTTCAAACAATACGCATAGAGATGGAGGGAAGTAGTTATCCAGGTTCAACCATCGTTCTTGGAGAAGAAAACTGCAATGATCTTTATTAATACTTTAAAAGCTCCGTTCATAACTCACATATTAGGAAAAGCCACAAGGATTTTCGCAGATGTTGTAGTGACTAGAGAAATGATTGAGAATGCAATAAGAAATGGAAGGATAGATGCAGGAGAAAATGCCAAAAAGTCTGCCCCGCGGAAAAAGGAAAATGAGGTGAACAATGCAAACATGGGGTATCCAAAATCTATTACTGTAAGCCAACCAAAAGCGATAGCTACTAGTCAGGGCTTATCAAGACAGGAATCTGGAGCAAAGTAAAACATTGAGAAACTTCAATTTACGCCAATCCCCATGATGTATAGGGAATTATATCAACGTTTGTTCGATGCACATGTGGTGGCACCTTTTTATCTAAAGCCATTACAGCCTCCATTCCCTAAATGGTATGATGTCAATGCTCAATATGAATATCATGCAGGGATCGTAGGGCATTCGATAGAAAACTGCACTACTTTTAAGAAGCTAGTTGAAAGATTTATTCAAATGGGCATTGTGAAGTTTGATAATGCGCCCAGTGCAGAAAATCCATTACCTAATCATACCGATAGTGGGGTAAACGCGATAGATGGAGGTATGGGGAAAAGAATTAAGGTGGATATTATAGAAGTAAAAACTCCTTTGAAATGGGTCTAGAAGGAGATGGCAAAAAGCGGGTTAGTTATTTCAAATTTAGAAGGAAGTTGTGATGAGATAGAGAACTACTACAAGTTCTATCATGAAGAGGGGTACGAAATTCAAGAATGTGAATTGTTCAGAGCTTTAATTCAGGGCCTGATGGATAACAATGAGATAGAATTTATGAAGAGGCTAAAGAGGAAGGGTGTATATGCGCATCAAAATCCACAACGAGTGTCCCACAAGTCAATTATCCTGTGGTCATTATTTCACGTCCTAAAAATGAAGCAGGGATTCAGATGACACAGAAGATCATAATTCAGAAACCAGCAGTTTTCTCTTACAAGGACAACAAAAGGGTCCCTTGAAACTATAATTGTAATTTAATAGTCCTGGGAAAAGAGAGCTCAGTCAGCACATTAAATGAGGATCAAAATATAGGTTCTCACACGTGTAGTGGAAGACAATATGATTTGATAAACGCCTGAACAGAGCCTGTAAAAGGAAAAGATCTGACGGTCGAACAAAAGAGGGGAAATGCGGTCGAACCTAGGGTGCCTGTTAATGAACTAGTAAAAGAGAAAGAAGCTAAGGAATTCCTAAAATTTCTAAAACATAGTGAGTATAGTGTGGTGGAACAGTTGCATTAACAACCAGCCATATATCCATATTAGCTTTACTCTTGAGTTCATAGTACACCGAAGTGCATTAATGAAAGTACTAAACGAGACGTATGTGACCAATGATATTTCTGTCAATAAGTTGGATCGGTTGGTTAATAATATAAGTGCTGATATCTTCATTTTCTTCAATGATGATGAGATACCATCAGGAGGTATGAGATCTACCAAAGCCTTGTATATAACCACTAGATGCAAAGGGTACACGTTGCCAAGAGTCCTGATAGACAATGGGTCGACATTGAATGTATTGCCTTTGTCCACATTAAACAGATTACCTGTGGATAGTTCACACATGAAAGGGTGTCAGAATATAGTGCGAGCATTTGATGGCACGGAAAGGAGAGTCATGGGAAGAATAGAAATACCTTTGTTGATTGGCCCAACTACATATGAGGTAGACTTCTTAGTGATGGATATTAAGCCCTCTTACAATTGCCTGTTAGGGAGACCATGGATACATTCGGCAGGGGAAGTGCCTTCATCATTACATCAGAAGTTAAAGCTAGTATCAAAAGGACGACTGGTAATGATAAATACTGAAAAAGTTATTATTGCAGCTGTAAGCAGTGATGCGCCATATTTAGAGACCGACAATGAAGCAATTGAATGTTCTTTTCGGTCTTTGGAGTTTGTAAATGCAACATTCATCACTGAAGAAAGTAGAATTCTGGAGCCGAAAATATCCAAAACTACGAGGATGGGTCTACAGTTGATGGTAGGAAATGGAGCTTTACTAGGAAAGGGGCTTGGGAGATGTCTTCAGGGAAGAGTTGGGATTCCGATGCTGAAGGTCAAATATGATCGCTTTGGTTTGGGGTTTAAGCCAAATGCAAGACAAAGAAAAAGAGAATTTGAAAAAAGGCAGGAAAGAAGAAGAGCATGTGTGAGTGGTGGAGAAATTAAGTGGGAACCCATGATAATCCCTCACATCTCTAGGACTTTTGTATCGGGAGGGATTATTTATCCTGAAAAAGGGGCTCCAGAGAAAGGAAACATGGAAGGAGTATTGGGAAATGTTCACATCAATGCCATATTTGAAAAAGCAATTAAAGAGGGGACTTTGTCAGATATTCGTCCTTATGAGCCTGGGAGTGTTCTAGACAATTGGACTGTAGAAGACCTTCCTATAATTTTTAGAGTTTACTTAGAGTAATGTTCAAAACAAACTTGTTACTTTAAGCCTAGAGGCAATAAGGATTTCTTTGTGAAATAGGCTCATGCTCAAACATAATTATTTCAATGAAGTACATTTTTTGCTATCATTTTGAGAAAATATTCTTTCATTCTTTCCACAAGCAATGGTTTTATTCTTTCCATTTGAGTAATTATCTTGGTCCTTTTTGGACTTTCTTCAATCATTCTTTCATTTCATTCATAATCATACCATACAGACAATAATTATCAAATTCATTCATTTTTTGTATATTTTTTCTACCTATAATAGGTACCTGGATATCAATGTCATGAGTGACGCTGTCACTGACTCAGAATCACTTTTTGAGCAAGACATGTGTTTAGAGGGATCTCAGGACTTTGAAGATGATAGAGATTGTGATTTATCTCCGGATTTGTTAAGGATGGTAGAACAAGAGGAAAAACAAATTTCACCACATAAAGAAGCAATGGACATAGTGACTTTGGAAGAAGGAAAAGTTGTAAAAATTGGAACGTGCATAACCAAAGAAACAAAGTGGGACCTCATTAGATTACTTTGAGAATTTAAAGATGTCTTCGTATGGTCATACTAGGATATGCTCGGGTTAAGCACCGACATTGTAGTACATCACCTTCCCATAAAAGAGGATTGCAAGCTAGTTTAGCAGAAACTTCGAAGGATGCGGCTAGATATTGTGTTAAAAATAGAGGAGGAAGTCAAAAAGTAATTTGATGCTGGATTCCTTTAGGTGATCAAGTACTCAGAATGGGTAGCCAACATTGTGTCAGTTCCTAAGAAAGATGGAAAGGTGCGAATGTATGTGGATTATAGAGACTTAAATAAGGCTAGCCCAAAGGACAACTTCCCCTTGCCTCACATTGATACTTTGATAGATAATACGGTAGGCTACTCATTGTTTTCCTTTATGGATGGTTTTTCGGGATACAATTAGATAAAGATGCATCTTGAAGACATGGGAAAGACTACCTTCATAACTTTATGGGGCACATTCTATTATAAGGTGATGCCATTGGGACTAAAGAATGCTGGAGCAACATATCAAAGGGCCATGATGACTTTATTTCATGATATGATGCACAAAGAGATCGAAGTTTATGTTGACGATATGATCGCCAAATCCCGAATTGAAGAGGAACACATCCAAGTGTTGAGAAAGTTGTTCATGAGATTGAGAAAATTTCAGCTAAAGCTTAATCCAACAAAGTGTACCTTTGGGGCTAGATCGGGAAAACTATTGGGCTTTGTAGTCAGTGAGAAAGGAATTGAGATTGATTCAGACAAAGTACGGGCTATACAAGAATTGTCTCCACCACACACTCAAAAAGAAGTTCGGGGCTTCTTGGGAAGACTAAATTACATTGCTTGGTTTATTTCTCAATTAACAGAGAAGTGTGATCCTATATTTCGTCTTCTTAAAAAACATAATCCAAGAGAATAAGATGATGAATGCTAGAAAGCTTTTGATAAGGTTAAAAAATACTTGTCGAGTCCTCTAGTTCTATCACCCTCAAGCGCAGATAGACCGTTAATACCATATTTAGCAGTGTTTGATAACTTTATAGGATGTGTGCTTGGTCAGCATAATGAGTTGGGAAGAAAAGAAAGGGCAATATATTACCTCAGTAAGAAATTCACTGAGTGTGAGTTGAGATATTCGCCAATTGAGAAATTGTGTTGTGCTTTGATTTGGACAGCTCAGAGGTTGAGGCAATACATGTTGTACCATATGACTTGGTTAATATCAAAGTTGGATCCTCTAAAGTATATGATAGAGTCAAATGCCTTGAATGGAAGGATGGCTAGGTGGCAAATTCTGCTTTCTAAATTTGACATAATCTACGTGAGCCAAAAGGCCGTGAAAGGGAGCGCAATAGTAGGTTTTCTAGCCAGTCGAGCTTTAGAAGATTATGAGCCCTTGAATTTTGATTTCCCCAATGAAGAGATAACGTATGTGGTAGCTACCGAAGAGGATACTACAAAAGATCACTCTTGGAGATTGAATTTTGATGGAGCCTCAAATGCTATGGGTAATGGAATTGGAGCAGTCTTCGTATCCCCAGTGGGGATCATTATCCATTCACGTGTAAATTGGATTTTGATTGCACAAATAATATGGCAGAGTATGAGGCATGTATCATGGGACTTCGTGCAACTATAGAACGCAAGATCAAGTCATTGGAAATATATGGAGACTCTGCGCTAGTGATTTACCAACTTAGGGGTGAATGGGAGACAAAAGATTCCAAATTAATCAATTATCGAAGGTTAGTGTTGGGGTTAGTTGAGGAGTTTAATGATATTACTTTCAATTATCTCCCGCGTGATGAAAACCATATGGAAAATGCTTTGGCTACTTTGGCTTCCATGATCCACGTAAGCAAACAAGAGGATATAAAGCCGATCCAGATGAGTATTTGCGAGGCCCCATCTTATTGTTGTGTTATAGAAGAAGAGGAGATAGATAATCACCCTTGGTATCAGGATATATTAAGATACGTGAGAAATCGTTAGTACCCTGATCAAGCAACGGAGAATGACAAAAGGACATTGAGAAGGTTAGCCTGTGATTATGTCTTAGATGGAGATATCATGTACAAAAGAAGAAAGGATCAGGTACTATTGAGATGTGTGGATGCTTTGGAATCTAAGAAAATTTTGGAAGAAGTTCACGAAGGCGTTTATGGAACACATGCTAACGGGTTCACAATGGCCAGACAAATTATGAGATTCAGATATTACTAGTCCACCATGGAAGGAGACTGCATCAATTATGCCAAGAAATGTCACAAATGTCAAATTTATGGTGATAAAATTCATGTACCTCCTTCACCGTTGCATGTTATGACTTCCCCATGGCAGTTTTCCATGTGGGGCATGGATGTCATAGGGCCAATCTCACCAAAGGCTTCAAATGGGCATCGTTTCATCTTTGTGGTCATTGATTATTTCACCAAGTGGGTGGAGGCTGTTTCATATTCCAATGTAACTAAATCGGCATTCAGCAGATTTTTAAAGAAGGAAATCATATGTCAATACGGGATGCTTGAGAAGATTATATCTGACAATGTATTAAATTTGAACAATAGCACAATAGCAGAGGTCTACAGTTAGTTCAAGATTAAGCACCACAACTCATCACTATATTGCCCAAAAATGAATTGGGCAGTGGAGGCAGCCAATAAAAATATCAAGAAGATTTTGGGAAAAATAACCAAAACTTATAAAGATTGGCATGAGAAGTTACCATTGCTCTCTATGCTTATCGAACATCTGTCAGAACTTTTACTAGGGCAACGCCTTTCTCATTGGTCTATGGAATGGAGGCAGATTTACCCATTGAGGTGGAAATACCTTCTCTCTGATTCTTGTCAGAACTGAAGTTAGATGAAGCAGAATGGATACAGTCTCGATATGATTAGTTGAACTTAATTGAGGAAAAGAGGCTAAGGGCAATTCAACATGGACAGATGTATTAAAAAAGAATGATGCGGGTTTATGAAAAAAAGGTTTGCCCAAGAGATTTTCATGAGGGAGATTTGGTTTTGAAAGATATCCTTCTTATACAAAAGGATTTCAGAGGAAAATGGATACCAAATTGGGAGGGGCCTTATGTGGTGAAGAAAGCTTTTTCTGGAGGAGCGTTAATTCTAGCTGAAATGGATAAAAAAAACTTGTCCAATCCTGTGAACTCAGATTCAGTAAAATAGTACTACACTTAAAAAGAGAAAAAGGCCAAAGTGAAATCTCGCAAAGGGCACTTTGATACTTTCTTAAAAAAGAAAAAAATCGGGCCAAGGTGAAAACCTGTAAAGGGCGCTTTGAGACCTAATAAAAAATGAAAATATATATAGGGTCAAGGTGAAAACCCGCAAAGGGCGCTTTGAGACTCAATAAAAAATAAAATTCAAAAAAAAAAAATAGGAGAGGCCAAAGTGAAAACCCGCAAAGGGCGCCTTGAGACCAAAGGGGATTTGAGTTGAAAACCCAAAAAGGGCGGCTCAAATGTTGATCTAAAATGGGAAGGGTGATGATCTTGCTATACTTGAATTAACAAAGAAAAGGGTATGTTGCATCTTGGGGCATTGACAAAGTACTTCTGATCTCCTAAACACATGTCAAGTTTAAATTAGTCTTCAAGAAGTTTGTACAGAGAAACTCAGTTTGCGATATCAGGCGTACCTAGTCGTCATCTTATTCATAATCAATTGGCTATCTTTGAAACAGTCTTTCCTTTTCAAGATATACATTCCCAAATCAATTGCCATTTTTTTTGATGATTTATTCACTTTGAGCTCAAATTCAATTCCATTCATTTCTATTATTATGTTTGCAAGCATATTGCATTGAAATAATGATTAATGAACTTGAAATGTTTTCACAATAGAAGTTTCGCATATTACTCTAGAAGTTTCTAGATAATACAAGAACCTGAAACAAGACTATTGTTTAAAACTCACTAAGCTCAAGGAAATATTTGAGTAGACCGCCTCTTTGGATTTTTGTTCAAAATGATGATTAAACCAAAGAACAAGATATGGTGTCGGTGATACAATTTCAAAAAAATGATCAAAGAATAAGTCATTCTCGAGAAATGAGAAATGATATTTTATATCCATGCAAATATCAAACATGCACATCTGGCTATGACACTCGAGGGGTGAGGTAGCAGACCGAACAGATGAAAATTCAACTATGAGTTGTAATGGAAAGAACATTTTGTCCTAGAAAGAACAGTGGAAGGGACATTGGAATTACAGTGGGGCAAGCTTGCTGAGCAGAATATGATTGTTTCTTTGGGATACTCTATCGAAATACTAGTTGAGCGAGATGACAGTGATAATAACAACAAGCAATGATACCTTGAGCCTTTTAAAAAGATCATTTTCATTTCCACATTCATATATCATTCATAACACATCTAGTTAGGAGCATTTGATTCATTTCAATCATAGCATCCTAATTATTTGACATAAGTATCACATATAGTTAGGAGCATTTGATTCATTTTGATCATAGCATCCTAATTATTTGGCATAAGTATAGATACATGAAATCGAGTCTACAGGACATGTTCCAGAGTACGGTGTAGTAAAATCGGTGAAGCAAACCTTATCTCCCTGAAGTTGCAGTCGAGCAGGTTGAAGTGACAGTTGTTATCTCCCTGAAGTTGTAGTGGAGTAGACTGAAGATAGCAAATCTTATTTCCCTAAAGTTGCAGTGGAACAAATTGAAGCTATAAATAAACAAATATTATATCTTTGAGGTAGTAAGAGAGCAGGTGGGCGATGGTAGTCTTATCTTCCTAAGGTAGCAAGGAAGTAGACTGAAGATTGAAGATCTTATCTCCCTAAGCAATAGTGGAGCAGATCAAAGATGGTGAATCTTATCTCGATGTATTGGCAATGGATCAGATTTTAGCCACTAGCCTTATCTCTCTGAGGTAGTAAGAGAGCAGGTTGGCGATGGTAGTCTTATATTCCTAAGGTAGTAATGAAGCAGACTGAAGATTGAAGATCTTATCTCCTTAAGCAGTAGTGGAACAAATCAAAGATGGCGAATCTTATCTCTATGTATCGGCAATAGAGTAGATTTTAGCCACCAGCCTTATCTCTCTGAGGTAGCAAAAGAGCAGGTTGGCGATGGTAGTCTTATCTTCCTGAGGTATCAAGGAAGCAAACTGAAGATTGAAGATCTTATCTCCCTAAGCAGTAGTGGAGTAGATCGAAGATGGTGAATCTTATCTCTATGTATCGACAATGGAGCAGAATTTAGCCATCAGCCTTATCTCACTGAGGTAGCAAGAGAGTAGGTTAGCGATTGTAGTCTTATCTTCCTGAGGTAGCAAGGAAGCAAACTGAAGATTGAAGATCTTATCTCCCTAAGCAGTAGTGGAGCAAATCGAAAATGGAAAATCTTATCTCCATGTATCGGCAATGGAGCAGATTTAAGCCACTAGCCTTACCTCCCAGAAGTTGCAGTGGAGCAGGTTGAAGTCACAAACCTTATCTTCTTAAAGTTTCTGTAAGATTACTTGAAGAAGAAAAGCACCAAAGAAGTTGAGATTCAGCAAAACTGGGCAAAATTGTCCCTTTGATAGTCTTTGCTTCATTCTCGTTACACGACAATGAGCAAAGAGGGGCAGCTATAAGGCCCAATTTCCGCCCTGGCCTATACCAAAACCAAATAATAATAAAAAAAGCCAAAAAACAAAAAAAATATTAAAATCCAATAAGCAGTCCATTAACATAAATAAATCCCTTAAGCCCAATAACAAAACGCCATTACACACAAAACCCCTAACTTAATCCCTAACCCAATTTACAAACAGCCCAAAAGAGCCTAATAGTTTGAAAGCACCAGAAACCCTAGAGGTTTTTGGAATATGCTAGCGCCATAGCTAGCCAGGGGATCGGGCTCCTACGAATGGTTTCCCACGCACGGTCTCCACGCTCACGAACAACCTCTCTTCCGTACGGCCATCTCCACAATGGAACCTGTGAGAAGAAACAACGGAAATAATAACAGAAAAAATAAGCCAGCAAATGACAGCAAGAAAATAGAGTTTTTATTTTTCTTTTATTTATTCTGTAAATCGGCTATAAAAAGCCATCATTGGTACTGCAAATGATTACGCATACTGAATACAAAAAAGCATTTCGAAAGCAATTCAAAAAAGGTGATTTCTGGCTTTTCCTTCGATTTAATTCTTATTTTTCTTTCTTCATGATCTTTATTTTCTATATAAAAAAAGAGAAAGAGACTTATCTGAGTTTTTGGCACCTTCGAATCCTTGCTTGTTTCGTCGCAATCGAAGCTAGGTGATGATTCTAAGGCTTGTGAACAAAACTCGCGAACCTATGGTAGAACGAGGCCTTGATAGGCCATTATATGATACCATCCGTCGAGAAGAGAAGCGTAAAGGCGTCCGAATGAGGGACCGTTGGTTGGCCGAATATTGGAGAGAGTAGCTTAGGTTTTGTTTTGATTTTTTTTTTTCATTTTGCAAATGGTTAAGTGCTTTATTTTAGGGTTTGTTTTTGTTATTATAAGGAGCATTAGACGACATCATTTTAAGCTAACATCAATGGCCTCAAAATGGCACCGTTTAAAGAGCCATAACCCAATGACTCAACCCGTGCACGGTTAAGATCCGCGCGTTTGGTCTTTGAGGGTTAATTGCACGATAAATCCTTCCCTGTTGCGTTATCATTCAATTGAGCTGTATTTGTTTTTCTTAGTTTTTTTAAATTTGTCTCCATAATTTGGATATAAATCCAATTTGGTCCCCGCCTAAACGCAGTGTTTTGGGATCATGAATATTTTTAGTTTTAGTCCTTTTATATTCACGCGAATTGCTCTTTGGTCATTATTGCAATCTCAATTATTTTCATTTATTCATTATTCCTTTAATTTAATTTTATTCCAATTGTTTTTTTCCTTTTATTTCAATTCGGTATAATTCATTTTTTAAATTTATTTAACATTGATCTTTTTAAACATATTTATATTCATTTCAAATTATTTTGATAATTTACTTTGTTTTTTTACTTTTTTTCTAAATTATAAAATTGTTATTTTAAAGTTATTTTGTATATCATATTGTTTTTAAAATTTTGTATAATATTAAATCTAAATTACTCTTATATTAATATGTGTATAATTTATGCTAAAATTAGTTTTATTCTATTTTCATTATTGGTATCATGTCGTTTTATGTGTATTCTCTTGGAAAAAATTCATTTTAGGTATATAGGTATAGATATATTTTAAAAAAAAAAACTGTTATGTATATAGTTTATCCCCTAAGAACATATTTTATTATATATCTTTGTTATTTAAAAACCCTTTATATTTTTATACGTTATTTAGATTATCTTTTATTGTATGTACATTGTCAACATTCAATGGATATTTCATTTTTAAAATATTTTGTGCACTATTTACTCCAAATTTCTTTTTTCATAATATCTATTTTAATACTCATTTATATATCGTCAAGTATTTTTTTTATATTTAAATTATTTCAACCAAGCATGCATTATTCATTTGTAAATGTTTTTCATATAATTGTTAATTTGTTTTGAATTGGTTTCTAGTTTCCATATTATTTTTTATATTTTGTGTTTCATATTGTTTCGTATATTACTGTTGCATGTTGTTTATTCGTCCTTTGTATTATTATTTCAATTATCATTCATCTAAGGTTGAAAATTGGTTATATTTAATTCTAATGTGTTCCTTTAATTAGTTATATTTTAGTTTCCATTATTTTGATTATTAATGTTTTTCAAAATAGGATGTGTGCTCATTGCTCTTATGTATTTGTTAATTTGTTTTTTTTGTTCACTCACTAAGTATAGTACATTATTTCTGTATATTGTTCCACGTTTATAATTTCGCCTTTTATTCGCAAGTGTTGTATTGTAATTTTGAACTTTTTGCTCTAAAATAAATTATTTCATTTTATTTCAAATCAAACCAATGCGTTTTGAGCTAGCTTTACAATTGTTTATTTAAAAATTCCCTAAAATAAATGCAATGTTTGATATCTGAAAATTCGGGAATCGTGCCTTAACGTGTTGGGCTTCGATTCTCCGTTTGTCTAAGATAATCAAATATTCCTTTTAAAATTTCATCCGTGTTTTCTAAATTTTAAAACAAGGCAATATTATATGTTTGAAAATTCGAGAGATCGTGCCCTAACGTGTTGGGTTTCGGTTTTTCATTGGACCAAATAATCAAACATCCTTTTGTAATTTTCAAATGTATGAGTTTTTGGAAGTCAATAATTGATCATAGTTTCGAGGGTTTAAAGGATCGTGTCCTAACGTGCTGGATGTGATACTGTATTCCTTCGAAACAAGAGAATTTTGACATCCAATTTGAGCCATTCGAATGTTTTAAAAGAAATCGTATTTCAAAACATTTTTTTAATCTTAGACATAAGGACATTATTTAATCAATTTGGTACCAATTTTGGGCATAGCGAGGGTGCTTATCCTTCCTCGCACGTAACCGGCTCCCGAACTCGTTTTCTCAAATTTTGTAGGCCAAAATTGATTTAAATAGAATAAAATGTTTTATTAGGTGATCTAATCACACCTAAACAAAAAGGATTGGTGGTGACTCCACACCCCGTTTTAAGGTCGATCCCCTTCTTTTCGAATTAAAAAAATGGTTTCAACAATACCATCATACGGTATTGTGGAGTGTAAATCGTGATATGCGAAGCTCCGAGCCTTGCAGAAGGAACATTGCAGTGTTCGAGCATCAATGTATATGATGGTAAGAGGGAGGAATAGAAGGGATAAAATGGGAAGAGTGAATATCGTGGCGAGGCCATGAGACCAATTGGAGGCTATATGCTTATAATGAGTAAGACTATAGCTGAAAGATGCTATGACATCATGACAGAAATGAGTAAGACCCTAGCTGAAAGAAGTCATGACATCATGGTAAACCAGACTAAGACCATTGTTGGACTATGGCATCTTTGGCTGTGTACCGGGACAGAAAACACAGGGTTATATTGAGTAAGACCATATCTGAGAGATGCTATGGCATCAAGCGATGAATTGACAATAAAAATGAGTAAGACCATGGTTGAAAGATACTATGGAATCACAAATAGTCCACTCGGACAATAAACATGGGTGATATTATGTAAGACAATAGTTGAAAGACACCATGGCATCAAAAGATGATTTGATGGTATAATAAGACCATAGTTGAAAGACACTAAGACATCGAAGATAGTGTGATGAGACATTAAACATGGGATAGTCTGATGGGACATTAAACACAGGATAGTCCGACGGGATGTTAAACACGGGATAGTCCGATGGGACATTAAACACAAAGTAGTTCGCCAGGACGATAAACAAGGGGATACTCAGAAGTAGGGTCATAGTTAGACTATGGTAGCTAATGGAGTCCGTCAAGACATTAAACATAGGGTACCTAAGGAAGACCATAGCTCAACTATGGCAGCATAGTGAGAAATATAGAAAAAGTCCACCGGGACAATAAAAATGTGTGGAAACTTATAACAAAATCGTGGGATAACCCGCTAAAGAGGAAAAAAGGGTTAGAAGGATAACAAATGTATGATACGCGATGGATAGCCAACGAGATGAAGGAATCCACCAATAATAGAGGAAGGTATTGAGAATGGGAAGAGACTACTAGAGTGGTAGTTGTGAGAGCCAATAGGGCGTACGCGTGAACCTAGTAAGAGATAGTCGTGAGAAATGACACACTAATGGTGCCTAGTCTACAGGCGACCAAAAGATGGTATCTAAGGATTGTAGATGAGGATGTACAATTACTAACAGCCAGAAGTTGCTTAGAGAAACCCTGGACGCTAGAGAATGGATAAAAAGGTATACTAGTTAGTTTACAAAGAAAAGAAGGGATAGAGTGAATCCATTGACAAAGAAGGATATACCAGATAACAGATCTATCTATCAAGACCATTCCGTTAAAGTGGACAACCACTGGGAAAGTACTATCCAAATGGCTAGTTTTGTGGGGACCAACCTAGGAGTAAAAACAAATTATTCACTCCAATGGTAGGCCACTAGGTACTGAAGGGCAAAGTGGACCACCACTCACAGATATGCCACACTACGTGTGGGGTAACAAGAATAAGGTGGATTACGAAGAAGTAATCCAATTGTTAAAAGTCCCAAGTGGGACTTCATCTACTGAGTAGTGGGGGGCCTTAATGGTTATCCTGATGGATGGAATGTTAGCAAGTCCCTTGGGACCATGATAAGAAAAGAGCCTGACATGGACTAAATAGATTTGAGAATAAATTCCAAAAGGAATAATTTGAGTAAAAGAAAATATAGAGTCAGCACAGATGGTGAAACATACAGAGAATCTGTCAAGGCTAAACGAATGTTGAGAGAATGGTTGAAAGGAAATCACTCAATGATCCATCTGCCAGTGAATAGAATCGGGAATGGGAAAAAGTCCAGATGACAGTTTATGAGTAGTACCTAAATGAGAAGGGAGTCATTACATTATTACTGGCAGGTTATGTTTAGGAAGAAGAAACTCTCTAAGTTCATTTGAACTTATGAGGGTTGATTTGTGATCACAAGGTATGCAGGATAAGGGACTCGGGAAGGGACTAAGCCAAATCGTGTTGAGACAAAAAGTATTAAGGAGAAGTGTTATGCACATAAGATAGGGTTAACTACTAGATACTACGCCTAATGGAGCGATCAATTTGTATTTGTTGAAACTCCTCCGAGTTCAGAGTTAGGATAATAAACCTTGTATTAAATTTAGACCTTATTGTAAGATGTTGTAAGAGGTAATATAGATTGTTTTAATGTAGTAAGGTTATAGTCTGAGCAATAACCTGATTAGGTTGTGATGCCTATACCTGGATCTGACGTTCAGGTTGGGTAAGGGTGTTACAATTGGAATATAAATCAGAGGTTAACTTGCATCCAGATTTCATCGAATAAAATCCATTACTAGGCCAATGCCAAATCATCTTATCTAGACCTTTCTATGGAGCTATCAAATATAAAACGGGCCTATACATTTTTCCCAAACCCATTTTTGGGGCTTTATCTACTTGTCCAAACCCTCTCATATATCGAGTAGGCCTTCGGGTTTAGACGGGTAACCAGACACTTAGAGAGCTCTAAATTCATGTATAGTAAACAATTAACTTTACAATTATAATCAAAATATCAATTGGTTTTATGTGAATTTTTAATAAATATATTTGTTAATTTTTTTTCATTTACATTATGAATGTAAGTGTATAATAAATCTCGTATTTTTTAAATATCTCACTTTAATAAACAAGTCTGAATTTGCGAGGATGCTAACAAACATATATTTCTTTATAATTGATCAAGCAAGTGAATATATGCTTTAAAAGATGATGACAATTAGCATGTATATATACACACACATGTATACATTCCAATTAGCTAGGTAAAAGGCAAAATCAAGCACATGATGATAACAATATGAAGATGATGAAGAATGAAGGTACTTGCATATTCTTTTTTTTTTCTAAGAAAAACAAAAAGGAAATTAATAGGCATATATTCATTTAGTCAGTATATATAATTGGAAGGCAAATCTCTTATCTACTCACCTTATTTTGGAATTATGAAGTTTAAAATGGATGTCACCACAAAAAAGATGTTTAGATCGATAAGGAATTAATATGAGGATGTTTAGATCGATAAGGAATTAATATGAGATATTCAGAAAAAAAAATGAAACAATTTTATTTATTTTTGATACATGTATGGATGGGTTGAAATTTATTAAATTTCATTTACCAAAGCTGTCAATTTTCAAGTTTGGGAAATCAGTAGTCTTGCGACAACTTTTTGAATGGGATCCAGACATTTTTGGGTTAAGATGTCTTCATGGCATTCAAAGATCTATCTCTTAGCTTCGAAACGCACTATAAATTAGTTGATTTTGAGTTCAAGAGCTCAAGTTATGATCGTTCTAGTGAAGACTACACTAGTAGAATTTCTGGTCGAGATTATGATGGGAATTACGAGTTTCGGGCTTTTAACTCGCGTTTAAATCATATTGGGTTCAGGTTTTGGGCTTAATTTTTATTATATGTGAACCAAATAGTGTATTTATCAACTCTTATTATTATATTATTTTATTATTCTGAATTTTTAACTAATAATTATTAACTAGTATACTTAAGAGTTTTATTTAGATTTATTTAGCTAGTCTATATGTAGGCCTTTGCATTTTACACAAATCAGACAATTATTTTCATTAATAAATTTTTTAACTCTAAGAATTTGTTTCTTATGAATTTTTTTTTTGTGATTTTTAAAAGTAGTTTTCTTCTTGATTTTCTTCAAATAGTCGTGAGAATTCATTCTTCACCCTACAATTTGCAAATGATTATTTCTTGGAGGTTGATTAGAGTCATTAATTGAGTTTGTTGGGACTTATATCTCAGAGGGTTCAATTAGACATTTATACTTCTATCCATCATATCCATTAGTTTATCGTTCCATCTTCCACTTTGCTTTAATCTATCTTTTCGCTATTTAGTTATTATTTTGAATATTTATCCTTTATTTTTTAATTTTTTAATTTTTCTTATTTATGTTGTTATTTTCTATATTTGTTTGGTTTCTTCATTTCAACTCACATCCAAATCTTTCCTTCTTAAGTCAAACAACTTGAATTCGAACCTTCCTCCGCTTCAATCCTCACCATTTGGTATCAGATTTGGCCATTTTAGGTGTTCTTTGTGTTCTTAAAATTGATTTCCAACAAACAATCTCAAAACAAATTTTTTTCTTTTTACCTAGAAATTTTTCAGAAAAAAATATTTTTCAGTGGGTAAACGCTTTCCAAATGATCTAGAATTTTATATACTGATTCTTGGCACTCCCTTAGAATATAAAAAATATTTTCCACAAAAAAAAAGTGATAAAAAAGTGCAAAAATAAAAAAAATACAAAAAAAAATATTGTGTGGATTGAATTTTGTGCTGAAATTTTTTAGATCAAATCTACATTATTTGAGAAGACTCCAGTTTAAATTTTGTGATTTTTGAATGTAATAGCCCAAATTTGACCGGGCTGTAAACCAAATAAATAAATAAATAAATAATTGTTTTTAAAACAGTCCATTTACATTGGCCCACTAATCTTTAAACCTAAAACCGATTGGCTTAAATCTCATGCCCGGTTACCACTCAGCAGATCCAAAACCCGTGCTCCTAAGACCCATTACAACAGACCCAAGTGGACTCAAGGCTAAAGTGGCCCAATTGGCCCAAACCGTTACACCGAGGCATGAAACCCTAAGGTTTCTGCCTCTCTTGTTTTTCCTTGCGCCGCAAACAGAAGGATCCAGAAGCCAAGCCTCATGACCCTTCAGATTCTGCCGTTCCAGCTACCCCATCGAGGCCATCAATGCAGTCAAGGTCGGGACCTCACCATCATCATCGAAGCCTTCGTCACCGCCACCATCAACGCGCAAGACACGCCAGAATTTGGCGTTAGCTCCATTAGCGTGCAAACATCAATGATGGAGAGAGATTCTCGTGGGTTATCTGCCAACAAAAAAGGAAGCAAAAAAGATTCCAGCTGATCACAATCAAAGATATGATACAACAGACAAGAAATGGAAAGAAATCTTTGATTTCTTTCCAGTTTATGTAATCATAGTAGTGGCTATAAAAGCCAGAATAAAAAATTGTAAAAACACTTCTTTTTTGGGACAGAAAAAAATATACTTACAGATATTCGATTCAGAGAAATACAAACAGTTTCTAAGAGGTGATTTAATCGTGTACCTTGTTCTTATTTTAGCATGCATATATAAATTGTTTTAAGCAGAAATCGTCGAGGTTTTAAAAGAGGAAAGGAAGTTACCTGTATTACGCTTGAAGAGGGGAGAGTTTTTTTTAACCCTCCGACCACCGGGCGTGGCGGCGCATAGGCGCGTGGAAACTGATGGACAGAGGTTCCACAAAGCCCCGATGACCGGCCTCTAGTCCTCCTCAGAGGATTCTTTGTTTTTTTTTTCTTAAAACGATATTCCAAATGATTTTTTAGGCTTTAGTTTTGGCTTTTATAGCCCTAACAAAACGACACCATTTTAACTTAGTCTGATAAGTTTAAAACGACAACGTTTTGAAGCCCAGGATCCGCGTGTTGACCCGATTACCCGGGGAGGATCTGCGTGTTTTTAAGAATTGGGCTAATTGCTCATTTGGTCCACCTGTTTTTTATTATTTATAATTTCATTAATATTTATTTATAATTTATCCCTACTGTTTCAATCCCGTTTCAATTTAACCCTCACAGTGTTTTGGGAATAGGGAAATTTTCCCAATGAGTCCCTTTTGTTTTGCACGCTTTTTAATTAAGGCCTTAATCCATTTTTATTTCTTTTAAATTCGCCCCATAATTTTACTAAACTTTCAATTTAACCCTATATATATTTATTATATTGTTATTCGTTTTATTTTTAACCTTATTTTTATATTATATATTATAAAATTATTTTATTATATATTATTTATATTATTATTTATTATATATTATATATTATTTTTCACAAGTTATTATTATTTTACATCATTATTTATACATTATTATATTATATGTTTATTATATGTTATATATTATTTATATATGCTTTTATAATTATTTCATATATTATTAAGTCATTTTTATATTATTATACATTTTTATCCATATATTATCATTAAAGATTTTAAACTTGTATTATATTTATTTTTATTTAAATGTTAATAATTATTTTTATTTATATTCTATTATTACACACTTTGAAGATATTATAATATTATAATACATAGATTTCATCATTAATCATTCACTTTAAATTCATATATATATATATATATATATATATATATATATATAATTATTTCATTATAAGTATAAATTCTTTTGCATATTTTATATTCTATACGTTACTTTACTAAAATAATATCTTTTGTATTTTTTTTAATTATTATGCTTATAAATATATTTTTTATTATATATTATATTTTAAATTTATTATTAAACATCACATTTTTATTATTTGTTTATATTGTACATATATTTTTTAAAACTTTTGTTTTTATTATTATACACTATTTATTTTTACCTTCAATCGGTTTTAGGTTTAAAGATTAGTGGGCCAATGTAAATGGACTGTTTTAAAAACAATTATTTATTTATTTATTTATTTGGTTTACAGCCCGGTCAAATTTGGGCTATTACATTCAAAAATCACAAAATTTAAACTGGAGTCTTCTCAAATAATGTAGATTTGATCTAAAAAATTTCAGCACAAAATTCAACCCACACAATATTTTTTTTTTGTATTTTTTTTATTTTTGCACTTTTTTATCACTTTTTTTTTTGTGGAAAATATTTTTTATATTCTAAGGGAGTGCCAAGAATCAGTATATAAAATTCTAGATCATTTGGAAAGCGTTTACCCACTGAAAAATATTTTTTTCTGAAAAATTTCTAGGTAAAAAGAAAAAAAATTGTTTTGAGATTGTTTGTTGGAAATCAATTTTAAGAACACAAAGAACACCTAATTGTTGGAAAAATTTGACCGGGCTGTAAACCAAATAAATAAATAAATAAATAATTGTTTTTAAAACAGTCCATTTACATTGGCCCACTAATCTTTAAACCTAAAATCGATTGGCTTAAATCTCATGCCTGGTTAAAACTCAGCAGATCCAAAACCCATGCTCCTAAGACCCATTACAACAGACCCAAGTGGACCCAATGCTAAAGTAGCCCAATTGGCCCAAACCGTTACACCGAGGCATGAAACCCTAGGGTTTCTGCCTCTCTTGTTTTTCCTTGCGCCGCAAACAGAAGGATCCAGAAGCCAAGCCTCATGACCCTTCAGATTCTGCCGTTCCAGCTACCCCATCGAGGCCATCAATGCAATCAAGGTCAGGACCGTCACCACCATCATCGAAGCCTTCGTCACCGCCACCATCAACGCGCAAGACACGCCAGAATCTGGCGTTAGTTCCATTAGCGTGCAAACATCAATGATGGAGAGAGATTCTCGTGGGTTATCTGCCAATAAAAAAGGAAGCAAAAAAGATTCCAGCTGATCACAATCGAAGATATGATACAACAGACAAGAAATGGAAAGAAATCTTTGATTTCTTTCCAGTTTATGTAATCATAGTAGTGGCTATAAAAGCCAGAATCAAACATTGTAAAAACACTTCTTTTTTGGGACAGAAAAAAATATACTTACAGATATTCGATTCAGAGAAATACAAACAATTTCTAAGAGGTGATTTAATCGTGTACCTTGTTCTTATTTTAGCATGTATATATAAATTGTTTTAAGCAGAAATTGTCGAGGTTTTAAAAGAGGAAAGGAAGTTACCTGTATTACGCTTGAAGAGGGGAGAGTTTTTTTTAACCCTCCGACCACCGGGCGTGGTGGCGCGTAGGCACGTGGGAACTAATGGACGGAGGTTCCACAAAGCCCCGATGACCGGCCTCTAGTCCTCCTCAGAGGATTCTTTGTTTTTTTTTTTTCTTAAAACGATATTCCAAATGATTTTTAGGCTTTAGTTTTGGCTTATATAGCCCTAACAAAACGACATCGTTTTAACTTAGTTTGATAAGCGTAAAACGACAATGTTTTGAAGCTCAGGATCCGCGTGTTGACCCGATTACCCGGGGAGGATCCGCGTGTTTTTAAGAATTGGGCTAATTGCTCATTTGGTCCACCTGTTTTTTATTATTTATAATTTCATTAATATTTATTTATAATTTATCCCTACTGTTTCAATTCCGTTTCAATTTAACCCTCACAGTGTTTTGGGAATAGGGAAATTTTCCCAATGAGTCCCTTTTGTTTTGCACGCTTTTTAATTAAGGCCTTAATCCATTTTTATTTCTTTTAAATTCGCCCCATAATTTTACTAAACTTTCAATTTAACCCTATATATATTTATTATATTGTTATTCGTTTTATTTTTAACCTTATTTTTATATTATATATTATAAAATTATTTTATTATATATTATTTATATTATTATTTATTATATATTATATATTATTTTTCACAAGTTATTATTATTTTACATCATTATTTATACATTATTATATTATATGTTTATTATATGTTATATATTATTTATATATGCTTTTATAATTATTTCATATATTATTAAGTCATTTTATATTATTATACATTTTTATCCATATATTATCATTAAAGATTTTAAACTTGTATTATATTTATTTTTATTTAAATGTTAATAATTATTTTTATTTATATTCTATTATTACACACTTTGAAGATATTATAATATTATAATACATAGATTTCATCATTAATCATTCACTTTAAATTCATATATATATATATATATATATTATATAATTATTTCATTATAAGTATAAATTCTTTTGCATATTTTATATTCTATACGTTACTTTATTAAAACAATATCTTTTGTATTTTTTTAATTATTATGCTTATAAATACATTTTTATTATATATTATATTTTAAATTTATTATTAAACATCATATTTTTATTATTTGTTTATATTGTACATATATTTTTTTAAAACTTTTGTTTTTATTATTATACACTATTTATTTTTACTTTAGTATTAATTATTGTTATGTTATATGTTATATCTTAGACTTTTATATTTTATTTTCAAATAAATGTTTTTTTATATATGTACATTGATATTGTATATCACGCATCATTTATATGATTAAATATATGTTGAATTATATGTTTAGGGATTCTTACCTATTTCTTCTTTAATGTATATTCCGCTTTATGTATATTTTTCGTATTAAAATTTGTCATGTTTTATATATGTTGATTAGTGTAAGATATTTATGCCGTTATGCTCTTACTTTCCTATCATGGTAACATGTTATCTCGTATGTTATGCTAACATGCTCCTTCATGCATCAATTTTTTTTAAAAAAAACGAGACTTCAAATTTTTCAAACAAATAAAAAGGCAATGCTTGGTGTTTGGAAACTTTGCAAAAAGTAGTGCCCTAACTTATTGGGTTGCGACTTTTCTCGTTGAGTTCGAATAATCAAGTACCCTTCTAAGTTTTAAAGGTTTTCCAAATGCAAGCCACTATCTTGGAATTTCAAAGCAATATGTCCTAACTTATTGGATATAAGAGTTTTGTGGTTTCAAGATAGGAATTTCCAAAAAGGTTAACTTAATGTCAATACTTTGATACGAGTGAACCCCAATTTTCAAAATTTAAAGAGGACTACATCTTAAGATTTTTGAATTTCCGACATTAAAGACACTTGATAATCAATTAGGTACCAATTTTTGGGCGTTATGAGGGTGTTAACCCTTCCTCAAACGTAACCGACTCCCGAACCCGTTCTTTTATGTCGTAGACCAAAACTAATGATTTTAAAACAAAATGTTTTAAAGGTGATCCAATCACACCTAAAAAGATTGGTGGCGACTCCCGTTTTCGTTTTTAAAGTCGACCCCATTTTACCCAAAAAAATGGTTTCGACAGCTTGGCGACTCCACTAGGGACCAATAAGAGAGTCAAGCCGTATAATTGATTACTTTTTGTCTTAATGTCGGAAATCAAAAATTTTAAAATATAATCCTCTTTGCATTACATGTGTTTGTATTATTGCATGTGTCGATATACGCATTGCATTCGCATGACCGTTGTGGTCATACCCTTAAGTGGGAGTGAGAAACTACGCCTTCGTGAGGTTTTCGCCTCCGTGCAGGATAGTGGATCACTTTCGGAATACATCCGTAGTTATGGTTTCGTGAGATTTTCATCTCCGTGTAGCCATAGGGAAATGTATTCCCCTGAACCGAACTCGATTCAAATGAGCCTATAATGGGTGAGAATCGAGGAATCTGCTGGTTCAAGTACCTCAAACTTTAGAACCAACCTCATATTGAATGACCGTATGAGCCCAACTTAGTTAGGTTTAAACTTTAGATATTACCCTTATAAGTTATCCTTGAAATTTATTGATATCATGTGACACTGACTATTTCTTTTCTTTTGTTTGCATGTCATTTTGCATTCACAAAGATATCGATTCGCGATCAGTTTCTAAGTTAGAAAATTTTATTATGGAGAACAGACTTCTTGATAGAGTAGAAAGCAACGCCAACGTCCATAGATGGTCTGAGCAAATTCAACTAGAAAAAGGAGATAGTATAGCTGAGGGGTACGTGTCGGAGTCATCAGATTACACTCGTATTAGTGTCACGCAGAATAATCTCCAGGAGCATAAGGAAATTTGGGATCAGTGGGGCAAAGAGACCAAGCAGTTATTCTATGGTAATTACGGAGACTTACCTTACTTGCTTGATGTTCAGATAGACGAGCACCTATTCCGAGCCCTTACTCAGTTTTGGAACTCGGCGTACAGTTGTTTCACTTTTGGGGAGGTAGACATGGTACCTACTGTGGAGGAGTATACTACCTTGCTTCGTTGTCCCAGGTTTCAGAATAATAGGATCTATTCTCGAGCTGCTTGTGTCCCTACCTTTTGGAAAAAATTGATGATTATTACGGGGATGAGCGAGCAGTGGGCCACGGCCCAAATTAAGGAAAAAGGTGAATGCAAGTGCATTTCGTGGGACGCTTTGAAAGATTTGATTCTGACGCACCCTGATGAGACGAAGAAGGTAGATGTTTTTGCCTTAAGTTTGTATGGATTAATGGTCTTCCCTAGGGCTTTGGGATATGTGGATGAGGCAACCATAGATCTTTTTCATCGACTCAGTAAAAAGGTCATTTCTGTCCCTGCAATTTTGGCGGAAACATTCAGGTCTTTAGGTGCATGTAGGAGGGCTGGTGCTGGCAGGTTTATAGGGTGTGCTCAGTTGCTTTTGGCTTGGTTCTGCAGTCATTTCCGGTTGATAGATAAGGTGGTTTGTCGGGTTTTCTTCGAGGATTATTCACCATTGAAAGATATAGTAGCTTCAACTAGAAGAGTTGATGTTCCAGAAGAGAATTGGATAGCGCTACTTCAGAACCTTCAGTCGAAAGATGTCGAGTGGAGGGCTCCGTAGATGATGCCTGGTGAGGTTCTTTACCGATGCGGCAGTTTTGATTGGGTACCCCTATTGGGAGTTTGGGGTACCATTGATTATGCCCCTTTGCTCGTGCTGAGACAGCATGGACTGAGGCAGTTCGTACTAGTAACTCAGGGGTTGGCTCAAAGTGAGTTCGTATACAGAGGATCCGATTACAAGAGGAAGTTTAGTGAAGTTTCTAGTGCTTGGAAAAAGACTTTTCAGTTGAAAGGAGTAGCTATTGGCCCGGCAACCACACCAGAATACGTTGAATGGAGAGGCAGAAGGGTTAACGATAACATCCCTAAGCCAGGCATGGAAGGAGCTCGACCGATAGAAGAATATTTGCAAGTAAGGCACTTAGAGTTGGAAATTATGAAGCAAGAGTTCGAAAGAAAGAACTTGGAGTTCGAGAAGAGGATAGCAAAGCTCGAAGAAGAGAAGATGTACTTGAGTTTGGACGTCGAGATTCAAAAGAGAGAGGTTGAGAAAGAGAGGAAAGAAAAAAGGAAGATTGAGAAAGATCGAGATGATCTAAAGGAGCATTACAAAAGGGCACAAGTATCCTTGAGAAGGGCGAGTAGGGAGGATCTTGAGAGCGATTCTGCGAAAAGAGGTCCAGGAGGAAAAAGCTAGAGCCGAGTATTGGGAGAGAAAGTTTCAAGAGATGCAAGTACAGAATTTGGCATTAGAGGAAGAGAATAAAGGATTGAAGACTAAGGTAATTGAGCTTGGAAGATCCCTGCGTTGGCACCAAAACCATAATTCTACAGTCGAATTAAAAGATCTAAGAAGCAAGGTTGAAAATTTGGAGGTAGCATTGCATGACGGTGAACTCCGGGTTGAGCAACTCAAGGTGCAAGAAGATTATCTGAAGGGAGAGCTACATCAAGCTAGAGGACAGGGCCATGGAATAGCGAACCATTGTGATTTCCATGGAGAGGTGGCTCATATGATCCAAAATTGTGAAGAGTTCAAGACCATGGTACAGGGCCTTATGGTAAATAAAGAGCTACAGGTTTCTGAGGGTAGTTCTTGTGAAGGGCAAATATGTGTGCTGGAGAATGAACGACAAAGAACCAGCCAACCAAGAATTATTATTTCCTTGCCAGGGAATAATGAGGCGGGGGCGCAAACTGGGCCCAAAATAATCATCCATAAACCCAATCCGTTCCCTTACAGGGATGACAGGAGGGTGCCATAGAGCTATGATTGCAATATAACAATACCTGAGGGGAAGAGTATAGCTAGCGTGGCCAGGGGCACGCAAAATGAAAGTTCCCATACACGAAGTGGGAAACGTTACGACGGGGGGAATATTAGAGTGGAGCCCGCAAAGATGAAAGATGTCGAGATTGAAAAGGAGACTGAAGTACCCATCAATGAGCCGGTAAAGGAGGAAGAAGCTAATGAGTTTTTTAAATTCCTGAAACATAGCGAGTATAGCATAGTCGAGCAGTTGCGCAAGCAGCCGGCACGTATATCAGTATTAGCCCTACTCTTGAGTTCTGAGGTGCATAGAGATGCGTTGTTAAAGGTGCTTAACGAAACATATGTCACCCATGACATATCCGTTAACAAACTGGACCGGTTAGTAAACAACATCAGTACTGACAATTTCATCTATTTTAATGATGATGAAATTCCGCTTGGGGGCATAGGGTCAACCAAAGCCCTACACATCACTACTCGATGCAAAGGATACACACTTCCAAGTGTACTTGTAGATAATGGGTCTGCTTTGAACGTCCTGCCACTATCCACCTTGAATAGATTGCCCATTGACAGTTCACATATGAAAACATGTCATAACGTGGTAAGAGCCTTTGATGGAACGGAAAGGAAAGTAATGGGACGAATTGACATCCCTCTGGAGATTGGGCCAAATACGTATGAAGTTGATTTCTTAGTGATGGATATCAAGCCCTCCTACAATTGTTTATTGGGGAGACCATGGATACACTCGGCAGGAGCGATGCCCTCTTCATTGCACCAAAAATTGAAGTTAGTGATGGATGGATGCTTAATAACCATCAACGCAGAGGAGGATATCATAGCAACAGTCACCAGCAAGGCCCCTTATGTTGAGGCCAATAAAGAGGCTATCGAGTGTTCTTTTCGCTCTTTAGAAATCATTAATGCCACCTTCATTTCGGAAGGAAGTGAGAGGCCGGCACCCAAAATGTCTAGAGCCACGAGGATGGCCCTACAAATGATGATAGGGAAGGGAGCATTACCAGGAAAGGGGCTAGAAAGACAGTTACAAGGAGGGGTTCAAATCCCAAAATTGAGTGAAAAGAAGGATCGTTTTGGTTTGGGTTTCAAGTTAGACTATAAGCATAGAAGGCAAGAAATGGAGAAGCGCCAAGCGAGAAAAAAGGCGCGTTTGAATGGAAGAGAAGTGGAGTGGGAACCAATGACATTCCCACCTATATCCAAATCCTTCAAGTCAGGAAGATTCCTGATAAAGGAAAGTCATCAAGTCAATGCTGTACACAATGAGGGGTTGGAGCAAGAAAACCTAGAGGGCATTCGCCCTTACGAATCGGGGAGCTCTCTGAACAATTGGATTGTGGAAGACCTTCCTGCAGTCTTTAGGAATTTTTCAGAGTAATTCTCAAAACATGTTTGTTACTCTAGGTCCTTGGAGTAATAAGATTATGTTTGTGAAAAGAGGCCATGTTCATCTATAATTATTTAAATAAAACATAAGTTTTTAAACGAATATTGTTTCATTTTTATCGATCGATATTCCTTCAAATTCTAGCAATTCTTATTCTTTTATTCATAGCACATAAACAATCATTCTTCGATTCATTCACTCTTTGTATATTCTTTCATACCCCCACAGGTCTCTCGATATCAATGATATGAGCGCTGATACTATAGCTCCTAATTTCTCTTGTGAGCAAGACATGTGTTTAGAGGAACCTCAGGATTTTGAAGATGTTCAAGATTGTGATGTATCTCTCGATCTATTAAGAATGGTTAAGCAAGAGGAGAAACAAATCGTGCCACATGAGAAAGAGGCAATAGAGAATATAGCCATAGAGGAAGGGAAGGAGTGGAAAATCGGAACCCTAATTAGTGAGGACACAAGGCATGATCTGATTGAGTTGCTTCGAGAGTTCAAGGATATCTTCGTCTGGTCATATCAGGATATGCCTGGATTGAGTACTGATATTGTGGTACACCGTCTACCAATAAGACAGGACTGTAAGCCAGTCCAACAGAAGTTGCGAAGAATGAGGCCAGATATCGTTTTGAAAATAAAGGATGAAGTCAAGAAGCAGTTTAACGCAGGATTCTTGCAGGAAGTGAAATACTCCGAATGGGTAGCTAACATTGTGCCTGTTCCTAAGAAGGATGGGAAGGTACGAATGTGTGTTGATTACAGAGACTTGAACAAAGCAAGCCCAAAGGATAATTTTCCTTTACCCCACATTTACACTTTAGTAGATAACACAGCGGGATATTCGTTGTTCTCCTTTATGGATGGTTTCTCAGGGTACAACCAGATAAAGATGCATCTAGAGGACATGGATAAAACCACCTTTATAACCTTGTGAGGCACCTTTTGCTACAAAGTAATGCCATTTGGACTAAAAAAACGCAAGGGCAACGTACCAAAGGGCCATGGTGAACTTGTTCCACGACATGATGCATAAGGATATTGAGGTATACGTTGATGATATGATTGCCAAGTCGCGTACGGAAAAAGAGCATATCGAGGTCTTGAGAAGATTGTTTGTAAGGTTGAGAAAATTTCAGTTGAAGCTCAATCCAGCAAAGTGTACCTTTGGAGCTAGATCGGGAAAGTTGTTAGGCTTCGTAGTCAGTGAAAAAGGAATTGAAGTCGACTCAGACAAGGTTAGAGCCCTACGAGAATTACCTCCACCACGTACTTAGAAAGAAGTTCGAGGATTCCTAGGAAGGTTGAATTACATTACTCGGTTCATTTCACAACTAACCGAGAAATGTGATCCTATCTTTCGCCTCCTCAGAAAGCACAATCAAGGTACTTGGGATGGGGAATGCCAGAATGCTTTTGAAAAGGTCAAGTAGTATTTGTTGAATGCTCCGGTATTGTTTCCACCCAGCCCAGATAAACCATTAATACTGTACTTATCAGTGTTCAGTAATTCTATGGGATGTGTGATTGGCCAGCATGATGAGTCAGGGAAAAAGGAAAAGGCAATTTATTATCTCAGTAAGAAGTTCACTGACTGTGAGATGAGATATTCACCAATTGAAAAGTTGTGTTGTGCGCTGATTTGGACAACTCGGAGATTAAGACAGTACATGCTATACCATACTACTTGGCTCATCTCAAAACTTGATCCGTTGAAATACATGATAGAGTCAACGGCTCTAAATGGGAGAATGGCGAGATGGCAAATTTTGCTTTCGGAGTTTGATATAGTCTACATAAGTCAGAAGGCTATAAAAGGAAGTGCGATAGCAGATTTCTTGGCTAGTAGGGCTCTAGAGGATTATGAGCCATTAAACTTCGATTTTCCAAATGAGGAGTTGATGTGCATAGCAATGACTGAAAATTCTTCTTAGAGGCTCAATTTTGATGGGGCTTCTAATGCAGTCGAAAATGGAATTGGGGCAGTCTTGGTATCTCCGAATGGTGATCATTATCCTTTTACGTGCAAGTTGGACTTTGATTGCACGAATAATATGGCTGAATATGAAGCGTGCATCATGGGACTTCAAGCAGCTATAGAGCGAGGTATAAAAATCCTAGAAGTATATGAGGACTTGGCGATGGTTGTTTATCAGCTTAGAGGTGAATAGGAGACAAGGGACCCTAAATTGATTAGTTATC
This sequence comes from Gossypium longicalyx, assembly GCA_025698465.1. NCBI lineage: Eukaryota > Viridiplantae > Streptophyta > Magnoliopsida > Malvales > Malvaceae > Gossypium > Gossypium longicalyx. The sequence continues at coordinate 46,904,523 of CM046999.1, forward strand.
GAAAGATAGTTTTGGGGTTACTTGAGGAATTTGATAGCATCACCTTTAATTATCTCCCACGAGACAAAAATCAGATGGCAAATGCTTTAGCAACCTTGGCCTCAATGATCAAGGCTAATAAAGAAGAAGAAATGAAGCCAATTCAAATGAGTGTTTACGAGGCTCCAGCTCATTGTTGTAACATTGAGAGGGAAGGAAATGACAATAACCCCTGGTATCAAGATATATTGCGATATGTGAGAGATCGTAAATACCCTGAACAGGCCAGTGAAAATGACAAACGAACCTTGAGGAGGATAGCTTGTGACTATGTTTTAGATGGAGATATCCTGTACAAAAGACGAAAAGACCAAGTACTTTTGAGATGTGTCGATGCTGCGGAAGCTAAGCTAATTTTAGAAGAAGTTCATGAAGGTGTGTGCGGGACGCATGCAAATGGGTTCACGATGGCAAGGCAAATCATGAGGTTTGGCTATTATTGGGCTACTATGGAAGGGGACTGTATCAGTTACACCAAGAAATGCCATAAGTGTCAGATTTATGGGGATAAAATTCATGTACCACCTTCACCGATAAAATTCATGTACCACCTTCACCTTTACATGTTATGACTTCTCCATGGCCCTTTTCCATGTGGGGCATGGATGTCATTGGACCAATATCACCGAAAGCTACGAATGGACATCGGTTTGTCTTTGTAGTAATTGACTACTTCACAAAATGGGTAGAGGCTGCTTCTTATGCGAATATTACTAAGTCAGCTGTGAGTCGATTCTTGAAGAAGGAGATCATTTGTCGGTATGGAATGCCTGAGAAGATCATATCCGACAATGCATTGAACCTGAACAACAAAACGATAGCGGAGGTTTGCGACCAGTTCAAAATCAAGCATCACAATTCTTCCCCTTATCGTCCAAAAATGAACGGGGCAGTGGAGGCCGCCAATAAGAATATTAAGAGAATAGTGGGGAAGATGACTGAGACCTATAGAGATTGGCATGAGAAGTTGCCATTTGCACTCCTAGCCTATCGAACATCTGTCAGAACCTCTACCAGGGCAACGCCGTTCTCATTAGTTTATAGGATGGAAGTAGTATTACCTATTGAAGTAGAAATACCTTCTCTTCGAATTTTGACGGAGGTAAAGTTAGATGAAGCTGAGTGGGTTCAATCCCGGTATGACCAGTTGAACCTGATTGAGGAAAAGAGGCTAAAAGCCATTCGGCATGGTCAGATGTATTAGAAGCGAATGATGCGAGCTTATGACAAGAAAGTTTGACCAAGAGAATTCCATGAGGGAGACCTTGTACTGAAAAAGATCCTTCCTATTCAAAAAGATTTTAGAGGAAAATGGATGCCGAATTGGGAAGGGCCGTATGTCGTGAAAAAAGCTTTCTCCGGTGGTGCATTGATCTTAACGGAGATGGATGGGAAAAGTTTACCCAATCCAGTAAACTCGGATTCAGTTAAAAAATACTTTGTCTAAAGGAGAAGAGAATCTAAAGTGAAAACCCGCAAAGGGCGCCTTGAGATTCAAAAAAAAAAATGGAGAGGCCAAGGTGAAAACCCGCAAAGGGCGCCTTGTGACCAAGGGGTTTTTGAGTTGAAAACCCGAAAGGGCAGCTCAAATTTTAAAAAAGCACACGGTAATCTTGCTATATTTGATTCAACGAAGAGCGAAGAGTGTTGCACACTGGGGCATCAACAGAGTACTTGGGATCTTTTTAACACATGTTGAACTCAAGAAAGTCTTCATGGAGCTAGTGTATAGACGCTCAAGCGGCGATATCTAGAAGATCTAACTTCTGCCTTGTTTGCTATCTTTAGATTTTATTTCTTCTAAAAGATAGGCTAGCAGATTAATTCCCTTTTGTATCTTTTTGATAATTCATTCAAATCTAATTATTCTTAAAATTTATTCGTCTTTCACTATTCTTTAAGTATGTTGCATTAAAATAATGATGGATGAACTAAATAATTTTCACAAGTGAAGTTTTGCTCATTACTCTGGAAATTTCTAGATAATACAAGAAACTAAAACAGAATAATTGTTCGAAGAATTCACGTAAGTGAGGTTCGAAAGAACTCGAGGAAATTCTTTCTTTAGTCCAAAATAATGATTGGACAGATCAAACGATTCGATCCTAAGAGAGGATCATCTTACAGACATTTTTGGTGGGTCGTAGCATTTGAGGAGGGGTACAGGCCCACAGGCTGAGCAAGAATAATGCTTTGAGAAAAAAAAACAAATGAAGGAATGAATGATGACGTCTAAGATAGGGGTCATATTCATGACATTTTGCATCATAACATGTTTAATTAGGAACATTCGACTCACTTCGAGCATAGCATCCTAAATTATCAAGCATAATCATTTTACAGGTTATCGGAGACAGCGCGCTTTAAAACACAAAATAGTAGGGTAGTAGGCCGCAGCATAGCAGATCTGACCTTCAGACGATTAGACTAAAGCAAGATCCAAGATGATTTGGCATCCTTGGGCTTACAAGGAATAAATCGAAGACATAGCTGATTTGGCTCTCACGTGCTTACGATGAAGCAAATCTAAGATGATTTGTCGTCTCTGTATTGTCAGAGAACGAATCGAAGTCTGGCATCTTCTCTTTTATGGAGAGCAGATACATAGCAGATCTCGCCTTCGGATGTTTATGTTGAAGTGGATCCAAGATGCTTTGGCATCCTTGTGCTTGCAAGGAGCAAATCGAAGACATAGCTGATTTGACTTTCACGTGTTTACGCTGAAACAAATCTAAGATGATTTGTCGTCTCTGTATTGTCAGAGAACAAATCGAAGTATGGCATCTCCACTTCAATGGAGAGCAGATACATAGCAGATCTGACCTTCAGATGATTAGACTGAAGCATGATCCAAGATGATTTGGCATCCTTGTGCTTACAAGGAACAAATCAAAGACATAGCTGATTTGGCTTCCACGTGCTTACGATGAAGCAAATCTAAGATGATTTGTCATCTCTGTATTGTCAGGGAACAAATCGAAGAAGCAGATTTGGCGTCTCTGTGTTCGACGGAGAGCAGATCGAAGATATCGACATGACATTCAAGAAGATTGAAGACTATGATTTGATAGGACCGGTCAAATTTGGTCTTTCTAAATCTTTGCTCGATTCCCGTTATACAGCAATGAGTAAAGAGGGGCAGCTGTAGTAGCCCAAATTTGAACGGGCTGTAAACCAAATAAATAAATAAATAAATAATTGTTTTTAAAACAGTCCATTTACATTGGCCCACTAATCTTTAAACCTAAAATCGATTGGCTTAAATCTCATGCCTGGTTACAACTTAGCAGATCCAAAACCCGTGCTCCTAAGACCCATTACAACAGACCCAAGTGGACCCAAGGCTAAAGTAGCCCAATTGGCCCAAACCGTTACACCGAGGCATGAAACCCTAGGGTTTCTGCCTCTCTTGTTTTTCCTTGCGCCGCAAACAGAAGGATCCAGAAGCCAAGCCTCATGACCCTTCAGATTCTGCCGTTCCAGCTACCCCATCGAGGCCATCAATGCAATCAAGGTCGGGACCGTCACCACCATCATCGAAGCCTTCGTCACCGCCACCATCAACGCGCAAGACACGCCAGAATCTGGCGTTAGTTCCATTAGCGTGCAAACATCAATGATGGAGAGAGATTCTCGTGGGTTATCTGCCAATAAAAAAGGAAGCAAAAAAGATTCCAGCTGATCACAATCGAAGATATGATACAACAGACAAGAAATGGAAAGAAATCTTTGATTTCTTTCCAGTTTATGTAATCATAGTAGTGGCTATAAAAGCCAGAATCAAACATTGTAAAAACACTTCTTTTTTGGGACAGAAAAAAATATACTTACAGATATTCGATTCAGAGAAATACAAACAGTTTCTAAGAGGTGATTTAATCGTGTACCTTGTTCTTATTTTAGCATGTATATATAAATTGTTTTAAGCAGAAATTGTCGAGGTTTTAAAAGAGGAAAGGAAGTTACCTGTATTACGCTTGAAGAGGGGAGAGTTTTTTTTAACCCTCCGACCACCGGGCGTGGTGGCGCGTAGGCGCGTGGGAACTAATGGACGGAGGTTCCACAAAGCCCCGATGACCGGCCTCTAGTCCTCCTCAAAGGATTCTTTGTTTTTTTTTTTTTCTTAAAACGATATTCCAAATGATTTTTAGGCTTTAGTTTTGGCTTATATAGCCCTAACAAAACGACATCGTTTTAACTTAGTTTGATAAGCTTAAAACGACAACGTTTTGAAGCTCAAGATCCGCGTGTTGACCCGATTACCCGGGGAGGATCCGCGTGTTTTTAAGAATTGGGCTAATTGCTCATTTGGTCCACCTGTTTTTTATTATTTATAATTTCATTAATATTTATTTATAATTTATCCCTACTGTTTCAATTCCGTTTCAATTTAACCCTCACAGTGTTTTGGGAATAGGGAAATTTTCCCAATGAGTCCCTTTTGTTTTGCATGCTTTTTAATTAAGGCCTTAATCCATTTTTATTTCTTTTAAATTCGCCCCATAATTTTACTAAACTTTCAATTTAACCCTATATATATTTATTATATTGTTATTCGTTTTATTTTTAACCTTATTTTTATATTATATATTATAAAATTATTTTATTATATATTATTTATATTATTATTTATTATATATTATATATTATTTTTCACAAGTTATTATTATTTTACATCATTATTTATACATTATTATATTATATGTTTATTATATGTTATATATTATTTATATATGCTTTTATAATTATTTCATATATTATTAAGTCATTTTTATATTATTATACATTTTTATCCATATATTATCATTAAAGATTTTAAACTTGTATTATATTTATTTTTATTTAAATGTTAATAATTATTTTTATTTATATTCTATTATTACACACTTTGAAGATATTATAATAATATAATACATAGATTTCATCATTAATCATTCACTTTAAATTCATATATATATATATATATTATATAATTATTTCATTATAAGTATAAATTCTTTTGTATATTTTATATTCTATACGTTACTTTATTAAAACAATATCTTTTGTATTTTTTTAATTATTATGCTTATAAATACATTTTTATTATATATTATATTTTAAATTTATTATTAAACATCACATTTTTATTATTTGTTTATATTGTACATATATTTTTTTAAAACTTTTGTTTTTATTATTATACACTATTTATTTTTACTTTAGTATTAATTATTGTTATGTTATATGTTATATCTTAGACTTTTATATTTTATTTTCAAATAAATGTTTTTTTATATATGTACATTGATATTGTATATCACGCATCATTTATATGATTAAATATATGTTGAATTATATGTTTAGGGATTCTTACCTATTTCTTCTTTAATGTATATTCCGCTTTATGTATATTTTTCGTATTAAAATTTGTCATGTTTTATATATGTTGATTAGTGTAAGATATTTATGCCGTTATGCTCTTACTTTCCTATCATGGTAACATGTTATCTCGTATGTTATGCTAACATGCTCCTTCATGCATCGATTTTTTTTAAAAAAACGAGACTTCAAAATTTTCAAACAAATAAAAAGGCAATGCTTGGTGTTTGGAAACTTCGCAAAAAGTAGTGCCCTAACTTATTGGGTTGCGACTTTTCTCGTTGAGTTCGAATAATCAAGTACCCTTCTAAGTTTTAAAGGTTTTCCAAATGCAAGCCACTATCTTGGAATTTCAAAGCAATATGTCCTAACTTATTGGATATAAGCGTTTTGTGGTTTCAAGATAGGAATTTCCAAAAAGGTTAACTTAATGTCAATACTTTGATACGAGTGAACCCTAATTTTCAAAATTAAAATATTTTAAGGAGGACTACATCTTAAGATTTTTGAATTTTCGACATTAAAGACACTTGATAATCAATTAGGTACCAATTTTTGGGCGTTATGAGGGTGTTAACCCTTCCTCAAACGTAACCGACTCCCGAACCCGTTCTTTTATTTTGTAGACCAAAACTAATGATTTTAAAACAAAATGTTTTAAAGGTGATCCAATCACACCTAAAAAGATTGGTGGCGACTCCCGTTTTCGTTTTTAAAGTCGACCCCATTTTATCCAAAAAAAAATGGTTTCGACATTGAAAATTGGAAACACCTCAAACGAAAAAAAAAATCAATTTGTTTTCCATTGTTTAGGGTTTTCTGTTAGGTAGTTTATTCTCTTTGATTCTAACATTAGGGTTTCTTTTGTTTTAACTTTTCTTATTTTATTACGCATTCTAACACATTTTCATTTCTTGTGTTATTAGGTACGAAGAGAGTTGCCTCTCCTTTCTCCGCACAACTTACTTCCTTTGGAGTCGAGTTTTTCTTTAGCTTCTTAGAGCCTTAGGTCGACTTTGTTAGAGAGTGATCCTACATCTTTTTTAATATTATTGAGTTTGATTACTCTTTAAAAGTTACAAGCGAGAAAATCTTAATTTCTTTTCTTTGTCTCTTAAAGTTTTTTTATTTATTGCGAGTGTATAACAGTGAGGTTTGCTTAGTTTTTCTTTTCTTGAGTGTTGTGTTCTTTTCAGGCTTTCATAATGATTCACAATACTATGATTGGGAAGTTGCAAAGGGATCAAGAGGTTCGAAATGCTCAAGATTAGAAACGTGACACTATTCTAGACACAGTTAGCAAAATTTTGGAATGTCTAAGTACCAAAATTGAGCGTTGAAATCGTAATTAAGGAAATAAGGTTGATCAACCTCGTCTTCGTGCAAATAATGCTCAATGTGTCTCTCGTGCAAATGACGAGACTTTGGTTAATAATGACCGTGGGCAAAATTTTTTAGCTAAACCAAAGTTCAACATTCCACCATTCCAAGGGAAGTCTGATCCTGAAGCATATTGTGAGTGAGACTCAAAAATTGAACTTATGTTTTGTTACTATAAATGTCGGAAAGAGGAAAAAGTCTCATTGGTGACCTTTGGATTTTCAGATTATGGGTTGAGTTGGTGGATTCAACTTGGAATTAATCGTCAAAGAAATTACGAAATGGTAATTGAAACATAGGACGAGTTCAAGCAAGTGATGCGAAAGCATTACATTCCTTCTCATTACTACAGAGAGGTCAAAACGAAACTTCGACGCCTTGTTCAAGGTAATCGATCTGTTGATGAGTACTTTAAGGAGATGGAGATGCTTATGCAAAGAGCAAATGTGCGAGAAGATGAAAAGACTACTATGGTTGAAGATTAATAACCAAATCTTAATTGAAGGTAATCGACATGTTTGAAGTTTTAATTCAATTAATCTTAATTGAAGATTAAGAGCATTTGACTCAAGACTCAAGGCTTTTGCTTTTGCCAATTGAACCGAAATCTCATTTGATTAAATTCTAAATATTTAGTTATTTTTAAAAAATAGTTAAAAAAAGAAAAGTAAAAGTTAAAAGAACAATTAAGATCTAAATCTAGTAATGTCATTAATATTATATATGTAAATTGCACGTACACAATTTAAAAATAATTAAATATGAAATAAAATACGATAAGTTATAAAAAGTAATTTGATATTAAAAGAAATTCAAACAAAAGTTTAATACGAAATATCAAATTTTGATATTAAATCTTCATTTTATATTTTCGCTTTTCGGTAAGAGCAAATCAAACTAAGAGCCTTCTCCGTTTCGCTAGCCGACAAGGTGAAGGATTGGCTATTTTATCTAGCTCGGATTGACGTGGTAAGATTGTTTGAATATTTTTTATCTTCACGTGCTACTTCTATTAAGAAAAAAAAATTGCAACATCAAGCAAGACGACATGGAGACTCTTCACGAGTACTGGGAGAGATTTAAGCAACTATGTGCTAGTTGCTCACAACATAGAATTTCGGAATAATTACTCATCCAATATTTTTATGAAGGACTCCTACCTATAGAAAGAAATATGATGAATGTTGTCAGCAGATGTGCCATAGTGAATAAAACTCCTCATGAGATAAGAAAGTTGATTTCCATCATGGCTACTAATTTGTAATAGTTCGGATTCAGATATGATAAACTGATAAGAATGAACGAGGTAAATGTCACTTCTCTTTAAAATAAAATTTTCGAAGTCACTTCTCTTGTTTATCATATGGTTGTAGGAAACTCTCAACATGTAAAGGCTTATGGGATTTATTCTTCTAAATTGAAATGATAGGAGGAGAGAAAATGAGAATTACAAATATGTTAGTTCAAATTATACAATTTTTTTAAAGTTTTATGTCATTTTAATCCTTCTTATGAAGTACACAAAAATATATATATTTTTAATTTTTTCATTCCTTTAATTTTCTTTTTACTCTAATCAAAACACCTTTGGAACATGAAAAGACAAAAAGGAAGTCATAGAAGTAAAGGTGAAAATAGGAGGATGATAATCCATATATATTGAATCCATAATCGAGACAGAATAAAGAGTCACCCACTTGGTTGGAAACTCGAAATTTAATGGGATAGGATACTCTAACCGATTGGATCTAACATTCTTTAGAGATTAGTACGTTGTTTTTATGGCCATATTTTCCGGACCATAAGGAAATAGAGGTGTTCATGTTTTTATGGATCTAAAATTTAATTATAATCATATTTGAACTCAAAACATTATGTATAAAGGTATTCATGGATCGAGTCAAACTAAGTTCAGCCTAAACCTAGACAAGGGATTCTAGATATTTTCTTTGTCCAAGCTTGATAAGTCCAAAATATGGGCTTGAAATTTTGTCCAAACCCGACTCTATATAAAATAAGATAATTCAAGCCTAATCCCATCAGATTAAAAATTATTTTTTTTCAAATTAAAATGTAATTACAAATTTATAAATAAATATTTATTTTAATAATTCATGAATAAATATAGAAAAATGATTAGTTATAGATACTGCTATTCCAAATTCTTTTAAAACAATTCATAAAATTTCAACTAAAATTGTACATCAATTCATTGATTTTGACATTTCCAAATTAGAAAAACAAAGCATAAAATTTGAATAACGGTAAACTTGCAATGAGATGAATAGCAGTAAAGAGTTGGATCAAATTTGAAGCTCCTTTTATTGCCACTGGAATTGTTGCTAGAGTAAGTTCAATCAACGATTTTCCTTTTAGTAAAACATTATTCCATGTTAAGGTAATTTGTCTTGAATTGAGAGTTGATATACTACTACCAGAAATTAACATAAAACATTAATGCTATGATAAACTAAAAAATTAAATGTTGAAGTTAGTTCATAAAATATGTTTGGAGCATTATTTAAAATTAAAAATCGATCATAATTAGATTGTTTGATAAAAGATAATATAACCTTAAATGAAATAGAATAAAATAAAAAATAATTGATTTATTCTCTATTAAGCACTAAGTAAGTCCCTATCTACTTATCATTTTCCACTCTCTTTTTTTTTTTGTGGATAAAAAATTTCGATCTAGTTAATTTCATTGTGGGAAACGTTTTTAAAAAATTAAGCTACTGAAAATATTATTTTTTAATTGATTGAATTTTTAATACTTTCTCAAACAGGGCAATATTTTGCTTTACATATCAATTTTTTTTATGTATTTCACTTCTATTATTTCATCTACATATTTTTTCAAGTTTGAAAATTTAGTCTTTGTTATGATAAAAATTCCATATTTTTTTCCACAATTTTACTTTTACAATACTTTATGCATATTTTATTATCTCATAACACATTCATTGAACTTTTATCTTTATTCACACATATTAAATTGTTTTACACTTTATTTTATTAATTTATCACAAAATTTCGCTAAGTTTACATTTTTAACCATTAATAACCAGAGAATTCATGGGTACTTACCTTTTCCAAATTTAAATAACTTGCTCTTTCTTTTTCCTCATCACTTGATTCATTTTTTCAATCTCTTTCTTCAACATCATATCAAAACATAAAAGTTTCTATGAGTAATCTTCACTTTAACATCTTTTCTATACTTTTTCTAATAAATTAAACTTGAAAACAATACGAAACCTAAACATCCATACATTGTTCTCTTGGAATGAAGCTTTAGCTTATTTTCTCTCTCCTCCAACTTCATTTTTTCTTAAATCTAAATTGATATTCTTATTCTCTATAGCGTACTTATCAATTTTCTCTTTTCTTAGTTATGAAAATTCTTTTAATTTTTAAGTGAAAATAGTGAATTTTTTTTATATAAAATAGCTAAATTGTAAAGAAAGTAAACTTTTTTCTTGGATGGTAAAACGTGAATGATGGAAAAAAAAGAACAATGTTTTCTTTTCATCTTTTTCCAATTCCTTAACTATTAATTAATTAATTAAAATATCTAAAAATAAAATCATAATAAAATATTTCACCCAATTAAATTTCAACACTAATATCCATAATAATCATGATGTTTCAAGATAATTATATTAATTGGAAAATGACTATTTTACCCTTCGACATCCTTTACAATTTTTTCCTCAAATTATTACTTAATTTAGTAAAATTGTAATTTAATCCTTCATATTTCTTCACTTATTTAATTTAGTCTATGCACACCAATTTCGTATCATAAAAAATTAGATTGTTTCACTTTTGATCCTTCAATTTTTTCATATTTATTCTTTAAACTCTCAAATTTTAAATAATTAGAATGTATATATACACACGCATGTATACATTCCAATTAGCCGGGTAAAAGGCAAAATCAAACACATCATGATGATGATGAATAAAGGCACTTGCATTTTCTTTTTTTAAAGAAAAACAAAAAGGAAATTAAGAGGCATATATTCATTTAGTCAGAATATATAATTGGAATGCCGGTGGTGCTGAATCTGAGTCATGTGAGGTTACGTTAATCTTAGCACTTCTGGATAAATAACTTCCAAGTTCTTATCCTCAATTTCAATGTTTTATTCCTCTTTTAATTTCAACCAGAATTTATCCTTAATAGACACCTCACTATTCCTTTTTTGAGTTTAATGATAGATTCAGAACATGTAAGGTTACTTAAAAGTAGGTTTTATTAAATTAATTTTTATATAATTCTTAATAATGTAAAACAACAGAAAAGTGAAATAATTTTAAATTTTTTTAAATATAGCAAATACAGTATAACTATAAATATAAATAATCATAAATCGATCATATTAATATAGTCGAGACTAAAACTAAATTAAGATTAACTGAACTAAAACTCAAAAACTTTACGTATATAATTGATTATGGTAGGTCTTAAATTTAGGTACTCAAGACCCAAGATCTTTGCTTTTGCCAACTGAACTAAAATATCATTTGGTTAAATTCTAAATATTTAGTTATTCTTAAAAAATAGTAAAAAAAAAAAAGAAAAGAAAATTCAGAGTTAGAAAAACAATTAAAATCTAGTAATATCATTAATATTATACATGCTAAATTGCATCTACACAATTTAAAAAATAATTAAATAAGACATTAAATACGATAAGTTATAAAAAGTAATACCAATATAATACAATTATAAAGAAAATATTTCAAACAAAAGATACAAATTTCATCTATATTTTTTTTCAACCACCCACGTAATAAATGTGACGTAATCTAACATGGTTTTAACTTAAAGAGTATCTTATGCTTTACCCGAAAAAACAAAACTATCGTATTCTTTCGTGACCATGTTAGGTGGCTTTTGGACATTCAAGATTCCAACTCTCCTTAATAACTATTAAGGTTGTCGGAAAATGATTCTTTTAAAAATGAATTGATTTTTAGAAAAAAAAACATTTTGTAAAATATTTGATAAAATTTTTCGACATTATTTTTTAAAAATTGTTCTTTGTAAACGAAGAGGACATAAATATATTTATTATAAAATATTATAATATAATTTTCTTTTGATAATTGAAATTTATTTTATAATAAAATAATATTTTGTAATAATTAATATAATATATAAATTTGATAATAAATAATGCCTAAATAAAATTTAATTTAAATTTCATATATTTTATATATAAGATAAATGAAGTTAAGTACTTTTAAGTAAATATTCATATTTGTATAATCAAAATATTCATATTTTATACTAAGTTAAAAAAAAATTCATAAATTCTTGTATTTTTCATAAATTTCAAATTTAGTCCCTATAGTACTTCTATTTTTAGGAATTTGATCATAATGATATTTAAACTCAAAACATCATGCATAGAACTTTTCACAGGTCGGGCCGAGCTGGGTTTGACTTGAGCCTAGACAAGGAGGTTTCTAGATATTGCCTCTGCCCAAACTTGATCCAGTTCAAAACATGAACTTAAAATTTTGTCCAAACCCGACTTTATATAAAATAGGATAATTCGAATTTACCCGAATAAAAGTTAATTTGTTCAAATTGAAATATAATTATAAAATTACAATTAAATATTTATTTAGATAATTCATAAATAATATAGAAAAATATTATTTATAGATACTGCCATTCCAATTTTTTTAAAAACAAACCAAAATTAAACTAAAATTGCATATCAATTCCTTGATTTTGACATTTCCAAATTAGAAAAACAATGCATAAATTTTGAATAGCAGTAAACTCGCAATGAGATGAATAGCAGTAAAGAGTTCGGTCAAATTTGAAGCTCCTTCTGGAATTGAATAATTTAGTCAATTAGGAAACCTAAATTTATTAATAATTTAGGTGATATTGGAAATGATGTTTAAATGAATTGATAAAATAATAAGTGAATAATTGTTAATGGATGTGATTTTAAAATTTTGATTAAAATTTTATGAAAAATTAAATTAATTGACACAATTTAAAAATAAATATAAAATATAGATAAAGTGAGTAAATTACTTTAGAAAGTGTAAGTATTCCAATAGACTTATTTATTATCATAAATAGTTTTGTTATAAATAAACTTGAAATTTATGTAGTTACTTCAATAACGAATGTGATATACTCATATCTTGATCTAACAGTCAGGTCAGATATAGGATATAACACATTAGAAATGATTTACTCTTTATATTGTTAATTAATTATACAAAAATTGTATAATTTAAAAAAATATAACTTATCAAAAAATACAATTAGAAGTGAAAAGACACATCAAGAATAGGAATAAAAAAAAGTTTTGATATGAATAATGCAGTCTACAAATTTCATGCGCATAAATATTGTTGTTATCGACAATGCATGCATGGTGTAAACTAGTATATAAGTAGGTGTGTAGTGCAATATTTGAAGCATAACACAACCAAACCATAACACATAGAAAGCTACCATGGCTTCTTCTCAGAAAAATGCTCAACAAACCACAAACGGCAAGCTTTGGAACTCTTCCAGCGAAGCTCTAACCTTGACTGACAAGAAAGTTTGGCAAGGCTCTCATTATGCGGAATTCCCAGAAATAATTGAAGATGGAGATGCGGGTGAGTTTACACATGAATCAGTGACTGATGATGCTGATAATCATGGTTCAGTTGCTGGTCTTGTGTACAGGCGACGTGATGGAACTAAGTGGGTTGTTGCCTGGAGCAACCCACTAGATGAGAACAGCAAGGTATATATTGCATTCGATTCAATCTTATCATTAATTAACTAGTTAGAATGCGTATACATTATCATTTAATCTATGATTAATTGCATGCATGCTGCAGGTCTATACTGATATCCAAAGGCAACCTATTCACTGGGGGCAAATCAAAACCAACCTTGAGAAAAGAGGAAAACCAAAATTTAAAGTTACAAAGTTTGGGTACATTGCATCTGTTGAAATTGATCCCGGGAGCCGTTCACCCACAATGAAGGCATCATTTGAGTTAGAGGCTTAACTGCCTTTGCTTCTTCATCAAGCTATGCTGGTAATTCAGGCTATCAAAATTAAATAATAATGTGCTCCCTGCTGCTGCATTACCTGTACTACTATTACAGTAAAAAAATTTGATAGCCGGTACAACTAATAGAAAGTGTGTAGGCCTTCACAATCATGTCAGTGCCATGTATACATGGTTGACTATTTGTATAATATTATGGAAAAATAAAACAGAATGGCCTTCACCATTTTATCTTTTGACTCAGTTTATAGTTTATGTTTTCTCCAACTTCCGCATCCATCCATCGAATCATCAAACTACAAACCAGGAACCATAACATAGAAAATCTGACAACAAATAATCTCCCAACAACAAACCATGTTTCCAACAGCACAATAAAACATAACTAGCATCCCAGCAACTCGATACATAACCAGTAGCTGCAACTACCACCAAGTTTTAAAACATGCTGGATTTGTAAAATTCAGCAATGGTCAAGGCATCTGTTTTACATTCTATCTGACGCTTTGACAATACAGACATCACCAATAGCTTAAACCAAATCATCAATGTCAACACAACTTTCTTGTAGAATCCATGGCCAATGGAGCTAATTTAAATACCGTAATTGTGTATGCAATCAATGTTGTGGTGTGTAAGGGGTTGAAACTTGATGGATAATCCCAATGGATTCAAAATAATTTGGATTATAGTATTCTCCACCTCTATTCGATCTTAAGCACTCGATAAATTATTCACATTGAAGTTAAACTTCATATTTATAAACTCTAAATTTATCAAGTGTTTCATCTTTTGAATACAATAAATATACATAGTAATATCTAGAACAATCATCAATAAAAGTACCAAAATATTTCTTTCCACCTAATGTAGAAGTATTATGCATGTCACATAAATAACTATGTATCAAATGAAGTATTTTTGTTTTCCTTTTAACCTTAGGGAAAGGGTTTCTAGTAATTTTAGTCAGCATGCATGTTTTCTATTTTTCAATATTATTATTAAAAATAGGAATTAAATTTAACTTATGCATGTCACGCAATTTTCTATAATTCAAATTACCTAATCTATAATGCCATAAATAAGAAGATTCAACCATATAAGCAGAAATAATATTTTTATTTTTATTCTTATTAATAATCTTGGCAAAACTTAAAAAAGAAAGAGTGAGAATGTATACAAAAAACAGGGGATTTAGTGAAGTAAAGTGGGAGGAATATTTTATAAGAAAACTGCTTGACAGAGAGGTGGATATGCCTGAGAAAATGGTTGAGGAGGTAACAAAAATAAAGTTAGCTCATAAGAAGGAGGATCGATTGATATGGCTGCATGACAGTAAGGGAGAATTTTCAGTAAAGAGAATGTCAAATTTATTGATGGAGAAGGGGGTGGAGGATTTAAGTTCTGATTTCGACAAAATGTGGAAGATGAAGGTGCCACCTAGGGTAAGAAGTTTTCTTTGGATGCTGGCATTATGAAGATTTCCCACAATAGAGTTTTTGGAAAGGCGAGGCATTAAGTTCCAGCAAATGAGAAAGAAATGTACATTGTGCGATAAAGAGTTGGAAAGAGTTGATCATTTGTTCTTTAAATGTAAATTTGTTGAAGGATTTTGAAGGAGAATCTTCAACTGGTGGGAGATGAGATGGGAACCCGTGGAGGGTTTTTTTGAATTCTTTAAATTTTCTAATAATGTATATCTGTCAGGGGTTATAAAAAGTTTAGGGATTATCTCAATTTCAGCTACATGTTGGTCAATTTGGCTGGCAAGAAATAAAGTGGTGTTCAATCAAAAAACGATACCAATGGATACGATGATTTTCTATTCGAAGATGAGAGCAATGATGTGGGTAAGGGCAGTGTATAATGAAGTCATTTTAACTGAAAGTTCTTAGTGGTTCTACCCTTTAAAATGTAGGTCTTATAACAAAACTTTAAGGGCTTAGAGATGAGTTGGCGGTTTCCTCCAAGAGGTTGGTTGAAATTTAACGTATGCAGGGTAGTGTTCAAGGACAAAGCTGGAGGTGGAGGGGTATTGAGAGATGAAGATGAAGTAGCACGAGCATTATTCTCGGGTCCGAGCGAGGCAAAAGATGCTGAATTGGCATAATTGAAGTTAATTGGAGTCGCGCTTGAGTTATATGAAGGTATGGGATGGGCAACATGTTGTCCATTATTGATTGAAGTTGGTTCCAATGTGGTGTTTAAATGGCTTTCAAAAACAGAGTCAAGAGTGGAAAAGTTACACTATTTTTTTTGCTGAAATTGAGAGAAGATCATATTTGTCATTTGGGAAAGTAGAACATATAGGGAACGAAATGACTTTTGCACTGGCAATAGCAGGGGTTAAGCGTTTGGATACCTTTAAAAGCATAGTGGTGAGAGTGTTGAAGAGAATGGGAGTATTGGTCTTTGTTTGATTAGTTGTTTTATTTTTGCTACTATGTATTCAATTTAGGGGATTTTGCAGAGTTGGTTTTATTGGCTTTGGTAGGGTTAATTGTATGATAAGTTTCACTACAAGAAAACAGATTTTTAGCGGCGTTTTTTTAGCCTTTAGCACTGAAAAAACTATTAGCGGCGTTTTTCCAAGCGCCGCAAAAAATGTCGCTATAGGAAACACCGCCAAATTTTGCGGCGTTTATCTGAAAAAATGCCACAAAAGATCAAGACTTTTAGCGGTTCTTGTGAGAAAAGCGCCGCTTGTGATTATGAGAAAAGCGCCGCTAAGAGTCATGGTTTTTAGTGCCGTTTTTTGGGGAAACGCCCCTAAAAGTCATGGCTTTTAGCGACGTTTATTGGGGAAGCGCCGCTAAAAGTCATGGCTTTTAGGTGCGCTTTTCTCACAAACGCTGCTAATTTTGGCAGATTTGAAATGTAATTTTTCACCAATATCCAACCCTTCCTGCATTAAATTCAACCAAAAACAACAAATATAGCATGAAATCCAACCAAAAACAACAAATGTAGCATAAAAAATACAACCAAAAACATTAAATCTAAATGATGCTTCAAATTCAACGAAAGATCTATGATGTAAATTAATAAATTAAGTATAACTCAAAATATTCTTATAATAATGTTTGTGACAATGTTAAAAACATTCTTACAAGGAGAAAACTAATGTCTAAGATGGCAGCTTTTGCGACTACTAAAACATCTGCATAATTTGTTGAAGCTGTAGCTGGAGCTCATCGTACTTTTTGCTCTACTTTGCTACCACCGCTGCTGCCTCTGCCTCTCTTGCTACTGCCGCTGCCTCCTTCACTACTGCCGCTGCCTCCCTCTTTGCTGCCTCCGCTCTAAGTTGTTGCTGGAGTTCTTCATATTTTCTTTGAACCTCGGCAATTTGCTCAATTGTGCTCGCTTGCATCTGAGCTAACTGGTCTCTTAACCTCTAAACTTCAGCTTGAGCTTGACTCCCAGGAGGCATGTATTGCCGGGAGCCGGATCTAAAATATTGGGTCGGGGTAACACTAGATCCTTGAAATTGAACTCGACTGTACCTTTCAAGACTCAAAACTTCAGTGATAATTCTGTTATCAATGTTCTCAAGATTAACAGAACTATCAGTCGAAGCAATTGTTTTGTACTCTGCCTTCTTCTCCTTTAGTTTCTCCTAATAAATCAATCAAAAAGTTAGAAACGAAATATATAATAAAAAGGAATGCAACATAACTTAACATTATTTAAAACTACGAACGACGAATTAAACCATTATAATTAAACATTATAAATATTTATAATAAATCAAATTTTATTAAGTAAATATACCATAATTTCTCCAGCTTCGGATGTCATAGGAGATCTATCTTTCTTCCTATGCGTAATCTATAAAAGCTGAAGGCGTCTAACTTTTTGACCTGACGAGACTTCCTACAATATGTAGTAAAAATATTATTTAATAGTAGAAAGTCATTAATATTTGATAGAATTAAAAAAAATTCATAATACCTCAGCCTCAGCTACAGAAGCAAAACTTCTCGACCTTGCCGTGTGCGTGAATTTTTGTTTTTTCCTGCTGCTTGTTCCAACTCGCTCACGGTCCTACATAATGAAATTATTATTACGTATATAGTGAACATTATATATAAGAGTTTGGAAGTACGTAATACCTCACATTTTTTGAATTCCAGAATCTAACCGCATCTTCCCATTGGTACCTCAACATTCCCGGCGAGACATTTCGCAATTTTTCTTCGAGGCTTATGTCTTTCTTAAAATATTGTTTTCTCAAAGTTGTTTTATGGTCTCTCCATTTTTTACCCAATGCCTTCTTGATATAGTCATCCGAGATCTCTAAAGCAAATCTCTCCTAAAAAAACACAAGTTTAGAATGTAAATATAAATGAAAGTTAAACCGAAGTATTATAAATTACTTTAACGTTTTGTTACCTTAATATTATCGAGAGCCTAATTTTTTTTGCTGTCAAGCATGTGATGCCATGATTCGTAGTTGATGGGCAACATATTGGCATTTCGTGCTATAATACCCAAATAGCCTGCTAAAAGTTGAGCTTCAAATCCAACAGGCTGACCATGACTGTTTCTACTTACTTTGACACGCTCGATAGGATTTAATTCGTATAAATCTTTAAGTAGCGTACGTCCTCGACCTCTGCGCGTCCCACCAGTTTCAGCTGAAAAACGACATACTATTATTATATTAAAATTGAAAAAAAATCAATAATAAAAGTCAACACACATGTAAAATAAACTTAACATTACTTTGAAATTCTACAGGCTCATCAAGTTTCTCCGGCACATTCGAAGATCCAACAACTGTCTGTTGTTCACTATTTGCTTCTTCTGAATTTGGAGTATCCTGCAATACACATAAAATAGTTGAAATTTTAGTAACAAATTACAACAATAATAGTACATGTAAAATAGTTAAATTATATAACATGACAAAGATTAAAATTATAGTATTACATATAATTAAAAAATCGTAAAATCTTATTACATCATTATTTGTAAATATCTTCATCCACATCATGTCGAACCCATTGATGTTGTGTACTAGTACTAAGGATATTTTCATCTAAGTTTTATTCTGGAAAAGGCAATGTTTCTGATCTTTCGACGATGTCATCTTTACTTCCATTACCCATGTCAAACAATTCTCTAGGGGTGTTCCAGAGTACAACATACCAACCCTCATCAGTTGTATCTTTCGAATAAAAAACTTGTTTCACTTGAGAAGAAAATACATATGGCTCGTCCATCAATTGTTGTCCAGTGTGAATCAAGCGAGAGAAATTAACCATTGTAAAACCAAATTGATCTTTTTTAATTCCGCGAGCAGTATTAACATCAGCCCAATCACACCGAAATAAGACAACTTTCCATCTGCCATAGTAATCCAACTTAATAATGTCGATAAGAAGTTCGTAATACTCCACATTACCCTCAACCAGAGTACTGTCCCTAGCACTAGCATAACTTGTAATTGAAGAATTAACAACAATTCCACAATTTTGAGTTCTCCTCATTCTCTCGCGATATTTTGTATGAAATCTGTATCCATTGATGAGGAAGGCACTATATCTTTTTATTACTCTGTTTGGACCTTGGGAAAGCCATTTAACTTCGTCATTGACGTCTTTCCCACTCCAAACCTATTGAATCGAAAGTAAATTGAGAAATTATAAATGTATTATGTAAAAAAATTCTTATTTGATTAACTAAATTTCGCGATTATATGTAACTTATTAAATTCAGTTACATACCGTTTGGCTTAACCATTCATGAAAAGATTCTGTGAATAACTTATCAATCTCTCGATGTTGTAATCTTCGAGAGCGTGCACGAGATCTCAAAATTTGTTTGTACTCACTATGTTAAAAACAAGTTTAATTGGTTAGAAGATAAACAAATCAAAACGACGAATATGTGAGGAAATTTTAGACCTTACTTGCATAACGGTTCAATTGAATCGTGGTGAAAAAGTACATATCGATCTGCTTGTATCCACGATATATCATCTAATTCTGCAATTTCAACTTTGTCAATTGGTTCTCCATAACTTTGGAATAAATAAATTTCGGGCAAGTTATGATCATTGAGCCCAGCATTTCTACTTGGTTTATTCAATCGTGTTTCAACATCTTCTAAATATCTAGAACAGAAGGTCATGCACTCCTTTGCCAAGTAACCTTCAGCAATTGATCCTTCTGGATAACGCTTATTGCGACAATAAGACTTCAATTTGCTTAGGAACGTAAACACGATATACAATATTTATCAAAAGATGTAACTAAATGTATAGAGGTGAATGAATGAATACTTGACAAATAAATTAGCACCTTTCTATAGAATACATCCATCGATAAAAAATCGATTCACCAAGTATTGCTTCGTGAGGGAGATGGATTACCAAGTGCACCATAATAGTGAAGAAGTAAGGTGGAAAGGTCTTTTTCAAATTGCATAAAGTCAAAGCAGCTCGATCCTATACTTTCTCAAGTTCTTCAACATCCAAAAATTTGCCACAAATAGCTTTCATTATATTGGATAGTTCAATTATACAAGACGTTACATTTTTTGACATATAGCATTGTAAAGTAACTGGGAGTAAATCTTGCATCAAGATGTGGTAATTATGTGATTTTAATGAATATAATCTTCGATCTTTAAGACTCACACATCGAGATATATTTGATGCATACGCTTCTGGGACCTTTATATCCTTCAACACCATGCAGAACACTACTTTCTCTTCCTTTGACATTGAAAAAATAGAAGGCGGCAACCGATATTTCCCATTCGGAAGTACTTGAGGATGAAGATCACGCCGAATTCTCATGTCAACTAAATCAAGTCGATTCTGAAGATTGTCTTTTGATTTTCCATCGACATTCAAAATTGTCCCAATTATGTTCTTGCAGACATTCTTCTTAATATTCATGACATCAAGATTGTGGCGTAAAATGTTGTGCTCCCAATAAGGCAACTAAAAAAATACTTCTTTTTTCCACAAGTCTGCCTCATTAGGATCATCCTCTTCATCAGATTCATCATCAGATTCATCCCTCGATCTTCTCTTTGTTTGCGTGTTAGGTGGTTGATTCATCTTCCCATAACTAAAATTGATATCTTTTAACATAAACAAGATTTCAGATCCAATGGTATGCTCAGGAGCTCCTCTATACTCTTCAGTACCGTCAAATAGAGTCATCTGAAATCTAAATTTATGATTTCCATCTAACCACCGACGATGGACCATGTAAGAGAACTTCTTCGCATTATACAGCCACTTCGAACAAGTTTGCGTAGCACAACAAGGACAAGTATAACGTCCTTTAGTACTCCAACCCGATAAATTAGCATAAGCCAGGAAATCATTAACTGTCCACAACAAAGCTGCAAGTAAATTAAAGTTCTCCTTTCTCAATACATCATATGTCTCAACACCCGACCATAATTGTTTTAACTCTTCAATTAGTGGCTGCAAATAGATGTCAATATCATTTCCGAGACCTTTCTCTCCAGGGATAATCATTGATAAAATGAATGAAGATTGCTTCATGCAAATCCATGGAGGCAAATTGTAAGGAACAAGCATTACAGGCCAAGTACTGTACGAAGTACTCATGATTTTAAAAGGATTAAAGCCATCAGCTGCTAGCCCAAGCCTCACATTCCGAGGATCGCTTGCAAAACTTGGAAATTTACTGTCAAATGATTTCCAAGCTAAAGAATCCGCAGTATGTCTTAATAATCCATCATCGGTTCGTTGATCGTTATGCCACCTCATAGAATCGGCTGTCTTTGACGACATGAAAAGCCTTTGAAGTCTTGGTATTAGGGGAAAATATCGCAAAACCTTGACTAGCTTCTTTCTTAACTATGCCCCACCTTCATCTGCATTCACATCTTCTGTATTCCTATCCATCCAACGAGACTTACCACAAACATGACAAGACTATTGGTTTTTCTGATCACCCCAGTATAACATGCAGTCATTTGGGAAACTATGAATTTTATCATACCCGAGGCCCAAATCTTTTATTAGTCTCTTCATATCTTGACAAGACTGAGGGATTTTTGCAAACGGAAACATCTCTCTCAGAAACTCTAGCAGCATTGTAAAAGAGTTTCCGGTCCACCCTCCCGAACATTTTAAGTGAAATAGACGAATACAGAAGGACAATTTCGAATATTTTGATCCCTCGTAAATTTCTTCGTTCATTTCATTAAGTAAATTGTAGAAATTCGCCGCTTCTTCATTTGGCTCATCATCAGGTGCACTTGTTCCCGTTTCGCCAAAAACATTTCCACCAATATTTCAATTATCAGATGCAATAAAGTCAGGTGGAAACGATTGCTCACCATGACTGTGCATATTAAATGCATCTCACAACATACCTTCCAAGTCATCATGTCTAACATATTGATGGTAAGCAATATCAGGATAAGTCGGATTAATCGTTGTAGAAGTTCCACTAGATGTACACTCTCCATGAAAAATCCATTTTTTATGCCCCCGAATAAAGCCATCAACAATTAAATGTTCGTAGACAACTTCACGATAATGCCAATTGATGTTGCCACACTTCTTACACGGGCAAAGAACCATTAACTCTTGGCTTGTATTTTGAAATGCAAAATTTAGAAAAGTTTGTACTCCATTTCGATAGGCGTTGCTTACTCTTGACAAATTCATCCAACTCCTATCCATTTCGTAGTTCTTGAAATCTAAAGTTTACAATAAATTACACGGGTAAATTGTTTATTTATAAGTATAATTAAGTTATGTAAGTTATGATATGATATATATTTATGTATTATGTAAGTTATGTAAATTATGTAAGTTATCCAAATTATGTAAATTATGTACGATATAATATATATTTATGTATTATGTAAGTTATGTAAATTATATAAGTTGTTTATCTTATGTAAATTATGTAAGATATGATATATATTTATGTATTATGAAAGTTATGTAAATTATGTAAGTTGTTTATCTTATATAAATTATGTAAGATATGATATATATTTATGTTGATGGGATTGTGATTGTGATTGTGTTGATGGGAAAACACAAGGGAAGTGAAGATTTGGTTATTAAATTAAATTTACAAGTTTAGGGTTAATTAATTATTTTGAATTAAGTCCATCATGCGTGCTCAATTATGGTTATTTTTTATCGAGTCACATGAATGCTAAATCAATTCAGGAATGAATGGGCTAATTCCTTAAAATAAATTAAAAAAAATTATTTTCCAAGTAAGTCAAGTCGAATTTTTTGAACAATATTTAAAAATACAATTTAATTTAATTAGGTAATTTAAAAATAAAATAAAAGTAGACAATATTTTTGGTGATTAAAATAAAATAAAATATTTAAAATAAAACTTTAAATACAATTTAATTTAATTATGTAATTTAAAAAATAAAATAAAAGTAGACAAAATATTATTCGTGATTAAAATAAAATAAAATAAAATAACATATTCGAAATAAAACTTTAAATACAATTTAATTTAATTAGGTAATTTAAAAAATAAAATAAAAGTAGACAAAATATTTTTAGTGATTAAATTAAAATCAAATAAAATATTTAAAATAAAACTTTAAATACAATTTAATTTAATTAGGTAATTTAAAAAATAAAATAAAAGGAGACAAAATATTTTCTGTGATTAAATTAAAATCAAATAAAATATTTAAAATAAAACTTTAAATACAATTTAATTTAATTAGGTAATTTAAAAAATAAAATAAAAGTAGACAAAATATTTTCTGTGATTAAATTAAAATCAAATAAAATATTTAAAATAAAACTTTAAATACAATTTAATTTATTTAGGTAATTTAAAAATAAAATAAAAGTAGACAAAATATTTTTCGTGATTAAAATAAAATAAAATAAAATATTCAAAATAAAACTTTAAATACAATTTAATTTAATTAGGTAATTTAAAAATAAAATAAAATATTTAAAATAAGGTTGGAAAAAAAGTCAACCATTATTGTTATTTTAATAGAAACGCAAGCTACGGAATTAAATCAAGATGAGGTCAGCACAATGTCATCTCAATCATCCAAACTACCACCATCATTGTATATGTTTAAATGACTAAACTGGCAAAGAAGTTTATTTTATGACTAAACTGGCCCAGTTTAATAACAGAAATAAATTCATATTTGTGTTATTATCCAATTTAGGTTTGTATGAAAAATAAGATTAATAATAATTGATATTAAAAATAAAATAACATAATCAAATCTTTATCAGTTCTGCTTCCATATTTCATTTCAAAACTGTATATTACCTTGTTCACAACTAATTTGTACAAAAAACATGGTAAACCAAAAAAGGAATATGGCAAACTGAATCGCAGATAACAGAAAACATAAGACAGAAAACTAGATGACAAATGTAAAGTAAGTAAAATGATCCAATATTTGAAAGGAGAATCAACAATTAAATCTGTACAAAATCGGAGCCCCAAAAGATTATTTTTTCCAAAATCATCATGATGAAACTATTATTGATGAGAAATTTGAACTAAAACGTACCTTAATAATTTCAACAAGCTGGTCTACTCCACTCTCACCAGGAAACAGAGGCTGGAGTCAGAAAAATATTATTTGTTAAGTAATTGAAAGTGAAAGTGCATATAAATAAGCAAAAAAAAAAAGTATGCAATGAAACATGTGCTCGATAGTACCTAGAACTGATGTAAGATATGTTTGGTTCCCCTTTCATCCAACAAAGTAGTATTTCAACAACCTGGTCTACTCCACTCTCACCAGCAAACAGAGGCTAGAGTCAAAAAAGTAGTATTTCTTAAGTAAGTTAAAGCGAAAATGCATAGAAATAAGTTAAGTAATTTAGCAACGAAACATGTACCTAGAACAGATGTCAATGGCTGTGGTGTATTTAGTTGCACCAAATATTACTTTAGGTGCTCGATAGTACCTAGAAAAGATGTAAGATAATAAGAGCAGCACCAAATATATTTCAGTCCAAGCAAATATAAAAACTTTATCAATATCAGTACCAAGTATTACTTCGAAGATTAAATGGCAGCTTTAGTTGAACCAATAGTTGCTTTTAAAGCTTATTCAATTTCAGTGAGTATCTATCTCTTGCACGATACAAATCTATTCTATGCCTCTCCACAAAATTTATGTCCTCTCTAATAAAGTGAAGATATGTTTGTACCTACAGATAGGGAAAATAATATTTTTTATTAAAAGAAAATTGGATCAAAAACTTGTCAATCAGTGTAGTTATTTGTACCAATATGTTCACTGAACTGTTAAACTAAGATTAGAGGAAACTAATTACTGAAACAAGGGAATATCATAGAGCTACCGAGGAACAAATGCCACATCTAATGCCACATATAAGAAAAAAAACATCCACCAATGATCAGCTCAACTGTTTACAATAAAACCACTCAACGTCAAATTCCATGATATCATCACATTCCATAGAAACCAATCACTTAGTCCAAAATGTAAGAGAGGGCAGTGTTAAGATTTGACCAAAGTGGTCTTTTTATGCGATTCACAGAACAAAAGAAAAGTACAAACCTCAACTAGTTTTCTGTGGAAAAATATTTGTAACTTATCAGCAGTTAAGGTCAGAAACTTTTATAAAGCTTTTTAAACCCAATATTGGAAAGCTATTAACCTGCAAATAAAGTAACAAAAATTTACATTGAATCTATAATCAAAGTAAAAAACGATAAAGGAAGTATTCACGAGGAGAACCATAATTTTAATAACGCTAATCAAACGTAAAACTACAAAAGCTTAATTTTAACAACACATTTGACGAATAAATTAAACAAAAAAATTACATGAAAAATGACAAAATGGTTTCGGGGAGTAAAGAAATTTGTACCCAAATTACAAGATTAGTGTAGCAGAGAATTTTTCAACCGCTTCCAAAGTCGATATCGCACAGACGCAATGGTTTCTGGGAATCACAGCAAGCGAGACGAGAGGAAAGGGAAAAGAGTTAGGGATTTCGGGGATGGGGGAACAGATTTAGGGAAAAAGTATGGGGAAAAAAGGGGATTTGGGGAAAATGTTAGGGATTTTGGGTTTGGGAATTAGGGGAGGAAAGGGAAAAGAGTTAGGGATTTCTTTGTTTTAGGGATTTAGGGAAGGAAGAACCGAAATAGGGAAATGACTTAGCAAAAAACTGAACTGATTTCGGGTAAAGGGGATAAACTTCAGGGGAGAAAAAATGATGTCGTTTCAAATAAGGAGAATTTGTGGCGTTTTCATCAAAGCGCCGCTAATGAGACCTTTTGCGGCGTTTTAGGCAAAGCGCCGCTAATGCTACTTCTATCTACACTACAAAACGGCGCCGTTCTAAATTAAAGTCGATTACAATTTGTGGCTTTTTTTATAAAAACGCCGCTAAAGCCACTAATATTCATATGAAACGACGCCATTTTATTGTAATGTATAATTAAATTTTGTGGCATTTTCTTAAAACCGCCGCCATTGCGTATCATTTGCGGCGTTTTATATATAAACGCCGCTAATACCTTTGATAATAAAAAATATATTTTTTAAATTGATCAAAATTTAAAACTATATATTTAGAATTTTTTTTAAATTATATCCAAATAATGTTAATGTGATGAATGTTAGTGTAGTACAAAATATATATTTCATACAATTATATTAGGTGTATGCAATATATAAATTAATACACATTTTAAAATACATCAATATATTTTTATATTGAATAAATATAAATATCATATATGCAATATATAAATTAATTAAATAAAAACATGATGATATTTATATCAATAATTGTGTTAATATTTTAGAAGATCTAGATCAAATTATAGTTCATGTACACAATTGCACACTAAACCATTTTTCATCTCAGCTATTTGGGATTTAACCCATTTTGATATATATTCTTTTAAAATAATAATTTATAAATATTTATCTTATTTATATTTATCTTCTAAATTAAAAATTATACTCTAAACCTGAAACCCTAAACTTGAACTCTAAACCCTAAACCTTAAACCCTAAACCACAAATACAAAAACCCTATCTCTAAACTTTAAACCCCAAAACCATTCACAGTAACCCCTAAACCAACCATAAAGCCCAAACTATAAACTCTAAAAACCGTTAACCCTAAACCATAATCTTGGACATATTTTTGGGAATTCGTGTGGCCAATGTTAGTGTAGTACAAATTAAAACACATATGTTTATATTCTTATATTAAATAATATGGGTATAGTACAAAATGTCATGAATCTCAGTAAAATCCAAATGTTCTTCAGTTCTAATAGTATCCTTTACTTGAAGCCTAAACCTAAACTTACACCCTAAATATATAGAATCTTAATATATATTACAAGTTCTAATTATAATATATATTACAAGGGACAAAAGTAATTAAAATAGAATCTTAATGCTTACCAAAACCCTAAAATAAATTAATTTTTTATCATTAATCATAACCTCTAATCCCTAATAGCATAACCCCTAAAACCATGAACATTAATATTAATTCGACCCTAGCTAATACCTAAAACACAGTAAACCCCAAAACTCAAACTCTAAAACATAAACCCATAACCCAAAATAATGAACATTATATCATAAACCCTAAAACTTTAAATTAACCATAGTCATTAAACCTAAAATTCATACATACCCTTTTAAAGTTTGAACATACCCTTTTAAAGCACTTAAGTTCAAAACAAAACAAAAGGGCCCATGTTACCATTGCGGCAAGCTAGGACATTTCAAGAATAAATGTCGATTCTTAAAGAAGAAATCTTCTTTTAGGGTTGATAATAAAGAAAAGTTCATTGCCATGATTTCTGAAATTATTATGGTACAAGATAATCAAGTATGGTGGATTGATACTAGAGCAACCAAACATGTGTGCAAATATAAAAAGCATGTTCACAAAGTTCACACAATATGAATATGACAATGAATTGGACATGAGAAATTCTTCCACCGCAACAATCAAAGGCAAGGGGTCTGTTGAACTACAATTCATTTCTGGAAATGTTTTAATCTTAAATGATGTATATTATGTACCAGAAGCTAGGAAGAATTTAGTGTCTGAAAGTCTATTGAATAAGTTTGGTTTCAATCTTGTTTTTGAGGTAGATAAGTTTATTCTATGTAAGGGAGGAATTCTTGTAAGGGAAGGGTATATGTATGAGGGTATGTTCAAACTCAAGATTATTTTTTTTGCTCAATCATTATCAATTATAGAAAAAGGCCATGGAGAATCCAAGTCATTCTAGTCTAAAAAACACTACAACAAAATAGACATTTAGCGGCGCTTTCAACGGCGTTTGGACAAAAAACGCCGCAAAAGATGTACATTAGTGGCGCTTGAATACAAACGCCGCTAAAGGTTAGAGGTATAGTGGCGCTTGTCCAAAAAACACCGTAAAAGATCACTATTAGCGGTGCTTGTATAAAAACGCCGCAAAAGTGTTGAGGAAAAAGACTCCGTGTATTGGTGAGCTATAGAAGCATTAGCGGCACTTTCTGTAAATGCCGCAATATATCAAGAATTAGCGGCATTTTTTTCTAAAATGCCATAATAGGTGAAGCATTAGCGGCAGTTGTTTAAAAATGTCGTAAAATTTTTAAGCAAAACGACGACGTCTTTTGGTGAGCTATAGAGGCATTAGTGGCGTTTTCTGTAAACACCGCAATATATCGAGAATTAACGGCGTTTTTCTAAAATGCCACAAAAGGTGAAGCAATAGCGGCGGTTGTTTAAAAACGCCGTAAAAGTTTTGAGAAAAAAGACGACGTCTTTTGGTGAGCAAAAAAAATAATCTTGAGTTTGAACATACCCTCATACATATACCCTTCCCTTACAAAAATTCCTCCCTTAGATAGAATAAACTTATCTACCTCAAAAACAAGATTGAAACCAAAATTATTCAATAGACTTTCAGACACTAAATTCTTCCTAGCTTCTGGTACATAATATACATCATTCAAGATTAAAACGTTTCCAGAAATGAATTGTAGTTCAACAGACCCTTTGCCTTTGATTGTTGCGGTGGAAGAATTTCTCATGTCCAATTCATTGCCATATTCATATTGTGTGAACTTTGTGAACATGCTTTTTATATTTGCACACATGTTTGGTTGCTCCAGTATCAATCCACCATACTTGATTATCTTGTACCATAATAATTTCAGAAATCATGGCAATGAACTTTTCTTTATTATCAACCCTAAAAGAAGATTTCTTCTTTAAGAATCGACATTTATTCTTGAAATGTCCCAGCTTGCCACAATGGTAACATGGGCCCTTTTGTTTTCTTTTGAACTTAAGTGCTTCAACAATCTGTATGAACTTTCTCTTGGATGGTTTAGTAGTTTGTACTTCCTCCGTAACATGCACTTTGGCATTTTTAGAATCTAGGTTCTAATCTTACTTTCGATATTCTTCTTCAATACGAAGATGATTTGCCAAATCTTCAAGAGATATTTCCTCTTTTTTCTGTTTTAGACTTCTTTTAAAGTCTTTCCATGATGGAGGAAGTTTGTCTATTATGGACGATACAACAATCATTTCATCCATTTTCATACCATATTCCTTAAATTAATTCAGCATTTTTTCAATATCACGAAATTATTTCATAACAAAACGACCATCAATCATTTGATAATTATTGAAATGAATAACAAGAAATTTCTTACTTGTAGCATCTTCGGTCATGTATCGTGTCTCCAATTTGTGCCATAATTTCCTAGCGATAACCTCATTTTTGTAGATGTCGAACAAACCTTCGAATAAATCATTCAATATGTAGCCTATGCACATGTAATTAGCGTTATCCCATTTTCACCTTTCTCGGGTTGTAGCAATGGATTTGTTTTCATTCTCTTATAGTCTTAGTTGTATCCAAAACATAGGCGATCAAACTTGATAATAAGAAGTGTATCTTTTTCTGCCACCGTTCAAAATTGCCACCATCAAACCGATCAAGTTTGACAAAGTTCGAAGCCAACTCCCTTAGTGTTCCACTTTTATGTGTTATAGTAGTCATCATGAAAATAAAATCTTAAAAGTGTTTGTACGAATCTTAGGTGAGGAAAATCTTGAACAGACGAACGAAACATGAACAACAAACGAATAGAATACAAAAAAATAGGACAAGGCTCTAAGGTGTGTATCAAGCCACTATCTTTAAGGTTCTATTTGCCTCTCACCTATACTCGGTATGCAAATAAGTTTAAAGCAAATGAAGCCCGATGACTATTTGCGTTTTGCATTGACGAAAGTAGTCCACTAAGTACTGAGCAATGTATAACAAGAAAATCAATTTCTATAAAGAATTTTTGCAGTAACTCTTTATAGAACAATCCAATAATATTAGAAGATGGAGGAAAAATAGAAATAATTTTTAGAACTTGTTGGTATGATTTCCAAATGAAATTTTATTCCTATTTATAAAAATTTACATGTCTCTTCATAGAGACATTTTTCAATATGTATCTTTTTTGAATAATAATGTCTTTAAAAGAGACATAATTATTTATTTAATATTTCTCGATTCAAATAATATTATTAGAATAATTATAATTGTTTATTAATAACAAAAAGAAAATATATAACTTTTAATTAATTAGAATCTTTCATTTAATTAAAAATATTCCAACACATACCAAAGGAGAAATATCAGACACTGCTAAACACTAGAATCACGGAAAAGCAAACATCGTAACAATGCAGAAGAACCTCTAGTGGTCCAATCAATTAGATATTTGAAATAATTTGATAATCAAAATCAATTAATTAAATTACTTTTATCTTTAAAAAAAAACCATTGAATTAAAGCCCATAGTAAAAAGAAATATCCATGTTTATTAGTTATTATAAAATATGGGTTAGACTCTCTTTTTTCAAAGGGATTCAAATTTTGATGAAAGAGTCAGTAGATGTTAAATGATTATTTTGCTACAACAAATAAGATTTTAAGTTAAATTACACTTAAAAATTCACTCGAATACAATATCAATATAAAATATATCTCAAGATTATTACGTATCATCAACATATCAAAATTTAATATTACTTTTTTTTTTTAAATGTTTCATAATATCCATATTTTTTTCAATCTTCCACGTAATAAATGTGGCATAATATATAATTAATATATTAATCTACACAAGATTCATATGGTGAACATAGAATTTTGTAAGTACTAGCAACCGACTCTAGTTAGTAAAAGAAATTATTTGAACAATTCTTAAAATATTTGTTTAAAAATATATAATTAAGATTAAAGGATATTTTAGAAATTTAAATTCATATGATGGAAATTTTAAATTTAGAGATGACACTTATTATTATGTACTAATTTTTTATATAATACATCCGTTGAAACTTATTTATTTAATTATATGATGTGGGTTTAATCTCGTGACAATTATACTTTTATATTAGGGTAAATTATATTTAAGGTCACTAAATTATTAGTAAATTTATATTTTGGTCACTGAACTATTTAAAAATTTTCATTTAAGTCACTCAACTATTCGAAAGTTTTTATTGAAGGCACTAGGCTGTTAAGATTTATTTTAAAAGTTCGGCTAGCAAGCTTCAAACGATGATTCGATGATCGCTACGGTGGATCAAGACCCCTTGACAAGAGAACATATTTTAGATCCAAGTCGATCTAATGATCAATGTCAGCGATTGGAGAAAAAAGTTGTTTGAATTTTGATTCGCAGATTGTGATGTTCAAACTTATTTCATGAAAAAAAAGTGAATTGTAGAAGAGAAGGGGAATGAGAGCTTTCGATATATGCAAGTAGTGCGAATAGAGAAAGCCATACCACAGCAATTTTAATAGCTCAATGACTTAGAATGAAATTTTTGAATAATTTAACTATCATGTTGTAACTTTTTAAAGTTGAGTAAGAAAATGTAAACTTAATAATAAATTAAGTTACATTAGAAGTGGTTTACCCTTTATATTGTTAATTTATAATACAAAAATTATATACTTTTAAAAAAATAATTTATCAAAAAATCCAAATACGTTCTTTAATTGAAAAGAATATTTACTTAGAAGTGAAAAGACACGTCAAGAATAGGAATAAAAAAAAGTTTTGATATGAATACAGTCTACAAATTTCATGCGCATAAACATTGTTGTTATGGACAATGCATGCATGGTGTAAACTAGTATATAAGTAGGTGTGTATTGCAATATTTGAAGCATAACACAACCAAACCATAGCACATAGATAGCTACCATGGCTGCTTCTCAGAAAAATGCTCAACAAACCACAAACGGCAAGCTTTCGAACTCTTCCAGCGAAGCTCTAACCTTGACTGACAAGAAAGTTTGGCAAGGCTCTCATTATGCGGATTTCCCAGAAATAATTGAAGATGGAGATGAGAGAGAGTTTACACATGAATCAGTGACTGATGATGCTGATAGTCATGGTTCAGTTGCTGGTCTTGTGTACAGGCGACGTGATGGAACTAAGTGGGTTGTTGCCTGGAGCAACCCTCTAGATGAGAACAGCAAGGTATATATTGATCTCGATTCAATCTTATCATTAATTAACTAGTTAGAATGGGTATACATAATCATTTAAACTATGATTAATTGCATGCATGCTGCAGGTCTATACTGATATCCAAAGGCAACCTGTTCACTGGGGGCAAATCAAAACCGACCTTGAGAAAAGAGGAAAACCAAAATATAAAGTTACAAAGTTTGGGTACGTTGCATCTATTGAAATTGATGCCGCGAGCCGTTCACCCACAATGAAGGCATCATTTGGGTTAGAGGCTTAACTGCCTTTGCTTCTTCATCAAGCTATGTTGGTAATTCAGGCTATCAAAATTAAAGAATAATGTGCTCCCTGCTGCTGCATTACCTGTACTAAAGTGTGTAGGCCTTCACAATTATGTCAGTGCCATGTATATATACATGGTTGACTATTTGTATAATATTATGGAAAAATAAAACAGAATGGCCTTTACTATTTTATCTTTTGACTCAATTTATAGTTTATGTTTTCTCCAACTTCCGCATCCACCCATCGTATCATCAAACTACAAACCAGGAACCATAACATAGAAAATCTGACAACAAATAAACTCCCAACAACAATTCAACAAACCATGTCTCCAACAGCACAATAAAACATAACTAGCATCCCAGAAACTCGATACATAACCGGTAGTAGCAACTACCACCAAGTTTTAAAACATGCTGGATTGTTAAAAGTCAGCAATGGTCAAGGCATCTGTTACACATTCTACCTGAGGCTTTGACAATACAGACATCACCAATAGCTTAATTTAAATCATCAATGTCAACACAACTTTCTTGTAGAATCCGTGGCCAATGGAGCTAATTAAAATACCATAACTGTGTATGCAATTAATGTTGTGTGGGCATACAATCTAATTTAAATAAATCCTACTTGGGTGTATTTGTTGGTTGAAATTAGTGTTGGGGATCGACCCATATAAACAATGGAAGAGAAAATTAGGGAAGATCAAATATGCAAACTTTACGTGAAAAACCCTCAATTAAGAGAATAAAAAACCACGAGCAAAAGATTAATTATAATTATTAAACATAAATAAATGAAAAAACATCAAATCCGAAACTTGAAACCCAAAATCTAAAATTTAAAATCCAAAAGATTAATAAATAAAATAATTATAACTAATATTTAATTATGTTTTAAAAAATAAAGTTAATTGTATTTATTTTCAAGTCCTTCAATATTTTTATTTTACACCAATAATAAATGTCTTATATTATTAATTGATGGTGCATGCTGTTGGAATTACGAAACGTTCAAAAGGGTAGCAGGCAATTGGTGCGATCTGATTTCAATGGGGGAGAACTTTACAAAAACAACCAACTACAAGAAGATTGAGATGCTGATTTCAATCAAACAACCGATGCAGATTGAAGAAGTAATAACATTGAAGGTGGGAGATATCAATTTTCCGATCAATGTAAGAGAAAGGGGATGGTAAGAAGTATCTAAAAGCAATATCTTAAACAAGGAGGTATGATAGCGGAGGCTAAAGAAAGTGTGTCGGAAGCAGAATTGACGATCGGATTGGAATCGGAGAAATCTCAGGAGGGCAACCGAAACGTCATGGAGGAAGTAATTATGGAAGATTGCATTGAAAATGATAGAGATGGAAAGAATGTCAGAAGATGTTAGGGGTATTAAATGAAGGGAATCATGATGCCGAAACTAATGGAAATTTAGTTGAAGGGGAATTTGGAGACAATGGAAGTATGGACCGAGCTAGAAAGGACTTAGTAAATATGGGTCTAGCACTTGTAATAGGCCCGAGTGGGATTAGAAATGAAGGGCTGATTTTGGGAGAGGAAAATAGTTTGAAAACAAATCTAAAAACAAATCAGAAGAAAAGAAATCAAGGGGATGAGGGATTTTCTAGGAGATTGAAGATGTATTCTTAAATACAATCTAAAGTAGAAAGAAGAAGAAACAATTTAATAAAAAAAATCAATTCCATGCAAGGCATTTAGGATAGGGTGCTAACATCTAAGGAAAAACAAAAGAGGGATAGAATTTGAGGAAACAAAAAGGGTAGGGCAGCATCAAAGAGTGAAGAGAAAATCATGAATTTATCATTGCCAGACTCAGACATCAGTAACAGGAGGAAGGTAATTCTAAGGAAGGCAAAGCAAACCTAGGAAATGGGGAAGAAATTGGGATTAAGTGTGAGGGGAGATGAAAGGGATGTCATTAAGGATATATGAGACTCGAAGAGTAGTAGAAAAGGACTCGAAGAGAACAAATAAAGCCCTAGTGCAACAATAGGTGCGAGTTTGACTTTGCTGTTTTG
Source organism: Gossypium longicalyx (assembly GCA_025698465.1). Lineage (NCBI taxonomy): Eukaryota > Viridiplantae > Streptophyta > Magnoliopsida > Malvales > Malvaceae > Gossypium > Gossypium longicalyx. The sequence continues at coordinate 46,939,210 of CM046999.1, forward strand.
ATTTATCTTGGAATATTGGTTGGGTGATATGATAATTGTTACCTGGAATATAAGAGGTGTAGGATTAGAGGTCAAAATTACAATGGTGAGTAGATTAGTTAGAATACACAGGGTAAATGTATTTTTTTACGGGAAACAAAATTATAGGTAGTGTTTGGGGATCTAATTAGAAGAATCTGGGGAGACGACAACTTTGATTTTAGGTATGTTGCAACAGTAGGTCATTCGGGAGGGTTAATTACAATATTATGTTAATCGATTTATAATGGTGGAAGGGAATTGGTTGTCCAAAGGTTGGGAAGGAGTATTGATCAATGTATATGTGCCCAACATATTGATGGAACAAAAGATTTTATGGGAGGAGATGATTGAGATTCAAAAATAGTTTACTAATCATTGGATTATGGGAGGTGACTTTAACGTGGCTAGGAACAGGACCGAAAGCAACATTGTGGGATTATTAAAGGGATTGAAGGATTTTGGGAGCTTTATTGACAAATGCAAATTGGTGGATTTACCGTTGATGGGGAAAATTTTTACCTAGTATGGATCGGAAAAGAAGAAAAGTAGGTTGGATAGATTTCTAGTGGATGAAAAATGGTTAGAACATTTTGAAGATCTTCAACAGCAGGGACTAAAAAGATAAGTATCAGATCATATTTTGATTTTATTAACTAACAGAGCAATGGATTGGGGTCCGAGGCTTTTCAAGTTTATAAACATGTGGCTTAGCGAAAAGGAGTGTTAGAGTTTAATTAAAAAAGAATGAAATGAAATGGACAGCATGAATGGTAGAATATTAGGGAAATTGAGGAAGTTAAAAGGAGCTCTTCGGAAATGGAATGGTGATGTATAAAATGAATTTGAAAAAGAATAAATGAGACTGAAGAGAGGATTAAGATGTTGGATGATGAAAGTGATAATCGGGAGTTAACAGAGTTGGAAATGGTGGAGATGAAAAGGTTGAATCTAGAACTTGGGGAAGCAATTAAATTCAAGGAATCTGTTTGGAGGCAAAAATCAAGAATGACATGGTTGAAAGATGGAGACTCTAACACGACATTTTTTCATAGGGCGGTAAAGATTAAATAAAGAGGAAAATTGTGCATGGGATGAAAATTGGCAATTCTTGGTATTGTGAACCTAAGGAGCTGAAAGAGAAGATGTTCAATTTTTTTAGAAACCACTTTAGCTACCCTTTGAGGAAATGGAAAATGGATATGATATTGAAATTCAATAGGCTGAATGAAGCGGAAGCTTTGAAACTTGATGTGCCTTTTTCTATGGAGGAAATTAAGGAAGCAGTATAGAGCTGTGATAATAACAAAGCCCCGGGTCCGGATGGATTTAATCTATGTTTTTTTAGAAAGTGTTGGAAGATTGTACAAAAGGATTTGTTTGAAATGATGGTGGAATTTTATAAAACTGGTAAGTTGGAGATAAGTATTAATTCGTCTTTCATAGCACTCATACCCAAGAATGAAAATCCGAATGACATTTCCGAATTTAGACCAATTTGTTTGGTGAGTTTATTGTACAAAATTATGGCGAAGGTTCTATCGAGAAGATTATGTGATGTTATTATGGTCGTGGTAAGTGATACACAATGCACATTCATTCAAGGTAGACAAACCTTCGATGGAATATTAATCGCAAATGAGATAATACATTCGGTTAAGAAGAAGGAAAGTGTGGGGGGATATATGATTTTTAAGCTAGATTTTTCCAAAGCTTAATATTGTATGCGCTGGGATTTTTTGGAGCTTGTTTTATTGAAAATGGGCTTTGGAAAGAGGTAGATTGGTTGGATGTTGGAGTGTGTGTCAACAGCGAGAGTAGTGGTGCTTATCAATAGTACGACCACAAATGAGTTTAGAATCTACAGAGGTCTTAGACAAGGGGACCCATTATCACCATTCTTATTTATTCTAGTGACGGAAGTACTGCACTTGATGATGGATAAAGCTGACGAAATGGGGATCATTGAGGGGATAAAAGATGTTATACTTGGTCAGTCATTCACACATCTACAAATCATGGATGACACCATTTTATTTTTGAGGGCGGATGAGGAAGTGGTGAGGAATACTAAGTATATTCTCTGTTGCTTTGAAATTTTCTCTAGGTTAAGTATTAAATTTCGTAATTCATGTATTGTAGGGTTTGGCATTGATAAGGAGTTTATGTACAGAATGGTTGCTATTTCTAAGTGTAAGATAAGGGAATTACCGTTCGATTACTTGGGAAATCCATTAGGAGCTGATCCAAGGAAGGTTTCTACTTGAAATGGAATCCTGGAAAGAGTTGAGAGGAAACTATCAGGCTGAAAGTGTTGCTCTCTCTCTTGGGCAGTGATAATACTCTAAAATGAAATACTTTTATGTGTTAATTGTATATATATTTTGAGTATGATCCTACTAATTTGGGCTTTTTATGGGTTTTTATCTTGTAGGGACTAAATTGAAGGAAAAAGTAAATTTGGGGGAAAAAAGTGTGAATTTAAATATAAAATGGGTCAGCATACGAAATAGGAAAGAAGTGGTGCTGAAAATACAAAGTGTGAAAGACTTGGGGAAAAAATTCAAAGAAAAGATGTATAAACATAAGACTCTATTTAAATTTGAATTTTATTTTTAGGATTATTGTTAAGATTATTATGGTATTATTTAGATTTAATTTCAGATTATATTTTTATTTATAATCTAGAGTTTAAATAGGAACAAACTAAGTTTCCTATGTACTATAAATAGGGGATGGAGTGATATGAATACTCACTCATCTTTTCTGTAAAACACTCATTCCCCCTAAGGCTCTAGCTTTTTTGTTCCTTTTATTTTTCAATAAAATTCCATTCCATTAGTCTTATTTCTTTTTTTTTCCCAAAAAGCATGAGCCACTAAACTTATCTAGCCAAAGGTTATCGAGATTCCCCAAAAAAGGTTCATGAGGCTTAGAACCTGCACTTAGCCTTCTCAACGAGTATTTACTGTTTCTCTGCATTACAAGACTGACATTTTCGTCCGTATCCTTCCAAAAGTGACCTTTTCATCTTGTGCAAAGGCGGCCGCTTTGTGTATTTTGGGAAGGTTGCACAGTCTATTTGCAAACTTACTACGTCAAAGATTATCGAGCCCAAGAGACGAAATGGCTTGGCATTCACCATTGAGCAACAAATGATCTAGTGTAAGACGGTCCCACAAAAGTGACGGTTAGCTAGAGTTAGGTTCCTCTAAATCATAAGTCTAAAATCTGAGTGGAGCTGGTGGTCATAGGCGTCCTCTTCCACTATAATTGGCCTATTCTATTATGAGAAGGATCACCTAAAAGCCTAAGATTTAACCCAAGGAGGATCGAGACAACTGGAGGCTAGAATCCTTTAAATCGAAGAATCCTTTTCCTCAATGTTGTTTCTTTTTACAATTTCAATTTCAATTCATACAATTTCAATTTTTCCATATTTTTAATTCTGTCTTTTTTATTTTTTCCAGGTATGTTGTTTTTCTTAGGCACGACTGTGCCCAAGATTTTGAGGAACAAGAAGTTGTAGCAATCCTGTCCCTAAGGATTTGACCTTACTTCTCTTATACTATTCTTTTTGTTATTTCATAGGGATAGGTTATTTTTGGTGCTTTCAACAACGCACCAAATTTTGGCGCTTTCAACAACGCACCAAATTTTGGCGCTGTTGCCAGGGACTGGTAACATACTAATCTTGTTTCTTTTACTTATGACTAGATCTGCTCCAGCAATTCTTGCGTTCGATTCAGAAATATAAAAGACTACGAGAGCTAATCACAAAGAAACAAAGCTATGGAAAAAGTAGTCAAAGGTGGTAAGAACTTAGAGTAACCCACCACCAAAAATAGAAGTATGCGACAAAGTTGAGTCTAAGGTTAACAAAAACCCTACTCAAATATTGGAGAATGAAAGAATAGGAGTTGATCCATCAGAAGAAGTTCCTAACGCTAGGGTTAACGTAAACCTGAACCAAGCACATCAACCTATAGCTCAAACAATTTGGCAAATGGCCAAAGCTCCTGCGGGACAACAATTGTTATGCATTGCGTATCCGACTATGGATACTAATTTTGATCTAAAGTCAGGATTAATCTAGTTGCTACTAACTTTTCGGGGGTTACAAAATGAAAATCCACACAAACATTTGAAAGAGTTTCAGATGGTTTGTCTTAGTATGAAACCTTAGAGCGTAATTGAGGATCAAATAAAATTGTGTGCTTTCCCTTTTTCCTTAGCAGATTCTGCTAGGGAATAGTTATTTTATCTACCTCCTGGATCTATCATAACTTGGACTGATCTTTCTCATTTTTTTCTCAACAGATTTTTTCCAGCATCGCGTGCAACTGAGTTAAGAAAGGAGATCGATGGGATAAGGCAAAAAGATGTAGAGTCTCTTTACGACTATTGGGAATGATTTAAGAAGTTGTGTGCAAGCTACCCACAACATGGAATAACAGAATAGTCTCTGCTCTAATACTTTTAGGAGGGCTTGAAGCCTATAGAAATAAATATGGTAGATGCCGCCAGTGGAGGGGCATTGGTCAAACTCCCCAACAGGCAAGGGACTTGATATCCACGATGGTTGCAAATACTCAGCAATTCTAAGCCAATCCTGAACCGACTGGAAGGGTTCACCAACTAAGTAATTCAACTTTAGAAGAAAATTTTAGACTTACTAATTTCATGAATTCTCTTATTGCAGAAAAAGCAAGACCAACCCAACTATGCAGAATTATACAATGCCCAAACATACAACTGATGCATGCCCTAATTTGTATGATAATATTATGGCCCATTTGATGCTGTGAGAAACTTTCCTCGACCACCTCAAAGGCGATATGACCCTTACGCTAATACCTACAATCCAATATGGAAAGATCATCCTAACTTGAGTTGTGGGGCTAACCCACGGTATAACCAGCCATACCAAAATCGATTTTCACAACAAACGCGAGATTCAGGTACCTCTCTAGAAACCATGGTCAATAAATTAATAGCTAATATACTTTATTTTCAACAAAAAATCGAGGCATCTATGAGAGAATTGACCATATCAATTGAGAAAATGAAGTCACATGTGAAGCTGCCGTCACAAACGAAACCCAACCTAAGAAAAAACACAAATGCAGTGACTTTGCGAAGTGGAAAAGAATTGGAACCAAATACTGGCAAAAATCTTGACCAAGATTCTGCCCAGGAAAAGCACGAGAACGATGATCAAGTCAGTACGAAACCTTTATTGCCCAAAATTCAACCTCCGTTTCTAGGACGAGTGAACCAACATAAAAAATGTAAGGAGGAAAAAGAGATCCTCGAAACATTCAGAAATGTCGAGATTAACATACCGTTGTTGGATTCTATCAAACAAATTCCGTAATATGCTAAGTTTCTTAAGGAGCTTTGCACAAACAAGCGAAAATTAACTGGAAATGAAAGAGTAAGTGTTGGTGGAAATGTATTTGCGGTGTTATAGTAAAAGATGCCAGTAAAATGCAAAGACAGGGGCATATTTGAAATACCATGCAAAATAAGGAACTTAGGAATTAAAAAAGGTATGTGTGATTTAGGGGCATCCATAAATGTAATGCCTTTTTCTATTTATGAATCACTTAACGCGAGTTCTTTTAAGAAAATAAGAGTTATTATTCAATTGGCAGACAGGTCTATTGCACATCCCGAAGGATTCCTTGAGGATGTATTGGTGAAAGTGAACGGGCTTATCTTTCTTGCAGACTTTTATGTAGTGAAAATGAAAGAGGATAACACTCTTGGGTCTTCAGACATCTTGCTGGGGTGATCGTGAAGTTTAACGTTTATGACTAAGATTTACGTGTGTAATAGAACCCTCACGATGGAATTTGATAGGGAGATCGTGAAGTTTAATGTATATGACACTATTAGACACCCAAGTGAAATCTTGAACATAAATCGTGTCGACATAATTGAATCATTAGTAGGAAAAAATTTTGAGTCACCTTATGAAGAAAAACCTGAAACGATATTTGATGATTTTGAATCTGTTAATGAATTGTTGTCTCTGATGAATACTAAAATTCTACCTTATGTTGTATAGGCACCAGATTTGGAATTGAAACTACTTCCCGATCATCTTAAATATTCGTTTTTGAGAAAAGATAATACTTTACCAATCATAGTCTCAAATAGACTCTCCAAGCTCGAAGAGGAAAGTTTCATACAAGTACTAAAAAAGCATAGGAGGCGATTGGCTAGACCATTGCCAACTTAAATGGGATAAGCCCTTTGACATGTACACACAAGATTTACTTGGAGGAAAACACGAAATCAAAGTGAGAGGTGCAAAGATGATTGAACCTGAATATGATGGATGCGGTAAAAAAAAAGAAATAATTAAGCTACTGGATGCTAACGTAATCTTCCCCATTTCTGACAGCAGATGGGTAAGTCTGATGCAAGTCGTGCCCAAGAAAATAAGCGTGACAATAAAGAGAATTGCTAAGGGCAACCTGGTACCAACCCAAGTGTAACATGGGTGGCGTGTCTACATTGATTATAGGAAGTTGAATTCTTATACTAAAAAAGACCATTTTCCTCTTCTTTTTATAGATCAAATGCTTGAAAGTTTAGCTGGAAAAACTCATTTTTGTTGTTTTGATGGATACTCAAGTTTCTTTCAAATCCAGTTGCACTAGAGGGCCATGGAAAAACCATTTTTACATGCCCATTCGGCATATTTGTGTATAGAAGGATGCCATTCAGGCTTTGCAACGCACCGGCCACCTTCTAAAATGTGTGATGAGTATATTTTTTGAATATGTAGAAAATATTATTAGAGTTTTTATGGATGATTTTACTGTGCATGGGAATTGTTTTGATGAATGCCTTAAAAACCTTTCGATAATTTTAAGTAGATGCATAGAATTTAATCTTTTCTTGAATTATGAAAAGTGTCATTTTATGGTAGACAAAAGTTTAATTCTAGGACATATAGTTTCAGCTAAAGCGATTGAGGTCGATAAGGCCAAAACTGACATTATAAATTCTTTACCATATCCCTCAACTATAAAGGAAGTTTGCTCTTTCCTTGGCCATGCAATGTTTTACAGGCGCTTTATAAAGAAATTCTTAAAAGTAGCTGAACCATTGTGTAAATTGTTGCAAAAAGATAAGAAATTTGAGCTTAGCCCAAAGTGCAAGGAGGCTTTTGACACACTCAAACAAAAGTTGGTTTCTGCTCTTATAGTACAAGCACCAAATTAGAATTATCCCTTTCAAATCATGTACAATGCAAGCGAGCGTAGTGTAGGGGCCAAGTTGGGGTAAAAGATAGACAAAGAGCCCCATGTCATTTGTTATGCCTCAAAAACCGTAAATGCTTCACAAAACAACTACACCACCACAGAAAAAGAACTTTTGGCTATTATATTTGCTTTTGATAAATTTCGGTCTTATCTATTGGGATCTAAAGTAATTATTTTTTTTAACCATGCAGCTCTTAGGTATTTGATTGTAAAGAAAGAAGTCAACCCAAGGCTCATTAGATGGATTTTACTACTTTAGGAATTCGACATCGAGATTCGAGACAAGAAGGGATGCGAAAACTTGGTGGCTGACCACTTGAGTAGGTTAAAAACACCTTGTGATGACACTCCTATAATGGATGAGTTTCCTGATGAGAGCTTATTTTTGGCCAAAGTACATTTCCCATGGTATACGGATATGGTAACCCTCATTGCCACAGGTTCATTGCCCACTGGGTTAGCATGTTCCATAAAAGACAAGCTTAGAAAGGAAGCTTGATATTAAATTTGGAATGACCCATACCTGTGGAAAACATTGCTCATATCATATAATAAGATGATGTGTTCCAGAAATCGAGGTAGTTTCTATACTCACTTTTTGTCATACCGAAGCTTGTAGAGGTCACTTTGGCCCTAAATAGATTTCTTATAAGGTATTAGAGTGTGGGCTATACTAGCCCATAATTTTTTGAGATACATATAATTTCCGTAAATCTTGCGATAAATGCCAACATACAGGTAACATAACTAAGCAAAATCAAATGCCCTTATCCCCAATTCATGTATGTGAGATTTTGGATCTGTGGGGCATCAACTTCATGGGTCTGTTTATTTCCTTATTTAGAAATGTGTATATAATTCTTGCGGTAGACTATGTTTCTAAGTGGATAGAAGCAAAGCCTACTCACAATGACAATGCTAAGACTGTTGTGGAATTTTTAAAATGAACTATTTTTTCTAGGTTTGGCACATCTCGATCCTTGATCAGCGATCACGAAACCCATTTTTACAATAGAGTTATGGAGGCACTTATGAAAAAATACAGAGTTCACCACCATATAGCTACAGCCTATCACCCCCAAACGAACGGCCAAGCAGAAGTCTTGAACTAAGAAATCAAGACCATTTTAGAGAAAATGGTTCGACCTAACTGAAAAGATTGGAGTCTTCAGCTAAATGATGCACTTTGGGCCTATCGGATGGCATACAAGGGACCAATTAGCATGACCCCATATCGGCTTATTTTTGGCAAGGCTTGCCACCTTCCAGTAGAATTGGAACGTAAGCCTTATTGGGTTGTACAACAATGAAATGTGGAATTATAACCTGCGGGGAGAGCAAGGAAATTAAACATCCAAGAATTAGAGGAAATTTGTAATGATGGCTAAAAGAATACAGGTATTTATAAGGACAAAACAATATTGTTCCATGATAAAAAAAATATCCCAGAAGCATTTCTCGATAGGACAAAAAGTGTTAGTTTATAACTCTGTGCTAAAATTGTTCCTCGGTAAGCTTCGGTCACGATGGCAAGAACCCTTTATTGTAACTGAATTATTCACATATGGTACAGTTGAAATAGAAAGTGAAGAGTCGAGATAACAATTCACAGTCAATGGTCAAAGGATGAAGTTGTTTTATGAGAATTTTTAAGCTCATACGGTTCAAAAGATTCAGCTGGAACCTCCATAATACTAATCGGGAAGTCAAGCTAACAATATAAAACAAGCGCTTAATGAGAGGCAACTCAATTTTTATTTATTTATTTATTATTTTATTATATAATACTTTATTTTATTTTATTTTCTTGTTAATAAATTTCTCTTCTTCTGTCTAGGCGAACCAATGAGAAAAAAATTCAAATTGGAATGACATCTTGGAAGAATGGGCACGCTTTAGCAAACACCCCATATCCTTGCTTTAAACTCATCCAAACCTTCATCCAAACACCCACTCTACAGGCAAAAACCCTTTCTTTTACACTTTCAAACCCTAATTTTTCACCCATATTCACCTCAAACTTTCTCAAGCCGCCGTTAGCCCTCTACCTTACCCAAACCGCTGATTTTCAAATCGCCATGGCTAGGACTAGGAGCCACGCCGTTGCTGAACCACCCTTCACCATTAATAATCATCGGTGCCAATTTTTGACGCCTTAACACGTCGACCTAGGCGACGTCGATCCTTCTCCACCTCCCTCTCCTTCGCGCGAAACCTCTCATCCTCCTTCTCTTTCACTCTCACCTTCCCCTTCAACCTTACCGTCGCCCTTACCTATTTCCCTTCCCCCATCGTCCACTTCACCGATTGTTTCGACCCTCCATCGCCACTTTCAACTTCGACACCTACACCCACTCATCTTCGGACCCATCGACAGCCAGAAGTTCCTTTGACCCAACCAATAATAGCATCTGACAATACGACCTCCACTAAGTTTGGTCACCTCAAGCTAGAGTCTAACTCTGACATTGACACCCACAGTCGTCTCACACGCTCCGACGCATTAGGGATTCATGATGACCATCGACTGTTACCAACCCGTGGTAGGACCTATAGGTCTTGAGTGAATCTTCTGCCACCAAAATGCCATTTAAACGGTAACTTAATATTTGATAACGCTGTAGATTGGGACAGGTATGATCGTTTACGACAAAAACAAGTAGTGCCTTGCAAATGTTTATCATTGTCTATTTTGAATGCTTTGCATATTGACACATTTGTTACAGATTATTTTCGCAATATTGGTTGGGTCGGTAATTTTGATATCATTCACTGCACTTATTATGAATCGATTTTAGAATTTTATTCCACCTTCCATTTTCAAAAGCATGGCCAACTCTCGTTGGACACACATGAGATTATATCGTTTCAACTAATTAGTACCACACACAGTTTGTCCCTCACTGGTTTTAATATTGCACTGCCTTTTGTGGTAGAGGATTATGCTATGTCCACTAACTATGAGAATAGTTTGTGTACTTTTCCTGCAGACTTCATGGCTATCGATGCCTTTGCCCTATTAACAGACAATGCCAAAACCATATATAACCCTAAAACATCAAAAAATTTATGGTTTCATAACCCTGTCTTATGTTGCATACATCGTTATTTAGCTTACAATTTTTTGGGCTAAGAGATTCCCCAGCTACCGTCTCGAAGATGAAATTATTTTAATTATGGTGTATGTACACTGGTCATCCGATAAATTTGGGCTATTGGTATGCGCTCCAATTTGAGCATATTATAAAAGTGAAACGAGCCCTCATTTTAGGCTCTTTTGTTACACAACTGTTATTTTCTTTACATGGCTCTAATGTTCCTATTTCAGACATAAATATTGCTTGCCAAGCTGATCCATTAGTTGCTCGTTGTCTCGACTCGATGGGATTGCTTCTTGGCACTCCTTCTTCCTTTCGTTTTGTCTCTCCAGGTATTTGATCTTCCCTGGCTGAACGAATCTTTTGGCAGCAAAATCAGCACAAGGTACCCAATAAAAAATGACCTTCTATGACTATCGAGCAACGTTTGGAGTGCATTGAAGCACAACTTGACACCTTCGGCCAGCAAATGGCTGATCTCATTACAGCTCTGCGTGAACGACAGTGACTACATGGGGAGTTTTTCTATACCTTTTCTCTTTCGCCTATTTGTTTTTTTTCCTTTTTATTTCACATTGAGGACAATGTGTTTTAAGTAAGGGGAGGCGTTCCTCATTTTTCTATCGTTTTATCCACTGTGTTTTTTCTATTGCGTTACTGTTGTTGTTGCCCTGTGCTTGTTCGTTTTTGCCCACATTTATTTTTTTAGAATATCCTGCCTCTTTTCATGCCCAATATTTTAACCAGGAATTGCCCACTGTTTGACGTGCGAGCATGATTCTTATCTACTGAGTTAGTTATGATTTTTCTATATTGATTTCATCTCCACTGTTTTATTTATTTTAAGCTAAAATAATTATGATTAATGAAGTTAACCCTATATTTCTTATAGTAAAATTAATTAAATCCAAATGCAAATAGGACACTTAATACTAATGTATGCTAAATTTATTTTCATGACTGTTAGGTAGTTGCCGAAACTTATTTTTGACACATGAATTTTTTTCCTAGTCCTCCAAAATTAAAATTCTATTTCATGATAATAATAAATTTTGATGCTTCCGTGGTTATGAGCACGGCTTAAAACATGACTAACTGAGTAACCAGGGTAGGGTGTTTGGGTTATCATCCTACTTTGCGTCAAAAGGTTGTATGACGTGTTAGGTAAAACTCCGCTAACCAGAATTAAAACAAAAAAAAAATTAAGAATGTGTTTGGTTGAGTAACCGAGGTAAGGTGCTTAGGTTGTCATTCCACTTCACGTCAAAAGGTTTGATACATTCTTAAACAAAAAAACATATAAAAATAAATAAATTAGGAGTATGTTGGGCTGAGTAACTAGGGTGGGATGCTTGGTTGTCATCCCTCTTCGCGTCAAAAAGTTCAATACACTTTATTATAAAAAGGGGGTAAAAAATGATAATAATAAAGAATTCCATTTGGGGACTAAGGTTGAAACAAATAGGGTGTCTTAGTAAGTTTAGTAAATTACCTAATTTTCATGAAATAATCCAAGTCGATTTAATTTTTGTGTGTTTAAGTTGGAATACTTTTTCAGTTTTACTTAAAGCAATCTAAAGGTTCTCTTTATTTTTCATATTCATTATGCCTAATTTTTAAAACTTTGGAGTGATACTTCTTTCTTGACAAAATCTAAATTACAGAGTGGGATAGGAACCATACTTGAGGGCAAGCATGGGTTAAGTATGGGGGAATATGATAATACTCTAAAATGACATACTTTTATATGTTAATTGTATATATATATTGAATATGATCCTACTGATTTGGGATTTTTATGGGCTTTTATCTTGAAGGAAAAAGGAAATTTGGAGGCAAAAATCCTGAATTTAAAGATAAAATGAGTCAGCATGCGAAATAGGAAAAAAATCGTGCTGAAAATATAAAGTGTGAAAGACTTGGGGGCAAAACTTAAAATAAGAGATTTATAAACATAAGACTCTATTTAAATTTTAATTTTATTTTTAGGATTATTGTTAAGATTATTATGATATTATTTAGATTTAATTTTAGATTATATTTTTATTTATCTTTTAGAGTTTAAATAGAAACAAACTAGGTTTTATGTACTATAAATAGGGGATGGAGTGACATGAATATTCACTCATCTTTTCTGTAAAACACTCCTTCTCCCTAAGGCTCTAGCCTTTTTGTTCCTTCTATTTTTCAATAATATTCCATTCCATTAAACATATTTCTTTCTTTTTTCAAAAAAGCATGAGCCACTAAACTCATCTAGCCAAAGGTTATCGAGATTCCCCAAAAAAGGTTCATGACGCTTAGAACCCGCACTTAGCCTTCTCAACGAGTATTCATCATTTCTCTTCATTACGGGACTGATGTTTCTATCCATGTCCTTCCAAAAGTGATTTTTTCATCTTATACAAAGGAGGCCGCTTTGTATATTTTGGGAAGGTTGCACAATCAGTTCACTAACTTACTACATCAGAGGTTGTCGAGCCCAAGAGACGAAATGGCGTGGCATTCGCCATTGAGAAACAATGATCTAGTGTAAGACTATCACACAAAAGTGGCAGTTGACTAGAGTCAAGTTTCTCTAAATTTTAAGTCTAAAATCTAAGTGGAGCTGGTGGCCATAAGCATCCTCTTCCACTATTACTGGCTTATTTTGTTATGAGAAGGATCACCTAAAAGTCTAGGATTGAACCCAAGGAAGATCGAGACAACCAGAGGCCGGAATCCCTTAAATTGAAGAATCCTATTTCTCAATTCTGTTTCTTTTTACAATTTCAATTTGTCCGTATTTTTAATTTTGTCTTTTTTTATTTTTTCCAAGTACGCTGTTTTTCTTAGGCACAACTGTGCCCAGGATTTTGAGGAACAAGAAGTTGTAGCAATCCAGTTCCTGAGGATTTGACCCTACTTCCCTTATACTATTCTTTTTGTTATTTCATAGCGATATATTTTTTTGGTGCTTTAAACGACGCACCAAACAGGGAGAATTGTGCTCATTAACACAGTATTATCCTCTTTGGCTATCTACTTCATGTTAATTTTTCAAGCGCCTGTGGTTGTGATTAATAAAATTGATAAAATTAGAAAGAATTTTTTGTGGGGAAGTATTGGTGGACAAAGGAGAATGCCAAAGGTAAAGTGGAAGCAGATTTGTTTGCCAAAGGATAAGGGGTGTGGGAGTGATGGATATAAGGGTGAAAAATAAGACACTCATGGCCAAATAGAGTTGGAGATTCGCGATAGAAAGAGATGTGTTGTGGAGAAAAATTATAGTTGTGAAGTACGAATCCCTCGCGCAATAATGGTGACTTATAATGACTAACACAAAACATATGTCAGTGGTTTTGAGGGTATCATGGAGGCTAGAGACTCAAAAGTGGCTAAATGGATGGGGAAAGAATCTTTTCGTCGGCTGATTGGGAATGGTAATACGGCAATGTTCTGGGAGGATATTTGGTGTGGAGAACAGCCATTGAGAGTGGAATTTCCAAGGCTGTTTCGTTTAGTCAAAAACAAGGAAGGGTTAGTGAAAGACTTCTCGAACTCAAACAGGTTTACCGAGGTTAATTGGGTAGACTTCTTTATACGACCACTATTGGAAAGGGAATTGGATATGTGTAACGCGTAGGTTTGTGCAAGTGTACACAATCGTTATCAAGTAATAAGTAAGTATCGAGTTATCATCTCCACAAGGATTGTATTTGTGTTAAATCACTTAATTGTAAAATTATACTAACAACTTGGTAAATAAAAACACAATATGGTTGAGAAGTGATGATTAAATATATTAAACTAAATGCAATGATCCCTAATGCAAATTATCCTACGTATGCAAACTATATGAATGAAATAGATTCTAGCAAAATTAAACACAATTTGCAACAATTATAACATAAATAAACTAGGACAATTACTTTAATTAAACTCTATTTATTATCAACATGCTTAATAACATTCGAAAAATATTCCATGGCAACTCGATCTTTCATGAGTTTGGAAACCACTTTAGGTCCTTTCGGAATCCTTTACTTAGTAAATACGCATTTTACTAATCCTTATTTACTAAAGGTTTCTTAGCATTCCTGTGAGGTAACAGAGATGTGTTAGGTTTGAAACAGTTTAATCACACAAATCTAAAAACTATGAAGATAACAGAGCTTGGTTAGAGTTGTTGTGCAACCTGCAATTTAATCGGGTTAGGATCTAAATTGAGCATGCACATTTCAATTATGTGTCCACTCGTCGTTGTCAGTTAGGATCGCTCAGCTAATTCAAGTGCAATTCAGTCACGTATGAACAAATACAGACTTGATTTTAATTGAAAACATGATCGATTGAGGCACAAGCATTATATGCATGAATCAAATAAATATTATTTTATCAAAGCAATCATCCTAGCTTAAATAAAATTTAAGCTAACATTGTTGTAAATAAGAGCAAAGAACACATAGCAAACATTTTTAGATTAAATTAAAGAAAAGAAAGATTAAACCCAAATCAAAGTGGCTATCACCCAAGACTCTGGCTGACGAGGCTCCTTTGCTTCTTCACTTTGCTTCTTTGCTAATAGCTCTCCAAGTTGGCCGAGCAAAGGCTCTTTAAGAGGATTTAATTGCTAAAATCTCTATGAAGAGGTGATGCTAGGCGTGGGAAATGGAAAATGCTAAAGAGAATTGAGAGAGAAGAGAATGATGATGGATGAGGGATGATGAATGAGGGAATAAAGGGGTCTTATTTATAGGTGAAAAGAGGTGGTTAGTTTGCTAAAAATAGTTGGGTTTAGTCTCTTCAAACTTCTTCCATGAGTGGTCGACCACAATTAGTGGAATTTGAGCTGATTTTTGCTTGATTTTTAAGCATTTTAATTGCCATAATAACTCAGGACTGAGACTCGATCAAATGTAAATTTTTTGGGCAAATCTCTAATTTCTTCAACAATGCAAGGACCTTGTGTAATTAAAACAAAAAATGGTTTGAGTGGACAGCCATGTGTAGCCGAATTTGGGATTACTTGGTCATCAATTTGGACAGTTTTTGTAATCCAACCAAGCTATCAGACCTGTCCAAAATAAATCAATAAGTTAAGAGACCAAAGAATAAAATTTATCCAATTTAAATAATTAATTACAACCCAAATTATTAATGAAATATTTAAAATGATTTATTAAATATAATTTTATATTTTATTATTTAATTTAATCATGCATGGCCCATTTTATGTCTTAAAAATATAATATGTCCAAATAAGTATAAAATAAGCCATTTTCTGCATGAAAACTATATAGTAAAGCATAAAATCATATTTTAATAATTTCTATGTCCTAATTTCATATTTTCACATATTTCATTAATTTATTAAACAATTACTTAGTTTTAACAACAAATTTAAGTAAAAAGGTGATAAATTACATAGGAAAAATCCTATATATTTTTCAGTTTATAAACCCCCAAACTTAAATCATTGCTTGTCCCGAGTAATGTTTATGCACAGCAAAAAGGTCTTGCTAAGGCAAAATTGCTAACTATGTAAGCAGCATCAATCTTTCCCCCATAATCATGCATTAATAACTTCATGTTCATAGATCTTCTTTATTAACAAATAATTCATATGCAAACATTTGTATAATTTTATACTAAGTTTCAAAATATGCCAACATGAATCATAGTTTGTATGTATGTCATAGCCATAGATAACATTCTTCATTCAACATAGTTTCTTATCAATCAAGTAAACAATCATAAGGCTTATTTATGATCTTCATATGTTGAACTTACTACTTCTTCTCCACTAATGTAGGTGACATAATCATCAAATCAATAAGTCTTTTATAAGGTTGTAATGGGGCTCGGTTAAAGGTAGGGATTTTAAGAGATGAGACATTTTGGTTTCAAAATCTTAACCTTTAACTTTGTCTTGGATTTCTTAAAATACAGCCTTTTTCTTTAAGTGAACCTTTGGAACACCCCCAAACTTATTTTGAACTCAAGCTCATACATTTTTCTTCTTTGGAGACTGAGCAAACTTTTCTTCGCTCTTCCTTCATCTCTTTTTTTTAAGCATGAGCACATGCGTCTTTTTGAAAATTTCCTCAAATATTGATTACCAAGACAACTTTAGTTAAGATGGGTACACAAAATTAGGATAACTTAAAAAGATGGTAATGTGGCTTATAATGTAGGTTCATTGCAATAAACAGCCTTTAAACTCAAAATTACAGTTTCAAGGGTCTAATATCATAAGGTTGGCTTGAAAAGGCTCAAACGATCCAAAAAAAATTAGTGCCTATATCATTTTAGATTTTTATGTCCCCTAGGATTTCGCCTCAAGAAAGTTACTAAGTCAATTCTAAATATATAAACCTTCATGCATGTCTAATCTTAAGAGAAACTAAGTTTTCATGGCAAACATTACTAAGGCTAAGATCATACAAGCATTCCATTCTTCATGATAACATACTTTCACTCAGATAAAATCATCATTCATACTTGCATACAAACTATCTTATTAACAAAAAAATGTCTCTAAACATTCATTTATTAAAACATATTTATGAAAGAAATCATTGAAATATACTTGAAAATTTTAAAATTTTTGAGCAATTTATTTGCCTTACCCCCTTTAAAAAGAAGCAATGTCCTCATTGCAAGAACAAAGTAATGAATGAAAACTGAACACCAGGTAGGGCTGTAAAGAAAAAGAGGTGAGTCATTAAGCCTGCTTAAATACCAAGTCTTTCCTAATAACCCAATCCTAGACATGCTCATTCCCATTACCACATCACTTAGTCTTTTTCTTTCTAAAGAAGTGTTAATTTTATTCATGCTTGCTATGTTTTATTCTGCATAAATTAAATCCTAATTACGAAAGAAATAAATTCCTAAAAACCTAAAACAATTAAATAAATAACAAGACAAGAATCCCCCTTTTTATTTTTCTAACTCATTCCCCTTGTCTTTTTTAGCTCCATCTCCGCTTGCATAGTCAGTAATTCTCGTCCATGTCTCAAACATAGCATCTGGAAACTCAGGAACAAAAGTATTAGAGATATTCTTAAAAGTATTTTGAATTGAGTCATCTCTAATTTTTTGCATATTTCCAGTAAGTTTGTTGTTGATTGTGCATGAACTTGCACATATCCATCAAAATTGACAACTCTGATTTCTTTAAAGCACTTGCAGAAGCATAGGAGTTGTAGATTCAGGTTCAACACTTAGCTTGACTGGTTCTTCTTCTGGCTCAACCCTTGGTTTAGGGGTTGCAGATTCTTCAACTGGTTTAGGACTATTTGGTTCCTTGTCAGATTCTTCTTCTTCAGTGTCTGTAATTGAATTAGCTTCATTTTCAATTTCCTTTGTTGACTCATCGGTATCTGGCTCAGTTGGCTCTTCTTGCTTGCCTTGATTTAGTTCATGCACCTTCTCTACTAACCTTTCAAGATCATGATTTGTAATGCACCCTTGAACATAATGCCCCTTCAAATTTGCTTGTGTTTTAACATGGGCCCTTAAGCAAAGTGAAGTGATTAATGATGGGAAATAAGCACTTCCTGTCTTCTTTTTAGCACAATCATGAATCTCCTTGAGAATAGTTTTCCCAACATTAATGGACTTTCTGTCAAAATTTCATATAAAAAGAACATTCGTTCCATCGAGATGGTGGAACTATGTGAGATAGGCATAAAATTATAGCGAACAAAATAAAACCATACCTTTGCTACTAGTTTTAGGTATTCCCTTTGGCAAGAATGGCTCTCATACTTCCTTATAATCCATTGGGATCTCGGATTTGTCACAAAGAACTTGTTGAAGAAAATCTCAATTGATATTGTTCATCATATGGTTGTACTCATTTTCTTCAACAACAGGTAAGTTAATCAAATCATTGATGGACTTAGAAGTAAGAGGTACCTTTTTCTTTCGAACGATGACCTCAGTAACATCTTGCATAGTCAAACTAGTATAGAATTCTCGAACTAGTTCATCATCGGGAAGTGAATGAGCATCACAAAATCATTCCCACTTGAGAGCATTGATTTTCTTACTAATCGGTATAGGAACAACCATCAAATCATTACTCTTCAAGTCAAAACCTTTTTCCAGCATCATAGGTTGATGCTTGAAGATTGAATCAAATCTCTCTTTCACTTTTTCATTGATCAAAATCAACTTTTCAAGAGTAGTCTTTAAAGATCTAGTTCTTTTACGAGACATGGTATTTTTTCTTGAAAATTGGCAAAGTTTCTGCACAAGGGGAAAAAGAAATCGGCAAAGTGGCAAAGATTTGCTATGACAAAAATCTTACGGTGGCAAGAATGGTATGACAGCAACGACGGCATGCGACTGCAATAGCGGCACTTCGGCAATCTTTTTGCGGCAGCAGTAGATGATTTCAGCAAAAAGGAAAGAGAATTAGGGTTTCTTTCGGGATTTGAGGTTGACGGCAAAAAAGAGATATTTAAGGATTTTTTTAAGGGTTGAGCAAATTGCCTTGAGGGATATGAAAATTAGTAGAATGGAGAGGGGTTTATATAGGGAAGAATTAAGGCAACATGTAGTGAAAATTTAGCTACATTAGGGTTACTCTGGCGGTAAGTAATGGGAGTGGCAGCAAAGTGTGGATTTTTTCCTTTTTTTTGCTGTCTTGGGTCTTAAACTCAGACTATATCTACAAACTTACACAAAAAAAACTAATTAGTACTTGGGCCAAATTTGACCCTCTTTATTAACATAAAAATTTAAAATTTAAATAGAACAAATGAAACTTTAAAAAAAAAAATTAAATCTTAATTAGAAAATTTCTTCTTAACAAATTACATTAAGTTAATTCCCAAGAAAGGTTAGAGGGGTCACAGTGGTCCCACTTAAGTTCCAATCTCCTTAGAAAGAATTAATTAAATGTAATAAGTTAAGAAAACAAGTTCTAATTATTTATTTATTTACAAAATGAGTTCATGAAAAATAAATGGTATGTTAATTTGAGCGAGGATTCAACTCGCTCAACTTTACCATCCTAATAGTGTTTGAAACATTGACCATTAACTTTAAACGTACCTCCATAATTTTCATGTAATTTAATAGCTCCATAAGCATAAACTCGGTAGATGGTATAGGGTCCTTTCCATTGGGATTTAAGCTTTCCAAGAAATAACTTCAACCTTGAATTAAACAACAAAAACTTCTGACCTTCTTTAAACTCGAGAGGTTGTATATGACTATCATGCCATCTCTTTGATATTTCTTTACACATTTTGGCATTCTCATAGGAAAACAACCTCAGCTCTTCCAACTCATCAAGTTGTAACATCCTTCTCTTACCGACTTGCTTAAGATCAAAGTTCAACTACTTCAAAGCCTAGTGAGATTTATTCTCCAACTCTAATGGCAATTGACATGCCTTTCCAAAGACTAACTGATAAGGAGTCATTCCTAACGGTGTCTTAAATGTTGTTCAATAGGCCCATAATGCATCATCGAGACTTCGAGACCAATCTTTTCTGCTAAGGTGTACTACCCTTTCAAGGATACCTTTGATTTCAAGGTTTACTCTTTCAACTTGCCCATTAGACTGTGGGTGATAGGCATAGCAATCTTGTGCTCCACATCATATTTGTCAAGCAACCACTTAAGCCATTTGTTCACAAAGTAAGAACCTTCATCACTAATATAGCTATTGGTGTCCCAAATCGTGTAAACACATGCTTATACAGGAATTGCATGACTACCTTAGCATCACTTGTAGGGTGTGTTTCAGCTTCAACCCACTTCGATACATAGTACACAACAACTAAGATCGCCTTCCAAGGGAAATATGTGGGGGCGAGCTACATGGATTCTCGTAGGAGGGAATTCCTGAATCTGACTCAGGGAGATCAATCAGTGGCCGAGTATGAGGCCGAGTTCTTACGACTAAGCCGCTATGTGTGAGGTATGGTGGACTCTGAGTATGAGTGATGCATTCATTTTGAGGATAGGCTCAGAGATAATTTGAGAGTCCTGATAGCTCCGCAGAGGGAGCGTGATTTTTCTACACTGGTGGAGAAGGCAAAAATCGTTGAGGAGGTTAAGTGGGCTGTGCACTAGAACCATGACCGTAAGAGGGGTAAGAACAAGAGGGATTCAAAGCCCTCGAATTTTGTACAAAGGCCTAAGAAAAAGGCCAGAGCTGATGGGTCGGTTAGAGCTAGGCCTCCTATTACTGTTACTAGACTGCAGCCATGTGCTGGTTGTGGTAGATGCCATTAAGGCCAGTGTTGGAGAAGGACTGGGCGTGCTTGCGGTGTGGGTCATTGAGCATCGTATGAAGGAGTGTCTACTGAGGGCCAATCAGATGCAAGCTCCAGTTACTGGTACGGTATAGCCACAGAGGGTAGTGCAGTAGCCACCGAGGGGTTGTGGACAGGCCAGAGGTGGTAATGGTATCGGTCGTAGGTAGAGAGGACCGGGCAGAGGTGCCGGACAGGCTGAGGCAAGACAGCCGGCCCTAGTTTATGCTGCTCATCGCCGAGAGGATGGAGATACTCCGGATGTCATCACAGGTATGTTCTTTATTCTTGATGTACTGTATATTGCCTTGATAGACATAGGATCTACTCACTCATACATAGCTAGCAACATATCTAGAAACTTAGGGATTTTAGTTGAGAACACTACGAGTGAGGTTACGGTACTGAGTCTATTAGGGCAATCTGTTAGTGTTAGCAAACTATATAGGGACATTTCTTTAGAGGTACGAGGGGCAATCTTCCTGGCTGATTTGATGGAGCTTCCATTTGGGGAGTTAGACTTTTGGGGATGGACTGGTTGGTCAAGCATCGTGTTAGCTTGGATTATGCGACGAAGAGGGTCGTACTAAGGATTGAGGAGGATAAGGAGGTAGTCATGATTGGAAAATGTCGGAATTACTTATCTAATGTGATCTCTACGCTAGTGGCAAAGAAGATGGTTCGTAAGGGATGTGAGGCATTCTTGGCCTACGTAAGTGTTTTAGATTCTGGGGATTCTACAGTTAAGAATATGATAATGGTAAAGGAATTTTTTGACGTCTTTTCGGAGGAGCTACCAGGGTTACCTCCGAATCGTGAGTTGGAATTTAGGATGGAGCTACTTCTAGGTACAGCTCCGGTGTCCATCACTCCCTATCGAATGACACTAAAGGATCTTGTGCAGCTTAAGGCTCAGATTCAGGAGCTGTGTTATTGATTTTCGAGCTAGTTGGGAGGATTATTTGCCGCTAGTAGAGTTCGCCTATAATAATAGTTTCTAGTCTAGCATCCAGATGGCACCTTACGAGGCACTGTATCGTAGTAAGTGTCGTAATCCTTTATGTTGGACTAAGTTGGGTGAGCGACGTGTTCTAGGTCCTGAGTTAGTATCGGAGACTGAGGATAAGGTTAGACTTATTCGGGATCGTCTGAAAGCGACATCTGACAGACAAAAATCCTATGCAGATCTAAAGCATCAAGAGATTGAGTATTTTGTAGGAGACTTTGTATTTCTCAAGGTTTCGCCATGGAAGAAGGTACTGAGATTTGGTCATAAAGGCAAGTTGAGCCCTAGGTTTATTTGACCTTATCATATTCTGAAGCAAGTAGGACCCATTGCTTATCAATTAAAGCTACCTCCAGAGTTGGATCGGATTCATGACGTGTTCCACGTCTCTATGTTGAGGCACTATCGCTCTAATCCTACTTATATTGTTCCTATTGAGGAGATTGAGGTGAGGCCAGACTTGACCTTTGAGCAGAAGCTGGTTCAGATTCTTGATCGTGATGTTAAGGTTCTACGAAGGAAGTCTATCCATCTGGTGAAGGTTTTATGGAGTAATCATAGTACTGAGGAGACGACGTGGGAGCCTGAGGATGCGATGCGTCAGCAATATCCTCACCTATTTTAGTGGGTTAATCGGGAGTGATTTTAGGAGATAATTGGGTAGAGATTATTAGAAAATAATTTGATTATCTTTTTTTCTGCAAAAAATAAAAATAAAAATAATAGAGTTTTGGTTTTCTCTCCAATTCCCCAAACTTTTTCTGACGTTTCCTTCTTCCTCTTTTTTTCTCTCCTCTGCCGATTCTTTCCCCTTGTTGCTGCCAAAATTTCCATTATTTTTCCCCTTCCGTTTCTTTCTTTTTTCCAATTGATTTGATTTTTCATCGTTGGTTGTGTGTGTTCGGTATGTAATGGTTTTTTCTATTGTTAATCATTCTTGGTTAATCTCTAAAAGGAGGATTCCTTTTTGGTGTTTAGGAGTTGATCAAGGGGCTGGTGGTTTTGAATCGACGCTGTGATTGTGCAAAGTCATGGTTACCCAAGCGAGGTAAGGGTTTTTTTAGGTTTTTAGTAGAGTTCCTTCCAAAATTGGTTGACTAAAAATGAATTAAGTGATTAATTTGGAGATATGTTGGTCGATTTTTAGGTTCTGGAGGCTTAGGAGTGCTTACGCATCAGAAACCATACCAGATGTGTACCCAAAACACAGAAAATAGGATTCAGTGAAAAGCTAAAATTGCTTGCTGTCAAGAAATAAGAGAAATAAGAGAAAATTATGCAAAAAAAAAAATGTAAAGAAAGGAACTAAAGGTGTTATAAACTTGGAAATTAACATTTTGCACTAAAATAATTTTGGATAGCAGCAGTTGTCTAAATTTGAAAAATCATCAAAAAATAGTGGAAGGTTAGTTAGAGGTTGAATAAAATATAAAATTAAATTTTATTGAGTCTAGTTTTTCATGGAAGAAACAGTGTAAGCAATGGAATTGTAAATTATGAGATATAATAAATTTTGTGAGACAAGGTCAGAATGATTTCGAGTTCCCCTATTTTGACTTTGGAAAATCATAAATAATTGTAAAAAATTAATTAAGGGATTAAATATATATTTTTAAATTCTTAATGAGTCTATTTTCAAGATAAACAAATGGAAACATCATCCAAATTCCATACTAAGAGATAAATAATTTTTAGTAAGGAAAGGTTGAAGCTGTCAAACAGTAGAATAGGGATAAATTTGAAGATTTTACTGTACTTATTTGATAAACTATAAATTCTGAAAATTTTATGGTAGAAAGTATTTAAGTCTAGTTTCAATAACATTAAGCGGATTTTAATTTGGAATTCTGTAGCTCAAGATATAAATAATTTAGTGACAATGACTAATGTAGACAGCTTTGAATGAAAATATAAGAAAATAGTGAAAACATATATGAGTATTTAGCTAGCATGGGTTACATTAAAAATGGATCATATGACCGAGGCCAATTTGGGCCGAGTGGGCTACACGGGCGTGTGGGCCCACACGGGCAGATCACATGGGCGTGTAAGCCCATTTTTACCGAAATGTTTATAAGGTTGCATGGGTCTCCCAAGTCGACTGTGAACCTACTGTAAGGTCGGTAAGCGCTACTTAGACCCCTAAATGTGTGAAATTGACTGAATGATATCTGTACTGAGCATGTTAATATTTGAACTGAATATATGTACTGAAATTGCATAATAGCATATCATTCATTGTATGTTGCATTGCATTGGGTTGAGGGTTGTTATTTGGAGGAAGTGTACTAAAAGGCTTTAAGCTTAATTTACTGGTAGCTCAGCTGCAAACTACTGTTTTGTGCTGCATTCGGTACTACTTGGAGTGTAGGGATGGGTGGGTTGATTATATCCCTACATGGAGTGTAGGGTTAGACGGAGATGGTGTGTAGAGGCTGGTTAAGTAGGATTTTGCTACTGCATAACTGTTACTGCTACTGATACTGCGATGGGCTAAGGTCCAAACTGTCACTGATACTAAAAAGGGCTTAGGCCCAAGACTGTTCAACTATGCACTATGAATACTGATTGTTTGTTTGTTTCTGTGGGATTACACATTGAGTTTACATAAACTCACCATTTTTGTTTAATGTGCACAGATAATCCCCAGACTTAGACGGATCGGTGCGACGGAGAACTCAGCGATGACCATAGTAATTTTTGGACTTTATGGTTTTCAACTTACGATTTATAATTTGATTATTATTGATTATTTGAGTTGTAATTTAAGGACCCTCTAGGACTTTGGTTTTAAATTTGGGTATTTATTTATTTATTTTACTTTATGGATTTATACCTGCTGGTCGTAGGAAATTCGATTTTCAAAAAGTTAAAGTATTTTCTAAATGCATGATCACTTAGACTGTTTTATTAAAGCTTCCGCAACGAGGGATGTTTCAAAACAAATGTTTTAAATGAATAAAGATGACTTCTTCAATTCTAACAAAGGTTTACTAAAAATAATAACATGGAATGTTTTCATCGTAACAACGAGGTTTCAAAAACACAATCGTGTGACATTGCCAGATATTGCCATAACGTCTAGGCCGGGTTTGGAGTGTTACATCATGCATCGTTGAAATGTTGCTGGTGCATTGCATAAGCCAAAAGGCATTCGTCTAAAAGCAAATGTACCGTATGGACAAGTAAAGGTTGTTTTATGTTGGTCCTCTGGAGCTACAACTATTTGGTTATATCCCGAATAGACATCTAAGAAACAATAGAATTCATTATCTGCTAGTCAATCTAACATCTAATCCATAAAAGGCAACGGAAAATGGTCTTTCTGAGTGGCTTTATTCAATTTTTTGTAATCAATACAGATTCTCCAACCAGAAACAATTCTCGTTGGAATCAACTCATTATGCTCATTTTCAACAATCGTGATTCCACCTTTCTTCAGTACACACTGCACCGGACTTAGCCACGAACTATCTGAAATAGGATAGATGATTCTTGCATCTAACCATTTGATCACTTCCTTTCTCACAACTTCTTTCATAATAGGATTGAGCCTCCTTTGTCCATCAATTCGAGCTCTTTCACCTTCTTCTAAAATAATTTTATGCATGAAAAAAAAAGGTTTATACCTCGAATATCAGCTATGGTCCAACCAATTGCTTTCTTAAATTTCATTAGAACAGTAATTAGTTACTCCTATTGATCTTTTGTCAGTTCTGCTGAAATAATTGGCACGACGGAAATGTGCAAGTGTACATAATCGCAACAAGTAATAAAGTGACAAGTAAATGTCGAGTTATCGTACCCATAGGGACTGTGAAAAGAATTGTTTATGAATGAAATTTAAAACACTTTGGTGAAGGAAAATATTTTGTTTAAAGAGGGTGATTAAAAACTTAAGAAAATAACTAATTAAAATAAATAAAAATGAAGTAAAAAGTTATAATGCACGATTTCAAAATAAGATTTAATCAAGATGATATAGTTGTATTGGATTAATTACACTCCTTATCTTAGAATAATTAAACTTATGTTTATATTGTTACGAATAAAATCACGGCAACCCGGTAATTTGCTAACTTATGAATATACTTACATACCAAAATCCATTTATCTCTTGACATATCCCTATGTCAATTCAATCGACTAAACATATTCTAGTAAGCAAACATTTTATTGCACATATATACTCATTAAACTGAACTAATCTCTTGCATATCCCTATGTCAATTCAAACGATTAATTAAATATAATAAGCATATAAAAGACTATGTGAGGTAACAAGGTATCCCTACCTTGAAACAGTTTAATCACAATAATCTTACAAGTTATGCAAGGCAATAATATCGTCAGATTGCTAATTTAACCTTGAGCTACCTTAGAAGAATAAACATGCACTGATTAAGTACTGTGTCAATTAATTACAATTTCAATCTTTTTAAATAATTAATTCATTAGTTACCTTACTGTCTTAACGCAAGAATAACTTAGGCATGATTTTACTTAATCAAACATTTTACCGAGGCCTATAACAACATTAACATAATTTTAACAATTTAAGAAGATGAAATGCAATCAACCCAACACGAATTAAATTCAAGCTAAGCTGATTAAATCAACCATCCCAACAACATGAATACTCATAGATATGTTCATCATAACAACAACAAAAATTAAAGAGATAGGGAACAAGAAGCAAATCCGGTGGTTTTCCGAAGCTTGAATAGGTTGCTCCTTTCTCCCTTCTTGTTGTCCTCGCCAATCAAGGCTTCGATGAACACTCAATTGCTGCTCCAAAATGGTTGAAAAACATCCCTTTTGCAAGGGAAGAAATCGGCACAAGAGCAAGGGAATTGAAATGGAAAAATGAGAGGAAAAAAAATGAGAGAGGAGAGAAGTGTTGTGAAATGAATAAGGGATGAATGAGATACTTTGAATGATCAGCCAAGGGGGGATTTTATAGCTGAGTGTGGCAGCTGAAATTTGCTAAAAATAGCAGCCAAAGAGCCACCCCTTGGCCGGCCACCTATGCGGCAAAGTTGGTGCTTTCAACTTTGCTATAAATGGCTTGGGGCAAATCCAAAAATCCACCAATTGTGGAGGGGTTTGAATGCAACTTTGACAGGACTTCAAGGGATTCTTTGCAAGCTTAATTAATCAGCTAATAAGCTGATTTGGGTCAGCATATGGCTGGTTTTGGGCTGCCCAATCTTTGGCCAGTTCACTTCAATCGGTTTAGTTCAACTGGACCACTTTTTCCATAATCAATTAATATTAATTTATTTAGCTCAAATTAAATTGGGTATAAATTAAAATTAATTATATTATGAATTAATACGCATAATTATACCGTATTAGGCTGGAAATTAATTCGCCTTGATACTTCAAATTGCTTCATGGTTTTATGCTTCAAACAGTGTCTGCCGAGCCACTTTTCGCCCTTTGCGCAATTCTATCGAAAATAACCAAAATTAATCAAAATTAATTAATAAATTAACTTAAATTCATCATGTTCATATTTTAAGTGAAATTTAATTATTTTATAAAAATTAATTATTTTTTGACACGAATTTAATCGAAATAGTGTGATTTTAAGTTAAAAAGGGCATGTAAAAATGCGTAAATTTTCGTGTTTCCACACCCCAAACTTAATCCATTGCTCGTCCCGAGTAATGCAAAAATTTTGAAAATAATTTCTCGGAAACACCTTTGAAAAATTCCTTCAGAACAACATTTTTCCCAAAATTATGAATTTAATATACTTATACTCAAAGGCAAGAAATTTGATAGTTATGCTACTTAAGTATACATATTGTTCAAATTAATCTCAACAACTATTATGATAGCAAAAAATTAAACTAAATGCTTCCTAATAAAGTCATGTTAAACCTTATCAATGTAATTTTATCCCCTTTATTCAAGATTAAGCTTCAATCATTAAGTTTAACTTATGTCTTCATATGTTGTACGTAGCAATTTCTCTCTACTAATGTAGGTAGCATTGAAACTTTTGAATCAATATGTCTTTAACAAGGTTGTAACGTGGCTGGGCTTAAGGGTAGGTAAAAGATAGATAATTTTAGGCTTTTAAATCCTAGACTCAGCTTGTATCAAACCTTCAAAATAATCACCTTCAATACACCGACTTTCTCTGCTTTCATATGCTCTTTTGTACATTCTCTTTTAGGTACATATGCTCTTTTTTTTTTTGCAAATTCGAGCATTTTACTAAATGTACTACAAGTTTAAAGCATTTGATACTTTTCTTTCAACTCCCCCATACTTATTTTTAAAAAATATTTCGAATAGTACTGAGTCTAGTGTTTGAGACAATTTTAAGATAATTTAAGAGAGAAGTGATGGCTAAATTTGCAAGGGTTCAAATAAAATTAGGCCATATAGTCTCAAATTTGGGTTTCAAAGGATAAAAATTTCATCATGGTTGGCTTGAAAGGATCAAACGGCCAAACAAAAGTTGCCTAAATCATTTTCAATGTTCCATGCTTCCTAGGATTTCGCCTCAAGAAACGACTAACTTAATTCTAAAGACTTAAACTTTCATGCATGCCTAACTTTCGTAAGGAACTAAAATTTTATGGTGAGATTTGCATGCTTTACTAAAAATACATTTATATCATTATTAAGCTAACGTAACAATTCATTGAAATAACAGAACTTTATTCATACTAAATTTTAGCATACTTAACAAAATTTCAAATTATTGAACAAAATATATCCTAATCATAATTAACAGAAAAATTTATTCTGAGTGGAAATAATTCAATTTTTCGGTCCCCGCAACTTAAAATGACCAATGTCCTTATTGTTTAAAGTGAATAGATACTATACACCAGGTAGGTTTTTAGAAAAGAGGAGGTGAGTCAATTTGACTGCTTAAGTACCAAGCTCTTTCTAAATCCAATCCTAGACATGTATATACCTATTGCCACACTTTATACTTTGTGACTTGTTCACATTTTATTAATGATTTTCCTCTCTTAATTTATTATGCAGAAATAAAAAAAATCCTAATTAACTTAATCCTAAAATGACCTAAGAACAGAAATAAAATAAAGTCAAGATCCCCCTTTATTTATTTGCAGACCCTTCCGAATTTGACTCATCTTTTGCTCCATCACTATCACCTTTGCATGAATTGCTTCGCTCCCTCTTCGATAATGGACTCCATGTTTTAAATATAAAATCTGGAAATTCAGGCACAAAAATAAATTGGTCATTGTAACTTTTCTTAAGAGCACTTCTCATTGAGTCGTCCCTTATTTTTGAGTATCCCCAGTAAGCTTGTTGATGCCATTGCATATGCTGCATTATGTCCATTAAATTTGACAGTTCATCTCGAAGATCTAGGCTAGGCGGTTGAGCTCTAAATATTGAAGCTTCGTCATCAAGTTCAACTTCTAGTTCTATAGGTTCCACCCTATCAGGGACTTCAGCCGATTGTATTGGCTCGATCTCTGTGGGATCTTCTTCCTCTTCATCGGGATCCTCACTTTCTTCAACTCATTGTAGAGAAGTAATCTCTAGCTACTTCTGATGTGTCCCAATCTGTGATTGTGCCCTGGCTATACCCTTTGCAAGTGGTGCCAAAGATTCTATTTTACAAGTGTGGATTCCTTGCTTTGACACAGTCCACTTAGAACCTGAAACTGTAAGTTCCTCTAGAATTTCTTGCAAATTTTCAGGCTCGATGTTGCTCATCAAAGAAGAATATTCATCATTTTTGAAATCAGGTATCAAAGAACTTATTAATAGCATTTGAACTTATTGGTACCTTGATTCCGCGAACTGGAACTTCTGTCAAATCGCTTGAGGTTAAATTCGCGTAGACTTCACGAACTAGTTTCTCATCCACACTAGGCCTCTTTTCACAAAACAATTCCCAATTGAAAGCTTCAGCAACTTGACGAATACGTGCCATAAAGTCTTTGTAGTTGCTCTCTTTCAATGTAAAGCCTTTCTCTGGATGCATCTGTTGATTTTTGAAGATACTCTCGTATCTTGCTTTGGCTTCTTCACAATGGAACTTGTTTTGTGTTTCATCACTTTGGGCACAAGCACGAGTTCTCTTACGAGGCATGATTTACCTGAACAAAAGATGGAAACAAATATTTTCTAAAAAATTTAATTAATAAGAATTTTTAATGATTCAATAAATTGAAAATTTAAATAATTGAATAAAATTAAAATTTAGGAGAAAAAATTGTCTTACCACCATTTTTATAAAATTAAGAACTCCTAAAAATAATTAATAAACAAAAGAGGTCCAATGGAAGTAGGTTGGAGGATTTGGCTAAGGGGCTTGGTGAGCGCGGTGTGGGCGTACGGTGGAGCTGGGCTGCTGGGTGCTTGTTGGCCGAATGGCTGCTAGGCTAGGGGG
Source organism: Gossypium longicalyx (assembly GCA_025698465.1). Taxonomy (NCBI): domain Eukaryota; kingdom Viridiplantae; phylum Streptophyta; class Magnoliopsida; order Malvales; family Malvaceae; genus Gossypium; species Gossypium longicalyx. The sequence goes on from CM046999.1 coordinate 46,969,269, forward strand.
TTTCGACACTTAAAGGTGCTTTAGGATTTTGAGTGATGAATGATGAATGGAGAAGGTGGTATTTATAATGAAGAGAATAGGACTTAAAGTAGAATTCTTAGAGAAATTTAATAGCTAAAAACTCTAAGTTCTAATTTTAATCCAAGATAACAACAATTAATAATTAAATATATGCATATTAAATTATTAATACTATTAATTTATTTAAAAATAAGATAAACTAATCCTAATTCTATGCTAAATTGATAAACATTAATATATAAATTATAATAGATATAATTATATATTAAAGATTATCATCTTATTATTATTAAAAACTTATCAAATAAAATATGATTAAATTAACACTAATCCTAACTCTATATAAAATTGATAATAATTAATATATATTATAATGGATATAATTATATATTAATAATTATCATCTTTTTTATTAAATTAAAAACATTTATTCCAGAAGCCTTTTGAAAATATTTACAAAAAGAGACATCTAGTTTTAATATTTACAAAAAGAGCAACCAAATTTTAAAAATAATTCAATTAAGTCCTTAGGCTTAATGAAAATTTGAAATTGAGTTGCAATTTAAAACTTGGGTCAAAATTGACCTTTTTATTTGAAAAACTAAAAATTTAATTTTCTATTTAAGGAATAATTTCTCAGATAATTATGTTAAAATCAATTCCCAGGAAAGATTGGAGGGGTCACAAGCGGTCCCACTTAAGTTCCAATCTCCTAGACATAATTTATTTAAACATACTAATCTCGAAAATATACCCTAAATCATTTATTAAAAAGAAAAATAAGAAAATTTAAACATCTGATAGAATGAACGAAATTTAATTCCGTATGGATAGACGCGATGAATCGTAAATGGATCAAACCAACGTGATTTTAGTTTACCTAGAAAGAACTTTAATCTGGTATTAAATAACAAGACTTGCTGACCTGCTTCAAATTCTCAAACTCGAATGTGCTTGTCATGCTATTTCTTAAGTCTCTCCTTGAGTAGTTTGGCATTTTCGTACGAGAACGTTCAGAATTTGTCTAGCTCATTCAGTTGGAGCATCTGTTTCTCTTTAGTAAGCTTAAGATCCAAGTTGAGTTGTCGAAGGGCCCAGTAAGCTTTGTGTTCTAACTGCAAGGGCAGATGACAAGCTTTCCCAAAGACCAACCTGTAGGGTGACATCCTTAAAGGTGTCTTGTATGCTATCCTGTAAGTCCATAAAGCATCATCCAGTCTTTTGGACCAATCTCATCGGTTCAAGCAAACTATCTTCTCAAGTATGCCTTTGATCTCCTTATTTACCAGTTCAGCTTGCCCATTCGTCTGCGGATGGTAAGCTGTAGCGACCTTGTGTTTCACTCAATGTTTATCTAACAACCATTTCAATCACTTGTTCAAAAAATGGGACCCTTCATCGCTAATAATAGCTCTTGGGGTTCCAAACCTTGTGAACACGTGTTTCTGCAAAAACTTTATTACAACCCTAGCATCGTTTGTTGGATAAGCTTCAGCCTCGAACCACTTAGACACATAGTCTACAACTACCAAGATGTACTTGTGACCAAAAGACGGAGGGAAAGGACCGAAGAAGTCAATACCCCAAACATCAAATAATTCTACCTCAATGATGTTTGTTCGAGGCATATTATTTCTACTTGCGACATTTTTGACCCGTTGACATCGATCATAACTCTTTACGTAAGCGTATGCGTCATTGAATAGTGTTGGCCAAAAGAATCTAGCTTACAATACTTTAGCCGCAGTATGAGTACCTCCAAAGTGTCCCCTACTTGGAGTTGAGTGACAATGGTATAGAATCTTTTGTACTTCATCTTCTGCCACACATCTCCTGATCATTTGATCTACACACTTCTTGAACAAGTATGGTTCTTCCTAGAAATAGTACTTCACATCGTGAAGAAACTTTTTCCTCTAATGATACGTCTTATCAATTGACATCAAACCACAAGCTAAAAAGTTAACAGTATCAGCAAACCAATGGGTATTATGGACATGATTTACCTTCAGTATGTGTTCATCTGGAAATGTTTCTTGAATTGCTAGAAGAGGAGAGTTCCCTTCTTGCGGCTCCAACCTAGACAAATGGTCTGCTACTTGATTTTTCACTCCCTTTCGATATTGAATTTCTAGATCGAACTCTTGAAGTAGAAGTACCCATCGGATCAACCTCGGCTGAGCATATTTCTTAAAAAGTAATACTTAATTACCGAGTGGTCCGTATAAACAATCACCTTGGTACCTACAAGATAAGGTCGAAACTTGTCAAAAGCAAACACAATAGCATGTAACTTGTAACACCCCAAACCCGGCCTAGACGTTACGGTCGAATCTGGTGTGTCACATCTGAGTGTTTTACGAAACCTTGTAGTTGATGGTGAAAACCGTTTTTAAGTTAAACCCATTTAATTTTATTTGCCTAAGAAAACTCAGTAAATTCTGTTTTACATATGTTTTTAACTTATCCAAACGGTTTCTATTTTAGTTTTCCCCAATTCGATTAAAAACAGCAGAAGCTTCTTTAGTTGAAAACCTTAAGGTTAGAAATGCATGTTTTTATTTGAAAACGTTATTATTTTGAAAATTCGATGTTCCTACTCTAGCAGTTTAAAATATGAAATCAAAAGCCCATTAAAATTTAAAAATCCCCCAAATGGCCTTATTACATAATTAAAACCCAAATATGAAAGCTTAAATAAATTGAGTCATTAACAACCAATCTGCGAACGTGTGGCCACCACTGGGTCCCTCGCGGCTCCAAATCGTCTAAGGCTGGGGATTACCTATACAGTTAAAAGAAGGGTGAGTTTACGAAAACTCAGTGTCACTATAGCAAAATAGGTTTTTAACGGCGTTTTTAGTGGCATTTGAATTAAAAACGCCGCTAAAGAACGAGCATTAGCGGCGCTTTTTAAAAACGCCGCTAAAGATCGAGTATTAGCGGCGCTTTTTTAAAAACGCCGCTATATGTACACCTTTAGCGGCGGCATTTTTCAAAAAACGCCGCAAAAAAATTAACACAATGCCGTCGTTTTGTATTGAGCCTTTAGTGGCTTTAGCGGCGCTTTTTTAAAAACGCCACAAAATAATTTTGCAAAACGCCATTGTTTTGTATTGAGCTTTTAGTGGCTTTCGCGGCACTTTTTAAAAAATGCCGCTAATGCTTGATCATTAGCGGCGTTTTTTGAAAAACGCCACAAAAAATGAAAAAAATTAAAATACTATTATTTAAAATTATTTTAAATATTTTTGGTATATGACTAATTGTTTTTTAATTTATATGTTAAATTTTTTCTTATATAATTGTAAAAGAGGTAGTATTAATTTTAAAATATTGAATTAATTATCATTATAATTTAGGGTTTACGGTATATGGTTAAGTGTTTAATGTTTATGAGTTACTATTTTAAGGTTTATGGATTATGGGTTTAGGGATTATGGTTTAAGGGTGGTTTAATGGTTAGGGTTTAAGGTTTAGGTGTTAAGGGTTAAGGGTTAGGGGTTCAGGGTTTATATTTTAGGATTTATGGTTTAGGGTTTAGGGATTAGGAGTTTAGGGTCTAGATTAATTAGTGTTTTTTAATTTAATTTATATGATAAATATTTTCTTATATAATTATAAAATAGATAATATTAATTTTAAAATATTGAATTTATTATCATTATAGTTTAGGGTTTAGGGTTTAAGGTATATGGTTTAGGGTTTAGGGTATATGGTTTACTATTTTAAGGTTTATAGATTATGGGTTTAGGGATTATAATTTATGGTTTAAGGGTTGGGATTTAAGGGTTTGGGGTTTGGGGTTAAGTGTTAGGTTTTTAGGGTTTATAGATTATGTTTATGATTTAAGGTTTATGGGGTAGGGGTTAGGGGTATAAGACTTAGATAAATTAATGTTTTGTAATTTATATATTAAATAATTTATTATATAATTGTAAAAGAGATAATTTTAATTTTAATATATTAAAATTATGATTATAGTTTAAATTATAGTTTAAGATTTGGGGTTTATGGTCTAGGATTTATAATTTAGGGTTTAGGGTTTAAGGTTTAGGGTTTAGGGTTAAATCCCAAAAGCATAAATTATGAACACAATTATTGATATAACATCATTTTATATTTATATATTGCATACATAAATATTTATATTTAATCAATATAAAAAATTGATGTATTTATTTTTTAAAATGTGTATGATTAAATCAAAATTAAAGTTTCAACTATACATTTAAACCACAATTAGAATTTCACGTCTACAATTACATATTAAACCGAAATTCATATATAATTCTGAGATGTATCTCTATTAAAATTTAAGTCTATACATATAATTAAATATAATTTAAATTATTTAAGAGATAATGATAAAGTTTATATATATTAAAACAAAATAAGAAATTTTTAGTAGAGCAAAACGGTGAGAAAATGACTTTTTGTGGCGGTTTTATTAAAAACGCGGCAAAATTTTTTACACAAAATGGTGCCGTCTACCCCAAAATGCATTAGACTCTCTTTGTTTACTATCACTTTTTTTACTTGTAATTTTCATATTAATAACTATCTCTTCAAATGGGTTTTCTTTTCAATTTATATGCCATCGGGAATAGACTTCTTTAGTCTTCGAAAACACTTTCCCTGATCGTTAATTTTACTACAGTTGATAGTGTTCTAAGGGTTTAGACTCGAGAGTGTGCTATTGGTATGCTTGAAAAAGCTAGAAAGTAACTTCATTTGTTAAGTTATCCTTGTGCTCAGAGATAAATCGATTCTTGTTTTTTTGAATTTTGCAATTTGAGAAATGCACTGCAAGGTATTGATTTTATTTCTTCCTCTGATGATGAAATCTATGCAAAATGGTTAGGAATAAAAGTGGTTCAATAGGGGAAAACCCTTGTGATTTTGCTCTTGCTTACTACTTCGTATCACTCATAGATCACTGTCTTTAAAAGATATACATGAACAGTGAATGATGGCCTGTCCTGTATTGATGACTGTTGAAGAATATATATATTAAAATGAAAAGCATTGATATTATCTTGGAAAGCATGTCTTGCTTTGTGTTTTGGTAGTCATATGCATCAACCTTTATGCTTTGACTAGAAGAGGTTCCTTTAGTATGTGAGTTCTATTGATACCGTAACCTATGGGGCCATGATAGGTTCAACGCCATAACAAATTTAAGAAACACTATTGACAAGTATGCGGACCAAGTTGTAATTGTGATTACTATTTTGGCTGCCTCATATTTTAAAGGAAAAAAGTTTCGTTTTCTATCCATTAATTTAAAGAGACTAAAGGAGTTTTTCTATTAATTTAATGTAGGCCAAAAGTCGGAAGCATACTTTTTTACCCCATGTTCAAAACATGTAGAACAAACATGGATGAGGTATATATATTGAATTTAACTAGTGTTTTTTATATTGAATTTCATTCTTTTCCATTTTTCATTAACTGTTATTTGCTTTACTTCGTCAGGCAAGGTTTTTCTTTCAGCAACTGATATCAGGAGTGAGTTATTGCCATGCAATGGTATATATACTAATTCTAAAAATAGTTTTCCATTTTTTGCCTATCATATCTTATCTAAATCGAGATTTTTCACCCCTTTTTATACAGAAAATTTGTCATAGGGATCTTAAGCTGGAAAACACGCTGTTAGATGGGAGTACTGCGCCGAGACTTAAAATATGCGACTTTGGCTACTCTAAGGCAATGAACCTTTATTGACTTTCAGCATCAATCTTGATTACTTGCTATAAAAGCTATGTTACTTGGACTTGAGTGTATATGTTTGATATGCTATAATATTTGACGCGGGCTTATTTAGTTTTTTTTTTTTTTTTACTTTTTTCCATACACTTAGCATGGATGTCAAACATTGACCAAAGAGTCCAAACAACAGAGCTATAAAAATTAAATTATTAACCTTGTACTGCATGTTTCAGTCAAGTGTGTTTCATTCCCAACCCAAATCTACTGTAGGAACCCCAGCCTACATTGCACCAGAGGTCTTGTCTAGGAAACAATATGATGTGAAGGTAATTCTTATTCCCTGTTTCTATAATTTTTGGTCTATAAGACATACTATTCCTAGTTGAGCTGAGTAGAACTTCATATGAATGAAAACTTAGACTTTTTGGAAATATTTAGATTGCAGATGTTTGTTCTTGTGGGGTTACTTAGAGTCAACGTTGACTCTTTATATAACATAATAAATTATAAAAAATCTATTCTTGTTACTTAATTATCAAAAATTGGTGCATCAACAGACTTAGCCCTCGATCTCGATGAACAGATCTCGCAGCTCATGCAATGTAAGCTACTTTCGAAGCAGCAGGTACTTTTTTTTTTCACGATCTGTTTGTTTCTCAAGAAAGTATGGAAATTTTGAGCACTTAATTTAGTTGTATAATTATTTTAATAGATTAGGCTATATTTGGCTGCGAAATGAATACCAAAATGATTTTGAATTGAATATGTTTTAAGATATTATTCCAATAGCACTAGTTTCTATCGCCATGTGAATTTTTAGTTATAATTAATGAAAAAAAATCAGCTTTTTTCTCTCTTCCATTTAAAACATTTATATATTCTTTTGATTTATTTGATGTAGTTGATTTCGAAAGAACTTGGTGTATTTGCATGAGAACTTTTGTGTGTTCGCTGCAAGACTTTTCTACGTTTTACTTGTATTGTTTTGTTCTCAGGTTGATCAATAGAAGTCCCCGTTTTTCTTCCCTGTTTCATCTGGGTTATAATTGGATGTAACTCTATTTTCGTGTTATCTTGTTTAGGTCAGAGCATTATGCGATAAGGCAAAGGAAATATTAATGGAAGAAAGCAATGTCCAGGCTTATTATTTTACTGTGTTTAGTCTCTAACATCAGGCTTCCATGATCAATATGTGTTTATTAGCCGATGTATGTTAGAGATGTTGAGATTCCTTATTCTTGAACAAGAAAAAACATTGATTTGTTTTTTTTTTTAATCTTTTTCTCTATCACAGCCTGTAAAAGCCCCTATTACAATTTGTGGTGATATTCATGGGCAGTTTCATGATCTTCAAGAACTTTTTCGAATTGGGGGGAAGGTACTTGTTTTGATTGTGGCCTTTCTTTAAATTGGGTTTTTTGTAGGCTTATATTCAAGTTAGACCCTTCCACCTATAATTAATTGGTTTTAGGTTGGATAATAGATTCATTACATAGTCATTGTGCACTAATATTTTGTCATGACAAATAGTGCATCCTAACTCAAATCTTCATTACAGGATTGGACTGGTTTTAACTTTCAGGAAATAATGGATGAAGCAGAAAAAATTTGAGTAACGGTATGTGGCATATTTTATGTTGCATTCTTCCTAAATGAGCCATTGTCTGGTCATACACTTTACAGCCCATCTCCATGAGTATGCTTACAGGTGCATACTTTGGCTTTCTGTTCCGGTGTTTTGGATTCTGTGGCGGTTGAATTGAAAGCATCAAAGGACTTCTCTAAGTTATATGCAGGCACTGCAATACTTTGGCTTCATCTTAGCTTGAACCAGCCCTCTGTTGTATATTGTTTCTTTTTCTTTCTAATCTTTTTCCTTTGATTAATTAGAGGTGATGATGATTTGACATTCTTTTCTCACCAGGATGAATTTTGTTTTAGAAATAGTAATATTGAATCAATGTTTATGTATTAAATTTAAATTCATTCATTTTTATATTTAGTTTTAAAGTTCAAATTTTAATAGAAAATTTAATTTAATTAATATTTTTTATTTATCCTTAAAAGTATATAGTTTAAAGTTCAATTTTTAAAAATTAAACATAATATAATATTTATCATAGAAATAAATAATAAATATTATTTAATTAAAATAATTTTTTTAAATGTCTTGTTCTTTAGCGGCGTTTGTGAAAAAAGCGATGCTAAAGGTCTATTTTATAGCGGCGTTTGTGGGAAAAGTGCTGCTAAAGGGTTTTTAGCGGCGTTTTTGGGAAAAGCGCCGCTAAAAGTTATGGTTTTTAGCGGCTTTTGTGGGGAAAGTGCCTCTGAAAGTCATGTTCTTTAACAGCGTTTCTTTTCATAAATGCCACAAAATGTTAGCGGCGTTTCTTTTCATAAACGCCACAAAAAGTTAGCGGCATTGTCTTTAGTGGCGTTTTTTGCGGCGCTTTTACAAGTGCCGCAAATATTTTTAGTAGCGCTTAAAAGCGCCGTTATAGGCCTAAAAAAGCGCCGCTAAAAGTCAATTTTGCTACAGTGTGTGTAATCCCCTATCAGTCAACAGTAACAGTGCATACAGTAACGGTCTAGGTCTGAGCCCTATTCAATAACAGTATAGTCTGGGCCTAAGCCCTATGAAGTAACAGTGTGGGTCTATGCCCAAAATAGTATAATCACAATACAGGTATGCAACCCAACCCAATCCTTCTTGCTCACCACCAGTACCAACCAACTCACTATATGGGGATTAAATCGACCCACCCAACCAAATCACCAATATCGTAGCGTAGCTACTAATAGTAACATAACAAAGCTGCTAATAGTTGTAAAAGTGGCGTAGCCACTAATATCAGAATACGTGGCAAAGCCACTAGAACAATACTTCCTCCAAATCAGAATCCCAACCCCAATGCAGAATGTCATGTCATAATATTTCGTGTATGCAAGGTTTCATACTCAGATACGGTCATGCATATATCATACACTCATCAATTAACCTATCTCTAAGGTATAATAGTCATTTCCACCCATTAGGGTAGAATAGTAATTTTTACCCCTTAGGGGTATTTTTGTCATTTTACCCTCTAAGGTCTCGGTATAGATAATCAACCTCTTGGAAGGTCCACAGTCGCCTTGAGTGACTTAAGTAACTTAAATAGACCTAACGGTGTAATTGGCCCTAAGGCCCATTATTCGGCCCAAGTGGGCCCACACGCTGGTGTGGCCCATTTAGCACAAATTTAGCTACGGTTATGTGACCTACATAGCCCAGTCAAAAATTTATCACTTACCGTGGATTTAATCTGTGTGGGGCTCACGAGCCTCTTGGGCCCTCACGGCTCATTTCGGCCTAACGAAGCCCTTAACGACCTATGCCATGCACACGACATGACAAGCCCAACTACTTCCCACCTAATAGTTAGATTTACACAAGCGGGCCCATCGAGACCCAGTACACGAGAACGTTCGTGACAGCCTCTACAATCTATCGCTCATAGTTTGTGGGCTCGGTTTACCCCACGAGCGATCGCACGCTCGTGAGGCCTCAAATGCTGAAGTTTCAACTTTTCAGCTTTTGCCGATTTCCAACAAAGAAGGGCATGAATACACACCTGTTTATGAGAACGCGTCGAAGTCCACGATCACCAACCTCGGCACATCCTGCACTGAGTCTTAATCACTTTCTCCCTCACCAACTCATCTAGTTCGCTCCATTTAAAGCCAGCTTCTTACCAATTCTCATGTTAGCTTCCCGATGTGGTCCAACTCCACCTCCTACACAGCTCAAATAGCAAAATAAATACTCCACTATGCATCCCAAGACTTGAACCTCAGACCTCACAGTTACACAACATGCCACCTTGCCACTCCACCACAAGCTCTTTCTGTATCATATTTTATCCTCAATTAATTATAAGGTCTATAGGCCAAAGTCCAGGTTCTTTTAAAAGAAAAACTAAAATAAATTGCAAGAGACAAGACTTGAACCCAGGCTCCCTTGCAACCTTAATGACACTACAACCACTAGACCACATGCTTCCTTGTGTCATTTACTTAACACAATAATTTAAAAAGCCATCATCCAAGCATCCAGGGTTTTATTCACTTAAAACCAAAATTTATTGCTAAAGCCTAGGTTTGAACCCAAGATTTCTCTAATACTTCTTACGGTCATTAACCACTAAAGCTGACATTTAATTGTGTCATTTCCTTGCACAATTAAATACTTATATACAACCTCCTTACGGACCCATACTCAAGGCCTAATACTTTTAGGCCCAAATTTGGGGCGTTACAATTCTACCCTTTTAAGAAATTTCAGCCTTGAAATTTCCCTGTTTAGAATAAGTACGGGTATTGCTGCTGCATCGCCTCCTCAGGCTCCCATGTGGCTTCCTCTAAACCGTGATTACGCCAAAGCACTTTGACCAGTGGAACAAATTTCTTTCTTAATACCTTAATATCACGATCTAATATCTGCACTAGTTCTTCCTCGATAGTCAAATCAAGTCCAACCTCGATTTCCTCAACTGATATAATGTGCGAGGGATCAAAACGGTACCGCCTCAGCATTGAAACATAAAACACGTCATGAATCCTATCCAACTTTGGAGGCAACTCAAGTTGATAAAGCGACCGGTCCCACCCACCTAAGTATTCGGTAAGGTCCAATAAACCTAGGGCTAAGCTTGCCTTTCCGCCCAAACCTCAAAATTTTCTTCCATGGTGAGACCTTGAGAAAGATATAATCCCCCACAGAGTACTCGATCTCTTTACGCTTTAAGTCTGCATATGACTTCTGCCTATCAGATGCTTCCTTTAACCGGTCTCGAATCAATTTAACCTTATCTTTTGCATCAGAAATTAATCCTGGCCCCAAAACTGGCCGCTCACCCAGCTCAGTGCAACAGGTAGGAGTACGACACCTACGACCATACAATGTCTCAAACGATGCCATACGAATACTGGACTAGTAGCTGTTGTTATAAGCAAACTCTGCCAATGGCAAATAATCCTCCCAGCTGCCTCTGAAATCAATTACACAACCTCTTATCATGTCTTCTAGTATCTGAATCACCCTCTCTGACTGCCCATCTGTCTAAGGGTGGAACGCAGTGCTGAAATCCAGCCTTGTACCCAAAGCCTCGTGTAACTTTTTTCAAAATCGAGATGTGAATCTAGGATCTCTGTCAGATATGATAGAAACCGGTGTACCATGCAGTCTCACAATTTCGGCCACATACAGCTTGGCCAATTTTTATAACGAATAATCCGTGCGGACCGATATAAAATGGGCAGATTTAGTCAACCGGTCCACAATCACCCATATCGAATCCTTCTTAGTTGGCGTCAAGGCTAGCCCATTCACAAAATCCATGGTTACCCTCTCCCACTTCCAAAGTGGAATTTTAACTGGTTGTAGTAACCCAGAAGGTAATTGATGCTCAGCCTTAACTTGCTGGCATGTCAGGCACTTACTCACATATTCAGTAACTTCGCGTTTCAACTCTGGCCACCAGTACAACTCACGAAGATCTCGGTATAACTTGTTTCCACTAGGATGCATAGCACATAGACTACTATGCGCCTCTTGCAGTATAGGCTGCCTCAGATCAGAATCCCTCGATATACATACTTTTCCACGAAAGCATAATACTCCTTTCTTATTTAGCCCAAAATCTGTGGTCTCACCATTCTCAACTTGTCGAAAATGAGAAACTAGTGACTCATCTAGCAATTGTTTCTCCTTAATTTGATCAATCCAAGTCAATCTCACTTGCAGTTTAGCTAACAACCTACCATCATCGAACAAGCTAAGACGAGCAAACATTGCTCTTAAATCAGATACAACCCTACGACTCAGTGCATCAGCTACCACGTTAGCTTTACCAGGGTGATACTCAATTGAACAATCGTAGTCCTTAAGCAACTTTGTCCACTTTTGTTGCCTAAGATTCAACTACTTTTGAGTAAGAAGATATTTAAGGCTTTTATGATCTGTGTAAATAATCGTCTTTTCACCATATAAGTAATGTCTCCAAATCTTTAGTACGAAAACCACCACAGCTAATTCCAAGTCATGAGTGGGGTAATTTGTCTCGTGAGGCTTGAGCTGATGAGACGTATAAGCAACCACTTTACCGTCTTGCATGAATACACAACCCAATCAAATGTGCAACGCATCACTATAAATAGTAAATTCCTTCCCAGACTCTGGCTGTATCAAAATAGGGGTCTTAGTCAAAACATCCTTCAGTTTCTCAAAACTCTCTTACTGGTTATCAGTCCAATTAAACGGTGCCCCTCTATGCAGTAACTTAGTCAGAGCTGCAGCAATCAATGAAAATCCTTCAACAAAATATCTATAATACCCAGCCAGACCCAGAAAACTTCGAATCTCAAATACCATCTTCAGTGGCTTCCAATCCACTACAGCTTCAATTTTTCAGAGATCCACCCTAATTTCCTCTGCCGACACTACATGTCCCAGAAATGTCACTTCTCGCAGCCAGAATTCACACTTGCTGAACTTTGCATAAAGCTGATTTTCCCTCATAACTTGCAAAACAATACGAAGATGTGCATCATGCTCCTTCTTGGTTCTTGAATACACCAAGATGTCGTCTATAAATACAACTACGAACCGAACCAAATAAGACTGGAATACTCAGTTCATTAGATCCATGAAAGCCGCAGGTGCATTCGTTAACCCAAACAGTATCACCAAAAACTCGTAATGACCATACCGAGTTCTAAACACAATCTTATACACGTTATCCTCCTTAACCTTTAGCTAATGATACCCAAACCGAAGATCTACCTTGGAGAAAATCGTAGCTCTTTGCAGCTGGTCAAACAGATCATCTATCCTCAGTAAAGGGTACTTATACTTGATAGTCAGCTTGTTCAATTGACGATAATCAATGCACATGCGCATGGATCCATCCTTCTTCTTCACAGACAACACTAGTGCTCCCCACAGAGACACACTCAATCGAATGAATCCTCGATCCAATAGCTCTTGGATTTGAGCCTTTAGCTCCACCAGCTCTTTCGGTGCCATCCTATAAGGGGCAATGGACACCAGAGTTGTTCCAGGTAGGAGTTCAACCTCGAATTCAACCTCACGATCTTAAAAAAGACATAATCCCTCACAGAGTACTCGATCTATTTACGCTTTAAGTTAGCATAAGACTTCTGCCTATCAGATGCTTCCTTTAACCGGTCTCGAATCAATTTCACCTAATCTTCTATATCAAAAATTAATTCTGGCCCCAGAACTCGCCTCCCACCCAGCTCAGTCCAACAGGTAGGAGTACGACACCTACGACCATACAACGCCTTGAACGGTGCCATTCGAATATTAGACTGGTAGCTGTTGTTATAAGCAAACTCTACCAACGGTAAATAATCCTCCCAACTGCCTCTAAAATCAATTACACAACCTCTTAACATGTCTTCCAGTATCTAAATCACCCTCTCTGACTGCCCTTCCGTCTGAGGGTGGAACGCAGTACAGAAATCCAGCCTTGTACCCAAAGCCTCGTGTAACTTTTTCCAAAATCGAGATGTGAATCTAGGATCTCTGTCAGATATGATAAAAATTGGTACACTATGCAGTCTCACAATTTCGGCCATATACAACTTGGCCAACTTCTGTAACGAATAATCTGTACGGACCCGTATAAAATGGGCAGATTTAGTCAACCAGTCCACAATTACCCATATCGAATCCTTCTTAGTCGGCGTCAAGGGTAGTCCACTCACAAAATCCATGGTTACCCTCTCCCACTTCCAAAGTAGAATTTTAACTGGTTCTAGTAACCCAGAAGGTAATTGATGCTCAGCCTTAACTTGCTGGCATGTCAGGCAATTACTCACATACTCAGTAACTTAGCGTTTCAACCCTAGCCACCAGTACAACTCACGAAGATCTTGGTATAACTTGTTTCTGCCAGGATGCATAGCATATGGACTACTATGCGCCTCTTGCAATACCTCAGATCAGAATCCCTCAGTATACATACTCTTCCATGGAAGCATAATACTCCTTTCTCATTTAGCCCAAAATATGTGGTCTCACCATTCTCAACTTGTCGAAAATGAGAAACTAGTGACTCATCTAGCAATTGTTTCTCCTTAATTTGATCAATCCAAGTTAATCTCACTTGCAGTTTAGCTAACAACCTACCATCATCGAACAGGCTGAGACGAGCAAACATTGCTCTCAAATCAGATACAACCCTACGACTCAAGTTGTCAACTACCACATTAGCTTTACCAGGGTGATACTCAATTGAACAATCGTAGTCCTTAAGCAACTCTATCCACCTTCGTTGCCTAAAATTCAACTTCTTTTGAGTAAGAAGATATTTGAGGCTTTTATGATATGTGTAAATAATCGTATTTTCACAATATAAGTAATGTCTCCAAATCTTCAGTGCGAAAACCACCGCAGCTAATTCCAAGTCATGAATGGGGTAATTTGTCTCGTGAGGCTTAAGTTGATGAGACACATAAGCAACCAACTTACCCTCTTGCATCAACACACAACCCAATCCAATGTGCGATGCATCACAGTAAACAGTAAATTCCTTCCCAGACTCTGGCTGTATCAAAATAGGGGCCTTAGTTAAAACATCCTTTAGTTTCTCAAAACTCTCTTGTTGCTTATCAGTCCAATTAAACAGTACCCTTCTACGCAGTAACTTAGTCAGAGGTGCAGCAATCAATGAAAATCCTTAAACAAAATGCCTGTAATACCCAGCCAGACCCAGAAAACTTCGAATCTCAGATACCATCATCGATGTTTTCCAATCCACTACAGCTTTAATTTTCTGAGGATCCACCCTAATTACCTCTGTCGACACTACGTGTCCCAGAAATATCACTTCTCGCATCCAAAATTCACACTTGCTGAACTTTGCATAAAGCTGCTTTTCCCTCAGAACTTGCAAAACAATACGAAGATGTACATCATGCTCCTCCTCGGTTCTTAAATACACCAAGATGTCATCTATAAACACAACTACGAACTGATCCAAATAAGACTAGAATACTCGATTCATTAGATCCATGAAAGCCGCTGGTGCATTCGTCAACTCAAACGGCATCACTAGAAACTCGTAATGACCATAACAAATTCTAAACGCAGTCTTATACACGTCAGCCTCTTTAACGTTTAGATGATGATACCTAGACTAAAAATCTATCTTAGAGAAAACCGTAGGTCCTCGTAGCTGGTCAAATAGATCATCTATCCTCGGTAAATGGTACTTATTTTTTATAGTTAGCTTGTTCAATTGACGATAATCAATGCACATGCGCATGGATCCATCCTTTTTCTTCACAAATAACACCTGTGCTCCCGACTGAAACACACTCAGTCGAATGTATCCTCGATCCAATAGCTATTGGATTTGAGCCTTTAGCTCCACCAGCTCTTTCGGTGCCATCCTATAAGGGGTAATAGACACCGGAGCTGTTCCAGGTAGGATTTCAATATCAAATTCAACCTCACGATCTAGACTCTTTAAGAAATACATCCAAAAACTCTTTGACAGTTCTAACATCTCCCAAAGAAGGACCTTTAAAATTGAAAATACTAACATATGCTAGGAACGCCTCGCAACCTTTTCGAACTAGCTTCTCGGCCCTTAACATAGAAATCACATTAGACAGATAATCTCTTCACTCCCCTATCACAGTCACCTCCTCATCCTCCATAGACTTTAACACCATATGCTTAGCAGTACAATCCAATTTCGCACGGTGTTTCACTAGCCAATCCATGCCTAATATAATATCAAATTCCCCAAACGGAAGTTCCATCAAATCTGCCGACAAGACCACCCCTTGGACTTCTAAGGGCACATCTCTGAACAACTTACTCACCCCAACTGTTTGTCCAAGTGGACTCAACACATTCATTTCACTAACTATATTTTCAGACTGAATACCTAACATCTCAGACACAGTGCACGCAAGATAACAATGTGTAGACCCAATATCAATTAAAGTAGTGTATGATAAATTATAAATCAGGAACGTACCAGTTATGACGTCAGGGGCATCCTCATCCTCTCAGTGACGAGCAGCATAGACCAAGGATAGTTGTCTCGCCTCAGTGTTTCCAGCACCTCTGCTTGGTGCTCCACGACCTCGACCAAACCTGTTTCCACCTCTGGCCGAACCTGGACCTCTCGGTGGCTGCTGATCACCTCTCACAGGCTAAACACGACCCTGTCTTGCAACTTGCATCTGAGTAAACCCCTAAGTACAGTTCTTAACCTGATGATCCATAGACCATCATCTAAAGCATACCCCAGTTCGTTTCCAACACTCACCCTGGTGTGCTCTCCCACAATCGACGCAAGGCTGTGGTCTTACAACAATACCAGAAATTGCTCAAACTGGCCCATCAAACCTGGCCCTCTTTATCGACCTTTCAGAAGAACTCGAGGGTTGAAATTCCTTTTATTTCTGCCCCTATCTTCCTCGCGGTTCTGGCGCTCAGAGCACTTCACATCTTCAGTAATTTTTTCTTTTTCCACAAGGGCAGCAAAGTCTCGCTCCCTCTATGGGGCTATCAACACATATAACTCATCCTAGAGGCCATCCTCAAACCGCACACAGTGTTCATATTCAGTTACGACTATCCCGCGTGCATACCGACTCAACCGTAGAAACTCTGCCTCGTACTCCACCACAGTTTTATTCTCCTGAGTCAAATTTAGAAATTCCTTCCTTTGGGCGTCTACATAACTTACGCCTACATACTTCCCTAAAAAGGCTGCTTTGAAGAAATCCCATGTCAAACAATCAGCTTGCGTACCTTCTCTCACAGTGAACCACTACTGGTAGGCCTCATCACGCAGTAAATACACTGCCCCTTTTAATTTTTACTCTGAAGTACAGTCAAGATCATCCATTACTCGCTCAGTAGCCTCTAACCAATATTCTGCCACATTTGGGGCTACACCCATCAATTTAGGATCTCTTGTCTCCCATTCATCTCTAAGCTGATAAATTACCAACGCAGAGTCTCCATATACCTCCAGGGTTCTTATTCCTCGCTCTATGGCCGCTCGGAGTCCCATGATGTATGCTTCATACTCAGCCATATTGTTTGTGCAATCAAAATCCAAATTGCATGTGAACAGATAATAATTGCCATTTGGAGATATGAGGACTGCCCCAATTCCATTTCCCACTGCATTGGATGCCCCATCAAAGCTCAACTTCCAAGGACAGTCCTCTGTAGTTGCTACACACATTAACTCCTCATTTGGGAAATCGAAATTCAACAGTTCAAAGTCCTCTAGAGCTCTACTAGCTAGAAATTCCACTATCATACTTCCTTTTATAGCCTTCTGGCTCACATAGACTATGTCGAACTTTGAAAGCAAAATTTGCCATCTCGCCATTCTCCCATTCAAAGTTGTTGACTCCATCATATTACTTCAAAGGATCAAGTTTTAAAATATGCCAAGTAGTATGATATAGCATGTACTGTCTTAAGTACAACACAATTTCTCAATTGGTGAATATCTCATCTCACACTCTGTAAATTTCTTACTGAGGTAGTATATCTCCTTCTCCTTTCTTCCCGACTCGTCATGTTGACCAAGCACACACCCCATGGAATTACTAAACACTGACAAGTACAGAATTAATGGCTTATCCAGACAAGGTGGAGATAGTACTGGAGCGTTTAACAAGTATTGCTTAACTTTATCAAAGGCATTCTGGCATTCCTCATTCCAAGTACCTTGGCTGTGTTTTCTAAGGAGGCGAAATATAGGGTCACATTTTTTAGTTAATTGTGAAATAAACCGAGCAATATACTTCAACCTTCCAAGAAAACCTCGAACTTCTTTCTGAGTACGTGGCGGAGGCAAATCTCGTATGGCTTTAACTTTGTCTGAGTCAACTTCTATTCCTTTTTCACTGACCACAAAGCCTAGTAATTTCCCCGACCTAGCTCCAAAGGTGTATTTTGCCGATTAAGTTTTAACTGAAACTTCTTTAATCTCAAGAACAGTTTCCTTAAAACTTCAATATGTTCCTCCTCCGTTCGAGACTTGGCAATCATGTCATCGACATACACCTCAATTTCTTTGTGCATCATATCGTGAAACAAGGTTACCATAGCCCTCTGGTATGTTCCCCCTGCGTTCTTCAACCCAAAAGGCATTACCTTGTAACAGAAGGTACCCCACAATGTTATGAAGGTGGTTTTGTCCATGTCTTCAGGATGCATCTTTATCTTATTATACCCCGAGAAACCATCCATAAAGGAGAACAACGAATATCCCGCTGTATTGTCTACCAAAGTGTCTATGTGTGGTAGAGGGAAATTATCTTTTGGGCTAGCTTTGTTCAGATCTCTGTAATCAACGCACATTCGTACCTTCCCATCCTTCTTAGGAACTGGTACAATGTTAGCTACCCATTCAGAGTACTTCACCTCTTGTAAGAATCCTGCATCGAACTGCTTCTTGACTTCGTCCTTTATTTTCAGTACGATATCTGGCCTCATTCTTCGCAACTTCTGTTGTACTGGCTTACATTCCTATCTTATCGGAAGACGATGCACCACAATATCGGTACTTAAACCTGGCATATCTTGATAGGACCATGCAAAGATATCCTTGAACTCACGTAGCAACTCAATCAATCATTGCCTTGTGTCTTTGGCAATATGTGTGCCAATTTTCACTTCTTTCCCCTCCTCTAGGGGTACATTTTCTATTGCCTCTTTCTCATAAGGCATGATTTGTTTCTCCTCTTGTTTTACCACCCTCAAAAGATCTAAAAACACATCACAATCCTGGACATCTTCAAAATCCTGAGATTCCTCCAAACACATGTCTTGCTCACGAGAGAAATCAGGATTTGTAATATCAGTGCTCATGTCATTGATATCTAGAGATCTGTGAAGTATAAAGAATATACAAAGAATGAATGAATTTAAGAATGATTATTTATGTACTATGAATGAAAGAATAAGAATTGTCAAAATTTTAACGGAATATTGGTTGATAAAAAATGAAACAATACTCGTTGAATTGATAAGAGTTATGTTTTATTAAAAAGATAATAAATGATCATAAGCCTATTTCACAAATGTAATTCTATTACTCTTAGGCTCTAGAATAACAAGAATGTTTCGAGAATTACTCTGAAAAATTCCTAAAGACTACAGGAAGTTCCTCTGCAGTCCAATTGTTCAGATAGCTTCCCGATTCGTAAGGGCGAATGCCCTCAAGGTTTCCTTGCTTTGATCCTTCCTCTTGTATAGCATTAACTTGATGACTTCCTTCAATGAGTAACCCTCTCAATATGAAGGTTTGGGATATTGGAGGGAATGTTATCGGCTCTCACTCCACTTCTCTTCTATTAAGGCGTGCCCTTCTTCCCTCTTGGCGCTTCTCAATTTCCTTCGTCCTTTGCTTATAATCTAGTTTGAAACCTAGACCAAAGCGATCCCTTTTCTCTTTAAGTTCTGGGATTTGAGTCCCTCCTTGCAGGTATTTCCCTAATCCTTTTCCTGGTAAGGCTCTCTTTCCCGCCATCATTTGTAGTGCTATCCTCGTAGCTCTTGCTATCTTGGGCACCAGTAGCTCGCTCCCTTCTGAAATGAAGGTTGCATTTACGAATTCTAAAGAGTGAAAGGAACACTCAATAGATTCTTCATTTGTCTCGACATAAGGGGCCTTGCTAGTAACCGCGGCTATAATATCCACCTCCACATTGATAGTTACTAACCGTCCATCCGTCACTAACTTCAGTTTCTGGTGCAACGATGAGGGTACCGCTCCTGCTGAATGTATCCATGGCCTGCCCAATAAGCAATTGTAGGAAGGTTTGATGTCCATCACCAGGAAATCTACTTCGTATATATTCGGCTCAATTTCCAAAGGGATGTCAATCCTTCCCATCACCTTCCTTTCTGTGTCGTCAAAGGCTCTTACCACATTTTGACATGCCTTCATATGAGAATCGTCAATGGGTAATCTATTCAGTGTGGACAACGATAGAACATTCAAGGCTGATCCATTGTCGACAAGCACATTCGGAAGTCTGTACCCCCTGCATCGAGTAGTTATGTGAAAGGCCTTGGTTAACCCCCTGCCCCCCGGTGGAATTTCATCATCATTAAAGTAGATGAAATTATCAGCACTTATGTTATTCACCAACCGGTCCAGCTTATTAACAGATATGTCGTGAGTGACATATGTTTCATTAAGCACCTTCATCAATGCCTCCCTATGCGCCTCAGAACTCAATAGTAGAGCCAACACTGATATGCGAGCTGGCTGCTTACGCAACTGCTCGACCACGCTATACTCGCTATGCTTAAGGAACTTTATAAATGCCTTAGCCTCCTCTTCCCTTACTAGCTCCTTGACAGGCATTTCAGCTCTTTTCTCCTTCTCCGTACTAACATCCTTTGCTTTTGTGGGCTCATATCTGACGCCCACCATATCATACCGCTTCCCACTCCGTGTATGGGAACCCTCAACTTGTACATCCTTAGACGTACTGGCTATGTCCTCCTTCTCCGGCATTAACACTTGACAGTTATAACTCTATGGTGCCCTCTTATTATCCTTATAAGGAAAGGACACGGGTTTATGGATTATGACCTTAGGCACCATTTGTGCCCCTACTTCATTATTCCCCTGCAAGGAAATAATAATCCTTGGCCGACTGATTCTTTGCTGTTCATCCTCCAGCACACATACTTGTTTTTCACTAGAATTACCTTGAAAAATTTGTAGTTCTTTATTGTCTATAAAGCCTTGTACTAAGGCCTTGAATTCCTCACAGTTTTGGGCCTCATGACCCTCCTCTCCATGGAACTCACAGTAGTTCCTCGTTCTTTCTCTTACACCCTTAGAGGTTATCATCCCCTCTTCATCATCTCCTCCCAAATCGCCTTCATAGGCATCCTCACCTTAGCAACATTTTCTTTCATTCTTTTCTGACTAACTTCGCCAATGGCATTCACTCCTTGATCGTCGTGATTTGGCAAGGCGTTTTCAGTATTTGGGGTACTATCAAATTTTACAACCCCTATCTTGATCAACCTCTTCACGGCCTTCTTAAATCCGGTACAATTTTCAATCGAATGCCCTGATATTCCAGTGTGGTACTCGCATCTGGCGTTTGCATCATACCATTTAGGATATGGAGGCTGTAGTGGTTTCAAGTGGAAAGGAGCAATAGCATGCACATCGTATAAGCTTTGATAAAGCTCACGATACGTCACAGGGATAGGTGTGAATTGCATCCTTTTAGAATTCTGCCTTGCATTCGACTCCTTCCTTTGAGAACTCTGTTGTTCGACCGCAGCTGTTTTTGGTTGACCAACTGTGATTGCCCTTGTATTGAAAGTGCTTGTGTTATTCACTTCATTATCCTTTCTCCTTGGGGCCGATCTTTTGGTCGTTTCACCTTCGATTTTACCATATCTTATGGCATTCTCAATCATCTCTCCTGCCATGACTATATCCGCAAAACTTTTAGTAGTACTCCCAATCATGTGAGTGATGAATGGAGCTTTTAGAGTGTTGATGAACAACATGGTAGTCTCCTTCTCTAACAACGGTGGTTGAACTTGCATTGCCACCTCTCTCCATCGCTGTGCATATTGCCTAATATTTTTATTAGGCTTTTTCTCCATGTTTTGCAGCGTGATCCTATCTAGAGTCATGTCAGTCACATGATTGTACTGCTGAATAAAGGCATGCGCAAGATCCCGCCATGAATTTATTCTAGCCCGGCTCAACTGATTGTACCACCTGGCTGCCGCTTCCACTAAACTGTCTTGGAAACAATGGATCAACAGCTGATCATTGTTTACGTACCCTGTCATCCTTCTACAGAACATCGTGATATGGGCCTCTGGGCAAGTAGTACCATTGTACCTCTCGAACTTCGGTATCTTGAATTTGTGAGGAAGCACCAAGTCTGGGACTAAGCTTAGATCTTTGGCATCAACTCCATGATGCCCATCAACACTCTCTAAAGCTTTAAATTTCTCCTCCAACCATCAGTAACGTTCCTCCAACTGTTTTGCAGCTTTGGTTCTCAAATCTTCTTTTTCAGCTATATCTAAGTCAAGAATGAGAAGATTGGTAGGGTTATCACCCAAATTGAATCCCGAACCAGTTGGGTAATTCATATGAATGCCAGTATCAATTAGCCCATGTTGAGGCCTTATATTGACAGATGGTCCTTTAAGAGGTGCCTCGGTTTGTGTAAGCCCGCGGGATAGAGTAAAGCCTGGAAGATGATCCTCTTCCTCTTCACCAGTGATTGCCATAGGGGCTTTTCCTTTATTAGTGGCCCTTAGCAACTGAGCCATCTCAGTCATCATATTCTTCTGAGCCTCTAGCATTTGCTCCCTCATGTCATTTTGTATCTTGGCCAATTGCTCCTGCAATTGGTCCTGCATGTCCTTTTGTAGCTGTTCGAATCTTTGGTCCATATTCTCCGACTTAGCGCGTGTACCGTAAGGATGTGTTGCTTCCAGATTTTCTTTCTCCTACTCTCTTTCTCCCTAATAATTTTAACTAATTAGGGTCTTTCTATAAACTTGAGTGCATATGATATGATGAAATGCAAATGCATGAATGCAAAAAGATGTCGATTCCAGTTCAGTTTCATTTTAGAAAACGTTATTTAAGGAACAAATATCTTTTCATAAAACGGATTACAAATATACTTTCGCCCGTAGGCCTAGAGTATTAACCCTATCCAATAATAATGCTATCTCCCGTCCTTTGTCTGACGATGACTCATATATTCTGCTCAACGTTCTAGCTTGTATCGCCAAATCCTGTAACTGTTCAGCAACCTTTCGAATCTGAACTAGGGCCTGTTCCATGACATGATCTCTACCTCTCAACTGATCTCGAAGATGGTGAAGTTCTCCCTTCCACTGTTCTTCTCTTGCCTCGAGCTACTCAATCCATAGCTCATAGTCCTGTAGTGCTGCTTCTAACCCTCCAATATTGTGCTTCATTTCATCGATCTTGTTTAAACTTGCTTTTAACTCGGCTGCGGAATTACAGCTTCTATAATGATGAAGAGATGGTCCAAGCTCTGTCACCTTAACCTTTAACTCTTGATTTTCCTTTTCTATGTCCTGATTACGCGACTGCATCTCTTGGAACCTTTTCTCCCAATACTCGGTTTTGGCTCTTTCCTCTTGAATCTCATGCTGCCACTGCTCTGAAGATCTCCCTAATCCGATCCTTTTCAAGGTTACTTGAGCCTTCTTGTAGTGCGTCTTTAAATCATCTCGATCTTCTTCAATCTTTCTCTTTTCCTTTTTCACCTTTTCGACTTCCATTTTTTGAACATTGACGTTGAGACTTAAGCACATTTTTTCCTCTTCGAGCTTCTCCATCCTCTTTTCAAGCTCTGAATTCTTTCTTTCAAACTCTTGCTTCATAACTTCCACCTATGATGGAATCACTCGTAAGCTCTCCTCTAATGATCGAGCTGCTCCCATGATTGGCCTAGGGACATTATCGTTGACTCTCCTACTAAACCATCCTTTATACTCAGGGGTTGACGTTGACCCTTCAGTCAAGATCTTCATACAGAAAGGCTTCTTCCAAGCCTCGAAAATTTCTCGCATCCTCTTCTTGTAGTGATCTCCTTTATAAGAGAAATCACTCTGAGCTAGACCTTGCGTAGCCAGTATGAACTGCCTCGCTCAATATTGCCTTAGAACAAGCAATGGTGTATATCCGATAACTCCCCAAATTCCTGGAAAAGGGACCCAATCAAAACTACCACATCGGTAAAGGACTTCATGAGGAACCAACCAAGGAGTCTACCACATAACATCCTCCTCTCGAAGATTCTAAAGAATGTCTATCCATCTCTCCTCTGAAATGTCATCTCTCCTAGGCATGTCCACTGCTTCCTTTAAGGGAGAATAACCCTCAAAGAATACTCGGCAAGGAACCCTATCAAGCTTCCAGAAGTGGCTATGAAACCAAACCAATAGCAACTGTGCACATCCAATGAACCTTCCTTCACCAGCTCTTCGACATGCATTCAAGGATCTCATCGTCTCAGTTAGGATTGCGGGCACAGGTGTGTTCTTACCTAGTCGATCGAATAAATCTGCAACTACCTCATCTATGTGCCCCAACGCCTTTGGGAAGATCACCATGCCATAAATACTCAAAGCCAGGACGCCGACCCTTTTCTTTACATTTGGATGCGCTGATATCAAATCCCTCAGAATAGCCCATGGAATGCACTTACTATCACCCTTTTGCTGCATACGAGCTACAGCCCACTGCTCACTTATCCCAGTAATCATTACCAACTTCTTCATAAAAGTTAGAAGGCTAGCAGGCCTAACATAAGCCTTGTTACCTTGAATCCTCGGGCAATGTAGTAAAGTCGTATACTTCTCTAAGGTGGGTACAAGATCAACATTACCAAATGTAAAGCAACTATAAGCAGGGTTCCAGAATTGTACCATGGCTCGAAACAAGTGCCTATCTACCTTGATGTCTATCAAATAGGGAAGGTTTCCGTAATTCTGATAGAAGAGCTGCTTAGCCTCGTCATCCCACAGGGCCCAAATATCTCTCAACTCCTGCAACTCATTCTGCGTCGAATTAACACGGGTGAAGTCTCATAACTCTGATGTATTCCCCTCGATGACACTATCTCCTTTCTCTAGCTGGGTTTTCTCTGACCAGGTACAGACAGAAGCATTGTCCTCCACTTTATTAAGGTATTCGTTCCTCATTACAAAACTTTCTAATCTAGAAATCGAGCCTTGAATCGACACCTTTAAATGCCAAATGATATGCAATGACAGCAAAATTAAAAAGGTCAGTATCATATAAGAAAATGATAAACAAATACTTACAGGATAAATTTCTAAAGATTATCGCTATTTCCCTAGGATAAGCACTTAAAGGTTCACTATATGAGTTTCAGTTCTAAAATGAGGGTACCTGAACCAGCAGATTCCTCAGTCTTCACCCATTATAGGCTCATATAGACCAAGTTCAGTTCAGGGGGACACATTTCCCTATGGCCATGCGGAGATGAAAATCTCATGAAGACATAGGTACAATATCCCGGAAGCAATCCACTAGCTCATACGAAGGTGAAAACCTCACGAAAGCGTAGCTTCTCACTCCCACTTAAGGGTGCGACCACAACGGTCATGCAAATGCAATGTGTGCGAGAAAAATAACAAACATATGCAGCAAACACATAAAAAGGGATCTTTATCTTTGAATCTTTTCAAATTTTTAGCATTAAGACAGAAAGTTATCAATTTTTTTTTGGCTTGACTCTCTTAATGTCCCCAGTGGAGTCGCCAAGCTGTCGAAACCATTTTTTAAGGGATTTGTTCAAAAAACGGGGATCGACTTTTGAAAAACGAAAATGGGAGTCGCGACCAACCTTTTTTAGGTGTGATTGGATCACCTTATAAAACGATTTGGTCTACAAAAATTAAGAAAACAAGTTCGGGAGTCGATTACGTACGATGAAGGATTAGCACCCTCACAACGCCCAAAATTGGTACCAAATTGAATAGTTTTCTTTCTTAATGTCAAAAAAATTTGAAAGGATTTAAAAATAGGATCCCTTTTTAAAACAGGAATAATTCGAGTTTAAAACCAAGATTCCTTCGTTCCAAAAGAATACGAATATCACATCCAGCATGATAGGACACGATATTCTAAAACTCTTGTAACTGAAATCACCTCGTAATTTTTAAAATTGTTTAGAAGGGTATTTTAGGCATTTAGACGAACGAGAAATCGCATCCAGCATGTTAGGGCACTATTTCTCGAATTCCTAAATACGAAAACATTGCCTTTTTTTAAATAAAAAAAAACATTTCTTTGATTATATATTTTTTAAAATCATGATGCAATCAAGATACAATATTAACATATATCAATATCAAACTATGTAACTTCATTAATATTTCAGGCAAATATGACATAAATAATATAATACATATTATATACATTTATGTATTATGCAAGCAACCATAAAAATAATAAGTATAAAACCTACATTATATGGCATATACAACATCATTTCATACAAATATAATCTAAGATAATAAACTAAATAATCCACAATTCATGCAATTAAGTATAAAAGTATCAAATATTTTAAGAGATAAATTGATGTACTATGATAATGCTAAGTAAGTGCGTGATAAACTATCAAGTTTTAAAAAAAAAATAAAGATAAAGATAAATACAATTAACAATGAATGGGATATTAAGGAATATTTAAACTACACATGAAATATCAAGGAGAAATAGTGATGAAAATATAAAATAAAATAAAATAAAAAAACTTACTAATAAAATATACTATATAATAACCTAAAATATATATACATACATAATAATATTAAGTAAGAACAAAACTTCAAAAAAAATTTTCAAAATATAATGCATATTAATAAAGTATAATATTTAACTATCGATCTACAAATTTACAAACTATACATAATAATAAATATATATATATATATATATAATATAAAGTAATAGAATATATAATATAAAGAATAAAGTAATAATATAGATTATAAAATGAAGTTTAAATATTTAAATAAAAATATAATATTTAATAATAATTTATAAATTTCAAAATTACATATAATAATATATAATAAAATATAAATATATGATAAAATTTAAAATAAAATAATATATAATATATATTAAAACATAAAATAATATAATATATAACATTTAATAAAGTATAAAATAATATATGTTAATATAATATAAAAATAATATAAATATACTTGGAAGTAATCAAAATAATATACAATGAATTTTTATACATGTAAATAAATAATATATAGTACTTAAAATAAATAAATTTAAAAATATATAAAAGGATTAAAATTAAAACTTTGGGGCTAATTAGAAAAATAAAAAAAATTTGGATCAATCTAGAACACGCATTAGAACCGAGGGACTCACTGGGCAATTAGCCCTAATCCCAAAACGACGTCGTTCTCCAGAGTACTATTTTAAAATCACTGTTTGGACTAAATTGAAACAAAGGTAAACTGTTAGGGCCAAATTAAAATAAAAATAAAATGAAATTAAAAAATTTAAAAACATAGGAGGATTAATTGGGCAATTTGTCCATTTTCTAAAAACACGCGGATCCTCCCCGGGTAATCGGGTCAACACGCGGATCCTTTACCAAAACGGTGCCGTTTTAATGCTTATTGAATTAAGCAAAACGACACCATTTTTGTAGGGCTATATATGCCCTGATTTTAGTTTTAAAATCATTTTAATCCGTTCTGAAAAACAAAAAAGAAAGAAATCCTCTGAAAGAGGATCTGAGACCGGCATCGGAGCTTCGTCGAGCCACCGTTCTCTGGTGTTCACGCGCCCACGCGCCACCGCGAACGCCGCCACATGTGGTGGTCGGAAACTGGAAAATTTTCCCGTTTCATCGTAGATTAGAAAAGGTTCATCTTCCTTTTTCTTTTTTATTACCAATATGTATTAAAAGATAGATAAAGTATTCACCTTTCTATTCTCTGATCACTGCTGATTACTTTGTGTATAAAATACTCTATTTTTTTTTTGAATCTTTTTGTGTCTTCCAAAAAAAACCCCCTTTTTACAAATCAGAAGAAAGGCTTTATAGCCTTTAGACTATGCATGTTTAGGAAAGAAATCTTTGATTTCTTTCCTTATTGGTTTCAGTTTATCTGCTGCTATTTGGTTTCCTTTTCTGCTTCGTGTCTGTTGGTTTCTTTTGTTCTGTCTTGCAGGTATTTGCGAGAACATCACGGTGGTTTCGATTCATGCATTGATCGCGGCGTGGTACGAGGCCAAAGTCACGGCGCCCATGGAGCCTACTGGAACGGCACGAGACAAACGGTCATGACGCTTGGGATGCTTGCGGCGCCTAGGGTTTCTAAAACCCTAGGTCTCTCTGTTTTCTGTTAACAAATTGGGCCACTTGGGCCTCGTTTGTTTTTGGGTTTGGGTGTAACGGGTACTGGGTAGTGGTATTCGGTTGGGCTAAAATGTAATCAGGTCTTTATTGGGTTGTAATTGGGCTGTTGGGTTATGTATTTAATTTTGGGCTCCGTATATGGACTGTTTAAAATAAATAAACATTTATTTTATTTTATTTTAAGGTCCGAGCAAAATATAGTTCATACAACAATAATCAATGCACATGTGTATGGATCCATCCTTCTTCTTCACAAATAACACCAGTGCTCCTCACGGAGATACACTCGGTCGAATGAATCCTTGATCCAATAGCTCTTGGATTTGAGCCTTTAGCTCTACCAGCTCTTTCAGTGCCATCCTATAAGGGGCAATTAACACCGGAGATGTTCCAGGTAGGAGTTCAATACCGTGGATTTAATCTGTGTGGTGCCTACGAGCCCATTGGGTCCTCATGGCTCATTTCAGCCCAACGAAGCTCTTAACGTCCTATGCCATGTACACGACATGACAAGCCCAACTACTTCCCACCTAATAGATAGATTTACACAAGTGGGCCCACGGGCCTATTGGGCCCATCGAGGCCTAGTGCACGAGAACGTTCATGGCGGCCTCTATAGTCTGTCACCCATGGTTTGTGGGCTCGATTTACCCCACGAGCGATCGCACGCTCGTGAGGCCTCAAATGTCGAAGTTTTGGCTTTTCAGCTTTTTCCCATTTCCAACAAAGAAGGGCATGAATACACACCTATTTCCAAGAACGCGCCGTAGTCTACGATCACCAACCTTGGCACATCCTGTATTGAGTCTTAATCACTTTCCCCTTCACCAACTCATCTGGTTCGGTCTATTTAAAGCCAACTTCGCACCAGTTCTAATGTTAGCTTCCCGACGTGGGATTGCTTTCAACCATTAAAAATTCATCATTCTTATGACCACTTTGACCACATAGTTCCAGTCCAACTCCACCTCCTACACAACTCAAATATCAAAATAAATACTCCACTGACCTCACAGTTACACAATACGCCACCTTGCCATTCCACCACAGGCTCTTTCTATGTCATATTTTATCCTCAATTAATTATAAGGTCTATAGGCCAAAGTCCAGGTTCCTTTAAAAGAAAAACTAAAATAAATTGCAAGAGCCAAGACTTGAACCCAGGCTCCCTTGCAACCTTAATGACGCTACAACCACTAGACCACATGCTTTCTTGTGTCATTTACTTAACACAATAATTTAAAAGGCCATCACCCAAGCATCCAGGTTTTTATTCACTTAAAACCAAATTTTTTTACTAAAGCCCAAGTTTGAACCCAATATTTCTCCAACACTTCTCAGGGTCATTAACCACCAAAGCAGACATTTAATTGTGTCATTTCCTTACACAATTAAATACTTATATACAACCTTCTCATGGACCCATACTCAAGGCCCAATAATTCTTGGCCTAAATTTGGGGCGTTACAACTCTACCCCCTTTAAGAAATTTCAGCCTCAAAATTTACCTGTTCAGAATAAGTGCGGGTATTGCTCCCGCATTGCCTCCTCAGGCTCCCACGTGGCTTCCTTTGAACCGTGATTACGTCAAAGTACTTTGACAAGTGGAAAAGATTTCTTTCTTAATACCTTAACATCACCCGATGTGGTCTAGTGGTTGTGGCATCATTAAGGTTGCAAGAGAGCCTAGATTCAAGTCTTGTCTCTTGCAATTTATTTTGGTTTTTCTTTTAAAGGAACCTGAACTTTGGTCTATAGACCATATAATTAATTGAGGATAAAATATGACACAGAAAGAGCCTGTGGTGGAGAGGCAAGGTGGCGTGTTGTGTAACTTTGAGGTATGAGGTTCAAGTCTTGGAATGTGTAGTGGGGTATTTATTTTGCTATTTGAGCTGTGTAGAAGGTGAAGTTGGACTGGAACTCTGTGGTTGAAGTGGTTATAAGAATGAGGAATTTTTCTAATGGTTGAAAGCAATCCCACATTGGTAAGCTAACATGAGAATTGGTGAGAAGCTGGCTTTAAATAGAGCGAAGCAGATGAGTTGGTGAGGAGGAAAGTGATTAAGACTCAATGCAGAATGTGCCAAGGTTGGTGATCGTGGTCTTCGGCCCGTTCTAGTAAACAGGTGTGTATTCACGTCCTTCTTTGTTGGAAATCGGTAAAAGCAGAAAAGCCGAAACTTCAGCATTTAAGGCCTTATGAGAGTGAGATCGCTCGTAGGTTAAATGGAGCCTACAAACCATGGACGATAGATTGTAGAGGCCGCCATGAGCATTCTCGTGTACTGGGCCTCGATGGGCCAAATGGGCCCATGGGCCCGCTTGTGTAAATCTAACTATTATGTGGGAAGTAGTTGGGCCTGTCATGTCGTGTGCATTGCATAGGCCGTTAAGGGATTCATTGGGCCGTGAGGACCCAATGGGCTCGTAGGCCCCACACAGATTAAATCTACGGTAAGTGATAAAATTTAGACTGGGCTATGTAGGTCACATAGCCGTAGCTAAATTTGGGCTAAATGGGCCACACGAGCGTGTAGGCCCACTCGGGTCGAATAATTGGCCTTAGGCCCATTTACATCGTTAGGTCTGTTTAGGTTACTTAAGTTGCTCGAGGTGACTATGGACCTTCCAAGAGGTCGATTATCTGTACCGAGACCCCAAAGGGTAAAATGACCAAAATACCCTTGAGGGGTAAAAACTACTATTCTACCCCTAATGGGTAGAAATGACTATTATACCTTAGAGATAGGTTGATTGATGAGTGTATGATACATGCATGACCGTATCTGAGTATGAAACCTTGGATGTACGAAATATTATGACATGACATTCTACATTGGGGTTGGGATTCTGATTTGGAGGAAGTACTGTTCTAGTGGCTTTACCACGTATTCTGATATTAGTGGCTACGCCACGTTTACTGCTATTAGCAGCTTTGCTGCGTTATTATTAGCAACTACGCTGCGATATTGGTGAGTTGGCTGGGTGGGTCAATTTAATCCCCACATGGTGAGTTGGTTGGTATGGGTGGAGAGCAGGATGGATTGGGTTGGGTTGCATACCTGTATTGTGATTATACGATTTTGGGCATAGGCCCACCACTTCGTTCTTGCATATAGGCTTGGAGGCCCGGCATCGCTGTTAGGGCTCGAGCCCATCAGTTCTTGTATGCTGCATCGTTATCGTTGATCGATAGGGGATTACACACCGAGTTTTTGTAAACTCACCCTTCTTTCTAATCGGGCGGTAATCCCGACCTCGGACAATTTGGAGCGCGATGGACTCGATGGTGGCCACACGCGTCCATGATTGGTTGTTAATGACTCAATTTATTTAAGCTTTCATATTCGGGTTTTAATTATGTAATAAGACCATTTGGGGGGTTTTTAACTTTTAATGGGCTTTTGATTTCATATTCTAAACTGCTAGAGTAGGAACATTGAATTTTCAAAATAATAACTGTTTTCAAACACTACGTTTCTACAACATTTTCAAAATGCTTTCGTAGCTTAATTTTGTTTTACATCAAATTTTAGTAATTAATTTAAAACTAGCTTCTACAACTAAAAGAGATTTTAGGAATAATATTATGTATTTTCCAATGAACCACGTGTTGAAAATAAACTAACGTAACTGGGATTTCACCCAAGTTTTCAAATAAGAAGGGTTTTGCAATGAAAATAAGGTTTTCAAAAAACACTTAGATGTGACACATCATATTCGACCGTAACTTCTAGGCCGGGTTTAGGGTGTTACATTAACGTTACAACTGAATCTGGTGTGTCACATCTGAGTTTTTTTTCCAAAAAAACCCTATTTTCATTGAAAAACCCTTATTATTTGAAAACTTGGGTGAAATCCCAGTTACGTTAGTTTATTTTCAACACATGGTTCATTGGAAAATACATAATATTATTCCCAAAATCTCTTTTAGTTGCAGAAGCTAGTTTTAAATTAATTACTAAAACTTGATGTAAAACAAAATTAAATTGCGAAAGCATTTTGAAAATGTTACGGAAATGTAGTGTTTGAAAACAATTATTATTTTGAAAATTCGATGTTCCTACTCTAGCAGTTTAGAATATGAAATCAAAAGCCCATTAAAAGTTAAAAACCCCCAAATGGCCTTATCACATAATTAAAACCCAAATATGAAAGCTTAAATAAATTGAGTCATTAACAACCAATCCACGGACGTGTGGCCACTACTGAGTCCCTCGTGGCTCCAAATCATCTAAGGCTGTGGATTACCTACACAGTTAAAAGAAGGGTGAGTTTGCGAAAACTCAGTGTGTAATCCCCTATCAGTCAACAGTAACAATGCAGTAACGGTCTGGGCATGAGCCCTATTCAATAACAGTACAGTCTGGGCCTAAGCCCTATGCAATAACAGTGTAGGCCTATACCCGAAATGGTATAATCACAATATAGGTATGCAACCCAACCCAATCCATCCTACTCACCACTCGTACCAACCAACTCACCATGTGGGGATTAAATCGACCCACCCAGCCAACTCACCAATATCGCAGCATAGTTGCTAATAGTAACGCAGCAAAGCTACTAATAGTAATGCAGCAAAGCTGCTAATAGCGGTAAATGTGGCATAGCCACTAATATTAGAATACGTGGCAAAGCCACCAGAACAGTACTTCCTCCAAATCAGAATCCCAACCCCAATGCAGAATGTCATGTCATAATATTTCGTGTATGCAAGGTTTCATACTCAGATACGATCATGCATATATCATACACTCATCAATCAACCTATCTCTAAGGTATAATAGTCATTTCCACTAATTAGGGTAGAATAGTAATTTTTACCCCTTAAGGGTATTTTGGTCATTTTACCCTCTGAGGTCACGGTACAGATAATCAACCTCTTGGAAGGTCCACAGTCACCTCGAGTGACTTAAGTAACCTAAACAGACCTAACGGTGTAATTGGGCCTAAGGCCCATTATTCGGCCCAAGTGGGCCCACATGCTCGTGTGGCCCATTTAGCCCAAATTTAGCTACGACTATGTGACCTACATAGCCCAATACAAAATTTATCACTTATCGTGGATTTAATCTGTGTGGGGTCTACGAGCCCATTGAGCCTTCACGGCCCATTTCGGCCCAACAAAGCTCTTAACGGCCTATGCCATGCACACGACATGACAAGCCCAACTACTTCCCACCTAACAGTTAGATTTACACAAGCGAGCCCACGATCCCATTGGGCCCATTTGGCCCAGTACACGAGAACGCTCGTGGTGGCCTCTACAGTCTATCGCCCATGGTTTGGGGGCTCAATTTACCCTACCAGCGATCGCACGCTTGTGGGGCCTCAAATGTCAAAGTTTCAGCTTTTCGGCTTTTGCCGATTTCCAACAAAGAAGGGCGTGAATACACACATGTTTATGAGAACACACCAAAGTCCACGATCACCAACCTTGGCATATCCTGCATTGAGTCTTAATCACTTTCCCCCTCACTAATTCATCTGGTTCGCTCTATTTAAAGCCAGCTTCTCATCAATTCTCATTTAGCTTCCCAATGTGGGATTGCTTTCAACTATTAGGAAAATTATTCATTCTTACGACCACTTCAACCACAGAGTTCCAGTCCAACTCTACCTCCTACACAGCTCAAATAGCAAAATAAATACTCTATTGCACATCCCAAGACTTGAACCTCAAACCTCACAGTTACACAACACGCCACCTTGCTATTCCACCACAGGCTCTTTCTGTGTCATATTTTATCCTCAATTAATTATAAGGTCTATAGGCCAAAATCCAAGTTCCTTTAAAAGAAAAACCTAAATAAATTGCAAGAGCCAAGACTTGAACCCAAGCTCCCTTGCAACCTTCATGACGTCACAACCACTAGTCCACATGCTTCCTTGTGTCATTTACTTAACACAATAATTTAAAAGGCCATCATCCAAGCATCCAGTGTTTTATTCACTTAAAACCAAAATTTTTTTGCTAAAGCCTAGGTTTGAACCCAAGATTTCTCCAACACTTCTCAGGACCATTAACCACCAAAGCAGACATTTAATTGTGTCATTTCCTTGCATAATTAATTACTTATATACAACCTCCTTACGAACCCAAACTCAAGTCCCGATACTTCTAGGCCCAAATTCGAGGTATTACATAACTCTTTTTCTGTTATCGTATAATTCAATTGAGCTCTTATCAGGGTTCAACTTATGTAGTAGATGGAATGAAAAACATTGTTCCTTCATTGGCCCATGACAGCTCCTATCGCAAAGTCACTTGCGTCACACATCAATTTGAATGGCAAATCTTAGTCTGGTGTGATGATTATGGGTGCCGTAACTAACTGACTCTTCAAATCTTTGAAAGTCTTTAAGCATTCCTCATCAAACTTGAACGTTGAGTCCTTCTCCAATAATTTGCATAAGGGTTTAGCAATTTTGGAGAAGTCCTTGATAAATCTTCGATAGAAACCGGCGTGGCCCAAAAAGCTCCTAACACTCTTTACAGATGTTGGAAGTGGGAGTTTCTCAATAACATCTACCTTTGCTTTATCTACTTCAATTCCATATCTCGTTATCCGATGCCCTAGAACAATCCCTTCTCGTATCATGAAATGGCATTTTTCCCAGTTGAATACTAGGCTTGTTTATTCGTATCGCCTTAGTACCTTGGCTAGATTGGCTAGGCAATCATCATATGTATCTGCAAATACTGAAAAATCATCCATAAAAACTTCCAAATACTTCTCAACCATGTCAGTAAGAATAGACATCATATATCTTTGAAATGTAGCAGGTTCATTACATATACCAAATGGCATGCGTCTAAATGCAAATGTAATGTATGGGCAGGTGAATGTTGTTTTGTGCTAATCTTTCGGTGCTATTGTATTCTGATTATACCCCGAGTATCCATTGAGAAAATAGTAATAGTCTCGCCCTGCGAGTCTATCCAGCATCTGATCCAAAAAGGGCAAAGGAAAGTGATATTTTCTAGTCGTCTTGTTCAGCTTTCGGTAGTCGATGCAAATTCTCCATCCTGTAACTGTTCTAGTTGGTATCAACTCGTTATTCTCATTTTCTATGACTGTGATACCTCCTTTCTTTGGCACGCACTGGACCGGACTTACCCAAGAACTATCTGAGATGGGGTAAATTATACCCACATCTAACCATTTAATGATTTCTTTCTTGACTATGACTTTCATGATGGGGTTTAGTCTTCGTTGTCCATTAATCGTCCCTTTCTCACCATCTTCTAGTATGATCTTGTGCATGCATACAGACGGGCTAATACCGCGGATATTGGCTATGGTCCATCCGAAAGCCCTCTTGAATTGTTTCAACACCAAGATGAGTTTATCTTCTTGCTCAGTAGTTAATTCTGCTGAAATAATCACAGGCAGAGTAGAAGAGTTACCTAAATAAACATATTTTAGATGTGAAGGTAGTACCTTGAGTTCTAATTTAGGTGGCTCCTCGATTGGCGCTTTTGGTTGGGCATAATCCCTTTTCTCTAACTCCAAAGATTCAAAGCGGGATTACGGATTAAATCCCTTTTGATTAGCTTCTAACAACGCTAAGTATTCATCCTCCTCTTCATCATTCAGAGGACCAGATGTTAAAATTTGTTCCAACAGATCCTCAACATAGTTGAGCTCCTTCTCCACTATTAAATCCTCTAAATTGGATACTGCAGAATAATCATCAATTGTGTCAGAAAATCGCATAGACTTAAAAACGTTAAATGTTACCTAATCATCCTCAACAAGCATAGTAAGCTCGCCTTTCTGCACATTAATAAGTGTCCTTCTGGGTGCTAAGAACGGTCTTCCTAAGATGATTGGCACTTCTTTGTCTGCTTCAAAGTCTAGAATAACAAAATCAGCGGGGAAAATAAATTTATCTATACATACCAATACGTCCTCGATTTTTCCTTCTGGATGTGCTAAGGATCGATCTATTAGTTGAAGTGTAACCGTAGTAGGTCTAACTTCACCTATCCCCAACTTTCTAAATATTGACATAGGCATCAAGTTGATACTCGCACCTAAGTCACATAGTGCCTTACCACAATATGTTGCTCCAATGTTGCAAGGTATGGTAAAACATCCAGGATCCTTCAAATTTGGGGGTATTTTTTCATGAAGATATGCACTGCATTCCTTCGTCAGAGCTACCGTCTCAAATTCTCCAAGTCTTCATTTTTTGAACAGGATATCCTTCATGAATTTGACGTAGTTCAGCATTTACTCAAGTGCTTCAACTAACAAAATGTTGATATGAAGTTGCTTGAGTACGTCTAGGAACTTCTTGAATTGAATCTCATGCTTCTACTTTTGAAGTCTTTGAGGGTAGGGTGTTGGTGGTTTCTTTACTGGAACTGGTTGATTCGTCTTCTGTGGCAATTCTGTATCTGATGAGGTTGTTAGTTGATCAGAGTTAGCTGGTTCTAAAATTTCCTTATTGGGTTTTGCAGATTCTGGTTCTTGTGAAACTGGAATTTCAACACTTGGTTGAACTTCCACTGATTCTTGAGCATCAGCTTGCTCCTTTCCAGCTTCAATGGTGTTGGGCTCTACTGTCTTTCCACTCCTCAATATCAATACTTTGTAATGCTCCTTTCTCAGATTTCTTGGATTCTCTGTATCACTAGGTAAAGCACTTTGTGGTCGGTTCTTGAGTTCAGTTGCAAGATAGCCCATTTGGTTTTCTAGGTTTTTCAATGTAGCTGCTTGGCTTTGGATTAAGGCGTCATTCTTGGCCATGTATGCCTTCAACAGATTTTCTAAACCATTGGATGGATCAGATTTGGTTGGTTTCTAAACTTGTTGGGGAAAACTAGGTGGCTGGGTCAATCTAGGTTGGGCGTAACTGTTGTTGGTTCCAGCTCCTTGGTTGCTCCTGGAAAAATTCGAGTGGTTTTGCCACGATGGGTTATAGAAATTGGATTGCAGTCCTTGCCTTCCTCGATTTTGGTTCTGGTTACCTATGAAGTACATGGATTCTGGGTTTGATGGACATTCTTCGAACAAATGT
Source organism: Gossypium longicalyx (assembly GCA_025698465.1). Classification (NCBI taxonomy): domain Eukaryota; kingdom Viridiplantae; phylum Streptophyta; class Magnoliopsida; order Malvales; family Malvaceae; genus Gossypium; species Gossypium longicalyx. Next base: position 47,006,055 of record CM046999.1, read on the forward strand.
CCTTCCCCACAATAAACACAGGTTATATTTTCAAATTGGGTTGTTGACTGTGCTGTGAAACTGTTAGACCCATTAGTAGTAAGATTTTTAAGCATTGAGGATATTGATGATACCTGAGATGCGAGTGAAGTCAAAGCGTCTACTTCATGTATTCCAGCAACTCATCTTCCTGACTCTGCTCGATTGGTTGGCCATTGGTAATTGTTGCTGGAAATCCTCTCAATGATTTCATAAGCCTCATTATAAGACTTAGAAAGGAGAGCAACATTAGCAGAAGCATCCACTACCATCCTCGTGTGAGAATTGAGACCATTATAAAATGTCACAAGCTGGATGCAATATGGGATTCCATGATCAGGGCACTTTCGTAATAACTCTTTGTACTTTTCCCATGCCTCATACAAGGACTCATCATCCATTTACTGGAAGGCAGTGATCTCGTTCCTCAACTTAGCATTCTTACTAGGCGGGAAATACTTCATAAGGAATCTTTCTGCTAACTCTTGCCATGTAGAAACTGAGTTTGGTGGCAATGAGTTCAACTAGGTTTGAGCTTTGTCCCTTGGTGAATATGGGAACATCTTCAATCGTAATGCATCTTCGGGTACTCCAGCTAATTTGAAAGAATCGCTCACCTCCATAAATAGTCTTAAATGTAGATGAGGATCTTCGGTAGGCATTCCACTGAATTGGCCTACTGTTTGAAGCATCTGGAACATGCCTAGCTTCAGCTCGAACTATTGTGCCTCAATTTTGGGTCTCCTAATACCTAGATTAAGATCATTAAACACTGGCACGGCATACTGTCTTAGAGCTCTATCCCTATCATCAGCAATAAGGATAGGATTTTGAGCAGGTTTTGCTCTGTTTCCTTGATTCAGATTTTCAAAGATCATTTCTTCGGTCCTTCTCTGATTCGCTTGTCTTCTTCGCTCTCGAAAAGTTTGTTCTATCTCAAGGTCTAAAGGGATTAGGAAAATAATTCGGTCAATACTCAAAAACACTTCAAATACTCACAGAAAAACTAATTAAGTTAAAAATTAAACACAAAAATAAACCAAAATGTAAAACTAACAAATTCACAAATAATGACTTTTTAAAACAATCCTCGGCAACGGCACCAAAAACTTGGAACGAAGGAAATGTGCAAGTGTACACAAACGCAACAAGTAATAAAGTGACAAGTAAATGTCGAGTTATCGTACCCACAAGGACTGTGAAAAGAATTAATTATGAATGTAATTTAAAACATTTTGGTGAAGGAAAATATTTTGTTTAAAGAGGATGATTAAAAACTTAAGAAAATAACTAATTAAAATAAATAAAAATGAAGTAAAAAGTTCTAATGCACAATCTCAAAATAAGATTTAATCAAGATGATATAATTGTGTTGGATTAATTACACTTCTCATCTTAGAATAATTAAAATTATGTTTATATTGTTATGAATAAAATCACGACAACCCAGTAATTTTCTAACTTATGAACACACTTTCATACCAAAATCCATTCATCTCTTGACATATCCCTATGTCAATTCAACCGACTAAACAGATTCTAGTAAGCAAACATGTTATTGCACATACATACTCATGAAATTGAACTAATCTCTTGCATATCCCTATGTCAATTCAAATGATTAATTAAATCTGATAAGCATATAAAAGACTATGTGAGGTAACAAGGTATCCCTACCTTAAAATAGTTTAATCACAATAATCTTACAAGTTATGCAAGGCAATAATATCGTCAGATACATTGCTATTTTAACCTTCAGCTACCTTAGAAGAATAAACATGCACTGATTAAGTACTGTGTCAATTAATTACAATTTCAATCCGTTTAAATAATTAATTCATTAGTTACCTTACAGTCGTAACGCAAGAATAACTTAGGCATGATTTTACTTAATCAAGCATTTTACCGAGGCCTATAACAACATCAACACAATTTTAACAATTTAAGAAGACGAAATGCAATCAACCCAACATGAATTAAATTCAAGCTAAGCTGATTAAATTAACCATTCAAAAAACATGAATACTCATAGATATGTTCATCATAACAACAACAAAAATGAAAGAGATAGGGAACAAGAAGCAAATCCGGTGGTTTTCCGAGGCTTGACTAGGTTGCTCCGTTCTCCCTTCTTGTTGTCCTTGCCGGTCAAGGCTCTGATGAACACTCAATTTCCAAGGGAAGAAATCGACACAAGATCAAGGGAATTGAAATGGAAAAATGAGAGAAAAAAAATGAGAGAGGAGAGAAGTGTTGTGAAATGAATGAGGGATGAATGAGATGCTTTGAATGATCAGCCAAGGGGGGATTTTACAACTGAGTATGGCAGCTAAAATTTGCTAAAAATAGCAGCCAAAGAGCGACCCCTTGGCCGGCCACCTATGTGGCAAAGTTGATGCTTTCAACTTTGCTAAAAATGGCTTGGGGCAAATCCAAAAATCCACCAATTGTAGAGGGGTTTGAATGCAACTTTGACAAGACTTCAAGGGCTTTTTTGAAAGCTTAATTAATCAGATAATAAGCTAATTTGGGTCAGCAAATGGCCGATTTTGGGCTGCCCAATCTTTGGCCAGTTCACTTCAATCGGTTTGGTTCAACCAGACCACTTTTTCCATAATTAATTAATATTAATTTATTTAGCCCAAATTAAATTGGGTATAAATTAAAACTAATTATATTATGAATTAATACACATAATTGGACTGTCTTAGGATGGAAATTAATTCTCCTTGATACTTCAAATTGCTTCTCAGTTTTGTGCTTCAAGTAGTATCTGCCAAGCCACTTTTCGCCCTTTGCACAATTCTGTCGAAAATAACCAAAATTAAGCAAATTTAATTAATAAATTAACTAAAATTTATCATGTTCATATTTTAATTGCAATTTAATTATTTTTCGACACGAATTTAATCGAAACAGTGTAATTTTAAGTTAAAAAAGGCATGTAAAAATGTGTAAATTTTTGTGTTTCCACTAATCACCGGCAAAGTAGAACAGTCACCTAAATAAACGTATTTCAAATGGGAAAAAAGTACTTTTAGTTCGAGTTTAGGTAGTTCTTCAATTGAAAATTTGGGTTACACAAATTCTCTAATTTCTAACTCCAACGGTTCAAACCATGTGGATTGAATAAAATTCCTCGGATTGGCTTCCATCAAAGCCATGTTTTATTCACCTTCTTCATCCTCCAAAGGGTCAAGGTCTAAGGCTTTCTCCAATGGATCTTCTTCAAAATTGTTTTCAATAGAAACAAAGGTTTCTATCTCTTCCATAACTGAACACTCTTCTACCAGATCGAGAAATTTCATCACTTTAAGAATGTTAAAGGTTACCTAATCGTCTTGAACTCGCATGGTGAGTTCACCTTTCTGCACATCAATTAACGTTCTTCCCATGACTAAGAAAGGTCTCCCAAGGATGATCGACACTTCCTTATCTACTTCAAAATCTAGGACAATGAAAGCAGTAGGAAAAATAAATTTTTCAACTCTTACCAAAACATCCTCGATCTTTCCCTCAGGATATACTAAAGATCGATCCGCTAGCTAAAGCGTTACATTTGTAAGTCTTACTTCACCTATCCCTAGCATCTTGAAAATAGACTTAGGTATCAAATTGATACTCGCTCCTAAATCACACAAAGCTTTACCACATTAAGATTCACCAATGTTACAGGGTATAGTAAAGATTCTTGGGTCTTTCAATTTTAGTGGCAGTTTGTTCTGCAGGAACGCACTGCACTCCTTTTTCAAGGCAACAGTCTCATACTCACTCAGTCGTTTCTTCTTAGATAGTATATCATTCATAAACTTCACATAATTCGGCATTTGTTCTAAAGCCTCCACCAACGGAATATTGATGTGTAACTGCTTCAGAACATCCAAAAACTTCTTGAATTGCACCTTATGTTTCTACTTATGTTGCTGCAATCTTTGCGAATATGGAGGTGATAGAACTTTCGATTGAATCGGATAACTCTTCTGAGTAGGTAAATCTGCATCCAAAGAAGATGTTAAAGTATCTGAATTTACTAAGTTAGGATTTACCTTATCAGTCTTTGCATATTCTGACTCTTTTGGTGTAGGAATTTCAACAGCTAGTTGATACTTCTCAACGGGCTTATCTTCAACATCAATTAATCGGGGTTCTAGAATTTTACCACTTCGCAATGCCACTGCCTTGATATGTTCCTTACCCAAATTTCTTAGATTCTCAGTATTGCTCGGCAAGGTTCCTTGCAATCTATTATAAGCTCTGTAGCTAACTGACCTATTTGGTTTTCCAAATTTTTCAATATTGTTGCTTGGCTTTGGATCAAAGCGTCATTCTTTGCCATGTACACTTTCAACATGTTCTCCAAACTATTTGATGCCTCAGCTTGAGGTGGTTTTTGAGCTTGCTAATTAAACCTTTGAGATTGGTTGGGTCTATGCTGCAAGAAGTTGTTGCTCGGTCTATTTCCTTGGTTGCTTCAAGAAAATTACACTATGAAGGATTGTAGAAGTTGGACTGGGGTCCTTGTCCACTCCTATTTTGATGTTGGTTCCCCACATAGTAAAATGACTCAAGATTTGATGGACAATTCTCAAAAGAATAACCTTCCCCACAGTACACACAGGAAACTACTTCAAATGGACTTGGTGGCTGACCTGCAAAATTATTAGCACTATTAGCGATAAACTATTTTAACATAGAGGAAATAGACGATACCTGAGCTGATAACGAAGTGAGGGCGTCAACTTCATAAACTCCAGCTACAGGTCTTCCTGAAGCTATTCGATTTGATGGCCATTGATAGTTATTACTCGCGATCCTCTCAATGATCTCATAAGCCTCATTATAAGACTTAGACAAAATTGCACCATTTGCTAAAGCATCTACCATCAATCTTGTATGTGCATTGAGACCATTATAGAGTGTCTCTAACCGGATACAATGAGGAATCCCATGATGAGAATACTTACGAAGTAACTCCTTGAATTGCTCCCAAGCCTCATACAAAGACTCGTCATCCAATTACTGGAAAATTGTGATCTCGTTCCTCAACTTAGCATTTTTTCTAGGCAGGAAATATTTAACAAAAAATCTCTCTGCTAATTCTTGCCATGTAGATATGGAACTTGGTGGCAATGAATTAAGCCATGCTCGTGCTCGATCTCGCAATGAGTACGAAAATAACTTTAACATCAATGTGTCTTCAGTCACACCAGCTATCTTGAATGAATCACTCACCTCCATAAACAATCAAAGGTGAAGATGTGGATCTTCCGTGGGCATACCACTGAATTAGCCCACTGTTTGGAGCATTTGAAACATCACTGGTTTCAATTCAAATTGGGTTACTTCAATATCTAGCCTTCTAATTCCTGGATTTAACTCACTAAAAAGTGGCACAGCATATTGTCTGATGCATCGATCCCTATCATCGGCAATGAGAATAGGATTTCATACATGATCGGCTTCATTACCTTGGTCTTGATTCTGATTTCCAAGGTCCATCTTGACTTGTCTTTGAGCTGTTCGTTCACGTCTTCTTTGTCTGAAAGTTTACTCAATTTCAGGGTCTACAGAGAGTAAATCGATAATCCGATCTATGCTCATAAACACCTAAAAATAAAATCACAAAATTAAAAGGAATAAGTTAGTAATATTAGAAATAAACCAAATTAGAAGTAAATAATTTCACAAAAAAACTGACTATGGCAACAGTTAACAATCCCCAGCAACGGTGCCAAAAACTTTTAACGCGTAGGTTTGTACAAGTGTACACAGTCGTTATCAAGTAATAAGTAAGTATCGAGTTATCATCTCCACATGGATTGTATTTGTGTTAATCACTAAATTGTAAAATTATACTAACAACTTGGTAAATAAAAACACAATATGGTTGAGAAGTGATGATTAAATATATTAAACTAAATGTAATGATCCTAATGCAAATTATCCTAGGTATGCAAACTATATGAATGAAATAGATTTTAGCAAAATTAAACACAATTTGCAACAATTATAACATAAATAAACTAGGATAATTACTTTAATTAAACTCAATTTATTATCAACATGTTTAATATCATTCGGAAAACATTCCATAGCAACTTGATCTTTCATGAGTTTGGAAACCACTTTAGGTCCTTTCAGAATCCTTTACTTAGTAAATACACATTTTACTTGATCCTTATTTACTAAGTGTTTCTTAGAATTCGTGTAAGGTAACAGGGATGTGTTAGGTTTGAAACAGTTTAATCACACAAATCTAAAATCTATGCAGATAACAGAGCTTGGTTAGAGTTGTTATGCAGCCTGCAATTTAATCGAGTTTGGATCTAAATTGAGCATGCACATTTCAATTATGCATCCACTAGCTATTGTCTGGTTAGGATCGCTCAGCTAATTCAGGTGCATTTTAATCACGTATGAATGAAATACAGACTTGATTTTAATTGAAAACATGATCGATTGAGGCACAAACATTATAAGCATGAATCAAATAAATATTATTTAATCAAAGCAATCATCCTAGCTTAAATAAAATTTAAGCTAACATTGTTGTAAATAAGAACAAAGAACACATAGCAAACATTTTTAGATTAAATTAAAGAAAAGAAAGATTAAACCCAAATCAAAGTGGGTGTCACCCAAGACTCTGACTGACGAGGCTCCTTCGCTTCTTCACTTTGCTCCTTTGCTAATGGCTCTCCAAGGCGGCCGAGCTAGGGCTCTTTAAGAGGATTTAATTGATAAAATCTCTATGAAGAGATGATGCTAGGTGTGGGAAATGGAAAATGCTAAAGAGAATTGAGAGAGAAGAGAATGATGATGGATGAGCGATGATGAATGAGGGAATGAAGGGGTCTTATATATAGGTGAAAAGAGGTGGGTAGTTTGCTAAAAATAGCTGGGTTTAGTCTCTTCAAACTTCTTCCATGAGTGGTCGACCATAATTAGTGGAATTTGAGCTGATTTTTGCTTGATTTTTAAGCAATTTAATTGTCATAATAACTCAGGACTGAGACTCGGTCAAATGTAAATCTTCGGGCAAATCTCTAATTTCTTCAATAATGTAAGGACCTTATGTAATTAAACCAAAAAGTGGTTTAAGTGGACAGCCATGTGTAGCCGAATTTGGGTTGACTTGGTCTTCAATTTGGACGATTTTTGTAATCCAACAAAGCTATCAGACCTGTCCAAAATAAATCAATAAGTTAAAGGACCAAAGAATAGAATTTATCCAATTTAAATAAATAATTACAGCCCAAATTATTAATGAAATATTTAAAATGATTTATTAAATATAATTTTATATTTTATTATTTAATTTAATCATGCATGACTCATTTTATGCCTTAAAAATATAATATGTCCAAATAAGTATAAAATAATCCATTTTATGCATGAAAACTATATAATAACGCATAAAATCATTTTTAATAATTTCTATATTCTAATTTTATATTTTCACATATTTCATTAATTTATTAAACAATTACTTAGTTTTAACAATGAATTTAAGTAAAAATGTGACAAATTACATAGGAAAAATCCTATATATTTTTCAGTTTACAATATGCTCAATCGCATAAGGGAAGTAGTTAGTCGTAAGGTGCTGGCGCTAGAAGAGGAGGATCAACTAATATGGATACATGATAATAAAGGGGTGTTCTTAATGAAGAAATCATCTTAATTATTGATCAAAGGAGTAGAAGACATTAGTTTTGTTTTTTATAAGATTTGGAAGTTAAAGGTACCTCCTAGAGTGAAAAGCTTCCTTTGGATGATTTCAATAGATAGGCTACCTACTAAGGAGTTCCTGACTAGAAGAGGTGTGCAGCTTCGTCAATTGGAGAGAGGTTACTCTTGGTGCGACAGAGAACCAGAGAGCGCGGAGCATCTTTTGTTTCAATGCAAATTCATTGAAGGGTTTTGGCGAAATATTTTCAAGTGGTGGCATGTTCAATGGAATCCAATTGATGGTTTCTTATATTTTTACTATTTATGTATTAATGTGAAGTTTACAGGTGTGTGCAAAATCCTATGGTTGATATCAGTGACAGCGGCATTGATGTGGTCTACAGCAAACAACCTGGTCTATATGGCTGGCAAGGAACGAGTTGGTATTTGAAAGGAAGTGGTCTACAGCAAACAATTTGTTATTTCACTCCAAGATGCAGGCATTGATGTGGGTTAGGGTTGTTCAAGAAGAACTAAGAGATTAAGAGAGATTATATTGAATGTGTCCGTATAGAAGCTGACGTGATTTTAAAAAAAATCTAGGATTGGTGGCCTGTTCCAGTGTCCTCCAAGGTATGGTTGGGTAAAATTTACTATAAGTGGAGTGGTGAACGAGGATGAAGATGGGTGTGGAGGGGTGTTAAGAAACTCAGATGGGGTGGCAAGGGTATTATTTTCGGGTCCAGTTACAGCAAAGGACTCTATTGCAGCTGAGATTGGAGCGATCATCATTGCTTTGGATGTGTATTTAGCAATGGGCTGGAAAGGTAAAGGCTCTCTAATCATTGAGATTGGATCAAATAAGGTGTTTAGTTGGATTGAGAATAAAAGGTTGAGATCGTGGATGCTGCAATCTATCTTCAAGTATATCGAAAACAGAATGGATAGAATAGGTAATATTTCCTTCTCAAAGGCTGAGAAGCACAAAAATGAGATGGCCTTTGCTCTGGCGTTAGCTGGAATAAAAAGGCCTGGAATGTTTAAGGCATGGTGGTGAATATATCATCAGTGATGTTGTTGAGTTTCTTCTGAAGAATTGGTTAGCTGTTAGTGTCTAAAGGATCTTTGGTTTTTAGAGGGCAGAATAACAGAGGGGGTTTTGGGATTTTAGTGATTTGTACTTGGGAGAGGGACACTTTTCGTGGGGGATTGCTGCACTTTGCAAATTATAACATTGTTTGCAAATGCTTAAAATGTGTAATCATTTGATCGAGCAAAAAAAAAATTGATGGTGCATGAGACCTATGCACCAACAACACGTTAAATATTTACAAGCAGATATTCAATTTATAGTTGAGTAAGAATATAAGATTAGGAGACAGATGCTCATTAGGTTAGTTTTTGCTTTTAGAATTATCAAGTTTAAAGTGGAAACCATAATCTTAGCTCTTTTGGAAAGATAACTTCAATGTTGAAATTGTTGCTTGTTTGTTTGTGTGCTTTTTATTTCAACAATTTTTAAAATTTTTGTTTAAAAATATATAATTAAGATTAAAGGATATTTTGTAAATTTAAATTCATATTATGGAAATTTTTAATTTAGAGATGAATTTTATTATTATGTACTATTTTTTATATAATATATTCGTTGAAATTTATTTAATTATATATGCGGTTTTAGTTTTAGTACCTAATAATTAGGTAAACTATATTTAAGGTCATTAAACTATCAGTAAATTTACCTAACAATTGGTATAATAGCTTATTTGATCTCTAATTTTACAAATAAAATTATTTTAATTATTTATTTATTTTTTTCTCTTTTATCTTTTGAACTTGTATTATTTCTCAAATCACTCTATTTTTTGGGCTTTATCTACTTGTCCAAGCCCTCCCATATTTTGAGCAGGCCTTCTAATTCAAAAGAGTAACTCAACCCTTAGACAACTTCAAATCCATACATAGTAAATTTTCTTTTTCATTTATAATATTAATGTAAGTGAAGGGGTGAAACCAAGGGGCTGGTAGGGGCCCGACCACCCCTAAAATAGAAAATTTTTTTATTTAGGTCCTTTGAAATTTTAAAAAATTTAAATTAGTAAAGGTAAAATTACATTTTGTCCCCTAAAAATGATAAAAATTTTGATTTAATCCTTTGAAAATTATAAAGATTGAGGCTATTAAAATGATGAAATTACATTTTTACTATTGTAAAAATTACAATTTAATTTTGACCCCGTAAAAATTTTTTCTAGTTTCTCCCATTTGTAGGTATATCATAAATCTCGTATTTATTAAATATCTCACCTTAATAAATAAGCCTGAAATTGCGAGGATGCTAACAAACATATATTCCTCTATAATTGGAATATATGCTTTAAAAGATGGTGACAATTAGCATGTATATATACACACATGTATACATTCCAATTAGCCAGGTAAAAGGCAAAATCAAACACATGATGATGATGATGATGATGATGATGATGATGATGATGATGATGATGATGATGATGATGATGATGATGGTGAAGAAAGAAGGTTCTTGCATATTCTTTTCTTTTTTTCATCTTAAGAAAAACAAAAAGGAAATTAACAGGCATATATTCATTTAGTCCAGATATATAATTGGAAGGTAAGTCCCTTATCTGCTCACCTTATTTTGGAATTATGAAGTTTAAAGTGGATGTCACCACAAAAGAGATGTCTAGATATATTAGGAATTAATAAGAGATTCTGAAAAAATATTTATTTTTTATACATGCATTAATGGGTGAAGTTTGTTAAATTCCATTCATTGAAGCTATCAATTTTTAAGTTTGAGAAATCAGTAGAATTGTGATGACTTTTTGGATGGAATCTAGACATTTCTGGGTTGAGATATATTCATGGCATTCGAAGATCTATCTCTTAGTTTTGAAATGCAATTTAAATCACTTGATTTTGAGTTCGGGAGCTCAAGTTATGACCGTTTTAATAAAGATCGCATGAGTAGAATTTTTGGACGATATTATGACGGGAATTATGAGTTTTGGGCTTTTAACTCTAGTTTAAATCATATTGAGTTCAGGTTTTGGGCTTAATTTTTATTACATATGAGCCAAATATTGTATTTATTAGCTCTTACTATTTTATTATTCCAATTTTTTAATTAATAATTATTAAGTTGTTTAAGTTATTTAGGAGTTTGATATCAACAAGAAAGTTTAGTTTAAAACTACTTCTTGTTTAGATTTATTAGAGTTCTAGTATACTTAAGAGTTTTATTTAGATTTATTTCGCTAGTCTATATGCCTTTGTATTGTACACAAATCAGACAATTGTTTTCAATAATAAAGTTTTCAACTGTGGGAGTTTATTTTTGGTGCAAGATTTCTTTATTGTGATTTTTAGAAGTAGTTTTATTCTCGATTTTCTTCAAGGAGTTGTGAGAATTCATTCTTCACTCTTCAATTTGCCAAGGATTATTTCTTGGAGGGTTGATTAGAGTCATTAATTGAGTTTGTTGGGATTTATATCTAAAAGGGTTCAATTAGATATTTATTCTTCTATCCATCATATCCATCAATTTATCGTTCCATCTTCCACTTTGCTTTAATCTATTTTTTCACTATTTAGTTATTATTTTGAATATTTATCCTTTATTTTTTAATTTTTCTTATTTTTCTTATTTCCTTTGTTATTTTCTAAATTTTTTTGGTTTCTTCCTTTCATGTCACATCCAAATCGTTTCTTCTTAAGTCAAACAACTTGAATTCGAATGTTCTTCCACTTCCTCCGCTTCAATCCTTATAATTTGGTATCAGATTTGGGCGTTTTAGGTGTTCTTTGTATTCTTATAAACTGATTTCAAACAAACAATCTCGAAATAGTTTTTTTCTTTTTACCCAGAAAGTTTTCGAAAAAAATATTTTTTCAGTGGGCAAACACTTTCCAAACGATATAAAATTTTACGTACTGATTCTTGGCAATCTCTTAGAATATAGAAAAAAAATTCTCATAAAAAGAAGTGATCAAAAAAGTTTAAAAAACAAAAAAAAATATGAATAAAAGAAAAAAGAAAAAAATATTTTTCAGGTTGAATTTTGTGCCTAAATTTTTTAGATCGAATCTACATTATTTAAGGAGACTCCAATTTAAATTTCATGATTTTGGAAATCAGGAACACCTTGAACGAAAAAATTCAAGTTGTTTTCCATTGCTTCGGGTTTTCGATTTGGTAGTTTATTTTCTTTGATTCTAGCATTAGGGTTTCTTTTGTTTTATCTTTTCCTACTCTATTACAGATTCTAACACATTTTCGTTTCTTGTGTTAATAGGTACGAAAAGAGTTGCCTCTTCTTTCTCCGCGCAACTTACTTCCTTTGGAGTCGAGTTTTTCTTTGGATTCTTAGAGCATTAAGTCGACTTTTTTAGAGAGTCATCCTACTTATTTTTTAATAGTATTGAGTTTGATTACTCTTTAAAAGTTACAAGCGAGAAAAACTTAATTTATTTTCTTTGTCTTTGTCTCTTAGAGTTTTTATTTATTTATTGCAAGTATATAATAGTGAGGTTTGCTTAATTTTTCTTTTCTTGAGTGTTGTGTTATTTTCAAGCTTTCATAATGATTCACAATACTATGATTCGGAAGTTGCAAAGGGATCAAGATGTTTGAAATGCTCGAGATCATAAATGTGACACTATTCTAGACACAATCAACAAAAATTTGGAATGTCTAAATACCAAAATTGAGCGTCGGAATCGTAATTGGGGAGATAAGTTTGATCAGCCTCGTCTTCATGCAAATAATGTTCAATGTGTCAATCGTGCAAATGATAAGACTTTGGTTAATAATGACTGTGGGCAACATTTTTTAGCTAAACCAAAGTTCAACATTCCACCATTCCAAGGGAAGTATGATCCCGAAGCATATTGTGAGTAGGAATCAAAAATTGAACTTATGTTTCATTACTATAAATGTCAGGAAGAAGAAAAAGTCTCATTGGCGACCCTTGGATTTTCAGATTATGCATTGAATTGGTGGATTAAACTTGAAATTAATTGTTAAAGAAATTATGAAAGGGTAAATGAAATATAAGACGAGTTGAAATAAGTGACGCGAAAGCGTTATGTTCCTTCTCATTACTACAGAGAGGTCAAAACAAAACTTCAACGCCTTGTTCAAGGTAATTGATCTGTTGATGAGTACTTTAAGGAGATGGAGATGCTTATGCAAAGAGCAAATGTGCGAGAAGATGAAGAGACTACTATGGTGCAGTTTGTAGATGCCTTGAATGTTTTGATAGCCAATGCTCTTAATCTTCAAACCTACATTGCTCTTGAGGAGGTGGTACACAAGACAGTTGAGATTGAGCAGCAATTTCAACAACGCCATCCTCGTTCATTTAGTGCATCACAATATTATAGAGGTACGAGTTTACTTTCAAGAATTCGAAACCTCCTTATGCTACTAATAAGTTGGTGCCAGAATGTAATGAGACTAAACCTTTTGAGTGGAAAAATGGGGTTCCTACAAAACCTTCTTCTACATCTTCTAAGTTGCCTACTTCTACTAATTCTTTACCAAAACAACAAAGAATTCATGAAATTAAATGTTTTAAGTGCAAAGGGTCTGGGCACTATAGTCGTGATTGTAACAGCCCGATTTTAGCTAAACCAGAACAGTAATTTTGGGTCCAAAAATTTGAGGTCAAAAAATTATTTTAATATTATTTTTGGTGTTTATAACATGTGATTATATATGTGTGAAAATTTTGTGAACTAATTTTATTGTTTAATAGCTCAATTTGAGAAAAAGGACTTAATCGCGTAAAATATAAAAGTTGCGTTCTATTTGTTAAAGGTGTTTAAATGTTATGATTTATTACATTAAAGGTCCTTATGATGATATTAGACCATTGATAGTGGTAATGGACATAAAAGGGTATATATTAGGTGTTTTAAATGGATTTTATTAAGGGTTAATATGGTAATTTGGTTATTTAAGTAATACTAAATAAAACCAAAATTAAATTATGTTTTATCATCATCATTTAACCGAAATTAAAGAAGAATAGAAAGCTTTTACACTCATCTAGGGCTCAGCCCTTAGAATTTTTTATTAAGATCCTAAAAGAAAGGAATCGGATTTAGATCAGGGGAAATTGAAGGTTATTGAATAGTCGACCCGATATGTCAATCCCTAATACGAGGTAAGTTCATATGCAAATAAATACCTTTAAATTGATATATATATTTCTATTTGTCATTGAATTGCTGTGGATGTTGAACGAGCAAATACGAGCAAAAATCGACGGAGTTACGATATCCGAAAGTTCCGTACGAACCTTAGGAATAATATAGGATAAAAATGTCATGACATTAGGATTACCGAGATGTGATTACATGTAAGACCATGTCTGGGACATTGGCATTGTATTGTGATTACGTGCAAGACCATGTCTGGGACATTGGCATCGTTATATGATTTCGTGTAAGACCCTGTCTGGGACAATGGCATCAATATGTGATAACATGTAAGACCATATCCGGGATATGGTGTTGTACGAGCTATATGTGATTTCTAAGTATCCTTAACGATTCTGAATGGTACAACGGGCAAAGTTAAGACGAGAAAGAATATGAGATTTAATTAAGTGACACAGGTACGTACGAGATTCATACGAGTATTGAAAAGGGAAGTATTTGATGAAATTACATTTGAATTTGAATAAGTATTCATTTGTGAAAGGTTTGTGTATCTATTTGTGCTTACTCATATTTTTCCTATTGATGGAAATAATGTTCATTCATGTGGTAATTTATTTTTGTATGGCTTACTAAGCTTTTAAAGCTTACTTTGTGTGTTCTTTCCCTATTTTATAGATAATCGAAGCTAGCTCGAACTCGGGGATCATCAAGAACATCGTCAAACTATCGATCAACTTGTTGGTACTTTTGGTGCTTTGTAAATATGGTATATGGCATGTATAGGCTAGTGAGTTGATGATAAGTTTTGTGTTATGGAATTATAGCCATGTGATTTGCCTTGTATATGGTAAAGTTGTAGGATGTGAATTTTGCTTATAGAATGTGTTTATATATGCTATGTGATGTGTATGGTATGCCTTGTGAATTTGGTCAAGTTGTTGTAGTTGTTTTGATGGTTGGATAAATGGTGAAATGTTCATGGTATTGAATAGATTGTGAATTGGCATAGCATGGTATGAAGTTAAGGTATTGAATTGGCTAGTGTTATTATGGTATGAAATGTGCATGAGTTGATGATGTTTTGGATGCCTATAAATGTATTGAAATGGTATAAAATGTCTTGTTGTAGGAAGGCATGAGGAGGGTGAGGAAAGAGGCTTAAACTAAGCCTATTTTCACTCCACACAACCGAGCGCACGGGCGTGTAGCTCGATCGTGTATGACACATGGCCTTGGTACACGGCCGTGTGTCCCCTTGGGTACCTTTTCAAATTAAGTCAGTATACTCTACAGGTTTGGCATGGCCTAGAAACACGGGCATGTCTACTGACCGTATGTGGCACACAAGCTGGCACACGAGCGTGTGGCCGACTGTATGACTTAAGTCAGTAATGCCTCTAGTTTTCACACGGCCTAGCACACGGGCTTGTCCTCGACCGTGTGGTGCAAGTCAGTTTGTATGCCCTGTTTTCACACGGCTTGTGACACAGGCGTGTCTGGTGGTCGTGTGAGGCACACGGTCTGCTCACACGGGCATGTGACCCTTAAATGCATGAAAGTTATCTAAGTTTCCTAAAGTTTTTAAATGTTATTGGATTAGTCCCGAACCTCTTCTAAGCATGTTTTAAGGTCTTGTAGAGCCTTATAAAGAACTATATGATTATGTTTGATTGAGGATTATGTGGTAATGGCTTTATGTTCGAGAAATGTATGTTGTATGTTGTGATTTGACCGGTAATGCCTCGTAATCCCCATTCTGGTGTTGGATATGGGTTAAGGGTGTTACAATGATTATGCCAGCACGAGACTTTTGTTGATTAATATATATGATAGTGAGATTTTTTTTTTTTGAATCTATAGAGTTAGATGATATACAAACGTCAAGTTCTCCCACTGAGATGTATTGCACTGAATTGAATATTCATAATACTTGTGAGGGGGATATAGGAAGTGAAGAATAATCATGTGAAAAGATAGAAAGAAAAGAGACTTTGAGTGATAAAAGTGTTGGACAAAACACGTTAGGGAACAAATATATATAAATATAAATAAACAAATATTTATATATAAATTAAATTAAATTAAATAATTTATATTTAAATTTTTAGATACGAAAAATCAATAAATAGCATAACAGAAATCAGAAATCGAAAAGAAGAATCGAATTTTACTAGATTTTGAGGCTTATTTTGCACAGTTTCCTTGAGATAGATTCGACCACTCCTACTGTACTTGGACAAACATTTTTCGAATGTCTCTCAGGATACAACAACACGATGATCGAAGCAATAACACCTCTACAGTGATCAATGAACAAACGTTGTCTTTTTCTATCACCGAAACATTGAAAATTATGGAGAGGAAAAGAAAGTGAGATTGAGCAAAAAATTTTGAAGAAGTCTTAGCCCTTTATAGGCATTCAAAGTGGAGGAATTTTGGAAATATCCACGTATAAGGAGACAAAATCTGCATTAAAAGAGCAATTAAATCAATTTGATTAAAATTAAATCAAATTAATTAGAATAAAATAAAATCAGGATATACGTCCTTTTAAATTAGGTTTTGTATATATTTGCTGAGAATAAAAATAATTTTGTGTTAGGCTAAAATATCTACAAGCCCATTTTGAGGCCACCCGACATTTCGCGTTGCCCACGTTGTGCGGGTGCGCCCCCAACCCCAATGGGTTTGGACCTGCACCCCCTGTGTGCAAGGCAAGGTTTCAAGCTTAATCATTCAATCACCCTTTAAGTAGGTTCTCATATATATACACATATCACACTTGGTATTTAACCAATGTGGGATCTAAGCTTTTCTTTTCCTCAACAAATATTCACAAGTAGCTTACTTTGAACATCAATTTCTCATTAATCACCCAACCATTTTGAGCATGTAATATATCGTTCTAAAGGTCTCATGGTGTAGAATATGAAACCATAATTTTTATTATTCAACTCTCCACCTTTACCAATTGAGAATATGCCTCAAAGTTCCCATAAACTATAATTTTTCCAACAAAAAGTCTATTTAATGGTCCAAATTTGGAGAGTGAAAATTCACATGAGGTAAAATTGGAGAGTTCTCAAGTGGAAAAAAATGAAAAGCAAGAAAATACCCCTACAAAAGTGAAGAATGATTATGTTTTAACTAACCCTAACTTAAATTTGTTTTAAGGATCCATTGACGGACTTCCAATTATATTACTCTACTATCGATAGATGATTTTATTTGTGTGAAAGAGGTAAGTTGAATATTAATAATTACCCACAAGTGTTACAAGGTAAGAAAGGTAAGTGAATATTAGAAATTGATTTAAGAAGGCATGGCATACCTTGAATGTTTTTTATAAGTATGCTATTGATTTTGTGTATAAAATATTTCCTTACAACATGTTTTCTCGTTGGTCAAATTTTATTAAACCTTGGTCTAAAAGTTCAATTGATTTTATGGGTTTATCTAGGTATAGCAAGGTTACTTTTGTTGCATCCGATAGGTTTATTAAATAACTTTATGTATTTGATCTTGCAACAAAATTTTCTACCTTAGACTTTAAATATGAATCTTTACATAATAATATTAAACTTCTGGATTTTGATTATTATGTGAAATTATTAACTAATCTTTGGAAATTCTTATGGATGACTATGCATATTCAAATAAAGTTACAATTTATATTTTACTTGAACACTCATGTGCTTAACATTTCTTTGTTTAGTGTTGATAAATTATTTTTAAATGAGACGCCCATGATTGAAGCTAATTTGAAGGATCAAAATAATATCTTTGATTACTCTTTTAATATTATTGAGTTTGTTTCTTGTGCAAAATTTGTTTCTTGTGATTTTTAGAAGTAGTTTTCTTCAAGAAGTCGTGAGAATTCATTCTTTACCCTTCAATTTGCCAAGGATTATTTCTTAAAGGGTTGATTAGAGTCATTAATTGAGTTTGTTGGGATTTATATCTCAAAGGGTTCAATTGGACATTTATCCTTTTATCCATCATATTCCTTTGTTTATCGTTTCATCTTCCACTTTGCTTTAATCTATCTTTTCACTATTTAGTTATTATTTTGAATATTTATCCTTTATTTTTAATTTTTTCTTATTTTCTTTGTTATTTTCTAAATTTGTTCGGTTTCTTTCTTTCAGGTCACATCCAAATATTTCTTTTTCAAGTCAAACAACTTGAATACAATCCTTCTTTCGCATCCTCTATCTCACTCACTTATCAACTTTTTTTTTTTTTGAAGTATAACAAGTACAATATAGTTGTAAATATAAATAACCATAAATCAATTGTACTAATATAGTTGAGACTAAAACCAAATTATGATTAACTAAACTAAAACTCAAAAACCTTACGTATATAATTGTGCATGGTAAGTCTTAAACTTAAGTACTTAAGACCCAAGACCTCTGCTTTTGCCAGCTAAACTAAAGTCTCATTTGATTAAATTCTAAATATTTGGTTATTCTTAAAAAATAGTAAAAAAACAAAATTTCAAAGTTAAAAGAAGAATTAAAATCTAGTAATGTCATTAATATTATACATGCTAAATTGCATGTACACAATTTAAAAATAATTAAATATGAAATAAAATACGATAAGTTATGAAAAGTAATTTGATATTAAAAGAAATTCAAACAAAAGTTTAATACGAAATATGATTTCATAAAAAAAGTTTAACACGAAATATCAAATTTTGATATTAAAAAGTTTATTTATATTTTCTCCGAGATACAATTTTCATCAATAATTTTTTCAATCACCCACGTAATAAAAGTGACGTAATCTAACATGGTTTTAACTTAAAGAGTATCTTATGCTTTACCTGAAAAAAACAAAACTATCATATTCTTTCGTGACCACGTTAGGTGGCTTTTGGACATTCAAGATTCCAACTCTCCTTATTTAATAACTATTAAGGTGCTCGGAAAATGATTATTTTAAAAATGAATTGATTTTTTGAAAAAAAATTGATATATATTGTATTGCTTGAAATATTTTTTAAAAACATTCTTTATTATTTGACAAAATTTTTTAAAATTAATTTTTAAAAGTTGTTCTTTGTAAACGAACACAAAATAAATATATTTGTTACAAAATTTTATAATACAATTTTCTTTTCACAATTGAAATTTATTTTATAATAAGATAATATTTTATGATAATCAATATCATATATAAACTTGATAATAAATAATGCTTAATCAAAATTTAGTTTAAATTACATATATTCTATATATGAGATAAATTACATATTTTTACCCTTTATATTGTTAATTTATAATACAAAAATGATATAATTTTAAAAAAATTATCAAAAAAATCCAAATACGTTAAAATGTATTTCTTTAGTTGAAAAGAATGTTTGCTTAGAAGTGAAAAGACACATCAAGAATAGGAATAAAGAAAAGTTTTGATATGAATGAAGTCTACAAATTTCCTGCGCATAAACATTGTTGTTATGGGCAATGCATGCATGGTGTAAACTAGTATATAAGTAGGTGTGTGTTGCAATATTTGAAGCATAACACAACCAAACCATAGCAAGTAGAAACCTACCATGGCTGCTTCTCAGAAAAATGCTCAACAATGCACAAACGGCAAGCTTTGGAACTCTTCCAGCGAAGCCCTAACCTTAACTGACAAGAAAGTTTGGCAAGGCTCTCATTATGCGGATTTCCCAGAAATAATTGAAGATGGAGATGCGAGAGAGTTTATACATGAATCAGTGACTGATGATGCTGATATTCCAGGTTCAGTTGCTGGTCTTGTGTACAGGCGACGTGATGGAACTAAGTGGGTTGTTGCCTGGAGCAACCCTCTCGATGAGAACAGCAAGGTATATATCGCACTCGATTCAATCTTATCATTAATTAACTAGTTAGAATGTATATACATAATCATTTAATCTATGATTAATTGCATGCATGCTGCAGGTCTATACTGATATCCAAAGGCAACCTATTCATTGGGGGCAAATCAAAACCAACCTTGAGAAAAGAGGAAAACCAAAATTTAAAGTTACAAAGTTTGGGTACATTGCATCTATTGAAATTGATGCCGGGAGCCGTTCACCCCAAATGAAGGCATCATTTGAGTTAGAGGCTTAACTGCCTTTGCTTCTTCATCAAGCTATGCTGGTAATTAAGGCTATCAAAATTAAATAATAATGTGCTGCCTGCTGCTGCATCACCTGTACTACAATTATAATAAAAAAATTTGATAACCGGTACAACTAATAGAAAGTGTGTAGGCCTTCACAACCATGTCAGTGCCATGTATATATACATGGTTGACTATTTGTATAAGATTATGGAAAAATAAAACAGAATGGCCTTTACTATTTTATCTTTTGACTCAATTTATAGTTTATGTTTTCTCCAACTCCCGCATCCACCCATCGTATCATCAAACTACAAACCAGGAACCATAACATAGAAAATCTGACAACAAATAAACTCCCAACAACAATTCGACAAACCATGTCTCCAACAGCACAATAAAACATAACTAGCATCCCAGCAACTCGATACATAACCAGTAGCAGCAACTACCACCAAGTTTTAAAACATGCTGATTGTTAAAAGTCAGCAATGGTCAAGGCATCTGTTACACATTCTACCTGACGCTTTGACAATACAGACATCAACAATAGCTTAATCCAAATCATCAATGTCAACACAACTTTCTTGTAGAATCCATGGCCATTGGAGCTAATTTAAATACCGTAACTGTGTATGCAATCAATGTTGTATGGACATACAATCTAATTTAAATAAATCCTACTTGAGTGTGTTTGTTCGTTAAAATTAGTATTGGGGATCGATACATATAAACAATGAAAGAGAAAATTAGGGAAGATCGAACATGCAAACTTTACATTGAAAACTCTCAATTAAGAGGATAAAAAATCACAGGTAAAAGAGACTTCACTAATGAAAAAGAAATCTGAAAAGTACAAGATAAAAATAATTAAAACAAAGAACCCTGAATACAAAACCCTCCAACTAAAACACAAAACTCTTTTTGAAAACTCTTTCCAAAACTCTTCATCAAATCTCACATAAGAGATATTCTGTTAACTCTCTAAAACAGGGTTACAAAAACCCTTTAATAGACTAATATTAAAGTCCTAATATGACTAAAATATTACTAGAGTACTCAAAGTTTAACTAGAAAAGGATAGCAGAGTTTAACTATAAGAAGAAACTTGGTGTTTGTGGGAAACACATCGCCACTTCGAAACGTCCTCATTCGCGTCGTCATGATGTCGTCCGTAGTCACAATGTCGGGAAGCTTCTCGTTGTGACGTCGCCAGCTAACTTTGGTAAGTACTTGCAAACTGTTGAATAAATATGAGGCACACCCCACAAATCTCCACATTGACTTGTATTTAACAAGTCTTCTTTGCCAATACCTGTTATGGGCCTAACTTGATCTTCGCAGGATATTAACCGAGTCCAAGCAATGCTTGAACTTTGAAACTGGAAGACTTCTATGGCACGTTTGGTTCACTGGAATGGGATAGAACTGTAATAGAATAGAATTGTAATTAGTAACTCAATTGTTTGGTTGAATAGAATGAAATAGAATTGTAATAGTATTCTTGTGTTTCGTTGAATGGAATAGATGTTGTAATAGCATAAAAAAATTTAAAATGACCAAAGTACCCTTAGTAGAATTTTTTTACGTAAATGATTATTGTTATTGTTATTAAATTTTAATAGGATTATTATTAAATATAATTTAATAAAAATAAAATTAAATAATTTAATCATATTTTATTATATTTATTATTAAATATAATTTAGTAAAAACAATAGTATATAATTTAATAACATTCTTAATATAATTATTTTTATATTAAATTATATTAAATATTTAAAATATTTTAATTTTATATTTTCTAAGTCCAAGTTTTAAAGGACTAATCTGGAAATTAATTTTGTTTTGTTATTCAAGGTTGTATGAAATAGTCATTCTTTGATGATACCAAAGAATTGCTATTATGGGAGGCCAAAGAATAGGAAAGTAATCATTGTTCCATTTGTTGGATCGTCACCACATGCGGCCGTGGAAAAATTATTTCGACGATCATCAACCACGAATCCATGTATGAGGAATGAATCGGGTTGAAATAGGGTTGAAGATATACCTTTCAAACTTAAAATCGCAAATAATGTTGTTTGTTGGAATCATTTGCATGATCTCAATCCTAGCCGCAACAAAGTGTCTCGACCTCTACATAGTCCAGCCCGTCAAGCATGAACAGAAAACTCTTTTGAACTTTTCAAAGAGCATGTAAACTTTTGGCTGCTAGAACTAGTTTTATTTTCTTACTCTATCTGCCACAATTTGGGATTGTATTCCTTTTATTAATACCATGTATATTAAAAATAGAATAATTCCCCTTTTACTTTTCAGAGAAAATCATGGAAGATATCAACATTATATTCGTTCCAAAAGAATACTAACTTCCAAAAATATTAACTCTGGAAAGAAGTTGGGAATCATATTATAAAATCATAAATTTATTAGAAAACAAGCTCGTTAAGTGCGGAATTGACCCTAATTAACTATTGCATTTGATGGCAAGTCAACACCCCATACCCGACCCGATCATTGAGTCCGGGTTACGAGATGCCACATTCGTTACCGGAGCAAATACAAACAAGTAATTTCAATTCAACAATCCATGCATGTTGTCAAAATCATTATGCATTTACAACATGCTTCATAATAATATCCGAACAATAATCCAAGTTCATACACAATGTAATACTTCATATTTATCGTTCAAAACACATTAAACTCAAATATTAAAATACAACTAGACACTTTCTTTTATTACTCCATAAATTCACCTATGTACATGCCATACTCTATACCATGAAATTTATTTCATATCATTTCCTCCCAAGCTTTGATGATGTGATGAGATGAGTCAAGGTCGTGCTACTTCAAATGAGTACTTCAATCCAATCTTTCACCTACGCGTTTAAAACATACGTTAAGCTCATGAAAGCTTAATAAGTACCCACCGTTTTTCTATAATCGATAATATAGAAAAAAATTCACTAAACTTATTGCACAAACTTTTTATTGATCTATTTTTTTTCATTGGGATTCAATCCAAATCACGATGTCATTTTCTTGTTCTTGAATGGGTTTCATCAATTTTTTATTCAATTTTTTTAGGTTTATGCTATACTCCGAGTAAAGATCTGCCCAAATTGTAAAGAAATCAAACTTTCTTCTTCTCATGGATGGTGAAATGTGAATGATGGAAAAGATTAACAATGTTTTCTTTTCATTTTTTTTCCAATTCCTTAACTATTAAAACTCAACACCAATATCCATAATAATTGTGATGTTTCATGATAATTATCTTAATTGGAAAATGACTATTTTACTGAAACACCATCAACCCAATCCGATTCGCCGAATCTGAATCTTGGGTGTTACCACACCAAACACATAACCTATAACACTAAACTTTAGCGAATAACACATTATTCCAAATGATCCTATATTAAATTACATTCCAGGACTAAATTTCAACAAATCAATAAGGTATCTAAATAAATATAATTATACAAAATAATTCATTCTAACACAATTATTTGGTGGGTACAATCTCATTATATTAAACTCCTATATAACAATTCTACAGCAGCACTGTATACATAATAACCCTTTATGCCTCTTCTATGGCATAGTCTTGGTGTCGTCCCTCCAAACGTGTACTCAACATCTATACTTGAAACATAAAGACAGAATAAGTAAGTTCAAAAAACTTAGTGAGTAATGAAACAATACACATTAACGAATACTTATATATTTGTAATATCGTCTGCAGTCTGCTCAATTGATTCATTCACTTGCTCTGGCAAATACCCTCAAAGAGTCAAAATTACACTTATACACCAACTACTTTACTTCTCCTCTTACCAATTCTTATACTACTAAACTGAGTCATAATCTTTTCCTTTATTTTCGTACTCTTCCCTTTCCTATTACTCCAACAAGGGTCTTTTTATAGTCTAATACATACTGAACATATCCTTTCCTATACACTTCTTTCAAAATGACTATTTACAGATACAAAACTTTGGTAGACACTTTCACGTTTGGCAGATAGCTCTACAATTCATATACCATCAACTCTTGATCAGTTATCAGTAATTTAATCCCTAGTACTTGCTATTTTTAGATGAAACGTCATCCAAATTAAAGTATCAATATGTCCCAAAGGATGGAGACTACTCAGATTCTATAATTCCAAGGTTATACCCAATTTATTCAGATATGGCGGATACCCTTTTTACATATATGAAATATCCATTATTGTCATAAACATCTTATTCTATATTGTACCGTTTACTCACAAATATATTGCTCTCAGTCCATTCCAATTATCTCATCCTTTTCATCATCTAATCAAACTTATACTGAACTTACTATATAGTGGTTTTTCATTTTATTCCATATTTATGAAACCGAGCACTTCAGATAATCAAGCATAATATACTCTTAAGTTATACCCAAAATATACTTCAGAAGCAAACATACTATTTACAAAATACGCCATAAGACCTTCATTCAGAATACACCACACAGGCTACATACAAAGTCACGTGTTTATTGTCTTGGCGAACTTCACTGAGGTGTCATGGTTTCTTTCTCATGGTTTTATTCGGAGATTCATGTATCGCGAACTACCAATTGGATTCATTCATTATCGAAGGCTATGCCATGAACATTCATATCATATCATTTCATATCCTTTTATGCCATAGGTCTTAGCCACATGGACTTACACACATCACATATTGCGATCTGCTAGTTTAGTCATTAAATTACTAAAGGCAACACTATGGATGTTTCCATATAAAAAAGCGTCATGGGTCATAACCACATGGTCTTTCATTTTCGTTCATACCATGACTTGCCAGTCTGGTTAGCAATATGACTACCCTACCAGAGGCATCATAAAGGGACTTAAGCATGATAAACACTTACCAAAATAATTCATATATAAAACAACATCCTTACCTTCCAATCTTGAACTGTACTTAAATTCATATTCAATATCAATCAATTCTAACATAACTTCATTCATATAGTCGTATACGTATCATATTCATACTATACTATCCATGATTTCTGATTCGTAGCTTGATCATTTTCATTTAGATATACTCTAGTATGAACAATATACATGCAAGAGTCAAAGTAGAAACTCAACTGATAACTCACCTAAAGCAGCTTGAACTCTAGATCCAAACATCCATCATGAAACAACAGCAACCACTGCTTTCAAACTATGGGAATATCATTAAAACTCATTCGTATACAATTTACCATCAACTTAGGCACTGCAAAATTCCATGCAAAACCTTATACTTACATCCTACTGTTCATGCACCTCTTACAGACTTACTCTTTTTGAATTTAACATGTAGAATGGTAATACTTACCCAGAAATGGAATAACCATTGATTAGATCTAAATCTTGAGCTTTCAGTTTATAGACGAAGAAACACCATTGTATCATAGTAGAGGAACCATAGAATAGTATAATCTGAAAGAAGAAAACTCATCTCAAGAACTCTTCCACATATATATAACCTTAACTCACCTACTATAATTCAACAATTGTCATTTAAATTCAGAGTTTGTCCTACTTAATAGTCTACAAATTCTAATAGTAATATTAATGAGAATACAAAATAATAAATATCAAATTAGTCTATCAAGTTGATTCCTAACCAAAATACTTACGATGTAACTAGCACAGTAACTAAAACAAATATGGCCCTATCTCAAATCATATTTTCCCCTTTACACTTACCAACTTTTTCATCTTCGCGTAACAACACGTTCTTATATAAGTCCCTATTTTCAACCCTAACACTATTATATGCCAAAATAGTCAATCGGGCGGATAACACCTCGTCAAACAGATTATTTCACACCTATGCTCAATTACTTTAGACCGTTAGAACTGGATGTTATAACTTTTCTCCCCTTAACAAAAATTTTATCCTCGAAATTTTAACGTTGAAGAATTCCAAATACCTAACTAAAACTATATGTTTGCGCCAAGTTTGCGTCACCAATTAGGCAAACTTCCCAACTTACTCATAAAATTTTTTTCCTTCTATTAACACCTTTGAAAACCTTAGTAAGAGATTACCATCGGCTTACCTCTTTGGAAAAAATCAAAATTTTGGCAGTTAACCCTTTAATTTCGAACATTACATACTTACCTTTTTTACAGATGTCAAATTTGCATTAGAGAACCCGAACAATTTTCACGGAATAAACTTTTTGCACACATTTGCTTCTATAAAACAGAGACTCAAGCATTTATTCAACACTTTTGCTAAATCATTTTAAATCCCTAATCTCTTTTTTACTAAATCCTTCTGTATTTATTGTCTTTAATCTCATATTTCCTAAAGGTAAACTTTTCTTCTCTTCTTTTCCTCACTTACTTCCCATTTACATTTATCGATGTCTAAAACAAACACTTGAGGAAAAGGACGGAGCCAAAATAACTGAAGTATTACTCCTAGAGATCCCTTCTCTTTCGGTCCCTAGAGTCTCGATGATACTCCCCCCATGTGTGTCAACTCCCTTATATGAATGTAGTATAACCCAAGATGAAATACGTAAGTATTTAGGGTCTCGAGGCATTAGACACCCAAACTTATGATTTCATGTCATAAAAAATTGGGTTATTTTTACTTTTGGTCTTTCAATTTTCTCATATTTATGCTTTAACCCCTAAAATTTTGAATAATTGTACTTAAACCTTAAAACTTTTTACATCTTTAGGATTTAGTCCTTACTTTAATTTAGTGTACCACAACATACTTCTCAATTTAACCTTATTTGATACTCCTCAACCTTCTCTTTTATCACTTTCATTTCTTTATTTTACTTTATCAAGAAATCAATTGTACACAATCTCGATTTTATTATTGCTTTTAAAGTATAACAATTTTAGGGGTTACAATATCCACCTCTCCACATCGGATACAAATTGAAGGCACATTTAAACCTTTATCAACTAACCTTGCCTTGGTAGGAATAAAGTTTCTAAGACACCTCCAAGTAAAATCCTTGACCTCCGGTGGGAAATGGCCATTCCAAATCTTCAATCAAGGACAATTGGCTTTATTCAAAATAGAATTGGAATACAAATAAAAGGCTAACTTGCATCTTGATTTCATCGAATAAAATCCATTACTAGACCAATGCCAAATCATCTTATCCAGACCTTTCTGCGGAGCTATTGGGATCTTATAAATGCAACTACCATCAAATTATCTCAGACATCACCAGCCTCACTAAGTAAATCGCACACCTTCAAATCTTTCATACCCAACAAAGGAATAGAATCAATATAGAAGCTATATATATATTCAGGTTAGGTTCGGCTCAGGCATAAAAACTTTACCCGGGACTCGACCTGAACAGAAAATGGGCCTATACATTTTCTCAAGCCCATTTTTTTTGGCTTTATCTACTTGTCCAAACCCTCCCATATTTCGAGCAGGCCTTCGGGTTCAAGTAGATAACCCGACCCTTAGACAACTCTACATTCATACATAGTAAACAATTAACTTCACAATTATAATTAAAATATCAATTGATTTTTATGTGAATTTTTAATAAATATATTGATTAAATAATTTTCCTTTTCATATACATTATAAATGTAAGTGTATCATAAATCTTGTATTTATTAAGTATCTCACTTTAATAAATAAGTCTGAAATTGCGAGGATGCTAACAATCATATATTCCTCTATAATTGATCAGGCAGGTGAATATATGCTTTAAAAGATGGTGAAAATTAGCATGTATATATACACACACATGTATACATTCCAATTAGCCAGGTAAAAGGCAAAATCAAGCACATGATGATGACGATGAAGATGATGAAGAATGAAGGTACCTGCATATTCTTTCTCTTTTTTTTTTCTAAGAAAAACAAAAGGGAAATTAAGAGGCATATATTCATTTAGTCAGAATATATAATTGGAAGGCAAATCCCTTATCTGCTCACCTTATGAAGTTTAAAGTGGATGCCACCACAAAAGAGATGTCTAGATCGATTAGGAATTAATATGAAATATTCTGAAAGAAAAAGAAAAGTGAGATATTTAAATATTTTTAAATGTAAGAAGTACAATATAATTATAAATATAAATAATTATAAATCGATGGTATTAATAAGTTGAAACTAAAATTAAATTAAGATTAATTAAATTAAAATTTAAAAACCTTGCGTATATAATTATATATAATAGATTTTAAACTTAAGTTTTTGTCAAGTGAACCAAAGTCTCATTTAATTAAATTCAAAATATTTGATTTTTCTTAAAAAAGTAAAAGAAGAAAATTCAAAGTTAAAAAAATAATTAAAATCTAGAATGTCATTAATATTATACATGCTAAATTGCATGTACGCAATTTAAAAAATAATTAAATATGACATTAAATATGATAAGTTATAAAAAGTAACACCAATATAAAACAAGTATAAATAAATTATTTCAAACAAAAGTTGAATACGAAATATCAAATTTTCATATTAAAAATTTAATTTATATTTTCTCCAAGATACAAATTTCATCTATATTTTATCAATCATTCACGTAATCTGACATGATTTTAACTTAAAAGGTATCTTATGCTTTAGCTGCAATAGAAAAAAAAAGGAGTATAGTATACTTTCGTGACTATATTAGGTAGGGACGAAGTTAGAATAAATATTTAGAGGGAGTCGGATAAAATTTTAATTTTTTATAGTTTATATCTTTATAATTTATAAAGGATTAAATTAAATTTTTATAATTTTAGGGGGGGCCAAAGTATAAATTTACTTTTACTAATTTAAAATTTTAAAAATTTTAAGGGCCAAAAGAATAAATTTACATATTAAGGGGACGGGGCCCATGCTAGCCCCCTGGCTTCGCCCCTAATGTTAGGGGACTTTTCCACATTAAGATTCCAACACATCTTACTTTATGTTAGTAACTATCAAAGTCGCGTTTGTTTAATTGCAAACAATTTTCGAAAAATGAATTTTAAGGAAAGAATTAATTTTTTTAAAAGTTGATATATTAAGGTGTTTGGACGATTTTATGTAAAATATTTTCATTATTTAGTATATCTTTTTGAAATCATCATTTTTTTTAAAAACACTTTTTTTTTAAACGAACATGATATAAATATATTTGTTACAAAATATTATAATACAATTTTCTTTGACAATTGAAATTTATTTTATAATAAGATAATATTTTGTAATAATCAATATCATGTATAAACTTGATAATAAATAATACCTAATTTAAATTACATATATTCTATGTATGAGAGCACTTATTGACATATTAGACTTGTAAGAGATAAATGAAGTTGAGCATTATTTAAACAAATACTCATATTTATACAATTAAAATATTCATATTTTATACTAGGTTAAAAAATGCCGTAAGCCCTTGTGAGTATTTAGATTTTTGGGAATTTAGTATGACCTTTTAGATTTTAAAATTTAGATTCCACTATTAATGCCATTAAATATATTTTATTAAATTCAAGTTCATTACAATGCCATTTTGTAATACATGACTATCAAGTGAGTATTTTCATGTAAAAATATTATATCAGTAAATTTGACCAAAAAAATTACTAGTGTTAGCAATTAGACCTAATTTTTAAATATGAAAAATAGAGGGACTAAATTATTGAAAGTAAAATTACAAGAATTAAATTCTAAGTTTTTAAATAGTACAAGGACTTATAACATATTAAAACATTTATACAATAAAAAAGTTATTATTAATATATTTATCATTGTAGTATTTATATTTATTATAAAAATATTAATATAAATATTTTTTCAATAATACATTAAGAATATTATTTAAATTTTTAAAATTATTAATTTTAAAATTTATTATTAAAATTAAATTGTAATATTAAATATTTTATTAAAATTATAAATTATATTGATTTATTCCAATAATTTTTAGCCCTCCGTTTAATCTTTTATCTCATTTAGTTATTTAAATTTATTAATGTGATAGTCTATATGTATAACACGTCAACAATTAAATAATTTTTTAAAAAATTTAAAAAATATTTACTTGCTAACAAGATAAAGTTAAAAGACATTAACTTCTCCATCTATTTTGAGATGGTTTATTAAACAATAAGAATTTAAAAATTAAAATAGGTGAAAAATTAAATATAAAATAAAAATAATTATTTTTATATAAAATTGGATGACAAAATAAATTATTATGCGAAACGTGAGGTGATGAATCTAGTTTTGTAAAGGGGCCTGGGAGGATATCTTTGTAGGTCCAATCCTTATTAAGCAACATATGTGAAGCTAGCCCAAGAGATGAGGTTTTTGTCAATATTCTGTTTCGAAACCCAATGAATGAGTGGAAATAATAGAAAATGAGAAAAGCAACGAGTTGAACAGCAAGGGCGACCAGATTCAAAATAGTGATGGCCAAGAGAGGAAGAAGGATTTGGAATACCACTTACAGGCCGTAAGTGAAACTACCATGCAACAACAACGTAATCGAATAGGGGTTGTCTCTCATGTTGCCTTCCCAACTGCGGTTCCAATGTCGTCGCCTAATACCAATTTCATGATATAAGGTAGGGAACAATTAACAATACCTACCAAACTGTGTTCTCAACAATTGTAACAAATCCAAACATTATCGCCTTAGGTTTGCTGCCGCTCCTAGCCTCTGTCACTGCTAGCACCGCCCTCACCACTACCACCACTTGCCACCGCCACCTGCAAAAGTCAGTAGCAGAAATGATAGCAAACAGTAGCAAGCAATCTATATGAAATATTGCATTAAAATCAGGCTATAAAAGCCTCAAAAAAATGTAAACTTTTTTACACGGAGAATCGAATCAAGAAACAAAAAAAATTTCACAAAAAGACGAAGCAAAACAAGAAAAAGGAAATCTAATCAGACTAAGGTTTATTTTTTTTTCTTTTCTTTCTTTTTTCTTTTAATACATATATATAATATAAAAGCAAAAAAGGGGAAAACATACCTGGTTTGTAGCCCTAGGAACCGAAAGGTTCCCTTTCTTTTTGGCCATTTTTTAGCTATTTTCTCTAAAAAAAAAGGATCCCAGATTCGGAATCAGGGGTCCGAGAGGATTAAAACGAACATTTTGAAATTTTTCCAGCCACCGTGGACAGTGGCGTCGTCGCCGATGGCCAGTAGCCGGCTCGGCGGTGGTCCACCGGGGCCATGGCCGGAGAGGAGAAGGGTTTGAGAGAATTTGAGAGGGGTGTTTTCAGTTTTGTTTTTTTTTTTTTTGGTGAAATGGAAAAGAATTAAATTTTTTTAAAAAAATTGACTTATATAGGCCCCAAAACTACATCGTTTTGGGACTGGCCTCAAACGCCCAAAACGACGTCGTTTTGGTACCGATTCAATCCGACCCGAATCGACCCGCATAGGATCCGCGTGTTTTTAAGCAAAAAGGGTTTTTTGCACCTTTGGCCCTTCTTCTTTTTCGACCAGTTTTAATTTAGTCATGTTCTTTGTTTTTCTTTTAATTTTACCGCATCATTTTGTTTTTACTTCAATTTGGTCCATATTTAAACTGCGCGTTTTGGAGGACAAGGGAAAATTTCCCATTTGGTCACTCCCTGTTATTCGCTCGTTGCAACTTGGTTATGCACCCTATTTTCATTCCCAATTTTTACCCAAAATTCAGTTTTGATTTTAATTTAGTCTTTTTTTTGTTATTATTATATTATTAAACTAATTAATTTAATGTTTAATATTTATTTATTTTTTCTTATTTACTTATTGTTATTTTTTAAATAGACTTGTTTTATTTTTTATTATTGCTCTTACTATTGTCATTTTATTATTTATTTATATCTTTTTATATACTTTCAAATTTTGGATTATCATTATTATTACCATTTTTTAATTTGTTTATTTAATATTTTTATTCTTTTATTTATTTTCTTATTTTCTTTTTTTATTTAAACTTTTTATTAGTTTTTATTTGTTTATTTACTTATTTTTTTATTTATAATTAGCTTGCTTTTTTTATTTATTTATCTTATTTTTATTTTTGCTCGTATTATTGTTAATTATATTATCGCATTTATTATTATTCTGTTATGCATATTAGTACCGTGATTTATTATTACTATTTTTTATATTTTATCAAACATATTATGCCGTTATCGCTATAAATTCAAGTCGCATTAATTTTTACCCAATACATAAAAATGAAATTTTCAAAGTTAAGGCAATGTGTCGTATTTGAATATTCGAAAGGTCGTTCCCTAACTTATGGGATTTCAATTTTCTCGATAAATTCAAATAACCGAACATCCTTTTTAAAGCATGATTTTTTTTAATTAAAATATTTTCAGAAATTAAGAAAAGTCGTGTTCCTAACTTACGGAATACGGCTTCTTTCTAAAACCAAGATAATTGAATATTTTTTAAAAAAAATAAAGTTCTTTGTGTTTATTCTTGTTTCGAGGATTTAAGACATTGTGTCCTAACTTACGGGATGTGATCATTTTTCTCGATTAACTTGAAATAAGCTTTTTTCCGTAAAAATTGATTTAGTTAAGTGATGTTTTAATAAAGGATCGTATTTTAAATCTCTTCAAATTTTCAATTTTCGACACTAAAGACACCAAGTAATCAAGTATTTACCAATTTTGGGCGTCACAGGGGTGTTAATCCTTCCTCGTGCGTAATCGACTCCCTAACCCATTTTCTGGATTTTTGTAGACCGAAAGACATTGTTTTAGTAAATCAAATCGTTTATTAAAAAGATCAAATTACGAGGTGATCCGATCACACCTCATAAAAAAAATATTGGTGGCGACTCCCATTTTTTTCATTTTCAAACAAAAAGTCGACCCTTTTAAAAAATGGTTTCGATAGCTTGGCGACTCCGCTGGGGACGTTTTTAAAATTAGAGAGTCAAGCCACGAGTTGATTATTTCTTGTCTTTTTGTCGAAAATTGATAATCTGATTTAAATTTACGATCCCTTTGTTACATTTCATCCGCCATTTGTATGGTTTTTGTCAGAATATGTTTGCTTTATCAATTTGAGTCTTTTGATATATTTGTGCATATTGCATCGCATAAATCGGTCAATTTTACCCTTTTAAGTGGGAGTGAGAAACTATTCCTTCGTGAGGTCTTCACATCAGTATAGGATAGTGGATTGCTTTCGGGATACATCCGTACCTACGTCTTCGTAAGATTTTCATCTTCGTATAGCCACAGGGAAATGTATTCCCCTAAACCGAACTCAGTCTATTCAGGTGCCTTTGCTTTAGAACTGAACCGCATATAGTGAGCCCTAAGAGCCCAGTCTAGGTAGAACCGCGCCGAAACCCTAGTGGTTACCCGAGTAGGTGTTTTACTTATTATTCTTTGCTTGCTTTAAACTGTGTATGAAGTACTGACTTGTTTTGTTTTACTTTTATTAATTGTATGGCATTTTCATCACAAAAAAAAGTGTTGATTCACATTTGGTTGCTAAATAGATAACTTGTCATGGAAAAGGGGTTTCTTAATAAAGTGGAGGATAATGCGGCCATCCGGATATGAGCCGAGACAACGCAACAAGAGAAGGATGATAGTCTTACAGAGGGGCACGTGTCAGAGTTGTGGGATTTTACTCGTATCAGCGTAACCCAAAATAATCTTCAAGAGATGAAAGAAATATAGGATCAATGGGATGGCTAGATCAAGCAACTATTATACTGTAATTATGGTGATTGGCCCTATCTACTCGATATCAAAATGGACAAGCACTTATTCTGAGCTCTCGCCTAGTATTCGAACCCTACTTATAGTTGTTTTACTTTTAGAAAGGTGGATTTGGTACCTATTGTAGAATAGTACACAGCCTTGCTCTGTTGCCCAAAGATTCAAATTGACAAGGCTTATTCCAAAGCTGCCAACGTCCCAACGTTCTTAAAAAAGTTGATGAACATCACAGGAATGAGCGAACAGTGGGTTGTAGCTCGAATCAAGCAGAAAGGTGATAGTAAGTGCATTCCTTGGAGAAATTTGAGAGATTTAATCCTAGCACATCCTGATGTGAAGAAAAGGGTTGATGTCTTCGCGTTAAGCATTTACGGATTGGTCATCTTCCCCAAGGCTTTAGGGCATATAGACGAGGTGATTTTCGTTTTATTTAACCGACTTGATAAAAAGGTCACACCCATTCCCACAATTTTGGCCGAAAATTTCAGATCCTTGAACGCATGTCGAAGAGTGGGCTAAGGGAGATTCATCGGGTGCGCACAAATCTTACTAGCACGGTTCTACAACCATTTTTAGAAAGTGGAAAAGGTCTCATTTCGAATCTTCTCCAAAAATTATTCTCCGCTGAAGGAGTTAGTGGCTACGCCTAGACGGGCTGATATTACGGAGGAGAAATGGATAATGATTCTCCAAAATCTGCAAGACGAAGATGTCGAATGGAGAGCCTCTTGAATGGTCCCTGACGAGATTTTATATCGGTGTGGTGATTTTGATTGGGTTCCCCTACTTGGAATATTGGGGGCTGTTGGGTATGCCCCTCTGCTCGTGTTAAGGCAATACAGATCAAGATAGTTTACGCCAGTAACACAAGGGTTAGCTCAGTGCGAGTTTGTATACAAGAGAGATAATTACAAAAAAAAAATTGTGAAATATCGAATGCCTGGAACCGAACTCGCAGAATGAAAAGATTTGCTGCCAACCCGATGACTACCCTTGAGTACAGCCAGTGGTAGGGTCAGAGAATCAATGACAACATCCCTATGTCAAACTAAGAAAATACTCGTTCAATAAAAGAACAATTGTAGGTGATCCCGTCTGAGCTAGAGATCATCAAACAGGATTTTGAGAGAAAGAGTTTAGAATTAGAAAAAAAGATAAAGCAATTGGAAGAGGAGAATATGCAGCTGGGATTGGATGTCAACGTCTAGAAACTAAAAGCCGAGAAGCTGAGAAAGGGGAAGAATAAAGCTGAAGAGGATTTGGACAGTTTGAAAATGAACTACAAGAAGTTGTGGTTTTCAATAAGAACTGCCAGTCTGAGAAAAACGTCAGAATAATGGCGGCAAGAAATTAAAGAGGAAAAGAGTAGAGCCAATAAATAGGAAAGGAAATTCTGAGATGCTCAAGCACGAAAAGACGTTCTACAAGGAAGTTTGGTAGAAAGTCAAAATGAGAAGGTGGGGTTAAAAACTCAAGTGTCAGAGTTAAAAAGTTCCCTACATTAGTATCGTAGTCGTAACTCTGTAATCGAGTTAAAGGCTAGCCGAAGTAAAATTGAAGAACTAAAAGGAAAGATAGAAGAACTTGAAATTGTGCTACAAAACTGTGAACTTGAACTCGTGGAAGCAAATAATGAGCAGTGGCAAGAGCAGCTTCATCGATCTCAAGATCAGGTTAGGGATAGGGATTACGTTTTAGGTGCAGCTTTGACTCAAGTACGAGAGGTGACTGATCATTTGCAAACCTTAGCAGTCCAAGCTGATGTACTGAGTTTGAAATACGAGTCAGAGTCAGATCGAGGCCGAGAGTTAGCTTGGCTTCTTATGAAAGTCAAAGCCTTAAGTATTAGGGCAAGACCTTATATGTAATTCATTTTATGTGAAGAAATTTATTTTCTAGAAAAGTTACTCTAATGAAATTGAATCAGAATAAGTGTCTTTTTTACATGCATGTCATGCATTAGCATTATATTGCATCATGTGCATTAAATCTCACAAAAAGACCCTAAAATCATGGCAGTTACCATGGAATATCGTTACGGTACACGAGGAAAAACTAAAGCAATGGACCAAAGATTAGAAAGATTAGAGCAAATACAAAAAGAAATGCAAGATCAGCTGCAAATACAGATGCAAGAACAATTGGCCAAAATTCAACAAGACATGAAGGATTAGATGCTAGAATCCCAAAAGAATATGATAAGCTAATTAACTTGGTTGCTGACAGAAGGGCTAGAAAAAGAAAAGAGCCCTATGGTCAATTCCAGAGACGATAACAAGGACCCTGCTTATCCTCCAAGCTTTACCCCAACAAACACCCAAGCACAACCAAACGCATATCTACAAAGGGTGTCCGTTAACATCAGGCCCCAATATCAGACAGGTACCTCGGCACCAACAAGCTTCTCAATAGGAGACAATCTAGCAAATCTCGTTGTCCCTGATCTTGATGATATAGCAAAAATAAAAAAGGTGAGAGTGGAGCTCCCAAAGCAACTTGAAGACCGATGCAGATGGCTAAAAGAGAAATTCAAGGCATTGAAAATTGTTGGTTACCATTGTAGAATTGATGCTAAAGACTTGAGCCTGGTTCCAGATCTAGTGCTCCTGCCCAATTTTAAAACCCCGGAGTTTGAGAAATATAATGGGACCAGCTACCCCGAAGCTCACATTACAATGTTCTGTCGGAGGATAACAGGATATGTAAATAATGATCAGTTGTTAATTTACTGTTTCCAAGACAGCTTGATCGAGGCTGCGGCTAAATGGTATAATCAGCTAAGCCGTGCCCAAATTAATTCATAGAAGGACCTGGCACAGGCCTTCATGAAACAATATGGCCACGTAACAGATATGACACTTGATAGAATCACATTGTAAAACATGGAGAAAAAGCCAAGCGAGAACTTCAGACAATATGCTCAAAGGTGGAGGGAAGTCGCCACGCAAGTCCAACGACCTCTACTAGAAAAGAAAACGACAATGCTCTTTATTAATACCCTGAAGGCATTAATCACATGCTGGGAAGCACACCTAAGAGTTTCTCGGACATAGTAATATCCGGTAAGATGATAAAAAATGTAATAAGGTGTGGAAAATAGGTTTTAGGGTTTTAGGGTTTAGGGTTTAGGGTTTTATGGCTAAGATAACGACCTTGAGAAAGAAGGAAAATAAGGTAAATAATGCGAGTGTGTATGACAAGGGCTATTCAAAGCCGATTACTATAAGCCAACCAAGGGCAGTGGCTACTAGCCAGCAAGGCCCCCTAAGGCAAGAATCCAACACAAGGCAAAATACGGAGAAACTCTAATTTACACCATCCCGATGATGTATAGAGAGTTGTATCAAAATTTGTTTGATACACATGTAGTATCCCCTTTCTACCTAAAACCTATGCAACCTCAATTCCCCAAATGGTACGACGCGAATGCCTAATGCAAATACCACGCGAGAATCACGAGACACTTGATCTAGAATTGCACCTCTTTCAAAAGTTTAATCGAAAGACTCATCAAAATGGGCATTGTGAGATTCGATGATCCATCTGGTGCAGAGAATATATTACCCAATCATTCTGACAAAGCGGGAAATGCGATAATCGAGAATGCGGGAAAGAGAATCAAGATAAATATAGCAGAAGTGAAAACCACACTGAGAGAGGTTTGGAAGAAAATGGTAGAAAGTGGATTAATCACACAGGATTTAGGGGAGAAATCTCGAGAAGTAAGGGACTACTGTGAGTTCCATAATGAAGAAGGTCATGAAATTCAAAGATATAGTGAATTTAGGGCCCTAGTACAAGGTCTGATGGACAAAAAGGAGCTACAATTCTTTGAGTATACGAAATGCCCAGAAGGAGAAGATGTGTGCACCTCAGAAGAAAAATCGACAGAGAAGGTTTATAGGTTCAATCACCCTGCGATAATCATCTTACGACCAAGAATCAATGAAGCCAGAGCACAAATTGCACCAAGGGTTATAATCTAGAAACCTGTAGCTTTTCCCTATAAAGACAGTAAAAGGGTTCTCTGGAATTATAACTGCAACGTGACGATCCCGGGAGAAGAGAACCCAATTAGCGCTTCAGAAGAATGTCAAGATGTGGGTTTCTATACGCGCAGTTGAAGGCGTTACAAAGCATCAAATGCAAAAGCTAAGCCCGCAAAAGGAAAAGCCTTGGCGGAAGAACAAAATAAAGAAAAGGCGGTTAGACTTGAATCGCCTATTAACAAGCCAGCAACTGAAGATGAGGCTAAAGAGTTTTTGAAATTCTTAAAGCATAGCGAGTATAGCGTTGTGGAGAAACTGCATAAACAGACAGCTCACATATCAGTGCTAGCTTTACTCTTAAGCTCGGAGGTACATCGTAGCGTGTTGATGAAAGTATTAAAGGAAACTTATTTCGTTAATGATATCTCCGTCAACAAGCTAGACCGTCTGGTCAGTAACATAAGCGTCGATAATTTCATCTCTTTTAATGATGACGAAATACCACCAGGGGACATGGGATCGACGAAGGCTTTACACATCACCACCCGCTGTAAAGGGTATACATTGCCAGGGGTGTTAATTGATAACAAATCCGTACTAAATGTCTTACATTTATCCACACTGAACAGATTACTAGTGGATAGTTCTCATAAGAAGACGTGCCAGAACATAGTAAGAGTATTCGATGGTACCGAAAGAAAGGTGATGGGAAGAATTGAGATACCTCTTTTGATTAGTTCAAGCACGTATGAAGTAGATTTCCTGGTGATGGACATTAAGCTTTCTTATAATTGCTTGCTGGAGAGGCCTTAGATTCACTCGACTGGGGCAATGCCGTCATCACTGTACCAAAAGCTAAAGTTGATAACTAAAGGTCGACTGGTAACAATAAACACGAAAGAAGACATTATTGCATCTGTAACCAGTGACGCACTATACATAGGGGTAGACGATGAAGCGATAGAAAGTTCTTTTTGATTGCTGGAATTTGTAAATGCAACCTTCATTGTCGAAGGGAACAAGATCCCTATGCCCAGAATATCCAAAACTACGAGGATGAGCCTACAATTGACGGTTGGAAATGGAGCGTTACCTAAAATGGGACTCGAGAAATACCTCCAAGAAAGAGTCGAGGTACCAATCTTGACGGAAAAACGAGATTGCTTTGGCTTGGGGTATAAGCCAGATGCGAAGCAAAGGAAGAAAGAGTTGGAGAAGAGCACGATTAAACGGGGCAGAGGTCAAATGGGAACCAATGGCCTTTCCCCATATATCTAGAACATTTGTTTCAAGGGGAATTATTCTCCCTGAACGGAAGATGGCAAGAAAGAAACTGTTGAAGAAATGATAGGAAATCTGAACATCAACGCCATATCTAAAGAGGTAATTTTGGAAGGAAATTTATCGAGCATTCGCCCTTATGTACCTGGAAGTGTTTTGAACAATTGGATTGTGGAAGAGATTCTTGTAGTTTTTAGAGCTAATTTAGAGTAATATTCAAAACACACTTGTTACTCTAAGCCTAGGAGTAATAAGAATCCTTTTGTGAAATAGGCATATGTCAAACATCTTTATTTTAATAAAATGCATCTTTGCGTATCATTTTGAGAAAATATTCTTTCATTCTTTCATTTTATTCATAATCATACCATACAGATAGTTATTCTTAGATTCTTTTGTTCTTTGGATCTTCATTCCTATAACAGGTCTTCAGATATCAATAATATGAGCGACGCTGCTACTGACTCAGAATCTCCTTTTGAGCAAGATATGTGTCTAGAGGAACCTCAAGACTTTGAAGATGACAGAGATTGTAACATATCTCCTAGTTTATTAAGGATGTTAGAACAAGAGGAGAAATAAATTCTACCTCACAAAGAGTCAGTAGAAATTGTAAACTTGGGAGACGGACAAGAAAAGAAAGAAGTAAAAATCGGAGCTTGCATTACCACAGAGACAAAGCGGAACCTCATTGAGTTACTCCAAGAATTCAAAGATGTCTTTACATGGTCATATCAAGACATGCCTGGTCTAAGTACTGATATCATGGTACACTGGCTCCCCATAAAGGAAGAGTGCAAGCCAGTTCAACAGAAGCTCCGAAGGATAAGACCCGATGTTGTGATAAAAATAAAAGAAGAAGTCAAGAAGCAATTCGATGCTGGTTTCCTACAAGTGGTTAAATACTCAGAATGGGTAGCCAATATTGTCCCTGTCCCTAAAAAATATGGAAAAGTACGAATGTGCATAGACTACAGAGACATGAACAAAGCCAACCTGAAGGACAATTTCTCATTACCCCATATCGACACCTTAGTGGACAACACGGCAAGTTACTCATTATTTTCCTTCATGGATGGCTTCTCAGGATACAACCAGATAAAGATGCATCCTGAAGACATGGATAAGACCACATTTGTAACCATGTAGGGAATATTTTGCTATAAGGTGATGCCATTTGGACTGAAAAACGTGGGAGTGATATATCAGAGAACCATGATAACCTTGTTCCATGATATGATGCACAAAGAAATTGAAGTTTATGTCGGTGATATGATCGCCAAATCCCGAATAGAAAATGAGCATGTACAAGTTTTAAGGAAATTATTATTAAGGTTGAGAAAATTTCAACTAAAGCTCAATCCAGCAAAATGTACCTTCGGGGTTAGGTCAGAGAAAACTGCTAGAATTCGTAGTTAGCGAAAAAAGGATTGAGATTGACCCAGATAAAGTCAAAGCTATATAAGATTTGTCTCACCGTGCATTCAAAAAGAAGTCTGAGGTTTCCTAGGAAGACTAAATTACATTGCCCAGTTCATTTCACAACTGATCGAGAAATGTGACCCCATATTCCGTCTTCTCAAGAAACACAATCTAGGTGTATGGGATGATGAATGCCAGGAAAGTTTTGACAAGGTTAAACAATACCTGTCCAATGCCCCAGTGCTAGCACCACCTAGTCCAGATAAGCCATTGATATTGTATTTGGCAGTATTTGAGAATTCTATGGGATGTGTGCTTGG
Organism: Gossypium longicalyx; assembly: GCA_025698465.1. Lineage (NCBI taxonomy): Eukaryota > Viridiplantae > Streptophyta > Magnoliopsida > Malvales > Malvaceae > Gossypium > Gossypium longicalyx. The sequence goes on from CM046999.1 coordinate 47,046,782, forward strand.
CAAACACGATGAGTTAGAAAGGAAATAAAGGGTGATATACTACCTCAGTAAGAAGTTCACTGAATGTGAGGTAAGGTACTCGTCGATGGAGAAATTGTGTTGTGCCTTAATCTAGACAACTCGAAGACTAAAACAGTACATGTTGTACCACACAACTTGGCTCATCTCGAAACTAGACCCTCTGAAGTACATGATGGAGTCAACTGCTTTGAATGGAAGAATGACCAGGTGGAAAATTCTGCTTTACGAGTTTGATATAGTCTATGTGAACCAGAAAGTAGTGAAAGGAAGTGCAATAGCAGATTTTCTAGCCAGTAGAGCTCTAGAAGATTATGAGCCTTTGAACTTTGATTTCCCAAATGAAGATCTAATGTATGTTGCAACCACCGAAGAAAACTCTCAAGAAGGCCATCATTGGAAACTAAATTTCGACGGAGCCTCAAATGCTGCGAGTAACAGAATCAGGGCAGTTTTGGTATCCCCAAACGGAGATCATTATCCCTTCACTAGTAAATTGGATTTTGATTGCACAAATAATATGGTCGAATATGAAGCATTTATCATAGGAGTTCGTACAGCCATAGAACGCAAGATCAAAGTGTTGGAGGTCTATGGAGATTTTGTACTAGTGATCTTTCAGCTCAAAGGAGAATGGGAGACAAGAGGTCTTAAGCTGATTGAGTATAAAAGACTGGTCTTGGAGTTAATTGAGGAGTTTGATGACATCACTTTCTGTTACCTCCCGCGAGATAAAAACCAGATGGCTGATGCCCTGGCTACTTTGGCTTCCATGGCCAAAGTGAACAAACAGGAAGATGTAAAACCTATCCAAATGAGTATTTATGAGATTTTGGCCTCTTACTACAACATCAATGAAGAAGAAGAAAGAGATGATCACCCTTGGTATCATGATATACTGCGATACATGAAGAATCGTGAATATCCTGACCAAGCAACTAAAAATGATAAAAAGACCTTGAGAAGGCTGGCCAGTGACTATACCTTAGATGGGGAAATCTTATATAAAAGAAGAAAGGACCAGGTGCTATTAAGATGTGTGGATGCCATTGAGGCTAAGAAAATCTTAGAAGAAGTCCATAAGGGTGTCTGTGGAACACATACTAATGGTTTTACAATGCCTAGGCAAATCATGAGATTTAGGTATTATTGGTCCATAATGGAAGGGGATTGCATCAATTATGCCAAGAAGTGCCATAAGTACCAAATCTATGGAGACAAGATTCACGTGCCTCCTTCACCTCTTTATGTTATGACTTCTCCATGACCTTTCTCTATATGGGGGATGGATGTCATTGGGTCGATCTCGCCAAAAGCTTCTAACGGGTATCGATTTATCTTTGTGGTCATCGATTACTTCACCAAGTGGGTAGAGGCTACTTCATATGCCAATATCACAAAGTCAGTAGTCAGTAAGTTCTTAAAAAAGGAGATCATATGTTTGTATAGAATGCCAGAAAGGATCATATCGGACAATGTATTAAATTTGAACAATAGCACAATAGTAGAGGTCTGTAGTTTGCTCAAAATTAAACACCACAACTCGTCACCATATCGCCTAAAAATGAATAGTGCAGTTGAGGCCACTAATAAGAATATCAAGAAGATCGTGGGAAAAATGATTGTTACTTATAAAGATTGGCATAAGAACTTACCATCTGCCCTCTATGCCTATCAAACATCGGTCAGGATCTCTACCAGGGCAACTCCTTTCTCTTTGGTTTATGGAATGGAGGCTGTTTTACCCATCGAAGTTGAGATTCCTTCCCTTCGAGTCTTGTCAGAGTTGAAGTTGGATGAAGCAGAATGGATCTAATTCCAATATGATCAGTTAAATTTGATTGAAGAAAAAAGGTTGAAAGCTATCCGGCATAGTCAAATGTACCAAAAACGAATGATGCGAGCCTACAACAAAAAGGTTCACCCTAGAGAATTCCATGAGGGAGACTTGATATTAAAGAAGATCCTTCCCATACAAAAGGAATTCAGAGGAAAATGGATGCCAAACTAGGAATGATCTTATGTGGTAAAGAAGGCATTTTCTGGAGGAGCATTGATATTAACTGAAATGGATGGCAAGACTTTGCCTAATCCAGTGAACTCGGATTCAGTCAAGAAATACTTCACCTAAAAAAAAAAAGGAGAGGCCAAGGCAAAAACCTGCAAAGGGCGTCTTGAGACCAAAGGGATTTGAGTTGAAAACCTGGAAAGAGGCAGCTCAAATTTGGAATGAAGATTGAACATATGATGGTCGGGTCTTCTCAGAAGGAGAGATGCTACATCTTAGGGCATCAACAGAGTACTCTAGATCTTCTGAACACATGCTGAGCTCAAAATAGTTCTCAAGAAGTTCGTGTAGAGAAGTTCATGCTGCGATATTTAAGGTACCTATTTTCCTCTTACTCATTTTATATTCTAGCAATGTTTGCTTTCTTTGATTAATCTATTCTTCTCAAATTCTATTCTTGATAAATTTTAGTTTTGTCCATCATTATGATCTTTTTCAAGCATTTTGCATTAAAATAACGATTAATGGACTAATAATACTTTCATAAAAGAGTTTTGCATATTGCTCTGAAAAGTTTCCTACATAGTACAAGAACCTGAAACGGGACCATTGGTCAGGACTAACCACATTTAAGAGTTGGAAACATGTGGGGAAGAATAGCCCAAATTGCGATTATCTTTTCCGGTTTCCTGTCAAAGATACCAGCTGAGCAAGAAGGCAGCGTAATACATCAGTGATAAAACCTCGATGAACAACGAGCAATGTCAACCCAAGTATTAAAAAGGGATCATTCTCGATAAAATGGCATTCTACAGGTCATGTTGATCATGACATCCTAATCACCTGGCATAAATAGGTCCATGAAATGGATTCTACAGGTCATGTTCCCCAGAAAATGGTTGACAAATCAGACGAATCACAAATCCTATACCCCTAAAGTTACAGTGGGATGGATTGAAGTTATCATATTGAATCTTATCTCTCTGAAGTTGCAGTGGAACAGATTAAAGCCACAAACCTTATCTCCCTGAAGTTGCAGTGGAGCAGGTTGAAGTTACAAGTCTTATCTCCCTGAAGTTGTAGTGGAGCAGACTAAAGATAGTAAATCTTATTTTCCTGAAGTTGCAGTGGAAGATTAAAGCTACAAATTACAAATCTTATCTCCCTGAAGTTGCAGTGGAGCAGATTGAAGTTATAGATCTTATCTCCCTGAAGTTGCAGTGGAGTAGATCGAAGATAGCAAATCTTATCTCTCTGAAGTTACAGTATAGTAGATTCAAGCTATAAACCTTATCTCCCTGAAGTTGTAGTGGAGCAGGTTGAAGTTATAAGTCTTATCTCCTTGAAGTTGCAATAGAGTAAACTGAATGTTACAAATCTTATCTCCTTAAAATTACAGTGGAGTAGATTGAAGTTATGGATCTTATCTCCCTGAAGTTGCAGTGGAGTAGATCAAAGATAGCAAATCTTATCTCTTTGAAGCTGCAGTAGAGTAGATTCAAGCTATAAACCTTATCTCCCTGAAGTTGCAGTGGAGCAGGTTGAAGTTACAAGTCTTATATTCCTGAAGTTACAGTAGAGCAGACTGAAGGTTACAAATCTTATCTCCCTGAAATTGCAGTGGAGCAAATTAAAGTTATAGATCTTATCTCCTTGAAGCTGCAGTGGAGTAGATCGGAGATAGCAAATCTTATCCCTCTAAAGTTGCGGTAGAGCAGATTAAAGCTATAAACTTTATCTCCTTAAAATTGCAGTGGAACAGGTTAAAAATATCAAATCTTATCTTTTTGAAGTTGCAGCAGAGCAGATTAAAGCTACACACTTTATCTCCCTAAAGTTGCAGTGGAACAGATTGAAGACACAAATCTCATCTCCCTGAAGTTGCAAGTGGAGTGGATCAAAGCTACAAGTCTTATCTCCCTGAAGTTGTAGTGGAGTGGCTCGAAGCGACAATTCCTATACCCTTGAAGATATAGTGGGTTGGAATGAGGCTACTTGAACAAGAGAAACACCAAATAAGTCGAGATTCGGTGTGACTGGGCAAAATTGGTCTTTCTTAAAAGTCTTTGCTCCATTCTCGTTACACGACAATGAGCAAAGAGGGGCAGTTGTAATAAGCCCAATTTGCCCGGCCCACTAACTAAATAAATAAAACCAAATAATAAAAATCCAAACAGTCTAACAAAGCCCAAAACTCTAAAATTTTTAGAAAATCCCTAGTCCCTAAGTCTGCTGCCGCCCCTAGCCTCTGCCACTGCCAGCACCGCTTTTACCACTGCCACCACTTGCCACCACCACCTACAAAAGTCAGTAGCAAAGATGACAACAAACAATAGCAAGCAATGTATATGAAATATTGTATTAAAATCAGGCTATAAAAGCCTCAAAAAAATGTAAACTTTTTTACACGGAGTATCGAATCAAGAAACAAAAAAATTTTCACAAAAAGACGAAGCAAAACAGGAAAAGGAAATTTAATCAGACTAAGGTTTTTCTTTTCTTTTCTTTCTTTTTTCTTTCTCAAATCTTTTAATACATACATATATATATATATATATATATATATATATATAAAAGCAAAAAAGGGGAAACCATACTTGATTTTTAACCCTAGGAATCGAAAGGTTCCCTTTCTTTTTGGCCATTTTTTAGCCATTTTCTCTAAAACAAAAAGGACCCCATATTCGGAATCAGGGGTCCGAGAGGATTAAAACGGACATTTTGAAATTCTTTCGGCCACCGTGGATAGCGGCGTCGCTGGAGCCATGGCCGGAGAGGAGAAGGGTTTGAGAGAATTTGAGAGGTGTGTTTTCAATTTTTTTTTTTTTGGTGAAATGGGAAAGAATGAATTTTTTTAAAAAAAAATTGACTTATATAGGCTCCCAAAACGACTTCGTTTTGGGACTGGCCTCAAACGCCTAAAACGACATCGTTTTGGTATCGATCCGATCCTGTCCAACCCGACCCGCATAGAATTCGCGTATTTTTAAGCAAAAGGGGGGTTTTTTGCACCTTTGGCCCTTCCGCTTTTTCGACCAGTTTCAATTTAGTCCTGTTCTTTGTTTTTCTTTTAATTTTACTGCATAATTTTGTTTTTATTTCAATTTGGTCCATATTTAAATTGCACGTTTTGGAAGATAAGGGAAAATTTTCCATTTGGTCCCTCCCTGTTATTCGCGCGTTGCAATTTGATCCTTCACCCTATTTTCATTCCCGATTTTTGCCAAAAATTCCATTTTGATTTTAATTTAGTCTCTTTTTTTTGTTATTATTATTATATTATTAAACTGATTAATTTAGTATTTATTTTTTTGTTTATTTACTTATTGTTATTTTTTAAATAGACTTGTTTTATTTTTTATTATTGCTCTTATTATTGTCATTTTATTATTTATTTATTTAGTTATTTATTTATATCTTTTTAGATACTTTCAAATTTTGGATTATCATTATTATTACCATTTTTTAATTTTTTTATTTAATATTTTTATTCTTTTATTTATTTGCTTATTTTCAATTTTTTTATTTAAAATTTTTATTAGTTTTTATTTGTTTATTTACTTATTTTTTTATTTATAATTAGTTTTTTTATTTATTTATCTTATTTTTATTTTTGCTCGTATTATTGTTAATTATATTATCGCATTTATTATTATTCTATTATGCATATTAGTACCGTGATTTATTATTACTATTTTTTTATATTTTATCAAACATATTATGCCGTTATCGCTACAAATTCATGTCGCATTAATTTTTACCCGATACATAAAAAGGAAATTTTCAAAGTTAAGGCAATGTTTCGTATTTGAATATTCGAAAGGTCGTTCCCTAACTTACGGGGTTTCGATTTTCTAGATAAATTCAAATAACCGAACATCCTTTTTAAAACATGATTTTTTTAATTAAAATATTTTCAGAAATTAAGAAAAGTCGTGTTTCTAACTTACGGAATATGGCTTCTTTTTAAAACCGAGATAATTGAATATTTTTAAAAAGTAAAGTTTCTTTTTGTTTATTCTTGTTTCGAGAATTTAAAGCATTGTGCCCTAACTTACAGGATGTGATTCGATCACACCTCATAAAAAAAGATTGGTGGCGACTCTTTTTTTTATTTTCAAACCAAAAATCAACCTTTTCAAAAAATAGTTTCGACAATGGTAATACTTTTTAATTTCCCATATTTGGTTATGAATCTGAATCTCCTATTCTTAATATGATTCTTAGTGATTAATCATATTTTTCTTACTTGTTCTATTTTTATTTTCTTATTTTATTAACCCTATATGTCGAATGTTTGGTCTGCAAACAATGATTGCCAAAACCTGCGTTATAGCAACAAATATGTTATTTGTTTTTTTAATCTGCGATTGTAAATCTAATTTAGTGGGCTGAAATAATCGAGGCCAACCCAAAAACATTTTTAGTAGGTGGAAATTGAATTATAAAATTTTAAGAAATTAAAATATAATTTTATTATGTATTAATTTATAATTTTATTATTTTTTAAAAGATTAAATAGAATATTTTTAATTTTTAAAAGAGTCAAAGTATAATTTTATTATAGATTAAATTATAATTTTATTATTTCTATATGGACTAAACTATAAATTTTTATTTTTAAGGGCCAAGGCCTGACAACCTCCTCAAATAATTCAACTTTTGTGTTGAATCAAGTTGAATCTTGAAAGTGAAATTTTATCAAACTTTAGCTAATTTTGAGTCAAGTTGGAGCTCAAATTTTGAATAAGTTAAGGCTCCGTTTGTTTGCCAGTAAAATATTTTTCGAAAAATAATTTTTAGAAAATGATTTACTTTTTTAGAAATGATTTACTTTTCTAGTGTTTGGATAAATCTGTGTAAAATATTTTCTGTATAAATCTGTGTAAAATATTTTCTGTTGTTTGGAAGATTTTTTGAAAATATTTCATAAAAATTATTTTAAATGAAACAAATATATATTTGAGAATTTATTATCTTTTGATTGTTTAATTGAGTTTATTTTATATATATTAATACATTTATATTTTACATTATTTTTACATATATTACAATGATTTATTAAATAAATAAATCAAATTAAATATATAATAATACTCAATTATTAAGCTAGAATATTAACCGTCATAAATTGAAAACAACCAAAGCAAATGAATTATTCCTAATTGTGTTATAAATAAATAAAAAAAAAGATTGAATAATTATAATTTAGCTTCCAAACCACAAATAATATTAGAAATTAATAATATTATTCAAGTGCATAATTAGTAGTACACCACATGATAACAACAACATTGTCTAAGTGCATAACTAATATTTCACCACATTAAAGTATCAATATCTTCAACCTTGAGAAAATTTTTGAAGCCTAATTTTTCTATGCTTCTTACTTTTAACTAAAAAAGCTTTGGCCTCGGATTCATGATCCACAAGATAATCAAACACACTACAAAGGAAGCCATCATCAAATCCTTCTACCTCCATCGACATCACTTCTTTTTTAAGATGTGGTGTCTTATCCGTAGTAAATTGTTTCAAAGCATTAGCAATTTTGCCAAGTTGTTCACCCACAAATTTAATTTGTTCACCAACGACACTTTCTTGAGTATTTTTTCTTTTACGTTTAGATGTGCTAGATGAAGATACTTTTGTTCTTACCTCCTCAATCTCTTCATTGTCGCAATTTATAGGCACTGAATCTTAGTTACCATCATCCAAATCTATGTCAGCAAAGGTTCTGGCAAAACTCCTTGTTGCCATATCTTTGCCAACAACCAAAGTCATTTCATCATAATGATCAATGCTTTAATTTTATTCAAAAATGGTTCATACTTCTTGTGTGTCTGTTGGATATTATACACAATTAGAATAATAAGTAAAAAACAATTGAAATATAATTAACATATATATACATATATTACCATCAATGTTGCATCATATGTCGCTCTATCACATGTGATCATTTTCATGTTATCATCCTATCCAAAACCACTTTAGCCCAAATTGTGCATATAATCTGTCACTGGTTTTTATAGTCCTCAAATGATTTGCCACATGCTTCACATCGCATTGGACTTGAAATCTTTCAGAAATAGCTACGACAATTCGATTAATAGAAACTGCTTTGAAAGTGTTAGAAGGCTTATTTCCTTTCTGGGCCTCCTCTGCTAGAATTTCGAGAAAAAGATGTTCCATCGGTTTTGTCCACCTGAATTGCTTGGATTCCCCTTTTTTGTTGCCCTTACCCATTCTACATTAATAATTGTCATTGTCAATCATTTCAATCCAACAAGCTTAAAACATAATAAATTCAATGTCTAACAAATTTAAAACATAATAATTTCAAAATCCAACAAACTAATTTCAATATCATTATCCAACCAACATTAAAAAAAATAATTTTAATACTAAAACATACATAACATAGAAACAATAACCCTAAGCCATAAATCTACCTAATATTTCTAGCTATATAACCAGTCCACATAGTTTGTGCAATTTCCTTTCTCTTAGCAGACCATTCTCTTGCTTCTTTTCTTTCTTCTTGCTCCGTAAGAGTTGGTATTATCAAATCAGAATCATGCTCCTCGTATAATCCTTGATTAAGTAAATCACTAAGATCAACTCCTATTATATGATTATGAATGATACAACAAGCCAAAACTATATCTACTTGAGTTTGAAAATTCCAAAATGGTTCAGTATCTAACACACGAAACCGTTTCTTCAAAATCCCAAAAATACGTTCAATAGTGATTCGCAATGATGAATGACGAAGATTAAAGAGTTCCTTTGCATTTTTTGGCCCCTGAACACTAAACTCTTTTAAATGATATCGGGCACCACGATATGGGGTAATATATCCATTTCGGATGCCATATCCAGCATCAGCAAGATAATATTTACCTACAATTTTACAAAACATAATTATTACTAATAAATTATAAGCTTACTTAAACTATTTGGTAATTCTTTCCTTTCGAAATTCTTAATCCTCTTGGGCATGAAAGTGCATCACTTAAAATACGAGAATCATGTGCACTACCTTCCCAACCAGCTAGAACATAGGAAAATTTCAAATCAAATGTAATGGCAGCCAATATATTTTGTGTCGTCCCCCCTTTACGGTTACGAAATCTTCCTTGAATGCTAAGTGGAATGGATGCACGAACATGAGTTCCATCTAATGCTCCAATACAATCTTTAAAATAAGGATAAAAGCTTAGATTGTTTCTGATTTCACTAGGAGTTGGCTCATCAGGTAATCTAATAACTATTTTATACAATTTCAAAATAGCTCTCAATACAACCCTAAAGTAATGGTGAATTGTCTCAATTGATCTATATTATCTAGATCCAATCACTCGAAACCTTACATTATGACCAATTATATGTAAAAATATAACTACTTGCTCCTTAATATTCACCGATTTAGTTGATTGTAACAAATTATTCCTACTAAAAATATCACACAAATTAAAAAAGGCAATCGTCTCATCCTTATCACATCAATACAATGCTAGTCACCACTATATAAAATACTATTAATATAATTTTCTCTTTCATAATCTTGATTCACACGAGGGTGAGAAGCAATTTCCATCCTAGCTTTTAATTTTTTAATCCAAAGAGCCCCAAAAGCTAAAACTAAAGTCACAGCTCCAACAATTGCATTTTGATCTTGATTACGATCTATCTACACAAAATAATGCCACACAAATATTTGATCACTACAAAAAGGATGCAAGCTTGCCATAAGATCACACAAAAATTTACAAATCAATGAGCAATTAATTTGAAAATTAATAATAATCTGATCTACCTTAAAGAAATGGCATAACGAAATATGAATTTAAAGATTTATTAAGGATTTAAATTTGTTTTAAACTTAATTTTTAAATTTATTTTATGCTACGAGATTTGGATCTTTAGCCCTTTGAATCTATACTATACTATTAAGCAAAATTCATATTTCTACTAAATATCGATTATATTTAATTCTTATTTAATATTGTAATTTATTACTTCCTATATCATGCAATTTA